>JAHKNS010000002.1:2155465-4718966 GCA_019054645.1 Fusarium sporotrichioides | reverse complement strand
TCCTCGGATGCGTTTTTTCTTCGCTTTTTGTTTTGGGGGGGGGGGGGGGCGGGGGGGGCGGGGGGGGGGGGGGGGGGGGGGGGGGGGGGGGGGGGGGAGGGGGTGGCGGCATGGCCATGATTGGTTCTTCTCCCTCCCCTGAGAGAATTCTGTCTTCAGTAGACAGACGTGCCGCCTCCGCGGAAATAGAACTTGGTCTTGAGTTATGTCGAACGCTCCCAGTGTTTCCCTCTGAAACGGTTTCGCAAGGTCGCGGGACTCCGAGATCTGGGCTCGGTTGGTTTTCCGGTTCTCCCTGGTCGCTGAGCATTGGAGAGCCCAGGCGAAGTGAGCCATCCTCCGCCTCGTGGTCTGATGCACCAAAAAAGAAACCGTGCTCAACAGCATGCTCACTCATCCGGGCGACAGGGGCCAATGGTTCAGTCATGGAATCTGGAATTCCGCTCGAAAGGTCTAGTGCAGCGTCGATTTGTTCTTGGGGTGCGTCGGAAGTTGCGCCGGCGCGATCGCTATTTGTGGAAATCTGCCTTATTAGCTATGTGTACTTGGGGGTCGTTATGTTCTGTGTACATAACCAGCACTATCACAGACGCAACATACCTGATCGCTAGGACGTATGGGGCTCGAAGGAACCTGATACGGATTCGGAGTAATAAAGGTATCAGCGGCCACATTGGTACCCTGACCATTTCGGTGTCGAGTCTCTATACCATCATTCATAGCAACATCTCGAATCTGGGCCGTGGTTGCCCTTGTCGATCTTATCGAACTGAATCAACGCGCAGGTTAGTTCAAAACAGCTACTATATGTCAACTGGATATGTTACCCTTGGCCGACTGTTCGAGTCGGGCATGGAGCCACCCGAGACAACATTCTTTTCACCGGAGCAGAGCTGGGTCCTTTCCATCGTGTTTGTTGGTTATGGCGAAAGAATAATCGACACATGTATTTCTTGATCCTGACAAGGGGTTAACAGAATACTGGAAATTATCACTTCGAGCGACAAAGAAGGAGACAAGACATACTGAGTACGATTCTCTGACCATTTTAGCTTCTTGACAGATCCCACTGACGACCCAACATCCGGCCAGAAGCGTTGTCCCCAACTGCGCGTCTCTAAAAACTCGTCTGCCATTCGCCGAAGAGCTTCCCGATGGGAGGAATTGAGCCACTTTACAAATTCAGTCCCTGGAATGCCATCAGGAGTCTTATAGTCTTGATGAAACTCCTTGACCACTCTGCGAAATGTCGCGCTTTCCTTGTCACCGGTTATGCCTACACCAAGCTGTGATCGGAGACCCTGGATTGTTGGAATATTCTTTACTACGCCCTTTCTCATCGTATTGTAGAGAATAGAATATTGAGTGGCAATAAGAAAAAGCAAGAGCTGATGTCAGAACAAGGATCAAGAAGGGCAAGATGCTGATGTGTGTTTACCTATCGAGACCAAGAGAAGAAGAAGTCCACCTGACTGAACGGGGAGTGTATATAAATAGTAGATGGAAGGACTGACACGAGCTTTCTTTAGCAGAGAGCTCTACATGACGAGGACATTTGGTTCACATTGATAGTATGCCTTGGATGGGGGTTCTCCTGCAGCGTAAAACAGTCGTAAAGTCAAGGGCAGTTTTCAGACCTCCAGGCCTCATAATAGGCCGTCTTTTGTTTGCCCCAGTTCGAGGCTCTTGGGGGACATCAATCGTTACTGAATGCTACCATATATGACAACATCGCACATACCGCCCGAATTGCAATCGTCAAAAAACGTTTTTTATTGAGCAAAGTGCTTTTCTTCCAAAGTACAAAGACCATCGTTTAAGCAGTCAGTTTTGGAAGTTTTGTTGGTTCAGAACCAACACATTGGAAAAAGACCATAACCAACACTTCATGTCGAGCCAGTAGGAAGTGTTTCCATCTCTTGGTTCTGCCTTGCGGTCTAATAATAGCAACATTTGGCCTTTCGCTTTCTTTACAGCTGTCCTAAGGTCAGATATCGGGCTTTTACAGTCCTAACTTGCCCAGTCGAGAAACGAGAACATCTAAAATCGATCGCGTGCATACGCCTGTATGTCTCAGTTAACGCTGAGCAGAAAATCAGATCATAGTCAAAATCAATACTGGCAAGACAGGACCCTTCGGCATCCCTTTTTGGTTTACAGTATGCGATGCAATGTTTACTATGACGCAGAATTGATGTCTGTCTATTTGTTCTCTCTTTACCCCATGCTGATCTCAATCTGCATGATTTGCTTATGCGGATATCGATGGCTCGGTACCTTTGTTGTTATATCAAAGAGGCCAGCAGTCTTTTTTTCCTTTCTTTTTTTGAACGAATTGTTGCAAGCTGGTAGAACAGTTGGTTTTCAAGGATTGTTGGACCTGCGAAGCTGACTAAAATTGTTATCTTCATACCAGGATTAATCCAAGTCTCGATGATAATACTCATCGTTCGTTGGCAGCGGAAAAGACCCGCACTGTCACAGTAGCATTCCCAAGTAGTTACGGAACAAGGTTTGCAAAATGAATGGATATCCTGACTCGCGGAATATTGTATTTTATTTTCATCGATTGCGAACTCACCTGGTTGTCTTGTGCGATTTGATATCTCTGCCTGGACAGACGTTTAACAGGAAGCTAGTCCACTAGCTCGTACCTTATTTTACACGTTACTTTAGAGATGTTCAGCGAACCACTCCGTCAAATACTTGATGGGGCTGGTTGTACGGTATTGCATTATTGCTGCAGACTATGTCGCTGTCACTGTGAAACGGTAAGAATTGGGTTTCGGAAAGAAAGAAAAAGAGACGCAACGAGGTGATCTCTACTGTCACTGTTGTTACCCTGGATTCGACGATCCTTGTAAAAACGCGGCACAAGCAGACTAGCAGAATAATGTTTAAGCTTGATGGCACTCCCTGACAAGCTAAAGAAGCAAACTTATTCTTCTCTCATCACCAGAGCAAACAGTTACGCAACTATCTCTGTCAACCAAACCCTATCAGGCAGGTCGATATGGTACCGACTACTCCTCTCTCAACCCCGCAGCATAGCCAAGTAGCCAAGACAGCTTAAACATTGGCCAGTTTTGGGGAGCTTCCAAACATGGTTACAATAGTCAGTCTCGGCGAGATATGACGACATGCAAAACAAGCTATCCCAAGCTCACCATCGTAAGCTGACTGGCTAGGAAAGGAAGTTCACCCAGAAAAGTAGATCATGATAGCGATTTGCACAAATCATGTCTTTCTTGGTATGCGAAGCGAGCCTGTTTCTTAGGAAATACCAAGGATCTAATTGACGTCTGTATGCGATGGTACCATTGCATCTTGACATGACACCGCATCTTGGGGGCCCTGACCTTTTGCAAGACGAGATGCATTTATACCCAGCTGTGCCCGCTTGCCCCTCCCAGATAGAAGCTTCGAGTGCTACCGAAAATTGCAATTGACATTGTTCTTCATTTCAATATGCATTTTCGACAGCTCTCTACGATTGCGGCTTTTGCTGCCGGTGCATCCGCTTGTCAGCGTGATCTAATTCTGAGCAAGCGCCATACCCATCGCCAGCCACTCACCAGGCGCAGCGACACTGCTTGGCCCCCAGTCTTGACTGACCAAGAAACTATCCTGGTCAATGCCTTCGATAACTCGTCCATTGATGAGTGGTCTGATTACTACGGTCACCAGAACAAGCTCGCTGGCCAAGGTAAAGAGGCTGCTCAATGGACTGCGGATCAATGGAGCGAGAGTGGCTTCGAGTCGCATCTTGCTGAGTACCACGTCTTCCTTCGATACCCCGTGAGTTCTTCACTGCACGTAACAAGTGCCAATGGCACCACGAGCGAGATCAACATTAAGGAAGAGGTCCTTCCCGAAGACGATGTGACCAACCGCACTGAGATATCTCAACAAACCTTTTTGGCCTATGCACCAGGCGGCAATGCTTCTGCCGAATATGTTTATGCTGGGTACGCTGAATTGAATAATGCACTGTGATCAGCCTTGCTAACTCTACGAATCAGTCGAGGTTCAATTGACGACTTTGAAAGACTGGTCGAGCTCGGTGTTGAAATCGAGGGTAAAATCGCTCTGATTAAATATGGTGGTCTCTTCCGTGGTCTCAAGGTGAAGAACGCGCAAGATCATGGTGCTATTGGTGCTGTCATCTTTCTCGACCCCGGTGACGATGGAAACATGACTGTTGCCAAGGGTGTCGAGGCTTACCCAGGTATGGCTATTCTATCATCCCATCCTATATCTATGCTGACCAATTTCTTAGATGGCCCTGCCAGAAACCCTAGCGCTGTCCAAAAAGGCTCAACCCTCTTCCTTTCTACCCGCACTGGTGATCCCACAACTCCAGGTTACCCTTCCAAGAAAGACTCACCTCGAGCGGACATTTCCGAAGTGATCGCCAAGATCCCTGCTATCCCAATCTCATACTCGGCCGCCGAGCCTCTGCTGAAGGCCCTCAACGGTCATGGTATTTCAGCAGAAAAAGTCAACCGCACTTCATGGGTAGGTGGGCTTGATGCTGAGTACAGCTCAGGTCCAGCTCCTGGTGTAAAGCTCTCTTTAAGCACCGAGACTCGTGACTCAATTGAGCCTGTACACAATGTCATTGGTGTCATCAATGGAACCAACGCGGATGAGACAATCATCATTGGTAACCATCGTGATACTTGGATGGTTGTAAGTTAGCCCTTGACTATAGAACGAGAGTCCATTACTGATTACTCCAGGGTGGAAACGGAGACCCCAACTCTGGCTCTGCCATTCTCATCGAGCTTGCTCACGCCTTCAAGAAGCTCACAGACTCTGGTTGGAAGCCCAAACGCAACATTGTCCTCGCATCTTGGGATGCTGAAGAATGGGGCATCATCGGATCTACCGAGTGGGTTGAGGAGCATGTCAACTGGCTCACCGATACAGCGGTTACTTATCTCAACATCGACGTGGCCGTCAGCGGTCCCCGACCCAACCTCGGTGCATCGCCTGAGCTTAACACATTTGCCACCGAGACCATGAAGAAGATCATTCACCCCAACTTTGGCGGCTTTAACAAGTCCCTCTACGACGCTTGGCACGACGCTAGCGAAGGCGATATTGAGGTTCTCGGATCTGGCTCTGACTATACCGCCTTCTTCCACCGTGGTATCAGCTCTCTCGACACAGGAAGCAGTGGAGGTGCTAATGACCCCATCTGGCACTACCACTCCAACTACGACTCGTACAACTGGATGTCAACTCTTGGTGATCCCGGTTTCCACGTTCACGTTTCACAAGGACAGTACCTGTCTCTTCTTGCATACCATCTGGCCACCGACGAGATCCTGCCCTTCGACACCCAGAACTACGCCAAGGAGCTTCGCGCCTATTACGAAGACCTTGTAGAGTTCGCCGAAGGCAAGGATGCGGAGCTCGACCTCGAAGAGCTCGACGAGGCCATTGAGACCTTTAAGAAGGCTGCCGACGAAGTCAAGGCTTTGGAGGAGCGGGCCAGAGAGACTGATAACGAAGACCTCAAGAAGGTCGTCAACCACAAGTACCGTGACTTCCAGCGTGGCTTCATCTCACAGGATGGTCTGCCTGACCGTGACTTTTACAAGCATGTCGTCAACGCTCCAGGTCTTGACACTGGTTATGCTGCTGTCACCTTCCCTGGCATCACCGAGGGAGTACTGTATGCCGATAACGGCAACTTTACTCTTGCGCAAGAGTGGGTTGGAAAGACTGCTCGCGGCATTGTCCTTGCAGCAAACATCCTCAAGACATAAAGAGACTTAGACTTTAACGGGAGTGTAGGAGCACTGTTCTCTTTCTTTTCTTCATGACAATCTTTTATATGCATTACGAACTGATGGAAATGGTAATGATAGTTTCTTTCTAATATTCTCTGGGGATAATTGGGCTGGTGTCGGCTTGGAGTTTTATACATGCAAGGAGTTGAATGGGCACAGCGAACAGGAGGTTTTACAGTGGATGTCGCAATGATGGCAATTCTCATTTGATAGATAATGAGAAAACCACAAAAAGAGTTGATGTCGAATACATCATACTTTCATGGCAAACCGCATTATTCGATACATAAAACACGTGCTAGACTAGTTGGTGGCAGAAAGAATGACCTCTAAGCTTTGGGACGCAAAAATAAATGAATTAAGGCTGTGGTCTAAACGTCGTATTGACTGTCCTGTTAGTTTTGTCATCCACACCTCGAGCGGCCATTCCTTCTGATACCTTGATGATGCTGGCATGCGGTCTTATGGATTAGGTATCTAAAGATAAGTACTTATGCACAGCTTTGTAGATGTAACATCCGTTGCTCCGTGCATCTTCGGGTTGGTCAAGATTTCCGGTAAGTTGATATTGGTTACTGAAGTGCCGAAGCTTGTCATGCCATGGCTCTTGGCGTCGTGGGTCATCTTGGCGCCGAGTCTTCCAGAATACCAGAATGTCCAACGACATCTGTTCAATGAAGTCGGCAATACTACACTATGCGCCTCTGAATATTTAATAAACATAAAAAAATATAACAATCGAGATACAATGCTACAGTGTACGTATGTTAAAAGTTTCGCTAGAGCTAGAGGTCAACTACAAGCGCCATAATTGCCTCTATAGATAGATACAACAAAGGTCTGTATGTAACGTTTGGAGCACAAATATTTATCTGGAATCTCATTGACTGATCGGATGCGACGGAACTGAAGTGCTGTATTGTGTGAACCAACACAACATCAGCTAGGTCGTGTAATGATGGTGTGGGTGGTAAAATAGTATTAATGCATGCCCCGACCAGTATTACTAAACCGATCCAGCGGGTGTCAATCAGCTTTCTTCCGCACCATTCTGTGGAATCTCAAAAAGATATGGCATGCAGGAGTAGTCTCACTATCATGCCGCAATCGATGAGAGGACGGTTATCTCTAGACATCTTAGCAACCCTCCCACTCACCTTTTTGCCACGTGTATTATGCACAACGCTTGGTCAGCCTAAACTCAGCAGTCACTACGTCGACGGCGCTTTGGTTCGAAAGCGCCAGGGGAACAACGCCAAACTGTTTGTTACTATTGAGAAGGGAGGTTATTGTTCAACAAAAAGCTCAGAGTTGACAGACATAGAGTATATTGGTTTCGGTTTTTTCCTTTATCGTAGCATCTGGAATGAACGATGCGAATGCAAAAGAACAGTCGGGTAGGTTGGCCTCACCATGCAGTTACCGGTGAGGAACCCCCGATTACCATTCAGCCATTCAGCCATTCTACCCCAACCTCCTCCTCTCTAAGAGTTAAGCTTAGCCACCATGCTTAGCCTACTAGCCTACCCACGTTCTGAGCTTATCCCCCTGCGCCAGCCGTGACTAGCAAAGAATGAGCGTTGCATTGTGTCAGCCAAGAGAAAGTCTAGAGGTAATCACCTGGTCAATTACGCTTCTCTTTTAAGTAGTGACTCCCGATACTACGAACCGAAGAGATCAGCACTAAGTAAACTGCACTTCTCAAAGTTCGATGACAGGCCAAGACTATCGATGATGCTTGTCTGGTTTGCGGGGAAGATGTGCTGACGCATTTGTTTGCGAAGTAGTCTAGTGCTTTAATTAATGTTCGATGTTGTAACGCAACGATAGCTAGGTAGGCTAGAGGGAGATGACAGGGTTCAGCGCACTGAACCCCTTCTGATCGTCAGACAGGTATTCCAATTTCCCGACATTGGAAAGCCTCATGACTGGATACTTAATTAATTCCCATTTTCGTGATCAGCAACAACAAATCAAAGGACTGGTCAAGCCATGAGTCGCACAGAGGATTTCCACCATGCCGGATCCTTTGTGGGATGTGGATCGGCTTCACTCATGTCAGATTTGGGGTCACAGCAGCTATTCAGGCTGATACGTGACCTATCAATGGGTTGCACTCGGCGCTCAATGTTGACTTGGAACATTGACATTTCACATTTCCTTTTCCCTGTTTTCCGAGACAAACAAGTGATCGGCACTCGTAAAAACCCCTGTCGTCCAATTAAAGCCAAGGGCTGGGCAAGAAAGCTTGTGTCTCTCTCCCCACGATGTTGTTTTGACCTTCCCGGAAACGCCTAGACCGCGCATCGCGGATCTCCTCCTCTCTCTCTGATGCCTTTCTCATGGCCCTCCCGCTTCCATCCCCCGCATTGTCCTGTTGGTGGATGGTTGTTTAGGGGCTTGCGGGCGTTGACGTACAGGGCGGAAAAGGGTCAATGTCAATCACCCCGAAGGTGGTCAACTGGGAAACAAAAAGGAAGGCCTTTTTCCCTATTTTCCCCTTCCCCTCATGTAGCTTGACCTCCCTGTCCAAATCTCTCCGCGGAGTCATCATATTTTGAGCTTGCACTACACGTGCGTTCTTGGTTTCAATACAACCCCTCTTGGACGTACAGTCTCGGTACAAGATAAGCTTCTACTCCTCTGCGCCATGACGATGACGACCGATAGCAGCGTTACGCCGCCGAATGAGCGAGAAAAACCTACAGCTGTTGACATTGAGAATGTTTCTTCCGAGAAGGCCTCGCCTACTGCTGGTCTCGATGCTGAGCGCAATGCCCTTTTAGCAACGCTGCCTGACCCTGATGCAGGGAAGAGCGACGAGGAGCGTCGCGAAATTGTAAGCCAACCTCAATATCGACATGGATATGCGTGTTACTAACAGCTTTGCAGGACAAGAAGTTGATGTGGAAGGTAGACCTCTGGCTTATTCCATGGCTGTCTCTTCTTTACCTGCTTTCATTCTTGGACCGAACCAATATTGGCAATGCGCGTCTAGCAGGCATGGAAGACGATCTGGGCATGGGACCTGGTGACTACAACGTGGCCCTCACTGTCTTCTTCGTCAGTTACGCCTTCTTTGAGCCCATCACGAATGGTCTTCTCAAGAGATTGACACCACGCGTCTTCTTCACCGGAATTATCATCGCATGGGGAGCCGTCATGACCCTCATGGGAGTCTGTCACAATTACCCAGGTCTTCTTGCCGCACGCTTCTTCCTCGGTATCGCCGAGGCCGGTCTGTATCCTGGAGTCAACTACTATCTCGGATGCTGGTATAAATCTTCCGAGATCGGTGCCCGAGCTGCCATTTTCTTCTCTGCTGCTGCTCTGGCTGGTTCATTCGGTGGTCTTCTCGCTGCTGCCATTGCCGAGATGGACAACATCGGCGGTCGACCTGGTTGGGCCTGGATTTTCATTCTTGAAGGTCTTGCCACTGTCGCTGTAGGTGCATTTTGCTGGTGGATGGTCTTTGATTGGCCCGACACTGCTCGCTTCCTCACTCCGGACGAGCGCGTTCGTGTTCAACGCCGCCTCATCATGGATCGACAGGGGAGAACCGCCGAGGACTTTGACAAGCGCCACATTTGGGCTGCGCTCAAGGATTGGAAGACCTACGGGTACATGGTCATCTACATGGGATGCCTGATGCCCTTGTATGCTTTCTCACTCTTTTTGCCCACCATTCTGCGAGGTATGGGCCACGAGGGCACCAAGGCACAGCTACTTTCCGTTCCGCCATACGCTTGTGCTGCTGCAGCCACTGTTGTTGTTGGATTTGTGGGAGATCGTACTAAGTGTAGAGGTTACTGTAACATTGCAACTGTTGCTGTGGGAATCATTGGCTTCACCATGCTTCTTGCTTCGCCGGACCCCCATGTTCAATACGGTGCCGTCTTTCTCGGTGCGATGGGTAAGTTTGTCAGGCAAATTTTCCAGATCTTTGCTAATTATAATAAGGTATCTACCCAACTGTCTCCAACACAGTGTCCTGGGTCAACAACAACATTGAAGGCTCACTCAAGCGTGCCATTGTCCTGGGAATGGTCGTCGGTTGGGGTAACATGAACGGCGTTGTCTCATCCAACATTTACCGTGAGACTCAAAAGCCTCGTTACTTCACCGGTCACGGAATGGTCCTCGCCTACCAGGTCATCTTCCTTCTTGGCGGTTCCATATTCATGCACTTTGCACTACGCCTGGAGAACCGACGTCGTGCTAGGGGATCTTTGGATGCCAAATACGCTGCTATGACAGAGGAGCAGAGGTGGATAAGCGGTGATGTGCGCCCAGACTTTAGGTACACGTTGTGAAAGGCGAAAAGTTGTCGTTGCGTTTTTAAGACACTTGTGGTTGTTGCTATCTATCATTATATCCATTTAGTTGACGTTTTTCTACCCATATTTATTTGCCATTTCAATACATATTTTGCTCCCACTCTGATTTATGAAAACAACCATATACTCCATTGATCCTAACCTTTATTCTGGCTGGTTGCCTGTCACTTGTCGAGTCTCACGACTGTATCTATACATGGTACCAAGTGACTATCTTGCAACAGGATCACGGGGCTTTACCCACATCTACACATATTGCTATGCGAAACTTCTCTAGAGATAAATGTCAAAGCTTGAGACCTAAATATACTAGCTTTGACCC
This sequence comes from Fusarium sporotrichioides, assembly GCA_019054645.1. Lineage (NCBI taxonomy): Eukaryota > Fungi > Ascomycota > Sordariomycetes > Hypocreales > Nectriaceae > Fusarium > Fusarium sporotrichioides. Next base: position 4,708,506 of record JAHKNS010000002.1, on the reverse strand, counting down.
TCTAGCTGCAATCGATGGTTGCGTTGCTAACTGAGACAATAGAGACTTGTGTCAGCTGAAGGTGGTAGCGAGTGTCTTGCAGGACTCGAAACAGACCAGTTAGTGTTTCGCAAATCGGATACGACCTACACTCATCGAAAGCTTCAACTATTCATTGATCGCTTCTAGCTTTTCATGCAGCTTGTCGAGATACAATTGAGCATTCGGTAAGTCTCCGAATGCAAGCTTTTCTTTAGCATTCAAGACGCCTTCCGAGGTAGCTTATCAGGAGTTGTAACATTGTAGCTGGTGTGAAACTATATAGGATATCATTTTGGTAGCTACAGGCTATCTTAAAGATATGCTGTAGCATCTGACGACGACGCGGTGAAACAGTCGCCAGATCTGACTCAGGGTTCTTTACTACGGGTTTCAAACTCTATAGAAAATAGACCAACACGGTTTTGGCCGTAAGACACGGTGTTTTGCATTGACATCAGCTACCGAGAGGTCGAACGGTGCCTACAATTTATGAACCAAGGCTCGGGGTATAAAACGTCTTCTTCACCTTTTGAAGAGGCGGTTCAAATACTCGACACATCAAACACGAGTGCAAGACGCAAAGTAGCGTCTCTCGATATCGACATCACGACATTCTCGGAGGCTAAGGACATCTCGTCAACCATGAAGCTTTCTATACTTGTTACCATTGCAGCTCTTTCGTCTGGAGCCATTTCCGCATGCGCCAACACATGGCAGAAATGCGAACCTGGGGATGCAAACATGTGCGAGTGCAATGGGAGCCACATAGTATGTTGTCACTTTCTTGTCAACGCTTCTATACCATTTCTGACCATTCGATTCAACAGATGAAGTGCCTACCATCTTTCCCTCGAAACGGCGGAAAGAAGTGTAAGTACCACTCATTAGCCCTCCCAATCATTCTTCCGTCACACAACTACTGGCTGAAGCGCTAATCTGACTGGTTTGCAGTGGTGTTTGCATATCGGAAGTTGTATGTTTGTCCTAAGAATTGGCATCGTGAGTGTGTCGATGGAAAGTGCGTCAGGATCAGGAAGCCTATGCCCACTCCTGTTTAGTGACTCAGCACTTCTGGTTCGAGATAACTGGCAAGTTCAGAAACAATTATTTACGTATTTCCTATGTAATGACTGGACTACCTTATCAATGCTCCTTCTCTTGAGTGTAAATATTCCTCTCGTGTTGTGAATAACCTGGTTTTGTAACCCTGTGAATGACGGAAGCAGCTTTGTTGGTCAGCTTACTGTTACTACTAAAGTGTGCTTTTCCCTTTTGGGCGTTACTCGATGCAGCGTGTACGCATAAGTCAGTTTGTTAGTCTGTGTAGGTTTCGAAACGAACCACCGAGTAACATTGGACAACTTTGTATACCTGATACTACCTAGGACAACGGCCATGATTGCGACGGTTTCTTAAATGTGTCTGTATGTAGTAGAAAGAAGGCAGCTTGACCATGAGACCATGAGTACTGCCCCTTAGAGACAATCTCAAACACAATGATGAGATATTTTGCTTGATGCATGAATCTTTCTACCAACACTTACCGCGCTTATGAATCGGTCAATATGACGTCGCATTCTTACTTGCCATCATCGTTCGTTTCACTAAGATCAATTCTATCGATAATTGCGGCGTGCCCGAGTAGCACTACGACAATGAAGGGTTGGACATTAAAGGGAGAACTTCAGTATCACGCTGCCAAACATAAATGTGTAGGAGAGTCTCTGGTCATCTGGAATTACTTTGGGAACAGCAAAATACCATCCTCAAAGTGGCCGATGAGCTTGATGTGATTTGGCAACCCTTGTGGCGTCCATTTGGCCCTGAGATGCATTTTTTATACATACAGATGCGGGTAATAGAGAGGCCTTCTTTCCCGTCTGGTCATGCTTCTAATCTTATGATGGTTACTAGATATTCTCTGGCGACTGTTCTTTTTATGTTTAGCCGGGTGTCTCTCCATAAGATCGTGTACTTATACATCATCCCGGCAGGTTAATTATTGATGCGATGGGTCGACATCGGGTTGCAGATTACTCTTGCTAGTAGTATCAACTTGGGTTGGAAGCAGTTAGAAAGTACTCATTTCTATCCCGCTTCCGATATTGGAGGAATGTTCGTTTCATTTATATCTTCGCTGCTCCGTGCAAACCAACAATTCAGTTTTATAAGAAACCTCTAGGCCTTGATGACCTTCTCAATGATCTTCGACGTGTTCTCAGGCTGACTAGAGATAGGCACATGTCCACTCTCCAGAGTGTGGACCGTGACATCACGTCCAGTCGATGCCTTGATGCCTTCAATCATACCACGTTGGAAGACGGGGGGGATAACAAGGTCTTGTTCGCAGACGATGTAGTGTACTTCCACGTCGTTATAACCAGGATATGTCAGTTTCTCCTTGAAGCTTGGAGTAGAGTGAACATCCATCTGCTTGGCTAGTTCCAGCGCCTGCTCAGCTGGGACATCCGAAAAGGTTAGTGAAGCATTGACTTCAGCATCGAGGGTCATGTAATCATCCTGGGGACGTTGTCAGTGCAGCCTCGTGAATATGGCACAGGTGGTTCGTCTCGGTACCTCCATAGTTAAGAAATCAGGCAGGGCTCCTCCGAACGCCTCAAAGTTGCTTGTACCGGGCTGCAAAACCATCGAGGTCAGATAGACAATCTTGTCGACTCCTCCATCCTTGCCCTCTTTTTCGCGAGCCTTTCTTGAGATGGTTTTGAGACTCTCAGTCCCAGGGATACCGCCGTATGAGTGCGTCATCAGTACGACGTTCTTCCCCTCATCAAGCAGCTTTGAAACAACGTTGCTGATCTCTTGAGCATCATCGCTCATGGTAGCAGGCGGTCGACCCTCTTTTCTACCCACTGAAGGGGTACTGATGACGACTGTCTTTATGTCATGATGCTTGAGAGTCTCTACAAAGCCATCGTACATCTTCGCTGGGCCGAAGGAGCCAGGGACAATAACCAGGGTGGGGTTTGTCATGATGGAATAATCTGATGTTGGCGGTTCAGTAGTTTGCTGTGGAAAAATGCTGTTGAGTCTAGTAGAGAGCGGCTCCTAGGGCACAGCATATATATACGTATACATGTATGGCTTCCAGTAACTAAGCTAGTGGTGATCAGTTATCGTTTGTACGATCTTCGGCGGAGATAGCGTGAGTTAGCGTTATGAATTGATTGGTAAGAAGTGACCCATACAATGATGCGGTAAGCAGTAAGCCGCAAGCAATACTGCATGTGGTTGAATGACAAACTTCCGCCGATTATTCGGGGTTTTAAGGATCTGGAGGATTCAGTGCGCCTCACGTATGTGGTAAGACCTATAACAAACTATCTATATGGTTCAATTTTGGCAGTTTTATGTCTTGGCCTTGGTGAGGAGACGATACTCTTTGCTTGTTTGACTCGTAAGGACCCTGTCCCAGAGCTGCCCTTACGAAATACCCCTCATTTATGCACAATGCTAGTGCAATTTGAGGAAGGTGGAACAACAGGCCTATGCAATTACGTTACGCGAGACCATCATTTTTCGTAACATATCCAATGGAGTTTGTGTGCTACAAGCATGATTGTAATCCTGTGTGGCCAGAGCAGCACACAGTAGAAGTCACGCGGTGGAAATCAAGGACCAAATAGAAGCCCAAGTTTAGATCTGAGATACCAAAACATGCGTGTAACGTGAACACTGGCTTCCAGTGTTTCCTTTCTCGCCTACTGTCTTGAGTTGTCACTGCTCCAACCCGCCCAAGTTTGGCCATGCTGGGTTCATCTTATGCAATATGAGTGACTAGTCATCTCTGAACAATATCTGCCAATATCTGGCCTGAATCAAGTCTGGATACTGCCAATGGAATTCTGCGCTCGACCGCCCTGCCTTGTCTTCAGATGCCAGTCTCCGTACATCGTCATGTTCTCATATAAAACCATAGGGAGTGCGCTCGGATCAATGCGAATCTGTCTCCTTCATCTACTTCCAGCAACCGATATTAAGGATCCAATTGAGTCTTGACTCGAGGTTGTTGCGCTCGAACAAAATCCAGTATATGAAGCTCTCTCATATTGTTGGGGTGACACCACTGAGTTACTGAAGATTAAATGTAACGACCAAGACTTCCAAGTCACAGAAAATCTTTTTAGTGCACTGCAGCATTTGAGACATGAGATTTATAAGCGAACGCTATGGATCGACGCTATTGGCATCAACCAGAAAGACCTGGAGGAGCGCCAATCTCAAGTTCTACTTATGAAAGATATTTACACCAGATCGAAAAGAGTCTTTGTCTGGTTAGGTCCCGATCCTGCATTCGATGGGATAAACCACTTGTTCGACCTGATACAAACGATTCCCGATCTTCCGAGCCCTCACCTCAGCAGGAAAGAGACAACATTTTTCGAGATGAACATAGCCGATGCTGACCAATGGAGTCAGGGGGAAATTCATAAGGTCTCCGCTGAAGGTCCATTTAGAGAAGATTTTGTTTTACCAAAGCAAGCCAAAAAGAGTGCAATCGCTCTGTTGGAAAGACCGTGGTGGACAAGGGTCTGGACTGTTCAAGAAATGGTTCTAGCTCCCAGTGCGATCTTCGAGCGATGTAGTCTTAGACCTGATTCGCGAAATCAAGCGAACCTTTAGGATCTGGGGGGCATCGGAGGAGTCATGGATACCATCAAAGGTTGGCAAGATATAGCTTTCAGAACTGGAAACCTTCAAACGTTGCCAGGCGAAACCCCAATGGACGCTTTCCTCACAACCCTGTTGAGTAACCGGGTTCGCCTTAGTGCTAATCGCCGCAAGTTCCTGGATTACCTTGAGCAGAGTATAGAAAGAGGTTTCAGGATGACCAAGACTGGCATCGTTATGAGTCGATTGCATCTTTCGCAGCTAGTACCAATTTTGTACCGCAAACTGCTGGGGTATGGGAAACTAAGCAGCAAAGATTGGAGTGACATGCTCTTGATTGGGAAGTCATTTACTGACATTCAATGGGCCTTTGACCAAAAAATGGCAATAACACGCTCGGGGCATCTCTGCCTGGTTCCTTGGCCTACTCAAGCAGATGATCGTATTGCGCTGCTTCAGGCTGGAAGAACGCCCCACGTGCTACGAAAAACTAAAGAGAAATGGAAGATGATCGGGAATTGCTATGTTCACGGAATCATGTCTGGGGAAGCATGGAGTGATGAGAAGTGTTTTGATATTGAGATTAGTTGATTAGGTAGCGAAAGAGAAGGCTCGTGGGGAAAGGCGTGGGAACACTACTGTAGGTACTGATGGACCAGGGCAGGAAGGGAGGAATGGCTCTCTAGTGGGAAATACCCTTTCAGTGCTCCGTAGTGAACAAAGACACAGAACAAAAACAACTACACCAATAAAAATCCGCTGTTCAATTCGAAACTGTTTATTTTTACCATTCTTTCACGCGCGTCAAGGTTGACACTGGTGAATACCACTTATTCGAATTGTTCTATTCTTGTTTCTTTTTACTCAATCGCAGTGTCCACGATTGGCTGTCCTTGGCGGCGCGTAACAAAGACTCTGTTTCGCTAAGCGCCTGACCAGACCAGAGCCAGAGCGCCAAACAACAAACGATTGGGGCTCACGCAATAGCGCATCAGGCGCTGGGTCGCGGCCTACAAACGACGGGACGTTGTTTCATTGTTGACTTGTTTGAGCTTCGATTGGCTGTTGTTTGCTTGTCGCGAGAATGCCGCATCAGCGTCTATTTGGCAATGTTGATCACTCGCTTTTTATAAAGACGTGATGGTAAGATGCATTTTTACTCTTCTGCATTCGGATCATTCACTATCTATTGCTTCATCGTCTTCATTTACTAATTTCCTTTTTCTTCCAATACTGCAGTGCAGTTAATTCTCTCTTTGGACATCTATCTCAACACTCTCTCCATCAGCACTACACCAGGCACGACTTGCTGAATATCCATCTCCCTTATAATACATTCCACCTTCTTTCAAAATGAGCAAGTTCAGCAACGCTATCAAAGCCGGTCAAACAGTCATTGAACTGGGCCAAACTGCCAACACCTTTGCTGGCCACGCCAACCAATTCCGTGCCGCAGACAAGAAAGAAATCGGTCGACAAGCCGGACGCCATGCTTTTAACGAAGGAGCTGAAACAGGCAAGACCATGGGTAAGACGTGGCTCAAGACTTTTGAGGTCATGCCCCGTCTCGTTTGCCGAGGCCTGCAGTTCATCTTCGCCATCATCGCCTGCGGCTTCTACGGCCATCGGGTTGACAAGGCTGACGACGGAGACTATGGTTTCTCTCCAGAGTGGTACTTTGCCCTCACAATCGCAGGTCTCTCCGCCGCCACATCCCTAATCTTCGTCGCTGTCACACCCCTCGGTGCTCTTCCCCTCATCGGCAGCAAGCTGAAGCTCCTCAAGACCTACCGCGCATTCGCGTGGGATCTCATCCTCTTTATCACCTGGCTCGTCGCGTTCGGCATCTTCGCTGGCATCTTTCTGGGACGGGACAGTGATGACAAGTACAAGGGTGCCAGCACGGGCCCGATGAAGACGGCTGTCTGGATCGACCTCGTCAACTCGATCCTCTGGCTTACCTCTGGTGTTTATGGCTGCATCAAGACATTCTTGGGCGACAAGGCAGATGAGATGACAGACAAGGTTGGGCAGAAGCTGTTTACCAAGAAGCAGAAACCAGCTAAAGAGGCTGACTATGCTGAGAGTGTTTGAACAGTATGATGTTGATTCGGATATTCTATCAGATACCTTTTGCATCTTTTCCTTTGTCAAAGCCGGCGTTGGTCAATATTAGAACTAGAACCACTACTGGATAGTTGAACAAGCATTGCATTTGATCAAATTTAAACGACTTTTTTTATCTATACATATTCCCATGTTACATCAGAATTTTGCCAAAAGCTTCCCCCAGTCCACATTCCACTAGCCAAGCTTCCAATGCCTTCATGTCACCGCGATTTCCCCTGGCTCCTCTCTTTTCAATCATGTCGGTAATCTCTTGCATATCCTCAAAGGCGCGCTTCAAATCTGTCGCTTCTTCCCGATATCTTTCACTGACCTTTTTTCCAAGTTAGTCACAAGAAACCGTCGAGCCCCATCACAAAGTTTGACTCACTTTTTTGTGATGCGCAGGAATATCACCCCAGCTTTCCGTCTTGATGAACTTCATAAAGTCGTCAATTGCCGTGGAACCTCCCTCAAGACACAAGACTCCCGGCTTTCCAGCCAGCAAGAAACCCGTTAGCCCATATGTTGGGGCATGGTTGACGAGATCGTCTCGTTTGGCTCTTGTACTGATGGAAGGAAAGTAGAACCACACGCGTACTATTGACACATCCTTGATTGGGGTATTGGCTACTTCGTTCTGTTTCAGGCCTGCCAGGTGTTGAGTAACGGCCTCTTTGATGTGTTCAATGACGGAAAGGATGTCCTCGTCTGGAAGTTCTAAGTTCAGCTTTGCAACGTCTCCTTTGCTCATCCACTCGGGCTGCTGTATCCTGGTTTTGATTGATGGTGGATCTACCAATGCATCTCCTCTCGGACTTGTCAAAGGTACACTCAACGTAAGTTGTAATAGACGAGCCGAGGAGTCATCGTCTTTAAAGTCATCGAGTCTGAGGATTAGGTCGATGCTCGTCTCGGGAATATTTGGTGCCTGTTCGTCTTCATTTTCACACCAGTCTCTCAGCTTCTTTATTGTCTCTGCCGATGTAGAGTCCATGAATATTGCGTCATCAGAGGCATACATAGCCATGAGAAGGTCGATCTGACCAAGCTGAAGCTCCATAACATCCTTCGGCAACACATCTTTTGTGGTAGTACCAGACATATTGATATTTTAGGGGCTTCCTGATGCTATTGAAAGGGTAATAGCCACGCCCCAAGGTTCATTTACCGCAATTGATATACCTCTTTACGCGTGAATTGTTGAAATTGCGACGCGGTGCGCGAAGATTGACGATCACGTGAGATGCTGACTGTTATCATTATCGAATCATTTGCTGTATTGCTTATCTCATCCTTATCTTATATCTTATCTCATTTATCGTATTAACAACTCCTACCCTGCAACGTCATCAAGAAGCTGGAAGGTCATGTTAGTACGTTCTTTAACATGGGATGATTCGTTTGAAATGCCGGTATATTCTGTGAGTTTTAGTTTCATGAAGTGGCATGTTCCATTCTTTACCCCACCTTTGTCAGTCAGAACGCGGCTGGATCGTAATGGTTACTCCGGATCAAAGTATAACATTGTGCTGTCCCCCAGTTCCATCGCATTTGATTAGCCGATGGTCAGATCATCATGGCATTAGTTCCAAAAGTTCGCGTTACATTGCGATTATATGACGTTTTGTGTAAATACAAGCTCGAGTGGTTTTTATGACACCTCCCGTTAAATGACGCTGATATGAGGTAGTGGCCGAGCTTCCGTAGTTTACCAGTGATATAAGTACCTTCATTCACGGACATCAACGAATGTTCTTATTCAACCGCTTTATAAAGTAGGAATTATCCTCAAACTTGTCAATCATTCAATATGTCAAACGTCGGATATTCTTCTGGAGATCAGCATCGTTACAGCAAGGAAGCTGTTCGTCAGGAGGGTCGTGATCATGGCGTCAACACTGAGGGATACTGTAAGCTTTGTTCCACAGTTAAATGAACCCAAATTAATAGTCAGTAGTCAACAAAGACGGTATCATGAATGAACTCCAGGCGAAAGATGTAGGTTCTCCCAGCTCAGTTAAGCGAACCACATATTGACTAGTAATCAAGACCAAAAGAGAGATGGATGATCGCATGAAGCATGAGCCAGGCTTCGCAGTGAGTTCAATCTTTAAATTCCATACCTCAATAAGAAGAATTCTCGTGACCTCGATTCTATATAGGCCGTCATGCATGGTAATAAGCCCTCACGAGGTGCTAAGATTGACGCGGAACTTGCACGGGAAGATGCTGAACAGATGGCAAAGAAGAGAGAGAAGATGGACATCATGCCGGGAAAGAAGAATGAGCACCATACTGGCAAGAACGAGTGGAAGTAATAGATAAAGAGAAAGAAGCTCAAGCTCAGCATCGCGACGATGGAAGGAACAGGCATGAAGGCCAGGGTATGGAGTATGTGACTCGAAAGACCCATAGCAGCCGGGAGTAGGCAGTCTTATAACCCACTGTGGTCAAAACAATTCCCAATCTGATTGCAAAGGCAGAGAGACAAGTTTAAGTTATTTGATTTGGCCGTTAAGGTATCATATAATCATTATGAAAAAGAATTAAGAATACTCAGGTATCATCGCTTTCCATCACCTCTATCCCCCTTAACTCTTGCATCGCCTTGAAACATAACATATCTTGCTATCTATTACACCATTAGACCATCTCCTCGCCTCGGGTACCATGTCCAACACCTTCCCCGACAGGGCGTCGAGGAATAGAGCCGTTGTGGTAGCCAGCTCCATGCATGTGCTCAGAACCATCATTGAAACCGTTGCCCTGCATGTGTCCATGTCCAGCTCGCTCACCCTTCATTCCGTGGCCAAGACCGTGAGAGCTACCACCATGAGTACCCCAGCCAGCCTTGTGGGTGAAGACGGCATCGGCAAGTTCGGCACCACCCATGTGGTACTGGAAAGGAGCATGACGGTTAAGGGGAATGTGGTTGAAGCGGAAGTCCCAGACAGAGGCATAGGTCATTCGGTAGGCTGAGAAAGCGAAGACAGTACCAATGATGGCACCGGCAAGGACGTCGTGGAAATGGTGGTACTTGTCGATAGTCAAGGCACCACCGATCAAGACAGCACCAAGAATAGGAGCGTAGGTAGCAATCAACTTCCACATAGAGGGGTGGTAGTTGGAAAAGACCTTGAGCTTGGCGTTGAGGTACAAGTATAGGTAGACAAAGCCGGCAAAAGCAGCGGTGGTATGTCCACTGGGCATAGACTCGAGAGCATCGTTGATCTCGCTCTTGTCACCAGTGCAGATGTCGGGCGTATAGTAGAGCTGGAGATATCCCTTGTTGTTGTATCCTCCCATGGTGCGCGCTCGCGCCATATCAGGCTTGCAGACCTCGAGGAAATGAGGTCGGAAACCACCAATGAGCCACTTGACGAAGACCTGGAAGACAGCAGCAGTGATGAGAGCGTAGAGAAGACCGATGGTGGCGTTGTTGAAATCCCAGAAGCTGCGGACGCGAATCTGCATCACCAAAAAGATGAAGATGGGGACCAGCGCAGCCAGCATGGCAGCGGCCCAGATGGGAATGATCTCTCCACGGAGAGGGTATCCGTACTCGGGCCAGACAATTTCGCCGTCGCTGAAAGTAACAGGGAAGGATCGTGCAGGTGCGGGCTTAGCGAAGTAGACCTGGACAGTTTGTTAGGATAAGAAGAGGGACTAGATGTGGATGAGACTTACACCGAGACCAATAGCACCCATAATGGCCATGGTAACAATGTCGAGCCATGTATGCTTAATCCACTGTCCGAAAGAGGGCTTTCGAGACATGGGGAGAGGATCGTGGTGAGCCTTCTGGCGACGACCCATCTTCTTGGAGCCGTGTGCGTCCCTGTGGGGAGGGGCCTTTTCCTTACGAGAGAAGATACCCATGTTGATGGTGATAAACTCTTCAACGTTGTCGATGGAAGGTGATGGTGGTGTTGTTGAAGGCTGAAATAAAAGCCAACCACGAATTAAGTGGCTTTGCACCTGAATTAATAGGTACCGAGAGAGCTTTGGAGGTTTCTGTGATGGTTGTGTTCAAACTCAATTGAGGCTGGAGGCTTCTCTTTCTATAAATCAGTGAAACGCGACAAACAGTGACGCCCTGCTATTGACGTCACTATCATGGTGTCAGTTAGATCCAGCCTAACAAATTACTGTAATAACAAGCTTAAACAAGAAGTCAACTCAATACGACAAATGACAGCAACAACCTCGCTACGTCAAGCCACAACGTCTCGACGTCATTGCACCTGATCTTTCTAGCCTGGCAACTGGCAAAGGGGGAAATTTGAGGCCTTGGACGGCAGTTTGATGCCGAGTGGACTCCTTTTGGCGGCAGATTCGTGCCGGACCACCAATCAGACCCATGACAACGGCAGGGAAGCGGCTTGGCTGACAACTGAAGACGGACAAAGTGTGGCTTGATCTTTTTTGACTGACGGGAGATTGACTTGATTGACGGGCCAAGAGATATGAAACCTGCTGCGTTGGACCTGCACAACGCGAATGATTCAGTAGTTATCTCAGTATGTCATCCTGACGGGGCCTGTCAGCAGCAGCAGCGTGAACCTACTGTATCGTTCCTATAGGCTCACTGTAGCTACTACATACTCTACAGGGCTTAATGGATGGATGCCACAGTACTGTACTATGTATTACGTGGCTGTCCTCCAGGTCATCTCTTGGAAGATTGGCCAACATGACACAGGTAGGAACAAGCAGACTTTAGGATAACACAACCGCACGGTTAGCACCTAATGCAGATGGTACTTTGCACTAGATCCCCAGCCTAAAACTTCAAGCTTATCCATCATCAATACAAGGTTAAAAGCTAACAATCTTCCAGATCGTGCAGAGTAGACTAGTTCAAACATTGAAACTGTCAAGGTTTAAACAGGAAAAGTGAACGGGGGCTGATGGTTGTGGCTGGACGGATCTGTCTACCGAAACAAAAAGCACTTTTGCTTGTCCGGAAACAAGATTTCATAAATTGCTAATTTCCACAAAGATCGGCCTTGAAGAGTCTCGATTCTTTTCAATCGGCGATTTTCAAGAGACTTGGCATGCTTCGCTCCTTGGCAGCTCAATTTATCTCCTAAAATTGAGAGTTTCACTGACTCTCAAGGCTCGGCATACGACAGTCGTTGACCCACCTGGTCTGTCTGGACCTTGTCTATTCTCAGAAAATGATGCAATAGGTTGCGCGTCACGAGAGCCTTTGAAGAAGTTTCTCGCATATTCGGAAAGGAAAGCGAATTTTCACACGGCTTGGCAGTCATCAAAATCTATCCTCAGGAGAACTAGAAATCGTGATTGAATTGATCCGTCATCATTACACTGATGCTAGTATGACATGACACGGCTTGTTGAATTCTTCGACACAGATGGAACAAGGAGAGGAATTACGGAGCAATTGCTCCAAAGATGGATGTCAATTTGCAACAGCTGACTATACACAGACTGATTGAGGAGTAGAATACCCACTGCTTCCTTCACTAACGCAATATCGGGCCAATTACTACCCGCTTTACGTATCTTGTTTTCAAAGTACGGTACAGCCAAACACTATATACCTACCAAAAGTTGTTCAAAAAGAACCCAGCATTAGGGCTTCTTGCACTGACCAGCTTTGATGTTTGCTTCGTTCTTGCAAGTGTTACACTTGATAATGTTTCCACTGCCCTTGCTCAGATTCTGAATGTCGTTGTCGTTATTGTTTAGAGTATTTCGGACAACCACGTTGTCTCTTGCCTTGATTGCCTTTCCCAGAACGACACAAGAAAGGGATATGGGCATTTCTGGTGTAGCAATACAGGGATCATCATAGATGCGAACGCCTGCCCCTGATCCATCACTGGCTTTCTGGCCCTCAATGGTGTTGTCGGTAACAAGAACCCCGATGGAACTTCCAAGAATAATGCCAGCAGAATTCTTATCGCAGGCAGCAGGGGTTGGACCGATATAGTTGTGGGCAATTTTGGCTTCCCTCACACCAGGATCAACAAAAACACCGAAACAGTTGTTCGTCAGCTTATTGTACTCCATCACTGCACCGTTGGTCTGGACACAGAGACCAATGAGATGATTTGAAATGTCGTTCTTCTTGGTAAAGACATCTGACTTGTTGTCCATACATATAGCGATAAATCCACCCTTGGTAGTCGTGACAACGTTATCATAAAAGACCGTATTGATTGAACCAAGTGTCAGGGCGCCATATGCTCCGCCATCGACGAGCTTGTTGTTTGTGATGTAAGTGTTCTTGGCACCTAGAATAGCAATATTGATACCAGAGAATCCTTGGACGGTGAAACCAGTGACGGACACACCCTTGACGGGCCTTCCTACAGAGGTGACTATCTTGTGCTCGGTAACGAAGTCGTCCGTTTTGACCTTGTACCCGGTAATACAGATACCAGCCTGTAACTCGTTTTTCTGCGGATCCTGGGTCAAGCCGGTGCAGGCATTCTTCTTTAGATATTTCGGGTCCGGTGATTTGAGAGTAGCACCATGGCCCTCGAGCCGAATACCATCCTTGTCGATGACAAGTTGCTCTGAATATTCACCGCCTGCAACCACGATGCGGTCACCGGGCGATGCCTTCTTGATGGCCTGCTGGATCTTTTGGCCAGGTTTGACGTGAATGGTACGACCGTGACCGTAATACTTCTTGAGCTTGGGTGTGGATGGATAGTTCATGTACTTGCGTGGGATATCGCACTTTACACCTCGGGCTTTCAAAATCAGTAAGTTGGTAGCTTTTTGCTTGTGCAAGCACACTCACCGATGAGACCATTGGAGGTGTCATGCTCCGTATAAGGTGAAGCAACAGCAAGGCCGACAAGACCTACAAAAGCCGCACTGAACTTCATTACTGGCAGTAGGGTGACTCAGATTAAGAATTCGATGTATGGTGATATCGATGTCAAGTAACGTTCAGACTACATGATCTCCCGGCTGTAGAGGCATTATATACTTGCAATTTTTCCATTTCTATAAGAGCTAGCATCCTGGTAATGTGGAAAGTATCTGAGGTCGAGACCTTAGATAAAGTCACCCGGTGATGAATTAGCTTGGTGCCACCGGATATGGAAAGCTGATGGTTAATGTGACAGAAGGAACGGAGTCCGGCGTCGAATAGCCATACAGCCAGTTGACGATGGTGTGGGGATGAGGCGCTAACAAGTGCTGGCGTGAGAAGGGATGATTTCACATTGACAACAAGGCTTAATACAAAGCTCATGTATTACTCAGGAACAGCTTCCGAACAATTCACCAACGTGGTGGGTCCAAGGCAGAGCATCGCTGTCCATACGATTGTTGACATGTGACAAATAAATACGGTATATCACTTGAGTCACTCCAGCCGACTAAGAATACCTTGAGTCAGTCTTGTGCGGGACGAAATGTCTTCTCCGATATAAAAATAAGCGTTGAGATTGAATGGGGCAAATATGTCACTCAAACGACACTCAGTCCGTAATGGTGACCAGTACGACGCCACATCTCATCGGACACCATCAAATCAGGAACAAATCCCCTCAACGTCGAAGCCATGTATAACGCCCAAACGAGTCTGCCCTTTTTGAATGCTGAGGTGGCTTTGTCTTGTGCCTGGAGTAGGGCGCCAAATATCGAACTATAATTCAGCCCCAAAGGGCTCGACCTCGTGGGCCCGAGCAGATGGTTCAGCCTTTCCGGGTTTAATCTCCTTATCAAAACGGAGATCGTCAGTCAATGTAAGATCTCGCTAATCATAACTTGCCTGGCTATATGATGTGTCACTTGATGATACGCTCCAGCACGATCTACTCGCAACAGTTTCCATTCAGCCTGACGATTGCGTCTCAAATGGGATCACGGACGAGCGCACTAATAGGGTGCTGTTCGCAAGGCTGAGTGAGTTTGTATCAAGCTGAAGTCTAGACTCAGTGCCGTCAGTTTGGGCTTATTTTGCCACTTTGTTGACGAATCCAATACTCTGGAAATGAAGCTGGTGGCTTCGAATGGTCATTAAGCTTGGTTCCAGCCCTTGATAGGTCCTTTTCAAAAACTCATCGCTGCGGCTGTTGGTGCATAATAGTTGCGAAAGGGTCTGAGACGATATTCGAAGTTGTGAGATCAATCCCGTGGCGGTAAAAGTGTTGTGACTTTTGAGCATTGGTGTCCTTGAGCTTTCAACCGCCACTCCCTCATCTTTTGGAGTGACAACACCAACAGGCCGCTCGAGAGTCAACGGAGTGGAATCCACGTGTGTGAACATATATATCCGCTCTATTCAACGCTCATCGATCCTTTCGCAGCGTGTACAAGGTCAGAGGAATAGGTAGATCCAACTAGAACGTCAGGTTAGCGTTCTGCGCATCGGTACGAATAGCTAGTTTGTTTGTGAAAAGTCCATGTCGTACGAAGGCGATGAAATGTCCAGCAACAAAGAGTTTGCAGGGATCATGATCCGAAAGACACAGCTAGGACGGACTTTATGCAAAGTTTACAGAGTAGGGTCAATTATCTTTTCGTTTCTTGAACCTTGCTTACTCTACGAGTTACTAGCTCTGATAGGAAAGGTCGGGTTGGTCGGTTGTTTATGTGGTCGACGTCTTCTCGTTGCATTCAGATGCTCACGTGTTAATGAACCCTGCCTCGGCACGCATATCCTATCCAGCTTCCTCAATAGGCACAAACAATTCCCTCAAAAACTGACATATCAATTGCATCTTTCTATTACTCGACAACTCAACTCATCGTAGAATTAAAATCTCTGCTAAAAATGTCCACCCAAGAAAGGTAATAACGTCGTCGCGGTTCTATTTACTTCATAACTCGTTCCCTCATTTCCCCGATTAGCCTCGTAGCGAGCTGTATTTCTTGATTGCCTTTGCAAAGCTATCGTCGATCCCTTGGACTAGTGCCTTTGCGTTTTCTTGCAGGTCCTTGGGAACCTTTGCTAGGATAGCTTCGGAGAAGTCGGCACTTAGAGCGCGCTGTAGCTTCAAGTTGAGGAGGATGACAGGGCTGACCATCAGTTTGTCGAACTTGGGCTTGGCAGCAATGATGGTTTCGATCGTTTGGCTGACGTCGCTGGTCAACTCTGTAGTGGCTTTGGCAACTTGAAGAGTCTCGTCGACAGATAGATGCTCAGACTCGCGAGCGGCAAGAGTACCGTCGTGGATCGCAGTGAGCAGCAGTGTTGACTTTGTGGTAATGGGGAGTATCCCGACAAGGGTCTGAGGCCAGTTTGTGATGGACTTGTCTAGAGCCAAAGTGGCATTGGAGATGTTGTCGATGGCCGTAGAGATTGTATCTCCAGATGCGAAAGCACAGCCAACAAAGGCAACCAAGGGAAGAAGGCTGAGACGCATATTGTCTGAGAGCTTGAGTCAACGAATAGTCGATTGGTCAATTGAGAATGCAAGATCTGCCAAGATGAAACTCTTTGTCGTCCAGGAGTAGTCCCGTCCTAATATACTGCCTTTAAAAGTGCTTCACATGAAAAGTTTCTCTCATGCTGCTGTGCCTTTTCGGAAGGCTGCGGTGGTGGCCTCGTGTAATCCCAACCACTATCCCCGCACCTATCCTCAAACAGGAACTCAACCCCGTGTTGTCGACAACCAACACTAGCAAATCCGTCTCCCCATGGGGAAATATCTAGGTAACCCTTGGGTTCTTTGCTATAGTGGCTGATCTTAACTTGGCAAATCTGTGATTAAAGGTGGATTTCGATGTCACTCGCCGGGGTGCTTGGCAAGGGTTGCGGCATCATGGGCCGCGGCTTTCACAAGGAAACATTCGATAGAGATGCATGTGTGTGACTTAGAGCTGTGATAAGGTGCCAGTCGACAGAAGAGGCAGGCTGGTCGGCTGAAGGATTCTTCAAGGCAAGGGCTAAGACCTGCGGCGTAACTCGAGTTGTGCATAGTTGCGAACTGTCAAGCTCAGCTGGCCACCCGGATGTAGCATCATGTTCGACGAAGTGGGATATTCTCTGCACTGCGTCATATACTTAGTTATGTTGTGCTGGAAGGAGGGTGATGCAATTGTATGCCAAGTATAAGTATTATGCTTACTCTTGTGCAGGTACGGCACCTGAGGAAAGCTTGTTAATACACATCTCTCGGTCAGTGACATCAGGTAGGAACTACTGATATGAGTAACGACTCTTCTCAGAGACTTTCTAAAGATTCATGGTTGTTTTAGACTCACCTAGAGAAAGATGCAATGTTACAGTATTCTGAATCTTGTCCCGACAAACGTCATACAACGGATGGCAACTGGTAGATTGAGTGATAACTACATGTACGTGTAACGAATCTACTCGATCTTTGATGAAATCAGTCCAATTGATCAATACACCTCGTGTTTGGTTGGCTGTAGCTCTCGGCAATCTTGATCTATTGCCCCGTAAACGCTCGTATAGGTTTCCAAATATTGCTAGCTCAAATTCAAGGCAGTGATGGAAGTTAAATCTGAACATCACTATTAACACGCGATAGCGATCTCCGAGAACTTCTTCTACACAGCATAGTATCCATATGTTCGAGCTCTTGACACATACTCGCATCTCAATACATACTCGGTAGCATCAACTTCAACACTGGCAACTACCCCCTTGAGCACGCATTTCAAGGTCAAAATTATGCTATGCTGGCTGGAGTAGTGCTGACTTCACGTGCGAGACCAGAGACAACTTTCTCAGGCATGGCTTAAATCAATACTGGTGTGGTTCGGTGAAGTTCCGAGTATGTTGGCAGGTCCCATTTCCGCTGCACAGAGACCCGGACGTGAGCACTGACTGCCATGAGTTTGTTTGTCTTGAGTATAGGAGATATCTCACAAAGGCATCGAGGAATCAACCGAGCCGAAAGACAGACATAACTTGGACATGTTCAAGGAATGCTCTTGAGACCACCACACTCCGTCAACTGTAGGTCGATCTCATAATAAACTCGACAGGATAAGGATTTGTGCTTCTCGACATACTCTCAAACCATGACATGAAATAAGATCCTAGTTTCGGCAACGCGCTATTCGACCAATATTTGGGTGCTGTTTGGTCAGGCAGCAATGGTTTTCGATATATTACGTTCATGAGTTGATATTCTACACTAGAAGGATCTGGAAGAACATCGACGACTCTACGTTGGTGTTAAAGTATTTAAGCCTCAATTGCCACTAGGATGACAATTCTTTTTGCTTTTACCAGTTGGGACCTGTTGTCTCTAGGTCGGGTCACATACAGTATCTATACGAAAGAAACTCTCAGAGTTAACAGATTGGTCCTCACAGGTTCCCGCCTATAGTTGCTGGAATCGACGTTATTCAACATATATTGCCTTTCAATACACTCTTTTGTGTGAACACTGTACAGTTTACATGACAATAGGGGCTAATTCTTCCTAAGTATACGAAAATATCACGGATCAGTACATCCTTGAGGTTGTCTCGTGCGAAATCAGTATGGTAACACCATGTGAATATATGACAATAGACGGCACCCCTCTCTGAAGTTAGTACTTACAGACACAACTACATATGACGTTGTACTTTCCCTGGGTCTTTGTCGATCTCTCCAGAGATTCCTATCTAGGGTAGACTGTCAAGCATAACGAAAGGACACGGCCCGGGAATGGTCTTGACTAGGATGAGTTTCAGTGCAAACTCGTAGTTACCAAGGTCACCACAGATTTCCCTGGCAATCAACAGGTCATATCAGAAGATGGACATCACTGAGCAAAGGCGAGATGAGATTACTGAGCTGTGGAAGTTGTCTCTAACAACTCACAGATACATGGTCACTCGCGTGAATCAGGACAGAAGCATGCTCAGACCTAAAAGTACCTACATCATGACACTTTAGTAAGCACTGGCCCATTACGAGCAGTGGCAGAGCCCATCGCAAACTTCCTGATCTCATCGAATCATCTATGTGGAAACACCAGTATCGATGAGATCGTTACTTCAAAAGACGTCTTGGTCGCTCAAAGAAGCATGATCACCCCTGTGTGAGTCGGGACAGACACACGTTCAGACCTTCCGAGCTTACGATCTTCAATTGAGCCTTGCCAGTGGGTCTTTTCTTTGCGGCCGCAGAGTTTATCGTGGGATCTAATGAGTTATAATCTCACTGAATCCTTAGTACAGAAACTCCAGTTCAAATGAAACCTCGACTGACTCCCGCGGGATACTTTTACTTCACATGAGATAATCAATATGTGCGTTTGATGTATCTCGCTTTGGAACTGAGACATGACGCACTGACAAGCATCCAATAATTAGGATCAGTGCATGTCATTTGTGTCTCTCAGTTGGTTGATGGTGATCGACGGACAAACCCCACGAGGTGACGCGTCGGAATTATGGGGATCAAGGGTTTGGCGTAACTACCCTGGAGTGTCAAAACACGATTTCTCTTGAAGCTCAATCTAAACGCCAGATGCACTGAACTGAACTGGAGGAAGCAAGATAGCATTACAGCTATTCCCGCAATACGAGACCGCTTAATTTATGCTTATGTTTTACAGGCAGCTTTGATTGGTTGAGGACAAATACTGTACGATGTTGAAGCTTTAACTAACCAAGTCTCATTCGAGATAAGAAGAGTCACGGACGGGACAAGCAAGCAACAGAGACGCAAACATCGTCCATCCCATACATGCACAAGGGGAGGAAAATACAGTCAAAGTCAAACTCAGGGTGAATGACTGACGTCAGGTGAAAGCCGCCTGCTTTTTCGCTTCCTTCATTCCAATTGATCTTCATTCATTCTCGGTGTCTTTCCATGCCCAAGGATGGATGACCTGCTGTGGTATCCTGGTCAACAAGTCCCAATCTGGTCTTCACAAAGAGAGTTTCCACACATGCAGCTTCTTCACCTTCGGCATTTGTCTAGAATTAACAAAAGGTTCTACGCTAAACACGACAGTAAACGTTGACAGGAAACAGGGCAAGCTAGCTAATACTCCGTAAACAATCGCGATCCGTTGACAAACTCTATATCGCCAAGCATTTATCGCGGTAAAGTCGCCAAGCAAATCAAACCGTTCATGGTTCCCCATCTTCCTGTGAACTGTGAACCGAGTCTGAACTAACTAATAGGGATCCTTAAATGCCTGCATCGGACGCCGAGGCCGTCAATCGGAAGCCCGACAACCCTTGCGGATTTTCTTTTTACCAAAGTGCCATCAGATCACGCACTCACGTTGGAGAAGCGTAGCAAAGAAATTAATTCTCCATTCATTTTCGCGGATCATGTTGTCCAGTGCTCTTTTTTAGCGGTCTGAGATAGAGAAAAACCGGATTCCAGCATGATCGTCGACGGAATAATAGCCACTCAATCAGCCACTCCTTAGCTCCGTAGAGACAGGTGGAGCAAACAGCGACAAGCTGGTTTCAGAATGGAATGAGATTTATTATCAGCTGGTGATGCTCGGTCCGCTTGGATAACATTTGTTTGTTTGCATCGTTAGAAAAAGAAAAGATCAGGCAACTATTATGTACTGTGGATTTAACCGGTGAGTATAGCATATACGCAATCCCACAACATCCCACGTTGTCTTGTCTTTCGACAAACATCATGATCAATCCCAAAATAACCCTGTCACAATTCTTCTCACGCCCCCTTGCAAGGGGCGTTTTCATTTCAGGGGTCAGCAGAAGAGCCTGGAACCGCCCCACGAATAACAAGTGAAGAATGAAAAGGACGGCGGTTGGAAATGACGCAACAAACTGATCCAGACACTGGTCCGCCATCGTGGGCAAGCATTGCTACGGCAGCTTGCCTTGTTTGGGGCTAGAGACCTCTGTAACCTTAATCCCTTCAAGCTTTTCTTCGCCTGTTTTCAAGGCCCGAACCAACAGTTGAGAGGACCAAGTTGAAGGACTGTCTTTGCAACAACACAGCAGTAATAGAAATGGATTTTTCTATACGAGTTATTAAAACATATCACCAACATGCATTCTCTTGTCTTACTGCATGCATGCAATATCATTCCTGTTCACACAAAAAAGGCTTGTGTGATCAAAAAGGGAGCATCAACCGACAGGGCACAAGGGAGCGCTGGAATCTTAGTGGAGGAACACCCTGGTCCTTAGCAGGTAGGCCAAGAGATTAACTCGTCCAGGTCCCAGATTAACATTCTTTGGCACGGTAAGGGGGAGGCGAGGCGCTCTGGAGGGGAGTCACCAGATTGGTGCTTTTCTCAACAGTCGCATCGTGGTCTGATGCTTAAAAACACTTGGCATTTCGTCTTTGATTGAACCCTCCCCGCAACCTTATTTTTCAATGATCGAGAGTCGAGGACGAAGAGATCAGAGGAAACAAAGCAGTGGGCTTTGGTTCATCCACTTGAACTCTGCAACCTGTCTCCAACTGAGTCAGGCTCCAGATCCTTTCCCACGCTATTTCGCGCATCCTTTGCCTTTTTTCTTTCGTCTTCTCGTTCTGCTCACGACGTTTTGGCGCTTTTGGCGCTGATCCTCTCACAGCGGTGGAGTCGAGTGACACCCTGACATGGCTTCTTCCATGGTCTGGAAATGCTCGATGGAGCAACCAGCAACGTCCCTGGCTCGTCTTCTGTGGACCCTTGAATTGCGAGGGTCATGCCAGTCAGTTGCGCTACGCTGATCAGGGGGTTGCTGCACTCTATAGGGCGTTCACGGTGCCTGTCCTGCAATAGCACATTGGCATTTGAGCCGTTTCGCAACCAGGTAGTCTTACGCGTTCCGTTACCTCATATACTATTAGAGGTAACATTTCCAATCGTTCTCAAGTGATCGTCCCTTTCGTCCATTATTGCCTTTTGACTTTTGCCTTGCCTTGTCTTTGTCTTTCGCCAAAACTCCGCCTACTGCGACAGCCTTTCGAACAAGTCCCTCCTTACGCTTGTCTCGACTCGACCATTGTTTATTGTCTCAGTTTCTTTATTTCTACAGAAACTTTACCATCCCTCGCTTTACCTTGCAACAAGACTCATTCATCCCTTGCATTGGGTCTCTTTTCGATGGTTTTGCATTCATCGTAATCGGAATTTTCTCTTTCTTACTCAAGTCACTCGCTCGACTTTGCGCTATAGCGCCACATCGCAATCGTTTACACCAAAATAATCCCACACCTCGGAATAGGTGTCGTAGAACCAACTCACAATCACTATCACAATGAGCGCAACGATGCCATCGGGTACTGCGCTTAACCGGGTGCTGGCCCTCGGTTTGACGCTGGTCGTCATCTTGGGCATTGTCATCAACCAGCTACAGCTCAGCGACGACCCTTACCGTTGCAAGGCATTGCTTAACGATGGCAGCTGGCTTGATACACCCGCAGAGAATGGAAGTAGAGCGCCTTTCAACAACTGGCAGCCATCAGGATGCATGCTTCACAAGTACAAGAAGGAGGAGATTGAGCAGTGCATGGAGGGACGACACATGCTGTTCGTCGGTGACTCGACCACTCGACAGGTCTTTTACGGCATGGCCCGTTTGGTAAGTTCATCACAAATTTATTACACCAACACGACATCGGAATGCATCGCTCGACAGCATGAAGTACTGTGTAGCAAGACCATGGTAGCTAACTCAATTACAGCTCGACGCAGAAAAGGCACAGACAGTCCGAGCCAACAGTAAGAAGCACGAGAGTCACGATGAAGACTTTGGCGGTATCCGACTCAAGTCAATCTGGGATCCTTTTGGCAACGAGAGCGACATCGTCCGAGACGAACTTGCCCTCTACCACCAAGAGAAGCTTGACCGCATCCCCGTTGAGGAACAAAAGGGCCCTGCCGTCGCCTTTGTCGGCATGGGAGTTTGGTTCGCCGCCCGCTTTGAGAAGGAAGAGTCTCTTCCCAAGTTCCAGTCTGCCTTTGCCAACATTTCCGAGCTCGTCTCCCACAAGGACTTTGCACCTTTCGGCAACCGACCCATTGACCCTCGCGATGGAATTGGCAACGAGATGTTCTTTGCACCCATCGCTCCCCCATTCTACGACGAGCTTCCCGAATACCGCAAGACTGGCGTCGCTTCCCAGCCTGGCGAGGTTGAAGCCATCGATGACTTCCTCCAGAGCCAGGAGGAGGAGTCTGGTATCCCCATGCTGTGGTCTTACCCCGCTATGTCGTATGAGCAGAAGGATGCTATCGGCGACCACGAGAATGGCTTCCATGTCACCGACGAGGTTGCTGAGATGAAGGCCCAGATCCTTCTTAACCTTCGATGCAACGCCAAGCTTGACATGCAGAACTCTTACCCTTACGATCGCACTTGCTGCACTAACTACGGCCAGAAGTCATTTGTCCAGATCATTCTTGTTACCCTCGGCATGTTGTACATTGGTGGTGCAGCCATCACCGAGATCCTCGCCCTTCGATCCAGCGAAGCTCCTAAGTGGGCTTTCTTCAACCTCGACGTCGCTACCTTTGTCCTCGGCCTTCTCGCCTGCTACTGGGCCGACCGAACACAGTCTTTCGCCAAGGGCTCCAAGGAGTACAGCATGTTCGACTTTAACCTCATGTCTGCTCTTTGCTTCATTATCGGCTTTGCTCTCATGACAAAGTCCAAGCCTCCTCCTCCTCGACCCGGTGTCCAAGCTGCTGCCGCCGCCGCCCCCGCCACCCTCGACGATGCGAAGCCTTTGTCGCGCGACCAGACTGATGAGTGGAAGGGTTGGATGCAGGCTCTCATCCTAGTCTATCACTGGACCGGTGCCTCCAGAGACCTGAATATCTACGTCGGTATCCGTCTTCTGGTCGCTGCTTATCTCTTCCAAACTGGTTTCGGCCATGGTGTTTTCTTCAGCTCCAAGAAGGACTTCTCTTTCAAGCGAGTCGCCGCCGTGCTCTTGCGTCTTAACCTGCTTAGCTGCGCTCTGCCTTTCTTCATGAACACTGATTACATGTTCTACTACTTCGCCCCCCTCGTCAGCTTCTGGTTCCTCATTATCTACGCCCTTTTCGCCATCTGCCCCAAGTACAATGATAACACTTGGGCTCTCATGGGTAAGATCGCCATCTCGGCTGCCATCTGCCCTGGTGCTATGCTGTGGACTCCCGTTCTCCAATGGGTCTTTGACGCCTTGAACATCGTCTTCCGAATTGAGTGGGATCTTCACGAGTGGCAGTTCCGTCTTGGTCTCGATGGCCTCATCGTCTATGTTGGTATCATCATGGGTGTCGCTTCCGTCCGAACCAAGCTCTACAACAAGATTCTCACCCAGTCGTACGGCCTGGCTGGTATCGCTGGTATCCTCTCTATCCCTCTGTACTGGTGGATTGCCGTCAGCAAGGCCGAGAAGAAGCAAGACTACACAGCCCTGCACCCCATCTTCTCCTTCATTCCCATCATGGGCTTCATCGCCGCTCGCAACATGTTCCCCGCCGCTCGCACATGGTATTCCCGATCATTCGCCTGGATCGGTCGCTGCTCTCTCGAGACCTTTACTCTTCAATTCCACATTCTCCTTGCCGCCGATACCAAGGGCCTTTTGCTTCTCGACATTTTCAAGGGCGATGGCAGTCTTCTCTGCGACCGCTGGAGGTCCCTCATCATCATCGTCCCTGTCTTCTTGTGGATCAGCTCTCGTGTCGCCGATGCCACTGGTGGCATGGTCAAGCTGTTGACCATCGATTGGGCTTCTGAGGAGCAAGACGAGTACGATGTTGAGGCCAAGGGTGATGCTGAGCCTCTGATGGGCGGTAGCATGCTTGCGCCCTTTACCCGCCACATGCCTTCCAAGTCATCGTGGGCCAACAACCTCAAGCTCCGCATGCTTGGTCTTCTTGTCCTACTATGGGCACTGAACTTGGTAAGTCAATCTACATGATTGTTCACCTTCCATCACTAACATCAATCAGTTCTACTAGATTCATTCACCGCATGGTATCCATCGGTATTAAAACGAGGCGTTTGGAGTTGCGATTTTGCATAGACAGGTCAGACAGTCAGCTAGGTTCTGGCGACGAGGCATCATTCATTACCACGCATAACCCACGTGTTGGCATTTCTTTTATTTTTCTTCGGGCACATTTATCAGCTCTGTATATCACGACACCATACACATTCTCAAAGCTTCTCAGCAAGCGCTATACGACATGACATAGATTTTATATCGTAATGATAGATTTTAAAAATGATTGATCGGTACTAGTACCTTTTGCTGACCCCTCTGGGTTGTTCTTCCATGTGCTTTGACCTCTGTCGAGCCTCATGTTTCATGCTCCATCTGCAACGCATAAAACAGGGCGAGGCCTCGTGCGACAGTGGCGCAGATATTGCTTTTGTGGAAAATGTCGGAGCTTTGTTACGTGTGTATTATTAGTTGTTTCATTCAGCAAGCTTGGGCCAGATGATCTCATCGGGGTGAGGCTGAATCTCTCATCGGTAGCAACACTGAATCCGTGCACTCTTTCAACGTAGACACTCCCAAGCGCCTTGTTTTTTCCCCTTCCACCGGTCTCTGTTACCTAGCTATAGCCGCGTTGAGATCGATGCTAGAATTGACTAGTCATGCCTGTAGATATTTCTAAATGGCAGTACAGCAGCCAAGTCGGGTAGGAGGTGTCTTAGCATATTTAGTGGCCGGTCGGTTAGTGATAAGTTGTATGTCTGTGTCGTCCTTCATGATATTTTTACGCTGGTGATTTTATCACCCCCAGAGTTTACAATGCAGGTGTCACTGCTTTCTCGACTCACGGATATTGCTCGAATGGCATCGTCCTTAAAGGGCACATCTCCCCAGAGTACTCAAGCAGCCTACGCACTTCTATTGACACTCAATTGGGAGTCTAGTATCATGTTTTTGCTAAGAGCCAGCCATTGCTGGTGGGAAATAGACCAGAACTTGGTTGGAATCCACAGCTAAGGCTCTTTTGGATGTTGATTGATATCGTGGCTCATTAATTAGATGTCTCTTCCTCTACAGACCAGTTTCTAGGAATTGCATGAGGTCCTCCACCTGGTCACTCTGCAGGTCATTGATCTTCTCGCCATTCTTGTACATTTGGAAAGTGGCGGGCTTAGAGACTCCAAGCTCCTCCGCTAAACCCTTGAGATCATCAATGTCGACCTTGAGAAATCGAAAGTCCTTGAACTTATCCAACTCATTCGCACTGGTATTGATCAGTTAGTAAAGGTCAACGATGTAGGAATTGGGCAGGAGAGCTTACTGGGCGAACGTGGGAGCAATGTTCTTCGACTCAGCGGCATGAGTGGAGTAGAAATCGACAACGACGACAGAGTAGTTCTTCAGTGTGTCCTGGAACTCGTCCTTACTGTTTTCGCGTTAGATAACCGTCATGGTCGCCTGGCTTCTTATTACGAGGAAACTTACGTTCGGATGTTGTGCACCATCTTGTCTAAATCGGGGAGTGATGTGTCGGTGTTTCTGTCTGTACCGAGTTAGCGAGAAGTTGGTGTGCAGGATGCTCCGTCCTTGTACACACGAATGGTTTTCAAATATAGTTCTTGTTGATTGTTGAAAGTAGAAGCTCGGAATAAGAGACGTTGTTATTGTTTTGATAGATGAGCTTTATGGTGACGTTGTTGATTACCTTATGGTTGAGCTGTTTCTGGCTGACATCATCATGCCGTCATGGGTATCGCACTGACAACTCAACAAACTATCCTCTCCATATCTGCACGACGCCAAAGTCACTGAATAATTATAGTTTGATAGTAATTTCTTCAAGACTTGAATTGCACAAAAGCCTCTTGACAATATACTTTATACAACAAGCACAATACGGGTCGCAGTTAGCTCCTCTCAATGAATTAGTTACAGATAGTTGCCTTCACCAAACTCACAAGAAGTGACTAAAACTGTCCATATGGCCCTTACGGTTTATGAGAAGATTCCTATCAATATACACGGTTTACAGCAGCTGTGCTTGTTTGCAGAAACTCTAACAAAACTCTTCATTTGGTTTGGCACCTTCAGTTTTGCGAATTTGGCCCAGACAGTTCCTCAATTTGAGATGTTATCTTCTTGAATAATTGTGTTACCATCACGCAGGATGAACATGATCTATGAGAGCCCTTTGCTTCTTGCATATAATGGCCAGTACTCGTTACACGCTCTGTGCCTTTGAGGAGACGATTCACGTCTGAGGCTGAGATAATAAACTAGTTGCATACATACTCAGGTGGTGCGTCCCCAGGTCCTCTCTGAATCAGCAATGAGATCTTCGATGGAACCTGGCTGTTGAGACTGTTTCACTACTTATCGGCAAGATGAGTTGGCTTTTCGGGATCCGATACACTGTCAACCAAGCTGTCAGTCTTATGCACAATGGCACAACAGTCAATCATCTTGACCGAGAGGCATATCGAAGCCAATTATATCAATATGTAGCTGCATTAGCGACATAGACCACCCAACTGTTGCAACCTCTTTCGCAATATCCTCAATTTCAACACCAAGGAAATGGATATGCAAGCTGAGTAATCAATCAAGACCTTGTTCAATCGCATCACGTTAATTAGTTCCGTTGATCCGCTCGCCTCATTGATACCAAGGTGGGGATGCACTTTCACCCCCGCTCGGTATATAAAGCTGGTTACCCCTCCATTCAGCTACCGATGGTGTTGCTCAGCATTGGACTACAGTACACACTCGAAACTCATCTCTACCCAATCTTTCACCGTCAAAATGGCTCAAGTTCTGGTTGTCTACCCTTCAGGTCCTTCGTTTGACATGGACTACTACCTAAAGACACACATGCCTCTTGTCGCATCGTAAGTCACGACCAGACTCCAAAATGACCAACCTGGTACAATCGCTGAGAGGCTCTACAGCAAGTGGGGTCCTATGGGTCTCAAGAACTACAAGATCTTAGATTTCCAAGAGGGCGCTCCCTACCAAGTCCAGGCTACTCTTGAGTGGGAGAGCGTTGAGGTCTTTGACAAGGCTGCCGCAAGCGAGGCCGCTAAGGAGGTCTTTGGGGACATCAAGAACTTCTACCAGGGAGAGCCAATGCTTCTCAAGGGCCCTGTTGTTGCTCACGAAAGCGTTTCGTCTTCGTAAGGAAATTACACTAATTATATCATGGTATCACCACGTCGAATCTGACTCATGATAGTCACGCAAAACTTTGAGAATCATCTGGTGATTTGATTTATCTGCATGAATGCGGCGAGCATATGCACAAGAGCTAACTGACCACCTGCTTTCGTATCTGTCGAAACTCTGTAGCAAAACAAATGTAAACCTACTCAATTGTTCACAAAAATCCGTACCTACAATGTGGCATTGTACTTCCTGACGCATGCGGCCATCCGGTGTCAGAGGTATCATTGTATAACCGGGACAATTGTTCTGAGACAGCAAACCCCTCAATGAGAGTTGAGCGTATCGTGATTGTGACATACTAACACGTCCCACTAGAGGGTAAAGTGACACGACATCTGATCGATATATGGATAGCGGCCCGATATGACTGAAAAAATATTCTATCTCAAGGGCCTGAGACTTTAACGTGGCAGAAGAAAAACTGAGACCATGATGTGATGTCAATGAGGAGACTTGAACGTTATTACCTCTTATCGTCTCTTATCGGGCCGTTGACAGTTGAGATCTAAACCATATTCGGTAAAGTAGGTCTTGTCACCAAACTGATTGCGTCAATTTGTGTGACGCAACTCTTTGTTGGTGGATAACAAAACGACTTTCATCTTCCCACCTGGCAGCTTCAACATCAAGAAATACCAACCACACAACAAAAATGTCTTCAGCAACAAAAGCTCCAGAGCTCGAGCTCACTCAATTCCTCAAGACTGTACTCCCGCAAGACGGCAGGTCTTCACTGCGCGAGTCGGTTATTCCACAGCTACTTGACGCTGTTTCCGCCATTGGCGACGAACTCAGAAGATCATATGATGTCTCCATTGTGGGCACCGAAAATGCCTTTGGAGATGAGCAGTTGAACGTTGATGTTTTGGCCGAGAACATTATTCGGGATAGATGTGCCAAGTCGCCTGCCATCAAAACCGCCAGCAGCGAGGAAGATCCTGTTGAGAAGCCGGCTCGTGAAGGAGAGACGGTGCAGCCGATTAGCGACGATGAACAATACACTATAGGGTTCGACCCTCTCGATGGTAGCTCCATCATTGGCCCGAATTGGTCTGTCGGCAGCATCATCGGAATATGGGATGGAGTCACTGCCATTGAGCAACCAACAGAGAAGCAAATTGCATCTATCCTCGGAGTCTTTGGCCCGCGAACTCTTGCAATCGTCGCCCTGCGCGTCCCTGGATCAGACCCCGTATGCTTCGAAGTCAGCCTCAACAACACCCACAAGTTCACTGTGGCCCGTCCTGAACTTCGCTTTGCCGAACCTCCCTTTAAAACGCGTTACTTCGCCCCGGCCAATCTGCGCGCTGCCGCCGAGAACGACAAGTACATGAGCCTGGTCACCAAGTTTATCAACGACAAATATACGCTACGATACTCTGGCGGTCTTATCCCTGACGTTTACCACGCCCTCGTCAAGGGCCACGGTGTATACGTTTCACCTGTGACGTCCGTCAGCAAGGCCAAGCTGCGAAAGTATTACGAGCTGTTGCCAGTGGCGCTAGTTATTGAGTGTGCTGGCGGTCAAGCTATCGACCCTGCAACTGGATCAAGAATATTCGATATCACTCTGAAGGGTTGTGATGATAGGGCTGGTTTGGTGTGTGGAACCTCAGAAGAGGTTGAGGCGGTCAAGAAGGCCCTCTTGGATTAGAGTAGACAGCAAAACAAAAAGCGTATCAATTCATTACATGACTGGACAAAGAACAATAAACCTCATAAATCCCGCCCATACCCTGTGTGAACAGTTACTCGTAGTCACTCACGCCTTCTCGCCTGCAAGATGTGGAAAGTTGGGACATGCCACCTTCACACCGTCTGTACCCTCCTCTAAAGGCTGCCAAATTGCATGATAAGCACTAGTCCTATCCATCAGAACTTCTGCTTCAAGTGCATCCGGAAAAACATCCGCCACAGACTTCTCCCTGGCCGCAGCCTCAATTGCCTGGAGGAGGCTGTCGTCATCACGCTCTTCTGGCTGAGGAAACGACATTTGAACGCCAATCATTTTATCTTCTGGTCGATGCAGCAGCCAGAATGATCCAGCTCCTCTCTTCTCGGCTGCATCCCTAAGAACAGGATACAGCTGTGTCAGAATATCTCCCACGCCTACATGGTGGTACGTCCAGCGCTGCCAGCGGCCGATGTGATGTTCATTAACGGGCGTAAAATTATGAGCACCAATGACTTTCCAGGTCCAGGACTCGACTGATTTGAACAGGGGCTGTTTCCAATACGTGGTTTGCGGCTCGCCGACTTTGAAGTCGTTGGTGGTCCAATCTTCATACTTCTTTGCGTTATCCAAGGTATCAAAGAGGTACGCTCCTCCGGTGAGCATGTTGCCGTTGATCGGATGGTACTTTGTAGGCATATACTTGATATACATGCCTGGGCGCTTTCCCATGATCTGAGAACCGGTGTACTGGCCGTGCCAGATGTCCTGTAATCCGACACGCTCTGTTATCAGGATCTCAGCGGTGAAGGCTCCCTCGGCATCAATTTTGCCGTTCTCGTAGTTCAGAACTTGGTTGTTGGTTCCGCCTGCTATTCACATTAGTTAGTAGATCGGACGAGGGGTAGATGTGAACTTGCCCATCGTGGCTTTCGTTCTTAGGTACAAGTTTTGCTTATGCCTTTTGGTTTCTTTTGCAATTTAGAGAAAGAGGACTGCAGTGTCTCCAGTTCTTATACTGATCCACTGATGCTGAAGGGAGGTCCACTTGCCAGATCACCATGACATGACGTGGTAGTGCTTACAAGAATGAGGAGAAATTGTTCAGCTGATGGCCCTTACATAAGACGGCAACAAGCTTCAAGTAAAATTGACTTCCGTTCATTTACGGCGACTTGGAAGCCTTCCCCACTTCAAACAAAGCCACTCTGAAATGTTAGTTTATTATATGCTGAGTTTTCTATACGTTTCACTGAGTCGCCGTATCCATCCATACGGTCGATTCATAATTTGTCATAATGAACCACATATAATAGTGAGATATGGGCTAGAAATATTATTTCTTACACTGAATAAACACAGGCCCCGTCTACATTTGCAGTGTCTCATCATGAGGGTACACTTCTAACCGTAAGCAAATTCGGTATGCCAACAGTGACAATGTGCCCAACTATTTCTATAAAAGGCATTCTTTATGCTGAGACTCCAATAAACTAACTTGGCATCTTACAATAAGTCAATAGATTCGACACTTGAGAAGAGTACAGTTTACTTTAAATATCTAATTGCCAAAATGCCCGAAAAAGTAACATACCAACATCATACACCTTTTCATCAAATCACAGATCCAGCCAGGGTTCAAGAGGTACTCGAGAAGATCTACGGACCTGGCAATTTTGAAGCTACTTGGAGTGATGGGGCTTTCGATGTAGTGACGGAGCAGGAGGAGCCTCAAAATCTCTTGGAAAAGCTCCAGGAGGAAGGTTGTTGATGGCAATGCAAAGCCGTGTCATAGGGGGGACAGGCCGCGGTATCAAGTTGCTTCCCGATGATTCAATAGTTGTAGGAAAAGATTAGGGAATAGGAGTATATTCAATCAAGTGCATGGGCCATTTCTCGACCTAACGATCTCACCGCTTCGGTCGATTATCGTCCGAGACGTCAAACTAAGCCTGCCGGGATTTGAACGCAGTCCTTCAATAGACTAGGATCCCCCAATCTTAATTATGCCCCCACAGATATCGGACACAACCTCATCCCCGGAGAGACTACTACCTAGAAGAGAACACCCAGGATGGACCATCTTAGTCCGATTGGTGGAAACCTGAATCATGTTACCACGGAATGCAACCTCCACGCCCGATTGTGCAATAAGCTATGTTTCAGTAAGTTGAGTATAAGAGATGCTCGAAGTCCTGTGTAATTGATAGCACATCCAAAGAATAAGTAATTCTCCAACTATGGTGTTAATTAAGCTTACTCCGGCTATCCTTCTGGCCTTCGTGGCTGGTGCCAATGCCAAAGACATCTTCGTCTCTCCAACAGGAACCGGCTCCGGTACTCTCACATCACCATATGGATCGATCCAGTCTGCCATTGATGCGGCCAAAGCTGGCGATATCATTTACCTTCGCCAAGGCACCTATGCACCATCCAAGAACATTCAAGTCAAGACGAGCGGTGCCAAGGGCAGCCCTATTGTCGTGAAACCTTACCAAAATGAAAAGGTCATCATTGATGGAGAGAACATGCCTGGGTACGTTACCTCGACGCAAAAAAGCCTGCAAGTCTAACATATAACAGCACACCGAAGGCGCTTGGCGAGTCGCTTCCAAATGCCGAGCGAGGCGTATTCCATGTTCAGAACGCCGAATGGTGGTCTTTCTATAACCTAGAGTAAGTCGCTGCATCAGCGAACTCTAAAGAATCAGTCACTCACACACGACAGAATCACCAACGGTCCTTATGGTATATATGCACGCGATGCGTCAAACAACTACTACGAAGGTCTCTCTACTCATGACAATTACGAGACTGGCTTTCAGCTTGAGGGTGAATCGTCCAACAACATAGTTGTCAACCTGGACTCTTACCGCAACCGTGATCCACGAAAGAATGGCGAGAGCGCGGATGGCTTTGCCTGTAAGGAAGGCAAAGGCGAGGGCAACGTTCTCCGAAACGCTCGTCTTTGGGACAACGTTGACGACGGTTTGGATCTGTACATGTTCGGCTCTCCCGTCACCCTGGAAGAGGTTTACGCTTGGGGCAACGGGTTCAATCGCTGGGACTTTAGCAGCTTCGAGGGCGATGGAAATGGCTTCAAGCTGGGCATAACAAACAACCCTCCCGCGAACCACATCGTCAAGAACTGTATGGCCTTCCAGAATGCCCAAAAGGGATTTATCGACAACGGCAACCCAGGCTCTTTGACCTTTGATCGCAACACTGCATGGAAGAACGGTAACCTCGGCTTCCATCTCCGCAGCTCCTCGTCCAAGGTGACCAAGAACATCGCCGTTAACAACACGGGCAAACAGGTTGATCTTAACAGCAAGGTCTCTGCATCAGGAAACTCTTGGGATTCGAGTGAGACTTGGAACGACGCTGCTTTCAAGAGCACTGATGCGTCTACGTTGAAAGGCGCTCGTGGGTCAGATGGACGTGTCAAAGCCAGTGATTTTTTGGTTCCTGCGTCTGGTGCCGCTATTGGTGCTACCACCAAGGCAAAGATTCAAAAGTTCCGAAGGCTCGCATACTAAATTCGGTTGAGAGTCAAACGCTGTGGATTAAAAACACTGGGTATAGGCTACCGCCTCCTGTCATTTCTCATTGCACGCTCACTCCATATGCACAGAAAACCGTAGCTAAAACAATGAATTGACTCCTTCATATGCTTGACGCAAACTAACCGCATCCATCGTACTCATTCCATCGCGTTATATATAACTTCATACATTTCTTTGGGTTCTTTTTTACAGTGCCTCTTGGGCCCATATTACCATCCGCATGAGTTTGGTTTATTCTTCTTGGTTACGTCCACTGAGTCGCGCACAAGTTAGCAGATATTCTTCGCAGCCCGATGGGAAAGTACTCACAGAATCTCGTCAAAGTAAGGGTGGTTCAGGGCTGCCTTGGCTGAAATACGAGTAACGGGGTCGCAGATGAGCAAGTAGTCGAGTAGCTCCAGACCTTGCTCGTTCAAGTTGGGGCACAGGGGAACGGAGAAGTCACGCTGCCACTTGGGGAAAGAGGGCTTGAAGTCGGGATAGGCAGTGACACCGGGCCATGCGTCTTCGTCGGGTGTTCCAAGGGTTCTAATAAGATTAGTATATACACTGTGGGATCAGAGGAGCATGGGCTTACCGGAAAATCTTGAAGATCTCGTCAATCTCAGAATCGCCAGGGAACAGAGGTTTTCGGGAGCACATCTCAGCAAAGATAGTACCAACGGACCACATATCAACACCAGTGGAATACTGGCGTCCACCAAGCAAGACCTCGGGAGCGCGGTACCACAGGGTGACAACCTCATGGGTATAGCTTCTCAAGGGAACACCGAAAGCTCTCGCCAGACCGAAATCAGCCAACTTGAGGTTTCCGTCCTTGTCGATAAGCAAGTTCTGGGGCTTCAAGTCACGATGCAATATCCGACGCGAGTGGCAGTACTTAATGCCCTGGCACAGATCAAGCATGAACTTCTGAACGACCTTGTCGCTCATTCCTAGGTTGCGAACGGTGGTGGCGGTTCCAGTGGGTAAGGGCTTCCCGCGGCCTCCGTCGGTGACAGGCAGTGAGTCCATATACTTTTTGAGATCCAGGTCAAGAAACTCCATGACGAGGTAGAGCTTGTGTCCGTCGGCATGGACGATGTTGAGGAGGCTGACGACGTTTGCATGGTTGAGCTCTCTCAGGACGGAAATCTCGCGGATGGCGGTGCTAGGGACACCCTCATCTTCAGTCTCGAGACGAATCTTTTTGAGGGCGACAATGCGACCGCTGTGGCCCAAATCACGGGCTTTGTAGACAACACCATAGGTACCTGAGGATCAAGTTTAGTGGATGGCGGTGAATGAGATGAGTTGAAACAACAAACCTTCTCCGACTTTTTCTATTCTCTGATAGTTATCCATGTTGGGGGTTTTGGTTTGTGTTGGGTTGGGCTGAGTGGAGACGGAGTGAATGAGGCTCTATTTTGGTGGATGAAGATGAAACGTTATCGGAGAGGAGGCATAAAGTTTGGACTTGGGCTGGACTGGACTGGAATGGGCTGAGATGTCGGGGGAGAATATAGAATGATATTCAGTGCTGTTGATGATGGATGTCGGTATGATGATGTGACGATGGATATGCTGGTTGTTGTTGTCGTTGTCGTCTCTCGTCCCTTTGTTTGTTCTGTTTGTTTCGTGGCTCGTTGCATGAAAAATCGAGATGCATTGACGGATCATTTCTCTCCCGGGAACGCGTCGCGCCTAACTTCACTTTTCAGTTGCGGGGACAACCTATAAGAACCGGCCACTAAAACAAGAGCCTGTACTGCCCTGTACGCGACACTGTACAGGCGCTGTAGTCGCCGTAGTGCACTGCGACGCGGGCATCCATTTACTTTGCTGCTCGCGTGACCTTTTGATAATGAAATTAATTATCTGTTCGTCTCTCCTTAGTGGTAATGCGGTACTCAGTAGTTATATTTCTGTTTATTTGGTACAGTCTGTTATTGTTTTGATGACCCAGCTAAACTAACTAGTAACCAACTGCTTGGCCCATGCTCTTATTGCTGACTTGTCCTTTTGTGAGTGGCGATAAGTGGAATCTCACTCACATCTTCATCTCATCTCATCTCATTTGGCCTCATCCGCGACAACACATATTACGCACTGCTTCAATTATGACATATCTAAAGCCAACCTGCACTCATTCTTATTCAATACGATTCACTTTGACTTACACTACAATCCCTTTACTTTGAATATATGAACTGATGAAACAATCAACATTCTTTAGCATGTATGTTGTCAAAACAGCAGGGGTTTGTTTGGGCAGTTCGCCACAGCGATTAGTTATCTCTAGCTGATAGCTCATTGAGAGTCAGTTCTCAAGTAGTATACCTCCAATAAGGGTGGTCGTCGCCCAAGTTCGTTGCTTCGGGACCCTGGAGTCTGTGATCCCTCTCACCCTGATCTCTCTTCTTATTCTCCCTGATAGCGAGGAAATAGAAGAAAGTGCAGCTAATCCCGCACACCCACACCATACCAAAACTCACACCCAAGCCAGTCCAATACTGCGGGGCTTCCTGAGTCAAAAATACGTTCGAGGCCACAATGCCTCCGATGTTACCCAACCCTATTTGTACAGCTGATGAGATAGATCGCTTGTAATGGCCGCTCATGGTATTGGATAACCAGCCAAGAAGTACAGGCTGCGTGATATATCCGCCAGTAACAAGCACAACGAGGGCGAAGTATCGAGCACCAGTGGGGACATTCCGCGGACAGAGAAGCAAGATGTAGCCAACGGTTGTCAGGATAACTCAGGTATACCGGAATCGTTAGGACTTGAGCGCGCTCAGCGGCGTACCCCATCTCTCTGAGAATGGTCGGGATAAAGAACTTCAAGTCAAAGATCAGCCATTGCCCGGCCATGATGTCAGGGAAGATGCTGCTTCAACTTACCGACCCAGCATAGCCGTTATTTACTATGCCAAAGTACGCGATAGTACCGAGGTAAATCTTCCAATCAGACAGTATCCTCTTCCAGGCTGTCTTGTTAAGATGATCCATCCTAGCATCACCCGAGTCGTCAGCCAGACGTCCGACAAGTCTGGCTCGTTCTTCTTCATTAAGAAAGGTAGCCTTTTCAGGCCAGTTGGGAATCCACCACTTTGCAATAACACCGATGACAGCGGTCAGGAGACCCTCTAGGATGAATAACCTGCGTGTAATGTGTTAGTAAGTATGGAAATGCTGGACTGTTGCAGTAATATACCAACGCCAGGCTTCAAGTCCTCCAACATTGTGCATCTTAGCAATGGCGAATGCAAGAAGACCGGAGAAGGCACCTGCTACAATGCTGGCACTAAAGAAGATGGACATACGCCACTGAACTTCATAGCGTTTGTAGTACATGCCGATCAAATAGATGCAGCCTTTTGCAGGTATTAGCCAGCTACTTCTGTCGAGAACTTGGGTTGTGAGAAGATATACCTGGAACAATGCCTGCTTCGAAGAATCCCAACAAAGCTCGGCAGGCAATCAGTCCCTCTACATTACGGACAAGTCCCATACCAACAGTCGATATGCCCCAAAGAACTGTGATAGAAGCAAGCCAAAGAGATGGAGATATCTTCTTAATGATAATGTTAGATGGGACCTCGAAGATGATATACTGGTGGCAGAAAGTGTCAGTAATGCTTCTCTAACGGTCGCATACCTTTCCATTAACATATTCTTACCGGAATAAAAAAGACAAACAAAGCCATATTGTAATCATTTCCAGTCATGTTTAGGGTCTCGGTCATTCCCTGGATCTTTGCATTGCCTATCAATAACAGGTCCTTTGTCAACACAATTGATCTCAGAAAGACCGCTTGCAAAGATTCCACATACCGATATTCGTTCTGTCCATAAAGGAGAGAAAGTAGATGACCATGAGAGGAGGAAGTAAATGAAGATCTAGTTTTCGTAGGAGTTTCCTTGTTGCCACAGGGTCCTCGCTGGATTGCTCAATCGCAGACTCGACGCCCTTCAAGGAGGCATGTTCAGCTGTAACCTCCTCAGTTGGAACAGCCATGGTGGGAAAAAGAGTAAAATATGATAGATATTTCGAAGTTGCTGTGACTTGTAGTAACGGAGTTCTCTCGTACGAGGGGCAGTGGTGACTACTTATGGGAAACAGCGTCTCGATGACCAGTTTCTCATTCGGATCTTTATGCGTTTCTCTCCTCTGATATTGGCGTGCTTTCCCTGGCTGGAAGACTAACAAGTTCACCACAAGGGCAACGTAGCTCCCCACACCCAATATTGCGGGATGTGGAGGCGGGGAGAAAGGATTCCGGGGGAGACGATCACCGGGTTACAGTAAGGTCACTCCTGCTGGATTGGAAGGGTGGACGGGGACGAGCCGAAAGCGTTGTCGTCTGGGTAGCGCGGCGCTATTATTACAGAAAGGTTCACATATACTTGCAAGTTGTAATGTCCGACACAGAATAGAGACAATATAGAACCCTGAGTTATGTAACCTGCCTAATAAAACGAATGCAGCCAGGGGAACATTCTTCATCAAGTTGAGAATAGGATATATCCAAAGTCATTCGTCCTAATCATGGCAGAAATCGCAACTTATTGTTACCTATGAAATTGGAGAGGTTTTTGTCCCCTACATGGATTGATTATTGACCAGCCTGTATCATGTTCTACGAGACATCTGATTCATGTTCGTTATTATTGGCATGGGTAGTTGTTTCTTATTCTACCATGGGTCCATCATTTATATTTGCCGATGTAGTTGCCAGCGACGATCCCCCTCTTTCGGGTAGCAACCGCGATAGCTTTACTCCACTTCGGACCTGTTCCGCACGACAGTTGAACGGCAGCAAGCAGCGGAAGACATATCGACAATTGAGACAATTAACGACCAACATAAATCAAGGGAAGCTGTACTATATTCCGATGCCTTGTTTCATCCAGAAGCAATAATCATACCCGTACCTCGTTCTAAGCAAGTCCCATCATGTATGTGTGTCAAGTAATCCGACTCAGGGTTAGCTGCTAATGCCGACTGCTAGGTACACCACGTCTTTTGCCTTCTTTGAGGCCCTGGTTGAGGCCGGGGTCAAGAATTGCTTTGTCAACCTGGGTTCGGACCACCCTAGTATCTTGGAGGCCATGATCAAGGGCCAAAGAGACATGCCGGATACCTTTCCTAAGATCATCACATGCCCAAACGAGATGGTGGCTCTGTCAATGGCCGATGGATATGCCAGACTGAGCGGAGAGGCCCAGTGTGTCATCGTGCATGTAGATGTTGGAACGTCAGCTCTAGCGGCTGCTATCCATAATGCAGCCATGGGACGCGCCCCTGTTCTTATTTTCGCTGGTCTTTCACCCTACACTATTGAGGGGGAGGTCCTCGGGTCAAGAACGGAGTTCATGTAAGTGGCCCATACCTTGGATCTTGGTCCTGTCTAACATTCTTACTCCCAGTCACTGGATTCAGGATGTGCCTGACCAGAAGCAGATCGTCTCCCAGTACTGCCGGTACACAGGAGAAATCAAGACAGGCAAGAATGTTAAGCAGATGGTTCGACGTGCTATTCAGCTGGCCACTAGCCACCCACAGGGGCCTTCCTACCTGATGGGAGCCCGCGAAGTGATGGAGGAGACCATTGAGCCGTATTCTATTAACTCGGCTTATTGGAAACCCGTTGCCCCGTCTGCTCTTCCACAAGAGGCTGTCCGAGAGATTGCGGACGCCTTGGTCAACGCCTTGCACCCGCTCGTTATTGTAGGCTTCACTGGTCGCAATCATGCGTCCGTCGAGCCTCTTGTCTCACTAGCCAACACTGTCAAGGGTCTGCGTGTTCTTGATACAGGATGTTCGGACATGTGTTTCCCAGCGGATCACCCAGGCTGGTTAGGCATGAAGTATGGGGTCGATTCCGCTATTCAGAATGCAGACGTCTTTCTCATTCTTGACTGCGATGTTCCATGGATTAACAAGCTATGCAAGCCTAAATCCTCGGCAAGGATCTTTCACCTTGATGTCGATCCTCTCAAAGAGTCTATGTTGGTTTTCTACATCGATGCTGAACAGAGGTACCGTGTAGACGCTGAGGTGGCTCTCAAGCAGATCACCGAGTATCTACAAAGCAACCTGGCAGAGAAGTTGTCAAGCGTCGAGTTCGATCGACGTGCGCAGGCCTTGTCAAAGTCGTACGAAGAGCGCATTCGTACTCTTGATGAGCGATGCAGACTCCCCGACTCAGGCAACCTTACAACCGACTATGTTTGCGCCACGCTGCGACAAAGACTGCCCCAAGATACAATTTGGGCCGTGGAAGCGATTACAAATGCTATCTTCGTCTCAGATCAGATTCGAGCAACCATTCCAGGACAGTGGATTCACTGCGGAGGCGGAGGTCTGGGTTGGAGTGGTGGTGGTGCCTTGGGGATCAAGCTTGCCGCAGACGCCGCTGATGCCTTGATCCCCGGCAAGCGTAAGCGATACGTAGTACAAATTGTTGGTGACGGATCATACATGTTCAGCGTTCCTTCTAGCGTGTACTGGATCTCTGCGCGCTACGGAATCCCTATTCTCACCATCGTCCTCAACAACCTTGGCTGGAACGCTCCACGGAGATCTATGCTCCTGGTACACCCCGATGGGCCAGCGTCACAGGCGACAAATGAGGAGCTCAACATCTCTTTTGCCCCCAGTCCAGACTACGCGGGAATTGCCAAGGCCTCCAGCAATGGGCTGATATTTGGTGCTCGTGCAGCCAATTCTACTGAGTTCTTGGAGGCTCTCCAGGGGGCTATCGAGAGTCTCGACCGGGGCGTTTCGGCGGTATTAGATGTTGCTATTTAGACGTAAACATAGACAGCGAGTATCTATAGTGATGAGAAATATACAGTATATATGTCGTTACCCTCGCATGCGTTATGGGGCGTAGCTTATGGCGACGATCAAGTTTACAGTCACGATCTAACGTTGTTGACATATTAAGTCTTTCAGATCTCAGCGTTTCCTCAAGATCCAACTGCACATCACCACTCAGAAAATAAGTGAGACGCAAGCATATTAGTACGATTAAAAACTTGACTGAACCATGACCTAGACAACGAACATGCTTATCTGAAGAGTCTCCTCCGGTTGCTTTAATCTTGCTACTTATTTCCGATCAAAGATCTTGCCAGGGTTCATCAACCAATGTGGATCTAAACTTGTTTTAATTGCCCTCATTACCTGAATGGGTGCCTCGCCAACCTCCTCCCTTAGGAAGTCCTTCTTCCCTAGACCGATACCATGCTCGCCCTTACAGTATTAGCAACAGAAGCTGAATCTCGTATACGTAATGGGAATCCTACCGTGCATGTGCCATCCATTTCAAGGGCGCGAAAGACCATCTTGTCAACGCACTTCTCGACTTCGTCGCGCTGCTTCTCTTCGAAGAGTATTGTCTCGTGGAAATTACCATCGCCAATGTGTCCCAGAATGCTTCCAAAAATACCAAGCTCGACAAGATCTTTCTTGGATATATCTGTGATGTGCGGTTAGTCGAGGGGAATCCACAGTGACGATGTAGACCACGCCATACCTATGAGCTCCGATACTCGAGACAGAGGCACCGCCACATCTGTGGACCAGACATGTCCATCTGTCTGTCTCAGTGCCATCATACTCCATAGGGCTTCTTTACGAGCTGACCACAAAGCTTTTTGCTTATCCGGATCACTTTCAAAGAGAAAGCTTTTCACCTCATAATTCTTCGCTATACCTTGCACACGAGTAATACTATCCTTAACAACGGCATCACTGCCACTGAACTTGAAGAACAATGTAGGGACTTCACTCCAGTCTCTGGAAGTGGCACCCATTCTGTTGATCACGCTCATGAGAACTTCATCAAGAATCTCAACAGCGCTGATGGGTACACCCCGGCGGATGACTTCAATTGCCATACTGGCAGCAGCCTTGACAGTGGGAAAGGTGACCACAGCAATGCCAGTATGCTCTGGGATTGGTGCGAGTTTCAAAGTAGCCTCGGTCACAAACCCCAAGGTTCCCTCAGACCCAACAAAGATGGAATTGAGGTTGTAACCTGCTGAAGACTTTCGCGGCCTTCTGCGAGTTTTCAAGACAGTGCCGTCGCTCAGGACCACGGTAAGATTCACCACCCAGTCTTTCATTGTGCCATATTTCACAGCGTTAGTGCCACTAAGAACTGTTAATAACAGGAAAGAAGGCGATACCGGTTGTGGACAGTCCATACCTGCAGTTGGTTCCAATCATACCACCAATTTGTGCCTGGAGTGGTGAGTTAGATGAGTTAGAAGAGTTGTTTTAGTAGTTAAAGTCGCGAGGGCAAAAATTACCGAGGGACCGGGGTCAATTGGGAAGAAGAGACCAGTATCTTTGATCTGCTCATTCAGATCCATCCAGGGCATAGACGGCTGAACAACAACATTGAGGCTTTGATGTGTTTTAGCAAGTCTGATATGCCACCCTGGATTTCGCAATAGACTTACTCGTCAGCATAAACTTGCAGAACCTGGTTCATGTTCACAAAATCGACGCTCACACCGCCGAATGGAGCCGAGAAATGTCCCTCGACACTTGAGCCTCCCGAGTATGGGACTTTTGCCTTATCAGCTCAGCTTTCACTCAATTAAGTTTAAATACTGACTCATTGGGACGCGTCTTTTGTGGCAGATTCTGGCAATAGTTGCAACCTCTTCTGTTGACGTCGGGAATGTGACTGCAACAGGCAGTCTGTCAATGTTAATGGTAGACCAGTCCGAATAGCCATGAGAATGGAGAATTTCATCTTCTATGCTCACGGCATCTTCTCCAAGTGCTTGCCTAATTTCCTCGACCGCCTGTGGGTATTAGCAAACCATACAAGATAAGCTCTGAGTAAGCTACACTCACCAATTCCATTTGCTTGCGAGTTGCGTAATGCGAATCATTTCTATCTTCGCTGGTGCTATAGCCTAGAAGTGACAACAAGATACCGCCTGCAACGGTAGTTGCTGTTACAGACAGTGTCGAAGCCAGTAGAGCGGGTTTTCTTGACTGACTTTCGTCCTGATTTGGACCTCGAGACTCTTTCTGTTTGTTTCTCCTACTGCTATGGAAGCCATTGAACGATCTAACTGGCAGGCAAGAGACAACTGAAGTGACTGGCCTTCTAGCTTGCCGTGACAGAGGAAGAAGCGATGACTTTAGCATGGCGAAAGCTGGTGGAGTAGAGCGGAAATGCGCTGCAATCTAAAGAATCAACTTAGTAAAGTGGCCATAAAACGTGGAAACAATATGTAGAATTGCTGAAATTGTTGAGTTCAGACCGCTGAAGAATAAGTCGACGTCTAGATCGGGACTGTACCGGATGGGGCAAGGCATGAAGGGTGTCGGATAGTTCCCGAGTCATTCAAGTCCGAATGCCGACAGAACCAGTGGCTGGGTCCGGGTACAGCCCGTGAAAAGATCAATCCCCCCTCCACACCCGACCAAAGAATCTCTATTCTTCAGGTGCTGCTGAGCCAACGCAATGCCGTCTGATGTGATCAACGTTGCCACGGATCCTGAATCGTCGATTCAAGATGCCGACAACACAATCTCGGTCTCACCTCTAAGTCGCCCCACGAAGCGCAAAAGGGTTGCATTGGCATGCGACAATTGTCGGGAGCGCAAGATCAAGTGCGATGGTTCCAAACCCATTTGCAGGCCCTGTAGCAAGCGTGGAGAGCCTCCTGCTCGATGTATGTACACTGTTATTGCAGGAACAGCTAAGCACTTGAGCGAACAAGAGTAAGTCATTCCAAGACTCAGATTGATTGAGAGAAAGCATTAACCCCGCTTAGGTACATTTTGTCGTTACAGAAGCAAGTTACGGATATGCAGGAAGTCATAGATCAGCTTCGACAACAAGCAGAAGCCAATGCTGCCACCGCCACGATCAATGCAAATTCCAGCGAGTCAAGAAGCCCCAGAGACAGACCACCCTCCGCTTCAGGCACAACCGGCATAGACTCAGGTACCACGCGTGCCGTTACTAGTAGAAGTGCAGGGATCTCTACCAGAGTTCCCGAGGCAGGGGGTCCTAGTCCTGTCAGTGCCATGGGGGCCACGACTCTGACCCAGAATTGCCAAGAGGACGACTTTTTTGGACAATCATCGGTTCATTCGTTGTTACGTGAGGTTTCTCACTCCCAATCTCGAAACCTGGCTTCATCTCGCGACAGAACCCAGAAATCCACTTCAGTGTCCGTGTCAGGCTTCTCTGCGGCGGCATTATGTTCTCCCGACTTTGCACTCCCTCCACGACATGTGGCTGATAGGATCCTCGATCTGTATTTCAACAGTGTTCATATCTTCTACCCTTGGACACACTCTGTTAGCTTTAAAAAG
Source organism: Fusarium sporotrichioides (assembly GCA_019054645.1). Classification (NCBI taxonomy): domain Eukaryota; kingdom Fungi; phylum Ascomycota; class Sordariomycetes; order Hypocreales; family Nectriaceae; genus Fusarium; species Fusarium sporotrichioides. Next base: position 4,665,121 of record JAHKNS010000002.1, on the reverse strand, counting down.
CGATATGAATCACTATGGGAATCAAGCGATTATCCAGGTCCTGAGACCGGCGACTCAGGCGATATCGGTCTTGGAGGCGAACGGTGCTCCGAGTCGTCTTTCTTTTGTGCTCTCAATGCCATGTTTGCTCTTGGCTGCGAGTTCTCAGACTTTCCCCAAAAGGAAGCTGCGTCAGCAACTTTCAGCTCGCGCATGAAGAGTCTGCTACAGATGGATATACTCGATAAAGGCGATTTATCCCATGTTCAAGCGTTACTTCTTGCTGCCCAATTCGCCATATCAAGTGAGTACCCTACAAGATGCTATAATATCGTCGGGCTTGCTTGTCGCATCGCTGTTGGCCTAGGTCTTCACAACGAGAGACATGCGCATAAAAGATCGAATCTAGAGAACGAAGTCCGTCGTAGGGTCTGGTACGGGTGCTTGCAAATGGAAATGACCATCTGCATGACATTGGGTAGACCTCCAGTACTAGAGATGACAGACGATGTTCTCATTCCGTCTGCCGTTGATGATGATTTTATCACTGGTGAAGCTTCATCCTGCAGCCAACCTGAAGGTATCATATCGCAAAATCTGTTCATGGTAGAGAATATACGACTGGCCAAAGTACTTGGCAAGATCCTTTCTTCTGTCTACTGGCAGGGCTCTCCATCCGACTTCAGTACCCTTGTCCGCTTGGAAGGCGTCCTTGAGGACTTTAGTACGTCTCTGGTTGACGCCCTGAGATGGTGGAACCGTGAGTCAGAGTCTCAAGGCGCGCTCACTCATCGAGATCATATTCTTAGAAGGCAGCGAAATGTTCTTCATGCAAGATTTCTTCACCTCAAGATTTTACTATACAGGCCTAGCTTCAGTTCTTACTGTTCAACTGTAAGACGTGCGTTTCAAGGCCGGGACACAGAAGCAGGGTCAGGCTCGGGCGAGGATGCGCCTGAAGCCGACACACTACAAGCAGCGTTCCAGTCTCAGTGCGCTACAACATGTGCCAAGGCCGCTTACGACCTGTCAGTGTCCCTGTTATCTGCGAGACAGGATGATGCCACTGGTGCATGGTGGTTTAGTTTATTCTGTACGGTCATATTCCCTAATGCTTAAGGTTCAACTCACTAATGTGATGTTAGATCTTATGACATGTGGCGGTATAATTATTCTCGCCGAATGCGCACAGACTGCTGGGAGCAAACATTTCAACCAAGCCCAACTCGATGCCACATGGGAAAATACCACCATGCTGCTACGACTTATAGGACGAGAGAATGCCCGTGTACAAGGGTATCTGGACCAGTTACTTCAGTTGAAAGACCATGCCCGCTCTACGAACTTTTGTAAGCTCTCATTCGTATTTACTCCTGTGGTACTGGATTAAGTCAGACTGACAGACCACGTACAGCGATACGGAACTCAGGAGAGGAGACCAGAGTGGCTTCCCGTTGGCCGTCTACCGTTCCTTGTGAGGCTCATTATGTAGACTTGAATGGAGGCTTTGTACCCTCTACTGAAGACCAAGCAGTACAGGGGGAGCTCATGGCGTTACTGTTCCAAGACAATTGGGACTGGAGCCTCGAGGGTAATATGCCCAGTTATGGTGGTTTCGGATTTGGCGACGAATCTATTTTTCCTCTATCTGGTTGGTCTACATGAATACAGATAGTACACTGGTAAGAGTAACCGGTTCTGTGTACTACAATCCCGTCCAAAAATGCGGTGTTGTGTTTGTAACAGATATGGTCTGAAGCACGTCGGCAGAACTGAAGGCTAGATGTACCAAGAACTCGCCTTCTGGAATCTTCCATTTACATTTTGTTACGTCGTAGTAGCTGAACGCGTACTTGTCAAGCTTCAACGTTATACTCTCCGACTGACCTGCGAATACAAACACTTTGTGGTAACCTTTGAGCTCCTTCACGGGGCGGTGGTTTCCGTCACAAGACGGCAGAGTCACATACAATTGGATCACTTGCTTGCCGTCTCTCTTGCCAGTGTTCTCGATTTGAGCTGATACCGATACTGCAGTCTCATCTGCGCTGCTGAAGCATGACGTGACACTAGGCTGTTTTGTCAGGGCGAATGTCGTGTAGGAAAGGCCGTCTCCAAAATGGAACTGCGGGCTCGGTGCCGAATCTTCATCGTAAAAGCGATAGCCGACCTTGAGACGTTCTTCATAGTTTGAAACAAGATCCTCGTTGCAAGGGAAATTGGGATAAGCTGGGTTGTCTTCGTTCCTTCGTGGCCAAGACATAGGCAGACGTCCTGATGGGTTGACATCTCCAAGAAGAACACGAGCTATGGCATGGCCACATTCTTGGCCAGCGAACCATGCTTGAAGGAAGGTGGGAACTCGGTCTATGAATGGAGACACTGTGACCGGAGACCCAGAGAGGTTGACTACCACAGTCTTTGGGTTGCGAGCTACGACAGCGGCAATCAAATCATACTGGTCAGAGGTTAGGTCCATCGTGTCGCGATCGTACCCTTCCGACTCCATCTCGTTGGTTGTACCAACAAAGACAACTGCAACGTCGGATAACCCTGCTGTGTCAGCCGCGTCACTGATAGCTCCGGGGATATCCAAGTGTTCCATGAAGCGAAGTGAGGCTCCCTGGAACATGGTTCCACCGATCTTAGAGAGAACATCCTCGTCTGTAGCCCAAGAATGTAACTCGACTTTGTATTCCTGGCCTGTAGTCATATTGAAGGTAAATCGACGCTCGATCTTAGCCTTGTAGAAATAAAAGGACTCTGGCAACAAAACTGGCTCCTGCGGACGGTGGAACACCTTTTCGCCGTCGATGAAGACATCAGCCTTGCCAGTAGTGATGACAGAGAATGTGTGATTGCCGCTCGTTGTAGGTAGCAGAGTAAAGGACATACTGCTGCAGTAGTCTTTGCCCAGATAATCAGGCCAAGCCTCCTTGATCATGTACTCGGGCAGCGCTATGGTCTGTTCATGAGCGAGATTGTCCCCGACTACCGGACCGTTGAACCATCTTAGTTGCACTTCTGAGATGGATTCCGGCGCAGCATGGGGCAAAGCTCCAAAGACGGGAACACCTGGGGCAAATCGACAAGTGACCCCTCGGGATTCGAGACCTTGTAGTGGTGAGATGACATGCTGTGCTAGAACCTTGGCGCTCCCACCACCGCCAATACTTGGATTCGAAGCGAACTGGCCGATAACAGCAATACAATCTTGTGCTGAAAACGGCAGAACATTGTTGTCGTTTTTAAGTAGAACCATGCCATCGGCTCCAACAGCCGTGATGTACTCAATTCGAGCTGGGTCCTCAATAGAACGCTCGGGTTTCTCGACAGGATCATCGAAACGGCCCGTTTTCTTTGCCAAGTCTATGACCCTGCCAACACTTTTATCAAGCACTTCAGTAGACACATTCCCTGCCTCTATCTCGGCGATAAGCTTCTTTCCGCGCCATCTCGTTGGACCAGGCATTTCGAGATCCATGCCTGCGTTGAGTGATTGGGCGGTTGAGTAAGTTCCCATCCAGTCGGATATCACCAAGCCCGAGAAGCCCCATTCCTTGCGCAGGATCTCTTCCAATAACCAATGGCTATCTGCACAATACTCCTCGTTGAGGCGGTTGTACGAAGTCATGAAGCACCAGGGGTCCGAATCCCGAAGCACAAGCTGGAAAGGCAGCAAGTAAATCTCACGTAGAGTCTGCATATCTATGTTTGATGTCATCTTGGTTCTGAACTTTTCTGAGTCATTAGCGACGAAGTGCTTGGGCGTAGCTGCGATCCCTTGACTTTGGCAGCCACGGACAAAGGCAGAGGCCAGAGTCCCAATTAGGTAGGGGTCCTCTGAGTAAGTCTCATAGTTGCGTCCACCGAGAGGAGAACGGATTATGTTCATGGTCGGTGCCAGTAAAACATTGGCCGACTTGGTGATTGTCTCTTTTGCTATCTCCTCGCCCATACGGTACGCTTGCTCCTGATCAAACGAAGCTCCCAAGGAGGTTGAGCAAGGGAAGCATGCGGCGGTAATACCACTCACGTAGCTCTCGCCTCGAGCGCCGTTGGGCCCATCGGATGTTTTGATGTGAGGTATAGAGACATCGTCTCTCTTGATAGTGGGTGTTCGCCACCAGTCAACAGCTGCAAGTAGGGAGACTTTCTCCTCAACAGTAAGCTTCGAAATAAGGTCGGTAGTGGCTGGAGAGGTTGTCATGGTAAGCGGTGAGCGTGAGCTAGCTTGTCAAGTTTCCTGATCTTGGCACGATTATCCAGAAGGTAGAGTGTCTTTTCTTATGTCAATGATCTGACTTGGTCTGGTAGACTTCGCCGAAAAGACAGCCGACATATTGAAACTTGCATGCGGAGAACGAGGAGTTAGTGGAGAAACGCTCGGGAAGCACCCGGTACTCGAGCCAGGAATAACCTGTTCTCGGGAAGTATCCGTTGACCCTCAATTATCGATCCTTGATGATCCTTAATATTCCTAGTATGCGGGGGTTGCAAGCCCCATGGGGTCGACCGCTGATCAATGTGAGTGCTTTTCTCTCGGGGTCCCCGCATTGTTGGTCGGAAGATCGTAGCATTTTTGTGTATCTGCCTTGTCAGCTAAAAGAATCCTCGCCTCACTGAGACTACGTTGACTATGCCAATACAGTCTAACCAGTTCCCTGAGGAATTGATCCAACAGTCCGGTACTGATGATTGTTTTAAATACCTGACGAGGCCCGCACTGAAGTCAATTCAAAAATCTCGATAACCAACCCACAATATCAATCACCTGTTTCGTTTATCAGTTTAGTCTTCACCCCCTCATCGATCGTTGAAGATGGACAGAAAAAGTCTCGATGCAAAGACAGACGTGGCTATGACTGAGAACGCCGGGCATGTCGTCGTCGAAGACATTATTGATCTCGACCAGAGAATCCAAGATCTTGTGGCCGCTGCTCCCCCGTTCTACAAGAATAGGAGCCTTTTCCGGTTGTATCTTCTTATCATCCCGACATGTTTATGCGCGGCCATCACTCTTGGATTCGATGCCAGTATGATGTCTGGCCTCCAAGCCGTGCCATCGTGGGATGAATGTAAGCGATATTAAAGCTGTAAAAACCTTGGTTGATGCTAACTGTTTCAACAGACTTTGGGCAGCCTCGCGGTGCCCTACTTGGCATCATGTCAGCTATTCTTCCTCTCGGATGCGTCGTCGCAACACCTTTCATTAGCCTTGTCGGTGATCGCTACGGACGTCGTATGGGTATCTTTGTTGGTGCGGTCATCATGATCATTGGTGCTGTAATTCAGGGTGCCTCCGTTCATTGTACGTTATTTTTTACCTCATCCTCTTCTCTGACACCTATTTGCTTACATCTAATAGTTGCTATGTTTCTTACTTCCCGCTTCATCATCGGTTTCGGTCTTGTCTTTGCGAATGCCTACGCTCCTATGCTGATCGGCGAGCTCGCTCATCCCAAGGAACGACAGGTCATCACCTCCCTGTATCAAACATCATGGTATATCGGTGCTATTCTCGCCGCCTGGGTCACCTATGGTACCTTTAGCATTCCCAGCGAGTGGTCGTGGAGAATTCCCTCTCTGCTTCAAGCTGCTCCCGCTGTGTTCCCAATCTCTTTCGTCTTTTGTCTCCCAGAGTCCCCTAGATGGCTCATCGCCAATGGTCGAAGTGAAGAGGCCAAGGCTATGTTGGTCAAGTGGCATGCCAACGGCAACGAGGATGATGAACTGGTTAAGCTCGAGTTCATGCAGATGCGAAACATTATTGAGGCCGAGGTCAGCAACGAGACTGGTTGGAAGGAATTATTCAAGTCTCCCGGTAACCGGAAGCGAGTCTTTATTCTGGTCTGCCTTGGATGCTTCAGTCAATGGTCAGGCAATGGTCTCGTTTCTTACTACCTAGTCCGGGTTCTTGAAACTGTCGGTGTAACCGACGCTCGGGAGCGCAACATTCTCAACGGCTGCCTCATGATCTTCAACTGGCTTACCTCAGTCGCCTCCGCCTTCCTCACTGCATACATGAAGCGCCGCACACAGTTCCTTATCTCGGTAGGGGGTATGCTCGGTATTTTTGCTTCACAGACTCTATGCGCGGGTCTATTCAACGAGGAACATAATACCGCTGCTGGCAAAGCCGTCATTGCCATGCTATTTCTTTTCTACTTTTTCTACAACTTGGCCTTTAACGCTCTTCTCTACTCCTATCCCGTTGAAATCCTTCCTTACCCTATCAGAGCCAAGGGTTTCTCGCTTCTCATGTTCTTTGGTAAGGCCAGCAACTTTATCAACACAATGGTCAACCCTATTGGGCTTCAGGCTCTGGCCTGGAAGTTCTACTTTGTTTATGTCGCCTGGCTGGCCGTCGAACTCGCAATAGTGTGGAAGTTCTTCATCGAGACTAAAGGACCCAGCCTGGAGGCCATCGCCGCTGTTTTCGATGGTCAGAATGTTTCTGTTTTGTCTGAGGATGGCGTTCTCAAAAAGGAGAAGTTAGAAAAGTAGTGAGTGCTACAACACGACCTAGATAGTTCTGTAGTTTCACCCGAGTCATACCTGATACACTCAAATAAACTTATCTTGTACTGCGAACCCCCTTGCTATTCCAACTCACAGTAGGAAGCGGTTTAGTGCAAAATTTAGAGTACGGTGTTTCGGTTGTAGCGAAGGACCTCAATTAAAATTATTATATGATGGCTTTATCCTTGATTTTGAAGCGCCTGTATATATCGTTGCTCCCTGCCACTTGTGTCTTCTATTACAGGACCAACATCTCTCAGCCAATGTCTCATTAGATGTTGCTTGAAGTGTATCAACCTCTTATAAGGCTGTGGCTTACACAGGTAGGACCGCGAGCCTCTATGTTTTTGACCCGCATCACAAAATGGACACCAGTAACCCTTACCATCGGGCGTCTCGAAGCCAAAGCCTGACCGGCCTGGTGACAGTCCGTTCATCGACATATAATTTTGCAGATATCTTTGAAGGCCATTTGGGAAATTAGTGCCATCATAAAATTGGTCATGGGCAAGGGCTTCTCCGGTGTTGTGGAGGAGAAGGTGAAAGCACGGATGGCCGGGGTGGAGATGACCTCTTTGCGCATAGATTTCTTCGTCTTGCGCATCGACTTCTTTTTTGATAATAACTGGCGCATTATCTACATCAAGCGAGTTGTGATCCTGCTGAGAGTCGACAGTTGCAACGGGCATGCTGTGAGTGTGATACGTTGGTAAAGTTGCTGGCTGTGCCGGTTGTGTGTCTGGTAAAGATTGTCTTTGTCCTTGGGATGCTTCGTTACCAGTACGTGGGGGTTGGCTAATATTTTGATAGTGACGCATTGATTCTGCCCAAGGATCCGTACCAGCGGATATCGTTCTCAGTCCTTGGGGCTGAGACGGGTGATGTGGCTGATGTGCTGTTGAGGCGTCTGGTCGAGGTCGTGTCTGCTCGGGCCGAGTAGAGGGCTGTGATGCCGGCACAGCATATGGCCTGTGGTTCTGAGCTGGCAGAGGAGCCGGTCTTTGTGGCGGCTGCTGAGGAGGTATCGCTTCCATTGCGGCCAGACTTCCGGACTCCGACGCTGCAGAGTGTTGGACTATGTTGGCGTCATACATGTCCTGTGATGGCTGGTAGTAAGGTTGTGGGTGAGTATTTGGCACGGGTCGAAGATGAAACAGACTGTGAGACGATTGGGCATTGTGGTCCTTCTGAAACTGATCGCTGCGCTCTTGATGAGGTCTTGTTTCCTGAGGTTGGGTATTTTGGAAGTGTCCGTGGTCAATCCGATGAGCGGCTTGCGACTGAATAGGGGGAATGAGTGTATATTGGTGTGGAGTCAGGCGTTGGCCGGAACTCGGCTGACTAGATTGCGGCTGTGCTGTGAGAGCAGTTTGGTCATTGCCTCGTCCGCTATGTGGATGGTGGTGGAGTACTGATGAATGTCCTTGAGCTTGGTCAAAAGATGCCTGCTGTCCTTGTGTGCTGGCGGCCACATTCGTGCTAGATGTGGGCAAATGCAAGTCTTGCGACGCAGGAGCTTGGGAAACAGGCAGCAGCGACCCGAAGTGGCTTTGCATATAAGCATTCCGCCTGTTTATATAGTCGGACTGAGTATCACTTGTCTCGCGCCTCGGCTCGATTCCATGTACTGTGGCATGATTATATCCCGCTATAGCAGGACCAGACCTACTATATTCAGTATTGAATGGTTCGTTGGGGGTTGGAGCTTGAGGTGTCCCGTCGTTGAATCGTTGATTATCTCGCTGATGTGCATGTTGATCATACCTCCTGTTCGCGTTCGGCGGATTCGAAGGAGTACCTCTGGCTGTTTTTAGAGCAGCTCTGTCTTGAGTTTCGGCCATGCCATTTCCATCCTCCGAGTCCGAATCCAGGATGATGATAGTATCGCCCTTTAAGCAAGGCTTCCTGTCCACTTCTTCGGCTGGTGGATCTTCGAGGGGAGGTAGTGGCAAATTTGGCGGTTCTGGTTGAGTGCTGGCTACCGCCGATCGTGGCCGTTGTCCAGAGTGTCTAGAGGGGGAATTGGAGAGAGATAAGTGATGATGTGTCCGCACTTGATCGTGATAAAGTCTTGGTGCGACTGACGGGAGTCTGGGCTGCGCCACCGACACTGTTGGCCAAAACGAAGATGAAACGTTTCCTCGCGGAAGATGTCTCGTCTGATGCTGTGGTAGGTCTGAAGATTCAGATATCGGGTTTGATTGACCTCGAGGTTGTGGTTCTCGCTGAATTCTAGGCTGAGATGGATTACCATCGACTTGTGACGCAGGCTCCTCCATTTGAGACTCGGGTTGAGTCTCAAGTCTTTCGGTTTCTGTATTTGATGTTTCGTGGCGATTCAGTGTCGAGGGCTCAGCCAGTCCACCGGTTAATACGCGTTTCTCTACATTGTTTTGATTTGTGTGCTTTTCATGACTGTGTGGTTGCACTGTTATAGTTAGTGATGAACACAAATTTGAGAGTCCGGGACATCTTTACTATTTGGACATTCCTCTTCCTCTGTGCCGTGGTCGAGAATTCCGGTGTCCTCCTCTGCGGGTAGAGCCTCATGATGCTCTTCAGCATCTTCGGCATCTCTCTGTTGAGGAGATTCAGGTCTTGGGTCTTGCTGTTGTTCTGGGTCCTCTCTGGTTTGTTCTTCCCCTGTTGGTTCCCCTCCATCTTCCTCTGATGTTTCCCTTGCATCTTGCTCGATTTCTTCCTCGACTTCTTCCTCGGAGTCTTCCTCAGAGTCTTCCTCATCCTCGGACCAGTCCCTCGATTTGAGATATCCACGAATTGTCTTGATGTGAGGAACAAGCCTATGCTGGTGCTTGACATCGAACGGACGCAAGTCTCTAGCTCCGATCCACATGATGGCACTTTTGCCGGGGAAAGGCCGACCATCAAAAAACATGACAGGAAACATACGCTCCTTTTCGTGTGGCTCTCGGTTCCTATAGCCGTTGGCCCATACGTATCTGCCCTTCTTTGGAGTCTTGTTGTAGCAAGGGGGTAAAGATTCTATCAGATCGCACGATACAATGGACCCTGGGATACCCACTGTGGAAAAGTCGCCCATTGGAAGCAAGACAACAGCAAGCCATTCTTTGGTCTTCTTCCAATAGGTGGCATAGATGTTTCCAGGCTTGGGATGCAAGATGCCCTCAAATTTGTCACTGTCTGTCGACTCTTCGGTGTGTCTATGGCTGCGTCGTAGTACCATTCCCTCATGAGGCTCTACTGCTGCAGGTATTGATGATTTTGCTGAATGTTCCCTCGTAGATCTACGAGACTTTCTTGTTGTAGGTTGGCGTGACTGTTCGCCTGTAGACCTCAGTGATGACTCTGTCGAACTCGGGGGTTCAGTTCTGTGGCGTTTGTCCGTTGTGGAGACTGGCGTTGACGCTTTTCGCTTCTTAGACAAGGCTTCTTTGGTCGTTGAGGAGGGACCATTTCGTGAAGGCGTGTTGATAACTCCTTGTGATAAACGCTGATAATCTGTGCCTTCACGTGGCGTGATGCTATCATCGCACGTCGAGGCTGGTGATAGGGGTGCAGTCCGCAAGTTTCGACTGACAGGAGCGCTGTTGACTGTCGTCTTTCGAGCAAGCTCTTTTCTGCGGCTAGTTGGCTCAATCTCCGCATGCCCGGCATCAGCCATTTCGACATCTGCGCTCTCATCGCCGTTGACTGCATCATCATTGGTCTCATCATTATCTACGTGATTATCGTCTTCATCGTGAAACATTGGGCCTTGATCGATGGCATCTTCCAGGTCCGGTGTGGCCTCGATGGCCTCGTTATTAGGAGCGTCTCTCCTGACTGATTCATTCGCCGTGGTCCCGGTTCCAGTCCCTGCATTCTGCGAAGAGTGAGATGATCCTTGAGCAGATTCACCGCCGGCTGCTTCATCCTCGTCCTCCTGAGTTTCCGTATCTGGAGGGTCCCGGTCAGGCGGTCCTTGGTCGCGAGCTTCTTGGCTGTTGGATGGTTGAATTTGAGTCGGTCTGGTTAGTCCCAAAATCTGACCGACTCGGCTACGAAACGTTTCCATCGTCTCTCTGACTCGAGCCTCATGCTCTCTGGCATATTGAGCGCTGTTGGCGGCGTAATGGCGTTCCAGGTCCTTCATCTGACCACTCAAGTCGATGATGGCATCTTCATGGGTGGCGGTTTCTTCATCCGACTGTGCTGTACGCAAGGAGCCTATCGCGTCGCGGATTTGCTGGCGAAGCCTTGCCTGCTCTTCCTCATAAACGACCTGGGGTGATGTGATGCTCGCAAAGGTTGCCTCATAATGGGCAACGACTGATTTTATCTCTTGAAATTGACGAAATGCATCCTGGTGGGCCATTTTGTCTGACGCGTTACCGCGTCAGCATACTAGGGGACGCGCTGCTGGGCGGCTGAGTGCCTGCAGATGACGCGCCCGCACGTTTTCGATTCCAGCGACAACAACTCGGTGAGTACTGAAGTGAGTACACTAAGGGGAAAGTGAGGATAATGATGAGACTGTTGGTTTATGGGATGAGGCTACGAAAGTTTCAGGCCGAAAATCGAGATTCAGTTGGGTTGACCAGGCTCTGCCAGGGTCGACCGGACCTCAGAAGGCCGCTAACCAAGGCAAGTTTATCCGTTCAATGCAGGGGGGGTTTTGGTCTAGTGCGAAATATCGACCCATATTCTCTAGATTTGCTTTTTCCCGCTGTCTTGCCTGTCGAGCTACATCGCAAAGGGTCCAAATGTGATGTTTCACAATCGTGGACGTATGTATCTGTCACAGCGGAATGTAAATTACCAACAAGGGATCACAACTTCATGAGCTTTTAGACAACCAACCAGTCCCTGACGGAAGATACCTGAAATAGCACTTGCAGCCCCGGGGGTACTGTGTTGCAGGGATGTTGCTCCATGCTAGCCTCTGTAGGTTCGTCTAGCGCTAACTTGAGTTGACACTAGACAAGACATACAGCCAATAGACAAGATATATCTTGAGACTATGGAGCAAGCCGCATCTGATGAGCCAATGATCAGCCTGTGTCGAGTCGTAGCGCGCTGGGATGCCGCACTGCCTCCATGTCATCGACCCCATAACTATACAATTCGACCCACCGGTAAGCATGGAAGAGGTCCACGTCTGGACGCTAGTAATAGTTGTTCCGTTACTAGATCACATTCAAAGGTCAGGCACCCAAGGGTGGTGGTTGTCCAGAAACTGGCACTTCGATTGGTGCGTCAACGATTTGGTGACTGGTTGAACGTCAACTACCCTATGGCACTACTGGCCTTTTTGAATTTCGCCTAAGGTTTTATTAATGTGCCTTGTAACAAATGCACTTCACATTTACAAAGAGATGACTATTAAATTACTTGGGATTCTTTTTCACCCATTATTTCTACCTTAACAATGTCCAAATACAATACCAGGTAATGTTGACGAGTTTGATCAAGGATTTGTTTGTCCGTCATCACCAACAATCAGCCACTTTGTCATCATTCCACTACACAACACATGCAAATTGATAAGAGACATAAACAAAAACAAATGTGTCGAATGCAATCGGGTCATTCCGAAAGCACTCGTACCTATTATGGTGGTATTTTGACTTGCCTCATATGATCAAAAACATGGCGAAATACTCAAATGTACACTACAGTCTGATAACTCAATTCCACATCGTCGTACTAAGATCAACTCATGTTGTACAACTACTCTGACTTCCATCTTGAGTATGATATGTCAATCAATAAGCTCCATTCGCTAATGTCTATCAAAAGACAGCAATTCTCCAGGCTATAGAGAACTGTTCTGCACCGCATAGGAGGAATCTCTCGACTGTCCCGAACATGCAACTAAGATGAAAGATAGATCGCTACAACCAAGCGTCCATAGACATGATTTTGTATGCGTACATACTCTTCGTCTGATGTCATGAAGGCGCCATGGCCTGCCAGTCCTTCACATAATGGGGCTGCTATTGACAGATATCAAGTCACACCTCAAATTCTACGAGATCTTTCCAGTGTCGGTCCATCGACAAGCATCTTAGGAATCAAAACCAGTTTTCCGTTCGGCTTCTCATCCACTGCTGCGCAAAATATTGTCCATCAGGACAGTAGAATCATAACCTCCATGGCTAATGGCATTTTCAGCTTGTGGTACTACGTTGATGAAAGGTTACTAGGGTTGTGAACAAGAATCTTTACTTTATGGAGCTCAGTCTGCTAAAGGACAGGCAGATCAAGAACTCGAATGCCTCTGGTTATCATGATTTGTTCATCTCATGTCTACTATCTAACGTCTGGAAAACAAAGTATCATCCTTGCAGCTGATTCACCCACTCTAAAAATTCGTCTGAAGGAAACGCCGAGCAATTTCGGAAGCCAAACCGATATATCAATCTGTTACTTACGTCGAGATGGGTAGTCCTTCGCTGACGAATGATTCTCTCGCACATGGCACACGGCATTGACCGTAATCTATTCGTCAAAGTACTACGACGAATGCCGCGATCGATACGTAGCTATCAATATTCTGCCTGACATTTTCAAGTTCTTAACGTCAGTTAAGTTTTTATCTACGGTAAGGGTACCGATATTGGGACGTGTGTTTGGTTTCTCTTGCCCTTTTAGAACCGGGATCTCTTTCTGTTTTGAAGGCTGACAAGCAATTGCGGCTAGTGGAACGGACGGGATACAATTAAGCTCTCGCATCAAGGGTTTATCAAAGATAATGACACTGACCAGCAAGGAATTCATTGGCCAGCAAAGTCTCAAGATATGCCAGAAGTCGGCTGACAATATACTGTAGGATCACTGGTCTCTCAAAGGCTCCCTCGACTATTTGCGGTTACTCTATCCAGCGTTTGGCTCGGCGAGCCGGCTCCGGAGGCTGAGCAATCTCTACCACGTCGTTTTATGAGTTCTGAGTAGTAAAATGTTTCGCATGGAGGTTTGCAGCGTATTTTCCATGCTTCTATCAATATTGTTATGCTACCTCGATACGACGGCCCGATTTCTCCATTGGTTTGCGGCTCCAAGATAAGCTGCAAGAAACGATAACACAATCAACTACAATCAAATCCTTCCCAGGGTGATTATCAAGTCGCCCTTAATTCTAACCACCGGTACCAAAGATATGTTATCGACCCGCAATTCTCCTGTTCGAAAAGGGTAGGCATATGCGAAGGATGCATGCATATCAATGGATATTGCCAAGACCAAGAGTGCAACCTTTAACCTTGAGCTAAGCTCTGAGACTAGCCAATTTGCCTTGACTCAAGTTTCCAATCAGCCGGGTCTTCTGGTCGACTCCTCGCTACCTCGCCGTAGCCTTATCACTTGAGCAGCTATTGTGGGTTATGTTGGACTTGATTGACTGGGTGTTACTTGACCCAGCTTCATGGGAGCCTGCTTCCGGCCTCTTCCCCGGACTTTGCGGGGTAGTTCAAAATGCTAGTACGCTAAGTAGATTGCTCAATAGCTCTTATCTTTTCCAAGAACTTGGATCGCTGATAGTCTGAGATGAAGGTGAGAGGGGGCGGTTGTTTGGGATTCACATATAAAGGCGCATATGTCCCCCACTTGACGTTGGTGGATCTTGGGAGATATCAGCGCCCTCGTTCCACTCACCAATACTATTGAGCCATTGAATAGCGCTTTCATCTTACATCATGTCTAAGCCAGATGTGCCGAGACCTCATGGACATGTCATGACCTCGGATGAAGAAAAACACGTTGGGTCCGGTGTCTCGCGAGACTCGTTCCAGGCTGCAGAGACCGTCCCTATCCACAATGATCTTCATCGTACCCTCACCCCAAGACAGATCCATGTGAGATAAATTTCGTCACTGTTAATAACATCAACCACTGATAACGTTCCAGATCATCTCTCTGGGCTCCAGTGTCGGAAGTGGGCTCTTCATCGCCACAGGCAAAGCCCTTGCAAATGGAGGGCCGGGCACTATGTTCATCGCATACTTGATCGTGTGCACTGGTGTTTGGGCTAATCTACAAACACTGGGTGAAATGACCATCGCATTTCCAGTTTCCGGCAACTACATTGACTATGCTAGCAGATGGGTAGACCCAGCTTTAGCATTTGGAGCTGGTTTTGCCGAATGGCTTGGTGGGCTATCACTCCCTGAGCTTGACAACTTCACACCAACTAACCGGTTTCAGGTTGGACAGCTGTTTTTGCTGCCGAAGCCGAGTTCTTTGTGGTCCTTGTCGACTATTGGGCCCAGGGCAGGGTACCTCACGGTGCACTAAGTGTGTATCACTATCACAGATCAACGTGCTGGAATTTTTGACTGACATCGCGTAGTCTCCATCTTTTTGGTCATTTGTCTCATTGTCTTTCTCCTACCTAACAAAGCCTTTGCCTGGCTTCAGTGTTTCGGATCTTTAGTGAAAGTTGCCCTATTTGTGTTTGTGGTCATATTCTCCATTGTCCTGTTCGCAGGCGCCGGACCAGATCGTTCTCACGAATGGGGGGCTTCCTGGCACAATGGACTGGCTTTTCAAAATGGCTTTGGGGTGAGACTTCAGAAACTATGAAGTTACGAGGAAGGTACTGACGATGACAGGGTTTCGCCAGCTGTGCCTTGTTGGCGATTTGGGCCGTGGGTGACCAAGTTTTTGTCGGTGTCATGGTAGGAGAGGCTTCATCTCCTCGATACTCCATGGGCCATGCATCTACTCTGGTCCCTCTCCGAGTTGGAGTCATGTATATGACTTGCGTCGTCCTTATCGGCCTTCTGATCACCTCTGATAATCCCGATCTCTTGGGCGCTTCAGGTTCTGCCGCATCACCATTTGTCATCGCTGCCAAAGGTATCAAGGTCATTCCTGATCTGATCAACGCGTGCATCATTATAGGTATCCTTGCAATTGCGTTGGAGTCAATATACCTCCCATCCCGTATCCTAAGAACCATGGCTCTGCAGGGATTGATCCCGCAGAAATTCAGTCATTGCGACGAGCGTGGTCGACCTCGTTGGGCGCTTGCCTTGACAGCTGTTGTAGGAATAGTCATGAGCTACATGAGCCTTAACGGTGAGCACTTCTCCCTCTTTCAAATCTGCCCATATCTGACAGGAACAAGCTGGTGGAACCGAAGCTCTCAACTGGTTTGTCTCGATTACAAGCGCCTCATTCTTCTCCAACTGGGCCATCATCGCCTTTACAAGCTTCTTCTTCCACCGCGCGTTGAAGGCACAAGGTGACGAAATCTTCAGTCAGAGATATGCCTGGAAATCATTCGCTTGGCCTTCGTCACCCGCCTATCTGATGCTCATCTGCTTACTTTTACTCGTATGCTTGCTTTTCATGGCTATCAGCCCCATTGTAAGAACCACGATCTTGAACTACTTGAACAATCAACTAATGTGGTGTGAATAGAATGGCACTGGATTCACAGCCTATAACTTCTTCCAGAACCTAATCGGTCTGTTGATGATCGTGGTGTTTACGCTAGCATACAAGGTGTTTATGCGCACCAAATGGCAATCTGCAAAGACAGCGGATCTTCAGACTGGCCGAAATAAGCTTCGACCGGATGAAATTGAGTTCTTGGACAGATACTATAGCCGTCCTTGGTGGCAGCGTCTTGGCACCTACCTGTCCCTGTACTAAGGGAGACATGAAGCCTATTAGATTGGCGGAAGAGTGCTGGCAGAGAAAGTGGCTAAAGTGCCACCTCGGGAAAGCATACTTCTTTTAAAAGGGCGTCAACGTTGGCTCATGTACATAGTACACTTGTTCTAATAAGTTAGTTTGCGCCACAGGTCTAGCTTAGCAGTAACTGTATGAAATAATGGAAGAGGCACCTTTCCTTGTTTACAGCCTTGTTTAAGTACTGGTCCGGGGATTATAAACTGTTCTTGGTGTCAACCATTACAGTCGCGCGCCGTAATCGTCGCAAGAGATGTTGCCCAAGGAGCAGGTTCGGCGGAATGGGCGAGATTTTTGATGATGAACACCGCAAGTCCAGTAGCCTGTGCAACTTTTGGTTTGGCACTGTTCGGATGGTATTGGCGACAACTAAGCGGCTCGCAATTGTAGAGATAACAATATCCGGCAGGCCTTGGCGACACCTACTGGTTTTACAGCGTAGCGATTCAGGCTGAGCCACCTTGTGCACACGCTAATTCCACCGAGCCTTTTCACTGCGGGGTTGTAATCACAGGCTGTCCTCATTGTAAAATGCTTCATAGAACTGAACTCATGACAAGGCTTGGACTTCAGGGTCCAAAAACCAACATGTGACATACATGTATCCTCATTTGAGGTTAAAATAACTGTGCTATCTCAACATGACTGACTGTTATGCACTCAATCCTTATCACACACGTTCATTTATGCCTGTGCATCCTTGGCCCATGACTCCCACTCATAAGCTGCAAGCATAAACGGCCCTACGCCATTCTGCCCATTCTCAAGAGTTGATTGGGCTACATAGTACTACCTCTTGTCAGTGTGGTTTCTTGGTATCGACTCTGTACTTACTTCAAAAGTCACGTTCGAACTGGTTAGCCCGCATTCGGCGACAGTACCGTTGAGAATGATAGGACCATCTTCGTCTTCTTCGATGAAGTTGGTGATAATGCTGGTGAAGGCATCTCTTGCCATGTCAAGATAGTCACTGCGGTCCAAATATCCCAGGTCGATGGCCTTGAATAGGCCCCAAGTAAACATAGATGAGCCACTGCTTTCGATAAAGTTACCCTTGCGCCCAGGATAAGGCTCGTTCATCACCTGCCACCAACTACCAGAAGCCGGGTCTCGAGAGTCTTTGAGTCCAATGGCGACAGATTCAAGATATCCAAGAAGTTGGTCATAGCCAGCATGACTAGTCGGGAAGAACTGCAAGACTTCAACAAGAGACATAAAATACCAGCCCAGGGCACGATCCCAGACATTGGGTGCCCGGCCTGTCACTGGATCAGCCCATGAAGCTTGGCCATCAACCCAGCCGTGAACATGAAGACCTGTAGTCTCATTGACAGTGTTTTCGTGAATCAGTTCATACTGAAGTAGAATGTCATCCCAGGCTGTTTCATTGTCGCGGTCATATAGACTTGTCCATCTGGCATAGAACGAGTCTGCCATGTAAATCCCATCCAGCCACATCTGGTTCCGGAAGAATTGCTGGTGCCTATATGACATTTAGTCAAAGGGATACTGATATATCTGTGATGATTGCCTTACCAAAAGCCTCCAGATGGTGTGCGGGGATACTTGTCAAGCATTCGTCTGATAGTGTTGGCCGCAGTCTTGTACTTCTCATGCCCCGTCTCGTTGTATAGATAGAGATAGTTGTGCCCCATTCGGTACTCATCAAGGATGTATTTGGACGTGTTCAGACCTTTGATAGTGCCGTTCTCTAGTACCACAGGGCCAGCAATCTGCCCGATGTACCAATCGAGGTATTTGTCATCCCCAGAAAGCTCATAGGCCTTCTCAAACCCCAGGTAGAGGACTGCATCCTGGTATCCACGGTCAGGCGCAACACCCTTGGCGATCATTGTGTCTGCCATTCGAGTCAAGTACGAAGGCTCAACTTGAGCGGAAGCCACGTTCAATAGCATAGCCCATGATAGAAGCTTCATGACGGCGGTTCCTGACAGATAGAATATAATTCAAAGAAACGACACTCTTTCTCTGCAACTGTAGAGATAGGGGCTGCACAGAGTTCTTCAACAGTCGAAAATTCGTTTATATATATATCTATATAATATGCGTGAATTAGGAAATAACTAGAAGGGTCACAGCATATGCAGTGTAGGGCAGAGTGAATGCGACTTTGCGCCTTGTGATGAATCGCGTTTCAAAAGGCCTTGTTTTCCATGCCTTGTTTGGACAGTAATGAGGGGAAATGACATACATTCAGGTCGCAGCCGTCGCATTAAATCTCTCCGTCCACCAATGAGCGACGAACTTTTCTTTCATGCACACGAGACCTTGAGACAAGCAGGCTTGATGTCGATCCAGTCTTGATCCGAGACATGATGGGAAATGATGGTGTGAATGAACTGATATCGCTTGGGTGGACGTTACTTTGATTCTCCATCGGGCCGGGCCTGGCCAGAGGCGACCAAAGCTTACACGAACCCTTCCGTTATGCAAGTCAAGTCAGGCGCTTGTAACGAAATCCACTTTCACGGGTTAGCTTTTTGCCATTCCTGTAGTCCCTCCAGTGTTTGAGTGACCATTTTCTTCATCAACATCCGAAAATGGAGGAACTTACCTTGATAACCATAATTTTAGCCATCAGAGAATCTTCCAAAACAGAGCCGCCATTAGGACCAAATTCTAAGAACAGCCAACTCGCTATAGGTACATAAAAATGCGTTCACATGTTTATCAACAGGGCAGTGTGAGTCCGTTGTATAAGTAATATTAAACTTGCTAAAATAGCTCCGTAGACTAAAAAGATAAGATCGGCGAGCCAAACGATGGCACCCCCAGAATGGATTTCAATAAGACGTTCATCAGTATCATTAAGGTCTAGACCTTAGTAGGGGCCACCTCGTGGATCTGCTGACCCTCGGAGGAAACGTTGTCGACCTCCTCGCTCAAAACCTCCCTCTCGACCTTGTCCATAGTGACGTGGCCAACAGCAGCGTTGTCACCGTCGATGACCTTGGCGACCTCCTCCAGAGTAGGTCCTCGGGTTTCGACATACATGAAGTAGATGAAGACAACCTCTCCAAAAACCCAGATGGTGTAGATGAGGTAGAGTCTCCAGGTGTTACCGCCGTAAATCTCATCCGGGTCGCTATTTTGCCAGGCATCGAAAGCTAGAGGGTTCAGGTAGTTGTTCAAGAGGAGAGCGATCTGGACAGAGATGTTTAGGATCATAAGACCCTTGGCACGGAGAGAGTAGGGGAGAATCTCGACGGCATAACCGATGAGGAGACCAGACCAACAGGTAGAGTAGAAGACACCGTGCAGCCAGACAAGGAAGATCATGGCGTTGTTAGCTCCAGGGGCCTTGTGTTGCTCGTAAAGACCACAGGTAAGAGTCCAGAAGATGAGAACAAGGAACATGCCTCCAGTAGCAAACAAGAAAGAAAAACGACGGTTGAGGCGGTCGACAAACAAAGCGCATCCAATCGAAACAGCCATATCAAGAATGGTCTTTCCGGCAGTAATGATAAGACGATCCTGCTCACTCTCCAATCCTGCATTTCGGTAGAGAACGGAAGAGTAGTTGGAGACAACGCCGTTACCGGACCATTGGGAGAAGATACCAAGAGAGAAGAGAACAATAAGACGGTAGCGGTTTCCCTTAGTCTTGATGAAGTCGATGTATGAAGAGGTATTATCAGCCATCTGTTCCGCCTTGATAGTCTCACGAATCTCCCGGTACTCGAACTGGACAGTAGGGTGGTTGACATTGCCGTTGGCGTGGTACTTGGCAAGAACATTCAAGGCTTCATCGTGACGATCCTTGGCGATAAGGAAACGAGGAGACTCGGGGATCCCTGGCAGGATTTTGTTAGCGCGACTCGGCATGATATGTCGCCCAGGTAGTTACTTACAGAAAAGGATCACAAGCTGAATGAGGCCAGGAGCACCCTGGAGGATGGCAGGGAATCGCCATGACCAGTCGTTGCCCCAGAAAGAAGTACCAAAGCAGGTCCAAGAAACAAGGAAAGAACCCAGGTTCCAGAGACAGTTGTAAACTGTGGTGAAACGGGCACGATGCTGAGGGTGGCAAAGCTCGGCGAGAAGCATGGGAGAGGCGATTTGAGCGAAGGAGTTACCGAAACCGAGAAGAACACGACCACCAGAGAAGGTAGCGTAGTCAGAAGCACCGGCCTGGAGACCAGCGCCAATAGCCATGATGATGAAACCAAGAGCAATGGAAGGACGGCGACCCCAGCGATCAGTGATGATGGGAACAAGAGGGATAGAAGCGACGGAACCGATCTGGTACAGAGCGACGAGGAGACCGAGTCTGTCACCTGTTGGGTCGTCGAAAAATTTCTTCCAGCTGTCGAAGTTCTGGACATTGTTCATGTACATTCTGAAAGACCACAAGTCAGCATATGCCATTGCTAGTATGGTCTGCGGATCACTTACCCATCCCAACCAGTTCCCATAGAAGAAGCACAAAGGACGCAGGCGTAAAAGGTCAATTTCCTCAGAGCTGGGTCCTTGTACCAGATGACCTTCTCGAACTTGGGGGCTTCATCTCGAAGCCTCTGCGTCTTCTCGTCGGCCCCAAGGCCCATAATCTCCTTGATACCCATGATGATTGCTCAATCGATCAATCGATGATAAAACGGAAGAAGAGATTGAACTGGATTTGCTGTTGCAGTGAAGAGTGAAGAAAAGACTGGGCAAAGTCTGGGGGGCATCCCTGGATAGATATAGAAAAGACGCGGTTGAAGGCGTGGCAGGCCTGTAAGTCGAGAACACTCAAAGAGTGGACGGACGTGCGGACCGGACTTCAGACCCCAGATTATGGGGAGAGGAGAGGGTACAACCGAGCAGGCAAAAACCGACATTGATAGATCAAATGGCAGTCGTCCGCTTAATGGGTCCACTCCCTTGAATGTCGGAATGGGCGATCTTGTTCCACCTTGGCTATCTTGGAAGTCTTGGTATTCATGAGTGTTAGCCAAGATGGAGGCCGGGCCGCAGTCTTTAGACAAGGATATGGGCTGGATGGGGTTACCTTTACAGGGATGTACAAAATTGAATCAGTCACAAGCTGGGGGAGACAGAGACTAGAATCTGATTCTGGGCCTTTTTTGAACAAACAATGTTGAATTGTACGGAGCAGTCCGCGATGAATGAGAATAATGGGGCTCTGTCGATTGACCCCTTGTAGGCAGTATTCCCGCTATTAGCCTGTTACGGTTGCCCTACCGAGCGAGTCGGGGATAACCTCGACCAGCCTAATGGAAAAGGGGGTTTGTTTAGTCATTACCCATTTCCTCATTTCGCCACGGCGTTTCATCAAGGAACACCATGCTATTCATCGTCTTGTGTCCCATGCACTGATCTGATCTGATCCTGTAGGGGCAGCATTTATTCGAGGTAAGCTGACTGACCCAGGGTTACACGGTACACAGTACCTGAATTGCTTGGGCCAGCTTGTACATACAGCAACCACCAATATGCTGTGCCTCCATATGTGCCTTCCTCCAAGACAATTCATGATGCTTCAATGCAAACCTTTTCGTACAATAACACGACGAGTGAGGGAGGACAAAGGACCTCAATGGTGCGGAATGAATGCTCATGATCGTGCTCAACCCATTGTCGGGATATTCTCCAGTCTTGGCCTAGAGTGAAATTTGGCTAAATACGGATAAATGCGGGTAAAGTACAACCTTATAATGAGTGCCAAGCCCTCGCCAATAGTTTCGTGCCTCTTGTCTGTTCAAGGAAATCTTTCCATGTCTTTACCGCTATCAGCCGCAAACACGAAAATAAACATGCGAGAAACCCCGTTCTTTCTCGGCACATTCCTCATCGAAGAAAAGGAACATTTATCATCTCATCTCGGCACGTTGAACGGAATTCAGCCGCCACGGGGGGAAGGAATCTATCTAGTCTAACCCAACAACAGTCACACGGTTGAAAGTCTGACCTTGGCGGGTCGCCTGGTAACCCCAGCGAAAGCCAAGGACGTTTAAATGGAGACAACAGGACTTTTGATCAACTCTCATACGACGAACAAACATCTTCCAAGAACTTGGCGCTTTGCCGACTCAATTGACCCAGATTTTACTCTCCACTTAACAAGACTCGACTTGAGCTTGCGACAAGGGACGAGGAACCGAGGGCCGATATCCCCATGGGCTCAGAAATCCTTCTCCAGTTTGTTTAATTTTAGTGTCGACATAGCCGATGGAGCGGTTGCCCTTTTGTCGTGCCATGACAAACACGAAAAATATCCATGTTTCCACAGCGGAATGTAAGTAATAAATCGGTATAGGTTATGGGACGGACCTTTTTCACAAGACAGACAAGAGCACGATAATTACCAACACCACGGTGCCATTGCGAAGGAGTCGATGAAACCTTGCATTTTCGCACCAATAATCTTCTGACTGAGGCGCTTACGGATAAACCAAGTGCCAGTATGCGGCAAGACTCACCCTCTCAATCTGGTTTACTCAGGTTCGAAGTATAATGGTTATCATTTTGCTCACAACATGTGCCTTATACAAGCACTGCACTTTCTAACCCTGCAAAAATTACGGCTTTGATAAAGGTGGTATTCGGCATTTACCAGATTGATGATCAGATTTCAGGCCATTCTGTAAAGAATTTACAAATTCCATGTATATTGCTGATTATGGAAGACTTGCTGGCCTTCAAGTGTGAACATAGAGGCTGCTTGCTCAGACCAAATCTGGACCCAAAGATATTACCGCCACCTTCAAGGCCCTGTTGCCGGAATTGAATACACTATACTGCGCGGGTAATTCCAACAACGGTCGAGGACCGGCGGCATGTGGCAACTCCGAAGCGCCTTGGCCTTGGCTTCGTTGATCATGATTCCGTCTTTGTGGTTCAACTATATCCCAGGGGTCTGCCTTACCTTGCCAAGCTTGCTCTTCAAGGGGGATTATGGCTGGGTCCCGATGGCACCAATGCACAGGTGACACATCCAAGTGCATGTATGTGGCGATGAATTGAGACAAGTACACGATACACCTTGGCATGGAAAAGACACCGTACCTGCACAGAACGGAGATCTGTAGATCGTAGCTCACGCAAGCTGTTATACCCGAGCACGAAAGAGGTAGTTTAACAGTGGCTGCATAGCCTGTATTGTCTAAATGGCTAGAACTAGGACCTGACTGGTGCATCCTGTACGAAAGAGGCGACGACCCGAGGCGTCTTCATCTTCCAAAGCTACATGCAACACATGTAAGATGCTGCCCAGACTCGGTGCTCTACGATAGCACATCAGTCGTTGCGTTTGGTCCAATCAGCCAGACCCTCCAGAAACCTGCTATGTACATCGGGGTCTCCGGTCTTTTGCAAAACCTCCTGGTACTCCTTTTCGCCCAGACACTGGAAAAAGAGCAGAATGCCAGCCCAGATGAAGTCAGTGTAACTGACAGTATCACCTAGGAAATAAGGTCCTGAGCTATTCTCCTTGAGCAACTCTGTGATTTCATGAGCGAAAGGTTCCGCTCGGTCCAATGCTCCAGGAGAGTTCTTCTTTCCATATTCGTACAACGGCATTCCAACGTCTTCTTGACGCGTGGCGAGGAAGAAATCAATGCTCTTATCGTCAAGGATATTCTTTGCGACACCAGGGACATATATAGGTACCATTTCTGCCATGAACTTCACCATGGAAGCCCGGAGACGGAGCTGCATAGGGTGATTGAGATTCATGCTGGGTTCTGGGTACTTTTCCTCAATATAATCGGCAATCTTGTAAGAGTCCATCACGTAGGTACCATCAGGCATCTGTATGGCTGGGAGGGTGAACTCTGGGCCTTGTTCGTTTGCTGAAACACTGGAAAGGCGATGCCGTTATTCATAATGCTCGCTCGTCTTTATTTAAATTATATTCACTTACTATTGACTCAATCGTTCCTTGATCTGCGGATACTCAAGCTGCGTCTCTCAGTAACGCCAACCTGTCAAAGACTTTCAGGACTTACCCATTCGGTTTTGTAGTTAAGACCCTTGAAGTTTAGAAGTAAACGCGCTAGCTCGCGTCAGTATGGACATTACAAGACCAAAGCAGCCGGCCGGAAAAGACTAACTTCTCCAGATATTCATCGACCAACAAACCTGGGGTGGTTTGGTGGGGATATCGAATAAGGTTATTGTATCAGAAGACATGGTTCTATCGGACCTTTTTCGTATTTTACGGGTAGAACTTGGGTCAAGCGATTCAGTCTCGGCGGCGTAACATAACTATGAGGGACATTGCAGCAGCAAAAGGATATAAATAGTAACTTGTCCGTATCACGGCATTAATCAGCAGTTTGAAAGTCAGCCAATCTTTCAATGGCGTTGTATCTTTCCCCTCATCATATCGATAAGGATTGAATCCTTTGGAGTCGAAAAAGGCAGGTGTTCGGTTCGAAGCTCCACCACAAAACCGCTGGACAGTTGCTGTGACTGCGCTAAAGGGACACGGCTGTTGATACAGCTATTGATCGATTACCGTCTTGTTTATGTTATTTTCCTACAGAAAAACAGTAGAGGTAATGTTATGCTTGACTCAATCGACCTCTTCTCTTCCTAAATCCACATGTGGACATTGCCGTCTGTGTTCAAGATATTCAGGCGGTATCCCGGAGCCAGAACAATGTCCGGGTTGTCTATACGCTAGGCAATACGACGTTGTCTTCCTTGTTCCAACTTTGGCATATTTGATTTCATTCCCGTACAACCCCGCATTCATCCCGAATGTCTTTATTGTATACCCATCCGTATAATGCCTGCCTCTAATCCAAACCGAATCGTCAATGTTGGCATCGTCGGCTGTGGCGAGATCTCTCAGGTCGTCCATATTCCGACATTGTCTTTCATGAGCAGCTGGTTTCGCATAACCTATCTCTGTGATCTTTCCGCCAACGCCCTCCAACATTGCGCTGCTAAGCTTGGCAGTGCTGTTCGGACAACGCAAGACGTGTCTGAGCTCTGTTCCTCTGACCAAGTTGATGCGGTCATCATAGCTAATGCGAACGAGTACCATGTTGCGCATGCCATCGTGGCGCTTGAAAACGATAAGCATGTTCTAGTCGAAAAGCCACTGGCCCTTACCATGCGGGATGCACAAGTTCTCGTGGCAGCAGAGAAGAAAAGTCGAGGAAAAGTCATGGTAGGATACATGAGGCGATATGCTGCGCCATTTGAGGACGCCATACGTGAAATCGGAGGAATGGACAAGATACTCTACGCTCGAGTTCGGGGTTCGTAATACCCTCAACATACTGCGAATAATTGGATACTGATGGAATTGGCAGATATCATTGGCCCTAATTCGCTCTTCGTCGATCAATCTGGCACTTTCCCACAAAAATTCACAGATATCTCTGATGTCCATCTTCAAGATAGAGATATGCGGGCTCAGGATATCATCAAGACAGCTTTGCAGGACGAATGCGGGGGTATTGCAGTGACACCAGATTCAGCCCGTATGTGGCGTCTCTTTGGTGTCCTTGGCTCTCACGACCTTTCATTGATGAGGGAAGTCCTTGGAATGCCTCAAAAGGTTGTGGGGTCGTCACTTAGGTTTCCTTTCTGGAAGTGAGTCTTGCGAGCTGTCTGTAGAAATCTATTACAAACTAACCACTTTGATAGTGTCCTGTTCAAATACGACAATTTTACGGTCTCGTACGAGTCGGGGATTGATAACATTCCACGATTTGATGCTCACTTGGAGGTTTATAGCTCAGACAAGACTGTCAGGTTGCAATACGATACCCCATATGTCAAAGGACTCCCCATCACCATGCATGTGATAGAGAACGCGGGAGGGGTTTACAAAGAGTCAATTACGCGAAGATCTTACGAGGATCCCTATACTCTAGAGATGAAGGCGCTTTGGGAGATGGTTGTAGAAGGCAAGACAGCGAAGACGACCGTGCAAGATGCGATGCAGGATCTTGAGCTTTCTGCTATGGCAATGCGCTATGAGTATGGCACTGCATGAGATTACATAATGCTACTGCTTCTATATGTGCCCATCACTCAGGGAAGAGTTTTGTAATGCCATCTGTTGTAGTATTTCCCCCACTCAATACAATGCCCAGATTCCAAACATCCCCCTGTGCCTCCTTCTCAACCATAGACCTGAAGTCTTCGTTGAACAAAACTACAGCAAGTGGCACCGCGGCGCTTGGTTCGACGAAGAGTTTCATTCTTTCCAGAATCAGCTTCATGGCCGCCTTGATCTCCTCTTCTGACACACTGTACATGCCGTGGACAAGCTTTCGCTCGTAGAGTATTCGCCAAGGATAGACGCCGAGGTAGGAACGTAGCCCATCAGCAATAGACATACTATCCACGTAAGTGATTCTTTCCCCCTGTTCCATCCCGCGCTTGGCATCATCTGCGCCTTGAAATGACGGTTCAGCTCCGAATACTTTGATACCTGTGTTTTCGCAGCTCAAAGCTACACCGGACAGCATCCCGCCACCACTGCAGGGCGTAATGATACCTTTCAGACCTTTAACTTGTTGCTGCAGCTCGAGGCCCATTGTGCCCTGTCCCAGGATGATGTCGGGGTGATCATACGGTGGAACAAGACGTGCGCCTGTTTCAGCTACGACCTTCTCAGCGACAGCCAGGCGATCCGTCAAAGTACTAAAGATGACGTTTGCCCCGTAGCCCTTGGTAGCAGCGACCTTGCTCGGGATTGTGATTGAAGGCATCACGACGTGAGCAGGCATGCCATTTTCACGGGCGGCTAGTGCAAGCGCTTGTGCATGGTTACCTAGGATCACCATGTAAGTAAATTGACTTTGGAGGTGACAGTGAAAACGGAACATACCTGAGCTATGTGTGGCAACTCCTTTCTCCTTTCCACCGTTCTCAGCCCATCCAGGCTCCAATTTCAATCGTTCAATAGCGTGGAAAGCGCCTCGTGCCTTGAAAGCCCCAGTACGTTGAAAGTTCTCGCATTTGAACCACAGCCTGAATAGAGGCTTAGCGGGCTTCATAGGACTATTCTGGCCAGCAAAAGAGGCGACATCTCTTGGTGTGGAAGCAAGGCTGTCAATGTAGCTGCTTGTCATTACTGGAGTTAGATGCACATGAGGCTCGATTAGGCGATGTGCCTCGACAACAGAGTCCCTTGTTAGGGGAGGGCAAGTTGCGATATTTGCCATGGCGTAACATTCGTATCCGGGGACAATTGGTACATGTAAGATCGACCAAGGCAACAAATGGGAATAGAGAGTAGTTTCGGAGACTATGTATTAAAAATAAAGCCTGTCGCATACGAGCTGTCAGCTTCAGGCTTATGCCCAGGCCATGGATGGTGATCCTTAGTTGATCCAAAGATGGAAGCTATCTTTTACAAACTATTCTTTAAACAGAAGGTAGATCATGACTCAATATGACACGTTTCATGCAGCAATGGAGGATACATGTACAACCTTTTTAGCAGGCAGATCACAACGTGATATAACAGCGTTCATATCCAGAACACAATCCATTATTAATATTAACTTGGATCAGTAAGATGATAATAAGATAAAGTGATTGGCTTGTACGGTGAGGGGCTATTGCTAGTTCTGTGTGACAAGCTGGCCGACACGTACCAAACATGGACCCCGCCTTTCTCTCACCGTCTATCGCCGCTTGCCGCCTTATCTACGAGATTGACTGACTATATCTGGATCTCCGACAGCATCTGCCAACATCAACTTTTAACAATTCAAGAAACAACAACTTTTATACCCAAGATTCATCATGGGAAACGACAGAGATTACTTGCTTTCCCTCAAAGCCGTTCGGGATCATGCCAACAAAGTCTTTCAGGCTGCGAAGCGGGGCGAGCTGAAGCATTTCGACTACGACGAGAGCCGCATGAGTGAGGTTGCAGATTACGTATCCAAGGTCATTGACGTGAGTAATCCTCCGACACCATTATATAGAGATCCATCAACTGATCAATCCATTTAGCGTGACTTTGGTCCCGACAAGTACAACACAATTCCACCTCATGGTCGCTGGCAGCATTTCGATGTTGGAGGCGTTTCTCGTGTCGACTCTCTGATCAAGCAGTGGTCCAACGAAGCCGAAGTCGACAATGCTGAGATCACAAGACGCTTAGTGGATCTTTTCTTTGTATCAGTTCTTCTGGATGCCGGTGCAGGCGATGTCTGGCGTTACAAAGAATCTGGTACTGGTCAAGAAGTCGTCCGCAGCGAGGGTATCGCTGTAGCCTCGCTTCATATGTTCCAGGCTGGCGCTTTCAGTTCTGACAGTTCAGCAAAGAACAAAGTGGACGGTATGTTGCATCTTATTGTCAGTCACTCCCAAAGCTAATACCACCATCCAGGGAAGGGACTGGTACAGCTGCAAGAATCGGATTTCAACACGCACTTCCAAGTATCCGCTGATAACCTCATGGTCGGTGTTTCATCACGGGTTCAGCTTCTTCAAGCAGTTGGCTCGTCTTTACTAAAGCAGCCAGAGGTCTTTGGAGAGTCAGGCCGTCCGGGCAATTTGGTTGGTAGGTTATCCCGTGACATCGCCCACATTAAAGAGTCTATACTTACCGTTGATTTCTAGATTATCTCATGGAAAAGTCTTCGGGCTCCAAGACATTGGGCTACGAACAGCTCTGGTCTTGCTTACAAGCTCTTTTGATTCCCTCCTGGCCAGGCAACAGAACAGTCTTCAATGGTCAGCCAATCGGCGATGCCTGGCCTCTTGATGTTCTAGCTGGCATCGCGGAGAAGGAGGGAGACAAGCAAGAGAAGAGCAAGATCCAACCTTTCCACAAACTCACCCAGTGGCTGGCTTACTCCCTGTCGGTTATCTTCGAAAGGCAGTTAGGATACACCTGGGAGAACATGAGTCTCGGAACCGGATTGCCCGAGTACCGTAACGGTGGACTGTACGTCGACCTTGGAGTCCTCAAGCTTAAGAATGATGATCTACAAATTGGAAAGAAGAGTTCGGGCCAGGAGCTGCCACAGTTTGATGCCTCCTCCGATGTTATTGTTGAATGGCGAGCTATGACCGTGGCTCTGCTGGATGAATTACATCAGATGCTCCAAGACAAGTACAAGCCTCGTGGAGTAGAGCTCAGCCTGCTTCAGATGCTGGAAGCCGGAACCTGGAAGTCTGGACGAGAGTTGGCTGCTGAGTTGAGGCCCGATACAAAGTGCAGCCCGATCCTGGTCATCAGCGATGGTACCCTGTATTAAATGGTAGCAAGGTCATTTAACGCTGGTATATAAACTATACTTGAGAGATGGCCGACAATAGAATTTATTAGAGTTTTTATTCTTCCGCCTTTGACTGGCGACTGCCGTGATATTCTACCGATAGTCAATTGTAACTGGTACCCGCCTTGCCATAGCTTGGATGACCTCTTCCTTTGCTTTCCATGACTGCAAGTCCTTCACCTCTTTTAGGTTCTACCAAGCTCATATCCATGAGCTTCTCATAGAATGGCACAGAACGCTCCCAATCTCCTGTGAGCAGCATTGTTCGTCGCAGATGCGGCATCGTGTCCAAAACTTCCTGGACACAGCGGATCAACCAGCTTCCCAGTCCTTTCCCTTGTAGCTTTGGGTCAACCCATACGTCTGTGAGATATGCAAAGGTGACAAAGTCTGTAACGCATCGAGCGATTCCAACCAGTTTGGCTTCAGATGGTGTATCTTCCAATTGAGATTGTTGGTAGACGCCAAAGGAAAGTGAGTTGTTGAGAGCCTCTTGGAAAGCCTCCGGCGTTAAAGACTTTGCCCAGTAGAACTCGGATGAGTCAAACACATCTGTTAATTGAGATATAGGGAATAAATCGGGATTTGTAGAAATAAAGAATTCGCCTTTTGTCCAGGACAGTGACTGGCACTTCGATTTGATGGATGCCATGTCGGTGATGTGATGTAAGGCCGGTCTCGGATGATTGAGAGTTTTTAAAAGTATGGATTATGATCTGAGAAAGTTACAGGTGCAGATATGTGAATGATAGTATGTTATATCTATGAGGGTGGTTTGGTGTGACTCATCTGCTTGTCCGATGCGCCTTTCGTTTGTCATTGACCCGGAGGTTAGGAGTTCGGTTCAGGTCCACGTTAGCTAAGCGATACCTCAACTGAAAAATGAAAATACTCCGGCACCAACGTCCTAAAGCATTTACGCGATAAGGAACTGGGATAAGCCACAATAAGACAGCATTCCAATCAATGGGTGAGTGTTGAGAGGCCGATTAAAGTGCCGTTGCCTGGTCGGTGTTTCGGAGCCGAAGTGATCGGATACGACTCCGAACTATAAATCTATCGGAAACGAACCCCGAGACGTCGGCTCTAGATAACAACACCATATACTGTTCTATCGGCCTTGAGCCTTCCCTTGATCGAGCTCTAGAATCATTGTTTCCTTTAAAAGTGAATATTGTGCTTTTCATGATTGCCTTGTCAATTACTACTTTTCGTGAATCAAGGCTCTAGTCTTGAAAGGCAGTCAACAGTTGTAGCATACACTACATTTTCAGCTTATCCCAGTGTGGGCCACGGGAATTGACTCGAAGACATCACAATGACTTTGTTGTTCCTCTGGATAGGACTTCGAATCAACTTGAGTTGACTCACTATTTATAGGTTGTGGTTAGTTTCCTGGTTACAGTGCGAGGGGCTGCGCATCACAACTGCGAACCTATCCCCGGTGCTGGGCTTCAGGTAAAACCCGAGCCCGTAGAAAAGAGCAAGGATAAGGTGATGTTCCTACAAGGATGATTATGAAAGCTTAATAAAGTTCAGGTTGGTCACAGACAACAGGGATGTAGATACAGCACTAGTCCCTGTCCTGCAGCATGACCTGGCATCATCCTCCTCATTGATAGTATATCAATTGCCCTCGTCTACTCTTGCCAAAAGCGATTCTTAAAACAGGTTTATAATTCCTCTTTCCACGATAAACGTCGAATTACATACATATACAATGCAAGGTGCTATGCAGTCGAGCGATGCGTTACCTCTGACGGTAGAAGAGCTTACCGCCTCTTGGTTCGCCAAGATCCTCGGAAAGCCTGTCAAAGAGGCCACAGTCGGCGAAACTATTCACGGAACAGCCTCGAAGATTCTACTAAAGCTAACTTCCGACGACGATACGGTTGCAAGAGTATGTGTCAAGGGTGGGTTTAACCCAGCTCTCGTGGCCTCTCTCCCCTTCATGTTTGCCGTCTACCGACTCGAAGCCGAATTCTATTACTATCTTGCACCGAAAGTCAAGATCCCGCTTCCACGAACGATTTATGCCGGTACCGATACTGTCAATGGACAGGGCATCGTGGTACTCGAAGACCTCAAAGCACAAGGATATACGTTTGGCGATCCCCTCGAGGCATGGCCCGTTAGTCGTGCAGAGGTGAGCGCCAAGCAGTTGGCTGTACTACATGCCAGTACATGGGGTAGTAGCGGCGATGACATCCCGTCTCTCAGCAAAACAGTGTCCCTGAGAGATGCTGTCGTCGGGTTGATGGCACCAGGAGAATGGGACAAACGTTTTGCTCCGGACGCCAGACCACCTGTTCCCGTGTACATGGAGAACCGGGAGCTTATCGCCGCAACGTTCAAGGCACTTTGGGACTCTGAGACCAAGATGAACTGTCTCGTACATGGAGATGCACATATCGGCAACACCTTTATCTCACCCTCTGGAGAACCTGGCTTCCTTGACTGGCAGGTCATTCATTCTGGATCAGCCATGCATGATGTGGCCTATTTCATCATTGGGTCACTCTCAATTAATGACCGACGAAAGCACGAGAAGAGGCTCCTGCAGTCCTACCTGGAAGCTCTACATGCTGCAGGAGGACCGGAAATATTGCTTGAAGATGCCTGGGAAGAGTATCGAAAACAAGCGTTCCATGGGTTTGCGTGGGTTCTTGCTGGGCCTATGATGCAGAAACGTGAAATTGTTGATATAATGAGTGAGCGACACTGCACTGCGATTGAGGACCACAAAATCATAGAGCTATTAGGGGCTTAGTTGAATATAGAATCAGCAGACCGTTTATCAGAGTAGACAGGAAAGGGCTAATTTCCACTGCACGTATCCGTACAGAGACGACATGTCACATTGTTGGCTATGGAAGCAAGGATCGTTATATAGTCATACGTCAAGGTCATAGCGTTAGTTTATGTCGCAACGAAGTCTGATTAGTGCGATAGAATCCTTCGCTGAATCGTACCGTCTGTAGCTGGTAAGATTGCGATGAAGAGTCATCGCCGTGCATGAAGCGATCTGCGAAAGGATTCACTAACTCTGCCACAAAATTAAACACCAGTACAGGAGTATCACAGCTGATGCATGTCAGCGGGCCTTGCTGTGCCAATCCCTTCTGTATATAGAGTATTATCTGGACCGAATGATAAAGAGAAGTGAGTCTATTGTTAATTTGCTAAAGCCGCTAGAAAAACGCCGAATAGCCAAGTTACCTATAACCCTCTCTGACAGCCTGCTACTGGTGTTCAATTTCGTGGAAATATACGGGTAGGGAGGAGCTGTATCCCAAACTTGCATCTAGTCGACGTCTCAACTAACATAATATCTCGATCTTGAATCGACAATGGATCAGTTGCGCAAATACATGCTAAATTGAAGCTAATCTCCTCGCCTGTTAGTGCCTAATTCGGAATGCCGCTACAGAGTAAAGGCCCAACATTTAAAGTTCACGATACCGGGTAATGACAGGAGATACCGGTACACCTATTATTGGGCATCAGTGTGCCAGGGTCCCATGGACGATTCGAAGCTGAGACGCGGATGGTGCCCGGCAAACTCTACGACTTGTCTCCCGAGATTCCTGTCGTCCACCGCCTAACACCCTCTCTGGACTGCTCAATCTTGCTGATATCATAGTATAAAGTCACGGTATCAAGCGTTGTTCGGGAACAAGCCAGGATGAGGGGTTGAATTGATAGGCAATTAGTGTTCCTTGCTTGTCCTTTCCTTGTCTCAGAATAAAAGTCAGAAGTTAATATCATGGAACACTAGAACTAAATTCACCGGGGAGCTCGAGCCGTGCCGCCAACACAAGGTTAAGATGCATGATCCCGGAGTAAGGACCAGGTACCCTCGCATGGCGTCGCCGGGTGGCGCTGTAAATCACCCATTCTCTGGAATACTATCAACGATTCCGTGATTTTTAGTCAAACCCTTTGTTGTGTTCTCGTTTATAAGTGCTTACACAGTATGTACACCACGTAACATTGATTGCCGAGTATGCTTTGCCACCTTTCTGGACTCATTCTCGTATCTTCTTCCCCTGTGAATATCACATAACCAGTCTGCCAGTCTTGGCGACCCCTTTTGCTATTCGCATGACTGCTATAACAAGCGCATTTTTCTCTTTGGTTCTTATAGCTACGTTTGTATCACACCTGACAAGCACAATCTTGTGTGTTCCAAGATGTCGCAAGATGTTGGGGGTATGCCCCCTCCCGAAGGTGTCACTCCTAACTTTGATGGAGGATCGCCCCTTCAGAGCTCAATTGTCGTTGTTTACCTGTGTACGTTCGCTGTTGCAACAGTGACATTGCTGTTGCGTCTCTACAGCGCTGCCGCCATTGTTCGCAAACTAGACTGGGATATCCGTTAGTTGAGCCTCGATACAGTATTGTGTCTTGATACTGACATTCTTTGGATAGCCTTGATTATACTGTCATGGGGAGTATCATTGGGCTTTTTTATTGGCGTGATGCTTGGTACGTGTTCCGATAGTCTGCTAATCCCACATGGCTAATTGATGGCTAATGGTTTCTCTAGCAATTCCCTCCGGCTTCGGTAAACATCTCTGGGATGTAAGAGCAACGAGTCTTCCTGGTTACTTTCAGGTAAGTTCTATTTCAGCGACATGGCTTCATTTCCCAACAGCTAACATGATCTGTAGCTTTTGCTTGTTCTCGGTCTTACATATGTGTGGCCCCCTACTCTCGCCAAATTAGCCATACTCGTGTTATACTACCGCCTCATTCCGAATCCCAGATTTCGCTGGTCAATCTATGCCACAGCCACCGGTCTTATTATCTATACCCTTGTTTTCACTATTCTACTGGCGTGGCCGTGTCATCCTCTGAAGCCTGGCACAACCATCTGCGTTGTCAACCTTACAGTGTCACAAGGCGTGCTCAACATCGTCAGCGACGTTATAGTCATCATCCTTCCGATACCTTCGATCCACAGCTTGAATATGCCTTTAAGACAACGAGTAACAGCTGGATTGCTCCTCGCCCTCGGTTCTGCGTAAGTAACATGGCCTTGTCATTCCGCTCTCTGTCACTGGCCAATCGCAGTTGCTAACCGATATTCAGAGTTGTCGTCGTTTCATGCATTCGCTTCGGATACGTAAAGAAGATGGAGAACAACCCCGACGTCACCTGGACACAAGCTTCAGCTTCTCGGTGGAGTTGTATAGAGATGAACACAGGCATTATTTGTAACTGCCTTGCTCATCTCAAGCCGTTTGTGCGAAAGCATCTTCCCTGCCTCAGTAAATTTGTGACCAGAGGGTCTTCAAATATGTCGCACCCCGACGGGCGTAGCCAGGGTCGTAACCATAAGTGGAGGGGGGATAAAGCGAGTCATAGGTATGAGCTGCATAGTGTGGGTCGCGCTCAACAGCCATCTCGCGAGGATCATGAACCAGACATTGTTGTTATCGATGAAGTCCAAGTAGAGTTTACGTCATCGAAGGACAACGGCGATGCATCAAGTACAGAGGATATCTTAAGAAACTCTAGATAGATCTCGATATGTGAGTTCAAACATATATTATTCACTAGGACGATTCAATTAGTTTGAAAAGTATAAAGTCGCTGGCATGTTTCGGCATAACTGGTACAATCCGGTATAACTATAGTACGATACACAAAGTATTAGGTTTCATTTCATAACTGTGACACGAGTAGATTGTGCTTGTATCTGGTAGACCCTCGATCTTTGGCGTGGATGTTGACACTATAAAAACAAAACGAAACCTGGAGAACTTTGTACAGTATACCCTAAAGTAACAAGAACGTTCTACTTGCTTTTATTATTATGACTGCTCCTCACAATATGTCAACGTTTAGTACATCACCTGACTCCAGGGTGACAGTGAAGTTATTGCCGGGCTATGGACTTACACATCGGAAGTACCTGACGAGCGATTGGCTGCTGACGTAGACAGGAGACTCACTGGAGCTTTAGCATCTTTTTTGCGTTACAATATTCCTTACTTTCGTGGCCTTATCAATACATCCAGCTAATGATGCTTCAGGCGGGGAGATATTCTTCATGGTGGTCGCAACGTGCACAGTTAACGGGAAGATCAGAAGCAAGCTCGTATTCGTAATGCTCGTTAAGACATACTGACAATTGGAGTCCAACATGTGATTATGAACATGGGTTGGATGAGACTGACGAGACTTGCATCTCCAGTACTTCCCAGGTTATGTCGAACGATAGTGGTACTTTCCCTTTTCACGGCTAAATAAGGTAACATCTGATAGGCGTCCGCAAGCCACGGTTTGACCTCTAATGGTAAATGGGCTGCGGTGCTAGAGACCAGGGTTTTGTTATTTGCAACATTGGGACTTCGGTTGTTGTGAGCCTGAAGGGAGGGCTGATGGTGATCAAGATTCAATAAAGAAGTCATGCAAACACAAGTGGTGCGTTTTAAGGGGACAGGATCGCTGTGGCGTCAGTAGCTGAAATACTACCCTGAGTTGAGTCTGCACAGCGTCGGCACAACCGCTGTCAGCAACCTCAGCTACGCCGGTCGATTTCATGGCTGCCCATCCACGACCTAATACTGTCAAGGGGCTTTCTACATGGAGCTGAACGAAGCATGAAAAGGTTTACGAATGTAACAGCATACAACCACAACAAGCCCGTAAGAATCACCAGACACGTTGAAGGCAGACGCAGGTGTCAATAATATGCAAAGGGTCCAATATGACGACAGCCACAATTGGAGATTCCGCTTTTAAATGGTTGTCGCGCAAGAAACGGGTTGCAGTCACACAAACGGGGTTTCCTAAAATGGATTATTGGCTTTTCGTGATGATTGTGCGTCTCTCGCGATGTAGACTTTCATAGACGTTATAAATACACGGATTCGCGGCGGAGACCAAATCGCAGTCGCTACAGGTCAAAACAGATACTTCAACCAAGAAGATACAGGGCACCTTGCATACTCTATCAAAATATCTTCAGAAAATATGGTTCATCATCGAAAGCACAAGGCCCCGGTATGTCAGCCTCGGTAAGTCTCTTTATCTTCCCCTCGAACATCATTGACCTTCAGGAGGCCTCTTTCCATTTCTCGCGACTGTGCAGTTGAGGAAGTGATGTTCGAGTGCACTCAGCCGACCGAACATCCCGCTATAAAACGAATCACGACGCCGTTACCGTTTAGCAAGAGTATATCCGAGAACTTGGCATGGGCTTCCGCTTTCATTGACCGTGCAGGCCATCTGACCGAGGTAAGTGGTTTCGAAAGTACATACGGATCAGGTGAGTGGTATCGACTAATTGTTAACAGGACTATGAACGCCTTGAGAAGCGGCTCCATGCTGCCATCGACACGATTGGAAATGATGCGATCGAGATGACACTCTTGCGCCAGCAACTTTGTGATCAGTCTCACAGGGTTGAAAGGCTCGAGTCACAGGTGAGCGGCCAAGCCGAGGAGCAGCAAGAATTGGAGCAGCGCCTAGCGAACACCCGTGACGCAGCTACCAAGACAGAGAGGGACCTTACCAGCAAACTTCGTAACATCGAAAGGGCTCTTCAGCAGTCCAAGACAGCCGAAGGTCGTCTAAAGAACAAGCTTGACAAGACCCTCCTCGAAGAACATGAGAGATGGGAACGAGAGGCCGAGCATGACAAAGCTGATCATGCATCTCTTGATGCAGCTTACGATGCTCTTGAAGCGGCTCAACGGGATAAGGCTGCCTTGCAGTCAGAGCTGGACAACAAGAGCCAAGAGCTAACAGCAACGAAGCACGAGTTAAGTGTTGCGCAAGAGGCTATAGGCAGTTGCAA
Organism: Fusarium sporotrichioides; assembly: GCA_019054645.1. Lineage (NCBI taxonomy): Eukaryota > Fungi > Ascomycota > Sordariomycetes > Hypocreales > Nectriaceae > Fusarium > Fusarium sporotrichioides. The sequence continues at coordinate 4,627,924 of JAHKNS010000002.1, read as the reverse complement.
GGCAAATTGCGACGAGAAGAGTGCGCAGATTGATACTCTCACTCAACAGTTGGCCACCGCAAACAGAACAAACACCGAGCTCAGCGCGAGTATTTCCAGTACCACAGCCCAGCTGGCCGCCAAGACCGAAGAGATAACAGACCTTACCGAGTCTCTCAGTCAGGTCAATAGTCAACTGACAACGGCCAACCAGACTATTACCGAGCAGGCCAGCACCATTGCCACACTCGAAGCTAATCTAACCGGTGTCCAAGAAGAAAGAGATCAGAAACTTAAGCTCCTCGAAGACCTTCAGCAATCCACTCAAGCGACACAAAAGGCTCTTCAGGACAAGATTGATGAGCTGAGCTCACATGATCTTGAAGATCACCAACGACTCGATGCAGCCACTGAGGCCAAGCGGCTTTCCGATGAGTCCATCAAAGACCTCCAAGCCAGGGTAGATGCCGCCAATGCCCATGACGCCGGTGTGCAGGCGAGGCTCCAGGCTGAAGAAGAAGCCAGGCGAGCGGCGGAGGCTGAGCTTGAGCGAGTCAAACTCCAGCTTGAAGAGGCCAATAAGCCCAAGCTTCCCAACACAGTGGTAAGACTCTACTTATATACAGGTCTCTTGAGCCAAGTTACTAACTTTCTTTCAGACTCTTTCGAATCCGATTCCGATTGTGGGTAGCCTGGGTGGCGCAACCAATGACTTTGACGACATCTTTTACCCAATTGTCTCCTCGTTCCCTGTTACCATCTATGGCCACTCATCTACCAATGTCTTTGTGTCCATCAATGGCCTTCTGAGCCTTGACACGGGTGACCGGACATACACCCATCAGCCTCTTCCCTTCCGCACTGGCGGTCTCCCGGCCCATACCCTGTTCCCCTTCTGGTGCGACCTTTTCATCTACAAGGACACTCCTCAAGGCATTTATTACGAGATTGTTGGCCAAGCTCCCTCTCGTTCCATTTGCATTGAATGGTATGTCTCTCGCTATGGAGACAAGGAACAGTACTACCATTTCCTCGTCTTGTTCGAAGAAGCACGACCCAACATTGTCACTTACAAGTACTTTGAGGCCTTGGACAAGGGTGTCAAGTGTACTATCGGTGCACAAGGACCAAACAGTGAGCCAACCCTGCTATTGGCGACAGAATAGAAGTTTACTGACTGGTTTTATCAGGCGCTCAGCAATGGTCGTACAATGAGGCAAAGGCACTGCCAGGTGTTCAGGTTGTTATTGATACAGGTTCTGGCTCGGTGACTGAGAGTACTTTCCCGATTGCTAGCTGATTGATGGAGCTTTCAGGTGCAATACTGAAGATCATTCGCTTTGTATATTCGCGTGTATGTAATTGAATACAAAGACCTGTTTAAAACCGTGTTCTGAAGGGAGAGTGATACACGCGACGTCATCGACTTCGCCATGAACATATGGGCATTGATAAATCTTCGCAAAAAAAATTAGTGAGTGAAGGAAAATAGACTACAGTTTCTTTGAGATTCCGCAGTTGGGCTTGAAGTATGTCTATTCATGAATCTATAGAGTAGCTTGCCTTTGATTCAAAGTCGTAGTTCAGGGGATATCGTATGTAGCATCTTAAGAAGTGAACGCGTCCTGACGCGTATATAGGCGTCTGGACGCGTCCCGAGAGCAAGGATCCAGGAAAGGAATGTCTCAAATTCTCCACACAAATCATTCCATTATCACAAGATTGAGCAGAGGTCTGTAGAGGTTAGCACGTGATGCCAGTCAATCTTATAGAAGTACGCCAACCTTAACAGTGTCTCGAGCCTATACCGCTGAATCAAGTTAGGGTATATGTATCCTGATCTCTATTACCATGAACATTATACAATCAAAGTTTATTATTCGCCTTGTCGAAAATAATTGACTGGAATAAGGAAAAGAAAACTGATAAATAATTTATTTGTTATACCATAGCGCACAACACCTTCTTGAGTTGTCTCAAAGGCTGTTGTTTTCGAAACAGACGCCTACCTAACAATCAACTCAATCATTACAGAGGTTGCTGAACGAAGGTTACAACATTGGCAGAGCTCGTGTCGCAGAAAAACAAGATCAAGAACCGTATAAGTCAATAGTGATAAAAACAGGATTCCTTTTCACTATCTAAACCGTGTTCTTCGTTCTGGATGTCATATTCTTCTCCCTCGTCGACTTTCATTTTAAATGTAGGGTAGCGATGACGAACTATCCTGCACCCATTTTCAATATTAAAACTACCCAGGCTCATTATCAGTTGGAAATGCACTATCTTATCTCTTATCACGTATCGATACGGTCATTTGAAGGACGCGCTATCAACACCATACAGTCAGTCACTTTCAGAGTCTAGCTAGAACGATGCACTCTCATTTCCGATACTTTTGTGGTGACACGCGCCGACGCGGGCCGCTTGTATGACAGCAGCATATAAAGCCACAAGAAGCGACGCTATCTTTGACACTTTCGAGAACGTGTTACCCAGAGCAAACCACTGATCGCAAGTGGCGATACTCTCATTCGGGCGCCGAGATCTGCTACGATCAGCAGAGATGCAGGGATGTTGATGAATGGACTCTGAATTGAGCTACATCGAACTTTACAGATTCTGGAGCCACGACCAGATCATCGGGACATTGGTAATTGAATGAGTCGAAACAGCATGGGTAACTAACTACTCGATTAATAAATTCTTTCCCACTGCTCGTTGATTACTTACATCTCTGCATCTTTGGCTTGAACTAGACATGCAAGACTGAGGCCATCCAGAGGTAGGTTTGAGAGGAGGTTACTCCCCTACTCCCTCAGCTCGTCGGCCTCCGGCTCAGCCTGCCACAGCGAAGAGCAATTCCCGGAAATAGGTTCCCGGAGCTGCCGATCAGTCTGACTGATATTCCCTTCATTTCTCAGTTTATGCTTTTTGTCAATCACCTGAACAGTTCGCTTCGATACGCGATCCTAAATGGCTCGAGTTCAGAACCTAGATTGTCGATATTGGTGTCCGAGGACCAAACTTCACCAATCAATTCGTTTCTACCCTCAAGCTGAGTTATCGCGACCACGGTTTGGGGCGTTCCAGTTTCATTAACTTCGAGTACTGTTAGCATTAGGTAGAGCCACATGTCTCAGCTTTCCCAATTGTTATACAGTCAGCCAGCCACATCTACAGTTACGGAACGTGGAGCTACTCTTTTTGGACAACCCTCCTGTGATGGGGCTTGCATAAAATTCGGTAGTCTGGCTGGCTGACGAGTGGTAAAGGGTCCAGGCCGCTCGTGGCTAAAATGGCGTTCCCGCGAACCGATGAAATGCTGGGGTTGATCGGCCGAAACTATCGAAGTCTCGTTCCCAATTGGGAAGTGCGAAATAGTAGCTGAGCCTCCACCCTTGCTTACACTCCAGCTCATCCGCGGAAGAATGGGTGGTATGTGTGTGTCTCGCTACAGCCAGTCAATGAATGGACATTCTCGACCGTCGGAACGTTGAGGCTACACGACATAATTACTTTTTACTTCAAGACCATTCCCGTCTAGATCCTGAGAGGGGTTGCATCGAGACCAGCTCTTGGTGTGTTAACCCTGAATATGGCTGGCTGGCTTGTGAGGGGTAGCTCCGAAGGTATTTCAGCTGCGACTGATAAGCCCATTGATGGATATAGAGCAGCCAGAGCCGATATATAATACTGATACCCTAACTTTGAGACTGTCTCGTGCACACATAGAGGGGCTCTTTGTCCATGTACCACCATCTTACACATATTTAATTGAGCATGTTGGGTTTGAGAAAAACCTTTGACAGTACGTCCAATTGACACAAAGCCTCACTTCTCCCCCCTAATTGCATTCACGCATAGTCAGACGGAAACGCAAGACTTCGTCATCTTCTTTACAAACACAAGATAGTTCCTCATCGCGTGGAACAATGGAGTCCGTTCGCCAGGGCATCAAGCAATCCCTTGCCGGCATCGGCAAGGACAACAAGCATCACAAGGATATCGCGGTAAGCGTCAATGAGATGGAAGTCTCTGACGGTGAGAGCGAAAGCACAACCGTCGCATCCAACCAAACTTCACAGGACGACGTCGACGCCAAGAGCAGCTTAACAATTACTGCAGATAACGCTACTGCTTCCAAGTTAACCGTCGTGACCAAGCTTCATGAGTATGAGCGGTTGACCAAGGTAACACGGACTGTCAGGAAGCTGATAGTTCGATTCGATGACTATGATGACGAGTTCGTCAATGAGATGGACATCAGGAGTTATCTCCAGTACATCTCTGATAAGCGTCTAATCCACATGCCTCGCCGAGGCAGCGACTGGGACCGTGTTCTCAGTACTGCACAGTTCTTTGGTCTTCAGATCACTACATTTGCTAGCAAGATCGAGTCCTTCGCCACTGGCGCTCATTCATCGGCATCGGCAGCTCTGGCCAGTTGCCAAGTTCTTCTCGAGGTTTGTCTTGCCATTGTTCCAACTAATTACGCAGTACTGACCTTTGTAGATCGGACACAACCAAGCCAAGGCATTAGTGCCCACATTCATCGCCTTCTATGAGTTGGCTATGCTCCTTTCCACTGTCTCTCGTATCCCCGACCTCGAATACATGTCCGCTTCCATCAAAGAGTCCGCTGCCCATATCCTCTGCGAGCTGGTTCATCTCATCGGCCGCATTGCTAGTCACTATAAGCAGAAGATTGACAGCCTGAAACCCGGTGAGGGTATCACCATCAGTTTTGATGCGGCCTTTGGCCAACACATTGATTCCATCTGGAAGGCTAAGGAGGACTTATGCGACCGTGTTTGGCGATACAGCCTTGGTCACAAGTCCTTCTCCATCAGCCTCAAGTCTGTCCGTCAGCGTCTTGAGCCATCTTCCGGTTCTTCGGTCAGAAACACTCTATATGATGAGGTTTACGAGCATCTCGATCGCTCGGAAGACACCTGCCACTGGATCAAGGGCCAGTTGACCAGCTTCCTCAACAGTAAGGACAAGTCTCTCAACCTTTGGGGTGAAGCTGGCGTTGGTAAGAGCGTTCTCGCCGAATGGGTTCAAGAGAGACTCGCACGCCCTTTTGATTACAAGTCTTATACTGTCCTTTCCTACAACTTCCCCTGGGACTCGCCCAAGGAGGCCACATCGTTGGCCTGCGCCAAGAGCTTCGTCTTCCAGCTTCTTGAGCGAAGTGTTGGCGACGTTGATCTCTATGGACGACTAGTCCAAGCCTTCGAGGTCTACTCCAAGACTTCCGACGCCGGCAAACTTGAGGCAACCCTTTGGGATACCCTGCGTACTGGCATTCACTCTGCTGAGAGCCAGGGAACATCATTCATTCTCTTGACCGACGGCTGCGACGAGATGGTAGGCGGCGCCAAGAGCGCTGTCGGATTTCACAAGCTCCTCTCGGACTGTATCGCAAGTCTTTCAAGGACCCGTGTCATCACCTTTTCACGAAGACTTGATGGTCTCAAGGACTGCAGCAAGATCTTCCAGATCAAGCAACAGCAGGTCCAAGAAGACATCCGAGCCCACCTCAAGCAGACGCTCTCCAAATCACGCCACTACCATGATGTTATTCATCGCGATCGCGAGCAAGTCATCAACGACCTTGTCGCCAAGTCAAAGGGTAGCTTCCTTTGGGCGTTCTATGCTGGTAGTCTCTTGGTTCAAGAGCAGTCTTGTGATGGTTTCCTTGGAAAAGCCAAAAGCATCAGTGGTGATGTAAACGATGTCCTTAGACTTGCTGTGGACAAGTTGGACCTGAAGCAGAATGAGATTGCCAGGTACCTTCTCTCTTTTATGCTCGTCACCAACGCCCCCTTCTCTGTTCCTGAGATCGCAGAACTTCTCTCCGTGGATCTCCAGAAGCGATCCATGCTCCCTACCGCCTCGAATATCTCCAAGTTCGTCTCGGAGAAGTGCAGGGACTTCCTCGTCATTCGAGGTGGCCGTATTCACTTCCGCAACGCTGTTGTCCAAGCATACTTCAAGGGTCTTCTTGGAAAGTCGCTGCTTTCTGAAAAGGACGCTCACTCTCAGTTGACTCTGAGAATGCTTCTTTATGCGCGATTGAACCTTGACGATGACCAGGAGCTGCTCACTGATGAGCTTGATGACTCTGCTGTCGAGATCATCTTGAGCAGACATCACTTGATGGGTTATGTCATGCGCAACTGGGTCGTTCACTTCCGACATGCTGGATTCGTCGCATCAGACGGCAAGATCAGCCTGCCTCAAGGTTTCCGCGACATCTTCCCAGAGTCTGTAATGTTCACTCTTCTTGAGCGACCTTGTTGGGGAAGACACGACGTCCGCCAGGATACTATTGAGCTTCATGAGCTCACTCTACGTATTCGTGAGTCCTGCTTCGGAGAGAAGCATGTTTCAGTTCTTCAAAGTCTCATTGCTCTTGGTCATATCCACGTCAAGTTCTCCACCTCTTCTGATGCCCATGCATGCGGAGCACGATACTACTACCGAGCTGCCAAGCTGGGTGAGATCGTTCTCTCTAAGACCAGCAGATTTGTTGGTTCATGCACACACCTTTTCCTTACTTGGACCGAAACTATCGTTATCACCGAGCGCACGGAGATTGTGACTTGCCGAGAGGAGATGATTCGCTTCTGGATTGAGATCTGTAAGCACAAGCATGGCCGAACTAGTGACGAGGTCATTTGCTGGTACGAGAAGCTTGCCAAGCTCTACATCTGCATCCACGAGGAGTGGCGCGCTACTGTTATCTACAGAGAGCTTCACGAGATTATTGTCATCCGCTATGGCAAGAAGTCTCCCGAGGCTGGTCGCATTGCTGCTTTCTTCGGAACTCTTGACATTGTTCTCAAGGGCGAGGGTACAGATGAAGGCATTTGTGAGATGGAAAAGTTCATCTTTGAGACCACAGAGGAACTTGACATCCACTCACACCTCTGCATCGCGATGATGATCAAGCTCGCCTGGTCTTATCATTCCTGTGGCAAGTTCTACCTCGCCGAGAGACTCTTCATCAGCATTTGGCGCCGCATTTCAATCACTTGCCGACTCAACGCTAGTATTGAAGTGCACATCGCCAAGATCCAGATTGCTCTCGAGTACTGCAAGTACTTGCGAGAGGTCCACCGCCATGAGGAAGCCACCACCATTCTCATCTGTCTCTGGGCTGAGTATGAGCACCACAAATGTGAGACTGAGACCCTGGTCATTTGGATCCGGAAACTTGGCACCATGTGCAGAACATTTGGTCTTCTCGAGATCACTGTCAGTATCTTGACCAAGGTCTGGGGCTGGTTCAAGGGCTGTGGTAAGGGTGACGATGAAGAGGCTCGTAAGACCACTATCCTCATCACCGAAGTCGTAGAGGAGGTCACCGAGACTACGATCACTACAAAAACAACGACCACCACTACTACCGAGGTTACCGAGACAGTCGTCAAAGAAATCTATGAGACGCACTATACCCGCTGTAAGAAGTCTGGCTTTGATCACGCATTCTACTCTGCTTGTATGGCTCTCATCGGCATCTACTTCGAGCATCACCGCTGGTCCGAGGCCGAGGTGATCATCAAGCGAACCCTTGAGATCACTTGGAAGGCCATTTTGACCACTGATGTTACAATCACTCTCTCTGAACATTCGGTTCGAGAGTGTGTTCATGTAGCTCGACGCCTTGCAAGATGTTACCACCACCAGGGCCACTTCGAGAAGGCTGAGTTCATCTACCTTCGCATCTACCGCGCCTGCTTAGCCTCGTGCAGCCTTGAAGACGAGTTGTTGTGCGGTTCTCTCACTGTTCTCATTGAGTTCTACGAGGAACATCACCGCCACGAGAAGGTCATTGAGATTTACATCGAGATCCTTGAGCGTTACAAGAAGGACCTTGGGCATACGCATCGCTTGACCATCTGGACTCTTTACCAGTTGGCTCACCACTGCAAGCTGATAGGCCACAAAGACGTGTACAAGTACTATCTTGAGATCGTCACTGTTTTAAACAAGGGTATCAAGCATTGCCACCATGATGCTTTCGAAGCTGCCCTTTTCCTTTGTCGCCACTACCACGGCCGCAGCATGTGGGTTGAGCTCCGAGAGCTCTGTGCCTTTGTGTGGGAGACCGTCTGTCACCACCGTGGAGAGCACAAGTGGTCCGAGGAGATCATATGTGAGATCTACGAGAAGTACACCTACGTCCTTGAAGTTCACGTCAAGGTTGAGTTCTCTGTTCTCTACAAGATCTCGGTCGAGTACAAGGAGGTCATCGAGAAAACCTGTGGTGGGGAGTCCCATGCTTACATCTTGGCATTGATTGCGTTTGCTAAGATGTGTGAGAAGCATGAGAAACATGTTCACGAGTCTGTCACTGTCTATGAAGAGGTGATTAAGAGGATCACCACGACCAAGACAACCACGAATACTGTTACCGAGACCACTATCAACACAGTCAAGAAGCGTCTTTCCAAGTTGTACGTGACGATCATCACGTCGGGCGGTAAGAAAGAGGGCCATGCCCATGTTCCCATCGACCGAGCCATCCAGATCTGTATTGAGACCTATGAGCATCTCAAGATCACCCTCGGATGCTGGCACGAGGAGACTCTTCAGCAGCTTGAATATGTCATTATGCTATACCACAGCTGTAACACGAAGGAATACCACCTCAAGATGGTCAAGCTGCTTGAGATTCACATCACTGAAGTGATCACTACATGCAAGGTGACCGCAACGCTGTTCAAGGTCGCCATCACCATGGCCTCTATCTACGTCAAGGTCAACCTCATTCAACAGGGATACGAGGTCCTTCGTCAACTCCGACATCTGATCATCTTCCGAGGAACCATCCCTTGTAATGACCTCACCATCAAGCTCGACGTCCACCTGAGCAAGCTTGTGTTTGTCTTCCTCAGTGCCTTTGAGCATGGTCTTTGCCCCAACGATTGCTCAACGACCTACTCTGAGATCATGGCTACCATTATCTACGAGTCTATCCTCTATGAGGAGTACTCTCGTGTCGTCGAGTGCGAGACTGAGCTTGAAGTCGTTCTCGAGTGTGGTGCCAAGCTGAGAGGCTTCTGGGTTGAGCATAAACGCTCTCAGCTTCTACTTGTTCTTGATAAGAGACTCTTCCAGCTCTTCAAGACCAAGTATGCATCCTACTTCAAGGATGTGGCTGATGAACATCTTCGTGTGTTCTATCTCGCTATCCTCCATGAGCTTGGTAAGGATCGTGGTGCTACTCAGATCGACTTCACTCTTCTGGCTGTCAAGGCTGGAAGTGCTAGGGTCAAGGAACTCCTGCAGGCCAAGGACTGGCATTGCGCAGAGGAGCTTGGTCACTGCGTCTTCCATTTTGCTCAGGCCCAGAAACTGTACCATCGCCAAGATTGTGTTCAGTATGGCTACAAGCTTGCTGAGTTCCTGGCAGGCATTGATGTTGCTCACCCGACCGATGCCAAGGACGAGAAGATCAGACATGCCATGCTCAAGACATCTCGCGAGATCATGACTGAAGTCCTCGCTGCATTCAAGCAGTCAAACATTGACTACCTCTGCTTGCGCTTCGAAGATATCTCTGGTCTTATCAGACTTCTTGGAGCACAGCAGAACTGGGATGAGCTCGAACTCTTACTTCACCGTCTATGGAGTGCCCGTGAGAGATTACAGAGATCTGGATGGTCGTCTACTGCGGTCTTGGACATTGGCAAGAAGCTTGTGCATGCCCAATACGCTCGCAAGGACGTAATCTGCGCTATTGAGACAGCCGAGCTGATCAGCTATAACTTGCGCCGCAGTCGAGGACGTCTTGATATCGAAACTCTTGAGTTCTCTCGTCTTCTTGCTGCTCTATACGCCGACAGTGGTCGCAAGGCTAGCGCCATGTCGATCCATGAGACCATTCTGCGTGAGATGATTTCATGTAGCAGTGGTAACGAGTTCGGGGAGGCTTATCCTGATCGCCAACGCTTTACTGCCGAAGCGCGAACTCATTTGGAACTTCTCAAGGCTTCACACCATCAGTTGCAAGGCTGGGCTAAATCGGCTGATGAGTACAAGGAGGTTCATTCTCGACTGAACAGCAGTCTTGGTCTGGATCTACCTGCGTTTGACAAGTGGTGTGCTGGCGCAGTTGATAAGAATATCGAAGGAGGAGGCAAGTATGCTGCACCAAAAGAATGGAAGTTGAATGGTGGCGTCAAGACTTCTGTTCCTCGTAGAAGGATCAGTCATGAGAGACCGCATGGTCGGTTGGATGTGCTCCACACAGCAAGACAATGGTGGTTGGTATGCTGAACAGAGTAGTAACACGGGTGTATGATATCTGAATGAGGACACGGGCTATTCCTAGCATTTTCCTTTGTTATTTTTGATTAGTTCGTCTTTTTATGCATACGCTGGAGTTCTGAATAAAGTCTTTTATATTTCTGAAATGTGTTGTCTTTGTCTACCTCTCGTTCTTGGAATGCGTTGACAGGCAAACCTACATCAAACCAGACTATATGGTTCGCGGATCTCTCTTTTTAGGGTAAAGGCCAATTAAGCAAAATTATTGTTGCTGTTATATATGCCATGCCTTCCCTTTGAGTACTACGCGGACCAGACCCAAAGAGGGGCATTCGCAAGTTAGTGAGAGAATGACGGCCTAACTAAAGTTGTGGAGATTGTTGAATCGTTCCGCTCACGTGTTGGTTAGCTTACTCAGTTCCGCTTCCGTCCCCGTTTTCATTGTCAGTTCCCAATCACTTTCATTCTTCTCTTGGACCGTCCAATGATACCATCAAAGACGAGATATGGAGCCACGAAGCAAGCAAGCATGCGAGCCATGCCGGTACGTACCAATTGTTCCTCTCATGGGTCTCTTAATTATTTACAATACCAAGCAAAAAGAAGAGCAAGTGCACGGGTGAAAAGCCGACATGTTCGTTTTGTCGACGATTGAACCAAGAATGTACTTATAGGACAACCGAACCGGCAAGAGCATTTACAAGGAGAAGTAATAGAGTCAACAAAAAGCATTATACCCCGAGGCTAGGTTGTAACCCCTGCTAACCCATGTAGTGCAAATAAAAGTGACCTCCAAGAGCGTTTTCAGGCTTTGGAGACACGGGTGAAAGATATTTACCAATTACTACAGTAAGTCCATATTGAACTCTGATGAGCAGGATTGACTCTCTAGGCCACGAGCAGAAACTGTGTCTGGGTCGTCTTTGAATACATCTACGGAGCCCATCTTAGTGGGCCAATACTCAAGCGCTGCAAGTGTAAGCCCCGATATAGTATCTGAGACCCTATCTGAACCAACCTTCAGTCCCGATAAGTATGAAATGGCTTTATCGAATAAATGTCAGCTAACTCTTAAGTCCTACACCCCCACCCGACGTCATCGACCACCTTGTCGAGATTTATCGCATCAGACATCATCTCCAGCCACTGCTTCTTTTCAAGCTTCCTGAGCTAAAGTTTTACCTACATTCGGCACCGAGGTATCTCCTTGATAGCTTCCTTGCACTTACTGTACGGCATTGCACGCATGACTTCTATCGGGACCAACAATCTCAAGCTGTCGAGTTCTACGCTTCTTCCGCACAGCAAACAGTTACCCGCCTTGCTTCTCAGGGCATCCCAAGGTTGGAGGTGGTTCAATCTCTTTGCTTACTTGTTCTGGTTGATGTCGCGGGTATGCTCCTAGAATGTTCTGCTGAGTCTCAGAAATCTTACTGATACTAAGTTCGAAGCCTGTAAGCCAGGGCAGGCGTGGATGACAATTGGAACTCTGTCTCGCCTCGAAGCTCTGCGTAAGATATCACAGCCCGTACTCATCGAGCCGTCACCTGATACCGAAACAAGTCTTGGGTGCCATTGGACTGTGTTCCTCTTAGAGCAGACCTTCACACCTCTGGAGCGCAGTAGTACTCAGGACGACGATGAACCAAAGTACCCAAGAAGCGCGCCGATACCTCCATCGCTACCACCCGTTACCGATGGTGAATACCCACCAGATCTTTTCTCCGATGACGCATCAGAGGATCTTGGTATAACAGCGTACTACATCAAGATCCTCGGTATATGGGGCCATTTGTCATCGTACCTTCATCAAATTCGAGTTGGTAAGGCCGAAAACGCGTGGTCTCCTGGATCAATGCATTACATACTTTGCGCTCAACTATACGAGTACGATTCAAAGACGCCTCATATCCATCTTCTGCGAAGTGTTCACTTCACCAAACGGCAATCGAACGATTTGATCCAACGCCGTGAGTACTGGATCCCATGGGTTCTACAGCAAGTCATATCCCATGCAACTACCGCGATCCTAAACCACCCGTTTGTTCATCTTGTAGCGATGCGCGATCGAGTGCATGGTCTACCACCACGACAATTTCTCCAACAGACTGTAGATCTGACTCTATACCATTCGGCCTGGGTATTCAAATTCCTCCGCTTTTGCGAAGAGAATGACGTTGGAATCTATGATCCCTTGATCGGTCACTTAGTGGCTGTTGCCGCAACTGTACCATGGTTGTTTCAGCGTGCAATTGACCAGAAGATTGCGCACAGAGCAAAGGATGATTTCACATGGTGCAAGGAATTTCTTGAAACCCTATCGACGACCTGGCCACATATCAGACATAAAGTGAGTTTGGAGTTCTCTTATGAGACAAGAATCTAACACGATATTAGCTTGAACTGCTTAAGAGTCTAGACTCCATTGCGGAGAACAACCCACAGTCGCCCAACACTAAAGGTATATCGATCGTCTTCCATCCGCATGTCTTTTGGGCGCTGGTCGATCCCAAAATAAATCAAATCACGTCGTCAGCTTCTTACAGCCAAGAGTTGAATTTTTCTCAGGATGGTACGATCCGAGTTTCGACGCATTACATACAGCCTTTAGTGGATGTCCAAGCACAACAGTCGAACAATGTGGGCGATGTATATGATCCATTTCCATTGGATCTTGGGGCATTGGAGCAAATCAGCTTGGACGACGTTTTTGCGAGTTTTCTACCCACACTAGACGAAACGGACTTTTAGAAATACTCAATTACGCTTGTTCTTAGTCAGGTCTGTTGTCTCTTAGACGCCGTTTCGTGCGTATTGTCAGTAAAGCTTCCGCTCACGTGCACGGATGGTGATCAATACAGATTCTGACCCGTTCAAGTCCTATCCGGGCCCATATAAACTCATAAAGACGCGTGCAAAGGATCGATTGAAGTTGGTTATTATCTGACCAGAAGCAATTGACAGAAAATTATCATGGACCCCAACAGCAAGATCGTGGTCATTGGCGCAGGCCTGTTTGGTCTCACGACTGCCAAGCAACTTATGTTAGAAGGTCACAAGGACATCACTGTGATTGACAGACATATGCCCCCTGTATGTATTCTCGCTCCAATTGGATGTTCATACAAAATGTTAAGTAATGATGCAGGTTCCAGATGGCTCAAGCTCAGATATCTCTCGAATTATCCGGTTTGACTATGGCGACAGCGACTACTGCTCGCTTGCATATGAGGCCTACCAGAAGTGGTCCCAGGATGCAAAGTACAAGGGTATTTTCTACCCAACCAAATATGTCATCGCTGGCTCCAGGAAGAGTACCGAGAAATCGTGGACCGATAAGACGATAGCTCAACTGGAGAAGCGACACCTACCATACACTACACTGCCAGACGCAGCGGCAACCAAGCAGCAATTTCCTATTCTGTCAGGTAATCTTGCTCAGCCAAACTTCGAAGGCTATCTGAATAAATCTGGTGGCTGGGCAGATGCCAACAAGGCAATCAAGCAGCTGCGCGATGAGTGCCTCGAGATTGGTATATCCTTCATTTCTGGCCGAGCTGGAACGGTTGTGGGATTTGAAAGCGATGCTGATGGTGTAATCAAAGCTGTGCGTACAGTTGGAGGAACGCCAATCGAGGGAGATCACTTCATTCTTGCAGCAGGCGCTTGGTCTTCCGGTCTGGTTCCCACATACAACTCGACACTTTCGACAGCACAAGCATTAGGCTTTCTCCGTCTGACGGAAGAGGAGATGATCAAGTACAAGGATCTCCCCATCTATGTGAACTACGCCACCGGATGGTTCAATTTTCCCCCTCATGAGGATACCAAGATGCTGAAGTTCGCAGTTCACGGCTGGGGATACACCAGGGCACCTTCCGCAGGAGACAACAATGCCGTTGAGTCCAACATCTCAGTCCCGCCTCCGGTTGCTCGAGAGCGCAAGAATTTCGTCCCCACTGATGCGGAGGAACGTCTTCGTGCTGGCTTACGGGAGATATTGCCTGAGCTTGCTGATCGGGAACTGGAGAGAGCCGCTCTTTGCTGGTATACAGATACACCTACTGGTGACTTTATAATGGATTACCATCCAGATTATAAGAACCTTTTCGTCGGTGGAGGTGGAAGTGGACAGTAAGGCATCGTACCAACGCGGCGCGAACATAGCTGACTTTGTTACAGTGCCTTCAAGTTTCTCCCGGTGCTGGGCAAATATATGACGGCAGCTATTAAGAAGACTCTACCCAGTGACCTCTCTAAGAAGTGGCGCTTTCATACCGAGTATGAGCATCGTGGGGATACTTTCTTAGGTGATGGTAGTCGGGGCGGACCTGCTCGACGAGAACTTAATGCGGTCGAGAAAGCAAAGCTTGATGGGGAAGAAAGAGCGAAATTGTAGTAGTTCACTGGATGACTGTAGAGTAGCTCCTGGCTAGGTCTAGGTAGTGGCTGATGTTGGAGGTAGAAATGAAGGTCATTACTCCAACTGGACTTGATCAGATGACGCAGCCATGTCGCATACTAAGCCAAGCCTCCATTTCCCCTCAGTCAATGAGGGCCATTCAGTTTTCAACCATTACAAACAAAAAGTAAATTATTAATTACTACAAATATGAAACCGTCACCGTTCACCTTCGACCCTCGCGCTGACACATTGCTTATCTTGCAAAATCCTAATACCGTGCAGCAGGAGGAATCAGATGCCCAAGTTGACTCGGAGCCAGAATATGAGCGCCTCGGCTTCGGTGAGGCGGGGTTGGGAGAGACGAACAAGGCGCGACGCGACTCGCCAATGACTCTTGACAATGACCAGAGTTATCCGCGAGGATCTTTGGATGATGGCACTTCAACACAAATTGAGTTCCAGGTATCATCGAGACATTTGAGCCTTGCTTCGCCTGTCTTTAGAGCCATGCTCGAGAGCAAGTTCAAAGAGTCTCGGCTCAATGAACAAGGTCTCTACGAGGTCCAAGCGTCGGAGTGGGATGCCGAGGCTTTTGTCATACTTCTCGACATCATCCACGGTCACCATCGCGACGTGCCGAAACGCATATCCGCCGAGACACTTTCACATATAGCGATCATTGTTGATTACTATGGTTGTCATGAAATTATGGAGCTTGTCTTGACTGCGTGGCTGACCTATCTGGGACAACCAGAGGACTTTGTGAAACAAGATCCTCTGCGTTGGTTGTTCATATCTTGGGTCTTTAAGCAAGAAGTCTTGTTCACAGTCGCGACCGAAATGCTTCTATTATATGACAATGGCAAATATGTGGTTGACTTACCCATACCACAACCAATATTAGGTAACGTGCCATCCTGGCTTACTTTTCTCCTCCTTCGTTAACAAGACCCTAGACAAAGTTGACGACAAACGTCAATACGTCCTGAACACGCTCTTTGGCCATCTTTACAGCTACCAGCAAGATCTCCTAGAAGGAAAGGCCGGCTGCTCTGAAACGTGTTCCAGTATGCTTCTGGGTTCCTTAATGAGGCAAATGCGAAGCAGAGGTCTGGCAGCGACAAAACCTGTTGCCTCGTCTTTCGAGGGATGGAGAGTTGAGGACGCGAGAAACACAATTCTTGGGTTGACGGCACCGCCTTGGCGTGTCCCTGGAAGGTCAATGGATCACCCTTGCACGCTGAACAAATCACTGGCTCCGCGAGTGCACCAGGTGCTTCAGCATGCGAAAGGACTTGACCTGAAGGACTTTGAGGGAAGTCCATGCACCATGTTTGTTTCTATGAGTTATTAGTAAGCACTTCAATTTGTATACTAAGGAGTTGTTACCCATAGCTAGCATATTCTTTATTTTGTAACTGCAAACTTCGTATGTAAGGTACTTCACAGAAGGATATGTTGTGGTGTTGTCAAGATAATTTAAATTTCAGTTCAACTAGAAAACTCCACCTCTGGCTAATTTCAAACGCCGTCTACTGTTCCTATCGACTCTCGCTACTTCCAACCTCAATTCGTCGGCCAATATGCCGGGTCGGTCATCGGGGACGCGATCTGCGAGCCTCACCGAAGTAGCTGCTTAACAAGAGAATCCACAGTCCATCTCAAGAGTTTGAGTACTGGAACCAAAGGAAGGGCCGTCCCAAGCTCCGACAGAGCAGCGAGGCTTCTCGTCGGAGTGCCAGTCCTGGTCGCCGTAGGTGAAAGTGGCCTTGTCCGCATGTTAGCTACATATTCACGGTAAGGAAGAATAGTGACTCGAGTGAACTTACAAGAGCATTGCTGGTAAATGTGTTGATGTTGAGGACGGCAGGGAGATTCTCGCTCTCAGCCATGAGTATGCCGTCACCCCAGATGCTCTCCTTAGACCACACAAGCTGCTGCTTGCCATCATAGACAAAGACGTTCATCTCGTGGGAACCCTTGGGGTTTTCGCCGGAGAACAGGTGGATGTGAACACCGCACCAGCCTCCGTTGAAGCGCTTGGTCAAAGACTTCTCACTATCAGGTGTAGGAGCGGCCATGGCGAGGCCAGTGAAAAGAAGGATTGACTTGAGGGAGACCATTGTTGCGGTTGATATGTGATAGTTGAGCTTACAGCGTTGAAATTATTTGGAAACTGTAATATGAAGTGTTTGAGAACTGATGGGCTGATGAAGAATTCAGATCATTGAGCGTCGACACTGATGCCTTATATATCATTCTAATTGCTTTAAACAGTCTCCTGTTTGCTTTCCAATGTAATGTTATCCAAATCCTACGATGATCCCTAGTGGAGGTCGTGGATACTTATTATCTGTGCGTTTGCACAGCCATACGGCCAGTGCACCATGACCACCCACTGAAGGATCTGCTAAAGCTCTCGTTCGTCTGAGACCTAAGGCCAAAATTACTGTAGGATCATCTATGAAAAGTGGTGAAACGTAGGATTAGTACTATCGGCAATTCCTGAAGGATTGGAAACAACCACAGTTTTGGAAATTTCGGTGAGACCGATACGAGAGACCAGCGATATTTCGTCCACTTTGCAATTTAATCTATAACAAGCAATAATGATTATAGTCGCGCTAATAAAGTCTCAAAGTCTTCTTCTGTTCCCTCAGACTTTTCCTTCATTTCAATTCTTCAAATTCATGCGGAGAAATGCTACATTCTGCCTCAATTCAATGTCGCATATCTTTTTTTCGTCCGTCAACGCGTCGTGACTGGAAAGTAGCCATTTCCTTCGCGATGATTGTTTTGACATCGACATTGATGATGACCTATCACATCTTTGACACCGTTACTATGGTTGATTGAAACATATCTTTGAAGCACATTTTTGGGTACCTATGTACTGGGTGGTGGAGTGGATTAGTTGATACTGTCCTAGAGATGAAGCTTCAACTCATCTCCATCCGGTTTACCCGCAAAATCTGAATTCTCTTTACCAACTAACAACTTCCACCCTCCCAGTGAAATCCTATATCCTGGCGGTCGTCTGAAAAGTTCTATCAAGCTACAAAAAACACAATAATGCTGTTCATCTACTTGAAGGCTCGTAGCAACACTAAATCTGAAAAGAAAAAAACACATCTTAGGCCTGGTATAGAGGGTGGTTACACACGTGATAGAGTCATTGCTATCACTTTTCGGAGTAACTGTGTCTTCCGTTCCGATTCAGCAGTTCCAGCATGGCTTGCACATAAGTCTCGAGTATAAAACCCTGCGGATGCCAAGAGACCAGTGAGTACCTAAGTAGTCTCACCGCCTCGACCAAATACGGGTCGTGAGCGCTTTGGACGTGGCCAAGTGTCTACGCCCCGTTGCGTGGAGAGTGACACGGAAGGAGACGAGCTGCCAAGACAGTAAAGTCAAACGTGGGTCATCGAACGTCTGATCCCTAGCCGAGCGCAACACCGGTCAAGCCAATGGCAGTGGTAAGAAGAAAGGACAGCAACAAGGGTCTCACGTTGAATTTTGGATCTGCCAGCCCTACGTTGTTGATCTATCCCTTTGGAGATTTGTGTTACTGCATAGTCTAAAATGTTGCATGGACTAGAGTATATGGTCCTGCCTGGAGTAAGACGTGGACAGTAAACAAAGACAACAAAGTAGAACTTTTCCTTTAGGCAAACGTCAATTTAAAGTGACATAAAAGGACCACGCCCAGCTGTGAAGATAGTTCCTTTTGTCTCATTAGTATTCCAAGTATATAATTCACAAACACAACCCTATCTCAACGCCCAACATGGTTAACTTTGTTACCTCTATCACAATTCTCCTCACTGCTGCCTCTACGGTTGTTGCTGTTCCCCACACACTTGAGGAACGCGAAGTGACGTGCAGAGATGATCGTCCCAACAGTGAACTTGCCAACGTACGTTTATACAAATCCGTCCCCCGTCAATCATTTAAACACAACTAACACAAGCTGGCTAGGCCAATGAAGCTGCCGCCTGCATAGATTACCTGGCCAGTCTAGGCAGCCAACCTTGCGTTGCTACAATCTCCGGCCAGTCTTTTTGTAGACGTGGAAACACTCAGATCACTGGTATCGCTAGAGGCGCCACTGAGAGAACTGCTACATGGTAATTTGTCATTTAATATCATAGGATATGCTTTTTTGATGAACCGTCGACTAACTATTCGTATAGCCAACAGGTCGCTCGCGGTGCTGGACTCATTCTGGATAAGTGCACCCGTGGTGATGGAAAGGTCCGGGGTGCAAATGAGGCCTGGGGTAATGGCAACGTCCTTGTCGATATCCGCCGAGTTGTTCAATAAGGCGTCGTAGGTGATCTTTCTGAGAGATGGACCATATTTTAGCTCGTCTTCATAATTCCAATGACATGATATTGCTCATAAGCCATATCAAATAAATTGTTAAGCCACGTTTACAGTGACCTCCAGAAGTATGAGAACTGAAATTTATTGAATGCAGTGGCACGTGCCAAGACCACTAACACGACAACATCATTTATTATTAGACGTCTTACTATATCCATAAAGAAGTGTAATTTACATTCATTTATACCAGTAGTACTGCATTATGCATTCAATTAATTAGATTCTATCCAAACTATTTGCAAATAGTCTCACCATCCCTCTTCCACTGTCTTGAAGTAAGACTCGACATTCCATGATTTCTTGATCAACCATCTTTCAACACTTGTGTCATCTGGGAGATTACCAATCTCAAACTCCCACATTCTCTTCTCGATCATAGTCTTCTTATTCTCAGGTGTAGCGCCTTTCTTGTACTTCGTCCAAGTCCAACCCTTTCGCGGCTTCAAATCCTTTCCGAGGCCATCTGACTCGTACTCTCGCTTCCAGCCCTCCATAGCCAAAGGCTCGTATACTTTAATGGGCTTCTTCAACTGCTTGTTCAAGTTGCGATGATACTCTTGTCGGAAGTGCACCGAAGGATGAACTCGCTCGACGGTGTAACCTTCCTCGCGCTTGTAATAGTCCATGGGGGTACGGATCACAGCGCTACCCATGGTCTTGTACTCAGCGGTATAGCTGTCATCGATATTACCCAAGAGCCACTCCTGGCTCTCCCAAGCCTTCAGCTTAGGGTCTCCAGGGCTGTGAATGACACCGTCAATATCTGCGAGTTGCATTTGAAGCGCCTCCTCGTCCAGAGCCAGATGTGGGCGGATGCGATCGAGCATCCAAGCATACGCCACACTTGAAAGTCTCTCGCTGTCTCCTTTGGGTTGTTTTCCCTCCTTCTTGTCCTCGTCAGTCAAGGCGTTGTCAGAGCTGCCTCCGCCGACATTGATATGGGCACCGGGAAACCAGCATTGCACAAGCTTTGTCGTCTTATTGTCCCCCTTGACACACCATAGACAAGGTGAAAAAGGGCCACGACGTTCGTCCAAGGCGAGAGCATGGTACGCATGTTTGACGTCTATGATGGCAGATCAGTGACTGGCCACGAAGAATGAGTCTATGCAAAGCAAATGATGTAACCTACTGGCACTGAGGTCCGTATTGTGGAACTGGTAAGCTTTGCGAAACCGAGAGTTGTCAATTTTGATCCAATGGCCCATATCAGGGATACCGAGTGCGCCGACGGTATCCCAAACACCGATGACTTGAATCACAGTGTCTTTGCCAGGACAAGCTACCGCTGAGGGACTGTGGGCTTGGAACTTGGCCCAATGCTCGGTCTCGATAAACGATTTACTGAAGTCTTCTCCACGAATAAAATCGCCGTAATGTTCCAAGAAATGGGCCATTAGATGCGACTTGATGATGCCAACTTCTTGTACCAAGCCAGCCGTTGAGCGGACAGTGAAGGCTCCGCGTGAGAACCCAAAGAAATATAACTCGTCGCCAGGATTGTAGTTGGCGACAATGAAATTGTAGGCTTCAAGGACATTCTCGAGGAGACCAAGGCCCTGTGAGCCTGCTATATGTCAGCACTGATTTGACGTGACCACAAAAATCACCTCATACCTTGTCGCGTTGCCTCAGCGCCGGTAATATCACCAGTGCCTACACCAGCGTCATAGTATACCAATTGCTGACGCTCATTGTTGTCACGATCGAGGCCGGCTTTGGCAAGTACACGGCTGATACGAGTGACATTGGAGGGGCAGCCTTTCTTAGGATCAATCGTCGTGGAGGATTGCCAGGTTCCGTCACAACAAATGATGATCCGCTTCGGCTTCGAGGCCGGGATTGGACGTGAAATAAAGTCCTTATCGTAAGTGCGTGGTTGAGTCATGTCGAGGGTGAGATGATAAAACGGTGATGGGTTTGCTCTAGAGGCATTGTGACTATGTCGACATTATATGTGTTTCTCAACGCTGGCCGTATAACCGCTGAAGGTGAGAACAAGCCAAATTAGACAAGATGCAGCACCCACCAAAACCAATATTACAGCGCTATACCAGCTAAAGGTTCGGTACGAGCCGTCTATCGGGCCTAGAACATTGGGTTCCACTTGGCTCCATGATTCAATTGGTTCTGCCACCAGCTGAAGTCTTGTTTTGGCTTGGTCGTCGTCCAGACTTCAATAGTTTGGTCATCGATTTCAATAGTTTACTGTACGTGAAAGGCGACACGTAATGATCAATGAGGACGTTGAAGGGGGATGGGAAATCGAACCGAATTGCATGTCTACCGAGGCTACTTATCAATGAGATTGGACTCACATTTACTTTCAGCCTAACCTTGTTAGGTGATATCTCAATAGTGCAAACCATGCCAATTGCTTCTCATAGAAATGGGAATGGTACTTCTTATGAACTTCACGTAAATCGATGTGCCAAGAGATCAAAAAGAATGTGCTATGCGGGCAAAAACATACAAGTCAGAGTCACCCTGCGCGATCAGGCATGTTTTGTAAGATATGTCACACGCCGCACATATAACAAGTTCTTAACATGCTCAATAAGCTATCACACCTGGCATTCATAAGCCTTTTTTCACCTGCCATTATTAAGGAATCATTCAACGTTAAAAAATCATCAGATCATCAAGCTGGGAGCAGAAAGTAAAGGCCTATTCTGTTAGTCTTGAACGCCTTCCATGAACGGCTTATTGCACATACCGAAGAGTCGAGATCCAACCAGTCAGTCGGCTGCCATTGACTCAGTGGATTCATGATCGACATGAGACCAGAGCTGGATGATTCTTGGTCCTCAAACATGGAACCCAACTCGTCCATAGATGCTCCAGACTCGTGCTCGCTGGAGAGAAGTGATTCATCATTACAGTTCAACATCTGAAGTGTCCTGCTGGCATGTTGTGGACCTTGCCTCGCCTCTTGACGCAACTCCTCAATGATAATGCTGTATCTTCGACTAGCAGACTCGGCAGAAATAGTCCTTGCCAGATGGTTTTGACATTTTTCTGCCAGACCGAAGAGTAAGGTGTTGTCAGATTCTGCTGACTCATTGTTCCTTTGTTGGATATCCCAGACGTATACCACTGCTAGAGCACAGAATGTCACGTATGGCATCCACCACAACGCATGAAACAAGACCGATTGCTCAGAGAACATAGAATCAACAATCTCAAGGGCAAGTTTAGCCGCGCTTATGCATTGTGTTACACACTCCTGTAGGGCTGGACTGCAGTTTTCCGAATGATCGAGGAGGAACGGTCGGGTGGTGTGCATCACAGCGTGGCAGTAGGCAAGCTTCAAGGCTGTGGATTGTCGAGAGAATATTGGTATGAGACTTGAGGGACGGACAGTGCTGAAATGAGGTGGAAGAGCCTGTCTCCATTCGTGAAGTTGTTGTATAAAGTCTTGCGCGGCCGCGAGACGTTCCTCCGATCGCATCTTCTTGAGTGAGTAAACTTGGCGAGACACATTTTCGATAATTATAGCTATCCTGAAAGAATGTGAGATGGAGAGAGCTTGTAAGAACTGCATTTTCATACCTCGCATGGAAGATCACTGCATCAACATGACAGTCCATTGCAGGTTCGGCGAGCGACGGCCCTTGTGGTGTCATGTCTTCATCGTTGACTCTATCCGGAAAGTCTTGATCGGTATCGTTATCGTGGTAGAATCTGGGTCGACCAAATACAACCGCTAGATACTTATCGAGGGTATAAAGAACCCAAAATGTCCGCTTCCGGCATTCAGAGATTATATAGTCTGTCGGCTGTCGGCCTCCATTCCTGTAGTGGTTGGACTTTCGATGAAGACCTAGCGCTGTGACGATAGGAACGGTATTTCCGAACACATACCAAGCTTGGTTCATGCGGGAAGTCTGTAGTAGATACAGAACCTGCAGTACACGTGCCTGTGCCGATTCCAATCTTGGCAACCCAGTCTCTTGAGCTGTCAGATCAGACGCGGCGAGGAAATACTGTTCACTCTGTTGAGATAACAGAGATATTCCTGGCATCGATCTCTGTTCTGTGATCCTATGCTGGCGGAAACTGGCAATGGCTAGGATGCTAAGGATGATAGCAGCTTTTGCATGTCCAATTTCTGTCTCCAAGGGCTGCCCGTTATGCCAATTGTTGATGACAGTGTCGAACCATGACCGACAATATTGATGATTCAAAATTCGGTAAGTTACAACGCAGTTCTCAAAATAGTAAGTGAACAACTCTAGAGCTGCTGGTTGGCTCACGATCAGCAGGCTCTGGTCCCCCTTTGTGGTGAAGGGTACATCGCCAGCCGACATGAGGGGCTGAAGGTTTTCAGAGCCTGTCAACAGACCGGAATCAGTTTGCTGGTTCTGCTGAGCCAGTCTCTTCCAGGCTCTGTGAATAAAGGTCAAATTTGATGTCGGATCAAAGAATTGACCTTCGATTTCTGCAGTTTCGAGGCCAGAAGGGCCTTGAGAAGAGGATCTTGTGGTAATAACCTCTGTGTTTTCCCCTACAGGGTTTGTCGGCCGAACGGTAGAAGCTGCAGAACTCATGGAATGACGCTGTCGACCGACTGTAGGCGGCGTTGGTGGCCTGCCTCTGCGATATGCCGAGTCATATTGGCAATTCACATTTCTCTTCGTGCATCCATCGCAAGGGATTGTGCCGGAACATTTGAGCTTTTTGAGCTTGCAGTGGTCGCAAGCTCGGCTGACCTTTGAGGCTTTCCGGCGGTTTTCGGATTCACGGGATACATCTGGAGAAAGTGGTAGAATCCTCTTTGATCGAGAAGTCCCAGTATTCGTGCATGTTGATGTTTCAGACAGTGGTGTTGAGGTGAGAGGAGTTGCCATTGGTGATGCTCGGATTCACCGGAAATCTGTGGGTGAGGAGTTGAAGAATCCGAGTGTTTTTGGGGGAAACGGCCAGGATGCGGGGTTACGCCTGTCCGGACATGTCATGTGGGACATTTCTGGGAAAGACTTGAAATGATTGGAAAAGGGACCGAGCATAGGAAATTTTCTCCCACTTTGGCAGAGGCTGACAGCGTCATTGCACATTCACAACCCATGCCGTCTCGGTCTAACCCAGGTAATCTCACTAACTCAGTGCAACCAGAGCACCGGGACCCTTGATGTCCGTGCTCCGTGACTCCCTTCTCACGTCTGTGAAGGTTCTATCTAGATCTCACAGCCAGCGTTGCATACCCTATAGCCACACTTATCTCCCCTACTTCGTTGTGATTTCTCCATTGATGAAAGCTTATGTATTGTATGCACTTATGTCTTTTAATATTCGATTCACATAGGTGTATTCCGGTATATTTTACCTCCAATCTAACCCATTGGCGTCCCAGACCATTGTAATTAAAAAGTGGAAGAGAGGAGCGCTCAAGCTTTGAGCCTTACGCTAGTCATG
Source organism: Fusarium sporotrichioides (assembly GCA_019054645.1). Classification (NCBI taxonomy): domain Eukaryota; kingdom Fungi; phylum Ascomycota; class Sordariomycetes; order Hypocreales; family Nectriaceae; genus Fusarium; species Fusarium sporotrichioides. The sequence goes on along the minus strand of JAHKNS010000002.1, from coordinate 4,603,455 downwards.
ATGCAGTCTTTTCTGTATCCAACTGCGCGAGAGGTTTTGTCTTCTTCTTTTTTGTCCCCTTTTTTGGTCAAATCAAAGCTGTCCACTGGCTGTTGAAGGTGCGCACGGAATGTCACAATTTAATGTGCCATGTAGGTACTGCCTACAGGGATTCGGTTTCTACATGCCCCCTCGCGTTATGGTATCCAAGACAACCAGATTTCGCATTTCATTCTGTCTGCACTTCAATATAGTTAGAAAAGAAGGTGAGTCTTTTATGGAAGCTAGAAAGCTTTTAGAACATTCACATGGTAGCCAGGTAATTATTTTTAAGTTTTTATTTAACGAAAATGCAATTCTATCGCTGTAATGAACTATGTTATACAATATCTTAGGCGACCTTCTTCAGAGATGCCGTTGAGATGGCAGAGTGGATCTCTCCCTCGGCACCCTCAGGCAGAGGCATCAAGGGTGATCGGACGGTAGCGTGGTCCAGAATGCCTCGGGCAACCAGAGCATGCTTAAGAGCAACAGTGCCCTCCATGTGTGAGCCACGGTGGTAGACAGCCTTTGTCACGGGCAGAAGCTGATCGTGGATCTCGCGAGCCTTGGCGTAGTCCTTAGCCTTTCCGGCCTTGATCATCTCGAGAAGAGGCTCTGGTGCGATACCACCGTATCCGACTAGCATGCCGTCAACATCGAAAGCAGTGTGGAGAAGGTACTCGTCGTGGCAGGTAAGGACAGGAACATTGGGGCGTTCGCGTCGGAAGACAGGGATCTCAGTGTCCCAGCGTCGCATGTTGCGCACACCGTTCTTCATGGCAATGACACCAGGCTGAGCAGCAATGTCGAGGAGAGTCTGGAGGTTGTAGGTAGCCTTGGTGTTGTCGGGGTATTGGAAGAGGATCAGAGGAAGCTTGGAGACCTCGTAGACCACCTTGTAGCGGTCCTGAGGAGCACCAGGCTGGTAGCCGAATCGCAGCCAGCCGTGAGATGGGTAGAGAAGACCAGCCTGAGCACCAGCCTCCTTGGCGCGCTTAGCCTCAAGAGCAGCGACTTCTGTACCCTCGCCAGTGATACCAGCAATGATGGGGATCTTGTTATCGACAGACTTGACAAATGCCTTGATAGTGTCGACTTGCTCTTGCTGGGTAAGGAAGGTTCCTTCTCCGGCATGTCCGAGGACGACAAGACCCTTGACGCCATCGATGCTTCCAAGCCAAGAACCTAGGCGTTGAATGGCTTCGTAGTCAACCTTGCCATCCTTGGTGAAAGGGGTGACAGGGGCGGGGACAAGGCCTTTAAGATCGAAAGACATGGTGATGATTGGTTGTTGGAGGAGATCTAAGATAGTGGTGTTCGAATGTAGAAGTGTGAAGATGTTACTTGAAGATGTTCAAGTTTATTGTTGTTTGATGTGGTGAATGAAGCTGTTGATGTGAATGATGTGATGATTTGTTTTCCCTTTGTCGAGTTTATTGTCTTCTTATATATCTGGAAAGAGGCCCGCAGCTCGCGTTTCGGTCTCACATCTAGAGAGGCGAACTGATGGAGTTGATGATTTCTTAGCCGAATGAATCCGACATTTCCGGAGAATCTCTGAAGTTTTGCAGCCTTTGTGTCTGTGGTGTTCTAAGCTCGGTGGCTTTTCCGGACATGATAAGTGAGGAGTCCGGAGACGTGTCTTCGGATTCTCGGATTTCTGCAAACTCCAAGTTTTCGAGCGGCAAATTCCGCTTCGAACCCCAACCCCATTACAGCTTAAGTCCAGGCCCGGAAACCCTTGTGATTTGTCTAGTTATAGCTAGTTCAAGATCTTGCACGATCCCCCGCATCTCTCCACACGCTCACCCCAGAATCCGGGGAACGACTTTCCCAACACACTGACCAGTTTCCTTCCTCTCTTCTGTTTTCCAGCCAGCATGACACAAGCAACAAAATTCAGCTGAGGAGCGAAACCAGCTATAAAAACTACCCTCCTTTTGATCGATTCACCTTCCTCTTTCATCAGACATCTTCCTCCATCTACTTCCAGATCTTAGGAGATATCAGCTCAACATGGCGACTCAGACTCTAGACATCGAGCGCGAGCTTTCGCGTGACGAAAAGTCTGGCACGATGCACAGCGAGCACATGGGCGGTCTTACCTCAGAAGATGCTGACTTCTTAAACAATTTCCCCGAAGAACGCAAGAAGGCTGTCGTTCGAAAGGTTGATGTAAGTGTTGAAGACTCAGTCTCATTGATTGGCGTTGCTAACACAAATAGATGCGCCTCATCCCTATGCTTGTGCTCTTGTACTTGATCGCATATTTGGACAAGACAAACATTGGTATGTACTCAATTGACTTGATGCGGTTTCTAAAGGCTGATCAAGAATAGGAAATGCAAAGATTGAAGGAATGACTGATGACTTGAACCTCAAGGGCATTGAGTACAACATCGTCACCGCCATCTTCTTCATTCCCTTTGTACTTTGCGAGGTTCCTTCCAACATGATCCTTCACAGGTTCAGGAGACCGTCTATATACATGGGAGGCATTGTCTTCTGCTGGGGTGTTATCATGACATTGACGGCCCTGGTCCAAAACTACGCCGGACTCTTGGCTATTCGCTTTCTGCTCGGTATCTTCGAGTACGTCTTCCCACAAGATAAATCTATCCTCATCTAACCTAAAACAGAGCTGGTTTTCTTCCCGGTGCCATCTTGATTATCTCCAACTGGTACCTCCCCAACGAAACCCAAACCCGAATCGCGATCCTTTATACCTCAGCTGCTACCGGTGGTGCTTTCTCTGGTCTTCTTGCTTTCGCCATCGCGAAGATGGATGGTATGGCAGGTCTTGAAGGCTGGCGCTGGATCTTCTTGATCGAGGGTCTCTTCACCGTTGTTGTTGCTGTCATGTGCTTCTTCATGCTCTGCGACTCTCCAGCGCTATCCACCCGCTGGCTCGAGGCGGACGACATCCGATATCTCGAACTTCGTCAGCTCGCTCGACGCTCCTCCGTGCCTTCAGACTACAAGGAAAACGACCACTTCAACCTTCGACTTTTCAAGGATATCCTCCTTGACTACAAGATCTGGCTCCTCTTCTTTGCCAACTGGTCCAATGCTGTTCCCAACTACGCCATGAAGTTCACCATGCCCACTATCCTTCGCGGAATGGGCTACACTTCTAGTGACGCCCAGCTCATGACTATCCCTCCTTACGCTATCGGCGCTATCTCTGCATATGCCTTTGCCATATTTGCTGACAAGTACTCGTGGCGAGCTCCCTTCATTCTGGGACCCCAGTGCTGTCTCGTGGTTGCTTTCATTATCCTCTTTGTCAAGTCCAGTGACATCGACAACAACATCGCCGTTTGTTACTTTGCCGTCTGCCTGGCATGCTTCGGGTGAGTAATTTCCAGTTCCTATGAACCTTCACATGCTAACCTTACCAGAATGTACCCTATCCTTCCAGGAGTTAACGCTTGGAACGTGGCAAACACTCCCGATCCTGCCAAGCGATCTGTCAACATCGGACTTCTTGTCTGTGTTGGTAACATTGGTGGTCTGATTGGTTCTTACATCTACCTTGAACGCGAGGCACCCCGGTATCCCGTTGGTTACGGTACTTCGCTCGCCTTCGGTTTGGCTGGTATCGTTGCGGTCGTGCTGCTCGAGACTCTACTGAAGCGAGGAAATGCCAAGAAGGCCAGGATGACTGAGGAAGAAATCCGCCAGAAGTACTCAGAGCAAGAGCTCGTTCGCATGGGAGAAAAGAGCCCCCTCTTCAAGTATGCTCTGTAGAAATTAGGTACTTAGTGAATAGTCGGCTGTCATATCGCCTACCTCCTGGCATGTAACGATATCAATTGAATATGACACAAATTGTCAAACTAGCGTTCGTAGAGAGTCTCGTACTGCCATGTACACATTTCAACGTCACAGAGTGCCACACACATCGAATTGAGCCATTGCTGTACTTTGGACACTTCTAGACTCAGGTCAAGTGCAAACGTCCCGTAGGCTCGAGCGAATAGGAGGGCCACCTAGACGAAATGGTACATAGAAACAAGGTGACAAGAGTACAAAGATGTTGATCCTGACTTTACGACACCACTCATAGTCTGATATACGTCGTTGTCTGCCAATGAAGTATGTTGACTGAGGCTATCCTCAAGTCCGCTTTTTGCCGTGCACAGCTTAATAATACTGCCATCGCGCATTTTGCAAGACGCGACAGATGGAAGAGCTCCGCAGGTACATCTGTGAAACCTTGATGCATAGTAATATTAAAATTGCATATATGTCCTCGGCATTATCATTACAATGTTGTGCACGGATGCCGAGTTGAAATCGGAGACGATGTCTAGAGCTGGAAGCTAGCCAGAATCAAACACATTGAGGTTAGCGGCGAGGTGGAGTCTGTCGAGCGCCAGTACTCAATGATTCCAATAGTCTCTGACTGATCACACGTGAGTCTCTCCTGACACGACTGATCAAAGTGAGGCTTCATGACAGGGGTTATGTACTGATCGCCGTATATATGATACTACTCATCAAATATACATTTATCAGATATGTTCTTGGAGTCTATCTTTACAAACTCGACGCACCGTTACAACTGTATCGTGTGGCGACAGCCATATCGCAATCAGCATTATGATGAACTCCCCTTGTGGTTAGTATCTCCAGCTTGGCGGCCCATGCGCTGCAGGAGACCATCGAGCTTGTATCTCGATCTGGTGTCAAAATAGGAAATATGCGTCCTGATAAATCTAATTAGGTCTATCATTTCTCCGACCGGGGCGCATAGGCTGCGAAGTAAGGCGCAAGATCACCAGCACCCATTTCGTCGGTCTCTACTGTGCCATTGCCAAGGCACATGAAACGGTTCTTGTATCTCCACGTCATGTCAAAATTCTCACCTCCAACCTCCTCTAGGCCCTTTTGGAAGTGAACGACTGATCCAGCATATACGCCGGTAATGCGACCTTGTGAGCGACCATTTTTGTAGAGAGTACGGCACTCTCCCGACCAGACGGTACGCTTCAGAAACTCTTGCGAGTACGCATTGTAGTCCTTGACTGCCTCTTCTTTGACGCAAAGCGTTCTGGAGATATACTGTTAGTTTCTCTTCAAAAGTGATAGCAACGTTCTGTAAATATTGCTTACTTGATTTGGTGGCGATTCATGTACTTGATCCACTTGAGTATAAAGTCTGCGGTCCAGGACATTTGTTGTATCACAGATCCATGAGAAATCGCAGCGTTGGGCCCATTGATCATGGCGTAGTTCGGCATATGACTGACCATAGACGCATAAAAAGCCTCAGGGTCGTCCTTCCATAGTTCCTCAAGTGTGGCACCGTTACGGCCCACAAGCTTCCACTGGGGAAGCCATGAGCTGTCAAATCCGGTTGCGCACACGATGAGGTCAAACTTCTCCACTCCTTGATCTGTCTCAATTCCGTCTTCTGTGATACGCTTGATAGGATCCCAGCAATCACGGCAGTTGTCCTCTTGCAAAGCTTCAAGATACCCTTCGCCTGGTGTGATGCGACGGCATCCGGGCCTAAACTTAGGAGCCATTCGTTTTTCAAGTTCTGGGTCGTCTTTCATAGAAGCATGCATCCTCTCATTACACAATCCTTCATAGTATGGTTGTGCAGGGTGGTCGAGACACATGACAAAGAAGAAAGCATTGATTCTGAGAGTTGAGTTAGTGGAAGCCCTCAGCAAAATGCAAGAACAAGGGTACTGACGACTTTTCAAGCTCCTTTCTGTAATCATAAAGGGCCTGAGGATCCTCTCGCCATAGCTGCCTCTGTTCCTCAGTGTATTCACGATTGACACCATCAGGAGCCTTTTCAATCAGGAAGTTGACAGAGATCCATGTAGGTTGGCGCATGTAGTTGACAAGCTTCTCAGCCTTGGGCTGCATGGCGGTCACAAGCTGTATTCCTGAAGCTCCATTGCCAATCACAGCTACCTTTTTACGTGTCCAGTCATAAGTGTTGTCCCTGAGCTCTAGTTAGTAAAAGAAAGACCGCGCCTTTCGTACCAATAGAGACATACCATTTTGCGCTGTGCATGAGCTTGCCTTTGAAGTCAAAGAGACCCGGGATATCGGGCCACTTCCACTTGCTGAGTATAATAGTCAGCATACTGGTTGTGAAGATGTACGTGTGCATCGCTTACTTCAAGAATCCCGATGCGTTGATGACAAAATCTGCCTCGTCCTCTTTGATCTCGCCGCCTTGTTCAATCTTGATCTTCCATTTGCCCGACTCTTCATCCCAGATTGTTTCCTTCATGGTCGTGTTGAGCTGGACATACTTGGTCAAGTTGTACTTTTCTGCTGTTTGTTTAATGTAGTCCTGAATCTCCTCTTGGCCAACGTAGAACCTGCTCCAATCCGGGTTTCCCTCGAAAGGAAAGACATAAGCGTCTAGATCGTGTCAGTAAACCGAATCTTCATAACTGTTGCATAGTGAGTGAAACTAACGAGCAGGGAAATCACTACAGTGAAGGTAAGATATCAGCGTCCAAGTTCGATGCTCGTCTTTCGGTTGAAAGCTCGAAACTCACCAAGCTGCACCAGGATAAGTGTTTTCGAACCAAGTCCCACCAATATCCGCGTTCCTCTCATAAATGGTCAAGTCAACTTCGTCCTCCAGCTTCAATTCGTGTTGAACCTTGTGTGCAACAAGTAGACCCGAGAAACCAGCGCCGACGCAGACTACACGCATCTTCCGCGTGCGAGTGAAAGCGGGCTGCTCGAGGAGAGGGTCGTCGGTGATTGGGAAACAGGACATGGTGGCGATGTGGTCTTTCGTGGTTTTGTTTCTTCTCCACAAAAAGAATAAAGTCAAAGGGTCAGGAAAAAGGATAAATTAACCACCCTTTGTGCTGCTAAGTTTATGTACGAGTTGAGATTAACAGATCCTGGTCGCTGTTAACTGAGTATCCAGCTCGGGGGTCGCACTACAAAAGTCCACCCTGCAATGACAAAGCATCCACAGAAAGAATGTCTCGTGCCAGATATTTTAAAGCGGAATCAATACCCTGCTGGATTTGAACAGTGCCAGGGTATCACAAGGCACATGTGTTGCGAAGACGCCTTTGGGAGATTAGAACGGTCTGGTTTCGGACAGATCCGGTTGATCATTGCGGTGATTTGACACCTGTAATGTGCACATTTGCACTGCCAAGCAGATCAATTTTTCGGGTTCCATCTTTCACAACTCGTACTGACACAGCTAGATCATTCACCAACTGTAAACACCAGCTGTGGGAGTTGGCTCAAGAATGTTCGTTCAATAAAAGAGGCGGTTCCCGTCCGTCGCTCGTCAGACGTATGTTTTTTGCTACATCGTGATGACATTCCTTTGGCTCTGATATACACTGGCTCTATACGACTAGTTGGTATTGTCACATTAACTTGACCTTCTTGACAAGACCCAGAGCCAATGTGACAGTTGATGGATCTCGCCTGCGTCTCCAGTACATCAGTTTCGGCCGGGGAACAAGACTTTGCTTCCGCTGTAGCGTTCTCGACTTGTCCAACCATTAAAAATCTGTCTAAGTTCTCCATAGTTGTTGGTTGTAGGCTGTTGGTAGTTGGCTGTTGGTTGTTGGTTACGTTGAAACGGGACGATCCATGTACTTCCCCGCCTCTAGTCAATTTCTGGGTTGAAATTCCGACATAAACCCTGTGCCAAGAGTCTCTGCCATAAAATGACCCGAAAATTACCTCATTCTTCTCATATGATTTCGGTTGTTACTTGATTGCGAATTGAAAACCCGACGGCACAGTATCTTTCAAAGCTTATGCGTCAAATGGGCCTCATTCGTGCATGACGGCCCGGCATAAATACCGAGGCAGGAGTTATTGCCAAATGACTGATCATTTCGGCAGACACCTTCTTGCAGTCCAAGGGTATGCAAATCCCCGTCCGTACCCACGTATAGAAGACCCAGTGAGGCACAGACTACTCCGTACATTCTAATTGTGTATTCATGTTGAAGACTGTGGCCTCGGTTTCACGTAAAATGGAAAATGGTAGTCTTCTCCGAGTCAAGACACCAATACTCAATGTAAAACGTGAATGCTCTAATTTATTCCATTAAATCTATGCTGGAAGGTTAAACAAGCTCAAGGATGGTTTCGTGACTCCACCGATCCATTGGCATCAACCCATGTGAACTCGTTCTGCACATGGATGCTAGTCCCTCCATGTCCCTCGAACTGAGCATTGCCGTGGGAAACATCAATCGTCAGCTCGAGCTCGTCATCTTGACGCAACTTGAAACCGCCGTGATACGGCTTCCATTGACTCCTGGGCTTGTTCGGATCCCAGGAGTTGGAATTGCTCTTGCTTTCGGCTGTTGATGCGACCGTCCTAAACCATCTTCGCAGCAGGGGGCCAAATGTCGGTAGACAGGCGCATACGATACCGACTAGAGGCTCGCAACAGGACCAAATGAACACCTGGGCCATAGCCCAAGTGAAGTCCTGCGCCTTAACCAGCTTGTCCATGTAGACGATTCGAACAATACTAGCGACACAAACACTATAGTCGAACGTCAGTACTTGTGCAAACGATGGTAAAAGCTCGTAAAATACTAACAAAGCACCAACAAGAAGGATTCCTGCCACGGCAATCTTCTGAGTATTTGGCATTCGCAGTTTGAGGACTTTCGATGTTGTCAGTGGACCATATCGCTGTTGTCATTATCTGCATCACTCACTAGTAGGAATCGGCACACAAAGGATAGCAATGTCAATCAACATGGCGCAGATTCCATTGACGAAATAGAAAAGGGACGTATTCATGCAAGTTCCTTTAGCTTCCGGGACTGTGAACTGCTCCCAGAAATAGCTAGCAGGTCGACAGCCAGTGAACCAGGCAATGACGATAGCGACCCAGTATCCAAGAACTAGACCCATACAAATCCGATGGGCTAGGTTGATGCCGAACACTCGTCGGTAAAACAGTAGGATTGACGCCTTCGTCAATGTCACAGTGGTTGCGTAGATCAGGACGAAGGAATACGCCATTTTCCATAATACGGTGAACTCGGAGAAGGTAACAACCCACAGGTGCTTTCCGCCGCCAAACGGGATGCTCATGATACAGAGTGCTGCCGTGCCCAGAGCGAATATCTATTGGCATTACTTAGCAACTTCACATGTAGCATATTCAATTAAGTTGACTTACCAATGCTAGAAAGATGAGATAATCATCAATAGCAATACCATTTCCCGACTTGAATCTGGCAAACAGCCGAATTGCTACTGCTGCTATACCCAGCGTCATCAAGGCTATGACCGGTCGCAGAATTTCTCCATCCTTGTTCTCTGTCAAGTCAATTCCAGCTGGAGCTGGACCCCAATCACCCGAAGCCGACATGTTGTGCGGGAAGACTGGACTTCGTGGGCAACTCGAAAGACAGCGTGGGAAGAAATATACGGGGGAAGAAAGAAAGGAAGTGACCGAATGATATACTGACGACGTCCTTGAGGGGGACGGCATAGACTTAAGCCGCAGTAATCTATAGAGCTGGTTTTCATGATGGTAATCTCATATTATAAAAGTGGCGACCAAGGTCAATATTCCCTGTCTGTGTAGGGGTTTACACCCTGCCATGTTGAGAACCAACAGCTTGGAGGGACTGTGCCACAGAACCGGTCCTTGTCTGGTAGGAATCTTCAGACAGGGATATAAAAGAGACCAGTTTACAGTCCCAGTGGCAAAGAGCGGTATAAAGGTAATAGAAGGATTCTTTCTTGTTATGATGTTCCAGCGAGGCTAAAAATTTACGTTTTTAAAGGCTGTGTTTCATTCTAGTCCAAGAAGCCAATAAGCTTAATCCATAACAGTAACGCTCACTGTGTGATTAGATACTTTCTTTGACTTTGTCGAGTGGGTTCGCATGATCTCGGAGGTATGCGCCTATATATGCGGTGAAGAAGTAAACGTAGTGAAGGTATGGGATAGCGTGATGTTCTCGGGATCTAAGGCGTAGGGCGGAATGTATGAGTAAGTAATGTCATTCAGACATCGAAGCTCAGACCGAGACTTTATTCTACAAAGAGGTGGTACTTTATTGCAGCATATTATACCTGCTACTGTTGTTCTTGTCTTATGGTATTATTCGTAGTCGGGCATCCTGTCCTCGCAGGTCCTGCGACGATGTATAAATAGTATTGCAGTCAACCGAGACTAGACTTCTTCCTTGACAAGAAAAATCACATGAACTATCATTTGCGGGATAAATGTATTTTGATTCATTAAGGCTATAATAACATGACTTTTACAACTTGGAGTTGCTCTCCTCACGGCCAACAAGGTTGGGGTGGCCATCGTTCATTGGTCGGGTAACAGCGTAGAATGCAACACCTTCAGTCTTGGTTGAGAACTAGATGAAGATTGTTAATTAATGGTCAAGAATTTGGAAGGTTGAAAAGACTTACTTGGGCTTTGGATCCAACGTGGAAGAAGGCCCAGTCTCCGGCAACAAGATGATGTGTCTTGCCAGTAGCCTCATCCTGAACGAGCTATTAGAATCACGAATCACCTATCATAAGGAGCAGATCATAGCTTACGGTGATATCGATTTGACCCTTGAGAACATATTTGGTCTCCTCATAGTCGTACTCGCCATATCGTGTAGGTCCTGGGACGACTCGGTAGAATCCCGTTGTCAAATAAGGTGTAGAGTGAGAGCTCTGTGACTTGACCGAGTGAAAGTCGGCAATGATTGCGCACTCTCCCTCTGGGATAGGGATGTGCTCGTGGCCAGCGCCCTTGATAATGGTGAGAGGAACGATCTTGTTGTTAGACACTGGACATGTTAGCTGAGACGCACACGAGGGTAGACATCTGACTTACTGATGAGGATTGTGTATGAGGATTGGAGACAAAGTAAGAACGATTAATGAAACCGTGTTGAGGGCTGTTTATATACCAGAATGAGTACACGGAGCTTTCTCGGTATAGATAATGTTATCAGATCCCCGGATTCGGGGGACGGCTCCGGGTCCGTGGCTCCGTGCGGCTTGAGCTTATTCAGCTTCCACTAACTGGGATGCGGATTAGCGTTGTCGCCTCAATGTGGACCGAGACATAACATGATCGGAGCCCCGCGGTTCTTGACCGGATCATTCCATTCTGAACGTAGGAAAACTTAAGAGGTTGGGAGCATCTGACTGATCCCTTTAATCGTTATCAGGGCTATCGATTAGCTTTCAACCAATAATATCCTTGACCAGGCTATGTGCCACGTATCTTGACACCTACAGGGTATCCAAATCTTGCACATAATTGCAGCCAAGGCATCTTTCAGTATATCAAAAGTCGTCAAATTCGGCTGCTACGGCTTCTATTTGATGGGTGCAAGATGTTCCAATCATGAAATGTCTTTATTGCCCGAACTGGTCTCTGATATATCGACGTCATGCGCGACAGGAAAGTTGATGTAACACGTCTCGGCCAATTCACCGATACCGTGAAAAGACCCTCCACGTTACTCACCGCATCGTTTTTATAGTACATGTCTGGCATACTTAGCTCTACACAGACTTAAACAGGAAACCTAACAGATTGCGTTACATTGGCCGGCTCAAACAAAGAGCTTGTGACATCCGTGTCAAAAATATGTAAAACCAAGACTACGTCTTTATAATGCGAGCTATATTGGTTCTTTACTCACTGAACCTAACCTGAGGCCTGGTTATGACAAAAGTGCTATCGGCTGACTTAGGATCTCGAGTTTTGAAAGACTACCCTACGGTGGCTCAAGAGAACTTCGACATCTTCAATAGAAAGAGTAAGCAAACAAAAGAGCTATCCATTGATTGGTCTGGCGTGAAGAACCTGTGGCTGTGTCCCTCATGCGTCTGCTCTAATTAATAGCGAAGTCAGTTAATACCGGAATGAAGGTTTCCCGGCCTTGGCTTTAGACCTTTATTGGTTGAAACCTCTCTTGCAAGTACCTGGAACTCTATTTCGGCAACTCGACAAGAGTCCCGGATTGGCTGGACTGAGCACGCAGGGGTAAACCCACTTAGGCTGAATAATTCCCTGAACAATGGAAGGTTACAACTCTTGAGGGAAAGCCTATCGTTCGGTCAGTATAAGCTTAAATGTCTAAAAAGGTATCAGACTTGTGTTTGACCCTCTTTCAAAATCGGACTACAGTTCGTGATGAGGGACTGCGTGCATGGAGCTGACTCACGAGAACCATGCCAGAAAGGTCAAGGAATGTCGGTATCCAGTCCATTCATCTGATCTGAATGCCATTTAGAGTTCAACCCTGGTTTCAGTTGGACCCTGGATAGGAAGTCAAGTCTCGACGGAAACATCAGACAAGGAGGCAGTAGTGGGGCAAAACCAGTATTGAGGATTTGCTATTGGCAAATACAATTGATAGAACCGGGCATCCGACAGATCCTAGCAACCTCTGCCTCAGGATATTAGAAACATTGGTCGCTTGAGTTGTGGATGACAAAACTAGTGGGACAGTATATGCCATTTAGACTATACATTTAGTTCATTTATTTTTATTCCCCAAAGCCTGCAGGCCATTCTTTCTGCCACCCGCCAGCCTCTTGCCAATGGCCCTTGATAAACCCTGCTGATATCAAGTTCAAGATATTCTGTAATAATCCATTTTCGATGCTATACTGGTAGTTGTTGTCGATTTCAAAACCTCATTCATGCCAAGCTGTATTGGAATAACTTTAAATCTATCACGAGCAAGGTTCAACAGGAGAGCATCGTCTACAGCTCGTCTCACGTCTTCGGATAAGCCGAGAGAAAGGTAACACTGCACCAGGCATGGGCACGACGATATCATCAGTAAGAAGAGAGAATACAAGATGGGAAAAGTGTATAAATGGCAAAGTCCTCGCCATATTCGTTTCCAGTTTCTTCAGCAGCTCAATTCGTTTCTTATCTTTCATCCCAACTCTTCACTTCAATACCACCAGTTTAACCATTCAAAGTCTGTGACTTTTTAACCCTTCAATTCTACAAACATGCCTTCTTTCACCACCTTCGTCGCTGCCATTGCTGGTTGCTCTGCCATGGTCAATGCCGCCCCTACCGAGAGTGGTCTCAAGACTACCACGCTTCATCGCCGAGAGGTAGCCAAGAGTTCCGATCATCTCTTGAGCAAGCGTGAGCCCGTGACTGCGGCTATCCTGACTGCGGCTGGTACCGCAGCAGTCACCGCTCTGGTCAACGAGGCCGTCCAGGCCGCCGTGGGCTTCATCGGCGACATCTCCAACTTCGACGCTGGTCGTGAAGCGTTCACGGTGCAGACCACTCAGGCCATGATGGCCAACAACCCCGACCCTGCGCGTTTCCAAGCTGCAGCTTGCTATAACCAAGGCTTTTCGGTCGCCGACCCTGCCAACATCGACGGCCAGTCCTCCGTTGAGTTCAGACTCGGCATTCTCAACACTGACTACGAGTGCATGTACATTGCTGCCCCCAACCAGTTCTTCACTGAGGGTGACGGTGGCTTGATCAACGTAAGTTTTGACATATTTACATACCTAGATATTTCACAGCTGACCATAACCCACAGCTTTCCTTTACTCACACCGACCGATGCACCTTTGATTCGGAAACCGCCGACCTCACTTGTGTTTAAGTAATCATTGTTACGAGGGAGAGAACTCGTATTGTGATGGAAAAGACTGAGGCGGGAGAACACAACTAGAAAAGTCGAGAAAATTTGCTTAGAACAATTGAATTTCTAATCGCATCACTACCGAGATTCCCTTTGCAGCTTTCCCGAATGACATGCCTCGAGATACTTGTACCTATAACTCTCCACAACTTCACTATCAACAAGCTGGTTGAACCTTGTATACCTAAGATGAATTCAGTCCCTTGTGATGTAATCTTGGATTCTTCAAGTCGTAAACTAAGATGATATGACCTGTGAAGTGCCATGCAGTTTCTAAAACAGCTCTAAACTGACGCTCAAACCACTCTTCATCGACCGATAAACCTGAAAACTTCGTCGTTGTTTGTCCCCATGTCCTGTGAGAGGACTGCTTCGTACAGAGCGGCCCAGGATGTGCACTCTAGCGTCTGCGGTAACTTTTCTTGAGCAGTAGTCTAGAGGCCTCATGCGTAATGGACTGTATGACTCGAATACATGTGATATCATTGAACGTCGACTTTCCCTCTTCTTCTGTCACTAGACTATCTGCGCAGATTTCGCAGCTAAATATTCCAAGTCTTCTCATCACAGATATTTAGGGAGATCTGGGAAATCACTTCTTTATGCAGTCAGCTTACTTACCAAAATCCATAACCAAAGTGGAATGACCAGATCCTTCTGTCAGATCGGCCCTCTTTTAAACCTACCAGGCGCACGGGGCTGCATACATAACTCTGCTACAGACTTCAATTGAACCAACAGCAAGCCAATAGCAAGTACATCAGACCGATTGTCTCCGTTTGTAGGATCACTCTAGTATGTGTTATGTATGATATCACCGAATTTGAAGCAAAGCCTCGGAAGGTTGCATAGTATCACCGATCGCGTTGATTGGCTCGTGTCGCTCAGATTTGACCAAAACTTGTTTACGATACGTGATTCTGCAGAATTGAAGAACCCAAGATCTCGATGTGTTTCCTGCCTCATAAGAATTGAACTTATCGAGAATTCACATCATAGATGGAGTGCATTCAACCGATGTAAATCGTGATCCTTCAATGGGAACCGTCGATCATAAATATGCCTCCTTTGCCTATCAGAACTTATAGCTCATCTACAGCAAACATCATCCCATCATCTCAAAACTCAATATGCTCTATCTCACTGCCATTGCGACGGCACTAGCCATCTCTTGTCCCATGGTCGCTGCAGACTGGGGCTGGCCTGAAGATGCCTTTGTTGTAGCAAACTGCGGAGCGACGTGCAACGGACTCATCCCGTCATACTCGGAAGACAAAGCCGCTGACTACTGCAATGCCTTGGTTGAAGATGGGTAAGTTCACTTTAGTGACAAGTGAAAACTATGACTGAGATGTTGTTAGCTGCCACGGTGGAGCTCTTACTCTTACCCCAGGCTCCATTACCTTCGCGGCGAACAAGGACATCGACTGCAAGGAAGCTGGCCCTAGGGATACGAAACAGTGTCAGGAGGCTTTTGAACATGTCATCAGTAATCTTGGAAGATGGGGTGGTCCTGGTGCTACATTAAGTGCCCAGATGTATGTCTACAATCATAACGGCGATCAGGCGGGAGTCATTGGCGTTGTGGGCGGTTGCTTACCCATCAATCCCGTTGGTATCACGCTTTGTTAGAGGTCTATAGGTATTCGTATCCGGGCAACTTATAGCAGATGGAAATAATCAAACTCGTCAGCGAGACATTCTATAGCTTAAGCTCCGAATGTTACATCTCGGACAAATGAAAATCTTGTTAGCATATGAGATGCAATGATCGGCCCATCGGTAATCCGGTAGAGGGGCGTTTAAGTCCAAGTGCGAATCAATTCAGCGTCTATTGGATCGATCCTCAGTCAAGGATCGGGCATTCCTAGACTACACAGATTGGTCCAAAAGGTTAGCCGACAGGGTTGGATTGATAAACACTTCCATGGATTGAACAAATATATCGATTTCCCTTCCCCGCATCGTATTCCGCTAGGATGTCCGGCCAAAGTAGGTTCCTTAACCATCACGCTGCTTCAACAGCCAATTATTTAAGAACTTATCTTGGCACGATGAGGAGAAGCCAATCACAGTCAGACGACGGTTATTTCATGAAAGGCCCTAGGCAGTTATGCTGACATGTATAAGCTGACGCGAAATCTGACATTGCTGACATTGTACAACTGCTATAAGAAGCTTCCTTGTTGACTTCGTCCTGTTACTTTCTGTTTCTGTTACTATTCAATTGCTAGTTTGTCTCATAGTTTCGAAAGTCATCGAAATGGCCATCACTGATGAAATCCATCCTATCTACAGCCTCTGGTTTCTCTGGGTAGACCCAGCCCTGACCCTGATGGGCATGTGGGTTAACTTCCTTGACCACAAGCTCGCCATGCAAGCATTCTTCGTTGACTACCCACTCGATGCACACTTTGCGCCTTACCTATACCAGATTGGCGGCATGGGCACGTCGTATCTGGTCCTCATGTGCACGTTGTTGCGCTATACCCACGACGTCAACATCTGGAAGATGTTCCAAGGTTGCCTTTTACCAGCTGATTTCACCATGCTTACGGCTATCTACCTTGGTATGAGGATCGAAGGGAATCTTGCGCTTTCAAGTTGGAGATGGGAAGATTGGTTCAGTGTTGTTGTCACGGGGATATGCACAGTTTTGCGCCTTGGCTTTGTCCTTGGCGTCGGGATTAGAGATACTAGGGGTAGGGCCAAGAAGGCTTAGTGAGTGGCCAAGATGGAATTATCCGGTAGGGCTGATGAGGCTCAACATGAGAAGCGGCAGTGGCTTGCGGGAGCTTTGAGGCGAGGAGTGAGTTCAGCTTGCGGCTCTCTCTCGACAACGATACAGAGTTTCTGATTGCTATGAGGGTTGACTTGACAATAGTCATTACGTCTTTGACAAATTTTGCAGATCTCGTGCTTAGTTTTATGTCTCCACAATTGTACGAGATTTTCACAACAAGAAACGACGGATTGATGGATTCATCAGTCAATGCTCAATGGGAAGCAAATATTTTCTGTCTCATTTACCAGCGGACCCATCAGCGAGCCTCCTATTACTTCCCAAAGCAGTATAAGCTCCAGCTCGCGTGCCCCAAAATAAGACCAAGGATGTCAACATCGGCTCCGAATGTAGCCGCTGATTCATTGCGTGACTAAGTTAGTTTCACTTTTATACGAAACCATGGCACGACTGGTCTCCTCATTACATACAATTTACATCCCACAGAATGGACAGTCGTTAAGTCTCTGCCTGACAATCCCTGCTGGGACCAAAAAATGGGGATTTGTTGCTTGTTTCTGGGGATGAAATCGGCCCTTTACCCAGAATCGCGGGGGTCAGAGCGGTCCCGTGATATACTCGTTCTCCGGAAAATAACATGTCGACAGGGCAGATGAAGTTGTATTCAGGTCCGTATCTTTCCGTTAAGGTCGCGATTGTGGAGTTTTGGACGCAGTCATCTGCTTGTTCTTCATATCGGGCCGATGTTCAAAACGTTGGACCAACCATTGACATATTCAAATGAGAGAAAAGTGGTGACGAACATATCCCCACGAAAACTTCTCCCTGGGGATGTTAAGGTTGAAATGTGGGTTTGCGGTGCAATTGGGTCCATTCTCCATCTAAATAGTTTCTTGTTGCTTTTTTTCAGACACGCGATCCTCCACCGTAGAGCGTGTTCCCAATACATACATGCTCTATCGTTCTACAACAGGTTGTTGGTATCACGTTAATAGATTTATTTTCTTACACTCTTATGATTTAAACAATGACGTTTGTGATGCAATGTTCGGGAGCCTATTCGTGAACCAGATAGATTAACTACTTATGCAAAAGCCCAACCATAGGGTAACTAGTCTATTAATCAACGCGTAATTTATTATCGTCCTTCACAGATTTCCAGCCAAGAGATGCGGCTGAATCATGACGAGAGGCCAGGGGTTTAGTGCTCGCATCAAGTGGGCGCGCTTGTATCATGAATCTAGCCTGCCACAAGTTTCCGACTTGGCACGGGAATAATCGTGAAAACATAGATGAGGTCAAGCAAAAAGGATGTACAGTAGTCTGCCTGCATCTCACGATGAGTGAAGGAGCAGCCATGCCACCTGCAGTACAATGCTAGAGTATTCCATCAGAGCTTGGACTCTCGAGAACTCGTGCATTGAGCAGTCCAGTCCCAACAGTGGAGAGGCAATATCCAACAGAGTCGACCACCAGGGTGACGGTCAACCGGCCTTCAAGATGAACCTGGCAAGCTGGCGGATAAACGGCTTTCCTGGTGACGTAACGGGTTGCAATTAGAAGCTTTCTAGAAGAGGAACAAAGTAAATCCGTCTCTAGTGTTTGTAGATCTCTACCGGGAGCTGCGATAGTGGGTGTCTACAAATGAGTGAAGGACCTTCTGATTGGTTTCCTCCGCCGGTCCGAGAACAGAGTAGAAAATCCCTCCTGTTAATTGAATGGCTCGATGGCAATCAACAATCGCCTTCCGAGTCAGCTAACTTGAGAAAACATGCTACGGGCGTTACATTCTTCTTTAGACCGTTACAACGGCCGGTGATCGCGCAAATGATGCCCAACCTGCCAACCAAAGGACGAAACGAAGCTCCACCCAAATCGGTTCAGACGGCATCTCTTGATGGAGCCTTGCGGCCAGTCTCTCGGTGCTACCGTCACCACAATCCCTCAAAGTTATGGGGTTTGCATTTGCGGTGCCCCATGGCGAAACAAAGCCTGCCCACTCTCCAGAAAAGTCTAATGACTGACTTTCTGGAGACGGAATCTCCAGGTCTGGGAAAAAATGTGGGTTGGGGAAGGACGAACGCGGGTTGCATGCAGAACCACATATAAAAACCTGGGGCTCCAGATCATCATGTCTCCAGAACTGAACCAAGCCTCTGGTGTTTCTAACTCATATGCAACACCTTCTTACACAATTCTTCTTTTAATTAGACTCGCTTGAGGATATAGACATTATTCACCATGGCACAAAGTCGACAGAACTCGACCGCAACGGTCGATCGCGAAAAGGATGAGATCAAGAAAGCCATGGGTCACGAAAAGGCCGAATTCGAGGCTCTCGAAGTCGCTGGCCGCGGTGGTCGCGAAGTTGACGACCTCATTGATGATATGGAGCGTCAGCTTGATGAAGCTGGTGGTCTGGAAACTGGCTTCTTCCAAGTCCAGTTTGCCAACCCCAAGCACTTCACATGGCTCCTTGTTGCTTTCGCCTCTATGGGTGGTCTCCTATCAGGTCTCGATCAGTCTCTAATCAGCGGTGCAAACCTGTACTTGCCCGGTGACCTCGGTCTGAATGAGAGGCAGAACAGTCTCGTTAACTCTGGTATGCCCCTTGGTGCTGTCGGTGGTGCGCTTTTGCTGTCGCCCGCCAACGAGTACTTTGGACGAAAGGGAGCCATCATCATTTCTATTATTCTGTACACTATCGGTGCCGCGCTCGAGGCTGGTTCTATCAACTTTGGTAAGTTACTGTTGCGATTCGCACATGGTTTTTTGTACTGACTGAGCAGGTATGATTGTCTCCTCGCGTGTCATTCTGGGTCTCGGTGTTGGTCTCGAGGGTGGTACTGTCCCTGTCTACGTCGCCGAGACTGTCGAGCGAAGAATTCGAGGAAACTTGGTTTCCCTCTACCAGTTTAACATTGCCCTTGGTGAGGTGCTTGGATATGCTGTAGGTGCCATTTTCCTCAAGGTTCCTGGCAATTGGCGATACATCCTTGGTTCATCTCTTCTCTTCTCTACCATCATGTTCTTTGGTATGCTCTTCCTTCCCGAGAGTCCCCGATTCCTCATCCACCAGAAGCGCCATCTCGACGCCTACAAGGTCTGGAAGCGCATTCGTGGTGTTGAAGAACGCGAGTCACGAGAAGAGTTTTACGTCATGAGTGCCTCCGTCATCCAGGAAGAGACTGCTGTCGTCGAGGGAGCCAAGAACCGCCGCTTCCCTTGGATGGACCTGTTCACTGAACCTCGCGCTCGTCGTGCCCTTGTTTACTCCAACATTATGATCCTTCTTGGTCAATTGACTGGTGTTAACGCTATCATGTACTACATGTCTGTTCTAATGAACCAGATCGGTTTTGACAAGGAGAAGGCCAACTACATGTCTCTTGTTGGTGGTGGATCTCTCCTCATCGGTACCATTCCTGCCATCTTTCTCATGGAACGATTCGGTCGCCGTTTCTGGGCTATCACCATGCTTCCCGGTTTCTTCATCGGCTTGGTTCTCATTGGTATCAGCTACCAATTCGACGTCGCCACTCAACTCATGACTGTCGAGGGTCTTTACCTGACTGGTCTTATCCTGTACATGGGCTTCTTCGGTTCCTACGCCTGTCTCACCTGGGTCATTCCTAGTGAGAGTTTCCCAACTCATCTTCGTAGTTACGGAATGACTACCTCCGATGCTCTTCTCTTCCTCGCATCTTTCATCGTCACTTACAACTTCGCTGCCATGCAGGAGGCTATGGGCAAGACTGGCCTGGCTCTCGGCTTCTACGGTGGCATCGCTTTCGTCGGTGAGATCTACCAGATCTTCTTTATGCCCGAGACCAAGAACAAGACTCTCGAAGAGATTGATGTTGTCTTCTCGCGACCTACCATGGATATCGTGAGGGAAAACTGGGCTGGTGTCAAGGAGACCACTTATCTCCTCTGCACTGGCCAGTGGTACAAGGTCTTTGTTGAGCAAGCTATGACAGACCCCAAGGATCAGGTTCAGATCTCCCACGCTTAAAAGACTGGGAAATAAGATGGAGAGGCGGCGAGAAGTAGTGTTAGATTAACGATCATGATATCCAAGAGTAAATAGGTACTAGTAATGAAGAATTTTAAATGTTAAAAAGTTGCCCTACTAAGTCATGTGTCTATAGTAGTCACTGCCACTTACGCTGTGCTCCGCTTGTGGTTTCGGTGATGTCTACAGTTGTACTTTTCCGCCATAATTGATTGTGACCGAGCTCCCTACTCGTTGATCTCCTCGTATCTATAAATGCCTCGCTCTTCCAGTTGGGCCATGAATAGGCTCCGGGGCTCTACTCTTTTTCCTGATTCAACAAAAGTCGCATTACCTTGCGGTTCACGACCATTTCCTCCGCCGCCGATACACCAGTTGACCCCAACCGGGGGTGATTCGAATTCAACATCCCCATCAAGGTTCCACCCAACACCACCATTGATAGACCACCCATGACCTGAGCCTTTGACACCCCGATTTACAAATACAGTCTTCACCGAGCTATCTTCCACCAACAAGCCCTGTGCCCATCTCTGGTGCGGATATATGGTCTGCACATCAGACTTGGCCTTGTGACGCAAAACAGCATTTGGACCAGATGTCAATGACCCTGTGGCGACTGTAAAACATCGTGCTGTTGGTATGCCGACTTGCGCGCAATCTTGTATCAAAACCTGAGAGCCTTGTATCAAGATGTCAAAAGGAAGCGCAGCACCTTGGATATCTTGGTCACGATCCATTGTGCAATTCTGGATGGTGATGCGAGAAGCATCTTGGTCCACCTGGAAGAACTTGTTGAACCCTTTGAGGGCGAGCCCACTAGCCCAACTGTCAACCGTCCAGGATGGAAAGTACACAGCAGCAGAGCTGCAGGTATTGTCGCTCATTGGTGCGCCCGAACACGTATCGGGGACTTCAATCCCAAGATCTTGTATGCCAATCTCATTATTGACATACGGTGGGGTATAGACTATCAGTTCAGGCTGGACATAGTCGGAGTCAAGGTTGTCCGTCAACGGAATCTGAAGAGTAATATTTGTGCCATAGACACTGCTGACCATGTTGGGTGATAGTATTCTCTTGTTCACCTGCCGCAAGTTAATTGTTGGTTCTCCATAAGAAACGGATATTACTTACTGGTATCCATATCTGTTGAACATCGTCTCGGACGAGACCATCCATTCCGTTCGCCCTGATCCACTCTTTTGTTGCATTGCGAGAGACATAAACCAGCTGATTAGCCGCAAAACCAGCACTGCTAACAACCTTCACAGAAGAAGAGCCGATGGGCAGATATTGGTTTGTTATGTTTGATCTGAATCCATACCGAGGTCTTGTAGCATTTGCAGGTGAACCGAGAGTGAAGACTGGCTGAGACGGACGCTCTCGTAGAACCAAAACCGTGTTGTTCCCTCCGGCTCCAGCGACAACAACTCCACTGGTGATGTTGATGCCTGCAGTGATGGGCCACCTACCCTCAGGCAGAACAACAGTGCCACCACCTGAGGACGCGATACTGTCGATAGCCTCTTGTATCAAAGGCGTCACGTCGTCAATGCTACTATTGAAAGCCAGGGTAATATTGGCACTGGACCCATTCGGCAGTATGATCGCTGAGTTGTGGTATCCAGCAAAGCTGAAATCGGGGAGCACATCTCCGCGATCGCTCACAAGTGTCGTCCAGTCGAACGAGTGATGGGTTCTCTTGCTCAAACCGAAGTACGTACCACAAGTAACGACGACAATGACAAAGCAGCCCACAACAATAAAGATTGTATAGCGGGAAAAGCACTGCCGAGGAAGAGGCATCGGGAAAAAAGTCCGTAAAAGGAAATATTTCAACCTCAGAGTCGTTGACTCTGCTTCATTGTGTCGGTGCAAGGTATTATATAGCCTTTGTGCAGGTAATGCTAGCCGGTATGAGGGATGAGAAATGGAATGATTGATGGGGACAAGACAAAAAGCTAGAACAGGCGAGACAAAGTCAGGGAGAGTTTCGCACCGGCGAATAACTACTAAAGGGAAATGACTCGAATTACTAAAGGGGAGGGGGTCCCAGTTTTTACTCTTGGCACGGCTCTGGAATGTTGATACGGATATGGCTGAGCTAGACATCATCAGTCCGGGGTGGCATTATTCGGTAGACGCCACCAAATGGGATAACAGTTATTTTTTCAGAAGAACATAATACAGTTTAGCACCTTGCGGGCAAGCTCTGATCGGGCCTCAACTAAAAAAAAACTTGGTCGTCGTAGTTTACTTGGCAAAGGATTGGCCACCGCATGCGAAAGTCTTTATTCATACCAGAGCCACTAAGCGGGCTGGTAAGCTGTTCTTTTGTATTGTGTGAGAATAAGGTTTATACTCGTGCCCTACGTTTTTTTGTTAACACGGCTGTGAGAATAGCGAAAGTGTTAGACTTCGGTCTTCGACTTCAAAGACCGTAACTAAAACCTTCAGTACCAGAGCCACTACCGAGAAAGGCTTAAATCAAGTTTGCTGAGAATGGGACATACAAAGGCCTGGATCAAGGATTTTGCGCTAGGTCAGTGACTGCTCTCGGTGACTGCAGTCTAAGGTAAGGCCAGCCCTGAGCAGCAGAAGGCCTGACCGCTGAGAGAAGAGAGAAGAGCAAGTTGAAGTCACTTTAAACCGGTCGAAGTGACATCACGTCTTCTGTCCAAACTCAGAGGAGGTGAATTGTACTTCGGTTTGAAGTTGAAAGATTGGAAAGTATTAAATATTGACGGGTTATTATCTAGGCCTAATATTCTAGTATTTTAGTAGTCTACTCAACGTCAACACGCTCATCCCTAAGACGAGCACGCTCTGGTTTAGTGAGGCCTCCAGCCTCATCTTTCATTGAGAACACAACTTCCCCTCTTTCAGCTACATCAAGCGCATCTATTACAACCTTCTTCTCTACCTCTTCATCTTCCGGCGCAGCAGCAGCAGCAGGAGCAGGCGCTGACGACGCCGTGACTCCAGATACACCCCATACCTGGCTACCCAGATTTGTAGCAACTTTTGTAAAAATAATAACGCTCATGAAAGGCGAAACACACTTGTTGATGAGATATCCAATGAGAAGTTTATGTCCCCGCTTGCGCAATTCGGGCTCCAGGAGGATTGAACAAAAGAACCATAGTGAAGGTAGTTGGCCGACGACCAGCATAGGGACCAACTTGAGAGGGGTGATGTGACGAATGCAGCTATGAATGAAAAGTGCAGTGTTGAGAATGCGATAGTACACAAGACTCAAACGAATAATCTCGATAGAGGCAGCAATGCGAGTGATGGGAATCATCTTCTCGCCAGCAAGGTAAAAGTAATTGTTAAAGTAAGCGTTGGAGCCCCATCGACGCCGTTGACTTAGATAGTGGAAGAGGGATTGTGGAGCTACCGTTTCGCTGACGGCGTCAGGGACAAAAAGGGTTCGGAGATGTTTGCCCTGAGAGAGCATAGAGTATGTGAGTCTTCGGTCGGTACCCTTCATCGAGTTAGTGTGTGTGGAGCAAGACTAGAGACAGTTTTGACTTACGAGATATTGGACTTGGTGATGGATGACCAGTTCACCGGTCACGGGTTCGGAGTACTTGCGGATCGCACCAGCCATTTCTGGTCTGACAGCCATCATGGTGATACAACCCGGTAGACAAGTGACTTTCCCAACAAAACCTTCAGCTCGCCTTCTGACGTATTGTCCAAACGTGTACTGAGGGCATGGTTAGCAAAAGTATCGACACTCAGTCTTCAGCTGTACATACCTGAAATTGCTGGTACAGGTTCCAGAAAGACCACTCATAGCCTGGTTCTAGCTCAACTAGGACGAGACCACAAGCGGCAATGGCATCCTTATCCCGTGCAAGAGCATTAGCAAGAAGTGCAACAGCTCCCTTGTAAATAGTCGAATCGGCATCCGTGCAAAACACCATATCAAATCCATTGAATTCCTCGCCTTTGGTCAACTCGGGCAGAATTTCATCCCACATCTCCTTCCGTAGAAGCTGTGTGTATAGAGGGGAATTCTCACGAGGGTAGTTGAAGAGGTCATGGCAGAGGACAAGAGAGTCCTTCTTACCAGCGTTCTTGACCTTTTCAATGACAATGACAGGGACGTCTTCCATAAAACCAGCCAGGATGTTTAAGACACCCTTCTTCCATTTGAGGGAGACATATGGACGCTGGAACTCGCGGACCATGCGAGTCATGTGTGATCGCACATCACGAGGCTTCCCGTCTAGAATAACGACCATGACTTGACGGTGAGGATCGACGCCGTTATCCCGGAGAGAGAAAATTGTCTTGACGATCTGCTCCTCGCTCTCGGAATAGGCAGGAATAAGGGAAAGAATCCATCGTCGACTGACAGGCGCTGGTGGATAGAACTTCTCGTAGATAGCACGGTATATCATCCCTGTGGGAGACAAGATAGCTGACAAGAAGTCTTTGCTTTTAACAAAGAGAACAACTAAGAAGACCAGCTTGCTTTTCTTCCCAAACAAGGCAGTGATGGCCATGCAGATGTTGATAACGACGATCAGGCCCATAAACGCTGCCCGTTGATTGCGTAGATCTCTTTTGGAGAGGATGCGCGCAGGATCGACAGGGTCTTCGATCTTGGGGTAGCCACATGTCTCGACAGTGTCATTGACATGTGTGTGAGCAGCTTGTGTAGGCTTCTCAGTGACCGAGACAGCAGGGCTAGCCGGCTTAGGGTCTTGCCCAAGGGGACAAATCTTGTCATCTTCTTCTTCGATGGTGACTGCATGAAGGGGATTTCGTGCGGGCTTGACTTTGAGATCGAACAAAGGAGTGGGTTTTTCTGTATGCGAAGGGAATAAGGGCTCATGGATGAACTCGGGTGATATGGGGGGTAAGGGGTTCTGGATATGTAGAGTAGAGAAATCTTTCTTGAAAGGCCAATTTTCATCATCGCCAATAATCGTCTCAGCTGTTGACGAGAAGGAAGCATTCTTCCACAGTCTGTGACGGTCGACGAGTGGGTGTTCATCTCCATGAATAGTAGAAGTATTGATGGTCTTCTTCGAGTCAGCAAAGTCATTGTCGGGGTAGGCCTTCTTGGCCTCGAAAGAGTGCAATGCACTCTTAGGCTGCACGTTTTGAGTGGCCATGATAGATGATTGTCGCAGAAAGATGAATGAGTGTGAGACAAATAAATCACAACTTAGGGGGGAAGGAAGGGAAAGAAGGACAACGCAAGAACGAGGTATTCAAAAGCAACAAAGTCGTTAAAACAAGTTTCATGGCCACAATGTTCAAAGCCTGATGTACCAAGCCTTTATCACGTCCAAACATCGCCTGCGGAATTCCAGTCCCTTGTCCAAGAAGTTGGCCGACGCGGTCTTTTTCGTTTCCCACTTCTCTCCTGCATTTTAGCTAGTCATTTCCTGCTCACACAGCGATAATCATAACCGTAGATAGAAATTTTGAGGAAAATTCGATTTATCGTCGAGACAGACCCAGAATTGTTTGTCACTCTTTGTATGTTAAAAAGTTGGAGTGGAGTCTGCATTCCTGTGGCTATCCGGAATGAGCTTTTTGTCCCGTTTCCCATGCCGTTTGTTATCCACCGGCTAAAGAGCTCGCTTAATGAATATTCGGATTGGGAATGGACTTGGTCGTAACTGGGTCCCGTGATTACTGACTACTGAGGTTCTGACAAGGTCTGTGTTGATGACATCTAGTCTTCGCTTACTCTTTGGCGTGGAAAATGCTCCGAGTGGATATCGGTCTGTGCAGAACCCGGGGGTTTTGATCGACCAGTGCCGAGTGCAGGAAAAAGGCGCTTGAGTTAGGATATTTCGGAGAATAGATAGATATATTCTGACTCAGATGAGGGTCGATAAATGTGTGATATCTATGTCGACTCAGACGGGTTTGAATCATATGTGCTGTGTGACTGTAGGCGCTGGGGAAAATTTCTATTCCCTTTTCCAGGTTCTCACACAAGTTACCAGGCCTCATTCTTGGCAACATCTCCCAACAATCTGGAACCGACCTAAAGCACATGGCACAAAGCACCTAGACCCTCAATCATACGAGAGACATTGTCGATCACATAGCCAAGCTCAACCTGGACCCAGCCTTGCCATGTGTGATCAACAGGCACAAGTCCAATGACACTCACAAATACCTTGCCGATCCCCGTTTGCTGTTCTCGTCCAACTCGCATGGCAAAGTGATTGATCAGTTTGGCACGGTATGTGATAAGTGGCTGACCCATCCCCGGATTAAGTAGGCCATGCGCTACACTGACCCGTCATTGGGTGGGGGGACGATAAGAACGGTCTGCGACGGGTCCATGATGTCGATCTTTGTGGTTTAGAGACTGCCATGGATCTTGGCAGATGATCTAAGACAGAGTTACTGCAGGGACTGGCCCACAGATCATGTCATGTACAAATGATTCAGTCCTGGGCATTTCCTTGTTTAAAGTGAAATGGCTGTTTATGGTTTAGCTGTTTATGAGCTTATTTCGGTTTTTGGCTTGTCAAGATGACAGCCCTACATTTTAATTGTTCCCCCGGGAGGCACCGCAAAGACGAAGCAGTATTGTTATCAAGTGGCGACTACTGATAGCATGACATGAAAAGCTTTAAGCTTGTATCCACTTGAAAGGTAATTTCTCAAGTCATCACACCCCCAATACTATTATCTCAGAGAATGATTTTGCATGGGAAGCAAATATATGTAAAGGCTCACCCTATAGCTAGTTGTACTGCAAATCTTCCCACATTGTTAGTGCCACCTAGACCGGCATGTAACAGGATTGGATGAGCAAGTTTCAGACCACATTCCTCAACTTTCCCGTGCCTATTACCGGAGGTAGTTCTAGCCTGCCGAAGGGTAATTGCCACACACAATAGAGTAGTAGTGGCTGCGGGAGGCACCGCAGGTATGTGTGAATCTCAATGAGCTTACCAAATACGGAAATTCTATCTGATATTCATCCAACACGTTCCGATTAAACCATGAGTGTATTATCCACTACCGAATCTAGACTTGTAGTAACGAACCTTGCTATCGAAAGATGCGGATGACGCTTTTGCTTAGTATCAAGATGCTATAGCGAGAAGCTTGAAGAAAATTCTTTGTCTTTGATCTCAGTGTCGAGACTTCAACTATAAGAAGATCCGGTTGAGCACGAAAATGTGAATCTCATCACTCACACATCTCATCACAACACAATCACCTTTCCAACAAATCATCTTGCCTCTTCTCAATCTTTACAATGCCTTTCTCTGCCAATCTCATTCAGAGACCTGCTCCTCGTAGGGCTCATCCCACTGAGACAAAGCGCCAAGCAGCCAAGACATCACCCGCCAAGATCACCGTCACACCCACTGAAGCTACTCCTCTTGTTGCAGTGATCGGCGTTGGTTTCGTGGGTACAGGTCTCGTGGACTCTTTCTCTTCCAAGTATGAGATCATGGGCTTTGACATTAGCGAGAACCGACTTGAGTTTCTGCGTGGGGAGTTCAGAGCTCGACCCAACGTCTCTTTCACCTCCAATGAGTCTGATCTTGCCAAAGCTACTCACTTCCTCATCTCTGTTCCTACCCTTCTTCGATCTGACAAGACTATCGATCTGTCTTACCTGCAAAGTGCCCTTCGTCGAGTGGAGCAATGGGCCCGTCCTGGCTGCACTGTCGTCATCGAGAGCTCAGTGTCAGTCGGTCTGACTCGTCAGCTTCTTGGTCCTATTGCAAAGGCCAAAGGTCTCTTCGCTGGAATGTCCCCCGAGGTAAGCTTAGCCACTCATTAATCGTGTCCCAACATGAGTATATGCTAACATACAAAAGCGCATTGATCCCGGTCGAACTGAACCTCCCATGCGATCCATCCCAAAAGTCGTCTCTGGTCTCGATGATGTCATTCCTGGATCTCTTGACGCTGTCGTCCGCCTTTATGGTCGAGTCTTTGACAGTATTGTCCCTGTCTCCAAGCCTGAAGTTGCTGAGATGTGCAAGCTTTATGAAAACTGTCAACGAATGATGTGTATCGCCTTCGCCAACGAGATGGCCGATGCCTGCCAGGGTCTTGGTGTTAACCCCTTTGAGGTCTCGGAAGCTGCTGCTACCAAGCCTTTCGGTTATATGCCCTACACCCCCAGTCTCGGTGTCGGTGGTCACTGCATCCCCGTCAACCCATACTACCTCCTTTCCAACTGCGAGTTCCCTCTTCTCGAAGCCTGCGCCGACAAAATGAATAAGCGACCTGCCAACATGGCGAAGCGAATTGTCAACGAACTCATGGGAGGCAGTAAGCTTCAGCGCCGCGACTCCGGTATCGACATGGCAAAGAGGGTCCTGGTAGTTGGCATGGGCTTCAAGGCCGGACAGGACCACCTTGTGAACTCACCTGGCCTACAACTGGCCAAGGAGTTGCAGAAGCTCGACGTTGATGTCCACTTCGCCGATGCCTTGGTCAAGCAGGCTGCTGTACCAGACATCCCACGATTGGACGATGCGGACTGGGTCAAGGAGGAACTTCAGCAGTTCGATATGATTGTTGTCAGCTTCAAGCAATGGGGTATGGACTTCAGTGTCTTGGATCAGGTCAAGGATATTCCTGTCCAGATGTGGTGCCAATAGTAGCTTCAAAGGACGGAAAAGAGGAAGGCGTTCAGGGCGTTGTTCCTATTTCAAGTTGGTAGTCGGTCGTTTACAAAGTCTATCATAATACTGTGCCATAGCATACACATAACATAGTAAATCGAGAGTAGTTAATACGTTTCCCACTCATTTTGCGCATCAGCAATAGAGCTTCATATTGATGTGAAATAGGTCACATGGTCCTGATAATTCCAGCCTAGAGGCTCCCCAAACTCCAATTGTTATATCTATAAAGAACAACCTGAAAATGGTGGGGGTGTTTAAGTCAACTTCGAGAAATTCTTAGTGTGGATGGCTCAATGAAAGGACGACGAGTGGTGCGATATGGTATTTCATCTTTCCGTCGTATGTCTTCCGCCTGTTGACTTTTTCGTGGGTCCCTACGGCAAAGTGGATTCGAAGCGCCTGACTGCTTTACAGCGGTACTGGGGATGTGGCACATTCTTATCTCAAACCATGGGACAGCAGGATGACTCAAAGTTTTGTTCTCGGCCTACACGTGGAGGCCAAAGGAAAGTTTGGTCGTTGTCATGTGTTACATGGCAGACGCCTATGACAAGTTCATCAACCTTGTTTCTTGTCAGCAAAAGTCTTGTTAGTCACGCGAGCAGTTACCCAGATCGGCCACCGTAATATGTCGCCATGAAGCCAAGGGTTAGCCAAGACGTCAACCCTGAGGGGGTGGTATGGAGACACCCAAGACACCATAAGCACGCCAAGAGAGTACAACACAGATTTGCCAAGTGCTCAGCTTGCATGATGGTTCCTGCCAAGAGACACCAACTCCAGGGGTTTATACAACGTCGCTCGATACCAAGTGGCTTTGTGTTGGTAATAGATGTAACTAGGTGGTTATCATATTAATTAAACAGATCAGTTTTCATATCTTGGGTGCAAGAACCAGATGAACGAAGCGCTGACTTGTAATACCCTACGAAAATGCCGTATAACACACAACAGTCTAGTCGTATTGACAACGTTCAACTACAATACCTGGCAAGGGAAGCAATAACAATTTCGTGTAAATAGTTAACACTTGAGTAAATAGTCGCCATCCACTTTGTGTTATGTCGCCGAGATCTTCATTGTAAGAGCTGGTTATTCAACCGCATGTTGGAGTCATCGCAAGTCATGGAGGCACGATAGTCGAGTTGAAGAGTGTAATCTCCGTCAATTAAGTCATAAGACAAGGGTACTATAAAAAAGATTCCAACAAGGTATTCTATGCAATCAAATCCACTCATCTATTTTTCATGCCATTTCCATTGCAGACAATAAAATGGCTGATTTAGTATCAAGTCCATCAATAGGTATCATAAGTTTAAGGTGCTTTTAAAAGTGAGGGGCGTTGAGAGCAAGACCCATAAGACATCCACCGATAAGACCGGCGATGGGGATGGTCATGATCCAAGAGAAGACGAGAAGGAAAACTCGCTTCCAGTTGACAGCCTTGATGCTGCCGTTGCAGAGACCGACACCGACAGTGGCACCAGTGATACACATGGAGGTAGAGACGGGGAGCTTGTACTGAGAGAAGACGAGGACAGTAATGGCAGCGCCCATCTCCATGGAGGAACCACGGCTGGGAGAGTGGTAGGTGATCTTGTTACCCATAACTGTTGAGAGTTAGTGATGTTTCAATGACAGGAATGCGATGAGACTTACCCTTCATAATGTTGTAACCATAAGTGATAAAACCGATGCAGATCGTGGCGGCGACAACACCAATCTGCCACAGAGGAACCTCGGCCTTCTTCTCAGCAGGGCGGCTGGTCGACCAAGCAGCGTACATACCAGCCCAGACACCGACAGCGTTACCGACATCGTTGGCACCGTGAGCGAAAGAAGCAGTGCAGGCAGTGATGATCTGGACGAAAGAGTACAGGTACTCGACCTCGTTGGGGTACTTGGGAGCATGTTCGTAGACGCGAGCCATACGGCGACCCTCGGGAGTAGCTTCAATACCCATCTGAGCAGTGTGAATGTCGTAGTGCGCACCGTAGAGGAGAGCTACGACGATCTGGGCAGGAATGCGCTTGACAACGGCGATCAGGTTGTGAGTCTCGTGGATAGAACCGGCACCAATGGGGTTGGCGTGGAGAGTTCGCATGGCCCAGCCAAGAGGTCCCTTACCCTTACGGAGGTTGGCGTGGTGGAGATCCTCAGCGTCCTTGACCATTCGCTTGTAGTCCTCCTGGGTAGACTCGGAGAGGTTCAGGTGTCGCTTCTCGTTGCTCTCGGAGCTGGCGGCAGTAGCGGGGGCGATCTCATCGTCGCTGGCCTTCTTGGGGTTGTGCTCTTCAGTCTCGTGAGATACGACCTCCATATCGGAACCGTGCTGGACGACAGCGTAGTTGGGGACACGGGCGTTCTCAGCATCGGGAGGAGAAGGGCGCTTGAAGAGGAGGGGTCCTCGCCAGGCATCCCACCAGCGGAGGGTGTAGTCCTTCTTGATGACAACGGCGTGGACGAAGGGGACGAAGAAGAGAGCAGAGAGGAAGAAGAGACCCCAACCAACACCGAGAGTGACAGCGGCGATGTACCAAGCAGGCTTCTCAGCGAGGCCAAGGCGGGGAGATCCCTTGTACACAATGGAGAGTGTGCAGATCGTACCAGCGATGAGGAAGAAGAAGGGAGAGGTCCAGACGGCCCACTGGACAGGGTTCTTGCGGACATGGACGACATACTTGACAAGCGAGAAGATGATGGCAGCAAAGCAACCGGCAATGGCAGGAGCCATACCGAGACCAGCAAAGATGGCACCGAGACCCTGACCACCGTTCCAACCCCATTCGACCTTGCTAGCACCAACAGTAGCGATACCGACACCAGCGAGCGAAGAGATGAGAGAGTATGTAGACGAGACGTGGGCGTTGTGCTTTGTGCACCACATAACCCATGTGGAGGCACCGGCGGAGGCACAGGCGAAGGCGAGGAGCTGGACACCGGCGTTGTCGCGGAAGGCTTCCATCGGGATGATACCGTTCTTGATGGTCGAGGCGGTTCGGGCACCGAC
This sequence comes from Fusarium sporotrichioides, assembly GCA_019054645.1. Taxonomy (NCBI): domain Eukaryota; kingdom Fungi; phylum Ascomycota; class Sordariomycetes; order Hypocreales; family Nectriaceae; genus Fusarium; species Fusarium sporotrichioides. Next base: position 4,571,375 of record JAHKNS010000002.1, on the reverse strand, counting down.
GGCCAGGGCGCCTAGCATTTCGAAGACACAGCAAAGTACCATGGCTCCGCGGTATGTGACGGAGCGAGAGGAGACACTGGTAGCCCAGGCGTTGGCGACATCGTCTGTAGATAGTGTCAGTTACTGGTCGGATAGTAGGTGGAAGAGAAATGAATGGGAAAACATACTGGCACCATTGTTGTAAGCCTCGAGCAGAGCGAAGCAACTGCCAATGGCAAAGACGTAAGTGTAAGCCTCGAGAACCATTGTGACGAGTGGCTTGGGATTGAAGCGAGGGAAAGAGGAAAAGGCAGCGAGAGAGAGCTACGATGTAGTAATGTTACTACTGTAGCTTGCTTTGTGTTTAATGGAAGGAGAAAGGGTTGGAATGGGATGCTCAAGAGAAGAGAGAGGGGAAAGGTTTCAGAGTTCGGGGACTTGAGGCAAGCTTTAAATGAAATCTGCCACAGAGTCAATGGCGAAGCAACGCGGGCAAAAAAGGTTCAAGTCACTGAAAGCTTAGGTTTAGCACATTATGCAGCCATGGGTCCATGCCCTTGTCCGTAGAGTAAAACAGAGCTAAAAGATTGCCCCCACTGAAGGTCCAGAAGCCAAAAGTGTCTCTATTTTTTAGTTCTGCATGTGCGTTCCGTGTGTTCGGTGAGACGATATGGCTACCGATTGCTGTCGATGCAGTCGCGTCTAGGTACACATTTTGGTGTCCATACCAGAAACAAGCTACACTACTACTGCACCTGTACTGGACTGGGCCAGGGAGGGATGGAGGGTGTGGGTGTGGATGGATTATACGGCGGTAGTACGGGGAGACTAACAATTAAGCATATCCCTCCCTATGAGCATCTCTCTCTCCCCCACGTGCGAGATCTACGCAACACGTCTCTGACATTTGATTGGTTGAATTGAACAGCTCTTTTTTTCGAGACTCGAAAAGCAAGGATGGGGACTACGCCACATAAAAACATGGATCAAAAGTTCGACGACAGCGGGACAAGAAATTCGGGTCGATTCGCCAAGGGGACCTGATCTCTCGGCGAAGCAAGAGAGTCGCGTGCCTCTAATCCTGAGTTGTGATGGGTTGGGCGACAATCACTGCACCTACACACTGGGATGAGATGGGTCTACTCACTACTGCAGATGATTTTTTTTCTTCTTTTTAGGGTTTGAGGATCCAAGTATTAGGCTTATTTCTAAGGTAAAGTCTATGCTTAATCTGGAGTCTGTTCCATCCGTTCATGAGCTTTTGAGAAAGTTGATTGAGCACGTGCGCGGTTGTAAGCAGTTTGTTCATTCAGCTTGATATTAATTTCCACTTCCAGTAGAGAGCATGAACAGATTGGAATTATCAAGTGCCACTTTCTCACACTCAACCGTTTTTACCCACGCAAATACGCTCATACCCGTTACAAAGGAGCGTCTACTAACGCCTCCTTCTTTCTTGGCATTATCATTCCATCTTGTCCATGACGGGATCTTTTGGAGCTCAGCTCAGCTCACAGGTTTGATCCGCCCAAGACATTCCCCAATGGTAAAAAGACAAAACTCCACCGTCGGTCTCCTATTCTAGTTAGTCTGTTCCGAACGATGGACTTGTCTGGATCTAGACTTTTTTTCCGGTTCAGAGGTTCCTCGGAATTTGTTAGTGGTAGTATCCATAATCCCTCCCCCGTCCCCCGCGAAAGAATCGACCACATGGGGAAATGGAGTCATCTCACTGGACGATGAACCCCGGACGCTAAACATGCGCTTATCTTTTTAGGATCTGTACAAACATTGATTGGGATTTGGGGTCTTGCTCGTGCTCGTACTCTGTCTCGACTTTATTGCTGAGTTCCAACGTCTGGCTATTCTTCTCTTTTGAGAATTGTCTACTCAATCTAGTTATCGGATCACTTCCGAATCGTTAGGGTATATCCGTACATCGATGATGCCTGAAGAGGTCCCCAGTAGTGCGTCAAATGACTGCACCATCGATAAAAATGATCTGGAAAAAGCAATAGAAAATCACTTTACCATGCCACATTGGAAGACCGAGTTGGACATTTCAATGTTTCAATTGAGCTATAATTCACTAGCTTGGTAAATGACTCCCTTCACAACGTATTCTATTTTCCTTTTTCTCAGCCCTGGCGACAAGAGATCATGCGATCCAACCCCAAGCCTAGATAGATGTCGAAACATTTGTGATTTCATCTTGCCTCTCGTCCATGATAATCCATCGCCACTCCCTTCACGACACCATCGCCAAGCGTGCCAAGCTGTATATACCGAATACCAAGAAGGCACAATCCGAGATACCCGTCCAGCCCTGGTCTAGACAAACGCCTTCCCCGTCGGGTTTGACCCGTCCGTCAGCTTGTGTGCCAGAGTGCGTGCGTGCGTTGATGCGCGCAATTGTCTTGGCCGTTCCTTGCACCCACGGGCACTCGACGCGCGCACTAGATTGGATGCAGCTCTTTTAATTAATTTACCACACCAGCGGGTCTGCAAGATACCCTCTATTTCTGACATCCTCCGGGCGACCTGAGCTTATCCGTTTCGCGGTATGTCCGTAATAAAGCAGCCTTTGGCAGATGATCGTCAGCCAACCGTATCCACCCCGTTGGCGATTGCCCGTGCTAAGAGGCGTTTTCCTCTCGCCGAGATTGGGAGCTTCGACGGTAGATCCCTGCTGCATGTTTCGCCTGCTGTACCAACCGTCTGAGTCTGTTGCGTTCTCGAAGGCTTGCCGGACGTTGCCGGGTTGTGAAGTTTGATAGATGAACCGGTGGGACAAACACTGGCTGATATCATAACTGATTATCGTTTTCAATATTTACTTTTGCCACTCCAATCTACTGCAGTCAAGATCACAATGGCATGGATCAACCTTTCGGAAAAGGCATGATTTGACACAGGATTACAACTATCTCAATTTTTTGTTGATCATCTTGCCCTGCTACAAGCAATGATGACGCTGATGATACAATGATGATGAGAGATGTGCATGACTGCTATGTCAAAATATAGATCGTAGCAACCTCCAATTCCATCTCTGAAGTATCTGTATCGCCGTGTTACCCTGAATCATCCAAATATCACTGTCAAAACCATCAAACGCAAGGTTACCCTACATCGAATATGACGAAGGCACCCTCATACCTAAACTGGACTAGCCTCTTTTAAACCCCCCATTGGCTGCACACATTCCAGCACAAATTAGCATAGCGATGAAGTGGTTTAAGCATTGACTTTATGCACAAAACTAACTTTAATCGAAGAGACTTGTCTCTTTGTGGACTAACCTTGCTGAAGATCGCGACTGTTATCGCTATGTTGTGTACGATAAGCCTTCCTGTTCTAAAGACATTAATACCAAGCATTCACAATGCGCCGGTCTTCAGACCTTTCTTGTCACTTGATACTTTTTCCGTTTCCCCTGTCTATTTGGAACTATTCAATCTTCGAAACAGTCATGCGAAACTTTGCTTCTGTAGAGTCTGTGCTTCACACAAGGTTCGGGACTTGCGCGATGGTTTGCCCATTTTGCAAATTGCTCAACAAAGAGGGCCAATGCAAAGGTACATACTGATATGAACGTGTCGATGCCATTCTACAACTTGCATTTATACAAGAAACTCTTTGATAGACGCCACGACATCGCCAGGTGCCTGCTCAGGAATATAATGCCCCGAATCAACACTATGCCCCTGCACCGAGACGCCGTCCTCCGTCACGTCCTTCCACTCCTTGATAGCATCAAAACTCCTCTCAATAACCCCGTGCTTTCCCCAAAGAACGAGTAAAGGACTCTTGATCTTTCTCCCATTCTTCAAATCCTCACGCGCCTCCTCAAGGTCGAGTGTCGCACTGGCACGATAATCATTACACATGCCATGCACCGTAGGGTAATCCCCCAGGCTCTTAGCATAGATTTCAAAGCACTCGGGCTCAAATATAGCCATCCCATCGCCTTGCCGACCACCCATGAACATCTCGGCCAACTCTCTTGGCTTCGCGGTGATAAGTGTCTCAGGAAGTGGCTCCTTCTGAATGAGGAAGAACCAGTGGAAATAAGCGGTTGCAAAATCGGAATCTGTCTTTGTGTACATGGCAAGCGTAGGGCAGATGTCTAGCAGAATGAACTTGCGGATGCGATCAGGGTAATCGACAGCGAGTTTATGAGCGACTCTGGCACCGCGGTCATGCGCGCAGACGAAGAACGAGCCGCTGTGGCCGAGAGCGTCCATTACATCGATGCAGTCTCGGGCCATGGCGCTTTTCGCGTATGATGCCACGCCGGCTGGTTTGGATGACTGTCCATAACCACGGATGTCGATAAGCACGACGTTGTACTTGTCAACAATCTGGGGGACGACACGGTGCCAGATGTGGAGGGTTTGAGGGAAGCCATGGATGAGTAGAAGAGCTGGCTTGGATGAGGAGGTATCTCTACTCTTGAGGCCGTTGATCGTGACGTTTGGGTCGGACTTTGTCTGGATTGCAAATGGCTGTAAATTGTCAAACATCTTGTATGCTGGTCGCGTATTCTTGAGTGGATGGAAGGAAGAATATGTGTCTGGATGAACACTCCAATTGTGGGATTATATATAACGAAGCGCCCTTTGTTAGACAAGTTTGACTTAGTAATTGGTTTCGTGGTGTTGCAACTGCGGAGAGCATCTATGCCGTCATCGTTCTAGACAAACCGGCACTGGTTAGAAGCGGTATTTTCTTCTGCCGAGCACGTCGTAACGTGACGGCCGAGGCCATCACACAATGGCAACGCAGGATACCAGTTATCCGTCTAAATTACACTATAGCGAAAAGAGGGCAAACTTTACAATCGGCGAAGATAGTGGTTTCCCGACGGCCTGGGATAAATGCACCGAAATGCCTGAGCGGACAAAGAAATGTCCACCCATGATGAATCCAGTAAGTGGAGACACGTCGGACTTTCAATGTCCGGCTTCTCCTCATTAGCTATTGTCGCCAGTCTCAGCTTCATAAACCTCACAGCAGTCTAGCATTTTGATATCAACATCTTTGACGAATACTTTCCGCATATCCCCCTCTAAATTCACATACGCTAGTCACCATAATAATGTCGAAAACCCTCAAGATCGCCGTTATTGCTGGCGATGGTATCGGCAAAGAAGTCATGCCCTATGGCGTCCGCTGTCTTCAAGCTGCAGCAAAGAAACACAATCTCTCTCTTGAGTTTACAGAGTTCGACTTCGCGAGCTGTGACTATTACGCAAAGCACGGCAAGATGATGCCTGATGACTGGAAGGATACTCTTATGGCCTTTGACGCTATCTACTTTGGTGCAGTCGGCATGCCTGACCAAGTCCCTGACAATGTCAGTCTCTGGGGCAGTCTTCTCAAATTCCGTCGCGAGTTCGACCAGTATATCAACCTACGACCGTGCCGCTTGATGCCCGGTATCCCTTGTCCACTAGCAGGTCGCAAACCAGGCGAGATTGACTTTTGGATCGTGAGGGAGAATACAGAAGGAGAATACTCCAGCGTTGGCGGGATCATGTTTGAAGGAACAGAGCGAGAGACTGTTATCCAGGATACCGTCATGACGCGTGTTGGAGTTGATCGTGTTCTTCGCTACGCGTTCGATCTTGCACAGAGTCGACCGAGGAAGAAGTTGACGAGTGCTACCAAAAGCAATGGCATTGGCATCACGATGCCTTGGTGGGACAAACGCGTGGCGGAAATGAGCAAGAATTACTCAGACGTTGCAGTGGAAAAGTACCACATTGATATTCTGACAGCTCACTTCGTCCAACGCCCTCAAATCTTTGACGTCGTTGTCGGTTCTAATCTCTTTGGCGATATTCTGTCCGATTTGGGCCCAGCATGCACAGGAACCATTGGTATCGCGCCATCAGCCAATATCAACCCGACAGCCAATTTCCCAAGTTTGTTCGAGCCGGTCCATGGTAGTGCGCCTGATATCTATGGAAAGGGTATTGCGAACCCTGTGGGTATGATCTGGGCTGGGCAGATGATGCTATCTCATTTTGGATACACCGAAGCTGCGAATGGTATGATGGTAGCTATTGAGAATGTGTTGGCGAGGTCGGATCCTGCTGTCATGACTGCTGATGTAGGTGGAAAGGGGAGCACACAGTCACTGGGTGAGGCCATTGAGAAGGAGATACTTTCTGTCTAGAAGGGCAATGCAAAGACAATATTTCGTCAATCTTCGATTGTAGCAATATCTCACTTCTGACACTGCATGTGCCTCCATTGGACGATCATAGCTGACACGAAATATGTGTTTAAACAAGGCGGCTTTAACCACATGAAAATGGAAACACTTCCGACGCCAAGCTGGGTAGTAGTGCTAGAAGGGAATGGAAGATAACGTTAAACACAATACCGAGGCCCCGCACGCTCCACTGCATTAAAACACGAGGATACGCGCTGAGCATGAACTTTAAAAGTGCAGGTTGAAGGCAAACACCATTCACATGTGTCTGTATATAAAACACTATAACTATCAGGAAAAGGCTACAAATCAGGTCGCAGAAAGTCCGCTTCATGGGTATGACAAGCTTTTGTTGATCCGCAAGAGCCTGTTAAAGAACAAGGTCGCCACTCCGCAGATTAGTATCCAGCGCTACCGTCATTATGGATGCGATGGGTCCGGGATGTTGGAAGAACCCGATAACATCCACTCTTTCCGCATTACTAATTACCATTGCCGTGGCGATGGCGTCATATACAATGCGATATAGCGCCGAGTATATAGAAAGACATATGTCGCTGCCTATGTGAGAACTATCTAGACATCCATCTATCGTATCGAATCAACCTTGGACCTATCCCAAGACAACTTTATAGAAACAACATATACATCATGAAGGAAGCACTTGTCAAAAAAGACATCTCTGTTGAGATTGTCGATTCTCCCATCCCCAAGCCTGGCCCAGGCCAGCTACTCATCAAGGTCGTCGTCGCAGGCATGTCACACATTGAACCCGACCAAGTCAACAACTAATTAACATGGTTTCAGGCACAAACCCCAAGGACTGGAAACTCCCTGCCTATATGGATAAAGAAGGCAACAGCGGTGATGATATCGCCGGTATTGTCGAAGCTGTAGGTGAAAATGTCGTTGGCTTCCACAAGGGCGATCGCGTGGCCGCTTTCCACGAGATGACTACTCCCCACGGCGCATTCGCAGAGTATGCAATCGCGCATTACTACACCACTTTCCACATCCCAGAATCCATATCTTACGAGGAGGCTGCAACTATCCCTCTTGCTGCTTACACCTCTGTCTGCGCTTTGTTCCAAGAGCTTCAGATCCCTGAACCTTGGTCGCCGCTTGCCAAGTCGGAGGAGAAACGTCCCCTACTCGTGTATGGAGCTAGCACAGCTACAGGAGCTTTTGCTATCAAGCTCGCTGCTGCTGCCAATGTCCACCCTATCATCGCTGTCGGAAGCCAGAGAAGCGAATTTGTGAAGCCCTTCCTGGACGAGAGCAAGGGCGATGCGCTGGTCGACTACACTGCTCATGACACGGAAGATAAGCTTGTCGCTGCTATCCAAGACGCTTTCAAGAAGAGCGGTGCCCCCGAGGGTCGCTGCTGGAAAGCCTTTGACAGTGTGTCCGAAGACTCGACTATCAAGCTCGTCACAAAGGCCATCGCTGGTCCTCCTGACGCTAATGGACGCAAGCCAAAATTGACAAATATCCTCATGAAGGAGAATGTTGAGGGCGCTGACCCCAGTGTCGAAGTTGTATGGTCTATGGTCGGTCAGGTGCACAAGGAGGATGAGAAGGATAAGATGCTGGGCCTGACATGGGCTGCTGCCTTCTCTAGGGGACTTCGTGAGGGTTGGCTGACTCCTCACCCGTATATTATTGGAAAGAATGGTCTGCATGGACTTTCTGAAGGTCTGATTGGCTTGAGAGATGGCAAGACCAGGGCCAATAAGTTTTTGACAATTCTGAGCGAGACACCTGGAGCTACAGCTTAAGTACGGGCTTAGAACCTCACAGATAAATGTCTATAAATCTAATCTAAAACCTCTAATGCCTGCCTATGCGCCTTCTTGTCTTCATACACCTTTCTAACTACCCGTTTTATAGTATCTAGAGCATAATGTGTGATATTTTCTTCTGCTGTTGTAAGTACGCTTTGGACTTGGTCTGGCGTCCACATGAGGTTTGTCGAGGTTGAGAATGAAGCGGTCTAATACCAGTTAGTACATATCATAGTTGTAGATTCCAAGACTTACCGAGGGATTGAAGTTTGGATTCACACCGTTTGGTAGAAGGGGGCAGTAAATGATATAAATCGTTTGCCCACTTTCCCTCTTGCCCCGGAACACTCTTGCGTATTGGTCGATATATCGTGACTCTACTTCTAAACCAACATCTGACACCAGATCCATGTTCTTTCTCGGACTGTGGAAGACTCTGGTTTCTTCTTGTAGTTCAAAGTCAAAGTCTGCGGCAAAGTGATGCAGACGCTGCACAGCTGCCCCAGTCTGCACATCGGACGAAGAATCAAAAGAAATAAAAATGTCAACGCCTCTTTCTGGTCTCGCGAGAACATGATTGGGAAGATTATTAGCCATTCCACAGTCCATGAGTCTTGTACGTCCTTGTGCTTCCCATGGCGGAAAGTGTACTGTGGAACTATCGGTCGTGGCCATAAGACCCCTTCTATTCGCAACCTCAGGGTGAGTCGTTCGTGATCTGTATGAGGAATGCTCGGAAGTATGCTCTCTTGCCATGGAGGGTTTCTCAAGTCCATAAAAGGGATTCGGATCATGTCCAGCTCGAATCGGATTTCCCCAGAGACCTTCCAATTGCTTCGACTGCAAGAATCTGTTGAACATGGCTACCAAGCGCGCCATTATCGTGTCTTTCGGAATCGAGACTAGTAGAGCTTTTATACACTCCGTTAACGGCCCTGCTGGTGCACTGGTGCATTGTCCCAGTAGAAGAGAGAAGGACTGCTCCGGACGACGGTCAACCGAATGACCGGAAACGAAAGTGCGTCCCCACGACCAAGTGGGCACATATCGATTCAGATCTGGACTTCCTATTTCCAAAGGTGAAATTTCGAGGTACTGAAAAAGCTTTTTGGGACCGGTCTTGGGCTTTCTCTCGGAGTGATTGTGTATCGCATTCAAGTCCCGTTCATTCTGAATGGTTATGGCCTTGTAAGAATATTTTGGAACACGTCTGACAGCAGCGAGAATAGGCATCGGCTCAGCTGCCTTGTTAATTCCCGACCTTTGCCAGATTTTAGACCACTGAAACGTGGCTCTACTCAATCTCCCTTTCGGCTCCCTCGACAAAAGTTGGTATGTTGCTGTAAGAGTAGAATAAAGGTCCATGACACTCAACCCAATTATGCTTTTCTGGGCTTTGCTCACAAGAGGGCCGATCAGGAAGTATGTGCCTCTTTTACTTCGCGCAACCTTGTCCAGAGCGTATACGCTCATCGGATGCGCGAGTTCACTTGCTACAGTCAGGTAATGATCAACAAGCTTTGAGATATCGTGCCGAGCAATGGTGTAATACCCTGCTATTGTCCAACAGCTGCCGCTCACACCGGCAGTCCAGGTGATGCAATCCCATAAGCCCGACTTTTTAGCCGCGGCTATGAAACCTGCGAAGCCGTACATGACTCTATAACCGCCTCCGGAGCCACCCAAGGAGAGGAGCGGAACATCTCTTGGGTCGACGATTTCGTCCGGTGGAAGACCGAGAAAGTGATGTAGCGAGTTTTCACCTTGAGACGACATCCTCAGTTTTCGCAAGTCGATGAATTCTTGTTCTTCAGGGTGTAAGGACGAGCCATGACGGACTTTTGCATCCCATTTTAATTCAGGATACGTCGTGGTGTCCGATTCATCGCGTTTTAGGGAGACTTTTAACGATACCAGGTCTGCGACTCTAACGTACCATCGATCAACAATACTCGTTGGCTTTTTTGATAATGAAGCCTTGCTTGGCTTATCGGAAGTGGCTTGCTCTATAGTATCCGGAGATATTCTTGAAGTCAAAGCCTTTCCATTCCGAAAGCGCGTTGGGCTTGTCTTATTAGCTGTTCTGAGTCGCGATGATATAGGCGTTGCCTGAATGAGGGAGACTAGGGCGCAGAGACAATAGGTTTTGGCGTAAAGATAGGCTGGGGACTTGCGAATTGATGTCAAAACGACCATGTTGGTCAATTCTTGAGAGGAAAAAGCGCATAGAGTTGAGGTCTAAAAGTGAAGTAAACAGCGTGAGTTGAGTCTTTGCGTCATTGCTGACTTTTCCGTGTTAGCCCCAGGTCGAGCAATCAAGGGCTGAGAACGAGATGCAGTCAACCACGTGGGCTCATTCAGCGTCTGCAATCATCAAGCGAACAGGCAGTGGAGATTACAGTGGAGATTTCTTTGATATTCATATCCAATACGCTGCGACATACAGAGTAGGTTCATTAGATCAACTTGTGTTAAAAAGCCATCTAACAAGAATATCTCTTGACAATTATCACTTCACTATTTACAATTCGAACATTCCATTCCTACTACCTGGATGTACCTACGTTGAAGCTCAACGTTCAACAATTAGAGCCACGCCCGGTTAGCTCAATCGGTAGAGCGTGAGACTCTTACGAGTACGCGATCTCAAGGTTGCGGGTTCGACCCCCGCATCGGGCTGTTCCTATAAAAACGATTGCAAACAAGCGAGGCATTTCTTTTTTGCAGCTGTCATTGAGTTTTGTCGTGCTGTCGATTCACAGGTGCTTGTTTTGGTATCTTTGAAGTCGGTTTATCGTAGCCGTGGTGCCGTTGGATGTGCAACATCTGCGAAAGATACCTTTTTGTAAGTGTGTTGGGGTTTGGAAAACAATTGTACTGTACTTGCTGCAATAATTTCAACAAGAACTCCAAAATTATATCCGTCATTCCCGGCCGATTAAATAGAAACTGATGTTTCTGATATTCTGGCAATTGGCACTGCAGAATTGGTGATCTTCGACATGGAGAAAATATTATCTGTGACTAAAAAGTTTGTCGTGCAGTCTGTTGAACCCTGGACCCTGTGTTCTTTTCAGTGGTCTCAGTGCACTGATTAGCGCTCAAGTTAAGACAGTGACCCAAAGAAAAAAAAAACTGCTCATTGACCAGTTCACCTTTGCTACGACTTCTCAACTGAACTACTGTTTTTGCGAAACATGGAAAACAAAATAAAATATGCTTCATCCAATATCTCGGGGCATTGTTTCCAAATGAGGCTAGACATACCTGGTGCAGTTACTGAAAGAAGGCATCGGTTCTAACGACGCAAGCCACATCCGACCCAACTTGACCGCCATTATTCTACATAAAGAAAAGCTTCACTTCACTTATGCCTTACATTTTCTGGTAACGTCTCTGATTCGTTCCAGCATTCCAACGTCGGAGCCGCTGGTGGTGTTGGTAGCTCCTTTGCCTTTTTTATTTATCTTAAACGATCGCGATTGTCAGTGAGGCAGCCAGGAGTCCAGACCGTAGACGTGCAGCACGTTATTGACACTGCCAAGACACTACTTTGGGAGGATCTGAAGCCCTAAGCTCACTGTAAAGCCTTCCATGATCGATGGTTAACGGACAAGCACAGCACAAGGTATTCCTTAGTTGCTATCAAAATGAGAAACACGAATTAGACTAATTGAGAGCAAATAGCAAGAGCACTGCGTTGAAGCATTAAGGTTGTCTCATTTCGACAAGTTCAATTGTGCAGATTACACTCGACACATGGTCCATTACCCTTATCCAAATGCCTGTATACTGGTCCAAACAAGCCCCAATGCGGGACCAATATTTATGCATACCATGGCGCAGCTGAAATATTGCCTAGTCCAAATCTCCCCAACCAAGCGAAGCCACTTCACCTCTACCAACATAACATCTCTATCTCTGATCTTCTAAACGTGCCTCGCTTAGCGACCTCTCTCGGCGCCGCCGAAAACACTAAGGAGAACATGTCAGCGTCAACCAGACTATGGCTGGATTAGCTAAGCTTATCTGAGTTGTGGTCACCGATGATGCGCTGGCGCAACGCTTGGAGGCTGAGGCTCTGCAATTGATGCATACTTACTATGCCCAATGAGTCCATATCATGCTTAAGGCTAGCCAAGTCACAACCCTAGATCCGACACGCTGGTTGACGGATGCAAGCTGGACATTAGAATCTGGTTTAGCGAAAGAGGGCCAAGGTTTATTGACCGTTCTATTTTGAAACTGAGTCGCTTCATCCCTCTTAATCACTTTCGCTTGTTTATTCTCCTCAGCAACCTTGTGCCATCCTTGTCTTTGTGGCTTTGCTTCTTTCTCCTATTATAAACCAGTTGTTATTCCTTGCGTTTGCGATCTGCATGATCTCATTTCCTTTCGCAACACCATTAATTATTATTCCCTTTCTTAACGTTCTTCTGTCAGACGCCTCTGCTGAGAATACCGGCCTGTCAGTGGACAGGACCCGAAGAAAACATGACCGTGGCCACTGTCTGTTCTAGAGAGATTGGCCAAGAGCCACGATTTATTGACTACCCAAAGCCACATCAAGGGTCAGTGGCCATGTCAACTATTCTTGCATCAGGGTTTAACTTATGACAGCCCAAACACGATAATACAAAAGCGAAAACTTGACAATCCAGTATTGAGTGGCTCTGTATTAGTCTTTGTCGCATTCATGTAAGCCACTTAACTGTATACTACTCTAGACATCGCTGACTTGGTGAGAATCAACTTAGTTCGCTTCATCCGGGAAATAGTCTGGCAAAATGCAGGGTTCGGGTCTTTGAGAAACATTCGAGAATCTTTGGAAGTATATGAAGCACGATACGACCCAGCAGTGATCCCATTGCCAAACACCACCACACAAGCAGATCTTGAAAGCCAGCAAACTGTGACTCCTCCAGAGTCTGTTATCGAGGAGCCGCTATCAGAAGCACCCTACTACTCAGTGGCCGACTACAGAAAACTGTATCTATCCGGAAAAGCCACTCCCACGGATGTCGCCCACGCCTTATCACCGCTTATCCGTCGAGACACCAGCCCTAAGGGTAAACATTCCACAGCCTGGATCAGCACAAGAGTCGACCTTGTCCTAAAGGCAGCCGAGGAATCAACTATTAGGTATCGTGAGGGAAGACCGCTTGGTCCCCTGGATGGTGTTCCTGCTGCTATCAAAGATGACTTTGACATGGATGGATATGAGATGACGATGGGTTCGAAGAATAACTACGCTGGCAAGGCAGTCAGCACTGGGTCTATCACGAATTGGTGTGTGGGTAAGCTTCAAGACGCAGGCGTCATTATTCTGGGAAAGCTCAATATGCATGAATTTGGAATGGGTACGTAAATGTGTTCATGGCCTTGTCTGTGTAGATGCATGCTGATGTGATATTCAGATACCACAGGTAACAATCCCAACCACGGCACACCGCTCAACCCTTTCAATTCAAGCTACTATGCTGGCGGAAGCTCTTCTGGTGCTGGATACGCGGTTGGCGCAGGCTTGATTCCCATTGCCCTGGGCGGTGATGCAGGTGGCAGTATTCGAATTCCAGCTTCTTACTGCTCGGTTTTTGGTCTGAAGCCTACTCACGGACGTCTCTCTTCATTCCCGACACCAAACCCTGCTCCAACCTGCTGTGTCCAGGGTCCTATAGCAGCAGACATGTACTCCCTTGCAACAATCTACGACATAATCGCTGATCCTCATCCAACATCCCGCTTCCCTCGTCTTTACAGAGAACCTTCAAGGCCTCTGGCAAAGTTACTTGGCATCTACGAACCGTGGTTCGACCTTGCGGCGCCAGGCGTTCAAGCCATCACCAAAAGAATGATCGGCAAACTCTGCACAGAGTACAACTACGAGATTGTCCCCATCACTATTCCCTTCACAGAAGAAGGACAGATCGCTCACGCCATGACTGTCTTGGCGGACGCAGCGTCTCTCCTCCCAGAATCAGCAAATACGACAACCGCAAACAAACTTCTGCTCGCTATGGGCCGTACAACACCAGCAGGAGACTATGTCTTGGCCCAAAAGCTCCGGAATCTATTGATGCAGCATCTCGCACATCTCTGGCAGATGCATCCCGGTATGATGATCATTACACCGACAACAGCCTGCGGTGGTGCTCCGATAAGACGCGGCGCTAGCGAACTCAGGTATGGGCTAAGCGATGGAGATTTGACGATAGAGAGCATGACGTATGTTTGGCTGGCCAATTTCTGCGGCATGCCTTCTTTGTCTATTCCCGCTGGCTTTGTTGTACCGGTGGGTCAAGAGCGAGCGGGTGAAGAGGCTGATGAGAACACCGTCGGGAAAGTTCCTGTTGGGTTGATGGCGACAGGTGAATGGTGTAGTGAGAAGGCTCTCCTAGAGTTCGGCGTGGAGGCTGAGGCTGTGGGAGGTGAGAATAGGTGCAGGCCGCCTATATGGGAAGACATCCTCAGCCAAGCCAAGATAGTTGCTGGGAGTCAAGAAAAGAATTACAGTTCGGATAGTGTCTAATTTCCTTTTGTCGGGTGGAGTTGAGGGATACCCGAGGTTGAAAGGCATACTCAGAAAACATTTCACAATGAGTAAAAAAAATCAATTTGTTCACAAGCATCACAAGACAACGGGTTGAGGAGTGAAATATTTTGACGTCAAGTTGTAATTTATTCATCCTAATTAAGACTATCCCAGGCCAAACAGGTCCAGATCATATTATTTTGGCTGTACTAATGTCTCTCTATGCACATCTAACATTCCCATCAATCCATGTAAACGCTCACTTTTATTTATCTACCACCTGCGAACAATCGCCCTGCGCCCAGGGTATGTCGGCACGACTGTCGCGTTCTTTCCAGAAACTCCGCCTGAAGGCAGAAGAACTGGAATGTCATTAGCTGCGGGATGAGGGGGCGTCTCGGCGACCAGCTCTGGCACAGCATTGTACTTGGACGATGGAGGATGCTTCATCGCGTCTTCGATGGCCATCTCACCACCATGTTCTTCCATGACGGTGTGTTCTGGTGCTGTTGGGTGCTCCGCAGCTGGGACTTCGGCTGCTGGTGCTTCGTGAGTGGGTGCTTCAGCAACAGGATGTTCAGCCATGGCGGGGGGCGATGCTGAAGGTTCCTCGGCCACGGGATGTTCAGGGGCTGCTGGCTCTTCGGCAACAGGGTGTTCAGGAGCCGCAGGTTCCTCAGCGACGGGGTGCTCAGGAGCAGCAGGCTCCTCAACAGGATGCTCGGGGGCAACTGGCATTTCGGCAATGGCAGTCTCATGAGTAGGTGGCATTGGTGTTATGGCTGTCGTGATAGTAGCTGGCACCTCCACCACGGGGTGTTCAGCAGGTGGTTGAGCCGGATGCTCAGCGGGAGGCTCAACTACCGAATGTTCGGCAGGAGGCTCAGCCACCGGGTGCTCAGCTGGCGGTGCGACAACTGGATGGTGTGTAGGGGCAGGTGCAGCGTGGGCAGGAGCCTGCTCGGTAACTGTATGGATGACAGTGACATGGACGGGCTTCTCGACCTCCACAGTATGAACAACCTCAACGGGCTTCTCAACTTCAACTGTGTGGATAACCTCAACTGGTTGCTCGACGGTCTGAGTGTGAACGACTTGGACAGGAACCTCGACGGTTTGAGTGTGGACCAGCGTGACGGGTACTTCGACGGGCTTTTCGACGGGCACCTCAACAACTTGGGTGTGGATCATGGTGACGGGCACCTCTACTGGCTTCTCGACTGGTACCTCGACAACCGATGTATGAACGACAGTGTTCTCCACGACGGATGTATGGACAACGGTGACAGGCCTCTCAACTTCATGAACAGAAGTTTCGATAACCGTAACAGGTCTGTCTACTTCCACCTCGACGACAGCAGTGTGGATGAGAGTGACGGGCTGCTCAACGGTCTGGTGAACGACTGAGGTTTCGGTAACCATGACTTGTTTCTCGACCTCGACAACTGAAGTGTGGACTAGAGTCACGGGCTGTTCAATGGTCTGGTGAATAGTCTCGACAACTGTGACAGGCTTCTCAATCTCCTTCTCAATCTCCACCACCGATGTATGGACGACTGTAACGGGCTGCTCGATTGTTTGGTGAACGACGGAAGTCTCAGTGACCTTGACCTCCTTCTCAACCTCGACGACGGAAGTATGAATCAGTGTTACAGGCTGTTCGATGGTCTGGTGGACAGTCTCGACCACTGTGACAGGCTTCTCAACCTCGACTTCGACGACTGAAGTAACTAAATGCTCGACGGGAACCTCGACATGCTGGACCTCTGTCACAGTAGCGTGTTGGATCTCTGTTACTACCGCATGTTCTGTAACGGTCACATGAACCGTCTCGGCAGGTAAGTGTACTGTCTCCGTCTCGTGAACCGTCTCGGCAGGCAGATGGACCGTCTCCGTCTCGTGGACTGTCTCAGCAGGTAGATGCACTGTCTCGGTGACGGGCTCGCAAACTGCTTCAGCGGGTGGTGGGTTTCTTCGAAAGAAGGGTGGTGAGGCCGTCGCCAGGCCAGCCAAGGTCGACACCGAAAGGAATGTTGATAGAAGCATGGCCTCTGAAGCGGAAGATCGACGTAGTGGCTAGGAATAGACGGATTAAGAAATGAATTTAGCGATACCAGCTCGCGTGGTAGAAAGGAAAAAGGAGAGACAAATTAACGACTGTAATTAAGACAATTATTGAGAATGGAATGAATGATACACACACCAGGCGAGTATGAAAGGAAGAGGAAGAAAGGGGAAGGAGGATGAAAGAGAAGTAACCGGCTAAAAGCGAGGAATAAGAAGAGGTTTATTCTTTCCCATTTCGGGTCATGATGTTTTGTTGCATGGGGGTTTACGTTTACGCTGTGACTGTTTTGACTATGAGACGTGGCTGCGGACCGGCAACTGTAATCCGTGTCTAGCTTGTGCTTGTCGTGGATAATATGGCATGATTCATCCAGTCTCATCCCAGCTCTGCTCGTACAGCTCCCCAAATGACGAAGCTGTAGCTGAGCTCGGAAAGAGCTCGTGCCGCAAGCAAGGGAGCAGGCTTCAAGGGGTTCAGACAGAGATGGGGATGTGTGTTTGGAGGAGGGTCTTGGCGATTAGGATATCTCGTCTCGGCAGTGATTCAACCAAGAGAAAAACCCCTGCCCTGTCCCCTGGACCCTACTCTTATCAAGCTTATCTACAGCTTTAAGCTTATGGTAGTTAACATTAACCTTGAAACTTGGCCCTCCATATCGGGCCTAGATGGCTTGGCGAACCCCTGGCCGCAGCGGATGACCAAGGTCCCGGCCATCGAGGCCCCGTTTCTTCGTTTCAGCCTTGGAACATTTTCTTGGAGAAGGTGAAATACCTGATATCTATCCGTATACGGGAGTCTCTTACTTAAAAACCCTTTTCACCAACGTTTGGGAACAACTGTCAAGTTTCATCTCCGACGGTCCTGTAACGGGAACGAGGGCTTTCCCCCAAGCTGTGCTCGCTCAGCGAGAAGAGTTTGAGATTGATTAAATAGTGGCTCTTACGCCTCAATTGTTTTCTTTTTCTCAGAAGCAAGCCACAGTATTGTGTTCACTTGACAACATCAGTCCGAACGTGTTGAGGTATCTCTATTGCTAAAGCAGCAATGCAGCGCATGTCAATTGACGGTAAGGCAGTACCTGTCTAAATGTTTCATTGGGAAAGTATATTACTATGTAGAGTTACGTAATTGCAAGGCAGATTTTGCGATGTCGAGGCATTCTCCAAAATGAATTGCTTTTAGGTTCGCAACCAAGACTAGACACAATTCTCATGTTCATGCGTGCCACAAATCTGTCTTATCCCCGGTTTTTAAGAGCTGGGGTTGACTTGGACAGTGGAGTTGGAGCTGAAACATACCCACAAGTTTTGGTCAGCACTCGTTGAGAGGAGAGTTTGCGAGCTTTTATCTACATAGGGTAAGCGAAGCTTTTGTGAAGAATCTTTCTCTTAACGAACTGGTAAACCCTAAGGACGGCTACTGCAAGACCTCACGTGTTGTTAATCGAGTGTTGGCTTCATCACTTAAATAATTGATCTGTGTTGGTTATAGGGTAGCCTAAGTCGAAACGTAGAAACCTATCCTTCACTTGTGTAAACCCCCCCGAAGAAACCAAATAAAGTTCCCAAAACGATGAGACAACCCTCTAAAGATCAAGGCCCAATGGTAGTGGCGTACCATAACATGACGCCCTCCGTAATGAGCATAACGTAAGATGACGCCCTCGAGTATTGATCGTATAATAAAAACAAATGCCTCAAAGACCCCAACTTCGTCTGTTCATCTCATCACCGTACCCTTGATTGCATTCACAAACTCAACAATGGATCTCGTTACATCAGCCACCTCAATTCAATCTACTTCCTTCCTAGGAAAAGTAGTAGAAATATGTATTGTCACTTCGGATTGCAAAAAAACAATCTCGGAGCTCGAAAAACTTGGCATCGGCTCGTTCCGCATCTTTGAGTTTAACGCAAACACCGTGTCTGATCGTTATTTCCGCGGCCAACCTGCAGAGTTCGAACTGATGGTTGCCTTTGCAGATACAGGCGACATGGTATGGGAGATCATGCAGCCTGTTTCCGGACCATCAATAATGCAAGAATTTCTCGACAGAGGCGGACAGGGAATTCACCATGTGGCTTTTGATTGCAACCATGTTCCACAGCAGAAACGCAAAGAAGAGTTCAAAAAGCGTGGGTTTGAGGTTTTACAGTCAGGTGTATGGCATGGGAAGAAGGGGACTTGCGAGTTTGTTTTTTACGACACCGAAGGAGCTATAGGAACATGTTTTGAGTCGTACACTTTTTCGGATGACTGGGAGGAACCGGATGAGGCGGTTAATGGTGTTTGATGCCACTTGGCCAGCTGAAAATCAATGTGTTAGCGTATCTATGATATCGGTGAAAGGTTCGAATATGTGGCCGCGTTCTATTGCTTCAATTGAGATCCAACCGGTTAGGCATCACATCCACTTGGCGGGCCTTTACTAGGCATCACGGCTGACTTGCATAGAGGCCTCTAGTGGGCTGTGTTTTTCACTGCCACGATCCTACAAACGACCTTCCTTAGAAAAAGAGAAATACCCCATATCTTGCGTTAGTCGATTGCATTCTTCTCTCACGACATTTAGCCAGTCATTATAATCATGGGTGCTTATACATATAAACCAGTCTCCAAATCTGAGATTCGCCTCGTCACATTCAAGACAAGCGGATCAGATGGACAACAGCTCGAAGCCAGTATCAAGAACGTGACACTCGATCCAGAGCATCCCACCACTTATACAGCGTTGTCTTATTGTTGGGGAAATGCGGTCGAGCGAGTCGAGGTCCCCTGCGACGGAGAGATGCTCAGCATCACGATATCCCTCCACGAAGCGCTGGTCGAGATCACCAAGTCTCGTCAGAACGAGCCTTTGTGGATTGATCAAATCTGCATCAACCAGGAGGATATGGTTGAAAAGTCAGAGCAGGTTTCCAAGATGAACGTGATTTATGACAGTGAGTTTGTCCTTGATGGATGAGCATACGTTCTACTGGCGATGGGTAAAAGCTAACTCTTCACAGAAGCAGAAACAGTCGTCGCTTGGTTAGGCCCAGCAGTACATAACACAGAACTCGGTATCGACTTTGTCAAAAGGGTCGGCGATGTAGCACTCCCCACAGCAACAGATATGTTCCGCTGGGACAATTACGGCGAGACTCACGAGGAGACCAAACTTGAGCGCACCGAGGCATTGACCACCGAACAATCCGGAGAACTGGGCATTCCCTTCGACGACGCTGAGTCCTGGACTGCTTTCGCCGACTTCTTCGACAGACCCTGGTACCAACGTATGTGGACAGTCCAAGAAATCATTCAAGCTCGCAAAGCACTTGTGCTTTGTGGACCGCACAGTCTTCCTTGGGAGCATGTCAGTGCTGCTGCAAGATGGTATTGCTACAAGGCCGGGGCGATTCGTGAGGACTACTCGCGAGAAGTAGATGGAGCGCGTCTGATGACCCAAATGACCACCATTGCCTGGCGTATGAAGTTAGGCAGCGAATATTATCCCGATCTTTTTGATCGAGATGCACGCCCGACATGCAGATGGGGCTTGCGCGATCTCCTTGAAAACCTACGACCCCGTCTCGCGACGGATCCGCGAGACAAGGTATTTGCGTTGTTGGGTATCAGTGACGTCGATCGTGAGTTCTGGAACGATAAAGGTATGGCGGTCGATTACTCCAAGTCTCTCGTCGATGTCTTCACGGAAGCGACCGACGAAATCATCAAGTCAGACCCTACCTCGGACCTCAATGTCATTTGGTCTGCGCGACAGAGGAACGATGAGGCCGAATGGCCGAGCTGGGTTCCTGACTGGAGACTTGACACAGGAACTGGATGTGCATGGGGTATCGGTGCACCCTTGAAAACGGAGGGCAACGATAACCCGAATGGGAGTCACGTTTACATCCCTACGACAGAGCCTCGCTCGTTGGCAGTAAAGGGTAAAGTCATCGGGCGAGTGACGTACAAGAACCAATATCGACATTTCGGCGAAATATTCCAGGACAATCATCTTCGGGAGGTCTACAACGCCTGCATGGAACGGTTATCCGCTTATCCCACTGGCGAAGACGTTGAGACCGCATTCGGGCTCACCTTGATCGGCGGCCTCCCGTTCCCTGTAGGTCTACAGAAGAAAGAGACATCACTGGAGACATACGCAGCCAAGTACATGCAGTTCTACGATAATACGCAGATGCCTATGGGAACTCCTGAAGAAAAAGCAAAGCGGGAGGAGGCGCTTGCAGAGACATACAAAGTTGGACTGGACATGTCGTGGTTGCAAGAAGTTCTATCTGCGTATTGCGAACGACGATTTGTTGTTACCGACAGTGGATACATGGGGCTGGTGCATCACGAAGTCTTGGAAGGGGACGTTATTGCTGTGGTGATGGGTCTTAAATGGCCGTGCGTTTTGCGACCCAGGAGTGGAAGGCACGACGATGGGTACGAGTTTGTTGGGTAAGTGAAACATGGAGAGATTTTGCGACAAGGGTACTAATTCACTTTGACAGGGACGCGTATTGTCACGGTGTGATGAATGGAGAAGCCATGGAGGACATCATTAGTGGAAGCGACAAAGGACAGGTATTCACTCTGAAGTAGGAGGGTCAGGTCAGGTCAATCAGTCGTCAACAAATGTCTATAGTCTAAAGTCTAGGTCTATTTTCATCGCACGCCATCCAAGGCGACCACTGCACTCGATACAAGCGGTATGTATTGTGGTATTTTGTTTTATTGTATTTCGTCTCCCGTTCGTACATGTTCGTCAATGGCGTGTTGGGTCGTCCGTCATGCTAAGCCAGTAGCTGTGGTGCACTCTCGTAGTATGTAGGTGTGTATATGTACGCAGTAGCGACATTGCCCTGTTTACTGAGAGCGGGTGTTGATGGGAATTCGGGTTTCATTGGAGGTATCTAACATCTATGCCTTAGCTCCTGTAATAATACAAATCTTAGTCAAACAATTCTTGTTGTCAAGTCCCAGCTCTTAATCAGTCCTGGGTCGCTTGCGAGACTCAGACTCACCATTCTCTCCCTGGGCGGAAAAGTACTCGAGGCTGCCCTTGGGGTCGGCCTTCATGGTCTTTCCGCCCTCCTGCCAGCCAGCAGGGCACACCTCGCCGTACTCGTCGGTGAACTGGAAGGCCTTGACGAGACGGAGAGTCTCCTCGACGTCGCGGCCGACGGGAAGATCGTTGACGGTGATCTGGCGGAGGACACCCTTGGGGTCGATGATGAAGAGACCGCGGAGAGCGATACCCTCGTCCTCGATCAGGACACCGTAGTTACGGGAGATCTTGGTGGACTTGTCGGCGATGAGGGGGAGCTCCAGGTCGGGACCGAGACCACCCTGCTTGCGGGGCTTCTCAACCCAGGCAAGATGGGTGAAGTGGGAGTCGGTGGAGACACCGAGGACGGTGGTGTTGATCTCCTTGAAGCGGTCGAGGGCGTTGTTGTACTGGATGATCTCGGTAGGGCAGACAAAGGTGAAGTCCATGGGGTAGAAGAGGAGGACGACCCTAGAAGAGACAAGTTAGTAATGGGGACAGGCAGACCATCAAGGTGTTTGGAGTTTTGCTCACCATTGTCCCTTAAAGTCAGAGAGCTTAATGTCCTTGAACTCGCCTCCGGGGAAGAGGGTAGTGGCCGTGAACTCGGGCGCAGGGCGCTGAACGAAAGCTTGAGACATTGTGGTGGTGTTTGTTTGGGTTGTTTGGATCAAAGATGATGGGATCTGAGGAGAGAAAAGAAGGAGAGAAAGAAACAAGAGACAGGCTTCCAGCGACGCGATTAAGAAGGCTCAGGAAAAAAGCAAGGACGGTGGAGCTTCATCAGGGGTCTTGCCTCCTTGTTGCCCGTGGAAGGAGGTAGAAGGTGGAAATCATTCAATTTTAGCGCGGTTGAGATAACGATAGCCTCTTGCTGATAAGGGATAACGCGTACAGTGGGCGTGGGAGTACAGTTGTTCAACGGACCGTTACCGCTTCAGCTTTGAGTTGCCTTGCCTGCTTCAACATTTTAGGTAATTAGCGTCGTCGATACAGTAAAAACTTTACGCATTGACAAGTCTAGAAAGGTGCATCATGGCCAATTCTTGGATTGGCGGTGACGCAAATGTGGACTGTTTTTTTTTGTTTTGTTTTGCCATGTTGCCATGTCATGTCATGTCAATGTCAATGCCCGCCATGCCGCTTTCGCCGCCCACTAAATTGCCCACTAAAGGGTACCTGCGATACATTGCATCGCAGTGCGGCGCAAAAAACACGTGCTGAAAACCTTGATCCCTGTCCACTTTGCATCGGCATCTCAAAATTGATTCCAAATTGTATTCTCTGCGTGTCCAATCAATCGTCTCCATTCTGACGCTTCCGGCTTCGGACTTTTTCGGTTCGGAATAGCGATATTTACCTACTCTACTCTTCCATCTTATCAGTGACATGACACCATCCTTCACCGGGAACACGATGATGCAAGTACAGTGATAGATTGATAAGGAGTTAATATTAATAATCTAGCCCAACTTCTAGTCTGTCTACCTAATGTGCTACTCCATTGCCATTCTGCGTCCCTCTTTTTGCCAGCGCATCAGCCTCTCTGATTATCTCCGACATATCATCAAGCGCTAACTGCGGACTCAGTGCGCAAATTCTCAAGGCCACTTTTCCTCGAACCTTTGTAGTCAAGATACCAGCCATGTTGCTTGAAATCAGGCTTTTTGAGACTCCCGTGTTGATCACCTCCAGTTCATCTTCCGTCAAGCCCTTTCTCGCATACCGAAATGTCACGACTCCCAAACTCGCTGAGCTGACAATCTCCCAATCGTCCAGCCTGCGCAATTCTTCTTCTGCTCTCTCTGCCAGATCAAACCCATGATCAATCATCTTTCCTAACCTTTCCACGCCAATGACTCGCAGTGTGAACCACAACTTCATCGCCCGCGACGCAGGACGTGTGAGTTCCATACTATAATTCCAAAAGTTGGGAATTTCCTCGTCTTCTATTGCAACGCCGTCGCGTAGATAGTCGCCCTCATTCGCAAAGCTCCGCACCAGGTTGGCCTTGTCTTTGACTAGCAGCAACCCGCAGCTGTAGGTTTGGAAAAGCCATTTGTGGGCATCCCACGACATGCTATCGGCGTACTTGAGACCATCTACCGCTTCGTGACGTGTGGTTGAAAGAGTCGCTGAGGCGCCGTATGCACCATCAACATGTAACCAGAGTTGTTCCTTTTTGCAAATCTCCGAAATTTGCTCCAATGGATCGATTGCGCCTGTATTGGTTGTTCCGCAAGTGCCAACCACTAGAAAGGGCACAAGGCCTGCTTTTCGGTCGTCGTGTATTGTCTGCTCCAACAGGTTTGTGTTGAATGCAAAGGATTCATCTGCAGGTAAAGTTCGAATTTGTGCTTTATCGAAACCGAGTAAACGCAAAGCCTTGGCGACAGAACAATGAGTCTGGTCTGAGAGATAAACAACGCCCTTGTGCGATTCGCCATGTGGCACGAAACGATCGCGTGCGAGCACGATACCCATCAGGTTCGCCATGGAACCACCAGAAACACAAATACCACCGGCAGTCGAAGGAAAACCAACTTGTGAAGCTAGCCACTCGATCAGAGTCTTCTCAATGACGACTGGGCCAGAAGCCTGCAATTTCGAAGCGCCCAGGGCATTGAAAGCACTGGCCACAATGTCACCCAGCCATGCAACTGGTGATGTAGGCGATGGGATGAAACCCATGAAGCGAGGGTGGTTCACGCGCATGCGGTGGTCGAATGCCGCAAATGCCTCATCGAGGACTTGATCGATCGAGTGCGCTGCACCAGGGGTGCCTATCTTCTTGAGGTAGGGGACATCTTTTGGTTCTGCGACTTTGATGATCGGGTCATCTTTTACGTCTTGACTAGTTGAACCAAGACGGTGGATGACAGACTGGATGGCTGTGCAGACAGCCTCGAGTTCATCTGGTTGGTGAAGTGAATTCATGATGATTATAGTGCGAGATGCTGTAGATGTGTTGACTTCTCTGGTATAAACCGAGATTGCGCATTCGCGATATTTATATTCTTGAAGCCTCCTGTATTATGTCTCAAAACGCTACCGTTGTATAGCCTGATAGTGTTACTATAACTGCGATCCTACCTTTATTTGTGGGGTTCAGATCACCCTACATGACATGTCATCGATGCGCCCTTCGAAAAGAACGAAGATCCTGTCAGACGCAAAGGACTATCCAGCTGTCTTTAGCTATGATAGGCTAATCAACTGGGGCAGCTCTTGCATAGGTCCATCCTGTCAGCGCGCCCTTGATGACTATTTACCGGATTGGGTAATTTTGCGAGAGAGACCAAATTCTCACACCAGGTAAGACTTTTTGATAAGCTGTACTACGAGCATGCAAATAAAGCATTTGCGACGGTGTCAATGGTTGCAATGAAAACTTTTGCGAACTAGGCGCATAATGACACGATGAACGTGTTACACCAATAGCCTGAGATTCACTCTCGCGGCAAAAGTAATCCCGATCAAAGGAAAACACCAGAAAACAACTTTGAGGTATTGAAAAGGTGACTTCTATTTAATCTTAAATTTATACGCTCTATGGTCTAAGACAGTTTTGGACAAGATACTAGGAATAAAGAAACAAAATGCAGTACTTTTCTCCCAATTACCAAACACAGCCATTCATCGTTCCCTCAAACACCATCGCGAAAGCGTCAGATCGCCCCTGGCAGAATCTCAGTAATGTTACTCTTGGCCAACTCCTTACTTGCATCCAAAACCTCCACCATCCGCTCTCTAGCCCTCCTGTTCCCCTCATCGCTCAGGTCAGCCCTGCCCATATGCTCCAACGTCACACAAATCACTGACTCCATTAGTCTCTGTGCCAACTCCCCAGCGTAACCCTGTTCATAGAATGCTGGTGTTTCGTTGACCTCCAGCAACCACGCCGTCCCCTTTGTATCGACAAGAAAGTCAATGGCAAAGAGTTCGTAACACTTATCTAAGGGCGTGAACTTGTCCGCCATGGTATGAGCAGCCGCGCGTAGGAGTTCGCCTGAGATCTGGCATGCTTGGTCAAAGACGCTCTTCTTCCATTCACCGGGCAATAAATCGTCATCCATCTTCCAGAAATCTCGCATCGACTCCTTGCTCATAAACTCGTCTTCATCTTGTAGTGCGGTGTTGGTAAGAGAGGATTTGAGGCTGGGGTTCTTCCATGGCGGCTCATAGTCATCGAGAGCTAGCAGGGTAAGCATTTCATCGAAGACGTGTACTTTAAGTCGGCCAACTGAAAGAACGTATGCGCGAACATGCCATTTCCTGCCGTCGACCGGGGGAATGGAAACAATGTATTGCTGAGCGACAAACTCTCTCAAAAGAGCCGACGGGATTCTTTCGTTCTCGCCGATGACAAGATTTTGTATCTTTTCCGAGTTGCTCATAGTGTCTTTCTCCGAAGCATTGATGGAGAGTTTTCCACTCGCGGTAATCAGAGCGTCCAATGAGTTGAGACCTGGAGTTGAAAGGCTGGGGCGGAAAGCATCCGAGTCTGAGTCACTTTCATCTTTGGACTTGGTGACTTCAACTTCAACCTCGATTTCTTCTTCGGTATCCTCGTCCTCCTCCGAGATATCGGCAGCAAGCTCAAGATTGTCAGCCAGCTCATCAATGGTACTGAATATCCGAATTCCATGACCACAATCAATCATGGCAGGCTTCAAGATCCACCAATCTCGTTCTGAAGCATCCTTCGCTTCGTTATCTTCCAAAGAGTAAAGCAAAGTCAAGTCATCGGCCGCCGCCAACGCATCTTCCACATACTCGCTATAGTCCAGCGACAGTTTGACAGTGGCGGGGCTGTGTCCTTTAAGGATGCTATCCGGCCTCTTGGTAACCCAGTAGTCAACAACACTAGCCATGTGATCCTTTCTTGCGAGCGCATCACTGTTGGGATACGCGTTGAGTAGACCATTTTTGGCCCTATTCAGCACAGCAAAATGATGGTTGAGCTCCCAGCCGTTGAGAAGCTGAAATACTGTGTCGGCATCTTCGGGGATTCTGTAACAGTCTTCGTAGTATATGGCGTCTTTTACATGTCGTTTGATGCATGTCTCAATATGCTGGTCGAGCCAGGGGTTGGCACTGTGGACGTATACGTGCATGTTTGACTTGGCTTGGTGGAGTCGTTTATCGAGTGATGTAGCCTTCTTCTGGAGGAAGTGAAGCCTGACGGGGGATTGGTAGACGAGCGAGTCTCAATTCCATGTGATCGGCAATGATATTACGACAAGCTATCATCAAGTACGTACTTGACTGACAAAAAGGCAACATCGGCAATGCCAAGTTGTGAGTGACAGCGCGACTCTTTTAAACGCCATACTGCAGCAGAAAAATGAAATATTTTTCTTTATTAGCCAAGACATCAATGGACAGTAATTATCAACAAGATCCACAAGATTGGTGATTTCGTGAGTTTTATTGGATATTTTGCTCGCCAAACGTAAGCAACATCATGAAGTTCATGATATTGTTCAAAATGCATGATCAGCCATGGCGCTCACGGTTTCCTGTCAGGGATTATGCCAGGGCTCCAACTCTTGATCGATGATCGCTCGGACCTCATGGTCCATGTTCATTCCACCGCCAAAATCCTGCCGATAGGATTTTCCGGTCGCGAGTCTTGTATCAGGTTTATGATGAGTGTTGTGGTTTGCGGCATGACAGGGGCCATCTAATAGAAACAACAATGCTTTTATCCACGACAACAGCCTCGAAACAAAATTCCATTGCCAATCTAGGTCAAAAATACAAGACGTGTCGGATTGATGTTAGAAGAATGAAATGGGTATCTGTGCGACCAATGATGCTCAATATATATATGCCAAGAGGCATTTCAACCCGCTAGGCGCATCAAGCCTCACCCTCTGCTGTCACGAAAGCCACTCCTATCCCCAAGCGAGCCTCATCTTCCAACCCTCTAGGATACTTTCGCCGCAACGTCGGGCAAAATCTGGAGCTGTGGTTCTCAAACGGCTTCTGCATGTGCAACAACGCCGAGTGGTAACTATCGAGAGAATTTCGTCGATCATGCCCAATATGCCGTTTCCCCAACGCTTTAATGCTGTCCGTATCTCCGTCTTGTGTTTTACTGTCGTCTGTTGCTGCGATGGTAGTGTCATCGGACATTCGTGGACTGCTGATAATAATAAGAGGTTCCGATTTCTGATGCCGCTTGTGTTTCGTAGGCCATTTCCGCCAGCTGTGCATGGCCTGCTTTCGATATATTTCAGCGACCTCTGGCCGGAAAGGAAGTTGTGTGAGCCAGCTATTGACCTTTTGTTGTACCGTCTCTCTGACAACGTCTTGTGGTCTCAGACTTTTATCGTAGGCCTTTATTTGTTTGTACTCTTGTCCAGACGCGAAGAGGAAGGAAGCTGATGAAGTTGAAGAGGTGTCGCTTCTTGTCGAGTCAAAGCATGTGGAACTTGGTAAGGCTGGTAGAGGTGGGAGCGGTTTGCTAGCGTAGTAGCATTCTTTTGCTGATTTGTGGTAGTTGAATGGGTCGAGATCCAAGCTCAGCTCATCGAGGGCAGCGAATATGTCTGAGATGTCCTGCTCAACGCGCCATGTATAATTGTTACGTGGAGCTCTTAAATTTTTTATTGCTCCATCAACATAAAATGTTGGAATTGTGCTGCTGGTAGTAGACATTTTGAGGTTGAAACAGTGAGCAAGCTGGGTGAAAGAGGTCTGGGCAGTCACACCAACAAATACTTTCGACATTACTGTATAACAGAAACAAGAATATACAAGAAACAGGCCCTTTTACATGACGATCATTAACGTCACACTCACAACTGCCAGACCTAGTGTGTCAAACGATTTTGGTCATTGACCAGTGAATGGCCCGAACCCCGTCTCAGGTTAGCGAACTAAAGATATTTGTGGTGATGAGAAACAGGGAACATGATGTCCGAGCTCACCGTTGATTTTCCGGCGGGATTCCGTTCGAAACGCTCCGTTTGCCAATCAACATAAAGCAGAATGAAGCTTTGTGTTGGAAGAGGTTAAGCCTAGAGGCGGTATTACACGAAAAGGTTCTTAGAAATAGTATACTTGAGCAACCCTGCCTCCTCTCGATTCAGCTACTGTATGCATGTAATTTTAAGAAAGGTTTCTTGCATGGAACTAATCCAGATCGATAAGATCCGATTCAATCGTTTATCTCGGTCTTGACCTTTTTCTGAAAAGTAGTTACGGTGGCAAGGGACAGGGTTGTAAGATCTGTACGATTACGGCACAAACTGATGAGTTACCTACCTATACCAGGATAGATAATGTTTAACTTTAGGATATCCTAGGGTCAGGCCTTCAACTTCTTCTCACATGCAAAAGCATAAATATTGATTCTATTTGCATGAGAGCCATAGTCACTCAGGTTCCTAAATGAGATCGGCCCTTTTTCAAGCCGAAGGCCCACGACACTAGCTCTAACAAATACCTCGACTTTTCAACATCAGTCTGTCTACGATATGATCTCCATTAATATGGCAGGATTGTTCGACGTCATCGGAATAATTTCTCCATCGCTGTAACCACATTCGGCTCTTCAACCGAGATACCAATCGGAAACGACTGATTTTCCCGATTAACAGGCAAAATGCAGGGCTGTGGCCCAGCCTGACCCTGTTAGGTACTCTGAAGGTTGATGCTCACATGCAACGCTTCTCGAGGCGACATCAAAAGTTCCCGCCTCCTCAAGATTATAGTAAAGATCAGTCTTGGCTATTGTTCACATTCCTTTTTCGTCCAGCCGACTATATCTTTTGGTCGACGTCGACACAGAAAACAACATAAGATCATAATTGCCGACAATCTCTTTTACATCGCTAGGCTATACAGTTACCCTACTTGCTTGGATAGAACAACACGTGCCCTTCTCAATCAATTGTTGCTCAACCTACTTCCTCACATGATTGCCGAGGGCAACTTGATGCTGTTCATGCTGCAAAGTAGTGGGGATAAGAATTTAAAGAGAGAATGTCTATTCGCCAACCAAACATCTATCTGTATCTCAACTAAGTCAAACCTGATTAGGAACAAAGATCGACTATAGACCCTTCCTGCTACTTTGAAGCCACTCCTGCAAAACCCTCTGTGCAACATCCATCCCCTCACGAACCACTTTCGCCGACTCCTCAGCCACTTGGTAGGCAGCCTCGGAAGCAGCAACAGCCTTCTTCGCCTCTTCAATCTCTCCATTAGTAGCCATCGAGACCGCTTCTTCGGCTCGTCGCGAAGCTGCGCCACCAGCCCAGGACGCCCTCCGTTCTGCGTCTTGTATCCCAGCGACGGTATCACTGAGGGACTTTGCTGTATTAGAGGCCATCTCGGCGGTGATCTCGGCGCTGTGGCGCGCTGCTGCATCGTGTCGCGCGGCATTTTCCGATTCTCGAACTGATGCCTGTGCCGCTCGGACAAAGTTCACCATCTCCCTCGCTCTATCGTGGGCGTTCTCAGCAGATTGTCTAAGATAAGTGGCAAGTCGTTCATTTTCAGCCTTCTTCTTATCATCTGGCTTCTCAGCGTCTTCGCAAGCTACGGCTGCGTCAAGAACCCTTCGTGCTTTGATAATGGCGTCCTCGGCTGGGGCAGTAGCTTCTCCAAGCGCAGCCCAAGCCCGAGCAGCGCAATCGTAAAAGTCGGAGGTTTTGACAGTTTGGGCTTGCACCGCGTCACGTCGTGCTTGAACGGCAGCATTGATCATCTGTTCTTCGTACTTTCGTGCCGTGATACTATAGTCACGGGCTTCCTCGGCGGCAGCCTTAGCCCTGGCGGCGTTCTCGGAGACAGTCCATGTGATGGTGCGGACCTTTTCGCGGTAGGAAGAATACATGTGTACCCACGTTCCGACAGTCACGCTAATTAGGCCGAAAATGACGATGGGAAGCAGTGCTGGCGAGAAGAAGGGTAGAACGGCTGTAAGAGACCACCAGTTGAGAAGTAGCCAATATGTTTGGGTATGCTCAAGATAGCAGAAACGAAGAGGTCCATAGATCTTACTGATGGGGGCGAAAAGATACGCAAAGATAGACGTAACAACAGAAATGGCGATGAACAGATATTGTTCCCATGGTTCTAGTGGAAGGGAGACGTTGTAGTGTACGGACAGATGATAAGCGAGGGCGAGCAAAGAGCCAACTGGAAAGTCCAGGGTCAGTAATTGATGGATCTTTCGATACTGGATCTATCCCACCTTTTAGATACGTCCCAACGCTAGTAGAGACAGTCTTCAAAGCATAGAACGGTCCCAGAAGTGAAGACCAAGTACGGTCACTATTCTCTTGGCCGTTTGGCAATGACCAGATAGCACCAAAGTACAGTGCAACGATGAGGACAAGTGGGTTGGACAATTGAGATATAATCAGGGTTTGTACATCAGGAAATATTGGTGTCTGGTTGAATACAAGGGCGATGAAGATGATAGTTTTGAAATGAGGTGCAATTACTCTTGACAGAGATTCCAATGCGGGGAACAAGTCCTCGCCAGCAGTTTGTGCAGACATGACTAGAGTTGCCGAAGCTGGGATGAGCTTTGGCGAGATAAGAGATAGTACGCGGAGATTATCGAGGGTTTTTAACAGACACCTTGACTGGAAAGTGAGGCTTGCAGAGCCCAATATGCATGTATATGTATGCACAGTTACGTGTATAAGACAGTGCCTCACATTACTGGTCCAATAGTCTCCGCGTTTTTCTTTGGAGCGGGCCTCTGGGGAAATCCATTGTCCCATAAACTTGTTGTGTTGCGTTCGATTTGCTTCGATTGGCGAATGATTCGCGAGGTTGTTCCAAGCTTGATCCATGCCGTCGGGCTCTGAAATCCTGTGACGCGGCCTGACTCAGTGGGGATGGCCTCATTGTGCCACCAGCTGCCACGTCGGCAGGCCTCAGCCTGAATATTAATATTATCTATGGACCAAGATTCTCCTTCTTACATCATCATTCTATGCACAGTCTTACTCTGACCTTCTATGGGTCAACTTGGGTTTCGGTTGCTTCTTGTACTGAATGTGGTGGCTAGTCGTGAATCCCAAAGCCATTTGCCCCGACCAGTACATATTACTGACTCGCGGAAGCAATTCCCTTAGTGACCTTGTTGACTTGTCAGAGGTATTTGCGCAAATTTGTCTAAGCACCATTCGAGCTCATCGGGGCCTTTTTTCATAACGAGACCTGGGCCAATGGCTTTATATTGGATCCTTGAAACAGATCTGAGTAAGATGACTAGTTGACCATTTGCATGGCAGATACCTATTACCTTGCATTAGGGTATCGGAAGAATTAGCCGCCAGGAGCATAAGAGACGAAATTATTAGGTCATTTCATAATACTTAGCTCATATCTCTTAGGTTATTTATTTTTATACTCTAAAGCTTAGAGGCCAACTTTTCTGGAACCTGCTAGCCATGATAATATCCTGTTGTGCCTCTTATCACGAGTCTAAAAATGGTTAGTCCCAAATCGATCTCCAGATTCTAGCACAGCTTCAAGGCTGCCCATCAAAGAATACCGTGGGGAAGGTCCAAGCGATGAAATAGTTGAAGTTTCGTTCCAATTTACCAATGGAAACTTGTTTACCAATCTGGGGATCAGCTACCAACCTTGTGGTTCGATTTATGCCCATTGCCTAGTCAACTTTACATTTATAAGCAAAGCCTGCGGGGTAACATTGTCCAGGAAGGTACAGCCGATCCGTCAAGATTCATGTCTTTATAAGACACCACAGCACTCACAAAGATACAAGTGATATTTTTCTTTCTTTTGAGCGTAAAATCCTCTCGCACATTTCTCATCATCCTTTATTTCCCACCCTTAGCGGTAATAGCTCTTCCAGACAACATGATCACTTCAACACCACTGCTAAACAAGGACTCGTCAATTCTAATCATTGGAGCGTGAGTGACAATACTGTGCAATACGCAAAGTCTCGATACACTGACGATAGGAAACTAGAGGTACTTTCGGTATCAGCACAGCTTATCATCTCTGTAAAAGGGGCTATACAGATGTCACCTGCATCGATCGCCACCCATGGCCTAGTCTAGACTCTGCCGGGCATGACTTGAACAAAATCATGCGAACGGAATATGACGAGCCTTTGTATACGAATCTGGCATTAGAAGCTCTTGAAGCCTGGAGAGATCCACAATGGAAAGGCATCCACTTCGAAACTGTACGTAGTCAATACCCTCGTCTTCTCGTAGCGACTAGGAGTTGACATATCCAAGGGACTCATCACTACTACTACTGGTGACGAGAAAGCTGAAAGGTTTCTCGAAAAGTCGTACGAAAATTTGAAAAGAGAGGGAAAGGCTACGAAGCTCGAACTGATCCAAGGGAAAGACCAAATTGTCAAACATGTGCCACAGCTTAAAAATGCAGTTGGTATTGAGAACTGGAAAGGTCTGTATAATAGCTTTGGCGGTTGGGTCCATGCTCGGAAGGCCCTTGAACATTGGGCAGGAGAGGCAGAGAAGATGGGCGCAAAATTTGTCTCCGGTTCCCAAGGTACCATGACGGGTTTGGAACTAGATGCTTCTGGTGTCATTATTGGAGTCCGAGTTGCTGCTGGCCATGTCCTTTGGGCCAATCACTATATCCTGAGTACGGGCGCCGCATCTCCCCAGCTTCTTCCAGAACTATCCACACAATTGTGGTCGAAGTGCTGGACTTTGGGTCATATCCAACTCACCGAGGAAGAAGCTGCCGAATGGCGGGGTGTACCAGTGATTTACAACTATGAGCTCGGCTTCATGTTTGAACCAGATCCCGATACCAGTAAGTTTTTGATGTTATATGCTCGCAAAGTATAGCTGACAAGAGTAGATCTCATTAAAATCTGCGATAACAACCCTGGCTACCAATATCGGAAGGGTACTTACACTGACGAAAACGACAAGACGACGCATTACTCGATCCCTCGCTACTCCAGTGACCACCCCCAAGATGGCATCCCCTTCGAAGCCGAGATCGCGATCAGGAAGTTCATCGACACGGTAATGCCACAGTTCTCCGACAGACCTTTGTTCGATGCTCGGGTTTGTTGGTGTACTGATTCCCCAGATGCTCACTGGTTAATCGACAGATATCCCAAGCATAGTTCTCTACTTCTAGCGACAGGTGATTCAGGCCACGCGTTCAAAATGTTTCCCATCATCGGAAAGTATATTGCCGACGCCTTGGAGGGCCTTCCTTCAGGCTTGAGGAAGGAGTGGGCTTATGGTGGGAGGGTCGCTAAGCCTGCTTCCCATCGACCTGACACGGGGATCAAGGATTTGAGGAAAGTGTTGAACATCGAGTCAGAAGCGAAGCTATAGTTGAGCTCAGGATTTACCGGCAGTAGAGTTATACAGGTGTTATATTTTGGAGGTATTATTAGATGTTGTTATTGTATTTACTCCAGTAAATCTTAACGAATCTCAAGTCTTTCAATTTTGTTTGATATCTCCTTTTATTCACACCCTTTTATCGCGATGAGAAAGGATCGTC
Organism: Fusarium sporotrichioides; assembly: GCA_019054645.1. NCBI lineage: Eukaryota > Fungi > Ascomycota > Sordariomycetes > Hypocreales > Nectriaceae > Fusarium > Fusarium sporotrichioides. Next base: position 4,537,241 of record JAHKNS010000002.1, on the reverse strand, counting down.
TTCGAAGCTATCCATTCTAATCAGCTCGTGAACGCAGACGCGCATATTATGAAAACAACTTACAATGTGTTCCCGAAGCCATCTTGGCACACGCTTCTGCCCTGCACGTCACTGCATGTTGAACCTTCAAGCACAAGACGTCCTCCCGGACCTCGAACAACTGGAGTGGGGGCAGCTGAGGCCACAGAAATGAGTGAGATCAAGGCGATGGAAATGAATTTCATTGTGGAAATAGTGGTGAGGCCGGCTCAAAGGTATATATGTGATTTTGTTGAAAGTGCGAGTTACAAAGAATGCGAATACAGATGCTGGAATTCATGTCTTCGAGTGAGTCTAAAGGTTTAAGTACTGACAAAGTAATATTAGTGGTTAGTGATATTGAAACTGGAGTTGTGTTTTGAAACACCATTCAGACATCTTTTCGGTTTCAGATTTTTGTGGCAGTGTCGAAGCAAGGGAGTGAAGCCAGCCACTCATATAATGATTGGCCACGCATGCATGGGGTTTGAAGTTATCAGACACGAAGTGGGTGTTAAATAATTATGCATATTCATGGTTGTATCTACGGCTTTCTGGGGCTATTACTTGGATCGCGTGATGATGGCGTACCGGTACCATGAGTAGCACGATATTAGACTTTCTTGCTCCACCAAACAGTTCAATGTATTCGCTTAACTCAAATCGCAGCTTCGCGGGTTACTACATGTCTTGAAACATCCGGAATGGGGTGCCAATGGAGACGATCTCTGCTCGGCTACTTCGGATGGTTGCAAGGTCCTAATCCTCAGCCAGCAAATTTTCCATTTGGTTACCAAAAAAGAAAAAAGAAGAAAGGTTTGCAATCTTTGCTGTTTGTGGAATGCTGGAGCTGCTCTATGATTGCGACATCAGGTTTGCTTTCATTTTAGCTACCTAGAGTCCCACGTTCATCTACGTCACCATCTCAACTACGTCATCTGCCGACCAAGCCGACGAGATATAAAGTCAACCTTAGCCAAGCCCGCATCTACAAGACGCACACACAAGTCACAATATCACAAACCAATCCACTTCATCATGTCTAAAATCATCGACGACGTCAAGTCTGGTCTCAAGGGCATTCGTGGAGCTGGCGACGCCCTCCGAGGCGAAGTCCTCAACGCCACTGATCAAGCTTTCGACACGGATCCCAACCACCCCAAAACACTCAGCAAAGAGACCGATAACAAGGCCATCGCCGAGAAGGGAAAGCAGGATATGAGAGGCGCCGACAACATGATTGCGCGCCGCGAGTGGGAGCACAAGGGCGTCGAGCCTCCCGCCCATGTTGGACACAGAGAGCATGAGAGACCGAATGAGGCTCTTAACAGAGAACCTGGTACGATTTTACCCGGTGAAACGACTACATATGGGAATGGAAGGACTGAAGAAGATGCAGTAAGGGAAGCCGGGGCGCATGTGCCTGGTGAGCAGAGGTTGGCGTAAGGTAGACGAAGCGATCAAGGTGATTATCTCTTTTTTTATGCATTTCATGATTGTTTACTGACATTCTTCTTCAGTTCAACATTCAGTTTGACCACATTATATGACGATACCCCTGAGAAAGGAAGATGTTACGAATTTAGCATGAGCTATAGGTCTAAATCAAAATTACCTCATTTAAACACCTTTTCGTATGCCACTAAGATGGCAGATGATGCATGAAATATGTTTATAAAGCATTGTAGATTCATTATTTCTTTATTCTGCCTGTATCTGTAGTTGTGTACCTGTGATACACATCCTATTATCCAAACTTTGTAGTTCCACTATTCATCCCGATACATTATCTATTTCTTATATCCCTTCTCAGCCCCTTCATATTTCTCTCCAAACGTCTCAAACCACTTAGCAATTGCATCTGCTCCCATACCAGCACTAATCGTCTCATCACCTCTCTCAAACTTGGGTGTGACCTCATCCATAAACTCCTTCACCGTCAATGTTTGAGGTGAGTACTCCTTCTTGTTATCGTCGGGGTTCTCGCGCTCCCGGTGCAAGTCAGTAGCCACCATAGGCGGTGCAAGCTCAACGACGCGAATACTGGTATCCCTAAGCTGCGTTCGCAGGTTCAAAGACCAGAAGTGCAGCCAGGCCTTGGTGCCGTTGTAAACAGGGTTGATGATAGAGAAAGGGATAAAGCCCAGTACGCTTGAGACGTTCATTATCAGAGCGTTCGGCTTCTCTTTAAAATGTGGAATGAGGTTGAGAGCAAGATGCATTGGTCCACGGATGTTAATGTCGATTTCCTGGTCAGCCTTTTCCAGAAAGTCGTCATCCTTGAGGACTTCAATGGGGCGCTGGACACCGGCGTTGTTGATCAGGCAGTCGAGTTCTGGGTGTTCGCTAGTGATTTTTTTGACAAAGGCGGGAATGTCGGATGTTTTACCCGTGTCAAGAACGTAATATCCCGCAGCACCGATCTCTTTGACTGTTGACTGGAGATTCGACTCTGTTCGACCAGCGATGAGAACCTTTTTGCCCTTGGAGATGAGATACTCGGCCAATGCACGACCGATACCACCACCTCCACCAGTGACAACAGCACACTGGAAAGCGAGAGCGTCTTGAGTCATTTTGCAGGATTTGATGATTGGAACTGAATAGTAAGGTTGTATCGGTTCAAGTTACTGAGCAATTACTGAGTCTCTGTTCGTCTGTATATATAGTGGAAATATGGAACTTCGGCACTCTTGCTGTGGAAGTCATAGCGTCATTAGAGGCGCTACGTATCAAACAAAACCCACAAATCTTCGGACTCAATGCCAGAGGGCCGACAAATCCGGATGAAACCATAACTAAAATTATAATGACGTAAATTGATATCAATATAGCAACATGAAAACGTGGTTTTTCCGCGGCGTCTTTCCAATGTAAGACGCATTAAGTAACGTAGCGTAGGGTGTATGTCAGATCCTAAACTCCTCTCCACAACTCCGCAGTGAGACCGGAACGTTGTCAATTTTTCCCTATGTCTTCACAGAGAATTTTGGCAATTTTAAAGTCCTGCTCAATAGCTGGACTATAGAGTGAAGACGCTTCAAGATACCCCAAAGCAAAGGTGGTCCACCTCTTATCCACGTCAGAGACGATGTCACGAATGTAAGGGTATGGTGATACGCTGAGCGCGAACACGACGCAGATTTGGCCGAATATTCTATACATGATAAGCAAACTTGCCATGGGGCAGTACGTGGGTGAGTATCTTACTGGCTGCACACGAAGAACTTAAGGGGATTGCAACTCCTCATGGAGTCGGTGACTTGGATAACGGAAGACCACGCTAACACAGCGCTTATGGCATCGCGACATTTTCGAAGATGACCTTCGGTGAGAGAAGATGGTCTTTCCAAAGCGCGGTGTCTTGTCAAGTCAGCATATGTATATATTCGCACGAATGCATACTCACAGTAGAGGCCGGCCGATATGATATCGCGCAACAAAATACCGAGCATGCAACCAAGCCGTTACAAGTGCATCAGAAGGAGACTCGGCCTGCGTCAAAGGTGACTTTGGATCGAACTGCAGCATAGGTGGCAATCTTTCTCGCCACTGTTCCAATTGACGAATAAGTTCATCCTCGACAGGCTCAGGCGGATAATCGGCCGTTGGATCTATCTTTGTGAGCATTTGACTTCTACATTCTTGAACGTGGACTTACTAAAGTGAAACAGACTGTTACGTGCTCTTGTCAAAATAAGACGATGCGCAAGTTGCGATAGAAAATGATAGTGGAAAAACGGATCGTCGCCGGGGTAACGAAACGAGCCAAAGGAAGCAATGTCCTGTGCGGAAATAAATTTCGGTAGAGCGATGTGTTCTTCAAGTTGAAGGCAGTTGCTGGGTGGCAGATTCAGTTCTTGGGAGAGGACAGCTTCGAACATGCTTGTTATCCAAAAGAGGCGAGACTGCATATCGAGCATCCACTCATCTCGGTCTCTCGCCACACTATCAAGGTCAGCTATGTCTCTTGTGCCTGTACAGATGGTCTTTTTACTTGTTCCAGAAGTAGGCACTGCATGCACTCGCCTTGGTCAGCATTGCCCACCAGTCCACTGGCCGAAGAGCCTCTGCATAAAACAACCTATCACTCATCAGTACGGGGTTTCAGGCCGGTTCGAATCAACTTACCCGGACAACAAATAGAACTGGCACGCCTGAAGATCCTGCTCACACATCAAAAAGCCAAATCTCTTCCTCGCTTCGTTGAAAAAGTCTAGACCAGGCATATCTTCATCCTGGCCACTACCAAAATTGGGATAGGGACTGGACGCAGGGGTCGGCATAAAGCCCGCTTCTCGCATAGCCCTTTGTCCCATCAGTCCCAGTGCCATGACTACAAGGACGATGCAGCTTTCGATACATATGCCAAAGTTTCCATCAATTGCTACACCCAGTGTGCGTTGGAAATACGTCTTTTGGTCCAAGATTGGCGTCGCAAGATTGAAAGTTGTGAAATAAACATCAGACAGCTCCTTCAACGTCGCGATACTCAGTTTCGAAAGCCAGTCAGATGACATATCCACAGATGTCGCATGTGGTAGTTTTGGCCTCGCAGCTTCCAGTCGCGTCGAATACACCGCGCCGTTCATCTGACACATCAGCTTCACGGATTCAGGAAGCGCAGCTTGAATAGCAGGCCAGAAAAGAACTTGGTGCGCGCTGAAGGATATTACTGGGTTAGGATCACTTGTCGCTGTAGAGGGCGATTCAACGACCGTGTCGCGGCGTTGGAGCAGGAACGAAGGTACGCCGAGAACTTCGCTTGAGTTGGCAGGGGATTTGGGATTGAAGGGACGGAGAGCTGTAGAGAGAATTCGAGCTGCTTCTGGAGGGTTGGAAGAGTCTGACTTCTTCCCATCATCTATTTTGCCCTCAATGCGACGGAGAATGTTGACAATCATACCAAGCGAAGCTTCGTTTCTACTGATGTTAGTGTGCTGGACTCCATTCTGAGTGGACGGGCAAACTTACCGCGTCGCCTTTCGCTGCGTAAATTTGCATTGAATACCGAGAGATTTGCAGAGTCCGCATGGAAAATCTTCATCACATCTTGTTTTCTTTTGGCGACAATATTCACATGCCTGCATGACACTGTCAGATTGTGTCAGACAATTCTCATGGAGATGTTACCTGTCTCGCGATGAAACCGCGTTGCCTCTTGGAGGGAGGTCCCTCATCGGAGGCGTGTGCCTCAAGAGCAGGACTGCTCTCTTCTCGTTCTGCCATGCAATATCGATTTCTCGTTATTACTATAGTTCTTGGAGATGTTAAGATGGCCGGGGAAGGATGACAAACTCCGGATATTCCACGTGCAGGAATTTCATGACACTTCGATAGATGGATATGACGCTTAAAAGAATTTACCATTCCTCAATAGCAACTATGCGACGCTTAACAACGATATAAGAGACTGTTAAACTTTTCAATATCTAGTCAGGTCATTGTACGAATATCCTTGGTCACGCGATAGAGTACTGAATTATTCTTTATTCTTTTTCATCTGATAATCCGCCCAACACGTTTGCATCTACGCCTTTGTCGCAACAACAAACAATCTAGGAAACGGCAAAAGAACCTTTCCATCATTCTGCGTCCTGTAAGCCTTCTTCAGCTTTCCTAAGTAAGTCTCAATGAATTCTTTCTTCGCGTTCTCGTCAAGTGGGTCAACATAAGGACGAAGACCCGTGCCTTTGACCCATTCGACAATACCCTCATGGTTCTCCATCACGTGCATATATGTCGTCTGCCAGATGTCAAGCTCTGCGCAGAGAGGCTTGAGGCCATCCCAGATCTCGGTTGGTGAAGGGAATTGGTCACGGGAGATATTGGCGCGCTTGAGCGTCTCGGACCAGGGTTTGTTGGGCATGTCAGCCACTTCGCGCATCGAAGCGTGGCTGGGCTCATCAAGGTTGTAGGGAATCTGGAATGCGAGACTTCCACCTGGCGCGAGATGATCCAGAAGTCGTGTGACGATCTCGATGCGTTTTCCATTAGGCAGCCACTGAAACACAGCGTTGGAAAACAGCACATCGACAGGAACGTCAGGCTTAAAAGATTGCAGATCAGCAACCTCAAAATCAACGCTTGGCAATGTTTCCTTTGCTTTCCTGATCATGTCCGGGGATGTATCAAAGCCCGAGATCTTTGCATTAGGATATTGCTCTGCTAACACGGCCGTCGAGTTACCGGGCCCACAACCGATGTCCACGACGCGCTTGGGTGACAGGTTGGGCACGTGAGCCAAGAGATCTATGGAAGGTCTTGTGCGATCCTTGAGAAACTTGGAGTATTGGTCTGCGGACCACGTATCCTTGTTGGCTTGTGCCATTGTGGCGGAGAAGTATCTCTTTGATATTGGTTGGTGTCGCGTGAGGGAATGAAAAAGATGACGTCGTGATAGTGAAACGACACGAGACATTCTTGCTGTTTATTTGAGCAAGTCTGCGATACTGATACCAGAGTAGTCTGTAGCACAAAATTCCATATAGTGGCAGGAACTTCGATATTTATAGTAGTCAGCCAGTGTTTTCATGGCTAATATGACCATAGCAAGGGAGGCTATTCGGCAAGATGATGATGACTTGCTAAGCAGGTGACGGATCTGGCCGATTCGGAGTCCGAAGGTCTCGTCCGAGTGAGCGGGACCGATTCGGCTGAGTGTCGGCTTTTCGGAGGTGCAATCGGCAAACGGCACGGCGACAAGGTCGATTTCATGATGATTGTCGGGGACAGAAGTCTTTGCACCTGATAATTGTAGTTATCCAAAGTTTTTCCGGCTTTAGTGAGGGGCAAAATGTCGGGTTTTGACCGACTACTAGAAATTGTCAAAGATTGAGTGAGGTTTATGAGAAATGGGCATTGATACAAACGTGCAAGTAGTTGACAATCAAGTCGTTCAGCAAAAATGATACCGAAGGTAGATTGACCCGAATAATGCACATCATCGAAGCAATCCATACAATATAAATATGAACATACCTCCTATTACAACTTAATGATTAAATAGAGTACGGATATGTCTTCCATGTTTTCATCGAGTCTTACCCTGGACCAAAAGACTCAGGACAAACTCAGGGCTAGGAACAAGACACTTTGTAGAAGCGAGCCAATCATCAATGGTTCCGGCCGCGTGGCCTAATGGCTAAGGCGCTAGATTTCGGTCTCCAGCAACTGAACTCTCTAGAGATTCCAGGTTCGAATCCTGGCGTGGTCGATAATTAGCTGGTTTCAACTTTTGTCAGTTTGAGCAGGGTTTTTCTTTCTTTCTTTTTTCTTTTGATGAATAAGATTGAACATTGAATAGCCCCCTGCTTTTGCATAAGACAGACCAGACAATAGTGCTTCCCATGATTTTTACTTATGCAAGTATGTACTATTACTAAGCCTTCATGAACAATTCAGGGTCCAATAGCTACGATGCTTGTTCTCCATGTCTCCGCCAACACCAATTTAGTTAGCTTATACCAGGAACTCGGTAGCTGAACAAAACAACACACACTACCGTTGACACTATCGAATAGGGTGGGTGGGTGATCCAGTTCGAGACCGCCCAACAAGATGTCACTGTTTCGCTAACCATGCAGGTTGAGATTAGAAGGCAGCGAGACACAGCGAATAAGAAAGGAAATCGGTCATATTGATTCAGACTTGAGTCGTGACAAGCATACACCCGAGTCTTTGCATGGCACGTGAACTTGTCGAGGATTATTCCATGGGTATAACGGGGAGAAGATATCATTGCAGATCTCTTTGACTGCCGAAAATCTCTGTGACAGGGCACTCCACAGCTTTCTGACATATCAGATTACTATCTTATGACACTCTATCCTTAACAATTGCCATGCTGTAGATACTCTCAGACCTCTTGGCTATGATTGTCTTACCTCCTACATTCTTCTCATCATACGACCTTGTCGGTGACATGCTGATGTCAAATTAAAGGTCCATATTACTCATCAATAAGTCAGGTACCGAAACACTAGGACTGCCAATAGCCCTATGGACCGGCCGAAGAGGCGCTGGCTGAACACCCTCAAAGTAGCTGGCACTGCGCCACGCCAGAGTACACTATCGAACGCCTCTTGGTTTCCACAACACCAAGCAACCGAAGCAACGATAGGGGTAATAGAGGAAAAACAAATCATGATGGATACTTCATCCAAGTACAAAAGGAATGGATTAAGCTGCCCTTCTCAAGACTTTTCCCTCACCCTCAACCGCCCAACTCGGTCCGACACTCGTTCGTTTCTGCCTCTCTTCGTTTGGTTTTATCCAACATTCCGCTCACTATGCGCTCTTTCGTTGCATTTGCGGCTTTGGCCCTTTCGGCCGCTGACCTGGCTTCTGCCGGTCCCTGCAAGCCTCGTCCTACCACCACAGAAGCCACAGCTACTTTGGTAGCCACAGCTACCTTAGGTAGCTCAACTACCGCAGATGCCACGGCGACCTTGGCTACCACAGCTATCACAGATGCAACTGAGACTTCCGCTGGTGCTGATGCTACCACTCTGCCTGAGCCTCCTCTCAACGAACCCATTGTGAACTCCTGTGAGGGTGGTGGTATGACTGATCTCACCCTCTTCACCACTGAGGGAGACGTAAAACCCAACGGAGAGGACGGTTTCACTGGCGATGGAAGCCGAGATACTTCTTGTGCTCAGCTCTCGGCTGAGTCTACTGGTCCCACTCGCAAGCGTGCGAATGCTGGTGAAGTCGCCGCTCTTGGGCAAAGCCTCTCCGGCCTGAACACTCGCACCAAGTACACTGTCCAACTCTACTACCGTGTTGCTGCTTCCCCCTCTGGCAACACTGACTGTACCCTCGAGGCATACATCGGTAACCTTCGATTCTTCAACACTGGCATTTTCGCCAACAGTGCTGGCGTCAGCTACAACCAGGTCCTCGTTTCCACCAGTGTTCCTGCTGCTCAGGGAGAGCTGAGCATTAAGACCACCTGCACCAACGGAGGCTCCGCTTCTGTCCTCATTGACTCTATCTTCATGTCCAATCAGGTCACTCCCGAGAACATTGGCAACTACCGCCTTGACTTTGGCGATGGCCAGATTCGTGAGCCTACCAATCAGCCTGCTACCACTGTCGGTACTCAGCTCCCTCCTACTACCCAGGATAGTGCTGCCACTAGTACTGAAGCTGCTGAGGCTAACACCACTTCCGCCAGTGGAAACGGTGGTAATGGCGACGGTAACAGCTCTGCTCAGCCTACCTCTGCCACCCAGGGTGACGCTACCTCCAAGCCTACTCAGGGCAACTCGGAATCCACCGAAACTGGCGCCAGCAAACCCACCACTGCTACCCAAGATGGCGAGGAAACCTCTCAACCCACTCAGGGTAGTGGCTCCCAGACAACCCAGGGAAGTGGTTCCGGCTCTCAGTCCACTTCTGTTGCTGGCGGAGATTCTTCCGCCACCACTAGCGTCGCTGGAAACGATGGTGATGCCACTACTCAGACCCAAGGATCCGGCTCTCAACCTACTACTGTCACTCAGGGCTCTGGTTCTGACGCCACCACCGAGACCCAGGGTTCTGGATCTCAACTTACCAGTGCTACTCAAGGCTCTGACTCTGACGCCACTACTCAGACGCAAGGATCTGGCTCTCAGCCCACCACTGCCAGCGATGTCTCTACTGAGACCAAGACTGATGGTGCCGAGACAAGAACTAGCAACGCTGCCTCCGAGCAGACTCAGAGCTCTGATGCTGAGACTCGCACCAACACAGACGGCTCTGAACAGACTCAGACCCAGACTGCTTCTTCCCAGGGTACTCAGTCTAGTGCACCGGTATCTGAGCAGACTGAAGCCACCTCCGTTCCTACCACCACCGCCCCTGTCGATGCCGAGTCCACTACTGCACCTATCGATGCCGAGTCCACTACTGCACCTATCGATGCCGAGTCCACTACTGCACCTATCGATGCCGAGTCCACTACTGCCCCTGCTAACACTGAGTCTACCTCTGCCCCTGCTGGTTCTGAGTCTACCTCTGTTGCTGTTGACGAATCTGCTACTACCACCACAGCCCCTGCTGACAACGATTCTACTACTGCACCTGTCGATGCTGAGTCTACTACCGCCCCTGCTGGTTCTGAGTCTACCTCCGTTGCTGTTGTTGACGAGTCTGCTACTACCACTGCCCCCGCTGGTTCTGACTCCACTACTGCCCCTGTTGATGAAGCTGTTACTACCACTACCGCCCCTATTGATACTGAGTCCAACACAGCCCCTGCTGACACCGAGTCTACCACCGCTCCCGTCGATGAGTCTGCTACTACCACCACTACCCCTGCTGATTCTGAGTCTACTTCTGTCGCTGTTGGCACTGAGTCTACTTCTGTCGCTGTTGGCACTGAGTCTACTTCCGTTGCTGTTGGCACTGAGTCTACTTCCGTCGCTGTCGATGAGGCTGCTACTACCACTACCGCACCTATTAGTACTGAGTCCACCACTGCCCCTGTTAATGAGGCTACCACCACTACGGCCCCCGTCGACACTCAGTCAACCTCTGTCGCTGCTGATAATGAGTCTACTTCCGTTGCTGTTGATGAGGCTACTACTACCACTGCCCCTGACGGTTCTGACTCTACCACTGCCCCTGTTGATGAGGCCGTTACTACCACTACTGCTCTTGTTGACACCGAGTCTACCTCTGTTGCTGTTGTTGATGAGGCTGCCACAACTACTACTGCCCCTGCTGGTAGTGACGCTACTTCCGCTACCATTAGCGAGTCCGCTGTTACCACTACCACTGCCCCTGCCGAAACTGAGTCTGCCACTACTACCGATGCTTCTGTTGCAAGCAAGTCCCTCATTACCACCACTACATCTGCTGGCAGCGAGTCAACCTCTGCTCCTGTAGTTAGCGAGTCCTCGGTTACTAGCTCCAGCACTCCTGATGAGACCGCCTCCACCTCTTCCTCTGAGCCCACCCAAGCCTTCGTTGCCCGTGCTGAGCCTGCTCGCACCAAGTGTCTCGACGCTGGCAACGCCGTTGACAACGGTGACTTCGAAAACGCCGCCGCTGGATGGACCTTCACCGGAAGTGCTGCTGCCGTTGAAGATGAGGGACTTGGTCCCATGGCCCACACTATCGGAGCCTACGGTGTTGGGTTCGTTGGCCCCGCCAGCGGCACTTTCAGCCAGACCATCAGTGACCTTGAAGTTGGCGAGAGGTACTACCTCAGCTACGCCTTCTACATCGCTAGCAGTGAAGGTCTCCCTGATAATGAGTGCACAGTCAAAGTCACGTTCGGTCCTGATGAGGTTGAGACCTTTGATCCTTTTCAGACCTCGGAGGCCTGGAACCAATACAGTAACCGCATCTACCAAGTTTCTCCCAGTACCGCTGAGAGCGAGCTCTCGTTTGAGCTCAGCTGCAACAACAACCCTGACACCTTCGACCTCATGATGGATGACATCTACCTGGTCCGCTGCGACGAGTAACTAGTAAAAATATCAGGGGATGAAACGAATTAGTATTAGGCATTCTTAAACTTCATTGTACTTAATTTACACTTTTAATGATCCTCAATCAAACGCATGAGCTATTTAAATGGTACTTATGGTGGTGTGTGTGTGCGCGATGTAGAAGTCTTATCATCGATTGGATAGGGAGGAATTAGTGTTGGCTACGAGTGTTGGAGTGTTGCGTTATGTGAATTAGCTCAATCCCTCTCTTCCGCAGATACCATGAAACCCATCTCTGTATACGCCATAGCGATGTCATCTGTATTTATCGTTACAATGACAGCTGGCCCTTTCTGGGTAAATGAGACTTTCCCATAACCATGAATATTTTCGAGGTCAGGGACAAGTGTCTCGAGGTTGAAGATTCTGGCGTCGTCGATGATACGTAAGAGTCCGCAACCATCAATTTGGAGCATCTTGAGTATTTGATAACGGTTCTGTGGACGTAAGAGCTAGAAACGTGAGGTTTGGAGGCTCGATTGGCGCTGATGATACAACAGCTGTATCACTTCACATTTCAATGGAGTTATAGTGGAGGGGCTTTCTTAAGACTGGCAACTCCTGGTGGAAAGTAGCTCACAAGAAACGCCATGATTAGCTGTTGCAAACATTAGTGAGTCTGTGATCTTGTTCATAAAAAACCTACCGCTTATCAGCGATCCACGAACCGGAGGTGAATGACAGCTCACTTCGCAAATGCAGAAATCTAAACCACACTGGTATATATTTTCCTCCTGAGCTCCACAATACGCTTGCTATCTAGCGACCTCTGTTAGATCTTAGAGAACCTATCAATCCGACATTGGCTTCCTTGCCCAGAGGGTCTTTATTTTGATCCAGGGGTGATGCTTCTTTCTATCCCGGATCTCCTTTCGGAATTGAGCGATGTAGACGTGAACTTGTTCATGACTCCAACCCAATGTGTTGGCCACGAAAAGGACAAGCCCTTCGGTATCCTGTGTGCTGAAGAGCTCTCCAAATTGGCCAATCTCTTTCAGATGAGGGTCCTTGGGAAAAGGGTTCAGGGGAAGCTGAGAGAAACATGATGTTAGCTTGAACGAGCAATCTTGTAGGTGGTACGAATAGATGGGGCTTACCTTGGAATTCCATTCGTGGATATCAATAAAACCAGCATTCTCAATGCCCTTTCTTTGAAGGTCGTCGGCAACAACAGTAAACGTGTTACCAATTACTTTGGATGCCTTGATGAAAGTAGGTCCCCACTGACCCATGGCAGAATCCAATTTTACAGTGCCGTCGTCGCTTTCAATAGTAGGCGAGGCTTCGTAAGTCTCGACCCAGCCACCAGGCTTGAGGACCTTGTAAGCTTGCTCGAGCAACTATTTCAAGTCAACATCTTGATGGGAGGTCGCTCAAAGAATAGGGAGCACTTACTTGGTTCCAGTCAGGGATACAGCCAACTAGATATCGCAAGTGGACATAGTCGAAGCTCTCGGGAGCGAAAGTCCAGTCTTGGTTGCAGTCTTCAATTTCGAACTTCAAGTTCGGGGGCACCCAGGAAGGCTGGATAGGCGAGATATCCGTTCCGATGACCTCGCAACCGGGGAACTTATCGGCAAAGTCACTACTTAGTTAGATGTGGCCATTGAAGCTCTTTCCAGTGTTGCTCACATGGCCCAAATTCCTGTTCCGCAGCCAATGTCCAGAGCCTTCTGAATGTCCTTCTCCAGCGGAGCTAGATGCAATTCGCCATCTTGCGCCAGGGTGAGCATGTGATGCCTGGATTAGTTGTCAGATCCTGGGTGAGTATGGCAAATGTAAAAAGAGATGGAGCCCTACGCAATGTCCATGGCCTCGCTCTGGCGTTCATCGTTTGAACCCCTACCAATACTGTTAACCCGGGAATTGCTATTCGTAAAAAAAGATGTACCAGTAAGCCGCATTTCCTCTTTCGCTGTGGTAGGTTCTGCCGTTGATAGTGCGATAGTGGAGAATACTCGAGGTGATAGAAGCCGTGGAGCTTTCGGCATCGGCTCCAAGACCTGGATCAATCTCATCCTCATCCTCCTCTTCAACTACAGTGTCGACCTCAATTGTTTGCGTAGCGTGGGGAACACTCCTTTGACTAGTCGGCGATCGAGGTGCCGACCTCTGACTCTTGGGGCTGCTGGCGGGCATGTTGATAGCAGCGATATGCAGAAACCGATGAAGCGCTAACTAACCGAAGAGCGATGCGAAAAAAGAAAACATGGAGTGATTGGCCAGGGCCCGAAAGCCTCTTTATTATGTGTCGTAAAATCCATCCCTGACATTAAACCCTCACATGCTATGATGATCTGACTCGGCCATGGTACAGTAGCGTCACACTGCACAATATTCAGTTGTCAACGCGACACAAGACAAGGGAAAAACGTCGCGAACCACTCGGAAGAGGTGGTTAAGCGACAAGACCAGCCCATTCGGAGTGGGATTGAACGGGGGCTAGCTTGTCAAAAGATGCCACGAAACATGGAACCCCACTGATATAGTCAGGGATCTGCACGGCAGAGCGGCTTTGTGCGACGGGTTTGAGCATATTTGTGTCGGCAAATTATAGATCTATCAGAAGATGAATGATTCGACTGTCAAAAAGATGCCGAGGTGCATTAGGATGAACAAGCTTTTTGACACATTAAATGAGTGAGGATCCTTGTCGACGAATATTGGCATTACATGTTGGTCCGACACACTCGAGCCAGCAAGTAACTACTGTAAAAATTCAGAACCCTTGCAATGTGATGGTACTCAACCAACTGCATATCACTTGGCATATCCGTGCATCGTTGTGTATCCTAGCATTGCACATTTGATGCGCGGTTTACTTGGAAATAGAACCCTTGGCAAATGAACCAACAATTACTACCACGGCAGTTTTATCTCTTCCACCACATTCATATACCGCTGGGGCATTATTATCAAGACTAACAGGCTTTAGCGTCAATGCTAGGCCAAGTCTTAGATAGACCCAAAGAGTGTTGGCACTTGGCACTGACAACAACACCCTCAAGTCGCGGAGCTGTCTATCAACGCTCCACCGGACAAAACACTTGGCACACTCATGATTCTAGATGTCGCCGCGACAGTAGCCTAACAAGGCATTGTTTTCTTAATGGAGAGCAGTACAACCTGGCGATAACAGCATCAGAGTAAATCCTGACACAGCCCACACTACCCATGACCGACATTGAGTAATGTAGAATTAGGTGCATCAGGACAAACCTCTGAGTCACCTTCAAAGACCTAGACGCTGGCCAAAAACCCGAATTTGAGGCGAAAGAAAGTGTAGAGTCGTTCGGGCATGAGTTGCACATGTGGCCATTAGACATGCTGAAGCTTCCATGGTATCGGCGACGGCTTGAAACATGTTAATTATCTTTCTCAGATGAAGTTGAGAGGACTGTAAAAGAAATGCTTACGAGAACGACAAGAAGCATACTTAAATAGACTTAAGTCATGATTAGACCAGGTCTGATATCATGAGGGTATTTAATACTAACCTCGTTTGCTCGAACACGTCTTGTTACACTTGTGCAAAGGGTACTGAGCGTCTTGCTCGCCTTGCCACACCAGCGAGCAGTATAGAGTTACTCTTCATTAAGACGCTCACAACAAGTGAATTGCTCCAACGTATAGACGAGCAAGTGATTTGCAAGACCGATAAATTCTAAATGAATGTAATAACGATATGAATTTGGCATGGGCTGACCTGCAATACATCCTCATGCGATTAAGTGTGCAACGATTGGTTCCACTATGCATTGCTCTACTATTTTATGCAAGACTATTGCATTCGTATCTTCACTTCTCTTGTAGGCCACACGGAACTCCACAAGAATTGAGACGATTACAAACAGAAAGCGAAAAGCAGAGCGACCGACAATCAGAGGTGGGGGTGTTGGAAGATGCTGAAAACATGTTAAAACTCTAGTTTGCAATCATATATATATTTACGTCTGTATGCTAGTCTAGCTCTCGACGGCAAAATTCCTCCCATGTAGGAGTCACTCCAAGCTCGCGAAGCCTTTCCCTCGACTCAGCCACATCTTTAGTCTCACTCGCAATCTTGAGGAGTGGACCAATGATCTCCCATTCTACCTTTCCTTCACCATAGGTCTTGTCGAGTGCTAGAGTAAGCTTCTCGTAGTGCGAGATCTCGTTGCTATAGAGAAAACATATGTACCCAATACAGAAAGACATTTTGAATAGTTGGATATGAGGGAAAGTCGGTGATGGCCTCTTATGCTACTTTAGTTATTGATCTGTGAAGTTTGGGAGCGAGACTGGAAGCAAGGACAGGATGCTGAATGAAGATAAATAGTGCATGAAGCGGTCTTTTATCAGATAATGTGAGGGGATATGCTGCATGGCAGCCCATCAGTACATACCAGTCGCTGCACTTGTATCGTCTGTTTCGCTGCTCAATTCTTACTAACATGTAAGTGACGACTTTCATCGTGAGTAAGTCCCATAGGATTTGACCGTGGTTTAACTGTCAGTCAGAGACATGATCTACGCCTAATAACGATGTGACCTGCGTGAGTATTGATCCACGGAACCAAGTAGCTGTCATCTCAGAGTGAGCCATTCAGTCGATGTAAAAGCGTGTGTGAAATTAATTGATAGATGAACTGTTCTTATCTATTACCGTCGATCGATTATAGCAGACGGATATCATAAAACCCTTTTCCTATTAAACCTTTTGTGACAAAACCCTTACAAGTGCGACTTGGTCTTTTCCTCACGACCCTTCAAGTTGGGGTGAGCGTCTCGAACAGGCCGAGTCACGACATAGAAAGCGAAACCCTGAGACTTGGTAGAGAACTGGACCTTGGAGCCGACGTGGAAGAAGGCAAAGTCACCAGCAGTGAGGTGGTGAGTGATACCAGTAGCCTCGTCCTGAGCACTGTTAATATTTGGTGTAGTTGACCTAGACCGAGGAACAAACATACCAGAACATCAACCTGTCCGCTTAGGACGTATTTTGACTCCTCAAATGTGTACTGGGCAGGACGGGCAGGGCCAGCCTCGATCTTGTAGAATCCAGAGGTGATGTGAGCTGGGGAGTCGGTCTTTGTGCGGATGGTGTGGAAATCAGCTGTGGTGGCGTTAACGCCGTTGGGCAGAGGGATGTGCTCGAAGCCAGCGCCCTTGATGACGGTGAGAGGTACAGGGTTTCCAGACATTTTGACTTTGTGAAACTTTGGTTATGCACGAGAGGATATGAAGAGATAAGAGGGGAAGGAAGTATAGAGATAAAAAGACAAGGCTTTATATACGTTGAGATACAATGGGAGATAGTTCGGCAAGTGCCCCGATGCTGGAAGCACGGAAGTAGTCCCGGGTTCCACTCGGGATCGGAACCTAATAGATACTTATGTATGAACTTGATGCTACTGTCTCATCTTTCTTCAAAGTAGAAACTGGCTCTGGACAGTGTTCATCCCGTCTGCGACTCCCTTGAGCAAGCGTTTGGTTTACTACTAAACTTGTATAAATATCCAAAGGAAATTTAAACACCATAATTGACAACCTCCGTGTTCGAGGCTAACGTGACCACACTGACTAGACCTGGTTTCCGGCCTCCGGCTTTTCCCCCACGTGATCGGAGAGCTGTCACAACTCCGGAGGGGCTGGGACGCCATTAAAACCACCTATCAATGACTGTCAACAGGATGGAATGACGCCATTGGATGAACGTTTCATATCTTGTGCAGGTGATTTGTTTTTTAAACGCATTTCTTTCTGACACCTATCAACCCAGGCCAGAGCGATGATAGCCAGATGACTCGAATTAGTGTTCTATCTATCTATCTGTCCAGCGTCGAATTATATATATCTGTGCTACCAGAACTAGATATTGAGTCTGGCATGGGTAGTCACCGGTGTGGCGCGAACCATTAGAGGATTCTTAATCCATAATGCAAAAGCCTTCTGATCTGCCCAATTCCGACTCTCATCACATAACTCGAAATCAAAGTTAAACACAAGCGTTGCCAGCATAAGTCTGATCTCATGCATCGCCATGTTCTGACCAAGACAATTCCGCGGCCCGAATGCAAACGGCTGGTGCGCTTCAAGGGCGTCCCCAGCATATCTGGATTCCGTCTTGAGCCATCTTTCAGGAACAAATCGATTAGCGTCTTTGAAGTTGGACTCGGAGCGATATGTCGACCAGTGGTGAACTGACACGCGTGTATCAGCTGGGATATATCTGCCGAGGATTTGCTGGCCACCTGGGGAAACGACACGAGGACTGCCAATAGGGACCGGAGGGTAGACACGTAGAGCCTCTTTAATGCAGGCGTTCATGTACTTAAGCTCTGCGAGGCGCTCGAATGTGATGTCGTCTGCTTTGGTGAACTTGCCCCGGATCTCCTTGAGCAGGGCGTCCATTTTGTCGGGGCAGCTGAGCAGGTAATAGAGGCAGCCGCTTAAAAGAGTAGCTATAACATATCAGCGTCAACCCTGATCCTCCCTTGGTATTTGAAACTTACCTGTAGTCTCAGATCCAGCGAGCATAAATAATTCCGCGTTGGAGTGCATCTCCTTGACAGTAATTCCCTTGCCCTCCTTTGCCGCCAATACCAGGTTCCAGACGTCAGGCTGATCAGACCCATTTTCTAAACGGCGGTTAACACGCTCCTCCGAATGCTTGCAGTGTGTGATACGCTGTTGCGTAACAGACTTGGGCTCAAAACGGGTGAACAGCGCGTTGAGAATGGGATAGTAGTTGATCATGGATGCAATTGGTAACATCTTCAGTGAGTCAAAGATCGATCTGACCCAAGGGCTGTACTCGTTCGTGGCAAGAAGATTAAGGTGGTCTCCAAAGCAGAGCTCAGCCATTACATCAAATGTTGTAAAGTTGAGCAACTGACACATTTCGACTGGCTTGGCTCCATTTTCACCAACCTCTGAAATCTTGTACATGAGGAGATCCGAGTACTTCTGAAAGAGAGGCTCTTGTTGCTTCAATGCACGCTCAGAAAATGCAGGTGAGAAGAGCCTACGCATACGTGTATGGTTCTCAACATCAGTTGTAAGCATGCTGGGAACTCCTGTCGAATTACATTAATGACCAAGACTCGAAGAATGGACGCGATTAAGACTGGCTCACCATTCACTGGCTGAACAGAGAACTCCTGTGCCTTCTCAGAGTCCTTTGGTCCGTTAATATCATTCCACGCCTGAGCAGCAGTATAGCTTATGTCCGTCGGGCCAAATCGAACGACAGGTCCATACTTGTCATGTAAAGTTTTCATCCACTGCACATCTTCACCTCTGAGCAGCACCAGCCAATAGGGAATCCTGGTGATGCCACAGATTTTGGGACCGGGGATACTAGCCAGCGGGTGAAATGTGATGTAGTAGATGCTTGTGAAAATGATATAGAGGACAAGCAACCCTGCCGCGGCAGTCAGAGCGCTGAACATCGTGACGGGAATAGAAAAAGCAAGTAGACGAGGCGAACGAGGGAACTTGACAACAATGGGACGTGGCTTGTTTTATGAGAGGGGCGGTACAACATACATGAGGGCAAACAACTGATTGCAATGCAAGATAATATGTACTGGACCTGATTGGCAGGGTCTTCTACCAGGTTAAAAGATCCCGCGGGAACTTGGACTCTCGCCTCGAAGATCCATGTCAGTCCGAGCCAACGGTTGACCATGTTTGTCGAGATGAGACCTGCTAGTTAATTTAGTGAATGTTCGCTACGGGGGCCTCCATAAATTTCCCGCAGTTCTTGATGGCTATGTGTATAGCTACGTTCCGATGTATATCAAGAGGTGCTGCATGAGTTATGACTATTGGAATAATAAAGGGCCACGGTGATTATGTGAGTTATTACAACGATGAAAGGATCATCAACCTGTTGAAAAGAAAATCAGGGCTGAATAATAAAGTTCAGACTAGACTTCGCGTAGGATCCGCAGGCAAGGATTCCAAAACCACTGAGGGCTGAAGGATCCAGCCACGAAGCGACATTGAGCGGCGACCAACAGCCATCATATCATGCCACAAATGGAGTATTTCCACCAACTGCCGAGTTCCCCTATTGTAGATTAATGGAGCCGGGTGACTGGTGGTGGCAATCATTATGTGATGTGTCTAGCTTCTTTGAGAAGAGACAAAGCCAGAATGTATTGATAAGCCTGATGCGATGTGATGAGATAAAGATCATGAAATTGATGATACTTTAGACCATCTACTAGACTGCTAAACAGGACGAGGTGGAAGCATAACGGCCGCTAATATAGCTTCCGTCTAAAGTTGTGGACACTGTAGAGTAGGCGACAGTTTATGTTCATCCCGCTCGGTCCTTGGTTCGAAGCAGCGATATTGGTCGGAAGCTAAGACGGATTCGAAGACCCGCTCGTATCTAGCCCCAGACTAATATTGACTGATAAAACACACAGACATGTTGAAAAGGGTGCGGAGTACAGAGTTTCCGTACTAGGCTGGCTGGCAATGTCTGCTGAACAGTAATGACAGGGTTGCCAGTTCTTAATTTAATCATTGTCCCTGCAGAGACGGATGACAGCGCCAAGCCTAGGCAAAGGAACAAGAAACATGAAGGATCTTGGTAGAAACCTGTCAGCGAGTCAGTTAAGCGGAACGGAACAGGGAGCCTAAATACCGGACCAACAAAGAACTGTTTGTACCTGAGTCCTGCAACCTTGTACCAGGGTCAGCGTGGGGATTGGGAAAATCTCAAATGCTGGCGTTGAGTTATAAGGTAGACACTGAACCTGCAACCCGGATAATATCTGTTTTTCGTATTTTACCAGAAAACCGGACCACGTGCCTTTCAGCAGTTCCAACTTTGCCCGCCGCCGCAGTCAAGCGTCACTCATGGCTGAATCCATGACGGGAGAGCAGATCCAGGCTCTGGTTGATGCTCTACCTCCTTTACAACCAAAAGACTTGGGACCGGCAGTTCAGGGGTTTGCATTGGCTTTCGGCATCACGAGTGTCATTGTTCTGTGCCTTCGAATTTACGTGCGCGCTGGTTTATCTGATGTCTCCCCACGACTTTTAGGTCTTGAGGATTATCTAGCCGTTCTATCAACCGTATGTACCTACCTAGTATCCGCCCCCCCAACCTTTTTAGAAGTTTGTCGCTGACTACGAGCTGATTGACAGCTTCTGTTCATACCAGCTATAGTATTTTCTATTCTCACGACACGATACGGCGTCGGATCCCACGATATCAACATCCCATCGCAGCTGTACCTAGTAAAAGCCACCGAATACCAGACCTACTGGGAGGTATTATACTTCATCTCGTCGACCATCATAAAATGCGCCATCGGGCTCACGTGTATCCGAATCGACGTCCGAAGACGAATCACCATTCCTATTTACATCAATATGGGAATTATGATCACCATAACCATCCTGGCATTGGCTTACGTATTCGCCAACTGTACGCCATTTGCAGCCACTTGGAACCCTGCTTTGTATGTCTTCCGATTCGTCGCAATCCACCAGGTTCTCGGTATGTGTATTGACTAACTTGCGTTGGTAGGGGGACATGCCAAAAGAAGATCAGTTTGCAGACTGTTAGCTATATTGTCTCTGCCATACAAATGGCAACGGATTGGGCATGCGCTATTATCCCTTGCTTCATCGTAGCGGAACTGCAAATGTCGAGGCGCAGAAAAGTCTCTGCCATCGCCATTCTCGGCCTCGGTGTTTTCGCAAGTGTCGCTACCTGTGTCCGTATGCCATACCTCAAGTATTATGACATCGCGAAATATCCGAACGAGACAGCATGTGCGTCTTTATTATACTGTTGTCTATTTTGCCTGTCTCACTTGCTAATACCAATCCTTTTAGACCATCTGGCTGTTATCAGCATCACATCGAACGTCGAATGCTGTCTGGGGATGATCGCATGTTCCTTGCCACCACTGCGAAAACTATTCAAGTTCTACTACGGCTCTTCTCACGAGGGCAACTACCAGATCACAGGCGAAGTAAGTCTTTCACAACACCATAACCTATCAAACTCCCCATCTGCCTTCATGCTCAAGTGTAGCCATTTCCGTTGACAAAACACGCGCTAATGACATTCCTCCAGAGCGATCGTGGCCCAGGCAACTCTAATCTTGGCATTAGACTCGACTCAGTTCCAGGTCAGAGAGGGAAGTTTCATGCTTCGGCTCAAAAAGATCTCACACGTGCTCGGGATAATGAGACGGATGACGATAACTCCAGTAGCAGGGGGATTATCCGCAAGACAGAAATTACTGTTAGCTCTTCGGAGTTCCACGCCTAGTCTGAGAAAGACAGAAAGTAAGCTTCTATATGGAATAAAAGCCTGAAGACAGATGCCATCGTAAACAGCAACTATAATGTAGACACTATGTGAGATAATATATCAACATTTACCGTGCTACAAGGTGACCCCTCGGAAAAGCTATCAGCGGCGGGGAGAAATGTTTGCCTGGATTGCTGCGTACGTGGCGGAATCATAATGCTTACGATTTAAAAAAGCGTGTTGGTGGCTTGATGCAAAGTATAAAAAAGAACTTGGGTTAGTTTCTTGTAACTTTGGTCTATCTCCGGAGGGATATTGTCGACAAGGTTCACAACTCAACTTTACTCCTCACATCTCCAGGGGGATACTGAAGGACTCCTGAAGTATAAGGTTTATGACCTGAGGGTGAGCGAATAATATTTGGAATTTAATACTCAACAGAACTCATTTTCTCCGACTATATTTAGCAAGTTTGTCACCCCTTAATCTCAACTTCTTGTTATCACCAATACCACAGCAAAAATGTCTTCGTCACTACCAACTCATGCCCCCCCGACCGAAGATGAGGCTTTAGTCCACTGGATGCAAATCCGAAGCTCCATATTCTGGCACGATGGCTATTCACCAGAAAGCCATCTGCCCGTTCGTCAGGGTTTGGCGCCAACTTGCGCGACCATCAGCGGTACAGAACAGCTACCTGCTCAATCTACCAACGGAGTGCCTTCAGCAAATCATTCTGCTTCTTGATATTGAGTCATTGTTCACGTTTCGACAGACGAGCATCGTAATGCAACAGAAGGTCGACAGGTTGTTCGAGTTCAGGAAGGCTAAGGAGCATGCACTTGACCTATTGGGCGCTACCTTCAGGTATATGGTTGCCGAGCATATCTCTCTATCTGAGTTTTACTATCAACTGTGCAACAAGCATTGCGTCCTATGCAATAATCTCGCCGACTGTATAAACCTGCAGACTTGGAAGAGGGTTTGTGACCCCTGTGTCCGCGAGAAAGGTCTTTCTGGTTCCCGAGAAGATTTGAGTGGTAAACCCAACAAAATGAAAGGTGGCTACGATTCCATTCTCCATAGATATGATTTCTCGGTGCAAAAATACCCCATGGACAGGGTGCGCAGGCTTACCTTCGGCATGCATAACATGGCGTTGCTTGATCGAGATTTGATCAGGGTACCACATTTGGACATCGAAACCGATCGTTTGGAGTATGGGATAGGCTGTGCCTTCTGCCTGAGGAAATGGGAAGAGCCCAAGCGCGTTTACGACAGAAAAGGGTTTTTTGAACACTTCCGGAAATGTGAAGGCGCCCAGGGTGAGTGGGAGCGGTATTCGAGGTAGAGAAGAGCGGCTTTGGAGAAACAGATATGGCAATGAAAATCTATTACACGAAATCTATCAAGATAATATTTGGTTCTATGTGCCCAGTGTTAAAATGTAAGGAATGGCAGTAATAAGTTGTCAGACTGAGTCTACAGGTTATATACAAGATTGAAGATTATCCATCCCTAGTAATGTGCCTCGGAAATCCTCCAGGCCAGGTTCGAGAAGTGTCCAATGGATGTTGCTTAGCAAGAGGCGACGCTGGGAACGTTCTGGCAGCTGTCGTACTTCTTACCACCGGAAACCTGAACATTAGACCAGGTCCAGCCAGTGCAAGCGCCCTTGCCGCAGACAATAGCAGCATTCTTGCCCTTGGATTCAACGCCGTTCTTGCCCTTGATGTTCTTTAGGGTGAGGTTAGTAATAGGAAGGTCGCTGGTAGGATCTCCGTGAAGGTCGCCGCCGTCGTAGTTCTGCTCGACGAGAATGCCGTACTTCTGGATGTTGGACAGGGTAATGTCAGAGTAGGTGACCTTGTTGATCTTGCCGGAGTGGTTCTTGAAAGCCTTGACACGGATACCGTTGGCAGAGTTGGTCACCTCCGAGTTGAGGAATTGGACGTTGTCGACGACGTTGTCATCGCGGCCTCCGACACTGCCAATGGAGAGACCGTGGCCACCATGGCAATAGCCGTTCTTGAAGATAATGTTCTATTATAGTTAGCCATCTTGTCTCCGAGAACATTCCTATTAGAACTTACCTTTCCAGAGTTAACAGCAACACAATCATCCTGGTTGTAGACCTTGGCGCCATCGATAGTAACGCCAGTGGAGGAACCAATGTCAAAGGCATCAGTGTTGTGACCACCCTTGGAGTCACCGTCCTTGTTATCGAGAGTGAACTTGTTGATCTCAAGACCGTTTACGCCGTTGATACTGACAGCCTGGACAGGAGTGTTCTTGACATAAAGGTTGTTGATCTTGGAGTCGGTAAGCTTGTGAGCCGAGAAGAACTTGGGCTTCGTAATGCCACTGTTTCCGCCCTTGCCATCCCAGTACTTCTCACCACCAGCGTTGAGAATAGCACCAGATCCTTCAACAGTAATCTTGTTTCCAGAGATCTTCATGAGAGGACCCTTCCACTCCTTGTAACCCCAGGTTGTAGTGCCCTTGAAGATGACCTTGGTGTTGTCCTTGAGCTTGCTCAGATCGAGAGTCTCACCACTGGGGACGGCGACGTTGTCGAGGACAATAGTGGCGCAAGAAGCCTGGGACTTGCTGGCCTTGGAGGCACCGCCAGAGCCGGAGAAGGTGCAGCTGCTTGCACGCTTGTCGTAGGCGTGGACATCAGGAGCTTGGGTAATGGCCGGAGCTGAAGGAGCGGCGACGACGCTGCCAGCCAGGGCAGTCAGGAGAACGAAACCGAGCTTAGTCATTTTGAAGATTAGAAAATTGCTAATGAGCGTTGAAATATTAAACGAATGTGTTTGTCCAAAAAGTGTGAACCTTTGACCGGCAAAAGGAATGTGATAATGTGTATTGTTTCTACTCTGTCGTCTGGATTCTAGCAACAGCCTTATATACGATCATCTTACATGAACGCCGAGCCAGAAAACGCAGGGTCAAATCCCGCTATATCCGAGCTTCTCTCCTTCGAGAAGCATCATCACTATCGCATCTGTGATGGAGCATGATTATCCTCCAATGACACAGAGCGCCGAGTCGTCAATACGGACCGAGTAAAATGAAAGGGCATTGCCTGAGACTATGGATCCAGCACGGATTTCAATGTAGTCTGTCAAGAGTGTCCACTTCCCCGTAGCGTTGAAGGAAGTGGATATAAATCGCCGCGTGTTCTTGTGGACGGGTGGAGCGTCTCATATCCGCGATGGCCGAGTATCCGGAGTAGCGCTTCTTGGCGGATATCAAAGACTTTGATAGGCTCGATGTCTCTGTTTCAGGATATTCAAAGTCGTCCGAAGTTGAGGGTAACGTATCATCGGATTACTGGATTCCTTTATCGGGGAAGATAACTCTTCATCTCCTGACAGAAGCTATATTAACCTAGTATTCAATCCCAGGATCTAGTTCTACCCTATAGGTCTACACACTGAAATAACGAAGAACAGAGAAGGATGATGGGATTATTATGAAATAGTCCCTTTTTTATCAGGAGATACTTGTCTTATTGGGAGTTTCTAGTTACTAGAACTGTTTACATTCACATCCAATCTCATCACAGCCGCGTGGCCCTTGGTAGAATGGCGATCGTTAAACCAATAATCGTGCACCAGTTCAAAGCCAGATTTCTTATAGCACTTCATTGCTGCGACAGATTCAAAGTTGACAACCAGGACCAGCATAACTTTGCTCTCGCTGTGTATTCCAGCCACAAGTTGTTTGGCATTTTCGATAAGTCTGTTCGCTAGGCCCTTGCGCCTCTGAGAGGGAGGCACGTAAATTGCATTGAGGACATAAGCCCATTCAATACCAGGTTTTGGTGGGCCAAAGTTGAGGCATCCTGGATCAAAACCCTGTTGTTCCTCCCATTTTTTCGCGGCTGTATCTGCGTGAAATGGGCCGCACACGACGAGTGAAGCAAGCCATGACGAGTGGAGGACGAGTGAAAGATCATCACTCGCTGAACCAGTATCAGGGTTTGAAACGACGACAGTATTTATCGCAAGTGGGTTGCTCAAACGTGCCTCCCATTTCGACTTTGGCAATTCAACTTCCCTGGCGTAAGTTGAACTAAAGGATTTCGGAGATAGTTGTAGTGACGACAGTCTGAAGGATTTGTACTTCTCGATGAGCTCATCCCATTGAGTGGGGTCGGTTAGAGACCTTGGCAAAGTAACTGCTTTGCTTGCCATGCTGTGTGCTTGATCGAAGGTATTTATTTTCTCTTGTGTTTTTGTTCAGGAGTATTAAAGTAGTATTGTCCAGGAGGTCTGATAGTGGCAGAACTTAATTGCCATGAATGAAAACGTGACGGTGAGTCATACGCTAATCTGTGAATATCTATTTTTAACGAAATGTCACCGATTTATATTATTGCTCACTGCCATAATCCCTGTGTACGCTTTGTGAATTTACAACAAACGGCCAATCATTTCAAGACAAACAACAAGCCAGTCGATCATGATGCCGAACCTGCTCATTACCAGAGATAGGCATCACCTCTACGGGTCGTACTAGTTAGCTCACCAGCAATCATAACAATTCACAGGCAAAGATATCTTGTAGAGTTCGCCTCAAAAGAGTGTCAAATTAGGTATCCGCTAGCAGGACAAGGCGAAGTGTGTGAGATGTAACCGAGTTTCCAACTTAATCCTCCAAGAAATGAATAAAACGGCACAGATCTATGCCTTGGAGAGAGGAACTCGAAGGCATCCCAAAGCCGCCGGGACCGAAAAAAGGATAGTGGGGAGATCAGTGATACTGTGATATCTCAGTTAGTCATTTACAATTCAAAAAGTCGGTTTCTTGGGACTTTGCCTACCATGCAAGAAGATTACCGAGGGTAGGGGCGGCTCCGGATCCAAGGTTGGGGAAACACTGGTCGATATTGACAATTCTCTGGAGGCATTGGACGTTGAGAAGGCCACCCAAGCCGGGCAACTGTCTCTCCTCGATGGTTGGGGGAGTGGCAGCCGCAAGGGCCATGGCGGGAAGAGCGAGGATAAGAGTGGCCTTCATTTTGACAGGTTTTTTGGGATCTGAATAAACAGTTTGATAAAGTGATAAATGTTTGAAACTGGTGTTAGAAGAGTGTGATTGTGAGTGCTGAGGATTGACAGTTGAGGCGGGACGAGTGCCTCTTCTTATAGACTTTCGAGTCCGCCAAGAATTGGCCTTCAGGTGAGGACTGATCGAGTCTCATTCTTGACAAAATAACTTCCAGCAATTCTGCATCTGCAAAGACCGCTCGAACCAACCCTGACCCTTTGATAGGGCGTCATCATGCGTTGGGAGACCTCACGAGATCTGCATCGCTACCATCATTCACAGTCTCATACTTTCACATCCGTCCTCCCCACAGCCCTGTGGAAGCCCAACACCTGATAGCTCACATTGTTGACACAAATGCCGATAAGTGGGCCTATTTTGATCTTTTGTGGCAGCGTACGATCTGTCTGGTATGTGATATCTCAGGGTAATTATCATGACACTCCTTTCAAAGCTAAGACTCAAATTGCCTCTGTGTCAGAATCCCTGCCAGAATCACACTGGTCGAATGATTACAGTGTGGGGACATCGTGTCTCTCACCATGTGCTATTCTGTTAAAATCATAACGCAGCATCCTGATTGCCACTGAGGATATGGAACTTTTGACTCTCTTATTCAACTCACCATGCCGTCACGGCTGTATTCTCCATTTCATGAGATTAATATTGATGCTCGGTCGAGTGTATCACTCAACGCATCAAGGTCTTTGCAAGCCACGTTGCTAACCAACGCCGTTATGAGACAACAGCACACTAACCTCCCGGTGTTCAACAACTGAGACACTGGTAGAGTCTTTTAGCTTTACCTTGCTTACACAGACTCTTAATACAGTGTAAATCAGCTTTCTACCAACACTCCACAAATATGAATCGCCGACAGGATCAACAGAGGCTTCTGGATTGGATATGGAAGATCGCAATGTCCCTAGCAGGATACCTGAGATCTCCCTGAACTACAATCTTGGTTGGCTACCTGCCAGAACCTGTCTAGGCCTGTCAGATGACGCATTCGCTACCTCTAGAGTGGGTTCATTCGTGAATCAAAAGTTAGGCACGGGATGCAGATCATGTCTGTCTCAGCGTGAGGTTCGCTGCAAAGAGCGATCCCTCTCCCTTGCTTAGGTCATTCAGGCTTGTAGGTATTCCCAACCACCAACGTTAATGTTTTAAAGGCTAATGTCCCTATAGGTCACATAACTCCGCTGTCAACCTTAGCTAGCTAAGTATCCCGAGTCACCGCCTGCAGGCCACCGAAAGCAGGGAATGCGGGATCTTCCACTGTCACTAAACCGTTATCTGTCTGGCAAAAGCAGGTCTAGATCGGCAACCTGAACCCAACGTCCTGTAGAGTCTACCGCCAGTGGCCGTAACAACAGCCCGAGACGGACTCCGTGTATTGCGGCGTGGTCTAGTGGCTCAACGATAGCCTATCTGCGTACAGTCTTGGGATTTACGTCAACCGTCCCGTTGCGTGGAAAGCCACCCCCATTCACAATGGCGTCGTGTGTGTGCCGACGACGTACTTTGCTCCAAATATTATAGGGTGTACAAGCCGGAGCTCCAAGGCCTTTTTAAGTAAAAGGCTCATCTTTGTTCGCAAAAGGAATCATTGGGGACTAGTGCCACTCAGTAGCGTTTGGTGGACCAGGAAGCGGAAATGTATACGTGTCCGAGAAGGTTGAGACATGCTTTTTTCTACTTGGCATTTTACATTTTCAGCTCGTCGACCAACATTGAGCTGTGAGACTTGTATCATCCACGAATGTAACTTGTCGAGGACTAAGTTACTGCGAGACGCCTTATCAGGAAATGATGCTGTGTCGTGTGGTTAAGTTGCCGCTCCGAACATTGGGGGTTATTGATCCACAAATTCGCAGCAGTCACACATTACATGCTGCCTGCAATGGCTTCAAATATGACAGCGGAACGGCTAGCCTAAGCTTAAAGTTTGTAAAATCTCCGGCAGGCTGAGTGTGAAGCAAGGCGCTGACATTCTATCTCAATGCAACGATGCTAGATTAGACCACAATAAGCTCGAACAGAACTAGTTCAATATGTTTGCAGCGGCATATTGTCCCTAGCCACATCGTGCACAGATAAAGTAACAAACCTATATCAATATGTACGCCCTCCATTTGCGATCCTCTGGGTCATCTATTGGCGGCTGTTGGCTCATCGCTGGGGCCAGGTCACGGCAAAACGAGTACCACTGATTGGGACGTAGGTGGCTTAAAGCTGCTAGTGAGAGTTTCGTAATGCTCCAGTTTGCGATTCTGCCTGTCAAAGTAACGGTGAGCACTTTGAATCCACAATAGACTCCGGGCTTAACGATCCGAGGTAGACCCTCCCTGCCTCCAAATTCTTCATCATCCAACCAAACGCAAGACGCGAGTCTTACTTACGGCGATCATGCTTCATTTCGTGATGCCCTCAACTCAGGTCACATTCTTCATATACATTACTTGTGAGAACCTTCCGGCCTCGGGTCCCTGTCGAAACTCGTATACCCCTTATGTCATATAGATACGACCAAGTGATCAACATGATACATTCTGAGACAGATTAGGATCCATGAGTTGACCTTTCTTAACGGCTCGTGAAGTAGCCTCCTCATTTAGTAGACGTAGGCCCGACCAATCGAATCAATGTCTATACCGGATGACTTAGAAGGTGATGAATTATGTAACACGTTTGCCTTTGTGGAATCATTTGGCGTTATGGCCTTCCGTACCGAGCAGACCGATGCCCGCAAAGTACATACTTCGTGATACGGGTCAACAGAGGTAGTGCTGGAAATCTTGCCCCTTCACCGTAACATATGTTGCATAAGCATCGATATATGATATCTGGGAAGGCATGGGTAGGCACATCCAAAAGGAAGCCTACGAGAAGTTACAGATGAGTGTTATTGGAATGAGAATAAAATTGAAGGCGACTGAACCTTTCGGACATTCTTATAGCAACATTGTATTGAATAGAATATCAACTAGCCGAGTGAGTTTGGTTGTCAATGCGTAACAAAGCTGGCACTACACAGATGAGATGGATATGTGAACTGGCAGCTGACCGGAAATAAAACAATTGCTTAGCAAGTCTGCCTTGCGGCTTTGCAGATCACTAACTGAGCCACATGCACTTACAGTTACAAGCGTGGCAATTCCGCCCTTCCCCACAACGCCTGCATAAAGTGGTCGAGACCATAAGCATAAGTTTCCAGGCTTGGCGCAAGGCATGTAGAGACGAACAAAAAAGATTTCTGCTCTTCTTTTCTGCAATGGATTGTTCCATTTCTTGTGAGCAGCGCCGTTGTCCAATATAACTTCACTGAAACCCTTCCTTTTTCTCTCTATTCCACAAGCGTCAGGCAGGAGTGGCGCACACATTACCATGTCACCCCCAATGCCCAGCACAAACATAGGCCTCGCTGCCGAACATCTCCAAAATGAACTTCTCAAGATGTACTGGCAAGGAGTGGAACGTGAACTTCCATACCTGCTCCTCACGTTTCGTCGCTGGCAATTAGACAAAGAGACATTAGGTTTACTGCCAGATGAAGAAGATTACCATATCCATGGTTACGATACATTTGTTGATCAAGTATCCGACATATCACGACAGTTCCACGAGCGGAATAAGGCAAATCAAGGATCCAAGAAACAGAAAAAACGCGAAAAGAAAAGCAACAAGGAGCCGCCGTCTTACGATGAAGTCCTGCGTAATCGAGGTTGGGACATATTTGCGGACATGAAGAGTCAGGGCGTTAAAAGCGCGTTGAGAATTTCACTCAGCGAACGTAAAATACCGGATCCAACAAGGCGACGAGCACGCATGCTTCTGCAGTCGGCGCAGTTTCTCGATATTGACAAGATTATCGAGTACCGAGATGATGAAGAGGAACACCCGGTTTGGAAAATGTCTGCCTCGGCCCAGATCAAAGTGTCGTGCTATGATGCTCTAAACCAGCCTGTCTTTGTTCCCCAGCGTTGTTTGGAATGTCAGGCCATCATCCGAGGCTGCACATTTTCGGACACTAGCAATGAAGGTATGATCATCTGCGAAGGATGCTACCGGGCGATATATTATGGCCAAACACGTTTTGTTAAGCAGCACAAACATTCCTGTCTACCTACTGCGTTGACGCCAGAAATGAGTCGTGGGCTTTGCTACTGCAGCACCGTCCGGCGACGCGATACCAATGGACGCTCCCGATCGCTTTGGCCTATGGACTCGGTTGCTGATGAAGGTAATCATATACAAGGAGGCCTGGGTCGAGTTGGATGCGGGCTCTACAAAGTCACTGATCTCTTTGCTGAAGCAAAGTATGCATCTACACAATCCCCGCCTGGCAAGAGCGAGAGTCTGCTCAAACTAAGGCAGAGAGATATTGCCATTGAAGAAGTACCAAGGCCTGCAGGCGCTTCGAGAGAGCAACTTCCTCGGCCGGAACACGACGAGACGTCCAGACCGGAATATGGGTACTGTGATGGGTCCAGTACCACTAAGCCAGAGGGTATTCCCACCTATCTACAGTCTAGGATTGGCGAAAATCCATACGGAAATGTGCACATGGCCATTCGTTTTGGACCTCTTATAATACAAAATGGCGTTGCAGAGTAAGTTCACGCACGGCATGGTGATGTGACAGCAGCTAACAGCGACAGCACGGGTGGTATTCTCATCGCAAGTCGGGATCCGCCTTCGTTACAAGTTCCTCGCGACCCCCCAGAAGATATCACCAACTGTCTCCTTGTTACTGGCCAAGCCCATCGCGTCCTTCTCTCACAAAACAGACCGCGATATCCCAAGCGTTACAAAGCATTCATGAAACAAGTCGTTGGTGGTGCCTTTTGTGATTTCTTCGACTCCGACATCGAAGGAGACCTGATTGATGCTTTTATACGTGAAAGCAATTATCTGGATGATGAAAATACGGAAGCTCAAGAGAGAGAGGCCTTGATTAACAAGAGTGCCAAGCAGTTGGTCTTGAACGTTAAAGAGTATCTTGGGTCAAGAGTGCAAGCATATATAACAAGCATCACAACTCGTCTGCTCGATCCAGGTGTTCAGCTTGAGTGGGATCGTGAGTCCAACAACTGTCAGACCTTCTGCGACAACCTGATCGACCGAGGATTGTTTGGCTCTCTCTTCACTTCTCAACCATTCGATAACAAGCGCCAGCCTTTATATCTTATGAGTTTTATATGCCGGCCTGGGTCCGATGTTCCGATACGGGCACTATCAAAATATGACGTCCCCAATGGTTTTACAGAAGAATATCTTTTGAAGCCTCGTTATGGACGTCGTGATGATTCTGACATCATCGACTCGCTCTCCGAGTACTGGACTGATTGGGGTGGCTTTGAAGGACCCATCTATCCATACCAAGATGTTTTCCCATGGGATTGCACAGAAGCGTATGATCGATATCCTGGGAATTGTGGCGATTGCAATATTTCCAAACATGTCCTCGCATTCCCCTTTGATTCGTGGTCTATCGCGTCTCTGCACCTTGCACGAAGCAGAGAGTTTTACCCTCCTAACCCAACACTCACAGACCAGCCGATAAAAGGGAACCAGGCTGATGGTGCCATGTCAGACAGAGACTGGTTCAAGAATCGTCTCACTATTCTTCTCGGTCAAGACGCTCTCCTGGCAGCTGCAGTAGCCATGTCATGTAACCCTCAACTCCGTGCCTCGACAAACTGGCTTCACGGCGACTCGGATGCAATGGTGGACCGTCTGAAACTGGGCGGTATACATCGCGCGCAACCCTTCAGCCACCACTTCGAAAAAGGTGCATACCATCGATACTTTGTTGCAAACTGGTCCTTGTATACTCTACCATTGCGTATCTCTGAGTATGAGAAACTGAGAGATTGGAGAGCAGCTAAGATGGACGTTGGAGCGACAAAGGCGGACCATTCTGGCGCAGGAGGTTGTGGTGTAGGTTTTTTCGTTTGTGGTGCTGCTGGGGCCGGATGTGCGGTGGGGAGTCCTGGAATGACAGGAGATACTTGTGGTAGCGGGTGTGTCACGGACTCTTCAGGTGATGGCGATGGCGATGGCGACGGTGGTGGCTGCGGAGGTTGTGGAGGATAGCTGATAGCATTTAGAAGAGTTATAGTATTCACTATTAAGTATGATGTCCCGCCCAGTGACATTCGTGTCGCCCCTGATCACAGAACCACCACCTCGACGCCCTTGTTGATAAAGTCTTCATACAAATTGCACAATCAACATTTCTCGGTAACGTTTTACTCAGATAGAACTCGTCCCGTCTTTCTCTCATTGTAGTAACAACCGGCCCATCTAACTTTGCACAGTACCTACACAAAGAAACGCTATCATCCTCTAGTAGAGGTTGCTTGAACGCACAGCAGTTGATATGCTGCAGCTCCAGGTCCTCCATGTTCCGTTTGGCTTGGAAGGGAGCAGCGCCTCCAGGGGCAACCATTAGGTAGCAAAATGTGCAGACAGCATAGCAATTGGCGAAATGGTCTTTGACTCGGGAAGATCCAATGTCTGACCTTTGATGTGTGCATTCCTGACACAAAATTAGTATGGCATCATTGATTACGGGCATGTTACTTACAGAGCAGATCACGCGCTCGCAACTCCAGCACTCGCTTTTATATCCATGAATACACGAGGACACGCATAGTGCCTCTACGCGATTGCGACGGTAAGAAGCCTCGGCAGATGGATAGAATATTGACGTGCGCATCAGCTTCGATGCCATTGAGAGGTTGACTATATCATCATAGTGCAGGTAACGCGCGACTTTTCCAATATTGTTATCATCGCGTAATATCGTTGCCAAAGTCTTCTCATTATAGCTTTGAGTTTGAGATTGTAGACTTTCGAACTGAAAGGCCCATTTTGCAACCTGCGGCTCATTCTTTGCTGGTAAGAAAGCTCTGCTGATTAAGACCACAGGCGCAGTGATGTAGCGAGGAAATGAGGCGATAGGAAATATCAAAATGTCTTGCAACGCAAGAAGAATGCTATTTTTTGGTCAGTGTCCGTTGTTACTTAGTGTGATACATCAACTTGCATGACAAACATCCCCATGATCTTGCCCAATCCGCCACCAAACGTCCAGTCCTTTGTTCCTGTAGGGATCGGATAACGACAAGATTCAATGATCAAGAAGAATATGATGGCCAAGTCGACACATATGATGTAAAAAGGCCCGCGACTCCGCTGACACGAGTGCCATTCACCCATCGATCCTCTAGTCTTGGACTGTGTGGCAATCATTGAGCTGACGAGCGGCCATAGTACGATCCAAATACCCTTTCAACATTAGTTTAAGTCCATCACAGGACACAAGAAGACAGACAAGAAATTGACGTCCTTTATCCAGATGGCCCAGTCGCCACCATGGATTGAGGACAACAAGAGGACCGTACAGCCATAAAGGAATAAGCGACCAAAACCGCAATATGCCAAACCATACTGATGATTTCCGGAATATAACAACAACATTACAAATAATCAAATAACCACACACGATCATAAAGATTGAAAAGAAGGCTTCGTGAGGAGTATCCATTTCGGATGATGGTCACGTCTCGAAGAAAAGACAGAGTTGGAGAATGGCGAATATTGAAAGCTGAGTTGCTGGCGTTAAATTATGAGTGCGGAATATCTCCGCCTGATCGGCAAGTCGAGACTGCCTAGCACGTAAAGTCCTCACTGTAGTCGGGCGTTGGCAGGATGGCTGCAATTAGGTGTCGTTTGCCACTGTCATACAGGCTGACATGCAAGGGGGTTGAAATGTGACTTGCTTTTGTTTGAGGCGTTTGGCAAGGCAGCTTCGTGTTCTGTACCGGTAAATTTATTACAATATTATGTGGTACTACTATGCTATGTCTGCCAAGCACCTCCATTCTTATGTTTTAATGAAGACATTTTCAAACGACGACAGGTCTATGTTATAATATCAAAAAGTCCTAAAAATGGCTCTTGAACACAGCTTCACAAAACTCTCCCTTCACCAGAAGGGGAAAGACATGGTTTCAGGCCCAAACAGGCCTAATGACCCAACTGGCAAACCCTACGAACTCGCCTACAAGGCAGAAGATGTTCCTGTCATCCCCGATCCTAGCGTCCTCA
Source organism: Fusarium sporotrichioides (assembly GCA_019054645.1). Lineage (NCBI taxonomy): Eukaryota > Fungi > Ascomycota > Sordariomycetes > Hypocreales > Nectriaceae > Fusarium > Fusarium sporotrichioides. Next base: position 4,502,291 of record JAHKNS010000002.1, on the reverse strand, counting down.
ACTTCCAAGACATTCCAAATGGCAGTTCTACGGGAAATCCAAACACAACAAACTTGGCTCTTCCGAACTTGGCTGAATGCGCGACACATCTCGAGTTTCTAGAAACACTCTTCGTCCTGAGACAAAACATCCTTGTATCAACAGATTTGGATGAGGTTATGCAGACAGAACCACAAAGGGAGGAAAAGACTGGTGTGCAAGGTGATACGAAGACTTTGAAGGACGAAAAGTTATGGGAGCGAAGACAGATCAAGTGGCCTAAATATGTGGAATTTGCAACCATTCGCTTTCTTGCATGGAGACAAGAGTTCAACAAGTCCAGAATCCCGGAAATCACACAAGACAATCTCCCACCTCTGGACATTCTTATGGTCTGGCACTCCTTCCTCCTGAACCCAAGACTCTTCTACAAGACCTGTTCAGAAGAGCCTCTTTTCTGTATCAAATTTCCCTGGAAGCATATCCACGGGGCAATCGATAATGGTGAATGGAAATTCACACTCAGTCCTACAGCAGTTGCTCTATACAAAAACCGGTATGGGTTCGCACCAGACCTGTATAGCGATATGATATCATGGAAAACACTCACCTACGCAACGCGCCGAGAGGTATCTAGAATGGGGATAAACCGCTTCTCATTACGTCCAAAGGTAGATGAAAGCCCGTGCAAGGAGTACGAGAGCCTTTTTGAGACCCTCGGTTCAACGCTCGCAGAACAACTCCGAGATGCTGTTCTTCGACAGGCTTCGTTCGTTGACAAGATGAACTCCCATATGTGGATTAGAAGCCCTGCACTTGAAGGAACCATTCGACGCGGCATCAGTCGCTACTTCAACTTTTGTAAACTCGTCAAGATGTCAAAAAACACTGTCGTGCCAACACTGGACATAGATCTCATCTGGCACACGCATCAATGCGCAGCAAAATACTATGGTCAAGCGACAAAGGTTCTGGCTGGCAAGTTTGTCAATCACGATGATACGATCGAGAAACCCCAGCTGGGAGACGGGTTTGCGGAAACAAGGGGTCTGTATCGCGTGCATTTTGGACAGGAATATCGTACTTGTGGATGCTGGGACTGTCAGGCCTTGTTGACAGAGCTTGAAAGAGTCTTGGAGACGGGCGGAGATCCTGATATAGACACCATAACGGCGAAGGTGAAGGAAGATGTCTTTTATCACCGCGCTGTGGAGTGGTCGAGAAGACACAAGATGGCTTTACCAATGCGGAGGATTGCAGTACCATAGGAAGTGTTTCGGTAGTCTCAAGGATAGTTTCAAACATTGTCTCCATGTTACAGAATATCTTCACCCCGCATCAACAAACAGCCCTTGAAGTAGTCCTCCAAATCATCAAAGTCTTCCAATTCACCCAACCAACCAACATACTGATCCGGCCGCACAGCAACCACGCATCCACGCATCTTATCAACTCCATAGTTCTCATATGCATTTCCATAGCCCTCGTGGTAACTGACATCATCGACATGAACCTTCTCATAGTCGTAGCCAGTTTTCTCATCCCATGGGCGAAGAATTGACGGGAAGTCCTGAATAATATCCACATCCCAGCGCTTGGAAGAGTGAATGGTCAAGACTTCGATGACGCTGTCAACCTTTTGTCCTCTGGGCGTAACTCGGTGAAGGAAACTGTTGGGCTGATCGAGACGACTGCAGAATGCTTCAACCCGAGATTTTTGAGCAGGATCAAGTATGTCACCTGCGAACAGCACGATGCGAAATCGCCCATCCGCTCTCAAACGTTCCTGGAAATGATAGGGACGGGCGCAAGCTTGGTTCAGGACTTTGAAGCTGTTAAAGCGCATGCCAACCGGGATGCCAGTCGCAAGCGCCTGCTTCTTGGCAAAGGCCTCCTCCGTTAAGGAGACTCCAGGAGGCGAAACCACCTTGGTACCATCAGCCTGAGCCAATGGATCGCCAGCCTTGGCAACAATGTTGCTGGGTCCATAATTCACAGACAAACCCGATGCAAACATGTTTCCCTTTTCGAATGCATCTTTGAACTCTTCCATACTTACACCCTCTTCGTCCATCACGTCCTTGGCTGGGCGACCAGAAAACAAGCGGCTGAAGCGATGGTCAAACTCAATAAGGTCCTGAGCCACGCGACGTCTTTCGCTCTGGTATGTCTTGAGGATATCTGGCTTGGCGATACCCTTGACTACAAGAGCAATCTTCCATCCCAGGTTGTACGAATCCTGCATGGATACATTCATGCCTTGTCCGGCCTTTGGCGAGTGGGTATGTACGGCATCGCCTGCGAGGAAGATGCGCTCATGAGCGTCAAAGGCTGTGCCAACACGTTGACCAATCTAGAACGGAATCAGTACGGGTGTAATGTGATATTTGAACGAGACAACGTACCTGATAAGCAGTCCACCAATCGCAGTACTCATAATCCAACTTGTAAGGATGAATGATCTTCTGCGCCGCTTTGAAGATGACGTCCGGGCTGATCTTGGATCGATCTGCGCGGCCTGAAGCATCTGGAGTCACTTCCTTCAACTGGATATACAAACGAACCAGCTTATTCTCACGTGGGATGACCATAAGACTACCGTTCTCGGCCGAGTGGATTGCGCAACGCATACGGATGTCGGGAAAGTCGGTCTTGGGAATGATGTCCATGACACCCCAGATGAAATCACTTGCCTCGCCCTGCAACTCTAACCCGATCTGGTTCCGAACCCAGCTTCGTGCTCCATCGCAGCCGATGACATATTTAGCGTGGATAGTTTCAGTGACGGCGTCACGATCTTGAGCTTTACTAAGAGCACTATCGTTGTCAACTTCGTCTTCAAACACCAAGTTGCTCCTAAAAAGACCGTCTGATGCCTGTGTTTTGCTGGCGGTGGCTTGCTGGGGAGGCGTCGCTTCTTCTTCACTAAGATGACGAATCTTGACCGTAACTGGAAAGCCTTCAGTACTCTCGATGTCGGACTTGTCAATATCAATAGCCTCTGGTAAGACGGCACGCTCAACTTTTATCTGATCTTTGGAGTATTTCTTGATGTTGTCGAGAAAGAAGCGCTCAATACGACCTTGCTGTACGACAACCTGTTGAAAGCGCGAAAGGCCAACGATGGTGTCGGGGATACGATCAGAACGACGGATGATACCATCTGAACCAGGATTCTAACAGAACGAGTAAGCTCAACTCTGCATACATGCTCGGTCAAACATTGTATACGTACCCACATGCAAATCTGCGAAACTCATTAGTCACTGCATATCTCTAACTTTGGGCATGCTATACCTCAATCATGTGGTTGGCTTCTTTCCATACACGGTCTGCGAAACCCAGACTGTCGAAGATCTCCAGACTTCGACACTGCAGGCCATCAGCCTGACCACAAAAGATCTTGGTATTTCTTTTGTCGATGATACGAGCATTTACGCCACAGTGAGCCATCCATGCTGCAGCCATCAGCCTGCAAGTCGGACGTGAAAAGCCATGATTAGTTTTGCTTTTTTATTCCTTATGAAACTGAGCTTAGGAGAGTAATCTTACCCAGCTGGGCCGGCGCCAACTATGAGTCTTCATCAACAAAGACATTGTCAGCATGTTTCATTACTGAGGCTAACCCCGCATTAGCCTTGAGCTGTGAGAATTAGGCTTACACGTCAACTTTGCTCTCGTTTGCCATTGTCAGTGTTTCAGAAGCTAATTCGTATGTATGATGCGAGAGTGTTAATTCGCAATCAAAAGTCAGGGTGGAAGAAGCAATGTTAAAAGCCTTGGCTTACGGCAGTCGAGGCGACATTTTGAAGTTGGGTCACCAAGTTTGAAGTAGGAAGGAGGAAAGATGACAGGGTTTGTGCAGGTGATGTATCACAACTCCAGAAGCACAGAGGTCAATTCGGGAAATAATTACGACAATCATCCAGGTCTGGCGTTGTTTTCTCGTCTGCTAACCTTCTTGCCACAATCTTTTCTGGAACCAATAATATGTTCTAGCAGCCACGTTACTGAAGTGGTAATGAAGGATGAAGTTACCGCCGTCCAGAACGTTCATGTCTCAACTAAACTGCTACCGTTCAATAGTCCCAACGTTCACTGTTTATTTCAGCCTTCGTTTAGAATCCCGCCTCAATTTTCCGCTGATGAAGATTTTCTAATTACCCCCACGCGACTTGTCACTTTTCCGGAACACTTGAGAAATCGCTGTCAAGGATTATTTCGCGGGGCCAGTTCCGGTCAGCCCGCTGCAACGGTCTGGCTTCTCGATCATGGTAGCAGTGACATTCCAGTAAGCAGTTCTTTTTGCCTTCATAACTGTGATATCATCACCGACGAGGGCATGTTCCATGGCCTTGAACCGGGATTTCAGCACACAAATAAGACTCCAATGCACAAGGTCGACAAGTCATGTTCTGGGTGGGTAATCACGCTTTGTCTTCCGAGTCCACTCAAATTGTGATAAGTCATTTCATGCGCTGCCAAGTTCAATAATATGCCTGTGGGCTATTGTCTCTCATTTTACGCATAAGTTATTAATTCAAAACGCAAATAGAACCTACAACAATATCTGTCTCAAATGTTCAATCACTGTGATCCCATAACGAATCTATTGTGGGGAGATATTAGAAACCAGCTAGGAAGTAGCAGAGACAAAATGTTTTACATTCCTTTTCGCCATTCATTCGACCGAGGCAAGTGAGGCTGAGAAGCCAGTGTATAATATATGACAGGTCTCATTATGCTTCAATTCTTCGGAACCCTCTCCACGTTCCTTCCCCTGTTTCAAACAATGGGTCCGAAATCATCTATCAGATTTCGCTTGGAAGACTCGCTCTCCCCGAGTGGCCCTCTGGAACCAATAGACGCAATGAGTTACAGAGATCGCATACTCTGTCTGATATCTCATGTCCAGACCAATCACCAAGACCCGGATCCAGCTTCACTTTGAGCCCCTGAAATGATCTTCCGGATCTCTGGCACTCCGGTTATACTCCAGATTCTAAGAGTGGAAATTGTCTATCTAACATTGTGCAAGCGATCGCTGCAGAGCAGATGCATGGTTCTTTCTTTGTCATGTATATATACCATGCAATCCGTCCTGTCGGGTGCATTGTCATACGATATTACCTTCCACCCTTGTTCCACAAATCATCAAGGGATATCTGATTTGCCAGTGATGGCGACCGAAGCTGAACAAGCAGCAGCTAATGCCTTCATTCAGGAGGTATGGGGTCTCCAAGGAGCAGCATACCTCGTCGTATGTCTCCGATATTATAGCCAATTCTCTTCCTTCGGTCGACGCATCCAGTGGGATGATGTTCTCATGCTATTAGCTACAGTGAGTCAGTCTCTATTCCAGCTATACCAGAACACACTAACCCATCGTGCTTCAGATAGTATATACTGCCGAGTCAGTAGCAGCATACTTCGTCGTCGCATACTGGAAAGGCTTCGCCAACAACGGCATAACACCTGCGCAGCGTCAGGCGTTGAGGGAGAACCCGGATAGTCCTGAATGGGCGCTTCGGGTAAATGGGTCCAAAACTCATGTTATTGGGCTTCTACTTTACATGACGTTGTTATGGCTTCTGAAGGGCTATTGGGTCATCTACTATCTACGCCTCACGTAGGTATACCTTTTGTGATAGTACATACTCGACGACTAACCTTTCTTGCAGCGAGGGCGTGGCTTCAGCGAAGAGATATGCACGCTGGGGCACTGTCATCATCCCCGTCACATACGTGTCTTGCTTCTTGGTAGCCTTTCTCAAGTGCATACCGTTTGAGAAGCAATGGCAGATCGACCCAGAGCCACAGAGTGCGTCTTCAAATCATTCTCATTCATCCAGTCTAACGATTTGTGTAGATTCGTGCCTGCCAGCTATCAGTTATCTTCAGACTATCTATGTTATGGCCATGAATACTGCCACTGACTTTTTTCTGATGTCAATTCCCCTCCCTGTGAGCATCTCTATTCCAATGCCCCTTGTTGCTACTTCAACTGACTCGTCGGATCTAGATGATTTGGAAGGCCAGGATGCCTTGGCGCAAGAAGGTCGTTATCATGTTTATGTTCAGTGGCGCGCTTTTAGAGATGGTATTCGGAATCTTGAGAGCTGTGTCTATCCTTACGGTAAGCTTGCCCAGTACCGAACACCTTTCCTATTGTAAAGCCTTTAAGCCTGTACTGACTTCATTATAGAAAGGGAACACTGATCCAGCCCAGTCAGGCTACTGGTCCGTCCGCGAATCATTCGTTAGTTTCGTGGTCACAAATCTCCCCATGGTCTATCCGCTTCTAAAGCGAGTCGTCGAGAAAACAGTTTCGGCTTCTAAGAGCGGTAGCCGTACCCCAGGTCTAGGCGACAGTCAGGGCTACCGCCTCGGGGACTACAAAAACAAAGTTAGCTCACGATCACAACCTGATGAAGCGGATCTGGGGGACACGGTCTGGGGGTCGAAGGACCATATCGTGCCTGCCGATGGGCAAAGAAGTGGCGATGAGACCTCAAGTCAAGATACCAGTATAGCACATCGGGACTCGCACCTTGGTATAAGGTCACAAAATATCGCTAAAGCTGTGGGTGGGCTCCAACCAAGCAAGAGTCACGGTCGGAATAAAGGATTGGAAGCAGGACTTGGGGAGATTATGGTGACATCTGAATACGTGGTACGTGTGGATGAGTAATCTAGAAACAGAGTAGCTAGATCTAAACCATGTTGACTTATCAGACGCGATACAGTCCTAAGTTTGTATTGGAGCAAGTATAGTGGTATCCTCGGCTGGATCGTCTATGCCAGAGTGGAGATCTCTGCTTTCCCCTCAGTTGTGCGGCAAAGTCATCAGCCTCAACTTAGCCAACTTACCTTAACATGAAACGAAACTTGACATAGATTATCACCATCAGCTTTCTTATCGATTGAGATAAAAAATGGGCGCAACTCTCAAACATCTTTCACTCCAGACGACCCTCACCGGAGTTGAAACCGGTGGAGTGACGCAATTTCGCGGAATACCCTACGGCCATATTCCGCTACGATTTGCCGCAGCCGAAAAGATCAATGACTACCCTAGAGAACTGGACTGCACAGCATTTGGGTAAGCATATTCTGATAAGAAGCTTCAAGATCAAGAAATCTGATATGATAGCCCTCGGTGTCCCCAAGTTCCTGTTGATGTTGGTCACTTGTTACGTGTACCACATCACTATAAGTTTCCACAAGAACCTGAAGATGAGTTCAGTTGCACAAATTTAGACGTCATCATGCCAGTTAGTGGAATTCAAGACAATTGCAAGAAGCTGCCTGTTTTCGTATGGATTCATGGTAAAGTTGTTTGCAACTCTGGAAAGCTCAAAATAGCTAATCGTTAAATGCAGGAGGGTCTCAGGCTGTTACATTTGGAAGCGCCACGTCTGGTATCTGTGGTATGAAGCCATTCCATCAATTATCGCTTATCACTCTTCGATATGGTGAATAGTACGCTGATAAGCTCTTCCAGACATGACTACTATTGTGGCTGATTCAATCCACCTGGGTACTCCAATCATTGCAGTGTCTATCCAGTATCGACTCAATGTCTTCGCCCTCGGAAATAAGAACGGACCCCCAAACCTTGCTTTACGCGATCAGGCGCTAGCTCTGGAATGGATTCAAGACCACATCGCAGACTTTGGTGGCGACCCGGTAAGCAATGACCAATCTTTAATTCAAAAACATTTACTAAAAATATCCAGAAAAAGGTTACATTGGCCGGAGAAAGCGCCGGCGCAGTTTACTGTCACGCTCATATTGTAACCCAAGCTCCAGTAAATCAGTTCATCCTGTCTTCAGGATCCTTGTTTCTATCGCCTCCCCAACCACCGCAAGCGGTTTCAGCCCTTCGCGACAAGGTTTCGAAACAGTTTCAAAAGATCGACGCTACCATGGTCTTGGAAACTGCGCCGACAGACAAGATAGTCGAAGCTGTGAAACAATCTGGCTTGCAATCGTTTTTCCTCGAATGGGAGGAGAGGTTTGATGGATGGCAAACACGGACTGGCGAAGCGAGAGCGTTGCTGCTTAGCGACGTCCAGAAGGAGGTGAGATCACGCTGGAGCTTTACACTCGCAGTTTTTGACAATGTACAGGCCATCATCTGGCAAGCAGGAATCTGCGAAACAAAGACTGATGACATCGTGAGCTCTTTCAATGCTGCAGGTAAACACAGCGAGGAGCTCAAGCGCCTATATCACATATATTCAGACAGACCCTCGTCGTGTAAGACGGGGGCACTGGATTTCATTAATGACTGCAGATTTGTGCTTCCTCTCCATTATCTGGCGCAACTCTGGAAAGATGAACGAAAACCTGCGTATAGATGTCTCATAGATGAGTCAAATCCATGGCAACCCTCAAGCGGATCACACCATGCAGTAGACTTGGTTTTATTGTTTGGAGGTCTTGATATAAGTCTTGCACCTGCTGCTGAGAGAACTGGGCAGACTTTACGGGAGGCATGGATCAGGTTTGTCAATCTGGACGAACCTTGGCCAAATGCATCATCGTCGACTTATGGCTTTGGACCCCATGGGGTGTGCAAGGAGCTGGAGGCTTGGGAAGTACAGTCACGTCGAAGAGTGATGGAAACGAACAAGCTACATGAGATGGACCCTACTTTACTCACCAAGGCGTTCGTCAGTCTCGCAGCAGGTAAAGTCAGCTTGTTAAACTAATATACTCAAACCTTTACCTCGTGTTCTTCAACTATGAATAATATCAAGATCATGCTCTCTCTCGCCCCGTTTGACCTTCCAAGCCGCACTATGACTCAACCTCACGAGCTCCATGACAAATTCACTAATCTCTCTGATACCCTCAATCTCTTCCATCGGCAATCTCTCGGCGGGTATCTTTCTGGTAATGTTACTTATCGACGACAAGATCTGCAAGTCGCTATCCGCCGTGTTACCAAGCGGATGGATCAGAATGTTCATGAACAACGGCATCGCAGCCATTGGGGCAAAGTGCGACACGATGTAGACTGAATCTTCTTTCCAAAAGTCGACCACTGTGTCGAGAATGCGGAATATAGAGCGGCTTGCCTCGATGGAGAGGTCAGCGCTCGAGTGCACAACACTGTGAAGGTCGTCGGGAAGGTTTTCTTCCAAGTCGCCGCATTTGCGGACGAGCGTGTGGATGTTGATAATGGTGAATAGGTAGTCGAGTTGCAGGTTTATCAGGTATGTGTGATCTTCCAGGCTCATATTTGAAGACAGGAAGGAGGATAAATCGGAAACGATAGATAGACGAGGTCGATAGCGAAGATCAATAGATACTCGCCACTCTTCAAGTTCATCGTCAAGCTCTCTGACACGCGCGAGTAGTTGACCCTCGGTATACTTGAACGCCCTTGGCGAGCAAAGCATTCGGACAGCATTCTCTTTAATTTTTGCGAGATTCATGTCCCTGGATTGGTTGAACCAAGGCGGTTCTTCCGAGTCGTTCACATCGCAGTAATCGGACGAGAGAAGAGGTGGTTTGTCTGTGCGAAGTGACACATCCTTATCGAAGCAGTAGCATATCCAGAATAGCCTTCGGATATGCAGTTTCGTTTGATGGTCAAATGTGGGACTATGTTGAGGGAGAATAGCCAGTCGAGAGAGTGGGAAATGGCCACCGAGATCACAAACCATACGGCATGCGTTTGCAAATGTGACGGAAGCTTCACGACATCGTCCTCTCATCTTTTGACACGCCCACTAGAAAGGTCAGTTAGTGCCAAGCAAAAATAATCTCGACCATGCGATTACCCACCAGAAGGAGAGTGCCCTGCAAACTGTCTAAGTTGGTGTTACCGTTGTTGAGAGTCAACAGACGAGTAGCCTCATAGAGACAATCTCTTATTTCCAACCCAAGTCCTAATTGCTGGAGATCCGTCGTGCGCATCACAAGAGCGGTAATCGCCCAAAGGCAGGCCTCAGCCGGTGCGCGACGTCCAGGGTCAACCTCATCGTACGCTCTGTCAATGGTGTCCTGAAAAAGACTTCTTTCCAAAATAGGGAAAAAGACTGAGGTCTTGGACTTGAAGAATGCATCAACAATGTACCTCAGGGCCTCTTTCGGGGGCAGTATTCTCGTCTGATCAGAAATTGGCCAACAGTCTAAAGGTGGAATAACGCCAATTGGATTGGCAAAGATGTTAAAGTTCTCGAGAAAGACTCTCTCACCGGATCCATATGTGATCCATTGTCGGCCTCGCTCAGATAGAATACCAATGCCTTTAAAATACCAATTGGTGCCGAGCTGACATGGTGATAATTTGTAGCAGGGCTTGCTCAGAGCAATATTGTTTACTGGAAGGTCAGAGGGACTTATGACTGATGGATGACGAGCAATGGTTGTTGTGCCAGGCGAGCCTCCTCCAAGTCGGAGACTCGGTGGACTGGGGAAAGCCAATGGTCTGTCTGACAGAGAAATAGAGGCGCTTCGGACAGGTGCATTTAGTGCAGTTTGGAGAGCTTCCTCCAGAGACTCAACGCGGTGAGACAATTCCTGCACAACATCGGAAGTGGTCCTAGCCCTTGATTAGACAGTATCTGCGCTGTCTCGGTGAAAAAAAGTACCTCTTGTTGGGATCTTTCTGAATGACTCTCTCAAAAGTGCACGTTAATCCCTGGCTTTCGCACCAGTCACAAGGTTCGCCCTGGGTCTTGATCAAGCATTGAATCTGAAAATCAAGAATTAATGATTAATTTCCAGGAAATGGAGGCATCATATGACAATAAAGGCCTCCAATAGTGGGTAAGAACAAGTTGATTACCTTTCGCTTGTAGCATACATCGCATGCACGTCGTGGAGGCATCCTGATTTTCGATAAATTGGAATGCGATGCCAGTGTAGGTAATCGGAAAGACGGAAATGAGGAAGAAAAAAAAAAGATGGGGGAGCACCGAACTAAGAACATGGGCGATCCATTAGTGATTAAGGTACGGAGTACAGCAGAACAGATTTGAGCTAGGGGGTACTTCTAGGGGGCCAGGAGTAGGAGTACCGTTTAGTCGGTCCTTTAGCCCCGTGGTATTTGTTTCATTGTCAAGCCCAAGTTCCAGACCTGTTCCTCAATTCTGGGTTTTCCAACTCATGCAAGAAGGTTAGGCGAGATCGAAAACGAGCCGTCATCGGTAAATGCTACTCAAGGTGACCTTAATTGAGCGTCATAGTTACATTCTCTCGAGGGAGTAAGGAGACAGAGAAGGCTGTGCTGTGTTGGGTTGGATAAAACGAGACCAGATGTGACCAACAGCTCCTTTGACATATTTGTTCCGTCTCCGCTGAGTCATGCTCGGTCATTCACATTATTGGTCAGTAGAGATGTAATGCTGGCTCGGATCCATGCAACTGTCGCAGATCTTACCCCAAATAGTTCCTCGGTCTTCCGCACTCCGATGAAGTAATCAGATCTACACCGGTCTTGTAGCGATCTAGCCCCATAGCGGTGATTATCAGATCTCCCGTGTAGTGGCCATTGGCTATCAACAGTGACAACGTTTCTCACATGAAGCCCCCCTCTCTTGTTTCTTGGTCTACCGACAAGACGAGAGAAATGCATTATCCCTGCCCTGAGACTTAAGCTTAGTTTCCAGATCCAGCATGGAAAAACCGACTCTTTGGGTCAGGATGAAGGACGAAATATAAATTGTTTAATTGCCCCACGCAAATAAAGTCAAATCCGAAAATAGAGAGAGACTCACTCATCATAGCTCACTGGTTCTTGAGCTTTCGCTTGTGCTTGTATACTTCCCCCCCCACCAGTCAAGCTTTTTTCCTTGGGATCTAGGATCCTGGCTAAGGACTTGGCTTGTTCTTCTGATTCGTTCTTCCATCATGTCTGGTAATTTCCTGGACCCCAAAGCCATGCTGGACCCGCGTCAGCGGTCCCTCAGCGAAGCAGGCACAGTCTCTTCAGTCGGCGACAACACGACCGCCGTGCCCAGTATCAACCAACAAACTCCAGATGAAAAGGGTATCGCCTTCCCTGCTGTTCCTCCCTCCAATAATGTTCCCTTCTGCCATACTCCCGATGACCTCAACAAGCTCCTCGACCCCAAATCTCTCGACACACTCAGAAGTTTCGGTGGTCTACAGGGTCTGGCGCAAAGTCTTAATGTGGACGTAAACGCCGGTCTCAGCGTGGATGAACTTCAAACACAAAACGCTTCATCCAATGAAAGAATCCGTATCTACGGTCGCAACCAGCTCCCTGCCAAGAAACCCAAGTCCATCTGGCGATTAGCTTGGATCACTTTCCAGGAAGCGGTTTTGGTTCTCTTGACGGTGGCTGGTACCATCTCACTCGCTCTCGGTCTCTACGAGACATTCGGAACGACTCATGCGCCCGATGACCCTACACCTGTTGATTGGGTTGAGGGTGTCGCCATTCTCGCTGCCGTTGCCATTGTTGTAGTTGTTGCATCACATAACGACTGGCAGAAAGAAAAGGCCTTTGTCAAGCTCAACACAAAGAAAGATGACCGTGAGGTCAAGGTTCTTCGATCTGGCAAGTCAATGCTCATCAATGTCGCTGATATCGTTGTTGGCGATGTCCTCTACCTTGAGCCTGGTGACTTGATCCCCGTCGACGGTATCTTCATCGATGGACACAACGTCAAGTGCGACGAGTCTACCGCTACCGGCGAATCCGACGCTTTGAAGAAGACGCCTGGCGCAAAGGCACTTACACCCGACCCCAAGAGCACCAAGGAGGCTGATCCATTCATCATCTCGGGCTCAAGGGTTCTTGAAGGCATGGGTACATTCATGTGCACTTCAGTCGGCGTGAACAGCAGCTTTGGTAAGATCATGATGTCCGTCCGCACAGATATCGAGTCCACTCCTCTCCAGAAGAAGCTTGAGAAGCTGGCTGTTGCTATTGCCCAGCTCGGTGGTGGTGCTTCAGTCCTCATGTTCTTTATTCTTCTATTCCGCTTTTGCGCCAACCTTCCTGGTGACGATAGACCAGCTGAGGAGAAGGCCTCGACATTTGTCGATCTGCTTGTCGTTGCTATTGCTATCATTGCTGTTGCTGTCCCTGAGGGTCTTCCTCTTGCTGTCACACTCGCACTTGCTTTCGCCACCACTCGTCTTCTGAAGGAGAACAACCTAGTCCGAGTCCTTCGAGCTTGTGAGACGATGGGCAATGCTACTTGTATTTGTTCCGACAAGACAGGAACTCTGGTGAGTATTATCCATACCACAAAACATCTTTTTCTAACAATCTCTAGACGACGAATAAAATGACGGTCACTGCCGGTCGATTCGGTTCCTCCACCTTTACCTCCGATATTCCTTCCTGGGCATCTAGCCTTCCCGCCGAATCCAAAAAACTCATCACTCAATCCGTTGCCGTCAACTCCACTGCATTCGAAGGCGAGGAAGACGGTGTCGCCACCTTTATCGGTTCCAAGACCGAAACCGCCCTGCTCCAACTCGCCAAGGACCATCTCGGTATGCAGTCTCTTGCCGAATCACGCGCCAACGAAACTATCGTCGTCATCGAACCTTTTGACTCGGCTAGGAAGTACATGACCGCTGTTATCAAGACCCCCACCGGTTGCCGTCTTCTCATCAAGGGCGCCTCTGAGATTGTGCTTGGATATTGCAAGACCCAATTCGACCCTTCCAACGGTAATGTCGGTGCTTTGGATCGCAAGGCTGCTGAGGATGCTATCACCGCTTTCGCCGAAAAGTCCCTTCGCACAATCGGAATGGCGTACAAAGACTTTGCCGAAACTCCCGACCTTGAGAACCTCAGCGATTTGACCCTTCTCGGCATCGTTGGTATCCAAGACCCCGTCCGTCCTGGTGTCCCTGAAGCTGTTCAGAACGCCCGCCGCGCTGGAGTCGTCACCCGAATGGTTACAGGCGATAACATTGTCACCGCACGTGCTATCGCTGCTGAGTGTGGCATTTTCACTGACGGTATCGTTATGGAGGGTCCCGAGTTTCGCAAGCTCTCAGAAGAAGAACTCGACCGTGTCATTCCTCGCTTGCAAGTCTTGGCCCGCTCATCACCCGACGACAAGCGTGTGCTGGTCACTCGTCTCAAGGTTCTCGGCGAGACAGTCGCTGTGACAGGTGATGGTACAAACGATGCGCCTGCGCTCAAGGCGGCTGATATCGGCTTCTCTATGGGTATCTCAGGCACTGAAGTTGCCAAGGAGGCTTCTGAGATTATCCTCATGGATGACAACTTTGCCTCTATCATCACTGCTTTGAAGTGGGGACGTGCTGTCAACGATGCCGTGCAGAAATTCTTGCAGTTTCAGATCACTGTCAACATTACTGCTGTTATCCTTTCCTTTGTTACTTCCATGTACAATGATGACATGGAACCTGTGCTTAAGGCTGTGCAGCTTCTATGGGTAAGTCTCTATAGAGCAGATTTTATCACGGAACAAGACTGACTTTGACAGATTAACTTGATTATGGATACTATGGCTGCCCTTGCTCTCGCCACCGATCCTCCTACCGATGCCATCCTCGACCGTCCTCCACAGCCCAAGTCCGCGCCACTCATCACCATGAACGTAAGTGCATCATCACTCCTATTGACTCCACGATGATACTGATAATCACAGATGTGGAAGATGATCATCGGTCAATCCATTTTCCAGCTGGTTGTCGTTCTAGTTTTGTACTTCGCCGGCGGCGCTATCCTCAATTACGACACGAGCCTCGAGAGCGAAAAGCTCCAACTCGACACCATCATCTTCAACGTCTTCGTTTGGATGCAGATCTTTAACGAACTCAACTGCCGACGTCTTGACAACAAGTTCAACGTCTTTGTGGGAATCCACCGCAACCTGTTCTTCGTCTTCATCAACTGCATCATGATCGGACTCCAGATCGCTATCGTCTTTGTTGGCAACCGTGTTTTCGATATCGATCCCAATGGTCTTGATGGCGTGCAGTGGGCTATCTCGATTATTATCGCTGCCTTCAGTCTGCCTTGGGGTGTGTTGGTCAGGCTATTCCCTGATGAGTGGTTCGCAAAGATGGTTTACTTTGTTGCGCCACCTTTTGTTGCTGGCTATGGCTGGTTGGCCAAAGTTTCGGGCAAGTTTGCCAGACTTTTCAAGAGGTCCAAGAAGGCAGACAGTGAGAATGATGGGTCATCTATGGAAGGCGGCAAGGAGAAATCGTCAACATCAGGCCCATTGATTGTTGAGCCATAAAGGCAGAGAAGGAAATAAAAATACGAATTTAGAAGATGGAACAGTCATCAGCTTGTATTTATAGTTTATCACTAGCGAACATAGAAGGAAGTAGCTTATATATGATCTGGCTATCAATATCCTGCAATGCATTTATGCTATAGGCAAGCCATCAAAGACCTGATACGTGATGTCTTCTTCAACGTTGGCTTTTGCCGAACAGCGGAAAGAAGAGCTAAAAGGCTTGACACGACCCCAATTTCAGACTGAGATGTTAAAGTGGACGGAAGCAATAGGACTCCATGACTATAAGATGCAGGCAGTTCGTTCTCGAAACCATGGTGGTGGTAGATAGCCAATATTGAACTATCACCATCGCCAGAGTGCTTCTCTCCTAGGTTGACTAGTTCGTATCGGAGTGGTCCTTTTTCATTTGGGTGGACCTGCCATTCGTATTGGCTATTGCTGATATCTTTATGGCCAAAGATGGTGCCATTGATGGCTAGGTATGGATAACGGATGTGTCGTCTCTTCGTGTACTTCTCTGGCAATGGGAATACAAGATGCCCAGAGGTGTGGACTGACGCGGTGCTGGTCTGTGTATGGACAGAATACTCGTTGTGTTCTGAGCTTGGAAGTGACCTGAAACTGTTAGTCGCCAACGACATCCTCTGCGTTGACTAACTTACACTTCTGCCTCTACAGGAACTTGACTCAGGGTTCTTTCACGAACAGATAAAGAGGTACCGTTTTCACCAATATTCACCAGGAATCGGGCACCATCCCCAACACGCTCTCCGTTTGGCTTCCGAAGAATACACAACTCGACCTTGTAGTCTTCGGACCCCATGGGTAACTTTCCGATCTTGTCAAAGTATTGTTCGGAAACGTCGTATACTGTAAAACAAGAGATTTCCGCGTTGTGTCTTGGAATATGAAACACTTTCGTTAAATGTGATGGGACTTGGGAGATGATGTTTTGCATCTTTAGGATTGTGGTAAACGTTTTGTGGTAGGTTGTTTGTGTGATGTAGACTTCGGATCGGAGATGGGTCTGGGATCAATCAACATTGCGGTACGGGGTCAGAGTAGAGTTATATATATGTCGAATCTTATAATGACATCTTACGAAACTTTGGGATTTCTTGCTTCCGAAAGCCAAGACCTATCGGCGTACTGTGTTCACTCGGGAAACCTGAGGGTTTGGTCATGAAGGCCGAGTCCTCAGCCTACCCGTCGTCGGGTAACGTAACAGAATTTAGGGAAACGACCAATGAATATCCCAACTTGATCAGATATCAGGAATTATTAAATGGCAAAGCAGTTCTCTTTGGAGAAGAATCTCACATTTCCGAGTGGGTCGCAACAACTCCGATTCCGATTTTGGATAATAGTTCATGGTTGTTTGATCGGACTTACTGCATGGTCGGAGATAACAAACAATATTAAGAATCCATGTAGTATTAAAGGCCTCTGAGTCCAATGACCGAGTGGCTATAGGAAGAATGTATATATTGAACCACAGTAATCTATCCCCCTTCATCCATCAACTCTGGCTTAGTGTTCGATTACTCACGCCCAGCGTCGAGACTATCAACTATCACAATGAAATCATCTATGCGATTGCTGCTGGCAAAAGTCACAGGGCCTAGGCGGCTTAACATCACAATCAGGTATTTTAAGAAACAAATTAATATACCTACCTTTATCGTCAACTGACCATCCCAAGACCAGATCAAGATTATGTTTTCCTCAGCGGTAATGGCGCTGAGGCGCAAGGACAGTATCTTAGAGGCAAAATTTCCTTGTTTGTGCCCGAAAAGCAGCACGTACAGGGTGTACAACTCAAATTTACGAGTAGAATGTGGCTTGGGTAAGTCCCTTATTCGTTTGACACTCTCCATATTTGTCCTAACCGTGATGTAGCGATCATGTAGCACCTACAGAAGATTCTGTAAAATGGCAACATAAGGAAGAAACGATCCATACTTGGAATCCTTTCCTTGTCAGCGACCAAATAGGAAAGCCAGTTCCGAACGGTAAAAGATACGAATGGCCATTTCACCTCTTTATCCGAGGTGACCAAGAAGAGACGTTCAAAGGCTGCACTCGCTGCAGTATCACCTACCTCCTTGAAGCATCGACGATCTATTCAGATTACTCGAGAGATGCGCGCTCCTTTGCACCAATCCGAATTATTCGAACGCCGACCTTCTCTTCATACGAACTTATGGATCCCACGTCAGCTCATGGAAAGTGGTCAACAAGAGCACAGTACAACGTCTCAGTTCGACATCGAGCAATAGCATTGGGTGGCCTCATTCCTATCGAGGCTCAAGTTGCGCAACTTTGTTCGACAAGCAAGATTTTGAAGGCGCGGGTTTACTTGCGAGAAACACATACTATTGAAGACAAGTCTGTCTCGGGAAGCATGGCCTTTGAAGGGCAGCGCGTTGTCACTGAATGGCCTCTGGACCTAATCCAACCAGGACAATTACAATCTTGGCAGCAATGTTTACAACTTCCGCTGGCTGTGAGAAATTGTTCCCCGGATGTTTCTATGCACGGCATAACAATTAGTCACACGCTGCACTTTGAAGTCACGATTGTTACGAAAGGTGTCGCAACACAGGTGCGCTTCATTTCTATTTGCGGTTGAGGAGAAGACTAATATTTGTTAGGAGGAAGTTTCGTTACCTATCCACTTATTCATCTCACCTGAACTGCCCGTCAATGGCTGGGGCGTGTTCGTGAGACATAACGACACAGTAGCGAAACAGATGAAGGAGTTGTTGGCCGAAGGTATAAGGGTTCCACCAAGATATTGTAAGGGAGACTTTGACATGGAAGAGTATGGTATGCCTGTCGGTACGCCGCCGCCCGCATACAGCGAGTGTTGACAAACATGACAATGGGAGCATGCAGTGGAAAACATGAATTGGCATATCGACTTAATGAGCTATTGAGGTATGTTGGTGGATCTACCTTACGGTTGAAAATAATGAGTATATCGAGAACGCCTGGGCATCGGTTGAAAGACCATAAATATGAAATAGGTAGATCGGCATACAGAAACAAATGCAAAGAGCAAACGTGATAAAATGGACGGGAATTACTTTAAATGCTTGGTAGATCAACTCATGATGTTTTCAGGATAATCGCTCTGGGGCGTTATGTGTTGATCCCAGAGTGCCTAATCATGTCAGTGGCTTTCATTCTTGTCAAATATATGTGACGTACCCAGTCAATCGCATCTGGTCTGAACCAGTCAACGTTATTTGCCCAGTCCTCAAACCTGAGTTCAAGATCCTCCGGCAGGACTGTTAGCTCAGGCTCTCGCTTCTTAAGATATGATCTAACCATGTCAGTTACCATGTCGATCAGCATGTTCCGGACTACTTACCGAAGACATCGAAGAACGCGATAGACATTCGAACAAGCGGGACTCTTCATCTTTAACGCTTCCATTCTCGTAAGAGCAGCATCAATGGCATTGATATGTTCCGCTAGGTCTGAACAATCAGGCATATCAAGCATACAGGACGTCAGTGCTACGGCTCCGTGTAGTGAATTACAGCTAATGGCACCCTTGACGAGCCACCGATAGCATTTCATACGGGGCAGTTCAAAGAACTGGTGGTGGATGTCCAGCAGTGCTAAGCCAGATCTTATGCACTTTTCTCGTGATTCAGCGCGGAAATGGCTCGAGCGGGAACTGTGGAAGGGCCGATGCAGAAGCAGATATAGTTGGTGCGCGTAGGTTTGCAGGGTGCACCAGTGGACGTAACCCTCTGTGTTCAGGATGCTTCTGTTTCCATCGATTAGGTATACAGTGTCCCACTCTTTCTGCTCCTTAGCAACCGCGGTATCGAATTGAAGTAATATTGTCTCATCAAACTTTTCACTAGACGAGATGTGTGAACAGATCTGGGTAGAAAGTTGGAAAAGTTGGACTTGGAATTTGATGAGTGTCATATCCGTAAACTGGGATTCTGAAGTGACAGGCGATTTCTTGATGCCATGCTCTTGAATATCGGTGTCGTTGACCCAGGCTGGCATGGCAGCCGTCATCTTCATCAGGTAGGTTAAGTCGATATCCCGAAAGCAAAGTGCCTGGTCAGTATGGATGATCAGAATTCCGGCCCAACAACGTCGATGGCGTTCTCGTTCGATGTAATTCGGTATTGGGGCACCTGCATGGCATCTTAGAGCGGTGGCAATATTCAGAGCGGTTCCAAGAAGTGCCCATGCGTATTCTGGTCCCTCGTTATGGGAAATCATGTATACCAGTATCAAAAGTGCTTCAAGGGTATCGAGATCGTGACGGACAAGGAACTGATCTTGTGAGAGCGACATCATAGCTGCGTTGCGGAACTTTTGTGATAGTGCTCGTAGGTCTCGGGGGAAGTTTGGATCCTGCCATAAAAGGTTCAAGCCAGCATCATCGGGTTTGATCGTCTCAAGAGTGAGCGCAAGAATGGCGAAGAGCAGTGCTAACCAAGACAAGCTTGTCTTCTCTGGAGCTTCCACAAATGCCAGGAACTGTTTTTGAAAGGTCGGACCGTGTATGATGTGGAATATTGACGACAGCGTGCCGAAGTAGCGAACCACTAAGTACTCGGTGATTGAAGCAGGAGGAAGTAAAGCCAATAGCTCTTCGATCGGGACAGTTGGACCAAGAGATAGCGTAACAGTCGGTCTCTGCGAGTCAGGACCGATAGGTCTCCTCTCCACGAGAGGTCTTTGAAGAATAGTATCCCATCGTTCTTGTATCGGCTCCGGGGTTCGACTCGGGGATGAAGCAGCTTCTTGAGGTTGAACTTGAATTTGTGGCTGAGGCTGGGTTACGATTGTGTCAAACCGAGGCTCAGTAGCTTGAATTGTAGGTTCAATATTGGAAGTTCTAGTCTTCCTTCGACCTCGTGGTCCAGTAAAGTTGGATCCGTATGCGCATGAGTCTTGCCATCCTCGCTTCAGGCACGTGTTGCAGGGGAGTTGCCGGTCGCATTTGAGCTTTGAGTGTCTGCAGGGATCACAGTTGAGAGGCTTTCTGGGGCGACGCCTTGGAGGCTGGACTCGGCTGGAAGAGCTGGTGCTACTTGGGCTCAATTGATCCATGTGAGCGAGATGTTGTTGCTAATGTGATGGATGATGGCGAAGCTGGATTCTGGTCGAATGAGAAATCGGAGTCGGAATCGGCTTTAGAGTCGGATTTTTGTGGCGGATATGATTATGTCATGCTCGTACAAAGGCCAATTGGCCTGCTTTTGGGAGTCATCCGAGATGACTTTTGATCCAGCATTTCTACATATTGACTGATGAGTGCAAGGATTGTCTGAGAGCGTCCTGCAAGGGCACCATGACGCCAGCCTCCGATATTCGTTCTACTAGAATTAATGCAAGATGGTGAGTCTTGAACTAAACCTGGCTGATCTGTATGGTTGTTGCGTGATTCAGCTGAGCCATACCGGGTGCCGAGGCCAGTAGCGAGGCAGTTTTGAGATATTCACAACAATTCCCCTGGCGCATCATATTTATCGTTACTTGAATTAAGATCGTCCTGGATTTCGAAAGATTTGCGATGGTTCTATAGGTAAACAGTCGAAATCCGAAAATCCGAAAATCATCGGGTTATGAGAAAGATAGCGCCACGGGCACTAAAAATAACATCTTCAACGAGGCCCACATGAACATTTCACTATCTATGTAGATACGTCACCTCAAGGGTCCAAGATCCATATCCCCCGCAGTTGAGGTTTCGTGATATCCTTTTGTCTGTCGCATTTTTGAGATAGACTGCTACGGCTGCTACACAAGAACTCCAATACCAACACAATGACTGATCGATACATCGCTGTACACAAAGCCGCCAACGGCCCTGGTGACGCTCGACCCACGGCCGATCAAATCATCAAAGACGAAAACCTTGAAGGAAGACTCAACGATCACGTTATCTTCATCACCGGTTGTTCAGCAGGTATTGGTGTCGACACTGCCAAAGCGTTGTATCTCACTGGAGCGACACTGTACCTGACCGCTCGCAACTTGGACAAGGCCAAAACAGCACTGGGAGGTCTTGTACAAGATGACCGTGTTCATCTGCTGGAGCTGGACCTCGAGTCGCTCGACAGTGTTCGCACGTGCGCTGCCAAATTTCTGTCCGAAAGCCCAAAACTCAACATACTCATATGCAATGCTGGTGTCATGTGTACTCCAGAAGGACGGACTAAGGAAGGCTTCGAGACCCAATTTGCAACCAACCATCTCGCACATTTCCTACTATTCAAACTTCTCAGACCTGCATTACAAAAGGGCGTGACAATTGAGCGCGCAGCACGAGTCGTCATGCTTTCTTCACTTGCCCATCGCTTTGGAGAACCAGACTTCAACAATATTAACTTGAAAGGCTGTTACGATCCCAACAAAGCCTACTCGCAGAGCAAAACCGCCAATCTCTGGACTGCTAACGAAATCGAACGACGATACGGTGCCGAGGGTATTCACGCTTGGAGCGTTCAGCCGGGCGGTGTGTTGACCGATTTGGGAAGACACTTATCCGAGGAGCAAAAAATCGGACTGGCTGGAGACCCGTACTTGAACAGAGTGTGGAAGTTCTCGCCTCAGGGTGCTGCGACGACTGTTTGGGCTGCGACGGCTGAGGTGTTAGAAGGACAGGGCGGGAAGTATCTCGAAGACTGCCAAATTATTGGCAAATGGGATCCTTCAACTTCTTTATATGAGCCTGGATATGGGGACCATGCATATGACGAAGACAAAGCGAAGACGTTGTGGGAGAAATCCGTCGAGTGGGTAGGACTATAGCTAGTATCAGCTTGTCAAGCTACATCTCACTAGTTATCTACAGTATAAAGTAGACACAATGATTTAGCTCACGTGATTCAAATCCAGCCAAATGATATGCCAACATTGCCCAGGTTACTTCTTCCACTTTTCCCCTATCTTTGCTACCGAGAATCAACACAAACCAACATTGAGTACGCAAATCCCATGGCATCGCCACTTGAGATGGAGTCCGTCACAGCCGAGCCACCGCAATACGACGTGCTGTTCAAGGATCAGCTTCAGGACTTTCATGGCCCACTACCAACACCAAACGATATCGAGAGCGGGGAGCAATTGCCAAACCGATATGGCAGCGCCAATCTTGTCAGGATCCGAGAAATCTTCATCATGAAGTATGGTTTAGAGGTACGACCTACGGAGGCTCACAATATGCTCTACGTCGCGAATATTATTGTGCAGGATGACGGGACTATTTCCATTATTGACTGGGAGTATTCGTCTTGGTACCCCAACTACTGGGAATACTCGTCTGCCATGTTTGCTAATGGTGGTTGGAAGGACGATTGGGACGAATACTTGCGCATCATTTTAGATGAATTTCCCAACGAGGCACTTTGGATATCAACGATGAAGACTGAGATGTGGAGTTAAGATAGCCTGAGAATTGTATGTATAAAATCCGTAGTCTATAGCAAGTCACATATCGCTTGACTTTCATCTCAAAATACCAGCAAAGTCCAACTGTTCCATCTGCCATCGGTCAAAGAATTCGAAATCGGTTAAATCACCCCCTAGGAACGAGATCTGATCATTAACATCTTGAGGAAAACTTGGATATGGTTGAATCGCCACGGGCACCGATTCGTCCTCTTCGTTCCCCTCTTGCACGTCATGTGTTTCTACCTGCGTAACGTCATGAAGCGACGACGGAAATAGCTTATTCTTGGAGAGGACCATCTCAAACGCAGGTAGTGCTCTTTTTATAGCTGGAGTATCCTGTATCTGATTCAGAGCGAGCATGGTGAACTGTATAGATATACGGGCCATAGATCGTGCGATGTCCGACTGCGATGAGTCCAAAGAGGACTCTATGTGCAATGCCAAGAGAGCTGCGATGGTGGTGATACTAGAAGGGTAGGGTTAGATACAGTGGCCATGAATGAGGCACAAAGGAAGTTTACATACAAGGTCGTCGGCATTTTCCGAATAATATCGCTCAAGAGTACTTTCTTGAGTATCGAGTCAAGTTCAAGAGTAGCAGCGCGGAATCGTTCTCGCGCCCACTCACGTACATCCTCACTGCGGATCCCCCATCGCCCGCGACGCAGGGATCGACACATGACGCACTCAAACCTGTAGCTGGTCGTCAAAGCCTCAAGCAAATACAGTTCGCCATTAGGTGAGGAGTCATTGGGGTTCATCTTGGTAGGCAATGATGTCCGCCACCTGTCCAAAGGCTCGATTATTCGCCGTATGTCGTGCGATGGCTCACTCGTGACGGTTGTTGTCAGATTACCAACTAAACAGTATCAGCTATATCAATTTGCGTGGAAGGTTGCCTTACAGATCTGAGCCAACTCGATATGAGCTACCAGAGAGATCCTTTGCTGATGTCTTATCGGAGATAACAGATTTGAGAACGGTAGTATATCTTCGTCTTCCCAGTCACTCTCTGTGAGTGGCTCTATAGGAGGTGCAGTTACTAAAAGCCGCAGGTTCTGAGTGTTGACAAAGAAATAGAAGATGTCCCTATTCTTTTGATAGTCAGTGTCATATCATGCAGTCCTATAGCAAGGTACTAACATGCAAAACCCACCAGATCCGCCGGTAAAGTTTTTTACACGCTCCGTCACGGGAACGTCTAGCCTATCGTTAGTCACTGAGAATGATCGGAATACAGTGGACTGACGTGTTGGTATTGTGCAGGCCCAACCTGGATGCCCATCGAACCGAGTTATGGAACCAATAATGGAAGTCCCTGTCCGATGGATGATCAGGTATGATGGCACCAAGAATCATGGAGCCTTGCAGCATAGGAAGAGAGCCGCCTTGGCAATGAAAGTCGTGGAACAGCTTAGCTTTCAAGAAGAATGCCATATGGGCTGCTGATCGGTCGGTGTACCCGCAGGCTTGTATTACTTCTATAGGTACATAGGAGCTTCCAGCGGTTGATATCGCGTGCAGAAGAAACAGCGAACAGTCTCCTGATCGGTAGCTCTCCATAAACTCAACTATGTCTAGTATCGGGGCGAAGGGATATACATGGTCGAAATACGCTTTGATGAAGGCGTCCCTATGTAGTATCAGTACGCTGGTTGCACGCGGATGGTCTGGCTTACATGTGTTGTGGGGGAGGAAGCTTGAATACGCCTTTCTTGGTAAGATACTCGTTGTCAACTTCATCAAGTTGCAATAACGGATTCCAGTTACGTATATGAGTGTTGAAACAACTGGTTTCGTCATTAGTTGTGGCATTACCCGCGCCGCTTTGGCCAGTAGCAGTGCCGTCAACTGTGTCTTGCAAGATGTTAAGATAAAGAAGGTCGGGTTGCGGCCGCCGTGGTATATGACTTTCCCTTGAGTCAGGACTGTTGTGTGTGTGAGAGCTGCCTCCTTGACTTGTGTGAGTAGATTCGTCAGTGGGAGCAGTGGGCAAGTTGTTACTCGTGTTACTGTGAGTATACGAACGATGATTATGGGATACAGGCTGTCGAAGAATGCGTCAACAAAGTCTTTCTGGCATAGGAGACGTAAAATAACTACTTACTGTCGGTATGAGACCATCGTCATCGGGAAGAGTTCTCCGTGACTCGGTATTCCGGCCTCTTCTTGAATGACAAATGTTAATCGACTATGGTTAGGCTCGTGTGAAGAAAAAGGAACATACAAAGTCCGGCGCTTGCGGATTGATAATGCACACTCGTTGGTTGTTTCTCTGCTGACGCAACTACTGCAAGGCAATCCAATGGTTGGGGCGTCACATTTAATTTTGCGCGCTCGACAAGGCATACAAGCCTTACTTATTCTTGGCGCTGAGATACGAGGCATGGGTTCGGCGAGCATATACAGGACTACCTAAGTTTACTTGTCAAGGTGATGTTTCGGGGTTATATGAAGAGAATATATTGAAAGGCGAGTCGTATTTGCGTAAAATGCCGCGGGGTTTTGGCTCGGCTCTTTGGACCGGACATAAGGCCGCGCCCCCATGATTTGTGTAGAGCTGATGTGGCTAGACCAGATACCGACCTAAGACAGTACAACGCCCCCAATGCTAAAGAACAGAGGTATCGAATGTATGTACAGAAAAGATACATTGATTTCGTACCTCCATGAACTATGAGATATAATCCCGACTGAAAACCCGCGGGAATCTGAATCCGAGTTATGTATTTATAACTATACTTTTCTTGTGTAGTCAGGTCTCAGATTGTACCTATGGATATATAACCAGAAGAACAAGCACTCCTACTCTGTTCGTTGTTACACAAAATCTCAATATTCTATTCATCATGGCTTTTGACACCCTTTCGCTCTCTTCCGAAACCGTTGCGGATGATACACCCATGGAATCACAACCCTCAACCTATGCTCTGTACCACCGATTATCAAACATTCTCGGTCACCCCCAGGTTGCTACGAAAGACCTTCTTAACCAGAAGTATGCAGGAAGCGGCACGGAAGGGTCTCCATATCACATCACGTTCCTCCCCAACGACCCTGAAAATGCTATGACATTCCCTCGATGGAAGAAATGGTTATTTACCGGCCTTCAAGCTCTCGCTACCCTTGCTACAACCTTTGCAAGTTCGGCGTATTCAGGAGGGATGAAGCAAGTCGTCCAATACTTCAACGTATCTCAAGAAGTTGCCACGCTCGGTATATCATTATATGTTCTCGGCTTCGCATTGGGACCCCTCTTCTGGGCACCCCTCTCCGAAGAATATGGTCGGCGAAGGATATTCTTCTTCAGCTTTATGGCAGCAACGGCGTTCAGCGCCGGGGCTGCAGGGGCAGGTTCCATCTCAGTATTGCTGGTTCTTCGGTTCTTAACCGGATCAATTGGATCGGCACCTCTTTCCAACGCACCAGCAATCATTGCTGATATGTTTGACAAGTCAGAGCGGGGTATGGCAATGTGTATGTTCTCGGGAGCACCATTTCTAGGACCTGCTATTGGTGAGATTCATTGACTGCATTTGGGGCATATATAACTGACTGGTTTCAGGCCCCATCATAGGCGGCTTCTTGGCTCAAACTGAGGGCTGGCGCTGGCTCCATGGAGTCATGGCGATATTCACCGGCACTATATGGATCATTGCAACACTTCTCATTCCAGAGACATATGCACCATACATCCTAAGAAAGCGAAGTGAAAGACTGTCGAGAGTTACAGGCAAAGTATACATCTCGGGTTATGATTCAGGCAGACCAGCAAGGTCCGCAGCTCACAACCTCAAAACAACTTTGACAAGGCCTTGGGTACTTTTGTTCAAAGAACCGATCGTTTTGATCACCTCTGTCTACATATCGATTATTTATGGCACCATGTATATGTGCTTTGCAGCATTCCCCATCGTCTTCCAGAACGGAAGAGGGTGGAATCAAGGTGTTGGCGGACTTGCGTTCAGTGGAATCGTTGTCGGGGTTATACTAGCCATCTTGACTTTTGTTTTCGAAGACAAGCGCTATGCCCGGGCAGCTCGAAGCAGAGGTGCTCCGTTGGACCCTGAAGATAGATTACCACCCGCGATGGTGGGCTCTGTTCTTATCCCTATAGGCCTCTTTTGGTTTGCGTGGACTAGCTTTGAAAGTGTTCACTGGATCGTCCCCATAATTGGTACTGTCTTTTTTGCTTGGGGTCTCGTTTTGGTCTTCATGGCACTACTCAATTACCTTATCGATTCATGTAAGCACTCGACCCTCTCAAAGTATTTCGTATTGACAGGTATCAGATGTTGTATTCGCTGCATCCGTCATGGCGGCTAACTCAGCCCTTCGATCCCTCTTCGGTGCTGCCTTTCCTCTGTTTACAAAACAGATGTATCAGAATCTTGGTATCCACTGGGCAAGTTCTATACCGGCGTTCCTCGCATTGGCTTGTGTACCATTTCCCCTCCTATTCTTCAAGTATGGGCGACAGATACGGATGAAATGTGAATATGCGGCTGAAGCGGTCAATGTTCTCGAGAAGATGAGGACCCAGAACATTGCAGTCACTGAAGAAGATGCTATGGAAGAGGCTGAGGAGATGTGGAGAGCTAGTAGGCACAACAGTCGTGCCAGTGGAGTATAATTTCCACTTGCATAACCAAACAGCCTGACCCAAGAGGAGATTGGAGGCTAGAGATAAAGAGATTGGGCGCATCAATGTAACTTTAATATCAGTGCTGCATAGAGTCGCAAACATGCAATCATTGCGGTTGACGCAAATCCGATATCTTGAATGGCAAGTGAAACAATTCGCGCTGTGCCACTATATGTCACAAACCCGAGCTTGTCATGATGAGAAACAGTCTCTTCATATAAACGATAGAAGGACGAAGCCTATGAAATTAAGGTTCGACTTGTCCCGACACTGGAGACGGGAATTGCGCAATTCGGCGAATGGCCCTCGGGTCTATTTCTACCCCCGAAGTCCGGCCTATAATGCTACCATGGACCACTCCACAGCCATGACTAGGTCGTTCATGTTGGATTTATCTGCCGATCGAACAGGCTTTATACCTAGTCTCCTACCTAAACAGGCGATAAACATCTTGAACCCACATATCGTGGGGCAGGTTCGGGTTACTGATGTTTGCGGGGAGGCAGGCAAAGATACTTGGTAATGGCGATCGCCATGAATCTGAGCGATATAAAACGAAAAAGAAATTTCTTTTCACTTTGTCCTTTGTTCTTTGTTCTTTGTTCTTTGTCAACTTCATCAGTGCTGTACCTTCTCTGCTAGCATGAAGCTTCTTACGAACCTTGGCACGTTGCTGGCCCTCGGGCCTGTCCAGCAGGTCTCCACGACACCTCATGTACCTGGAGACCACTACAACCTCGTTAGACTAGAAGGATATGGCAGTGTTTCTGGAACGACTGTCAACAGTACCCTCACAAAGAAGGACCTACCAGCTCCTGTGGATGCTTGGATGGGAATCGACTACGCCCTCCAACCTACAGGTCACCGACGTTTCAAAGCCGCAGACTGGCCCAAACCGTTCAAGGGCGTCAAGCGCGCTGACAGCTACGGAAAGACCTGCATTCAAGAAGTCACAGCCAAGACGCCTCTCGAGTCACAGAGCGAGGGTTGTCTCAACTTCAACGTGTTCCGAACCCAAGGCGTGCCATTGAGTAAAAAGCTCCCCGTTCTCGTGTGGATCCATGGCGGTGCATTCTTCTCTGGAAGCTGGGCCAGCTTTGACGGCGCTGCATTTGCGGCTTCATCTAAAGAACCCATCGTTGTGGTCAACTTTCACTACCGTGTCAATTCTCTCGGCTTTCTTCCGTCTAAGCTCTTCCAAGAAGAGGGTCTTTCGAACCTCGGAATTCGTGACCAGCGACTTTTTCTGGAGTTTGTCCAGAAACACATCGGGGCTTTTGGAGGTGATAAGGACGCTGTTACAATTGGTGGTCGCTCTGCTGGTGGCCACTCAGTGGGAATTCATTACTTCCATAACTACGGCAAGGACAACAAAGCCTTGTTCGCCCGAGCCATCCATCAATCTGGATCTGTCACGTCAAGGGCGTTCCCCAATGATACGTATCCTTTGTACAAGACTCAGTACAACGACTACACAGCATACCTCGGGTGCGACAATAAGAAGAGCAACAAAACTACCCTCAAATGTCTGCGAGAAGCAGATATAAGCAGCATCAGAAACATTAGCACCAAGATATTCTACGACTATAACGACGTCTTAACTTGGCCCTTCCAGCCCGTACAGGGAGGACCATTGTTTGAGAAGGCCGGCTCCCAGTCAGGGTACGACGAAACCTTCTTTCACGTCCCCACTATTACCTCGAACGTCAACGACGAGGGCAAGTTCTACACACCTGGCAATCTCGAGACAGATAGCGAATTCTTAGACTACCTTCATAACATCTCGCCTGCTTTGACACAGAAGGATTTGTCCGAACTTAGCGCTTTGTATCCTGACCCGGCGAAATACGATGACTCACCCTTTGCAAACTCGCCAAACAGTACTCAGTATAACCGTATCTCGGCCGCTTGGAGCGACTACGCTTATATCTGCCCTGGTCAGGAGACAGCATACCGAGCCTCAATTGCGAACGTACCCACATGGAAAGTTCGCTTCAATACCAACAACAGATTCCCTGACTGGCAGGGTATTCCTCATACAGCAGATACTGCATATACATGGAATGAGGAGACTACACAGTACCCTGAGATTAGCCACATCTACCACGGGTATCTGTCTAGCTTTGTCACAACCGGTGATCCAAACAGTCACAGGTACCCTGGTAGTCCGGAGTGGCCTGCTTACAAGGGAGATGACGAGTCTCCGCTTCAGATTGTTGTGCAGCCAGGGGATACAAAGGTTGAGAAGGACGATATCAGGAAAGAAGCTTGTCTATGGTGGAGAGATCCGGAGAGAGCTCCTAGACTCAACAAGTAAGGCATAGACCTGGTAGATACGGCAAGAAACAAATTTACTATTCGTAATATTGCAAGAAACATGTATCTATTAGCAAGAAAACCTGAGAGTTCCACTCATGTCAACCAAATGTCAAAAGTTGTATGCTCCAACAGTAAAGACAGTTCTCTATTCCAAAGGTGCCGTTACCAATCATTAGGCCTGGGCCGCTTCAACAAAGCCTTGACTGAAAGAATAGTCGTTATATCCCGATTCACTCTTCGCCGCGTAGAAGAACTCCCTCTTGTAAGGTGTAAGCGGGATACCATTCTTGACGCGATAAACCAAATCTGGGTTCGAGATGAACCATCGGCCAAAGGCAACCACGACATCCCAACGTTTGTAACTACCGTCGACAGCTTTCGAGACATTTTCAGGTAGATAACCTCCACCCACAATGACAGGAGACTGGTTGTCCCACATCTCGAGAAAGTGATCGAGACTTAGCTTCTTGTCTCCCCACGGGTTAACATTATCGCCGGCAAGCGTATGGATCGTCATGTCGGTCTGTGCGGGATTACCACGGGGTTCGACGAAGGAGATGTATGCCAGTTTATATTGCGCTTTCTTTATTTCGGTAATGATGTATCCAAATTGGTCCCAAGGGTTGACAGTATAAGCAGACTGGAAGGTCGCAAATGGACTGACTCGAAGGGCTGTTCGTTGGGCTCCAACTTCCTCGGTGACAGCCTTGACGACTTCCAGGAGGAAACGAGCCCGATTCTCGACTGAGCCTCCCCATTTGTCCGTTCGGTTGTTGACGCTCTCGCTGATAAACTGATCGATGAGATACCTGAAATGTAAATATTAGTCACATACTATACTCCTGAGGTTCAATATTCTCACCCATGACAAGCATGAATCTCAACGCCATCACCACCCGCATCAACAACATTCCGAGCAGCCTTTCGAAACTCGTCGATCTTTTCCCAAATCTCCTCCTCGGTGAGAGCCTCGGGAGCAACAGGATACCCCTCCATGGGGATATCGCTACTGGAAGTATACTTGTACCCGCGACTCTTGAGATAGTTCGGGTCCCCTGCTCTTCCGAGGTCCCAGATCTGCATGAACATGTAGCTTCCCTTGTCATGCACAGCGTCGAAGACTTTTTTCCATCGCTGCATCTGATCGCGGCTGGAAATTCCAGGAGTGCTGGGAGCTGCTTCGGCGGTCTTGGAGATGCCGGTTGCCTCGCTAATGACCAAAGTTCCAGGGATGCTGGCGCGGTCACTGTAATACTGGATTACTGAGTCGAGAGGAAGGTGATCGTCGTCGTTGCGAAGACGGGTCATGGGGGCGAGAGCAATTCGGTGGGAGAGATTGACATTTCCCAGTTTGAGGGGTTTCCAGAGTTTAGACTCAGTAGACATTGCGCCAGGTTCTTGGATGGTTACTCTCTAAATTATTTTGTGTTGTTAGCTTTGGAGAATATGCGGAGCTATTGTCTGTTGGTGTATAAGGAACATACGGAATATTGGCATGCTTAAGTATTCCTCAAGTAAATAACAATTATGAGCGTATTCTGTTGATTGCTAAGCTTGAATCCAAGTCTTGTTTGTGTGCCCATGTCCTGTGATGCTCCTTCAGAAACAATTTCATTCCGTGGCGGTTTCGAAGCGCTATTCGGATATCCAAAATGTCTTTACAAAACTCCACGGTGTTCCGGGGACATGAATTTTGGGGTAAAAGCTACAGGACAGCGCCGTGGAGGCTGTCAGCACAGGTGATAAGATAAGGCTTTAGCAGGCTTGTCATAGTTAGATGGGTCATAGTTACTTGCCTTGCCATAGTTAGTGGATAAATCTTACAACAGAACACATTTAGGACACCGCCAAGTTCAGCTTATGCACATTTCCATTATATGATGACAATTTGTTTTAAACACAATTCTAACTATATAATCGACGATGGATGAAGGCTGTTCCACATTCAAAGTCCTAGATGTTACTGCCCCGTTGCTTATTGTTTCACATTCAAGTTTACATGCCGTTCAGATATTGCCTTGTCCAGTAACTGGTACCGCACAATGTGCGGTCTCTAAGGATCGTCCCGACTTCTTGCCTACTCTCTATCTCTCAACTCCAAACTATTCTAGACGCATCCAGAAAGGGCCCGTCGACAAGACTAGTCGCTTCTCTTGTGATAACACAAGACCCATCCAAAATCAACGGGGTTGGTGCTAATGAGCGCAGGCTTCCCTTCTGTAAACTCGGCACTGCCAAACTGAATGCCGTACTTGTCCTGGTATCTCTGGCAAACAACATCCTTAACATTAGGCGAAGGGATATCGGGGACGTGGACGCTGAGGCTGATGAGACGCAGCTCAGTAACGGGGTAGTTGAGGGTTGTGAGTTGCGCAAGGGGAATTCTGACGGGCTGCTGGCTGTGGTCGTTGGCATTGACAACCATGAGGTTTGCGTAGGCGACAGGAGCCTGACGGGCTGTTGGTTGGGCCGAGGTCGCCGAGGCGAGAAGCGCGACAGCGCTGGTGATGATGGCGGTGAAGTGCATGATGAATGGGTTGTATAAATTATATTGCCGGTTGCTCAATGGACAATGTTAAAAGCAGATCGAGAATGCCCTTTTCGAAAGAAGGATAGCAAAGAAAATGCGAACTTTTATACCTTTGCCATTTGTCCTACCAATATTCGCCATCACCGCATTTTGAACATGTCAATTATCTAATAATAGTATATCGAGGCCTCATCGCATACAGCGCAGCACGCCTTGGCTTCACGTCGTGTGACGCACCCATAAGCACTTGCAAATTTTACGAGGCATGCACTGGATCCTTAGCCCGTATCACCTTATAGTAGTCCTGCAGTGCTGATCATGTTGTTCTAAGACTTCTCGAACCAGTAAGAAGCTGAAGAGTGAAACATTCTGAATGAGTAAGCTGTCGATCATGAGATAATTCCTTTTTAGGAGGAGACAACAGGCTACGGTTGGATGGGGAGATTTAATTATTCCTGTACAACGTAACCTCCAATTCTTGTGTTGGACCTCGTATCATCTTTTGTTGGTGAGCTTCTCTTTCCCTAGTGGTTATGAGCGTCTTGGCTTGTTGTCAGTATTAGCGCAGGATATATCCTAATGTGGTCATAACAAGGTCATTGTGGGCGCAATCCTCCATCTCGGTAGATGCTTACATCGAATTGACTCGCTCTGGGCCGGATTCTGTGGAATAGTTGCCAAGCTCATGATAGATCAGCTGGCATTTTCTATGGACTGTCATAATGATACTGTCTCATCGAGAATCTTCGATTTCCCCTTCACGAGTTGGGTGCATTTGTTTGTCCATGCATTTGTAGACACAGAACTGAGCCACATCATCTTCATCTCCATACCCATTAATAAGATCACATTGCTCTACATAGCTCGGCACACATGGATCTCTACCAAAAGACGTAGCAGTTTCCTCATCGACATAGCCCGTTCAAGACAATCCAACAGCTGACCGAACAGCATCGATCAGAATGTTGTTGTAGTCGCCACCGGCCTCGTAAGTAGCAAAACCCCCCAGTCCCTTTGCCTTGACGAACTTGCCCTTCTCGCCGAATGATCGCGCATTATCATAGCTGACGTAAATCTCCTTCTCCTGGTCGTAAAGGAAAGGCTGTGGTATCGGTTAGCAATCATAATAACAATAATCAATCAGGCATTGACATACCGTCTTGCTGCACTTGTCCCAAGTGTATGCAATACCAGGTGCAGGGTTACCGCTCGCATCGAGGAACTTGGCCTCCTTGATAAGACTCCAGAAGGGATACGTTCCGCCAGGAGGGTTAGGGTTTCCGCAAGCATCGACAAGAGGATCATTGTCCCAGCTGCTTCCCTGGAAGCGGTCGGTGGAGTTCTGGGCAGGGTACAGGTTAAGCTTGTGGTTTTTGCTGAAGGCAGATGTCGCGTTGACCTTAAAGCCGTGGGCATAGTTAGGCAGGCCAAGGACGATCTGAGAAGCGGGGATGCCAGCATCGTTCCACTTGGCGACGGCTTCATCACCAGCACCCATGGTGTTACGCTCATCACAGGATCGAGAGAGCGCGGCATTGGGGCCGGCTACGTTTGACCAGGCACCGTAAAGGTCGTAGTTCTGTACAAAGATCGTTAGCAGTGTTCATTCCTTCATAACCGTGTCAGCTTACCATGATCATGATGTAATCTAGCACATCAGCAAAGCCCCCAAGATCCTTGGAGGGCGAACCACTCTTGTCATTCCAAGGGAACAGGGAACCAGCAGCGGTCAGATAGAGTCCCTTTCCAACAGGGTCCTGGCGAAGCTCCTTCAAAAATTCCAAAAAGTTGGCAGTATCATTGTCGTTGATCGTGTTGCAGCCAAGGCCTTGTCTGTTGGGGTACTCCCAATCAAAGTCCAGACCATCCAAGTCATGCTCCTTGACAAAGTCTACACAGGTCTTGACAAAAGCAGTGCGGTTCTTCTCATTGCCAAAGTTGGTGGAGAAGTACCTGGCGCCTGTCCAGCCGCCGATGGATACAAGCGCCTTGACGCCGTTCTTCTTGGCGGCGTTGACGAAGCAGCTGAGCTCTTCAGGCTGGGACTTGGAAAGGTCAAGTCCACCGTCCTCAGTGGTCTCGGCAAAGGAGTATTTGGCGTCGGTGTATTTATCCCATGGCATAGCCGAGACAGGGAAGCCTCGGTTGGCATGGAAGCCAGCGAAATAGGTTGAGGCGACAAGATCCGAGTTGCTCGCTGCAGCAGCGCCGCTGCTGAGGCTCAGGACGCCTATCAGCGATGCTGAAAGTGATTTTATAGAAAGCATGGTTAAATGAAACAAGAAAAAAAAATAAAAGGAATGTATGAGGTCAAGTTGAAAATGAACGTGTTGCAGAAGGCCAATATGTTTTGGTGTGACGAGATCTGTACGACTATATATCCCCTCTCTCCCCTTTCTCTACTCTGTACGACAATAATAAACTTTCCCTTCGGCGAGATTTAGTGAGGCGGCATGAAGTGCCGTATATTACAGTCGTCAGCGCGCCCGTTTTTGCATCCGAGGACGCGTTTCAGCCTTTGCGGCAGTTAAGGAGATCATCTCATCTGGTCCCGACTAGGAATTAGCCTAAAGCTTAACTGTAGAATTCCCCTCTTCCAGAAGGTCCGTCATTTCCGCCGTGCCAATTTCGGGCTTGGGCTTCTTTTTAGTTCCCCTCTACTCGCTGTTTGAGCTGTTGAGTCTTGACTGTGTTGTGAGCGCGGTGGAAGTGAGTTGTTTCTTCTTCTTGTTTATGTGCAAATTAAGGGTTTTTTCCCCATGGATCTCGCGTGCTACGGAGTAGAGAAGTGGCCGTTCGTCTTTTATTACTTGAATCTTGGCCTCTACGGTCAAATTAGGGCGATATAACAAGGTTTTATGGAAATTTCGAGAGACCCATCCTGGGTTACGTCGCGTCGCGATTAACGAGCCATTTGCTCTCCCTTCATCACCCTCATCCCACTTTTGATGCAACACAGTCCCCAAACGTTAGTGAGCTCGTGTCATTACTGCAACGTTATGCAAGGTATTAAATATGCATCGACCGACATAGTTTCGCGTCTCAGTCTGCTGTTACTTCGGAAAGTGTGCCGAGCTTGGATAAAATAATTGACATCAGGCATAACACGTAGTATTTTGGATCCAGTACTTTGGATGTGGGATTGTGTTCGGAACGCGCCGGCGCTTTGATGAGCCATTCCAAACAGCAACCTACGCTGCGGTACATTCTGAAACAAACTCATCAAACCACTCAATATGAACAACCCATCCTTTTACCGACAGTTTAGACAACTGCATGTTATATTACTCGCTTCAAAATGTGCTTTTCATCGATACTCAATTCAACGTCAACCTGGTTCTCGACACAAGTACAGGGTAGGCATATCAACGACTATCTAAATCCTTTCGGCAAGCTCGGAATCTCTTTCCTCTTCTACTTATCAACATAACTATGTTCAGGCGCTAACAAGACAGTGCTGTGGAGCTTCTCGACTCATCCTTATCTTACCACCAGCGACGATAAGCGACACGGCTCTCCGTCTGGGGAATGATAGTAGCTTTGTCTAGTGCCGATGCTTCGGGATCACTGTCTTTGTTCATTGCTTGCCATATTCGATCGAAGTATCCAGGGTTGGATCGTCATGTATGCTGCTCAGCTGATTTCATGGTGACGGCTTAACACGGCTCCTATTGACTGATAGGGAGTTACCATTGTCTTTAGGCTTCTGACATGTTCTGGAAATGATCCTATTGGAATGATCGGTCGAATCATGATAATAATCAAAATGGCAAGACCAAAATATGGGGGAAACAAGTAACAGTTTCCGAACAGATTGGATATATAAGTTGTCTCGAGGACGGCATCATCTCGAACATCAATCACTCTATCACCACAGACAACAACAACTATTACCCAGCCATCTTCGACTATAACTATTTATCATCCATCCATTTACACTTTACTACACTCATCATACCACAACTATGGCTGCCCTCAATGTAGACACCCTCGACATGTCCCTGTTCTTCGGAACACCGGACCAGAAGAAGGACTTCTGCGATTCCCTTCTCCGCCTCCTCAAGAAGCGCGGTGGTGTCAAGCTCGTCAACCACAGCATCCCCTCTGAGGACATCCACGAGCTTTTCACTCAGACAAAGCGCTTCTTCGAGCTTCCCCTCGAGACAAAGATGATTGCGAAGCACCCGCCCCAGGCCAACCCCAACCGCGGCTACTCCTTCGTCGGCCAAGAAAATGTCGCCAACATCAGCGGATACGAGAAGGGCCTCGGACCCCAGACCACCCGCGATATCAAGGAGACTGTCGACTTTGGCTCCGCGACAGACGAGCTGGTTGACAACATCTGGGTTCCCGAGGAGAAGCTCCCGGGATTCCGCAAGTTTATGGAGGGCTTCTATGAGAAGGCCTTCAAGACTGAGATGCAGCTCCTCGAGGCTCTTGCTATCGCTCTTGGTGTTTCCCCAGACCACCTCAAATCTCTCCACAACCGCGCCGAGAACGAGTTCCGCATCCTCCACTACCCAGCCGTTCCCGCTTCAGAACTCGCCGATGGGACTGCCACACGCATCGCCGAGCACACCGACTTTGGCACCATCACCATGCTCTTCCAGGACTCAGTCGGTGGTCTACAAGTTGAAGACCAAGAGAACCTGGGCCACTTCAACAACGTCGAGTCAGCCGCCCCTACAGACATCATTCTCAACATTGGCGATTCTCTGCAGCGCCTGACCAACGACACATTCAAGGCCGCGTGCCACCGTGTTACATATCCCCCTTCCATCAAGGCTGGTGATGGCGAGCAGGTCATCCCCGAGCGATACTCTATCGCCTACTTTGCCAAGCCTAACCGCAATGCTTCTCTGTTCCCTCTTAAGGAGTTCCTTGAGGAGGGTTTGCCTTGCAAGTACGAGGACGTCACTGCTTGGGAGTGGAACAACCGACGAATTGAGAAGTTGTTTTCATCTGGAACCAAGGCTTAAAACATAAAGGATGAGATTGTGAAAGGTGTAAATAGTTAAGCATAGCGCATTTTTTCAATGATTTCAGTTACTTTCAACAATATCTGCCTGTGTTTGGTGATGTCCTCCGGTTCTTATTCGATGCCTTGACAACTAACTCCAAGTTTCCTATTGGGAATGTAACATAAACCACCACGACTTGTCTTATGTTGTTTGCCCCGAACCTCGGAATGAGTTGTTATCTTATTTATCCCATATCTCATTTCGAATGACTTTTCCACTATATACGCATTGGTGATTATTATTCTTATCATGCTTCAAGATCTAACATGATCCACAGGATTGTGGTCCCTAGTGACAAGTTCAACTTTGAGATACCCACACTAAGCAACCCAGATTGACGCCCTTTTCTATGTCATGTCAAAATGTCCCCACAGGACAAAGCGACTAACCTATCTGTCTGTCTGTCTACCACCTATTCTGCATCTCGACTCCATCACTAGGAAACGAAACATGGAGAGATACCGCCCTAGAACCTCTTAGTCTCAGCCTAGTAACCTAGAACAAGCCTCTATTTCACCCAATCGACCTCTGATTGGTCAACGACTCGGCTGTCCCGAAA
This sequence comes from Fusarium sporotrichioides, assembly GCA_019054645.1. Taxonomy (NCBI): domain Eukaryota; kingdom Fungi; phylum Ascomycota; class Sordariomycetes; order Hypocreales; family Nectriaceae; genus Fusarium; species Fusarium sporotrichioides. The sequence continues at coordinate 4,464,577 of JAHKNS010000002.1, read as the reverse complement.
GATAAGTGCCCCCAGGTGCCTCGAAAGAGGAAGGAAAACCCGATTTCCTTCCTCTTTTCATCACCCGTTAAAGCAAACTGCCCCCAGGTCCTCTTGCGAGGCCTTCCTCATTCGTTTTATTACTTACACAGGCTTCTTCAAGAGCTCTTGTTGTACTTTGCATACCGGATTTGGATTCAGTCGTCATGGGTACTTCTTCTCGATCGAGACGCACGCACTCTTTCGGCGGGTGCAAGACGTGTCGGAAACGACATCTCAAATGCGATCAGTCCTTGCCCAAATGCAATCGATGTACTCAAGCTGGATTGACATGCGAGGGTTTTACGCCTGCTCTCCGGTGGTTGATTTCGACAGGGAGAGAAGTTTATGATAGACAGCCAACACAGGCGGCCGAGGTTGGCGCGGAGCAGTACTCGAGACGGCATTTGTTTACAGGTAAGTTGAGCTTTCTTATTCTATGTGTAGATCTGGGCAGTGGAGCTGACCACTTATACAGAGGCTGATAGGGAGCTGATGAGCAATGCTCTGCTTAGAAATGTCCCTATTACAGTGACGGCTGCCCTGAACCAAATTGACGAAGAGTCAAAAGGTCTTGATGTTCATGATGATGCAGCGAGTATCTGCGAAGTCGGTCCCTTTCAGGTCTTCAAGTTTGAGTCTTGTCAGTCTACCACGACTGCCATCTCAGACCATGTCTCCTTTAGTGGAATGGAGCTTGATACTTTGAGTGAACCTCAAACACAAGACTTTTCAGAACCCATCGACAACGATCCCGATCAGATAGTTGATGAGACCGTCGTCCCTAATGACTTCTCAACGACTTCGCTGGACTTTCTACACTGGGGCGACTTGTTCACCTGGGATGTCAGCGTTCTTGATAATCCACCCCAGCTCTCTTACGAAAACTTCGACGCACTACCCATGAATCTCAACTGGTCCGAAGAATCATTTTCGGAGTCCTTGGATACGATGATACCGTTTGAGCCTGTCGCCGACGATGTTGCATGGCCGCAATTGGATCTCATGACGGATGCACCACTACTACTGAAACACTTTAACGACGACGTCATCAGCCAAATGGGATCGCTACCTATTAACGAGAAGTCTGCGTGGAGAACCCTCCATTATCCGTCTGCCATCATGACACTGAGCGAGTTGACCATGTTGGAAGTAAACAAAGATCAGATCAAGCGTGCTAATCTGGCTACCTTTTATGCGCTGATAGCAGTGTCCGCGTTTCATCTTTCACTAAACTCCATCACGTTTCCGAGTCTAGCGAAACCTGGTGATCATTGGAAGTCTTTGTCAAGTCGGACATACGAAGCAGCCAAGCAACACCTCAGAGTCAGCCTTGAGAAGGAATCGCAACCAGGGCCACACAAGGCAAAGTACAAGGAGCAACTGATGGGCATAAGCGCTGTGTTGGCAACAGCAGTAAGTGAAATATTAGCCGATTACGCGATTGTCACAACTAACATGCTCAGCTTCTTTCGGGGAATGAGACAGACACCCGATGGTGTCTCACAGAAATGGAACGCCTTATCAGCTGGCGCGGACTTACAAAACCTAGCATCTCCCGCCGCGCCCGCCTTCTACATAACATCTACGCTTGGATGCGCATTGTCTCGGAGAGTCTCAACGTATTTCATGACGAAAATCATGCTATCGAAACACCCTTTACCCGTTGCAACGCCAACACCAGCAAGCCAGCTGCTGTCCCCGTACAGTCAATCAATCCGGACATGACGCTGGACAACTTCCTCCACCTCGAACCACGAAAGTTGCACGGCCAAAAGACAAAACGGGACATCAAAGACATTCACCTCGCAGATGCATCACAGGACCATGAGAACATGTACATGCAGATCTACGGCGTGCCCGAGACGTGGCTCAGTCTTGTGTCGCAGATAACAAGACTAGCGAATGTCATGGACCGGCTCTCTGCACGGCAGAAGCCAGACGCAGAAGCGCTCATGGCCCTCCAGCCACGGGCATCATACCTTGAGAATGCAGTGTGTCTTTTCCGCTCGCGACACAGCGAAGGTTCTCCTTCCATGAGTGCGAGCCCCAACTCTGCTCCCGGCGGCACACCACACATGCACATGGTACGCGCCTTGGCCTCGGCGTTGGTGATCTTTTTTTACCGTCGGATTCGCAAGGTGAACCCATTGGTTCTTCAAGACAGCGTCAATGACGTTGTTGATTCACTGCACGCTTTCGATGAGGCGCTCGAGAGGAACAATCTGCTTGGCCCAGGAACAGCGTGGCCTGCATTTATTGCGGGGGCGGAGGCGAGAGGGAGACAAAGAATTGATATCGCGGAGTGGTTGGATAAGGGATTTTCGAGGAGCGGATTTGAGAGTTATAAATCTTCGAAGGAGGTGCTTAGTGAAGTGTGGAGGAGGCGTGACGAGACAGGTGGAGGGATGCCGAATGGGGATGTCTGCACATGGATGGAGGTTTGCAGGGATTTGCATCGGTGGCCTCTGGTTTCATGATAGAGTTATGATAATGATGAATGACGAAGTTATGCGAGTAGTTGGTGAATGCCGTTGTCCCTTATTTGTCTCCGTAGTTGGTTGACTGTAGCCATGGTCAGACTGGTAGTTGTATGCTGCTGGGCTCTGGTGGTCGAGCACAAAGGCAGGACGCGCAGCAAGAATCACGAGGGCGCAATGCCACCATACCGTCACCCTCCGATTGCCCTTGGTTGCATGGGTGCGGTATACACAATAGGCTTTTGGGCGGCGTGGCGGAATCGCTCGAAGACCGCGATATCGACTCAAGTCAGAGGTATCCCAGGCGATCAGGAATGCCAGATAGAGGGTTTATCAGACAGTAATCATGTTGCCTCAAACGAACATCCGCAACAAGGCCGTGTCAGACTCTGCAAGGACGCAAATCGTGCATGCGTGGTGGGAGATAAGGGTCGGCTCGACGGTGTCGAAGCGGGCGATTGTCCGTCGCGGTCGTATTCGGAGAGGGTTTGCTGGACTCTTGTCGGACGGCGTTCACGTCGGGAGCTGAAGAGCAGAGGGAGCAAGTGGGCGCGTCATGTTTAAAGTCGAGGGTGGCGAAAAGCCGGGCTATGCGCTGGGCTCGTATGATGGTCAACCATGATCAGTCAATGACCATGTTCGGTGGTTGGACTGATGAAGTTGCATTAGCTTTGAGAAAGCTGATGTCGCAAAGGTAAGGCTTAAGTTGATGCGACAGCAGACCTGGAAGACCGCCTGGAAGTCTGCCCTGGAAGCCCGGGCCGTCAAAAACTCCAGTGGCAGAGCCCAAACGAGAAGACGACCCAACACGCTGGGCTAGAAACAAGCATCGCAACTTGATCAACATGTTAATTACTCCATTGTTCTGGGACATTTCGACCAGCTTGCAATACAATTCAATTCGTCGATTGAAATTGACCCTGAGAAAGAATTCGTAGATACAAGGATGGTGATCATGGTTCACCGAGCCAATATCCCACGAGGATCCAAATCTAGCTTCACGGATGGATGCACTCGTAAGAACTTAATAAATCGGGTATCATTATTCGAATATATGGGTATAACTATATAACGTATTATTACTGCTTTCATACGTTTTCGCAGTATTTGATAGAACATTTCGATGTGCCAGGCGATATTGTTGGTGGTATTCGTATCGGCGCGCCTGCTGAAGACGGTAGGCTTTGTAGGTCATAAAAGTCGCTCGGGTTCGTTGTAGCGTTGGACGGTGATCTCTCGGGTCGGTCGTCGTGTTGTCGTTGCAAATCTTTTACGAGAGCGTAAAAGAAGGGTGTATTGGCGACTATACATGCGCACAGGATCTCGATTGAAGCCCACTAGAACATCGTGTTAGGACAAAACCATCATATCATAGTCAATTGAAGATTCAGCATACCATTGATCGGGACCTTTGCGAAACAGATTGGTTGAGTATTAGAGGAAGGCGGAGGACAGTAATAGCAACGAGCACAGCGCCTACGCTGAACAAGAAGCCTAGTTGTAGTTTCTCTTTGAGATCGAGTCGGAGATGTCGCAGCATCGGAAAAGGGAGGATTATAAGGGCGACATTGAGGATAATGTTGCAAACTGCCATTAGGATCAGATTGCCCACGGCGCGATTGCAAGCTACTTCTGTGATGTCAATGTCAGCGGTTACTTGGGTGGCAAATTTGTATTGTAGTCTTACTGCTATCATCATAATCGAGCGCCCACATTCTGGAGAGTAAGTCAGCCAAAGGTAATTAATTGTTGTTAGAGGAGGAGAAGAAAACGTACAATGATATTGGTCGGCATTCTGCCAGGATCGTTATAAAGACTGCGACAAATGTGGCCATGATGAACCACCAAAGCGCATCTGTAACAACCTTGCCCCAACGAAAGACATGGATGAAGCGGGAATAAAAGGCCAACAGCCCAAGCTTCAAGCACCACAAACTGTTCAACCAAAGTCAGCATGTGTCCATCATCAAATCACCTAGTCGATTGAGTTGTACGCACAACAATGCATAAAAGATTCGCGCAGGAATAAGTAACTTGTGCGAAAGCTCTCTCTCGCTGTTCAAATCTTGCACACCAACACCCCAGCCCTCTGCCTCAGCTTGCGTTGCCGGATCGTACGTATGTTCCGGGTTAAGGTAAAACGAATACAGAATACACAGAGCGCGCCCGATGAGTGGTAGAATGGCGATGGTCATATAAAAGTCGTCGATGCGCCAACGACGATGGCATGTTGTGTGGATGTGACATCGAAACACCAGGCGGTAGACGCAGCGAGCGATGATGAGGGCTGCACACACGCTAGTGGACGATATTGTCAGGGCTGCGTCCGGGGGCGATGCCATTCCTGCTCATGGCGTTTCTGTCTTTGCTGTTGTTGATGGGATTAAGACCATTGTATTTGGAAAAGGGAAAGGAAGGAAAGTTACGGCTGTGGAGAGCGAGAAACGGAGACACAAGATGGGATGGGATGGAATGGGATGGGGGCGAATGCAGACGCGGGGGGCCATGGAAACAAAACCCAGACCCAAAGAACTTGAAGGGACGGATCCGGGGTAGTGGTAGTGCATACTAGTCATAGTTATTCCTTTTCTGAATGGCCCAATGTCATCTTGGAAAGGTTTTGATCTAGCGTAAGCGGGCTCGATTTACTTTAGCCGGACCATCGCTTGTCGCCATCGTTGAAGCCGTTCAACGGTTTTGGGCTGAAGTTTAGTTTACTAGACTAACTTATTAAGTATCCTCACTCTTCTTTCGGTACCAGAAAGTTGGCCGACTCGTCTTGAATTGCCCGGCCGGCCATCATCTTCCCTGCTCGGTTCTGGCGGCAAATGTCTTGCAGATCCCTGCATAGGCCATAGCGTCTCTACCAAAATTACCGGCAGATGCAGGTATCTTTTGTCTCGGATGGAACAGAGTGAGGCTAGCTGACAGGGCTTTATTGACTTTGGGAAATTTACAGTTTAATTACTCCGTTATTTGAAACTGTGAGGATTCTCCCACGATTGACACGACACGTACGTCCGAATACCGGCCTATGTCAAGTTGTGAGTAAGACTAATATTTCTTATCCGGATCGACAGAGAATCAATTCGGTTTCTAAATGCAAGGGCCAGGTAAGGGTCAGCAACTCGAGTCAAGATCATCATTGGTGGTGATGCGATGCGATAAACGAAGGCCTGGCTGGACTCATTAATTAACTATGTATGTATCCAGGTTAGACCACAACTCAACCCAACTCATGCACAGACTCTAAGCATGTTTTGCAGAAGCCACCTACGTCGTGTCTTCACCCATCTTGATTCTCTCCATCATCCCGAATCTTGTTCGTTTACCGTCAGCAGACGGAGAACTTCAAAAGTGACCAATGACATTAATTGTCCTGATCAACTAACAAGAGTCACACATTAATTCGTGTGCCTCCAACTGACGACTAAAACTCAATGGTCTCACGTGGCTACCCTGGACTCCCAAGCCAATGAATCGCGAAATGGAAATGGGTTCTATCTTTTGCGATTGACAAGGAGATATGAACGGGATTGAAGACTAAGCTTGTCGTAGCAGCCATAAGAACTCATATCATGGTTGCAATCCCTCCTAAGCAAAATTGTTCGGTCTCAACGCTTTTGCTTTACATTGTTTCACAAAGGTACAACCGGATGCAAAGTCGTCCGCGAAACACCGTTCAATTAACGACAAAGTTACCCCGACACTAACAGAATTACGAGGAGTGAAGTGCTACTCAAGATAAACCATGAGTACCTAAGCACTAAAACATCGGAAGAAACTTGAGCTCCTGGGACCTCGTGAAACTAGACTATCAAGTTACTCCAGTTAAGATATCTAAATAAGCTAAAGAAAACACGAGCTCAAAGAGTTAATCACGGCAGATTGATCTCGTCGGTTTGGCCAGTGATAGGTAGCTGAGGCTAGGTCCGAAAGAGTGATGAGTGCTCATTGAGACTTACTCAAGAGGCTCAACAGGTTCTACGTAAGTACTTGGATAGGGAACAGTTATATGTCATGGCCAGGAAGATTGAAATAAAGAATTACAGCTGAGGAACCGTGATCATTGTGTCAATCTTGGACTGAGCAACAGAATAAACTGGATTTTAGTGGAAAAACAACGTATATATCATGGACAAAACAATCTCGCTCCTCGGCACTCCAAGCACCATGTTAATGAGAAGGGAAACTCTTCCTTCTTAACTACCAAGAGTATGCATCCACCTCAAGCTCAAAAATAGTCTGGGAGTTCCGTGCTATACCTGCCACAACCGCTCGTACCTCGTCGCAAAGGGATCCCGGTCCCGACACCACGATTCCGACTCTTTCCCATCCTCGAGAAGCCTCGTCATCAATCAAGGCCGTCACGTTGAACCGTGAGCCTACCCTGACGTCCACCTGTGCCGTGCTGATAGCATCCATGGCGGGTTCGAGTTCGTTGACGAGACAGCGCGCATCTTCCTTGACAGACCATGCCAGCTTTACGTTCCAGTGGCTGTGGGCTAGAGCGAAGACGCTCGTGATGCCAACTCCGCCTGCGATCAGGAGAAGTCTATCGCAACGAAGTATTTGGCTTGTGTCATTACCGGGGTAAGGACCTTCAAGGAAAGTGAAAAGCCTGTCGTGACTTTTAAGATGCTTTGTGATGCCTGCCGACTTCTTGATGAAGAGAGTCACTCCAGCCGAGTTCTCTGCTGAGGGTAAAATGGTTCTGGATCCAATTTGTGTCACTGACTTCTCCATGTCCTCAAGCCCAGAAGAACCGCCAGGCGAGATCGGAGATGTGGGGGATGAAACCGATCCGTGACTTCGAAGAGCAACAGTAGGAATGACTGAGAATGGATGGTTCTCCCAGGGTCTAAGGGGAGCGAGAGTTGGGAAATAGACAAAAACGTGCTTGCCTGGATCCAAACCCCAGCGGACGTGAGGGATATCGATGCGGACGTAGCCAGATCCGATATCCTTGACCTTGGATCTTAGAATACCCAGTCTAACAACACGAATGATTCGTACAAGACGCTCAAAGAACCAGATAGCACACGCCATGTAGAGCCAAATTTCCTGACCATATGAGTGGTTCGGGAAGTCCATGCCAATAGCTTCATAACGCATGATGAGATGGTACCAGCATCCAACGACGATGAAAACGGCCAGGATGACGTGCATCAATAAGAAGAGCTCATAGTTGGCCTTTCGAAAGTACAGACCGCTTCCAAAGGTGGTGATGACTGAGAGAATGACAGTAGTAGCTCCCCATCGTCTCCAGTCAGTAGAGCCTAGGCTCTTGGATCCTGCCAAGGCAAACATGGCGTGGAGAACAGCAAGAAGCGTAAAGATTCGCCCGACCCAGCGGTGGAGCAGGATGAACGTTGACCGTGACCAGTTGGACAGTGAGAGCAGGATGTTGTTCCTGGAGGGAAAGAGAACAATCACTGGGAGAAGAGCATATGCGAAGGATCCAGTGCGGTACACCAGGTAAGCCAGTTGCTCTCGTCTAGTGCTGTCAAAACGGGCATTGGGCTGACGGACGTCATAGTCGATGGCGGTGAAGACGACAGTGAGAGAGACGAAGATGACGATAAACAGTGCTTGGCCCATATTTGGGACATTGCCGAGCTTGAAAGGTAGAGGCCGGACGGAGTAAGTGCCAATCGTGCTGGGGTAGAGCATGTAAGGCTTGAGTCTATCGTAGATCGTTGGGATGTAGGGCATATAGCCCAACCAAGTAATGACAATTGGTAGACCGAGTGCAATGACTACAAGGGTGATACTATCCAAGGTTTCGAGTCAGTATGTCAACGTGTAAGTCTAGTAAGTAAAGCGTACCTGTATCTTGATTCGATGATCATCTCGTTCCTGTACCCTCCGAGTTGATTCCACTGTCTGAGATAAGTCATAGGCTCAACTATTGACGTCTCATTGAGTGAAAAGTCTGTAGGCTTGAGCTGATATGTGGCCGGCTTCTCTTGAACCTTAGCAAGAGCCTCGTTGTAAGTCCACTTGGCAGGGACATGTTTGGTGCCTGTGACCGACTCCTCCCAGAAGCCCTCAAGCTTGGACATCCTCTCCTCAGAACACTTGGAGCTGAAGCATGATGCCACAGATGTCAAGAAAGCCTCATTGTTGGCTTTGCAATTCGGTGGAGTGAAGACTGGTGAATGTGTGGCTCGTTTGTGTACGCCCTGGCTGACGATAGAGCATGGAAGCTTTAGAAGAGTGAAGGACCGAAGACATGATTCGGCGCAGAGAGGATCATATAAGTCTAACCCGTAACCTGGAAGGCTTGTGGCTGATACTGAACTGGTATATAGAGCCAGCAGTGTCCAAAGGGTGAAGCTGTGTAGTAGAGTCATTACCCCCCGACGGTGTGTCATACTGGAGAGAGTCTCTTGAAGTCGTTTATAACACGGTATTGGTTCAAACGCCAAGTGCTATCCCTGAGTAATATAACGAAGGTGATATACATGGACCTGACGTCGGAAGGATCGAGGGATGTTAACTATTTTATACATCAATCTGGCATCTCCCTTCCCCCGGACCTCACAAGGCTACCCGTCAAAGACTAACACTTCATCCGGTGATCGCGATCTTGATAAAGTCTATTACCCCGGGTTAACAAGCTATCGCTATTGCTTGACTGCCGGAGGGCCTTACCAGCCTGTGGCCCAACCAACCGCTTTGGGTATCCGAGGTGTCCAAACTGGGAAGCTGTCACCATTCTCTTCCCTTCTGATCGTGTCGATTCTGGACGCTTATCTCGGGCCACCCCGAAGGCAGTTTCATAGTATTAGCAAAACGTCCAGAACCGCATATTCGGCCAGTCTGGCCCGTCGGGCCCGTCTGGTTTAAGGTTTCTCTTGGCACATGCCCAGGAATTTATCTACAAGAACGTGGCCGAACAGCGTTGCACTGCAGTTGACGGCCCACACGAGAGACCCGTGGTAGAGGAAACGAGGTAACGTCACTAATCAATCAAGGTTGTATTCTATCGATGAGGGTGCTCGAGAGCACAGGTTGTCATCCAATATTGATGTCGTTGTAAGACATACTGTAGCATTCGCCAGTCTAGACTTGGCTTACATCGAACGATGGAGGCTCATCGAGCTTATAGACAAGATATATCAAACCGATCGAAAGGTAAGACGCGGGCCGGAGCGAGCCTAAAGAAAAGCCGTCGTGGCGGTCCTTGGCTGTTATGACTGCGCCGAGATTCTTGACGATCTGGAAGGACGGGAGAACAAGCCGACGATTGTAATTTTCAAGGCATCAGTTGACCAAGATTTCACCTCGACCTTATCACCAGAACCCATTCCACTGTTTTCTCTATGCAATCGTTTCGTCTTAAACCTGAAATGTTGTGATTGTTGTTTCGGACCCAAAGATGTCGTATTGTTTTCGCTAATCTAGAAATGTCGGAGGCGCACATTCCGTGACGTCCCAGGTTCTTGAATGTCAGGGGCCTCGCTTAATGGTTCGGAAGAGGATATTCCGACTGTCTATCAATCTGTTGGAGAGACGTCATTGGTGAAGAACGGAAGGCGACATTCCGAATATCTCTTGCTACACAGCATTGATCGAGGATCTGAATTATTGCTTGCATGAATTGAGTTTCTTGTGTCTGATCAGCGGTCTGGGCTGTCACGTGGATTGTTCTCCTGCTCAAAAAGGAAGTCCTTTCTTCGGTGGGATAATGCGCGTAATCTCTGTTCCTTGGAAGAGACAGGGCTTTGTATTATGGCTCATACGTACTCTGATGAATCTTGAAATACCCGAGCGTGGGATGCATCTGCTGAGCTGACTTGTTGCCCTTTTCATAACATGGCTTGGGTTGAACTTCCCACAATGTCGTAAGGTCAATCGCAACACCATCGTCACATGGATCAACGGGACTTTTTGCTCTTTCATTTCGGCTGCGAGTGGGATAAACACTGAAAAGAGGGTCTAAGGGAACGTGGGAGGCCGTCTGGTTGATACATGAACACGTCTTATTATCCGTTATTGAATGCCTGCGTCCATAGAAGCTCCTCTATAGCACTTTTCCATGGTAAGCTGGGTGAGTAATATTTTACTAATAACAAACTTGGGTGTCGTTCTTTGTTGGCTCGCAAGAAACACTCCATTTGGGATTTCAAGTATTGCATTATAATGATCGAGAGAGTCGGCGGATATGTGGAAAGTCTTCATCAGTTCCTTTCATTTCTGATGGGAAAGTAAAAAGGAGAATTTAATTCGGAACTTAAATGCTCAAAGACGCTCAGAATCCGATACATCAGGTTACACAGATCCTGGGTTGTTTTACATGACACAGTGAAACAATGGACAGGAGCCAATCATTTGCCATGTCGGCGATCTGACCCTGGCAAAGTTCGGATTGACTGTCAATCTGCCGCCCGAAGAAAGCAAACATTGATCTCATATCCAATAGATTAGCAGTGGTGGTTAACTTTGAGCAAATTACTGAAACTGTGTTGTCTTACAAAACAGGAGCAAAATACAATCAAGACGCTATCAAGAATGGATCGATGCAGATGATGACAAGAATAATTCTCGTCCAATTAGTGCATTGGCCGTTGGAGGGCTGCTTTGTCTCAATACAAATGCTTCGTCTCCCTCTTTGCAGCTGTGGTGGGAATATCTGAGAAGTGATTGACTATCCAAAAGAACAAAACACTGCATAAAAGCCCTGTCATACGCGACCACAGGCATCTCATCAATCCCATTTCCTCACAGTCCTCATCATGGGTTTCTGGTCACGCTTCAAATTCGTCACTCTGACTGCAGCCCAACTGATTGCAGTGGCATACTGCAGCAAACCCAAATGTGCATCTCTGGCACAGTCGACCTGCCTCGTCGAGCATAATGCAACCATTCTCAGCACCACCTACCATGCCATCGGTGCACTCGATATCACAGGGACACGCAACAAAATCCCGTTCTGTAAAGTTTGCGCTTCAGTTCATTATGGCAACAACAATTCCCTAGCTTTCGAGCTTTGGCTCCCCGATGCGAAGCACTACTCATCACGCTTCATGGCTATCGGCAATGGCGGTCAAGGTGGTGAAATCAGCCACACAGACATGATGGCGGAACTTAACAATGATCTCGGATTCGCCGTAGCCGGTGGTGATGCAGGTCATTTAGCCTCTGATAACATGGCTGGAGATATACCGGGAATGGGCGCTCCGGGTATTTACCAGCCATTCTTACACGATGAGTCACAAGTCAAAGCCTGGATGCACGATGCGATTAGTCTGTTCACGCCAGCTTCGAAGCAGTTGATTGAGGTATTCTATGGGAAAGAAGCAGATTTGTCCTACTTTCGAGGTTGTTCCGCTGGTGGAACGCAAGGATTCTCGCTCGCAGAACTGAGGCCAGGGTTGTTTGATGGGATTATAGCCGGATGTCCTGCAAACTGGTTCACACACATGATGTTGAGCTTTCTGTGGAATGCCCAACACACAAAGGTAAGTTGACCAAGAGCAAAGCTGTATTCGTCGTTTAAAGACTCAGAGAAATACTCCAGGCCAATGCGACAACTCTGTCGCCGCAAACCCTGAAGTTTATACAGGCCAGCGTGATGGAGGAATGCGATATTCTAGACGGTGTCAAAGACAACGTGATCCAAAACCCACTCGACTGCCATTTCAACATTTCATCTATAGCCTGTCAAGGTGCTGGGGCACACAATACTACCTGCCTTACACAAGACCAACTGGAAGCCATCCAGGCACTGTACAAAGGCCCAGTGTTCTCCGACACTCGTGCCGTGTCTATTTTTCCTGGTCTGGCGTTGGGCTCTGAAGCAGGCTGGAGCCTACCACAAATTCAAGGCGCCCTTTCAAACGCCTTTGCCATGCCCATACTGCAAAACCTTGTGTACAAAAACCTGTCCTACAATGCTGATGATTTCAACTGGGGATCAGACGTGGAGTTCCTGGATGCGAAAGCCGGTTTGCTTATTAACGCCATCGAAACAAACCTGACTCAGTTCCGGAATAGAGGTGGCAAGATGATTGTCTACGCTGGCTGGGCAGACCCTAATATTTCCCCACAATGGTCGTTGGAGTACGTCGAGGCTATAACACGCGATACGTTTGGAGGGGAAGTGACTATAGCGGAGAATGACTTTGTCAAGCTTGTCATGATACCTGGTGGAGGACACTGTGGGTCTCTGAACGCAAAGTATCCGTACGTGCCAGCACAATACGGCTTTTCGTCTGCAATGGTTGATTGGGTTGAGAAGGGGATCGAACCAATGGCGGGTATCAAGAGTTGGGGGCCAGAAAATGGAGAAAACAGAACCAGAAGGCTTTGTACATGGCCAAAGATTGCAAAGCTGAACCAGGGAGGGGACATTGATGACTGGGAAAGCTACACCTGCTCGTGAAGCAACGTGGATCATCTGAAGGTTGCTGAAAATCGTTCTGCTCTTGGTCTTGGCGACAGCAAAAGACCTCTCATAGATATCAGAGGGACTCGAATTCACTGACAAGGGAGAAGCATGCGTTGCCTAAGATTTCTATATAAGAAAAGCTGAATAAACATACCGCCAAAAGTTACGAAAGTGCCTCACACGTTGTCCAAAAAGTTAGCTCGGATTGCATCCACTGTTTGTTCCTTTCGCCTTTCCAGAACCGCCATTCATGGTTGCCAGGATGAAATCATGCCCGATATCACTTCTGACACCTTCTGGATTCTCAATCTCAGCGTCTTCATCTGCGGCAAGATTAGCACGATACATTGAAGTAAGAAGATTTGGGCAACTACTTACACCACGTTTTGTCAGCTTCAGGATGAGGCCCAACAAGCCCAACCCAGCCTTTACCGTATGGTGTAACAGACGCAGCCACGTCGCTGTTAGAAGAGTACCTCCCAATAACATGCCCAGGTGTCTTTGCATCCAGGCCTTTGATGACAACGCCGTCTTGGAAGTACACCCAACGTTTCTTATCAGTCTTTCCAGAACCAAAGGCCCAATCGACTTGGATGACCGTATCATCCTCATCCTTGACCTGTGCTCCTCGGCTCTCAATTTCCTGATCGGTTTCCACACCTCTGGGCAGTAAGTCATATCCGTCATTGGGTCCAGCAAGGTACGCGCCGAGACAGAAGCCCAGGTAATGACCCCCGCCACCAACAAATTTCTGGATTGTCTTTTGGTACTTCTTTGTCTGCCGGTACGCCTTTTCCCAATTGGGCCCGCCACCGTGAGCGTAGATAGTGGCGCCCTGAAGGGTTTCGTCGGTGACGTCGACTGGCTCTTTCGGACCAGCGTAAACGACCTTAAAATGATAGGGCGAGGACTCTAGAAGGTGACCGATGGCCTCGGGACAACCTGGAGATGACGCTGGACCGCGATATACGACGGCTTTGGGTCGTACGGTGTCCATAGCTGAGGAGAGTGCAGCCAAAGTGGTGGCGAGAAGATGGTCAAACCGCATGTTAGAATTGTTTTGAAGTTCAGTGTTGGGAAGATGGCGTTGGAATATGAGAATGAGAACCGCAATAGTTTAGATGGAATGTAGTTGCTTTATATGCATCTTCTCGCCTGCATTGTCATGACCCGTGCGTACAGATCGACGAATCGTTTAGCTTGCAGCGTAAAATATGGCTGATCCCAACTGACTATGCGTTGAGCGTCTAGCGCTAACCGCCTTGCCAACACGGCCCGGGGTATGGTGTCTAGATCGTGCATGGTTAGCATTCAGTAGTCCGATTGGATGGAAGATGTCATTGAAGCATCTTGTATTGACTGACTTTTGTATTTATCTCAAACAGAATGCATCCCTCTTCACCTCTATGCCATTCTACTCGATGATCCATATTTTACACTCATCACTGTGCCCTCGGTCTAAGAACCAATAAAGCACCTTCATCTTTTGAAGGTCCAATATCAGGCCATCTCTCCGTCTGAAGCCCAATGGCTCTCTGCCACATGTCTTTTTCCAGAAAGTCCGCAAGGTCGCTACTATCCCATATGATCTCCCTCCTTTTTTGGGAGCGTAACAATGTAATGATACGATGCCGCACTTGGTCATCGGTGCAATAAACGTAGAGCTGATACAATGCAGCAGTGAGGTCAATCTTGAGACCGAAACGTGGATTTGCAGGATTGCACCAGAGTTGTTCGACTTGGTCAAGGAGGAGGTTGCACTCTGTCGGGTCGATGTCTGCTTCGTCTTCGTTACATTCGCCGTTGAGGAGGACTTCCCATAATTTGTGTTGGATTCTCAAGTTGACTATTCTCTCCACTTGCGCTTGCTTTTTACCGTTTTGTGTAAGTTTGTTTGTGAGAACGTCAAACTGAGTTTTCCAGTCTCGCACCTCCTGGCGCAGCTTTACCCACCGTATAACACACTCTGATTCTTCATCATCCCAGTTTTGATCCATATCCCAGCTAATCTGATTAATCACATCGTCAAACTTATTCATAACATCTTCGGCCTCGTCGAGATCGCGAAACTGACCCGGGATCCCTTTCTTCTTCCTTTTCGGTGGCATCAACAGATGCGACACGTCCGGAAAAATGCGATCTTCGGAGAAGATAGCAACCTGAGAGCTGATGGCGTGGAATAGGGTCGCAAGTTCCTGAACTTGGCCGTTTGGTAAGTAAGTCTTGGGTGTATGGTTGGACAGAATCTTTATGCCGGACTCGAGATGTCGGATTGCCTCTTCAAAATCGCCACGGAGACTTTCGAGAATGATGAAGAGGATGCAGCATGTCAGTATCGCAGAAATATCTTGTGTTGTGCCATGGCTATATGCAAGCTTAGATATGGATTCATTGTAGTGCCATAAGATGAAGCGATCAAGAGATCCTGTCGAGGGTTGTCCGATTCCAGCAGTGTATTGGTAATATGTCGCTCCAAGTGCTAAGATCGCATGTCTGATGCAGACATCACTTTGGCTGGGCGCCAGGAGTGCCTTGCTCCAAAAGTCCTTGTTTAGTGAAGGAGAGATCTCGAGGTAGCCGATAATGTTCGAGAAGAAGTAAGTATAGTAATTGGACTCCATTGCATTTCCTTGGATCAGGGGCCTTCTAGGAGTGTTGGCCACCAAAGGGCGTCTCGCTGCTAGCAGTGGAAGAGGACCAGTACGTGACTTTACAGACGGCGCTGCTTTCTTAGTCTCGTAGCCATCGCAAACATAACCACCTGCCTTGCATCGTAGACATGTCGGCTTTTCCTCGCCGCATTTCTTGTGCCGTTTTTTACTGATTCTTCCAATCAGCACATGACCTCCAGATTAAATGGGTAACTCTTACCATGTGAGACATCCGGTGCGTGCTTTGGGGGCGAATGCCCTTTGTCTTTGCGCGCGTATAGAAAGATCCATTTGTGAGCGTAGTGGTGGTAGTGGTGCGACAAGACTGGGCCGAGAAAGCCGAGTTAAGAACACTGGGAATCAGGCTAACAAACACCTAGGCACCAGTATTACCAGAAAGGCTAGGCTGTTCTGGGCTTGCAGGGTTGTTCCGCTATCAGTTTGGTCTTAGAATTCCGTGCCCATGGATCGACATGCGCGTATAGAAGGACCAATAGCGATGGAGTTCGTCAGCCTCAAGCATGCCTGCTGGTCGAAAAAGGTTCAAGAATT
The DNA here is from genome assembly GCA_019054645.1 of Fusarium sporotrichioides. Classification (NCBI taxonomy): domain Eukaryota; kingdom Fungi; phylum Ascomycota; class Sordariomycetes; order Hypocreales; family Nectriaceae; genus Fusarium; species Fusarium sporotrichioides. The sequence goes on along the minus strand of JAHKNS010000002.1, from coordinate 4,448,480 downwards.
CCTCCGAATTACGCTCTAGCCCGACAGCGGTCTGACTCAAATAGTATCATTTCTTTTCTTATTTAATATATGTCTTTGTGTTAAATAACGACTTTTTCCAAACAATTGATCGTAATTTCACTGACAGTATAGCTAACACGTCAACATCGAAAAGCTATCACGAACCGCTCGAATGGCTACGTTTCACCAGGTGCTCGGCCATCTACTAGAGCCACTTCTGTTCATGGTTAGTATTCACTACCTATGTGAATGCATCAAACTGACTAATATCACTAGGCTCCTTACCCATATCTCGCATTCTACCCAGCCTTTACATCCGCGCGTCACGTTCGCTCTGTTAACCTGTCTGCTTCGGATGTGCAGACAAGTGGCATAATGGCGCAGAAGACCAACCCTCCTCTCTTTGATATTGTTTATCCGACCAAGGGCATCTTGTTATGGTTTACGTGGTCTTTCTCAAGGAAGCTAGCTGTGCCTTTTGTTGCAAAATATCTACCGATGTGTCTCAGCAAGTGCGTCATGATGATAGTCACTGCTCCGGTCCAACTACTATGGCTTCATGCAATTCTGTCCGACACCCCCACATCATTGAGTGCTCCAACGAGATACGTTCGCTCCATCACAATGATACAGTGGCTGCAATTTATCGCCACCATCCTATCATTCTGTCTCGTTGAAGAGACCATAGATCTCGCCATCGATGAAAGTCTTCAACTGTCTGTGGGCAATTATAATTTCAGTGGTGACCTGGATACAAGTGAAGCCAGGTTGATGGGTCGTATAGTAATGGTTCACTATGCTATATCCAAGGCTGTAAAACTCTTGCTCTGGGTTCCAGCTACTGTTGCAGCTGTGCAGGCGGCTCCTGATATTCACAGAGGGGAATTTGGTCAAGTCACACACGAGTTCTATGCCAGCATGGTCAGTTGTATGGCATCAATACCCCTGTCGTTGTGGTACAGGTGCGGTATCTATTACAGCATCGCAGCGGCTATTGGAGTCTTGTTAAAGGTAGTCGACGCTGTATTCGTCATCAACGTCACATTGCCCATTGCTGATGAAAAGTTCTCACGCGTTGAGGATCCGAGTTCGTTCCCATAGCTCTGGTTGTCGAGGAAAACCTATTCAAAGGCCTAGCAGTGACGTCGGACTCATCAAGGTACGAGAGCTCAATCCTCGGCCACCCTTTCAAAATGGTCACAATAAGAACAAGTTCTCGGCCCAAAATTACATATGTATTGATGACGCTTGACAACACATTTTCCACCTGCATGATCCATCATACCCGTGGCTCAGTCTATGTTGCAAAGTTTGGACAATTTCCATTTTCCTTGTTGATGGGTGAGCGGTATATGGATGGCTCTAATCCCTTCAGTGTTCGTAAAACTTCCTCCTTTCGATTTTAAAACAAGAGTAGCAAAAGTGGTAGAAAGGTCCAATATTCTGTAGTTCACGACACCATATTCAAGACGCACGATCGAGAGGAATTTGAGCTTTCCCCCTTGGCATGGGATAAGACACAATTTGCCACATAATTGAAGAACAGCTGATAACCCTGCTAACTCCAAACGGCGTTGATATGTATCGTCTAGCGTTTGGGACGACGCAGGAGAGCGCCCTACTTGATGCACTGAAATGAAACCACTTTTCGCAGTAGATTCAGGATCCTGAGATCTTTTATCGACGACAGCATAGCAACGTCGAGATATACATCCTGGAATGCCGCATTCTTTGAGGATCTATCCTCTTTCCTCCCGACAGGACAATTACCTGTGAGGGTTCGATACAAGTATGGTGTGATGACACGGCGACGATTCTTGCTCGCAGCGATGAGATTCTTCCGATCATGACAAGCAGTTCGGTGATGCTCCAAGGTATCTCAGGTGGTAGTTTACCGCTGGGAGTCTTACTCTCGATTTAAAAATTGTTTGTTAAAGAGATGGAAGTTTTAATTTAATTGCGGCTTTGAATAAAAAGTTACGGTTTAGACCAGAAATGCAAACATCCGAACGACATAACTCATAGTTGAGAAATACTTCAAGTACCGGCAGCGCCGTAGGGGTGCATTCTTATTCTTGGGGTACGTGCCTACAGTCAGGTACCTACCTAATGTGAAAGCACCCGTAGGTTCATGGGTCGAAAAGAGATCTGGTAATAGTCGCTAATCTAAAAAGCAACGCATCATGTCAGCAGAGATGAGATGACATCCTGCGACATGTCAGATAACTAACTACACGTGAAACTCCAATTTTTATCATCAATATCTCTCAAATCTTGCGCACCAATCTCATCGCTGCAACGTCATAGATTCCCCAGCCCTTCAAGCAAAAAGATTGGAGCGCTTGGGGTAAACCTCCTCTAATCAACCCCTCTATTTGTTTCCTTGGTATCCTCTTAATTAGCGCCAATCTTGGCTGGTCCCTCTTGCAATAGCGGGGTACACTTGGAAATTCTGGGGGGCCTATAAATGTCTCCTCAATGAGCCATGATGAACTCGATAATTTGATCTTTTTCCTCATCTTCTTCCCAATCATAAAGCAGAATCAACAATAGTCAACATGTCTCAAGGAAAGACCTTTACTCTCAACACTGGTGCCAAGATCCCGTAAGTTCCATCGACAACTAAATCAACAATAACAAACTAACAATGATACCCAGTCTTCTGGGTTACGGCACATGGCAAGCCTCTCCTGGTGAGGTTGGCCAAGGTGTCTACGAGGCCCTCAAGGTTGGATACCGCCACTTGGTGAGTTGTTACATTGTCCCTCCTCAAATTCTTCTCACTGACATCTGTTTCTAGGATCTCGCCAAGGTGTATGTTTCCCTTACCCTACTACCATTCCTCTTGCTAAATCTCTCAGCTACGGAAACCAGCCCGAGATCGGCGAGGCTCTCAAGAAGTCCTTCTCCGAGATCCCCGGCCTGAAGCGTGAGGACGTCTTCATCACCTCTAAGCTTTGGAACTCCCAGCATGACCCCAAGGTTGTCGAAGCCGCTCTTGATGACTGCCTTCAGGAGCTCGGCCTAGAGTACCTTGACGTAAGTACTCGTCATAGATTCATCATGGTACAAACTGACATGTACAGCTCTACCTCGTCCACTTCCCTGTCTCTTTCAAGGGCAGCCAGAAGCACGTCGGTCAGGACCTCTTCCCTCTTACCGGAGGAAATGAGCCTGACGGCGATGTCGAGATCGACGACAGCATCTCTATCGTTGACACATGGAAGGGTGAGTCCATCTAAAAATTTCATGTGTAACTGGCTGACGATTTCCTTTATAGCCATGACCGAGCTGCCCAAGTCCAAGGCTCGCGCTGTCGGTGTTTCCAACCACACCAAGGAGCACGTAAGTGATACTGTGGCATGTGAAATGGTTTTTGAGCTAATACGTTGCGAAGATTGAGGCCATCATCAAGGGTACTGGTGTCACTCCCGCTGCCAACCAGATCGAGCGTCACCCTCTCCTCATCCAGCCTGAGCTCATCGCTTACTGCAAAGAGAAGAACATTCACGTTACCGCCTACTCCGTATGTTTGCATTCTCGACACTCAAGCATGCTCATACTAACTATACTTACAGGCTTTCGGAAACAACATGGTCGACGCTCCTCTCCTCTTCACCTACCCCGAGGTCAAGGCTGTTGCCGAGCGTCTCACCAAGGAGAAGGGCACTGAGGTCACACCCACACAAGTCCTGTACGTCACAAAATCAAGCATCTCGCGTTGGAAGAATTCAGCCATGCTAATATTCACTTTTACAGCCTTGCCTGGGCCCAGGTCGGCGGTCACAGTGTCATCCCCAAGTCCGTTACTCCTAAGCGCATCGCTCAGAACTTCCAGGAGATCGACCTTTCAGAAGATGATATCAAGGAGGTTGAGCAAGTTGGCAAGCAGCAGCGCCGCTACAATGTTCCCTACGTCGCTAGTAAGTCAATTTACTCATTTGTTGAGATATGCATTTCTGACTATGTATGTGCTATAGACAAGCCTCGATGGAACGTCAACATCTTTGGCGATGAGGCTGAGAAGCCTGCTACACACCAGGTTATCGTTTAAATGGATAAAAAGAAAGCTGTGGGTGTCTGGAACTTGAAATAAAAGATGATAGACTTCGAAATCACAATATGATACCATTATAAATGAACAACTATCTTCTTGGAGTGATCACTTTTCCTCAATTATCTCACCGCCTGCATCCTTCTCTGTGCCATCTTTCGGTCCCAGGTACAGGATATCATGGAATATCTGCTTCCATGTGCCATTGTTTGACCCTAAAGGTTCCATGCGCCACCAGTAATGGACCTTGACTAAGATTCCCCTGTCAGTTCCATCTTCGGTCCACATGTTGACCCTCAGTCCCTCCCACTTCTCATTCTTGGCTTTTTTCCTCACTTCCTCGACCGATTCGAAGCCAGCAGGTGCCAATTCCTTGATAGTCCCAAAATCTATCATCTCGGTACTGTTGAGCGGACGTGTCGAGTAAAAGCTTCTTGGAGGGCCATTGTTTTGCTCCTGAACCCAGCCCGCTTTTTGATAGATATCTTCAATGACGGGGCCAGCTTCGAACAGGTATTTGATGATAGTTTCACTGTTTTTTGCTGCATAAGATGGGTTCGTACGACATATTTGATGGCACTGCGGGGAGAAGAAAATAGTTTTTGAAGCAATGTCTTTTGTTTGGCGATACTCGTGATAGAGATCACGAAGCTGCTCATGAAGAGAAAGATTTGTGGGTACCATATTGGGCAGTTGCAGCGACCTCAGAATTGGAAGATCTGAGAGGGCAGAGATTCGATGTCATTTTATAACTGAAGACCGCCTTTAATTCCACGCGTGGTATAGCGGTCTAGAACAAGCATAAATGTCCCCAATGTCACTAGTGCAATAAAGTGAAGCCCGCTTACTGAGGGGTAAGGGGTCGGTTCGTCTTAGCGAAGCTCTTGATTGCAAGTTCCCACAACAGTACTGAAGTCAAGTGGTTGAAGATACAGAGCTCAAACTTAATAGGGTAACTACTAGGGTTCAAGGCGATAGCACTACTATCAGGTGTTCAAAAAGTGATCAATTAACAATACTCAAGGTGTGGTAGTAAAATGTGCACTGGCAAGAGAACGGTACTGCGATAAGTACCATCTACTCAGCACCAGGCAATCCCCGTTGACTGCCGATATACTCTACATTAAAAAGATGTTCCTGCTTCTGAGATCCAACTCGAACAATCCACTTGGGCTCACCTTGTAACCCCATTGCCACTTCAAGATCATCATGCTTTTTCCAACCTTCAGACGAATCCCCTACTGTTTCCCACTCCTCCAAGGGCTTATCCCATGCACACTCGATACGACATAGGAGATGAACATTAGAGGTCTTCCTTTTCGGGGCAACCTTGTCTCCGCAATACAAGATCTCAAAGGTGCACTTCAAAGGCAGAGTCACAGAGGCACGGCGGAATCTGTGATACGCGATCGGGATATGAGACTCTTTGTCGACCTTATCCTCCTGATGCCCTGTCAATGATAAGGATCGTATGGTTCTTGTAGAAGAGGATTTACCTTGAGCAAATACCAATCCATTCGGGGTACCACTTTGTGACCTTCTCGATTTTTGCACACAACATCTTCGGGATCTAGATCAAGACCTTCGACAAGTGTAATGCTTAACATATCATAATTATATCTCGAGCGGCGAGATCCAACGTCAGGTATCTTTGACGTAATCTTCTGCGAGGAAATATTTTCTTGGGCCAGCCTCGCCACCGCTCCACGAGCTACAGCTGACCACCTTTGAGTTGTCAGTTGGTATAACTATGATTGATATTTGTCAAAGCCTCTTACGCCTCACTTGGCCGCAGGACCTTATTATTGAATTTCTCGTTCTCGTTTGGTACGTTATAAATGTACTCAGAACTGCCCAGGCCTCCAACAAGGAGGATTCTCTGCTCATTATATAAACTCGGAACGTCGACTGTCTTGTCTGACACCTTCAGCAAACAGGCTCACCTTTGGGTCTTTTCCTGTCACAGACTGGATTTCCTTGTATTGGTCACCTACTAAGTACCTGGTGCTGGTAAGTGATCTTGAAAAGAATCCCACCATGTCGTCTCTGTCGAGTTCCATTTTAGCTTGTTCTTGCGCGTAGAAAGACTGTTACTTACGTGCTGACAGCCAGTGTCTCTCTTTTCAGTAGTCGGTCCATTTTCCCATAAGCATTGATAGGTGGTCGCAGATGGTAAAATTTTGGCTCATGAGCACTACTGAAACTTCTCTTGGCGCCAAGCTTTCATTCTCTCAAGATGAAATCATTATATTCGTGCTTTTTGAGAGCTGTAATCTTCAGCTTAGCGTTGCCGTTGAGATATGAGAAAAAGGCTTGATCGATCAGAAATGCTCCACCAAGCTTGCCTGTATGTGGTCAGAAAAGAGAATTGTCCTAGTATGGGAAGACTGTGAATTACCTTTGCCTGGGATACACTCTTCAAGCATGAAAGGTTGCTCTGACACCACTGTGTAGCTAATGACGTCCTAATTCGAGGATTAATTCTTGGCGAGCAAAGCGACTACGGATCTTATGAACTTACTATCGTCCCACCACCGGCGTCACGATGTTCATGATGGTACAAAAAATTGATAAAAAGCCGCAACTTGATACATTACCTATCATTATCGGAGGGTAGTACTTCGTACGTCTTGTATAGCTCTTCACTATAAGATACAGCTTCTGGAGAATTAGGGACAGGTTGAGGGGGGCCAAGCTCCAGATAGCTCATCCCGAATCGCCATGGAACTGCCTCGACCACAAAGACATTGGTATTGTAGCAGTGAGAGCTAAGAGAATTCTAGGGCTGTATTCTTACAAGATACGATTGCCGATAACACCGCAGGGTGCTTGAATGATCTCGACCACCAGTATGATAATGCTTCAGAGAATTTAGGAAACATACTAAAAGAGGGCCCAATATGCTCGCAGGTTATGGCCAAGTCGCATTCGTATCTAGTAGGCAGTCACATCTTCTCCAAATACGAGATATATATAAAGGCCAAAATTGTATGAGAGTGTCGTAAATTGATTTGGTTAAACCAAGTACCTTGGCATATCATGGATGTGCAAGTGCCTCACTGATTTAAGTACGACGGTGTTCACAGGAGCAGAACGTTACGTCTACAAGCTCACGGCAATATATCACGGTCAAAATACACTTGAAGTCGGCAGGTTCCTATTTCGTTGGTTTAGATTCTCAATGTTTCTTCCTGCCAAGATCACTTCCTGCCAAGATCACTTCCTGCCAAGATCACTTCCTGCCAAGATCACTTCCTGCCAAGATCACTTCCTGCCAAGATCACTTCCTGCCAAGATCACTTCCTGCCAAGATCACATGATCGCATCTCACATATTCAACGTCGCATCAACAAGCTACGCTCCCAACACCACCACCACAGATAAGATCTCACATCTAGATAAGCAAGCTGAAGCTGGTATCCAATCACTCAACACGCACTTGTGCCAAGACTCTTGAGATCAGCAACTTGTGGCGGTGCAAAGCTTGTTTAGACCTACCCTTCCATCCTTCTGTTTCAGTATCCATCGCACTCTTATCCCCAGCGCCGGTCGAGACAGTGCGAACAGTAGAAAGCTTGAAACACGGCTGTCTCAATGATCGTTTCTCGTATCATGACAGGGAAACGCTCGGCTATAGATAGTAAGACGAGAGTTCTGGACGGTCTCAGGTTTCTGTCTCAGATTGATGGTTAGTCAGTACTCTAAATCACAAGACATCAAGGCACAAGATCAAGATCAATTGAACTCTTTTGTGCTCCGGGCAGATACGTATTGCCGACAGCCAAACGAACATCGCGTTTCGGAGTCGCAAAGGTCAACAGTCCTGGCAACTGCTTTACAGTTCACAGTGTTACATGCGAAACATGCCCAAGTAGAGGTTAGCTTGCGAAAAAGCTCGTTACCCAACTCATGACACTACTTAAACACCATGAGACTCTTGGAAATTCACATCGACACGATCTTGTAATGATTAAGCATTGTATTCATTTATTTCTAAGCGAGAAAAACACCCTTCTATACGCTAAGCACAAGAAGTAATGTAAGTAAAAGAGAGAGAATGCCCAAAACCATGACGTAGCAACCGTGAGACAAGCCATTCCCTTACTGTCCCCTAAAAACTCCAAGGTATAAAAAGTCTGGTTGAAACGATGATGAAGAGTTATCAAAAAAAGAGAAGATCGGATTTCTTCCGTTCTATTCCGCATTGCGTTCGACCGCCGCCACCCAACCCAAGTTCGTCACTCTTTTTTCAAGAAATGTCGAGAGAAAATGTCAAGATATTATTATCGCTGTATTTTCAAGATGTGATCGTAAACCACTGCGAGACCTCCCAAGTTTCATCCATCCGGGGACAAAATTGATGTTGGGGGCGCGTGTTCGTCGTTCATGCTTGTAGTGATGATATTGTAGATGCATTTGTGTCGAAAGACCGACACAATAAGTGAGATTTAAGCGAATAAAGTCCCCAGAAACGCCTGATGATGCAAGAGATAAAAATAATGTCGAACGTCTATGATGACAAGCCGTGATATCGCCAGAGACGTTGCCGTTCCTTGACCCACCACTGCGCTATTGGTATGGCTTCGGAAACCCACTGGGCTGCCTCATCGCCAAGAGCAGCTTGCGCTGCTGTAACGAGTTCCTCTGGAGACCACGCTGCTACAGGCTTCAATTCCATGGGATCGTTGACCGCATCGGTGATACGGTACTCAATGACCTTGTTGAGAGGAATGACCAGGCGCCAGTTGACGTCAGCAGATGTGATACCGAGCATACCAGCACCAGAGTTGACAACAGAGAAAGCCCAAGCACGGCGGTCGCCGTCGGACGTCTTGTAGGGTCGGATAAGAGACTGGCCCTCGTAGTCTTGGACAAGATCGGAAGCGATGTGGGAATCGTTCTCGTTGAGGGAGCCGCTGTTAATGAGGAGGTCGAGGATGGTCGGCAGAATAGAGATGGTGGTGGTGTTGGCATCGTATTGGACTCGGGGGAGGTGGGGGTGTCGGAAGGTCAGGCCAACTCGGTAGTTGGAAATGAACTGGTTCTCGTAGGTGCCCTCCTTGCCAGCATCATCCTTGAAAGAGTGGCCGTGGTCACCAGCGAAGACGACGAGAGTCTCGTTGGAGATACCTTGTTCGTCGAGGAGGTTCATCAAACTGGCCATCCAGCCATCATGGTAGCGGACAGTGTTCATGTACCTATTGAAGTTGTCGTGCTTCTTGTTCATACCAGTGTGTGACACGTAATCGTAGTAGGGATAACCTTCAGGAAGGCCCCAGGCGTGGTGGGTGGTGCTGGTGAAGTGTGTCAACCACATACGTTGGTTGTTGGCGGTGGTGTTGGAGATGAACTCCTGGAGGTAAGGCATAAGGATGGGCTCGGGGTAGGCGAAGTAGTTGATCTTGTGGTAAAGAACGTCGGACTTGTTGAAGCGCCAGTCGTTCTCGAGCTGCTTCTTGGTGATGATGTGCTCAAAGCCCAACTTGGCATCGAACTTCTCCTGGCGATCGTATTCTTCAATTTCGGCCTCGAAAAGAGCAGTCTTCCACTGTAAATCACGGAAATCGGCGTCAGAGTCCGACACATTCTTCTTGACCTTGTTCAGCATGCTCAGAATCTGAGGAACGCAAGGCTGGTAGCTATCGGAATCGGCTTCGGCAAACTTCTCGACGGGCATGGGATAGGCACCACAGTGGTTTGCGCAGTAGCTCTTGGTGGACATTGTAGCGGCGGTGTAAGCGGTAGCAACGTTGATACCACCAAAACCCTCCTCGGCCTGGTCGTGCCATGTGTAGTTGGGGGCTGCGTAGGGCTTGCCATTCTTGTCGGTGAAACCCTGCTTCAGGCCGGTGATCTTCTCAATATGAGGCATCATCCAAGACAGTCTCTCGTTGGCCTCCTCCTTCTCCTCGTCGCTCTGGTTGAGATCCATGATGAGGCTGTGTGTGTGGGAACCTTGCTGAAGAGGCCAGAAGTCCTGTCGCAGACTCTCCATGAGGATGAAGACAACATGCTTGATCTTGACGTCGCCATTGCCGAGCGCCTGCTTCAAGGTAGGAAGGATGTCGTTATCGAGGTTGGTGATCTTAAGGGGGTCGGCGACGGGGTTGTAGTAGGGATCCTTCTCCTTCAGAGTAACCTGAGGACACTTGTTGTCGGTGATGACAGCACCGGGATCGGCGAGCGAACCGTGATAACCGCCCTCGAATCGCTTGGGGTCAAATCGAAAGAAGCCACGAGGCAACGTGGTCGACTCCTCGGGCAACCAGTCGACGGTATGGTTTCGGTACGCCTCGCCCAGAGGGCTCATTTTCTTGTCGGTCAGAGGAGCCCATCCTTTGAAGTAATCGCCCTCCGGTTGCTTCCAAGTTGACTTGTTAATGAGCTCGGGGAAAGGGAAATCGTTTACGATGAGATCGCGCTGAGCGCCACAGAAATCGGGTTCGGGTGCGAAAACGTCGAGCATCGACACAGGCAGTGTAATAGACAAGAAGTCATACGGCTTGGCAGGTCGGAGAATGAGCGTCAAACTGAGGAAAAGAACGAGAGCGATCTTCCACAGCCACGAGAAGAATGGGATGCGCGAGAAGAAGCGAGCAATCTTTCCCCTGGTGGTGGCCATTGTTTCGCTCTTACCGCCGTGGCGGAAAGAGCCATCGGCGCTGGATCGGAGATCCTCTTCCATCGAGTATGTATCGGTCGATTCGAGATCGTTGTCGGCGTTCTTGAGAGCAGAGTACTTGCCACGCTGGATACCGGGGATGCGCATGCGAAAGCTTCGGAAATAACTGTAGACTAAATGGAGAGGCAGAGATTAGCTGAATGGAGTTTGGTCACCGGGATATGACCGTCACGAACCTGAGAGAATGTTGTCGCCAATTGCGCCCAAGAAGGCACCGAATGCACGGTAAACAAAGCCATGAATAGGCATAGCGATAATGATCAGACCAATTCCGCATGCAATGACGGCCTCGCTGCCGCTGAACAGCACCTTGAGACCCTCCTTACTAGTAGCGTAGGCTGTCGCATCGCGCCAATCCAGCTCTCCTCCAGTCTTGACGAAGAAACCAAGCTGTGAAGCTGAGCCGCCGAGTGAGATAATTCTGAAAGGTCAAAGAATATTAGCTTTGTGTTTTACTTCGTCGCCGGAAAGTTCTCTGGGCTTGTCGCAGTTTGCGCAAGCCAAGGGGCGGGAGAAAAACGTACGTGACGATGCTACCAATGAGGCCGGTGATCCAAGCCCATGGTGTCTTGGACTGGGCCAAAAGCATACGTCCAATGCATATCGTTAAAAGATCGAATAGGAAGAATGTCGGTAGGTACAGGAAGAAAGCTGATGCCGGGACGGTGAAGAAATGTGTCCAGAGATGTAATAGCTTGCTGCCGAGGATCGAGACGAAGAAGAGGCCGAAAACGTAGGATATCGAGAAGAGGAAACACATTTTGCCGGGTTGTATCGACGTCGAGGTCGATGGAAAACGAGAGGCGCCCAGCTCCGAGCCAAGATGTTGAAGAAATTGGCAGACGGTGTGCGAAGCAAAGCAAAACCTTGGAGTGAGAACAGGCCGCTCGCTCGCTCGCTCGCTCTCGCTGGAGTGTTGAAGCAAAAGGAGGGAAGACGCGACAAGAATTAACAGTAACAAACTGGAAAGAAAGAAAAGGGAAGAGGAGGAGGGGGGCGACGAGGGAAAATTAAGAAATGAAAATAGAAAATCGAGGATCCGATTAAGGTAAGTTACAAGGCCACTGTAGGATTAGCTACCTGCTATGGCTGCCTGCTAACTGAACAGCTTTGGGGTGCTACTGCAGTGGCTTGCTAACGGGTAACTACTGGGTCAGGTCGCTGATGGTCTGGTCTGACGATGAAATCTGATGGATTCCCGTACTATTACTACAGGAGGTCTCGACTGGGCTGGACTCTTGGTTTGCGCTCCTCCCTTTCCAATGAAGAGAAGAATGTGGGGTAATTGCGAGGGCCAAATAAGAAAGGGGTCGCGTGTGTCCAGGGGGTCAAAGGCCCGTGTAGCTTTCACTCATTAGCTCCGCCCGTAATGCAAAATTATTAGGGGCTTCGTTTTAGCAGGGTACGAGACAGGAAGGACCCTTTTTGGTGGGGACTTTTTCGTGCCCACCCGCCAACAGCAGCGCAACGTGGCTAGTAACACTGTTCATACACAGTACGCATGCTACCTACTACCTATCTGGGAGATAGCCAAGCTATGGAAATCTGTCAGATTCAAGAAGAGGGTGCATGGCAGTGTTGTGCAGTTGGAGGAAAGTTTACACCGGCTCAATTCGCAATATGGCGTCTTTCACTCTTCGTTTCCCAGCCATTCAATGATATTTGTTTGCTGTTACCCGCCTCTCGGCTGGTCGGCACTCTTTAATACAGAGTTATTTCTGCCTCTGGTAAATAATTTGCGCTATCTCTGATCCTTTCTTCTTACCGCCGAAGACTATTTGCGCCACTGTACATAGTACACTGCCTGGGCGGGCAAGCATCCAAATCCGTGGGATTAACGATGAAACTTCGGCAGCGCAATAACAATCCTACCGGGAGGGGAAATAACCCATTTGGGGTAATGGGCTACCAGTTGACATGGGTCAATTTTGGTACATAGTACGTACGTACGTACGACACAGCTAGAGTTATTCATACGGTGGCAGTGGTGCACTTGCATGCACCGCCACTACAGTACAGAGCTGTATCACATCCATTACAGTACGTCTGAGGCGGGGGCTGAGTGAAAGATAATTCCGACAAGGTTTGTTTCAATCTCGTGATGGGATCATGATCATGATCGAGTTTCTAGATACGCGTTATATTCTCATGATGAGCTAGACTACCAAAGTCACAAAATCCTCCTCCATCCTTTGACGCTTAGACTATTACTCCCCGTGGCTTGCGGGATCGGCCGGACATGACAACCAATAAAGAGTGCATCAATGAGATGTCCAGTTTCACCTTTTTTTCCTTCGTCGCTCGCTATCCGCTGCAGCCAACCAACAAATGGATGGATGCCTTTCCTCACCTCACAAATCCTCTCCTCCCAATATACCATCTTCCCCCCTGCAATATAACTGGCCATACCGTATTGCCTGCCCCCAGGGCTGACTCGGTGGTAGCTCCATGTCACGTTAACAGCGGGGACGCCTTCTAGCGCCTTTCTGTCATAAAAAAAGAAAAGAGTAGCGAGTCGGTCGGCCCAGGGTGAAAGTAAGCGCCTTTCCAACGGCGGCAGTTCATCTGCACACATTGCATTGACGGGTGGACCCTACTCCTTTTTCGGTCAATTCCCATTCCACAGAGGCTAAGACGGTATTATCGTGAGAGGACCGGCACAAGTAACCGCTGGTGTATCGATTAGTCTACATATTCCAGTGTCATTTCCGAGAATACGAGAAAGTGCAATCATATTGACTTTCGTGTCCTTTCGATAGCCTCATTATTACTGACCTTCACCTTCTACATACTCCATTCAAAACGCGGTCTGGTCTGCGCTGTACGAGCTAAGGTGAGGTGAACGGACAACCAGTGCCGTGATTAATTAAGATACGCGATCATGCCAACTCTTCCTTGTCGTGTTTGACGATCCTTCATTTATCGTTACCTAATCTGGAATCACCAACCTCTGCGAAAACAAGAACTGCAAGCCTTGTAGAGTCGCAACAGCAGAAGCCAAGACCTTTGTTCCTTGGATGGGCACACGACACTGTTTTTCCTTGTGCCAAAGGACCTAAGGACCGACAAAAACAATGGGGGTCGGGTTGGCCGAGGCGTATCGTGGTTAGTTTTAGTGCTGAGTTGGCCAAATTTTTGGTTGACAAGTCTCGTGATCGACATTGGCACTTTGTTCAAGCTTTTCATCGTGTCGTGCACGGTCAAGGTCCAATTTCTTCAGCCCACTTGTTTTGAGTATTTTCTTGGCTAAGGTACCGGGTAGGTTTTGGTTCAAGACTGAATCGTGATCAGTCGTCATGTCTCTAACAGTGAAGTCCATGCCGTCTCAAGTTGGATGTTTCTGAATCGAGATCTTGATGCAGATTCTCTTCAGCCTAATTTTTTGCATGGAGCTTTGCGCTTGGCCAGCAGGGTCTCCCTGCATGCACTGCCCATTGAATCTCAAAAGGCTTAGTAGCTTGTGCTTGAGCTATGCATGCACGGATTCAAAGGCTGCGATGACGAATCGTCAATGCCAGGGCATGATCAATAAGCTGCATGAAAGTCCGGTCAAGGTGTCTCTTTTGGGCCAAAACTACTGAATGTTTTAGTAGTTATTAATCTGGATTATTTGAAGTCTCGGGAGGATTTGTCGCAGAAGTTAAGTGGCTTATCGCGGCCAACATGTCCATTATCGTTACCCTGGATCGTAGCCCTGGATCGTAGGACCAACGCCTGATGACCTCATTACGAACAGCCACACGTAGCCAGGTGAGACTCGTGGCGTTTTCAATTTTGCAACGTGCAAGCCAGAGCTATATCGAGTTGTCGACTACCTCCTACTAAGCCAGCAAGCAACCCTCACTTGGATAATGACGACAACAGGTAAGCGGGGGAACCAAAAGACTCTAGAATAAGGACCCAACAAATATCCAACCTACTAACCATATAAGCTTATGTGTGACACCATTAGTAGTGGTCTAGGCTGTTGTCCAACTAGATCGCAGAAAATGATGGTGTGAACCTGATGTTTGGTAGACAATTCATATAACCTTGAGTGGTGTATAAATCTTGAAGTTGAACATGCTACTGTATGACAGCCTGAATAAATCTCAACGCTATAAATCGTGTATTCTGCCAATCCCAAATATATCCGACCGAAGTCTTGTATCATTCCCGAGTCTCGGTAACCCGTGCTGCCTTACCTGACTCACATCATGAGGCTTTCCCGACCGACTACCTAGCCTCCTATCTAGCATGTAAATCTCCAACCCACGTGAAAGTACCCTTTAGCATTGCCCTTGTTCAAATATCGGTAAGTACACTGATGCATAGCACACAAAAATTAATTGAGACAAGTGACTACGGTATAAAAGGCGATTTGCTGGGCGAATACATATCATTTGGGCCACTACAGGGAGCCCTGTTTAACGTTGTAGCATACGATCATCGCAACATATCGGCGACTGGAATCTATCAGTATTGTCAAGGATCAAGTAAGTATCAAGCTTTGAAAACCATGTATAGCCGCCAAATCAGTATTGGTAAAACACCGCCAGACCTTCCGCGGAAGACTGCTGAATAACGCTAAGGCTGGATATCAATCGCAATAAACCGACTGTCGAATGGACTCATTCCAGCCAAACCTCCGCGGAAGGAATATAATGGGTAAGGGTTACAAAGACAAGTACAAGCAGATATGCGCTTCATCTATATAACAAGAGTATTTCCTAGTTCTAGATCCTCAATTCACCATCGATCAGATTGAAGCTCTCCTCGCCCAACTGTCATTTTTTAGTCTATTCTCAGAATGGCTTCTCTTCCTCTGCCAAATCTTGTCTCCTTTACCAAAACATGGCATAATAAACCATATCCTTTCATCTCCCCTCAAAGGCTCGAGTTATCAGCTTATGGGAAGAACGTTGTCATCACGGGAGGCGGTCATGGAATTGGCCGAGCCATTGGTGTCGCCTTCGCTCAAGCCAATGCCAAGTCTGTTGCAATTATTGGAAGAAATCGAGAACGCCTGGAAACAGCAGAAAAAGTAATCCGTGCTGCTAACCCGTCGACTACTATCTTGTTTGAGATTGCAGACACTACACAGCGAGAGTCGATCAACCAAGCCTTCAAGAACATCGTTGATAAGGCTGGCAAGATTGACATTCTTGCTGCCAATGCTGGAATACTTCCCGTCTATGGCCCTGTAATGGGATATCCCGAAGAAGAACTTCTTCGGAGCCTCATGATCAATACCATGGGTGCTTTCAACTCGATACAAGCGTTTCTTCCACTGGCAGCACCAGGAGCCAAACTCTTCAATACAAGCTCCGGGATAGGTCATTGGCAGCCGAACGAGACAGTCACGGGCGACTTCGCCTACGCAGCTGCAAAAGCAGCAGCGATCAAGATGTTTGACTATGTGGCCTTTGAGAATCCGTGGCTTCATGTTGTTAGCTTCCAGCCGGGTATCATAGCAACAGGCATAAATCCCGACATAACGCTAGGTTTTGACACAGGTAGGTTTCCCACAGCGTCAATCCATCAGAGGCTAACTACTCACTAGTTGAATTACCTGCTCATTTCGTGGTTTGGCTTGCTTCGAAGGAAGCGGAGTTTCTCAAGGGAAAATTCGTTTGGGCGAATTGGGATGTGCAAGAACTCATGGCTCGAGAGGATGAGATCAAGAATTCTATGCTTTTCAGACTGTCCTTGAATGGAGTCGATATGTAGAGCTATTGATTCGACATAATTTTGAGCTTACTTATTATTTCCAATCTCCTAAATAGGCATTGTACAGTGGACGAGTAATTGATCAGATGAGTGCAAGCAGATGTTGGTTGCAGAAGAGGCACAGCTCGGCTAAAACACACCCATCAAGTATTATCTCCATACCAAGCTTGGCAGCAGTGGAAAGCAACGATTGCGGCGTGAGTCATACGTACGTTGGGTGAATACAAGGCCAACCTCCTTGCCCACTGGCTTAGATATAGAAGTTCACTTGGCTACAAAGATCAGCTACCTTTGGACGCCCATCAAAGTATTCGAGAATTCAATATCAATTCAACAAGTCAACATGGGGCGAAGACGCGTCAAAAAACAACCAACTTCTCAAACACCAGTATCCGGAGCTGCCACCCGCCAGGTGCTGGGATGCTATGAGCTGCTACATCATATATGTTCATTCATGGATATACCAACACTGCTACACGCTCAGCTTGTGTCTCAGCATTGGCATGACATGATTTCGATATCGCCTCTGTTGCAGCAGAACCTCTATCTTAAGCCTCGTCCATCTGTCAACCCAGATCAGCCTCACAGCTTCAATCCTCTGTTATTCAAACACTTCGAGCCAATACTCAAAGGCAGAATGTCCCAGTACCGGTGGGATGGCGCGTTGAGTGAGAATATCTTAAGAATGTCTGGGATGAGCATTACCAATATGAAAGATGGCCGAAAGATTCATAAAGCCTTTACACGTCGCGGTGCATCTTGGCGACGAATGCTGATTGTGCAACCCCCAATAACGTCAGTGGGCTACGTGAGCAAGGTGTTCTCAGGAAGGTCCGACATGATGGCCGGCGACTGGTCATTACTTTCTTTCCCCAACGGTCTCCGCATGGGTGATTTTTACGACATGGTCTTTCAAGCAATCTGGGGTAGGCCAGATGACGCTGTCGGTTATGTCTATGTTGAATCAGGGCTCAATGGGTTCCTTGATGATACAGTCCAGCGCATGTTGTACAAGTGGGGGAAACTACCTGCTTTTCTAATTGAGTCGGAATCGGTTCTCTTTGCTGACGGGGGATGCGGGAAAGGCCAATGCGTCTGCAGATCCAGATTAAGTCCGCCTCGAGATGGAAGATGCATGTACCTGATATGGGAGAAGAAACACATCAGGGCATGTAAGGGTACTCGCTGGATGTTTGAGTGCGAGGAATTTGAGGAGAGAGATCATCTGAGTTCTAACCAGCCACGTTTCACTACCAGATAATACAATTCCGGCCTATGGAATCTCATAACTTGGGACTAAAATCCTTAGTAGAACTCATTGAGAATCTGAAGCTTCCTAAAACTGTCCCACAATGTTATTGTGATAATCACGATGAAAGATTCCATGGAAGACAGCTCCAATCTTGAATCAATATCCGTACTATATCCGAACCCTAACAGCTGACACCTGCTTCTAGTGGCTCAAGTGTCCGAAAGTCCGGTTACACGGATACCCGGATTCCCCGGTTCTCACTACCTGAACCAATTCACCCAAGACCAAGAACCTTTTGCACCATACCGTATCAATACGTTGCCATGGATGACCACGAACAGACATCTGCGCCAATCCGAATACAGACACGCTCTTCACTAGCGTGTCTCGAATGCCGATTAAAGCATGTCAAATGTGATGCTAAGCAGCCCCACTGTACAAGATGTACGATTTTCCAGAAGCAATGCCAATATCCGACGTCGCGTAGAGGAGGACCCCATCGCGCCGCTATCTCTGAGAGAAAGAGGCGTCTTTCTAAGAAGAACAGTGACCAACCGAGGAGTGGAACAACTGGGGCCTTGACTGATGCGACAATCCCAGAACTCGATGTTGAGCTTATGCATTATACGGATATCGAGTTACAAGACAGAGATATAAGCCCAGAAGGAGTGTACAATCAATCAGAGACTCATCCAGAGCAGGAAGGGTTGGAAAAGGATCCGCTGGTACTCTCTTACTACAAGAACTTCCACGCATTCCATCCCTTCGCTCTACCCCTACCTCAATTAGTCAGGCTCTGTGAAGGGACTTCGACATCGTCATTCGACTTCACTGCACTGACGGTTGTTATGCGTCTTATCGGGAACCTCTACAATGCCCAAGAATGGTCTAGCTCTCTTCAGAACGAGATCGAGTCTCGCATCTCCCAGCTCTCTTCCTCAGATCCGGTCCAAGTCCAGTGTCGACTTTTATACTCGATTGCTCTATTTTGGAGCAGTCACACTACTGAATCCAGAGAACAAGTAGACATTGCAATCAATGTGGCTCTGGAAATGGGCATGCACAAGAGAGAGTTCGCCTCTGCCTGCGGAGCCGGGGATGTCGTTCTCATCGAGTCTTGGAGACGCACGTGGTGGATGTTGTACATTGTGGATGCATATTATGCTGGGACGCTAGGGACGATGAATTTCAAGGCATTCCATGTTAAAATGACAGTGACTCTGCCGTGCGAGGAAGACGAATATGAGTCAGGTGTAAGTGTGTCCTTCGTAAACTGGACATCCTAGCTAACAATGCTGAAGCGTATCCCAGAGCCTCGCACGCTCCAGGACTTCGAGTCTCGTGAGTTTGCAGACAATGATATATCCTTCTCATCATTCACATATCTTATCGGTGCCGTGCGTGCTGCAGCATTGGCAATTTCAGTCACCCCGAAAAAGGTAAAGAGACAAGACTCGGAGCGAGTGATACAGGCCGCAGATTCCGTCATCGATGCATGGCTCCTACTTTTACCCAAGGAACAAAAGGTCATGAGGAACGATGGCAGTATCGATGAACTGATGTTTCAAGCCCATTTGCTTATTCATGTGTAAGAACTTCCTGCCGGGTTGATAAAGGGATATGAACTAACAAAGGTAGCGCAACTATCGGTTTGCACCGCCCGTTATCAGACCTGAGATTCAATCCCATTGAGAATGTGTCAAGTTGCGCTAGGGAAGCACCCACAGACACGGCCAGGCCAGATCTGATCAACGTTCACACAACGCGAATTCTCAAGTCGATCGATGCTCAAATCCAGCTTTTGGCTCTTCCAGTCCGTCCATTCCATCATACCCCTTTCGCGACGTGCATGGTCAGCGAAGGCACACTTTCACTTCTATCGGCGTGCAAGTATCTCCTGAGGGATAAGGAGCTGGCCATAGCGAGAGATCAGATCAGACTTACAATTGGATGTCTGAAAAGTCTTGGTGAAGTATGGACTCGAACGGCAAGGAATGTTCAAGAGATCCAGACCATTGCTCGCCATGTACTTACATTGGAGAAGCCGAGCACAGTGCCTGGATCCAGCGAACTTCCGAGCTTGACAGGGAGTGATGGGAGAGCAAGTAGCCAAACTACAGATGTGATGGCACAGGACGACGACGCGGTTGCTTCTTTGGGATCTCTGGCGGACATTTGCGGATGGATCAATATGGGTTCGGAATTCAATTACGACTGGATGGATGAAGAATTCAGTTGAAGAATAGCATAATCGTTGTCTCGTAGTGACTGGATAGATATTCAGAGACACAAATATTTATCACTGGCCTAAAACTCAATCGCAACCTTATAGTCCCGCCCTCGCTGCTTTGCGCAGTCCCATGCAGCGACACCCTGATCGAATTGGAATCTTCTTACATCCAATGGCTTCAGCAAACCCTTGTCAAGCATACCCGCCACATCAGCAAGTCGCTTCGCATTGGGCGAAACGATAAAGTGCTTGTACTTGACACTAGGGTATTTCAAAGACTCAGGTGCCTCATCATTTCCAAACGCCCAAGCCGGCGCAGGATCTCCGACTGTGATGATCGTCCCACCTTCTTCTACTGTTTCCCAGGTTTTAGATAGGACTTCTCCACCGACAGTGTCAAAGACGAGATGGACTGGAGCGAGAGAATCCTCCCAGAGAGGAGATGTATAGTCTTTGACTTCGTCTGCACCGAGATCTCGTAAGACGTTGTGATTCCGAGTTGAAGCCAATGCGACGACATGCGCTTGGGTCAATTGTTTGGCTAGTTGCACAAATTGTCGTCCAACTGCTCCAGAGGCACCAGTGACCAGAACTCTCATATCGGAACCGATTTCCAAGAAATCCTCAAAGGCTTCCCACGCTGTGAGTGTAGGGATCGGGAGCACGGATGCTTCCGCATGAGAAAGTGATGATGGCTTCGGTGCGACCTCTTCAGCTGTACAGATAACATATTCAGCTTGTCCCTCACCGCGGTCTGCGGCTATTAAGGCAAAAACATCTTGGCCAATTTTGAGATTGCCTTTGTAGGCTGGACCAAATGAGACTATGGTTCCAGAGATATCATGACCAGGGATACGTGTTGGAGTTTGATAGACTTCAGGCCACGTAGTCTCGTCTCCCGTTATACCGGCTGCATGGACATGGACGAGGATATCAGAGTTGATAGGTATAGGCTTAGGCATGGATGGATTGATAGTGATTTTTGGAGACGATACGTCACCAAGAATCTGAATGGCCCTCATCGTAGTAGTGCTTTGGGTGATCAGGGACGGCATTGGGCAGAAAGAGAAAGATATAGTTTTTGTTGTAAGCTGCTTGGAAAAGTCCTAGAATCACACATGTATGAGCCTTATATCTCCGCCGGGCTCCGTGATATATTGTTGTCGTTCCGAGAGTTGCCTTGAGTTCTGCGGATACCCGAATACCCGAATTCCCGCTTCTGGTCAGTTAACCCCGAACGACATACCAATTACCCGTAAGATGGGAATACTGCGTGATCCTCGATTTCTTTATCGTAATTGTTTCCTTTGTCACTTTCGACTATAAAGAGTCAATGTTGGCCTGTCTTTGGTCATTAATATCAAGTTCTCAACCATCAAAGTTTATACTCAACAGACTATTCCCAGCAACACGATGAGTTCCAACGAAGAGAAACGGTATGAGCCTTCCATAACCCAGCGAGGTAAACTAATAGAAATCAGCAATCGACCTCGTGAGACCGTAAAGTTACTCTACGATCACGAAATCACCAACGCTCCAGGCATGTCCATTGTTGGCCTGGAAGTTCACTACGGGCCCAACGGCTGGACCCCCCCTCATACACACTCTGGGGCTACTGTTGTTGCAACAGTCACCCAAGGTCGTCTTCTGAGTGGAATGAACGGAAACCCACCTAAAGTGTATGGTGTCGGGGAGAGCTTTCGGGAGTTCCCTGGATGCCACCACACTGTCAGCGACAATGCTAGTGAAACGGAAGACTGTACTTTTGTTGCGGCTGTTGTTATTGAGACTGAGGTTTTAAAGAAGGGGTATCAAATCCTGACTGTTCTTGATGCTGGTTGGGAATAGGCATTGTATGTCGGGAATATCGTAACTTTCGGGATGAAGGAGGGGGTGCATAAGATCTGAAAGCTTAAAGCTTAATATATACATTAATGTGTATCTTGGATCTACCGCTCATCAACATTGATCATTTCTCATAACAACGAGCTCTTGTTTATTATTTTGGGTTGTGTTTTGAAATCGCGGTGATTCTCCAATGAAAACATAGTACTGAGCCTCAATTGGAATGGAATGTCTCATTGGTACTCAATTAAGAGTCTTCATCAACTCAACGCTGTCGAATGAGATAACGATAAGCCGTTGCTAGGTTTGAAACAAGCAGCAGCACAAGGAGCAAGCGGTGAAGATGATGCGTCATCAATTCTCTTGGCAAGAATGCTTGTTTCCAGGGACTATTACTCAGGTCTATGCAAAAGACGAGCTGTTACAGTTGTCGCTTCATGTTGAGACCAGCACAGTCTCATGCCCCAATCAAACTCAAGTTTTATTAGCAGAGCAGGAGGGCTCTCTTTTTTCTCTTTCTCTTCCTCTCCTTTGATTGCGATTTACCTTGACTCGTCAATCCTGGACCCTCCCAGTCCACATTCCTTGGTGTCTCTGCGGGGCCTAGTCATCTCCCGATAAAGACAGGGGCCAACTTCATTCTCGGCCCAGCTAGAAACATTTTGGAAGCTTTTCTGGAATCTTTAGAGAGGCAAGCACGAGACATGTCTTGTTTTCTTACGGCTAAACCCCAGACGAATGGCATAAATGGTGCAGAGAGGCAGTGTTTGGTTCAAGTATTCAGTCTCAATCGTAAAAAGGACAATCACAACCCACGACGCTAAATGCCTCGCGCAATCCACTGAGGACCCAATGTTTTCAATAGACAAGGGAGCCTCAAGCAAATGGAGATTATTACATGTCGCCCTAAGTACCTAGCCTAGGGAAATCAGGGGTAAATTGACAACAATGCCTACCTGGGCTTGATTAATTAGCTTCACTTTTTTAGCGACCGCCTGTACCCTCTTACCATCCCCTCCCCTCCCTATAGTTATGTTCTTACCTGACTGACTGACAGACCGACGCTGAGGCCTCCTTTTAAATTTGCCCACCCTGTCTGTCTCGATAAACTCAGCCCCCTTTTGCAACTCTTCCAGTCCTTCCTTTTCACATTTTAACAACCTTGATTAATTCCGCTTCTCAATGAGTCCCTCCCTCGCCTCGGATACACCCAGATACAATGACTGCTCACTGTCAAGTGCGAGCGAAGACGAAGATGACCCTTCTGACCCGTTAAGTGGGAGCGGTCCCGCAGGTCACCATGGCCTTGATTTCAGCATAAGAGGTGCGCAACTACAAAAAATGACAGCCCCGATATTGAATTAGACACGATCAGAAAACTGATCAAGCAAGCTCGTAAAAAGACACAATGAAGCGAGCGCTTCGTGCATCATCGCGTTTAGGAGATGGAGTTCGTTATCAGCAGCTGGGAATTTCGAGCACGAATGACTTGGAGACGCAATCACCACCAAATGAGCGGTCTGGCTTCGATTTTGGCACCAACCACGAGGGCCTTTCTTTTTTCGGCCAGATCCGATCTACGATTGTCGCTTCAAGACTCAATTGGTTGCTCGTCTTTGTCCCAATTGGTCTTGTAGCGCATGTCTTTGAGATTAACCCATTGTTGATTTTCATGACAAATGCCGTTGCGATTGTGCCCTTGTCAGTCATGTTGACTGAGGCAACAGAGCGTATCGCTGCTGATGCGGGCGACACCATCGGTGCGCTTCTGAATATTACACTCGGCAATCTTGTTGAGCTCATTATTTTGTGAGTTTTTATGACGCAACTGTCATGAGCCAAGCTAACGTGTATATAGGGTGTAAGTGAAAGTGAGATTGAGAGTTGAGTGAGATGAAAACTGACTTTTACAGGGTTGCTTTGGTGAACAACCACATCCGCATCGTTCAAGCTTCAATCCTAGGCAGTGTGCTTGTAAACCTGCTCTTGATCTTGGGGTCTGCTCTCTTTGCGAGTAGCATGTCTGGCATTGACGCTCAAAGCAGTATGGAAGAGTCTGAGCTATTGGCAGCGCTTCTTTTTGTCTCTGTCTTTGTCATTCTCATTCCCGTGAGTATACATCTCAGCTCATTTTTACATTTGAAAACTTGCTGACTCTGATAGACGGCATTTGACTACACTTTCCACATGAAGGGAAAGACAAGCGAGGCGGCGTTGAGTATGAGCCGCGCTTCATCATTAGTAGTCCTCGTCATTTACATTGTCTACTTCGCATACGAGATGAGACCTAAACACGTTGAAGTACCATCAATTCCATTGCAAACGCTTCATGTAGGCCACACAGATCTTCACCACCACCGACGAAACCAGCACTCAGCATCTCAGAACTCCCGACTTATCCGCTTCGCTGACCAGGATGTTCCGACGCGTGCGAGAAGCACAACTCTTGACAGCAGAGTAGCCCGTGAGACAGTCGAAGAGGAGCAAGGAAAGAGAGAGGCGACATCAGCGAACTTGTCTCATCGAGCAAGAGGAAACTCTCGGTCTCATTCACGCTCAGGCTCACGTACGGAATTCCAGACATCCCAGGCGAGAGACCTCTCGGTTGGCAGTATGCACTCACGAGTTCTCTCGGAACTTCCTGAAGTTCCAAACCATAGTCCTCATACTTCTAGTACAGGCAGCATGGTAGCTGCTGTCACTGTGTTGGTGGTCTCGTCAGCACTCATGTCGATGAATGCTGAATTTCTCGTCAAGACAATCGACGACGTTACCCACGAAGGTGGTCTATCAGAGGCACTGATCGGTCTTATCATTTTGCCTATTGTCGGAAACATCGCGGAATATGTGACGGTAGTCACCGTGGCGATGCGGAATAAGCTCGAATTGGCTATCTCCGTTGCTGTCGGGTCAGCGATTCAAATCGCACTCTGCGTAGCGCCCTTGACAGTGTTGATAGCATGGATGTTGGGCCGTGATCTTGAGATGGCGTTCAACGTCTTCGAGACGACTACGCTGGTAGGATCTGGACTGCTGATCAATCTGTTGATTCTCAGTCGTGCCGGAACTGCCATCAGAGCTATCGGGCTGAAAGGAGCCTTGATGTTGGCATGCTACATCATTATTGGGTAAGTCTCTTATGATATTGATGGACCATAAGAACGGTTACTAACAAACCTCAGACTGGGCGCGTACTTTGAGCCTCACGCAACGAAGTAGGACAAGAATGGTTGAGACAACCAAAATATACTTATGATAATATCAAGACTACAACATATAGAACACGTAATAAAACTACCATGTATTCATTGTCCAACCAAGTAATCAAAGATCTCTCTGCTTTAACCTCTTCAGCACCAATTAAATCCCCAACGCTGGAAGGAGCGTGCACACATCCCTGATAATGTCTATCTGAAGTGCGAGTATTCATGTTGTCAGGTTGCAACATTGCTGTTGGCTGTGCAATATCGATTCTGACTGTCTTGACTTGATGGCCTACAAGTCCATTCATCTCGATACCAATACAGTTAGAGCAGCCGCTGTTTTTTGCTTTTCCTATATCGTACTCGAAGCCAATGACAACTATATCAGATGACTTTGGTGGCTCTTCATTTTGATACTTACAGTATATGATTCGAGATTCATAGGGAACGGATCTCCACTGTCTATGATTCTACAAGAATATCCAACAGTTAAGGTCTATAAATGGGCTTGAAGGATTCGAGAAAAATTATTATTTTTATTACTATCTTAATACAGTCAGTGCTATTAACAGATGGCTGCTCTTTGCCCTCTATAGGTCTTGTCTTCGTCGTCATCCCGTCTCTGCTTTCGACGTGGAGGCACGACCGCAGGTTCCGCCCTTAACACCGAAGCCGGGATTCCCATAAAGGCCGGAATGTCCTCGACAAGTTCAGGGAAATGTGTGAAGAAGTCCGCCGACATCGTCCAGGCGTTGATGTCTCTGATACGATCTTCAAACAGTGGTGATATATGATATTCTCTGGTATGCGGATTCTGGAAAAATGTGTCTTGGAAGGTGTCTGGCCACACGATCTTCAAATTCGACTGAAGCAACTCCCAGAATGCGTTGGTGCAGTATTGATGTTGAGAGAAGATGAGACGTTCTCGCATGCCGGGCCTGGTGGAAGGTAAGTCAGCAACTGCATCAGGATATGTCGATAGTTAACGCACCACACGAAGAAGTCAATACCGTAGGTGTGAGGCAAAGCTTGTGATGGCCTGTTATTTGTCAGCCACTGTTCCAAAACTCTCGTCCAGCTTGGGATTACCTATTCAAATACCACCTCGGCAATGTAGCCCGACGAGCCAAAGTTGGGTCGCCATGGTACATGATGAGAAGATGGCATATTCTCAAGACAGCAAGACGCTCAACATTTCCACAATTAGTAAAACACATCTCATCTGCCACTCGCAGCTTACGCCACGTCGGCGTCATCTTCCCCGCCCTCTCTAGACTGTCCCATCCTTCAACGATAGCTCGTACCGGCATATCCTCAGCATTGTATTCCTCCACAGCTATCTCTTCTGCAGACAGTCTGGTGGGTTTCTGTAGTGTTTCGTTGATTGCACGCCAAATGTTGGGTTTCACGTCGTGGTAATTGGATGTGCAGTTGGTGGGGCTCGAGCAGTGGCACAAGACTGCGGCTTTGGGGAATATAACATCGTCATCTTCGGGGGTGGGAGTTGGAAGGCTTGGAAGGAGAGGTTGGACGTTCATGAAGCCGTGACCAGACGTTGGGAGGATGGGGCTGGTAAAGGCCATGGAGGTTGGATATGGACTGTTGCTGACGGGATACGTCCAGCTGTTGTAGGCAAATGGATTCGTTGGGGGCGCGTCCATGGGGAGTTCCAGTATTGAAGAGCCACTCGTTTCTGAAGCTTCATCAATTGGAGCTGTCGAGCTACTCGGTTGTGATGGTCCATCAGCTCTCGGTGTGGTGTTTGATGAAGCTTCTAGTTTAACGTCGGTTGATGTCTCACTGGTGTTGGAGTCACCAATATGGCGACGAATGGTTGACCCTAGAGAGTCTAGCACCTGTAACAAATTGTCCCTCTCCTTTGTGACTTTCTCCAACTCGTCAATTAAGGTAGACACCTGTGCATTTGAGTCGCTGTGTCGTAGGTTGTCTACCATGCTCTCCAGCTGCGCAATTCTACTTTTTGTCCTCTCGCGAGCTAATCTCTGGGCTTTGCGATCGAGCTCTCGCTTCTTGAGCCGCCGAGCTTCGGCAGTGGATGGCGAGGTTTCACTGTACATGGTGATCTGCTCCAGGGATTAACTAGAGAAATTGCGACAGAGGGATTGTCGAGTTGGGGTCACCCCAGGAAGGACGGTGTTTAAAAAAGCAGCAAGGATTGGGTTTGGCAGAAAAGGCAAAAGAAGACTGGGGAAGTTGGACCAGGTTCTGTTTGTGAACGGGTAACTACGTGGTAATAACTATTGCTCGTAGTAGTATAAAACAAGCTTTAATGCTAACCACCCCCCGTTAAAGCAAGGAAAACAGGACGAAAGGGGGAAGAGACCGAGCGAGACAAGGGAAGCAACTAAGTTTATGTTTGAGAACGGTAATAAGAGCACCGTAAGTGATGTAATTTTGTCTCCAAGAGCCGGGTGACGGCATATTCCGCCCTCATCGGTAGTGGATTTTGCTTAACGCCCGTTATTTCAGCTGGTCTGGACCAACATTTAACTAGTGGCGACTAACTCCCAACCAGCCGTGGATGAAAAAATGTCTCGCAGCTTCATTCGTACGCATGCTCTGACATGACTAGATGAAACACCGCGCAACATGGTCGTGTTGGCATGACTCGTATGTAGGTAGTACTATCCAATTGGCAATTGATCAACATCTAGCAGGGATATAGACCATGGGGATGTTGAGATGAGATGGCCTTTCTTCGTATCCGGCTAAAGTAAGTGTTTGTGCGCTTTGATCGGGAGCTGAGCTTTGGTGAGATGTGCTGCAGATTGGCGATCATTGCAGGGATAGACATTACGGGAGACACTCCCGTTGGGCACTATCTACCGACCGGCCTTGCCAAACTCAATCATCAAGTAGCACGATAAGGCATGCAATCACACCAAAACTCATCATCGGTAACAAGGGCAAAGAATGTGAATTCGGTACTTTGAACTAATAACACGGACGTTTGACTGAGACATGGTTAAGCGAGCTGCCTTGAACGGGTGTCTCGTCACGCTTTTTGACGATAGTCTCTTGCTTACACATCATACGTCAGCTTTTACTTTTGGCTAATGGCCAATCCCTCGCCCAAGAGTTTATAGCCCCAGGGATAGGAACATGATTTACCCGTCTAATCTCCTTCCTGCCTCGGTAACACTCCCAAACGCACGTCCTCCCATCACAAAATGGCATGCCATGTAGCGCCGGTACTCCACGTGAGAATGTCATTATAGATGTATCTAGACTCTCTTCAGGACCCCTAGAGTCCGGCACTACCAGTAGCCCCAAGCCACCACTGAACGCGTAGTCCAAACCGGTTTTCGATTGACCAATTCCGCCGTTGGTCCTTCCGATCGGAAATTCCGGCATTCATCTCTTAAATCCCGATCTGTTATGTAACATGTCCAGAGTATCAACATGAGTTTTTCACAAGAGGAGTAAAAGGATAATTTCGGATATAGCTGGATATAATTCGTATGAAGATTCTTGACATGAATCGTACTTGATCTGAATTCCAGGAATGACATCGCCTTGTGTGCCAGTGTATAGACTTTTCATGATCTGATCTACTGATCGAATCTGGACCACCTATGCAAGGGCCATCTGTTGTACATCCAAGTCCACTTGCGGCTCTAATGCAGCTAGGGCTTCCTTTATCACAAGGGCACGATGTTACTCACGCTTTAACCCAACTCTGCCAGCCTTGCGAAGACCCACGCCCCCAATTGAAGCACAAAGAATCATAAATGCAAACATTGTCCAAAAGCTCGCTTTGTATCCTTCCAGTAATGCTTCAGTGACATTCATTCCTGAATTCTGCCTGGTGACTAGGGTAGACACAACTTGCATAGTTGCTAGGCCCATTGCATTCCCGAACTGTGATGCAGCGTTAAAGACTGAACCTGCTATAGCTTGTTTATCTTCCGGGAATGTCTCGGTGACTATAATCAGACCAACCGTAAACAGAACATCGATTGAAACTGGCATAAGCACTTGGGCAAGGAAAGCGGTTGTCCAGTATGTCCATGTCGGGTCAGTGAGGGCCATGAGAAGAGGTGAGACAGCAGTCAAAGCAGAGGTGATAACAATAAGCCAGATGGCTGGGATCTTGTGAACGACAAGACCGGTGGTGAAGTTCAGTGCTACACCGACTATAACACTCGGTAAGATCCGGATCGCCGCATTCAGGGCAGACAAGTGCTGGATTTCTTGAAAGCTAGTAAAGTGTCAACAGTGACACTCCTTGTCATTCCCGGCATGACTTACAAAAGACTAGAGAATAGCTCCAAGGAGTTAACGACGGCATTTGACAAGGCGATAGTGACACAGATGCTAGTAAAAGCGTGATTGCGCCAGAACGAATTGGGTATCAAGGCCGGCTTCCCCTTTTGAACCTGGAAATGCATCCACACTACAAACAGAGGCAATGCCAACAAGCTGAGAGACAGCAGGATGATACTGCCAGCCTCTCTAATACGATAGACATCGATACTGATAACACTATAATACGGATTAGTTTAATCCAAGGTGAAAATAGACGGTAGAGGGAGGCTTACGCCAGGAAATAACACAAAAGAGCCATGAAAGCCGAAGCAAGTAAGGTTCCAAGCCAGTCGACTTTGACAGCCACGCTAGCCAGAACATCTGACAGCATCCCAAGAGGTTCGGCTTTCGGTAAGGACCAGAACCCAACAGCAGACAAGGCCAGAACAATACCCCCGTAGAGGTACCATCCTGATCGCCAACCAATGGTCTCAACAAGCACCCCACCCAGCACGAGACCAAAGGAGAAGCCAAGAGGTTGGCTCAAGCCAAGGCACGCAAAGGCGAGATTACGTCCTCGCCCGCGGGAGAGGGTTTTGGTCACCAACGCAACCGAACTAGACAAGTGCAGCGCCAAGGCAACGCCCTGCAGGGCTCGTAGCGCAACAAGTTCTTCACCACGCTGTATGAAGCCACATGCAAGCATAAAGACACCGCTAAGAATGCACCCCACTAGCTCTACCGACCTCGCACCAACAACATCGGCTAAAGCCCCTGCGAGGAGTAAGGTTGAAGCTGTAGCCAGACCCTGTACTGAAGAGGGCCAGAACGCGAGGGCGGCGGGGAGGCGGAGATCAGATGTCATCTGGGGGAGACCAACGACGATCAAGCCATTAGTAGCGCTACAAGCAAAGTTGACCCCCGAGAGCTGGAACGTCACTGCAATTTTCTGCAGACGCGAGGCCGTCGAAACCCTGTCGCTTGCTGACGAATAAGGCGTCTGGGCGGTGGCTTCGGTAGTCACTACTAAAGGCATTGCCGGCATGCTCTCCACAGGAAGTGTTTGCGTCTGTGTAGCCATTCTGAGACAGTGGCTGTTCGAGTCAGCTGAAGAGACGGTTACTTATTTTCCGCTGCCAGTAGGTATTTTCTCCACGGAATTGACTACCGCGGGGTCTATTTATGTGACTGGAGACTGAGAGCCAGAACATGACCAAGGTTAAACGCTTACGCCCTTTGAGTGGAGAATGCCATGTAAGGGGCGTCTTATTCTGCAGGGTTCTTTTGAGAGGATGCCCAGAACCCGGGAATGATTCTGTCAGCGCTAACTCGACTTGGGTTTGTGGTCCTCGCAGGTCTGGAATGGCAAAAGCCAGAGAGCCTGGCAGATAACGGTTCAGCCAATTCCATCATTTGAGACAGCTATTCGAAAATCCCATTAAGAGCTTTGAAGTAAAGAATGTCCATTGAAGAGTCTACAATTCCTTCCTGAGAGATCCTCCCCAAGCATCTTCAAGAAACGAGCTCTGTCAACATCATTTGGTTTGGACCACCACTCATCCGCCTTGACCTTTGCAAACCCCTTCTCACCCCATTTCTTCATTTGTTTAACATCAATTTGATTCCACGGGACGTTCAAATCCTTGGACATTTGATCCTCGATCTGATCCATGACCATAGTTTCGGCGCCGCCTTCTGGTCCTTTGCCGTCCACAAAGAACGTTTCATACGCCACCTGTTGCGCGTCTTCAGCTCTCTTCAAACTCCGGTCCGTGCTATTCATCATGCTTTTCTTGTTGTATCTTGTTGGCTTCATCCACTTCTCAACTTTCTTGTAGTCGAGTTGAAAACCTGCCCTGTCGTAGGTGGGGGAGCCGTTAGGACCCTTCCTGTGACATTTGTGTAGTTCATAAAAAGTATATAAAGAGTTTGTCTCTGGGGTTTTGTAATTCGGGATATGGAACTTTGATAGCCATTCTTCGCTTAAATCTCTTTCTTCATAACGCGGTCTCTTGACGCGTCCTGGAGTGCGTCGAGGGTCGCGAATTTGAGAATGGTCAAAGTCAAACTCAAGATCTTTCTCTGTGAGAGTTGGCTTCTGTACCTCTGGCTGTTCATCAGGAGTTGTCGGTCTTGCCTGGGCATTGGAGTCCTCAGTTTTCTTTGCCTGTTTAGCTTCTGGTTCTGGCGCTGATGAGTCTTTGTTGCTGGACTGTCTTTTGTGACCTCAAGGCTGTGGCAAGGTTGTATTGTCCGCATGGGTTTCGGTTCCGTTTTTTGTTTTCATCTTGAACCTTTGGTGGGCAATGCGTGCGCGGTATTGATGAACTGCCAATGGTGCTCTGTTTGATGGAATGAACATCGCGTCTGGATGAGACCATTATTCCACTGATGTCATGGTCACGTGCTCCCATTATCGATAGCTACCTACCCTGTGACACTGGTAGACTGGTACCACTGGCGTCAAGCGTCAAGCTGTCCAGAATCCTCAGTCGATGATGGACAGTCCTGTCGTTTGCATTTCAAGTAAAGCCAAACTGAATTTTGCATTCTATCACGGCCATATGCGAATAAATATTTCAAGACTATCCTTGACTAAAAGCGCTGTTTTCATCCTGTTTATCGAAGTACTCGGAGCTTTTCGCTGTTATGTTGGCTACATTACTCTTGGTTCACCTTCCGGAACCCCTTCATCACTTGGTGGGACTTATGAATAAAGGTCCGTCCGCTTTATTAGGTATTATGATAGGCTCATGAATCATTGTTGATCGTCGCTCCTGTTTCGGGTCTTTTTATAATCTCGAAGGCCCTTGATAATCGAAGCCTGAAGCCCTTTTCAACGCCGACTGTCAAGATATTAGTGAATGATCCAGCTCGATAAGACTGATAACCAAGATCAGACGGGAGTAAACTTACGGAGGACCAGATGTGCATATTTCGATATAACTGGTGCCCAAATTAAGACGGCAACAAGCTGTCCGACACTCCAAGTGCCCGTCTCTCCCCTGAGTAGGAGGTTTAATAACGGCACCCTAATCACGCCGAGCCCGATACATATGCAAGCAAATGCACCAGCTTCTGCCGCATGGATCAAAACGAGAGATGATCTCAAAGCAATCCGTTTGATGCACTCCCATTTCCCAAACTGTTCATCTGAGACCGACTTATGCTTCTGTATAAACCACGATGAACCGACAACGACATCCCAGAGTTTAGCCCACCATAAAATAATGAGTAGACCAAGGAACGTGTATATACTTTCTGCAGGAAAGACGAACCAGTAAATGCCATCCCGTTGTTCGACACAAAATGTCCGAAGCGAGGGGTGGCCTCCGCACTCTTCCAGGTTATTCAGATTCTCAAACATTTTGTAGATACTATCAGGATCAGGCTTTGACGCCGTATCTGCTGCCACACCGGCAAGTATCACCGCGAGTGTAGAGAGAAGGAGGTAGTACATTGAATCAAGCTCTGCTCGACGAAGTGATATCTGACCCAGGATTATGGGCCAAACTCCCATTCCAGCGAGGAACCGGATACTATCGCGGTTCCATAGAAGGCTCTGCCAGTTGTCAGCGCCCGTGAAGACAGCCGGCCGTGAGTTTGCGTTGATGAGGGCGATTTCTATCGCAGCAACGAAGAAACACTGTGCTTCATGGAGCTCTGCAAGAAACGTGCTGGTAGCATGTGCGAGGTTGGTTTGCCCAAGAAACTCCAAGGCCGATTCTTGACGGGCTAATATATTAGAGTCTAGATTCTTTTTACGAAAAACGCGGCTGAATATCGACCGTGATCTCTGAATGAGATTGCTGACTGCAAGGACCAGGAAGAACAGCCATGCAAACACAATCATTGCGGTTTGAGTTATGTATGTGATGAGGACCTGAAAATCGTAAGTACTGACCTAAATATGGTAGCAATTCGACTTACACCTGGACCAGCAATGTCAATGTTGATATCACTTTCCAGCCCGTGGCATAATGACTCAAGAGCCTTGGACATTTCAATCCACTCCAGCTTATCGCTCTGGAAGAACCCACTATCAAGTTGGCCGATTGAGCACTCGCCCATGCTCATTTCAAGACAACTCGCAGCGGCGCATTGATATGTGAGATCAAGTACTGTTCTGCCATCGAAATCACTCTCATACAGCATGTTAAGCTCCCAAAGTGCGTCGTTGATCTGAACACTTGGTGACAGCGCCCCAAACTCGCTACGCGGCTGCTTGAGAACGTCGGAGAATGTTGCGTTTCCGATCGTCAAAGTGGCAAGAGATAGACACTGCCATAGTGTCTTCCATGAGGCAAACAAAGTATCTGGGTTAGTGCAGATTTGGGTGCAGTTCGTTCCGCTAGAGTAGTCATCTTGACCGGGACACGCCCCATGGATCAGTGTTACTGGCTTGATGCGTGTGGGAACTTGGTCGTCATCGAGATGAGAAAAGAGATACCAGGTCTCAAAAAGGGTCTCTTTCAAAATTGCGCCCGTATCAGGCTGCGTGCCAATTTCGTTACGAACTTTGATCCCCCACTCGCTGTCAGTGATGGTTCTGACGATCTCCTGGTGAGTCGTCATGACCCAGATTGTTGTCTCATGCCAAAGCTTAGACGATTCCACTTGCGAAAGATGAAGTATAGTCTTCGGGGAGTCAATTGCCCTCGTAGCAAGAGCTTAGTTGATGATGAGTTATTTTGATCATTTGTTCCGTCTGATCACTGAAAGAATGATTGATGAATGGCTCTCACGTGCCATAAAATCAATCATCCTTGCAACTCTGGGTTGTTCCTCCAATCATTGTAGCAACCACAAGCTTACTCTGAGGCGCAGCAAATCCTTGCTTACTACCTACCTTCTTCCTACTCATCTACCCACCCATCAGGGTATCAGAAAAATTGGCCTCCAGGAGCATAAGAGACGAAATAAATCGGTCAGCTTATGCTACTTAGGTCAGACCTTTTAGGCTGTTTATTTTTGTATCCTAAATCTCATAGGCCAACTTTTCTGGTACCCAGTAGCCACCCACTACAGCCGAACACAGAGCCACTGAGTGCACCGGAGATATTTCAATTATTGGTTGCGTTGTGTGCCCAATAAAAAAACATGGTCAGCTACGTGAGATGTGTATGTAGTCAAACGAAGCAAAAAGAGAACATGCGGTTTATGTGGATCGAACACATGACCTTCAGATATCGGTGATGATTGAAGTTTGACTTCAGTCTGACGCTCTCCCAACTGAGCTAAACCCGCTTGTTGAAAATTGTCTAGTTACTTTCAACTATGTACTCACACTCACAAACGGTAAGTCGGAGGTGTCACCATTCCCGGCCGCCTTATACCACGTCTTGTATGTAATGTAATCCATCAATTACTACTGTACTGAAGCATATTGCCTGCTGGTAAAGTCCTGCGAGCAAGTGGCTGCTCCTTGACACTGTTAAAATATCACGAATGTGCTCAAGAGAAAAATGTAAACTTGATACCCCTGGTAATCATTCCTCACTAATGACTATTATTCTATCTGCCTTTACAGGTTAAATGGGAAACTCTTTTCTTTCTTATCCCCATGTCTCTTCTCAATCTCTTCCAAGCTATGACCCTTCGTTTCACCCATAAATAGAATCACCATGACAGTAGTCGCTAAACTACAACCTGCAAACAAATAATATGCGCCAAACGAAGACTTGTCGAGTAGCACCGGGGTCACCAACGCCACGATATAATTGGCAGTCTGATCAGAACAAGGTTAGTAACAAGAATGGCAATCGAGTACTATCGGGGATTTCTCTTACCCAGTTTGAGCTCTGCGCAAGACTCGAAGCACTACTCCTCGTCCGCCTTGGCATGCTTTCCACGACCCAGGTTCGAAAGCCAATAGCCCACGTGAAGCTAAAGGCAATGGCAAACAGATAGATGCATACAATAACAACCCATCGGCCAGGCCCATGATCAGGGTGAACTTGCCCCGATGCGTAAAGCGAACCCATAATCACCATCAAACCAACGATCAACACACCGCCGAGGATACTCTGCATGCGTCTGCCCCATCTATCCGCGAATATGGTTGCGGGAAGTGTAGCGGCGAGAATCACGACAGCTGAGATGCCAGAGGCTAAGAAGGAAGCCTTTTCACCGCTAAGACCGGCCTGTGTAAACAAAATTGGAGCATAGTACAAGACTCCGTCGATGCCACTGAATTGCTGCATTCCCATGAGAAAGCACGCGAACGCTGTTCGGCCTCGATAAGGTGCTGAGAATGCGCATCTAAAGTCCTTGAAGGTGTTTTGAATGTCTTGCCAAAGAGTCGTTTCACCACCCAGACCAGCAGGTGTATCGTAATCTTGAGCGAGGAGTTCCTTTTCTTCGACTTCATCAATTCCGAGTTGTCTGCATACGACCCTTGCCTCGTCCATTCGACCTTTCGAGAGCAGCCATCTTGGAGAAGGCGGTACGATGAAAGCCACCATGGACAGGAGCACTCCGAGAAAAGCAACGATGGCCAACGGCAGACGCCAAGTGACAGAAGAGTCACCCAATCGAGATGTCCCATAGCAGGTGAAGTAACCAGTCACAATACCAGAAGTGATAAGGAATTGCGGTAATGCAGTCATGATACCTCTCACGCGAGATGGTGACATTTCCGAGACTTGAACATAGACGTTGCTCAAAAAGAGGCCTTCGCCAATGCCCTTGACAAGTCTCCCAAAGATGAAGACGCCGAGGTAGGGAGCACCACATTCGATAGCGGCACCGATGCCAAAGATGACAGAGCCTATGGAGATGAGTCTCACATGTCCGAAGCGGTGCGCCAAAGCACCAGCGACAAGGGCAGTCAAAGCTCCAGGAATAAGAATCGTCGAGACGATAACGCCATGAATAGTGGCAGAGAAATCACCAAAGGTGTTTTTGAAAGAGGACATTGTAGTAATAGGACCAATACTTCCAGTGTCCATTCTGATCGATGATAGACGATTAGAATCCATTAGATATCTCCATGATAAGGATGGCGCACATACCCAAAGAGGAACGCAACACAAGATGTCGCAACACCAGCGGTTGCATACAAAGGAATCTTCATCATCACCGAGTTCACAATTGATATCTTGCTACAGCATGTTATGTTTAGAAAGTGCTTTTACTACTCATAATATATATTTAAGCTTATCTTTGTAGCCTGCGCAATCTCTTCTTCAGTCGGTGTGATCACAATTTTATTGTGGAAACGTTCGCTTCGGGTTACCTCTTTAAAGTCCGCGATGGAGACGATGGGTCTAGCGGAGTTGCCACTTTAGAATTAAGGTGTGTCTAACTGGGGCTATTATTAGGGAATTTTCAGTTGCCTTCTCGGCTTGGAAACCCTCGGAATTCAAGACTCTCGGGTCCGATGCTCCAACGCTGAAACTTTTCGGGTTGGTTTCCGTTTGCAGATGGATTATCATAGAGCTATCATTGAAACTGAAAACTACCAAACTTGGTAGATAAGAGTTTTTGCTCTTCGTTCCTTTCACCTTGCTATTTTCTAAGAGCTTGACATTGTGATATCGTGCCGGATAATGGTTTTACCACAGTCTGCAAGTCCGAGTATGTAAAGTGAAGTGCAGACCATTCATGTATCACTCTTCGACACATGTGTAACGCAGTTCAACAAACGCGATTTTCAAAGAATCTTGCATTAATTTAACCTTATCGTTGATCTGGATCATCAATCCGCTTTGGTGTATACAGCGTTCATACAGAAGCTGCCGACATAATTCTTACAACGTTTTGCTATTACCAATTTTACTTCGGCCATTATCCCAGACATCCTCGATCATTAGAAGAACTACCCAGGTAACACTTCCGAAAACAAGAAAGCCAGTCCTTATTGTCTGCCAACGTCTGGTCCCATGGATCCATAGTATTGTAAACGAGCCTCCTCGCCTCCACTTGAAACATCTCATCTGTCGGCACAATACCGAGACTCATCTGCTGCTGTGCATACCGTCCTAAATGATGCACCAGAAATTCTGGAAAAGATAGGGAGCTGATGTCTTTGGTTGTCGACTGTTCCTGTAGCGGCGAATTCTCTTGAGAGACTGACAGCTCCCCGTCAACTGGTTTCGCTGTTTCAACCTCACTTCCAGCATTCTTCACAATCTGACGAAGATGATCCCTCGAGCTCGGGTCAGTAGCAGAAAAAGGTACTGGGGCTCGTTCCTCCGCTGCAATTATATACGGTGCCAGAGCATTCGTCACTCTTGCTTTGACGTGTGGCTCAAAGTCGTGCTCGCCCTTCCAATCTTCCATCGTATCACCCTTGCGGAAATGTTTGGCCAGATGTTCCACCCGTTCTTGCCAAGTCTCCATTCGAATATTGCAAATCCCACATCTTGATTTTATAGGCGGCCCTTCGACTTTCCACGAATCGATGGAGGGTAGTGTCTTGACGTGGTGAACTAGTCGGAGATGTTGAACGAGGTGATCTTTTCGGCGGAAAACATGGGGTTTGTCGTCGTTCTGACAGGCAGCGTGGTTGTGGATTTCGAGGTGATCTGCACTTGGATCGAGTTGGTTGCAATAAGCGCAATGGCTTTGTCCTGTATCAGGAGATACAACCGTCCCTCCGAAAGGCGTGCATCGCCAACCTTGTAGATCTAGATGAAGTGATCTCTCATGACGTGCCCAGTCATACTTGCTCTTGAAACTGTCACAACAAAACGTGCAGGGGAATCGCCTCTTATCGGTCGTCTTGCCCTTGTTAGTAGACACGCGCTTCGACTTGGCGACTCTTCCTCGTCGTGCAGTAGAATGTGGCGATCCGACAGAAGCAGTTGAGCAACTGGTTACACTGCCAAAGCTTGCGATAGATCCAGCGCGACTTGCAACTCTACGACTTCCCAAACTTCCAGCTGATGAGCGTTTTCGTAATGGTGTTTTCTCGAGGGCGTCGGCTATAGCGGATAATGAGGCTGGCTCGGCTTCAGGTGGCGAATCTTGCCATCTCTGCATCGGATTTTGAGTGCTGTCGCGCCGGAGGCTTGCCCGGGGAATCGAAACAGGCTCACTTGCGGTTCCATGAAATTGACTTCTGAGATACTGACTCCTTCGTCGTGGGAGGCTGTGGTGCTGGTTTTCTAGTGGCGAAAGAGGTGTAAAAGCTTGATCAAATGAGGGGCTAGCCAGCGAAGGTGTCCCAACACGCCCATGAGTTGTAGTAAGTGGTGAGATATCTCGACTCGTATCTGTCTGTATTGGCGGAGTTGTCTCTAATGATTCAAGACTCAACGCTGGATCATACCAGAAATCATTTTGTGTACTTGGTATTAGATCTAGAGGGAAGTCGTCTGTAAAGAAGTTCTGTTCTGGAGCCGAAATATCATTATGTGTCGGAAATGGGTATTGCTGAGCTGAATGGTTCAATTCAGGTGAAAATTGTTGATTCGACACTCTGTTCGAAAGCCCGAGTCTTGCGAAATCGAGTTCCGAGAAGGTCAAGACTGTTGATCACGCATGAGTAAGCTTCCAGCTTTGAGCTGACGACAGACTTGGACTTACTATCTCCGTCAAGGTCATCCGAAGGGTCCCGTTTTGTAACATTGTGCGCCATCGATTCCAAGAGCAGTGGTTGAGGCTGATGAAAATGACTGATTGTGTTCATGAGAGGGTTCCAAGTTGTTATTGAGTCGATCGGAATTAGGGTAAGACGCCTTTCAAAGACTCACAAGTCCGAATGTGACGGACTTCCCGGAATCGGAGTAAGACTAACGAACCCCCACTCATGACGGTCTAGAATCCCCCCGACAAGAGATACTAGGTAGGCGAACCGATGGGTTTGCCGATGCAAGCTTTCTTGTCATAGAATGTTATCCATTGTCCAAATTCCGTCAAATATCATTTTAGCGGAATTGTTAACTTCAGTATTTGGCAATACATATTGCCTGCCTTCCCTCGTTTATGTATGTCATCCTTCCAGTTTTTGAGAATGAAACTTGCCAACAAGTGATGATCATGCGGAACTTCGTCCCGCGAGTAAAAACTTTCATTAATTGACGATAGAAATTACACGTTTCAGTGACAATGATACTTTTCATCAGTGCATAATCTGGAGTAATACCGGCGTCGCCAGAGATAATAGTGGCATTTGCAGGCATGCTGGCAGGTTGATCAGGACAAATGAACACAAGAAGGGTCAAGGACGCACCGTAATTTATAGCCAAAATCACTACGAGGAAAGACCTTCCTTTCTAATAAACATACTTTTCAGCTTTACTCATTACACTCTTGTCTTTCTTGTAGGGCGCGTTTCAACCACGACTACCAAGACTAGGTACCTACTCTAGTCTGTCTTCCGCTGTTGCACGAATCCAGTTGCCGGTCAATTCCTTTCTCAATATTACTCGTGATGTCGTAAATGTTGGTGAGATAAACAATTACTTCCCATGACCTTTCCATCATCTTTTCCCAGCATCTTCGTCTTCTCGGTAACGGTACTTCTGTTCTTGCTGTGGGGAGTTACAGTCAAGCTTAGCGATAAATGCAGCTAGTGCTTGGAAATCAAGACAGTCACCGCTGTCTGTAGGGCGTAAAATCGGAACAAGATCGGAGCATTCCATATCCCTTCAAAGGAAAGTTGAAATCGGCACGAGATAAATTATAGACGGCATGGTTATTCTATGGCCCGAATTATATATATCTAGATAGAAAACATTTGAGTTCAAATGGCCAGAAGATGAAATTAATATCACGACCTAGGTGGTCATTGAAAGCAGATATCGATACCAAGAAGCAAACAACACGGTTGTCGGCGTAAACTTGGCTTCCATCCCGATCCTCAGCTTAAAAGGACTATCAAGCGGACCCCTTTGGCTTGTCCTCAGCTTTCTTAAAAGCATCGACCTGGACTATCTCATGTGACAGGCCACCATTCGCACTGTTGTCAACAACCATGGCCGTCAAATTCCTGCCATAAACACAGCCAGAATCGAGACCAAAGGTATACCTTGCAACTTCAGGACTCTCAGAGCCGACCTGCAATCCAACTCTGGCATCGTGCCCATAAACAACAATGCTTCGCTGCTCATGATCTTCGATGGAATTCTGCCATCGGTTCCAAGCATTGATCCACCAATCGGCTTCGCGACATTCCAAAGGAAGTCCAACGAGGCCGTCCTTCTCCTCTGAGCTGAAGCCTTCTCCGTTTTTGACAATGTCAGCATACTTGGCCAGCTCGGCTTTGACTTCTTCGTCTGAGACCTCTTGGAAAGCTGCATATCGTCGCACACGGCTCTTGGCTCCCTTGATCATATCAGCTTTGACAGTTTCTGAGACACTACCGCCAGCATCGGGATAGACAAGGCTGCGCATGTTCATGACTGCCCATGGGTCTTGTTCTTCGAGGGGGACATGAGGGACCAAGCCGCCGTGCGCAACGATAAGAGTGCCAACATTCCATGGTAACTTTGCAGACTCCCTTGGTAACTTTATGCGCAGGATCAGCGGCTGAGAGGCTAACCATGTGATTTGCTTTTCGGAAAGATTGGCTGCGGTTGTAAAGTCACTTTCAGCCATATAAGGCTTCAGGTCTTCTCGGGAGATCGATCTGAGCTCGTCTTTAGGTGCAGCAGCAACCGGTTGATCATTGTCACTCTTTTCGACTTTCTGGCTTTCTTCAGCTTCTAGAGCTAATTGCTTCCATTTCCCAATGAGCTTCGAGTCTTGGCCTCGCTTGATTGCGCTATATGCAGCAAGCACGCGGTCTTCGTTATTCCCTCGTATGGCGAGAGCATCGAAATCCATCGCTAGTTGCACGACGCCGGGGCTATCGGGGCCTTTATTGATCAAATCGCCGACGAAAATGAGCTGGTCGCCGTTCTTTTTGTCGTAGGAGACTTTTTGTAATAAGTCCTTCAACTCGGGAAGATGGCCGTGTACATCGCCGACAATGATGAGTCTTCCGGTGAGCTCAACGTTCTTGACCTGAGTTTCCAACTGATGCCAGGCTATGTCAGAGTCCGATGAGGATAGTTGCAGGCTGGAGAGCCGTTCTGTTACGTCTCGGGTCGACATGGTAATTTGAAGTTGAGTTTGCTGACGTGTTATGGTGAGAGGAGAAAGATAGACGAGCGATTAATAAATCGGGTTCTGATGGCAAAGTCGGTACTACGAGTCTAGTAGTTGTGGAATGGGACTCGGTGACTTTAATCCGTGATTGTCAGCAATCAACGATTGGAGTCCTCACGTTAGGTAGCCAAAGTGGAAAAATCAGCAGGTCGCAATTTCTCAAAGATGTTGTTCTAATTGACAAGCGATATAGTCCCGCAGACCTCAGTTTCTTTTGTCGACTCATCAGCGATAAGGCGCAGTGGCAGAGTGGTCTAATGCGATAGACTAGAAATCTATTCTCTTCGGAGGCGTCTGTTCGAATCAGGCCTGCGTCGACTGATATTCTAGAACTTTGACCGAGTTCATCTTTTTGCCTGTGGGCGGTAGATGGCTTATTCTTTTTTGGCCAGACAAGGCATATCATCAGTACGCCGCTGTAGCGCCTTTTTTTTTGTCTATACAGGCTCAGTCACTATGGCCTCCATACGCAAGTGGAAGAGGAAATGGAATGAGATGTAGGTACTACAGGGTAGAATCATGCAATTTGGTAAGTGACAACAATTGGGAGAATTGGGGAAAGGATATGATAGGATCTATCCTGATTAGCAATTTCGCAATCATTCCTGTCATTTCTTCCATAATTAATGACAGTCAATATTATTACTGCGGGATACAAGTAGCTGGATTGTTCGACCGTGTCCACTAAGATTATTGGTTCATCAACTCCTGGTACAACAAACCCGTTTGCGTCTTTCGGCAACCCCTTCCACCTGTTAAATCTTAGTATAACACCTCGTGGTGGTGATCAAGCTTCATCGACCCGTTTTGTAACGTGGCTTGGCATCCAGCCAGACAGAATCGCCTGTAAAAGCTTGGATTTCCAGGTCCGGGGAAAACGTGGCGTGCCCTTCACTTTATCCAAGCGAGTGGCGTCGGTCTACGTGAGACCAGAGTGTTGCTTAGCGTTGTCTGCTACTATGACGAGGCGCAATAGCCTTTCATTGCATTCCAGAGCTTTCATGTCGGCTTTGAGTGGAATTTTGACCATCAGAAAATGTGGCCAAGGTTTGAGTTGCACGACGTTTCAAGGTTCATGATAAATTGCCGATGTGTCGTTGTCTGGGCTTGCAGATTGTAGCAGTATTAAGCTTGACTCTATTCCTTCGTGATGGGATCGAAATAGGAAGCAGATGTCGCAAAATGGGCAACTCGAGTTTCAGCTGTCTAGAACCTTTCAAATCGAATATGTGTTAGTGCCTCGTCAAGACGGATGCAACGAAAAGCTTAAACCAGAGGCGTCGAGTTCTATCTAGGCAGGGCGAACGGAAATGCCCAAGCCTCCATTATTGCTAGCCAACATGTGGACGTCTGGACCTGAGCCGAATCCCAATCCAGACTTCAGCTTCGCGAACACAGAAATAAGAAGCCAGACCCAGACGTTGTCATACCAGGAGGCCTTTTGTCTTGTCAAGTTTAATTAATTGATTGCGCTGTTAGGTCGAGACATATGTGAGTATGCA
This sequence comes from Fusarium sporotrichioides, assembly GCA_019054645.1. Lineage (NCBI taxonomy): Eukaryota > Fungi > Ascomycota > Sordariomycetes > Hypocreales > Nectriaceae > Fusarium > Fusarium sporotrichioides. The sequence goes on along the minus strand of JAHKNS010000002.1, from coordinate 4,405,638 downwards.
CGGTTGACAAACTTCGTCGAGTGTGTTGCACAGCTTGAGACTAGCTCACTACGAAACATGGCAATTTCAGTATACTGACCTTCCTTTCGCCAGGTATTAAGAACAAGTGAACACCAAAGCTATCTCCAGATCCCTTCTCATTCACGGTCTTCGTGATTCACGATGACACTATTCAAACGGCTTCAAGATGGCAAGAAACAAATTCGCGTCATCATAGCGGTCTGTTTCTTGCTCTACATAATCAGTTTCCTTTCCTATACCTACCAGTTACCAGCATTCACTTACGCCAGAGAACCCACCAATCTATCACTGAAACAAACATCACCTACCAAGCCCGAGAATGTCACAGTCAGCGGCTTAGTCTTCTACGGCCGACGGAGCCGAGTTGAGACCATGAAGTGCTATATCGAGCGTAACATGGTTGATAACGGAGGGTGGTTGGACGAGGTGCTTTGGGTTGTCAACACCGACAAGAACGACGACTTGCGATACCTTGAAGAACTCATGGCTTCCAACCCGCGATACAAGAAGATTCACCCGGACGAGATGGTGTCGACATATACGTATAAGCATATCTGGAAACTGCTGGACCGTGGAAAGTACTACGTCAAAATTGACGACGATGTCGTACGTCGCAAAGTCAAATGTCTTTCTTCGCTTAGTGCTAATCATTGTGTCTCTTAGGTCTGGATTGACGACGACGCTATCCCCAACCTAGTCACACGCAAGATTCAAAATCCGAATGACTTTGTCGTTTCGGGCAACATCATCAACAACCCTCCTTTAGGCTTCTTCCACATGCGAATGGGCGCCATACACCCATACTTCCCGGAACGCTTCGAGCCACTAGGTATCAATATCACAAACGAGGGAGACTATTGGAAGCCATCGCAACATCCTTCTTGGGAAGGACCAAAGAGGTTCAAGTGGGATCTCAACAAGGAGCCCCCCAATTGGGAGAATCACAGATGGCTCAGAGTGCCAGACGATAGTATTTTGTATCAAACACCTGCTGCTGAACTCAAGTATGACATTTGGGGCGATAGTTACAAGAACTGGGCCATCGCTTCACAGATGCACATGTCCCTGTTTGAGAACATCGAGAAGAACCAACTGGATCTGTACAAGTTTGACAAGCCTTGGGTCATGTTCGATGACCGCATCCGCATCAATTTCATGTGCGTCTACAGTGACGATATCCTCGATACAAAACCCGAGAGCTGGCCAGAGGATAAAGGCGACGAAGATATGATTGTACTCGAGCTGCCCAGGAAGCTCCGACGTCGTAAGTGACCCCTGAGCAAACCCATCCGGTTGGGTTATACGATGACTAACATATTACCCAGCCGTTGTAATTCAGGGCAACGCTTTGGCCGCCCACTACCAGTACATGGATCAGAAGAAGCTAGAGACTACAGACATTTTACCGAGATACTACTCCTTGGCGGCGGATAGATATTGTTTAGGGGGGGAAACTTTTCGGGCCATAGGGCAAGAAATGAAAGCAAGGTCAAGCCAAGAGGTTAGATCTTAATGAAGCTAACTTATACGAGGATAAAGATGGAGTTTTTTTTTACTATTCTGCGATGGAGTTTCTGAAATTGAGAATTACACTATTCTATCCATACCTGCTTCAAGAGAGAATAGGCTGATGTGTGGTTACCCATTTACCCATTATTCTTTTTGTTTTGCCCACTTTGAGTGCCACCTCTCTGGTCGTCAAACTCATCATTCGAGCCTTGACTCAGCTGAGACTTCTGAGTCGCATTGTCTGCTCGCTTGAGCAGCCGAGCGGATACAACACGCCACGCGGGAGCGTCGTACTAGACAGCCGGCGGGGAACAAGAAGCAAATACCGCGTGGGTGCGGCTGAAGCAACTAAATAATAGCGCCTATTTCGCAGTGGCCGATCATCACTTGATGCCCAGCGTTGACTGATTTGCAATGCAGTAAATCATAAATGGGGATTGGGCAGATTAATTTTGCTTTTTTCTTGTGATATATCATATCTACAGAAAAGAATGAGGCGCGTGGGATTCCGGATCTGCATGATTCTCATCAATGCAGGAGATCAGTGGGTGCAAATGATGACAGGAGGGTCTTTAGCTCTAATAAATGTCTTAGACAACGAGTCTTCAGGGATGCAGAAATGGCGTTCTTCTGACACACAGGCTAAGCCAACGATACTCGGGTATGACTCGGAATTCCACCATCAATGCGCGATAGTGCGGCTCAAAATAGATGGCGTTAATGAGGCTCTAGTGGTGTATACTCAACTTGTGAAGCGTATTAGATGTGTTGGATATCACTGAGTTGTTCAAGCTGGTGATTACCATATCGTGTGCATTATTGTCAAGGCTGATTCTGCATTCAATGAATAAATTTTGTAGTATTGACTAGAAGAAGATATTATTTTAAGATGTTTTGAGGTGATGCCTCGGCTAAGTTGACTAAAATGCTATATGCTATATGCTATATGCTATCGTTTTACTCCGACGACTCACTCTATTTGCGAGTAGAGTGCGTAACCGTCCATTTAGTCTCGACGCTGATCTCGCCCTTGGGAGCCTCAGACGAACCAACAGTCAGGTTCTTCTCTGATCCTGACTCGTCGGGGAATCCCGAAACGCTGTATCCGTGCTGGATCTTGTCATGCCGGCGGTAGTCATCCATCTCCCAGGTCGATAGGTTGGGGTCGCGAACGGCTTCGGGGGCAGCAGCGCTGCTGGCACCCGTTCGGCTCATGTCTCGGAATCCGGTGCTCCTCGAGTTGGAGTATTCGTCGAGTCGGGATCCGCCCATTCGCTTCTTGTACTTGGCGTAGAATGGTCGCAGCATGGGAATGCTGACACAGAGGATGGCCAGATTGGGCTCGAGGATAAACAGGAAGACGGTGGTGGGCATGGTGCCTGTGATGTTTGCGTTGAGATCGACGGTCGAGATGTAAATGAGTCGGAAGATGGCGCACACGACACATCTGGTTCCGTTAGCATACAATACATTGGACATTATGGGGAGAGTGTCTTACGCAAGACCGAGAGCGAAACAAGAGGTGATACCAATCTTCTCAGCACGTCTTGTCTTCAAGCCCCAGACACTGTGCATGGGAAGGGCCATGATGATCAAATCTCCGACAGCGTTGGTGGTAATCAAAGATTGAATCATGGGCATATATTGTCCTTTGCATTGCATCGGGGCCTCCCATTGGTTTTGAACTGGTGAACATAGGAAAATGCATGCTCCAAGAAATGCAACCATCCACATGGCAACAAAGGCGAGAGCAGCCTTGGAAGCCTTCTGCATGAAGGGAGTAGGAAAGACTCGAATAAAGAAGGAAAGCATGCTTGCTTTGACGGCGGCGAGGAGAGTGACATATATGATTTGCATACAGAATGTCAACTTGAGAATAAATGGGACGTTTCGGGCGAGATCTGGGTGTTTTAGTAAAGAGTATCCGTTTCCAGCAGGCGCAAAGAGTCCTTGGCAGCAAAGCATTGCTACACCAAGCGGCTACATGATTGTCAGTGATTGTTACATTCAGCCATCAATTGATGTGTTCGTTCACATACCGTTGCGAAGATGACAAAACCATCATCCCATCCAAGACCAGGTCCCGCTAGTCGTCCAACGACTCGCAATCCGACAACAATGAGAACCAAAAGAACGACGAAGCAGTTGATGATGAGTTCAGCTTGGACAAACCCCAATATGGGCATAGGAACCTGGACTGAAGAGTCAACGGGCCCCGCCTGCGCCGACATGATGGGCAGAAAAGGCTGCAACTGGAACTGTGAAGCAGACAAGCGCAGAACAAAACAAACTCAAAGCTAAACAAAGAGGCGCCGAGTATGGGGAAAATTCACATCCAACGTAGATCAGAAGATTGGAAAAAATTAGAGGTTCCCCATTCTTCACTTATAATATTCGTATGTTGGTAAAAGAAGAAAGATGGCGTCCAGGACAAGGAAGAAAAATGTCCTGTCGATCATATGGGCTTGCTTTCCCCTTCTAGCCTCTTGGCTTTGCTTACCCCCCCAGCGCGAACAGACGGCAGAGCCCTGTATTACAGAATAGAATGGGGAGGGGATGGGAGCTACAATAGGAACCTGCATTAGCCTCAGTCTTGGTGCTGTGTAAACGGCCATTTAGTCCAAACTAAGCTTGGGTCGAAAGTTGGAAAGACGTACGACTACGCATCTTGGCCGCAATCTCGTTGCCACTTCCTCGTTTGTCGTTAGAGGCTCTCAAGGCCCCAGAAAGCTGCCGGGCTTGGAGCATCCGCGGGCGCGAGTGGAACATCTAACAGGGGTTTCCCGGGGAGAGGATGTAACCGGGTCCGCAGTGGATAGATGTTGGCCATGGTGAGACGTTGTGAGTGGCACCAGATACGACACTGTTGGAGAGTTGCCACGCGCGATTCACGTGAGTCAACCAAGGTCAAGGTTCATCTCGCTTGTGTGAATCAGGAGGAACCTGGCAGCATGGAAACTCGAGCCTGGTGCTTGGTACCGAAAAAAGCAAAAGGTCTCATGGACGAACTCCACTGCCAAAGAGACACTGTTGCTTTTTGTGCCTGGCAGCCTGGATATGAGCTGGAACTTTGTTCACTCGGTAAGCCGCGGCAACTGCAGCATGACATTGTAAATGGAGATGTTTATTACCAAGGTCAAGGTGCTGGACCTGACTAGTGGCAGTGGCATTAAATCATACGGGTAGCCCCAAGAGACTGCTGGCAAGTACTCTTAAATCAGACTAAGTACAATGCAGATTTGACAAGTTAAATTATCAAGCTAAACTAAAACATTCAATGCTGAAGATAGAACGCCATCTTGAGAACAGACATTGCGGAGAGAAGAGAAAAGGCGTCTAAAGATGACGGTCTTCCCGGAAGACTCAGGATTTGGGCCACTAAGATTAGTCAACTAGCTTTCAAGGCGAGTTAGAAACAAAAGTAATGCCTTTTTGGTGTCTGCTGTGCCGTTAGGAGACACTGCATGATTACTTTGACCACTTTGTGAGTAGTATCGTGCTCACGAGGATCCATAAGAGCCCACATAGTTTGATAAGAGAAAAGATTTCAGGTGCAGACAGTAGGTCATCGCAGGCAACTTAGCGTGTTCATGCCGAGTCCGTCAATAACTAACGAGGACCTAGCCCTTTGGAAAGCCACCAAGGATTAGACTACAAGTCTAGCGTCGGACAGGACAACCCACCGAATCAGAGGCACCCGCGGGCTGTTCAGGGCTAAAACAAGTCACGATTTACTGGACTTCAGGGCGCTGAGCCCCCTATAAAGTTTTGTCGATCCCACACAAAAAAGCAAAGTTGGCCGACCGACTCGCTGAACGACTCATGACGCTGACGCTAAGTAAATGACGGGCAAGCCGGACTGGAAAATAAGCTCGTGTTTGTCCAAGTTAGTCCTTCAACGGCTTTGAGTAGTGAAACGGCTCTTCAGTAGAGAGATGGTAGGGCCAGTAGGCCCGGGCCTGTAAGGCCAGTAGTGGCATCGGCTTGGAATGGAATTTGAGTTTCGGATATATCGTGAACATGCTATCGACAATATCAGATCGGATCCGACTAACGTCTGACGTGCTTCTTTCACTTCCAGCAAACCTTCCATTGCTACGGCACCGTGACACTCGACAGGCTTGGCTGACCAGGTTCGCGGTCTCTTTACAAATTCCTTCCGCCCACTTGTTGGTTCGTCCCAGAATGGGTCCCTCATTGTGTGTTGGTTGCACTACGGATATGTAGTAGTGAAAGGGGAAACACTGCTCCCCCCTAGCAAGGAAATCCCTGAACCCTGACTTCAAACACTCGTCGGAGATAGGTACAAGGGGCCAGGGACCGTTTATTATGCCCTGCACAGGCCAACGGGAAGAGGCCACGGTAAAGGCTAGTCTTCAAGTGGACAACATGGCTAGAATTAATTAATAATTTTAACCACGGCAAGCTCGTCTCTTATGTATAAAGGATTCAACCTAACGAGGTTCATCCTAACTGGGAAAAAAGTAAAAAGTTCTTCCTAGTTTAGTTTCCTCCCCCCGCTTACAACCAACCATACCATCGCCTCTCAAGTCTCGCTTCCAGCTTTTGCGAAACATTATCTTTTTTTGTTCCAACTAAAACATCCTACACACACAAACCAAGCTAAATCGATCATGTCATCTTCCTACTCTACCAAGCAATGGGTCCTGGCCAACAAGCCCACAGGGGAGCCTGTCCTCACTGGCCCTGACGCCACCTGGAAGCTGCAGACCGTCACCCTTCCTGAGCTTCAGGATGGTCAGATCCTCGTTAAGATCCAGTACTTTTCCAACGATACTGGCCTGAGGAACTTTATGCAGAGCACTGTCGCCCCTGAGCGCTTCTATGTTCCTACAGTCCCCGTCGGCTCGCCTATGCGATCCGGCATCATCGCTGAGGTCGTCGAGTCTCGATCCGACAAGTTCAAGGTCGGCGATCTTTGCATGGATTTCCATCTTGGCATCTGGAGCGAGTATGCCATCCTAGAGGCTGAGAACTCCCAGCCTCTTGCTCCCCTCCCTAATGGCCTCCCCACCACTCACTTCCTCGGCGCCTTTGGCGCTTCTGGTCTTGCCGCCTACACTGGTCTTTACTACGCTGGTGAGGCCAAGCCCGAGCACACTATCGTTATCTCTGCCGCCGCTGGTGCCACTGGCTCCATGGCTGTTCAGATCGCTGCTAAGATCCTCAAGGCCAAGCGTGTCATTGGTATTGCCGGTTCCGATGAGAAGTGCGAGTGGGTGAAGAGCATTGGTGCCCACGAGTGCATCAACTACAAGAGCCCTACCTTCCTTGAGGACCTCAAGGCTGTTACCCCCGATGAGGTTGACGTTTACTTTGACAACGTCGGTGGCTTCGTCCTCGACGCCATGCTGACCCGCGTTAAGCGCCACGGCAACATCGCCGTCTGCGGCGCCGTTAGCAGCTATAACTCTGATGAGCCCATGGCTCTTAAGAACTGGTTCGAGCTTATCTCTTCGCGTATCAACATCCGCGGCTTTATCATGCTCGACTACATGGACAAGGTCCCCGCCATTCTCGGCGAGCTCATCGGCGCTACTGCCGATGGCCGCATCAAGCTGGAGGCTGCTGAGACTGTTATTGAGGCTCCTATTGAGAAGCAGCCTGAGACTTGGATGAAGCTCTTCACTGGTGTCAACCAGGGTAAGCTGCTCACCAAGCTCATCATCTAAATACGATCAAAGGCAATATAGTTAGTTAGTGGATGATATAAATAATAAGAGTCGATGACTCTACAGCAGGCATTTGCATATATAGGTAGCCAATTGGAAATAAACTGGCATTTCAAGCATACATCCTCACCGACTCTCATTTCCACTGTCTCATCGGCCGTGAGCGTTGCAATTGTCGTCTCGCCTTGGAGTTCTGACTGATAAACCCTGTAGCCGATGAGTGTAGCCGAGAATATTCGCTTCCGTACTCTGTAGACTACAGAGTACGTACATTCTCTCGAATTCACTCCTCCCCACCATGGTGGATGGCACATCCATCTAGCAGGTCGAAACACGAACCAACATCACCTTTCTGACAAACAGATGTAACAAACCAACAGCTTCTCTGGGCCAATCTCTCACTGTCAACAATGGGGAATTCTTCGGTCTAAAGCGTGAACATGGATAAGCTAACAAACTCGTCTGGTTTCAACCTGTGCTTCTGCAGGGGTCCGGGTTTCTACCAGCCTTCCCCCGGCTTTCAGAAGGATTCAACCCTTTCTTCAGTGGCTGAGTGGTGCTCTCCCCCTTGCCGGACCAGTCTGACGCACATAATACATCATGTAAGACTGCGGCACCGCTAATTTACACTCTATCGATCTGGTCAAGGATGTCGTTCCTAATACCAATTGTTTGGGATGGTTTCAATCTCGTGGGGAAACCTTCAAGGGACTACGCCGTAATCCGACAATGCGCCGAAATGCCACCCTAGGCGGAAAATTATTAGGCTCCTGTTAAGATGCATCGGTATGTGGCGGTTCCTTATGTTCCGAATGCAGCTCTCAAGACGATCTTAACTTTCTGTAAGGCTAATATCAAATATCACCTTGATTTAAGGAGACCAATGAGATTAAAGACTTGGCAGGATGCGTGAAAAGAAAGTGAGCAGATGATCGACAGTTTTCCTGAGGGACCTACTCGGTTATTCTTTCGACTCTTCGGCTACCTCTCACGGACAAGACCTCTAGAGCAAGCATCACACAACACAAACATTTTGGAGATTGGTCTTGAGGACACACTTGCTATGACCAGACTTTACAAACTATTCAGATATTGACATTTAGCTGCTTATATCATTGCAAGGGTTCTCTTTTGGTTTATCAAGGCAGGCAAAGTCGCTCGTACTCAAGGATAACCTTGAGCACTCATGGCATGCGCTAACCGTCCAACCACAGCCTCGGAATACCTGTCAGAATCTCAATCTTAATTTGTTCCAACTATAGCTGTTCGTCTTTTTGGTTGAATTGGCAGTAGACAAAGAAATGATTGGTAATCTTACGCATGGAAATTATACCCCGCAGTTGAATGTGAATGTCAGCTTCAACAACTGCAAAGCCGAGACATCTTGCGGTGTTTTCCGTGACTTGACCAATGCCATATTGACCTTCCCTAAAGATTTCTGATTCTAAACCTGGACTGTAACGTCCTTGTTACCTTGAGGCGTATCTTGTTCCCAACATGACAAAATCGGAGACGAGCATAAGCATCGAACCAGGATATCGCCCAGGTTTACTGGCCCGATGTCTCGAGATGCACGTAACCCACTATCATCCCATGAACTCATGGGGTCTGGCCTTTGAGACCTCGGTCGCCGCTGCTTGGGCCGATCTTATCCAAAGACTCGAGTCCGACTCTCGGAACCAAATCTTCGCAGCAGTCCAAGATACAGATGATCCCGCCGCACTCACGCAGAAGATTGTGGGCACCATCCTGGTTGACGCCGAGAACATGAAACAACCTGGTACGGCACAGATACGTGGGTTTATAGTAGATGAAAGAGTCCGAGGTCTCGGCGTGGGCAAAAGGTTACTGAATGCGGCCATGGAGTTTGTTCAAGAACAGGGTTTTGACAGAGTTTTGCTATACACGGCCAGAACGCAGGAGACTTCGCTTTTTCTTTACAGCAAAGCTGGTTTTCAAGTTATAGAGGAAGTGGAGAGGGATCTGTGGGGATGGAAAACGAATGAACTGCAGCTCCAGTGGACACGTCCGGATTTACTGGGCAAGACTGTAGAAGGAGATGGTCATAAAAGAGCAAGCGACATAGAGAAGAAAGAGTGAAGAGTCAGTTCGGTCTACTCTGTAGTATTATTATATCCATCTCTCGAATCTCTGTAACTATACTAATAAGTAGATTTTGTTCAAGCGTTCAACACTTCTATCTATTCTTATACAACCTCTTCAAGATCTATAGTTTCAGGCTGGTACACATCTCGCGGTTTCATGTGATGGAAAAATCGCTGGACCTTCTCCCAGGAACGAATCATCCATGACAATGCATACACAGCCAGCGTCAAGACGGGTGTCAAGATGAAGAAAGACACTTTGGTAGGTCCCAGAATGGCAGGGATTGCTTTCTCTTGCATGGAGAGCATTGTAGCTGCGGCTGTGACGGGCGAGAGAACCTAGTGGGTTGCAGGTTAGTCCTATACATAGAAGTAGGTGTCTTCAGTCTTGATTTACATAGAGAAGAAAGTGGGTCATAGTCTGCGCGTTCTCGGCCGCTTTGGTTTGAAGCTGCGAGATATGATTCTGCCTGTCGATACCGTATAGACTTAACTGAACGAAAGCGTCAGCATTGTTTTGTTAGAGAGCTGATGTGTACGTACTGCCTCTTTGTGCTCGTCACATAGCGTTCGAATACCTTGCAACTCTTTTAAGCACTTTTTCGAATCGACAAAGCTCTGTTGAATGGACTGGAGACATCGTTGCGCATATTGTGTTTTGAAATGGTCTTGAAAAGTGTAGTTATCCCAGCAGCTGATAGTCAAACCCAAGCATAATATCAAATTCGTAAGCATACGCCTCGTCTGACAGAGCCATTTGAGAGGCTCCTGTCTAGCTTGAGAAGATCTTCCGGGTAAGTCTTGTGCTTCATATAGGAAGTGATCAATCTGAGAATATGATGTGTCAGTTGGACCGGCCTCAGAAAGGTGTGGAATGTCCATACATATTCTTTTACTCTCTTTGTAAACATGCGATTCGTTTCCATCCATTCATGTTTGAAGACCTTTAGTTGACAGTCCAATGAGGTCAGAAAGTATTCCCCGGGATCTAGTATCGGGTTCGCGGATTCGTCCTCGACAAAAGGATCCAGCCGTACTTGGTCAGGTTCTTGCTCACTTTTGCAGTACTTTTCGACTGTCTGCCTCCTATCTTCGGGCTCGTGATACGTGTCTACAAGACAATATCCTGTCCATACCTTCTGATCAATGGCAGCAATCAGGACTGATACTTGTGCTTCCCATAGATAGTCGATCGCTTGGCCCCGTGGCACGGCCTTGCCTCGGAGGAAGCTCATGTCGTGCATTTCCCTCAACCGATTCCTGTCTTTCTGCTGTCGGGGACCCAGTGGCGGGGGTCGGATACATCTCCATGAGTAATAAGGCAGACTGAAAGAATGCGCGATAGTTGGAAATCCACGAGACTATCAACACTGATGAGTTGAGTTTACTCCGACCAAGTCACAAGGCTTCCTACCCAAGAAGAGATCCCTAGATAAGGATGAAGATTGATATGTGAATAGAAAAAGGTGATAAGTGCATCGACATGACTTGGAGGCGCTGTAGCCATCAAGGCCGCTAGTGAGTGACTATTCAAGTCGGTTATGAAGCTGAGTTTGGATTAGTCATGCGATGATGGGTTAGAACTGGATAAGTTCTTACATTAATCTTCTATGGGCGCTAGGCTCGGTGATGAAGAACCTCTGTCGTCAAAATTAGTTCCGGTGGCATTATCTTATTCAGAAGAGGTCATGGAAAGTTTGTTGGGGTTTATGAGGACAAAAGCGACACTTGCAGAAGTTTTCTAAACAGAAACACGAAATTAATCCCACGAGATGTCACTGACCTTTCTTTGCAGCTTTTTGAACATCTCATAAACAGTGAGAGGCTCGCAAACACCAAGCGCCCTTGAAGTTGAACCCTGACACGTCCTATCGTCGATCAGGCACACCTTTCTTAGTGGGAGCTCTGGACTGTTCGATAACAGCTCTGAAAGAGCATCTGGGTGATAGAATAAGACAACCGTCTTGGCTTGACCCTCTAGCTTAGGATCGTTATCGTCCTTTGTCATGAAGCAATGAGCTATGTTTTCCCCGTCAAGGTTTGCTAGGTCAGCAAACACATCATTCTCTGTCAAAAGCTGCTGCGACTCAACCTCTTCGACGTTTGGTGCAGCACGATGAGAGTTTCTGCCGATACGCTCAGTGATGGGTTGTCTGTAGCGTCGCTTTTTCCCTTTCTTATTTCTCATTGGATGCCGTCGTCTTCGATTCATAGAGTTGTCTTCATTGTCAAGAAGAAGCAAGGGCATGTCTTGTTCAGCATGCACACTCAATGGCTGTGGCTGGGCTTACTTTGATTGGAAGGTAACTTACAAAGAGCGATCAGTGTAGGTGAGTCGATGATAGAGTGCCCGACGTAGATGTCAGTGAAGGTATAAATGTTTGAAAAGTCTCATATTGACAATGCTTCAGATAAGTTAGATTTTTGAAAGGCTTAGAAATGTTCTTAGATATAAGGGAATCTTCGTGGCCTTTAAGTAAACGTCTTACTCACGATCTTTCACCGCATTGAGGCCCGTCGGGGCTCGTGACGTCGTTCTTGCACTTTCAGCAGAGGTCGGTGAGATCCATCACCTATTAAAACTCATCATCTCAAGAAGGCATCTATTGCCTTCCAGACTGAGGCCTGTCATCTAGCGCCTGTCATACAAAATTTGACGTGGTACATAAAAATCTCTTCTAAGTCTTACTGGTCAACATGACACCCTCGCGTGTAAGGACCCAATGAGCCACAGTGCTATGGTATCGTGATCCCCGGAGCAATAAGGTAGATTGGGTATCTTTGCAAGTGATATGTTCCCCATTGGTTGGGGATGCCGGATAGAATTGAAACACACTTTAAAAAATTGTGATTCTCGTATTTCTGTTATTTCAACCGTCATGCTCATCTCTTGATCGAGCGCGAGGTCAATTCAGATGGCTTACCAGCTTTGTGGAATTGAAACATGCTGAGGATTCAATATGGAGAGATCCAGAATATTAGTACGCCCTTGTAGTATGTAAAAGACCGATCACTTTCACTTTCTCATATCTGAGGCTGAACAAGCACAGGTAGGGCATGCTCGCCTGGGCCTCCCAAAGCGAGCTTGCATGAGAGATGTTTATACGCGGTGCCAGCACAACAATTTCTTACTGATGACAGATAACGGTCGCCCAAGTAAGGACGAATGGTGGGAGCAGTAGACAGTAACAATATAACTTGAGGGGTATATCCGTGTAATTGCCCTTTGCCCGGACCAACAATCAAGTATTGGCCTATTATAGGTCAGTCACAACATCTCTTCCCAGCTATATACATCCAACGGGTTCTTGAACCTCAGTTCACGCCAATGTGACATATCATGTTGGGGCGAGGCAAGTAGCCAGTGCGTCTAAGCGCCAATACGACTGTGATGTAGACCGGTTGCAGGTGATCCAATTATGATGCTATCTTATGTGGCCATGTATTATATCACTACTTGTATGTGTTGCCAATATGTAACCCGCCCCGCAAACTACAGCTTGGTTCGGCAAGGTGAGCATCTTGCGGGTAGAAACCGAATGGCTAGAAATACAAGACCCTTGATGTTAACTCCGTCATCCTATGCAAGGCAAAGCCTCGGTCTAGGCATAGGTCTTCTTCCTTTACCTCTTCTTCTTCTTCCTTTACCTCTTCTTTATCCTTTTCCTCTTCTTACCTCTCCTTCTTAATAGGCCTCTTCCTTCTAGGTCTCCTCTTGCTCGGTCTCCTCTTGCTAGGTCTCCTCTTGCTCGGTCTCCTCTTGCTAGGTCTCCTCTTGCTCGGTCTCCTCTTGCTAGGCCTCCTCTTGGTAGGCCTCCTCTTATTGCTAGGTCTCTTACAAAAAGATCTATTTCTTAAGGTTACAGCCTTTTTCCTTCCATGGCGTACAGGGCATTTTCCACTAACTTCATTTTAGCACGATTTTGACTAGCCAATATCGCACCGAATTCCACATTCTAACTAATCAATCGCTAGCATACATTCGTTGGCTTAAGAGATTAGCCTCATCATAGAAAGGCAAAGCGGAAAGGAACTTCCACACACTTCGTTATGTGAGTTACCTTCAGTGCGGCTTTGCCTAACCATTCAAGTTTCAACAATAGCCATCATCAAGGTCATTACTTCATGTACTGCGACGGAGATTGAAAAGCCTTCTACAGTCAGGGATTATGACCACCCCCCCTCTAGACAAGTGACATGCCATTGTGCTGTCTGAGACCATCTCCTTATGGCTGTTATTACGACGAGACTTGTCTGATAAGAAATGAGCTCTCGGCTTCCGAAATACGGCTTCCGACGTCACAGACCACCCTAGAAATCGAGAATACTAAGTATTTGATTGTTTGGGGGCCCCCTGTTTGGACCTTCCCAGATGCTTATGCTATGTTATTATCATGCGTGTGCCAGGTTTCTCTCAAACGGGAGCTCTTATCTACACTGAGTTGGATAGCACCCCAGAACTCGAATCAACCGACAACGAGGACCAACAAGGGATCCCAATCTACGAGTTGCCAGTAGGTATTAGTAGAGACTCTTCCCTACTTGAAACATTCGTTTACATGAACCGTAGGCACCGAAGAAGAAACGAACCGTATATATATGGGCCTGCTGCTGTTGCCCTACTTCAGGCATGAGAGTTTCAACAGTGGATTGTCCCGGGTGCGGTACACCTCGATGCCCTTACTGCCGCGTCGAGAAGAAGACGGTCCGTGGATAGATGAAAACGCTGAGGGCGCTGGAGGGAAAAGATACTGTGTATTCGGTTTGAATGAACTAAACCGCACGTCAAGTTTACACCAATTGAAGGGAATTCACTATATGTTACGAGTCTCTTTTGCAGCAAATACATTTTTTCTCAACGCCGCATCTTCTTACCGAGTGTCTAAACTTAGAGATCTGTCGGCAGTTGGGTAAATGTGCCGGCCTTCCAAACCTCAACAAGAATTATCGTTGAAGACATCAAGACAATCAATGACATTGCGTAGATTAGGAACCTGCATATTCTCAGTTTCAGATGGGATCGGAAACTTTTCATGCGTGTGTGACGTGACAAATGACAGCTTGACCTTGATGATTGGAATAATAGAGGGTAGAGATGGCAGCCACGGAAATGTTTCGTAACGCAGCATCCTGTTTGCGACTTTACTAGCGCGCACGAAAATTTCTTGCATGACGGATACACAAGATCTTGATCTGGCGTCGGATGCCGAATTTACGTCTGGTTCATAAGTCTGGTGTCAGTTGTGTGTTACCTCTCGATATGGAGCACGGGTCCAGAGTGGTCAATTCGTGTGGATACACCATGCGTTGGCAGAGATATTTGCCAGTAATACTGAAGACCAAGACGATTAAAGACACAAACAATATCAGCAAGAATGTTGAGTATTTCTGGTTGCATCGTCCAGCTCCATCACTTTTGATCAGTTGAAGGGAGGGAAGCCACGTACCACTAAGGAAGATACCTCTAGCTACAAAAAGCAAATTGGACAAGTATGAACAGTACATTAATTGTATTTTGTATTCAGGTTTTGCCAAACCCACCCCCTAGGTCTATTTATATCTGATTGCATTCTCTATTTATACACCGTTCATTCCCTTCCATGTCTCCCTCCGATGATCGGAGATCAAGGGATTAAAGATAAAAACGCCCAGCCACATATGTAAAGACAAAACTCCAACAACTAAAGCAATTGTTTATGATGTTTACCACGGAGGTCCGTTGGCAGCAATAAGCTCGTCCTCAGAAGTCTTGAAGCTCTCTGACTCCTTGAGGAACTGCTTGTGGAAGGTCTCGAGGAGGACTCCGGGGAAGACAGCACCGACGGCCTGGACAAGGCGATCCTCCTTGCCAATCCAGACGTGTTTGATGAACTTGCCGTCGCAGCCTGAGTTGCTCTCGGGGAAACCGTTGGCCTCTGTGCAGGGCAACGAAAGAATCTCGCTGTCGTAAGCGTAGCGGATGAAGGTACCGAAGCCACCCTGGTCAGTGGGTTGCCAACCCTTACGGTTGCGGAATTCGGTACAATCGGGGAAGCGACCACCGTCGTTGGCGCAGTCATCCCACTCCTTGAAAATTTCGTAGGTCTTTTTCTTGTTCTGCATGATCATGAAGCCAGTGTTGAGGAACAGGTTGCCCCTTCGGTCGCGGTTGTGCTGGGTGTCAGGGTCGAAAGGCAGGGCCATGGAGTTGTTTTGGGGGGTGATGCTCCAGTAGTTCATGAGCCACTCGAGAGGGAGGTCGAGGCGGTTGAAGAGGGCGTCCGAGTCGATGAAGACACAGACGTCATGCTTCTTGAGGACTTGGGCGAGGACGGATGGCTTCTTCCACGAATCGCGACGGTCGGAGTAACTGTTGATCTTGATGTGGTAGTACTGGTATCCGTGAATCTTGGCTATTGAATAGTCAGCAGGTGTACACAAAAGTAAGCGAGAGCTGTCAATTAGCGAGAGACATACCGTAGACCCAGTGGTTCAATGTGCCACCAGACGGGCCGTGAACCTCTCGGCTCTTGTTCCAAGTCATCTCGTTCGACCAGAGATAACCAGGCTTATCGAAACGACGGCTCTCGAGATCAACAATGCAGAGCTTCTTGCCGAGGGGCTCGTTCCAGATGGGCTTGTCGGAGGGAAGCTTAGAGGGCCAGTGTCCGTAAGGGTAGTACTCAGGATCGTTGACCTTGACGGCGGGTTTGATCCATTTCTCGGGGGTAAAGGCATCGAGGTTCAGTTCGGAGGAAGCGGTGTCGGGCAGCGCGGGGGCCTCGGAGAGTTCATCGGGCGTAGGGAAAGACTCCTCCTCATCAATGGGAGAAGGAACAGGAGTCTGGGTGTTGGCTGCTGCGGCTGCTTCGGCCGCAGCAAGCTCTTCGGGATCGCTGGGAGCCTCTTCGGGATCGAAATCGGGCTTCTGGGGAGTGACTTTGTGTTTATGTTCATCCTCAAAGTCGGCCGCGGTGGGAGGCGTTGGCGTTGGGGTCGGCTCAACCTCGACGACTTCGGTGACGGTCTCGACAGCGGGTGCACCGCCAATTCCTTCGTCTACAGCGGGGACAAAAGTCGGGGCCGCAGCAGCAGCTTCTTTCTCGGGGATGAAAGGCGCAGGCTCGTCGCTGTGGGAGAACAAAAGTTAGATTGAGTTTCTGGGCGTGCGAAAAAGAGGAAGAAGAAAAAAAACTTACACTCCGCTATTCTTGTTGCTTGGAACGGCTGTTTCGCTGGGTGTCTTGAGGTGGAAATGCGCCAGGCCGAGAAATATGGTGATAAAGACCACAGCGGCCAGAACGACCGCTCTGTTTGACCTTGGGACGGTCATTTTGGCAAGAGCAAAATTGTTACTGCCAGAATAAACAGGAAAAAGAAGGTGTACAGATACAAGAAAGGAAGAAAAAAGGAATGCAAGTAAGAAACCAAGAAAAGGAAGGATGACGAAGCAGTTCAGTTGAGAGGGGATGTAGAAAAGGTAAAGAACACGACGACCCCTGACTCTCTTCTTAAGCAGGGGTTTTTTCTATCCTTTTTTTTTTTAGTATCATATCGCATCCATCGCTACTACGCTATCGTTTTCCCTCCCCTAAAACAAGCTCCCAGAGTGCTATTTTGAATGGGGACATGCTGTCTCAGTAGCGCTTCAGCCTGTGAGGATTGCAACGGTTGGCTGATGGTGGGTACACTCTGACGCCTCATTATCCACTTTCCAATCAATTTGTGACGAGGCTTCATTCGCTAGAGAGGAAAAAAAGGGGACGTACTTTGGCAAGGCCACGGTAGTCGAGTTTAACTTTTGTTTCTGTTGTATCAGGAGAAGGTTAATAATTGTCGATGCTTTCTTTAGTGGTCCAGTCAATTCAATTTCAGAGGTAGACAACGGTATGACTGCTGTAAAGAGTGCTACAAATTCCACGAGTGCGGGGGTCATTGGCCCTGTAAGTTGGGGGACCTGTCAGCCTCTGTCGCCCTGAATCTGATCATCACTGATTGACAGCGCGGGAAGCTTGTGCCTCAGTCCCGTAGTCGATCCCTTTAATGGATCCTCCGCCAAGCAATCTCTTTCCAGATCTTTACTTTCCGCCATCGTTCTAGATTATATCGATAAGAGATTCCGGTCGCATTTGTTTCCTTTCAGTGCTTTATAAACAACAATAATGCTTGGCGGCAACTTGATCCTTTGCCAACAAAATGTCGCTTCATCTCAGTGCAAGTATCTATCCCATCACATGAACAACTCAGTTGCTGTTTTTCGTTGTCTTCCAGCTCGGTACGCCCTGAAACTTTCCCCTTGCATGCACATAAACTTTGGTTGGTGAAACGTAACGGTCAACAGCCAGAGACGGCACCACTCGTTTGGACCAAAGTCTCTCTGGGGGGGCTGTACTTATAGTGCGCAACATGCACCAAAAGGCATTTCCTGCTGCTTGGGGCAGGATGGGAGAGCCGTCGCAATCTGATCAATAGTCAGATGGTAAAGTGAAAAGTCTTGTCACCCAGCTTACGCTACATTTTCTCGACTCTCAGACTCTGGGTGAGAAAAAGAAAAAGAGGGGCATTTCGCGACCTTCAGCTGAAGCTAAAGACGCCACTTGAAACGTGTTTTAATTGGGTGGCTTTAGTGCTCCCCCCTTGAACTGGTGAAGCTCTTCGAGTGAGCTCAACAGCTCCCACAGGACCAGGCACTTATCTACCTTACTTTCTTCTCACCAGAATCGGCGCTGGTCTTCCTGATGTTTTGCCTACTCAGTAGAAATGAAGGCAATATGGATGGATCCCTAGGAACATCAATCGTCATGGTCTCTCAAGCTAAGCTCATGCTCAACCCCTAAACTGGACCCCTGCAAACCTTCATCCATGTCCAACAGCACAAGAATGCGCGACTCCCAAACCATCCATAGCGCGCGTCATGGACACCAATCACGGCTGATATTTTCTATCGAGCAGGAAACTAACGATATCTTGGGCCAGACTCCCTCACACTATCGATTCATATCAACGTGCACTATTGAAGCTATCGCCAACAGTTTTTACCTTGGCTCAGGGGCACAGGGGCAAGTCAATTTTGGCAAAAGAACGAGCTGTGGCTTGTTAGCTCCAGGTACTAGCGCTTGTCACAAGTGTCGTGATCCATATTCTAGGGGGTTTTCTTGCTGTGGCGTTTTTCCCTTGGAAATTTCACAACTTGACAACGGAATGCTGTTCGAGACATCCACACACGATCAATTATCTCCATGACTTTTGTGTACACGGATATCAGTACTCGAAAAACATGCTACTGCGCAAGAAAATACCTTGTCACCTTAACTTTAGTTGCTGCGCAATTTGCCATGTCAAACCCATTCTTATTTTGGCTACAGGGTAACACATTGCGAAGCGGTGTCGAGTGAAGCAATCATATATGGACCCATCAACGGACTGCTCTATCTCGAAGAGATCTCTGACTCAAAGTCAAGAGATAGTTTATCTCATTAGAAATGTGCTTCGTGGAATGCCAATTACCTCCTGGATGTTGCAGCTTGTTTGCGCCCGATATGGGGCCCCTTCATCAATTTTTCATATACGTTACATAGGCTAGAACACAATGGTTGCATCCCATAGTACAAAGTTGTGAAGCCATCACCACTCTTTGGGTAGACAGACCTTGCACAGGTATTCATCCAAATATCCATTCAGGCAGAGCTTCCACCAAAGTCGTTCCTCATCAGAATACTGCGGCCCCCATCCGGTCCTTGGGTATCAAAACGCCAAAGTAGCTGAAAGTTAGCTATTTCGGATATTTTGATATGACATCTGCTATTGAAGAAGGCACTAGGTATCAAACGGAAAAACGCGATGCTAACATAGAAACTGTTGAGAATATACAATCAGAAGCTAGGCCCCTCGTCGACAATAAGAGGTTGTATTCACGCATTGCTAAGATAAGAACGGGCATCGTGATCGTATGAAGAGCGAGAGAGCACCACGCAGTTGCGAAGGGCGAGTAAAAGACGTGTAAGGGTTGCTGCGAAGAGTGTACTTAAGCATAGTCGGTCTCAGTTGTTAGCAGGACAGCTGTCGGAACATCCAACTTCCTGGGAACTTCCTCGATTGAGGCTGTCCAGGTTTGTTATCCTTTGTACAACAACTCTCTTAAATAGTAGAGAGGGAATACACCGACATGCTCTTGTGTTCCAGTCCGTTCGCAGAGAATCATCTGCTAGATTGTGCAGTTCCCATGTTTACCATGTTCCTCGTCGGATGGTAAGCCACCACAGTTTCTTGTTAATTCAAGTGACCCGGCTGGTTCAAGGCCAATGTCACTCAAGCGCATTGGACTAGAACTGCAGGAGTTTGATTTTGTATATGGCTGTCGGTCATAGAATCGAACGAGACCATGTTCTTGGCACCGGAAAGATACAGGGTTACATGGTCTTCGTCAACTGGTCCGATGCCGCGTCTCTTAAGTCCAAATCCGCCAAGCAACTCCACGATCCGCTAGCCCTTGAGACAGTATAGCGGTACAGAGATGCGAGCTGCGGTTAGCTACAATTCAATATCATCACTGATACAGATGTGAAGGAGATTCCGCTGAGGAGCAGCACCTATACTATGTTCAAGATGCCCTTGATGCGTACGCCAAGAATGGGGTAAATTGACTACCTGCCAAATGCGATGTTTTCTTTCACACGTTGCAACAGCTCGCAACAATAGCATGTGACACGAAGAATCGGCGCAGACTTCGGATGGGGAAGTCGTGTAAAAGAGATCAATTGGCGACGTCCATCCACTACGAGCTACAAAGTGCTCAATCACGAGGCGGGCCATGCCATGTGTCTGCCCGACTGCTACCCAGCCCACCGGAGCTACCCCAGAATTGAACAATTGCGGGGATAATTGGGATATGGGACCTTTTGATGCTGCTACTGTCGATGAGAAAAAAAAACAAGTCGTTCGAGGTGTCCAAGTGGAGAGTTGGGGTTACCTCGGTGAAGGAGGATGCAGTAGGTATTCTTCATCGCGCCAAGAGCTTTCCATCATGATTGTCAGAACATTTGGAGCTGTAATAATTTAACTAGACTATACTCGCGTGTAGTTTGTTTTACTTTAAATACATCGTTATAGATGTCAAGGTTGGCTTCTATCAATCTCAAATTCATCACGTCATGCCTTGGATTCGGCCAACTTTTATCCTTGAACCATGACGAGGTTGCATCGGCAAACCGCATCTCAGCGCCTCAAAGTGGAAAGTGGTTAAGCTCTTTTTCGACCTCGATTCCAATGCCAAGTTGCGATGATCCCAATTCCCCTTTAAACGGCCCGTTTAATGAAGCTAATGCACTCCATACTCTGAGAACCCGGACCATCGGGTTTCATCGTCCCAGCATCATGTGGTCTAAATGCTAACAATGAGCCCAGAGAACCGATGTTATTCCGATTAAGCGTAAATGTCCCCCGCATTTCAGTGGTGTATTTATTTTCCCATGGGGTTTTCTCTTCCATTTTTGGCTGTGACTTGGGTCTAGAGGGCGGCAGTTAATCTCGGCAACTGAAGCACGATTCGGAAACGGACACCAACTAGGCAATTTGAGGACCGATGTTGTGTCATGAAAGCATTGACTCTGGGGCGAAATAATGCTGTCTATGCCAGAAACAACATACTACTGAATCAAGCAAAGAAACACTCTGCATGACGTTGACTATCTTCTCCGCACAATGTCACTCAAGTCGGGCACTAGCTTTGGAAACCCCCCAGACACCCAGACCGTTGCGGATTCTATCTATATACGGGGCTATAGAGTAAAAACAACTTAAATGATCATAATCCCCGCGAACTTGGTGGCTCGGAAGTAGTTGAGAAACAAGTCGCGTGCTCTAACATCTCTTCATGATGCCTTCTCTTCTAAGCCTTGTCACTGTGGCCGCCCTTCTGGCTGATGGTGTTGTTTCGCAACAAGCACCTACCGTCAAAGTCAAGAACGGTACTCTCGAAGGAAGATATGAGCCTGGATACAATCAGGATCTGTTTTTGGGCATTCCTTTCGCTCAGCCTCCTGTCGGCCAACTTCGTTTCCAGAACCCCCAGAGTCTGAACGAGACATTCGACACTCTCGAGGTGAAGAAGTATGGTGACTCTTGTGTCGGCTATGGAGTGAGTAGATGATGCCTCTAGGTTCTTGTAAAACCTGCATGCTGACTTTGCCCAGAATACCGGCGACCAAGGTCCTGCAACTTTCAGCGAAGACTGTCTTACCCTGAACGTTGTCCGACCAGCGGGCAGCAGCAGTGATGAGAAGCTTCCTGTTGGTGTCTTCATCCACGGTGGAGGCTGGACAATGGACTTTGCTGCCAATGGTGCCTACAACATGACATTCATGGTCGAGGAAGCCGTCAAGGCTGGCAAGCCTTTCGTTGCTGTTTCCGTCGCTTGTAAGTCAATTTCAGCAAAGTAATACGGTTCACTGCTGACATCAAATAGACCGACTTGCTTTCTGGGGCTTCTTGGCCAGCAAGGACGTCATGGACGCCGGCGTCGCTAACCTCGGCCTGAAGGATCAGCGTCTCGCTCTGGAATGGGTCCAGGAGAACATTGGTGCTTTTGGTGGTGATGCCTCAAAGGTCACCATCTTTGGTGAGAGTGCTGGTGGTGGTAATGTCGGCTACCACGCTACTGCTTACGGAGGCAGAGACGACAAGCTCTTCCGAGGTATTATCGCTCAGTCTGGCGCTGACGGAACTGATATGAAGAACCTCACTACGCCTGAACGACGCTACAACACTATCGCCGAAGCTGCTGGCTGTGGTGACGCCTCCGACAAGCTTGCGTGTCTCCGTGAGGTGTCTTTCGAGAAGCTCAACGCTACCAGCACCAAGGTTCCTGGGAACTTCTACCCTGTTGTGGACAATGACTTTATCCCCGATTACCCCTCTACACTCCTTGAGAACGGCAAGTTCGTCAAGGTGCCCCTTATGACCGGCACAAATGCCGACGAGGGTACTTTCTTTGCCGGTCCTGGTGTCGACACTGATGAGCAATTCGCCGCGGCTATCATGTCGAGCGGTGTTGATGCCAACACTACCGAGACCTTGATGGCCCTGTACCCCAACATTGACGCCCTCGGTGTGCCTTCTGGTTATCGCCGAAAGGCCAATGACTCTGTCAAGGCTCAGTTCAAGCGTATGGCAGCTTTCCAGAGTGACTCTCTCTTTGTTAGCTGGAGACGCAGAAGGTCCGATGCTTGGTCCAAGTACGACGTGCCTGCCTACACTTACTTGTTCGAGTCTCCCAACACAAACATGCGTGAGTCTTATCTGTCAAGCTCTGATGTTGAGATGTACTAACTATAGTGAAGCTCCTCAAATCGGAACCCCTCACTTCGTCGAGGTCGCCTACGTTTTCTTCAACAAGCTCGGTCTGGGCTATGGCAAGAACCTTGGTCCATTCCACAATGCTTCCAAGGAGGTTCTTGACCTTGCTCAGCTTGTTACTCGAATGTGGATCAGCTTCATCACTGAAGGAAACCCCAACGAACACGGCCGTAAGTTATTCGAACGATGACGGCTGTGTGATATTGAAACTAACACTTTACTAGTTGCTGGAATTCCTGAGTGGCCTGTGTACAAGAACGGTGGTGGCTATGGACACAACTTCTACTTTAACCCCAACGGATCCAGCGTTGAGCCTGATACGTTCCGATTGGCTGGCACTACTTTCATGAATTCTGTTTCCAGGGAGCAATTTGGAAGGTAAAGAGGCTTATGAAAGATGACTTATGCTTGCTACACTGGACGATATGTTCAAACATAATCCAGCTCATCCCCAATTCTATGTGTAGATACTTGAATTATTAGTATACTAGCCTGACGAAATATATGAAAGAAGCTGATTTCACAAGCAAATCTGTGTCATCCACCTCAACGAGATTCAACACCGTGAGATGTGGCCTGACTTGGGCAGAAATCTCTGACTTCCAATAAATGACTCGTAGCTAAGCTATTATTCAGGCAGAAACAGTAAAGTCCCTGCCGAGCTCCAGCCAGAGGCTCGTTAGATTTTGGCGGCTAAGACGGCCCGAGGCTGCTAGTAATTCGGGATGGCGTTTGCGCTTTGACAGACAGACAAGGGACTGTAGAGTGACGGCTCTAGTGCCGAGGATAAATCATACGATGAGGTTTGCAACAAGTCGATCAACCACGTGTATCTGATCCCTGGACGGTGAAGTTTATCAAGTGAGTCCAGTGATCGCTTTGACCTCTGGACCAGGCATGGGTGACTTGAGAAATTTCACGATGGATTCACATGTCTCAATGACATTAAGGTAATAGAGAAGCTGACTTCTGAGAAGATAAAAGATGAACAAAGGAGTTGGTCTTAGATATTTGCCTCCTACACTTGAGGCTTGGCCACAAAACGAAGTCAAGTAACAGGTTGGTTGTGGAAAGTCTTGCCGTTGGTGATCCGAATTATCGAGCAAACCTCTTTACAAACGTTACGCTATCAAGGGCCAGAACTTAATTGAGAGATGAGAGATGGGAGAACCTTTCGTAACTAGATCGACGCCAACCCTGCAGCATCGTGGAATGCCGTTGCATCCCGGAAGGAATGCCAACACCTACTGGAAGTGGCTTGAAGTGTGTGCAGTGTCTACAACAAATCATCTTACGAATGATCGACAAATGTAGTCCAACTGTAGTGAAGGGGGATTTCATGGACGATTGCCACGGCTTGGACGAAGACACAGTCAAGTATCAAATACAGATGATCAAAAGAGATAGCCAAGAGGAAAGATCATCGCACGGCCCATGATGAAGAAAACAGGGCTGTCAATGATCGACGGTAGTCAACCGGTATTATGGCTTGGCAACACGGGACGAGCCAACCGAGGAAACGAAGTAACATTGTCATATTTGAAAAACCAATGGCATCCACCAGCGGAAGATATTGACTTCCGGTGTCAAACCAGTATGCACGCATCATGCATACAATGATTTTCCTCTCAACCGACCTTACGTGAGAGTTTAGACGAAGAGTAGATTGACTTACTTGGACCTCCAATCAGGCTTCCTCTTCTCCAAGAAGGCCTTGACACCCTCTTCTTTATCCTTGGTCCCAAAAGCAAAGTAGTACAAACTCCTCTCAAACTCGTGATCAACACCTAAATCATCCGCTATGACAAGTAACCAGTCAACATGATATGCTCATCTACTTATAGAGACAAGTGTTTGAGCCACTTACATTTGCAGATTGCTTCCTTAGCCAAACCCAAAGCCATGGGGCTCAGCGCCGCAAGTGTCGATGCCGTGTCCTGGACCACGTTGTCCAAGACGCTGCCGTTTTCATAGAGGTGCGCAACTAAACCTGCAGACTGGGCCTCTTCTGCTGATATGGGACGGCCAAGAAGGATCATCTGCATAGCCTATCACTCACACGCGTCAGAATGCCAACTCATCAAAATTCAGTTGTACAGGGGAGGAAGAAAAGAGACGGTGGAAGACTCGACTTCATCAGCACACACCTTGAATTTTCCCACAGCATTGGTCAGCCGTTGTGTTCCGCCGGCACCAGGAATAAGACCAATTGTGACCTCTGGGAGACCGAATCGACTGTCATGCGCTGCAAAAATCAGGTCGCACTAAGAGCATTTGTACATCAGCTTCGGGTTCCGGAACGAGGGAAGGAAAACTTTTACCATGAGAGCAAGCTCAAAGCCCCCACCTAGCTGTCAATCACATAAACATCAGCTTTGTACTCTACTGTACTACCGTATACTCCAGAGTTCCTGACTTCTGTGGGTTAGGCTATAGTTAGTGGAACTGTCAACTCACCGCCATTCCCTCAACAGCCGCTATCAAAGGCTTGCGCACGGCTTGCATCCCCGAGCAAAGATCCGACAAGTAGCGGCAGTCCCGCGCGCCTTCCGCATCGAGGCGTGAGATCTCCCCGATATCAGCTCCGGCTGTTGGTTAGGTAGGTCTTGTCAGCTGGCCTGGTCAAGTGCCGGGGGTTCGATGTAGGTACCCCTGCCCTTGTGGGAATCGGGAATAGGTGGTAAGTGGAGTGAGTTCATACCGCAAAAGAAAGTCGAGCTGCCAGTGATGACAATGACTCGCACGCCATCGTCCCTGGATGCTGCCTTAAGCTGTTCCAGAAAGACGGTTATGAGTTCCTGCGAAAGGGCGTTTCGCTTGGAGGGTCTGTTTAACGCGAGAACGCGTACGCCGTCTGCGGGAGTGGAAGGGAGGATAAGTTGATTGTCCATTGCTTGTTGATTTGGAGTGTGTGTACAGAAAATACTGTATCTGAAAGAATGCCGCGCTTGGCAAGATTGACTCAGTGGATGATGACTTGATGTCTTTGGCTGACTTGTTTGCTTTCTTGTCTACGGAACGCGCTGGGTAAAATACAGGACAACTAGGTACTTCACCTCGGGTAAGCACGTCAAAGAACGCGTGAACTTAGTCGCGTCGATCAGTCAATCGAAAGTGGGTAGTGTCTTTGATTCAACTGAGACACGGCCTGCGTTTGTCTTACTCTACAGTACGTACATGCAGGTTCCCTCCCAACATGCATTCAGGTGAAGACTTTCTGTCGACATTTCTGATTACTATGTATTACCAACAAACTAACGATTTTTTTTCCTCCGGTGCGGCATTTCGAAAGGTGGTGGTTGGGGATCTTTTCCTATGTTTGGAAGGTCTGGCTGTACATCGCTGAGTCTGAGCTTGTTGTCGATCTTTCTGTCTGTCAATTCCGCTGGCTTGGTCCAAGTGTTAAGCCGTTCGCGTGGCTAGTCTACAGTAGTTTGATGAAAACCGATGATCTTTGTTGAGGCTAGATTGATTGATAGATTCCGGCCTGCTACTTGTGGAGATCTGAACAGACCTAAGAGAAGCCGAGGTATTGTCTCTGCCAGGTAACTTAAGATATCATGATACGGACAAGTAAACTGACAATAGAAGCCTGAGTTATGAGCACATTGTCTCATCCCATCTTCAGCAGAATGTCACTGAACTCGTCATCGTACATGTAACATGTCGACAGATGCCGGAGTCAGATCCTGCAGCTCCCGCATGCTGGGCATGTCGTGGCAACCCTGGTAGTGACCGCATCCACGGAACCGAGTTAAACCAGACTATCTCCCGCAGATCCCTCACTAGATGCGGGTCTAATCAGGACTAGCAATCGAACTGACAGGGATCAGATCCACAGACTATACCAAAACTCAGTTTCCTAAATTCGACGGTGAGAGAAAGTATTCAATAAATCTGCCAACTGCATTTTCGCAAGCAAACAAGTCTTCACCTATTCAGGTCGTCCCGTCCCGTATTATCATGTGCTTGTGCCTAATCCTTGTAAGATTCAAAGCGGTTTTCCTCCCCAAACTGGATACGGCTTTAGCCGGAGGTCTTTCCTTACCCCAATTGATAAGCCAGTTCCAAGGAAACCAGGAAACAGGACTATGCGGAGCCATATCTGGACACGTTTGACACAGGAAGAGGAAAAAAAGACGCACCTCGGAGGAGGGCGCGGCCTGAGTGAAGACCGCCCCTCCAAAAGTGCAACTCTTATTACACACCTGACTGGCCGGGTTGCCTGGACATTTGACCATTTGCAACTTGTTGGGTACAGTAGCTTGGAATAATCCTGCCAAGCAATGACGAGGAAGGCTGGGTTAAGCTATGGATAGGTAGACGACAGGGAAGAGACAAGAAAAAGAGAGAGGTTGCAGAAAGCGGAGAAGGGAAAAGCATTTGTTTATTTAAGAACACACTTGCTTGTTTGGTGGAGAGACTTCTTCTCATGCACTCCTTTAATTTCAAATTATCAAAGCACCACTACCCAAGCACACTTCCCTCTTACTATCCAAGTATTTTGAGTTTCTATTTGAAACCTCTTGTACGACGATCGTCATTTCCATCCTCTTTCACACGCCCAGCTTGCCTGGCATGACCTCTCCCGTGCTTGCAGTACATCAGGGGACTGCCGTGCCCTTGTCCTTTACACAAGGTACATGCAGTCGACCTAGTTTCTCGACTGTAACAGAAGCTTTCTTTCACTATGCCACCACACAGCCTTCGGCAACGGCGGCACGAGATCTGTCTGCCGAACCGCCCGTTGAGATAAGCTATGGCGAGCTTGCTCAGCGAAGCATCAGCTTGGCTAAACGGTTACAAGGTCTTGGTGTTTTGCCAGGGGATCGTGTGCCTCTTGTTGTGAAGCGTGGTGTTGGCATGCTCGTTGGAATCATCTCAATCCTGTCATGTGGTGCTCAATATGTTCCTCTCGACGGAGGCGTCGTGGCGGATGAGACTCTACGCTTCGTATTAAAACAGACAGGCGGAAAGGTTGTCTTGACATCAAAATCCACAGCTCAGCGTCTATCAAATACGGGAGTTTCAAACGTTGTCACCATCGAGGAGTCACATGAGTTCGACGACAAGACAGACTTTATCCCCTTCAGTAAGCCTGAAGCTGGGTGTTATGTGATATATACCTCAGGTAAGACGAATCATCCTTATACTTTTACTTGTGCCAGACTAATTAGTCAGGAACAACTGGTACACCAAAAGGAGTAGACGTTAGCCACCGCAACGTCACAAACTTGCTATGTCAAGCACCAGGAAACTTGGGCATTGGACCAGGATCATGTGTTGGTCAAGTGTTGAACGTCAGCTTTGACATGGGTAAGTCGTGATCTATTCTTGTTCATAATGAAGTGCCGTATCAAAGCTAACACGTGAAGCTGCTTGGGAAACACTTGGCTGTCTCTCTAATGGAGGTACTCTAATCCTTCGAGGATCAAACTGGTCAAAAGCTCTAAAAGAGGTAAGATTTCTGATTCACATTGTAAGTCCAATACTAACACATCTGCAAGCTGGATGTCCTCATTTGCACACCAAGTATCCTCTCAAAACAGAACCCCGAAGACTACCCAAGACTCAAAACAGTCGCCACAGCAGGTGAACCAAGCTGTCAAAAGTGAGTTGCAACTAGCTTTGTTTCCGAAAGAAAGCCTTAACTGACTTCCAATAGACTTGCGGACCTATGGGCTTCTCATGTATCTTATTTCAACTGCTATGGCCCAACAGAAACCACCATTGTCAACACTACTCACCTCCACCAAACCGGCCAACCTCTATCCATTGGTAAACCTACACCAGGAAACACCGTCTATATCTTGGATGAGTTCCTAAAACCTGTTCCTGTTGGAGAGGTTGGTCATGTCTGGGCTGGTGGTGCGGGAGTGGCGCGAGGCTATGTCGATCTACCCGATAAGACAGCTGAGAGATTCCGTCCTGATCCATTTGCCGAAGACGGGTAAGTACATCTCAGCCCCTAATGGGTACACGGCTCAATACTGACTATTTATAGATCAAACATGTACAACACCGGAGATCTATGTCAATGGAACACAGATGGCACTCTTCATATTCTTGGCCGCATTGATGACCAAGTCAAAATCAAAGGCTTCCGTGTCGAACTTGACGGCGTCGTTGCATGCATCAAGTCTTGCCCTTCGGTTCAATCAGCAACCGCTCTTCTGATTAACGAGGAGATCCATGCCTTTGTCACTCCTAGCCATTGTCCTGTTCCGGTCGTCGAGGCACACCTCAAGACCCTCCAGCCTTACTACGCCATGCCGACTCATTACCACCAACTGGAGACCTTACCCATGACCGCAAACGGTAAAGTCGACAAGCATGCTCTCAAAATGTCTGTGTCGATGGCTGTCAGCAACGAGGTTCGCACTCCTCTGCCTGCTGTTTTGGCACACGCTCGCATGGATTCGAACGCCTCGAGTGCTACACAGTTCAGTTCTTTCTCAGATGCTTCTGATGCGACTCTCATCCCAGAGCACCAGTATGATCTTGAGAAGGCTCTTCCCGAAAAAGACCTACCAAAACACGCCCGAGGAGTACGCCACAGACTTCTCATTGTCTACCGTCGCTTATTCTCACTTGTTGGCTTGTTCAATATCGGTGCTGCTATTGCTCTTCTCCTCACCAGTATTAACCGAGAATGGATGGGTATTATCACAGCCATCAACTTGACCACTGCCGTTCTTGTTCGTCAAGAATTTGTCATCAACGCTCTCTAC
The DNA here is from genome assembly GCA_019054645.1 of Fusarium sporotrichioides. Classification (NCBI taxonomy): domain Eukaryota; kingdom Fungi; phylum Ascomycota; class Sordariomycetes; order Hypocreales; family Nectriaceae; genus Fusarium; species Fusarium sporotrichioides. The sequence goes on along the minus strand of JAHKNS010000002.1, from coordinate 4,376,247 downwards.
ACTATCACATGTAGCGTACCCAAGTCTTGGCCTCTTGCTATCAGATCTCGTTGTGCAAAGATCTACCATCTTGGCGGTGTTCACTCTGGCGCAGCTGCGAGTGCAGGAGCATGGCTTTTGGCGACCAACATTGCAGACATTGCATGCACGTTTGGAAACTGCCCTGACTGGGGTAACTTATCCATCGCATCTCAAGTCATCTCCTGGATCCTCTCAGCCATGTTCGTGGGCATGATTGGTATGGCTTGGCCATCTGTCCGCAAGCGTCACCATGACCTCTTTGAGAGAACACACAGATTCGCTGGTTGGACTATGCTTGCTCTTTTCTGGGTCCAAGTAGTCCTTTCAGCCAACGACAATACACCAGCTGGCACAACTCTGGGAGAGTCCTGTGTCAAATCACCTGCCTTTTGGCTCTTGGCTGTAGCTACAGCTAGCGTTGCATCTTCTTGGTGCTTCCTTCGAAAAGTCCCTGTAGAAGCTGAAAAGCTCTCGGACCACGCTATCAGGCTTCACTTTGACTACACCGTCCCTGTCAACGGGTCTTTCACTCGCCTTTCACGCCAACCCCTCAAGGAATGGCACTCCTTCGCCACCATCCCCGCTCCAGAGCCCGTAAACGGCAGATCAAAGGGCTACTCTCTTGTCGTTTCGAACGCGGGTGATTGGACAAAAGCCACCATCCAGGACGGCCCCTCGTACATCTGGACACGTGGCGTACCTACATGCGGTGTCATGCGCATAGCAACTTTGTTCAACCGCGTCGTCCTCATCGCGACTGGCTCAGGCATTGGTCCTGTCCTGGGCCACATCCAAAATCCCTCCTGCCCAACGCAACTCATCTGGTCAACCAAGAACCCGGAAGAGACATTTGGCGAGGAAATCTGCCAGACCATTAGCAAGAGCATCCCCAACGCGGTCATCCACGATACTAAGAAGCTCGGGAGACCCGACTTGGTGAAGATGGGCTACAACTTGGTCAAGTCCTTCAAAGCTGAGGCTGTCATCATTATTGCGAATGAGAAGATCACCAAGAAAATTGTTTACGGACTGGAAACACGTGGTGTTCCAGCTTACGGAGCTATCTGGGATAGCTAGAGGAATGTCTGTTTACTGTTTACGATTCATGTTCATGTTAACGTTTAAAACGACACTGAAAGTTTGTTATGGCTTTGATACCTCTTACGATACTGAAAGCATAGTTATGGTGATTATAGATGAATGAATATCATGTCTTGTCGATCTGGAAACACTCCCCACAATCAATCACAGATTGGAATGTAAATCGCCCTTGACATCGTAACACTTGACAGCTGAGACAAAGTTTGGGGCAGTTTTTAACTTTGAGGAATGGACTACGCGCCCGTTGAACTTCGATTGAGTTCACAAGAGGGATCTACAGGGGCTGAACTCAATTGAAGAAATCAATGGGGTGGTTGTAGCAGAGTCAAGCATGGCATGCGAATCGACTCAGGCTCTGCAGATCGCAATTGAGGCGGGGATTCTCAATTCCAGATCCCAAGGGATGTCAACAGACGATTTCGTACTGCCGTGTAGCTTTTATATTGAGGAATTCTGCGCACGCAGCTACTTTATCAATGTGAAAGATGATGCAATCCAATCGCCGCTCTAGAAAGCATAAACGCGCATGCCGTGAGGCTTCGAATATCTTAACTGAACTGAACCAATCAAAATCACTACCCTCCTCCAATTCAAGTGTAGGGCGATCCAAATGCTAACCAGTCAGCTTCGGGATCAGGCACCCCGTTATTCCTGCTTGATTCTGGCCCTAGAGCTGGAGTACGGATGGGTTGCAGCTGCAGCTGCGATTGTGCATTAGAGCTTGATGATGTGCGTGGATAATTAAAGAATTCGAAAACGTCAATATTATCGAGCTCGCTCAGAGATGTCGCCTGTGTTGATGTCGCTTCCAAGCCTGAGTGTCTTGCGGTGGATGTCAAAGTGACCAAGTCGTATGCGCTCCTTGTAACCGTTAGTTGAGAAACATCATCATTAAACCACGTGTCTCACCTTCTCATCGCTGAAAAACCCATATCGCCTTGACGAGCTCTCTGTACAACACGCTGGAGAATCTTAGAGTAGTTGTTTGCCACCTCCCAATGCTGTCCGACATCTCGCAGCGTCTCAATAAAAAAGTCGATCTGTGAATCGACCGCACACCCAACTGTAGCAGCATGAACAAGCAGAAGCCTCGCCGCGACCCAGAGCGAGAACGCAAACGAGGGTCCAAGAAGGTTCAAACCGTCTGCTTCAAGGACGTCACGGGTGATATCTCCCAAGCTCTGAACGGCAGATAGACATCTCTGCATGGCGTAGTGTGATGGAACAAAAATGTGAGAGCGCACGGTGGGATATGCTGCTGAGGAGTGAAGACGTACGGCGGCTGTAACATATGCGCTATGAAGCATGAACCAGTTGGCCACACGACTCGCAGGGTCAGAATGACATAGGGCGGAAATCTTGCTGTATTCACTTGGCAAGCTTTGAAGCCATCCGTCCAAAGTGCGGTCGAGGTTGCGATATGTGTTGCGCCATTCTGCCATATCACTCGGTGAAGTAACATCAACAGGCGTCTTGAGAAACTCATGTATCCTGCTCAGAATGACGAGAATCTCGCAGTGGTAAGCAAAACTCCCGAGGTTCTCGGGTTTATTAACAAGATAGGTCATTATGGGTGATTGTTTGTTGTTGCATGGACTCAGCGATCGTGTCTCTACAGGCACATTCTTGGAGAATAGGTCGTAAGAGCATGGTAGAAAGCGGTTGATTTTGGTGTCGTTAAGGATGAAGTCAAATGCGGGCGTGGCAATGGTTGCATATCTGTCGAGAAGATAGATCATCCAGTACAGTCGTCTTCGTCCCTCATCTTCGATCCAAGACTCGGGTTTGCCGGCTGCGACTCTATGAGATGAGGCTGTATGCGTGACCTCGGATGCTTCTGCGGATAAAAAGACGCTGCTCTCCTCGCACAAACCAAGCTGCCTGGCGTTCTGAGCCAACAAGGATAACAGATTCCAACCCCTTGGTCCGTTTGATGTTCCCAGCTCATCCAAAGTTATTATGACAAGGGCTCTCAGTGCCGGGACTGTGGTGTGCTCCATGGCATATAATTGGACTGTATGTTTGGCGACTGAGTGATAGTATGCGCTCATCTCGGGTGATAACCTGGGATCTTTGAGGAAACGTAATGTGGTGGCCACAATGGCATATAGCAGAATTCGGTCAGGCTCCTCCATCGACGTTGAGCCAAAAAAGGTGGCAAAGATAGTTTTGCGTTCGAGGATAGGACACCATGTTCCGCAGTGCTTGAAGTAGAGATCTACCAGACTGTAGATGATGTCGTGAGGCGGCAGATCGATGGTATATGATTGAACTGACGGATTCCGTGATATAGGTGTTGGTATTAGTATATTTGTATGAGTTGGTGTTGGTGCACTGGCCCCTTGTTGCGGTGCTTGAACAGATGGATGAGTTGTGTTCTGGTTACTGTTGACTTGCCAAGAGCTCGATAGAGCGGGTGACTTGACTTGGGAGAAAGAAGACTGTCTTGGAAGAGTCGCTGGAGTAAGTCGACTGTCCAGCTGTGAAGCATTGTAACCATTATTGGCGTTGGCAGAAGATACGCCTGGAGATACAACCGGAGAGTGGTCTTGCACGATGTGCTCTTCCACTCTCCGCCCCAGAGCTTGAAGTAAGGCATCGATCCTGTTGACTTTGGCTTCGAGCTCAATGCTAAACCCATTCCGTCCAGCCCCAGGTTTTTGACGCTCGAGATATATACAGGTTTTGTTGTGGCGAGCGCACCATGAGCATGCGGGTTCAGCGCGGTCGCATTTCACTTTGCGAGTCTTGCACATCTCACACCTAAGGCGAAATAATTTAGAAAATTGATCATTCATGTTATATAGGTAGAGTAGGTAGGAAAAAGAAACATACGATATCTTTTGGTGTTTCTCCCTCCTCCGCTTCTTGGAAGGTCCAGTACCGGCTAACCTCGATTCATCACCGCTGGAACCATCGTCGTTGCTCAAAGTCGAATTGGCCTCTTCCTCAGCGATGGAGGGTCCGCTGATGGACGTCATGGTCATGGTCGATCCTGTCCTTCTCACTCTCAGACTCTCTCCACAATCAAACCAGACAATGGGAAAGAAGAGGGTCTGGGGGAGATAAGCTACTGGGTCACTGGGATGAGAAGATTGGACCCTTGCAAATCGCCCCTTTGTCTTTTTGGTTGATCTCCCTTCATCTATTCCCTGGAATGGAGACGATGCGCGGTTGTGTCTGTAAGATGCGGGTGATAAAAGTAAAGCCGAACCCTTTTTGATGGATGTGGAGTGTAGGAAGGAGAAAAGTCGAGTGTGAGTGGGTGGAGAAAAGAGAAATGATTTGCTGGAGAAGAAAATGAGGGGCAAAAATGACACGAGAAAAAAGACAAAGATCAGCAAATAATCCCAGTCAGCAATTGTTAATTGTTATTGACTACCACCTATTCTAGACCAGACTACACCATCTCAATACTATTATGCTCAGAATACGACTACAACACAATCATCAAACATCCCCCCATTGCTACAATGGCCATTGACTCTATCAGAACAAACATCCGAGGTCCAACCAAACAACCCCTGTCATGGGTTAAAAATTTGAAGAAGAAAAAAGCCAAATCCAGATAGACGCCAATGCTAAAATGCTGTTTCCCCACGCCCTACAACCAACAGTTTTCCATTGAAGACCTTCTATCTATGGTCATCCTCGCATCACCGTTACACGTACATGTGACTGCTCGGCATACAAGCATCCTCCTCCCCTCCGGAACACCCGGCGTTTATGTGCTGCACTGTCCTTGCTTGCAGCTTGCAGGAGTTTGCAGAAAAGAGAGGGAGGAAACGTTTCAATCCTTGATCCATGACCATGACCCATGACAGAAGCCAAGATGACTTGGCTTGAGAGGGGGGCTTGGTTTAGCTGACGGGACCAACCGCAAATGAGCAAGACAACATGGGTAGTGTAAGAAACAAATCCCCTCATCTCGTTCCATCCTGCAGAAATCTACATACTACATACAGTAAGTACCTAGCCTGGAGGAGATGCATACAGTAGCTTGAACCCCTCTCTCGGAAATAGCATTGCGGAGCCGCGGGTGGCACCATGATCGGAGAGCTAATGCGTGTCTAGAAGCAGTCAAGTTCTATCCATCGGCTTATTTCTTCTTTAGTGGCCCTACAGATCCCTGGTGTTTCATCAGGCAGCAGAATAAAAATCCATGCAAACATTAAGCTAAGCTAAGCTAAACTAAACTATTGGAATACCCAAGTACTAGTACATACACACAAGCAATCAACTGCCCGCTCACCTTCCTATCTACTCGTTGGTCCAGCCCTTGGACATCTCAACCGCCTTGGTCCAACGACCAAAACGCTTAGTCGCCTCTTCCTCGGCAATCTGCGGCTTGAAGATGGTACGGCCCTGGGTGTTGACCTCCTTCAAGTCATCAAAGCTCTTCCAGATGCCCACGGCGAAACCCGCTGCAATGGCCGCCCCCAGTGCTGTCGTCTCACGCATACCAGGTCTGTTGACCGGGATTCCAATAAGATCTGACTGGGTCTGTAAAGCCAAGTGTTAGCAAAATCATTCTTTTCAAATGTATCAAGTGGAGACAAGACATTGGTAACGTCTTACGTACCTGCATGATCAGATCCGAGTTACACATGCCACCATCGACCGCAAGCTCGGTCAAGGCATGTCCGCTGTCCTTCTCCATCGAGTCGAGAATGGCCTTTGTTTGAAAACACGTCGCCTCAAGCGTCGCTCTCGCAATGTGCCCGCGCTGCGTGTACGCCGTGATACCAAAAATGGTGCCTCGCGCATCGTCAATCCAGTACGGCGCAAACAGGCCGCTAAAGGCCGTAACAAAGGTGCACCCACCATTGTCCTCCACCGTCTCGGCCAGAGCGCTCAGCTTGGACGATGACTCGATGAAGCCAAAGTTGTCCACAAGGAACTTGACACTGGAGCCCGCTACCGCGATGCTGCCTTCCAGGGCGTACATGGTGTTGCCCTCGCCAAAGTCAAAGGCCACGGTTGTCAAAAGGCCGTGCGATGAAATAACAGGCTTTGTGCCCACATTGTAGAGCAAGAAGCAGCCTGTGCCGTATGTGTTCTTGGCGAGACCGGGGGTGAAGGCCTTCTGTCCAACAAGCGCTGCAGACTGGTCGCCCAGACATCCGGTGATCTTGACTCCCTTGAGAGACGTGCCAGCCAGTGTTCCGTAGGCTTTGTTATCCGAAGACCGCACAATTCTTGGCAGCGTAATCTTGGAAACATCGATACGGAACCAGTCAAGAATGTCCTCGTCATACTCGAGAGTCTCAAGATTCATAAACATGGTTCGTGACGCATTTGACGGGTCAGAAACGTAGACATCGCGATCAGTCGCACCGTTGAGCTTGTACGTCAACCAGGTATCGACAGTTCCAAAAGCCAGAACACCACGCTCGTATGCATCTTTGACTTCTGGAATATTGTCCAGAAGCCAGAGCAGTTTGCTCACGGATGGGTATGTGGAGAGAGGAATACCGCATCGTCCGATCAGCTCGCTGGAGCCAAGACGGCGCTTGAGACGGCGCACAAGATCTTTTGCGCGTGTGTCTGTCCAGACGATGGCGTTGTGCAGAGCTTTGCCAGTCGTCTTGTCCCAGACGACAGTTGTCTCTCGCTGATTTGTGATACCAACGGCTTTGATCTGCTCTCTCGAGTGCCCTTGGCTCTCAAAAGTTTCAATTGCACCGTCAATGCACTGCTCAACAGAGCTCACAAGCTCCTCAGGATCATGCTCGTGCCATCTGAACAAAAAATTAATTACTGCTCAAGAGACCACATCGTTGTTGATCTGACTTACCCAGGATGAGGATAGTACTGCTTGAATTCAAGCTGATGCGTGGCAACAACGTCGCCACTGGTGTCAAAGATCAGGAAGCGCGAGCTTGTAGTGCCCTGATCAATGGCACCAATAAAGGCAGTGTTTGACTTTCCGTTGAGGAGAGGCATTATGCAGTGTAGTGCAGTGCAATCCTGTAGCAGATCGCAGAAAGAAGGTTGTGGAGAAAGGATCGTTCAGATGGGGCAAAGGCAACAAATGTAACAGTGACAAATAAGTCTGACGGATCTGGGCGTGTAAAAGATCACCTTATAAAGTTTCAATGGGGGAATGCATCTCGAACAGGCGCAATCCCTTGGTAGGCCTTAAGTATGTACGTGCTTCGGTATCCAATTACCAACAAACACCGAGTTCCAAGACTCTCTCGTGCAAACCTCCCAATTCAGAGGCATCTCGGGAAACCGTTTCCCATTCCCGCCGTCTCCCCTCTTCCCCCAAGAGATTGCCCAGCTGCGGGGTTCCCAAGCCTTGTCAGACGGAAAAGATGCACGAAATGAGTACGAATGAATCCTTCTCTTACACACCCTTGTCGACATAGACCCTTGTGGGTTGCACATAACCAACATGACTTTCCTCTTCGAGCCTGTAAGCTAAGCCTCGGCTTGGGGACACCGAATTACAGGCCATGTCACAAGACACGCACAGCCCATCGGGAATCCCACAAGCGAACGGCTAGATAAATGAGTGATATACTTATCCAATGTATCTGTACTGTTAGTACATAGTAGCGTAAGAGAAGAAGAGGACAGGGGGTTGGGTGAAATGTTACATTTCCCCGCAGTGCACTAGGGGAAGCACAATCTCCATGTTCCAGAAGCTTGATTCGGATCCGCTTGTCACCTCATCGCATACATGCGGGGCCATATAACTTTGACCATACCTTATTTCTGAGCCAAGTCAACCAACCAGACCAGTTTGACCTCGGTCGACCGGGAAGATTGCAAATCCTTTCCCAACTTCTGTTTTAGAGTCTGGGGTTGTTTGAGATGAGATAGATGTGTGGAGAATAGAACCGCACCAGTCTCGACCGTTCTGCCCCTCTTATTCACTACCAGCCTTTCGGTGTAAGCATCCTGATCAGAGCAAACATGTCGGATTCTGATATCCCATAGCGGACCTTGTCTTTTGTTTTCGGTGGTGTGCCGCCGAGCGACATATTGTTGACAAAATTCTCCTCCGCGCATGATCATGTCCAAGCAAAGTTTTGTCCCGGACGCCATCTTGGCCCGTTGCTGTGCCATGGTCCGATTCCATCGGAACTACTCGCTGACCTTTTCCTCCTCCCCCTCTTTAACCCTAACCCGGGATTGCCTACCCCCTAGCCCAATGCTCGTAAGCCCGGACTTGGGACAAAGACAGGCGTTCGCAGCTTCGGTAAATCGACATGTTATGTTGGTGTTTTTGAATACCGAGAGTCGCAGAGAAAGCCCTTGGCCGTAACGGGAACGAGGGGCAAAAGCACCACCTTGGGATGCATCCTGTCCTTTGCTGACCATAAATTGTAACGTAATCCCCAGCAATGCCGAGCAAAGTGGATGACGAACGCCAATCTTGACTGTAACCTGTCGCTCTTGCATCCTGTTGCCAACATTTCTCATCCCAACCCATTCTTCTTCCCTCTGCAACCTCACCTCTTTTGATTGTTTCAAGGATGCCCATCTCTACCATCAACGACTCCATCTCTGAGTCTTCAGTCCACAAGTCTTCCATCCCAACAAAGGTCGAGATGAGCCAGAATGAAAAGTATAGTGAGGCGCCTAGTGAGGCGCCTACAATCCCACCCCCACCCGAGCAGTATGCTTGGAGCAGAATAAGGGAGAACTGTCAGGATGCCTTTTCTGAGTTCTTTGGTACCTTTATTCTTCTCCTCTTTGGTGACGGTGTCGTTGCCCAAGTTGTGCTCAGTCGTGGAACAAAGGGTGATTATCAGAGTATCTCATGGGGCTGGGGGTAAGTTGCTTCTTGTCTTTGTTGATAAAGCTCGTTACTGACGTGGACTCAGTCTCGGTGTCATGCTTGGAGTGTATGTCGGAGGTAAATCGGGTGGTCACTTGAATCCAGCCGTGACTCTGGCCAATTGCTTATTCAGAGGTCATCCCTGGCGAAAGTTCCCCGTGTATGCCGTCGCTCAAGTCCTGGGTGCCATGGCTGCTGCAGCCGTCGTGTACGGCAACTACAAGTCTGCCATTGACGCCTATGAAGGTGGTCCCGGTATTCGTACTGTTATTGGCGAGAACGCGACCGCTGGAATATTCTGCACTTATCCTGCTGAGTTTATGACACGCACTGGCATGTTCTTTTCCGAGTTCATCGCCAGCACGATTCTGCAGTTCGTCATCTTTGCCATGGCGGATAGTGCCAACATTGGTGCTGGTCCATTGATGCCGCTGGGTCTGTTCTTCCTGATCTTCGGTATCGGTGCTTGCTTTGGTTGGGAGACTGGTTATGCCATCAACTTGGCTCGTGATTTCGGTCCTCGTTTGGTTTCGTACATGCTCGGATATGGGAGTGAAGTATGGTCTGCTGGCGGGTACTATTTCTGGGTGAGTCGAAGTCCATATCGTAAGGGGAATATTTTTACTGACAGTTCTCCAGATCCCTATGGTAGCTCCATTTCTTGGCTGTGCTTTCGGTGGTTTTCTGTATGATGTGTTCATCTTCACTGGACCCAGCCCTATCAACACGCCCTGCATGGGTTTTGGTCGTCTCGTGAGCCCTCGTCGATCGACCTGGTCCAACACATACAACGTAAACTCCCCAGTGTAGGCTCGCTCGTGTATTCAAGGGGGCCGGGTTCTTTCATGGTGAAGATGAGGTGTTCCGGGGAGTCATTTTATTTGAAGATCGTGTCACGTTGATGTATTGAGATTCGTCTCGACTTGAACCTGACAAACCCGCATCAATCGCTTAGCGTGAGAAACACGTCGCGTCGTTCTGGATTTTTTGTTCGTCATTGGTGTTGGCGCGAAATGACGTAATGATAAGACATAGCCTAGTGTAGAGAAGAAGCTCATGCTGTTACTCAAAGTGCTCCGAAACATGGTCGTGATCGATGAATAGTGTCGGAGGGTTGAAGCTTTATCGTATTTATCTGTACTTGTATAAATGTCAGATATTTTTCGACTCGATTTAAATTATTTTACATCGTGGACATTTGTGTCAAGCACTCTCGTTGTCAGATACGCTGGCTTGGTACACTCACAAAGTTCAATCCACCAACCCTATACCGTGGACATGTGTCGCAATTCCATCAGCCATGCTGACGACTTCTCGTCCGTTTCGAATGCGAAAAGTCCATTGCAAGACTCGTGATGATTTTCACTGAGAAAAAGAGAAGGAGTTCGTTCGTACAATAAGGTGTTGGGGGATATGTCGTTGTTGTTGTTGCTGTAAGTAGAGTCAACTCTGAACCATTGCCCAACTTAATCCACCAGTGAGGACGAGGGACCATCAGCTTCACCAAGTGATTAGTGGGAAATTAGCCGTGCCTCTGAAGCCACAAAGACGATGCATGGCTGAAATGCAATTCTTTTGAACAAAATCCATATTCTGGTAATTCCCGCATGGCGAGACCTCAGTCTCTTTTTAGTTAAATGGTCACAACATTGGTGAGTCTTTCCACGGTTTCCCCAAAGTTGATGTCTCCGGCTGAAGGTAGACAGAAATATGGACTACTCGGCTCGAGGTGTAGAAAAATAGCACCGTAATAACAAACCCAGATAGCCCGAGGTTTGACCCTATTATTATGACTGGTCTCTCTCTAGCTGTTATGCTTTCTTACTGCCCCCCGAAGTCGGGGTTTCCCCTCCTGAACGTGGGGGCGGGTGATTAAACTCACAGAGTAAACTCCGGATCGGAGTGACCCGTCGGACTGGACGATCGATGATCCGATGACCACTAGCCTGAATCTGGTCCGGAATTGGTATCAATCTCGGGCTTTGGACACCGAGCTGCATAAACCCAGGGGTAAAATCTCGATGTCAACGTCAGCACGCTCGGTATTCTCACCCCGAATTGCATACGCGGCGTGCACCATCAATGAGGCTCAGGACCACCCGGGATTCCTATTCAAGCCATGCGGCGCCATTCGAGACGTTTATTGAACAGCTTTTTACGTTTGTCTGCGGGTCATCTCAGGTCAGATGAACGCTTTTCTTTTTTTACTCGCAGGGTAAAGTGGTCTTTCTCTCATTCCAGGACAGTGTTCTGTACTGCCGGCATAGCCTAATTCCGCAGTGCGTCCTCACTGTGCAGCACTCAAGTCAACCCCCAAACTTGCCAAAAACTTGTTACAGTGTCCATGATATCAGACTCGAGTAAACGACCCATTTCCAACTCCGCTAATTTATGGACACACTCTCATCATCCTCCGTGATCGTCGTCTACTATACACTCTTATAAACCCTTTGGCCATTTCTTTGTCGCTTTGGTCTTTGACTTTATCTTTATCCCCAGACTTCATCTCCAGCTTTTCTCCAACTTCTCCCTATCCTCCCCCAACGGTTGCCACCTTTTTTTTCTGCGTGCGCCAAACCTCTGCCATAGCGCACAAGAGCAACCCCCAAACCACAAACCACAACCACACATACACAAGATGCAACAAAGATTACGGTCGATGAAGCGCCCTCTGCTCCTTGCAGCTGCGGCTACCACAACTCTCGCTGTCGGAGGCGGCTACTACGCAACCCGCAACAAAACTCACATCGTCGACAAGCCCCTCGTCCCTCTCAAGCGCGACTCAACAGGACGCATCGTCCCTCCCACATTCAGCGCAACAAAAGCCCGCGCCGAAGCCCTCGCTGAACTGCGTCGCAGCGGCCAGCCCGATAAAGACACTGAGTACGATCTCCTCATCATCGGTGGTGGTGCTACAGGAACAGGAATTGCTATCGATGCCATCACCCGTGGCCTCAAGGTCGCCCTCGTCGAGCGCGATGACTTCTCCTCTGGTACAAGCTCCAAGAGCACAAAGCTCGTCCACGGTGGCGTTCGATATCTAGAAAAGGCTGTTTGGAACCTTGACTACGGTCAATTGCAACTGGTCATGGAGGCTCTCCGCGAGCGCAAGACTTTCCTGAACATTGCGCCCCATTTGTCCAGCTCGCTGCCCATTCTGCTGCCCCTCCAGAAGTGGTGGGAAGCGCCCTACTTCTGGGCCGGCACCAAGGCCTACGATCTTCTCGCTGGCTCCCAGGGTCTCGAGAGCTCCTACTACATGAGCAAGAACAAGGCCCTTGAGGCTTTCCCCAAGCTTCGACAGGAGAACATGGTTGGTGCTCTGGTCTACTACGATGGTCAGCACAACGACTCCCGCATGAACGTCGCTCTCGCTATGACGGCTGCGCAATATGGTGCTACTGTTCTTAACCACGTTGAGGTTACTGGCCTCGAGAAGGATGCCAACGGTAAGATCAACGGCGCTCAAGTCCGCGATGTCCTCGCTTCCAAGAACGGCGACTCTGCCAACGCCGAGTCCTTCAAGGTCCGCGCCAAGGGTGTCGTCAACGCTACCGGTCCCTTCACCGATGCTATCCACCAAATGGATGACCCCTCTCGCAAGCCCATCGTCGCTCCGGCTTCAGGTGTGCATGTCATGCTCCCCAAGGACATTTGCCCCAACGGTATCGGTCTCCTCGACGCTGCTACCTCTGATGGCCGTGTCATCTTCGTCCTTCCCTGGCAGGGATTTACCCTCGCAGGTACTACCGACAACCCATGTGAGGTTGAGCGCGCACCCGTTGCTCAGCAGAACGATGTCGATTTCATTCTCCGCGAAGTCAGCAAGCTTCTGAAACCCGAGTCTGCCCTTTCCCGCAAGGACGTCCAGGCTGCTTGGTCTGGTAAGTTATATCCCAGTCAATTGAACTACACACAATACTAACATCTACAGGTATCCGACCTCTTGTCAAGAACCCCAACGCGAAGAACACCGAATCCCTCGTCCGAAGCCACCTAGTCACCACCTCTCCCTCTGGTCTTCTCACCTGCGCTGGTGGCAAGTGGACTACATACCGCGAGATGGCTGAAGATACTGTCAACGAGGCTGTCAAGCTGTTCCATCTCAAGCCCCAGGCCATCTCTATGCCCGACATTAGCGGTGCCAACGCCAGCGGTTTCACCACCTCTGGCCTCTGCTGCACTCGCAACATTCCTCTCATCGGCGCTCACGGATACTCTACATCTCTGGCCTCTCAGCTGATGGAGATGTACCCCATCGACGCTGATGTTGCCGACCACCTTGCTCACAACTACGGTGACCGCGCCTGGACTGTCCTCTCCACCAACCCCTCTCTTAACAAGCGCCTCGTTTCTGGTCTTCCCTACCTTGAGGCCGAAGTCGCTCATGGCATCCGCAATGAGGCTGCTTGCACAGTCGCCGACATCATCGCCCGCCGCACCCGTCTCTCATTCCTCGACTCTAGCAAGGCTCTTCAGGCTCTCCCCCGAGTCATCGACATTGCTGCTACTGAGCTCCAATGGTCCAAGGCTCGCAAGGCGCAAGAGAAGGCTGACAGCATTGCTTTCCTCGCCTCCATGGGTCTCGAGCAGAAGACCGACGCACCTGTCCAGGCCTCTCAGGAGGAGCGCATGCCCGCTCGGCAAATTGAGCACAGCCAACAGCGCCCTGCTCGCGTCGGCGGTCTCGATGTTGACCTGAACGGTCTTGGCAGCACTAGCTCCTACAGCAAGTCCCGCGACGACTAAAAACTGGAGTGAGAAGTGTATTTCCTTTGTTTCAAGACATGGCATATGTAGCATATAGAAGATTCCCAGGCATAGGAGATTGTGTTACAAAAGCACGGCGTATAGATGCAGGATCTGGTACCCTTTTGGGCTGAACAAGGAGTTACGGCTTTTCCTTGGTAATTACTTTTAATTAATGAGTACTTTTACGATCACATTCTGACCTCTTTCTTCTTTGCGATGGTGTTGTAAATATTACATGGTGGCATGATTGTACAATACTACTAAAACTGTCCCGTTAATTGATCTCCGTCCAAATATTTGTTCTGACGCTACTCTGAACTCCCCCACGGTCGATCGATTAGAGCCGGACCTTATTCCCCGCAAATAAATCCGGTTTGGAGAAATCCCCATTTGATCGTCGATGTTTCTTCCCAGCATCCCCATAAAAGGAGGCTCCATTACATCAGGACCCATCCGGAGCCCCAGATTTAACACACATCGTGACATTTGCATTGTGACGTAGTTTTACAGAAATGTACGGGTCCTTTATACGTAACGTGTATCATCTTTTGTCCTCTTGACGTTGTTTTCGGGTTTCCTCAATGGGTATGGCGGTTTGGATGTCTTGGCGGTAGATTGCATGGCAGTAAAAGAGATCTGCAGAAGGTATCGGAGATTTGGTGCCCAGATATATTTGCAACGTGCCTAACCCTCGGGGTATCAGATAAGTCAATACAAGATTGTAGATGGAGCAATTTATGCAGTTAAGATGCGACTTTGAGGCTGCTTACCTTGCCATCCTAAAGCTTAGGTCGATATCATTTCTATTCGCCGCCCTGGCTCGTGTTGTGGAAGCACTTCCTGCTCATTTGTTTGTGCATAAAAGAGATGTTATAAAAACAGATCCTGAGACACTATCGATCTCATATGCAGCTACCTACTCCACATATTTTTAGAGTTTTCCCCAGCTTTGTTAAGAATCAGGCTTCTGCCACATCTGAGGCCTGATACCGTTGTCTCTATAAACCTTCCAAAGAAACTTGACGGTCGACGGACGGGGAGATTATGCGACTCGGTGGTCTCGAACGTGTGTCAGTAGCGGAGACCTCGTGCTACAGAAGCATCGGAGCCATGGTGCGTGTGTTGTGCGACAACTGCGCGCTACTCAGTTAAGACTGCCTATGACTTAGTAAATATCGACATGTAGAGAGAGAACATGGTTTTAGATATTCCATTCTGGCATCCCAGCTTACAAAAAATAGTTAATAATGATGCTTTTGGCGTTGTTGATACCATGTAGCCAGTGCATCTTTCCGAGAATATCTCTGAGACTTGATCGATGCTTAGCGAGCTTTTCATCTGAGTCTAAGGGTTCAGGCTGGTGAGACTATAGTACCGTGAGTCTGGTATGATAGCACTAAGAATGAATGCTGTAATACCGCTGTCAGAAAAGGGGAAAGTCAAGGCGGGCAAGTATGTTAAAATATAGGAGGTGTCAGGCTCAAAGAACATATTATCTGACTTGAGATCAGCTGGCTCGTAGAAGCAGTTGAGTTCATCGGGATGTATTATCGGGATGTATTATCGGAGAGTGAATCACAGTCGCGTGAGGTTTGTGCAGCCATGGATGATTTCATGCCGCCTCCCGAAGCCAGCACCAACTGCCTCTTATGGAACATAGCTGACAAGCAAAGTCCATAAGAGTTTCACTCACCACACACTACCTAGACTATCACGACATAAAAGTCTCTCTCTTGCCATTAGAGATTGATCTTACTTAGTCGCCCGCAAATCCGCCCGATTTGGTCCTACTGGCAGCATCAGGCTGCCACTGTCACTGTTACTGCCAGCTCGAGTCGCGACTGCCTTTTTCAGAATTGTTACGCGCTAGTGCCGCACCTGCCTTCTCACTTCACAGGCTGTTCTATCTTTGTGGCCTCACCTCCTAAGGTAGTAGCCACCTTCGCCTTCCCCTTCACCCTCCTCTGTCGCTCGCTCTTCATCATTCGGCCACGAGTGCAACCCCACACTGCCAGTCTTCTGCACCAGAGGTCTACCGGTCACCGGCCTGAACTTTACTGCAGATACCTTTGCATCTTTCGATCGATCTTCATCTCTGCTTGATCCCGTCCTCATCTCTCATTCACCTTGTCCTACCACCCACTCCCTTTACAACCAATGCGGCAGCAATCATGCCTGCGCTATCTGTGCCACGCCCTTACGACGGCTACCCTAGTCGTGTGCTCTCTGTGTTTCGCCGGTTTCATGACCTCACTGGAGAATGGCCATGGCAACTAGTCGAATATTTCGAGCCGCGTTTTTGGAGCTACCAATTGGTGTATCGTTTCTATAGCCTCATCAAAAACGAGCTTCCGCGTACAAGCTCTGTCACCCTGGACGACCTCGTCAAGTATCTATTTGACAAATCTGCCCAGCACCCTATGTCGACGTATCGATGCGTGCTCAGCAACAAGGTCATCGGTCAGGCCGTTGAATGGATGGGCGAGAAGCGACAGGAGCTTATCCGTGACTTTCGATACGAAACTCGGCGAAGGAGTGCTACAATTGTCCGGGACACAGGACCAGTCCAAGGTAAGCTGGCGATGTTCCCCGTGCGTCCATACGAATACTGAAGAAACCAAAAGCCAGTAGCTCACGCAAACGATCTGCTGAGGGGGCTGTGAGCAACGAAGAAACCCGAGCCCCTACAGCATTCGCGCAGAAGCGCCTCATGGTGACCTTCAAATTCCCGCCAAAGCCTGTCAGAGACTCCATTACAGTCGAAGGCGATGAGTCGGATCAGATTGCTACCTATGGGTCCATCAACCAACCTCATGCTGGACAATCCAACGTGCACTCACAAACCGGGTTGATTACCCCTATCGGAGAGAACGGCTTTGCAGAGGAGTCCCCTTTCCTAGACGTCACGGTAAGTGCAAACTGGCCTTGCATAAGAAAGGACTATTGCTAACCCCGACCGCAGTTCAAAACATTTGAAGAAGCACAGAAAGCCTACACCGCTTACCTTAAGGGTGAAATAACCACCTCGGGCAACGTCATCCGTCGTTCAGAAGACCAAATTGAAAACACTCGACGCCGTCACCGCAATCTTGTTCAAAAGATACTTCAGGATACCGCTACAAAGGATGACGTCGCCTCTGAAGTTGCCGAAGCTCAACAACGGGTACACCACGCCAAAGAACTCCATAGTAACGAAGCAGAAGCGCTCCGAGAAGCCCGTCGCCGTGCGATTTCGAACCCATCGGCTGCTGAATCAGCCCGGGAAATAGCAGAGCTTGCCCGCCGTGAAAGAGAAGCCGGCCAGCAGCAAGAAGCCCAACGTGCTGTCGTGGAAGCTAAGCAAGGAGTTCTGGTTCAAATTATGACCGTGCTCAAGAAGACAGAAACCGAGGCCGCGGTCCTGTCTGATAAACTGATCGAATTAGGCGAGGCCAAAGAAACCGAGGAGAAGAATCAACACGACCTGACTATCTTATGTCGTCTCATCCGTTTGGGTCCCAAGCTTGTTGATCTTCTTGATGAACTTTTGGGTGACCAAGACATTGATGAATGGTCACGGGAAAAGGTGCTTGATATGGGACAGTTTGAGGACTAGGCTAGGACGGATGTATGTGAAGTGATAGACGGGAAGTATCGAGATCTGAAATTGGAATCGTGGAACATTATGAGGCGCAGCGGTCGGACCTCCTGAAAAGGATTGAGGATACATTTTGGGGCGTGATTGCTTCTTGGTCTAGAGATGGAACTGCAAGATCCCTACATGACGCTGCTTGTAACAATCTTGTCTTTTCGGAGACTAGGTAGATAATAGTCAATTGCCTTGAAGATGAATATAGGCCATGAGGATAAAACCCAGCTTTCAACTTATGTCCTAAATGTAGACAACACATATCACTTCCCGGTTTTATGATGGTGCTCTACCTGGTCGATTGTGGCAGTATTGGGTGTGAGTTATGGAAGAACCTTGTTCGTTTATTGGAGTGAATTCCACAATCTGCTGTCTAAATAGACAGCCAGATTCATTCTAAAGGTAATGAAGTGTTTAGTCTGTGCTTTATACATTATAGGCCCTGATGGTACTTTGCGCTCCCGTGTCCATCTCACAAGTCATCCCAGCCAAGGATCCCAACATGGCATGAATAATGATATCCGAAGAGATTATCATAGTCGCTGAGGCGCTCGTCCTCGATCTCGTCTCTAATGCATCTGGCAAAATCGAGAGAGCTGCTGTTGGGGTTCCATGCGTCAGGTGGCAGCCTTGTGTGAGAGTCTGTCCAGTGCTCAGGATGCTGGGGATCGACCTCGAGAAGCTTTCTGTCGCTAGCGGAGAAGGCTTCCAAATGACTTTTATCATTATATATCGCCTCAAAAGCTGGAGCGTCCTTTCTCCGTTTGTGGCCATGGTCGATAATCCAGATTGCACTCAGGGGATCGGAATCGAGAGCCGCACGTGTGAGGGTGCGCAAAACAGAGTAATCCCATTCTCCCTCCTTCGAGTCCCACCATTCCGGATTCAACTCGATGCCTATATGATAAATGCCTCTGCCGCCCAACGTACTCGCTCCGAAGCTGCTATCAGAGCCAATTTTCCTCCAATCGATATCGTCCACGGAATCGATCTGTAAGACAAAGAGGTCTCGACGAGGGAGAACTGTGAGGTGGTGGAGAGGGGATCCGACGAAATTGCGTCGATTCGATTCTCAAGTTCTTCGCTGGAGATGGAGGCACTGTCATTCCAATCTGACTGGCGGAAATGATTCTCCATAATGGATCTGGATTCTTTGCAGGCGGTCCACATGCCGCCGTCAATCAGATATGTTGAGACGTTTTTGCGGGGGACATCTTTTCTGACGCTGTCAAAATAGTGTAGTGGCGAGAGTTCGCAAAATGTCGACCCGCACCACTCTCTCGATACCATTACTCGCATCTCCGAAAGAGATTTCTTGGTAGAGTCACAATGGCTGAAAATGTGCACTCCTGGTCGATCATCTCGAATAACAAGTTTCCAGATCTGAACTCTGAGTTCTGTAGGCAAATCAGGGAATCGGTTGAAAGTTGTCATTTCGGCGTATCAAAGAAATGATTTCAATGCTGCAAGAAAAATAATATTGCTTTGAGAGTGGTGGTGGAAGAAAATGATGGCAAATGATTCGGTTTCTGGACACGCATGATGGAAGAGGAGAGAGAAATGAGGTTAGAAAAGAATACGCAGCGTTTATAGGTACACCTGTTACTCATCCTCAGGTCTTGAAAACATATTTGTCCCTTACCCAGGCAAGTTCAAGGATTTTTCTAGCAGGAAAGCTAAATCATTAACCTTAACTGCTTCGTACACACACAAATACTTAAGTAAACTTAAAGTCACCAATCTACGCAGGGAAATTTTGCCTACCTTTGGAGTGAACCCTGAGAGTATATAGGTATCTAGCACAGCTGTACTTGCCAGATCCAAGGATCTTTGAGTATATGTCCTTGGGGTAGCGCACAACAATCGGGCACAAAAATGAAAAGACATAAACCAGTGAGAGGGTGGAAAGCTTTTACAAACTTTTAGCAAATCAATAAAATGTTTCGAATTCACTACGCCTCGGAAATGTCTGCAGGATATGCCATTGCATTATCACAATCTACAGGATTCCAGGCTGTGCATACAGTCAGGAACCTTATGATCGGTCACGATGATTTCAATGAGTCACTGTTGCTTGTCAATACTCGGAATAACAAGACCTTTGACCAGAGCTGACAGCATAAGAGATGACGAGCCTTACCTACTACTTTATGATAGTTTAGGTTTAACTTATGCTACGCTTACGACTTGAGATGAGTCATGTGGTCTTTAGGTACCCAACGTCGTGGCAATAGTGTCTCACGTGTCACGATCAAGATGGTTGGATATGCCGACAAAAAGGGGCTGCAGCCCCGGCGATATCTATTGATTTCACTACCTCCGCCCGCTGCCATCGATCATAATTTGATGTTCGTGGGATGCGTACCGAACAGTCTATCAGGTAGGCCAGTAGGGTATTGTACTTCATCGTTCATCTTTACTATGAAAAGGTTAGTCGAATAAAATCTGAGCAGGTATTAAACTGTGTACATACCGCAGCACGGCTCTTCCAGAGCTAAACAACGAACTGATATAGCAATATAATCAGGGTTTGCGTTGCGTCTTACAAGCACGGGCGATGTGCCACTGTACTTGGTTAATATAGGTAGATGCGAAGGACATGGGTAATAGACTTACAGCTGCCATGGCCTCGGCAAACCGATCATTCCTCTATCAGAGGGTCTGATAACCACTCACGTTCTTGTTTTCGGTCATTCTGAGAATAGGAGTTTGTTCATCCTGTTGGGGACGCGCAGAGTGATGATGTTGTGGAAGAAGAAGAAAAAATGGGAAAAGGGGAGAGTTGCACCCCCACCTTCCGCGCCCTCTAGAGAGTAGAGGTAGTTAGGAAGCTGTGCATGTGAACAGCGCGCCTTCCATGTGCAAACAACGGACTACGAGAAATGACAGGCGCAGGAAGATGAGCAGACAATCAAACTGCCACCTGCCTGCCACCTGCCTGCCACCTGCCTGCCACCTCTCGACCTTACATCAACAACGTTCATCTCGCGGCGAGAAAAAATAATTCTCTCTCACGCGAATGAAGATTAGGTGCGTTCATTGTACGCATATTACTGCTAACAATAATAGTCACGATGCATTCCCACACAATGAACGCGACTCCCCTCCTTCACCCCTCTTGTCCACCGTCGATCGTAAACAAGGCGATCAAGCATCAAAGAGCAAGCGACTAAACGCAAAGCCCGAGATCTGCGCAGAAGGTGACCCAAGATCGATCCCGATGATCTCAAGGGTTCACGGGGGACTCGGCAAGCATCTCAAGGTCGATAGGCAAGTACACCTCGACATATTTGGGAGTTGTGGTAACTATGATAGTACTATCCACAACTGTTGTCCTCAGCTTGAATATTTCGAAGATGTTGAGAACCTCGAATGGGATAAAGTTGGGGCTGCTTTGAAAGAACGAAGTTGATTGCCCCGGAACATCTTGCAAAGGGCAGACTCCCAGCGAGTCAGTTTGCAAATTGCAAAGACAAAGCAAATTATCAACAAGTTCTTGTCAGCGGCTGGTATGGATACGACTTGCCTATATTGGCCGAAAACGTCGTGACGATGGTGAACAAGCTGCACAAAGAGCTGAAGTCTCCTTCGAACATACCAGTCAAGATTCCTGATAGCTCCTGCGAAGAGGGCGAGTGGGACGACCTGAAAAAGGAAGTTCTGCGATTGGTATCTCTCTGCTGACGAATGCTACGATTCTATCGGTCTGGCGCGCACCTGAGTGTCTTCGTGAGCTGGGTCAGAAGGGTTTACATTGGAAGCACAATGGACCCGGTCGGAATGGGCTTATTCCTATAGCATTCAAATACCTTTGGGGCTGCCCTCTGTCTGTCAAAGAAGAGGTGTCGGCGGGCGGCGAAGTCGGGCTCCGCAACCTCCACGTGGTGCCGCCTGGGAACCTGGCTATGCCAGAGCCAGTGCAGAGACGCGTACTTGGATCCTAAAGGATGTGAAATTAGGCCCTAAGAGATTCAAGAGAAAGGCTATATGACCTAAGCTGGCATAAATCGACGGAGTAGCGTATCTCTCATGCTGTCAAATTCGAGCTTTCTGTTCTATACGGCAAGCATCTAGTTTTTGCCTTGTACCTCGACCACTGTCGCTTCATGAGCTGATCTTTTTGTAGAAATACCCGTTTGTGCAACGTTGTCCTTCGCTCGACAATTTCACAATGATGAACCAAAAATAGCGAGACTTTTATTTGAACGCAAATCAAATGTTGATCCGACAACAAAACGTCACTTTGGTGTTCCGCGTGATGGTGTCTCTGTCTCTGTTGCGGCTGAGGACAAGAGTGCGTTCAAAACAGTAAGCAAAGCGAAGTGGCTGTCATGAATTGACGAGTAAGGCGCCACGAAGAAAGGCTTTGGTGTTGACAAGGCGTTTTCAGGGTCGCAGTGTTGGTATTTGTGCCTTGTGGAAGTCACACTAACAGTTCAGCTGGATGCGTGGACCGGTCCAGACCTCGGACTTTACAATGCTACGAAGAGGAATATTTAATCTCCCATGCTGCCACTGAAGATAATTCTTCTCTAGTCGTGCAAATAAAACTCATATCACCATTGAAAATTAAAGGAAGAGATCGCCAAGTATCTAAAAGCCAAGATGGCAGCTAGTGCTCCGTTTTACAACAACTACCAGTCACCTCCACCAGGTCATCAGCCTGGTCAAATCCCACACGCACAGCATGCACAGTACCCGCAAGCTCCAGGGCAAACACCTCAAGCTCACCAAGCTCATCAATCACCTCAATTCCAGCACTATGTAGCTAACCAGCAACCCAACTATCAGTCACCTCCAGGTCAGCCGGTGAACCAGATCCCGCAGAGTCCACAAGCCTATGCCTCACAATCGCCTCAGGGTCAATACCCTGTCCAGCATCAGATCCCAGGTCAACAACACCATTACCAGTCATCTGCACACGGTCCTCAGTTTCATCAATCTCCTCAAGTCCAGCACCCTGGTCTGCCTCAACAACACACGTTTAATCAACAGCCTACCCTCCAAACAGTGCCTTACGGTGTCGCAGCACCGCCAACGGCGACTCAGCATCAACAACAGTACCAGCAACAAACAGCTCAATTTTCTGCCCCGCCTTTAGCTTCAACTTCAGCTTCAGCTCAAGGCCAGCTGCAGGCAACTGCCCAGTCACTTTTAAAATCGGGAAAGGGCTTCTTGGGTAACATCGCTAGCAACATCAAGTCCAAATACCCTGCCACCTCGAATGCCACGGCACCTTCATCCACGACTTCGTACACGGGCGAAGCACCGAAACCGACGTATAACCCTGCACAACACCCTACCCAGACGCCCTTGAGCCCCACAAACTCATTCCCTCAAGGATATGGCCAAAGTCAACAGGCGATCCCTCAGCATGCATCACCGACACCACAGCAAAGCATCCCGCCCAGTGCCCCAGGCTATCCTCCCGTCTCGCATCAAGGTTCGTCTCCACAGCGGCAAGGTATTCCTGGGCAGTTGTCTCAACAAGGATATCATGTCCCTCAACAGTTGCACCATCAAATACAGGCTCCTGCAAATGGAGTCGCTGGGGCTCAATCTGCTACCTCCCAGCCGCCAGTTCATTCGCTAGGCGCAGCTGCTTTACCATATCCACAGCCATCGCCGCATCACCAGCAATCGGACCCATATGCACCGACAGCTCCAACCCAAGCCACTCAACCTGTCGCTCAGGTCGCGCCATATGGTGTCTTGCCTGCGTACGGACAGAGCCCCTCGCAAGTCATCCCGCAGCAGCAAAACGACCATAGTCCTTCTTCCCATGGAAACCCACCGCCATCGTGGCCACATCAGACAGGCCATGTCACCTACAGCCCAGCGGGAGCGACACCAAGCTCCGGATCCGCTGGCCAAGCAACAGTACAAGTCGGCGCTCCTAGCTATGGGTCCATAGGTGTACACCCTCAACCACCATACCACCATAATGGCCCCATCCCACATGCCTCTCCGTCCTCGGCACAAGCCATTCTACCGATGCCACAGCCAGAAGTAACATCCAGCCAAGCCCACAGCCCTTCTCAGATAGCCTCGCCGCCTCCGCAGCAGCAATACCAGAACACCATATCTCCAGCATATCATCAACCGCATCTTCAACAGCAAGCTCCCCTTGCACAGCAGCATGGTCAGCTTACTGCATCGGAGATCAAACCACCGTTCCAAGTTGCTCCATATCTGAGTGACCAGACCAGCTCAGCCAACTATGCACAAGGCAATCATTCCAGCCCTCCGTCACAGTATCACTCTGATGGTACACCGATAGCCCAAGTTCAGCAGAGTGCACCTTCTCAACAAGCGCACTATCAATCACCTTCGCAGGCACATCCTCAATCGACTACTTATGCGCCCGAAGCTGGACAGCAAGCTGTGGCACCAGACCAGAGCCATGCTCCTCTGCCTTCGTCACCTTTGCAGAACTTGAACCGGCCCAGTGGGATCCTCCCATCTGCACCAGAAGCTGGTATCCAGCACCAAGTCTATAGTGCGCCAGCGGTTCAGCAAGCACCGCAACCAAACTATGGGCAACCTCTCAACCACGCCCCGACAATCGTCACACACAACGAGTATCTTCAGCAGCCAGCACCCCAAACTCCAGCGCCAGCTCCAGCAGTGGAAGGTCAGAGCTTTCAGCCCTATCAGCCTGCTCAGCAATCGGCAAACTCATACCAATCAGTACCGGCCGCAGGCCAACGGGCCGATAACGTCTATCAACAAGATCCATTAGCTTCTCTGTCGGCTCAAATGAACAATTTGAATGTTCAGAACAGTGAACAACGCCAGCCAACTTCTAGCACTGCTGCTGTCCATGAACAAGACGGAGCCCGGGGGCCACCGCCCTGTCTAGCAACAGGCATGGCCAGCGATACCCTTCCATACTGCCCAGAGAGCCGCGTCGTGGCGTACGCTCTAGATTGGTATCGCCTTACAGCTGTGCCACAGTATCTTGTCTGTACCAGATGCTACGAGGATAATGTCACGGGTACCCAGCTCGCCATTAACTTTGAGCGATATCATTCTCCAGAAGGTACTGAGTCCAAATGTGGCTTCTGGTCACCACGCGCGAGAGAGGTCCTTTGGCCTCAAGCCCTTCAGAGCAATGACATTGGGCCTCTTCGGGCCTTCGCAGAGAAGACTCTAACGTTACCAAGCTGCAAGGGTAGAGTATGGAGTACCGCTGCTGATGGTGTCAAATGGTGGGGCATGGTAAACAACGAGGTTGATGGTTTCATTTCGTGCGAAGCCTGTTACGAGGATCGAATTGTTGGCACAGCTTTCGAAGCTCGTTTCTCGCCATATCGCCAACAAGGTCCCGATGAAAAGTGGATGTGCGACTTGTGTATTCCATACATTGCAACAGTGGTTGTTAAGATGTCCAAGACGAACAACTGGAGTGGCTTTACCGAAGCCGTCAAATCACGTATTCATCTTCCAGTATGCGAGGGCAGAGATGAAGAGTCCAACAATGGGCACTGGATTCTTCCACGTCGCAGGATCGATAACATGAGGATCTGCGAAGCATGCTATCTAGACAAGCTTGCTCTTACGCGTTTCGGCAATGAGTTTGAACGTCATCAACGAGCCGAGGGATTTGATGCTTTCCTGGAGTCACTAGGTCAGAAATGGAAATGTAGCCTGACCGATACGGCCGTCAACATGAGTATTGCCCTCGAGGCGGCTCTCTACCGTCGCGATTTTAACGTCTTTTGGAATGCGGCCAGTGCTATATGCAGTTTTGTCCCCTGCACTGCAAACGGTATAATTGGAGGGAACTGGTGGACCGTCACTGGTGGCTGTCCCGACTTCGACGTTTGCGAGGCATGCTACAAAGGAGCACTCGAAACGTCTGACCTTGGGCGCTTTTTCGAACCTGCTAAACGGGACCCTACGGCGACCATCATCTGCAATTTCTGTCCTGGCAGTCCACGCTGGGGCACCTTTATCACCAAGTTCGCTGAAGCTTTGGACAAGGGTATCTTCAGCTACTACAGTGATTATGTCAGAAAATGGGCGGGAGTGCAGACTTGCCCTGGCATCAAGAATAGAGACAAGAGTAAGTGGTGGGGACATCCAGAAGCTTTGGCCTGTGAGGACTGCTGGTTAAGCTTTGTTGCCGATACCTCTCTTGGCGATACCGTTCCTGTCAAAGGTGTTTACGACGAGCGAACTTTGATCTGTCAACTTTGGTCTCCTCGGATGCGTAATATGTGGCTCTCGGCTTGTGCAGCAGGGCCTCCTGGATCACCAGAGTCACAAAGGGCTCTGGACGAGTTCCGTGCATTTGGTACGAAGCGCGTGCAAGTATACAATGCTACAGTACCACATATCGAGATGATCCAGTCGATGATGATGATGAAACGCATGCAGGCCATGCAGCAGGGTCAATTGAGCCTCATGTATCAAGGGATGAATGGAATGTCGTCCATAATGGGAACGACTGATGGCTATTTGCATGGAAATAGTTCTATTGGGTATTATGAAACGGAGAATGGGGTTACAGCTGCAAATATGATGAACAACATGCATGCTGGGATGGCGGACTCGAACAAGATGAGTGATTGGATGCAGATGGCGCAATTGCAGGCTACTTGGATGGAGGTCGAGTAGTTTAGTTGTCATGTGTTATGAAATATCATGGCAAGGGACAACAGAAAGACATGCTTTAAATTTTAGCTCCCTAAGAACTTGTTCTAAATATCATAAACTAGGCAACCTACTTATTGCGTCCAATAGGTCTCAAGCGGCCATTCTTTTTGAAGCTCTGAGACGTGCATTCCCACGTGAGTAAGGGATAGTTGCAACAACAAGTGCGTTGATCGCGCTAGGTGCAAAATGATGTCTTCCAATCTCTTCTTGTTCCTCCTGTTATCCATTTTGGTAAGTCGTTTTCTCTTTCATTTTCCGCTGAAATTGGGCTAATCGTGCGCCAACATAAGATAGTATGATACTCAAACTCAAGCTCAAGCTCTGACAGGCAAAGAAACGCGCAGATATCCGACTCCACTGTCCATAGTATACGCCGGTGCAATGAGCTTCCCCAATAATGATATCGCCTCGTTACCTCCCTTGCCATCCGAAGTCCTCTCGTCCTCCCAGTACTGGTAAAGCTGCCACCACCAGCAATGCGTCACTCCATCCAGACCCTTGTATCCAGCCACGCCATCCAGTCCTACCCTCTTCGCCCAGGGCTTGTCAACAATATAGTGCAGACAAATGACCTCTTCGTCTCTCCAGATATTGGGATGCCAGTATCGCATCGTCTTGATGGCGTTGTACTGCCATCCTAGGGCATACCACTTGTTCTCGAAAAAGAAGGCCAGGAAGTCTTGATCGGGGAACATGAACTCTGAGAGTAGAGGAGTTGTGTTGAAGACATCTAGCATGCGATCCCAGAGGCCTTCGGAAGGGTGAAAAATGAACATGCCGCCGTTGAGCAACTTGTGTGGTGAGGGTGATGTCTCAGTCGGCTGCAGCGGTTCTTTGAGCGCTGTGGGATGTGAAAGTGGTGTATAGGCGCAGTTCTCAGCTTTCCAGTCTTCAGGCGCCCATGAGTCGGAATCAAGGTTACACACGCAAACATGATTAGCAGCAATCCAATCGTCGGGTAACTGCTCCTCGCACTGAAACACAACGTCCATGTTGTCCAGGATAGCCATGTCAGCGTCCAGATAACAAACAGCATCGTATTCAAACAGTTCAAACACGCGCAGTTTGGTCCAGGTATCGGCGAAGCGCTCGGCAATTAGCGTCATCTTGATATTTTTGGGTGGAAGAAGATGGTTGCACTCGCGCAGAACCATGTTGCACTTGGGGGCCTCCAGCTCCAAAACCCTGCGGGCATCCTTGGGGAGATTGGGCGTGTAAAGCACCACCAGTGGGTAGGTTGAATGATTCCGCTTCAAGGTGTAGGCTAGAATGATGACGCCTGGCAAATACGAGTCGCGGGTGATGAGGGTTGCATAGGCATTGTGCCTTTTGGTGGTGGTGTTGTTTGGGGTTTCCATTTTGGTAAAGACGTGCAGATCCAATGGATGGACGGATAAGATAAGGACACCCGTTTTATTCTTGTATCTTGAAGCAGGAAAAGATGAAAGGGAAAGGAGGGGAAAAGTGACGGATGGGATTATGAGATGGGATAAGATGAGCTAATAGTGTTTTCGTGGACGTCATGCACTTTGTAACAAAACGAAACCATACTTTTTAGTGATAGGTACTTATTTATCCCTTACATTTGATTCTTCAAACTTTTTTATTTCACGAATCATAAACAAAAAGCATACTTAGCCGGGGCAAAAAACAAAAAAAAAGAAAATAAATGTCGTGGCTGAGTCTTTGAAGAGGATCTGGTGAGGCAACCCCATGCACTCCATGCATGTATGTAGCCTTTACTGTAACCAGGTTAAATTACAAACCATCGGTGAGGACCTTTACCTCCGCATACGTGGCCTTTTTCAGTAAAGTTCAACCGGAAACCGAGTTATTTGTGAAACATCATCGATCCATGACGTCTCCAGGACCTTTTTGCTTCACGTTGGACAAACTAAAGCCTCGTTTATTGCACGTCAAGGATCTACGATCTGATCTGATCTACAGGCACTACTAGGATGATCAAACAGGGATGTAACCTTTAGACTTTAAGGTACAAAGCCAACAACCTTGGAGTCTTTTTAAAATAGCACAAACTGACTCGCTAGCTTTGTGTGTAATGCTTTTCGGTAGTCATATTCTCGAATACCCTGAATTAGGGTAACTTTTATCTAGATCAAGATCTTCGGGAGCTAGGGTAGGTAGTCTGAAATAACGGTCAAGTTCCCGTGTGACACCGCCAATGTCTCAGTAGTTATCCACAGCCTGGACAATGGCACCTGCATCGCCCTGGTCTAGATCATCAAGGGACTTCATATCCTTGTCGTCCAGCTCGAATCCAAAGACATCCGCATTATCCCTGATGCGCTCCGGCGTATCGCTCTTGGGCAGAGGGATCCAATTCTTTTGCAAGCAGTAGCGGATAAGAACCTTGCTTGGCGTGACGTTGTGCTTGGAAGCAATACTGCCTAGAGTCTTGTCGTTGGCTTTTTGATTGCGAACCAGAGGAGCGTAGGCTTCTACTGCAATGTTGTTCTTTTCGCAGTATGAGACTACGTCTCTTTGTTGGAGCCAGGGATGAAGCTGTTTCATTGTCATTGTTAGTGTTTCATTTCATTGCCTGTGCTTAGGAGTGTGTCACGTACCTCGATTTGATTCACGTGTGGAGGCCACACTTTGGCAAATTGCTTCAGCTCATCGATGTGCTTGATGCCAAAATTACTGACACCAATGCTCTTGGTCCTGCCCTCTTCGTACAACCTTTCGAGAGCTTGCCACATTTCCTTTCTCTTGGCAGCGCCGGGGTTGGGGCTATGAATGAGGAACAGATCGACGTAGCCGCTCTCCGGGTCAAGCTTCTTGATGCTCTCAACGCACTTCGAATAGCTTAGGTCGACAGACCCAGCAGCCTCGAGAATCTTTGTTGTGAGGAATACATCTTTCCTTTCGATGTTGGATTGTTGGACTGCCTCGCCGACTTCGGCCTCGTTGCCGTAGTACTGGGCTGTATCAATGTGACGATAACCAGCTTCCAGGGCTGTGAGGCATGATTTCACACAGACTTCTGGAGGAGAGAGGTAAACACCGAAGCCCAGTTGAGGGATCTCGACGGAATTTGCCAGTGGCAGGGTATCAGTATGTGAGCGCTCCATGATTAGGTACTGATGAGAAACGGGTACCTAGTTATTAGGTGAGATTTGATAAAGTTATGGTGTTTGAGTACAAAAGAGGGGTAGATAGAACAACAAAACGTTTATTTCCCCTCAAAAATCGAGTCCTCTTTTCTTTTTACTGCAAAGCGCGTAAAGATCCAGTCATGTCAAGTTGGAGTGAGTCGATGACGTTACAATAAGTTCTCCTCTTTTTTTTTTTGTCTCACAGGCTTGAGTCGATGATGACATGAGTTTACAGTGGCAGTGCCGTTAGCAGCAGCAATGGCAGTGGCTGCTGCTCAACCATCCCTGGAATTCTTGACAAGAGGGGTAGAAACAGTGATGCAGCACACTTCACGATAGATTCACATCGCAATCCAATTGTTTGTATACACATCAAATATGGCATCAGCCAATCCCAATTATTTTACGTGCACACTCGGACAGGCTGCGGAGCTGAAAAGTCAGCATGGTTCAGCGAAATGGAAGACGGTGCTGGAATTAATTGACCACCAGGCTCAACATATTCCCGATTCACCCGCTCTTGGCTTTGCGACCTTTAAACATTTAAAATCCAGTCAAGGTTGTCTTCTCAGATCTTCATTCGTTCCGACACGTTGCTGACATGCACAGTTTCGCCCTACTTCTTGACATTTCAGAGTCTTTCACAATCATCCAAACATGCGGCGCAAATATTATCCCAAAGTCTTCCCAAGCCCAAAGATTCTTCGCATATGACTATTGGCCTCTTGGCCGCAAGTAGCACCGACTTTGTTTTAACATGGCTTGGCTTGATGCGCCTGGGATATACAGTCTTGCTTCTCGCGTAAGTCGCTCTTCACCAATTCCCATGTCTGTAGCTCACCCTCCCAGACCCCAGTTGGCACCCCCAGCAATCACACATCTGTGCCAGACTCTTCATATCACCCAGGTTCTCGTTGATAAAATGTATGAGCACAGATCTCGAGGCTTGGACAATAGAATCGACGTGACCATGATTCCTCGATATCATCCAGCCGACCCATCCACCACGAGCTTCCAACAGTCAGACAAGACATCCAATACAGCATACATCTGTCACACTTCAGGAACATCCTCAGGCCTCCCAAAACCCATCCCGCAAACTCATTTCGGTGTCATGGGTGCACTTTACAGCTTCCCGGGACAAGAAAAACCCGCCACCTTTTCCACCACTCCGCTTTACCATGGAGGATTTCCAGATTGTCTCAGGTCCTGGACGAGTGGTGCAACCATCTGGTTCTTCCCTGAGGGGCACGCGCCGATTACTGGAAGCAATATCCTCAAAGCCCTCCAGTACGCCAGGGATAAGAGTCCAATTCCAGTGCAATACTTTTCCTCGGTCCCTTATGTCCTCCAGATGCTTTCCGAAGAATATGGAGGTCTTGAAACCCTCCAGTCGATGGATTTAGTCGGTGTCGGTGGCGCTGCTCTTCCACCTGCAGTAGGCGATAAGCTTGTCGCTGCAGATGTTAATCTTCTATCGCGCATGGGAAGTGCCGAATGTGGATTTTTGATGTCTTCGCATCGTGATTTTGCCAACGATAAAGAGTGGCAGTTCCTCAGACCCATCGATGACCCGAAACTCATTTCCTTTGAGCCGCGAGACAATGGTCTTTCAGAGCTCGTGGTCAAACCAGATTGGCCTTTCTTGATCAAAACGAACCGCGAGGATGGATCATACGCTACCTCTGACCTTTTCGAGCCTCACTCATCGATCAAGAATGCTTGGCGGTATCATAGCAGAGCTGATGCACAGATCACTCTTGGAAACGGCAAGAAATTCGATCCATCGCCTGTTGAAGACAGCATACTGGCTTCTTCAAAGCTACTCCAAGATGTTCTCATCTTCGGTGGTGGAAGAGATTACGCTGGTGCTCTCTTGTTCCCTGCTGGAAACGCTAGCAGTGAAGAGGTAGTTGACTCAGTCTGGCCGCAGATCGAACGCATGAACAGCGAATCCCAAAGCCATGCTCGAATAACAAAGGCAATGTTAGTCGTTGTTCCTGTGAAAGATGGCGAGAAGGCTTTGGAGAAGAGCAGCAAGGGTACCATTCTTCGACGACAGGCTGAGGAGCGATACGCCAACGAGATCGAACAAGCATACGATCACAGAAGGTCATCTGCATCGAAGACCATATCAAATGACGAATTGGCACAAACAGTGCGGTATTGCTTTCACCAAGTCCTTGGACGAGATGTCGATCCTGATCAAGACTTATTTAAGCAAGGTGTCGACTCAATCGCGTGTATCCAGATCCGCAAGCTCATCGAGAAATCCTGTCTATCGCCTCGCAACGAGCCGCTACCTTTGAACGTTATCTACGATCAGGGTACCGCCAATGGCCTTATCAAGTATCTTCACAGCGTGAGGAACGGAGATCATCATCATAGCCAAAATGCCAGGGATGCGGATACCAAGGCAATGCAGGACCTTGCCGAAAGGTATAGCAACTTTGAAGACATCGAGACAGCGTCGAGCCGTCAGCGTGGAAAAAGTGTCCTGCTTACCGGTGCCACTGGGTTTCTCGGTTCTCATATCCTCAATCTCCTCCGACGAGACTCAGAGGTCGACAAGATTTACTGTCTACTAAGAGCGGACGATCCGCCTACTGCACATAAACGAGTTTCTGAAGCGTTGAGTCAACGCGGCATGCATGGGCTCGAGCAATCTGAACAAAGCAAAGACAAAGTCATCTGCCTACCGTGTAACCTCACAGAAAGCAATCTGGGACTTTCTGACAGTGACCGAAAAGGCATCCTAAGTAACGTCGGGACGATAATTCACTCCGCTTGGGCTGTCAACTTTAGTCTTCACCTACCCTCCTTTGAAGACCAAATCATCAGCACAAGAAATCTGGCAACCGTCGCTGCTGAATCCGGGGCCCACTTCATCTTCGTCAGTTCTATCGCAGCGGTCAGCGACTCCAAGGCCAGACCAATCCTCGAGAAGTTGTCACAGGATCCCAGTGAAGCTTCTCCGCTCGGGTATTCACGTTCGAAATGGGTGGCGGAACAGATTTGTGACGCTTTAAACAAAACCGCAGGTGGTGATGCTGTTACTACGATCGTTCGCGTGGGGCAGCTTTGTAGTAATGAATCAGGGGTCTGGAACGCCACTGAAGCGTATCCCTTGCTCCTATCCACTGC
The DNA here is from genome assembly GCA_019054645.1 of Fusarium sporotrichioides. Taxonomy (NCBI): domain Eukaryota; kingdom Fungi; phylum Ascomycota; class Sordariomycetes; order Hypocreales; family Nectriaceae; genus Fusarium; species Fusarium sporotrichioides. Next base: position 4,344,032 of record JAHKNS010000002.1, on the reverse strand, counting down.
AAAGATCACAGGCTGTCTACCCAACATTCCCAACGAGGCACTCAACTGGCTCCCCGTTGAACAAGCTGCACAAGCAGTTGTCGAAGTCGCGCGTGCCGAGCAGAAAACAGCCGATGGCAGCTCTGTGAAAACGCCAGTCTATCATATTCTTAATCCCCATACTACACCGAAATGGACAGAGATGCTAGACTGGCTCTCCTCCAGCATCGGGACACCGGAGTTTGAAAAGGTTTCCCCTCGGGAGTGGATCAAGCGCTTGGAGAAGGCCCTCAGCGAGAGGAGTATCAGTCATCCAGCACAAGCCCTTCTTGGGTTATGGAAAGAGACGTACGGACTTATGATGGATGATGTGGTGAGTACAAACACAAGGGAAGATGAAACACCTTTCGATGTTGAGAGGACACGAGAAGTATCTCCCACGATAAAGGACGTTCAGCCGTTGGATCGAGAGCGGTTGCTACAGACTTGGAAGTGGGTGAATGACACCATAAAGAGTTAGCAGTCTTCATATTGTTGTGCAAAGCATAGGCTGTCATATACTTAATTGCCAATTATCCAGAACCTATCAGCCACATGAGTGCTGTCGCTGAAAGCAGGCATCCTGGAGATTCCCCTGTTTAGTTATGGACTAGCAGTCTTACATCATCTTTGGCTCGCCACTTATCTGGGCATGCTATCGTGAGAACTTAGCCTAAGGATTTAAGAAGGTATTTGGCGACCAATTAAGACAACAAAAGCCATCATGGTCAGAGTCGTAGTCATTGCTTACTTCTGATAGAAGAATCGATAATGCTTACCTTGAATATTTGATGAGGTCAGTTGAAATAGTCTTTACAACAACCTTCTTCCCCCTTTGATTCTACCAAACTTTTCAACTCGTTGGCTCTTTCCATCATGCCTCATGTTTTAAGTAGTATAAGGGCTATCGAAGCTCATTTCCTTCGAAACGCCATTGATGTCTTGATTATCGGGGCAGGGCCTGCCGGTCTTTCGGCTGCTCTAAACTTGGGCCGTGCCCGTCGTAGTGCGGCTATTTTCTACTCCGATGAAGACAGAATGCCCGCTCACTACAATTCCCATATCGACGGTAACAAACGTACGACGTCTGTTCAAACCGACATGATAGCCGAACTAAAGACCAACTTCAAGACTGTACTCTTCACCAACACAGCAGCCAAATCTGTTCGTGAGAGTGGCATGATCTTCGAGGTGGTGGATGGAGCCGGTCGGTGCTGGAAAGGGAGAAAGATTGTATTTGCTACGGGCATCCAGGAGACTCTCCCAGGGATACCTGGTTACAGAGAGTTGCGGGGAACAAGCATGTGAGTATCTACATCGAAATCAGTTTGATAAAATCTCTAACACTTTCTTCAGTTTCGATTATTTCCAACCTCATAGACTTCGAAGCTCGAACGTCACTTCCGCTGCTACGCTGATCACCTCGGACGATAAGGAATCTATAGAGTCGGCCATTCTCTCTGCTTATCTGGCACGTCAATACACACCTGATATAACCCTGTTGGTCAACGGCTTCCGACATGTTGATCAACATACACACGTTATAGCCACTGTGGGCCGGGGATTCAAAATAAACAGCAAGGCTATCAAACTTTTCTCACGACCTGATCCAGAGTCAGTCACTGTTGAGTTTGAAGACGGAACAAAAACTGTGTATGGCTTCATCGCTCACAAACCCCAATCAGACATTGGAGGACCATTTGCAAGAGAGCTAGACCTGGAGATGACACCACAGGGACGCATCTTGGTTGAAGGCGACTTCCACGAGACTAGCATCCGAGGCATATTCGCTGCTGGTAGCTGCGTTTCGATGATTGATGATGAAGGAATGGAGATCAGTAGTGGAATGGCAGCTGGTATGGGGGCCAGTTTACAGATTGCCGAGGATGATGCGGGCTTGTAAAGGCTTTGGGTCCCTTGTTGATACGACTGCCTGGCATGAGGCCATGGCCTAATGGATGATACCTCAACCAGGTATATCGGGAAGTTTTCTAATCGCCGACAATGCAGCAAATCGGAGTTTTTGATGATATATCCATGCATTGATTCGATATTCAGTGTTTTATCCAATTAGACTTTCTAATCTGAAGGAATATTGAAAGGTTGATGAGGCAAAGCTATGATGTGACAATTGTCTTGTCCCGGGTATTCGCAAAAAAGTGTCCCAATTTATAGCAAAACCGACTACTCCTTGTAACTTCTGCCATCTTGAGCGAAATTTCGAGTCGGCTTTTCACTGAACGGCGATTATGATCAAGACCTATCGGAACACAGACAGATGGACAGTACCTAGTATATGTGATTCTTTATATCACTTGCATACCGGCAGTCGCCGTTTGTGAGACGAGTCTTGGGCCATCGGGATTCAATTTCGGGCCATCGGCGGTAACAACAATCATCCCTGAATCACGCAATTGAGACTTGTCCACATTCGGTAAAGCCTTGGGCGGATGATTGATGATCCGCTCATTTTTGGTCTCAATATGGTAAAGCGGCAGACACTAGAGGGTACGTACAGTACGTCACTTTCATTGTGCTTTTTATCGTCTCATCCTCATCTTGAGCTTTTTTTAATTGCTTGTCTTCAACTTTCGACTCGACTTCAAAATAAACAAATCTGTCAAGATGATTTCAAGTCGCATGTCAATGGCAGCTCGCTCCGCCGTCTTTGGCCAAGCCCGAAGGGGTCTTGCCACTGCTGCCGCTGTCTCCTCTGCTACCAGGAGCCACAAGATCGTTGTTATCGGAGGAGGCTCTGCCGGTCTCGCAATCAGCCACCAACTTCTCCGAACTGGCCGATTCGCCAACGAAGACATCGCTATTGTCGATCCCGCTCAGCACCACCACTATCAGCCCGGATGGACACTCGTTGGAGCTGGTCTCAAGACCAAGGAGGAGTTGAAGATGAACATGCCTGAGTTGATCGACCCCAAGCTCAAGTTCTACAACGTCAGCGTCAACGGTCTCACTCCTGAGGATAACACCATCACTCTCGGAACTGGTGACAAGGTTAACTACGAGCACCTTGTTGTTGCACCTGGTATCAAGATCAACTACGACAGCGTCAAGGGTCTTCCCGAGGCTTTGGCTGAGAGGAACGGCTCAGTCTCATCCATCTACGGCTACGACTTTTGCGACAAGGTTTTCCCCAACATTCAGCGACTCCAGAAGGGTAACGCCATCTTTACCCAACCCGCCGGTGTGATCAAGTGTGCCGGTGCTCCTCAAAAGTCCATGTGGCTCGCACTCGACCACTGGAAGCAGACTGGTCTCTACGACCCCAAGAACCCCTCTGCTTCTCCCATCAAGATCAGCTTCGCCACTGGTCTGCCCGTCATGTTCGGTGTTCCCAAGTATAGCGCCGAGCTTGAGAAGATGCGCCAGGAGCGTGGTGTTGAGGGTCTTTTCCAGCACGACCTTGTTGAGATCAACGGCGACAAGGCCATCTTCGCTCGCCCCGAGGGACAGGAGAAGGTTACCAAGCAGTTCGACTTCATGCACGTCGTTCCCAAGATGGGACCTCATGCTTTCGTCAAGAACAGCGCTATTGCCAACGAGGCTGGTTACGTCGATGTCAACGACAACACCCTGCGCCACAACAAGTTCCCCAACGTCTGGTCCGCTGGTGATGCTTCTAGTCTCCCCACCTCCAAGACAGCCGCTGCTGTCACATCCGAGGCCCCTGTTCTCGTCAGCAACCTCCTCCGCGCCATCGATGGGCAAGAGCCTGAGCCCGCTTACGACGGCTACACTTCTTGCCCTCTCTTGACCGAGTACGGTAAGGTGATGCTCGCCGAGTTCAAGTATGGTGGTGTCCCCAAGGAGACCTTTGGCGAGATTCTCGGCATTGACCAGGCTGTTCCCCGCCGATCGTTCTACCACTTGAAGAAGGACTTCTTCCCCTGGGTGTACAAGAACTACATGGTCAAGGGAACCTGGGGTGGACCTAAGGGCTGGTTGAAATAGATGTTTAAAAATTGGATGAGCTTGTACCATGTACGTTAAGAGTAAAAACATAGACGGTTGGATAAATAGGGGAGGTATCAGTGCATTGTATACCCACGGGAAGAAGCGGCAGTAAAAGGATAAAATTGATGATTATTATCTTGTTTTGTAAAAACATTCTTGCCTCTACTTGTGGTCAATTATGATGTCTGGGCGGGGTAGAAGTCATCACGAGCCCCGCTTACCAGTTCCAGTGACAAAACCGTCTATCAGCTTACTGTACTACTATCTACACCAAAATGATCTGCGGAGCGCCCGGAACTTATACTCTTTCACCTCATTTCTTCGCTACTCTATAAAAGTCTCTCCAGTATGGCTATCTCTGTCTCGACACTCCTCGTTCCCGCCATTGTTCTGATATTGGCTCTACGTTTGCTTCTTCGTGCCCTCTTCTCACCACTTCGTACTGTTCCGGGGCCTTTCCTGGCGCGCTTTACAGATGCATGGTATTTCTGGACCGTCCGGAAGGGATCTTTCGAGGAGGTAAATGTCAATTTACACAAGAAATATGGTAAAGTCACTTTGTAGCCTTCTAGTTATCCGGTACTAAGCAGTCGCTTCAGGACCCATCCTTCGATACGGCCCAAATCGTTACAGCATCAATGACCCAGAAGCTGCAAAGACAATCTACGGCCTCGGTAATCACTTCCCCAAATCGTCATGGTACTCGACATGGGCTAGCCCAGGACAATGGGCCATATTTAGCGACCAGTCAATCAAGCGTCATACGCAGAATCGGAAGATGTACCAGGCGACGTACGCAATGTCTTCCCTGGTCAACTACGAGCCCTTTGTAGACGAATGTGCAGACCTCTTTGCCCAGCGTCTCTCAGAGCTCTCTACATCGGGGTCCAACCTTTCCGTAGACATGAGGCATTGGTTCCAATGCTATGCCTTCGATGTCATCGGCTTGATCACCTACGCAAAGCGTCTTGGTTTCTTGGATCAGGGTGAAGATATCCGCGGAGTTATCCGCGCCTTGGAAGATCACCTGGGCTACGCGACTCTATGCGGCATATTTCCGAGCCTGCACCAGTATTTATTCCCCATTCGAAACTACCTTGCGGGCGCCAAGGGCACAGGAAGAGCCTATGTGTTGAGCTTCACTAATGAGCGAATCCGAGAATCTCAAACATCCCCCAAACCTGTCGCGACAGAGAGCGAAGTCACCACACAGGATTTCCTTACCAAGTTCTTAGCCAAAAACACAGCTGATCCAGATGTTTTCACGCAGTACCATGTTCTTATGGGATGTACTTCAAACATGGTTGCAGGCTCTGATACAACGGCTATCAGCCTGTCTGCTGTTCTCTACTATCTTCTAAAGAATCCAGCTTGTTTGGAAAGGCTCAGAAACGAGATCGATCAGATGGCATCTCGAGGGGATCTATCAAAGTCACCTACCTTCAAAGAGAGTCAACAAATGGTTTATTTACAAGCTGTTATCAAGGAAGCGCTACGTATGCATCCAGCTACAGGCTTGCCGCTCGAGCGAGTTGTGCCAGAAGGTGGTGCGACAATGGCTGGGCGATTCTTTCCCGAGAACGTGAGTTGATAAAACCGATGGAACAGCCCACATCACTTACGTCGCATACAGACCATTGTCGGCGTCAACTGCTGGGTAGCACATAGAAATACCCATGTCTTTGGAGAAGATGCCGCCGTCTTCAATCCTGAGAGGTGGCTTACACAAGATACTGCAAGACTTTCTGCCATGAATCGTTATTACATGCCGGCAAGTATTTGACACTAAAGTCTTTTCGCATCTTGCTCACAAATCGTTCTAGTTCGGACTGGGCTCACGAAGCTGCATCGGTCGACACGTGTCACTGCTGGAAATGTCCAAACTTATTCCTCGCATCATTCGCGACTTTGATTTCGAACTGGAAACATCACTGCAACGAAACAACTGGAACACTTGGAACTACTGGTTCGTTAAGCCAGTCGACTTCAAGGTTCGCATTGCTATTCGTGAGCCAAAAGGTCGTGCTTGAGTGGGGGAGAGTTACACAGAGAGTGGTAGGATACAATGATCATTTAATGGGACAATGACTATATGACATATAACTGCAATAACAATAGGGTATATAAACCATCAGCTCCAATCTTTCCGACGCCGAATTTAAAAATGCCAGAGACAATCTCAGTGGCGAATAAGAGCCCGAAAGTGATATGGTGGTAGTATACAAGCGCCAGTCAACTCCCGGTCACAGTACCTCAATACCCAATATCATAAGTCGGAAGTGTATCAAAGAGATCCTGGTTCGCTTGAACCTGTTCCTACACACAAATCTGTTAGCCTCCGTCGTGCGAAATAGTTGGAATCACTTCAACTTACATATGTTGGTACATGGTTTACCCCTGTCTCATCTTGTCCCTCAACTGCGATTTGCAGAGGAAGCCGCAACGTAAAGCTTGAGCCATGTGCTCTTGAAGCAAGGACTACTTCAAGTACGTACGTGCGGCTGATAAGACAGGAATGAAAGGTAGGCAGCAAAATCTTATTGTCAGGGCTTGGCAGCGTAATGGAAATGGGTAGGGTGGCTGTGTATCTTGGCGCTTCTGACTTTATGATATCACTGGTCTTGGAGCCTCTCCTGGAGGTAATTCGCGATGGCTCAATACCTATGTCAGAGTTTTCTGAGCCTCTGCGAGAGACTGACGGCGAAGGTGTCGCCGAGGAGGACGTAGGCGCCCAAGTAGGCTTGGATGATGAACTGACTGTCGCATCCTCGTCGAGAACGAAACTCAGGATGGGGTTTGGCATCACGCTGGGGAATTTGTGCTGGTCGGGCAAGAAACTCATATGTCCCGTTGAGTAATATGTGGATGCTTTGATGGCAGCTGACTTTGCGTATATCTCTGGTGGTTCTTTCTTGCCATTCGGCCAGAATTCTAGATTGATGCTCAATGAACAGTCTGCTGGTTGGAGTTTATCGGCTGTGATAATAGTTGGACCAGGTTGACTGGTTGATGCCCTGATGAAGCCCAGTTTAGATGAAAGGATATCTTTTCGAATTGTCTTTTCCTGCGAGAGTATGTAACGAGGGTTACCGGGGACGATGTGGAGAGGAGGCTGCTCTGGGACAAAAGGCATGACCTTGACCGGATGCCTTCTCTCCAAGGTCATGGACTTTCCTTTGCCTGTCTGGAATGATCCACGGGCCTCGACGGCGTAGTTGATACTGATAGTGTGAACCGCCATGTCATCATGCTCCCATGATCCGATGGTCGGAGGTAGTTGCAAGTGTCGTTCCCGAATTGTCGGGTCGCGATGTTTACAAGCCGCACTGGGAAGTTGGTAGGGAATGACAAAAGAGAAGGGTACTTGGTAGGTATACCCAGCCTCAAGCACTCCATTCTCTGGCAGAGCACTTTCAGGGATTGGCATTCTGAGTAAAAGGAACTTGTGAGAAGACTTTGGCGTAGATCCTTGATGCAGCATCTGGACTATGGTGGATGAAGTGCCAGTAAAAGTTATTTGGAATGCATCGACGGTGAGATTTGCTTGAGGTGAGAGTGAGACCGATCCAGTAATGGTAGAGCCTGATGTGTAGATTTTGGCTTCGAAGTGCCTATCGATGGAAACGTCGAGGGGACATTCTGATTTCCGTCTAATGGGGACCCAGCTACCTCTGCGTTTGGATTCTGGTGCTACGGAGATGTTGGGAGTAGGGTTAAATAAGACTTGGACGGCCGACATGATGAAGAGTGTCGCCTGTATGACAAGATTGATGTGATTAGTATATTGAGGTACAGGTATTGTCAAACACGAACAAAGGACTACTAGACAGCAATTGTTTGTGATGAATGAGATGAAAAACAAAAGGAAACAAGATGCAGCCAGGCTGATACTTGAGCTGACATTTCACTTCCGCCACAACAAGCAACGCCCTCCTACTCAACTTCCAGCGAGAGTAACACATGACTATGACTCTTTATCTCAGCCAAGGCTCAAGTTTGCATTGATTGGTTGTCTTGGCCGACGACAACGCCCTGGTCGTGCATTTTGGTTCGTCTAATTGGTTAACAAAAGCCGACCAAGAACTAGAGCCAAGAGCAACAAGAGTCGGATTGTCGCACTCATTTTCCACGCCTTTGGTTTGGCATCCCTACGTTGCGCCCTGACTTTGACATTGCGGAACTGTATTCCGTATTTTTCTTTGTAATCCTTTGGGACTCATAGCTTACCAATTCAATTTAATTTCTGTTGCTTTATTATCCACGTTGCGCATATCCCAGCTCCTGTTATCTACCTACGTGGTGGTGCGACGCCACTACGAAAGCCAAGATTTGGCAGCAAGCCACCTATCACTTCAATGAGGGGTATCATTGATCACAGGGGATTGGCCAGCCTATGGTTTCCAAGAGCCAAGCTTTTACTGGCATTTTATAGCAAATGGCTGCAAGATAAGAGAGTCTGAGGTATGAGGAGATGGGGAGAGAGACCCCGGCCTTGGAGAGATGCTGGGTTTGCTGTGCCGCAAGTATTTCCAAGGAACGAAATAACCAGGACGTATTTACCGGGTACATAATTTTCGTTATCAACGGTCGGGCGGTGGGTTGGACGTTGTTGCCAGCCGACATAACCGTCCGTCCAATTGAGTTGCCACTAATTATTACCCCAGACTTTAAGCCAAGGGTCCAGACACGATCAACATCGACGACTAACTCTCTACATTACAATTGAGGCCGTTAGTAGCCACGATCGGCGCTGATTAATTGAAAGTCTCAGTTCCACGGAAATACCACAACATAGTATGATCAACGTGTCGTCTGGCAGTTTGAGCACTCAGGCACTCAACTGTCACCTGTCGCTGATCTCGTTAGTCTAGCGTCTCTGGTCAGATCGACAGATGTTGAATGCACTGCTTATTCCCATACAGGCCTTGTGATACGTGGCTTTGAGGGAATAAAGTATAGGTATTTCTGTTTGTTGACATCGAAAGGTTTTATTCATTATGGTATTGGAGAGTCATATCATATCTGACCCTACAATGAATGGCACAACTTCCGAAACGCAACGTTGTCAAGATCCACCGACTCCATCAATAACTACCGATGGACCCTAGTGACGTGCTCAATCAATGCGGGGTTTGAAGCATCATTTTTTACTCAACCTCACCAAATATCTCGGTAATTACCTATCTCTTACTTTCCGAAAACCTTACAACAGATAGATTGGATATCCAGCATGACACGAATTACGACTCCGGTCAATATCGGCCGATGCGCATTGAAACATCGCGTCGTCATGGCGCCCTTGACGAGACTGAGATCCGAAAACCATGTACCATTGGAAGTCATGATTGACTACTACTCGCAAAGAGCTTCAGTGCCCGGAACTCTTCTCATAACCGAAGCTACATTTGTCTCGGAAAAGTCGCGAGGTCGAGATGAGCATGCACCGGGAATCTATACTCAGGAACAAGTCGATGCATGGAAGCGTGTGACAGACGAGGTCCACAAGAAAGGTTCCTTTATCTTCATGCAGCTTTGGCATGTCGGAAGAGCAGCTCGCCAACAGGTTCTGGACAAGGCTGGCTTGGAGATGGTCAGCAGCAGTGATATTCCCATCGATGCTGAACAACCTAAACCTCGACCCTTGACTGAAGAAGAGATCTGGGAGTGTATCAAGTCGTTCGCCACCGCATCTAGAAATGCAATCGAGGCTGGTTTCGATGGCGTTGAAATTCACGCTGCCAATGGATATCTCATCGACCAATTTACCCAGGATGTCTGTAATAAACGGACTGATAAATGGGGCGGAAGTGTTGAAAACCGCTCACAGTTCTGTCTCGAGATAGCAAAGGCTGTGTCCGAAGAGATTGGGCCAGACAGAACAGGTATCCGACTGTCGCCTTTCAGCACATTCCAAGGAATGAGGATGGAAGATCCAGAGCCACAATTCACACATCTGATTTCCGAGCTGAAGCCCCTTGGTCTTGCTTACCTCCATTTAATTGAACCTCGGATCGCTGGAAACATGGACAAAGTAGTGGACGACGACAAAGAGAGTCTTGACTTTGCTCTCGATGTATGGGCGAAATCAGGACCCGTTGTTCTCGCGGGAGGATACACGGCCGAAAAGGCGAACAAAGCATTAGAGACACGATTCAAGGATGAAGCCGTGGTGTTTGCCTTTGGGAGACATTTTATTTCCAATCCCGACTTGCCGTTCAGGCTTGCCAACGATGTTCCCCTCACTCATTACAACAGGGATACATTTTACAAGGTTAAGAGCGCTGATGGATATACGGATTATCCCTACAGTGAGGCGTGGATAGAACAACAAAGAGCTTAGAACAAAGATGTTTCATTAGAATAGACAATTCAGATGCACAGTAACCGATAGCTTCGAGTACTAGAAAGATCATATGAGAGCATAAAGAATTCTTTTCTTTTTGAAAACCCATGTCATCTCGCTACTTGTTCCTCTTCTGTACCAGTGTTGATACACTGTTGAAAAGAAGGGATCTTGCAGCCACATTCGTCAGTCAAACGTAATTGAATAAAGAAAAAAACATGACAGCGTTTGTATCGTCCAATTGACTGTTTGTCGTTGATTGGGTTCTTTTTATTGACGCCCAAAAGTAAACGGTAACACTTATACACGTGGCAGATCACATGACGCCCCCCAGTTCAGCACCGCTTAAAATTTATCCGTCTTTGTGCGGGTACATCCACTCAGCATAAGCAACAACGTGCCATCATACGAGGCCAACCTACTCATTCACTTCAATTTACTCTCATATCACTAGCACTAGCACTACCATAAAGACATTTCTTCATTCAAAGTCGTTCAGGCCTTTGGCAATGCGGGGCCCGTCGCCAACCGCCAACCGCCGCGACCATGCTCCCTGATGCCACAATCGACAGAGCAGCTGACAAGCTAGCTGAGTTCCGGAGAGATAACGCCCTCAATGACCTACTGGATCAATACAGCGTTCTCATCGAGGACTATAGGCGTCTCAAGAGCGACTATGAAGAAGAACGGGAGGGTAGGGAGCGCTACAAGCAGCTCGCTCGCGGTCAGGAACGTAACCCTTTTGCTCTAGTCGTCGTTGATGGTGATGGATACATCTTTGATGAGCGCTTTGTCAAAGACGGCGAAAATGGCGGTAGCAGAGCCGCAAAGCAACTGAACGATACTATCAAAGATAGTCTGCGTCGCAAAGGCCTCGAAACCTGTGAGGTCATGATTCGTGTCTACGCCAACCTTGTCGGACTTTCCAAAGCGCTATGCAAGAACGGTCTCGCGGGCGCTGAGAAGCGATCTCTCTCATCCTTTACTTCCGGTTTCAACAGATCATACGGCCTCGCTGACTTCATCGACGCTGGTGAATTAAAGGAGAATGCCGACTTCAAGCTCAAGGCCATTCTTCGTCTTTACGCAGATAATGCCCAGTGCAAACACATTTACTTCGCCGCCTGCCATGATGTGGGCTATGTTTCGGACCTTATTCCCTTTAGGGGTAACCGAGAGCGATTCACGCTTGTTCGAACACCAAGTCTATTGTTCCACAAGGAGTTCGAAAGACTTGGAATGAACGTCGAAGAACTGCCCGGCGTGTTCCGTCACACGCCCCTTCAACACGCTTATACTACTGGACCGGCAAAGGCGACTCTCAACTCAACTTTCAACGGTAGTAAGAATAGTTCTACATATAATATCCCTATGTCAACAAAAGAAAACAACAACGAAGGCAAAACAGTATGCACTTTCTACATGCAGGGAAATTGCCGTTATGGCAGCACCTGCAAGTTTGCTCACGATAGCAAAGCATCCAGCCAGAATAGCACGCCTTCGCTCTCAGCTGTCGGCAACAGCACAAAACATGAAAGAAACTTCAGCGGTGACTGGCGACGAAGCTCTAACCTATCCAACGGTGCCAAAATAAACATTGACTCACTTCCACAGAAGGAAGATATCCCAGATGGCATGGTACCCATCAATATACTCGGAGATCGCCTTGACTCTTTCTTACCCTCGCCCGACCCCGACGCCGTGAAACGTCTCAAGTTACTCTCCCAAGATCGCCGATTCTGCAATAACGCACAGTTGTATGGCAAATGTGAGAACAGTACCTGTGAATATGAACACACACCCATTGCTGCAGACCTGATACCAGCCCTGGAGCATCTAGCTCGATCCGTCCCATGCTCCCGCCGAGGAGGTTGCCGACGCGCAACTTGCGTACATGGTCATGTCTGCCAAAAGGCTGACTGTCGTCACCGCGTTGGTGGGAAGGGATATTGTCGATTCCCCTCCAAGGTATGCACGGCGGATTACACCGTTAGTACCTTGGTACCAGGCGATGATAATTCTATCACATCGCCATCTATGGCATCTGAGGATGCACACAATGCTGAGAACGGAGGAACAAATCTATGGGGTCTTTATTAGAGACCCCATCACAACAATACCGCCTAATGATCGGTATAATGAGAGAGGTTTGAATAAAACAAATCCTAGCCCCATTAGGTACACCAAACAAATTGTCGTCTTCACGGTGTCATTCTATACCAGGGGGTTATTACAATAGGTGCCGGAATCGCATCGTAGACAAGTGTCCATTCAACTGGACTATGTGAGGGAACTGACGAATGGGTTGTATTCTTGATATCAACTGGTAATGTCTTTGTCTCTATAGCAAAGTCCAAAGAATACTTCTCAAATACAAATACCATCACATCCAATAGTACCGTTTGTTGAGATTGCATGACCCTTCCGTGATAGTCGTAAATTCACTTGCGAAGCTGACATCTACCAGGACAAGCTTCCTAACGTATTTGGCTCCCAACGTTTGACAAAACGCCACGACTTATGTCGCTCGCGCGAATGTTTTGTATTGTCGTTAGTTGTTTTGGAAGAAGCAAATATTAAGGGCCAATTTCCAGGCATCAGTGATGAACTAGACTCGGCGACTTTTGATCAGTCCGACGGTGGGTACTCCATTGTGACACTGCAACCCTCAGTTACATTATTATTGGCTACAAAGGTATATTAAAGTGAAGCCATGGAAGAGACTACAGCATGATCACATTTTCGTAACGAGACAACTAGTGGGTCTTTGCACCATTTCCTGCAACCCAGGACTGAACAATAGGCTATCATCAAAGGAGGAAGCATGCAGTGTGATGAGGCCAGTTGATCTTGCCTCTCGCATCTTCAACAACAATTCACCAAGCTAACAAAAATTCACATCTTGTTTCTGTGGAATTGCATGTTCGTTTCGTGATCATGGCCTGATGGGATGAGGTCAACATTGACGTCACACTCAATGCATCATTTTCTCAGTGAAGCAAAAAGCTGAGCTTGTTGCCTCAGTGCAGCTGCATTTTCATTGGTCTCTTTCAAGCCTGGAGTGAGACAACCAGGGCTTGGTTCATGAAGGGCTGATAGGATTAATCTTACGTGCAGCCATAGCGCCATAGCCAAGACCTTATCCTGATTGCCTTGTTTCAATATTATTGGTAATTTTCGCGTGAAGGGATAACAAAAGCAATAAAAGATATCTAAGTGAAATATTTCGTGGCGACGAGATGTTGTCTCTGACGCATGGCTGAGACGTCAAGGGTGTCAAGGGCGTCAAGAGCGTCAAAGTTCGTCCAGATATAAAGGCTAGCGCTAATTAGTAGTCTCCAAGTCATGTATAGCCATCTTGATACGCCTCTTCGACTACGATGGATTTCAACTGGAACAATACAAACATTCCAACAGGACCTTATGTCCCATCAACAATCACTCATGTTCAGTATGCCTCACCTTTTTCAGCATTTTTCTTCATATGGCATTTCAAGTGGAGGCTCGTTAGCACTATAGTTCTTCTACATCTCGTATACAATCTTTTCTTCCACCCTCTACGAAGGATTCCTGGTCCTTTCTTTGCCAGAGCCAGTGGCCTTTGGCGACTTATCAGATATTTTCGGGGAACCTGGCACGAAGATGTTATAAGTCTCCACAGACACTATGGGCAAGTGGTCAGAATCTCCCCAGGAGAAGTAAGCTTTACAGACGAACATGCAATCAAGACCATATATGGTCATGGTAAGCATGTTACAAAGGTAACAACATCCCCTTTCCTCTCAAACAACTGTGCTGACACGGCGGGTAGTCAAAGTTTTACGATGCTTTCATCGTCCCCAACATGACTATCAGCTTTTTTGCAACGAGGGACAATAAAGTTCATCGATTTCTCCGGTCACGCGTCGCAAGTGCATATTCTATGACATCGATCCTCACTATGGAGTCATTGATTCAGGATGTGATGGACCTTAACCTAAGAAAGCTCGGGGAACTAGCAGACGAAGGCAAGAGGTTTGCAGTTGACAAGATGGTAAACTACTTCACCGCAGATGTCGTTGGTCATCTAGCCATAGGTGGAATGGTTGGGTTTCTGGAACAGAAAAAGGACGTCGGAGGCATAATCCAGTCTATACATGACGGTTTTTACTTCATGGGTAACATGGGAATACTGCCGTTGCAGATGTTCTGGATCAACAACCCAGTATCCAAATGGTTCACCAAAACATTTGGTGGCGATCGTTTGAACGCATTTGATGTCTTTATCGACTGGCTGCATAACAGGGTAGAGGAGAGGATGACCAATGGTCTTTTACCTGACCAACGCAGCGATCTTCTTCAACACTTCATCGAAGCTAAAGACCATCGTGGCCAGCCAGTTGGCAAGAAAGATGTTATGATCGAGGGCGTGAATATCCTTGCTGCGGGGTCTGATACAACCGCCATCGGCATTCTGGCTTGTCTCGGATATCTTCTCACTAACCCTCACATCAAGGCAAAACTGGTAGAAGAGATTGACTCCGCCTACAAAGAATGCAGATTAGTGGAGGAAGGGCGTGAGATCTCTTTCAAGGAAGCAGAGAAGCTCCCATATCTGTCGGCCGTTATCGCTGAAAGCACTCGGCTACACCCTTCTATCCAGTATCAGCTTCCCCGTGTTGTCCCGTCCGACGGAGCCCAAGTTGGAGACTATTTTCTTCCCGCAGGCACAACTTGTGGTACTAGTGCAAGAGCAGTAAACTGTTCACGCGAAATCTTTGGCCGGGATGCAGAAGAGTTCCGACCCGAGCGGTGGATTCCTCAGAGCCCAGAAGATCAGGAACGGATTAGGAAGGAGAGATCCATTCTGATGACGGTAAGTTACATCTTGGTCCCGGCCTAGCGTTGATACTGATATGGTTTGACATAGTTTGGCATGGGTAGCCGCAGCTGCATAGGAAAGCATTTGGCAACTGTCGAGCTTTACAAGTACGTCGCTCAGTTCTTTCGACATTTTGATGCTGTGGTGGCGGACACGACAAAGCCCTGGAAAACGAAAACGCAATGGTTCTCTCTACATCAGGATTTCCTAGTCACGGTTACAAGGAGACACCATTAGCTTTCGGAGGGTTATCAAGAACGTGTTGCGCATAGGGGCCTGCCTTCCTTTGAAGAAGCACAGCTGGTATAGTTTTAATGTCTAAGAACATTCCATCTGCCATCCTGAGTAAGAGACAGAAGAATATGCAAGACCTGGAACTGGGCTGGATGTGAATAACGCATAGCCTTGGTGTGGATCCAATGTAACATGGCTTTGAGATCCTCTATCTAGTGTCCACTATATCCACAAGTACATACATATATGGAGCCGTCTTTTTGACAGATATCGACATAACCCTTAAAGCAATGGAGAAGCAAGGTTCCGAGATTGCGATATTCCTTTCTTGATGTGTATCAAACAAAGCTTTGGAAAATCAGGTTACTGTACCCAGCTGTTGAAACAACGTCATTGTGTGTCTGATCTTGATCTGGCATGTTTCGTAACCGTTAGCCAAGAGCGGGGCATGTCGATAAGAGGCAAGGCTGATTATTATCTGCGAAACCTTGTGGGTATGCCAAGATATGTCAGGGAACTATGACTATCCAAATGTTACCAAGATGGATGTATGGACTGAAGTTTCAGTCACCCTGGATTCTACAAAAGAGTAGCTATGGATACCTGAGCCAAGACCGTTAGGAAGTAATGTGTCAAGATGTCATGTTTTGCGCAGGCAAGGATAGCTCAGACGAACAGCACGTGGTGAAAGAGGAGCTTCAAGGTTGAACTGAACCCCTGCATTGACCCGATTTACTGCTTAATCCTGGATGCGTTAGTCGGCCATGGCGTTTATGCGACAATAGCGAGACGCATGGTCATTAGTTAACCGCTTTGATTGACAACCAACTAAAGTATATAGAGACTACTTATTGTGGGAGACTGCATTGACTGTAACTGATTTCATTTACAGCCGGAGTTATGGCCGGAAGCGCGATGGAACGTGCTGTTGCTAGGAAATATTCCGCGATAGAGTTTGAGTCTTGGCAGCACTGCAACTATGGAGATCACTTCCGGATATACAGGAATTAACTGGACCACGTTAGCACGTTACCCTGTTCAAGCCCCTCAAAACATCCAATTCCCTCAACAAACCCCCTTCGCTTAGAGTTTTGTTCAGCCCGGAGCAGATCCGCCGACTTCTGTACTAAACGGAATCACCCGGTCCTTCGAGATGGTCGTGTAGGAATGCGAGACGCGAAATCATAACCTTCGAGGTCAGTGGCGCACGCACTACTTACCAACCACGGAGACAAGCCACGGGAACTAAACTTTTTGAGCAAATGGAATGAGACACTAAGAAATTGGTTTTCCCCCCTGATTTCGCACGAAAAAGCTTAATCAAGTGGCAGCGACTCAACAGCGAGAACAGCCAGCCACCAAGGGCAGCAACAAAGCTGGGGAGGAAAGCTATCCGGTCAGACAGTGTGGGAGAGGGAACCGGCGCCTTGGCACCACGGGCATTATATCTGAAAAGAATCCCCAGTGCCGAAATATGAGACACTAACCGATTGTGGCGTTGGCGACATCCATTAGTGTTCAACTTCCCCTGAGTCTTTGATACTGAAAGGTTGTCTCTAAAACCTTTGTGAAGAAAAGGAGACTCCAGTTTGAGATAATAAAAGGAGATAGCGACGGAAATGTCGACCTGCATAATGATGCGAGTCACTTCCTAGACCTTGTACGGTAGATCATGGGCCTTCAAACGTCGATCACATCCATCCATTCATCTTTATTCCTCACCGTAAAACATGTAATGCTACTCTAAATTACCACCATCCCCTCGGTTAAGGTACAATTAGCGTACGGTTGCCTCCACTCCAACCCTAGCCCCAGGTATATAACACCTTCTCTAACTGCCAAGAGTCGTATACTGGCCCATGATCAATACGAACTACTGATCGAGAGACTGATGACAGGCGTGGCGCCAAAGCGCAGATATGCTTTGGTCCAGATGCATGGCTAGAATAGAATAAAACAACATAATTCATCGTTTCGCCACCTCACGCCAGTCCCCTTTTGGCTCTGAGCCCCGTCGCCATATGTCACCTCTGCAACGCTTCATGTCAAGTTTCTAAATAGTTTCCACTGTGGCTTAAGTCAACTGGTGGAAACGTGGTGTTCTAGTACAGTGGCTGTCTCAGACTAGCTTTGGGCTTTCTATGCAGGTACTCTCCTGCCCTTCTATGTATTAAAGCTCGTGGAGCCCCATTTCTGCATGTCTCCTCCCTTGACACGTCTCTTTTTGGCTTTTTCTTAAGCATCACCTGCAGTACTGGACCCTTTACACTTCGTTTCCACTCTCGGGAAACATCCCGTGACTCTTTCACCCAACATGTCAGCTTCTACGAGTGACATCAAGCTAGCTTCCATTGCCATGGGCTTCACCCTCGGCTTCGGACTGCTTACTGTTTGGGAGGCCTGGAAGCAGACAAGACGAAACAGAAACCCGCTGCGAAGCGCATACATCTATATGCTCTGGGGAGAGATCGCAGCAAATCTTATCATCACCATCATTGGATGGGTTTTCCTAGACGGGATTATTGGGCCGACGTAAGACATACTTGTCATTGACGACCTTAGTTTCGTTGAGCTAACTGATCATCACCTTTTAGTGTACCCGTACTTTTCTTCATTCTCTTCTGCTGGGTCTTCGAGGTCCAGTTGCTCATGCAAATTATCGTCAACCGAATTTCTATCATTGCCGAACATCGATCTACCGTGTCCAAATTGAAATGGGGCACCGCAATCATCATCACTCTTGTCAACATCGCCGTCTTTGTCATTTGGATCCCATCACATACCGTCCCTCCTGCGAATGAGACGTAAGTTATATCTGGAGCTGGAAAAGGAGCGGCCACTAACTTGCACAGGTTCGTCAAAATCAACGAGGTCTGGGATCGTACGTCCAAGGTCATCATCCTACTAGTTGATGCTGGACTTAACTGGTACTTCCTCCGAACGGTCAAGAAGCGACTGGTTGAGCAGCACAACCTGAAAAAGTATGAGCCTCTTGTCGGCTTCAACGCCAAGCTTATGGTTGTCTCCATCCTCATGGACGTAAGTCGATAATCCACAACGCTTTCTATTTATTCGCTTGCTAACATTGCAAAGGGTATGCTGATCGGTCTCATGTCGCTTCCCAATCAAGTCGTCTTTATCCAATTCCATCCCGTCGCTTACATGGTCAAACTCAACATCGAAATGTCCATGGCCAAGCTCATCACCCGTCTAGCAAAGGGCGAGAACTCAGACGACTACTACCCATCCCTATCGCACTCTGGCCATGTCCGAAGCGCCCACCGAACAGAAGATGCGGCTTGGACAAACGGGGTAAACAACGTCCAGCTTACTCACCGGTCCAAAATAGTCGCTGGTGACTCGGACGATGATCTCCCTGGCATGCCCCGAAACCACAACGGTCCTGGTATTCGTCAGCGAACAGAGTTCCAAGTAACAGTCGAGGATAGCCCCAAGCATGATCACTACAAGGGGGGCTCCGATACAGATGAGATTCCCTTGACCTACCATACTGGACATCCTAAGCAGACGATTGTTGAGGAGGGGAGCCGAAATACCTCCTTGTCAAGCTTCAGGCAGTCATAAGATAGCCTCGAACATTTTCTTGAATAGCTTATATAATACCCCAATACCTAATACATATCAATTATATCATGTTAATGTTTCGTTCTACAACTAAATTGTCTTGACTGTCATCTATCGGGTCTCCAGCCCTGTTCACCTAATGAGTTACCAAAACATACTTGAGCGTTTCTTAAACTGACATATTTAAGAAACAACACCAAACAAAATAACTATCATCATCGTTCCCTGCAACTCGTGCAGACCCGACATATATGCTTCCTGCTTCTGGATTGGGGTGAAGTCATTCACTAGATATGACTAACGATTCCAAAAGGCATCGAACCCTCCATCTTATCTGGAGACTATCAAATTGCGTCGATGACCATAGCATACGTGGAAAGCTCGGGTATCAACCTGATCATCGTACTAGTTTAGGTCGTTTTCTACAAACTGGCTACCTATAACCACGACGTACATACCTCTAGTCGTAAGGTGCGAGGTAATTATATAATGTGGTCGTCTCCAGCTAGTAACAAGTAAGCGCACATGCCCGGCAGGTCCATGATATGTTTCAACCACCTATTTTATAAAGAGTAGGTCTTGAAAAAAGTACCACAAACTACCTAAGTATAAGATTGGGCTTGTTTGCTTTTGAACAACACTAGTTGAGAATCATTGACTTCTCAATGTCTAGCCGCAACCTCACTGTTTGTTCTCTTCTTCTTCTCTATGCAATTTGAACACATGCTCTCAGATACCCATTCTTCATTTTCAGGGTAATAGGCACCCGGACATGCGTTACGCTTATAAAACTCCATGCAGTGCTTAGTTAGCTCGTGTGTCCTGTTGTGGGTCTTGGCACAGCCCCTGCATTTGGTTACGATTACCGTAGTGATACACATGGCGTAGGTTCGGCTATATAGAAGTGTGTAGATACTGCTGAGTGAATGAATCGACTGCTGATGTTGCACTAGTATTCTAAGACTTGTCATGTTTCTAATGGCCAGTCTTATACCTTGACGAGGACGATTTGTGAATACAAAATGAGGATTTGCACATAAATCACGTACAAACTCCTCACCTTCTCACAGACACAACGTATTGTGAATAGCAAAACGTTACACGGGAAGAATCTACTGGCAGTGGATGAGAGCTGTTACTCTTGAACGGGCTAACTGATAGAGTCCTTGGACACTGAATGGTGAGTTATTTTCAACTCAAATCATCCTCGCTAACTTGGCCGAGTGGTTAAGGCGCTGTGTTTAGGTTCTTATCAGAAACCAAACCCGCAGTGGGAAACCGCGGAGGTTCGAACCCTCCAGTTAGCATTAAAGCGATTATCTTTTTGACTTTTTTATGCACGTTTTGTAGCGATAGAAAGACAATTTCACAAGTTGTGTGCGCACTGTCCCATTCCTTTTGTTTAGCGATGCGGTGGTTCAGAACCGGAATTGTTATCTTGTGTTTCCCAACACACCGCTACAGCTATGATTCTATGAGCTCTCGTGAAAGCTTGTTGTTTTCTCGATAGCAATTCGTTGTACTCCTAGATCATCGCGTGCTACCTTGCCAACAGATTGGCAATACCCAGTCACAGGAAATGAGAAGCAACCTTCCATGCACCCCAAGTCGCACCAAACAGCGCCATCCAAGATAATATCCCCTTAGCGATGAATATCCTCTTCACTATTTCAAAGGTCTTCTTTTCATTTAGACGAGGAAAAGGCTCATCCGGAATGTCTTTACCCAGGAACTTGCAAAGAGGTTCCCAACCATCTTCAGCCTTGAAAATGAGCACTTGACGGTTTCGCTTCTTTGCCTCAGCAAGCAAACGTCTGTAATAAGTGTCATAACACTCGGCGCTGAAGATATCTGTTGTGTCATACTCTTCCCTGCCCTTCTTCATCGTTTCCATGTTAAGCTTATACCACAGGCGGTCATTAGTCCAAAGCAGACCAACCCACTTGAACCACGGACTGAAGAAGGACCAGAAGCTGTCTTCGGCACTCTTGGCCCAGACTCTGCCGTCAGGTCTCATATTGACGACGACCTTGGCATCAGGATACTCGTCCATCAAGTCAGGAGTAAAATAGAAAACGGGAAGATCACAAATAGATCGATGGCCGTGGATAAGTTGACGAACCATCTTTTTCCGTTTCGCGTCGTCTTTTTCACGTAGCGCATCGATGAAGAGTTGTATGCGCGATGCGTGGGGGAGAATTTCCGCCATGTGCATGCATGGACCGAAGTCTAGTTTCTCGAACGCCGCTTGCATTGATGATGTGGCAGCGCGAGGAAGACCTGCACCGATGACTTGAAGAGGGACTGGTTCCGAGTCTGGGTTGCCGAGACCACGAGAATCTGTGATGAAACGCATGGTCACTATTGGATATTTTTGATGCAAAGCACCGGTGAGCACATAAGACCAAGATGCAAGACAACTGAATTTCAGTGGGAACTGATCTTTAAATACATTCCTGGTGCTGACACACTCCGTCGGTGTCATCTCACGGACAACCCACCATTTCCGAACATCAAAGATGGCACATTAGCCGCCGAGCCTAAATTTCTCAAAGGGCAAGGGTATGTATATCCAAGTCATTCATTCTATACTGGAGACATTGTATTTATGGTAGGCGATTCTGCTTTCAGAAGGTCTGAGTGCCAAACGAGTGTTACAGACGACTCAGCTATTAGCTTAGTGCTGACGATAAGCAGTAAAAAGATGATTTTCTGTACACGTAGCTCTTGGCAATGTATGAGGGGTTCAGACTATGTCCGTAAGTTACTTGTTAACCAAGACAATCTGTGCTACGGGTGTATGCACAACCAATATTTGAACACTAAAATTGTGAAACTGACTTCTTGGTACAACTCATTGTTGTCAGTCTGAACAAACGGCTCTGTAGTCAATATGCCGGAAATATCCATCCACATGGTAATCATCTTCCATCCTTAGGTATCTCACCTAACAGCTAAAATCTCACCTTCGTCAATTGGTGGTTTTTTTATCTCGCGGTAACTCATTGCGTAAGCTTACTCTCTCTATTGATTCGGTAACAAGATCTCGTAGCAACGCAGATAAAAATCGAATTCTACAAACAACAACCTGCAGCATATTTGATGTTTTGGAATGTAAGAAACCCTCTACAATTTAAAACGCAAGACTTTATGTAACCAGTGACCCGGTGCTACCCTAAACCAGACGTCCATTTCTGAAGTCCAAGGCCCCAACTGTATTGGCAATACTAAAGTTGTATGTACCTTAACTTATGGGACGGAGAATGAAGAACGACTTTAGGAAAACGATGAACTAGAGCGATGGCGGTTGGGACATTTGATGATCAGCCTTATGGTTCCTTTCGAAATCTCGATGACGACAATGACATCATTACGATCCCATGGCCGCATCAGAGGATTCCCTTTTCTTCCACAAAATAAAACTTACACACGGCATGATTCATATCAGTCGCAGTCCAAGAGTACAACCACTACGAATTATTGCATCACTTTCACACAGCAACACATTCTCTACAGCCAGCCTGCTAAAGCGAGGAGCATCATCAGAACCAGTCAAAATGAGTTGGATGGACAGCTGGAGTCGCCCCTCCAAATCCCAAGCGACGCCAGCGCCTTTCTACCTATTGCCTGGAGGAGAAGCAACTCCGTACTGTCATTCATGCGGAAGAGTCATCAGCACACGGAAGACTACAGCATCAGCAAAAACCAACACACCAGTCAAATACTGCTCGAGCCGATGCCGAACCCAGAAGCCTGGAAAACTAGACCGTGAGCTCGAAAGGGCCTTTTTGAAATTGTTGACCGCCGAAGAACATGCTACTACAGAGAAGAAACCGACCAAGGGAACATCTGGGAAGCACAAGAAAGGGAAAAATAGCAAGGGCGACAATCGGATCCTGGTATCATGCAGTGCAGCGGAGGAGCTCGTCTTTGGACCAAACCGAACATCCATGGAGGGAGAACATGAAGGAACTCAAAGTGAGGACGAAACTCCCCAGATATCTGAGCCTGCACACGCGACATGTGAGCCGAGGACGTCCGAAGAAGACCAG
The DNA here is from genome assembly GCA_019054645.1 of Fusarium sporotrichioides. Taxonomy (NCBI): domain Eukaryota; kingdom Fungi; phylum Ascomycota; class Sordariomycetes; order Hypocreales; family Nectriaceae; genus Fusarium; species Fusarium sporotrichioides. Next base: position 4,320,970 of record JAHKNS010000002.1, on the reverse strand, counting down.
GACCTTGCAGATATCCTGAAAGACGAGAAACACGTCGACGGCGACGTGCTCGCTCGTATGTCGGTCCGTAGCGGCACGCGCATTCGTCCAGCGCAGTCAGTGTCTGAAGTCAACGGCAGCGTGGGAGGCGAAAAGGGCCGCGCAGAGAGAATCCACGAGACGGACGAAATGTTGGAAAAGCGCAGACAGGGACAGAAGCGGGCCAAAGAGCGTGAGATGACCAAGTGCGCAGCGCGAAGAGGTGTCGTTTTTGGGTTTTCTGTAAATGAGGATGGTGAGAAACGCCTTTGCGAGGCCGTCATGTCGGGGAAGGTCGTGGAGCCGAGTTTTGCAAAGGGAGATTGGGCGATACGTTGGAGGGAGTCGTAGGCTGCGTGATGAGTGGACTCAGTCAGATATGATAGGGGTATCAGTGGAAGCCAAGATGTTTAGTCGTGCCGAGAAGTTCAGGTCGTGCCGAGAAGTGAGATATCAATTTCGGGCCGACAGGAACAGATACGGAGATAGAATAGCAGCAACTTGTTTGTCTTTACCGGCTCAAGGGATGATAGCCCCGAACTGACGGCTTCCGCGGGCTCTCCGGCAGTCCGCTAGTCTGCCAATCACCAGCTAAACCCTACATACATAAGCCTGGAGAGCCACAACGTCTCGTATCATATTTATCATGCCGTGCTAAAGCGAGCTATATCGTGCACTATCGGTTGGTACGGAGGTAGCAAGACTGGCAGGTAAAATGGGGACTGCGATTGTCTGAGCGCTGCTGATCCCCCATTGTGTTGAAACGCCTGGTCAAAATCAGAGGCGTGACCCCCAAAGTCACCTTTTTGCATCTCAATTGGACGATGGAAATTCAAGCCGGGGCCAAATCAAGTGAGTATAGAATGCTACCTGCATCAATAGGTTATTCTAACAGAACGGTCTAGAAGGTTGCGTCTTTCAATCCAGGGGCCTCAATGTGACATAACTTTACTTGACTTGCTTTGCCTTTCAAGCCTGTCGCGTAGGATTCAGCTTTCAACTCCCAAAGGCATGGCGCGCTGTGATGGCTGCCACACTTTTTACACTGAACCTTGCAACAGCTAAACCTTGTAGCGGTGCCTGAATATCGACCGATACTCTTCATGGCATGGACAGTTGTTACAGCACAAACAAAACAGGTTAGTTTGCAGTCCACGAGTCAAGGCATATGTTTGCGACACGACGTGAGCTTCTGGAGTCGTGTTTGGCGAACAACAGTAGCGATTATGACGCTATGGTGGTTTGCTCGTGGGGGACTGGTTGGGTTGCCTGTCTATAGACCCCATCGCAACGGTCAGCCCCAATTGAGATGTGAGAGATAATTAATATGCACTGCACTTGGTAATGGATACACGACACCTCAGCCGTTTGGGCTCAGTCTCCAAAGACCAATAATCTTATGGGACAGAAGAAGCCATCACTCAAAGCCTAGCTCAGGTGCAGCGAGCCTGGGATAATAGCGCGCTCTGCGCTATAAATGTGAAATTGGTGCTAAGTCGGAAATAGTAGGTGGTACCGTAGTGATCATCAGCCACTGGCCCCTCGGACCGTTTCCGCTCAATAATGAGACAGCCGACAGCACAACTATCAGTATTAGTGACAGTTAGAATGACGCTACATAGGAATGTGGCGCCATAATTGTTCTCGAAGGATGATAAGAAGGACCCTAAAACGCAACGGATATGGTAGCGTAAATGCTTCATCTTGTTGGCTGTTTGTGCAAGGTACATACGTAGATAAGGAGAGACTGTTGGCATCTAATCTGGAGCAACAGAGTTTACGCTAGCCAGACGGATCAATATAGAACCGAGCCTGTGAGGACGTTGGTTGGAGTAGGTTTCAATACCCTGTCTGTTGCTATCGTTCACTTGAGCTGAGGCCATCTCTCTTGTACAGATGCAGGAGGTGCTTAGCTTTGTGATACCACACAAGGTCTAGTCATCTGTCCAAAGTACAGCCAATCTTACGAGGACGAAAAATGGTCCAAATATTGACTTCATCAATTGTATGTTAATGGCCTACTTGACTTGTAGATGCATGTAACAGTCGAAACAAAACGATATTGCTTGATAACAGTGGAGCATTTCCAAGTAAAATTGAGGCTGAGACGCCTTCATTCGATGTCAGACTGAGCTTCCTCTTCCAGCGTCTTTTATCTCAAGCGCCCCGGTGTAGTGGCTTCTGCGCCATAAGCTTACGACTGCCGATGTTCTAGAATCTCAAAACGTACGCATATAGATTCAACGTGCAAATGGTAAGCAAAGTAATCAAGTTTTTGACCATTTGTATTTTGACAACTGTTGAGAATGCGGATTTAGAGAACGGTGTGCTTATACAGCTGAGATATGCAGTGCCCAGAATTTTAGCAGTGGCATACTACGGATAAAAGTGACTGTTTGTGGATTGGACTTGATATTCAAGGATCCGATGCATCCTTCGCTTCAGACTAAGTTATCCTGAAGATGCGACTGGCTCTTCTGGATGATTAATAGCATTTCAAGTGTTATTAAAGTGAATGTTACCCCAACAAGGCCACAGGGCCATCAAGGAACCAGTCATTTGGGCTGCAAGCGAGTAAGGCACTAAAGAATTCGTGCAGTAGTAGATTGTAACTAAACTAGCTGCATTGGCATTCTTTCTACAAGTAACAAAGCTACGTCACGAAATCAACCAACAGGTCTTGAAAGGCCTGGTCCTAGACAAATTCCCTCATGGAACGAAGGATGAGCTACAGGGAACACCATGCACTGCACAACAGAGTGGATAGAAAACAACGTGGCTAATAATGTAGACTCTCGCTGTTAAATCATTTTCCTTTCATCATATGATAACTGAACATGTCGCACAGCATAACCTGCCAAGACTTTATGGCTGAAAATGCCGAGTCAGTTGTTCTGGAACACAGCCTGACATAAAGGCTGCCCCCCTTTACCCCAGACCCATCAAGCCTAGCCCAGCCCTTCAACGACCCTGGTGGCTAGCCTGATCCCCCGGATTCCACTATGATAAGCTACCATACCAGGAGTGTTATGGCCAAAGGGGCCTACCTCCCTGAGGCTCCCAAGGATAAGGACAGGTACCAAGTAACTAGGTACTGTTGGACGACCTTCCTTGTTCTCCTCAAATGCATATCAATCCCCACTGATGTTCCATTGTTCCCAGTCAGTCAGTGAACCATTCGCTTGGGTTCGTTGCCATTCATTTTTGCTTTTGTTTTCTTCTGTTCACACACTCCTGTACAAGACACATCTTGGATCGTCGCCTTATATGTCGCAAAGTCAAGTTCAAGGTCACCATGAGTCTCAAGTCAGACATTGTCTGCGCTGTGGTCATCACTTGGGTAGCGGCCTTGCTGGCGCAGATCGCTCGTGTGTTTGCACGACGCATGACAAAGGTACAATGGTGGTGGGATGATTACTTTTGTCTCGGTGCCTTTGTGAGTTTCTCTCCTGTGGTATCGAATGTTGCGATGACTTACATGTGTTTCTTGTAGCTCGTTGGTATTGGATATAATGTCGTGATGATCTACTGTACGTAACCTTGCTGGCTCCTATCGCTTTCGATCGGAACGTTAATCAAATAAACTAGGGGCCGAAAACTGGTACCTTGGCTCGACAATCCCCGATACCGTGAGCGACGAAGAGTATGAGAACATCAATCTCAACGCGCGATTGATGCAGTTCCTTATCTCGATGACATATTCATATTCGATCGGCTTCTCGAAACTGTCCATTCTTCTATTCTACTGGCGCATCTTCAAACAATCCGCGATCCGCATTCCAATCCAAGTTCTGCTTGGCCTTAGTGTGTCATGGCTCATCCTCCGTACATTCATGGTCACCTTCCATTGCATTCCTGTTCAGGCCTATTGGGACAAGAGTATTGAAGGCGCTGTCTGTAAGATCAACGATTCCCAGTTCTTCTTCGGTACCTGCCTTACCCATTTTGCTCTCGACATTGTTATCCTGGCCTTGCCGATTATTGAAGTGTTCAAACTTCGACTTCGAATGGGACAAAAGATTGCTATCACCGCTCTTTTCGTTATCGGTTTCGTTGTTTGTCTCGCATCAACATTTGTTGTTGTGGAATCAATCAGATATGATGTCAATACAACACAAATGCCACGAGACATGGCTCGAAACGACATGTGGGGTGTTGTTGAGATCAACATTGCCATTGTCTCTGGTAAGTCATCTCTCATCATTCAAAATCTTTTCGTGCTGACCACTGCAGGATGCTTTCCTCTTTTACGACCCATCTTTACCAAGATTCTTCCCAAGAGATTTCTCAGCTCTGCTGGAAGCAGTCATCCCATCAGCCGAACCACCAACGCCATACGTCTTACTACCATCAACCGCACCATCAAAGAACGAGAAGCAGACGACAACAGCTCTACGCAGGAACTGGCCGATCCAGAAAGAGGAATCCATGCAGATTTCGAGATTATCGAAAGCAAGGAGGGTCCTCGGACGTATATCTCCAGTCGTAACACTGAATCTTTGCACTCAAGGGAGCAGGACATGTCGGGCATTTATGTTCGGAACGATGTTGTGCAAGAGGTTGAAGAGTCAAACTACGCGTATTCTATGAAGCGATAGCTTCCATATGGGTGTCCGTATGTGATGCTGCGGTTTCTTCTTATATAGCTCTAAGTATACAGATGAAGAGCAGATAGTATAATACCAATCTTGGAAGTGATATCATGATATTTTCCTCAAGGTTCAAAGAACAATAGTGTTGGAACTCTAAATTCAGATATGAACCATATATCTGAACTCCTCAGCCATTATGTATCGTAGAAAGATCCATCACTCAATCAACACCCCGTGTGAAAGCGAATGTGAGATCAATTGTGAGGGTGTCGATGAAAGCCTGCACGCTAACAAGCTCATTCACCTAAATGTGTCGATCTCCCGTTCGCCATAATAGCCGATCTGCATTTACATTCATACTAGTCATTTTAATATTTAGCTTGTGATATCTTCCAATATATTTCATAGCGGCTCCAACAAGAAACCGAAAGTAGTTTCCTCAGTCTTGACCATCAAGTCCTCACGAACAGCCGGTCCACAAGCACCCGATCCTACACCCGCAACCTTGTGGTCCAATCTGATGAAAACGGCATCTTCCTCAAACAGATCAGGAGGGTGCTTAGCGTCTTGGATAGTTGTGTCTCTATGGTTAGAAGCCAAGAAACTAAAGTGTGCCCCGTCTAAGCGAGCCGCACGGAGACCAACACTGGGCGATTTGGAGTCTCGCAGTGATACCCATCGTGTGTCTTCTCTGTTTCCGTTTTCTTGGGGAACATCGTATGGGACCTGGAGGTCAGAGATGGACTCGACGTTCCAGATACCCACGCGCTGAGAGGTCTTCTTGTCGGGATAGCTTTCTCCAGGCCCACGGCCGAGCCACTTGACGTGCTCGAGTGTCCTGCTTCCGTATAGGTTGATACCAATCCTGGGGACGTGATCGGGAGCGGAGCCTTGTGGGGATAGACGAGTGACGTTAACACTCAGTGCGCCGTTCAGGTACACCGTGTACTCAATCTCGGAATCCCATCCCCAGAAGAGTACCGGAGGAGTGATAAAGGTCTTCGACTTCAAAACAACCTTGTCTGAGCTTGATGAATCCACAGTGAAGGATCGAAGTTGAGACTCGAGTTGGTCGACACCGAATCGCTGCCAAAATGGAACCGCACCAGGGACATCATTGTCGGTCTTAGGTCGCCAGAAGGATGGAATGATAGCAGCTTTAGTCTTGGGGTCAGAGTCAAGTACCGTTTTGCCGTTTGAGACCCAGCCCTTCAATGTGCCGTAAGCGCGGTTGAAGGTAAACTCAAAGTCCTTTCCAGAGATTACTACCGTTGATGGCTTCTCGGAAACTTCTAGCTTGGAGGAAAGCGTGTTGCTCGCGACGGAGGTAGCCTTGGCAGAAGTCTGAGGGACCTGAAGTTGGTGTTGCGACCAAGCGATCTCGTGTCCTGCGGGAGCCCAAGTTGTCGAATGCTTGAGGGACAAAGTCACGGTCAGGTAAACCTCGTTGTCCTTGTTGAACTTCTTGTCATCAACGGGGAGAGAAACAGATCGTGTCTCGCCAGCTGGAATGTCGGGTACATCGAAGGACGCTGACTGGATCAAGTTGGCCCTGCTGTATGATTAGTATTTTCGTTGATAACGTCTTCGTAGGTGACTTACTCTTGTCCAAGCTGCTCAATCTTGTAAGAAGCGGTCAAATGCTCCAAGCCAGCAAAGTCATGTCGGTTCTCGATCTTCAACTCGCCATCAGAATACGAGAAGCCAACAGGCTGGATAACCTTCTTAAACTCAACAAGACCGGGCGTAGGCTCGTGCTGACTGTTCAGCAGGCCGTCCATAACAAATGTCCCATCGTTGGGAGTGTCACCAAAGTCGCCGCCATAAGCATAGTAGCCAGCACCTTCGTGGTCATCCTTCCACAAACCGTGGTTGGCCCACTCCCAAATGAAACCACCTTGGAGACGGGGATGGTCACGGAAGGCTTGCTCGTAATCCTCGAGCCAGCCGGGACCGTTGCCCATGGCATGACCATACTCGCAAAGCACGATGGGCTTCTCGAACTTGCCATCCTTGACACCCTCTTCCTTGGCGTACTTGATGAGGCGTTCGACTGTGGGATACATATAACTATACATGTGTGTAGTCTCGGCCTGCTCGTCTCCCTCATAGTGGATCAATCGCGATGGGTCAGCTTCAGTAGCATACTTGAACATCGCTCTGTGGTTATCACCATAGAAAGCTTCATTGCCGAAACTCCAGATGATGACACTGGCATGGTTCTTATCACGGTTGAGCACTGCGTTAATGCGGTCGAGATAAGCCTCCTTCCAGTCAGGGTTGTTGGAAGTAAACTGTGCAGCCTTTCCAAAAGCAAGCTTCTTTCGCTCACCATAATCCATAGACTCGGGAATATCAAGAGGCCGCGCAACAGCATCGTAGAAGCCGTGGCACTCGAGATCAGCCTCTGCCATAACCCACAGGCCATACTCATCGCAGAGATCTAGCACACGCGGGTCGTGGGGCTGATGTGCGCAGCGAAGAGCATTGATGTTGTGCTTCTTCATGATGAGAAGATCGCGCTTGGCGAACTCGATAGGCACGGAGCGACCGAGAAGAGGATGATGTTCGTGACGGTTAACACCTCGAAGGCGAATGCGCTTTCCGTTGACAGTCATGAGACCGTCCTTGAGCTCAACCTTTCGGAATCCTACGCGTTGCTGGACCTTGTGGAGTTCGGTTTGCGAGTCTTCAGACTTGAGTTTGAGCTCAGCAGAGTAGAGGTATGGCGTCTCTGCAGTCCACTTCTTAGGGTCCTCGATATCAAGCGTCAAGTCGATCTTGTTGGACTTTCCGTCGACAGAGGTCTTGGTAGAGCTAATCACAGCACCACCGTTCTTGGTCAGCTCGGATAGCGTAAGCTCAAGTACCGCGGCCTTGTCAGTAAAGAGATCAACTGAGGCGGTCAATTTTCCATTCTTGTAGCTGCTGTCAAGATCAGGCTTGACGAAAAAGTCATCAATTCGCGCAGCTGGGAAGGAGATGAGGTAGACATCACGGAAAATTCCTAGTTAAGATTAGTTTCTCACATCTTCAGCTTCTAAACGACAGACTTACCGGAAAGCCACCACTGGTCTTGATCTTCGATATATGTAGCGTCAGACCACTGATAAACGCGCACAAACAGCTCGTTTGCACCCTCTCGGTTAACAAAAGCGGAGATATCGAACTCTGAAGGGTTTCTCGAGCCTTGAGCATATCCAACCAGGGTTCCATTCACGAAAACGTGATACGCGCTGTCGACACCGTCAAAACGTAGTCTGAGCTGTGAATCTGCGTCCCATCCTGCCGGGACGTGAAAGTCCCGACGATACGATCCCGTAGGGTTCTCAGTGGGAACGTATGGTGGGCAGACAGGGATGGGATACTGGACGTTGGTGTACCATGGCTTTCCGTGGCCTTGGAGCTGCCAGTGACCAGGAACTTGAATTGGTTCATATGTGATATCTTTTGAGCTGGGCTCGGGTGCTTCAACGGCTGTTCCAGACAGAGAAAAGTCCCATGTTCCGTTGAGCGAAATTGACGTCTCAGGAATATGGTATGATCGTGTTGGAAGAGTGTTTCTTCTAAAGACGGCCTCGTTGATATAATCTGGTCGAGAGGCGTCTTCCTGTAGAGGAATGCCCTTGGGATGTTCTGCAATACCTCCGCCCATTTTGACGTAGTGAAGAAGACAATGATGTTGAGATAGTTCAGAGCATGGCCTTCGTGGAAGTCCTGGAGCCTTTATCTCTCGATATCTAACTGCGCCATCGATCAGCCCCGCATCCCCCGACTGTCCCGCATCGTGATACGTTTCTATAACCTGCTTCCCTGATTCCCAAACACGTGCGCCGGACTGGTTCGGGGACCTTGGAAACCTCCACCGAAATCCATGATGGATGCGGAGAAGTGGTCCGATTGGTGATGATCTTACCTGGTTGGATGGCTTAGTAAATGTATATCAGCAAATTGGGACTAGCGAGATGGCCGAGGTAGCAGAGCCCGGGGATATCGGAGCCGGAGCGGGGAATTTCAAGCGTGTCTTCGGACCGCCAGAAGGCATGGCTGCTGAGAGTGGTGCACGAGACTTCATCGAAACAGTTTCTGTCACCGTAAATGAGTCCACGGGCTGTCTGGCACTTGCAATTTAAGCTTAGATCACAATCACTCAAAGCTGACGCTTGTTTCAACTTATGTCCTGTTTCGGCCGAATAGTTTCGGCCGAGGCACATGGACATCTCCCAACGTCCGAACTGCATCTGCCATCGTTCATGGTGCCCAGAATGTGACTCATTTTTTATTGGTGAAAACATAGATCAGATCAGAAACTAAGATAATTGTACATTTTTCCTCTCATCTATTCTTTTTTGCTACGCTCGTCGAGACCACGTGTTCTCTCAATCATCTGTGGTCCCGGGTAAGCTGCCTTGATAGCCGACAATGTAGGGTGTACGCAAATGCCGACCACAGGCGAAGCGTATTGTTTAAGAAAACCGACGGATTGATACCTTTCAAAGGGCTCATGGCAGAGTAAGTTTCGAGTTAGACATAAACCAACGGATGCAGATCATAGCGGACTGGGCACTGATGATTCTCTTCTCATTTTATTAAATCGTGGAATATCTGGGTCCAGGTAGAGTAAAGTCAAACAAAAAACCTCAAAATGAATGACTTATGATCATTCTCTACGTAAATGAGAAGGGGAAAAAAAAAAAAAGCTTGTACCATCAATGAACATGTCCTTGTGTTTTTGTGACAAGAGAAATACACCTTCATACATCTTTCGCTACTGCCAATGAGGTTTTAAAATCAACACCATCCATAAGAAAAAGAAAAAAAAACAAGAAAAGGCACGGACCCTCGCGTGATGGAGTGTTCATACAGCTCGGCCACTTCCTACTTGGGACTGTTGCTTCTTTGAACAGACGCCACTTTCACGACCGTCCAACCAATTGCCGAAGGTTCCAACGCCCGCAGATCCGGATGTGAAAGTACTGGAAGCCCAACTGGCGCGTGATAGTTAGCAGGAACGTGCTAATTGGTGTCAGTCTTAAATCTGGCAGGGTTGCGGGTTGCTGCCTTGAGCACAGCTGACAACTGATACCATGGCCACTTATGGGTGGTTCTGTGATATAGTCCGACTGGTCCGACCAAAGTCTTTTCTCGTTGTCCTTTCCCAAACACAACTTTCAAACGAGCAAGAGACATACATCGATAACGACTCTCAAGATGTCTTTTCCCATCTTCAACGAGGCTATAACCTCCTTTATCGTCCCACTTTGTCTTCTCGCAATCAATCTGGTCGGATATCTGTACACATATGAAGCCAGTGAAGCTAGGTTGGCTGGTGCCAATTGCCTTTTGAGCATCTATCTCCTCAGTTCCTACTTTAGCGGTGATAGGTCCTCTCAACCTGTTACTGATGGCGACGTCAAATCTCCCCTGAACTTGGATACAGAAACGGAAGCAAAGCAAACACAAAAGAAGGTCCGTAATCGAAATACTCCAAAAATACCGCACCACTGACGCGAGCGAAGAATTTCGCAAAGGTTATGTTTGTAGTTCTATCATGTATTGGCCTATCAGTTCCGATCAGGGTACGTCATTCTTGGTCCGGCACCTGGCACAACTACTAACACATCCAAAAAGACACTTTCTATAATTGTTACTGATTTTTATTATGATGAGGGATGCCCAGAATTCATCCCGGATCCGCCCTGCGCCCCCTTCTTTGGGCAGAGTGGCCTAGCTGGTTCAATCACATATAGTTACCAGGTACTTGTAATCCTCCCTCATCAACTCATGCTTGACATACTAAAGCCTTGACAGGGATTGGGCTTTTGTGATACGTCAGCACAGCGAGGTATCATCACCAATGCAGTTATAAACCACATAAGTGAGCGTGGATCCAAGCTTTCCAGTACCGAATGTTTGGAGCTTGGTGAACATAGTACCGAATTTCTTGCTATAGGCCCGACCGACGGCTTTGATTTCGGAATAAATTGTTGGGGGAAAGAAGTGTTTAGCAACCATCGATAGTCGAGATTAGAAAATTGAAGGGTTGTTACCCAAGAAGCTTGGGGACATAGGGGTAACACCGTAGACTCTGTGGAAGAGGAGGTTTAGTGATAGGCGAGTACATGAAGCAAGAGCTAGACAGCGTGTCTTTGATAAGTTAAGATCGGAATTGGATAGTTTTGTTTTGGAGGAAATGACATTACCTACCCATCTGTGCTGGATATTTGTGAGGCATTTATATAATTAGGGTGTAAATGCCGTAATGGAACTCAATAACAGTCCCTGATATAACTATCCGCCTGGCTTATAAGCCACATACTTCGATCCACACTAGGTGAATCTCCTCCAAATGACATATCTCGCCAAGTCCGAAATAACCGTTCCAGATGACTCCCCACAAGTGTGGCGCGAGTACCAATGAACTCCTTTAGGGTTGGAATATGTGAAGCGGCGAGGATGATGAGCATGGCGCCAGACATACTGTATATCATTAGTACGTTTTGACTTGTTATAGAGATAAATACTTACGATAGAGAGCAGATCCATGTGTCAATAACAACTGTTTGCGAGAATCCCCTGAGGTCTAAAGCGTGGAGTAAACACGCATCAAGGCAAAGCTTGCACTTGTTCATAACATCCGGTATCGCTGGAGTTACAACTGATGTCGAAGTCCCCGTATCATCGTAGCTGCTACTGAGCATCCACATTAGATACGGTCGATATATAACTCCCTTGCAGGTGAGATATCTCTGTCGAAGGAAACCACCAGCCGCCGTCGGTACTTCTTCAGTGTCGACACTGAACGAAAAGGATGCTGGGAGTACGTCACGCCAATCGTCAAGCTGGCGCTGTAGCTCAGCAACGATGCGAGGAAAGCGAGTGTGGTCAAATGCCGCTCCTGTATCGCGTGCGTACAAGAGCTGATGGACTCGATTCAGTAGACGCCGCATGCTGATGCAGGCCAGAAAGTAGAGGGAAGATTCTTCTTCGACGACTTCGGACGTATGGGTGTGATAAGAACTGGGAAGAGGGACCGACGATTCCACGCGCGCGATGCCAGAAGGGGGACATGCTGATAATTCGGCCATGTAGTCGCTGGGTGGCTGTTAGTGGCCGTTGATAAGAATAAGTTTACTTGCACAAAATTTACCTTTCCAATATGTAGCAGGACCAAAATATCCTTCGAATTCGTTCTTCAGACTCGGTGTCATGCTTGTTCGCAGGATATGATAGAAGAAGCATGCATCTCGTAGCAGTGGCACTGAGATACTCCCAGGCTTGTAGTGGCCTAACCAACGATGCGAAGTAAAGACTAAAATGTCAGTCTGGGCGTGATGAGAGAGAACTCATACCAACTTACGCGGTGAAGAAGAGGCATTGTGTGCTTTGAGAATCGACTTGTAGATGAACGATGTGGAGCTTCTTTAACGCTAACTGGAAATAGATATCTCCAAGCTTTCTCTTCCTCAACCTTCTGTCCTTCTCAGAAGGATCAATTTCAGTGGTGAAGCGAAGGTCTTCGGCAGCTTGGCTAGCACATCCCAAAGCTAAAGTGAGAAGGCAGAGACAAGAGTGTACTGTATCATCAGCAGGCATTCCGCTCTGAAGTGTTTCCCGTATGCTGCTTAGCTGCTCTTGCGACATGGATGGATACCAAAAATTAATATTCCGTTCGAAGCCTGCTAGTATCGATGCGATGTCCTCTGTGTCGACGTAGGGATACATGGGATTGGCCGCGACACTCAAAGGCGTCCGTGATTGTTCTAGATAGAAAATGGATTCTCCGTCATGCCTGAGTAACGGAAAAACATCGAAGTGAGGCCATTGTAGTATCGACTCGGTTGTAGACGTATGCATAGAATCCAAGACGGCGTTCTCAAAATTGGCGACATTCTCGCGGTTATCTTGGCTGTTTGGCGTTTGGATGGCTTGGCTTTGACGCCGGAGATTCAGGTCTGGCGATGAGCCTGCGAATGAGTTTGTACGGTTTATTTGGGGAGAGTTAATAGCCTGTTGCTGGCAGGCTAGTTGTATGTTTGCTGGCTAGGTAGATCATTGTCAGTATGGGAAAGGTAAGCTCGAAACGTGAAGTTCTTACGATGGTAGATCGTAGCTCATGGAGTGTCCTTTCAACTCTTAGGACACTTTCCAAGATGAGATCATTCTTGCTTCTCCTAGACCCTGGGTTACTACCTTGCATCAACAGATGATCAGCAACCAATGAAACTCACGAATTGGCCTCAGATCCATATGTGCAGTCGTGGCCGATCGCTGCACATGTGGTACAAGGATTGTTCCCATCACATCTATCCCCTCATTAACCAATCTAGGAAGTGGCAGATAGGTCAGTCGCTGAGCTTTAGATTGCAGGAGATGGATGGCACAATGCTGTGGTCCAATGTGAGGCAAACCGACTTACTATTCGTCTTTTGTATCGTCGCCCCAGGGTGAGTCTGTCAGGCACAGCTCTTTAAAACTTACCTTGTTTTGCGGGTACGACAGGCATCACACTGCAACTAATTAGCCCCAGTCAAGTTAAGCAGGATGTTGAGCCTCAAACTCACTGCATGCGACGTTCTGAGTCTCTTTCGTGGCGGCCATTCGGCAGATTCATCAATGGCGTGTTCCATGGCACTGGGTGAGACAGTTGATGTGTTTGTCGCTCCGGTACGGGCCGACAGTACAAAACGTGGGGAAAAGAGGAGATAATGAGGAAACGAGTGGATGGTTTGAAGGATCAGAGGACATACGGGGATGCTCGGTCCGACATCAATTGAATATGGTGATTGGTGCGGGAGAAGTAAGCTCAATCTCTAGCAAAAAAACAAGCTGTAACCCCAGCTCTTGAACGCCTTTCCGGTTGGTCGGTTTAAGACCTAGCTAAGGAACGGTTCAAAGCTTGATGGGCATGAGACCTCGGCAAAGTCCGGGGTTCTAGCCGAGTCGTACATGGGTCGATCATGGACCAATCCGACTAAATTACTATTGACAATTTAACTCATCTGCTACGTAGTCACTTGGTAGCGATGCTCATTCGAATGAGGATTTGGCCTGAGAGATTCGCTAATGGATGACATGGAACCAAGCATTGAGTCACAAAGAAGTCCAGAGTAGAGTTTGGTCAAATAATAGAATCTCAGTATAGGCATTGTATTAGCATTGAATCGTCGAGTCCAACTTCAGTAACACGATTGTGTGAATGAGTTGTCCACTATCTTAAGACTGGAGTCATTCGCTGACAACAGTACGTAGTGCTGAGAGCCTCAGACGTCTCCAGCAAGCTTCTCGTCGCCCGCCACGTTCATGGTGTTCATAACCGTGTTTGCATCTCTCTTCTGCAGACTCTTCTTAACAGGGTTGCGGGCCTCGAACACCTCAGACAACTCCTCCAGAGTACGGTCCTTTGTCTCAGGAAAGAAGAAATAGATGACTACTGCCTCAAAAAGATCCCAGAAGACAAACACAAGGTAAAAGTGGTAACCGATCTTCTCAAAGGCAGGACCACTGCTATACTGAATGATGGTTGAGGCAACAGAACTCGCCAGGTTACCAACAGCAGTGCCCTTGGCTCGGATATCGGTGGAAAGACACTCAGCGATGTAAGCAGACTGGAGAGGAGTCCAACCGAAAGAGAAGACGATTCCGAAGACGAAGATCATGGCGACTGTGGCGTTAGCAGCAGAGCTGTTGTCAGGCTGGTCGAGGGAGAGCTTGCTGGTTCCGGTGATGACAGCGAAACAGCAAGAACAAAAGATGATCGAGTAGATCAAGAGGGGCCGACGACCAATGACATCGGTCATACGGGCACCGAGAATGGCACCGAAGAAGCAAAGAACGGGATTGATGCCGTTGAGAGCCAAGACTCTCTTCTCATTCACAATACCGGCGTTTTTCATCATGACGGGAAGATAATAAGAGCTGCGAAAGTTAGTCACCATTTCACGTCAAAGATACTTTCCAACTTACCTCAAACTGTTACCACTGACCTGCCCAAAGACAGCCATACCCAAAACACCAATAAGTCGACGTCGTGCACTATGACTGTTCCAGAGTCCACGGTAGTCCCACCACGACTTATCAGTAGCATCAGAAGCAATCTGGTGGGTCATCTCCTTGATTTCCATGATGACCATAGGGTGGTTGGGGTCACCTTCACCATGGTAGGTAGCAAGAACCTTGGCAGCATCCTCAATGCGGTCCTGGGCGATGAGCCATCGAGGAGACTCTGGCAGGAAAAGAACGAAAATGACTACGACACCGGATGTGACCATCTGGCACCAGATGGGAATTCGCCAAGCGATATCATTCTCTTCGCCCAGGTAACTACATCCGTAGACGACCCAGCTAGCAATGATACTGCCGATGTACCAGGTACAGTTGTAAAGACCGGTGATGGTTCCTCTCCAGGTGGGATGGGCCATCTCACTGACATAGCAGGGTGCTGATACACAGCAGAAGCTGACACCGAAACCCAGGATGAAGCGACCGCCGAGAAAATGGCCGCGGTTGGTAGAGGTCGCCTGGACGCAGGTACCGATGATGACGATAGCAGCTCCTGTGAACATACCCCAACGTCGTCCGAACCAATCGTTTACGGGGGCTGTGAAGAAGACGGCGGCGATAGAACCGATGTTGTACATAGCAAAGACGAGACCGGTCGATGAGCCTTCCGAGGACCTGCCAAATGTTAGCTGTGCGACAACCTTGCATAGATAGACAGTACTGACATATTGAAGTAGTGCTGATAGGCTTTCATGCCGTTGATACCGCCCATAACAGAGCCATCATATCCGTTCTAAACGATTGTCAGCATCCCATTGACTGAACTGATTCTTGCAGACGACATCTAACGGATGCAGATGGGAACAGTCTACTGAATCGATTAAGCCCTCGAGGGTACATACCAGACAACCACAAAGGTAAGCACATGCCAGAACAAGATACAGACGAAACATGGTAGGCGTCCATGGCGACAGCTTCTGTGTCTGAACATCATGCGCAACCTGGGCAGCTACATGAGCATCCTGGACCTCAGCCTCAGCGCCATGTTCGAAAGCGACCTTCTCGTCGGCCTTAGGATCCATGTTTGTTTATAAGACGAGACAATAATTGCAGAGCGCAGGCTTGGTAAAGAGAAGCCAAGAGCAAGTCTGCAGATCGCTACCCATAGGTTCGGGAAGGGGAGTCTTTATACAAGATGTCTTGTCTGCAGACAGGTTATGCAAGTGCTCCAATGTTGTGTCATGCGAGACGGACCTTGTCCCCAGAGGGCATCCGGTGGCCGTCCGACGTCGCTTTGTTCCCCGGATTTGCAGTTGCCCCCTCCCCGCGAACATTCAGGGATTAGCCATGGTACGAAAGATGGGGTTGATCTTTTGTAGTGGCAAAGATTGGGTTTAGCTTGTTCTTGTTTTGGACGCCACTCCGGCTCCGGTTGCCCCGAAGTTGAAAGCTGGGGTAACCCTGGTACGCTTGATTGGCTCGCGTATGTATAGTAAGCTCAGACTATGGGGTTGGCCAGCCTTCCAAGAACGCCCTCGTATGTTATTGATTGACACGTGAGATTTGGGAACAAGGCTCCTGAATCTTTTGAATCAGGTGAGGTATCAGTTTTAAAATACTGGTCTCAAATGGATGTGAACGATCCAGAACTCGTCCAAAGTCTAGACCAAGACCGGCTGTGGAAGGGCTTACTTGGGTAGGCATACTGTCAAGTGCAAACAGTAGTCCAAAGTGGCATTCATTACAGAGAGAAAGTGTAGAGTAGAATGCAAGTTGACTTGAAAGAGAATGACGTGGGTTAATGCCTAATAACGTACGGATTTGATGACGCTTTAACAATCTAAGCATGGCCATAGATATATCATCACAAGACATTGAAACTCGCTTGATCCTTCTTCTCCACAGGCTTTTGTCCATAAACGACATAGCTACCCATTTGTTAGCAAAGGAGCAGAACGGCCAAAATGAGACTTACATCTTCCAATACCCATGAACCTTGGGATTCCTCAACTCTTTCCTCACGTCCGCACAAAGTTTCAGAACCTCCTCCTTGGACCAGCCAAGGACTCTAGTAAACAGCGCAAGACTGACGCCTTCGAGACCTGCATCGAAGTTTACAAGGTTCCACTTCCCGAGCTCCTTGAGCTTGGCATCCTTGGGCCAGCTGTTAGTAGGCCAACGGTACACAGTCTCCACAACGTTCTGGAAGCCGGCTTTCTCAACGATCGACCTGTACTTGTCGGATTCGCCAAGAGGGCGGCCAAGCTTTCGGGAGCCTTCGATGAGACCTTGTTGCCATTTCATGGTGGGGGATGTCTTGATATCCAGGGTGTCATCGTCGCAGAACAAGGGGATTTGGATATCTTGTATCTCATACCATCCACCGGGGCCAAGACCTCTAGAGCTTGTATCAGTAAAATCCATTCGCCATGGAATAGATTGAGCTTACTTATAAGCCTTTTGGGCCATGGCTTGTGGATCACTGAAGCTTCCCGTCATCATGCGGGAGAAGATGAAGTCGAAGGGTTGCTTCCATGTCCACTCTTTCTCGAGGTCGTCAATTTCGAAGGTACAGTTAGGAGGCACACTATTTGTGGTCAGTTGAGTACACAAAGCCATGAAGCCGCTTTGTAACAAACAATGGTGGTTGAATCGGACTCAGATCGACGCCAATAACCTGTTCTGTCAGTCTTGAAGATAGTGGTCGCCCACAAAATGCTTACCTCTGCAGCGGGATGCTCATCGGCTGCACATTCCAATTAGTTTATATCCTGAATTTCAAATAGAATTTTTACCAAACTCGAGTGCCCATAGACCGGTTCCAGTGCCCATGTCCAACACTCTCGTTGCATTGTTGGCTCCAGGGTTGAGCGCCCTCTTCCCATCTAGTGTGATCAGGTACAAGTTATCTTGCAGATCTACTATCAGTCAGCCTAATTCATAATTTCTGACTGTTAGGATACAGACCTAGCCTATCATTCTCCGCCTTATTGAACGGTTAGCAGTTTCCGCCGCGATGTTATCATCACAAACTTACATCATCATTTGGGAAAGCATATTCTAACTTCGGTTAGCCAACGACTCCATGAAAAGTCTTGTACTCACTTCCTTCACTGAGCTTGTGGTAAGTACGACCATTCTCCTGTGAAAATTGGAGGAGACTGGATCGCAGCGACGATGTCGACGGCTCTTCAAGAGGCTATGGTTGTTTAGCTTCTGAGTGATTTGTGGTCCCATTTTGAAGGTTACGTACAACATCAAGAGCCGAGTCAAAGTCTGGGTCTACGGCCTATTACTCCCGTCAGCTAAGATTCCAGGAACTCTTGGCACGATTCTTCATACAATCTGGTCCTCAGCCATGATGAGTTAATCGTATCAATCAATGCGTATCTTTGGAATGGGGATTGAAGAGAGAGAGGAGAATACACAATGATGTGACGATAAGGCAGGCTACGTGGACTATTGACTTTCGCTTGCGCCGTTGGTAGCATTGTTGAGCAAGGGTCCGAGACGTTTGATTTGACATGACGGATCCATGCGTTGGAGATTCTCGGCGTTCAACACCGGAAGCAGAAGTGATCGCCCCTTGCTTCACAGTGATTTGTCTGTCTAATCCATCCGCAGCTACATGGACGTTCTTTGTTGGTTTGGACTGCTTTCATGTGGCTGTTGGAATTGTCTGGTGACTATTTAAGAACACACGGTATTCGTCTTGGTTGAATACAGAAGGGATACCGTGATACGTGACAGAATTGCAGAAGATGATTACGACGTAGCCAAATTATTGAGTTTATTACATAGATTTACGTATGAACTATGATGCTCTAGTTTTCCTTCTTACACTCGGTACAATAATCCAAATGGATCTTGCACGAGTTAGATAGATAAATGTTACCACATCGACCAACGTCGTCTCGGTTATCCTCGCGACTATAAGCATATTAGTGACTTGTTCAAACATAATCATTATATCGATCAACTTACATCTTCTTGATGTCACTACCCTTCATTCCAATGCCATAGTCATCGCATGAGAACTGGACAATGCAGCTCGCTTTACCGAAAGTCAAAGTCTTCAGAATACTGCCCATCTGCGAGTAACGGCCAGTGAACTTGTCGTAGACAGTGTCATCCTCAAACTGATCCAAAGCGCTGTTACAAGCACCGGATAAAGCGTTGCGGACGTTCTTGTCGACGCTGGTGCAGATGCTGGAACCGTCGCCGTTCGTATCGGTCGCGGTGGGAACGGGTGTCGAGACGGTCGAAGCTTCGCCAAGACCGATGGTGTTGGTGACGGGATGACCCATGATCTTCCACTCGCGAAGAGAGTACGACTCCCAGACAAGAACAGTACCCGCATCAGTCTCAGTGTAGGGCTCGTTGAAGACGGTGGGTGTTGGGGCGGGAGGAGGAGTGGTGTATAGACTGGCAGGGAACTCGGTATAGGCGTCGCATGCGTTTGAGACCAGAGGAGCGGTGGCAACCATTTGCTTACCGTCGCTGGTGGTCTCGCACTGGCAGTAAGGGGTAGCGACTCTGGGGCCTCCGAAGGGAACACAGGGGTAGTTAGTACGGATTGAAGATGTGGTGGTAGTGGGCATCTCAGTGCTTGAGGCCATGGAGGTGATCGTGTCCGAGGAAGTGCCCTCAGAACTAGTGTCGGAAGACTCTTGAGAGGACTCAGTGTTGCGGGTCATTGTGATGAGGGTGCTAGGAACAGCGGTAGTCATGTCGGTAGTCGCGTCGGTTGTAGTGATTTCTTCTGTCTTGGTCTCGCTGGCAGTCTCGGTTGACTCGCTGGTAGAGGTAGCCTCAGCCGTCGTCTCGGTACCGGTCGACACACCATAGTCAGCCCAGTACTCATCCATCACCTCCTGGAATCTCTGAGCAGTGTCATCAGAAACGTCACCATCAAAGTCATCAGGGATGTCAACATCGGCCTCATCAATCTGCACTTCCACACCTTCCTCGTACTCTGCAGAGGCGGTCGTGGTAGCAGTGGCTTGGGTGCCAGTAGCACAGCTGGCAATAGTAGGGCAGTCGCCGAACTCAGTGTGAGTGAGAGTGCCGTCGGTGGTGTAGTAAGAGATAGTTCGTGTGCAATCCTCAATCTCAACAGCAGAACATCCCTCAGTAGAAGTGGTAGTTGCTTCAGTGGACTTTGCGGTTGTCTGAACAGTTGTCTCGGAGGGCTCAGCTGTTGACTTCTCCTCTTCTTTCTTGGTAGACTGTTTATCGTCCTCATCCTTGTCTTCTCCATCTCCTTCACCTTCGCCGCCGCCGCCGCTGCCACCACCACCACCGCCAACAGGGCCAGGGTTAGACGCAGGAGGACCGGGAAGGATACCAGCAGGCAGGTTACCAGAGGGCTTCCAGAACCAACCGCCAGGGAAGATGACAATAGCAGCACCACCATCATCGGTAGTGGTGGTAGTGCCAGTGAAGTCAGAGAAGTTTTTGTCCTGCTCAGGAACGTAGGTCACAACAGCGCCGTTAGTACCAGTGACGATACCATCCTCAGTGGGTGTAGGGTCAGCATTGGCTGTGGTCTTCTCGGGCTCATCAGGAGCAGAAGTCTGGCCAGGCTCGTTCTTTGTAGAAGGACCCTCGTCCTTGTCTTCTGTTGGCTTGGGGTCGGGTCCGCCCTGAGTAGTCTCGGCACCATCCTTTGACTGGGTAGTTTGCTCGGGAGACTCCTCCTCACTGGTGTGTTCGGGAGCTTGTTGCTCAGTGGTAGACTCGACAGGAATCTCGACCGACTCTGTGGAAGGTTCCTGGGGCTTAACCTCAGTGGTAGGCTCGGCAGCTTGAGCGGTAGTCTCGACAGTGTTCTCTGGAGCAGGAACTGAGACGGTTCCTTCGGGAAAATCTGTCGACCCAGAGGAAACCACAGGCTCAGCGTTGACCTCGGTGGTAGGTTCAATAATCTCTGTCGATTCCGTAGAGACTGCGGGTGGCTGGTTATTCGTTGTAGCCTCAGTCACTGGCAACGCCTGATCAGTGGTCGTATCTTGTACTGGACCAGTCTGTGCAGGCTGGGTGGGAGCTTCGATAGGACCAGTGGTGGTATCAGCAATCTCCGCAGGGCCAGTGGTACTATCAATTGGGTTGTTGATGGCAGTAGTAGTGTCAATTGGGTCGTTGATGACAGTAGTAGTGTCAAGCTGTTGAGGCTGTGTCTCAACGGGAGGAATAATAGCCTCGGTCTGAGTCTCAGTAGATGGTTGCTGGTGGACACTCTCTGTCGCAGACTCAACTAGTGCAGTGGTCTCCTGGATGGGAGGAGCAACGGGAACAGTTGTCTCATCCTTGCCTGCAGAGCTGGTCTCAATTTCCAGATGAGCTTCTGAAGTAGCTTCGGAGGGAGGCGCTTCCACGAAAGGCTCCGAGGATGTCTCTACAAGCGCGACCTCGGTTGAGGGGGTAGGATCAACAATTGGAAGACCGACGTCGGCGGAAGACTCGGTGCCAGTAGCTGTGTCATATGTGGATGTGGTGAATTCTTGAGCAGAAACACCAGATAAACTTGTTGCCAAGCATAGCGCGAGAACGCGCAGCTTCCACGGCTGTTGCATTATTGAAGGCAAGTGTATAAAGAATGAATGAAAGACTGGACGACTATACTAGTGAGAGACAAAGACTGTGTACCAGTATAGTCCGGGAACGAATGAAGGAATGACTGAACGAGTGAATGTGTGTCCGTAGTACAGATGAGAAACACGCTCGTGATAGAGGCGAGACAGTGCCTTTTTCATGAAATGAATATGCTCTGCACTCTAGAGAGGCTGAGCGCCAAACCGATCTACAAGCCAAGGTTACGTTTCGAGACATGTTCCTTGTGGGGGTTAATCTCTTTGGTCAGCTTACTCAAGATATGTGAAACGCTGTTGATCCCAGAAATCAACCTTGTGTGCGGGACACAGACCCATATATACAACGTGCATTCGAATCCTACAATAAAACAGACCATCTTGTCAATGCACTCCAACGATATCGTAGTGGGGAGCATATTTTATCTTGTTGCACTCGTCTTACCTCTCATCAAATCCTTCTGCGGATATGTCCGTAGTTGCGCCTTTTCGATATTCTTGACGATGCAGAAGCAGACAGGACAGAATGTAAGTAATCCTATGATTCTCTTTCTTTGCCATTCCATCGTTCAAAGAATTCTAAAGGGAAAAGGCTTAAGTATACACATGTGCGAAATGAAGTCGAAGCTCGTCGCTGTCCTCAATTGATATCTTTTACTTGGTTAGTATGAAGCTATACATAATTGCCGAGGCTTTTTATCCGAGTTTTCAACTGCCCTGTGAGGCGTAGAATTGATCTGCGATAAGCGAGATTTGCGAAGGAGCCGCGGGATAAACCGTTGAACCGTTTACTCCGTTTCCGCCTTGTGTACTCTGTAGAATCTTTACCGCTTGCGATTGAATAGGATTCTGTGCATGAGACATATGATGGTTTGTCCATTGGTCCATTCTCAAATTCATCCCACCAGAATAAAATTGTCATCCAATCTCTGTAGTTAGTGGGGGTTGCATTGTAATTACAGGGTTTGTGGAGGCTTAGACTATCGCAATTTACTGCAGTAAGCCCAGTAAGCCTCGAAGGATCAGATTAAGGACCAGGGCACTAAGACAACCATGTTCAAGCGTACCTATCTACCTACCTACTGCTACAGTCTGACTTTTGAATGTGAAAATCAAGATACATACATCATTGAGTCCCGTTCGTTCTTTATACTACTTGTTCTGGTTTCTTACGCAGCCATTCGTTCCTTCATTCGCGCCTAAGCTAAACGCCTTCGCAAAGCTTTAGCCTGGTCTTACACTCGTTTATTCCAACTTACCGACAATCTTTAGTGTCTTTTTAGTCAATCTTCTATCGTCACAATGCGTATTTCTCCTCTATGGCTGGTTGCCAGCCTTTCCAGCTCTGCCCTGGCTCTCCCTGAAGCATCGTTGGAACCATGGGACATCCATAGCAGCTGCGATCCTCACAAGGATATCATCAAGGCTGCTTTGACCCAATCCATTGAGATGGCTGACGCAGCCAAGTCGTCTCTGGAGGTCGTTCTTAACAAATTGCCCGACTTCGACACCGATAAGGACAGTCACATCCAATGGCAGCGAATCGCCGTCCATATTCAAATGGCCTTTGGTTACAGGATTCCTTCAAACCCCGGTCCTGCTGATCGCCGGTACACCGAGTTCCTTCGAGGTATGTTGTATATGCTTTGTGTTAGACTGTGCTTCGTTGGTTGACATGAGACTAGATATCTATGCCAACGCAGTAAGGGTTCTTCCAAGTGACAAGAACAGCCCTGAACACGGCAATAACCCGACCCTGGCCGCACGCCCCGGTGCAAAGCCCGCTATCGCCTGCGGTGATGATGTCTTCCAGTGGTATGGACCCGACGATGAGCCAGAGCCGGGAGTGGGCAAGGTCAAGGATCAGCCCCAATTTCAGGCCAAGGTACAACAAGGCAACCCATACCTAGGTGCTTTGTATTTTCAAGGTCGATGGCAATTCAGCCGTACGCAGAAGAGCTCGCTAGGTGTTTGCTTCGGAAACCGCCAGGCCCTTATATCCGCGCACGATGACTTGATCATTATCTGCAGTGCTATGACCTCTGACAGCATGAAAAATCGCCCTTCTCCCAGGGATTTCAAGGCTTCGGTTGCTTCCGGCACAAAACTCCAGAGCGGTCTTGTATCGTTCCACACTCAACTTTGGCACGAGCTTATCCATTGGTTTGGCGGTGTCGTCAGTCCTACTCAACTCGAGCACAACATCAAGGATCAACCTGCTGTCAACGCAGATGGCCAAGTCCTGTACAAAGGAGCTAACGGAATTCGACCTTTCGATACCATTCCTGACCCGGGCTACCTTGCTTCGAGAGGCTTGAGAAAACAAGGTGCCTGTAAGTATTGACTGTCTAGTCTAAAAAGCAAATCCGACTTATTATCGCGGCACACTTCCCTGGACGATGCTAATGAATCATTCATAGACGGTATCGAACACATGATGGAGCTGGCAATGAAGCACAGGAAAATCTCAGACCAATCCGGTCCTGACAAGGCTACTACCAACGCTGATTCACTGATGATCTTTTCGTTGATGATGTAAGTTCCATTTGCTGTGATTCACTTTTACCTACTTTGATCTAACAGTTATCAAGGTACAACGATGCATGGGACTGGACGGTATACGGAAAGGCTCGTGATTTGGCACGACTCACGCAGAAGCTTGAGGAAGCCAACAGGAAGAAAAAGGGACAAAACCCGTAAACTATTATTGTTGTACGATATAGAAAGCTGTGAGCACATGCTAGTGGGTAGAAGAAAGTGCTGCCTCTGGGCTTTAGTGTACAAAACAAACCACAACCATAGAGTCCTATTTAAATGTAATGGACCGAAATACCAAATTTTGAACATCATGCTTCTAACGATTAACCTTTTCTAATACCCTGTAGGACAGGTCTCTGATAAACACAAATAGCTTCGTGTATAGGGTATTTTCACGTCACTTTTCGCCACATTCTAGATTTATGTCACTACGTGTAGGTAGGTAATGATAACCTTTACAACACGGTTTCAGTTTCTATTAATGGTGTATCTACCTAGTTACCAACTAACAGTTTATAGTAATTACGTAATATTGAGCACGTGCCTTCTGATTGAGTAAATAACAATTGGAGTGCTGGTTCCTTTCCTTTCACCAACGTCCTGAAGAAAATTGTCCAGATATGGCACCTTCGAGCCCCGTTTACAAGAGCTCACCCTGTCCCTCTCCAGAATCGCCTGGGTACAGCCTTGCATCACCCGGCTCACCTAGCTCACAAGGTAAATCTACTCGATTGAACAGATTATTAAGTAAAGTCGCTAAAAGGCTCTCAGTCTTCCCAACGGTCGAATCTCCGACAAGAAGCCCAAGAAGCCCAGTATCTCAACCGCTTGTTGATTGGAGGGATCATGAACATGATATCCCCCGCCTCCCTTCTCCGCGACCTCGTGTCCTAACCCCAACTGGATTTCGAGAAGGCGATACACATGATCAGCAAAGGCATGTTCCTACTTTGTTGCAGAATTTCTCATGGTTCAAGGTCCCGCCTCATCTCAGGCGCGACATCCTACGCCTGGCTTTTGGGGATCGACGCCTCCACATGGGCTTGAAGTTTGATGCAGCTTTGTCACCTGCTTGGCAAAGCTTCGGTATGATTTGCCATCGGGTCTCTTCAGAGGATGAGGGACCAATGACACGTGGCAGTCTCAAAGATGGTCCCTGGGTTGATGAATGCGTTTCTTCACGCCAGGAGACTGAGCCTATTGGGATCATGGGGTGGCTTTTATCCTGTCGTCAAAAGTGAGTAAACGAGTCATGTATGTGGTTTAAGTCACTAACTTGGCGTGATAGTTATTCGGAAGCTATCGATATGCTCTATTCAACGAACACAATGTTGATCTACGACGAGCCGCTACTGACTCATCTTACTCAACTGATATTGCCTCATCGTCTCGCCCTTGTCACCTCTCTCGAGATCAAATGGCCAATCAGGACTGTTGACCATCTTAACGGTCTTTTCCACCACTTATCATTACCGCACTTTCCAAATCTCAAGCGTCTTTATATATCGCTTGAGTCCGATCGTGGCTTTGAAGCGGGCCTTACTCCCGGGGCAATCACTAGTGTCTTGAGCGAGTTTGTCAGAAACAGGTCTGATCTCATTGAGTGTGCTATCGCATTACCTTTTAAGGCGTTCGAATTAATTACCCACCACCTCGTCCAAGGAAACTCCGGTTATGAACGAAAAACATATAGCCAAATCTGGTGCTCTTTGGATGGCAACCTACATGCTATAAAGCTACCATATGCCGATAGCTATCCAAAGCCACCGTTTCAGTTGGGCCCAAATCCAGGGACTGGATACTGGCTTCTGGAAGGCACTTCTGCACCCCTGACGTGGAGATGGAGGTCAAGCAGTCATGGCTGGTCTGGTGTTTTTGTGGGATGGGAGGACCCGGGTGAGGAAGCAGAATTTTAGACAAGTTTGGCTGGGCGACGTTGAAAACAATTTCCAACGGCTATTCTCGAATTAACGAGCCAATACTGAGAGTAGGACTGAATGTTATCTCGAACCCTGTTTTATTTTCTGTCCATATCTATGTGCCTGCGGGCGTAGTTCAAACTACCTAGCTACTGTACCTAGTTAGCTGTTACTCTAATCACTGTTCCTGTCAAAGCGCTGTGCCGTCCGCCACTACGGACATAAAAGAACATGTCTTGGGAATCTAGAAGTATGCAATACCCACCGAAAAGATGAGGATATGGGTACCGTCAAAGTATCAAGACTTTCGCGTTAGTCGATCTTCACCTGTCGGAGATCCCCTGACAAGACGTGACCAATTATGACAGCTGTTAGTCGTCGTCAGGCCTGTAAGCCACAAAACTGAGTTTACTTGGCATTCTCGCATGCCTGGAATTTACACGGATATTGCGCTTTGACTTCCGTGAAGAGATAACAGACCATACCTATTCGGTACATTCAGGTTCAGAAAGAACAGGCTCTGGTGAATAAACCATGTCTGGAAACAGGAGTCATATTTTATTTGATAGTGGCAATTAAGCAACTGCCGAACAACAGCTTGATTCCGCCTCGCGTTTGCGTTTGCCATCCCCCCACCGGATCTATCTCATCTTGTCCCCGTGAAAAGCACTGACGATGGGACTCAACTACCCTAACTCAAGGTAGCATCAACCCCTTTTTAGCGCCTATAAACCCGCATCATCGGCGTTTTTTAGCGTCTGTTCTTCTCACTTCGACAAGGAGAGTTTCACTTGAGTCATTCCCAGTTTTGCTGACTGGCTAATGTAAGACATTACCAGTTCATCTCAGCGTGCGTTCCCTTGTCTTATTCCCATCCCTTCTTCCTGTTTTCTCTTTTTAACTTTCTTCCATAATTTATTCTTCATTTATTCCTCCGCTTCTTCCTGTTCCTTTGTTCCCTTCGCCCGTGGAGTCAAAAACTCCCCTCCAATCGTCATCAATCATGCACGATGGACTATAGACCGCATGTCATCGCCTCAATATCCATTACTTTGCCACTTGCAGCGATTGTCCTCGTACTTCGACTTTTTGCGCGACGGTCGACCAGGGCTGGATATGGAATTGACGATTGCTTGGCGGTAGTTGCCTTTGTACGTCGGTCTTTTTGCTTGCTTACTTGCTTGGCCCTGTCGCGCGTCTTGGCTGACAATTAATTTCCGACGAAACAGATCGGAGCTCTTGGATATTCGATAGATAATATTGTTTGTAGGCGCGCGCCTTTTCGCTTTCTCGCCTCCCCAGTAATTAACCCTCTCTTGCAGGGCTAATAGGCTTTGGACTCGGTGTACCGCTCAAAGATGGCCCAGCGCACCTCACCCCCGACGAACGACTCGAACGATCGTATCTCCTCACTTGGATCAGTAGTCTCATGTACACGACAGCTATCGCCAGCGCAAAGTTCGCCGTCTTGACGTTTTACTGGCGTCTATTCAGATACTCGCACACACGAATCGCTATACAAATCGTTCTAGTCCTCTGCGTGCTATGGACTATGGTTCGCATACTACTCTTGACCATGCAATGTCATCCCACAGCCGCCTATTGGGACCTCGATCGTAGAAATACTCATTGCCACGTCAAAAGTTCCATCTACTTCTTCTCTACTGGTCTGACCCATGGAGTCCTCGACGTTGTCATCCTGGTACTTCCTGTTGTCGAGGTGTCAAGAATGCGTCTTCCTCTGGGCCAGAAACTTGCCGTTATGGGTCTGTTTGGTTTTGGTGCTCTGTCTGTCTCTCACTCGTTTCCCTCTTGCTGTCCTGGCTAATAGATAAACAGCGTCTGCGTTTTGACCATACTCGTTATACACGACGCTTTCATGTTAAATAATTCTACGAGGGATATAACACTGACGATGGCGTACCATGGCTCTTTAAGTGCCGCTGAGATCAATCTCGCTAACATCACAAGTATGTTCTTTCTAGCCCTGACCGAAATTCAAACTAATTGTCATCCAGTTTCCCTACCGATGCTACGGCCTGCCTTCCGCGCGATCATTCCCTCATCGTTTCTCTCTTCTCACAGAAGCAAACGCGCTGTCATAGACTCGGTGCTGGCTCCCGAATATGGCATGAAAAAGGGCAGCAATGTGACGGAAACCTCACACCAGGAAGGTACAAGCTCGGTTTGCGAATTTGCGATGCACGGTGATATACCGCCAGGCTATGATCTTGAAGCTTCACATGCAGGATGGAGTTACGGGACGGAGATAACAATATTCAGCCCGTGGAGGCATCAAACACCACCGCCGACAATCAACGAGGGTTTGGACGGTATACAGATATCAGAGGAAACCACTGTTCAAGTTGAAAGGCTCGGTGAACCCGGGGGCGATATGCCCGACTTGGATGAGATTGAGAGCCCCAAATAAACTAATACATATCGCTTCGATCTGCGGCTAATGACTGTGACGAAAGTATCTTCTTACTAAAGTTATAGCTTTGAAGGGACTGAGGATGACTCGCAAGGACACTCCTCACCTGTCGCCTCTGCCTTTTTTGTCTCAATCAGAGTACTCTGGTTGACGCTTTGCTCACTCGGGGGCACGTCCAAGGCAGGGTTCTTGGTGAAGAAATTGACCGGCTTGAGATGCACCTTGAGAATCTCCACTGGCATGACAGGAAAGTCTTCGATGCGAGGGATATGATTGATGCCAAATTGTACCCACAACACAATATCAGACTCAGGCGTAAGCGTCTCGTTTCTCTCCGCCCAGGTTCTGACGCCAGTGCCTCCACGCGACTGGTTCGTGTACCATCCTCCAGCGTATAGCTCGCGATCCCGATGCGTGGTAACATAAATGTTGTGGTCGCCGAACTCGGCACGCTTGTGAATGAAGCTGTCCTCGTCGCCCATAAGCTTTTGGAATGGTGGGGCCTGGATCTTGTATCCCACTGGTTTTCCATTCACCGGATTGAGGGAGTTGGGGTTTGTGATTTTGAATACACGGCTGAGATCGTAGTCAATGTCGAGACCAGCCGTTTTATCAACCGTCTTTTCAACCACCTCGTAGCCGCATCCGTGAGGATTCTTTTCTGGGTCGCGGGGGATCCTGTGGGCTTCGGAGTAGGTCAGTTGGTTCGTGTGGCCGTCGATCATGGGGTCTACTCGCAGGGAGAAGATGTGTTGGTGGACACCTGCAAGAACACCAGGGTGCACAACTGTACCAAACGGAACTCCCACTTTGTCCAGTTCGTGGTCAATCGGTTGAGTCGACAGGATACCCGTGGCGCGGACTTCGTATGTAACCTCTCCTGCCTGGTTGAAAATGAACATGAGAATGTACTCATAGTTAGACACAGTAATGATAGACTGCAACACAAGCTCTCGCGAGCGAACCACAACAGCTCTCTCCGTTCTGTAGTTTGTGTGCTTCCATCCAATACCCGCATCTTGTTCATGGATACAAATCACGTTCTCCATGGGCAGAGCGTTTCCCTTGTCGTCACAGATGACGCCACTGAGATACTGGATGCTACCTAGACAGTCGCATCCCAGCTTGAGGTTGTTGGCAGTAGCGCCAGCACCAGCATCGCCCAAGTCAAACGCTGTCTTTTTATGGAAAGGATGTCGTGGGTCTCCGTATGGCACGCTCATATCGGAGAGCGACAGCCTGTAGAATAGAGGACGGTTGTCGTACTTGACGTTGTACAGCACCATTCCTTCGCGTTGGTTGAATCCTATACACCGAGATTAGCATTTTTAACGGAAGCGACTCAATAAACGTCGTAGCATACCAACAAAGAAGTTCCACTTCTGCCAAGAAATAATGTTTCCAGTTTCTCCCACTGGCGTCACAGAGAAGCTGGGTCCCTCGGGTTGGTTGACATGGAGCGGCTTGAGATCCTTGCGCAACTCCTGAGTCTCTGGGATATACTCATTTGCAGGCTTTGGCTGATAGGGAGCCAATGGCTTGGGAGTGTTATCGGCACCAGTTGGTAGTACATCAATCCGAACAACTTTGTAGTTGACGCATTCGACGACGGGCGAGACAGGAAGAGGGAAGGCATAGTGGTTTGAGTCAGCTTGGTTAGAATTGGCCGGGTCGCGCATGTAGAGAAAGACCTGGTACATGCGAGCGTCGTCGTCTACACCGTCGGACCCGTAGATCCAGGGATCGGCGCAGACAACTGTACCCTCGGGAAGCTTGAGCTTTTCCAACTCGGCCAAGACCTTCAGATCCTCGAGCGCAGTCTTCTCAACCTGCTGCACTTCATCGTAGACAGCGTTGCTATGGACATTCTGACCGAGCTTCACATTGCTTTCGATTCTCCCTGTGGTCAAGTTGACAATAGCTTCGTGGAATATGTCCTGTCATAATGTCAATCTTGACTGCCGCACAGTTAAGAGGTATTGGGATGTTCGTACTGTGTTTCGAATGTAATACGCGACAAAGACTCGTCGCTCGAGCGACGAAGGAGCCTGGCCGTTGTCTAGCGCTTGCAGATATGGCGCAAGCTTTTCTTTTGGTGGCTCACTGAGCGTTATAACTTTAAATGATAGCGAGACGGACCCTGGCCAAACACTCTCGATCAAGCGGGCAGTTGATTGGATCTCGTCGCCCGTCAACGGGCAGAGTGGGTGAGGAATTGAAGTCATGGTTTCAAGAGTGTTATCGAGACAACTATTGCTGAAACAAAGAGAAGCAATGATGCGTTGTTTCCCTACTTATCTTCACTACTCGTTCTCGTTTCTTACTGAAGCACTGAAGCGCTGAAGCGGAGAGCTCTTAATATACCCCAGAACTTGCGTGAATCATAGTCAGCATCGCCTTCTCCAAATATTACCGCTTTAGGAAGTAGTTTTGCATTTTTTTTTATCTCGGCTAACGAACATGCATCAGCCGGTGAAAGTGCTAAGTTGTAAACTTATGACTCGCTGATGAGGAGACTCTGATTGGAAGGGATCGTCTCTTCGGGTTCCACTGTACAGTTGGTATCCGTACATAAAGTCCTTATCGCATGCAAGCGGTCTTAGTCCCTGTCGTTGAGGGTGAGGGGAAGACCCCGCGATTCTTTTTGATAACCTATCGGCATATGCCAGGATGGGTGTTGATTGTTGAGTCACCTTCGGCATTGTCAGAAACTTGATAGATTCAATATCTCGGTTTCCCTGAATTATGGATATGGAACAAAACCATAGATATGAGCGCAATAAATTGAGCATATACTATATATACAAGAAAGAACATACTCAAGGTATGACACAAGTCTTATCCTATCGTGACTCGTCAATAGATATCTATGCAAACGTGCCAGGTTGTGGCCCGAATATCTCCCCTTCGGAAAGCTTGAGCCTCGTACAAGCATTGGCCTCACAGCCGCTATCGGCATTGTTTCCTATCCAATCAACCGAAGCACCATGGTAACTGACTGCGAAGAATATCACAACAGCAGAAAGCGCAATACCGGTCTGCCAGGCTGCCGACAGTACGTAATTGTACTTTGCCCAAAATGCGAGATATCTCTTGCGAACAATGACCCATGAGATCCAACCGGGTATAACAGCAGGCCAGACGTAGGCAAGGTTATAGGGAGACCAGATGTGACCGCCACTAAAGAGAACAACGGGATGTATCTTTGTGAGGAAATGGGTCTTTGGCAGTTTTCGTGTGGCATAATAGTACAAGACTGGGAACGCCAAGCCAACAGGAAATGCTGCGAGAAGAGCGGTGTACATGCCACCTTGGCCAAACACGCGCTGCGGTGCAAGAGAGCCGAAGAGAACGGCTGCTGTGAAGTACGATTCAACACCGGGGCAGGTGAATCGGTCTTTTTGACCACTCTCGCAGATATCGGGGATGTTGCGGATCTGAAAGTTCATAACACCCGTGCAAACGAAGGCTGAAACAATGGCTGTTGTACTGGTTAGTTCATGTATGTAAGCTCAGATTCAGATAACTTACTTGCGACGGTTTGGCACCAAAAGGTTTGACGCTGAGGGATCTTGAGATAATGACCCAACTTCAGGTCATTGGCAAAGTCGAGAGCATGAGCTACAGTCACGTATCCGAAGCCTTTGAAGAAGTTCATCTGGGGTCTGGTCAGATAAAGCATGCGAGGATCGGGAACAACTAAGCACTTACTGCCAAGGCATTTCCTGGTTGCCACGCGCCTCCGATAAACTCCGCCAGGACGTTAAACTCAACCTCGATACCGGTAGTAGCGTAGATAATTCCAGTGGGTACAGTGAAGATAATTGCAAGAGCAAGACCAAAGAACACAGTACCGACGCTCGTGTTAGTAGGCCAAGCTGCGACGGACGCAACACCGAAGGCTACACCAACAATCTCCAGTGATGTTAGCTACAGGTTCTTGGCTCTGCGATTGAGTACTTACGTTGAGAATCATGTACCACCACTCTGGTACTTCACGGTATTTCTCCATGAGTTTGGTGTGAATGTCCTTGAACTCATTGACCTTGTTGTTTTTCTTGAAGCTTTGATACAAGGAAACAAATCCCAGCTTAATGTCGTTCCAGTGGTAGATGGCGGCATATGAAATTACCGCACTATACACAGCAAAGAAGTAGATGCTGCGTCTCGTTAGCTTCTTGCTGTTTGCAAGTAGGGCCTTACTTACTAATAAGTGACAGACGAAGCAGCAATATGGACCTGACTATAAGCCTGATATTTTTCGGCATCAAGTAATCCACGATCATCCAGGATTGAAGAAACATTATACTTGGCGCCCGTGTTATCGAACATAGTGTTGGTGTTGATAGGTAGGTACCCTGTATTGTACGTGTTGTTCCAGTACATCGCGATAATGGTGATTCCACCCAGAACAGCACCCAGAAACATGTTGAAAGTGACATGGAAGGGGACCAGGAGCGGATCGATGTAATAGGTGGCGATATTCCAGTCAAAAGTCGGTAGCGGGTTGAAACCCAGGCCCTTGCTGACGCCAGTGATGGCTGTAAGGTTGAAGTTGTTTGGTGAAATCCAGGCGAGCCAGTTGAAAAGTGACAAGGCAGAGACAATGAGATCCGGGAACCAGAACCATACGAACATGGCGGCAAATGAGACCATGAAGAACCGGTATCGGGTCATGCTGTAGATTTTCTTGAAGGGTCCTAGAACACTCGAGTTGCCGGATTCTACGTTCTCGTTAGCTAATAATGAAAAACATGCGAATAAGTATTGAACTTACCATTATGAAGACTTTGGTTGAGGGCAACGGTTGCCAGCGATCGAGGCCAGATGCAAAATGATGGATAAACCAGGAACCGACGAACCAGACCAGCAAGGCCAAAACCCAGCAAGTTCATGGATAACTATTTCTGTTAGCCGCGGTCTAATTCATCTAAGAAGTTGTCTTACAGCAAGGCAAATCTGGAAGCCAAAGTCGGCTGCGAAAGGCAGATCAAAATACTTCTTCAACCAACTGGTGAAAACGATATATCTGGAGTGAGGCAGGCTTGTCGACACATTGGCCATAATCGATATGAGCATATGCTCTTTTTGGTTGAACTTCCCGGGGTTCAGCTGAACCTGAGAGCCGAATAAACTGAATTCGCCAACCGGCAGCCATTTCTCCCAGGCTTTGCCAAGAGGATATGAAAGGAGCTGGATGACTGGAGCTTGAAGACGAATACTTGGTTGTCGAACCGAGAATAGCTGGTTAACGAAGCTCTGTAAGACAACGAACAATAGGCCGATAGTCCAGGCGCGGATGGTTCCAGCTGGTGTGGAAGGGTCGTCTTTGTTGCTCACGACAGCTCGCACTTCTGGGTAAGGTGAGTTGATTGTGAGAAGTGAAATTTCGGTCTTGATGTTTGAGATAGCCTCTTCGTTCTTTTCGGGGTTTTGGAAAAGTTCCTCGTTGGCGATGAAAGATTGGAGACGAATGACCGACTCGGAACTGAAATTTGGGTCATGTTCATGGAAATAGACAAGGGTTTCGGCGAGCTGGTAGAATGTCAGAATGCTAATTAGCGAATGTTTTTCTTGATTCTCACCTCCTTCGCTTCGTTCAAGTCGAGAGTACGGCCATGCTCCTCAGCTTCAATAACCTCATCTGGTGTGGCACCGAATAGTTGCGCCCTCGCTAGTACTGCGTCGTCCTTTAGAGAGATTCCATCATCTCGTCCTTCCGCATTATGTATCTCGTCCTCTGCGACTCTCTTTTCGGAAGGGTCACTCATATTTGCAAGAGTAGCGAGGCTGTACAAATTCTACATAGGGTTTCCAATAAGATTGGCGATCGGTGGTATATGTAAGTATCGTGATCCTTGCTAATCACGACACCGTTACGCCGGATCGCGTTTTGGCTCTAAATGGATCCTGTGAAGAAAAAAAACTTGCGACCTGGTCTGAGATCGATTTTTCCCCATTACTTGAGGCAATGAGCGAATAATCGCTCGGAGTCTTGTTAGGATGGAGCTCTACGAGGTTTTGGCGTTAGGTAAGAGTATCCAACACCCGGTCGATGGTGTGCACGATCCATCCACGTATGGATACGCTGTGATTTTACGTGCTGTATACATATTAAGCTTTCCGCCTTCTCCTAGTCAACCAGGGAGCATGGGAAGTGTCGTATTCAACAGGGTTGAAATTGAACTCTGCCATGTTTCTCAACCACTAAAGAACCTTTGGCAGTGCTTTCAGGGCCATGGCTGCAGAATTTACGACATGTCAAAGCTAAATTGCGTGCTTCAAAGTGGAGGCTATCGCCGAGTCGGGCCGCATGAACTCCATTATATAACCTTTTTCCAGATCACGACTTCGAATCCTGGTATCGAACGATCGATATCTTGTTTGCCATTATTCTTGTAACGTCCACCGTGTGCATTCACGAACAGTAATAGGTACAGAGATCATGGTGCCTTCATTCTTCTTTATCAAGGATGATACCTCCTGTTCTGTGAGGGAGAAAAAACATGAGATGAAAGAATGGGAAGATTCAATCTATACGGTACAATCTACTTACTGCTTTGATCTTTTACTGATTTTATGTTGTGAGAAATAACGATGAAGAAATCTTCATGACATGCTAAATTTTCGTGGCGTCGGACATTCCATGCCCGTGCTATTTCCCACTGACCAATCGGCGTCCTTATCAGCACCTGATCTGTCGATGATTCATCAAACTCAATGACGAGGCTACCCTGAACTTACACTGACTGATTGTTGGGTAGCGATAGATATCAGGTGTTTCACGTCACGCAGCATTAAATAGATAGAAACAACGAGTCTACCGGCACAATAGATGAATGGATACATCCTGGAATAATGGGTTCAATATCAAGCCTTAGTTGCTATATTCTATCTCACGATGCGTTGTAGAGTGCTATCCACACTGCTCGCCATGTGTAGGGATCATTGTACAAAGAAACGAGTAAAAACCCGCAGAACTAAAAAAAACCTAGAACTCCAATTCCCGACCGTGGATGAGGTATCTCTGCGCTAAAAAATCCAAAATGATAATATTTTTGCCCAAAAACGCCATTTTGACAACAAAACTCGGGTCGCCAGCCGAGTGATTTTCACAAAATGCCGTCCCTAAATCTGCGCCAGGGTATAGAAACCATTCGCCTCATCACTCGTGTAAACCTAAAAAAACATAAAGGCCATTTGCCCGGTAATGCCGTATAGCAAGAACAAAAAAAGGGAATGAGGAAAGGGAAAGCAACAAAGCCGTAGAAGTCGCGTCGACTTAAAACACATGGGAGAGTTTGCCAAGGTCCCTTTGAACCACGACTGATCGGACTCGGGCTTCACGTTTGGCGTAGAGGAGACCACACACGTTGCATAAAGTATGTGATCCGAATGGACCTTCACGCCACATGGGAGTTTCTTTGACGAAGCAGGAAGTGCAACATGGACTTGACTCGAGTGATCTGGGAGACCTCTGTTGTGAATTAGGTTAGTCAACGTGTCTTGTGGATAGTGGCTGGATTGGCACTTACGGAATGCTGTCTGAGTCTGTTTCTCCACGTGCGCGCTTCGTATCTATCCCTCATACTCGCCCTGGCAGAACGAGATCTGATGGAGCATGCAAGAATGGCTGGTGATTGTATTGATGGGGAACGCGAGCCCACCTTCAATTTCGATAGGCTGTCCCGGATGCTCGCAGATTTGCAAGCCAACGGGCTCGGAATGGTTGTATTCTGGAATAAAACGACGTCGCACAGAGGCAGTCCTGCATGTTGAACATCTTGAACGCTTTGCCGGCTCTAAGACGGAATTAGTGACTTTCTCTCAACAGCGGATCGATCAATGAAGATGCGGGGGAATCTTACTCGGTGGCTGGAGCCGGCAGGTCTCCGGGCGAAATTACAGCGTGGAGGCGGGAAAATGCTCGACTCTAGAGCGTCAACTCGACAGGGGTGAGCGCGCTCGCGTCTTCTGCGGATCAAAGCGGGATTGCTCGTCTTGGTGAGGGATTGCGGTTGTTTCATTATGGCGCTGGGTCTAGAACTCGTAATGAAGAGGGACATATGGGGGAACTCGATCTTCAAAACAAAAGGGAGGACCCTGGGATCACACGCTTCTAATACCCCCTCTCACCCCTCTTTTTTTTTGTTAGGTTGTCTCCCGCTTACTGTACAGCACAAGTGCTAGAGTACCTAGCTCTAGGGCTTCTTTGGTACTAAAGCGTGATGAAAAGCAAAGCCAATCTCGCCCCATGCTGTACCCTTGGAGATCGCCGCGTTATTGGGTGCAAGCATGCAGCGACCCTTAATCAGGGTCCATTCGCGGGATCCGGAGACAAGATGCCGCACAAGCTGCTGCTTGTTGAGCTTTGCATTGGTCCGTTAACTTTGTTTTGATGGAGCAAGCGGCATGGCATTTCTACATTTCTACACGGCTATTCAGCGATCCGGGGGCTTTTTTCCACAATCCCTTTATTTCTCCCTCGGGGTTTGAGTTTTCCACCACAAATGCATAGGCGGTAGTAAAATGGTCATTTGCCCCCCAACAGCACAACCAGCCACACCCATAAGCTGGACTCAACAGTTTCTCGCGATAATATCACCTCGCTCCCTTGTCGAGTCTCTCGTTTCGTCACTTTGCTTTTTTGTCACCGAGACATCTGCTCGTCTCATGTGCGCTCAGGCCCGTCCCTCACAGCACTCTGGCATGATAACGAAGGCTGTTCCAGTCCCCCTACATACCTGAAAACAGCTGTTCCTCTGCCGGATCTGCCTGTCTCCCAGTGCTCCCGGCAAGCCTGTGTGTAACACCGCCTGGTCGCCAGGTCGCCTAGAAATTACTGCACCTGACTGCTGCAGCCCTCATTACCGACGCGTAAGCCACGACTCCTCACTCCCTTCGCAGCGCTGGTAGTTCATTGGTACAAGTGTCTATGGCTGAGTTTTCCATGTGCAACACAGTGTTTTCCACCCCTTTCGGCCTGGTGGAAGACAAAAATGGAACGCATGACCTTGTCAGAATTGTGCGACCCTCTTATTTTTTCGCCTCTGCTGCCTCATTCTGTGACACTGTGTGTTCAAGGCTTCTTGTTGACTCGGCATTTGTCTCATATTGACGACAATACTTAATTTTTGCCAGTTGATGAGTGGTTGAGCCATGGCATGTAGCCGCTCGCTGTCTCGTATGTAGACTCGTAGTGAACACGGTTCCCACGGAAGGCAGAACTTGCCGGCGCCAAGGTTAATTAGCTCTCCAAAGCGTCGGACTCATCCTCCCACTTGGTGTATCTTAGCTCTGTTGTGCCTGTACCGCAACGCCAATTCGTCCACATCGTTCCTCTAGTTCAACCGGTCAAAGCTCTTAGAACACCTCCACAGCGGACTACATCCGTTGTTCCAGTCAATGATGGCCTTTGAAAACTGCTTCATTGGAAGAGGATTTGTCGTCTGATTACGGATCAACAACGCCAACATCTGCTTAGAACCGTTATTTTCACAATTGGAGGCAGTAAAAATGTGAGCTCCATCGGATGTTTGTAGCTTAAATCGTTGTTATGGGGCAATAAGATAGTTGTCCTATGGGTGTACAATATTTTTCAAATGTGTCAAATGAACCATTTTATGGATTCTGATGCCGAGAACTCCTGATATGTTTGGTCTGCCCAATTGTGCCGCAAATGCGTGTCCAACGCCGTACTCCTGTAACGCTGCAACATGTGAAGAAAAGGTTTCCGTTCATACACCTTCATGTAAGCTCATGACTCAAGATCAACACGTGCTGGACTATATGTCCACCTCGATAGGTTAAAACTGGTGCGCAGTTGTTGCTGATCGACCAATGGTCAAGGCTAGTTTAACTCGAATAGCCATCGCGATTCAAGTTATGACTGTCGTGAAAAGTCGTCGGAGACAGTGTCACGGGTACCATGACTGTTCACTCCGGGAAGTATCAGTGATTTACCTCTCGAGCGCCTCTTGGCATAGATCAATCCACAAACGTTGCAGAGGGTCCGACGTCCCCCAGGTCCCTCACGCCACGTGGGAGTATCTGTCCCGTTGCAAAATATGCACGACCGGGTTGATCTTGACGCCTTGGCTGGCTCTGATTCTGCGTGCCGCGAGTATACAGTCTCCCGCCCGGAGACAGATTTGTCACTGAAGCACGAACGGCTAACGTGTTTCTTATTTAGACTTGGACGAACCCGTTCGGTGTGTAATCTGGGAGGCTTTGGAGAAATCGTTTCTGTGTGTGGTTCGAAGTGAAGTTGTACATCGTATGCGTTTCGACTACTCGGCTTCGTAATTAGGCTCGATGGGATGGCCTTTGTCTGGAATAGCGGGACATCGTACAGCGGCTCGCCAAATTGTTCAGGGTCTTCATAACTTTGCTGATCCTATAATCAATCACGTGAGTACATTTATGTGACAGTACCTTATTAAGGGACGGGACTAACCACGTGCTGCTGGGTCGCAGATCTTGCTATAATAAAATAATTTTGCTGGGTTGGGGGACTGGGCTTGTCCATCTTGTCTGTCTGTATAATACTAGTCTGGGCTTTTCCAGGAGAGAGAGATGCCACAGATTCTTCGATCACGATAATTGCCTGACTTTTTGAGGATCGGATGCTTTCTGAACTTTCTAGAATGACAGTAATGACATAGGTATGATGTAAACCTGCTTGAAAAGTGCAAAGACCCTGGACCCTTATGGTGACCCGCACTCTGCTGCCCTGAACAAAATGACGCAGTTGCAGGTTTCCACCCTGGAAAGCAGTCAATATTCTGGACCCTGAAGTTCATCTCCGTCCCCCTCTACGGAGTAGTGGAATCGCATTTGCGGAGTACAAGGAAGGGTCTTCAAACTTGGTACATACATACAATGATACGCAGTCTGTGGAATGGCGGTGACTGGGGATTTGCTCGTGATGTGAAGCCTCACGTCCTACTTCTTTATCAGGAGTTGCTAAGATCCCCTATCATAACATGACCTGGCCATTGTGAAACGCCTCACGCCAGTAAGCACATATGGATATGAACTGACAAGTTTGCTTAAAGAGCTCTTTTGATGATACTCCCAGTGGCACTCAACAATCCGAACAAATTGAGGAATATTATGATTTCGGATATTGCTAGTCATAGACATGAAGTGCCTAGCTGCCCCCGACACATCTGATGCAGTATACATATATGATTCATATATACCTACTATGTAAACAGTCGAATTCGCTGACTGTGGTGATTATTCTCACGAGTTGACGTGGTGTTGGGTGGTATCGACAAATGCGTGAACATGGGGCTGGAGCAGAAGCTCCGAGATAGTGGAACACGTCCCCTGCTCCGGACTTGATCCGAAGGGCTTTCATTGGCTGTTCAGCTGAAAAATCAAAGTTGGACACGCCCTTGTCCTGATAACTCCTCAGTGGTATTTTCTGATTGGTTATTTTCGGGTTGGAAACCCTTACGAATACTTGGCACTTGACAACATGAACAAGGCCACGGGATGGGCCTAACCCAATAGGATAACCGAACAGGAACTTGCAGACACAAAGAGAATTTGCACGATGGTCTGATTGATATCACTGAAAGTTTCTGCTACGAGATAAGCTTTGCACCAAACTTGTCCTGATTGGAACACGGTTCGTGTTGTGGTAAAGACGGTTCGCCATCTGTATCGCATTACTGATCAGTATAACTCAATAAAGATTCCACATTCAAGAGTTGAGTTTTGACTGCGACAAATTATACATGCAACATCTGCTTCTTACTCCACACTGTAGAACCATGGGTCGGATGATTCACACCGAATTCCTCTTCCCCACACACTCGGCTCTAGTTCATGACCCTGACGATCAGGCCATGCTATCGAGACCAAGCGTTGTTGAACATCTTTCCATAACGTTAATCCCGTCACATTCTTCCACGTCTCCACAAAGCCACAGTATACATCAGCGAGATCATCCAACTTTGGCTCGTATGACTGGGCTTGGTGTTTCGTGATGCTGTGCATGCCAAGAAAGGCTCTCCAGCACCAGAAGTCGGAAGCATCATCTGATCCCAGGTTACCCAGATCGTTTTCGAGATCTTTCTTCATTATGGAGAGAAACCTGCGCAGCAGGCCAGAGTCCATAGCTTCGCCGCCGTCCCAAAGCTCCAGGACACTATGCATGTACAAGCTTGACGCAGCGCACATACCAGACCATGAGATACTGTACTTGGCAGAATCTGACGACGCGAACATGTCATCCTCGAAGAGAGATGAAAAGTGTGAACTGATAGTCGCACAGAGTAATCGCGACTCTGAACCCTCAATCCACTCCCAGCTCGGGTCGCATTTATAGCGGTCTTCGCTAGCAGTTTGTGTCGACATGGTCACATGTTTCAGATGTTCGATCAATGGCGAAGCATCGATGTTGTGGAATTGGGTCGATGAAGGTAGGATTGCGAAGAAGAAGGGCAGTAGTTTCATTGCGTTGAGACGCATCTCGAGATGCCCAACATTTTGTGTTTTCCAGCGATGAATGAGCGACACAAACGTTGAAAACTCAGCGGTATTGTTCTTGCGGAACATAGTCTTTAAGGAATCGCTGCCCAGTATTCGAGCCTTGAAACCTTGGTAGGCGTAGTGTGTACTAAACAGTCAGCTGTAAGCCGATATCAGAATAGTTTGGATAGATAGCCTTACAGCAGGAGATATCTATTGGCGAGTTCTTCATCGAGTCCAATTATGTTACCTAAGTGGTCATCAAGGGGACTGAGAAGATTAACCGCGTTGGTCAATCCATTGATGTGAGCTTCGGTGTCACCAACGTTTCCATAGGAGGCCTTGGGTCCGCCAGAGGTCAGCATATCAAGTCCCTCGAGAACGTTTGAGAAGGGGGTCATACCTCGGTGAAACAAAGGATGGAAACATGTCGGATGAAAGTCATCAAACCGGGCTGATGGATATTCTGCAACCATCTGTTCAATATGCCGATTGTCGACACTTTGTGGAAAAGGAACGTCGCCTTGTACGTTTGAAGATCGCCGACAGTCCATGCATAGTGTAGGCCTGCCACGAGAAGAGTGTCGCGGAGGGCGTCTGGGTGTTGGGCAACAGATGTAAAGCTGTAGAACAGACTGGTATGAGTTGGCAAGGGTATACCAGGGGAGGTACGTACATATTTCTTGTAGCTTTGGTAATAATCAAATCAGAGCTATCATGGCTGTGGTGGACTTAGCTTGTTAGTGGCATTCATACTGGAGTACAACATGACTCGCACTCACAATAATGAAGAAGCTCTCTCGAACGCAACGACATGTCAAGACCCAAACAGTCAAAAGGCTCAACTGATTTAGCAAATGGGGACTCGATGACTAGTGTCACGGATGTACTGCTAGAGCCGATCGCCCAAGGTGCCTGCTCCCCGGGCAGGAAGATAGCTTTTCGATCACGAAGCGGTACCTCAGCGTCCGCAAATTCACAGTCTCGCCCTCCGCTGATACATCGGGTACTACTCACGTAGCATCAGTCAATCAACCAGAGCCGGAACATCATGGGAAGTACTGCTCGACTAAACAGTCAAATCAGGAAATAAGAGTCCGACTTACCAGATAGGATTTCCGCCATCGCAACGTACACGGCGCTTTCGGCACGTCAGACACCCTGTCTTGCTACGCGTGTGGGGGCGTCGAGTCCTTGTAGCTGTTGTACTCATGTCGAAGGACTTTTTCGGAGTTCGGATGTGATTTACGACGGCGGGTAAACTCATCGACGATCATAGAAGCGTTTGCGAAATGAGAGAGGAGATTTGATAATGTAAAGGTTGAGGCGTTGATGACTTTTGAAGACTACTCCCGGCTCACTATTTGTCGATACATGTTTGCTGTTGGAGTTTGCTGGGATTCCACTTGACTGAATACTACACTAACAGCTCGTAGCCTAGACAGTATATAAGATAGATAGTCTGCTAGTGTGAGCCTGTCGGAAAAAGTCCCCACTAACGTACCCAAAGTTGTTCTTCCAGTGACAGGAATGACTGTCAGCTGGCTTGCAGACTAGCAATCGAAACTAAACCGGTTCGAGACGCGTAAACGAGCTGAAAGAAATCCAAACTCCGCTGCTTTAACCAATCATGTTATTTCTTCTATGAGTCTTTTGCCATCATAAAGCATGGTATCGCTCAGTGCATGTCATGCTTACCGATGTCCCAGATGCCGACGTTTCGGACTGTTAAAATCACTCATCAACCCGATTTCTGACGATCCAGCGGGACAGTGCCTAGGATCGAGGCCAGTAAGCATCGAGGAGGCCAGCAACAACGAGGCACTTTTGACAAAGTCATTGTCAACATGTATCTCTAAGTCCGCAGCTAAGGCCTTCTCAAAGGGATTGACCAAAAGAACACCAAAGTCCGAAATCTGACATGGACACACGCACATATATGTACTGAGCGTGTGCCGACATATTGAGACAATATCTCATTCAATCTTTATTTACTATCTTGCTACTAGCACAAGCTCTCTACATCACAATCATGACACGCAAACCCTCCCTTGTCTTTGTTCCTGGCGCATGGCATACCCCCGAATACTGGGGCAAAGTCGTATCAGCCATGGAAGCTCAAGACTATAAATGCATACCTGTCACACTTCCTACCACGCGATCAACAAGCACCTCGGTCAACTTTTCCACAGACGTTAATGCCGTTCGTGAGTCCATCATGGCAGAGACCGTTGAAGAACAGGATGTTGTTATCTTAGCCCATTCCTATGGCGGTGCTGTCGGTGCCAGTGCCATCAAGGGCTTGACGCGGAAGATGGCAGAAGATAATCAAGGGACTGGTTGTGTTATTGGCCTCTTCATGATCGGAACGGGTTTTGTCGCTCCCGGAATATCCTTCTTGGATGCTCTTGGTGGTAAGCCTCCACCATTGTGGGCTGCCGACTATGAGAGCAATACCATGCCCTTTCAACTCGATCCAATTGAAATGTTCTACCACGACCTTCCCGAGGAGGAAGCAAGGTACTGGGTGACAAAGCTCACCCCTCAGGCGCTGACGTCTGTAACTGATGGCTACGAAGTTTCGTATGAAGGATGGAAAGATGTGCCTGTATGGTATATAATGACCGCAGAGGATAAGAATCTACCGCTGGAGGTACAGAAGATGTTTGCGCAGTCTGCAGAAAAGGCTGGCGCCAATTTGGTTGTGCGCGAGATTGCGAGCAGTCATTCTCCAATGTTGAGTAAGCCCGATGACACTGTCAAGTATCTGAGGGATGCGATTACAGCGTTTACCCATTCTTGAACAGGCCAAGTGTCTGCAGCAGTATCGGAAGAGAGACTCATCCAATGAAATTAGGAATTAAAGCTATGTGCTAAGGGTCAAACTAAAACAAGAAAAGGTTGTCCGATGTTAAAGAATGAATTCTTCAAGTGACATCGTGACTTAAATGTGAAAAGGAGGACAAACAACAACAAAACATTATACGCCCCGCTATGAACGGACTTCCCATGTTGAAAGATTACACCGGCTATGCTCCCATCCGAGGTCATTAGGTGAAATTAGATGTCCGAATTCGCATATGGGCTCCTCTCTCTCAGCTTCGCGCCATATTTCCAGAACAGAAATGGTGCCGGCGTCAACAATACTGCGATGCAACCCAGGAGTGTCATGGTCCAGTGAACCCCAAGATTCTCAAACATGGGCCGCGCAGCCATAACCATGCCGCCGGCGATCAAATATCTTGACATGGTGATGCTTGCAAGCGCAATGGCGGAATGATCTCCATAGCTATCGGTGATGTACTCGTAGCTACTGACGTATATAGTCATAAGAACAATGCCAAATAGAAAGCAGGCGCCGAGACCACTCCATATTGAAATACTGCTGTCGTTTGTCCAACCCAGCCAGAAGAGGGAGATGGGAAGAAATGGTGCTGCGATGATAGCGGGCCAGAGTCTGAACTCGGGTTCTATAGCAGCTCCTCGGACGTGTTCGGTGTGCTTTCGTGACCACTTGTACAACAGTGGACTGCAAAGGGCAAAGGTGGTTGCACCGGCAGCAATAGAGGCAAAACAGGAGCCTTGGTATCCAGATGTGAGAGAGTATGTGCGCTTGAAGATGTAGTCGAAGCCAGATAGAAAGCT
Source organism: Fusarium sporotrichioides (assembly GCA_019054645.1). Classification (NCBI taxonomy): domain Eukaryota; kingdom Fungi; phylum Ascomycota; class Sordariomycetes; order Hypocreales; family Nectriaceae; genus Fusarium; species Fusarium sporotrichioides. Next base: position 4,276,749 of record JAHKNS010000002.1, on the reverse strand, counting down.
GAAAAGTAAGATGTAAAGTAAGACAAGGTAGAGGCCAAGGACGATGATGACCGGTTCACTGCGGAAGAATGTTGCTGGTAGTGGAAGGGTCTGGCTCAGTTGTTTCCAGAACGATGGTTTTTGCTCGTGATCTGAGATGTACCGTTGGTCCCCTGTGGTACGACGAAGTTCTTTCGCTTTCCATGCCAGCAGAAGAGGGAAGTATGTTTCGGGAAGAAAGAAGAAGGCAATCAAGAATGCAGCCACAGATATGATTAGGGTTACCCAATTGGTCCATCGCCATCCCAGCTCTTCGTTCTGAACTATCCAACCGCTTGCGATAGGAGCGATGACAGGAGCTATGAGAGTGAGCAACGGATGTGAACAAAGATGCTCGAACCAACTGACCTGCAATATTGGCCCATGCGACTATTGGGAATACAAGAGCTTTCTTGACCGATCGAAATTGGTCATTCACGCTTGCGCCATTGATCGTAAGTGTAGCACTAGCCGATAACCCGACAAAGTATCGACACACTACCTGTCCACCAAACGTAGGCGTCATAGCGGACCCGAGTACAAAGAAAAGATAGAACGCTGTAGCAACGAGGTAGGTGGGATTTCGTCCAACGGCTTGTGAAAGTGGACCCGCAAAGAGTGCGCCAGTTCCAACACCAAAGAGGAAGACTGCAGTGGAAACGTTCTCGGCGACTTGGCTGACATGCAACTCTTTGCTTGCCATGGCATTGCCGATTGAGTCTGCGGAGCCAGACCAACATTGCGTAAAGACCAAAAGACACATGATGAAGATGCTCCGGGCTCTTGTCGCAATGGGCCAGTTCTTAGGGTCAAGGGGATCATCGTCGCCTGTACTCTGAACTTTGAAGTCACTATCGCTAGGGGAATCTTGTTGACTGACTTGCTCATCGCTGCTGAGTGGTAAGCTATTCCGAGAAAGGTAGGTCTTCCGTTTCTCAACGGAGCTGGGATCGAGTCGGTATTCCGATCTTATCTGGTTAGATATTTGTCGACGTTGGACCAAGGACCACATAGTAGTGATGATCAAGATGGGACTTCCTGTAACAAAACACTTACACAAAATCACTGGGGAAAGTCAAGCATTGCCAAGACTTTGTATGTTGGATTTTATCTGCCATCAAAGTCCAAAGTCCTGTCGCGTGATGCATTGCCATTGCCGGTTAACGGCAATGATATTGACGTCAATGTAGGCCACTTATTCATTGCCAATTCTCGTGCACTGGGCCGGCCTACATCGGTGCCAAGCTAGCTTTATGAGATCTCCGGTGCGGAGAGATCTGTGCTAAGATGCTCCATGTTTAGAGTATTGGACGGACAAGAGGACTCCGTTGTTGTATTAGCTTGCGGTTCAAAATTATTAATCATTTTAGTCCGAACTAACGAGTTCTATCCAATGAGAAGCACCGGCTTACAGGTACAAATAGCGTCTGACGTACAATCTGGTCTTTGACCCTGGAATTCTAAACAAAGGTTTAATAGAGAATTGCTACTTTAAGTTAGATAGATCGTGCTCGTTCCGAACACGAGCGCGTTACTAGCTGTAATAGCTCGCTTTTGGCAAGATACAAACCTGAAGTTTACCATTATTGAGCACTTTGTGTCGAAGGACTACGAGGCAGAGGCAAGTCAATGACGGTATTCTAGAAACTAGGACATAGAACTGTTTTCGGACCCCTACAAGAGGACGACGAACTTGTTTCGTGGCGTCTGAATTAAGCAACTTCTTCTTGTTCTAAAAAGAGATTTCTCGGGTATACCCGTGCAATCGTCCACAGTCATCCACCAATGGACCTGTGGTATTGAAAAGCCTTGACGGCCATTGGAAGGAATGCTTGACTAAGAGGATGGGAGCAAACGTCATTGAGGCAGGTCTTGTAGTGAAAAGCGTACTGCACAGCAGATGATACGCGTCCCGATACTCGTCCAGAGCTTGGAACTGCAGTTCGATCTGGACGTGATCACCAAGGATCGGCACTTGTCAAGTCATGAGTCATGGGCCTTTTCATAACTCAGTTCAGTCGGAGATGGTATTTGCATCTTGTGTGGTTGAAATTATCGGTCTTTCTTGACGACTTCATCCTTTGTCAGCTCTAAGCTTCATAAAAGACCGACAGGGCAATTAAGCCAGACTCCTGCAGTAGCTGTGATCAAGGGCTTCCCTGGCGGTAATACGTTCCTGATCCTTCAAGTTAGCATAGCCAGGCGAAATAAGTAATCTGCTTCTCACCCTTGGGTCGAATCGCAGCAGTCGGTCAACAAGGTCTATGCCTTCCCTTGTTGCCAAATGCTCATTACCACTGTCGACAAAACTCATCCAAGACTTCTCTTCCCGATGGCTGAGAGCTTCACAGTACTCCTGTTCCATCACAATGTCAAGCCGTTCGGCCAAGCGATAGAGCTTTTCTGTTCCGAGAACCTTAGAGATGCTAACCAATTGATCGAGGAGGCTGCTGCCATAAAAAAAGGGATCTTTCCTGAAAATCATTGAAGCTAGCATATTGCCCAAACACCACATGTCCACACTGCAATCGTATTTCTCGTGGCTCAAAAGGATCTCAGGTGGCTTGTTGAGACCAACGCAGCAATCATACTCGCCTCCCGGCTGGTAGAATTCGGCCGAGCTCCAGCCTATGAGTCGAAGCTGCCAATTTTAGCGTCATACAAGTCCCATACGCTGGTTGAATGAGGAACTAATACCTTCCTGTTGTGGTGGTCGATGACCACGTTTAGAGGTCTCACATCACGATGCATTACACCTAGGCCATGTGCAAATTCCAATGCCTTTAGAAGCTCCTTTGTGTAGTAGCGGATATCTGAATCGGTGAACCGAGGGTAGAGAGTTCTATGGTCTATGTTCTCGATGTACTCGAGGACTATACCAATGTTGGCTCCCTAGAAACCCATGAGTCTAGGCACGATTTAGCGACAGGACATTGACAAACAAACCTCTTCTCCCTGTACAATATCCACAATCTGTATTATGTTTGGACCAGATCTGAAGTATCGCAGGATTTCAATTTCGCGAGCTATCCTGTCTCGGCTATCTTCTTTGAAGAGCTTCATAGCGTACACTCGGTCGTTTCGGCTGCGACACTCAACCACAATGGCGTGTCTTCCACGACCTGGAAAAAATGGGTAAGTCCTGTCGCAAAGATTGAATGAGTGTAATACCTAGTCTTCGAGAGGGCGTCAAGTCGTAGAAGTCCTGTAGAGCTGTATCTTCTCATCAACCTCTACAGGACATGGTGGTTGCGTTGCGGTTGACATACCTTGATCTGCGGTTGGTTGAATTGGCGCCATGGCCTCAACAGTAAGAGTCTTGGTGATGCAAGGGCTTGGATTGATTGGGTTAAAATAAGGCCTGATTCGACGTTGTTAAGTGCATGACGGAAAGAAATGCCGCATGGAGGAAAATGCTGATCTGTGGGCAGGTAAGCTGTCTGCTCTCTGCTGACTGCAGCTGGTAACAAGACCAAGCACAAGCAATGGCCGTAGCGATACACTACTGACTTAGTTACGGAATAGTTCCATTACCATCAGAATTAACTAACAAACACATGATGTAGACAAAGGCTTGTCTTACAATACTAAAATCTGAGCTCCAATGCACCCGAATCTGAAGTAAGCGGGTGACGCATTGTCCGCTTACGGCAAACCTTGTTTCTTCCTGCAGGTACACTATATTCAGGAAATATGAGACTTTATCTCCAGATTAGCCCAATATTCCAGTGAAGCGTCCCAGTGGTGCCTGATGCACGTCGGTGGAACATGGCATTTTTCCCGCCGGAGTTAACAAGAACTCCATTTTCTTGCATTTGGTCCACAGCCACTTTAACGTTATGTCCTTGATGCATGCTTCTCATTCAAGTCGGGCACATAGAGTTAAAACATTGGATTATATACAACTGAGAGATATGTATAGACCTATATAAAGCGTTATTCTTGTTTATGTAGAATATCTCAGCAATTGCAAATCTCCCACACTTCTTCTTTACTCGAGAAGCCTCTTGTCACAATAACACAACATTATCAACTACATACCCGTTATTCCAACATGGCCCGAGTTTGGTTCGTCACTGGATCCTCCCGCGGCGTTGGCCGTGGATTAGTTGAGCAAGTCCTTGCCGCTGGAGACATGGTCGTGGCGACTGCTCGCAATCCCTCACAACTTGATGATCTGGTCGCCAAATATGGATCCGACAAGATCTTCGCTACAGCCCTCGATGTGGCTGACGCTCAAGAAGCCAGCAAAACTGTCAAAGAGGCAGTCGATAAGTTTGGCCGCATCGACGTGGTCGTCAACAATGCAGGCTATGCAGAGATGTCTTCTGTCGAAGACACATCCTTTGAGTCGTTCCATTCCCAAGTCAACGTCAACTTCTTTGGTGTCGTCAATGTGACAAAGGCCGTGTTGCCTATTTTGCGACAACAAAAGTCTGGCCACATCATTCAGGTCTCGACCATCGGTGACCGAGTTGGCTCGCCGGGAATAGTCGCCTACCAGAGTGCCAAATGGGCTGTGGCTGGGTTCTCAACTGGTCTGTCCCGAGAAGTTGCACCTTTCGGCATAAAAGTTACTGTTGCCGAGCCTGGTGGTATCAAGACCGATTGGGCCGACGCTGCTACCAACGCTGCCATAGTCAGCGAGCCCTACCAGCAGACTGTTGGTCAGATGATCAAGTTTAGAGAAGACAAGTCGACTTGGTCCGAAGGGCCAGAGATAGCAAAGGCTATAAAGCATCTTTCCGAAGTTGAAGACCCGCCACTGAGGATTGTTCTGGGTCCTGGTGCAATCCCTTATGCTCAGATGGCGGCCAAGGCTCTTGCTGAGTCTGATGAAAAGTGGCTGCAAGTTTCCAAGCTAGATATTTGAGTCTAGTTAGAATTGTTATCTTGGAAAGTTTTCGGGAACCAGGAGAACCGCTGTCGATTCAATATCGAGGTAAATCATCTCTATGGGTGTGTTCAACAGGATGACTTGTCGTGTGAGTTCCAGTCAAAACCGACATCCTGCAAAGAGTGCCCCACGTGAGTCAATCACGATGATTCAAGTACAAATAAAAATATAAAGAAATTCGTCAAGTTTGTTATTATCGCATTTTCCCTTTGATTCCTAGCGTCTGGGTCGTAGAGCCGGTTTCGTCCGTTGAAGTTCAGGTTAGCTCGGCTAGGCTAATAGGCGCCAAAATAAGCCATCTAAGAATCCGCTATCAGGCAGCACAAGCTGATTCAATATTTCCGTCCTCCATTCTTGCTGCTGTTGGATCTGTTATCGTTTTCTTATCGGCAACTCGTCGGGTTCCACCGCTTCACCAAACGCGCCATTGCGTCACACATCGTCAATTCCTCAACATCGTTCAATCCATTCATCCCATCACCACAATCAGCAACTCGTTAATTCATGATGCCCAGAGGAAGAGAAGCAAGAAGCATAATAGCGTCGCTAAGACGACCGCATACGCTCAGATCTGCCAGTCCTGCATTGGCTGGTCTCAGAGCCAACACCTTCCATACCACAGCCATTTCACGAACTGATGGCGTATTCCAGGGTCTGGCTGATCAGCGACAGCCGATGCCGTGGATTGAGGCTTTCAAACGAATGCAGGAAGGAAAGCCGGCTCATAATTCTGATGACACGCCAAAAGAACGCGACTTGACTCCGAGAAAGATGAGCGATAGCTACCATCGCGTCATTCTGCCTCTCAAGAAGGACCCTTTCCTGTCTGATACATACGTCAATTCGTCCGGTCATATCAGGTAAGAGCTCGTCACTTCACCCATCCTGATCAAATGCTGACTTGTGGGATAGACTTGGGACACTCTTCATGGATCTCGATGCCCTTTCTGGTATCATTGTCTACAAGCACACCGGCCCAGGTGTCACCACAGTTACCGCCGCCCTGGATCGAATCACAATAGCTCACCCCCTCACCGAAATCTGCGATCTTGAGTACAGTGGTCAAGTCACATACGCTTCTGGCCGAAGTAGTGTAGAGATCACTTGTAAAGTTGCCAAGGCTAGAGAAGAAGGCGAACCTAGCAAACCCGAAGATGTCCTACTCACATGCACCTTTACCATGGTGGCCTTGGATCCCAACACGCGCAAGCCCGTCAACATCCCTAGGCTCGAACCCACCAACGAGGAGGAAGAGAAGATTTTCAAGGCTGGCGAAGCCAAGTCGCTGTCCAAGAAGGAGACCTCCAAGGCTTCGCTTCTGCAAACCGAGCCTAATGACGCCGAGTCAGCACTGATCCACCAAATCTGGCTCCGGCAGCTTGCCTACCATGATCCAAACAACGATCTTCGCCAGCCGCCTAATGTCGTCGCTATGTCAAAAACGCAGGTTTCGACCGCTGCTATCATGCAACCACAATTTCGTAACAGACATCAGACGATGATCTTTGGTGGATTCCATTTGAAGCAGACATTCGAACTTGCCTTCTGTTGCGCGGCCAGTTTCGCTCATGCAAGACCGACTTTCATCAGCGCTGATCCCTGTACATTCCGCAATCCCGTCCCAGTTGGAAGTGTGCTATACTTGACTGCGACCGTTGCGTACACTGATCCACCTCTATTGGAAGAAGATGGCGTTGAGCCTGGCTTCCCGGACAACGAGAAGCCTATGACTCGTGTCCATGTCAGAGTTGACAGCAAGGTCCGCGACGTTGAACATGGCGTTGCTAAGCCCACTGGCCAATTCAACTATACATTTTCTGTGCCCAAGAACCTCAAGGTTCTGCCTCATACGTATGCGGAGTATATGATGTACGTTGATGCCAGAAGACGTGTGTCGCTGGGTGACAGTCAGCGAAAGGAGGAGCAGCAGGCTTCCTCGGACATGAGACCGGAAGCTTCCGAGAAGAACTTGATAAGATAAAATGGATCAATACTTCGATATGTTGCTCAGAAAGGCTGAGTGTTGAGAACAATTTAATTTTGATTAACACAGCTGTTAACGCGGTGCACTTTGCATATCATTCTCATCATTGAACAAGAAACTTTGTAAAAACTATTATGTCACTGTCCCTTCCACGAACTTTCCATAACTTCAGAAGCCCCAGTAATGTTCAAATCGGGAAACTTGTCATCCAAGAATGAGAGATCCCTCGGTACCATATAGCGACCAATGCCAGCTTGGTAATGGATCATCGCGAAGAATGCCTCGTCTCCGTCACCGTGCCCAATAGGTGGAAAATCTAGAAAGAATGAAATCTTTCCAGATTTCAACTTTTCCAAACTACCAATGGCAACCTCGAATTTGGCTCCTGACAATCCGTTAATGAGATGATTCTTGCTAAGTGGTTGGCAACCTACCTCGAGCCTTCTCAGCTATTTGCACTAGCTCGTCAAAAGAATGCGTGACACCTCGAATAGCGCTAATCTTATCCCATTCCTCGATGTCCATCAACCGAGCTACGAACCTGGACATGTCTTGAGAGGTGATGAAGCTCGCCTGGACACTCCCGTCGCCGGGAATGGCTGCCCACTTTGATTTCATGTTGAGAACGTTGATCCATGGCTCAAGGTTGGATTTCCAGTAGGGCATGCCGTAGTAATCGAGAAACCAGCCATTAGCGATGCGTGTATACGTGAGACCCGTCTTCTCTAGAACATCAATCGCTTCGAAAGTGTATCTTGACAAAGGGGAAAGTTCAATATCTCTGTGCTTAAGGTTAGTTGAAGTTGAAGTTGTATGATCGTCGACATACTCTTTCACGTGTAGCACATCGAAGCTGCTGATCACGAATCGCTCAGTAGATTTTGATCTCTCAGCCGCTTGGATCAAGTTCTTTTGGGCCTGATTTGCTTCAAGTGAAACGACACTGATGGCGCAGATGAGAATGTTGACGTTTGCTTCCTCGAGAGCTTTGGTGACAGCGTCAACATCGTTGTAGTCGACTTTGAGGTAGTTCACCGCGTCTTTTGAAGATCGTTCCTGAGAACTTCATGAGCTTACAAGGAATGAAACATGGGTTTGAGGGAGATTACTGAGCGAGAAAGCGCATATACTTGGTGCTTGCCATACTCGACGAGGCCATCGACAATGGTGCTGCCAACACTTCCGGTGCCACCAGCGACTGCTATAACTTTCATGGTTGCTTCTTTCTGGGGTCAGATGTAGGTGACTGATAATGTTTAAGACGTAAGGCCTGGGAGAAAGAATTTATAGTAAAAGAACACTTCTCCTTGACTGATGTCCCATATTCTATAACAATCCAACGCGGGGTAACATTAACAATCCAAGTGCAGTAAACTTCCAATTCGAGAATGCTGATCTTATCATAGGTGTGGGGAGTGTATTTGTATTGCCGTTTATGGCAATACTGTCAACTTCACCACTTTTGAAACTCTGAGCACTACCCGCTTGGGTTTAATTGCGGCAACAGCATCTTCTATAATTTTATGAGCTCTACAGTATGTTTATTCATCATGAGTAGTAAAGGATGAGATATGATAGTAATAGAATGATTTGTGATTAGAATGATTGGTTCCATTCTTGAGGTAGATCAATGAAAAGACGTACAATTCTTTGTAACAAATCTACCAACAATATATCTTATCTCTCAACTCCAAGCATGAGAAACAATAAAAACTCACTAGAGCTGACTTCGCTCATAAACAACAGGCTCATCTACCTCTAGCACCTCTCTCATATTCTCCCACAACTTGATAGACTCAAAGACACTCTCACTTGGTTCTTGGCCTTCCACGAACCAACTAATACCGGTACAGTCTTTCGTATCGGCGTATACCATTGTTGATAAAGCGAAACGATCGTTGGCAAACACCTCGAGAACATCTCCATCACAAAAGATGCGCAGATGCAGTTTCTCCAGCTCTTCTGATCCGTTTCTATCAGAGTAGAATAGAGTGAATGGGCCTGAGGCGGGGGCTTTCTCGATGTCGGTTTCATTGTTTGATATGACCTTATCGATGGTCATCGTTTCAGTTTGGGGCGAAAAGTGGATGCTTGTTCCTTGCGTCAAATCTTCGTTGTGTCGAATCCAGAAGCCCATGCTTTGATCGTTTGGCGACACCTTTATCGTAGCTTCTAGTTCCCAGCATCCTGAGTGTGCATTGATAAGGCCCCCTAGGTTTGTCGTACTGTCAAGGCTGTTCCAATATGTTGGCTTCTCTCGTCGGAGACCATCCAAGTTCGGAAGCGGTCGGATACCCAGTGTTTGAATTGTGCTTGATCCCCGACCGTTATCTGTAGCCTTGATACAACCGAGGTCTTGTAGTGGTGACGTGAGCGATCTTGTAACGTTGTCGACAGAGTACAAGAATAACTCCCGGGGAAGAGAAAAGTATCCTGTCCATCCCTTGTTCTCGCGGCGTGCTAGTGTCAAATCATCCTCCTTCAGCCATCCCCATACAATTCTGTTCTTGGTGATAGGATGCTCGTACGAATTTGGGGCATATAGACATCCGTGATCAAGAATACCGTCGAATTCTGGCTTGAGTCTGGGCCCTTCTTGTGTCTGCTCCAAAGATCCGGCCATCCACAATGACCACTGCTCAGCACCCTCTTTCGCTCCGGGCTTCACTCCACCTTCTGTTCCCATAAGCATAAACGGACATTCCTCGGAGTCGTTATGAAGGGTCATAAAGTTGACGCACTCCCAATTAACACCGAAGTCGCCGCCCCATCGTCCAGAGGGGCTGTATCCAGTGGGGAGGTCGACTAAAGGACCGAGGTAGGTCCACTGCGTCAAGTCGGTCGGTGAGATAGCATAAAGAAACACTGTAGGTCCACCGCCGACGATACCTCCTGATACGAAGCCATAAAGGCTTACCTCACGGTGCATCTCGTCCATAGCAGGCCATTCTGCCAGGAAAGGGTCTCGGAAACCCGTGACAGTAACACCTTCGGGCTCGCCGTCTAAGATGGGGTTCTGCTCGCTCTTTTGCCATGTCTTTCCTCCATCGTTTGATGTGGCTACTGAGAGGCCAGCGCAGTTGCGAGTATATGGTAAGGTCCAATGGATGGGAAGATGTGTGATGGAGGAGTAGATAACTGTAAGCTGACCTTCCTCGCCCTGAAGACCTGTTGGGTGAAGGCAACCTGTAAAGATGCCTTCTTTATCATATGATTCTGAGGGTTCCAAGACGGGGTTTTGTGTGTTTTGCTTCCATGTCAAACCGTCTCTGCTTGTCAGGTGGCCCCAAGTGATGTCACCCCAATCGCAAGATTTAGGGTTCCCTGGTGGCAAAGTCAGCTATCTAGAGATGCAAATTGAGTCGAGCCGTCGACTTACATTGATACGACAAGTGATATGTACCAGTAGCAGCATCGTAGCCAGGTGCGCAAGGGTCGTTGATCCAGCCTCTTGGTGCTTTGAGATGATATGTGGGTGAAGGGTGCCATCTTGGGCGAGGAGTTGTGTTTTTCACCGTCATGGTCACTGTCTGGCTGCGATGATCTCCTTTGGTGGTTGTGATATCCTCTTTGAGTCGATTGCTGCTCTGTCAAGGTGATGGAAATCTCGAGGAGTCGGACGGATATAAAACGACAAAGAATTCGCAGTACGAGAGAAGGGTCGAAAATGGGATTTGCCTAATAAGTAGCTAATTCAGCCGACCTCCAGAGACTAGACCCCTCCAAGACCGTCTGGTGTTACCCATGTCGTCGGACCGACATAAGCCAAAAGTTGCAACGCCAATCATTAGACAGAGAAGGGTTTCAAGAGGTGGATCCCTTCACCGTAATGCGCAGATCGTCTCTTCGCCTCTTTCAGTTTGATCTTTTCCAAACTGCCGCTAAGAACGCCCCGTTACAATCTTGACGGTCCGAGATCAGAATCCCATGTTCCCTGTCATGCCTGGACGGATAGCCCCCACATTGTTCTGCTCCACGGCAGTTTTGTTGCTTCTTTGGCTAGAGGAGATAATCGATTATTTCACCTCGGAACGAGAGACCAATAGGTGAGGATGGACGACGTGTCAGCTGGTTTATTGCAGATGCAAATGCAGGGAGATGATGATAGCGTGGCTAGTCTCACTATCATCTTAACCGGACGTGTAAGATTTCGGCATTTGGAGAATGCATGCATGAATGAGAAGCTGCAGACTATCCACACGTGATGCCGGGTTGCGTCCCTGTAATAACTTTTCCATGTTGATCCGATAAATACTTGAGTGTAGGTTTGTTTACCTGTTTCCATCAACTTCAACTGCCCCAGTACTATATCCGAATTGATCCACGCGCGCCTTTGCGAATTTTTTCGCACTCACTCTGTGCTCAAACAAAACGTCCAATTCTCCAAAGGTCCTGCCTTTGGGTTCTGGCAATCGGAAATACGCCCATACCATGATAAGAAAGCAGAACGCCGCCCAAAAGAGGCCTGTTTTCGCGCCCCAGTTCCATGCATGGACACCAAGCATCCTTGGCATAAGGGTATTATTGACCAGGCCAGCCATATTGTTAAAATTGCGCGCTAGCACAATTGTCTTGGCTTTGAGTCGTGTCGAAGGAATCTCTGCAACGATTGTATAACAGACCGGTCCAACCGCCAGATCGTAGACGAAGGTGTAGAAAATTAGTAGACTGCCAACTGCCCATGACGGACCTGAATTCTTTTGTGGTGCAAAGCCGAGACCACCGACGACAAGAAGAATGACGAACAGGCAGCTCGTGCCTGTGATATAAAGGGCGCGACGTCCGTATTTAGACATGAGGAACCACGAAAGAATGACACCGACGGCTCCAACAGAGTATTGTACAATATTGAGCGTGAACGCGTTGTTTGACGATAGTCCTGCTCGCTCATAAAACTGGACAGAGTAGCCCATCAAAACACTACCACACATGGCTTGAGCAACATACGTGATAGAGGCAATTTCAGTACGTCGCAAGTCGGCCCTCATGAAACAATGCCAATAGTTAGTTCCTGCAGACGTGGCTTTTTCAAGTTCATTCGTTTCGTGAATCATCGAAACCTGAGCGTCCGCATTAAACTTGATATCTGGCTTGGGACTGACGAGTTTAAGAATAGCTTCCTTAGCATCGTCGTGACGGCCCATTCGCACCAGCCACCAAGGCGATTCTGGCGCAAAGACTGTACCAAGGATAATGAACGGAGGCCAAATCCATTGTAAAGCAAATGGAACGCGGTAAGACCATTCGTTATCTAGATTCAAGAGTCCACGTAAGACTCCAGCAGATATCAATTGCCCGATAACCCAGCAGAGGTTGACATAAGCTGTGAGATAAGGTCGTAAGACGACCGGGGCAATATCAGACGCGTATGCAAGCGTCAATGTTTGAAACACGCCCCACGGGATACCCATCAGAATTTGACCCGCGAGGATCATCTGGATGTTCTTGGCAAAGAACACGATGAAAGTAAAAGCGATCATGATTATCTGGGCTAGAATCATGGTCTTCTTATATCCAATGGCATCGGATACCCAGCCATTGAGATACAAGCCAAATATCTGGCCACACATGCCGCCAACTTGGATGTAGGTCTGCCAGTCGGCCGAAATAACCATTCCACCATCGGGATTTGGTTGATTGCCATATTTATTGCGAAACCTACATAAGAATTAGACTCGCACATCGTTCAAGATTGAGACGGAAAACTCACGATTCGTAGCCGTAGAAAGAACCGATTAGAGCCATGTCATAACCCTCCATAATTATGGCCATGGAGAAGACTAGTGAGAAGAAGATGGCTTTGGGGTAGAGCCGTAGGGCATCTCGAAGTGTCAGCTCATGCTCTAGCGCCGTGGCGGCGCTGGCTTCAGCGTGTTGTGACTGTCCCTTCATCTCGTCGTTGACAATCTGTTTGACGGTTGGGTGCGGCTTTTCGAGCGCCATTGCTGCTGTGTTGGAGGGCGAGACGGTGTCTAGCGACGCGCTTTCTCCGTCACGATCCATGTCCGAGATTAAGGTTTGCGGCAAGAGGTAATGGTAACAGGCAACAGGGTCTGAGAGGGATGAACTATCCCTGATACAATTCTCCTAGAGTCAATTGACAACGTTGAACAGGAGTGGCAGTCTCCTCCAGGCTCGTAAGCTTTGGATGCGAAGCCACTGGATTGGCCTGACGCGACGACCAAATCAGCTCATCTCCGAAGTGAAGCTAAAAAGGAGTGTCCGTCATTCCCCAACCCAAGTCTTGCCAAGCAACTCGTCGGTCCGGGGGAAAAGTTTGATATCACTGATTACACTTTCGGGTGATGGACAGCCGACATCTGGGGACGCCGTTTAATGATTCTGGGGATGGAGACTTGATGCGACACGATAAGGCCAAGAAAATCTGGGGTTAAGGAGAGGGAGAAGATCTGGGGCTGAGGGGCGAAAAATGGACTGAACTACGGGGGCGTTCCGTCGGTCCGACAGCTTATTGAAGCTTGGACAAGGAGTCTAGGATGTCATGTGTTGGTTCCGAGAATATGTCGGTCCGACTACAAAAGTCGACAGTAACCAGATGAACCGCTGATGAACCGAGGTGGGGAAGAAAAGAACGGATGCCGTTATGTATCGGCACTGGACGTTGATACTGCCATGTAAAGTGTTGACAACTAACAATATATCAGTCACTAGACATACACAGTGCAGCCATGCTACACGAAGCTCTAGACTCCCTACCTCTTACTATCTCAAGTAGGCAGAAAACCCGGCTTGGCCTTGGAAGGGAAGCGAAACGGCGGAACCATTGGGATAGTGATATGTGCCACGGAGACTCTGGAGCTATCCGATATGCGAACCCATGACCCGCTGTGCAACCATACTGCCTCATCTGAGATGGATATGAAGTCTGAAGGAGAAGGTGAGCTTTTTCCATCAGGAAACCCTGAGCTTCGAACGGATTCACGGATTTTGGACTCGTAATAGGTAATACTTTCTTCGACCGCGAACCTGTCGTCAAGAGTGCCTCGGACTTCGAGGATTTGACAAAAGAATTCCTTGGTGGATGTTGAGTCTACACCAACAAAACAGAAGATAGCAATTGAGTCCGTGGCTGGCTGCCCTGATGGAAGATCCACCACAAGCTTAACAACGAATACAGCTCCAAAGAGGGTATTGTTATATGGACGCAAAGCATGAGTCCAACAATGGTCATCTACCTCTGGTTTGGTGGAAATGGCACTGATGTTATTGGTGCAGCTCACAGTGACAAAGACACCAAACCTTGGGGCATTTATCGATATCGGTGACTGTGCCATCAAGAGATGTTTGTCTCTAGGGCCAGCAACATATAAGTTCGACAGGGGTATACCACTGACATTATTAATAGGAGTTGGTCGATGAGGAAATGGGAATCTGGCATAGCGCCGAGATAGGGGTAGTTTTTGCAACACTATGGCGACATGTTGCTTAGTATCATGACAGGCAACATCGAGTACAGCCAAGTAGCGACAGCCCTTTGAATCGAAGCTCCTAAAGGCCGTCGTCGGCCAAAGGGTTCTCGTATAGGCAATAGTAAGAAGCTTTAGACTTATCGATAACCCAGAATTGCCTGTAGCGTATGACAAAGAATCGTGGGCCCATGGTGGTCTGTAGTATGACCCAGAGTTTTCAAAGGTCTTTGGTGACGGCGAAAGCATGCTTGGCCAGTTTTCAGGAACGTAATCCCTGTTCCAATCCCAACAAAATATTGACTGATCATTCGAGACGCGAATGATTTCTTCTTGAAGTCGGATGAATGCCTTGTTACCTTCCCCGTACAGCAAAGGCATGTTGATATCAAAGATGCCAAGCATGCAGTATGCTATATCCTCCAGTCTCGTTGTTTCGCGGTGCGAGACCCAGGACATGCGCTCGCTAACGCTGACTTGATGGATATTATCGCCAGTACGATCCTTCTTGATCTTTGTGATTTCGAAAATCCTGTCAGATAGAGACTCCCGTGTTCCAAACATCGACCAGTCTTTCGCGAAGAAGATGAGCGACTTGGGTGCCAGGAGCTCTTGCAGTGTCCATCCTCGGGTAAACCATCGAGAGGAAGAGAAGGATGGCATATCGCCTGGGTGCACATCGGCAAGATAGGCATAACAAACCGCAGAGTTTTTGTACCAGCTGAACATGGAGTTAATGGCTTCGCTGAGTTCTGCAGAGCTTCTTTTGTCGATACAGTTCGTATCGCACCACAGATAGTCGTAACCATCGACACGAGCTTGATGACAAGAGTTTTGTATCTTGTCAAACCCAGATTTGGTTCTAACATCGGACAGGTTATCCTGCCAATCAACGAACGAGACTTCTTCGTCGCCCCAAGTGTGGGATAGAACCGCATACGTCGGGATCTGACTCTGGAACTCCTCGAGCTTTAGAGTTTTGGTGTTGATGAGCCTCATTGCCGTCGCTGCTATATGCGGGGTACGAAGTCAAAATTCATCAATTACGGGATGACTATTGCTGTACAGCCGGAACGACAATACCCTCTTCGTCGCCAGGTAGGTGAGTGCAATGAATGCCTACAATGCAGATAGGAAGACCGTATCAGCAATAAGGCTTCTGTATCTTCACAGCCAGGCTGGAAGCAATCTGCTTTGTGAGATTGGCATCTAGTGTGGATATCTAGGTTCATTCATGCTGAAGCTACGGCGCGCCCTGCCATCGACTTGGCGGGGCTTTTTTTATTTTTTCTCTATTTTTTTAGTGGACTTCAAGGCCTACTGGCCTATAATTAATGCGCGCCCGCAATTCATTCCATTCCATTCCAAACACTCATCATTCATCTTATATCTGCCACCTACAACAATTACGAAGCCACCAAACGGCTATCCCAATCATAAATCACATCGCAAACTACTCTTCACCATGTCTTTGATGGCCCAAGACCCCGGCGAGCTCTCCCTGAGCAAACTTCTCTCGACTCTCACCACAACGCTACACTCAACCATCTACGTCTTTGCCACTTTCACAGACCTTTCAAAACTGCCACCATTGTCTGAGACTCAGATGCTTTTCAAGGAATCCGAGGGCGTGACTGCAATCGTCAGCAAAGAATATGCAGAGGCTCACAACATGGACTATTTCTTCCCTTGCAAGATGATCAGTCTCAATGTCACATCGAGCTTGGAGGCTGTGGGGTTCATGGCAGTCATCGCCACAAAACTGGCAGCTAAGGGGATCGGGTGCAACCCTGTCAGCGGGTTCTATCATGATCACATATTTGTACCTCTGGGTCGAGAGGATGAATCTTCAGAAGTTCTTGCGCAAATAGCGGCAGAGAACAAGAACGGGGTGGAGGGGGCATAAATAAAAGGTTACTAGGGAATCATATCCAACGAGATGAACTTCAAAAGTACCTAGGAGAGACTGTGCATTAAAGTGTTCTATGTTGATTAACGCACGATTACATGGTTGGATAACCGGTGCCGCTTTCTGAAAGTTAATGCAAAACCCTTCAGCTGGCATGATTGACTGCCTTATCCTTATTGCGCTTTTCGTGGATTCTTCTCCCACAGAAAAAAGGAAGCAACTAGCCCTGCAGCAGCCATGGCTGTCATGAACAAATTTTGAGAATTATAGCCTTCAGAAAACGCTCTTCTAACGGCGAGTTGTTGGATCGGGTCCAAATTATCGATAGCTGATACGGAGTCAAAGATCGCCGATGCCTGGTCCGCGGACACTATATCTATCAATTTCGGCTTCAGGTGGTTGTTAAGAATAGTGGCACTACCTCATCATCAGTCTTTGTGCCTTGGCACATAGCTGAACCTGAACTCACCATATAGCTAGTGACACTGTACCACCCAGCACTCTGATTTGTGTCAAGGCACCCATCATTACGGCTTAATCAAATCAGTATCCCAGTGATAGTCACCAGTGATGAAGCGAAAACTCACATAGGTTTGTTTCAGAAACCACGATCCTGGCAAAAGTCAAGACTGTGGTCAGACCCAAACCAAAACCGATACCCATAAGTACTTCGTAACCGTATTGTGCGTTTGTCATCTTGATCGAGTCTGTTGGAAGCGAGTACATCAAGCCGACTCCTAGTACCTGAAGTGCCGCAGCAGCTATGATGGG
This sequence comes from Fusarium sporotrichioides, assembly GCA_019054645.1. Classification (NCBI taxonomy): domain Eukaryota; kingdom Fungi; phylum Ascomycota; class Sordariomycetes; order Hypocreales; family Nectriaceae; genus Fusarium; species Fusarium sporotrichioides. Next base: position 4,259,743 of record JAHKNS010000002.1, on the reverse strand, counting down.
GTACACTGGCGGGATCTTTGCATTGCCAGTGAGGTATCCGGAAAGAACGGTTGCTACAGGTGATGCAAGCATCATTGGGAGCAGACTGGTGCCAGCCTGAGAAGGGGACATCCCATATACTGCTTGTGCTCTTTGCGGGATGTTGACCACCATTGATACGAAGGGAAACCCAACAAAACATGTTGTCCTGTCATACTTTAGTCTAGAATATCGAAACCAGAGTCACGCAACTTACAGCAGCATGGCACTACATATCCTGTCGTTGCAGATGCTTGGTGGAAACACAGGTTCTTGCTTACTTGATGAGCGTTCGATGTGTACCTCCCAAAATCCGAACCCAAAGAAGAACACGATTGCTATAACGAGTGTGGAAATCACAACAGCGCTACTCCACGGGTATCGAGTGCCTCCCTCTTCTAGGGCAAACACAAGTAGGACTGATGCTGAAAGTAGCAAGAAAATGCCAAGGTAGTCGATACGTGCCCAATTTGAACGTTTTAGCTTGAGCCGGGTTACTTGAACTAGTGACAGCCCGGACGATTGTTCAGACGCAGGCAAGAAAATGGCTACGAGGATGAAAGCCAAAACGCCCCCTGGAACACTTGATCATGTCAGCTTGGAGATTACTAGGTATATAGATGTGGCAGACTTTAGGAGGAATACCCAACGCCATGTAGAGTGTTGACTAATGACACCACCAAGTATGGGACCCAAAACACTTGCCGTGACAAAGACTGTCGACACGATTCCCATGTACTTTGCGTATTTATCGATTGGCACCAGGACAGGAGCGATAGCCAAAATCATGGAGTAGATGCCAGATGCACCTATTCCCTGGAATGCACGAAGTATGATGCTGAGGGGAAAGTTAGTGGCTAGAGAGGTTGCGAAGTGATAGAACTCACAGGTCAACAACATTGCTAGTGGCGCCGCAAAGACCAGAGAATATCGTAAATATCAGAAGAGCGAGTAAAAGCATGGTTTTCTTTCCAAATACATCACTTAATTTGGCATAGATGGTTAGGAAACCTAGCGTTATCAGCAACATGTTCTTCAAAAGCTTCATGTAAGTAGCGAACCGGTGTAGGTCAAGAGATAAGAAGTGACGATCCAATCCCTCAGTATGAACCCATCCAGGGCGTCTGTGATGGAGACTAAAGACGTGCTGACGATGGTTGTTTCGAGCGTAGAAAGGAAGAGACTCAGCCATAACCTAGCTGATATTAAACAGTGCCAAATATTAAGAAGGATGATAAAGACTCACCCTGCGGTCAGACAGTAAAACCTCCAGCCTTTCAGATATCTGACCCCATCATTATCTTCTGCCAGAGTTTCTCGAGCTGGTGCAAAGACGGGGTCAGTCTTGGAGGTGAGCCCATTGTTATCATCTCGCTGGGTGGCCTGTTCTGTTTTGTGGCTTGTTGGGTCACTTGTTACGAGGTCGTTCCCAAACTCTTGGGCCTGACTTTTCCGGCGCTGCATGTTTCATAAACGGCTACTACGGCGTTTGGTTGACAGTGTCGTTGCTGAAGGCTTGGGGAAAGTAATATCTGTAGAGAATAATGATATGACTGTAGAGTAATGGCCACTAATCACAGAGGCGCGCCCTCTTGCCGCAGAAAGTCAACTGTCCAATACCTGAGATTACGACGTAAGCAGCCAGCGTTTCACAAGCCTGTCGCTAGCTCTAGCGAGATCCTTCCTAGCATGAATGAAGGATCATCGGACAAACTTCATTCCGACAAGTAACTCTCTCGTTCTCTGGAAAGAATTGTTAACCTCCTTCAACAAAATAAGTAAAGCAAATGACGCTGATCATGTCAGAAACATCCAAACCTCAGAATGAAATATTCTTTCGTTCATACAATGACTCATCCCCCAAGACAGTTGTGCTGATACATGGCCTCTTCTCTTGCAACCTCGAATGGGAGCACGTAGTACCATTTCTTGGCGATTATCATCTCGTAATCCCCGATCTTCCTCAGCACTCAAAGTCAAAAGAAGTTGGTCCATGGTCTCTTGAACTGGGCGCAGACTCTGTCGCGCATCTTATCCGAACCTACGCGCACAATGGCCGAGCGCATGTTGTAGGTCTCTCGTTGGGAGGCTTTACAACAATGGAAATAGTCCGTCGACATCCAGACCTCGTCATGTCAGCATTCGTCACTGGAGCTGCACCATTCATGCCCTGGCAGACCTGGATGGCTGAGCGACCCAGCCTTCTGCACTATGGGCTCAAGTTAGTCATGAACTCTGGTTTTTACACGTTTAGCGTCTGGAAAGCCGGTCTCAAAGACCACAATCAGTTGAAGAATGAGATCGCTTGCAATAACGATTGGAACTTGGTCAATGACGCTTACGGAGGTCTTACAAAGTGGGGAGAAGAGGCTGTGAACGATATCGCCTCGGAGGATAGGCGAATATTGGCTATTGCAGGAGACCAAGGTGATAATATCGAGGGAACGAAACAGATGGCTGGAGTGTTTCGTTCACAGGGGCGTAGCGATGGAAAGAAGAGCACGGCATGTGTCATAAAAGGAGCCATACATGGTTGGAATCTTCAGTTTCCAGAATTATTCGCTGATGGAATTAAGGCTTGGGTCGAAGACAAGCCTTTGCCTGAAGAGTTTATCGATCTTCTATGAGGACATGATGGCAAAAATGGTTTGCATTACTGCAAACCATTACCATAGCGTTGCTGGCTCACTCTCGTTTAGGATTGTCTCTATTCTGTACACGCATTATCTGCCAATTTGAGATCCATCCTTCGCCTTTCCCAGAGAGTCCGTTGAACTTATACCTGCATTCACCAGCTACTGGTGTTATTGAAAAAGGCAAAAATGGGAAGAGCTGGGTTTTGCGTGTCCATAATCTGTTGCTCATCCATCATGGACCAATCAAAAGGTATTGCCGGGTTTTGCATCAGATCAGTCGGAACATTATCACCAAACTGCAGATTATCGACGTAACATCCCTGAGTGTCGTCATTCAAATTATTCGATGGCAGGGTGGTCTGACTTGTCCGGAATAATCCAGCCTGTAGCAATTCTATCTTCAACTTGGGTATGAAGATAGGGATATCAACAGGGGCTTCAATCTTCTGAAGGGTTTGCTCGCGGATTTCCCAAGATTTTAGCAGAAGCCTAGCCAACTGAAGATGCAATTTGTGAGTAACATCCCACAACTCTTCATGGTAACGATAGAAATTGTCGAACAACCGCCATGTACGTTCAGCGAACGGCCCAACTGGCGAACGCTTCACAAGTTGGCCGGCCAAGAACAGAAGCGAGTCGAGATGAAAGTGTGTTTTGAAGGCCCAAAGAAAGTTCCCTTGGCTCGCCATTTCGTACATCCGGATAGCGCCCTCATTGTGAGCAAGCCAGATTCGGAAGAAGTTATCTTTGGGATTCTGAAGCTCAGTGCCCCATTCTGGAGTCTCTGCCATCGGAGTAGACATTATTCGACCTTCCTCCATGATATGGGGGCGGAGGAACAGTGCCATAGCATGGATCGGTCCTCCCGAACGGTCACAGTATCTCTTCTCAACATCGCTTAGCCTGTTGCCGAACTCGTCTACTAGACCTCGCAATTCCTGTAGCGCAGCCTGATAGACTTCACCTTCTGGGGTTCCTGGCTCAGCACACAAGCCCCCAAGAAGCAGGTGTTCAAAATCGGTCATCTGGTGTTCCGAGATGAAGCTAATGATCTCGTAAACGATCATGACAAATGCCATTTCTGTAGGACCTTCTTGAGACTGAATTGCTACTGAGTCGGGAGAGAAGTCTATATCATTGACGTTCTGAGGCTTCTTGGTATCGGCCCCGGAAAGTAACGAGGTTGGCCTCATCCCAGAGGTTGCTGCATACATAGAGTCAAGTGCTACGATCTGCCACCATACGCGGCGACGGATCTCGGTCTCGAATGGGGTCAATCCGAGGTTTTCGCCATCACGATGGACACCCATCTTGTGAGCAATTCTGATGACCGCACCACTTAGGACCCAGACTGCATCGTGGTTGCTGCGGCCTTGCAACGAGATCTGCAGACGTAGTTAGTGGTAAAAGCCACATTACATTTCGAGATCCAGTGGCAACCATACCAAGTAGAGTACCAATGCCTGTAAAATAGCCATATCGTAGTTCCTGAGGTAATTCACTTTATTTAGTGCTGTTTTCAGGCCATCTGTGAATCGTTGGATGGCTTCGTTCTTATGAAGATCGAGCATCGACTTGGCTTCGTCTTTCGAAAGACTGACGACTGAAGCGAGGCAAATGGAGAACAGCAACGCCCTAGACTTGTGTGGCATATCTACAGGGTTTGTCATAGCACTTATGATGAGTTGCTCCGTGCTAGGGCCGTGTATCATCTTACTCAAAGGGTTGACTCTGTTAAGAAAGACTTGCCACAATCGAAGGATCTGAAAGGGGAGGGGGAGATTATCCCCAAGAGTCGAAGATGAAGCTGTAGCCAAAAGCAAGTCAACATCTTCGTGTGTAGGAGGTGAGGCCCTTGAGGGGCACGTTTCATCATCTGAGGTCTCTTGGTCAAGAATATGGCGCATCTCCTCTAGCTGTTAGTGTCTAAAAGTTAGTCTGAGTATTTCGGCCTCAGCAACAGGATACTGACGTTATCGTAGATAGTCCCCCAGACCCTACTATCTAAGAACTTGTAGCCACCATTCTTAACTACAAGTCTTCCAGTGCCAAATGAAATCGGGTTCGAAACCCCATTCGACGGGGCGGGAGACGCGGAAGGGGAGAAATCTAGCGACTCATGCGTAGGGACGGAGGTAGTCTCAGCAGGTGAGCCCTGGAGTGTATACTGCTCTAGTAAGGCCTCGACCTTCTTGATTCTCTCTTGGAGCAGAACATTTGGCGTTCTTCTTTTGCGCACGGGAGTCGGTTTTGATGGGATGCAGTTCAAATTGGCCTGTACATGTCAGTTCCACGTTCAAGAAGGATCTTACAACTCGGGCGCCTGATCAAACCTTTATGCAATTAGAACAAGGAAATATGCGGTTGCATTTGATCTTGCGTTGTTGACAGTAAGTACATGCCAAGACTCGCTGACGCTTCTGGATGGAGCCATCAGAGTCGTTTGGCACGTCTTGGGATTGATGACTATTACTGTACAGAGTGCTCATCGTGGATAAATAATTACAGGTAATAGATTATTTAATGCAGTTTGAATGAAGGGGAATTTTATTTCTATTAGACCTGGAAGCTCGTGACATTGCATTGACCCGATGTGTTTTACTCGGCATCTCGGGCTTTTCCATGACCCCGGTTGGGTCAATGACCTGGACACGTTAACAATTACAGACCAATCAAACACCGTACCAATCCACAGGAAACTCTATGCCAGGTTCATGTGAACAACAATAGAAAACCAAATTGTTGTTCATTATTTGAATAAAAACTTTGTTCAGTTAGTGGATGTAGCGTACAAATTAGGAAGAGTCGAGGCACAGGTTAAATACAAATCAACTAAAATAGGTCGATGATATCATTTCGGTCAAAATTACCGATTACAGTAGTCACTGCACTGTAAGCACATTGTTTCAAAACGGGTAATTGTCTCGCCGAGTGTTACCATTTCTGGGCATCTTTCTCGTAACTTGGATATCACCAAAAGGCACAGCATCTTACAGCATAGTATCTTACCCAGGCTATGCCGTCATCAAGATATGTTGGCGGCTATAAAGAGACTAAATAAACCTTCACTACAAATTCCCGAAATCAGATCTCTCGCGTCACCAATTCTCGGTAGAACACAAACTCGCCAAATACCCAAAATGTCTGGTGCTCTTGGACTCGCCGTCATTGGCACAAATTGGATTACAAACTCTTTTATACAATCATGCCATGAGAGCAAGCGGTTTCAGCTCAGAGCAGTGTACTCGAGGAAACTCAACACCGCGAAGAGCTTCATCACAGAAACTCCTTCCATTGAAGATACTTCATCCGTAGCAGCATACGACAACCTAGACACCATGCTTAACGACCAAGATATTTCTGTGGTCTACATCGCGTCACCAAACTCGCTACACCACGAACAAGGCATAAAGGCTTTGAATGCTGGGAAACACGTCATCATGGAAAAGCCTTTTGCTTCCAATATGCGCGAGTTGGAGGAACTCTATGAACTGGCTGATTCCAAGGATCTTTTTATCTTGGAGGCCTATCGCCATATTCAAGAGCCCAACTTCAAGGCTTTACAAAGATTGCTCGATGATGAAAAGATACGAACCGACAGGTTTGGCAAGATATATGGCGCCAGTCTTTCCATGGCAGTTTACTCTCCGCTGTTTGGCGACATTACTAATACAAATATCCCCAACGTGGCTTCTCCCAAATTCAGTGGGGGTTGCTTGATGGACATGGGCGTTTATCCCGTCACTTTTGCCATTCGACTATTTGGTGTACCTACCTCTCAAACATATTATCCCGTGATACTTGAAACAGGCGTCGACGGTGGCGGCTTGATCGTTTTCGAATATACACCTGAGACATCGAAGCATAAGCAAAGATTCACTCTACAGGCTCGAACAAGCAAGCTTTATGACTCGCACGCACCAACAGAGATCTATTGTGAGAAGGGGACTATCTGCATAGAGGGTGGTCAAGCTTCGAATGTGACGGACCTCTGTACTATGAAGTACGTCCCTAGAGGATCCCAAGATGGAGAAGAGCTGGGAGATACGAGTCCCGAATACACTAACATGTTGAACCTGACGTGGGAGGCTAAGGAACTTGGTCGAATCATTAAAGAGGGTGACAGGATAGCCGAGAGCGATCTGAGGGCGCTCAGCAGAAGTGTTCTTACTGTTGTGGAAGATATGCGGAAACAAAATGGCATTGTATTCGATTGCGAGCGCTAGTGTTTTGTTTTGTGTTTTCGGAGATTACCAACTTTGTTGGGTTGAAGTAGATAATTACTAATTGCATTTATGAGAATTGCAAGACGTCACAACGTGATATTCCGATATGTAATTCAAGCACCTATTACTGGCATCTCACCATCCAGCATCATATCCCCATCAACAAGGGAGATACTAAAGATATCAACACCCTCGGCAAACCCACCAAAGCCAGTAAAGTCAAACATATCTCCCGAGAGCGCCCAGTCTCCCTGGCTCGTAGCGTGCGCTGCTGACGTTGGACTTCCAGGTCTTGTTGGCGTTGATAGCGACGTGTAATCCACACTCTGCCACAGCGCTTTGACGTCCCCAGGCGGTCGCTCCACGTTGGAATTACATGGTGAAAGTTCCTGGCCACGAGTCTCACACAGGTTGTGGAATCGTTCTAACCTTTTGATCTGTAGAGAACTCGTTAGACTTCAACGAATTACTGGATAGGTTTGGGAGCCAAGGTCAACTTACCATCAGCGCTGCATGTGCCCAATAGCGCGATAAGTCCTGCAGGGATTCAATAGAAGCATGATAATGTTCCTTGCTCTCCTTCCTGACATTTTCTCTTTCGTCATTCATCGATAGAGCATGAATCGTCCCAGCGATCATGATGCAATACCCATACATCGATGTCAAAACAAGAACATTCTGATTCTTCATTTCCATTAGTTCTGTTATACTCTTGACATGTGTCCTACATTTTTCCCATGCCGTCTTCATAAAAGTCGATGGTGCTTTCTGTTTGCCTGACTGCAGGTGTTGTTGGATTAAGAACGGGTGGTGAAGCAGACAGTGAGACAGGTGGAACATGGCTTTGGCGAAAATGAATGACCCGGCGAGATGCTGATCAAGGTTACCGTTGATGGTGCACCGCTTCTTGAGACTCTCCATAGTGTCTTCATCCATCGCGAAGTAGTGTTCGGCTTGAAGAAGGGTAGATGATAAAGTGGCGTAAGGAGACGTAGAAGACCAGGCAGCTTGGGGAGTCTTGGTATCATGCAACACATAGTGAGAAACACGGCCAAGAATCGATACCATGACTACAATGAGCCCCAGTGGGCAACATCCATCTACCGCCTCTTGATCCACGCAATCCTGCGTCAATTCCTCAAGAGTTGGCGTGTGCTCTTCTCGGCCTTCCCTGAAAGCTTCTTCGGAGCATGGAAGAGATAGTTTGCACTCTTCATCCCTGATTGTGCAAAATCGATCACGAGAAAGGCTAATCAACTTATCTACCAGATATAATGACCAGAATGTTCGCCTGCGCTCTTCACGCTCGGTGACTGGTGTCGAGGCATCAGGCTCCAAATTCAGTTTGTTGTTCTGTGCTAGGCGAACGGCGAAACCAAGCTTCATATGAGCCTGTGTACAGAGACCAGCTGTGCATGGACGTTAATAACCTCGCTTCTAAAACCAAGCCATTCAGATTCTGAAGAACTCACCTGGCACTTCGGTGCTCACGATCAAGATGATGGTCTGAATAACTGTGAGGATCTTCTCTGGAGAATCTGAACCAGACCAAGGAAGGTCTATGCATTCCCAAGCTTTGGTAGCATAGGCCGATGCATCGTCGGCGCAGTTGAGCGGAGCAACTGGAAAGGTCGAGTAGCGTCTCGCTGCTGATAGAAAGGCCCAAAGCAGATACGAAGGAAGCGAGTTGTCTACCAAGCGTTGGCGGAAGGTCGGTTCATGGAAGAGGGAGTAGGGTTGACTGTGGCAGAAGCGGAAATAAATGTCTGCTGCATACATGAGGGACTGTAATGAGGGACGATCAGGTACTGGTGATTGAGCTGTCGAAGGCGTCTGAAATATGGCTGTTGCCGGAGTATTGGTTTGATCAAGAGTGTGCCTGGTAGACGTTGCATTCTGGTTCTCGACAAGTGGCAGCAATCTATGCCCTGGTCAGTATTGAGGTGTATGTGAAGGTGTACGAAGATAATGGGTATTCTACTTTTCGATTGTGTTCTGCAATGTCGAAATCTGGTTCTCAAGAATAGCGAACCTCTCTGTGATAGTATGCTAACCAGCCATCAATATCTAGCTTTCCCCATGATGTTGAGGCTTACCATGCCAGCGCCAGTCACCTCTTTATCCCCGACTGGCAACACAATCGACGGTCTCTTGAGACTCCTTCTATCCTCAGCATACAGACATTTCTGTGACAAGCGCACACAGAAACTGCAAGTCGGCTTTTCTCCAGTGCAGCGGACCTTTTTCCTTCTGCAGTTGAGGCAAGCTTGGCGGATTCTCTTGCGACGGCTCTCCGTGCCGTCTGAATCGTCTTGGGAGTCGGACATTGGACTAATACGCTTTTCTCTTCGTCTGGGGTTGGTAAAGAAATGGGGGAAGAGAGAAGGAGGCGGAGCCGGCACGGCTACGACGGTTATATATAGCCGTAAATGATTGCGGGGGAGGGGAATCATCGTAGCGAGGACATAGCTAACCTAAATCAGGCCAAGATCGCTAACCAAGGCTCGAACGAGTTTTCCTCTATAAGTGTCACTCATCCTGAGTCCTTGCATATGTAACATTATAAAAAAGCTGTTTTGGTTTCTATCATGTGTAATATTCCAGAAACCAAGCCCAATCCATCTGACCAGACAAATATGACAAGGCGGAGGGCGAACAGAGCCAAAAGGGCATGTCTTTCATGTCGATCCCGAAAAGTACGATGCGATGTTACACGACAATCACCTTGCAGTAATTGCAAATGGAATACTACAGAATGTCTTGTGATAGAGTCTCGAAAGTCTCCGTTAGTTGCATTTCCAAGTCTTCCAATGTATCCCATTTTTGCTGACTCCGACAAAGAGTGAGAAAGAAACGAAGAGTACACGAAACACAGCAAAATGAATCTTCAAAAGACGACAACTCTTTGGAGACCACAAAAAGAGCAAGCGATTGTAGCTCATCACTATCCAGCGAAACACGTTTCTTAGGACGAATACAAGACGAAAACTTCACAGGTACATCAAACCCGTTTGACACACCCATTGACTTCCGTTAACTCTCTAGAAAAGATTTACAACGCTTACAAGACTTCGTCAACAATACGACTTCACCCATACATCAACCTGTGCAAGTTGAGTTGCCAGAGGACTGTTGTGGCCAGGCGGACAAGAAAAGCGATACAATGGAATGGGCATTCCTCAAGGATCCTCCTATGGGCACCAAGATAGCAACTAGCTTTGTTGATTCGGGTTTCCACGACGAAAGCTGGTATGTGTTGGAACGAAGCTCTATCAATGCTTCTTCTCCACAGACGCCTCCTTCATTAGAATCTGCCTACACAGACAAGCTTGACATATTTGTCTGTTCGGGCATGACAGAAGTCGATGGACTGGGTGACGACTTACTAGACAATCTAATGGCACTTCCCTTAGACTGTTTAAGACATATTTAACAGTAGCAAACAAAAATATAATTGCATTCTCTTCCCACCTAACATCGAGATTACCCGTATAGAATTCGTAAATATGATTGTGTGATAAGATAACTCGGGAGGCTCAGGGCTTCAACCATGCGGACCCCATCAACTTGACGTGAGACGTGCCATACTCGCGAAGTCTGAAATGTTCTCTTACATGATAAAGAGCTGTGAGTTCCTTTGTGATAGGATCCTGACTGCTGGTGCATCCTGTGCTGTTATTGGAGGCATCATCAAGGTAACAAACCCTCACAAAACGTAGCAACAGCTTCTGGAAGGTGATATGTGATAATTGCTTTTGGGGCGATGAGGTTGCCACAGCATGGATTCTATGCAATCCAGATATCTGCTGGACCTTCTGAAGCTCTTGCCAGCGTTATTAAAGGAGAATGTTGTAGCTAGTCCAAGTCTCAACAAATTCTTGGAATATTTACCATCAGGTCCCCCGTAGTCTCTTTTAGCTGGTGCTGTTGCTGCCTAAATTTGAAACATGGCTCTCAAAATCCAGCTGGACATGATGCGATTGAGCTGTTATACTACCGTTACGCAGTGGAACAGTCGCTTGTTGTGTGACGCTTATACTGCGCCATCCAAGAACGAGGGTCGATGATGAAAGCCGTGTTGCAATGGCCTTCACAAAAGCGTAGCTAACTCCACGGCTGGCATCGATTACCAGAATAGTCGACATCTTCACTAGGACTTTGCGGCCGAGATACAGTGTACGGAGTACAGTTGGTACATAAGACAGGGCATGTCGCCATTGCTTCAAGATTGGCTGTCGTAGCCATGTCCCCTGCAGATCATTTAGCTTAGCGCCGTCTGTGGGCGTTCTTCTTGCGGTCACAGGAGCTACAGTGGAAATTAAACTGTAAGATTAGGCGTAGCTTTGCAGATCCTCCAGTGCCGAACAACCGAGACAGGGCTCAAATTCCTGTGGCATCAGGCAAATCAGACATCAAGGTAATGAACAATAGCAGAACCGTGCCAGGTATATTGCAAGCTTTCCAAAAACTATAGACACCAGTACACCTTTGCTAAACAAATAAATCATTGAAAATCTTGGTCCCCCAACATGATGCTTCGTTTCCGAAACTGGCGAGCGACGGTGTTTAAATCATCATAACACCAGCAATGCCAGCGACAGCAACAACAATACCGGCTGCCACGGTGTTGAGGCCGGCGGCGTTGCCCTCGTCCTTCTTGCTATCGTCGTCCTTCTTGTCGTCATCGGAACTGCTAGAAGCAGAGCCAGTCTCCTTTGCCCAGGAAAGTGAGCTGCAAAGAGCGCCGTCTTCCTTTAGCTTGTCAAGCTGCGACTTGACCTCAGGAACGTCGGAACAAGCCGCCATGAGCTCAGAGACGTCGCTGACCTGGGCGTTGTACCAAGAGCTGAGTTTTTCGACGTAGGAAGAGTACTCCTTGGCCATAGTGCCGGTAACGTGGGGGAATTCGCAACTGTTGGTGAAGGTGGCGAGCTCAGTCTCGCTGGCAATGAAGCTGAGAAGCGATCCCGAGGGGGTGGGAAGCTCGGTCAACTTGGGGAGGAAGTCTTGGGCGAGCGATGCACATTCTTTGGCGTCGCGCTTGACAACAGGGCTGGAAGCGGCGGCAAGGGTGGCCCCGGCAGCGATGATGATGGCTGAACGCATAGTGAAAGTTTTGTCTTGTGAAGAATGGCGAGGTAATGATAGGTGAAGAGGTGAATACCGAGGACAGAAGGGGTGTCGAGGATGGACACTTTTATACTCGAAATGGAGAAGCGACTATCACAGGCTTGTCGGACTAAAAACAAGTCTTGTCCGCATTCTAACTACCAGTATAATTAAAGGGGGCTATGGCTAAGTATGTTTTAAACATACGAGCAAAGGTCCCTCAGAGGAAAAGCTCAATTTGAAACCCCTGCATGGTAGTTTTCAGCTGATAAACGAGCTATGCCAAAAAGTACGTTAGGCCAGTTTCACTAAATCGCCACTTTCTTCCGGCACTATGTGGCAAATAAAGCACCTTTGTCTGGGGTTTCATTCCATTTTAATTGTTCTCTGCGGGCCCGGGCGATAGTGTCAGTTAATTTCCACTCGCACAGCATGGGATTGATTGCTGTTGGGGGTATTATCGTTTAGTTAGACTAAGCACATCCACGAACGATGAGGAGATAGATGAAACGGGATAGGGCATCAAACAACGTCCTTGAAACTTAAAAGAGACGAAGTAGAATTTTCATGCTCAGTTCAAGGAAACGCCAGATGCGATCCAGCCTCGGTATCTTCAGCAGGGAGAAGGAAGCTTCTATAGCGTCCATCTCGGGTCCGGGACTTGGAGGTAATAGCTACCAACAAACAAGATCTAACCTAATTTGGGAAGCAGCTTCATAGAACTCAGGGACCGTGTCGAGGCTCCAACCGAATATAATCAAGTAGGGCTGAAGATACGGCGGTGGAAGAAATCGTGTTCCAGATCGAACGTTTGGAGGAAGTTTGGCTGGCAACAACATTGTAATAATCCAGTTTATCTTTGCTCTCCGATCGGTCTCGAAAGACGTTTCTGTCTTACTTCATAGACAAACACAGACTAGAAGCAAAAGTCCTTCGGTCACTCCACAAGCCTATCGCGAACGATCTCGAAGGCCCCTCAAATCTAATGAAAAGCCTTTGCTGGCCATGAGTACCCTCCTGGATGCACATGGTAGGAACGGTTGATTCATGTGAGTAATCGACAAAAGACATGGTCATCGAAGATTGATGCCCTCTTCTGAAATGAATGATCTTGAGGCCTGCATCCATAAACCCAGTTCACGATGAAGGGTTAGGCCAGCTTGGTACTCTTAGGTTCACAATATAGTCCTATTTTTGTTCTTCAACTTATACATACGACCATACCTACCAGAAAATACGGGATCCCGTCCGCTCTCCCATAGTCAAGCTGATAAGGGGCGGATTAGTAGTTGGGTCGGTGACGACCAGCGAATCCCCGCTGTTGTATGTTTTTTTTTTATCTTTATCGCACAGTTACCGTGCCCTTGTTTGACTGGCGCGACTACGTTTTGCTGGAGACTCCAACTGGGAGATAGCTGACTTGACTTCAATGACACTGAGGGCAACACTTGATGTATGAAGTTATTCTCCTTCCACACACCCGTTGCATATGTCAGGGACAGCAAGAACGATCTGAACTCTCTGTATTCTTGTAGTATTGATTCACCGCACCACTTGGGTCTCTCTACGCCTGCAGTCTGACAAGAACATGTAGCAGTCGCCCCTTCTGAGTGACATCAAGATAACGCAACTTCTTTAACTTTCTAAACCTTCTCTCAAATATCCCGTCTCTCACATCTCAGCACATCCGTTTGTCTTTTATCAGGCACTGCTTTCTTACTCCTTCACCGTACGTTTGACTTCTATCGCACACGCGTATCACATTATCCGCGGCGGCTCTATGCACATTACTCACAATGTCCCGCGCCAATAACAATGACGAAAATACATACGACCAGCCTCAGCCTACATCTTCCCCTGAACGCGACGTTCCTTCATGGTTAGAGGGCGAGCCTACCAGTTATATCCAACGCTGAGCCCTAGTTAATGTCGAATCTTTGGAGGCATCTCCACTAATGAACGCGCTACTCCTCAGCGTTCGCTGTCTCTCTCCGACGCTTTTCCCGGCCAAGCTACTCTCACTCCTCAGACAGCCGCGGCGCTCGCTAAGCATGCCTTCTTCATTACTCAATCATTAGGCGGTGACAATAACGACGACGATAACCGTGCTGTTGCCGAATCCGTCAAATCGGACTCTTCTCAGTCCGTCGATCAAAGTGCATTTATTACAAGCATTTCCGGACACACCGTCGACTCCACTACTTGTACCGTCGAACTGAACACCGTGTGTTCTGACGGCAGCTGGAGCTGGAACCCAGAGATCGACGTTCAGAAGTCCGTCCCCGACGTTGTCTACCGGTACTAGGCGAGCCTTGGAGGACGTGATAAAGCGACCGGCCTCGATCAGTACCACGTTTTTACTATTGTTGACGAGTATTATTCCAGTCAAGACAACACCACAAACTTCCTCTGCCAATGGGTCGGATTTCCCAATGAAGACAGGTCGAATACCTGGGAACCCGAGGACAAGGTTCGAGAAATTGCTGCAGGCGCCTACGCTGAGTGGTATAAGAATAAAAATAAGGCATAGAATAGATGGCTTTCTATGGTGCATACCACGTTCTTACCACTCAGACAATGTGTCTGATGATCGCCATCTTGGGGTTTGGAGTTTGAGGGCTCGAGTTTCTATCTCCGAGCATTAGGTTACCGTATATGGCTCCGTTGCCCTTACGATGTGTAACAGCAAACGGCATATCACTGAATAAACAAAAAGTACAATTATATCTATGTGTCCTTGTTCTATTGTCCTTATTGCTTGACACATAGTGAGTGTCTCTTCCAAATTCCCATGACCAACAGGAATTACTGGTAAAGGGGTTAGAGAAACAGCAAAATAAATCGCGATGTTCGCAATGAAGACGAGGACTTCCGCAGCCGGCCACGAAAATATCAACCGATACCTGAGTAGTCTAACAGCAAAGGCACTACGTTTTACTTTCTTGGAGACTCTTGCCATTTTGGCCAGACTCTACTATCCAGTCAAGATTCAAATAAGAGAAAGTGGCTATGGCGTCCCAGACAGCTCACAACGCCGCCACAGCGATTGAGGTTTTCTCTCATCGAATTGGTACTTGTAGTACAGAGCAAAAAGAAATAATCAGCTGTGTCAATCGACCACGCCAGGAGTCGAACCTGGAATCTCTAGAGAATCAGATGCCGAAAACCGAAATCTAGCGCCTTAGCCATTAGGCCACGCGGCCTGATCAATTTTGATGAAGTATTGGCTCGAAACCGAGAACATCAACATCGAGATCGCTTCGTGTCAGCGTGTTCACAGGTACAGGAAGAAGGATTGTCTGGATCAGAGCATCAGGTGGTGCGAGGAATCTTCTCTGATGATATTGGGACATTATTTTCTGTACTTTCATGTATAAATGGAGTAGATGGATTTCCATTCTTTAGTTTATACTTCATCATTTTAGCCGATCACACCAAAGAATGCTAAGAGACAGGTAGCTATGGATCAAATGGTATAGACACTTGTCAATAATCGCTGTCAAAAGGTTCATTTTATGAGAATAAATTGTATGAAATTGGAGTTAAACAGAAATATGCTGCAGTCGAATCAAAAACTGACCCTCCCCATCAGATTCAGTGACACCCTCTTCCACAAACTATACACCCTTCGCACAAGTTTGTCTTCTTGCCATCACAACATGGCGCATGCTTCCTGGTGAACATCTCTCCATACATACCTCTATGACAAGACAATCTTCGCTCATGGTTGAAGTCCGCAACTTGCAGGGGCGCAATTTGTCGAACGAGGCTTTCACTCATCCAAGTGCTTTCAGATGCCGGGTATCCCTTCCAATTGACCCAAAACTCATTCTTCTCGTCGTATCCTCGGCCAAAGATTGTGCGATATCCGATGACACGAAAGACTTCGAGGTTGGTAGGGGGAGAAGGCCACTTCTGGGACGGTGTATCGTGGAAGGTTACGCGATTGGTGGTACGGAGTTCATTGAGATCCGAGCCAGGAGGAATTGTTCTGGCATTTTCGTTGGGAAATCCGTTGTCAAAGGTAGGTAACCTATTTACAATCGATGAATATCGGCGGCAGGTGTGATTGTCCGCACTATCGATAGCCCTCGAGTGCTGGGATAGATCGTCGGGTGATGCGGTCAATCCTGATGTAAGAAGTCGGTCTTGTGGATGAGAAGAAGAAGATGCTTTCAAGTTTGACGGTCAGTGACTGAATTGTGGGTTACGATATATGTTTGACTTACCATCTTTCGCGGGATCAAACGACCAGCGCGAGAGGATGTCATAGATTCGGGGATCATACGTCGTACACATTTTGACGACAATTATGATGATGAAGTCTACTGATATGATGTATCTCCGTACGAGGTTCGTGGTCAGAAGATGAGCAAGATGGTGAGAGTGATAGAGCAGGCCGTATTGGTAGAGAGGCGCTGAATCTTATGTCCCGCACCAGCAGAGTGGAAAATGCCCATCCCTTTTACGCATTCTTTGTTCTGTTTCTCGATCAGCTATCGCAGCAGACATCGACTTAGACATCTGAATACACGCAAACAGGTCTTTGATGAAGAAGTCCATATTTACCCGTTTTCAGGTTGTGTAGTTCTTCGTGGCGTGATACTCTTTGATGTTGCAGAGGTAAAAGAGAAGAAAGTTAAAGATGACTTTGAGATTGCCCCTGCGTGGCAGAAATCATGTCGCTTTTGGTGTTGTACAAAGATGCTGGTCTTCAGGGGTCCTTTGACTGTGCAAAACTTATCCTTGCAGGCAGTATGAGCGAAAAGGACGAAATCGATAGATCATATCGTGTCAACTGCGTCTTTCTTTCTTGCCATTAGTTTCTTGAAAGAAACGAATGAAGCATCTGAGACAGGCAGTGGTGCATCGCTTTTCACCTTTTACCTCTTTTCTCTCTGTGTTCTCATTGTCATGTTACCGTCAATGAATCACACGTTGGTCTTTTGTCGGTCCACCAGGTTACACATCCACACGGCTCAGATTGATATGTCACTTCTGGTTTCTGTTCATTTTCTAGGGCAACTATTGTTTGTGTCGTGGAGCAGTCCACGGTATCAGGCACCCCGAACCATGCAGATAGCTCTTCTCAAGAAACAGTGTGGGATAGTGGCAAATGTCTGATCTGTATCTCCTCCCTTCGTACATTTTTCATTGAAGTCTTGGACAGATGATTTGCTAGACATTGCACGCCGCTTTTTGGCTGTCCTATGACCTTATGTCGAGCTTCATCCAAAGTTACGTGTTCACCGAAGGAGCTAAAAAGGACAACCCGACAGTTATGAGGAATGGAAAGAAAAAAGGAAGCTCAATGTTTTGGACAGCGTGTAGAAGATGCCGTTGGCGAAAAGTTTGGTCATGATCCACTTCTATGGCGCAAAACAAGAAAAAGGATCAATCTTCGCAACATGCAAAAGATGAGGTTCTGCCCGGGCTCGAACCGGGGACCTTCTCGGTGTTAACGAGATGTCATAACCAACTAGACCACAGTACCTAACTGTTTTTGTTGAAGACGAGTGGTGCGTTTGGCTCTATGGCTTGGATTGTGGACTTGGACGACTACCTAGTGAGGAACAGGAATAGCTTCTCGGTTACAGGCACATTGTGGGACTAGAGACTACTAAGTCCAAGGCAAAGAAGATAGCTTATGAAGCCACTGAGCTCAGAATGAGGTGAGTGTCTATGGCCTTACATCCACTTCATGTCTAGCCTTCTGTCACGATGTGCAAGTAATGTTTTAGTTGTAGGAGTGGCCCGCTTAGGCATTCAAGCCATGTCAGCTGTTCTCTCCAATGATGCTTGTAAGGCATTCAACGACTCAGTGTCATTCAGTTAAAAATCCCAGCATTGGATATCGCAGATCCAGAAACTGTTGACTTCCCATTACCTCACACACAAGGCCCAAGACAAACTCAACGTCTACCTACACAAGCACCGGATTCTGCATCGTGACTTCCTTACACCCTCCTCTCTGTCCTCCGTATAGAAGAGCCCTATCTTCTCAGACGTACTGTCTTGTTCGTGTGAAGGCATCAGCACGATTCTAAAGTTGAACGGTCGTGAGCTCATGAAGTTACATAATTGGTGTCTGGATGGCGCAGCTAGCAAAGTCCAAAACTAGGACTCTCAGACATATAAAGCGGTCTATGCGATTCGTCTTGTCTCTTTTTCACGAATCATGGCCATTGTAAATGGCCAGGCCAGATACAGGAAACTCCATCATTAGATCTATGAGCAACTGAATGTAAAATGGGACTGTCACAAGAGGCGTGGGATAACCCGTAAGAGCTCCTCATGCAATAGTGATCCTTGAGACACGATTGCAGATTTGGTGATGCAACTCGAAGTATTCTTGAGTCTCGAGACTCGAGTCTTACAGTGCAAGGCATGGCTACAAAAGATTTTACTACAAAGACCAAAATAAAACACTGATCACCTACGAGAACCAGTGGCCGAAAGCGCCGTTGGAACAATACATCTACGTGCCATGAAAGCGGCCCGCGGTAGCGGCAAAGGGAAAAGGTGCGAGACCACCACAGATCGCACGACTTGAGCGCGGTTGTTGCCGGTTGATTGAGGCAATAATTGATCGGCGACGGTATGGTTCGAGGTTGACAGCAGGAACATCAGTGCAAAAGGTTCCAACATGCCCTGAGAGGGGAGTGATCAAGCTCAACTAACAGTGTCAAGAGCTTCAGGGCGTGGAGCAATGGTATGGTCAGCGGCTGATGCAGGCAATGCGGCACTACTGCGAGACCGCTGGCGACCTCACACATTTCCAAAGTATTCGCGAGCAGTACTGAGGGTTTGGATATACCACCAGCATTCCATCGTTTCGCATTACTTATGTTGCGGCCTCGTACCATCGCCATGAGCGCAGCTTCCGTGTCGTTGTTGGCGATCGTGGGTGTCGAATGCCTTTGGTCGCGATATTGGCACAAACGCAAGGCTTGTATGCTTCACAACTTCAATGATGATGCTATGGCCTTGGCAGTCTTGCTCTACTCCGTTACGACTGGGGACTTAGTACTCCCAACAGATGCTGCTACTTCGTATGGGCGAATGTCACCAAGCCTTCGCAACAAAGAACTTGATGTCAGAGACGTCGCATCGTTGAGTCGCCGCCTGATCGGATCGCGAGTGTCGACCGTGTAGCCGATATCTAAGAGTCGTGTGCGATTCGCTCGTGGGTATCGACGGTATCGGCGTGCGAGTCGAAGGTGTCCGAGTGATGGGTGGAACTGGGACGGTTTCGCGGAAGAGGTGGAATTAGAACATTGCGTGCTAGCGGGCGAGCTCAAGTCGAGTAGTATCTTGATTAAAGGAGGGACACATAGGTTGCAGAAGCAGCTTTGACGAGAGACCAGTGCTCAACTTCTGTGGGTGACTGTAGCCTGAAGCTGTCGCGTTATGTCGTGCCTCGTCGCTTCACATTATCGCATGCGCAGGGCGCGCTAAGGATTTGTGGGCTAAGAATGAACTCCCTCTCATTGGAGTTCTCTCCGTCGTTTGTCAGTACGGAGACGCGGTTGGGACACTGAGATTCAGAACGTCATGGCATCGAATGGATGTTTCAAGAACGCGAGGCTGAATGGCGTCGCTTGAGGCCTTATCATTGGTCACTTGAAGTTGAGTCCAAATGAGTGTTCAGCAGTCCTTCGTGCTAACCCCGTGAGAAAGAACGAAACGCGATTTGAAAGAACAGTTCATTCTTGATCATCATCAAATACATGTCTATCAGAACATGCAATCTTTTTTCTTTAGCCCAGTGAATGAAACTGTAACAAGTCCAGGGCTACTAACAATTTCGAAGCACTCACGTTTTTAGTGTGCTCTGTTACCCTATAGAACGAGTCGAGATCTATAATGTATCTGGAAAGAAGACAATATCCACATAATGTGGTCGTGTATTTTAAAGTATCTTATTTAATGTATTTATTCTCGATTCGATGTTGTTTCTGCAATTAACTGCTTTTCTGTGAGGCTGCGGACCTCATCGTAAGAATATAAAACCATTGAACGAAGATTTATCTATTGAGACACCTTGCAACGCGCTCGACCCGTAACTCGTTTCGCTGTTGTTGGCGATCTTGACACATAGTTTGATACACTTAGGAAACATGGAGATTGATAAAAGGATTCAACTGGTGCTGGTTTTGTGTCCAGGCTTGAGACTAAACCGCGATAGAGCAAAGCTCTGTTGGCACCATGACAGCTTCAATCAACCATCAATGTGCTGGAAGTTAACAAGTTTTAGGGTGTAAAAATAAACAGCTCAACAGTTCACCCCGAAATGCAACAAACCTACTTCCTAATTTCGTTCTCCGTCAGTAGCTGCCAAGTTTTCTGTCACTCTAGGCCAGAGACTCGCATGAAAGCATTCTGTGCTTCCGATTGGTCAGGATATGCAAGGACCCACCTCTTTCATGAGCGGAGTAACTCCTCTTCCGCCCCACTTCCAGCCTCTTCATCTCGCTCACCCTGCCTAACGCAATCGTTCACGCACCTTACCACTAAGATCTCTTCCTCACGATGCCTTCTCCTCACGACCTCCATCTCGATCTCGACTATCGAGGCTTCTCTTCCTTCATTTGTGCATACTCATGAAGCGACCTTCCGACGCCCTTTTATCCCCCTTACGAGCCGAAACGCCGCCTCCGAAACGCGTCCCAAGAGAAGTCGGTGAATCGCGCTACAGCCATATTAAATTCCGTTTCGCACCCTTCAAACGAGCGCCTTTTGGCGATTCCCTCCTTTGCTGGAACGAGCGGGGTCTGTAGAGGGGACTATTCGATGTCTTGCAGCTCAGTTCTGGAGCTCGAGTAGTTGCCCGGCAGCGAAGCTGACTTCTCTTGGTCAAAATCTGTTGGTCTTGAGAGACTGTAAAAAGAAGAAAACCCGACTCTTCGTCTTGCAGCACAGTTCTGGAGACCAGGGGTCAGGTTATTTGTCAGAAATCGTTGATTCGGTGGTTTGCGGTGTCGAGCTTGACCAAGGTACGTACGGCTGCAGATTTTGAAGCTAACCGTAGCACCCATCGAAAATGGCGACATTATCAAGTCTCGATGTGAATACAACAAATTCTGCGGTTGTTGCTTGGTGTTGGAACGATACGACACGCTTCTTGGCCGAGCCTGATCCCCAAATCAGGGACATCACCTTTACGACGCGCTTCAATAGCATAGCAACATTCTTTCAATTAAATATACCCATCAGAATCAAAGGAATCAAGACAGGCACAACTTTGATCCTTAGAATACCTCCTTCATTCATCTCTTCCTTTGAAATCACTCGAAATCCTACCATCCCTAGTGCCGTGCGGGACAAATTCCATTCCAGTACCCTTTGTCTCGACTTCCGCCTCAACAGACACCCTCGAGTCCTCGTTTCGGCAGAAGCACAAGAACCACTGGCTCCCCTGCGTGCACAATCGGGGACAGTTCTGGACGCGATCCACGAGCTTGCAAACATTACCGCACTCTCGATCTACATCAAAGACTCAGGCACGTCAACGACGCAGCTCCAACCCGTCTGCGATGCTGTCGGCAATGGTGTCTCGCTCGTTGTCCAAGATGATCTTGTTAGCATGTACAGTGGCACGGGCGCCAAAATCGTCACACTTCCCGCCCCTCATACAGACGCTCCTAGTGAAGAGTTAGCACCGCCGTCTTATGATCAAACGGAACCTCCACCTCCCCACGCACCCGTTTTCGAATCGCGGAAGCGGCGACGGCTCAAAGACGACACTCGAGACGAACGCGATGAAGACATCGCTCTGATATGGGCCCAGTTGGAGACGATGCAAGCCCGATACGGGGCGGAGATCAAGGCCCTTAGAGAAGAAAACCTGGATCTCAGGGAAGAGGTAGATGACTTACGAAAGCAAGTCGCTGCCTCTGACAAGCGCCACAAAGATCTGAAAGAGGAGTTTGACGCGCTAGAAACGAGGACGGAGATCAAGGGCGATGAGTTGGGCGATGAGATGGACATCAAGATTATTGATGCGAGGTCTGAGATACAGGATTTGGCGGAGAGTGTCAAGTCGGTAAGAGAGGATGTTGACCAGGATAGGCTGGTAGACCGTGTTAAATACAAGGTACTGGAGCATATCAGGGCAAGTTTGTCTTTCGATATGCCGCCAGCTGACTGATGGTGTTTTACGGATGCTCCAAAGAACCACCATCAGCGGAGATAATGGGGCACCGAAACAGTCTCGAGTCTCACTGGCGCCCAAAAGATCACACACAGATCAGAAGCAGCGCAGCTTCATGCCTTCTACCCGTGTTCTCTGCAAGGACATTTCACGAAAACGGAGTTACAAGGAACAGCGCCCGTGGCATCAATCATATAGCCGCTTCCTTGTACACGTCCGAACACGCAACCAGAGTAGCGAGACCTCTTCTACGCACTGGTGATGCCCTTTGATAGGGACGAGGCCCATACAAGTACAAATGGGCCCTCTTAGGCGAATAATTTCCATGATTCATGAACACATGTACCATATATTACGTACACCACGTATACCTTACATACATCGCATATATACATGGACAAAGACGATTGATGTCTATTTGTAGAGAACAATGTTCGTGCGTGCAACTTGTCCGTCTTTCACAAACAAAGGCGCATATTCTTTTGCGATCGAAAGACCAGGAAAGCTCTTATCCCTTATCGTGAGTATGTCCTCGTTACTTCGTTGCCGACAACAACGTACTCGAGATGACAGTAACAAAACAAACGAATCGGAAGGTGCCTGAGCAAGCCAGTATGACCCGCCCACTTTGCATGGCGTAGTTGCTGCGACATTCTCGTCCTTCAAAGCACGATGGCCGGCTTGACATGCGCTGTGCCTCGACTGCACGACCTTCCTCTACACAAGTACAAGAAAGTTTCTCTACTAGTGACTGTTGTGGTTCTGCATCGTGGCTCAATAGAGTCTGGCAACATCTCTCTCACCCACGCGACACCGATTGACCCTCTTGCTTCTATACTGTTACTGCGCGGCCGCTCCTGATTGAGCACCCTGCGCATGCACATGAAGCAAGCTTGTCGTCAGTCGGATCCGTGACCGTAGGTGACTTCTCTTACTTCTCAACTAAGCTATTGTCCAGTCACTCGAGACGCTCTAGAGTACGTCATCATTAGACAGCCATTGGAGCGCCCCAAAAAGAGGCTACACGGTCCACGAACACGATGCACTTGATACAGGCGTACCCTCCAATGACTCCTTCTGTTACCACCCCTCCAAGGTAACTCTGCTGACTACTCTTGAGGATATTCCTCCTGCAGAGTCGTTGAAGTTGCATATGCTTTCGCAAATCACCCATTGCACTGAATCGCCGTAAATAAGAACGTAGCGCCAGCACTATTAGCATGATACATGAAATCTTGTCTGTCAATCTTCCACTAGCTCTCAATCTGTTGAAGTTGCAGAACCTCCCAGGCAACGCCCACGTTCGGGCATGGTTGCCCTCAGCCTCAGCGTCTGACCACATGGCTGAATATGTAAAGCGCTGGTCCGTCAAACCTGGTTGTACCACCCAAGCTGCCAAGGTCCTAGCTAGACATGCTCAGCTCTCTTCACGTCCGAGTGCGTTGCATGATTCGCCCAGTGTGTTTCGTGGCGGATCACAAGATAAGAAGTAATTAGTGTAGCCACATAGCCTTGTACGACTGTGTGGTCCTGCTCTGCAATTCCTCCTCAGTCTTCGTATTCAACAGGAAGGTAAAAATACTCTCTTACTCCTAGTGAGAGGTACGAAGGGGACTTGGATTTACAGCCATGCTGTCGTCTTTGTAGTTAGTATCTGAACTCCATCAAAACCCGCATGTCCTTCAACGCTCCCAAGCATAAAGCGCATATCTATCGTGCAGCCTGATTGCCAAGCTCGACTAGCAGTAGATGCTCCAGCCACCTGTGCCACCCTCCTATTGATATATCGGCATTATTTCGATCAGTGCAATGCACAACGACCAAATGGACATATGACAAGTATATAATTGATGGCTGTGACCCATCCTACTGTCTATCAGACACTCAAACAAGTATATCGTTGTGAATAAATTCGCCAGATCATGCCAGAAACCCATCCAAAGCCAACGCGACACTCGTATGAGTTGACATCAGTGCACGATACCGACACGGAATCAACAGAGCCTACTTTGATCCCAAAACCTCCCGAGACCAAAGAATCTGCCAAGAATGGAACCTTCTCCCAGCACGAATGGGGTCTAGAGATACTATCAGCATCTGTCAGTTTCCTCCTCTTCATAGGAATGATAGTGATCTTTTGGACCATGCAGGATGAGCCTGTTTCGAAATGGTCATTTCCGATTTCGATCAACGCGACGATCGCGATCCTGTCAACAGCTTGTACAGCAGCTATGATGCACAACGTCAGCGCCTTTATCGGCCAGCTCAAGTGGCTCTACCTCAATATTAAACCTCGCCAACTTTACACTGTTCAGAGGTTCGATGAAGCTAGCAGAGGTCCATACGGATCGATCCTATTTCTGCTCAAAGTCTCCTGGAATATGGCCACCCTGGGAGCGCTTATCACGATCCTTCGACTGGGTTTTGCTCCAATGGCCCAGGAAGTTATAAGTCTAGAGCCTCGACCAGTAAACACAACTGACAAAAATGCTACTTTTGGGTTCGCCCATACCTACGACAGAAACCTGAGTATGGGCCATAACAGCGGTAAGTAGATGTCTGGATGTCGGAAAGCGCCCTAACGTCACTTGATAGAACGGCCCCCTGATCCACACATGCAAGCAGCTATAATAAAGGGGCTTTACGATATTAATACTGCTCCTCCCTTCAATTGTAGCGGCCTTTGCGAATGGAAAGATCGTTATGTATCACTTGGCTTCAAGAGTGTTTGCGAGAATGTCACTGTTTCGACGTTGAACACAAAGTCTTGCGTATATGACAGTGGTAAACCGGTTACAAAGGACCCCCCAGGTCGACCGCCATATGAATATAGAACATGCAACATGACTACGCCGGGCGGTATCATCTTGTCCATCCAACAGGATCCCCCGTATTTCCTGACAGCATTCCGATCCAACACGACACTTCCTGAAGACACCAGCGTCTTTGTCTTGAGAAGCACCAAACTGATGAGATTCGCGATTTATCGAACAGGGCGAGATGAGACCTATATGCCTTTGGATACCGACATTACGGAATGTACTCTCAGTTACGCTGCCTATGAATACACAGGCGCTAGAGCAAACGGCAGCGTCTTTTCTTTCGACAACACTCAGATGGTCGATCTTGAGTGGAATGGACACACTGACCTCGAGATACGTCGCCTTGTCAGCTCTCCTACCAAAGACGGCATACCTGAACTGTACTTTGACTGGATTGACGAATTGGCCTTGAGACTTTCTACAGTCGCCGACCTTTCAGCTGGAGTTTGTCGAAGGAGCTTTTGACAGTTTAAAGCATGGATTGAGCGCCGTACTTGGTGTCAAGGCGAATCTCTCCCACGCCTTCGACAACATGGCGAGGAGTATGACGGACTACGTACGATCTGGACCCAATAGGAAATTAGCAACAGGGATTAGAATCGACACAGAGATATTTGTTGCTGTGCGCTGGTATTGGTTGATTGGACCAGGGCTGATAGAGCTGGCTTCGCTATTGTTTGCTATCTCTACGATAGTCAGTAATACTAGAAAGCAAAAGGTGCCACTTTGGAAGTCTTCGGCATTGGTACTTCTGGCTTGCCAGAATGACACAGATGAAGGTATAATCCGAGGAACTTTTGAGAGTATCATTGAACTTGAGAAAAAGGCGAGGAGTTCCAAGGTTCGATTGGAGTAGTTGGTAGAATAGGTGCAATTACGAAAGACAGCCTTGTGAGCTGAAGAGAGTTCTTTCTATCTCAGAGGTAACATTCTAATGCTTACACCCCATAACAAACTACTCGTGATTCACTCATCATATGCATCACGAGGATCATGTTCCTTCCAAAACTTATCATAGTCATCCCAGCTCTGTGAAGGGAACGCCAAGGGAACCGTAATCGGACCAAACGGAATACCCCTTTTCTCAAACTCATCAAGACGAGCCTTGGTACTCTCTTTCGTCTTATTCACACTATACACTGAGATTCTGTGGCAGGAACTCGTGACGTGAAGGCCCCAGTTCCAAGTCGTTCGGACATCGGGTGGCTGAGTGTTAAGGGAGTTATCCCAGCAGCGACAGACGATCTCAACCCATCCTTCGACATCACATGGGAGTTCAAATTCCCATATACGCCAAGTCCACTTACGCTTCTTGGAGAGATTTTCAAGTGGGACGGTGTACCAGTTGAAACCACCATCGTTGGATAGCTCAACACGTTCAGGCCATCGCCCACCGCCGGAGTAGGCCCAGCCCTTGCAGCGGATCTTGCCGTTGTGAATGACAACTTGCTTTGTCCAAGGTGACATAATAGCAGAGCTAACGGGCATCTCCTGGATTTGAATACCATCAGTGAGCTTGAGGTTGTGCTTTCCAACTTGCTGAGCGAAGTAGAGGTATTCCTGGCTTTGAACAGGTGCTCTGGATGGCCCCTTGATAGCCTTGATGCGATACAGCCATTTGACACTTCGGGCGCCGATGTAGCCAAATACTACAATTCGAAGAGGGTACCCATGGATCCTAGGGAGCGCTTCACCGTTCATCTCCCATGCTAGCATGACCTCGTTGGCTCTGACCTTGGACCAAGGAACACTGACGAGATAGTTCATTGCCTTGTCATCCTTGAAGTATGTATCTGCACCATAGAACTCCAAGTGCTTAGCACCGTCGACCAAGCCACCACAAGCTTTAATGACTTTCTTGAGACTGATACCGACGTAGTTTGCAGTGCCAATTGCTCCTTCGGCCCAAGGTGCTTGGGGAACTTCGTCACCCTGTCCAGGGTATTTGAGAATCTGCTCGATACGACGAGTTCCAGAGCACTGGATTGTAACGTTCTTTGACATGCGGGGAAACTTGGACTCGTCCATAAGCTCATCGAGCGTGAAGGATTTGGGATTTGCAACGAGGCCATCCATAAGGAAACTGAAGTCTTCTTTGTCAATGATGGGAATTCCCCCATGGTTTCTCACAAAGTGAAGGGAGTTAGGAGTGAATTCTTTATCAGTGACCAAACGCTTAGGTGGCTCGCCGTTATACGGGAACTGCAAGAGGTGTAGCATATCAGGATGCTTTTCTTTGAGAACTGTGGCCCATGAATCTTCAGGAACACTGGTAAGTTCGCCACCAACAGTGTGATGCCACATTTTCCAACGAGTGCCCGGAAGAACAGGGTTGGTACCCGGAATAGGACCAAGTTGATACTCAGGATTGGGAGGGAAGGTCTGTGACGTCAAGATCTTGTTTGCTGCAGCTTTCTTATCAGGGTAATTCTCCCACTCAACGAAACTTGGGAGAGTCAGCTTGATATGATAGGATATGCTTGCGAGGTGCCTTACCCAATCCAACCCTTGCGTTCACGCGCGAAAAGTTTTTCACGATCACCAACAGACTTGATAGCTTCTTCATCTTTTTTGAGCTCCCCAAAAACTTGAGGATCCAAAGCTATAGTCTTTTCTCCAGTTTGGTCAAGCACAGGCAGAACGGCAGCCGAAAGGCCTTGCTCGATCTTCCATTCATCAGGGCGATTGGTAGTCTTCATGGTTGATAACAGCGGGTTTTAGTATAGTCGAAGAGAGGGTGAGTTGACGACTGTGGGTTCACCATACTTTATATCGGAGCAGACATCCATCTCCCGCGTGACGAGTGTGCCTAAGATCAAGGGTTGTAAACCCTGCGATCACCTCAAATCAATCCTGATCGAATAAGACTACCGGACCAATAGCGACACATAGTTTGGAACCAGTGCAGCCACAGTGCAGCACAATTGGTTCGATAAGACTCAGTCTGACCCTTCATGTACCTCAACGCTGAGTTTAAAGAAGAGTCATGATGACGAGATGATTACTGTACGAGTGCGGGGTCAACTCAATGCATCAATCAGTATCCGTATCCGAGTTTTCCGTGTGAGAAATCGTATACGGAAGAAAGATAGCAGACGGGTGATATGGAGGACCGGGGGAGCAGGGGATAAGGTGGGTGGTATTGGGTTTCGGACTAGACGAGGATTGCATAGTAGATTAGTATCAATTGGAGATAGAGGATATCATAACTATCATCACGTTGGCAATTGTCAGTATATCTCGTTATATGCCAATTGCTCACATTAGTGTTTTCCAACAAAGCTTCAACTGTATGTGGAAGACATTCAGCCAATGGTCAGGCCAAGCTTATGCGCCTGTTCAAATCGGTCGACCCACAGCTCACACAAAACCTAACACGAAGACGCTGGCACAAGGAACGGAAACTGGCTAACAACCAGCCACGTCAACTTGATGCTGCATGCCCCGCAGGATGATTGGTTTAGTCAGTCGCTACCCTGTATAAACTAGATTAAAGCTCGATGACGCAGCGTTCTGTCATGGACTGCACTTCAATATCCTGCTGTTGCGGACCCTAAGTACAATAGCTCGATCGGTTCAGTAGCAGGGAATTATTGT
This sequence comes from Fusarium sporotrichioides, assembly GCA_019054645.1. Taxonomy (NCBI): domain Eukaryota; kingdom Fungi; phylum Ascomycota; class Sordariomycetes; order Hypocreales; family Nectriaceae; genus Fusarium; species Fusarium sporotrichioides. Next base: position 4,231,182 of record JAHKNS010000002.1, on the reverse strand, counting down.
GGCGTCTAAAGATTATGCCAATGTCGCACATCAAAGCATCTGGCATCTAAAGAGATGTTTTACCGAGATGACGAATAATATCTGAAAGGTTGGCTGTGACACATAAAGTCAGAATGAAATTGTCTTATCAGTATGTGGTTCACTGGAAAGGACATGTGCAGTAGGTAGCCATTCAGAAGATGCATCGGCATCCTGCAGACAAGTAAGCTTATTGATACAGTGAATAGTATCAGGCTGAGCCCCATGTCTGGGTAGTTGGCAAGCAAATATGAAGAGAAAAAACAGGAAATTTCCAAACGACCTCTGGATTGGTTATATTACAAGCAATATAACGCCTTCCCGCCACATCGTGTATGCTCAGTCAATTCCCACCCGCCCTGCTACAGAATCATGCCTCCTTCCATCTCTCAAAGACTTCCTTGCGGACGAGAAGCGGTAAACTCAGTCTTAAGTCTCCAGTGCCCGGGAAATGTCAGCAGTATTCTAGACCACGTTTGTGAGAGTGCTTACAGTCTCCCTCTTGCAATATCGCCAGTCAAGTACAGCCCGAGGACAAATTCTTTTGATCTTGACCTTGCTCTCCCATGTTGCCTCATCTTCATCGTACCCGGTCCATCGAACATGGTATTTGCTTCTACATTCGTCGATAATGTTGAAGACGTGGTACATCGAAAGTCCGGTGGTGGAACAACGCCCACCGAGATTACGCCAGTACTCGTAGACCTTGTTGGGCTTCACGGTCTGGACGTCGTACTCGCTACACAGCATTGTCCGCGAGCCATTGCACCACGTAACCCACATTTCAACAGTGCAATCAGTGCGATTGACACAATGTGAGGTTATCTCGACATCGCTGTCATTAGAACCAGCGAAGGGCATGTAAAGGCGAGGTCCTAAGATTGTCAGCGTGGAGTTATGAATGGTGGAAGGTTGAGAGCATACCCTGACCAGGCTCGTAGAAGTAGGCAGTGTGATCTAATGCGACATTAGTATGATCAATTTTGTGAGTGCGAGTGACTTACTGCCATTAGCCATGATGACAGTTTTGTGACGAAAGTTTGAGTTGAAAAGTGTAGTTTAGGTGTTTGTTTGTCAGAGTTCAAAGTCTGGGAATGCTGAGATGATGAGTGAACTTGATAGCGATGATACTGAGAGATTTAGAATATCCAGATCTTATGGAGATTGGGATGGTTTTAAACATCTTCTGCCCGGGACTACATCTGTTGAATTCACAAAGAGAGCAGGTATTGCAATGTTCTTCCTTGTGCGACGAAGAATAAAGAAACTCCTGTCTGCAACCCTAGTTGATCATTATCTTATGATATATCGTCTTAAGTTAAGACTCATGACAAAGTCATAGTCAGGGATGATATCTTGTGGCACTGATGAATTCAATCGTTTAATAAGCCACGCATTTGTAGAACAAATCACAGCCATAGCGGCAGCAAAGACATTCCTTTGTGATGTTGAATGTGGAAATTACTGTGGCTTCCTCTTCTGTCAAAAGACCATCCCAGTAGCTCGTTATTGTATCATTCATAGCAGGGTGTTGTTGTCAGTTCTTTGTTCGTCTTTGACTTAACCTGTCTAGGACCCCCGGACTAGTGGTTGAGTAATACGATATTCAAGAACCCATGCTTCCCACTACGCTTCGCTATGCTGAGATGTGTTGAGTAAGCTTGGCTGGTAGGTATGATGCTCATCTCCTTTAAGTGTGTAGAGAAGGAGAAGAGATTATGTTACTGTAGAATGATGATTGTAAGGAAATAAATTGGTATAATAGTATCTGATCAAATAGTCATAAATCAAACGAGCATCCCTAACCCCAATTAGACCGCACCATTAATGTAATTTCCAACTGCAAATCGATCCCGAGGAGAGTACAATCAAGAGAGATGTTGCTTGATTTCCTTCTGTGTCCATTCCCAAAGACTTTCCCGAGCATCCTTATCTTGGCTCAACTTGCTTCCCTTACCCGTGACGCCAACAGGGTGGTAGAAAACACCACTCTCAGCCTTGGGATCAGAGAGAGCCCAAAGCTGGTTCAACGCGCCTTTGCTTGAGTTGACACCGACCAAGCTGAAGAATAAGCGAGTGAGTGTTCCGACGATGAGGCTGTTGGTGACGGCTGGACCAGTTAGGTTCGTCTGTACAATTCCTGGATGAACGCTAATAATCTTCAAGCTGGGATGTCGCTCGGCGAGGGCTGCAGCATAATGGACGTTGGCAAGTTTCGAGATGGAGTAGCGGGATGAAGTTGATAGTTTGGGCATGGTTGTTTTGAATTGTTCGAATTGGTAAGGATTCTTTGGTGCCATGGCTTCACCCATCGAGGCGAGGAAGATAACTCTCACATCAGGGTTGAGCTTGGTAGTCTCCTCGAGGGTAGGGAGGAGAAGATGAGTGAGGAACGCGTGACCCATGTGGTTTGTACCAATCTGAATCTCATATCCCTCCTCAGTGAGGCCTTCGGGTGTCATCATGATACCAGCATTGTTGAGGAGAATATCGAGACGAGTGGATTCTTGCTGGAATTCTTTAACAGCAGATTTAATGCTTTCAAGCGAGGCGAGATTCATGGAAAGAAAAGACACGGCATCGGTCTTTGAGCCTTGCTCTTGCAGCTCGGTGACGGCTTGATCGAATTTTGCTTTGGAGCGACATGCGAGGAAAATCTTGGCAGGGTCGTGTTTCAGGAGTTGTCGGGTGCTTTCCAGGCCCAGCCCAGAGTTTCCTCCGGTGATGAGGATAACCTTGTCATTGAGACTTGGGATGTCGGTGTCTGGGGAGAAGTTGACGGAGGCCATTTTGGTTAGAATATGGGGGATGTGTTGTGAAGGATTGAAGTGTAGTCAAATAACTTGGAAAGCCAGTCGGGATCGGGGTCATGGAAACTACCGAAGGATGGATCGTGACACGGACACTAGACTGGTTGTGGCAAGGCGATGATACGAACCAGTGTAACCAATAAGGACGCGCCAATCTTTTGGTAACTGTGTAAGTGGATAACTTTGGGTATCTTCGTAGCTAGATCAAGAGTAGGAGGCATCTGACTCTCAGTGCACCTTGCCACTGAAGACCGTAAAGTCTATTGACCACTCATGACTCGTGAGCCGAGGTAGTGTTTTGATTCTTGTTTAGCTCAGAGGCAAAGAATGTCTCGTATGTTTTAATTTGCATGATCATTCTTGGTTCATGAGGCTAAGACAATTGGGTGTTTCAAGCTCGTTCGGGATATCTGTCCGCGTTACGATACATCGTGCCTATGGCCATTATTATTGAGAAATCATATCAGGTGTAAATATGTATTTATTATATTCATTATTGAAAACTACATCTTCAAATAACGGGGACCTCAACATCGTGATTCAACCATCCTGAAGTCTTCTAGTTGGAACCAGTCAGCTGCTTCACAACATATTCAGTTCCGAGATTCTGGGTGGACGAATCCCTAGGATATTGCAGATGAGGCCCGTTGATACCGGAGCCATGTGTGGTATCGCAAACGCCATCACCCTGGTCAGGTTAGTAAGAGAATCCGAAGGGAAGATGTAACCTTTGGGGTTTTACTCACATAGATACAGACATCGAGAGTCTTTGAGACCCAGTCCTGAGGAATACCACCACTTCCGAAAGCCGAAATTCCGCTCACGTTCTTGGTAGTGTCGCCCCCCCTATTATCCACGTTGCACTCGAGACCTCTCTTATGTAGCGGGTTGCCGATGAGGAAGACGCCCTTGACGGCATCCTTGGCGCTTCCAGTCAGTTGCGACATGGCGTTGACGGTAGCGGCAGCACCCTGAGAGTAGCCTTCGAGGATGAAGCATTCGCTAGGGTTGGAGGACAGAACGCTGTTGACCTTTCTGACGATGTCGCGAGTTCCTGATGCCGAGTTCTGGCTAAAGTCGGCAGGGTATACGGTGTTGTAAATCTTTCCGCCAGAGACCTGGGAAGTGATTCGGGAGTTCATGGTTCTGAAACCGGATGAGGGGCCCTGAACCTCACCGGTTCCTCTGGTGTTGATAATGGTGTATGAGCTGCAACCTGCTGCGCGAGGCTCATGCTCGATGGGGCTTGCGTTGACAGTCGCGCAGCTGGCGACAGCAAGAAGGGGGATCATCTGGAAACGCATTGTGACTGTTGTAGAGGTTGGTATGGCGGTTTTGGAAAGTAAATGGGAGGTTGTGAGGATGATATGTTTTGTTTTATTGTTTCCTCGCCCATGTTTCGAAACGGGATTCTTATATAAACAAGTGTCGAGGGATCTACAACGATAAGACACTGGCTATTGTCTTTAGAAATTAACAACTCGCAAGCCTACCCAAACGGGTTCTAGCTCCGGTCGCTATGATACTCCTCCGTTGTAAGTGACCCGCTAAGCGCATGTCAATCTAGAAACAAAGGATGCCGATCCCCACGGCATCCTCCGTTAGATTCCTCGGTACTGCAGTGTTTGATTGCTATTTGATGCCAGCTAGTAAGTTTTAGTCCATGAACTTGGATAATTCACACCGTTACGGAAATTGACTAACTCGTGCCCTGACAGTCATGTCAAATTTGGGGATAGACTAGCCGAATATGAGTTTAGATCTTCCCTTTTTGTTTGAAGCACCGCTCCGAATCACGGAGAAGACATCCGGGATCGACAACAGAACAATCTAGATTTATGGTGACCATCGGATGTCGGAATCTGGCCGCACATCATCTGGGTTTGAAAAGGAGCGATACGCGACTCTTAGTCTCTCAAATTCTGGATGGCCCCATGGATGAAGCCTGTGTAAGTTCACGTGTGAGCTGCAGAGCTTTCGGAGGACCCGAAGTTAGCTCTACAAACGCATAGTCGATCTAAACCATGGCAGATCCTCAATAGGTATACATTTACGTAGCATCCTGTCTGGCGTGCTAGATGACATGTTTCAAGCGACTCGTTCTTAGATGTGGTTCTCTCGCTTAGTCTCATAATCATATCGACTGTCAACACCGTGGTTTTAGATAGCCTTCAAAGATATCATGGCAAACTGCTCGTCTTCAAGGGACGTAAGCAACAGCTTCGAGCAGTTTGTAGAAATAGTAGAAATAGATGTGGTGCAACGAGATTGAGAAACAAGAGCGTGATCACGGAAGACGAAGGAGTGCGCTTTGCTTTTACACCAACAGTCAGATGTAACACCGGCGTGAAAAAGTCAATTATAAGCGGCCATGGCTCGGGTCAACTGTCTCATACAGTACCTACTGCAGACAAGACGTCATGGATGTTTCAAATTGGATGGGTCGTATTTCGGGCTTGGGCTAGCGATTGATGCAGTGCTGTTTCCTATCACACCTGCGCAGGTTTATCGGTGTTTGACAAACTCTGGTGTACATACCTCTTCTGCAAGGCCCAGGAACTTGTTAAGAGGAAGTAGCCTGGAGCAGGAATGTAGCATTCTCTCAGCACTTGACATAATCATGGAACCTTAATATGTAATGATGACCAGCAAAAAATTGGTTCAACAAGTGATGATATAGCTGTTATAGCGAGGCTACCTAAGTACGTAGCTTTATTAATATCGTTGAATGAAGGAAGTGCCTGATGCATATGGATGTCAATGACGAAAGAGGCTGTGGAGAATGTATTCAACAGTCAAGATAAGATAAGAACAATCAGTACTTTATTTCTGAGCACTCCAACCCCACAATTCATCTTGATATGTCTTAGAAGTTACAACAACAGAAGAACACTATCATCAATTGAACAATACTCTGCTCGCCACAATGCCGCGCATGAATCTTGGTCTTCCCTATAACCATTGTAGTCTGGCATCTGAATGTCGAAAAGGTTTCCCGTCGTCTAACCTGCTCCGCTGCGGCGCCTGTCAGGTCGTCAAGTACTGTGGTCAGCCTCATCAAAGGGCAGACCGACCCAGACAAAATTCAATGTGTTCCGATCAAGGAGCAAAAGCAAAAGCTCGAAGCTGAAGAGGCCAAGCTACGCGCTGAACCGGGCGAAGACACAGGCGGCGAAGACCCATTCGAAACCGGGGTAGGCCAATTCTGGTATCTCAGGAGTACTCGCCCCTATATGTCAGCTCGATTTGATCTGATGTCTGCCATTCTCAACGTCCGCACTGGAGAAGCTGTCCAAGCCGCCCTTGACCATGCACTTGACATGATTCGCCTTTGCAGAGGCGACAATCAGGGCGTTCGGTCTTATGTCCCTGCGCTACACCTGCGACTTGGCAATGATCAAGAAGCGTACGACTTTATCAAATGGTATGCGGTTGTGCCTGACGAACATTATGAATGGTATGATGTAAGCCAGCCGTTTCTCGATTTGCATGACCAGGATGCATTCGAGCCTGTCTTCGACGAGACTCACTACTACGACGTGGCCTTCACTGTAGCCCTGACACTCATCAAGATTCGCTTGATGCAGGAATTGGACAGTCTTCATGCGTTCGTGCTAAGAAATCCCGATGCGACTGGAGAAGCCAGGTATGATCACCTGGAGGAAGAAGCCATGAGCAACATCCTCCTCAAACGACCAGACATCGTCGCTCAAGAACAGTACCTGCAACTCATCACACAGCTTCGAGCCCAGATTCTACAGCTTCAAAAAAAGGTCAAGAAAGATAACCAACATTTCTGGCCAGCTGTCCTGAACCCAAACCTATACGCTTACGATGTACCGACGATATGTAGCCCTGGATCACGAGAGGAGGCTGTGTTGATCTTTCGACAGTCGTGGTACTCGTGGTCGGAGACTCAACCCGCTATACAGTACATCAGAGGTATCATAAGTAATGACATGTGAATGTGTAAAGCTGGATGTTATGTTGTATGCGACGATGGAAGGAAGGCCTGTCGGTTGGAGGTTGTGAAAGGAACGAAGCAGGCAGACAAGGTATCATCTTCCTTGTGACGAAGGTTATAAGTCAAGACGCAGTCATGAGCTTGAGCTTTCATCCCTTTTCCAAGCAGAAGTCTTATTGTTATTTGGTTAACATAACAATGCGAACAATGTTATAGGTGACCTTTTATAATCGTATAAAGAAGGGGTGTTGTTTTGTTGTTACAACTTAGACTGGGTGCCTTGAACAAATTGTCACAGATGAATGATGGCTCATGAGTATTGAGCAAGAGCGTTGAGATGACGTACAACATATATGTCGAAGGATTCGCATTGAACAAAGACAAAGCTACAGGATGATCATCGTAGCCTGGGCTGACCGGGACTACTGTCAACCTTGTCGTATGCTTGAGACGTGGATGCAAGGTATACCGACGTTGAGCGGGGCCTTTTTAGTATCCTTGTTTGAGAACAGTCTCTTGATGACGATGTGCCAAGACAACTGCATCGTTGGAATAGGCGAACACTATAAGACTAACCATCGCATATACCTCAGAGATCGGATGAATTATCTGGGCAAAGCAAGATAAAGGAGTACGTTAAGGATGCACACAAGACAGTATCTCAAGACTAAAGTGACCAAGCAATGTCCTGGCCCGATCCCGAGCAATATCTAGCCGAGTGTGCTGGGTATCGGCGTATATCCGATTGTTCAACTAATAGTCGGTTACTGTTCGGCTTACTTAAAAATTAGTCAATCGGATAATGTTATCCTCTAGTAATGTAATAAGCTCCGCGCAGAGACTGGCATCTTTCCGCGCAATAGATGTCTTCTGTGTAACCTAACTACTGACGTCCATGAATTGAACTCCATTGGAGTCTCCAGCTCTTTTACCCCTCTAAGCCCAAACCTGGAATGGTCAAGTCAATAATGCGGGGAATTAATTGGAGCGTACAGAAAAGCATTAACCATAAGCTCTCCTTTAAAACCTTGGATTAAGACCCAGGACCAGGTAGAGCGATGTAGACTTTGCAGAATTGTACTCCAGAAGGATGCAAAGTTCCTAGTTCTACACTGTAATAGCTGATCAAATGCTCACGTAACTGTCTCAGAACATCTACTTTTTACAAGTTGTGTCGATCATCTGATCAAGTTCTGGGGAACTTGAACCCACTTTCGGCATTATTCGCGGCCTTGTTCTTGTCCAAGACCGGGGTAGACGCGCTAGTTGACCATGGGATTCCTCGTTGGGGTTGGGGAAAAACGTGTGAGCAATAGCACTAAGGGATGGGGAAACATGACGGGAACAGACGTGACGGGAACAAACAGGATCGGGAAGCCCGTTTCATTTACGTGCGTGGGCCGTGTTTGACGAGTTTCCACTTTGAAGCCTGTAAACCATGACGGACGGATCTGGAAGAACTTCCCGAGCCCGTGGGAGCGGAATTTGAAGACACAAGAAAGATTGCTTCTTATGGTGATCTACTAGGGTTTGGCCAAAAGTACAAGCGAGCAAAGGCACATGCATCTGTAAATAGGGGAAAAGAGATCAGCCGACAATTAACGAGTTTTCGTTTAGACGTATGGCTTATGTACTTTGTCACAATTGTGTTCATCAATGATCAGGGACATGGTGTAATGTACAACTGCCGAAACAAAGATAGAACTTTGTTGAACCAATCAAGTAATTCCCCTCAAAGTTATCCGAATCTGGACCGAAACTTGGCTATGATCACCGGCACCAAAGTCTCAAAAAGAGACATCACTTGAATCGTAGCGTTGCATACTAATGACTCGTACGCCAAAAGCGCTTTGAACATGTAGACAGGGGATTTCGGCAAACAAATGCCCAAACATGGAGAAGAATAATTTGCGGGGTCCAAGGATCCCGAACGGTCGTTTTCCTGATCTGTTCGTTCAGCTAAGTGGAACTGCGTGACATCGAGTCTCAGTTGAGTCCCTTTCGCCCCTGTCGCTCTTTCACTATCATCCCACAACCTGGGGGAACTAGAAGCTAGAGACCCCGCGACGTTTCGATCTAAGCTTGTTTTTCTCTTCTTCCTTCGGGTGACAGCGGCGGTTTAATCTGGGGCCCGATTGTCAGTTTATAATGGACGTTGATCGCACTTTATTTTGAGCTGTTTCCCTTCGCGTGGACACTAAGAGCTCACTAACTTCCAACCTTATATTTTGGAGCCATGGCTATTGAAGAGAACCCCGGGCCCTCCCTAGCTGGCGTTATGGCTGTTTTGCCAAACCCGACTACACCCTGGTATAAGCAGAGCCATCTGGCGAGACTCAATGTGTTGATTCTTGGCCTCGTTTGCTTTCGTATGTAACTACACACCATCATATGTACTCCTTTTACTGACCAAGAATAATAGAATCTGCCATCGGATATGACGGTAGTCTGCTTAACTCACTACAGTCTTTCCCTCAATGGAACACCTTCATGGGAAACCCTACTGGCGAATGGTCAGGCTTCATCAACTGTTCTTACTTCATAGGCTTCATCATTGCCTGCCCGCCTAGCTCATGGCTTGCCAACAAATATGGTCGTCGTATGCCAATCTTCCTTTCCTTCATCCCACTAGCCCTTGGCGTCGGCCTCCAAACAAGTGCCCAGTCAAGAGCTCAATGGATTGCGGGCCGTTTCATTCTCGGCCTGCCTACCGGCATGTTCGCAACTGCAGTACCTCTACTCATCACTGAGATTGCTTATCCTAGCCAGAGAAGTGTTGTCTCTGCTTTGGTGAACTGTAACTACTTCGTTGGTGGTATCATCGCGTCTTGGGCTTCTTACGGCGCAAGGAACTACGATGACTGGGCATGGAGAATTCCCACCGTTCTTCAGATCGCTTTGCCCCTTGCGGGACTTCCGGCTCTGATCATGGTCGAGGAAAGCCCCAGATGGTTCGTTTCTGTTGGACGGGAGGAAGAAGCTCGTCGGATCCTGGCAAAGCTGCATGCTGTAAGTTGCCACAACGATCGGCATTCCTTGGTGATATGGCTAATCTGTTTAAACAGGGCGGCGATTTAAATCATCCTCTTGTCGACTTTGAACTTCACGAAATCACTACAGCTATCGAGTCTGAGAAGCTGGCCATGAAATCCACCTCGTACATGACCCTCGTATCCACCAAGGCTCACCGTCGACGATTCTTCATCACCCTTACCCTCGCCATCTACTGCCAATGGGTTGGCAATGGAGTCGTCAGCTACTACCTCTCTACCGTTCTTAGCACAGTCGGTATTACCAGTGTTACTGACCAGACTCTCATCAACGGATGCCTTCAGATCTGGAGTCTGATCGCCGCATGCAGTGGTGCCATGTCTGTTGAACGCTGGGGAAGACGCACTCTCCTCTTGCTGTCTTGTGCAATTATGCTTGTCAGCTTTATTCTGATCACTGCTTTGTCTGGAAGTTTTGCAAGCACTGGATCTAAGTCTGTTGGAATTACCATGATTCCCTTCATCTTTCTCTTTAATGCCGGTTACGGTGTTGCCATGTAAGTGCATCTCCTCCCCATGTCCGCCCTGGATCATGTCGCTGACAGAACAAAAAGTACTCCGCTCCAAGTCGCATACCCTCTCGAGCTTTGGCCCTTCCAGCTGCGCAGTCGCGGTATGTCTGCGCTCTGGATGATCATGATTTCCGCTCTTATCTTCAACGTGTTTGTCAACCCGATCGCACTGGCAGCCATTGGCTGGAAATACTACATTGTATACGTGGCTCTTCTCGTTTCATATGGTCTCGTCATCTTCTTCTTCTACCCAGAAACCAAGGGACGTACACTTGAGGAGATCTCTGTGGTCTTTGGTGATGCACCTGAAGGCTTGTACGAGACTGAGAACTCGACTAAAGTGATCGATAAGGCGGATGTCAAGCACTTGGATTAGTGAACTGAATCACGATCAAAGTAGATACACACTTAACGAGTGCTCTTCTGATTTGATAGCAATATTAAAAAAAAGAATTCTTTTTATTGACGACCTCTCTGAACTCTCCCCTCCCATTACAAACCTCCCAGCCGTGTCACGCATTATGATCACTTCTTGTGAGGCCTGGGCTCGTAATACTCCCACGTCTCCACTCCTTGACTGCTGACGTTGTAAAGCCTTCCTATGACGTTTGACCCGTTACTGAGGGCCTCGTCGTTGACAGCTCGCCTCCTACCACACTTGGAGCAATCCATTTCCCTATTGTCGGTCGCTTTACCACAAACTTCTTTGAGAAAAGTGCCATTGCACTTCCACATTGTGTGGTCTTGTTCTATTCTTTCTGTCAACATGGCGTCCGATGCTTCGAGGCTTCTTGATAGTATATAAATTTGATCGAGGTTCTTGGAATTCCGGCTTTGTTTTTGTCTGCGAGTGGTGAGATTCGTTTGTAGGCGTCGAGTGAACTAAGACTCGGACTAGCTAGAAGTAACATGAAGAGGGATAGTTGTCACTGTGTTTCAACCGCTTAACTTGGTAAGTGAATCAGTTGCGACCATGTACTGGGAGTCTTGGTGTATCAAGGTCATGAAGTCGAGCAACCTCCTGACGGCACCGTCGCACAAGGTTCTGAATATTTGTCGCAAAACTCAAGCGCAACGAGTCTTGTTACTCAGACCCACAGGGGTGTAACATGCAGTCGTACTTGTGATTATTTGCAACACTTATGCAGGACGAGGGAAAGCTTTGCTTACAAGTCAAATCAGTCAATCTTCCAACAGAATTCACTGAAACGGGACCTGGATTTCTCTAACGATCCATCACAACTGGCTCCAACCGGAATTCCGAGTAGCGTGATTCTATTCTCCAGGCACATTTGGACAGATTTTGCTTCATACTTGGTTAATCTTAGAGACAGCGTTGAAGTTATTGGCTTCAGGAAAGACTCTTGTGACAAAATGGCAGCAACACAGACGTTAGTGGACGCTTCCTAGTCAATATATCTCATTGGAATACATGTCTAATAGAAAGAGTATAATCTATATGATCTATTTGCGACACAGTCGACCGGTCTGCTTTGTCACGTAAGCCGGTTGGCCAGTGATGTACCAGTCTTCACTTCCAACAGCGGTAGGAGCATAAAAGACACCATAAGGATCAATCTTCTGCTTCAGCTGGTACAGCTTCTGGTAGTTGGATCCAAAGTAAGATTGACCAAAGTCAGGGTCCATCACGTCGCCCTCGTTGCCATAGCCACCACCACCAGGAGTCACAGCCTTGAGACGCTCCATGATGTCAAAAGTGATCTTGTTGTTTACCTCAGCAATCTTCTCCTCGGGGTCATTGACGTCCCAGTTGAGGGCTGTAATGACAAACATGTTGGCGTCACGCCATGCAGGGTTAGCAGCGTTGGGAGGAGTGTCCTTTGTCTGCTTGGCGTTGATGTTGTAGATAATCAAGACACCGTCTTCAGAAAGAATGCTCTTGAGAGTCTCAATGGTCTTGTCAAGAAGCTTAGGGTCATCCCAGTTCTTACGGGGAATTAGGCGAGAACCAGAGCGGCCGTTGTAGTTGCCGACGTTTTCTGCAGGGAAGTGCTTCTTCCAGGCGGGATAGAAGCTATCATGCTGGAAGAACTCGGGCTTGGGGTCGACACCAAGCTCCTTCCACTCATCAAGAAGAGGTTGGACCATCTTCTTGAACTCTGCGATGGAGATGTTGGGGATCATCCAAGGGTTCATAGTCCAGAGGTAGCTGCCATTGCCAGCAGGGAAGAGGAAGCTGTAGCCATAGCTCTTTTTGTCGGAGTACTCCGGGAAGCGGCGCCAATAAGCCTCAAGTGCTTTGAAGAGAGCCTCTTCAGAGATACCGACCTCCTTGGTATTGACACTCCAGGTCATACCGGCGAAAGACATCTTGGGGTAGACCCGGACAGTCATGGAGACAACGACACCCCATGTAGCAGGACCACCGCCACGAATGGCCCAGAAAAGGTCCGTGTTTTGCTTCTCGTCAGCAGTGACGAAACGACCGTCGGGTGTGACAATGTCAGCACTCAAAAGCTGGTCGGCAGCAAGACCAGCGATAGGGCTGAGGGGAGAGTGACCACCTCCAGGAAGGTATCCGCCAGTCACACCTACATCCTGATAGACGGTTAGTTAATGTTGTAGAAGGAAGTTTGAGTGGGACATACGCGGCATTCTCCACCAACAGCAGTGTAGCCTTCACGATCAGCAGCCTCGTACAAGTCCTTGACCTGGACACCAGCGCCGAGCTTGAACGCAGGGCCAGTATAGCTACTGGCACCACGATAGTTCTTTGTGAACTTGATGTCCTTCAGGTGATGGGTCCAGATGCTAAGAGCACCAGCACCAGTGCTCTTGCCAAGGAAGTCATGGCCAGTATTGTGTACGACGAGTCGGAGATTCAGGCTGCGGGCGAAGTTGACGGCGAGCTGGATTTGAGCAACGTTGGTGGCCTTGATAGAGTACAAAGGGAAGCCGCCGATGGTACATTTGGAGCCGGATTCAGCATTGCTGGGCTCACAAGTGGCACCCTGAAAGAGAGGCGACATAACCGAAGTAGGATCATCGATACTTAAACATGTCAGTCGATGATACATTGATATTGCATACCATGGATCAGACTCACTGTGTGGTCGAATTATGCCAATTCTCTTTAAGATAGAGACACTTATCCTCATCATAGTGCTCTCCCTTGTAGCAAGCCGAACCGAGGGGAACAGTGCTGATGAGTGCGCCTCCAGTGAGAAGGTCAAGGACATTCCAGATGAACTTGCCAGGGAATACCTTGTCGCCAGGGAATATCTTGCACTTCGAATCAGAAAAGGCATGTCGTTTTCTGGAAGTCTTGGTGTCGGCAAAGTAGAAGAGTTCAATGTCACTCAAGTTCAACTCGGTAAGGTTGGCGAGAACAGCGTCAGTCAATTGAGGGGCTTTCTCGACAAAGGAGTTCCTGGAGGCTGCAGTCATTGACTCCGCCCAAGCAGGGGCAACATTGCTCTCATCAGCGGCTACCCCACGTTTCAGATCAGCGATGGTTCATGGAAGTAAGAACACAAGAAGGGAAGATAAGCAGGTGGTGTCACATACGAACAGCCTCGCCGTCGACGTCGATCGTCTGACCGAGGGTGAAGGGGACAAGCGCGGCAAGCAGCCACGAAAGACGAGAGCCTTGCATTCTCGTGCCAAAGAAGGTTTGCAGGCTGCAGGGACGAGACAAGAGATGACAATGTGTCAGAAATGGAAGGAGAGGAATGGGGATAAAGAGGGAAGGGTGAAGAGATCGGCTCAAGCCACATGGCTTGCTATGCTGGCTATATATCTAACACTAGCCTTTGGACATACAGAATCCTTCAGCGGGCGTTTTGTCAGTTGGTAAAGCGGTATAACGGTCGATAGTACGCATTAGGTAGTAATTACCTGGGCTTCAGCATCATGGGCTGATTACCATCTATGCTGGCTGTTGGTTGATGCTGGCTCAGGTGGAGAAATAAGAAACGAGGTGAAGTCCTCCATCTAGGACGGTGAAGGGTGGAAATCCTGCAGATATCGGATGCAAAAACCCCGACATTACTAGAATAGTAGTGCTATTCGACTGCAGGACGGGAAGACGGCACATACAAACCGAGTGGATCAATAGTGGAAATGATGCCCGATTCAATTAGCTTGGCCTTTCGAATTGTCTTCCATCGACATGTACAGAGTACTACAACCAACATGCAGGGTCGGACCCTTCGGGGCTTCTTTAAGTTTACGTGACAGGTCACAAATTTGATTGGAGCGGGAGTCGACCAACACAGACAGACGGACAAATTCTTCAATACAAGGATGAGAGACCGACAAAGTTCATGATCCTAGACCAAGCAACAAACCTTATTGGGTACAAGGTATGGCCTAAATTGACTACCGAGAGTATGGGAGATGAAATCAAGTTCTTCAGGCTCCTCTTTTGCCATTGATCTTTACCCTCAAGCCTTGCAGATCATGTATTTTATATCTCTCTCCAAAATGGCCGATCAGAACCTTTGTTAGAGTTTGGTACCCTCTGCTGAAGATGTTAGCAAATCTCGTTGGAAACAAGATCTTCTGGCGGGTTGTTTACCTGAGACAGACGATGGATCAGCCTTTAGGGTTGCGACTGGCTGTGAATCCTGGTAAGGCTTCAGGGATCTGGGGTAGCGGCTCGGGGATCCTCGAAGGCCCGCCCAAGTTTTCTCGGTTAAGCATTGTAGGGTCGAACTGTGCCTCCTGGAGGCTGCATGTTACGTACTCTATCAATGCGATTCATTGGTAGTGTGCCGTTAGTCCATCGTTGAAGATTGCTAAGGATGTTTAGGCTCATAAAAAGTCCTCGAATGAAGATCTTGACCGTTTGAGAACGAGCGAAGGAAGATGGCTTAAAGTTAAATTAAACGAGGCAGCCGTTTATGCTTATTGCTCCGATGAAGAGATCCATTCGTTGTCTATCCCACTTGATGCCGAAAACCTAGACTAACAAATTTTATTTCCTATGACCTACAGAGTACTGCCATCGAGAAGAATGTAGTCTCTGTTGATACACCGTTGCTTAGGATCAGTCCAAATAGGTATCAGTAGACCTTGGCTTGACAGAAGGCTGCTGACATGTTTCAGCCACCAACATAAGCTCAGGCAGAAACGTTCGTTAGCACAATAGCCATCAAGTGTCCTTCTGTTTCCACTATTGATCCTTTGACAACCAACATGCATGATCGGAAACACAGCTGAACCTGGCATCGAGCGCTCCGCGGAAAATGCACAATTCCTACAGGATGATTCTGTATCGATCGGCCCCAGCTAATCTTGCAGTCCGGCTCAACGCGGGATATGTGGCACAGAAGGAGCTGAAGCCCCGATGCCGTGGACGAGGGACTCGATCCTGACAGGCCTCAGTTCTAGAACCAACAGAGTACAATCGTACTTGCAGTACATGGGATTACTTTCCACTCGATGGTTGGTACATGGCCCTGCATGTATGCTGTCTCTCAGGAACCAGGAATTCGCCAACATGTCTCTCATTTGATACAGAGTGATGGTGGTTCAGCTTTCCGCTCACGGACCATGAAACCCATGTTGAGTCAAATTTTGACTCCCTCACAAACTTTGTTTAAGTATGTAGCCTTATTGGGCTTTGAGGTTTCCCTTGAAGATTCTGCTCGTGCTGGATCCCCCTGGTTATTTGGTAACTGTCAGTTCAACCAACAATGTACATAAATCTGTAGAAGCCCCTCTTACTATATCTGAAAAAAACTACTACGTGTCTTTCGTTCCGTTCATTTCTTCAACAGCGGTTCCCCTGCTGCCAAGGGCACTGATCAGCATAACGATCGCACAGTCCTTCCGGATCAGCGTGTTGCATCGAATCTGCGCTTATCTTTTTAGCAAAAGTAACGGAATGCAACGTCTTAACTCAACATCATACAGTTCAAAATCTTGAACTGACTTTCACGATGGATACATCAAGTCTTTACCCTCGAACGGGACCACCGCCATTCCCCAATCCCACGACGCTCCCTACCACGCCCCTTCAGCAGAAGGGTCTTGCAGCCCTGTTCATATTCCCGAGTCTATCTATACTGGTCGTGTCAATGCGTATATACAGTCGCGTGACCTCACGGACGACGGGTCTCGGTAAGCTATCTCGGAATGGACACAATGTATCTCAAACGCTTATTGTTCTTTACAGACGATTACCTTATTCTGGGAGCACTTGTGAGTAGGAACCTCGTCCCGAATCGTCCGCCCACTGACATGATCAGCTTTTTGCTTTACTTATGATCGGACCCCTATATATGTGTGAGTTGAACATCTGCAGCGACCCTTACGGACCTTGCTAACGCCCGTGATTAATAGTCATGAAACTCAACTACTGGGGATTCAGAGCCTACGATGTACCGAAAGACCTCGACCTCGCTGCTGGTTTTTGGTGGAATTTCCTTGTGCAGATGTTCTACAACCCCGTTTTAGCCCTCGTTAAGGCATCGATTCTCGTCTTCCTCCTCCGCCTCGGCGGCCACAAAACAAACGTGCGATATGCCATTCACGGACTCAATATCTTCAATGCTCTGCACGCTGTCGCCATTTTTTTCACTGCGCTGTTCCAATGTTGGCCAATTGAAGCAAACTGGGACTTTCCTCTGCGTGAAGAGCCGGGGGTTAAGTGTGTCGACAATTGGTTCCATGTCATTGCATCGTGCATTACCATCGTGACGGATTTCCTTGTTGTCGCTCTACCTTTTTGGATCTTTTTAGGTCTCACCATGCGATGGGCGACCAAGATTGCTGTGCTTAGTGTGTTTGTTCTGGGTAGTGCGTAAGTAGTTGGTCGTCTCTCCAACCCATCAAGTACTAACAATGTGTAGCGTCGGTATCATTGGTATCGTTCGAGTCATCTCCATTCATCACCAGCTGGTCGAAGGACCTGACCCAGGCGAGGATACTTTTTACACAGTACTTCCTGTGTGGGGAGCGGTCGAAACCAACATCGCCATCATATGCGCCTCGATCCCAGCTCTACGACCACTGTTCCGAAGCTGGTTCCCTGCACTCTTTGGAGGAAGCTCCGGAGTAACTTCTGGCACACCTTACGGCGATCGATATGGAAACAGTACTCGAGGAACGCACGGCTTGCGATCACATAACCATGATAACATACACCTCAAAGACTTGCGAGGGGCGAGAAACCAACGAACTGAGATTCGAAGCGTGTCACCGACGGGATCCGAGGAGGAGATCATGACATACAATGGGATTATGCGAACGACCAATATCAATGTCGCGTATGAGGATACGTCAAAATCTAATCTTGCAGAAACTGGAACAACAGAGTCGAGGACATCTAGCGAGGCGCGGTATGGAAGTAAAGCCTCAGAGGCCAGATCTGGTGTATGATGCCTTGTAATAGGTATCGGAAGGGTTGCTGGGCTTTAGTACAAAGTAAACAGCCTAAGAAGTCTGATCAAAGTAGCACCAAGTAAGCTACTATGTCTCTGATGCTCCTGACGGCCAATTTTTTTAATACCCTGAGACTTTTCTTGTAAATAGTAGGAACACCGTGTACCATTCGTCTGTACCGTAATCTATTTTTAAATAACTGATCTTATCACTCCAACTTGCTATACATAGGTCAGTCGCATTTGATCGAGCGTGCAATTAGAGGCATTGATCAATGTGGAATTCGTAGTTGCGGTAGGGAATATATACCAGACTAGATGAATCATGACCAGGTCGGTGTGGCTCAGTTGGTTAGAGCGTTGGTCTCATACGATTATGTGTGACTCGGTTAAACACCTGGGTAATCCAAAGGTCGAGAGTTCGAGCCTCTCCACCGACATTTTTGCTGTTCCCACTTCTATTTTATTTCCAAGGCTCATAAGAAGACCAGAAAGTAACGAAGCAGTTTTAGTAAATGCAAAAGTCTACTGTTACTTGACAATAGTGTTGAAATAGAGTTGAAGCCTGTCTGATATCGACGGAAGTGGATTCCGTCACCGATATCTTTAGTTCTACATACCGTCCGTCTCCCACATCTTGTCTTGCCTCTGATGATCTATCACTCTTTCTGGTACTTATAGGGCTCAGTTGCCAAACAAGGATGGTATAAATCATGGCCTACGTCCAAAAATCGTGTACTATATATAACATGCTATCTTCGTCCCACACACCTACATAACCACACACCCATCATTTCCATTCTCATCGTTTCCACCGCAGCCACAACAATCATCGCAGTCGCAGCAATTATCACACTCGCAGCAGTTGTCACACTCACAACAGTCATCGCATCCACAGTCGCCACAGCAGCCTTCTTCCTCGCCTCCATTGTTGCCCACTGTAGAGCCTTGAACTGGCGTTTGCGTATAGTCGCCGGGCTGTTCATCGTATTGATTGTAATTTCCATCACTGTTAGACCCAGCATCGGGGTCATAATTATTGTTGTAGTTGCCACCGTTATCGGAGGACTGGTTGTCAGAGTAGTACTCGCCGTTGTCGTAGTAATTATTATTGTCATCATAATGGCTGTCTTGCTGATAGTTGGTTTGCTCGTAGTTATCGTACTGCCAGTTGTTGTTCTCGGATGAATAATCGTTGTGTTCTTGGTTGACAATTTTTGTCGAGCTGTTCATCTGGTTGTATATGACAGCGCCCCCTATGCCGAGCGCTGCTCCAGCCGCAGCGCCACCGGCGACAGTTCTCATGTTGGAGGAGCTTCCGCTTTTGTGAGCGTGGCTATACCCTTGAGCCGGGCGTGGCGCTGGTGCGTGTCCAGCTTGTTGGACTGGTCGATGATGGACGTGTTGAATGTGCTGGACGTGCTGGACGTGTTGAGGTCTCGAATTCTGTCCTCTGGGTGGTCCAGGCCTCATTGCTTGAGTAGGCCTGGAACCTCCGCGATTTGCTTGTTGCTGTGGTCGCCTCATTTGTGCCATTTGCATTCCTTGGCTAGGCGCAGGTTGCCTACCGACTACAGGACGACCGGCAACTGGTCTCGGTGCGGCGACTTGTTGGTAGCCAGATGGCCTTTGGGTCGGGTTTTGAGCAGGACGACCGGCTGGGGGACGCTGGGGACCAGCAACTGGACGTCCTCTGCCTGCAGTCTTCTTGGGTGGTTGGCTGAGAATTATTGATATCAGTAAAGCGATTCAGAGACTATTTGGTGAAATGTGAATACTGGTGTGGTGATAAGCGTACTTACTTTACCATTTTGGAGTTCAAATGTGCTGCTCTTCCTTGTTGCATCTATTGAACTATGCGCCAAGAGCAGTCAAGCTTTACCAAGAGACAGGATACATTGGTAACAGCAATAAGCCTGCATGGTCTGCAATAGCGCTGGTATTTAAGTCTTTCGGGGTATTGTAAGGAGACTGATAGCTCACGCGGCGGCCGCTTTAGAGCCTCATCATTGTCAAAATTGAAACCAATGTCACTCTGACACTCAAGCCTTCAGGAGGCAGCAAGAATAACTCAACTTCTCTCACAGACACCAGCATTGAAAATATAGAAAGACTGCTCTGATATTTTTCGATATCAAAACGGCCCCCAAAAGAAGTGCAAGGGTCTCTTCAGCTTCTTCACTTCGGGTGGCACACAGTCCATAAAACAGCCCCCAACTACCAATGCCATTATGGGGGACCCTGTTGATGGCTTGGAGGATTGCTGACAGCATTTACTGGAATAGGACTGATAGCCGATCGTGGTACCACCAACGGCCAACCTGGGGTCTGCTGCGTGTTAAGCGCCAGCCTTATTGTGACCTTAATCTGATAACTATGACAGATACAGCCGGAGTTTCCGCTCTCAAAGTTCTGATGAAACTGGAAGACTCGAAAGGATTGAAGATAATGAAACCAGTTCTTCAACACCCTCAAGGACAAAGGCAAGCGCGCGGCTCTATAAGATGCGATGTTGGTCCAATCCATTTGTAGGAGCATGTCAACTCTCGGCGGCTTTCGCGTCTTGTGGGTTTGAATAGTTACTCTCATTTAGTCTTTAGTCAGTTTATGCATATCAAGTGCTTATCCCCAGTGGCAGGAACCATCCCTGCATGAGGACTAGCAGCTTATGCCAAAATTTGTAGAGTCAAACATGCGACGCATCGACCTCCATTCTTTCTGCTCTGTTTGTGCACAATACTTGGCTGCCTGAAATATTGGTACAGTAGCCATAACCATATCATGCTACATGTGGAAAATCTCTGAGAAGGAGAGTTGATATGGGGCGTTTCCGAGAGTTCTCGACTGGTCCTTAGTTCCACTATCAGCCTTGCCAGATTTCTAATGATACTCTGCGATGAGGAAATTTAGAGCCAAGGACACCTTATTCGCCTTCCATTGGCTTATCAATAATCCAAGAAGCTGTTTTACCCAAGTGACAGTCACAACATAGCTGACCGTAAAATCTCCCGGGTACTGGATAGGATATTGGGCAGGATATTTGTATTATATTCTTCTCAAGTCATATTTGACAACCATTCTAAGCATCGAATCTATACTTGAGATATTATGAAATTATTAAGAATGGGGATTCAGCCCTCGATTACGCAATTGGACCAAAGAAGCTAAACTTGCCCTCAGGATCATACTTGTTCTTCAAGCTCTGCAGACGCTCCTGTCTCCAGTTCTCGCTTCCGTACCAATCACTAGGCTTCTCGTTACCGAAAGCGTAGTTGACATAGACACTCATATTCCACTGACCAGACTCTTTGTGAAGAATATCACGCAGGTCGTTGCCAAGCTTGGCAGCCTTCTTGTCAAGCGCAGCATCACCGGGCTTGTAGGTGATCAGAGGAGCAGTGAGGATGTTCTCGTGACGGAAGGCAAAAGCAGAATCCTTGGCTGCGATACCACGCACGGCCTGAGTAGAGTATGCCTCGAACATAAAAATGGAAGTATTGAAGGGCGACTCGGAGCCAGTCTCAGCGGCAAAGAGATCCCATGCATTCTTCATGGCGGCAACATTGTACTCTTGGAGGTACAGAGGGAATCGAGGGTTGACGAGACCATTCTTCTGACAAGGTACAGCGTCAATATCAATCTGAGTCCACCTAGCCAGATCACGGTAGTCTCCGGATTCGGGACTGATGGCGATGGGCTTGAGATCATGGAAAGGCTTAGAGATTTCAGCGTCGATGGTTTTGACGCCCTCCTGTATCAGCCAGAAAAGAATGATTGGCTGAAAGTGTTAGACATAAACGGAGAAGAACCAGAATGAAGACACTCACGTTCTCAGGATCAGCAGTGGGGTCGTGCACCCAGTAACTCCAGTTGATAAGACCCTCAGGCTGTTTGCGGAGAAGATGCTCGTTGGCAGTGTGGTAGAGTTGCTCAACATGTTCGCCGCTAAAGACAAGAGTCTCAATGGCCCAGTCGCGGTGCTGGATCTCATAGACCTTGGAAGTTATGGAAGTCACAATTCCAAAGTTGTGCCCGGCTCCCTTGAGGGCCCACCAAAGATCAGAGTCCTTGTCGACGGTCTTGAAGGAGCCATCGGCCAGCACGATATTCATAGAGACCCACTGATCTGCGATGATACCGTGATGGCCTTGAAGCCAGCCGTGTCCTCCACCAAGACCAGGACCCATATAGCTGACACACTCGCAGGTTCCAGTCACTATGAATAATTAGCACCATACTTAAACTTAGAAGAGGAAAAAAGCCGTTGAATCGTACCGGTCTGCTTGTTGGCTGCCCAAAGAGTGTCCGTGACCTTCTTGGACTGTGTGCCGCCACCAATAGTAACAGTCTTGCCGTCTGTAGCGACTTCGACGGAGTTCAACTGGTTCAGGTAGATCTCGATACCATGGTCCATTCGTCCGAGAGTTGTGATAGCTCCATGCGCTGTATTGTAGGCGAGAAACGGCAAACTCTTGTCATTAGCGTACTTGACCTAAAAGATAAACTGGTTAGATATGATATTGGATAAAGTTCATCTGGACTGCGTACCGCTGTGGCAACATCCTGCTCAGTGCCAGGAACAACCACGATGTTGACTTTGGGAGCGTCCAGGACAGACCAGCGAGTAGTAGCCTTCTCGAACTCGGGCGATCCGGGGCAGTAGATCTTGGCTGAGTTTGACAGCTTCTTGCCGAGCTCGCTAAGGTCTTCGGAACAAGTGCCAGAGATATCACTGCGAATGAACGGAGTGGCTGCGCACGTAGCCGCAGCAGCCCATGCTGTAACAGCAGCAGCAAGCATGTTGGTGAATCGCATCTTGAAGGGACACTACGAAGAGAGACTTGGATGTAAGCTGAGAAGGCCCTCTAGAAAAGGGATCTTATGCTCTCACGTGGGCCACCGAGATATTTAACCCGCATAGAATACTTGCCAAGCCGTCTCACTATTGCCAGCATCTGCCCAATAAGATCAAAGTTGCATAAACATTGCTGCTGAACTGCTTAATGCGGCCGAGGCTCTCCTTTAGAAGAAGGCCAAGAGACTGGGTAAAGAACGAATATCCTTGCCATTTCCTAATTTCAACTTCAGTTGACCTGCCGTAGTCCCTTCCATGGTCCAGCGCTCGCACCGATTCGTTTCTCCACTCCCCTGCAGAGGTACGGAGGATCTGCATCAAACCAGACCAGATATTTCGCCTAGATCGCAAGTCACATCGCCCAAGGATCCACGATTAGTTGTTATGGGGTTAGTGGGACACTCGGAGCATTTTTTACATCCGACCTTTCCAGTGGTGGATGGCACCAAGGAAGGAAAGGGAAAAGCTGTTTGGTTCAAGTCCGAAGGAGATGATGAACTCGGCCGGGTTCTTGACAATTCATACATGAATTGTAATTAGGTAGGATTGCCAAGAAATATCGATCTCGGATGATTAACGCAATTCAGAGATTCCGAGGTACCCGAGCCCAGTGGATCAGCACATGCTAACAGTTAGTCTTTTTTCACTTGTATACTGTGAATCTCAACGGCAGTCAGTGGTAACGTGTTATTTAAAGTGGAATGTCAGCTTAGTTTCTACGTAAGATATTCACATTTTTCAATTGAGATTGGGTAATTGACTTCGCAGTTATGTAAAGTTAGACGGGGAATTAGACCTGAACTTGGCTTCAAAATAAGGTCGTATTAGCAATGTCACCTTCCGCTTTACGATTATGTCCGTCTGTCCCCGGGTCAAATGGTCGAGTGCATGATACTGAGCCACGACGTTTCCATATCCTTGGGAAATATGCACAATGCAATTGCTTGCATAGGTAGGTAGTATGTTACAGGATATAATAACTCGCATCTGGCCCTATCAAGGTGACGGCCAAGGCTCCCGTCACCATCAAGTACGCACTGTTGGAAGCAAAGATTTCTTACATTCGACCCACCAGAGACGCGCCATTTTCTTCACTGAGCCACCTTAGTACTTAGGTTGCCTCGGCATTGCTAGCTAGCTAGCTAGCGTCAGGTACAAGAGCCTGTAGGAATCATTCCCAGCTAAACCCGCTCCCGGGCAATAAAACCACTAACAGTTCAACATCCACACAGTACTGTACCGACTGATGCATGCTCTACTAACTCAGGGGTGCATATGCACATGCCATGTTTGATGGTCATTTTCAGCTCTTGTCCTTCATGAGGGCGAGAGGGAAATCCATTATACGAAATCTTTAGTACATATGGGGCCGAGATGTCCGGCGGGCAGCTCTCACATGCTGCTTGTTCCGTCGATCTTTGCATACCCAATGCTTTCCTGTTCTTTTCCATTTCTTTCTCTCCTTTTTTCCCTTTTGTGACAGATCCTGTCGTCTGGCATTTGAGGATGTCTGATCCCGTGATTGAGGGCTGGACGCTGTACGCGGTCGGGGTTGCCGCAACGTTTCTGAGATTCTATGCCCGAATGAGGGTGGATGGCTTCAGAAGTCTTAAAGCTGAAGATTATCTAGTGCTTCTAAGTATCGTAAGTCTTGCTCATATCGTGTATAACCTGTTTCTAACACCAATAGATCTTTTATACCATTCAAACGACCCTCGCATACAATGTTGGGACACTCGCGCATGGTCTTGCCAACAATGGAATGACAGATGCAGAACGAGCTGCGATATCTCCCAGTGATCCGGAATATGATTTCAGGTAGACTCAGTTTACGGTCTTTTCGACGTGCTTCTCGCTAATCGGCCATACCAGAGTCATCGGTTCCAAAATCCAAGTAGCAGGTTGGACCATTTACTCGGCCCTCATCTGGTCCTTGAAGCTATCCATGCTTTATTTTTACACTCGACTTACAGTAAGGATCCCAACCGAAGACACTCAGATCCAATCACTGACTTTTATAGAATGGTCTTGGTCGACAATATCGCATGCGTATATATGTTGGATTCGGGTTGGTCATTGGTACCTTTGTCGCAACCATGATAGCAATTTTCGCTGGTTGTCGGCCGTTCAGTAACTACTGGCAGATTAGCCCCGATCCTGGTAGTAAGTGACCCTTCTTGTCTTGTTAGAGCATACGCTTACGTCGACCACAGATTCCTGTCAAGCCGCTATTTCAAAACCCATCGTCTGGGCCTCGTTTGCCTCCAACGTCTCGACCGACATATACTTGATCGCCATTCCGCTCCCCATGCTTTGGGGGTCTAGTCTGAAGACGATAAAGAAAATCGCTTCTAGTATTGTTCTTGGCTCGGGTATTTTCGTACTTGTCTGTGCCACCTTGAAAAGCGTTTTCGTTCTAGTGGTACGTTTCGAGAGCAAGATATACGCCACTGGTGTTTGTCTAACAGGTACTTTTAGGATCCTGTTAATGGGGCTCAGTTGGCCGGTGTTTGGGGCACAAGGGAAGCCTTCGTCGCCGTAATGACAACCAATCTACCAATTCTTTTCCCACTCTTCAGGGTGTGGCTCACGCCAGTTTTCGGAAGTATACTGCGCTCATCGCACAAAACATCATATCAGTATCCCACTGGCTTCCAGACTATCGGTGGTGGGGGTCGAAGTGGCAAGAGTAACGACCCCAGTCGTCGTGGGCCCCCGACTGCTAACCCAATATCGGGAAACATGTCATTCAATAACAGCGAGGAGCGCATCGTCAAGGTAGAGGCGCACAGTATGGCCAACTTGGATCCAGAAGGAAACAGGGGCGCTCAGAAGGGTATCATGGTTTCGAATGTGGTTGAGATAGTTCTTGAAGACAAGAAGGGTGGAGGAAGTCGAGGTGGGAGTGACTCTGGGAGGTCATGGTAGACTGTAAACTTTATTCTCCTCTGCATACAAGAGCTAGGCATGAGTAATATATATAAATAATTTTGACTCCATGTACTGTTTTACACAATATGCTCTGCACTTTTGTCTTCTGGGTTCTTTTAGGCTCGACCGACATGATCCGTAGTCCTGGAGTATTTGATACTGTTAAAGAGGATCTACACCCCGGATGACGATCGTTGCACCAAGATTGCCGAGGCGATCTGGAGGTGCCGAATAAGAGTACGCGAAAGGCGCAAGGGCTGGAGTGAAAACGAGGGGTTCGTCGAAATAGCACTTGGTCAAAGATGCAGCTGGACCCAGGAAAAGCTACGATGGAGGATCCCACATAGTCACGATGGACCTATCTGAACCACCGTAGCATCACTCACAGCTGTTGCATTTTTTGAAATGTTTGATTACACCAGTAAGAAAATATTCGCCAACACAGATGTGATACATCCTTTGAAGTCTGGTAGATGAGCCTTCTGTCCGTCTTGAGTTATCCCATCCATAACCAAGCTGACCAGAAGAGATCTCACGCACGAAGCTTGACAGTGATAGGGAGCTGAATTGAAGATGTAGTTGATTCGTTCTTTCATGTTCAAATTCTCTGGAGGCTTGTTGCAGGATGAAGTTGGCTGGGTACATAAACGAACCACTTACCAGTCCTACGGTGTCAAAGGTTTCAAGTAAAAGTCGGACAGTGTCGCTCTGCTTTGATTCCAGATTACCATGTGACACCGCAACTTTGCTTTTTGATTCTGGCCAAATGTTGTTGGCTTTCTTTTGCTGGCATGATCTGACATGGCAAAGTGTGTCTCTATAAGTGAGGACACGCAAGCTTACCAGGTCTGCTCCGAGTATCGGATGATATTGTCGGCAAGGTCTCCGTGTCCTTTTAGAGGCTGACAAATGACAGACAAATTTGTTGGTGTTTATTGAGTTACATTTACGCTAACTCTAATAAAAAGTCAATTGTCTCAACTGAAAGGTTCCGTTTTGGCAGAATTTTATGCTGCTGCCTACAAGCTACAGTTGACCGCTGTTTCAGGGGACCAGGCGCTTCAGCTTACCCCTGCTTGACTTCAGCTCAAGGCAGAGGTCATGGGACCTATAGCATGGAGAGCCGCAAGCATGAGGCTGACTGTCCCTGAGTGACATTGACATGGATGAATGATCACATGGACAATTGAAGGGTATTTCCAGGGGAACAGAGATTGAACCCCCACGATACCCTCAAGGTTGGAACTGAACGTGCGCAAGCTTGTTTCCTTTTTTTGGTGAGGGGTCAGAAGAAGGTATCCACTGTAGCTTTTTAGTTGATGAAGCTATTGTGCAGCACCATTTTTACGATAAGAAGAATTGATAACGAGTATGACGCTGCAAAATGGATCCCTGATGTGACGGTCCAAAACGGTGTCATCATGGCCGTCGTTTATTATTCCGTATTGTTGATCAAATTCTGCAGCAGCAGATTCAAATTTTCAAGGAACAATTGAAGATTAAATGAAAATCTTGCATCATTCGCCACCATGGAAAAAAAAAAGAAGAGGGTCCATCAATTGAAATGGATGAATGAATGACAGGCATCACAATTGATTGATTCAAGCCAAAGCTATGATAAGCCGATAAAGCTAAACTATGGAGCACTTTCACGTCACTGACCCCACTAACTTTTGGGCTTTCTCTCACCAAAAAAAAAATGGAATGGAAGCTGAGCTCATGCTCTCATTCACTGGAGAAATCAGAGCCCCACCAAGTTTTTAGCCACAACGCGTGCGAAAGAGAGGAGAGAGGAAGGAGAGGGCAAGTGTAGAGTCAGTCAGTGCAAAGCAGGTGGCAGGACAGACAAAAGGCAAGAGCCCACCGAACACGGGGGAACCTTCTTTACTATCCCCGCTATTCTCGGTATCCGTACCTTCCTTACGTCTGTCTCACTCATCAATTGGATTCCCCCTTAGATAACCCGCGGGCGGTCAGCATCCAATCCAGCGGTGACCTCATTCTTCAACAACTTAATTCCTCCTTTTCTTCAACACTTTAACACCAACCTCATCTCTCTCTCTCCCATCTCTCATCTTTCCTCATTCATCTCAACACCAAAAAGCGACTTCTTCCTCTCTTCATCCTCTACCCAACCTATCCTCACTCACTCCCTGATACCCCCTAACTCGCTCCCCCCCAAAACACACCCAAAAACACACCCAAAAACACACCCAAAATGACACAACGCCTAAAGCTCACCAGCGACAACATCTCCACCATTGCGTCACAGCAAGGTGAGAAAAGAGTCCAGGTCCCATCCTACGACCGCAAGTCGCTCAAGGAGGGCATCGTTCACGTCGGAGTTGGCGGTTTCCACAGAGCTCATCTGGCTGTCTATGTCGACAAGCTGCTCGAGAAGCATGGTGAGCGCGATTGGGCCATCTGCGGTATCGGCCTGCGTCCTAACGATGCTGCCATGCGCGATGTCCTCAACGCACAAGACCACCTCTACACCGTAATTGAGCGATCCGCAAAGGGCAGCTTCGCCGACGTTGTAGGCAGTATCACCTCCTTCATTTTCGCTCCCGACGACC
Source organism: Fusarium sporotrichioides (assembly GCA_019054645.1). Lineage (NCBI taxonomy): Eukaryota > Fungi > Ascomycota > Sordariomycetes > Hypocreales > Nectriaceae > Fusarium > Fusarium sporotrichioides. Next base: position 4,203,117 of record JAHKNS010000002.1, on the reverse strand, counting down.
GTGAGGCCGTCATTGCAAAGATGGCTCATCCCGACACTCACATCGTCTCTCTCACTATTACTGAGAGCGGCTACTACTACAACGAGAACACCCATCAATTGAAGGATGAGCACCCCGATATCCAGCACGATCTCAAGAAGGAGAACGAGAACGCCCCCATCAGCACATTCGGCTTCCTTTACGCTGCCCTTGCCCGCCGTCACCAGCAGGGTCTCAAGCCCTTTACCGTTCTGTCTTGCGACAACATGCAGAAGAACGGTTCTATCACCCGCAACATGCTCGAGTCTTTCGCCAAGCTCAAGAACCCTGAGCTTGCCAAGTGGATCGCTGAGGAGGGTGCTTTCCCCAATGCCATGGTTGATCGCATTACCCCCAGCACTTCCGAAAACGACATCAAGTCGCTCGCCGAGAACTTCGACATTGAGGATGCCTGGCCTGTTGTGACCGAGCCCTTCATGCAATGGGTTGTCGAGGACAAGTTCTCCGATGGACGTCCTCCTTTCGAGAAGGTCGGTGTCCAGGTCGTCGCCGACGTTCACGACGTCGAGCAGTTTGAGAAGCACAAGCTCCGTCTCCTCAACGCCAGTCACTCCGCCATGGCTTACCCCGGACAGCTTGCTGGCTTCAAGTATGTCCACGAGGTTCTGGAGAACCCTACCTACCGCAAGTTCGTCTGGCAGATGATGCAGGAGGAGGTCAAGCCTCTTCTTCCCGACATTCCTGGTGTCGACATCGACAAGTACTGCAACACCCTCATGGAGCGATTCTCCAACCCCACCATCATGGACCAGATTCCCCGTGTCGCTCTTAACGCCTCTGGCAAGATCCCCCAGTTCATCATGCCCTCCATCGCCGAAAACATCTGGATTACTGGTCCGTTCCGCCGACTGTGTTTCGTCGCCGCTGCCTGGTTCGTCTACATCAACGGTGTTGATGACAAGGGCAACAAGTTCGAGGTTGACGATCCCCTCCGTGAGAAGCTTCAGGCTCTGGCCAAGGAGGGCGGTGCCGATCCTCGCTCTATTCTGAGCGTCCGAGAGCTGTTTGGTGACGATTTGCGAGGTGACCAGCGCTTCTTGGACGAGGTGACCAAGGCCATGGCTCTGATCACCAAGGATGGTGTTTTGGAAACCATCCCCAAGTACGTCAGCTAAATTGGCTATCGACGAGAAACTTGGAGTTTACCTGTCTCTTGTTCAACGGAAGGTTTTCAGCGAAGCGCAGATTTTTGATGAGGAATTGGTTTAATGACATGTTATGGACTTGGTGAAGGCCGGATATGGAAGGTTTGTGTGCCATTCCAGAAGACACACCTCAGATAGACAGACCTAAGAGGGCAGATGCCCAAAAAGTTTTAATGATTATGTCATGATTTGATGAAAACTTGAGAATAATCCTTGTGATAAGTGCTGGCCTGTTGGCTTGTGTCACAAGATGTCCCCCCCAATATGGTGAAGTTTCGTTCAACTAATATGTGATTTAACGTTCGCTTTGTATCTGAAGAGGTGATGCTGTTACTTTCGTGTTGATGTATATCTTCTAATCGTGTCTCGGTTGTGACTTCACATACCGTACATTTCCACGAAATTGATCGCAGTTGGCGTGGTGTCAAGAGGGGTATGGGTAAGGTACACACAGATTGAGCCAATGTTTGAGAGTTTCTGTTTTATTAATATTGATTACCGAACAGAAGCCAGGTGATATAGGGAAGATATCTTCACAATAAGCAGTCAGAGGCTTGCATTAGTCTGAAGCCAACTGCGATCAATTTCGTGGAAATGTACGGTAGACGAAGAACATATGAATGTATTTCATGAACTGCATTTACCCATGTTTGTCAGCGTAGGTTTGTAACGCGTCGAGTACGGAGATAACTATATCGTGAGGTCAGAAGGGGGGCCTGTGGTTTTCTCTTGCTCTCAACCTGAGTCTCCCGTCAATATATTCGAGCTAATCGGAAAGGTGTACGTGCTCTGCATCTAAAACGGAGGCATATACCATAGCAGACTGTTCAGTCACCAAGGCAGCAGTATCGTAATTGGTCTATAGTAGTCCACTACTGGTCCTGCACATCTTGACAGAGCCGATTGGATCATTCATCGCGTCACACTTTGATTACTGTAAACGTTCCACACAAATCACTTCATAGCTGGTACTGAATTCATCAGTCGAGATTACTATCAGTCTGGTGATCTTGACCGCCAGGCTTACTGTTTAGGTGATTCAATCAAACTCATGTCCCTTTCTACTTGAGACTTCAGCAGGGGAAGGAAGGAAATGCATATGTACCAATAGGGCACCTCGTTCTACACGTGATTAAGGACTACTTGACACTGCCACTAAGTTTTAGGATTCAGCAAGAAGCAAAAAGACAAGGTCATGTCGCAGAATGCTACATGAACAAGACCAAGGATTGGCGAAGTAATGGAACGGACAAAAGCCAAGTTGGGGAGGCGTATGCCGCATCAGAGAAGAAACCTTCAGTGGAGACAATGTTATCAGGCCACGGAGAATGTTGGGCCGAGGCAAGGATATCCTACACTGGTAGCTACAAGCTGCCTCAGATTAAGTGAAAGGATGCACATGTGGACTCGAGGCCCTTGGCCTAGTTTCATAATTAAGTCACTTGATGGCAAGATATCACCGGGAAGGATCATATTGGAAGTGAGTGCAAAGTGTCGTAATTGCGTGAAACCAGATGTATATACATAACATCAACATAGAACAAAATGTTGTGTCACAAAACCGTGACTGATGTTTTTATTCAACGAAGCGAAGGTGGTGGGTGTTGAGTTGTTGGGAGTTCGTAAAGCCCATATGAAACAGATCTCATAACTAAAATGAGTCGTGGAAAAGAAGAAGAAGACACATATCCAATGAATCGTTAACCAGAAAAAGACAAAAAGACTTGCATCCGTGCCAGAAGCTTAGTCGAAAGCTTAGTAGGGCTTGTCGCCGATCCTATAGATGCATGATTAGCGAGTGTTACGTTGGTTGTGAGAAGAAGAGGAAGGTAACTTACATGTTACCAGGCTCCTGGTAGCGGGCGACGACGTAGGAGGCACCGTCATTGCCCTTGGCAACAGCCATGCCGACCTTGGTGGTAGACTTCCAGACACACTGGGTGTAGTGACCGAAGCTCATGTAGTTGGAGCCGGAGATGGTCTCGCCGTTGTACTGGCTCTTCTCGCTGAGGAAGGCCTCGATGGCATCGGCGAAGGGTGTGTCGCTGGTACCCATGTAGAGGTTCTCACCGTCCTTGCCCTGAGAGTGAGTCAGGCTGCCGAGAGAGGCAATGTGGTCAGCCCACTCCTGAGCACCGGAGACAAGGGAGTCATCCCACTCGAGTGGGTCGTTGCCGACAGCCTTGCGGGCCTCGTTGTGGAGATCGACAGCCTTCTGCTGGTCGGCGGTCAGAGAGCCACTGCCGGAGCCGGAGCTGGGCTCCTCTGTCTCGGGCTGTTCGGTCGCAGGCTCCTCGTCCTCGACTGGCTCGGAGACGTAGGTAGGCTGGGGAGCCTGAACGTTGGTCTGTCTGGGCTTCTTAACCCAGCGGAGAGTTGTAGGCTTGACCTCGACGGGGGCAGGCTTCTCATAAACAAAGGTAGGCTTGGGCTGCTCGGCGCCAGCGGTAACGACCTTGGTAACGTAGGCGTACTCGGTAACGACCTTGTAGTGAGGGGAGGCCATGGCACTGGTAGCCATGACGGAAGCGAGGAAGGCGGAGAAATGCATCTTGTCTGTCTGTTTGAGCTTAAAGTTGTTGGAGTTGAAGTTTCTTGGTTAACGTCGCCAGGACTGTTAAATAAAGTTTTAGAGTTGGTTTGAGGGAAAGGACCGTTGGGAGGATTGGAATGAATGTGTAGAGTCCTTCAAGGATGAATGAGTGTATCTTTGGAGCAAGGAGTGACAAAGACTGAATTGTGTCTGGAGTGGGAAGAAGGGATCAAAGACGAGATGGGGGACGGAATGAAGGTTATATTATAGTTGTACGACATTCATAGTGCAGTGTCGATCCCATTGGACAATGGCGTGTCACCTTGGTCCCGACTTACAATCGTCCCATGTGCATGTGGAAATTCGATGCGCGTAAGCCTCCCAGGCCGTGGCTTGGCTCTGACCCGCCAACATTGAATCGAGTGAAAGAGGCGGGCGGAGTCTGTGTGTTTCAAATGGTAGATGCTCCGATGTGGACTACCCTTATCCAGGGGTAAACCCAACTAGAGAGATGGGTTGGCCTGGGACTGGGACTAGACCAGGGGTAAAAAGGCTTGGTTCCTGGTCCAGGCTAGCCAGGCAGAAGACACAGAGAGAGGAAGAAAAGCCGTTGATGGGCCTCAGCGTTCCGATCCAATAAGACAAGGCCTGTGCTACTCGAGCAGGTCAAGTCAAATATGACACCCGAGCCTCCGGATGACGAGTGTGGGGATGGATGCCACACTGAAACCCCTCATATCGATCCTGTAATAACACGAAAGAGAAGGTTTTTTAGTGGCCTGGGTTGTTTCGTATTGACGCGGTCATCAAGCCGTCAAAGAAAAAGAGACGAGATGACAAGCCAGGGCAGTTTTAGTTCCTGACTAAGAGAACAACGGCGTGGTTTTTGGCGCCAACAAGGAGGAGGAGGCGGCAAAGGAGAAAGACTAAAAGGCTCCAGTGCAGTAAAGCAAGACCCTTAGGGAGCACAAAGCGCGGGAAGCAATCTGAGACCAAAATCATCATTTTGTCGTCCAATGTTGCGGCACATCACAGACGCATGCATGCCACGCACAGACTGTGTACCTTTCCTTTCACTGTTGACTATTGACTGTTCCCCCGGCTTTTCAAATCACGGCTCCAATATCGCTTAACGTTACAAGTCCATAATATCCCGAGCAAAAAGCAAGGATTAACCTGTCATTTCCCCGACTTGAAGATTCGCCCCATCAGCCTTGGAAATTGTACATTGATGCAAGACCCTGCCTGCCTTGTTTCCCCTTGGTTTTGCTTGTTTTTTTCCCTTTCCTCTCCCTTGGTGGCCAAGAAAACAGGACACAAAAAACAAAGCGTGTAAAAAGTTTGCTAGTTGCTTTCTTGACTCGTTTATCCCGTTGCGCTGTAACAGGCTAACTGCAGGCTACTGCAAGGGACCAAGACACCTATGATTGGTTCAAATGGACCATCACTACGCCAATTTGCAGTGGAATGCCAGCTGTCAAGCATCAAGAATGTCATCGCGAGTGGGCACGACAAGACAAGACAGAACTAAAGGGAAAAGGGGGGGACCAAAGAAACAACACCAAGACTCGTGGGCCTTTTGGTTAGTTGCTCAACATCGAGGATTGAAACAAGCCATCGTGTTTTGGATTCTTTCTTTCTTCTTCTTTGTCGGAAGTCGCGGGTGAGAGAGAGAAGAGGGACAATGGTGCAGTAAGTACACTACAGAACAGTAGGCCCGTCGTCTTTGGTCGAAATAACGCCACGGCGCTTCCTCCTTTGTCAATGAACCCAATCAACCACTTGTATTTTTCTCCTTGCGCCTTTGTTTCGCCTTGTTCTCTTTCTGTAGTGCCTCCACCAGATGTTTTACGTTGCACTGGACTGACTGTATGTACATACATACCGTAGTGCCCAAGGCAGTGGTGGAGTTGCTTTGAGTCTTTTCTAGCCAAGATCCAATCCAGGTCTCAAAAGTTGGTCTGGTTACAACAAAGATCGGCGTCAAAAAACCGAGGACAACCAGTTTTCTTTTGCCGCCGCGTTCCTGGTGATCGGGGAATGGAAGTCAACCTGTCATGCCATGCCACTGCCATTGCCTTGTCACCGGATGATCCGCTTCCAGTGCCGATGCGGTTCTCGTTCTTTTCCAATCTTTCTAGACGAAGATCCTTTCCTCCCTCCCCGGTCGCTGTTCTGTTCTTCTTTTTTTCAGGGGGGCCCTGTCCTGCATCCACGTTTTTGTTGATTGCGATTCGTCTCGCACTTATATTAAAGTCATTTCAGAGCCTTGGTCGTTGAGAATAGATTGAATTGGTAATAATAACGTTTTATTTTCACCCAGGTTGGTTTATTGCCAGGCTTCTCGCCCCGTTTGTCTACTTTGCAAGCATGGCTCTTCTCTTTGTGCTGGGCAGGGTCTGGCTGGGCTGGCATTGGGAAAATAATGCCGCTTTTTTCACTTGGTAGGAAAGCGGGGAATGCCAAGAGCATGGCCGCGCGTAATGACAAGACAGCGATTGAGTGAAGTTGGGTTGGGTCTTGTCGTTAACTGTACTCTGTAGAAGAGTTGATTAATACTGACTCTGCAATTTATTCACATGTGAAGCACGGTACAGCTGTCAGAATACATGGTCATAACTCATGTTGACATCTCGGAGTGCACGAACCATTTAATTTCACGACATAACTACGTGGCTTGGCTTCTCTGAAACAGCCACTACTGCTCTGCCTTCCTAACGTGGACTATTCCATTATCAGATTAATTACTGATGTCTCTACCTTCCTGTTCTTCCTTGTAATCACGTAATAGTTGATGAATACGGAGAGAGTCTCGCTTCAGACCTCGTCAAGAGAGTCTTCGTATTATAGCTTGGGATAAAATTATCTCATGCGCTTGTTTGATCTTCTGATCGCGTAGATCTTTTAGTTTACCGCCAAAAGTGTCATGCTTGCAAAAGGAAATGAGCAACTCGTATTTCCGTGTCAAGGCTGACGGACTATTTGATGAGGCTTTTGAGGCAGCCAAGAGGTATAGGGTAAGGTGAGGTCAAAGTGTGCAAGGCGAGACATTTTACATACCACTAGATTACGAGATGCTTGATAATAAATACTTTATATCGAGAGAGACATACTGTGGCTTGCTGAGCCCTGAGTTGTCTGAGTTAGTTGGTGGCTGGCTTTATTAAGTGAGTATGCGATTTTGTTATGCATAATCCACTTCTATGGCTTGGTGCGAACTTGAGACTGAGACCACTTTGTTCAGTCAGCACGCTAACAGATAACACGTATCTGACCAGCTTATGAGCCTCTATCTGTTAGAGCAGCATCGCCTCCTTATCGACAATCTACTTTGTCGCAGAGCCACGAAACCATTGAGAATGTAGACCATGTTCCCATCGTTGCCAAGTTTACTATAGCTGGTTCCGTCATGATTGCATCGACACGTTTTCTAGTGAGACTGAGGTTGAAGTTTCCTGTAATTACTGAATTGAATATCTCGTATCGGCATAATTCGTGTAGCGATTCTGGATGTCTAGGGTTACATGCTCATGTCAAATAGACTTGTCACCTCAAGGAACATTGGACTGTTGAGCGACATTGCCCAAGCCATTCGCTGTCAAAAACTACCATGTTCGGTTGTGGCATCACATCGGGTTCTTTTGTATTACCTATCTAGCTGAATCAATTGTTACAGGTTACAAACGTCTCACTTCGGACTCCTTGACGTCCGCTCTCTGCTTTCGTCCGATACGGCTCCGGAATGAGTCCAGGCTATCCGCCATGCCTCCCTTATCATAGACAGCGACATTCCTCATCCTATCGGAAACAAAAACTCCCGGTACCAGCCAAGCTATCTCAACGACATCATCTAGTGATGTTGGAATTACCAAGAACACCTCAATTTGCCACTAGTTTAAGAATGAGAGTGACCTAACGTGAAGAGCAAAGTCTTATGGTGAGAACGGACGGCAGTGAGCAGGGCATGCTTCATAGCAAGCCTCCGATGTAATTTGAAATAACAAGTATGCATTTCTTCAAGTGCCCGGAAGTCGGTCAAATGTATACACATGAGTATAAAACAAAATGCGAGTTATTCCAAGATTACCACTTTCTCTAACTCAACCAAACTTTCGATTGACAATTCGTTAACATCGATCATGATTTGTTGAGTGGGAAGTCTCCCAAGTAAACAATAATGCTAGCTACTATAAACTCGTTTAAACAAAACGATATATGATTCGAGAGATTTCAAAACACTCCGAATTGTAGAATAATCTATTCTCCAACACAGTCACATGCTGCGTCATTTACAACACGTTACTGTACAGTACACAGACGCCTGTACACTCCCTGCGCCAATGACGAACCACGGATCAAGGTGACAAAGCTGCTTCTCCGGTAATCAGCACGTCAGACGAAATCCTGACGTTATCACTCACTCACTATACAGTATCAACTTCATCAATCCATTGGAATTTTGTCTTTTACTCTCTACTCAAAGACGAAAGCTCATGATAATGGCCAACACTGGAATTGCGAAACCACAAAAGCCTAAACGGAAAGGCCGATCGCGGCCTTTACCACCTGATGTCACGGCTCGGAACCTGGCAATCGAGAAACAACGCCGTGGTGAAATGAACGAGAACTTTCTGGTAAGCCTTAAGCCATATCGACGACGATATCACAAGGAGGAACTGACATAATGTGCTTGTGCTTGCGCCTGTAGGAATTGGCACGTATGCTTCCCAATATTGCCGACGCACGACGTCTCACAAAGGTACTCATCGTGAATAAAAGTATCGAGCACGTGCGACAACAACGTGAAATGTGTCTGGCAGTAGATAGTGACATGCAAGAGTTACTTGCAGAGAACCGTCGTCTGGTCTCAGAGGTCAATTGCTTGCGTGCTCAAGTAGAAGGACCAACAGCGCCTGTGATTCAACCCAAGCCTGCAACAGAAACTATGAAGCAACTGGCAGAAACAAGGAATCATGTCTTTGGGACCTTTTCAGCGGGTTTTGGTGATAAGTGGGTCGAGAAAGCCTCCCAGTCGAATATTCAGACCGGAACAAGAAGCAAGGCATACGATGTTCCGGTGAGCGATCTTGGCCGAACCTCTGTTCAGCAAACCACTTCGATTATTTCACCAACGAATATCCAGCCAGGAACCGAGATGGTTTCGCGCATTGAGCCTCTCGGTACAGTATACCAGCAGCCCGAAATAAGTCTCGCCCCAAGCCTCGATACAACAAACGAAGCGTCACTCTCATCATCTTACAATCCCATTGCAATAGTCAACCCCCATCTATCCGATCAATTGTTAGCCGGCGGGTCTTATACAGATGGAACAATCAACACGGATCCGGCTTATTGGTTTACCGGACTGGATGTGAGCATTCCATTGCAACAGTTTCACGGCGACAATGGGGATATGCTTGGCTGTATATAGTTTATCTCCTTTACGCTATCTGAAAGGCACCTTTGAAACGTCAGAATTGCTTCAGGGCTTCTTCAATCACAGCGCGACTCTGAAGCTCATTTTCTTTGAACGCTTCAAGGGCTTCAAAGAGCCCCCTCTTTGTGATAGGATCACTAGCGATGGCTCTTTCCAAAGCTGCACCATTGTCGACCAAATAATCTACCTCAGTAGACGGAAGTTTGCCATCCCAAGTTGCTCCAGCGAGGGGATCAGTTCTTGCCAGGTGAATAACTCGCTGCGAAACGTCTCGGACGCGCTTTCGGGCGACATAACCTGGTGGTGGATTGTCTTCCCCATCAAGAAGTGACAATTGGAGAAGGATGTCTTCAGGCACGGTCACATGGTCACATCCAAACTCTGCCATAGCTATGACCTCCTGGGGAGATATGAAGCTGGACAAAAATAAGAGAATAGTTAGAAGTTGCTCATCCTTGATAAGAATGGTACAATTCTGCTCACCTAGCAGGCTTCAGAAGCGGCTGGACTCTACCAGTCTCCTGTCGAAGATGTTCGTAAACTTGTTGAATCTGCACGATTCTTGGTGACATAGGATGCTCAAGAGCCGGATCATCTACACTAGGCCACTGCCTGTGGTCGGCGTGATACCAAGGGACTTGAAAATAGTCAGAGAACCTGCTTGTAGGGTGACATCAACTGTGATAAACACTTACAATTGTAGTAGGGACTGATGGAGAGAGTCCCGGCTTGACTAGCCGCAATGGCCTGGACGACAGAGAAAAGCGAAGTACCCAACGTCCGAATACCGTCTTTAAGAAGGATCGGGCTTGCATTCAGTGCAGGCCCAGTACATGGAATCTTGATGCAAATGCGATTCTTGGAGATGCCGAGTTTTTCAAATTCATGCACATAAGAGCGAGCCTGAGCCACAACCTTCTCAGTATCATAAGCGTGGTTAGCTGAGACTTGAAGCAGAACTCGTCCTCGAATATTGTCGACGTTCTTAGCGCAGAGAAGTGCACTCTGTAAATTTCATACAACAATCAGTTATCACCAACTTGATTCATTTCATCGACAAATTTCACGCACCATACGATTCAGGATCACTTCCCATCCTTCATCTTTACCTTCTTTGACTGTCTTGAGGAGGAACTCACGGTTCTCAGGAGATATCATTTGCTCGTACACCAAGCGTTGATTGCTGGTTTGATCATGGGGCTTGAAAGGTAGGAACCGCTTTGCTTCTACTGGGTCCATACAGTCGATGTCTATATTAACTGTAGCCTTTGTATCAGCATGCGTCCTGTTAAAATGATTGATGGAAAGGGCACACCTTGCTCTTGGAGCATATCAAGCCAAGTGGTGTTTCCCATGGTATCGGATAACTTTGTAGGATGTTCGGAAGCTATGCCGGCTGTAGACGAAAGAAGAGGTTATCGAAAGCACATGAGGAAGAGAAGGTCCTATTCTTATAGATTGTTCACGTAAGTAGAGATAGAGAGTCTGACAGAAATGAAATCAGGTACGTAGCTGCAGCATCACACTAATGCAGGGACTGTACAGTTGACAACACCCTCCTGGTTGCTGCGAATCATGTTGCGAGCTGAAAATGTTACTGTACAGTAACCGCTGTCCCCTTGGCCAGTAGGCAACCATAGCTTCGATGCGACTGTACAGTTTCCAGGACGATCAACAAGGATTGGAGGATTCCAGATCCCCCTTTTGGAGAGCCATGCGAATAGTAGTGTCCCCATGATTGCTAATTACAAGGGCAACAAGTGAGTCGGCCAACCACTGTTCTTGACTCATCATGATTCACGTTTGGTCGCAGTTGGCTTTTCTGATTAAAAGCCGTTCTTAGATCCTGACTGATGTTGATGTACGAAATACAGAGAGTGCGAGTTGAATGCCCTATTATTTAGTGTAAAAAGTTTACTCATATTCAACTACAGAACACTGATACCTCCATCGACGACCAAGTCGGCACCAGTCATATAACTTCCAGCCTTACTAGCCAACAGTATGATAGCACCTGTGAGCTCCTCCGGGTCTCCCATGCGGCCGAAAGGAGTCCTATCTGCCCATGCAGCTCTGTGCTCAGCCAACCCATCGCCTTCATTCAGAATAGTGTCCATGTAACCAGGGCTGATACTATTGACTCTAATACCGTGTACAGCCCATTCAACAGCCAGGGAACTCTTCAAGGAAAGTACCGCAGCTTTGGCAGCATTGTAGTGTGCCTGTGGTTGAGGAAAGTTGACTATATGACCCGATATGCTCGCCATCAAGATAATTGAACCGCCGGTACCTCGGCTTGTCATAGACTTTGCCGCAGCTTGCGCAACAAGAAAAGTACCGGTGGTGTTGACGTTGAGCATGGTACTGAACTGCTGAGGGGTAATGTCAAAGGCGTGCGATGCAAACGCAATGCCTGCAAAGCAGAAACATAGGCTGATAGGTCCAATGACTTGCTCAGACTTAGTTACAGCTGCTGCAACAGCAAGATGATCAGTTACATCGACTTTGATGAATGTGATCTTTGCTTCGGAAAAGTCGGCCTGGAGACGGTTGACAAACTCTTGGCCTGCATCAGGATGCATGTCAAAAATAGCCAGACCTTGGAGGCCGTGTTCAAGTAAGGCTCGACAAGCGACGGAACCGATATCCCCGGCTCCACCAGTGACTATGGCATTGCCAGTGACAGCAAAGCGAGCTGCAGCTCGATCAGCGGGCGTGTCGCTGGATTTCCGAGCCTCTGGAGGTGAGGTTTTGGAAGTGGCTGAACCATCGCTAAATTGCATCGATGGCGGAACACGAGATCGGAGTTCAGATCGTGGAACGGACATTGTAGTTGGAGTTATCCGTAGAGGCAGATGGATATGTTGAAGAAATATGCTGTGAAGGATAAACAATGTTCTTGACGCGCAAATTCTAAGAGTACGGATTATATATGCAACTGCTCATGCCGACGAGTAGCGTGACTCTAGCCACTTGCATTCGCCGCAAGCTAAGGGTGTTACTGTACAGTAAACTTGTGGTCTGACCAATCAATCGGTATGAAGACTGTACAGTACATGCATTAGTGCTCACTGTCGTCCACTAAACAACACAATAGATTACCTACTAACAAAAGTCAAGGTTGTATCTAGTTTTATACAGTCTGGAGGCAACTTAAGACTCTCAAAATTGTTGAGAAATGATATCATGATGTGTTGTACACGATTCAAGACATGAAAGTTGTGACAGCCTCGATACGGAAAAGAATATGTGCGTGGGTACGCTATAGAGAAAAGGATCGTGCATGCCACTCACGAATACGGATCATGCAAAACCCCGAACAAGAGCCCGAGTTTCTACGAAAGCGATGGAACAGTTACTCGGTTGAAACTCAGAATTCGAGCTTAAGATTATTTGCAAGTTTCTATTCCTTGCTAGCCTCGGAATCGTTGGTAATCGAGGCAGTGAGTGGTCTAGCTGAGAGTATTTCAATTCCAAAATGACACAGACGATAGCTAGATGACACCGGTGAAGAGACCAGATACAAACGACAAGTCCAGTCAGTTGAATACCTAAGTGGACACCCACTAGCTAACAGCCAAACATCTGTGCGACATTTCTACACAATGCCGTTCACAGCGGTTGATGCTGTCCTTCTGAATAAGTAGAAGAAGGTGCTACTGTAATCTGCCTCGGAGAAAGGAGATACATATGAATTTGATCATTCGGAATGCGTATCAACCTGACCTCGTGTTGTGACAACTCTGCATGATCCCCCCGGAGAACCATCACATGCAGAAGCCAGTTGATATGGATGAGACACGCACGCGGATCCGCATGAGCCTCATGGTTCGACTGTCAAGTCTGTTCTCTCGTAACTATCCTCAACTGATTTCGTCTCTTCAGGAAATCATTGGAAGCAGGTCGCCCAGTGAGGGTTTTGATTATGCACATAGTTAATATCTCGGCCTCATAGTTTTCTTCTCCAATCACAGTTCAAAGTAAATGTGATATATGAATTAGACCTTCTTTCGTTAGATCAAAACTACTCACCGCACATGATGTTACTGTATATCAAGCTGATCAACAGAAAAGCACATTGGAACCAAGATTTAAAGTGAACAGTAAATTTACATATACTGAACTATTTACATATCCTATACCACACACATCCACATCCAATTCCTTCTCTTGAAAGTCGCTTAAGCAGAGGCACCGTTGAAGGCGATCAGGTTGGGGCTACCGCTGAGGGTGCCAGTGACACGGCCAGTAGTAGCAAGAGCCTTGATACGGTTGGTAACGGCAGCAGGGGTGGAAAGACCCTCGAGAACCTGGAGGTAGAGAGCAAGACCAGCAACGTGAGGGCAGGCCATGGAAGTACCGCTGATGGTGTTGGTAGCAGTGTTGGAGGTGTACCAGGTGGAGAGAATGTTGACACCAGGGGCGAAGACGTCAACACCAGCACCGTAGTTGGTGAAAGAGGCAGTGCGCCAGCTGGAGTCAATGGCAGCGACGGTCAGAGCGTTGGGGACGTTGGCAGGAGACTGGCTAGAGACGGGAAGAGGACGGCCGAAATCGTCACCGTTACCGGCAGCAACAACGGAGAGGACACCAGAGCTGTAGGCAGCGTTGATAGCAGTGGTCCAGGTCTGAGAAGCGGGACCACCGAGAGACAGGTTGATGACGGAGCGAGCAGTGCGGCCCTTGGAGGTGATGTCGTTGACAGCCCAGTTGAAACCAGCGAGGATAGTAGAGGTAGAACCACTGTTACCAGTGAAGACCTTAACAGAGATGACGTTGGCCTATAGATAGTAAGTATAAAGTTCAGATGCTACCATATAATGTGGGGTTTACTTACGCGCTTGGCAACACCGTAGGTGGAGGAGGCAATGGTTCCAGCAACGTGGGTACCGTGGCCCAGGGTGTCGACGTGGGAACCACCGGCAGCGTTGTAACCGAGAGAAGCACGGCCACCGAAGTCCTGGTGGTTGACGTTGATGCCGCTGTCAACGACGTAACCGTAAGCACCGGCACCGGCAGTGGTGTCGTAGGTGTAGGTGCTGCCACCAGAGGTTCGGCGGGAGATGGAGGCAAGACCCCAGGGTGCGCCGCTCTGGGTGGTCAGAGCACGGTCAGTCAGCTCGGACTCGTCGTAGCTGAGGTACATAGTGTAGTCGGGCTCGACGAAAGCAACCTCGGGGCTCTTCTTGATCTCATCAATGGTAGCCTCGTCGAACTCGCCAGAGTAAGCGTTCCAGCTGCTGATGTTGAACTTCTTGTCAACACCAGAGGTGTCACGCTTGTTGAGGCTGCGACGGTGGACATCGCTGACCCAGTTCAAGTGAGCCTCAACCTTGGTCTCAGAAGCCTCGGGCTTGAGAGTGATGATGTACTTGTCAGGCACGGCAGTGAGCTCCTGTCGCTTCTCAGTGGGAGCGGCGAGGACGGCAGGGAGCAGAGCTCCAAGGCAGAGAGCGAGACGGCGGAAGCTAGTCATTTTGATGATTGAACTGGTTCTGAGCGAAAGTGGTTGAGCGAGAGTGTTGTGAGATGAGAAGAGGCTGTGGTGGATGAGGATGGTAAAGTCGAATATCGTGGTGATGTTCGAATGTATTTATACACCAAGTTGCAAGAATGATACTATACTCTTTGGACAATGAATATAGACCCAATCATTGCTATCATCAACTGCCTTTCTTGCGTGATAGCGTTGAAGTTGGAGATGTGGGAGGTCGAGAGCATTCAGCTTCCTAAACCGTCACGGCGGCCGAGCTGTCCGAGTAAGGCAAGTGATAATGGGATGAATAGTATTAAGCAAAAGTGCCTATGCCAAGACTGACTCGTCCGTAGTTAGCCTCCAAGTATCTTGGCCAAGTCCCTTGTAGGACCCTCTTACCCCACGGTCATCTACCGGCGCTTTCATTGGGACGTCCGATGAGGCTCATCGATGTGGCGAAAGTGATAGATTGATCTGTGATAAACCTTTATTTGGATACTTGGAGATAAACGTAGGTGATCTCCCGCTAGATGTGTCTATTTTCCAGGGATCGAAACGGCTGAAAACAGGGCTTGATCTGGATGTTTAGATTAGGGTAGTCAGATGGTAGATTTAGACGCGGGGTGGAATGCTGTCATCACATCTTATCACGTCTTGTCTGTCCAATCCTTCCCGTTGCCTTTTCTCCTAGCGAGTTTCGCGAGTAATCCGAGTATCGGAGCCTCGGAGTCCCCCGCTAACCGCTATCTCTGTCGGAGCAGTTGAACTTAATGGGAAAAGTGCATTTCTTTAATGGCCTCCCTTGAAGCGGGAGCATCCTCCATGTGTGGAAAACGTGTTGCCGATCTGGTCAGGGACCAATGATGATAACATCCTGCCTACGGATGGGATGAGAACGGAGATAGTGTTGCTGGTTGATCGACGGTAGCAAAGCCTCGTGTGACCCCTGACTCTCTTGCTGGCTTCAGCCTAACGTGCTCGCGTGATTCGGAGCACATTTCCAATAAAGGAATATGCTAAGGTTCTTATGTCTGAACTAGCAGTATGCTTGATTTATGCATGCGAGATACCTAGTCTAGCGTTGCGCAGTCTGACAGGGGTAAGGCTGACGTTCCGCGAATCACAGGAGGATGCTTGATCGCTATCTCGGCATCTGGTATTGTTGATTGTTTGCGATGTCGACCACTTTGAATATGCTTTGGAACTCCGTAACCTCCGGACGAGAGGTATAGCATATTCAAGTGTTTATATTGGAGCGCTAGATAAGCATGGGTCTCGCTGTCTCACGGTTTCCACCGAGCTTCTCAAATAAGATATAGGTGCGGGTACCTAACATGAGATCGTCGGGCCGGTAGTTCTTAGTGAGGTGGAAGATAGGCTCTAAACTCTAAAGGCCTCAACGCTATGACCGCCAAGTTCTAATCTAACGGTAGCTCGAATATGAATATCGATAGTGGTGCAGATCACTTAAGTAGTGTATTATGAGAAACACGATGGATTATTAGGGGGACAATGAGTCATGAATCTCATTTCATCTCTCGTCGTCTGGACTAACTATAGGAAGAGGCCTCTTGAATCTTGATGAACCAGCCCCTTGCTTCCGTCTTTTCCACAGATAGCCGACCCGCCTCTGAAGGCAGGTCTAGGGTCTGAAATATCTCAACCACTGATGACGAAATTCATCCCCTTGTCAGTCAAGACGGTATTGAATGCTTCCGTATAAGGTTGAAGTTAATATAAAGAACTGCAAATAAAGTTGGTGTGACATCCAAGATACTGTCTGAGCATTGGGACCTGCATAGAGGCTATGCAATACTACACACTTCCTGGGGTTCTGTAGCTGAAGTCTGCTTCATGTGAGACCACCTTCCTAAACCAAACACCAAGAATCTCGTATAGTCATCATTTCAGGAGGAGCGCCGAGGGGCAAAGATAATGCTGCAACGAGGGCGCCTTTACGGATGAATGATCGATAACGGATGAACTGACACAAATCACTTGCCTCAATTGTTTTAGTCCAATCTCACTTCATTCGTATATGCCTTCTACTTTGAGGATGCTTACCAAGCCTCTTTTAGTATCTCCGGAGGCGATATTGTTCCTTTCTGGTATGACTTGAGTCACGTTGACTGGTATTCCAACATAGAACTAGTAATATTATTTCAGTGTGGCAATTATCATTCCAAGTACGGTACCCAGGAATTGCAAAGATGTATCTTCTTAAGTCAATGAATCTTTTGCCTTGACGAAACTTGAAAAAGCCAACAAGAGACCAAAGATTCCTTCGCATTGGTAGAGATAATAATGATGTGATTTTAGAGGGACATTATCTCATCGCAGAAGTATGTGTTTTGCGTAAGCTTTCACTGAGCGCTGTCTGGTTTTCATAGTCATAAGATAATGAGTAAATCAAAGTCCTATTGGTCTCATTATTTTAATCAGTGTTTGATTCGATACGAAACTAGATAGGCTGTTCGAAAAACGGAAAACTTTCATCGTCATTAGAACAGATACTTTTGTCTTGGATTACGAACCATCCTTGTGTACTATTTTGATATATACAAATCACCTTAACTATACAAGATCTCAAAGGCGGGTCGGAATCGTGGAGGAATCACTCGAAATTTATCGCGTTTTGGTTCTCACCAACCATTTCGGCAAATATATATGGTTCATTTTTGATAATTCGTCACAACAACGTCAGCCTCGATGCAACTAAACAGCCAAACAATGCAAAACCGGAATTTCCGTTTCTTTGGCGACTAACAGAGCTAAATTTACGAAATCCATCCTTTTACAACTATTTGAAGTTGTTGATCTCTTTGCTATAGGGTAGCATCTTACTCAGATGTCAGAAAATGACGCTGCCAAATATGCTTGGCATATTGTGTCAGCTCCCAAAAACCTGCTGATACGTAAAACCTGCCATTACGTCACGAATCCCTTCCATCTTACATATGGATCGAAGTATGCTCCATTCAACAGAAGTGATGATAGTCCAGGACGAAATTTGACAAAATGCCGTCCCTCAATAGTTGGTATTGGCGCTTTCTTGAAAACTATGTCTATGCTGTGCCAGAGCCTCCTTCACGACAACGTACCAGACCCATGCAGGTTTTATGTGTGGGCCCGCCAAGGTCTGGGACTGAGTCACTTCAAACTGCACTGCTGAAACTCGGATACGATCACACGTATCATGGTTGGGATATCGTTTATGAGAACCCCCCTGCCGCTTCAAAGTGGGTTCGGCTGTGCCGAAAGAAGTAGGTCATTGTCCTTGGCTGCCTTATCTATTAGATCCCCTGTTGACTTTGTCTCAGATGGTTTGGACCTGTTGATGGTAATACGAACATCACCAAGGAGGACTTTGATGAAGTTCTTGGCCATTGTGTCGCCGTTACAGATGCAGCAGCATCCGTTTTTGCTGCCGAACTCATTGCTGCGTATCCTGACGCGAAAGTGATTCTCAACTATCGTAAAGACTTGGACGCATGGCATGAAAGTGCTATTAAAACCTTGCTTAGTGTCTGGGATAGTTGGTTGATCTTTGCGCTTTCTTGTCTCGGCAAGGAACTGTTCTGGGTGTGGCATGTTTATAGGCGCTTTCTGTGGCCTGGGCTATTCCGAGCTTTGGATGGCGACATTGACACGGGAATAGAGAGGAATGGGAAATGGGTCTACAAAGGTAAGATACGCAGTGAATTGCAGAGAGAAGCTGTTGACATTCATCTAGAACATTGCAATATGATCCGCGGCCTAGTCCCTAAGGAGAGACTCCTGGAATGGACTGTTCAAGATGGGTGGGAACCCCTGTGCAAGTTCCTGGATAAGCCAGTTCCAGATGAACCATTCCCTCATGTGAACAAGGCTACCGGATGGGATGATCGCGTAGCTGAAACGAGTAAGAGATACATGTGGAGTGCACTGCCAGGTGTGGCTATGGTAACCACTGTCACGATTGGGTTGGGAGCTGTGGCATACAAGGCCCTTCTTTGAGATATTTTGAACAGTCATCTATACGGCACACCAGAATATTTTTGTTATTTCATGTTTTGTTATGAATCATGTGCCAACGATCGGTATACATAGGTATTGTGTAATTGCTAGGCCTCTTTAAGATATCTACTTTCTTGTACAAACGAGAAGATTTATCTTATGTCGAATGAAACAGCCGAGATGGAATTTAGTGTCTAGTTTAATGTGATCTTACATAGTCAATGTCATATTTATCCCCAAAACCAGGCTTTCCACCGAGTGAGCCAAAGATATCTCCGATATAGTTCTCGGGAGTTACACCCGCCTCAAACCTGGTAGGCCACTCGTTCAAGATTCCCTCGATGACCTTGAGAGCTGTCAGATACAGGTTGCGAGTTGAAGGCCGCAAGCCTCCCTTGTCCATAACAAAGGGAAGCTGGTGAGGCTTATCTTCATGGCCACGATCGAAGTTTGAAGCAGACCGAATCAGTAAGATGCGTGAAAAGTCGACCTTCCCTTGAAGCGCCGCGTTCAAAAGTCCTGCTAAGAGTGCATTGTCCTCTTGTGCCGTCATGGTGTACTCGGCTTGTCCAGCAGTGTACACTTTGGCGACTCTCTCCATGGCTTCGGAGATACGATGGCCGTGCCAGAAAGTATTCGAGGATAGAACGTCGCCTTCAAGCACACTTGGCTCCTGCGTTGCTGCGTCGAAAATGTTTCCGGGTGAGTTCTTCCACAAAGCTCGGTGCTCAGCAGCCACTGGTGAATCTTGAAGCTTTACACCCTTTGCAATAGAAAAGGCATAGTCTCGAAGAGCACCGTTAAGCTCGAATACTTCAGATCCATGCACGATTCCTGGGAACTGATCGGGCTTATCGGCTCCCATGGGGACATATCCAGATCCCCATTCTGAAGGAACCTCTCTTGCATCGAACTCAAGCTGTGTGTCGACTTGAACAGCAAACCTGGCAAACGCTACAGAACCAATGGTGGCTCTCTTGGGATTGACACCCGCGATGCCAGTCAAGACAAAGTATGACTTTGTCAGATCGAAGACTGGTGATGTTAAGAGAGCGCTGATTGATAAGGATGCGTTTATCACTGTTATCAAGTTATTACATGTTCAGACTGGTTATTCCTGGATTCTTACAAGCTGTGCCAACAACCAAGAGTGCAACATCTCCGTCTTCAGTGACATGTACATCTTCGTAACCACGAGCCAGACCTGGGACGCGTATCCTTCGAGGAAATTGGAGAGTACTTGAGCGATCAAGCCAGTTCCTTGACTCTTCATAGAACTAATACTGGTTAGAAGGACACAACGTTCTGTGGCAGAATCTTTATACCATGGCAATCAAAAAGACTCTGGGCGAGATTCTCTCGCCTTGTGCCTGCGCGGCAGCGAGTCCTTGTTGATTTGACTGATGATCACCCATGGTTTCTTATTGCTTATAGTCAGACAAGTTGTAAAGATTGCTTTTTACTTTATTTTAGAAATTGGATTGAGGTAATTAACCAGGACAAAGTGACACCAACTGATGTCAAGCGGGGTTCAGGTGGCGTGACCCGTCACCAACTCTACGTTCTCTTATCTTCCATCTTGGCTTCCAGCCGGGGCCCACGATATCCCCCAAGTCGTGTCATCATGTCGAACGCCGAGATGTAGATTTGAGGGACGTCAGAGGGATGGATTCATATCCACACCACTAAATCGACGTTCGACTTGAAAACCAGTACCAGTACCATAGTCCTCCAGCAAGCAATATAGGGAATCCAAGAACAACTATATTGAAAATTTGTTGTTTTTGTTTCTGTCTTTGAATAGCCTGATGGTTACGGCGGAAGTCTTGTGCCACCGCGGAAAGTCGTTCTGCATTGGCAGCCAAATCTGCACCACCACGCCTCTCCAAAAGCTGTTCGATTAATGCAAACGAATCAATCTCTGTTTCTTTTCGGAGTTTTGAAGACACTGTGATTCCGTTCACCTTTGCGATATTGGCGAGATGGGTTTTTGCGTCTCGTGGCATGACAACGATTCAAACACTAATCCTGTGACAGTCCTTGGGCGTTGAACAGAGATTACAAGTACACGTGTATCAGTGGGAACGAAAGACGTTCACCGGTCATGGAATGGAACGAGAATGTAGATTTTCGTCTACAGATATGGCCCTGAGCGGCGTCAAAAAATATAACGCATTTCCCTATCTGCCTAGTCTCCAGCCAAGGCAGATTCGAGGTCAAGTCATCTCAGCTCGTCTGATTCGGGGAATGAAGAGAGATATCTGGCTTGTCCAATCACCAAGAGGAGCAATGCAACAAACATTTCTGAATTAAGCAAAGTCCTTGGTTAGTTGTGTCTTGTGTCTTGATGTTGGAGCAGCCAAAGGTGGCATTTGACAGAATGAAGAGGTAACGTTATTAGTGGTGGGGGTTTACCTGTGCCGAGCCGAGCCGACTGGATTTGTCAATTGAGAGATGACAATGACAGCTAGATTGAGTCACAAGCGGGGCAGTCAAGTTAATAAGCAGATACATAAACATAACTATTGTGAATTACCTCAACTTAAGTCACCTTCAAGATTTGTCCAAGTAACTCGCTTTCGATACCATGGCTTCAGAACTTAATGCTGGTTCCCTCTTCAACGTCGATGGTGTTGTCGCGGTAGTGACAGGCGGTGCTACTGGTTAGTCAATCATGAACATAGCAGCATCTAGTAAGCAGTATCTGGTTTATCTGACAGTTTCTCAGGTATTGGCCTCATGTTCGTGAAGGCCCTGCTCCAAAATGGTGCTTCCAAGGTATACATCGCCGGGCGAAGAAAGGAAAAGTTGGATGAAGTAGCCAGCTCATTGGGCGACAGGGTCGTTGGAGTTCAATGCGACGTCACCTCCAAGACTGACCTCCAGAATGCTGTGTCACAAATCGAGAAGGACGTTGGATACGTAAATCTACTCGCTTGTAACAGCGGTATTGGCGGTCCTCAGGTCAAGCCCATCACTCCCGAAACGTCCCTGGAGGAATGGGCAAAGTCCAACTTTGATACCGATTTCGATGCTTACGTGAACACGTTTGCCATCAACACTGCTTCGGTCTGGTACACCAGCATGGCTTTCCTCGGACTGCTGAAGAAGGGTAACGAGAAGGGGAATGTTGAACAGACATCGCAGATCATTGTTACCAGCTCTATTGCTGCCTTTAACAAGAAGGCCCCTGGTGGTTGGGCTTATGGACAATCCAAAGCTGGCGCTGTTCATGCAGCGAAGCAGCTTGCAGTCGCTCTGCCCCAGTGGAACATTCGGTGAGTCTTTTGTCCCCAATGGCGAGGTTAAAACTGACGGTGATAGTGCCAATTGTATCTGCCCAGGCTGTAAGTTCAAATTCCCTTTTTGACCTAGAAAGCACATTGCTCTGACATCTTGTTTGTAGTATTCCCAAGTGAAATGTCGGAACCAATTGTCAAGATGTACTCGGATGAATCTGGACAACCTGGTGAGATTCCGACGTCAATTGCGCCAATCCGGAGAATGGGAGATGAGAAGGACATGTCTGGAACGTTTCTCTATCTGGCATCGAGAGCAGGTGGATATTGCAATGGCGCAGTTATAGTGGTCGATGGAGGTCGCCTGGGCAACTTTCCTACCACGAATTAAATAACAAACTCTATGGAGGGATTCCGTCCAGTATTTGATGGGGTTTTCACGGTTTCTGAAGTCTAATACTGACTTTCCTCCAATATAATCAGTAGCTGAGGCTCACTGTTGATTGATAGAGTTCTATAGAACGGAGTCATTCCGAATGACTCAAAAGAGTAATCGCCGAGATGCATTGACAACTGAGTGAACCAAAGTCCCAAACTTACAGTGTAGGACTACCTAGGTAGGTACTAAGTTAGTGGATGCAGAGTAGTTGATAGGTGCAATATTCGAATGCCAGCAAAGCAAAACTATAGCTATCGTTATCGTGCAATTGCTGCCTTGTCAAGTCCATGCGTGCATCTGCAATGCAATGCATCTTTAGCTTTGCGTATCTGAAACAATCTCTAGTTTACTGAGGATTAATTGGTTCATTGAGGTTGAGCGCTGATGTGAGATTGAGCTGGCGCTCGGCAGCTAGCATTAGCGCGGCCGCCCGCTAGGCTTCGCCACTGCTGCCTATTTCACAGGCACTCACAGCCCTGTGGATGGATCAGATTCTAGGGTCTCTCACCGTCTGTGCTTAGGTTACACTCTGTAAGGCGAGTGACTCAGCCCGGAAAAGAGGCTTGGTAGGATTCATGATGCGAGAGAGCAAGGGACGACTCAACAGAAGGCCTCATTGTTCTCAGGCAGGCAGTTCTAAATGTCAAATGTAGTATAAGTAAGACATCCCCAGAGAGTACTCACAATTCTAATCATCATCTCCCCACCACACACCATCACATCTATCAGCAACAATGGCTCGCACAGCTGCACAAGCAACAAAGGCTAGACGTGCCAACCGTCGCGACAACAATACACGCCATCACAAAGAGAGCGATGCGGAATACATGACTCTCAAGAGAGAAGCAGAGCGACGAGAACGCATCCTTTCTGATCAACGTCGAACTGCCTCCAAATGGCGACCCAAGATCCCACAAGTCCGAAAGGTCAACTTTGAGAACTTCAAGAACAGATATCAGGATATCGACCAACCTGACTATGCCATCGATGTTCTCATGTCGGGTCCTGGTACCCAGGCTCAGATCCGTCGCGAGCATGGTCTCCGAAGACGTGAGGAGCTGGCTCGCCTACGCATGAACTGGCTCAACTACCCCAGCCTTGGACTTCTCGAGGGGCCTCAGAAGAAAAAGGTCGATGCTTATGAGAAGGCCAGGAAGGACAAGAAGGGCGACTCTGTCCCTTCCTCTGATGCCGACATCCAGCGTATCCGTATCCAGTCACAGCCTATTCTTGGTCACTTGACCGCTCTCATGAACGACACAGAGAAGCGATCTGCTCCTCGAACCTTTATGCGCCCCTTCAAGGCCCTCGTTCACTTCCAGCCCAAGATGCGAGAGATTCTCAACACGCTCGAGGAAAAGTGGGCTGACTTTGAGGATGTTGCGAGTGAGAGCTCCGAGGCAGTAGAGCTTGATGTCGCAGACGTCGAGGCTGACGTGATTGATGTCAAAGCCGACGGCGAAGCTGATGGCGATGCCGAAGATAAGGATGATACAGAGTCTCTCCTGTCCGTTGACTCTAACGAGGATGAGGACTACGATAATCTCATGGACAGCCCCGAGGCTCTCCGCGACATGCGCTGCTACGTCAACTTCATCGACAAGGAAGTCCTTCCTCTCTACAACCGCTTCGATGACTCAACCGTCGACCGTGTCAAGTTTGACGACCTCTGGGCCCTGTTCCGCAACGGCGATCTCATCTACATGCCTGCCTCTGGCGAGACCGGCGGCCGATACCACGAAGTGTGGCGCGTTTACAGGACTCGCAGCCCAGAGCCTGAGACCTCTTATCCCACATCTGGCTGGGACTTCTTCGCCGATGAGCAGCAGATCGATGAGAACTCCAAGTTCAAGATCTCTGCTTACTACATTGATCATGACGGAAACCACTTCGGCGCCGTGCGCCGCACATTCGAGATCGAGTCGTTTGTAGGAGAGCGGTCTATCGAGTCCCTCGAAGTCTTCCCTATCCGCTACCGCCATGACCACAAGCAACTGCTGGCGACACTGAAGGATCAGGGTCGACAGTTCGTCAACTTCATCGACGACCGCCATCAACAGTACAGTGCATGGACCCTGACAAGGAACCCTCCCTCCAAGGGCACCGAGCCCGATGACGAGATCCTCGAGAATGAGAGTTATGAGAAGATGCGCCATCCTGAGTTCGTGGAGAGTGATGTAATTGTCGATCTCACAGAGGCCTATCAGAAGATGCCAGACTGGCGACCTCGCTTCCACAGACTCACTATCAACAAGTCTTCGCGGTGCGAGATCAAGGATGATGAAATGCCTATCCAACACTGGTTCAACGGTGCACGACACACCTTGGCTTACTCGCAAAACGAGATCATCCAGAACGCCGATGGTGTTGAGGCTCGCCAGCGAAGGGACAACCTCGCTGTCGATGCTTTCCTTCGAGCTCGTGTCAAGGGAAGCCGAACCTTTGAGACCAACCCCAAGGCTCTCGAGCTTCGCGACGAGGACCTCATTCTTCTCCCCAAGCGCATGTTCGCATACGCCCTGCGCGAGCGTCGCTTCCTGCCCATTGACCTCAACCTTCTCAAGCCTGTGCGACGTGAGCCTGGTGTCTTTGAGAACCTTCGCATCCAGAGCGACTACAAGGATGTTGTTCGTGGTCTGGTCATGTCTCACTTCCAGAAAAAGGTTCTCGAACGCAAGTATGCAGATGTCGCTACTGAGGGACCTAGCCAGGATCTGATCCAAGGAAAGGGTCGAGGTCTAGTGGTTCTTCTGCACGGTGTTCCTGGTGTTGGTAAGACTGCTACAGCAGAGGCTGTCGCAATGGAGAACCGCAAGCCTCTGTTTGTCATTACTTGTGGTGACCTCGGTCTCACCCCCCACGCCGTTGAGAGTGCTCTCAAGAACGTTTTCCGCCTCGCTCATCTCTGGGATTGTGTCCTTTTGCTTGATGAGGCCGATGTGTTCCTGACCCAGCGATCCAAGCAGGACATGAAGCGTAATGCTCTTGTCTCAGTTTTCCTACGAGTCCTCGAATACTACAATGGTCTCCTCTTCCTTACCACCAACAGAGTTGGCACTATCGACGAGGCCTTCAAGTCTCGTATCCACCTATCTCTCTACTACCCTCCTCTGGACAAGACTCAGACACGCGACATCTTCCGCCTTAACATCGGTAAGCTCAAGAAGATTGAAGCTGAACGTCAACGCATGACGGGCGAGCCTGCGCTGGTGATCAAGGAGAACGAGATCATCGAGTTCGCCTCTAAGCATTACGAGGAGCTTGCCAGGTCAACTGGCTGCTGGAATGGACGACAGATCCGAAGCGCATTCCAGATTGCTTCCAGTCTTGCAATCCATAACCACGCGACGCAGGCTGAGCTTGCGCTGTCTCGTGGCCAGAGCCCTCCTGCGGCACCTGTTCTGGATAGAACTTGGTTCGAGAAGGTGCAGATGTCAACGCAAAGCTTTGACAGGCACATGAAGAAGGAGGCTGGCAGTTATGATAACGATATGCCTCTTCGAAGCACATTCCAGGAGAGCAACTTTGACTAAGGAAGTGCAATTGGAACGGACATGTGTTGGGATTTTGGAGCAATATGTGGGTTCATGGTTTGATCTTTTTAGGGAACAATAACTCAGGTAGTTATCGGCTAGTTTATCCGCTATGACATTAAATACGACGCTTTACAAGAGTACATTCGAGATTCAGTGGTAACATTCGTGCATGAGTAAAGAGTCAAGATATGGCGATCAGACCATTCCACGCTGGAAGAAGTTTCGGATACCACGTCGGCAAAGTTAACATTGCTGGTCTTGGGCAAAGCTTCATCCTTCGGGGGATTTTTGTCTCTCCACGCTCCAAATTACAGGGGTTTCTCATGCATTTGGGCAATTTAATGCAATGATCTACAGTGATGCGGGGTGTTTTGCACTGGAAATAGCACCATGAGTCTCGTGCTGCTGACCTTGTAGACGTCATAAGGTTAAGCTCTGCGTTAGGATGCTTGTTTGGTATGCGGGGAAGGAAACGCTCAGAGCATTACAAAAGGGACGGGTGGTCGCTCTCGCTCATTCGGTAGTCTCTTGAGGGTTGTGTAGCTCTCATCTGTAATCATGATTTGGTCAAAGGTTACCTTCTTCGCGGGACTTTGTTCATTGTCTCTCGTCTCTGCACAGACAAAGTACGAGGTCCAGAAGCCTCCACTTGATACAGACTGGACTTACAAGGTTGGCACTAACCCATGGCCGGAACATCCACGGCCACTGCTCAAGCGCGAGGCGTGGAAGAGCCTCAACGGTATATGGACATGGAGAGGCGGTGGTGAATTGACTGATCCTCCCGAGGGACCTCTAGACCGTGAGGTCTTGGTCCCAGCTTGTATTGAAAGCGCCTTGTCGGGACTGCAGATCCTCGATCAGCGGGACTTCTGGTACCAGCGATCATTCGAGGTACCAGAGGAGTGGAAAGACCAGACTGTGTTAATCCATTTCGAGGCTGTGGACTACAACTCGACTGTTTTTGTGAATGGCGAAGAGAAGATGAACCATATCGGTGGGTACGATAGATTCACCATTGACATTACTGATGACATCGAGGTCGGGGAGTCGAACGAATTGTAAGTCATCTTATAAGTCTACGTTGTCTGAAAGTCCTCTAATGCACATGTAGACTTGTCTTTGTGAGTGATCCGACGGATGATCAGGTCATTCCCATTGGCAAACAGACCTTACGTCCTAGTCACATCTTCTATCGCTCTTGTTCCGGTATCTGGCAGCAAGTCTGGCTTGAGGCTGTTCCCAAAGAAAACTACATCACTGAACTTGATGTAGCAGCTGGTGCAGACGGCAGAGGCGAGTAATGTCTCTGCTCCATTAAACACATTAGTGCTTACACTCTCTCAGTTGCGGTCACGGTCCATACGTCAGGAAAGTCAAGCACGCCCGTTCAAGTCACCGTAGAAGGAGAAGACGGTAAGAATGTCGCTTCTCACAATGGAACTACAGACGAGGAGTTCAGTTTCACGGCAAAGTCACCCAAACTGTGGTGGCCCGATTCACCTAGTCTTTACAACCTGACCGTGACACTCAGCAGTGGGGATGAGGTGCACAGCTACACCGGCTTTCGAACTATATCCAAAGGCAAAGTAGAGAACGTCACACGACCGTTGCTCAATGGAGAGTTTGTGTTCCAATTTGGTACTCTCGATCAGGGATTCTGGCCGGATGGTTTGTATACGCCGCCGAATCGAGAGGCGATGATTTCGGACTTGAAGTTGTTGAAGAAGTTTGGCTTCAACATGGTGAGGAAGCATGTGAGTTTCCGTACGATCAATCCTTGAAATCTTCACTGACTGTGTCAGATCAAATATGAGCCTCATCTATTTTATCAAGCTTGTGATGAGCTCGGTCTTCTCGTCATCCAAGACATGCCAAGTCTACCAGCAGACGGCAACCGCAAACCCAATGATGCAGAGCAAGCCGAGTTCAAGCGACAGCTTGAGATTCTAGTCAACCAACACAAGAGCTATCCCTCCATTACAACTTGGGTAAGCTTAACGCGCAATCGGTCGCAATATTTGGGCATTTCACTTACATCGACAGGTCATCTACAATGAAGGATGGGGTCAGCGAGACGGTTCGCCTGAGGAGGACCTAACACAACTTGTTCGCAAGCTCGATAAGTCACGACTCATCAACTCTGTTAGCGGATGGGACGACCACGGTTATGGCGACTTCCATGTAAGTCAATCATTAAGAAGTAAAAAACATGACTGATATAATCCAGGATAATCACAACTACGCTGCGCCTCAGTGTGGTACACCTTTCTACTCCCGACCCAAAACACCATATGATCCTGAACGAATTGGTATCGCTGGTGAATACGGCGGTATCGGCCATAACGTCTCAATTGAACAGTAAGAGCATCTTCATTCTTTCTCTTTTCATACCTCTCTAACCTCATCTCAGTCTCTGGAACGTCAAACAAGCCATCGACAGTATCCCTGAAACATATGAGATCAACAAAGACCTCGATTCGTACAACTATCGATCTGGTGTCTTGTTTCGAGATATTCGTGAGCAAACACAGCGCTTCGCTTGCAGTGGCGCTGTGTACACCCAGACCAGCGACGTCGAGGGTGAAGTCAATGGTTTGATCACGTATGATCGTCGCTTCGTCAGACCGGATGTTGAGAAGTGGCAGAGTGAGATTGCAAGCGTGTACAAGGCTGCTGCTTCGAGAGGTGGAAAGGAGTGGGACGACGATGGGAAGGGAGGCTCTGGGTCTTTGCTAGACCTTTAGTATATGCTCATACTCTTTTTATCCCAATTAAATACATTCCTTTTTTATTCTCAGGCATCAAGTAAAAGGCATTGATTGTGCCGTATCCCCGTTTCGGAAATTCTTGAGCATCGGTCGCCAACACTCTTGAAGAGCCTCCGGTCGCAAAACTTCAGTTTTACAAAAGCCCAAAGTATTTTGATGTAAAATGACACTATGAAGATGGGACATTAAGCTAAAAGCAAACGCAAATGAACAAATTGCCAAGTATTTGCTGGTCACGAGATCAACAAGCAAGGCATCCCTCAACCTCGCCACTGAAGCAACGTACGTCAGCCGCCTAAAAGCTCAATCATTCTCCATTCACCCTTTCAACTACCACAATAACAACATTATTCTACAAACATCAAGTACAGATACGTAAACAGCACAAAATGGTGTCAAGCAACAGCGCCGAAAAGCCTACGAGCAACGATGAGCGACCCATCACGACAGGTAAGACCTCTCTTTCTACCTGTTCTATCCACCAGGCTAATCGCCACAGCAGGAACCGACAAAGATGATGGCTGGGAAATCGTAAATGAAAACGACAGCCGGCTGTCAGAACATCAAGTCAAGAAAGAGAACGATTTGGAGAAGGGCACTAAAGAGTCCCCGAAAGACATGACTGACGAGGAACGTAAGAGAGGATTGACAAAGGCGAAGTGGGAGGGCATGCAACAGCAGGCAGGCGGGGTATACCCTCACCGAGAGGTCAAAGTCCCAAGCTATCCGAAATTTCTTGGGGATTGGTAACATGCAAAGAAAAGTACTTGCTGGACTGTTGGGCAAGTGGTTGCACGCAGTTGAAGAGTCCTAAGCAAAGTTCATGGGGGATAGTGCATCAATCAGAAGACATCGTGTTCACAAAAGGACAATCCAGGACATAGAGATATCGGGTAGATCATAATAAACAACTTGTACAAATGCTTCTGGCAATTGCCATCTATCTTATACCCAATCCATCCTTTCTTAACGCCAAAAAAGATATAAACCAACCGTCCAACGCCAAACAATGATATACAAGTCAAAAACATTAAGGAGGCGTCAAGGGGAGCTTTTCCTTGAGCTTGAATTCCGCGTATGGCCCAAAACGCCATCGCTTGCTATTCTCCTCCGCCCACCAGCGAGCTATAGAAGCCCCTTCCTGTACCCAATTTTCGACTGCGTGTATCTCCGCGTGTGACAAGACCTGTTGTCTGTGAAGCTCATGTCTGATACTGTCGATGAAGGAGCCAAACTCGAAGCCTTGGATTGAATACTCTTCGCGTGGATCGTGGGTGAGGTTGGTGAAGCGCCATTCAACGTTGTCGATTAGAGGTATAACGAGATGACGGTCGGGATAGCGGGCGTCACGACCAGTCATCATAGCGCGACCGGGGTTGACGATTGTGAATTGCCAATTACCCTGACCGGTCGTTTCGTTCTGGTTTATCTGTGGACGAATGAGGGACTGTCCCTCGTAATTGCGCACCAAGTCAGAGGCAACCTGTTGGCTGCCGTTGTTTAAAGAGCCCGTCTCGAGAAGGATGTCAAGGATTGTGGGTAAGATCTGCGACGAGTGTACCGCATCGTGGACGTCAAATGCTGGTAGCAATGGATGCGAAAGCACCAAGGGAACATGGTCGACGCCAATATTCGGATTGTAATATGGGGAAACGATGCCATTTTCAGGCATTGAAAGACCATGGTCGCCGACGAATACCATCAAGGTCTCGTTGGCAACGCCTTGCTCATCCAGCAGGTTAAGAACCTTGCGCAGCCACTTATCGTCGTAACCTTCGGTATTGATGTAGTGTGATAGCATATCGAGACCGTTCGCGACCGGGATGTACTCCTCCCTCTCGGGCATCTTGAAAGCGTGATGGCTTGTGCTGGTGATGTGCGAAAGGAAAACGCGCTCGTTCTTCTCCTTTGCCGAAACAAAAGCATCACGGATATAATCTTCGAGGGGATCCTCCTCGAAAGCGAAGGCATTAATGTTGGGCAGCGTAACACGACCGTGAGTCGCATTATCCGACTGTAGATACTCTCGATTGATGATGTGTTCGTCAGGGAATCCGATGCCAGCTATCATTTCGTATTGCTTGTCGAACGCCATCGTGGAGGCCTGGTAGAAGTAGGATTGCCATTGTGAACCATTATAGGCATGTGATTCGTCGCCTTCGGAAGGGCTCACCTGGTTCATGGCATTGAAGATTTGTGGCAGACACGGTTGGTATAGGTGGTGTTTGTAATCGAGATTAAAGTCTGCCATGAGTGGTGAAACACCACAAAGTGTGCCTTCTAAGCTCTTGAGTGTATATGTCGCTGTCGTGTGGGCGTTAGTGAAGCGAACGCCGCCACGCTTCACTTGGTCCGACTTGAGGTGGCTGAAGCCGTCATCGTAGTCGCCGGTGATGAAATTCGCAGTCGGGGTAAGGGTTGCGAGTCGACGCATTGCGTCTGGCGGAAGGCCATCCTCACCGTAGCTTTCGACTAATGTATCCCACACCACGGTGTCCTTTTTGAGAGGGAAGACATCATTGCGGGTGCTTTCGAGGAAGAACAGGAGAACGTGTCGGATCGGTACATCTTGCAGCTTGTTTTGTAGTTCGGAAATGACATTTTGGTCGAGGTTTGAGATTTTCAAGGGATCTGCGTCTGCGTTGTAATGGTCTTTGCCATCATACCAGTCCTCAAAGCCAGGCAACTTGTTATCCTCAGGCAGCCATTCCATGTTTGGCGGCATGCTCAGAGCTGACTTCTTGTCCCATGACCGGTGAATGCCGACGTCTAGCATCTGGGGCAGATCTTGTAGCACAGGCGACGAGGCTGAAAGGTCGACAAAAGGCATCAGTGCGGGTGTCCAAGAAAGGAAGATGAGCGATCGGTCTATCGGTCGTTCATATGATGCATAAATGAGCATGAGGACAATGCCTGTAACGATTGTGTAGATGATCATGTTGGTGACCACCTTGCACGCAAAACGCGGCACCGACCGTCGTATTTCGGCATCGAACTCGATTATGTCGTCGTACTCGTCACTTGTTCGTTTGACTTGGTCCTCGATGTCTATCTGTGGCACTTGGGAGTAATTGCTTTGGCGCAGGATGTGTCGGCGGAATAGGTGCCATGACGTAGCAAAGGGCCAATTGACGACGTCGGCAAAGTATCCATATAGACTATAGCACATGTTCTGGAGCAGCCATGCCGAGACAAAGGTGGCGCAAAGGACCATAACGAACGACAGACTTCCCGAGAGTATTAGGGCTCGCGACGAGGGATCGGTAGGGAGGGAAACGTTTCGGAGATGGATTTCGGAGCCGGCGGCGAGGTAGAAGGAGACGAAGATGATGCTGAAGGCGGCATTGTAGAACATGAACAGGCCATTACAGAGGGTTATTAGGAAGCGCAGGAGGAAGGGTAGGCCGGTGACCCAGTGATCGAGAAGTAATCGGATGAAGGTGAGGACAGCGATGTCCTGGGCGACGAAGGAATAGCCCCATTCTCTCAGGAATATGGGATGAACGGCTGTGTGGTGGTCGTGGATGTGAATGATCTTGGCACTCCACACAGCCAAGGCTGTGAAGGTGAAGAAGAATCGACGGTTGGCGAAGCGCAAGACGACGGCGGACAGCCAGCGTGCCACGGCCTTGGCAGGCGCGGGTATATTCATTGTGAATTAAAGGGTGTACTGTAGAAGAAGAGGAGGAAGAGAAGAAGAAATGAGCCCGCCGAAACAAGGACGGCGAGAGCAACAGCGCGACAGTCGCAGGACTGTTGGCGGCTTCCTTTGGCGCAAAGGCCCAGGTAAACTGCGAGAAAATTACCCAGTTGGCGGTCGCAAACCAGTGCAAAACATGACAGACAGTCCAAAAAGGGGCCCGGGGGGTTTTCGGTTCGGTTCTCGTAAAACAAGCTTTGGCATAAGCAATAATGCCAAGAGGTTGAAAGGATTTAAGATGGAAGTAAATAAAAAAAGGGAAGCGTTCTATAATCACGGATTCCGTAGAGAAAGATGAAACAGAAACAGGGCCCACGTAAGCTTTAAGCATCCATGCAATTACACTTTCTAGTCAAAAAAGAGGCGCTGTCATGCCCTATTTTACGTTATTTCCATTGCCTGGACGGCATTGAAGATCAATTTGGGTGCCTGTTACTGGCGGGGTGCAGTAGATTGAAGGAAGCCTCGTTTCCTGACTCCGGGTTATTCAGGGGTCTGGATCCGCTATGACGGACTGAGGAAGACGATGATTGGGGGTAACTGATCATTCTTCCAGGGGCTGAGCGACGCCAAAGAGGGGCACGAAGCCACCTCAGTCTAGAAACTGAGCCTAGAATGCGCCCGAAGCGGTACCTAGCTCTAGCTTTTCTAGTGAGGAATGTGTTGATTCAGCCTTATACCTTTTATTCCCTCGACAAGAACAGAATAGAAAAGAGTGATACAAATCTTGACTTTATTAATCAGTTAGTTGCGACTGTTGTCTCTCCTGAGTCTACCGTGGAAGCAAACGATGATCTTCTCCACTGCAACATCACGAAACAAGCATTAGTACAAGCGGTTCCGTCATGTGCGCATGCATCTCTTTGTCAAGAACTGACTCGATGGAATCGGTGACAACCACATCAGGCTGTTGCCGAACATACATCTTTTTCCATTGTAATAAACACAAATTACAACCAATGAATGTGCCGCTCTTATCAGATCATACATATGTACTTTCGAGCACTGCCCCAGTTCCTCAAACCTTCTGCACTGGCTTTTGACTCCGCCCCCAAATTTGAGAGTGTCGTGTGTCTGCCAATGGTAGTCAATATGTCGTAAAGAGTTATGGGTCTCTGTTGACTCCTGGCTTTGCTAATGGATACATTGACACTCGGCGGATGGTGCCCAGTCGGAAAGTATTTCTTATCATCAGCCATTCCAATAGAATGGAATTATCTTTCCATCACAAGATTGTCCTTTTACGTACTATCAAGTGGCAAGTAATGCTGTGTAAAATATATTTTCACATGATGGACTCTAGGGAAGTTGATTGGAAGACTTCAAGCGCATGGCGTTGGTGGTGGTTCAAGCATGCTGGGTCAGGAGTAATTGGTCCGCCAGCAAATCGACATCTCATACACAGTTTTAGAAAAAACAATTGTCAACGCTCAAAAGTGGTTGGTAGGGTATGTGCTGCTCAACATGATCAATTTCGATATACGCCTCTGACGCTGTCAAAGTCATCATAAATGCGAGAAATGGCCCACAGACACCACGGCTTTCCAGATGCGCGACAGGAGCTCCAGGGACTTGTAGGCAGATGGGTGTAGGGTAAACTCCAACTCGGCGATTGCCTACAATGCTCTACGCAAGTGACGTTCCTGACTTTATGATACTGAGAAAAAGACGGGGGGAAGAAAGCTCAATCAGTTACTCGAGAAAATTTAAGGTTTTTTTTGGATGAACCGCATGCAAATGATGAATATCCTCCAAAAAGAAATGTTATGTTCTGCGTTTTCAGATGTGACAGTCTGAAGCCTGGCGGGTTTCTAGCCGATGCCGCCAATATGCAATTATCCCCCATCCAACTCACGTTTATCTCACTCCCTAAAGATGTTGCTGACCACTGACACCAAGACACAAACATCATGGACAAAAAATCATATTTTTTACTTACGCATACCCAAGAACTAATCAAGTAACATCCCCCCCATCTATTAGTCGATAATACCAGAAACTGACAAGATCCAGTTCAAGCAAACCAAAGATTCCTCGCACAAGTACAAGCAAAGTCAGAACCGGTTGCATCACTTGTAAAAAGCGTCACGTCAAATGTGACGAAGCAAAACCTCAGTGCGGTAACTGCACTAGAAATCGACGAAAATGTGAAGGCTATGTCATCACAACCAAGAAAAGAAATGTATCGCCTCCCCAAATTCGATGGGACTCGAAACAAATTACTCACGCCGCACCTTTGAAGGCGCAGCTGCATCTCGTCCACGACTGGCTGGACTTTAGAGAAGCTGATAGTGTCATCTACTTCGATGAGTTTGTTGGAGTTGTGCAGAGTCCATGGATTGCTGCTGGCTTCAATAATGATTTATGGGCTGTGACGTTACCACAGGTCGCTCGCACAAACGACGTTGTGCGTCACGCTGCTATTGCTATTGGGGCTTTGAGCAGGTGGCTTGCCAAGCATGGCCATGGGTCACTACGATCATCATACACTATCGGAAATGAATCTGTACAGAATGACCCAGATTATCGGAATGCTGTTGCTCATTACTGCCATGCTTTAAGGTTACAAAGTCAACAGCCCTGTATGCAAGATGCAGTATTTCTTTCAATCCTGTTCCTTTGTTTCGAGACGCTGCGCGGCAACACCAAAGCCGCTCTGGACCACATAAATCATGGCTTGGCCATGCTACTTGCCTTGGTGACGGACCCGGATTCACGACTGATGACATCCATAGCTCCAAATCCGAAGCCTCTCATCGCAGTGGTGGCAGACATCTTCACCCACTTACTGCCTCAAATTAGATTGATTCTAAGAGGAAGTGTTGGACAGAGTCCAGCAGTCCCCAACTTTGCAAGAGGCCTACGGGCCAAACGGGAGACAGTCGAGTCCTTCATGAGGCTCATTGGTGACTTGCCCCGACCTTATCGTCCCACCGACAAGCTCCCACTTGTTCTCGACAGTCTGGATGAATTTGAGAGATATTGGATGACAGGGCGAAACGAAAAACTTGCTGTGGCCCCTCTTCTGATGGAAGCAGTGCACAAGTCTGGTGCTTTGCAGTCGACGGATCCTGGCATGATGTCGGAATTATGGAGGCAAATCATGGCCGACCCTCGCATTCAAGAGATTTGTGAAGCTTCCACGAAAGAACTACAGGCCCTTGAAGCTGCCTTTATGCCACTGTTCAATCGTGCCATAATGTCTGACCCTGGATCAGCTGAATACATGCGGGCCATTCATTTGCGCCTACACTATCTGGGTACGTGTACCTTTGAGGATCTCACACACTTCCACGACCCAACACCAGTTCAGGCCAAGACGCCGCTGTTTCGAGAGTATATATCCCTGGCAGATATAAGTTTACGCACAGCAAAGGAAGGCCTGAAGAGCCCAGCGCACCACCTGTCTCTACAGTGCAGTCTAGCTTCACACTTGTTCCTCATCTCTATATTCTGCCGCGATGCTCTACTACGGGACGAAGCCACGCGGATGCTGAAAGACTACCCTGGGCAAGATGGTATATGGAATGCGCGCTCGCTGTATGTGTTGGCTCTCAGGAACAGAAGCGTGGAGCGCATCAATGCTTCAGATGGTACACTTTTAGAGCAATGGCGTCGTCTTTTACGCCGAGAGTATTTGTTCGAAGAAGGCGGCCAGCGTATTGTGTTCTGCTTTCTGGATAAAGACCCAGTGGATGGGGAGTGGGGGTTAGTGGAAGAGACTGCTGAAGTTAAGGGTGATCTGGATGCAGTTCAGTGGCACAGAAGGCCTCTGTCAGCAGCTGGGAAACCTTTGATGGGGGATGTGATAACGCTTTGGCCAGAACTGATGGAGTAAAGGAGGCGACCGAATTGAACTGGTAGCCAAGATGGTGCGGCTGAAAGATGAAGTGCGCATATCAGCAGTATCAATCTCATCTCTTGATTTCTGACAGTGTCAGATGTTGATGTTCGATTGGATGCTGGGATAAAACAGAGTCTCCACTCTGAAAGATGCGAGAAAAGTGGAACTCGTAAACAGCCAAAAACGGTAATCGTCTTTACGAGCCGTGCGCAAG
This sequence comes from Fusarium sporotrichioides, assembly GCA_019054645.1. Taxonomy (NCBI): domain Eukaryota; kingdom Fungi; phylum Ascomycota; class Sordariomycetes; order Hypocreales; family Nectriaceae; genus Fusarium; species Fusarium sporotrichioides. The sequence continues at coordinate 4,166,748 of JAHKNS010000002.1, read as the reverse complement.
AGAGGATGATGAAGAGATAGACGGAGAGCACAAAGTCAAGATGTGAGATTACAAGAGGCCCGTAAAGTCTCGGGTTTTGACCGTTGTTACTTCTCTCAATAAACCACTGGATACCTTCATTTCTATTGCGCCGGTTTTCTTTACAATTTATTATTGCTTTTGGCCGTGACCTACTCCTTCGTTGCGCCTCTCACTGACACCTCAGATCGGTGGTCCTACGCCTACTTACTGCTGCCTCATTTAGGCTCAGCAACCACCTTGGTAACATACCATTTCATTATTCTTCTACTTATAGTTTACAATAGACTCTAACATGTTGCCAAGTTAGACCGAAATAACCCTACCCTGCCTCCCAAATGGCTGCCGATACGAACCCTCGCAATGACAACGACGGAGGGCAAGAGAAACCCCCTTCTGTGACTGAAAACAACGAGCGACCGCAAAGAACCCCCAAAGTATCCGACTACCTTCGAGTGTTCAACTATGCCACAAAATGGGACTTTTTCATCTATGCTCTAGCCTCAGTCGCTTCTATCGGTGCTGGAATCACCATACCTCTGATGAACATCATCTTTGGTCAACTCGTCGATCAGTTCACAGAGTTCTCCCAACCCGGCGCTGGAATCTCTACTGGAGGCTTTCGAGACATTTTGGACAAACAAGTTCTGTACATCGTCGGCCTCTTCATCGGTCGCTGGGGCCTCAACACCATCAACAAGTACTGCTTTCGTATGATTGGTATCCGCTTGTCATCTGCCATTCGTCTTCATTATCTTGAATCCCTATTCTCTCAGTCTGTCCACATTATTGACTCGATGCCAGCTGGTGCACCAGCGACTGCCATCACCTCGACGTCGAATACCCTCCAAGTTGGCATCTCAGAGCGCTTAGGGACCTTCTTGGAGTTCAACGGTACAATTTGGGCCTCGATCATCGTCGCCTTCGTTTGGAGCTGGGATATCACTCTGGTCACGGCAAGCTTAATACTCTACATGGCTACTGCTATGTCAATCACGATGCCAATCTTGGTCAAGGGCCAGACTGCGACTGGAACCGCAGATGCTCAAGGTACAGCTATCGCGAGCGAATCATTACAGGGCATCCGTCTTGTCACAGCATGTGGCGCCCAGTCTCGTGTCATGTCTCGATATCAGGAATGGGTCCGAAAAGCTATGATAGAAGGCCAAAAGATTGCACCCTTCACTGGCTTGCATCTTGCCCTGATAGTAAGTCAATCTCAACATCCTCCCCACAACACCCGCAATGCTGATGGGCAATAGTTCTTTGGTGTCTTTGGCGCGTTTGGCCTGTCCTTCTGGTATGGTACCAAGCGATACATTGACGGTGCGATTGACAACCCTGGTGTTATCATCATTGTACTCATGTCGGTCATGTTAATCATTACCTCCTTGGAGCGCGTCGCAACGCCTCTTATGGCTATCAGTAAAGCTATGGTCGCCGCCTGCGAGTTCTTTACTGTTATTGATGCTCCAGTACCTATTTCTGGCTCCTTGAAGCCAGATATCACATTATGCGACATTGTCTTTGATGGTGTTACCTTTGAGTACCCAAGCCGTCCAGGTGTTTGTGTCCTCAATGATTTGGATCTTTGCATCCGCTCTGGGAAAAACACGGCCATTGTCGGACCATCAGGGTCTGGTAAAAGCACCATTGTCGGGCTGCTGGAGCGTTGGTACTCTCTGAAACAACATCACGTCCTCCCTCAGGTCGTTCAAGCGGCACCGAAGCAAAAGGCTGATGAAAGCAACAAAGGTATATCTGAAGAGACGACTGAAGTTTCTGGCAATGTGACACTAGCTGGTACTATCAAAATCTCGGGTCACAGTATTGAGGATCTTGATCTCAAGTGGTGGCGATCGCAAATTGGACTGGTCCAGCAGGAGCCTTTTCTCTTTAACGACACCATCTTCAACAACGTCGCTCATGGTCTCATCGGTTCCTTGTGGCAGGACGAGCCCGAGGTGAAGAAGCGGGCACTTGTAAGCCAAGCATGCAAGGAAGCATACGCAGAAGAATTCATCAATCGGCTCCCCGATGTAAGTCACGTTCCTTCCCGTGCCGCAGAACACCAACACTAACAACCACGGCCAGGGATATGACACTCGTGTTGGCGATGGTGGAGCGAAGCTCTCAGGCGGCCAGAAGCAACGTCTCGCGATCGCCAGAAGTATCATCAAGCAACCCCGTATCATCATCCTGGATGAGGCCACCAGTGCAATCGACGCGAAGAGTGAAAAGATCGTACAAGCCGCTCTCGATAGAGTGACCCAGGGCCGCACAACCATCACCATTGCCCATCGCCTCTCTACAATCAAGAAGGCGGACAACATCGTTGTCCTCCAGAAAGGACGAGTTGTTGAGCAGGGTGCGCACGTAGACCTCATCGCCAAGTCAGGAGTTTACTCCGGTTTGGTTGGAGCACAGGCTCTTCGCGTCGCTGAACAAGCGGACGAAACTACTGCTTTACCTGACTCTGAGAAGATTGAGCAGAGCTCCGAGCTAGAGACCGTCAAGATAGCTAGTTCAATGTCTTCCGGCAATGAAGGCAATGGGTCTAGAAAGACTCGAGGTTTCTTCCAGAGTTTTGGTCGACTTATCTATGAGCAGCGTGGGAAATGGCTCAACTATTTGGGTATCGTTGTATCTTCCATGGCTGTCGCTGCTGCAACGCCTCTACAAGCCTGGCTTTTCGCTAAAGCCATCGGAGTATTTCTTTCCCAACGCAACGAACTCAAAAGTGATAGTGACTTCTGGGGCTTCATGTGGTTTGCGCTGGCTGGAGGCGTTGCACTTTCATATTTCTGTGAGGGCTGGATCGGTCTTCGCACCCAGTACTACATCAGTGCCGTTTACAAAGCGCAGTATCTGAGCGATATGCTATACCAGAAGATGGCCTTCTTTGACCAAGAGGAGAATTCCCATGGTACGTTAAGTTCTAGAGTTTCGGGTGATGCGAAGCAGCTGGAAGAGCTTCTTGGGGTCAATCTTGCACTCATGATCTCTGCCATGTTCAATGTTATCGGTTGTATGGCCATATCAGTCGCCTTTGGTTGGAAGCTCGGCTTGATATGCATGTCTGTTGCTCTACCGGTCATGCTAGCGGCAGGTCGTTGGAAGCTCAAACATGAAGTCCACTTTGACAAGATGAACTCGGCTGTCTTTATGGAAAGCTCACAATTCGCGACTGAAGCGATCGAGGCAGTACGGACAGTCTCTTCACTCACCATGGAAGACTCGATCAATGGCCGATATCGTGAGTTGTTGGATGGCCATGTTAAAGCGGCAAACCGCAAAGCTCAATGGACTTCAGCAATCTTCGGTTTCGCAGACAGTGTCAGCCTTGGTGTTCAGGCATTACTTCTCTGGTATGGAGGCACTCTTTTGGCCAGTGGCGAGTACTCGATGGAGGCTTTCTTTGTGTGCTTCATGGCTGTAATGCAGGGTGCTGAGGCTGGCAGTATGGGGCTCGCCCTGGCGCCCAGCGTCGTGCAGGTTACGGCTTCCGCGAACCGAATTTTGGATGTGCAAAGGTCTGTAGATCCTGATCATATGAACACGGCTGGGCATCAGTATGCCGTCACAGACACTAAAGGAGGTGTCAAGGTCGAGTTGCGGGATGTCTCGTTCAAATATCCCACCAGAGACGCTTCTGTCTTTCACCATTTGAACCTTACGATTGAGAAGGGCCAATACGCTGCCTTTGTTGGAGCATCTGGATGCGGAAAAACAACCATCATCTCACTTCTCGAGCGCTTCTACGATATTCAACCCGGGAATGGAGCAATCCTATGCGGAGGCCAAGACATCAAGGACAGCAACGTCTTCGAGTATCGAGAAAGTATTTCGCTTGTATCTCAAGAATCCGCCATGTTCCGAGGCTCAGTTCGTGACAACATCCTTTTTGGAATTTCTGATCCTGATTCTGTTCCTGACGACACGATTCACCAAGTCTGTCGCGACGCTTTCATCCACGACTTTATAGTTTCCCTTCCTGAGGGGTACAACACCGATGTCGGCCACAGAGGTGTGTCAATGTCGGGCGGCCAGAAACAACGAATAGCTATTGCGCGTGCTCTGATTCGAGATCCTAAGCTCTTGCTTTTGGACGAAGCGACGTCGGCTCTTGACTCGGAATCTGAAAAGGTGGTTGCAGCTGCGATTGACCAAGCTCGCAGCGGAAGGACTGTCATCTCAGTGGCTCATCGGTTGTCGACCATCCAGAATGCCGATGTCATCTTCGTTTTTGACAATGGTAAAGTGATAGAGACAGGGACTCACACTGAGCTTGTCAGCAAACATGGTATTTATTGGGAAATGGTAAGCCGCGATTCAACACCCTAGGAATCATTATGCTAACTCTTTTGCAGTGCCAGAGCCAGGCTCTGGATCGATGATCGAAACTCCCATCTCCTAGCTTTTTTACCAGCACATCTCACTGTTCAATGTCTCATTTATGTTTTGTCGTCAACCTCTTTTATTCTATCAATATTCTTTTAACTTCATTTCTTTCGTCTCCTTCTCAATCAAGGCCGCCACGGTATTTCTGGTTTGGCTTTAGAATCATTCTGCTTCATGGAAAAGGCTCATTGATGCGGAGACTAAGTCCTCGGGAGGAAACATCTGACTACTTAGAGTACAAGAAACAAATCGACTGAATCAATTGATTACAGTTTTACTATTTTCCATTTGTTATAGCTTCACCGGCTAGGCGGCAGAGCGGCTATATCTTCCCTTTATCTAAGCGCTAGCATCTGGAAAGAGAGTGCGAACCATACGAATCCGACGGTTGAGGTAAGATAATTGACAGACGTATGTGGCGCTTCCCTGTATGACATGCAACCCAGGAATGACCCCTGTCATAGCACCACCTGGAAATCGTCGCTGCAACAAGGCATCATGGACGAAGCTCAGCCTACTCTACAGTAGCGATCGACCACTGTACACCGCCGGCAGAGGCTTAGACCGCCTAGTTCAAGTCCAAGTCCAAGTCCGTTGGACTAGGTAGATCTACTGATACGATTAGTCCAACAGCGTTTCTTTAACAACGATTACATAGTCAAATAATCCCACAAGAAGGGACTATTTCAAAGCTAGTAGAGAGCCTTGCCTACTCGGAGGTTATCTTATACCTCTTCTGTACTTCGTGCTTACGGCCTTGAAACGGTCTCATGCAGCGCGAATGTTATGTCAGCTTCCCCACCCAACTTGTTCATTTCTCACACTTTCTTTTAAGCGAGCAATCGCCCTTGCTTTGGAATTAAGCTTTTTGGCTTTCTTTTCCTGATACTGTGTTCGTTTACTCATCTATAAAAAATGTCAGAAAAAAGACCTACCAGGCGATGTGTTGTTTTGGTTGATGGATGTGAGTCGCGCGAGGCAAAGAGTAAGTATTTGGTAGTGAGTTGACTGTTACACTTTAGCCAGTGACTAATTATTGCAGAGGAGACGAATCCTTCCACCATCACAAGGATCAAAGACTTAACTCATGATGGACTGATCGAGTCAAATGGCTATACCATCGCTCAGATGCCAAAGTACTATGTCGCCCCAGATAATGCCACAAAGTTGAGTGATCGCTTCAAGTCAAGGACAACAAACGACGAGTCCGATGCTCTGATCAAGACCATTGTGAGGGATATCTGCCTCACTATCGAACGACCTCAAGATGAACTCTGGCTCTATGGCTCAGGCCATGGAGCCTTTATTGCTCGCGCCGTTGCTGGTATTGTGCATCGACTGGGCTTACCAAAGCCTGAAGATTTTGACGACCTTTTTGAGACGACCATCGCCCTTCTCAAAGCCCAGGCCGACGATGACTTCAAAAAAGGCCCTCAACTCCTCCAAAAGATCAAGAGCGAAGCTGGTGCACCCCCACGGATACCGTTCGTTGGTTTGTTCGATACTACAAGCTACAGCTCAAAAACTGCATACGACATCTCTTTCAATTCATCGATCGAAGTCGTTCGTCACGCGCTAGCAATCAACGAGAATCACTCCAACAAGACACCAGAAATCTTCAAAATTTCTGAAGATGCGGACATGACACATCGGTCCCTCATCCAGGCCTGGTTCTTCGGTACCCATCAAGACATGGTGGGCGGCACAGCTAACGATGGTTTGTCTCTGTACCCGTTACAGTGGATGGTTCTAGAGAGTGTTTACTCAGGACTCAGGCTCAATACCACGGGGGATTCCAAGACTAGTCAGAGTCACGACGCCATGTTATTAGTATTCCCCCAATATGCTGGAAGTTTGCCGTCGCTGGATGGATCAGAAGAGATTGAGTGGCGTCTTCAGTACACAAACGGACTTCGAACCAGTATGTTTGATCTTCAGACGGCTCACAGAAAGAAGTCAACTGAGGGAGTTGAGACTCACTCTATAAAACCGGACACGGACTGTTACAAACGGCCTGCGAACCGAAAGATCTTCGAGGCTGATGGCACGTTGAAAGGGTGGTGTGATGTTGGTAAGAATCGACGATTTGTCTTGACAACATGGAAGGACATCGCTAACGCGCTTTAGGACCATATGGAAATATGATTCACCCTTCGTTGTTCTGCATTCTCGACAGATATCCCCGACACAACGACCTAAAGAACCTCAAGGTTCTCAAGAAGCCGATTTCTGACTTCCAAGACACACACCTCGTTGCAGAAGAAGAAGGAATGGCTCCATGGCTTAGAGACATGGAACTCGAAGCGAGTGGAGTCAAGGCCTTCCGAATTTTGGTCTGCGGAAAAACAGGCGTTGGAAAATCGACTCTGATCAACAAGGTCTTTGGTGTCGAGATGACCGATGAGTCGTTATCCTACGAGCAAGGAGTCCACGATATCAATGTTGCTTTTGAGTCTCCAAAGCACCCAGGGCTTTTAATCCATGATTCAAGAGGCTGGCAGGCGGGTAGCGACACCGAGTTGGACTTGATTGCAAAGTTTCTCAGACACAGGGCATACCAAGAAGATCCAGCAGAGGCTCTTCACGTCATTTGGTAGGTTGAGATGTTTTTGTTGAAACCACAAACTGACCATATTTAGGTTCTGCGTTGATTCGGACGTCGCTCGTATCGAAGAAGCCGATAAGCGAACATTCGCCACTATCGCACAGTACTCACATCAAGTTCCCGTTTTCGTCGTCGGGACAAAGAAGGATAAACTCACTGCCCAGCGATACAGGGACCATCTTGACGAACTCATGGAGAAGATGGATGATTACAAGGAAGCCAAGAAGATTGCCGAGGCAAAGGCCAACGAGAAAGCTGAGGAGCAATTCGCCGAGTTGAGAAAACAACTCTCGCAGATCGACCACTACAAAGCTGATGGGTTCTGCTGTTTATCAAAGAGTGAGTGGTTCATTGGAATCAAGAAGCCTATACTGACAGCCCTCAGATGATAACGCCGGAGTTAAAGAACTTCTCTCTCAAACCCTCGACCTTATTGTCGACGAACGTGTACGTCTCTTCTGTGTTGCCGCTCAAGTCGTTGATGTTGAACAGAAGATCAACTCAGCGATAACAGAGTGCATGAGACTAGGTACACATGCTATCCGCACCGCTGCCGTTCCCCTACCGTGTTCAGGCATGATTGGAACACCGACTGTATCGCGACTGATCTGCGAACATGTGCTCCAGTGCTTTGGCTTCCCAAAGACTGCGCCTGCCGAGATCGAACAAATCATGTCAGATATAGTTCTGAAGAATTTCAAGCAGTTTATGAAGGTCTCAGTATCACAGTTTGTAGTAACGAGTGCTATTGCAGTGGGTGTCGCGGTGCCAACAATGGGCATTGGTGTTATTGTCGGCGCGGCGGGATCCTTTTTTTCTCTTCCGCCAACTGCGAGAATGCTGCTCAAGTGCTCTTGCGACATGATCCTAATTCTCGAGCGGTCGTTTCGATACGGTGGAAAGTACGTCTCTACCAAGCAAATCGAAGATGCGGCCAAATACTACGCCAAAGAGATGATCACGACATTTAACGGCAAAGAGAAACGTCTGCAGCAGCAGGTTCACGATGAGATTGACCATGTCATTCCACTCAAAAAGCTCAACGTGGCATTCAAGTTCAATAAGTTGAGATCATCAGTTGAAGAGATTGTGTACCGCAACAGATTCGGTAACCCTCCTGACTATTCGTCAATAAGGAGCCCCTCTGTTGTTGGCTCAGATATTGATCTCAATAGGCCTGTCGAACTGGACGCTGGGCTCGTCGTCGCCGAGTTGCCTGGTGGAGAGGTCAATCCATCAAGTCTGTCAAAGTCCGACGAGAAGCCACCAATGGAACTTGACTCGACCGAGATTCACTCAAAAGACAACCCCCGACCGGTGTCTACAAACTTGCCTGGGCCTGCGGCCATAGGCCCATCACTGGCCAACAGTCTTGTTGAGCTTCATGTGCAACCGCCTGAGCTGGAAGGCAACGCACCAAGTGATGGTAATTCAACAAAAGATCTACTGGAGGTTCCGCAAATGGCAGAAAGGAGTAAATCTGATTCATCTGGTTCTCGGTGGACGAGTAAGCTGTCGTGGAAGTTAGGCCGGAAATCGAAGACTTTGAAAGAATGAAGGATTCGAAGTCCTGTTTGTTTATTTGTTTGTTTATAAAGTACTAGATACCAAGTTCTTAGCAATCTAAGAAGTTACATTTCAGTCCTCTCTTTTCAAGATCATGGCGCCAGGTTAAGAGTTTTCTCTCGGGCTTTCATGAATGCGAGGAGGATGCGCATGCTTGAGTATATCCATCTGCTTCTTAATTCATTCGTATTCATAGGGTTTCCCCTAGATCTTTCCCCATTCCAGTATGTATAGTTATTTATTTATACATAAAGCCATATCTTCCTTGCTCAAGATTCAACTCATTCCACTCACGCATTCTCCCCAGCTCAAAACCATGCGAATCCGCAATGGCCAGGTCCAGATTTTCTCTCACTGGGTCAAGCTTTTCAGGTGTCTTTTGCAGAAAAAACCATGCTATTTGTAGAGGATATATCAGTAGTAACGCCAAATTCGCAGAGTCTCCGCCTCGCAGCGCCCATTTCGAGAAGCGACAAATTTCCAGTGTCAGAAACTCTACTCTAGCCGGGTCTACGTTATAATGATCGTGCTCTGGAATAATATCAATACGTAGGCAGTCGCATGGCTGTATGAGACAGAGAAGTATTGCGAAACAAACTGCGAGAGATGCGCAGTCCATGGGGTCGTCAGGCAGTTGTCCTTGGCTGGTCTCTCTGAAAGTTGGATCGGGGGTACATATCCACGGCATATCACGCAACCAGGCGTGTATTCCGTCGATAAGCGACTGTACACGTTGTCGGAAAGCCTCTCTTGTACCAGAATCTATAAAAGTAGACTTGCGAAGTCTGTCATAGTCCTCAATGATGCCGGGAAACTGGGCGAACATGTCGAGAAGAAGATCGAACTTTTCTGGAGTCTCGCCTCGTGGCATGCAGCAAGTACTCGCCCATTGTGGTTGTTCGAGGAAGACCCGCTTTCTTTGATGTCCTGCCGAAAGTATCTGTACGATTTAGCCAGTGTGTCGAAAGAGTCCAGCCTTGGAACACGTACGATGAAGTACCTCGCTACGCGCCAGATTTGTCTCTCTGCTTCAGTTTCTAAAGGCTTTGGACCTCGAGAATGCAACTAATATGCCTGTCAGTAGGCTGCATGACTGAGTATCACAGCACTTACCAATCTCCCTAGACCATCGTAGTGCAAGAGCCAGGCAGTAGGCTGTGAGAAGACCACGTTTTCATAAACGCAAAGACACATGACACCCATTATTGTGCCCATATCTGTACTCGAGCTATTTATCTCGGATCGGAGCTGTGTTAGGGCATAAGAGTAGAGGCGCAAGCCCTGATTGCAGGCTTGTTTATCCTGATGTATTCTCCCGAAGTACATTGCCGATAACGCATGTATACACGATTGATGCAGTGGCGATTTGTGCTCAGTCAACAGCGCAGGAAGAACACCTGTCACGAGGGCCGGATCATAGCGAAATGATGTTGGGGAGAGCTTTGATAAGGTATATGGAAGAAAAAGCGTTTCTTTTGGTGGTAGAAGGGTACGTATCTGTGGTTTAAGGAGTTGCGGGCTGAGATCCTTTGTACATCTTGCAGAGACGACTATGCGATTGCATTGTTTTGGCTTGGGCCGTGATGGCACAACGTCTGAGACAAAACGCGTCCCTTCGTCAACAAACTTGAGTTGACTGTGATATCCCGAACAAGCAAGACCTGCATTTATACAACGTTGGCAATGAGGTTGCTGTTCGTCTGAATGTTATCGTGAAGTCAGCAGCTGTGAAACGTCGTGGTTCCAGTCACCGGATGTACGCACCGCATTTAACCTTGCGTTCTACGCAGGTCCCGCACCGTTTGATGCGTCTACCGTGCCTTGCCATGTGGAGTACACGGACTGCAACGCTGCAGCTAGCAGGTGTGCAGATCGATCCCGAGGGAGAGGTCGAGACCTAGATTATTGAAAACGGTTCCAGTCTGTTGTTTGGGGTCAGAGCGATGAAATACCCTGTAAGGAAGGGCGGAAAGGAAACGATGGAACGAAGCTGACAGTCAGCACGGATCCAGTTAGTCCAGTTTTTCCACCCTTGGCCATGGATCAGGCCTGCCTGGCTTGGCTAAATACGAAGGAGGAGCGTTCTAGAACAGTGAGCCGCAGCAAAACGCTGACGATCTCGCACTAAATCTATCTAGGAGAGAAGACCGAGTGGACCACTATACAAAACCATCCACTGGCATTCTTCATCATTAGATTGATAAGGACATTTTTCGATCCATGTCTTCCTTGTCGGTAGGATGCCCATCCAATCAAGAGCCTCGAGCTTTATTATCGAGAAGCTTAATCATCAGGAATCGCCACTTGAAAGTTCCGTTCTAGCCCTATGGGGTCGGCTCCGAGGGCCCCGAATGTGATGAGAGATGCAATGTCGATCATTGGCAAAGAATCCAACTTTTCGGAGCCGATGGAGGAGACAGAGCAAATTATCTGGATCCTTGCAGAACCTTTCTATCCAAAGAATGTCAAGAACTTATGGAGCATTCACGCAAGTCACCCACCTTCCGAATACTGCTGCTCGATATCCCAAATCTGAACCCTCGTGGCTGTTCCCCTCACTGCTAGAAACTCAAAACCACGCCAGCATTGCGTTTTGAACTACCTCGGTTGTCCTAGTCTCACAGAGCTATTCCAAAGTTTGCCTGGTGGCGGTTGGCGGGAGTTCCCTCGACTGAAACCTTGTGGAGCTGGCTGTCTGCGCGTACGTACCGTGTGATCTCGTGGCAGATTGACAGATTGGCAGTGTTATGGGAAGGTCACACGAGGCTTGAGACTATCGACTACAAGACCTGAGTATCCAAAAATGACCGGCGACAGGTAACGCTGAGTTCACGACCAAAGTCTGACCGGCGTCTGGCTTCCAAGCCACATGCAGTGGACTCATTCTAGAACCTCATATTGCATCGGCTACTCAGCTCCCCAGCGTCTTCTTATAGGGCCGATAGTCTCTGAAAATAAGAGACGAAAAATATTGACAATGCACCACGTCCTTGCATACTAAAGTATCGGCCGAACCCACACTCATCGAGTTATCATCCCTGCTCAAATCTAGGCGCAGATCATTCATCATGCATCCAACGGCTGTGCTCATCTTATTTGTTTTCGGCATGGTATCATGCATCCGCGGAAGTTCGGCCCAAACCACCGTGTTCATATTGGACGACGGAGGCAATTTCAATTGTCCGGGAGTCCTTCAAAACGACAATGGCAATGACAAGAAAGCCTACTGTTGTGTAGGCGGTGAACTCGATCTCAGCACCTGCCAAGGCTGGCCTATTTGCACAGGCAGTTCCTGGAAGCCGAAGCCCATCACTTGTGCGACTACGGTACCTGTTAGTGCCACAGATTACAATGCGCAGATCAGGAGCGCAAGGTCGAAGTATCTGGAGGACGAAATGCCGTCCGCGACTGGCGATTCCGTGTCCTCTGCAACTACAGATAAGAGTGGCAGCCAGCAAGCGGCTACTACATCAGCTACTGGTGCGGCTTCTGGTGCGGCATCTAGTGCGGCCTCGTCTACCAGTGCGGCAACGGGCAATGGCGCTAGTGTCATGATGCCGAGTCTGACCGGTGGATTAATTGGAGGTTTAATGATGCTGTGGAGCGCTCTGTAAGGAGAACTCTGACTGAGCAGATATTTGTGGCATGGGTCATGTGAGCAAGATTGTTACTGTAGATGTGATATCAACGAGACACGGGTGTATGAGTTACTGCTGGTTGTTAATTTTGTCTCGGGTGCTCAACTACTACATGCACAGCTTTTCTTTCGCGTTTCTGAAAGGTCATTGAAGCGTCACCAACAACTTTAGTCAGGCACCTATGTTTCGTATGGTTTCATGATTTCTACTTAAGTGCAATTCACATCCTTCTCAAGCACATACGACCATACCTATCAGAGAACTCGGGATCCCGTCCGCTCTCCCATAGATAAGCTGGTAAGGGGCGGATTAGTAGTTGGGTCGGTGACGACCAGCGAATCCCCGCTGTTGTATGTTTTTGGTCCTTTTTGCACTATCTTATACCATGATTTAATATCGAGGTTAATAGATCGAATGGTTAGGTAGTCTGGTTAAAGTCTAATGCCGGAGCCCTGCAGATGCATAGTAGCATAAAGACATTAATGATGTTTCGTTGAAGTCCACAGTGGCGCAGTCTGCAAATCAAATTTCCGCTAATACTCTATTTAGACTCTCAATATTAGACTTGGTAATTATGGAATAATTTCTCGTATATGTATATGTGATACGTGCACGGATGTTTCTCAAGGAGTTGCTGTGGTCAATCAGTACGGCAAGAATTGGCTGATCCTGGGCCAGGATCTATCAGCTAGTCCATCGTCAACACCTGGATCCGCTGCCCAATATTCTTCCAAGATTTCCAAGGCTCTTTGGGTATTCAAGAGTCCCAGAGCAGTGGAAACACCTTGCAACGATATTTTTATCCTTGGCCGGTCGTCCCGAATAGCATCACAGCCGGCAAAAAACAGAGGCGGTGTGAGTAGCGTGACAGGCGTGAGACCATCACGCAACGTCATGCGTTCTGCAGATTCAAGAATGCGCTGGACAAGATCTTGTATGAGCGTTGATGATCTGGGTTCATGAAATAGGCGTCGGTGGATAAGAAGAAGACCCGTGAGTTGCCAGATTTGATTCGACAATCTGTACTCCTGGACTTCGGCCACGGACAACACCCGATCGCGTATGGACATGACGGGGGGTGGGTTGGCCTGGTCTCGGTCTATGATGCTTTGTAGATAACTTAACAGCCACCATACCTCAGCATCATCTTCCGAGTCTTGTGACAAATCCTCTCGCGTTTCTCTTTCATTTCTAATATGTGACAGCCTGGCAATCTCTTTGAAAACGCTGAGTAGATCCTTCGTACGTGCGAGATACATATCAATATAAACTGGCTCGTCATCTGTTTCGAAAGATGGAAGAGTTGTTGGTGATGGGATAGCGGATTGCTTCGGAGCAAGATCACTGATAGAATGACAGACCAGTGACTCGGTCATATCAAACCATCGTAATAAGAAACGTAACTCGTCAGTCGGTCGTTCCAAGAGACCTTTGTCTTGCATCCGTGAAATCAGTCCTCTGGCGCCTCTAAAATGCACGCTCCACCGATCTGCATTGGGCTCACTGGCAAAAACCTCACAGACGAACAGCGCTCGAGCAGTGGCAAGAAGTGGAATGAGTTCCTGATCCCCAGCACAGTCTGAAAGCTTCTCACAGAGTGACCTGGAACTGAGAGCCTGAAAACCGGCGACAATGAGAGCTTGGGCGCTCTGCTCCTCACTTGTTTTGCAACTGGCAAGTCGATGTGTTGCCGCAAGTGCAACGATGCCTTGGAGTAGTGGTTCGTTGAAAACTGCCATGGGAAGAATGAGCTCACATAGCTCGTTAAAGATTTGGGGATGTGGTGCGAGGGCCCTGACGGTCCTTTCGGTAAAGTACTGAAGTCCTGATCTGTGCAAGGGAGATAGGTGACCAAAGAACTCTACGGAGGGAGTGAGAGGTACTGGCTGGCTTTGTGGATGGAGAACCAACTGGGAAGACTCAGATGGCTCTGGAATTGCTGATGGCGAAGTTGATATCCATTGCGTTCTGTCGACTTCTTGTATTGGGGGTGAGGTAACCTTTGGTGGATCCGACTTGGGAGTAGAAGGAGAGACATAAATAAAGTTTTTATTGTTTAAATCTGAGAGTATCAGTCAGTGCCTGCATATGTGGTGCAGTCCCGAGAGAAAAGGGTTACCTAGTCTTTGAACATTACCCTCATTTTGGGTCAAACACTCGCCGAACGGTGAGCGATTGAAGGGCCGGCCTCCCCAACGCAACTTGACGGCGTATTCACACTTTGCGTTAGCCAGGGTGCATCGCTGACAAGCGGGTCTCTCCTCGCTGCACTTCTTCTTGAAGCTCTTGCACCTTGTACATCCGACCCATGATCGACGCTGAGGTGGCATCACAAGAGGGTTTGTAAAGGTTCGAGACGGAAGCAGCAGGTGTTCATACTGTTTGTGGATTTATGCCATCGAAGCAGTTTGGAATGGTTTGCCGATAGAACCGACGCGGGGAAGGTTGGTGAGTTAATGATAGCTTGGGTTGGAGGAGGAGGCGAATGGAGATAAGGCTAGTTGGAGAACTACGCTAGTCCTTGTTGGGAAGGATCTGGCGACTGGCCTTTATCTTGACTGATAAGAATCTTGGTTACTTGCATCAGGCATTATCATCTGCCTGTTATTTCATATCTCATCTGACCATTAAAGCAGGAAAAGAAGTTGTTTATGTCGTTACATAACCCAGAATACAATGCAATGCCAGGTAGTTGACACCAGATCTTGCCCGACTCCATAACTCCCAAAACCCAAGATACAAAGAAAAGCGCTCCGCGGGGGAATTCCTCTAGACTGCCTAGACGTACATGTACATCGTTCATTGCTGACTCCAAACTCCAGATCAATTCTATCGGGTCATTCTCGTCAATGTTGCTGCTTCTTCATGGCAAAGATGCTAAGAAAGATACTCCAGCCGAATCCTACACAGACCGCCACGAGAACTCTTGATCGTACGGGTACCCAGAGAAAGTTGCATATGGCTACCAGCGGCCAGATGTGCCAACCAGCTTTGATAAGAGGCCAAAGCCTGTCGCCAATGACGTCGAGAACCCCGGACAGGTGCGATACGCGGGCGATGTTTGTGCATATGAGAAAGACACTGCCACTGATGGCCAGACCGATAGTTTGGTCGAGAATCAACTTGGCCAAAACATTACGCCAGATAAGATCAGGGCTGATGCTAAACCAGGTTTTCGCCTTGGTAGCTTTCTTGTCGTCGTCCTTCTTCTCCAAGACTTGCTTGACGTCGCCCTGGACTTGAGGCAAGACTTCATTAACCCTCATCGCGTGACCAGTCGGGAAGCAATCCTCGAGGATGAATTGAATAACGTTGCCAACCTGAGAACCGACAAAGCCATAAATGGCAAACTCTATGACCTGCTGCTCATCGAATGGTGAGTGACCGCCTGGGGCCCTGAGATGGATGATGAGCTGGGTGACGAGGTTGGCCGAGACTTTGATGGCGGTCGCCTGAAGGGCTAAGCGGAGATTGAAGGCGCGGACCATGCTGACCCTTGGAAAGCGAGCGCGGGGTGGGGGGGGGACTTTACGTGAAAAACATGTGAAAAAGCGAGTGAATGAACGAAACGGGTACGTTCGTATAAGGCTGAGAGAATGCAGCTGATGGAGAAATGTGAGAGGCGATACGATGTGATGTGATGTGATGGTGGGTGGGTGTTGGTTTGTTTGATGTGGGAAAACGTCAGTCAATAGTGACAGGCTGTCTTTGTGCAGGGGGGTTCATTCCCCTTGAGATTTTAATTAGCGAATGAGAACAGCTGTCCCTTTTATTAGGGGGTCCTGTACTGGAACATTTTTTGCTGGTGGAACCTTGCATTTACTTTTGCATTGCATTTGCGACTGGCATTGACCTCATGCCTGTTTAATGTCAATGTTACACAGCATTTTGAAACATTTCAGACTCTACATGGGTCATGATATATTTATGCGAGTCGAATACGGGTGATCAAGTTTGGTGTTGTTTGACTGTGCTTAGTTTCAATGATCCAAAGGCAGTTGCTTCGTAGCGTCGCAAAGTACCTCACAGGAGAACAAAGCGAAATGATCAGGTCGTGCCAACAGGAAGGTGACACAGATAGAAACTGAATTAAAGAACTATATCATTCTAACAAAAGTGAAACAGTTTGATCAGAGTCTGGGTAACAAATTATGCTCCTCCCTTGGATCGTTCTGTCTCACTTCAGGGTAGCCTAACTGCTAAAAAGGCAGGAGTACCACCAACCAGTAGGTGAGATGCAACGAAAACACCAAAAAAAATGTGGATAACAGTGGAATTAAACCACCTAAGTTGGACGAACAGGGAATCGAACCCTGGACCACTCCCAATGATGAGCTCGGAAGAGCGAACATGCTAAGGGAGTATTATACCACTAAACCATTCGCCCGGTTTGGATGACAACAACATCGTTATTTGGTATCAATATTCCCGCGCCGCAGAGTGTCGGCATTCATCCTTGCCTCAAACCCGCGTCAGCAGACCGAAAAGACAGGCCCCAAGCATACGAACAAAGCGTTAAGATTAGCAGGCTTACAGTAAGCACAGCGCTTAGATACAAGTCACAGCTCAAGAGAAATGAAATTCGCCAAACTCTACACCTCTACCAGTCAAGGCGGCTGTTTTTATGCAAGTTATGCAGTCTAGTCCGGGGAAAGCTGAACCCGAGCTGCAAGTCCGGGCAAGCCGATCACGCCCTTAGTTACTGCAAGCTCCAATTCCGCCTCGCATTGGCACGACGATCCTTATTGATCACCTCCAAAGGGGGAGACTAAAAAAAAAACATCACCAAAACACAAAACAACGACAACTGCCGGCTCAGCCGGAGAAAGTGTCATACCATGGCATTCAAACAGTCGGCATCAAACAGCGACGCCTCAGTGGACGTCGAGGAGGCGTCCTTCCATGCCTTCAACAACCCCAGGAAACTCCCGCCGTGGCTGGATCATTTCAACGCCAAAGACCTCAAGATCTTGTTCAAATGCTCCATAGCTGTCTGGATTTTCACTCTGTTTATCTTCATTAGCGACACTTTACGAGTGCTTGGACAAGCAACCTTTTTCGGATGGTCAGTCTGCGACGCGCTTCTCTCTCAATTGAACCAACAACCACCATACTAACCGCGTTTTCTTTTTTCAGTATCGTTCTATTCATCATGCCGCCATCTGGCGTCGTCTTCATCCATGTCCTGGCTGGAATAATGATCTGCGTCGGCTTGGCACTTGGCTGGGCCTGGGGAACCATCACAATGAAGGCAGCCTTGGCGACAAGACCTCAAGCCGATCTGATGCAACGATATGGTGAATTACAGGCATCAATGCCGCAGAACACAACCAATGTCGACCAGGCTTCTGGTCAGGCAACATATCAACAGATTGCCATCTATGAAGGGTTTATGCTTGACACTCGAATATCCGTCACTTACTTCTGCATGATAGGATTATTTGTGTACCTAATGGTAAGTCCTTCCTCATACACACCTTGTCAGTCTGTCGCTAATCAGTTCTACCCAGGCTCGTCTACGAGTTTCAGCGCCCAACCTCACACTCGTAGCACTCTTCTCCATGATCGTCTCAGATATCTACTTAACAACTGCACCGCTCATTCCTACCTTTCAAGGCACAATTCCAAAAGTATTGATCTTACCCACTGCCATCGCAGTCGGAGTCGGTGCAGTCTGCAACCTGATATTCTTCCCACAGTCAACCTCTCAGATCACTCTCGGAAGCATGTCCGACTTGCTTAGTCCAATGAACGGCTATATCAAGTCTTTGACCTGGCACTTCAAGACTAGAACGAGGTACGAACCCAAGCGACTCCAGGAACTCAAGAGCGGCCTGGCTGCATCACACAAAAGCATCGAATCTGCCATCAAGTTTCTTCCCATGGACTTTACCCGTCGAAAATGGAGCCCCGATGATATCCAATCTTTTCAAGAGCCACTGCGCCAGGTGTTGGTATCATTTGGAGAACTCCTGCAGCTATCTATCTCGCGCGAAGAACTCTTTGCGAAAGACGAGGCTCTCACGAATGCGGTTGATCAGCTCGAAAAGTCTGAAAAGGACAAACATCCACTCGCGTACCATATCGCCAAAGCGGCTGATTTCCGTGAACTCGCAAACCATCCGGATACAGAAGAAATGTTGGCCAAAGCCGCCGACTCATTGTCTTCTTGCGCTACGCCATTGTTACGGACTTTGGAACAAAGCATCGACGCTATCGTTCAGGCACTGTCAGGGTCCAAGGAGGATATGGTGGCTCAGCACGAGCAAATCCTCGCATCGCTGCAGGAGGCTCTTGATGACTTTGAGGACTCCGCTGCTGAACACTTGATTGCCCCTCACGCCCATCTCTTTGATGCAGATGGCAAGGTCATCTTCAAAGACAACCGCTCACCACCTATGTTCGGCCTGATGTCAGGTCTATTATACCACGAGCGATTAATTAACCTCACCAAAAGCATCGGTACCGTTCTCGAGAAAGCTGTGGAAATGGAGAAGGCACGAACAAAAAATCGCATGTGGTTTCCAAAAGGACTCCAGAAACTCTTCTCGCTGGGCTTTTCGAATGATGCACCGCCTTCTACGGTCGGTGGCACCACAGATCTTACTCGCACCATGTCGGCTATCTCTAAACCTGAAAAGAAACGTGGTCTGTTCAAAAAGAAGCCTAAGAACAAGCCCGAGACGGGAGAGACCGAGAAGACAGCAGCTGTCATTCTGGAAAGCATGCAACAGCCAACGAGCAGACAACGAAAGAAGCCAAGCCTTGTATTTTTGGGATTGATCAACTTCTTCACTGGAGTCGAGGGCCTGCACGCTCTACGAACATTGGTGATCACGATC
Source organism: Fusarium sporotrichioides (assembly GCA_019054645.1). Classification (NCBI taxonomy): domain Eukaryota; kingdom Fungi; phylum Ascomycota; class Sordariomycetes; order Hypocreales; family Nectriaceae; genus Fusarium; species Fusarium sporotrichioides. The sequence continues at coordinate 4,147,678 of JAHKNS010000002.1, read as the reverse complement.
GCCCTCGCTGTTCCTGCCGTGATAACATCATCAGCTGGATTTTACTACCGAGAGAAGGGAATGTGGGCATTGATCATGGCCCAAATGGCACTTGAACCATACATGTCTGACTTCACCGCTGGAATTATCATCAGAACTCTCGGCACTGTTGCAGGAGGTGTTCTTGGTCTTTTGTGCTGGTACGTTGGATCCGGCAATGGTCCCGGTAACCAATATGGTCTCGCTGCGATCATGGCTGTTGCCATTATCGGCATGATGTGGTGGAGGCTTTTTGCTCCTCCACAGCACATGACAGCTGGCATCATGCTTACGTCCACTATGTACATGGTGGTATCATACAGTTGGGTTGACACGCACATCCCTAGCTATGGCAACCCTGGTGTGGGATACGAAGTGTTCTGGCGACGAATTCTTCTCGTGCTCATTGGATTCGGTGGAGCCGTCATTGTTGCGCTCCTACCCCGACCTCTTTCAGGAAACAGACACTACCGACAAATCATGTCTAGTCAACTCTCGAGCGTCCGAGACCGCTACGCGCTTCTTGTATCAGTTTGGCGCGAGCCTCCATCCGACTTCGTCGAAGTCATGGAGAAGCAATCGACTACTGCTGAAGAAGTCTTTAACTCAATCGCTCTTCCAATCGAGAAGACAAAATTCGAATTCTCAACATCCAACCTTGACACCAAGACTCTAAGCCGTGCAAACTATTTATGCACCAACCTCAATGTCTTTCTCACGCAATTCAGCTTGACCGTCACCAAACTGCCTCTCCCAGTCCGCGAGCGCTTCATGCAACGTGTGACCGCTGGTGATGAGAATCTCGTCGCAGATCTCATGTCGACTTTGACCCTTCTCCAGCACTCCTTGATCTCGGGAGAACCGCTTCCTGCAATCTTGCCGACGCCGTTAGTAGGCAGGGCATTGCAATTCAGGAAGCTCAAGGGGGAGCTTCAGGATGAAGGCAACTCTAAGGAATATCTAGCTACCCCACAGGGAAGACATTGGTCTGCGGCTGTTTATTCGTTTGTGAGATTTTTAGGCACATTAGATGATCTTGTGATTGTTGTGAAGAAGTCGGTTGGAGAAAGCTCCCATATTCATGCTGAAGCTTTTGGTGGAAATATGTACTAAATGTAAAGAGCATTTACCTGTCTTGGGTTTAGAGTAGATTATCCTACCTATAACATGTTGAGCCTGAAGTACAACTATTTCCATGAATATTCACTCACCTATCTGGCAAGACTGTTCGCACAAGAACATAACTACTAAATACACATTGAGCCGTTAGGTCTCGAGCCTCATCCGAGCAACCTGAATCTGAGTACCCCCAGAGAGATAGTATCCATAAGCTTTCAATCCAGCTCAATCACCACAGGGAAGAATACACAAGACTATTTTATTCTTGTTGTTCACTTCGTGTGGCCGCTGCCGCGTGTTCGCGGTGTTTGAAGAGACCGAGAAATCCCAGATCATAACACACCTTCAGAGATCCAGCCATGATAAATGCCACCCAGAAGTAATCAGAATCCGCCAGCAGTCCAGTAATAAGCGGGCCCAAACTCTGAGCGGTGGTCTTGGCCACGTTGATGAGACCAATGACAACAGTTCTTTCGTTTGGCTGGATGATAGCGGCAAGAAAGGCTGATCGCGGTGCGATGTCCATGGATTGGGTGCAAGAGCGGAGGATCAGGAAAAGGACTGATATGTGAACCTCGTTGGGGATAGGAATCAGGGCTAGGAAAATTGACGAAGGGATATGGGTAAAGACCATGGTCTGGGTTGTAGTGTCAGTGATGCTCTGGACTTATGTATGATGAACTTACTTTGACATTGCCAAATCGTTTGGCGAGAGATGATGCCACAAGCACAGAGCTGGCAGCGATGATACTGGTAGTGAAAAATATCGATCCCAGCTTTCCCTCTTCGATATGATACTGTGACTTAAAGTAGAATGTTATCCATGAGCTACCATAACCATTAGTATCAACGTGAAAATCAAGTCGAGGTTATTACTTACAGAGGGGCAAGACCTGAAGCAAAGCTATCCAGAGCAAAGAGAGCACACAAGCTCACGACGATTGGAACACTCTCCCGAGATACCTTGGCTCGTAGCTGTTTCTTCGGTGGTGCTTGATTTGGTGTCTGAGCTTGGCTGCCTTGGGCGAGAAGAGGCGCCTGCTCATTGGTGTCTGTATCGGATGCTGGTTCGTCGTGCACCTCTACTGCAGCACTCAAGACAAGGGCCGAGATGAGTTTCAACACGCCAACAGCAGAATATCCGTAAAAGACATTGCGGTATACGTCGATGACATCCATGCCCAGGTTGACACGCATGTGATGAATAAGCCAACCACAAGTCAAAAGTCCAAATGCACCACCAGCAGTACCGCATAGGCTGTACCAGGCATAGACGTCGCCTCGCTTGGCCGGATCAGTAAGATGTGCCACAATACTCTCTTCGATGCCACGGAAGGGGCCTATCTCGTTACCACTATTGCATAAAGTCAGCATCTGAGAAAGATTTCAGGCATCTTTGTGTCTTACCCAGGACTAATAACACCCAGAATAGCAGCAGCTAGCAAGACCCAATAATTGCCTGATGTCGCAAACACAATCCCACTAGCCGTCATTAAGACAGCGCCCAAAGCCAAAACAGCCCTTCTGCCCACACCATCAGCGAACAAGGCAAGTATAAAGCTGATGATAATATCTCCAGCCAGTGTTAGAGTCATAAACAGCCCGACACGGGTGGTGGAAACGCCCAATTCCCGCAGAAATGCGACGAGAACGAGGGTAGATGCGCCATAGGCGAAGAGGCGAATAAACCTTTGCGCGCAGAGGATCTTGATATCGCGGGTGGAATTGTACAGAGACAAAAGGCCGAGCTCTTGCAGGACTCTGTTAGCAGCAGTAGACTGCGAGGCCGTATCACTGGAACCCGACATGATAGCGGGCACAATGAAAGATAGATTGGTTATTCAAAAAAAAAAAAAAAAAAGAAAGAAAAAAAAAGACCAGACAATGGAAGAATAATGAGTGTCTTCGTCTGGTCTCGTCATTACGCGTAACACTCACTATATACTTTTCTACCTCCGAGGCTCCGAGCCAGGAAACATTCGCGCTAAGAATCAATTGTGGTTAACGAGAATACAGTGGGAATAATTGCTGTCAAATCGTACGTCATGAACACGAGCGGAAGAATCTTTACCAGAATGCTGGCTTTGATTGGTGGGTTCACTTACTCCTCGTCGGGTTTCCGAGCTCTCTTCGTTGGTTCTGTGGCCATACTGTATAGACCAAAATAGCCCCGAACTTTCCAACAACCCCTCCAGCTACAACAGTCTTCAGACTGTTCATCTTCCGTAGTATAGTGGTCAGTATGCAAGCTTGTCACGCTTGAGACCCGGGTTCAATTCCCGGCGGGAGAGATCCAGCCACCTGCGATACGCAGGCAACCTTTTTTTGGTTTTCTTCTTCTTCTGTACGCTCAACGATTGCTTATATTGAATAAAGCCTGTATAATAATGACAATCCCTTGCAATTTCATTCCGCCCTGTTACTTGGGCCAGTGCACAAACCAAAGGCCGACTTGATGCATTTCTTACTTCATCGGTTTGGAACGTCTCTTTCTTGACACTGCACAATATTTATTCACATCTTCTTGGGCTGGTTTGGCGTTGGGATCGCTCTCGCAGTTGATATAGCAACTTCACAAAGCAACAAGTCAGCATAGCATCGTGTAAAGGGGACGTCAAGGCTTACTTGTAGATTTCTTTGTGAGTTCCACAAAGGCATCGTTCATTGGTATAGCAGGCATCAGGCTGGGGTATATGTTAGTTTGTTACGTCGGCAGGTAGAAAGAGCTGTTACTTACGTTGGGTCCTGCTTTGAGACATGCTGCGACCTCGCCACAGTTCTTTGCTTGCGCAGTAACTCCAATCGCGGAGAGGACAAAGAGGGCGATAGAATATTTCATGGTGAGTCAAGAATCAGGTCCAATAGTAGTGAGGTAAGGAGTGTGTGAATGGACATGTCTCAACGAGCACACCATTGGTTTTAAATATTCAGGAACAGCTCTTGTCAATCATCATCGACGCTTCCAGATCCAAGAACCTGGCCTCCATAGCTTAGGCGTTCCTGATCCGTTCATAATAATCTTTAGCCGACAACGCCACGCTCCAGCCAATTGAGCTTGGCGGTAACAACCCAGAGCAAACACAACAAGAGTCCCAGCCATTGCATTCCATCAGTCTTACAAGCCAATCAATTGTTCCAAAGTAGTTTCTTCCCCTTGAGATCTAGTCCCTCATCCGCATTCCAACACAGAACCTTCTCGAAAATAGTCTTGCCTCAATTCTTTCAGGGCAGGCACATTGAATCATTTGGATCATTATTAACTCTTTAATCTCTACCGCTAGGTAACATTGGTGGTAGAATAAGCCATAGGGCTCATTCGCACGATGGGATTCCAGGGTCTTGTTTACTCGCTAAGCCAAGCCCCGGAAGTTTTCGAGATCAGCAAGAACGTGAAGTCATCAGAAAATGAAACTCAAAAATTCATCAATAAACTTCCAACATTCTTGTAGATCCAACAGCCTAATTGTTTGTTAAGTCAGTTCAGAGCAGCGAGCAGCGAGGGAGTTTGTGGCTGGGCGTGGCTAACCCTCTGTTGCACGGCCACAACCTTTCCATGACGACAGTGTTTTTCTCACTCAGACAAAGCGTCTATGATGATGCATTCGAGGCTAACATGCCACCAAAGACGACCACAATGCGTCTCCTTGCATCAATACCAGCAGTCAGGTCGACCTTTACAAGGCAAAGCCTTCTATCTCATCTCACTGCCAGAAATCGACTACCTTTCACAATCACACGACAATTCGCGATGAAACGAAGTGCTACTACAACACGACTCAAAAAGGAAGAAAAAAGTCCTAAAAAGGCAAAAACCTCAGAAACTACAGCTAAGCTACCCGAATACCATGAGACGCCATCGAAAAAGGACGAAGATGGCGAGATTATATGGCCGGCGCCTAAGGACCAAATGGAAGCTGCAAGGAATTTCATCCGCGAATGGTATGTCTAGTTCCCTTTAAAAAGATTCAGTGAGAGTTGTTTCTCACATTTGCAGTGTCGCTGCCTCGAAACCTACCCTCATAATTCCCGACAAAGACGCCGACGGCCTCACTTCTGGGGCCATACTTAGAAAATTGTTGATATTACTGGGTCTCGATCCCGAGTTGATATCAGCTTACGTGATGAAGAAAGGTCTTAATGTTCACGATGAAGAATCACGCAGAGATATGGCTTCATACAAACCCTCGTTCATATTTGTTCTCGACCAAGGATCACGAGAATCACCGCCTCTCATTGACGAACCCCATCGAGCGTTGGTAATCGACCACCATTACGCAGAAGAAAAGGATCACCCTAAGGATGCCACTTTCATCACGGCATGCGACAGTCCACCTGTGGCTACCAGTGCTTTACTCACCTATCTAATATGTCGCGACTTACATCCTGACGTTGAAGAAGCGTGCGGCTGGCTGTGTGCCATGGGCGTACATAGTGATCTGGGCAATAACATCAAGTGGGAGCCCCCTTTTCCCGATTTCAAAGCCATGTTTAAAAAATACACCAAAAAAGCCATCAACAGTGCTGTGTCTCTTATCAATGCTCCTCGGCGAACCGCAGCCTATGATGTACCTGGGGCATGGAAAGCGTTAGAAGCAGCCTCAGCTCCTATAGACATTCTTGAGAACGAGACATTACGTGCAGCAAGAGAGGAAGTCAATGAAGAAGTCAGGAATCGAGCTCGAATACCACCAAAATTCTCATCAGACGGCAGAATCGCAGTGTTTCGTATCACTTCCCAGGCCCAAGTACACCCAGTCATTGCAACTCGCTGGGCTGGACACTTGACCTCCCCCAAGCTCGAGGTCATACTCGTAGCCAACCAAGGATATCTTCCAGGCATGGTCAACTTTTCGTGCCGTGTCCCGAAATGTGCCAGAGGCAGGGACCCCCCTGTCAACATCATCGAAATCCTTCGTGAAGAAGCGTCGCGGGCGAAAGACCCAACTTTGAGGAAGCGTTTGGGGGAGTCCTTTGCCCGTGGACACAAGGAAGCAAGTGGTGGTATAGTACCCAAAGCTGAGTTTGAGGAGCTTATGGAAGTGCTAGAAGTTGGTGAAAAGGATCTTGTTTCTCCAAGGCAACCGCAGAAGGGATCCAAGAAAGGATCTAGCAAGCAAGGAAATACCCTCTTGAATTATTTCGAAAGAGGTTAGTGACCCTTGCATGGACAGAACCAATTTCCCAAGAATTAGAGTTTGTCTTTTCCGATAAAAGAGCGCAATCGAGCTTCATAGCTTTGGCATTTAGCCCCTGATATTAGTGGTGTAACCTTGAATTGTCTGTCATTGGAGTAAACAAATCAGAAGCCGTTGTTTTCAATCGTGTTTTTGCTTGGCCAGTTGCTGACTACCCTGGTGTTGTCCTGTAATTTCCTTTTCAAGAAAAGACAGTCCAAGTTATAGTGACGTAGACCTTGACCATTCACTGACATGTGCAACCCTCCCCTGCAGTTAATAGCTTGGCCTAGAGAAGCAAGTGGCTTACATTGAAGTACGCGCTGACCTACTTTTGCATGCTCTTCAAGCAATTGAGTGTTGACTAGAGGGGTGATTAGAGTTAAAATGACCGTTATGCTTCATGCTAATTAATCGAGACTCCAATAGTTCAAAAATAAAACATCTATCAATGTCATGTTACTGGATAACTTCACTTTGGAACAAATCCCGCAGAAAAAGCACCGGGTGGGGTAGCACCGCCAAAGAAGCCAAGATCGTCATGCCTAGGCTAACTACCCGATATTACATCTCACTATGTTATCAAACGAACTAAAGGAATAAATGTCGGGCCGCTAAACCTGGGAATTGACGCTCAAGTGCCGCCCTCTTAAGACGTCTGTGATGTCCGGGCTGATGGTTGAGCGCTGAAGACAAGTTCCTCGCGTTCTTCGTTTGTCTCCCAACTTCTTCTCATCTTTGTCTTTCCTGTCAACCAGAGCTTTCAACATGAGATTCACCACAAATGTTGTTGTCACTGCCTTTTGGCTGACAAGCCTGGGTGCTCCCTCAGTCGCTGTCCCAGCAAAGGGTCTCAAGGGTCCCGAACTCAAGCATTGGCCCAAGGGCGCAGCGAAGGCTCTCAACAAAATGATTGCTAGGAATGCCAACCAGGGACAATATGCAGTCTTTGACATGGACAACACTAGCTATCAATTCGATCTCGAAGAGTCTCTTCTTCCCTACCTCGAGAACAAGGGAGTTCTTACGCGCGACACCATGGATCCTGCGTTGAAGCTCGTTCCCTTCAAGGACACTAAGAAGCACAAGGAGTCGCTTTACAGCTATTACCTGCGACTCTGTGAGATTGAGGATGCAGTCTGCTATCCCTGGGCGGCACAAATCTTCAGCGGATTCCCACTACGTGAGCTCAAGGGCTACGTTGATGAGTTGATGGCCTACAACAAGACAATTCCCACCACTTATTTCGAGGAGGGCAAGGTCACAGCTACTGAGGTGTCCCCACCCAAGATCTTTGAGGGCCAAGTCGAGCTCTACAACCGCCTGATGGCCAACGGTATCCAAGTTTACGTTGTGAGCGCCGCTTCTGAGGAGCTGGTGCGAATGGTCGCTTCCGACCCCAAGTATGGCTACAACGTTCCTCCCAAGAACGTCATTGGCGTCTCTCTTTTCCTGAAGACCAAGAAGGGCGAGATCACTACAGCCCGCAAACAGATCGAAGACAAGGCCTATACCCAGAAGGTTCAAAAGCAGAACCTCGACGCTGAGATGACTCCTTGGCTCTGGGCCCCGGCCACATGGAAGGAGGGCAAGTGGGCAGCCATTAACACATACATCGATGAGTGGAAGAGACCCATCCTCGCTGGCGGTGATACTCCTGACAGTGACGGTCCCATGATCTTCCGTGGCGTTAATGTTGAGAGAGGTGGTATCCATCTTTGGGTTGACAGGAAGCCTGCCTACAGAGAGGAGATTAATGGAATGATCAAAAACTATACCATAGCTCAGAAACAGGAAGGACTACCGGTTACAGCTAACAAGAACTGGGTGTTTGTGAAGCCTGCCGACCTTCACGATGATTGAGAGATTCAATCATAGTAGTTAATGAATACACCAATCTGATGTTTATACTGTCAAATCAACTCTATCACTCACTAGTAACCTGCGCTGTGAGGTATGCTAGGACGTTTTCTTAACTTTGACATGCCACAACACTTTCCGAACGAGTTCTATAGTGATTTCATCTAAGATTAATACAGTAGCACGGGCTGCCAGCTATTGTAATTTGATATCATGACTTAGAATATGTATTGATGACTGTATTGATCAATCACTGGATAATCGTTGTGCTCATACTACTGGCTAGTCTAGTTATACACAGACTGGCGCACCGTTGGGCTTAGCAACTCCGTTACTTGGATTTGTCTGGGAGCAACCGTTGGCAAAACCCAACGCAGTATCGTCAACCGCCGAGTTGAAAGCTGCTCCACAGTTCGGGTCACTATGAATATTAGATCATATCTTTTTATCAGCTGAGCAAGACTTACCTAGCACCACCGCCGGCACTGTTGAAGTAAGAGCAGATATCGTGAGAGAAGCAGTCCTGGGTATAGACGTTGCCTACAGCGGTTCCACTGCAGCCAGCGCCGCATCGTCCATTGCAAGAGTAACTATCAAGTCAATATTATGTAGGGAGATACGGAGTCGACATAACTTACTCTCCAGATCCGGAAGGGTTGGCGCCATAGTTACTACCAACAACACCAGTGAAGGTACATCTCTTGCCAGCGCTGTTAGTCCATGAGGCTGTGGCTGTCTGTCCAACACGAAGACATGTGATGGCTCGCTTCTCAAGAGTGGGAGAAGCAACAGAGACGCTCGCAAGGACAAGAACAACGAGAGAACCAAGCATGATGGGCAGGTTATGAATACGATTATGTTTTCTTTGACAATAGTTACCGGCTCAACATCTCATGTTTCTTATATAAAAATCTAGTCAAGTCGCTTATTCCAGGATTTATTTCGTCATCGGATGTCTGTCTTGAAGTGGTAAGTAATCGGAGTATCTCTCGGAGATTGAGTGCTTGGTCCATTGGCCCCATCTTCAAAACACACTACGATCGTTAAAGAACCACGGTAAAGCCTTCTTCAAGGTTTCGAAATATGTACCCCACAGTACGCTAAACTGAAATTGAAATTGTTGAGGAGTAGCATAGGTCGAGATCGATCTCATAAGCTCGGAGCGACCTTGTCCGTAGCCATAAATGGTAAGGATGTAACGGTGTGAAGAGGAGTTCATTGCGTACTGTTGTTGTACTAACTATATGTAACATCAAGTGGAAAATACACAGAGCAACCTACTAAAGGACGTCTACTTCTTGATCAAAGTACTACACACATCTACTGAGCATTTTTGTTCACAACGCGAATCGGCATGTTGGGATCACGTCTTTCCCTTCAGTTGATTTCCTCTGTAACATGATATTTGACAGAATGGCAAGTCCAACGGAAATCATCGAGACCATCTCCTGACACCCAAAAGAAAATGTGCACATATATATCGAGAATCATTAGTCATCATAATCTGATCTAGTCTAACCTAATCAAGATGATGCTGACTGCGTCAATCCAATTCTCGGCACCTCATCTAAGAGTTACAAAAAGCTGGAACAGATTCAATTGAGCGTATCTGACCAGATTCTCTCCAAAATGCACAGTTGGCACTCGTCTAATTGCGGAAGACCCGATGTAGTTATCTACGAGGGTCTCGGAGTCCCCGTTTGTATGGATTGTGGTGAGATGGCCCAGTCGTTGGATGTGAGGAAAGATCACCAAGATGAGCTCGACATACCAGACAGCCCTAATAGGTCTGAGATGCGGCTGACCTGGCCACCGTCTGTGCCATATTCAGACGATGCATATCGCTATGACAAAGACGGATCACTTCAAAAGGCTCTAGAACAGCATTTGGAACAACTCTATTGTCAGAATGCAAGCGACGCCACAACTCATTCCCCTCTCTCCGAACCCAACGATCTACCCTGGGATCAAACTTCATCTGGAATCAAACCCGTCTATAAACCGCTTATGGGCACCAAGATCCGCGTTTTAAAGCTCTCTAGAGGCCGCTTTGAAAGCCCTCTACACGGAACTCTTGAAACTATTGAGCTTGATAGCGAACAGCCCAAAGCCGAGGAACTAAGTACACTACTATTGGACGATAACCAGAATCGTACGCTATACGAGGCGATATCTTACACTTGGGCCACAATCTCCGGAAATCGGCAGAAGGATCATGTTATCTTCATCGGTAAATCATGGGGTATGCTGCCAATTACAGAAAATTGTTTCGATGCGTTGAGGAGTTGTCGGCTTGAAGATGAGGACCGATACCTGTGGGTTGACTCCATATGTATCAACCAGTCAGATGTCTCTGAACGAACTCACCAAGTTGGACTGATGAGACAGATATACTCTGCAGCTAATCGTGTGTTGATATATCTAAGTGTAGACCACGCCGGCAGCGACTCAGCGGCTGTCAAAGATGATCCAGAGATCCTTTGTCTGAATCCTTATTTCTCCCGTATATGGGTAGTTCAGGAGATAGGCTCGGCGAAAAAGGCTATCGTGCTATACAGACAGCAGTCGATGGGCTGGGATTTCTTCCATACGAACCTGCAGCGATTAATGACCCGAAAATGGGTTCGGCACTTTGGTCGTCCAAGGCAGATCGATGACGCTGAATCGTTCTTGGCACTTCTCGAAGATACTTGGGATTGTCATGCATCAGACCCAAGGGACAAAGTGTTTGCTTTATTGGGGTTGTGGAAAGCGTCAGTAGAGCCGGACTACAACCTCTCACCACAAGCCGTGTACATCGGACTTGCTTCTACCTTTGTGACAAACACGGACGCGAAGCTGGCGGGAAGGGTCCTCGATATGGCTAGCCAGGGCCATTCAATGACTGGCCTACCATCATGGGTGCCCGACTGGAGCGTCAAGAGTCAACAATTATACCGAAGAGTTTGGATCAAGACGTCGTTCGTACCCTCAACCACTGTATCTAGTGGGCGATCGAAGCGACATAAGTTTCGAGTTCACAGTAACACCGGATCTTTGTGTGCTGTAGCTATAGAGATCGACATGTTGGCACCATACTTACAAAAAGGCTTTCGGGTGACAAGTGATGGAATGGCGACTGCAACAGTTGGGCAAATTCAGGTCTCTCTACCCCTCCATGTCACATCTAAATGCGAACCAACAGATCGTATATTTGAAGCCTATGAGTATGAGTTTTTCTTGATTCTTCGCAGGAAAACAGATACTCACATATACACATTCGTTGGGCTTTGTGATTACCAGATATTAGCGACTCCCAAGACAACGCGGGTTGATGCGATCAGATACCTCAGTGACTGGGCGTGGCTGCTTGATGGGCGGAGAACATGGAAGTGGTCGAAATTGGCGAATTGGGAGAAGACGCACAGATGCTGGCTGAATCTCAAGGAACAACAGAGCCTCGAACGTCGAATCTGCCTTCGAAGGGTGTTTCACAAGGTATATTTTTTGAAGAAAGTTCACTGGCTGGTAGAAGCCGCGCGGCATATTTTGAGAGACCAAGATGGCGAAGGGACCAGATTACCGGCATTCTTTAGACGGAGGTGGAGGACTGTGTGTCAGCAATGGCGAATCGCAGATAATCGGCAAGTGTCGTTCCAACGAGAGCAAAGAACCAAGATACAACATCTCCTGCAGGGATATAAGAGTCTGGAGCCATCGCCAGAATCTCTTGCGGCGACTCAACTGGAGCCTTCGATGTGGCTACCTATTTCCTCACATTGGTTCCAGTGGATAGAACACTATGGAAAGGATCAGTTGCATAGTTACTACCCACCACTGGCTGCATGCATAGAGAGACAAATCCCCATACCCACTCTGAACTTGGTCGATACGCCCGACAACCGAGTATCATTGTTTCTCGACGCCGATCTCGAAACAGGACTCCGGCAACTGCAACGCGTCGCCCACGACTACCCCTTGAACACCCCAGACATAATGCAAAAAGGCCGGTCCTACTCACTGAACACACCCCATGGCTACAACTTCAGAACTGATTACTTGGATGCATTTCTGCGTTGGTTATCGAAACCGTGGTCGCCAAGCGTCTCTCTTCTAAAATCCAAGTCGAACTTGGAAGGTTTGTTGATTTGGGAAGCCACGTTTGAAGACAGGTATCAGATCGATGCTGCTCACAGAAGGCTTGACGAGAACTTTGACAAACATTTATCACGGCTATCGACGTCTTGTGGGGGTGAGATACTGTTTACAGAATTCTTCAACTTTATCTATAGGGAGCAATTCGAGCTTATGTGGATGTTCGCTTTTCATAACTCCGATAGCACCAACAAGGCCGTTGACAAATTCCCTCTTTTTGACATTGGGGTTGAGTTTACACGAGTGTTCTGGTGGAGGTTCCACCGAAGTATTGGTAAGGTCTTTCAGATCTTCGGGGAGAGCTTTCCAACAGACGATGAGATTGAACAGAAATGGGATGGTTGTCTGGAATGGCTATCACATGGAAACCGCCCATCTCGTGTCGCAGAACTGCCCATGCCCGAACTTGTATTTAAGCGGAGGCCCGTGTACGGCGATGAGAACACCTATAGCCAACGGTTGTGGGACTTTTCCTCAAAGCTCAACCGCCACGGAGCGTTCATTTCAATCCGACTGTCAGGATCGTCGGAAGATACGGAAGGTGATCCTCATCCACGACCAGTAACAGCCTTTGCCGAAGAGCGGCTTTCCGAGATTGTGCATTCAGAGATTCAGAGACGGAGACTTCCAGAGAAGGTGTTTGCTTTTCTGTTTAACGGTACCCACACTTACCAAGAGTCACCCGAGTTGGGATACACGATATTTGAAGCTATGGTTGCTGACAAACAGTTATCTGTGTCGGATTCCAACATTATTGGAAGATGGAGGCAAGAAGAGGAGGAATGGAAAACAGTAGAGGCGTATGTATCGGAATCTGAATGGCATATGACTAGTTTGAAGTTGAAGCTGGTGGGGGGTATGGCAACAAGCAAAGACGAAAGGGAGGGCTGGGGCATGTACCAAGAAATTGTTGTTGTATAGTGGAGTTTGCTCATGAATCACCGTGGCCATTCAACCAACTTTTATCTGATACATGTGGGCGGTAGAACACATTGAAAGCGGCGAGAAAAGTCAAATTGAATTGCACTTGCAGGCCTCAGATGGTTGATGACAATCCACAGGCCAGGCTACAAGAGTACGTATGAACCATGAAGTGAAAGCAGTGGTCTTCGGTATGTACGGTAATGGTGATTTAAGTTAACGACAGGTCGAACCCGGCAGTTCATCACGACAGACCCAACATGAAAGTTCCACGATGAGCATAACATCTCGGATCACATTGTAAAGTCCAGGGTTGTGGCAATATGGCAGCCCCTGATCGGTCTCACTCTCTGCTTGATGCGGCTGCATAAATGCATCCAGCCTTGTCTACAAATGTAAATCAGCTACGTTGGTGTTGATCAGCATGACGTTAAAGTATTTCTTCCATCTGTACTTGTTCTGACTGGCTCTGCCACTCCGTTGCCCAATGCTGTTCGTATACAATGTTGGGCGCTGTCGTGCACTGATAACCGGCACATGTGCCGTACCGGCTATTCTGCATCCAATGCGAACGCGTTGATTGAGTTAGATTGTTTTAGAGTTCACAGCTGAATTAGAAAGCGTCATGCGAGTTAGGTGATCGACTTCCAGCTCTCAACAAGCATGTTGATCATGACTACTCGCGGTAATGAGCTCCCTTGAGCTCTCCACTTTCTCATGATTGAATTTAGTCATATTGCACTAGTGGAACGGGAGACAGATCTGCTAACTTAGTGTTAAATATCGGCAACTGACAAGGGTGCTGGCTGAGACATGAAAGCTCCAGGTGACGCGTCCATACTTTCAAGCTGCTTAACCATCCGTATTGCTAACAAGCTATGTGATCTTTGAGAAAGAAACTATTGAAGCTTCTGCACACTCCTTGTGAGTAAATAATTGAGAAATTTGAGCTGACCTGTGCATTGGAGAAAAACTCCACAGATAAACTTTCGTCCTCTTCAGCCGTGAAGTGGGTATAGCCTTTGAGTTTATCGATATCCGTAAGGTTCCAGTCTTATCACTCCTTTTTTCGAAGTATAAACGGCGACCACGCTAGTGTGGTATGTATGATGTAAATCGTAAACTTTCATTGTGGAGCATCTTTGAGTTATGCAGGCCATGTTTTGACTGTTACGGCGGTTTGTTGATTATCTGCGGCATTGGTGACATTTTCGTGACGCGGATCGTCCGAAGTTCATCGGCAGACGAGAGAATAGTGTAAGAATGCTAATGATTAACAAAGAGCGCAGTCGGATAAGAGATGTTGGTCACACCTGATAAGTATAAATATGACCACATGCTCCAACTGCTTCAACTATATCACATCACTACAGAACAACTCATTCAATACTATCAGTTTAACAACAACAACTATCACTCAACATGTCTCTTCCACGTCGCTTCTCCATTTCTATTGATGGCAGGCCTGTCGGCATGCCTAGGGATGACCCTATGGAACTGCCCCAGGCACACGGTTGTGACAGAGGCGAACGGCCTGCTGTATTCGAGATCCAAGGCGAGCACCTTGTCTGCGGACCATTTGTCATGGGCCGCCAACAAATAGAAGACTTCAGCATGTTGCCCAAGCGTGTCGTATGGTGTCCCAAGGACCAGATGCACCAGTTGCAGCCTGTACGTATTGAGAATCGTGGGAAGGGCCCCGAACTTAGCCTCAATGGTATGACGATCTCTCTGCGTCTGATAGAACATTATCCTTACATTTTGTGATCACAGGCGGCAGACTAGCGTACGTTAACGATGGGCAACTTGTGAGCCCACTCCTTCCAGGTACGAGTAAACACGTTGTAAGGGTGATATACCAGTCTATTGACAGACAGCGCACAGATATGACAATGAACCAGAGAGTTGAAATTCAACCCGCATTCGAGTAAGACCAGAGTGGTCACGGCTGTAAGGTGGACGTCATGGGACTTGTATTTCTGCATCAAGATTCTATCAACGTTGGGACCTAGCTTAAGACAGCGATACAACCTATAACGAACATTGACCATTATCTTTTGCGAAAACGTACGGTGATCATATTTCTGTAGCCTCGCAGGTTCCATCATGTGTGTTCTGGTTTGGGTCTGCGGATGAGCAAATGGGCTGAAAAGTAAATGTAAGAAGGGTTAGCTGATGAGTATATTTCAAAACAAGCGCTCTCTTAAGCACATACGACCATACCTACCAGAAAATACGGGATCCCGTCTGCTCTCCCATAGTCAAGCTGGTAAGGGGCGGATTAGTAGTTGGGTCGGTGACGACCAGCGAATCCCCGCTGTCGTATGTATTCTTTTGCAGTCTGAGAGAAGACTTCCCTGCGTTTTCCCCCATATTTCACAGTCAAACTTTTTGCTCCCAGTTGTTACTTAGCATATCATTACCTGGACCAGACCAGTTCTCAATGACTTGTGTAACTGCTATGCGCTGCGTGTTCTTCGTGGCACCGTGTGGGATGATACCGCTAGTCTCATGGCCCAAGTAACGATCGTTCAGCCTCATCAGGCACAACTTCAGTCATGCTGACCCTACCACCACATTGTGCGCACCTCATAGCACTGCAAAAAGGGCGCAGTCATGAGGAAAAAATATGCTATATCTATGTAGGAGGTCACAACGGCGACTGTCGCATTCACAGCGGTCGTTGCTGCTCATTTCTAGCTTCACCTGACCATCCAGGCGCAATCTAGTGCGACGCCTCAATACTCCATCGTCTCAGGCACCAACTGGCCCTCCCGTCCCTCAATGAAGCAACAGATGTACCTCCATCACTATGAAAATATATACTACTATAAAAACTCGAGCAAACTCCGATTCGAGCTTGTGCGTGGATACTAGAAGGTTTTGGCTACCTTTAGGTTAACAGGCTAAACATTCCTACCATTTTGGAAATAGTTAAGAAAGGCCTTGGACGAGATTGGGAGGAACAGGACAAAGTCTTACCGAAGAAGTCTGCAGCGAGAGCCAAGAAGAAAGGCCAAAAGGTCTATGCGGATTGAGTCTAAGCTAACCTTACAAGTTGCAATGCCACCTCCACTCCCCACAAGGCTTCTTTAAATCTCAAAGGAAACTATGCGGCCCTAGCAAGCTTCGCTTTGATCTGGCGACGGCCAGACTACGCCAGGCCACTTCAGCATAGGCAGCACACGGACTACAGCACTTTGTTATTCTTCAAAAAGCGTCAGTCTAAGGTATCCTCCCAAAAGGTTTGGTTTAGATGGAGGCGCACCAACAAATCACACGACGGTTATAAGAAATGCAGAGGTGCCATCAACCGTGGATGGGTCAAGTCTCTCAAAGACTGCCGAATTGAGGTATGGTTTGACAAGCTCAGAGCGCATCTGGGTGCGCAGAAGAGGAAGGGCTTGGTTGAAAAGTGTAAACACAGCATGGGCGGATTTGGGAAAACTGACATGATTATGACGTTAAGGAAGTCGTCGACCTTTTCGATACCTCAAACTCTGTCCTGACTGGTAGTACTTGATCGCGTGAAGTTTGCGACAAGCTATGTGCGTCACTATTTAGTGTATCTGAGAAAATTGTTTGGCGGAGCTTTTGGTTTCATCCCTAGTTATTCGTAATATGTTCTCAGTAAAACAA
The DNA here is from genome assembly GCA_019054645.1 of Fusarium sporotrichioides. NCBI lineage: Eukaryota > Fungi > Ascomycota > Sordariomycetes > Hypocreales > Nectriaceae > Fusarium > Fusarium sporotrichioides. The sequence goes on along the minus strand of JAHKNS010000002.1, from coordinate 4,130,813 downwards.
GGGACTTGATCACGGCTACACAACGCCTCATCTCAAGCAACATATCCTTCTGTGTAATAGGCAACGTGGGCTTCTTCGTAATCTCACCATGTCGACGGAATATCGGTGAGTGTTCATTATTCAAGCTGTACCAACCGCCTCATATTACCCACTCAACAGAGGTTCTACAGTACAACTATGCTGGTACGTATTCAGCTGCCCGGATGTCTTGTTATAGACTTCCTGTTTCACCTCGGGCCGATTAGTTCATTGCTCTTGACCGAGTCTGCGTCACGATCCCTTTTATGTTCTGAGGTGACACTATCCCGTACCGGTTTCGACGTCTTGTTTGAAACACCTCAAAGATAGACGGATGCCAAGTGATACCGTTGAGAACATGCATCTGGAAGGCGGTTTTAAGCCGTGTGAATCACATAGCTGCCATAACTATAAAAGGCCCCCGAGAAGCAACAAACTTCACTCTTTCTAACTCGCACATCAAAAACTTGCAACACACTTCCAACACAACGATATCAAAGATCAATCAATTAACGCTTTAAAATTCTTAAATTCTACTTGACCACGTTTACCATTCTTCAACATGTCTAGTCTTCCCCACCGTTTCACCATCGTCGTCGATGGTAAGCACGTCGCCAAGCCCGAGCAAAAGAGCGAAGAAATGTTCCAGGCTCAGTCTGGTGATGAGCCCGCCATCTTCGAGCTCAAGGGCGACCGCCTTGTTAGCGGCGATTTCACTCTGGGTCGATGGATAGTTGAGGACATGACTGATCAGCCCAAGCCCATCATGTGGCGCAAGAACGAAGAGGATTCACGAGACCTCCGACCTGTGACTGTCACGGATGGCGCCAATGGTCCGGAGATTAAGTTCTACGGTTAGCACCTACCCTTCATAATCAAGTTTGAACGTCCAATGATGAGTTTACCCATAGATTCTCACGGTATTGCCATTCGCGACGGCAAGCTCTTCGCAATTATGGCTGGTGATAAGTCTACTTCAGGCTCTACTCATCAGTAACTAACAATCATATTTCAGGTACAGAGGAATCCCAGTCGGTGGAGATCCGTGCCAGTGAGGATTAAGTAGTGGTTCGTAGGTCTACGCGGAGGATCGCTCGTTATCAACAGGTGTAAAGGCAGGTTTGCATGGCGGTCCTACCTCTTGAGGTCCGCAAATTAAGAATTTCCATAGTACTATAAAAACTATTTAGAACCATTGGGATCGTGCTGTTTCACCAAGGTTACTAACGGGAGAATACAATATTCGTGAAGTAAAAGCATGAGTCTCATATATAACGTCAAATATTGTCATTTTTCTGACTACGCACAGCAAAGCAGCCCATTTTTTAGAAGGCTGAATAAAAAGCTAGAGTTCATCTGGGTGAACTCCATCGGAAAGCTCGGGCCTGATACTCTTGAGAAGTGTTTTTTGGCTAGTGCCATTGCTAGCCGCTTCTTGCTTCTGTTTATCAGCTGGAGTCGCTGTTATCAGGAGGTAGCAACTACTGGCGATGCTTTCTTGTCAAGAATGAGGCGGAATGGTGTTAAGACTGGGGCAAAAGTTTTCATTAGACTGACTGTAGGTAGCAAAGATCTCCCAACAGGCGAAGTGATGCTACAAAGCAGCAAAGGCCCTTGATCGCGACCAATGGTGATTTCGCACGAGTGGCCGCGTTTTTCGCATCTTGCTGACCAAGGAGGTGATGAACAGTCAAACGATCTACAACCCTCAAGTGTCGTCGTACTCGTTAGTCAATGTAACTTGTTGCGAAACAATAGAATCCATGTACGCTTTGACTTTAATATCAATTCCATGCCAAAGACCAGAACCAACAGAAGAAGAGCCAACACGGCGCAGCGTTCTTACGGTGGAAGTTGAACGTCTTGAAACCACGACACGGCTGACGGACACATCGTAAAATTCGTTGAGCGTCAAAGAAGAGGAGGTCAGCAGCTGACATCTTTTTTTTTCTCCTTGCCACATCTAGAAGAATGCTAGTCCAAAATCTCACCCTCTACATGTTCCATTGCGTACCTGTCTTCCACATGCTCGCTGCTTTAACCGGACCTAATTTTGAACCCCTGGCATGAGTTCCCAGAACCAACAGGTGGAGTCGATGTCGTATTTTGATTCCAAGAACCCCCCTGCTTCTGCAACGTTTTGTTGGTTGCTGACTTGAGCACATTGAACCAACGATTTAGCCCAGATTTCATCCTGGAATCCTTTCATGATTGGTGCGTGGTCCCTCGGCTGTGCATAAAGCAAATGCAAGGATCGAGACACAACCCTACCTGCATACACCTGCCGACTCTGCAGGTTTCTTTCCAGAACATGGGGCACATCTTCACACCGTCTATTTCTTAAATACCGACTTCCCAAACAGTATAACGATGATAGAGAAAACATTAAAATATATCATAAGATGTAATAGCGCCATCCTTGCACAATAAGAGCATTGCAGTGTGCAAGGAATATTATTAAGCGAGCAAATGACGCGAACAGTCCGAAGCCGTTCGGCGGGATCTAGCTTCTTTGAGGAATGATTGTCAATCAAGAAAGTCAATTTTGCTCTAGCCTTGGTCTGTCCGTGAGGGTTGGATCTTACGATGGTTATTTACCTCACTCATATCCGCGTGGCCCGGGCCGCTCCCAGACCCGTTAACGCAATTTCCAGATGTTTCAAACCCTATATGTTTCTCATCATCGTCTTCACAACATGGGAATTCATATCTGTAAGTATAATTCTGCTTCCCCAGCCCTTCGTATGGTTCCACGCACACATACGCGGTATCTTGGCAAAGCACCATCTACGGCTGGTGGTTGAGGCATATATATGTCAGACTACTCAAAGGATGATAAGCTTCACCTGACAGCTGTGGTGTCACATCATGTTCATAAATGTGCATCCTCCGAGGCTAGAGCTGTATCCCACTTCAACAGTACCCACAGATCGGCTCCTTCGATGTTATAGTAACAAGTTAGTGGAGCTACTTGTAGCGAACCAGTGTAAAGTCCATCCTAAGTTCCAAGCAGGCCCAAGGATATCCGAGGATTTTGCCGACTGTGATTATTATTCATGTAACCCATTGGATGTGGATTCATCATCTTACGTCCTGGGATAACCCAACCAGGACACAAATGTGCAGCCTGGTATTATGGAATGGCTAGCGGAGTAGACTAGGAGCTGCAGACGATGAACCCGGTAACCGGGATCATGTATCCATGTGACAGCTTTGGTGCTGATACGGTCCATGGGCTTGTCGCAGTACTGTGCCAACTCTACCTTCATGAGTGTTGGTTGCTATCCATATATAGTCTATGTCTGTATCCATGGCATTCATTGTATCTCATATCCCGCGCTTTCTTATGTGAGTTCATTCAGATCTCACGGCACTTCTACCCAACCCATTCAACATTTCTGTTCTGTTCAGTTCATCCTGGATCATATAATGCCTCCTCAAATTCAACCATGGCGGGAGCCAATTGCCATCGTAAGTATGGCATGCCGTCTTCCAGGTGGTATCGATAAGCCATTGGACCTCTGGGACCATGTTCGAGCAGGCCGTTCGTCGGCCACGCCTATACCAAAAGATCGATTCAATACCGAGAACTTTCTATCTATGGACCCCAACAAAAAGGGTGAACAGGCTTTCAGAGGTGCTCACTTTGTAAAGGGAGACATAAAGCAGTTTGACCACAAGTTCTTTGGTATAAGCAAAGATACGGCAACTGCTATGGATCCTCAACAGAAACAGTTGCTTGAGGTTGTTTATGAATGTCTTGAGTCGGCCAATATCTCTATGGAAACCATTTCCAAGTCCAAGATTGGCTGTTACTGTGCCATGTTTGTCAGTGACTACCATGATATGCTGATGCAAGATCCTGAGTATCTTCCAACTTTTATCGCTATTGGAACGACACGCACTATGCTTGCAAACAGAATAAGTCACGCACTTAACCTGGGCGGTCCCAGGTATGTTGAAATCACACTGTTGACTAATCGACAACGAATATTGATATCTGGTATGCAGTGTCACCATCGATACAGCATGTTCTGGCTCACTTGTCGCATTGCATCTTGCCTGTCAAGCATTACAAGCTGGCGAGTGCGATGGTGCTGTGATCGGTGCATCCAATCTTTTCCTAAGTCCTGATTACGCTCTATCGCTTACGCGACTTGGTGCTATCGCCGCTGATGGCCAGTGCAAGACATTTGACGCCGGCGCAAATGGATACGGCCGCGGCGAAGGAACCAACGCTGTGTATATCAAAAGACTCAGCGATGCTATTCGGGACGGAGACAACATTAGATCCATCATCCGGGGTACTTCATCCAACAGGTTCGCTTCCTCCTCCTCTCAGCAAGGTTGACATCGCTGACAAGTCTAGCTCTGGTGCTACTCCAGCTATCACAGAACCTTCTGGACGAGCTCAAAGAGATACTATCTTACAGGCTTATGCCCAAGCTGGAATCGATAACTTCAGCGAGACAGGATACTTTGAGTGCCACGGAACCGGTACACCCGTGGGTGATTGTATAGAGCTTGGAGCAGTGGGCGAAGTCTTCAGCGCTAGCCACAACTCTGGGGATGCCCTTTGGGTTGGCTCTGTAAGTCACAAACCCTTACATTTCTCTTTCATCTGTATACCTTGTACACATGATGCTAACGAGGGAATAGACCAAGCCAAATGTTGGACATTCAGAAGCGGCCAGCGGTCTCAGCAGTCTGATAAAAGTAGTGTTGGCCTTGGAAAAGGCAGAAATCCCTCCCAACACAAATTACAAGACACCAAACCCTAAGAGTATGGTTATAAATGCCTCCTGCATTCTTTTGGTATTAGCTGACCAGTTTTACCCAGTTGACTTTGACGGCTGGAGAGTTCGTGTACCAACGAGCGCACATCCTTGGCCTTCCAAGTCCATACGACGAGCGAGTGTCAACTCTCTCGGTATCGGTGGATCGACTGCGCACGCTGTCGTTGAGTTTTACGAGCCGCCCAAGATCACTAATGGATCTGTTAATGGTATCAACGGTACCAATGGTTTGAACGGAACCAAGGGGGTCAACGGTGCTCATATGGTAGCCATTACCAATGGTGCCAATGGCCACCACGAGGAGAACAAATCCAACAAACCCTCCTTCCTCGCGTTCGTATCTGGAGCCTCTCAAGACTCCAGAGACACAAATACCAACAACCTGCTGGAATTCCTCAAAACTCATGAAGAATGTCATGAGTTGACTGGACCTCTCATCACAGCGCTGAACGCTCGAAGTCAAATTCACATCCGGCCATGGAGGTCGTTCGCCGTTGCCCAGACAGTCGGTGACCTCATCCAGCAACTCGAAGGCAAGGCACTCAAGTCCAACCAAGTACCAGTTGGCGGTAACGAGCCCGATCTGCTCTTCACATTCACTGGTCAAGGCGCCACGTGGTCACAGATGGGCAAACGTCTTCTTGAGACGTTCCCCGTGGCCCGTAACACCTTACACCAGCTTGACGATGTCATCAGAGAGCTTTCATCTTCAGAGAAATCTGCATGGTCTTTGACAGGTACGCCCAATAGCACAAAGAAGTTCTATTGACTGATTACTGACTTTATCCTAGCCAAGCTCACTGCCGAACTCACTACAAATGAGATCAATTTGCCATCAATCGCCCACCCTCTTTCCTTGGCGGTACAGATCGCTCTTGTCGACCTTTTATCCAGCTGGGGTGTCCTTCCAGATGGTGTCGTTGGCCATTCCGGCGGAGAAACAGCCGCCGCATATGCTTGTGGTGCTCTCACAGCCAAGGAAGCCATCACAGTCGCTTATTACCGTGGCATCGCCTGCGAGAATGCCCCCCCAGGCTCCATGCTTGCTGTGAGAAGTGATCCTAAGGCAAAAGAGCTCCAAGACGCATTGGAACGCAATGATGTGCAGATTGCTTGTTTCAACGGCCCCCAAAACCTTACTCTCGCGGGTCCTACCGAAGGAATCAAGAATGTGGCAGCCGAGTTGAACAGCCATGGCATCGTTTCTAGGGCTGTCGCTGTCACTCGAGCTTACCACACTCGATCCATGAAGGTAGTGGTCGATAACTATGTCGCGCGTCTTAGGAGTGTCATTCATCCAAAGGCAGGACGTGTTCCGATGTATTCGTCGGTTAATGGCCGTCAGTTGGAGGGCACTGAGGTTGGTGCCGATTATTGGGGAGCGAACCTCGTTTCTCCAGTTCTTTACACCGATGCAGTCACATTGGCCATGACTCAAGCAGACCGCAAGTTCAGATTGTGCGTTGAGATTGGACCTCACTCATTGCTTTCGCGACCAACGTCTGAGATCGTCAAGTCGCTTGATGATGCGCCTCAACTGCCCTACTTTTCAACCATGCTTCGAAACGCAGACTCAAACCAGCAACTCATGAGTCTTGCAGGAGATTTGGTTCTCAATGGCAAGCGTTTGGATCTCGATCAGGTGAACAAAGCCAGCTTCTTCAAGGGTGGCAAGCCCGCTCGTCTTCCAAACCATATCCAAGATAACCTTCCTGCTTATGCTTGGGACTATTCCTCTACGCCGTGGACCGAGCCAAGAAACAGCTCTGACTGGCGTTTTCGCAAATCGCCACGACATGAGATTTTGGGCACCCGTTGTCGAGGCGCAAACCCTTCTGCACCAACTTGGAGGAACAGGGTGTCGGTGGAAGATGCTCCTTGGCTCGTTGATCATCAGGTACGCATAGAGCTAGCTTTTTCTGACACAATACTAACTCATCATAGGTCAATGGTATTGTCACCTTGTCCTTCACTACCGGTATCGCCATGGTCGTGGAGGCTATGATGCAGTTACAAGAAGAGTCCAAGGAGATTGATTGGGCAAACTGTTCGTTCGAGTTGGAAGATTTTGTCTTTTCCAACTCCATCATCCTCCCTGATGAAAACGCCATTGAGCTCTTCCTCACTCTAATCCCACGGAACGATAACGCCAGATCTAACGGGATATGGTACGACTTTACCATTTCTTCACTCAGAGGTGACGTTGATATCCGCCATTGCCATGGAAAGGCGGCGGTATTGGAGAGTGAGTAGCAGACAGTGACACAATTAGCAACGGAGACTGACAGTATCGAACAGGCAACGAAGACGCCTCTTCCCAATCTAGAACCTCGTGGCATCACATGCCCCTCGAGGTACCGCTCAAGAGCTACTACAAGACCCTGGAAAGAGTCGGTTATGGCTATGGTCCCAAGTTCCAGCTTCTTTCAGAAGTGCGAGTTCGACCGGGTCTCTCAGCCTGCGCTGCCAAGATCGACATGTCGTCAACCGGTCAATCGCCAGTTCGTGGCCAGCGATACCTTTTGCACCCTGCCATGATGGATGCAGCTCTACAGACACCTGCATTGGCCAACCGCTCCGGGTACTTCCAAGAGATCGACACCCTACTTCTGCCGTCGCGTATGAAGAAGATCTCTATTCGTATGCCCACCGACAAGACCGACATTGCTTTTTGTGCTACCAATACAACACCTGTTGGTTTCACCCGAATCGAAGGAGCTGTCCAGTGTTATGATGCTTTATCGAAACCTTTCTTCGTGGTCGAAGGTCTGCAGATGGACAGAGCTACGGGCGAGGACCAGACTACACTTCCTTGGCTGCGACTCAACTGGAAGCCTGATATCGGCGACATCTCTCACAATGGTCCCTCCACCAATTCTATCCAGATAAGGAGCCTTCCAGCAGAGAAGAAGCTTGTTAACTTGGAGGATTTGGTCAAGGAGCTCATACCCCTCATTGTTGAGAATGGCATCGAGAAGGGTGAGAACTTGGCTCCTCATTTGCAATCGTACCATGCCTGGTTACTTGAACAAGCTGAGTTACACAAAGCCAAGCTCGTCGCACGTCACAAGCAGAATGGATTCGCCACAGCTCAAGACGCCATCATGAACGTCGTTGCAAACTCTGGAATATCTCAGACTGTTGACGCTTCCATTGTGTCGCAGCTAGCCATTAACATGGCGAAGATCTTTAGTGGAGAAGTCGAAGCATTGGCGGTTTGGCTCGAGAATGATTTGCTCTACAGATTCTACGAAGAGAGCATCTTCACAACGAGTATGAACCAGAAGCTTCGCTCTGTCGCTGAGCTTTTGGCGCACAAGAACCCCAACATGAAGGTCTTGGAGATCGGAGCTGGAACCGGTGGTGCAACTACTGAGTTACTTCAAGGCTTCTCCAAGGCCGGAGGGCCCAATGCTTACCAGTCGTTTACTTTCACGGATATCTCGGCTGGTTTCTTCGACAAGGCGAAGAAGAAGTTTTCCGCTTGGGACAGAATGGACTACAAGACTCTCGATATCGAGAAGGATATTTCCGAGCAAGGATTTGGCTCAGAAAAGTATGATCTTGTGGTTGCAGCCAATGTAAGTTCCTGGTATATTTCATGGCATATGGTAACAATCACTGATGACTTTTTTAGGTTCTGCATGCCACAGCCGATTTACCGTTTGCAATGAAGAACATTCGATCGTTGCTACGTGATGATGGATACCTGTTGGTTGGTGAGCTGTCAGAGGGTAAGCAACCATGTTCCGGTTATATGATGTGTAAGATGAGCTAATATTTGACCTTGCAGACCTCACATCGGCCAATTTCCTCTGGGTACGTTCTGCAAATCTTCATTCAACTTCAATGGCTAATCATCTCGTAGGGACCATTGACCGGTTGGTGGCTACGCCCTCGATCTCCAGGTCGTTCTGGTCCTGGTCTTTCCATGGACGAATGGCGTGACGAGCTCACTGCAGATTTTGACAACGTTGTCGAGATCGAGGCTAAACGCGATAAGACTGCTACGGATCAAATCTCAAGCACTATCGTGATGACAGCCAGAGCAAAGCCCGTCGACTACACTCCACCCGAGCCTCTCTCGGAGCAGAGGGTACATATCGCAGGAGTTGGCCCTGACTCGTCTGCTCGTAACCAGATTGAGCACCGACTCTCCAACCGTGGTATGACTGCCACATCCAGCAGCCTGGAGGATCTCGCTTCACGAAAGTGGTCGGGAGAGTGGCTCATCATTATGGACGAGTCTGAAGGAAGTTTCCTTGCTTCTCTCGATTCGCAGCAGTTGCAGGCTTTGAAGTCGTGGCTTACAAAGCCCATCAAGTGCATCTGGGTCACCCAAAAGGTATACCTCGACCCGCAAAACACAACGGGAGGTCTGGTGACGGGTTTCGCTCGAACTCTCCGAGGTGAGAACAGTCAGCTAGAGCTGTACACATTGGATCTGAGTAGCCAGGGCATCGACACAGCAAACATCATCTGCCACGTTTTGGAACGAGTCCACTACTCTCATGGCGATCCTATCTCCAGACTGGACTACGAAGTGGCTGAGAAGGATGGACAGCTCTGGACATGCAGGCTCGTGAAGGACTCTGGCTTGGAAGACGCCTTTGGTCCAGCACGAAAGATGGAAGCACCTGTCAGCCAGTTGGTTCAAACTCCGCATCGCTTGGTCGTGGGAGAACCAGGGATCTTGGACAGTCTGGCCATGGCCCAAAGTGATGGACACTCTGTGGTACCAGATGGCCATGTTCTTGTTGAGGTCAAGGCTGTCGGTCTTGATGAACGAGTAAGTACAATTATACCTCTGCTTACATTGTAGACAGCTTGCTAACTTGGTGGTAGGACGGACGAATCGCTCAAGGGTCTCTTCCAGCGTTGGAGTTCGGCCGCGAGTGTTCCGGTGTTGTTAAGAGCTGTGCTGCTGATGTCACATCACTCAGGCCTGGAGATCGTGTTGCCGTTATTGGGCAGGGAACTTTCACCACGCAATACCTGGCTCCTTCAGGATGTTGCTCCAAGATCCCTGACTGGCTTTCTTTTGAGGTAAGTTGATCTCTACCACACAGACTAGTAGGAGTGTAGACTAACATGAGTTTGCTTCAGGATGCTGCCGCGATACCTGCAGCTTTTGTCACGGCGTTGTACGCGTTGACCACACCTGCAAGAATCACTATAGGCCAGGTATTCAGATCCAATGCCCCCCAAGACTTGAACCAAGAGAGTACTAACACAAGACAGAAAATTCTTGTCGCCAATGCCACGTCCGCACAGGGCATCGCTCTGATCAAGACAGCGAAGGCGCTCAAGCTCGACGTCCACGCCACTTTCAGCGAAGGTGACAAGTCTCTTCTTACCAAGCACGGCGTCTGTTCATCCAGCATATTCTCTGTCCCTACGAACGCTAGCCGTCTCAAATCTTCTCGCACAACCAACGGTCAGACATACAAACTTGTACTGAACACTCAATCTGGCCAATACGCAAGCTTTTCTCACTTGGTCGCGAACCGTGGAACGTATGTCGAGATTAGTTCAGGTGAGACGCATGAGGATGAAAGTGTTCTCCGACCTAACAAGAATGTCATGTTTGCGTCTATTGATCTCGCAGATGCGTACCATGAGAACCACGAGGATCTTGGAGAGTAAGTCTCTTTTTATTCGTCTTCTTCGATAGTTCAATAACTGACATCCCACATTAGGCTGCTAGACCAAGTTATGGCTATGGTTGAGGGTCGTATTCTCAACGTAGACCTGTCGGCTTCGGTGTCTAAGCTTCACTCACTACAATCCGCCTTCTTGGCACTTTTAGAAGGCGGTTCGCAGAAGCAGGTCGTCTCACTCGCAAATATCGACGATGGGCATATGATCAAGGTACGTAGTCTCACTCTACTAGGTGAGAGAATTTATTCTGACTCATTACTCGTACAGACACGACCCAAGACTTCTTCTTTCGATCCGAGAAAGACCTACATCATCACAGGAGGTCTTGGTGGCTTAGGCCGTGCAATTGCGGTCTGGATGGCTAGCTACGGAGCTCGAAACCTCATTCTGGCTACCAGCTCAGTCGCGAGGGCCTGTCAATCTGGCGATCTGCTTCAGCAATTGTCGTCCTACGGATGCCATGCTAGAGTTGAAGTCTGTGATGTGGGCAACTCTTCAGCTGTTGAACGACTGGTCTCGAGTATCAGCACTCCTGTTGGTGGAGTCATTCACTCAGCACTGAGACTTAGCGTAAGTTCTCAAAACATTGTCTATTCTCATGTATAACTGTCTAACCACTTTTACAGGACCGATTCTTCGAGGACATCACCTTGGAAGACTTTGACGCAGTGTTCGGACCAAAGGTCAATGGTACATTGAATCTTCACCATTGCCTCCAAGGTCACAAGCTTGACTTTTTCGTCATGCTCAGTTCTGGCTGTGGAGTCCTAGGCAATGAGGGTCAATCGAATTACTCGGCAAGCAGCACTTTCCTTGACACATTTGCCCGCTACCGTCAAAGCCTCGGTCTTCCGGCCTCATCTATCGATCTCGGCTTCGTGGAGGATGTCGGAAACATCAGCGAGCGTCCTGAGATTCAGGCTTCCTTACTCTCTCGCGGTCTCAGGCCCATCACAGTACGCGATGTTTTGCGAGTAGTCGAGGGTGCTATTGCTACTGGCTGTCCCAAGCAGGTCAACACAACCAAAGACTCTAGTTACGATGAATTTTCGCAAAGTCAGATCGTCCTCAGCTTCGGTATGATCGATAAAGCGACAGCAGAATGGCAGTCTTGGGCCAAAGACGCAAAGTTCGGCTTGCTACGATCGAAGGCCACTGACAATACGGCAAGTGATGCCGATGCGGGCGGTGGAGAGAGCGCAGTCCAGACAGCTGTCAAGGCCTTCCGAAACACCCTTGGTCGACTGGGTGATGCACCTGAGGGCAAGGAAGCTGCTTTACAGCCTGTCGTCTGCACTGCTCTCGTTGCCAAGCTGGCACAAGTACTGTCGATCAAGATTGGCGACATTCAGCCTACAAGATCGGCTATTCAGTACGGTATGGATTCGCTCATCGCTATTGAGGTCAGATCTTGGGCAAGATACGCCTTCCAGATCGATCTACCTATCAATGACTTGACGAATCCGTACAGTATTCAGGATTTGGCAGCAAGGGTTTCTCGAATGATTGTGTGAGAAACTGTGATTTGGGAAGGCACTTGGCTTTGGAGTTTCGGTTTTGATAGTGCATAAATTTGATATTCAGGCATGGCTATTCTTAGAAGTTTGTTAGTCACGTCATATGAGTTATATATATCAGTTCCAATCTTTTTAAATCTTTCTATTTTACCATCACCGTGTCATAAGTCTATCGATCTATTCCATAGCCATAACAACTCTCATTATATTCCATGTATCACAATTCATGCACTAAAACCCATTGTAAATGCCTAGGACCAACTCCTCGTGTATTATGTTCAAATATACCTCTCAAAACAGTGTTTATAGTGGTTTATCTCCTAGATATGGAAGTGGAGTACCTGATCGACTTGCTTGCGCAAGAGATGATTCGGATCTAGAAGCTGTAGCCGAGGTCGAACTCGAGGATCTTGGTATACCATCCCATGGTTTTTGGGCACAAACCGTTATTCTAAGTTGCGATCGTAAGTATAGGGTTTCATTGACAGGTACCAAAAATCTTTGAGAATACTCACAGTGTCATGAAAGAATGGTATTTTGTGTTGCCAATTTCCCGTCGGACTTCGGCCAGAAGGGCCTGCGTCTGTTCCGGGGTCCAGCCCAGTCCTTGGGTAAAAACAGGCATTGTCAACGGCTCAATGATGAGAAGCCAGTTCTGGGTCATCAAATGGCCTATGCGCTGTAGCTTCTTCCCGGGATAGCACGCATTCGTTGGCGCGCCATTTCTTGTCTCAATGACAGGCTCAAATCCTGCTTGCTGGAGCAATGACTTGAACATTTCCGGGTACCTCAACGTTGTACCGAAACTTTGTAACCCTTCTTCTAGTAGATTGTTCCATTTACGAAATGCTGTGCCGTTTAATGAGTGGTTGGGCGATTGTAGGATTGCGATCCATTCTGTGAACTCGACCCATCCTCCAGGTCTCAAATTGTCAAAAGCTGATTGGATTAACTTTTGCTTATCGTTGGTGTCGCCAAGTTGTCGAATGTGGATGAGGTCGAAATTACCACCGTCGGCAAAGTTCCAATCTTGTGTTATGTCCATCACTTTGAAGGTGCAGTTAGACTTGGTGTATGGAGGGTAAACGGGGTCAATATCGACTCCAAGAACAGAACAGTAAGGATGTTTTGTAGCTATAGTGAGTAACAGCGTAATGGTTAGCTGCAATGACGTAGGAATATGTTGGAGACAGATGACTTGCCGAATTCCTAATGACTAATGTTAGATAAAGATGCGAATCTTTACTTTCAGAAACGTCGGGAACTTACCAATGCCCATATTCCACCCCCTGTGCCTACATCAAGCACTCGTTTTGGTCTTGGCACGATAGGTGATAACTGAAGTTGCCCTTTAAAGACATTGATAATGACAGTATGCTGGATAACTGGCAGCTGTTAGCAACGCAGGCAAATGGTTGACGGAGCAATTCTAATGAGTACCATTTCGATCTTGTTCTTGCTGGATTGAGGGTTAACATAAGTTATAAGATGGTAGGAAGAGGAGAATATACATACCTGGTTGTTTGGCAACTGTCCGTAACCTATGGCAGTGATTAGTTGACAAACACTAATAAGTTGTAGGCGGTGAGACTCACGAACAGAGGATTTAGTGAATTTGTTAACCATAGACTGGAAGAAACGTTTTGAGCGTGACGCACTGATCAGCCTAGTTAGCACCAAATGACAAAGAATGATAGTGATCATACGTCTTTAATGGCTTATAAGTCGAAACATATTCATCTGAAGAATCGGAAGAGTCCTCCAGCAGTTCGCTGCTGGGCCGTAGACTGCTTGATTGGTGAGGAGCATAGTCGTCATTGGTAGACTTGAAGAAAACAGTCAGTCAGTCTAACTCTAGACAATAGAGCGATCCATCATATCATATCACATCATATGATATCCTCTTTACTCACATCATCAAGTCGTACCCTTGCAGCCGCGGCCGGGGAAAGAGTTTGCCGATCCCATCCACCTGAGCGTCGGCTCACGGGGGTTCCTGGAAGACCCCCACTCCCACTTCCGCTCCCTGTCAGATTTTGGCTGTGGGTGTGACTCTGGCTTTGGTTGTCGCTTGAGACGCTAGAGGCGTAATTGGAAATATTGGATGAAGAAGAGGCGGTGAGTCTGGTCGCTGCCATTGCCCGGTCTATGGATCCGCCTCCAGCACTCCTCACTGAACTCGAGTCGTGTCCATTGTCTGGCGTGTCTGCCATTTTTTTCTGATGATAATTCGTAGTAGCACGGGCCGTCCCGACGCCAAAAGAAACCGTTTGTTTCGTTCTCTCTCTTTCTAGGCCTTTTTTGGTGTTTGCCAGTGGTTGATGGTTGGTGGTGGTGTTGGTGTTGGTTTTTTGACTTTCTCTGGAGTAATCCAGATAAATTCGAGCGACCGAAAGAGAGAAAAAGAGGCTAAAAATAAGAGCCAAGCCTTTCGCCAAAGAATTAATTGCTGCAAAGAATTCAAGGTCAGTCAGTCAGTAGGTATGTATGTAATATGGATATTACTCGCAGATCTGACGTCGTCAAGAGACACAAGCCTAATGGGTCTTGAAATCTCTGAATTTGGGTCATCTCCCTCTCTTCTATGTGCCGACCTTCCCTCCCTGCAGTTGGGCATTGAAACCTATCCTTGTTGGTGTCTCGCTCTCTCAGTGATAAACCCACTTTCTAGCCCCCTCAGGTTAGCCCATAGCTCGCAACTGCCAGCGCGTCCCTGCTTGAAACAGATTAAAGCGTCTTTTAGAGTTTAATACTGGTTTGGTATTTTTTCAGCTTTACGACGTTAGTGGAGAGTACTAAGTTAAACGATTGGGCAAAGTACACTGAAAGCACTTGTCACAAAACTCCACAGCGTGTGATATCCCCTAGTAAGAGCGGCACGTTAGATTATAAAGTGATAAGACATCAAGGCGATTTAGGCTTGTGATCTATTCCTAGGTCTTGTGTTTTAGTATATATGCAATCCGTATTGCGTCTGTACGCGTATAAGTAAATGCCCACAGACCTGTGCGCAAGGATCTCATGTTGCACAAACCCCTGGTACTGCAGTTCCGTACATGCATACGTAAGTACCTCAACACTCTTGGTGGAGAGCCACCATTTTGTCCATCCTATCCGGAGCAGGGGTTCTTCGGCAACTCAAATGGACGCCGGCGGTTTGCTCGCTTCCAGTTAAAGCGGCGACGCTCTCCAGTCAATGTTCATGATAAGCACGTCGATAAGCAAACCTTTGTACTTCCCTTGAGGATATTTTAATGATAGATCAAGAGTTTCCAACCAAATTTAATGCACTGAGATTTCTTTTACTTCAATAGCAGTGATTAATGGGGTGGTCTTGTCTGTTCTTCTGCACCGCAGCCGCTACCCTATAAGGAACTCAATTATTCACGGACAGAAGTTTTATCCATAGATGCGCGACTTGAAACACAATCTACTAATCTAATAACCTTATTTATACTCCGATGGGATATTTGTTCAAATCTCCAGCATTTCAGAACAAGTCTGTGGGACTTTTAATGGTGCAGGTACGTTTTTGTCAAAAATTGTCTGTGTGTTATACGCTATGACAATAATTCCTCAGGTACCATTTGACGCACTAATTCACCCGATCAATTTGTTGCAAGCTAGTCACCGAGCTTGAGTATCAGACCAACAAATCCTCTCCTCCTCGAGTGATAAATACTACAACCAAATACTACGTCATATGGATTGTTGCTAGAGTAGTCTCAGCCCGCTGGGTCGAGGACAGTTGGATGCTGACTCAGATATCCTTCATGAGCACATCCCGTACCATGCTTTTACCTAAGACATCCGATCATCGTAAGCTGACATTCGCAACCCCGAGGTCTTGCTGTGCAAGTTTGCGGGGTCACATGAATAGCCTATATTCAGGTAAGCTGCATGATATAAGATCCTTATATCTGCCAGGCGTCTCGGGAATTAGTCCTGCCTTCAACAAGTTTTCATCATGACTGGCCTCCAGTATGACCCGGAATACTTCAAAGCAATTGGATCACCCGCGAAAGGACCAAGGGCTGATCCACCAAAGACCGCCCACGAACTGAGATCTAACATTGAAAGTACTATTCGCCATTTCGTTACCAACTCGCCATATCCTTCTGGAGTCAAAGAAACCGTGTACAAAGTCAAGAGTTCCGATGGAACTGGGATTGAAGTCACCCGTTTCGCATGTGAAGAAACTCTAGCCTCAGAGAAACCTACACCTGCAGTCGTCTATTTCCATGGCGGTGGCTTCGTAGCGTGTACAGTACCACCCTTTGCGCCGCAAATCGCGCGTTTCGCAGACGTCTCCAAGTTACCTTTCTTCGCTGTCGATTACAGGCTGGCTCCGGAGCATCCTGCTCCAGCAGCACTTGAAGATGGTTGGGCGGCCATACAGTTCGTATCAAAGTCTGCTGCGGAACTCAACGTTGACCCTGCCAGAATCGCATTGTATGGGGACAGTGCTGGTGGTGGTCTTGCTGCAGGCGCTGCTTTGATGGCTAGAGATCGGGACCTTGATCCTCCAATAACGAAACAACTGCTAATCTACCCCATGTTGGATGATCGATACAACCTCAAAGACGATGACCCATATCTTGAAGTCTTGGCAATGAGGCCAGCTGGAGCAAAAGCTGCATGGGACGCTTACCTCCCCAAGCTCCGGGAAGGCGATGATGTGCAGGCTTTGTCTTATGCTGTTCCTGCCAGAGCTGCTACCTTAAAAGGTCTTCCATCTACATATATCGACATCGGATCTCTGGACCTCTTTCGAGACGAGAGCATGAAGTACGCCAACAGACTAGCTAATGACCACGTCGAGGTTGAGTTTCATCTTTGGCCAGGATTACCGCATGGATTCGATGGTTTGCGAGAGCTCAGCTGGTCTGCGCGGGCTACGGAAAGTCGTGTCAGTGCTTTGAAGAGAATGTGACGCATATCATGGTAGTAGACCTATATGGGAAGGAAAGGTTACTAGCCCTAGATAGATATAGACATGCCGAACGGCCTAACTAGGTGAGATATTACTGGACCAGTTCCTCAATCAGGATTCACCACATGCATCAGTTATGACAACAATATCATGGTCATGGCTAGCCAGCAAAACGATATGTGAGACAAAAAAGGCAAAGATGGCCGATGCACAACAAAATTACACTCCAGAACCTCCAGAGCCGCGTCAATAGAAATGCGGGTGAGTGTGGGGTAAGAGGTGTCATCAGGCATAACAAAGCCGTCCAACAACTGCCAATGCTACTTTGCGGCTAATATCTAAGTTACGGCAGAATTCCTATTGATGCATTTTCTTTTTTTTTCTTCGGCAAAGTCGATCTTTCCCCTCAATGGCTGGTCAAGCAAGACCGAATTCCTGGGCGGGATCGACAGGTTCGGTAACTGCAAGCTGTCTATGTCATGTCTTGCATGCAACGCGGGTTATTGATCACCGAAGTTGCTGATCATAAATATGTATATAGCTAGCTAGTCAGGATGCTGTAATTTACTCCAGACTTTCACGCCCGCTTCGATTTGCTTGCTGGAGGCATAGAGTTGAGAATGAAGCTGCTTTCACTCTCCACCGTCGGGCTACTGGCCCTGACAGGGTTCTCAATTGCTCAAGAGAACGCCAACGTTCCAATTCAAGACAATGGACTGACCAACATTGTCCAATGGTAAATTGACTCAATTGGCGCGCCAACTTGCAGTTCTGACCGATCTTTGCAGGGACGACCACAGCTACCTCATCAATGGCGAGCGAATCTTTGTCTTCTCTGGAGAATTCCATTACTGGCGACTACCCGTGTACGCTTAATCCTGGTTCGAGTCTTAAGCACCATTACTAACGATCGTAGACCCGAACTCTGGCGGGACTTGCTAGAGAAGATTAAAGCGGCCGGTTTCAATGCCTTCAGTATCTACAACAGCTGGGGCTACCACGAGGCTTCCCCAGGAGCCCTCGACTTCGAGAATGGTGCGCACGACTTTGTGTCTATAATGACGCTAGCAAAGGAGCTCGGCCTCTACCTCCTGATCCGTCCCGGTCCCTACGTAAATGCCGAAGCCAACGCGGGAGGATTTCCTCTTTGGGTGACCACCGGCGAGTACGGCAAGCTACGAAACGACGATCCTAGGTTCACCAAAGCCTGGTCCAAGTACTGGACCGAGATATCCAAGGTTATTGAGCCGCATCTCATCACCAATGGTGGAAATGTTGCTATGTTCCAGGTATGAACTACAGCCCGCGTGAGAATTGAGGGTTACAAGTCAAAAACTAACGGTTACAGATCGAGAACGAGCTCGGTGGTCAGTGGAAGAACGATGACAAGCGAATCTTGAACGAACCTGTTGCGAACTATATGCAACTTCTACAAGACGCTGCTAGAGATGCTGGTATTGACGTGCCCGTGTTCCACAACGCGCCCAATACTGTAAGGCTCATCCACTACCTTGCCCTATTGATAAAGACTCACGATTTCTAGCGCACCTTTTCTTGGTCAAATGACTTTGAAGCCAACGCAACTGGAAATGTCGACGTCACAGGTGTAGATAGCTACCCTTCCTGCTGGAGCTGCAACCTCGACGAGTGCACCGGAACAAATGGCGAATATGTCCCTTACAACATCCAGGATTATGTCACATACTTCTCCAAGCAGTCTCCAGCTCAGCCTCATTTCTTGCCTGAGTTCCAGGGCGGATCTTACAACCCTTGGGGTGGTCCTGAGGGCGGCTGCCCAGGAGATATCGGCCCTGATTTCGCCAACATATTCTACCGTGACTTGGTTGCTCAGCAAGCCACGGCCATCTCACTTTACATGATGTACGGTGGTACCAACTGGGGCTGGTTTGCTTGTCCTGTGGTTGCTACCAGTTACGATTACTCTTCTCCCATCTCTGAGAATCGCGAAATTTGGGACAAGTACTACGAGACCAAGTCATTGACTCTGTTCACTCGCGTTGCCCACGATCTTACAAAGACCAACCGAGCTACCAACAGCACATCCCTTTCAACCAACGATGATGTCTTGGTTACCGAACTTCGGCACGAGGACAACGGCGCAGCCTTTTACGTTGCTCGACACGATCACTCGCCATCAGGCACCAAGGAGATCTTCAAGATCCGTGTCAACACTTCCGAGGGCGAATTGACCATTCCTCAAAATGATCACATCACAATCAACGGCCACCAATCCAAGATCATCCCCACCGACTTTCACTTTGGAGAGAAGACTCTTGTCTATACTACTGCCGAGGTACTCACATACTCTGTCATCGACAAGAAGGAGGTTATTGTCCTTTGGCTGCCTGAGGGTGAACATGGAGAGTTTACCCTCAAGGGACATACCGAGCTCAAGCATGACGAGTCTCTCAAGGGTATCAAGGTCAAGGCGGGTAAGAAGAGTGTTACAGTCAACTACACTCAGAAGAAGGGCCTTTTCACTCTTAACATGAAGGATGGTTCAACAATCGTGTTAGCTGATCGTCAGACCGCTTACAAGTTTTGGGCACCAACATTGGACAATGATCCTTTTGCGCCTGTGAACAAGACTGGTACGTTATTGCAGTGAAGCATAGACAAAGTAAAGTATTAACTTGTGTAGTCTTGGTTCATGGACCTTACCTCGTCCGTCACGCCACCGTCAAGAATGGTCAGCTCAACATCGAAGGCGATCTCGACAAGTCCACCGAAATCACTGTCTTTGCTTCCAAATCTCTGAAATCTATCTCCTGGAATGGTGAGAAGGTCAAGGTCACATCAAAAGACGGCCACAAGTATACTGCCAAGCTCAAGGGTCCCTCAAAGATCAAGCTCCCCAAGCTTGAGTCGTGGAAATACACCGACAGTCTGCCAGAGATCAAATCCGACTACAAGACTTCTTCCTCAACATGGGTTGGTAAGTAATCGCTAGTCGTTTAAACGTTGTTAAATAAGTTACTGACTCCGTGTAGTGGCCAACAAGAAGAACACCACTAACGCGGTGCTCGTTCCTGATTTGAAAAACCCAGTACTGTATGTTGATGAATACAACGTTCACTATGGAAACCACATCTACAGGGCCAAATTTGCCACGACCGATAAAGCACCCACGGGTGTATACCTGAACCTCACAGGTGGTTTGGCTTTTGGTTACTCTGTCTGGTTGAACTCTGACTACATCGGCTCCTACCTTGGTAATGCTACCGTTGGAAACTCAGGACAAGAATTCTCTTTCAAAAACGCGACATTGTCCAAGAAGGAGAACGTCCTTGTTGTTCTGATGGATAACTCTGGTCATGACCTTCGTGAAGGTGCCCTTGACCCTCGAGGCATCACCAACGCCACTCTCATCGGCTCTACTAAGGATGGTTACAAATTTTCTGAGTGGAAGATTGCTGGCCACGCTGGAAGCGTCGAGGGCGAAGTTATTGATCCAGTCCGAGGACCTCTCAATGAAGGTGGCCTATACGCGGAGCGCATTGGTGCTCATCTTCCCGGATTCTCTGACAAGAAGTGGAAGTCGTACTCATCCAAGCAAGGAACCCTCGTCAACCCTTCGGCTGGGGTCCGGGCCTACAGGACCACCGTCGACCTTGACATTCCCGACGGTCTTGATGTTGGAATCTCATTCAAGCTCACAGCTCCCTCCAACGCGACCTTTTCACCTACCAAGAAGGGCTACGGCAACCAAGTTCGTGTTTTGCTGTTCGTCAATGGTTACCAGTACGGTCGCTTCAATCCTTACATCGGTAACCAGGTCTCTTTCCCTGTGCCCCCTGGTGTCCTTAACTATAGCGGAGAGAACACTATCGCCGTCACGGTTTGGAGCCAGAGCGCTGAAGGCGGTGAAGTCAAGGTTGAATGGGAGGTTGACTATGCGCATAGCTCGAGCTTTGACGTCAAGTTTGACAGCGAGTATCTCCGTCCAGAATGGACTGAGGATAGATTGCAGTATGCATGAAGTGAAGAGAGTTAGTCTGGACGGTAGAGTTAGAAATGAAGTCGTTCCGATTGACCTGTTGCGCCGCCGCCTTATGCAAGGCACACTTGCAGACGAAAGACAAGGGGCAGAGAATGCTGGCTTGGAGTATAGACTGCTCAGCCGCAATTACCAGTGTCTTGTACTGGATTCAGTAACTGAGTTTGTCATTAGTTAGTCCTTATGCTAGTCTTTCAGCTCAGTACAGGGCGACCTTTTGTGGCGTCGACTATTGAAACCATTTTGAACCCTCTGGACAAGGTACATTTCCATTTTGTTTCAAGCTTAATATGTAACAATTAACTTGAAGTTTTCATGTGCTCAAATAGATCTTTCTTCGTCTTAGTAATATCGCCTGTGCTTTGACAACAAGAATAATCTCGTATAGAAAACGGACACATGCTTAAAGAGGGTCGGCTTGACCGCGATATTGACACGCGACAGCTGCAGCTGAAGCTATTTTGGTCCTCTCAGCAGCTTTCTTTGCGCTAAACACAGCCCCAGTGTCTCAAGTCCGGCCTTTTAGTGGCTGGTCTAGCTACCAGTTGCCTGTACTTGCAGGGTCTAGACTGCCAGAGGCACCATGACAGTTGCCGCCACCTGCATTCGCAACAGGGAGGGAGCTTAGTAGCTGGATGCTTGCGTTGTTTATAATAAACAGAACGATTCCTCAAGCTGAGTTCGTATTCTTCAATTGAGAGCTTTTACTATTTTCACACAATAACTCACGTGTTTTGTTTGCAACAAATATTGATCGATTCCATCCATATCAACAGAAGCATAAACAGACACAGACCCATAAAATCGTCACAACTCCCGATTACCGATCGCCGACATGCGCTTTGCTTCAAGCATCATCATAGGCCTTTTGGCTGCCAACGGCCTCGCCCAAACAGTGGCAGACCCAGATCAACAACCAGCCGAGCCATCAGCCATCGCAGAACCACAACCGTCAGAGCCCGCAGCGCAACCCTCAGCGCAACCCTCAGCGCCTGCTTCAGAACCTTCAAATCCATCAGATGACGACACACCACAAACAGATGCAGAGCCTACAGCTGTCCCAGGACCTACAGCAGACGAGCCTGTAGCCACAGGGGATGCTTCTCAAGTCTCCGAGGGAGAACAGCCTACAGCTACAGCAACCGATGGTGACGACGATGATGAGGCCACAACGGCAGCCGAGGGAACAGCAACTGCAGATGGTAAGACGCATCGCTGCCAACAACAACAAAACAAATGGGTGTGCTGACAGCGATTCTAGCTACTGCTACCGACGACGATACCACAGCTACAGCGACCGAGACCGACGATGACGATGCGACAGATACAGCCACCCTGACGGCCACCGAGAGCGCCGCTCCAACAAGCACAGGTGCCGTAGTAGAAGTCGATCTCAAGAACGCGACCATCGGCGACAATGCAGAACTGATTCAAGTCGACGGAAAGACCGCCATGTAGGTCTACACCATGTTCATTCTCAAAGACCCTCAGCTAACCCATTTGACCATAGAAAACTCAGCGCTCCCGCCAACGGCAAGGCAACGTTCACCGTACCGGTCGACACCAACAGCGATAACTTCGACGACGACGACCTCATCTACATAGTTGCATCCATCCTCGTGGGCGAAGGAAGCGCCAAACTCCGAAAGAGAGCTACCAAGACGGACTGCACTCTGCAGATCCAAGCCGGCAGCGCCAACGTCTACAGCGAACCTTTATACACCACCGATGGCAAGTTCCAGGACGTAAAGAGCAGCGGTATTCGATCTTCGGATAACCCCGGCGCTGCGAATGTGCAAGTCACACAGTCGTGTGGCGACAAGCCTTCGCCTCTTACCGTTGGCAACGTTCGTGCTGGTACCGAAAGCGGAATAAAGTCGAGCTCTGGATCTGGTGGCAGTGGTGGTTCCAGTGGAAACGGAAGTGGTGGAAAGGGCGGCAATGGTAGTGGCAGCGGCAGCGGCAGCGGCTCAGGGACGTCTACAGCTGATGGAGCCAATGCAAGCGAGACTGGTGATTCTGGTAACGTCGGATCCATGGCCAGGGCCAGCATCGGGGCTCTTGCTGCAGCCATTCTGGCTGTTGCTGCATTTGTTTAGAGGGTTCACGAATATTGGATCATGTGTGAAGCATAGCGGGAACTAGACTGGTACAAAACACGGGTGTGAAAAACTTGGGAGCGATCCATACGAAGCTATTTCCAAACATTAATTTATCACTAATTGATACATCTCCAAGCTACCTGTTGCCTCCCAGCGCTCTCCCTTTGAAGTTCAATAGTATATCATGGAGACCAGTTTGTGCTCGTAGACCAGGCTTTCTTCAGTTTAAGCCACACCCATAACCCTCTTGTCGTCAGCGACCAGCTTGTGGTATCTGGTTGCAGTGCGAACACGCAGCGCTTTACCGTACTTGATGATGACAAACACCGCAGAACAAGCAGCCAGGGCGACAAATGCGGCAGAGACGAAGCAATTCTGGTATCCCAGGTTGGTGATCCATGGCGTGATACTACCATGCTTGTTAGCAAACCGTCTAGCCCTTGGTGAACTTGACTTACCCATAGCTGATTGCAAAAGACATGGTGTTTCGAACGAGAATGATCGTCGTGATAGCGTCGCTGCTGATATCGTAGTAGCTATCAATCAGATAATTGATGCTGATGATCAACCCCATCACACTCGTGGTCGACAAAGCACACATGGCAAAGATTAGACCGAACCAGTGTACGCCATGCTGCGCTCCAACACCCCAAAGGATCAGAGATGCAGGAACACCAACGACGCAAATGGCAAGCGGCCACAGACGATGCTCAGCTTCCATGATACCGTTGTTACGACGCGCCAGTTTAACGGTCAACCAGTCGCTCATACGTCCTGCGACACAGAATGCAATAATGGTACCGAGGCAGCAGGAAAGGTAGCTGAGGCCGACCATGGATGGCTTAAAGCCGTATCCTGGACCGGAGAGAACAATGGATGCTGTCGCATTGAGCACGTTGAACCAGATGAGGTACGAGCCATAAGAGAAGCCAGCGAAAAAGATGACGGGCCATGAAAGGTACTCGATTGAGCGCCCGGCATGTCGTGCCATACTCTGGCCAGGAGAGGGATGCCAAAGGGACATCTTCTGCACAAAGGTCTTTGGCTTGGCATACTCTTGGGCCGCCTCATCAGCCTCTTTGACTTCACGGTTCCCGCCTTCCTCTTCCTTCTCGCCTATCTTGCTAGTATTCTCATCGCTCGCTCGGGAGGTTTCGACCTGGGGACGGTTGATGTCGCGCGCGACGCGGATGTAGTTAGTCTCCTCCATGAAGAGGAACAAGAACACGAAGACCGCCGAGAGGAAGATGGCTGGCCAGTAGAAGACCCATTGCCAGCCCTGGTACTCGGCGATGAAGCCGCTGATGACTGGCGCGAAGTAGTTGCTTCCTGCCAGTGCGAGGGCATATATACCGATATAGGTGCCGCGTTGGTGGGTGAAGTACTGACAGTGTCGGTCAGATTCGTGAGTTTAGGAGTGTAGGTATGTACTTACGATATCGGTGACAGACATCTCGGGGAGGGATTCAATGGGTGCAACGAAGAAGCCTTGGATGATGCATTTGGCAATCCATTCACCATTGCTCGACACGTAGGCACTGCGCAAATATGGTCAGTCTTGTCCGAAAGATCGATCACTCAAGAATATTCACCTCCATATACTGGTACCCTGATAATCATGTTAGCAATTGCCCATTAGTGCATTTTGGCATCACGACTCACAATAGCCCCGAGAATTGAGATGAGATACGTCAATCGCTTGCCATATCGCAGCGAAAAGGGCTGCCAGAATAACAGCCCGACTCCCAGAAGGAGATACATGTATCCTGTTCCCTCGTTCAGTGTTGCAATGGAAACCTTGGACTGTTGTGCAAGAGGCACGAGAACAGAGTACACTGTCGCAACAGACATGCCCGAAAACCAAGTGTACCTGTTCTTCCAGTCAGCATTACAGGGCTCACCCACGATAGAATGACTTACAAGTTTTGGCATATCAATGCTAGACGCTTGCGCCCAGGCGACCAGTTGAGAGGGTCGTTGGGATCGTCAGACGGTGCTGGATCCAAGACGATGTCGCCCTCACCACCACCCGCATGGCGAACGCGCAGATTGCGCTGAACGTCTACTAGATGGATCGTGCCGGGGATAGAGTCTGACTCAGGCATTTTGACGAGCTTGATTGATTTGATGATTAAAGTGAACGAGCTCCGGATCCGATGTGTCTCAGAGAGCCGTGTCTCTGTCCACCGGGCTTCGTGTAACGCCTTATATGCGTCCTCCCTCGTCGCGCATCGCGTTTATCTTTCGACGGCTGTAAAGAATGCCAATGTTCGAGACAACCATCAAGAAACCGTGCGCGCGTCGTTGTATTGTTCTCGTTGCGAATGTGGTGCATGTGGTGGTGGCCCCAGCTTGAGTTGGTTGAGAACAATGGAACGCCGCTTAGTATTGTTCTTTGAAGCCATCTCGGGGTAGGAGGTGTTCGACAACCACGCGATTGGCCACGATCAATTGACAAAAGAGGAGATCCGAATGCGGCTGATATAGAACAATACTTGGCTTTGGATTCGTTTTGACGGTGGGAAACGTTTATGTGCTGAGTCAAGTCACACAGGCCAAGGTCATAGGCTGGTTTGAGGTCTTGATGTTTGCGTCAGCAACATTGAGTACCTATGCCAAGTCAAGCAATTGACGATATCGGGCGTTCGCTTCGGCCAATACGGATAGTCACATTTTTGAAGGGTATCAGACGTAGTTTGACTGAACTTCTTGGCTCGGAAGTGATGGTGTCTTCCGAATGAAGTAATTCCGAGCATGGAAGGGCTACGCTCGTTCATTCCGAGCGCGACAGTGCCGATATGCAAGAAGACCGAGAGCGAGGCTTGTGCTACATATACTCGCACTATCTACAAGAGGTACAGGATCATCTAGTATAACACTTTGTTCCATTCCTCCATCGTCAGTTCTTTTCCCTGGCTCGATCAGGACGCTCTTAA
Source organism: Fusarium sporotrichioides (assembly GCA_019054645.1). Lineage (NCBI taxonomy): Eukaryota > Fungi > Ascomycota > Sordariomycetes > Hypocreales > Nectriaceae > Fusarium > Fusarium sporotrichioides. The sequence goes on along the minus strand of JAHKNS010000002.1, from coordinate 4,104,832 downwards.
CCATGAGTCCCACATCTGCATCAGCCGTCCAGCCTGGACCGATGCCTTCGGGCAAAGCAACATCAAGTATCACAGTCGAACACTGCGAGCTTGCCAATCCTTTACATCTGACCACAGACACCACTCTCCCAGGTCTTCCGGTTGTTCAAGTGACACCCATCCTTCGTGGAACCGCCGAGTTCGAGGCCAAGCGCGCTGCTCTTCTAGAAGCATTCGCTGCCAAGGTTCCCCAAGAACTTCGTCTTTCGATCGAGCTCGTTCGAAATCCCCCAAAAGATGTATCAATCATCCCCGCGACATGTGGTATCTTGTCACAAGAAGAACTCGAGATCACCGAGCATGATGCCGTTGGTCTTGTTGACGCAATCGCAAGTCGAAAGTACAGTTCTGTCGCTGTCGCGCGAGCTTTTTGTAAGCGCGCTATCATCGCACATCAGCTCACATGCTGCCTAACCCAGTGGTACATGGATGAAGCCATTGCTCAAGCCCAGAAGCTAGATGCCTACTTGGAACAACACGGAAAGCCTATCGGTCCTCTCCATGGTCTCCCTATCAGCATCAAGGATCACATCCAAGTGGCTGGGACATACTCCTCTGAGGGCTGCTTCGCAAGCATCACCTACAACGATACAGACGCCGACATTGTGACGATCTTGCGTAGTCAGGGTGCTGTGGCGTACTGCAAGACCAATCAACCGCAGTCCATGATGCATCTGGAATCGGACTCGCATTGGGGAAGAGTTCTTAACCCTTTCAATATTTATTTGACTGCAGGAGGCTCGACGGGTGGTGAGGCGGCCTTGGTCGCTATGAAGGGCTCGGTGCTAGGCATCGGTACCGACATTGGCGGGAGCATTCGAGGACCATCCTCGTTTTGCGGTATCTATGGCTTCAAAGCGACATCGAACACGTTGCCAATAAGAGGATACGTTACAGCCCCGCCTCCATCGGTATTGAACGTGCCTGTCTCGACGGGACCCATGTGTCGATCATTGAGGGACATGGATCTCTTTATGAGATGCATCTTGTCGGCAAAGCCATTCCTTTCCGATCCGACCGTGGTTCCTCTTCCTTGGATTGGTCTCGACAAAAAGTTCAATCGGCGACTCAAAGTAGGTATCATCAGTAACGATGGCTTCATCGAGCCCCAACCTCCTGTGAAGAGGGCTGTGTCATGGGCCAAAGCTATCCTGACTGACAGCAAGTACGCGGATCTGATCGAGGTGCAAGACTTCAAGGTCTTTGGCGCTGAAGAAGCCTGGAACCTCGTTCGGAAGTTATACTGGCCAGATGGTGCTCAATGCACCAAGAATGGCATCATCCCATCTGGCGAACCTGTTCATCCCCTCACAGAATGGATCGCACAAGACGCTGAACCCTTAGGCATGCAAACAGCTGTAGACATTTGCCGCCAGCACAAGCTCAGAGAAGACTTCCGCCTGTCTTTCGCGCAAAGCTGGACCGATCAGGATGTGGATGTCATCATCGGCCCTTCGTTTGTTGGTCCAGCTTGCGCCCACGACACGGCTTTGTACTGGACGTACACCTCGCTGTACAACCTTGTTGACTACCCAGGGGCGGTGATTCCCACGCCTATTAGGGCTGAGTCTGGGGAAAAATACGAAGACGGGTATACGCCGTTGAGCGAGGCTTGCCTAAGGGTGAAAAAGTTGTGGGATGATGGGGACTTCGCGGGCGCGCCGGTAAATTTGCAGGTTGTGGCGCGTAGACATCACGATAACGAGCTTTTTGGGGCGCTAAACGTGCTGAAGGACGTGTTGGGCTTGGTTTAGACGCGATTGAGGGAGGAATGGTTGCAGAAAGAATGACGTCTGAGCTTTAGGATACAAAAATAAATGAACTAAGCCTATAGCCTAAATGGCATAAACCGGCCTACTAATTTTGACATCAACACCTCGAGCGACCATTTCTTCTGATACCCTACGGGAAGGAATGGGAGGCATTGCGTGTATCCGTGGTATCTAAATTTGGGCATGCGCACCGTAGTTGAGGTTTGAACGAGCTGGCTGTGCAAAGCTTCTATGTATGTTCGCGATGCAACGTTTGACTGTTGAGGAATAAAGATAATAAATTTGTGATTACTTTCCCGAGATTTGGTAGCATGGCTTGAATAAGTTCGTGTTTTACGACTCGTTTGAAATGTGTCATGTCGGCAGCTGCTGGTGGTTTGCTATGGAATGCGAATCAACATCTCGTTGTATCAACTTCAATCTGTCGCAAACTCCCGAGGACGAGAACTATTTACAGATGAAGACCAAATTGGAATATACATTTAACAATAGACTTATGGTCAGCATGCGCAAAGTAGCATCGTATTTCTGATCGTGTTTATGCATGGCAAAAAGCATCTTGCCATTGCTGATGGCCTACCCTGAAGACAAAATCCGTGTTTTCACATCGTCAATATCAGCACTTTTAGCACTATCCCAATTGAACCTCGGCGCCTCGGTAATTGGTTTGTGGGTATCCAAGGCCCTGTTCAGGCTTTGGCGAAACCTGCAATCGGAAGAAAACAGCCCTTGCTAGCCCGCGCCACCATCTAGCTGAAGTATTCCACTAGACGTTCCCCGGAATCAACGACGTCAACGGAAATACGGCATGGGAAGCGGGCAGAATCGCTTGATTGGCTTACGCGATGTTGAATTGTTTGTCATAGAATGCAATTTTTTGTCTGAGTTGTTACCCCAGATGGTTACGCTCGCATTAGCCTTCACGATGCCATGATTTCGTGGAGATGGGAAATACGGGGTGCGTTGACAGGAGGCAAATGAATGGGTCTGGGGAGAGAGATGTGGTGGAGGCTCAGATGTAGTGTCTTGTTGAACATCAAACGTTACAAATCCATCAACATCAAGTCTAGTCTGTTGGTGATCATCATAAATACATGACATGAATTGAGGCGAAAGGCGCTGATATTCCGCCAAGGAAACAGGCGGTTGCTGCCGGCTTGGCTGGGGGAATGACCGGAGATAAGCATCACAACCATGTCACACTGAATGCAGTAAACAGTCAAAATGAACTTTTGAATCGCATCCTGCTGACAGCATCCCAGTCACTTGAGTCAAGGACAACATCATTCCGTATCGAGAAGTTGGCTAGCAGATAATCACCGCATTGTGAAATGAGAGAGATAGTAGAGCAACCTTATTCCTGGAGCATTCATTTACTTGACGATAACACGTCATATGACAATTTAAAGGGCGCTGTTTGGATAATGCGCATCTCGTCTCGTTTCGTGTATGGAGAATGGGAGATAACCTTGTTACAAAAGAACCTGCGGGGAACATGTTATTACCCAATAACGACCTTCCTCTTGAGTAAAGATATCAACGGTTCCTGGACGGGTAGAGATAGACACGGACGCCTTTTACGTAGGAGAAATTCTCTTCATGGTTGGGTGGTGGCAGGCCTGGCAAGGTGGTGGGTTCAGGGTCTTGAGATTAGTGAGCACTCCTAGACTGCGCGCACTGGACACGGGAGTGGGTGGCGGACCTGGCGACTGTTACGTTACCACGCGATTGGGAAGAGTGAGACAGAGGGCGGGACAGAAAAAAAGGCGCGTCGCACTGCATTCAGCCTTTATTCAGCCTGCACTGTGATTGTCAAGGGCTTTTTGGAGTTGCCCGTCAGCTTGTTAGGCTAGGGACTAAAGACTTTGCTGTATCCAGTAAAGACTAATGCAGCCACGGTGTAGATCTCTATTGATAGAGAGACAGGATGGGAAAAGTCCGTTACAGGCGGCCAACTTTGGCGATGATGATGATGATTGAAGAAATGTCGATTGATCGATAGATGTCCCATCTTGATCGCAATAATAAGCATAATATCCATGAATATCTGGGTCACTCACCCATCCGATCTCGAAAGCACAAAAGAGTCATCATTCCGGGGCGGGTTCGCCGTCTCCGGAGAGCGAAGTCGCGATAGAATGACAGAGAGTCAGAGAGTCACCTCATGATAAATCTCATCTTTTACTGCCCGCCACTATCTACAAAAGTCTCCAGTTGTTAGGCGAAACTGTGGGGTGCGTCCAATGGAAAACTCTCCACTTGGCGTGCCACCTTTGCTCGTACGAGACAGGGAAACTCTCGGGTCTTCGGCATCCAAAAGACTTCTCGAATTGTTCTCTGGACGGGATTGGCCACAGCCTCATCTTTTGGTGGACTCCATATCCGGGCCGTTTGGCGTCTTCCGATCAAAGGTTCCTCTTTCCGTCGGATGTTTTACAGCAACGGGCATGGCCTCTCCGAAGCAATGACAGTCAACGTCTCCGTTCTTGTGTTTTCATGACAGAACATTTATAACCATCTCCGGATTCTGGCAATTTTTATTACTCTCTCGTTACTCCTTCTCATCTCTCTCTCTTCTCCCCTTGGTCTCTCTCTACCTGTTCTGTTTCTTCTTTACCTGTCCACTGATACTTGCCTTGTCGCATTCAGTGACCTCCCTCTGCAACCATGGCTCAGAACCACGAGGATTTGGCCGCCGAGTATGTTAAAACTCTGTTTTCAAGCTTAAATCAGAATCCATGCTAACTCGCCTAACAAAGGCTCCACGAAGAGCTTGGTGACCGCACTCACAACCATGAAAAGAAGACTGATCTCGCTGGTGGCTTCATTGCTCCTTCCGACATTAACGAGAAGCAATCTTTTGATAAGCAGTCTGACGCAGAGTACGGTACTACGCCTGATGGCGAGGAGCCCAACAACCATGAGAGGGCCACTCTTCGCCGTGTCGGAGAGAACCTTCCTGCTTCAGCTTTCCTCATCGCTGTTGTCGAGTTGACAGAACGTTTCGCCTACTACGGTGCTCAAGGTCTTTTCCAGAACTACATCTCCTACGCCAAAGATGGATCCGATGGTCCCAAGGGTCTCGGCATGGGTAACCAGGCCGCTACAGGCCTGAACCTGTTCTTCCAGTGGTTTTGCTACGTGACTCCCATTCTCGGTGCCATCGTTGCCGATCAGTACCTCGGAAAGTACAAGACCATTCTCGTCTTCTGTGGCTTCTACTGGGTTGGTCTCATCATCCTCTGGACGACTGCGCTTCCCGCCGCTATGGCTGTTGGTGCCAGCAAGCCCGGTTACATCGTCGCTATCATCGTTATTGGTTTGGGAACTGGTGGTATCAAGTCCAACATTGCGCCTCTTATCGCCGATCAGTACCAAAGACGCAGAATGGCTATTCGAACTGAAAAGTCCGGAGAGCGAGTCGTTATCGATCCTGCCATTACCTACCAGCGTATCTACATGATCTTCTATTGGTGCATCAACGTCGGTGCCCTTTCTCTGCTTGCCACCCCCTTTATGGAGAAGTACGAAGGTTTCTGGACTGCCTACCTGATGTGTTTCTGCATGTTCAACATCGGTATCCTGACTCTTGTCCTCCGCCGCAAGACCTTTGTCAACCGTCCTCCTCAGGGATCCGTCATCACCGATGCTTTCAAGGCCCTCGGTATGATGATTGCTGCCCGCAACACCGATGCTGCCAAGCCCTCATGGCGCCAGGCCAACGGCAAGACCAAGGCTGTCCCTTGGAACGACCACTTCGTCGATGAGCTTAAGCGTGCTCTCCGTGCTTGCAAGGTCTTCGTCTTCTACCCCATTTTCTGGGTTTGCTACGGACAGTTCTCCACCAACTTTGTTACTCAGGCTGGCCAGATGAACGGCCACGGCGTCCCCAACGATCTGATGCAGAACTTTGATCCTATCTCCATTTTGGTTTTCACTCCTCTCATCGAGAAGGTTCTCTACCCCATCCTGCGACGCTTCGGAATCGAGCTTCGACCTATTGCCCGAATCACCATCGGTTTCTGGTTCGCTGCTCTATGCCTCGCTTATGCCGCCATCGTTCAGCACATCATCTACTCTTCTGGACCCTGCTACGAATCTCCCAAGGACTGCCCTGCCGGCATGGTCGACGGCAAGAACCTCCCCAACAACGTTCACATTGCCATCCAGACCCCTGCCTACATCTTTATCGGTATTTCTGAAATCTTCATCTCCGTCACTGGTCTCGAGTACGCCTATACCAAGGCTCCTCCTTCCATGAAGTCATTCGTCCAGTCCATCTACCTCTTTACCAATGCTTTCGGTTCTGCTATCGCCGAGGCTCTCGTTTCACGTGCCAAGGACCCCGACTTCTTGTGGCTCTACGTCGGCGTTGGTATTGCTTCTGCTGTGACCGGATGCATCTTCTACGCTCTATTCCGCCACTATGATGCCCAAGAAGATGAGATGTACGACCTGGACCGTGACGCGCCAGTTCTTACACACAATGGTATCAAGACCGAGGGAGAGACGCAATAATTGACGAAGACCAACGTTATACCTGTATTATAGTGATAGTTGCATAGCGCGGGGCGATGCATGTGGCATTTTAGGTTTATGATAGACTCTTTATGAAGACATATTTAATGATACCTCATCGTATTTGCGTGAAGTACTGGAATATCAAGCCAAATGCTAACTGAGATCGCCCACCGCTCGACCTGGCATAAGGGCATCAGAAAAATTGGTCGCTAGAAGCATAAGAGACGAAATTCGTAGGTCAGCTTATGCCATTGAGACCAGACTTCTTAGGCTGTTTGTTTTTATATCCTAAAGTTCAGAGACCAGCCTTTCTGGTACCCACTAGCCTGGCCCTTTAGTATGCTTATTTTGTCTGTCAGATTAAGTTTCAGTTCCCTGTGTCCTTGAGTCTGCACCCCATAAATCATCGAAATGTTTCGTTTACTTCTTTCCCGACACATGCTGGTGTTATTTGGAAAAAATATTATATCTCCCTTGATTGGCTTTGCTCACTGATGGCCAATCATTGAGTTCGGAGGTAAAGCCGAATATATCGCCAAGAAATCCCAATATAATGGTTGACACGCTTTCGATCGTGGAGGACCTAGCGTTTGGGTGACATAACGCTTGTCGACTACGGTGGTCTAGATCGAAAGGATGATATACAGTGGCGATATCATTACTTCTGCTCGTATTATCTAATGTGGCATAACAAGATTTCGAGACACATCGTATCAAAAGGAACGTTGAAAAGATATCGGGTTTCCAGAACTACAAATAGCCCCTACGAAGAATCCTTACCTCATTTCTCGATTAATGATTTGCCTTTCACGGCCATTATTCATCTTCCTAAGGCTTTACTTAAAAGTTCGTTGACCTTACGATCTTCTTCCTCGTTGCTGTGGTAGTAGGGTTGACCTAGAAGGACCTTGCGTTGAGTATTTCATTGCCAAACTGTCTGATCTCTCATAAGAACGGAAGAATAAAACTAGTTTCTCTACTCGGGCCGATGTCCCCACCGTTGAAACGAGAGCGGGTATGTATCTGGATCGTAGCCAATACAATCGTTAAGCATATCTTTGTTCTCGGGGTCTGTGTGAGGCTAATCTGTTGATCTGGCCATGGTTCTTTTCACAGAATCTTATTTTGATGAGCACCACGGATGCCTTGACAGATGGTTATCCTTTTCCTTGGTGGAAATCGTATTGCAGGAGTCTGAGTTGTCGCCAGTACCAGTTCATTCATCTAAGCTAACTAAGTCTCGCAGTGGCGATCATAATCCTACTTAGTGGTATCATGAAAAGTCGGCCATTGCCTCCAGATTGACTGCTACCTTCAAGTCAAGTTCTTGTCTAAACTATCAATGCTTGTTTCAATTAGGTCGACGACTATCTTCCGTGAAAAAGCAACGTTATGCCGCACGGGGAATAATTATCCCATCAACCTTTTTCGATAACCAAGTGGACTGTGCTTGAAATTTCGGATAACCAGACCCTGCATGCAGTTATATGCCGGTAATGACTGGTGAAAAACGGGTCTAGGTGCTCATTTGAAAGTAGTCTCCGTCTTGGCAGCAGATCTCAGTCGGACCTTTCTGAATTCGAAGTAGGGTTTGCCTTATCAGATTCTTCGAGATGATCTATTTACGTGGCTGGCGTCCTTCTTTCCAGTTTCTATATATTTCCTGTCCCTACTCATTCCGCGACTTCTTATATCAAGGCCCGGATCATCTTGTACGCGATGAAGTTCTCTTTTGGAATTACAGCCGTCCTGCTAGGCGCTTCGTCTGTTGTCGTTGCTGCACCCACTGAGCACCAGTCAGCCAGCAGCCTCGTGGTGGATCTCAACAGCAAGGCTTTGTCCGCACTCAAGAACTCCGAGGCAAAGCTCACCGAGCGATCTGGCGCAAAGAAATGCACGACCGCCAACGCCGAGGTGCGCCGTGACTGGTAAGCTTGTCTCGGCCATTTCAAGCCGCTTCTGCATGCTAACGTGATCTAAAGGAAAGCGCTTTCCAAGAAGGAGAGGAAGGCCTATATCGATGCTGTTCTTTGTCTTCGTGAGAAACCATCCAAGGCTGATCCGTCCTTTGCGCCTGGTGCACGCACTAGATATGATGACTTTGTCGCGGTCCACATCAACCAGACTTCCAGCATCCACGCGACAGTAAGCAGTGCCACGGGAAACTTTTACACCGTCTAACTAATATTGTAGGGAAACTTTTTCACGTGGCATAGGTATTTTGTGTATGCCTATGAGAAGGCTCTCCGGGATGAGTGTGGTTTCAAAGGCACGCAACCCGTAAGTCCACACCCCCTCCCATGACATGAATCAAAGACTTACAACGATTTCAGTACTGGAACTGGTTCGAGACTGGCAATGTTAGCACCAATCCGCTTTTCGATGGCTCTGAGACCAGTATGGGTGGTGACGGCAAGTACTTCAAGCACAACGGCACCAAGTCCTCAAACCCTGCCGGAGACATCGTCCTACCAAGCGGTGCAGGGGGCGGCTGTATTGACTCTGGCCCCTTTGCCGGAGCTGTCGCCAATCTGGGACCGCCGAGTCCTGGCATGGCTGGCATGATACCAGTCAAGACACCTCTCGAATACAATCCTCGCTGTCTTCGTCGCGATCTGAACCAGTACCCTATCGACAGATGGATGACGCTTCCCAATTTGTACAACGTTACTATCGGAGACGCTTCGAACAGCATCAAAGACATGCAGATTGAGTTCCAGGGACGTTTTGCCGATGGTTTCCTGGGTCTGCATGCCTCTGGCCACTTTATCATGGGCGGCGATTCATCCGACTTTTACTCTTCTCCAAACGAACCCGTTTTCTGGCTGCACCACGCCATGGTCGACCGTATTTATTGGATCTGGCAAGCTCTGCACCCTAAGCAGGCGAGGGATATCTCTGGTACTCTCACTATCGAGAACAGACCTCCTAGCAGAGATGCCCTGAAGTCTGACCCTCTCGATGTGGGAGTTAATGCTGAGTCTATCACTATTGATGATGCTCTTGATACTCTCGATAACACACCTTTCTGTTATATTTACGAATAGAGTGTAACGTGGAATAATAAAGTGGTGGTCTGGCTTGGCAGTTGAATAGGGTCAGTTTAATCCTACCAAATAAAGCCTTGGTTAATCAACGTTGACTCTCTCCACCTGGCTAGCGAGATGTGAACAGAATGGCCTGCTTTTGCTTCTTCATTGTCCTTCGAATACTTTCCTTATCAATATTTTTTCTGATTTTCTGATTGCGCATTGTGTACCTGGTCGGGACACCATCATTTGCCATCTCAGCCCAGCCTATTACCCTCCGCCATCGAGAAACAAGGCTCATATTCACCACGAAATAAAGTAGTTACATATCACTAATTCCATTGTTATTGAGTTTTCTGACCAAGTCAATTCCTGATTTCGCTGCTCATCAGATAAAGCCACTGCAAACTCTGGACTCTTTATTCCCCTCATGCTTTGGCTGTGTCTTAGGAGGGGCCAGTGGGGCCTGTTGCTGCCCCGCTGCTTTCGGTTCGGATCCTTGAGTTTTCGCCATGACCGGAAAGTCTAGCCCAGATGGACATTTAGGTGACAGACAGGCTTTATTGATCCGATGGTATGACATTATTCCCAGTAGGGGACAGTGAGGCTCATGCTTTGACCAGGTCCCCAGGTCTTTTAGGGACCATCATTACCCCAGATTGAGAAATGAGGCAAAATGAGGGGATGGTACCCTACATCGATGTCATTGGCATGTTGTATTCACAAACCTCTTAGACTAACTAATGTGAATTGCCTCCAAGAATAAACTTGCAAATATTTCGCATCTCAAGCAAGCCATGGATGTCTGTTACAAGTCTTGTCAGACATCTCTTCCCAGCAATGGTTGTCACGTAGGTATCCGATGGAGAGTTCCAAAAAAATAAAGCAGTCAGCTAGCAAACCGCCGCACATCGTACGACGACCAGTTCCGGTAGAAGAAACCGGCAATCCATTCATCCAGAACAAGCCTAGAAAATTGGAGAAACAAAGACCCGTGAGAGAGAGTGAGAGGAATCGGCATCTTGGTACGGCACGTTCGGGTAAGGATATTTCCGCCTGGTACGAGATCGCTGTACTCTCTCTTACCCCAAGAAATGGAGGAACCAATAAGCAACAAGGATTTGCAATGGTCATTCTGACGTGGAGAGCCGACTTGAATTGCCGCGCTACTGTTCGCATCCCAAGACCCAAGATCCACGGCCCCGCCCCCTCCATCATTCCCGGCTACGATAACGGCAAACATTCCATTCAGCTTGTGAGCCATCCATCTTGGTTGTACTTAAATCTCTCGACCTGCACCCTCTTTTTGGGGTCACTCTGTTTCTTCTTTACTCATCACACTTAAAAGATACCCCAGATTTCAACGTCTACTACCCCTCCCTCTACTCTAAAACACCCCTCACTCACTCACTCACAATGTCCAACGGTACAAACGGCACCAACGGCGCCTCGGCGCAATCAAAGTTCGACCCCAACTTCACAGACCATGTCATCGGTCTCATGAGCCCCGAGACCGAGCCTCGACAGCGCGAGATTCTCACTTCTCTCATCCGTCACATGCACGACTTCTGCAGAGAAGTCGAGCTCAAGCAGGAGGAGTGGATCATTGGTGTCAACTACATCAACTCTCTTGGTCAGGCCTACAAGAAGAACCGCAACGAGACATGGCGTGTCTGCGATATTCTCGGTATTGAGTCGTAAGTCTCACCCAATTGCCCAAATGCACAATATTTACTAACAATTTCAAGGCTCGTCGACGAGATCAACCACAAGGTCGTCACCGACGGAGGAAAGGCTCCCACCTCCTCCAGCATCCTCGGCCCCTTCTGGTCTCCCGAGACTCCCTTCCGCGAGCTCGGTGGCAGCGTCGTCCAGGACATGCCCAAGGATGGTCAACTTACATTCTTCCACGGTGTCATCCGCGACGTTGACACCGGTAAGGGTATCCCCAACGCCGTCTTCGACATGTGGCAAGCCAGCACCAACGGCAAGTACGACGCCCACGACCCCGAGAACCAGTCTCGCCACAACCTCCGTGGCAAGTTCCGCACCGACCAGGACGGCAAGTTCTGGTTCTACTGCCTCAAGCCTACCGAGTACGCCATCGACACCTCTGGTCCCTCTGCTGAGCTCCTTCGCATCATGGGCCGTCACCCTTACCGCCCTGCTCACATCCACATCATGGTTACCCACGAGGACTACCTTGGTGTTACTGCTCAGCTGTACCCCAGCGACGACCCCTACCTTGAGACCGATACTGCTTGCGCTGTCAAGGATGACTTGGTGCTTGACTTCAAGCCCGCCAAGGACGACCCCAAGGGCGCTACCCTCGATGTCGAGTACAACATCAACCTTGCTTCCAAGAAGTACAAGCCTGACAACACTATGTTGATGCAGAACGCCAACCAGGACAAGTTCTAAACAACATAAAAAAAAAGAAGAAGGAATAAAAACAAAACAAGAAAACAGAAAGTTAAAGGCATTGAGATGGCATGTACATAGCATTTGACATGAGTATATATTAGCGTTGAAGCATGAAGGATGACTAGTAAGAAATGAAAGTTACTGCACGTTTTTCACAACCAAATTCAAAATGCAATCTGTGAAAACTTGAAAGAAAATGTGAGAATTCAATTATTCAAGCCTGGTAATCTAGTTTCGTAAACTTTTATATGAAATGCAACGCAATGTGACCCATCTCCGCGTTGAGGCTGTAATGGAGTTCTCGTGTTGAAACCGCAACAACGCAAATCACCCAGCCAGGTTAAACCACCTGGGCCATCATGTTTCGTCTGAATCCAGTATTGGCTACACTCCCAATACCAAATGAAGGCAAAACACGTATCATGCGCAAAGGTGTAGCGAATCCAGCATGCCGCTTGATGACACTCACGCGCTCTCGAATCGTCATACGAACTTGGCGAGCATGCACATCCAGACCAAGCAGATGAATCGGAGTGCTCACGATTTGAGATGCAGCAGGCATGAACAGCTGGGCCATTTTAAGCCTCGAGTCATCAGACTTGAAGATATCAGCGAACGGAGTGATGGACGCAAAAGGAAACTCGGCGAGTTTAGGAGTGATCACAGTAGGCAAGTTGAAAGACGCATAGATAGTGATTGCATCTCGGAGAGTGAACAAGGCGTAGCTCAACAGAGGAGTCCCGCCACCACAAGCCATACGAGAGAAGTAAGCGTCTTTGAATATGCTGAGCCCGGAACTGACGGTTGTAGTGGCAGCAAACTTGGCGGGGGAAGAGCAAACAATGGATGGATCGAGGTCATATTGGACGGCATTGAAGGAATCGAACATGTTGGCGGTGGCGTAGGTTCCGAAGTAGACGAGGAAGGGGATGAAGAGCGAGGCAAAAGTGGCCTTGGGCTTGGAAGCCCATTTGCGCATGGAGCCCATGACTGAGGTGTTGCTGGTGGCTTTGTTGAAGACAAGCCTGTTAGAAATTGTGTCAGTCATTGGCCATTTTTTAGATATGATAGAAGATAGCGGATTTTAAAACTCACTTGTCAATGGCTGTAACCCAAGGAGTAACCAAAGCAGAAGCGAAAGCGGCTGCGGCTAGGTCAACAGCAAAGTACTGCATTGTGCAGTGCTGCTGCTCCCGTATACTCATAACGTCCGTCATTTTGATGGCAACAAGAGACAATGGACTCAATTCACTTGGTATATGATCTAAAAAAGAAACACAGAATCTTGAAGGAGTTTCACAAAAGCTAGGCCATGACTCTTATATAAAGACGGCATCTGACGCCGAAATACCGAACCACCGCGTAATAGTCATACTGAGTCAACCTATCAAAGTACCAGAAACGTTCCGTAGGCTCTCAACTGCCGCTCTAGTTTCAGCCCGACACGCCTCAACAAAAACCCGACATCTAGGACTAACCTTGAGGTACGTTACTGCGCGTACGACAATCACGAAAACGAACAGGCTGAGGCGTTGCCAATTCGGTCTGGATGAAAGCTCACCTTGTGGGTCCCAGTAGGCGAGAGAAGCAATGGTTGGGTAGAGATTGCGGCAACGCTAATCTCAATGCCGTCTTGTATCGGGTTAACAAGGAGAGCTGTCTTGACTCACCAGCCTTCACCTAGGTGATAATTACGACTACATCTTTTCGGTTATGCTCGGGCTGTTTGTTGGGAATTACTAGACTCAAGACCATCAATGCCCTGCTCTTACTCACCATGTAAGGTCTCCAGACCGACATTCTCTTCTTTGCTTGTCCCTCCCGTGTTTTGTCTTGTGTTTTCCCAGCCGTCTCCGCCTTTTCCCCAGGGGATGGTATGGGAATTGTTGAAGCGCTAAAGCTAACCCCGGATTCATCTTCAGGGGCTGAGCACGGACCTTGATGACACTGTCAGCTTCCGGTTCAGCTTTCAGCCTTCTTTTTTGATGCAACCACAAAGTAACAGAACAGGATGTCCACATCATCAGTTACAACAAGAACGGTGTTCACGAATCTGTGGTTATTTCCAAAGATTGTGTCATTATTATCATTGGTATGCATTTTTATCAATTCTTCTACCCTTCCAGATGTTCTAGCGTATTGCATGCTTCGGCTTTAGACGGTTCATCCTAGCTCATGATTCTTGACGTGGTTCCCACTTCTCATATTGATAGCGAGATGGAACTTTCTTAATGCAACAGGACGACATAGCCGACGCTTTCCGCGACGTATATCAGCCCTACGATACCTGCGTACCCCTAAAGCCTATTCTTTCAGGAAAGAAGAACAAGGCGGAAAAAATGGGCCCGACCTACAGCACTTGTAACTTTAACCCAAGCTAACCGAGATACTGGCTTCATCCAGGTTCTTTCAGCCTGCTGCTACTGACCAATGGAAGGTCTTATCTTGCTAAAACAGTCTGCTACAGCACATCATGTCTACAAGGTGATAGGAAAGCATGAGTTCGATTTGAGGCTGACCAGTGTTGGTTGTCCTTGAGCCGAGGCATCGATCGATACTGGGTAGATGCTAGCAGATCAAACCAACGAATTTCCAATCTGTACATGACTCACCAAGAATCATATTAATGATTGCCAGCTTTGAAATCTGGTTCTTGAAGCTTGCCATGTGGCCTTGATGCCATTGAGCCTTGATTAACCGAAAGACATGGGCATACACTGGTCTGTAGCCCATACCATCCATACCAGCAAAGTATGTCCAAAGAACAAGACAGGGCGGAAAAGGAGAGCGGCAATGGTCTCATGTCCAAGCTCAGCATTAAAAGAGCTCTGATAGCTATGGCAACATGTGGAAACCCGACCTCTATCAGCTCACCCGTGATGGAGTATCTTAGACCCAAGCATCGTTAACCTTCCAAACCATTACTCTTCAACTACAGAATCGTAAAAATGACGTCTTTCCCGGGATTATGGCATGCGGAACTGATCAAAATGAATTTAAATCGCCATACAACGATGATTGAGACGTACGTCGTGGCGGCGCCGTAGAAGCTTGTCGTGAGTCTAGCCCAACCGCCACGTTAGGTGGACGCAACTTGACCAATGACTGGTTTTACGGACGAAACTCAAAGCTTAGCAACTGAGCGAGAGTTTTACTGACAGCTAGAATCACAATTTTGTAAGATATTAACACAAAACGATAGCGCCATTCAGTTCAAAGGAAGTTAATTACAAAAGTCTATATGGTCTACAGTACAAATCCAAATGCATCCATCCAACTTGCCTAGACTGGTAGCCAATCAAGGAGATGTCAATTGACAATGCAGCCATCATCTAGAAACACTCTGGCGTACCCTTCTCCAGTAGGTAGTCCAGCGTTTGACTTGGTAGAGCAAGCTCCTATGTGGACTCCGAAGTTGATGTTTTCTTGTTTGACATCTCGACATCAATCACGGTTCCCGTTTCCTTCGGTACCTTGAAACCGAGATGTGCGAGATAGTTGGCCGGGAAGAATATATTATAGAGGAAGACGACGATGAGTATTGGCAAGGTATCGAAGACGTACTGGCTACAACAACTGTCAGCATCGTGAATGAGATACCATTAATAGATAGTTCACTTACAACCACTCCTCCTGATGTGTTTTCCCGTCCTTACCACCAGCAAAGTCGACCTCGCGGTAGACAGAACGAATCTGTTTGTATCGTTAGAGCATGAATATTGAAGGTGTGCAGAGCCGGACTCACCAGAATGAGAAGGCATGACACGTTGACTATGGTCAACAACGTCTGCCATTTCTTGGTGATGCCATGCTTTTCCTGGTTCTGCCTCGCAAACTCAGGGCTCAGCTTTCTAGCTGCGAAATGGAAACGAATCGCTGCAATAGTGAAGAGACCAAATCCGGCAATCTGAGTGCTCACACCGACGAGACCGAGAGTCTTGCCAAGGTCAAGCTTCTGTTTCGCATTAGAGTCGGTGGGATCGGTGCCAGCAATGAAAACGGCCGCGACTAGCTGGAGGATGAGAGAAATCATGTCGAAACCAACAAAAAGAAGGGTAATAAAACGAGCTTCATATCAGCGAGAATTAGTAAAGTAATGCTCGTTCGTCAAGGATAGACTCACGAGGAACCCAGAGAAAGCGTAGCGTTCTTGACTCGGGTGGGACGACCCAGTAGACGATTCTTCCAAAGATGACATAAATGACACCAGCCATCAATACCGGGGGAAGGATGATGAGTGTGAACTGGAGCACATATGGCTTCTTTTCAGTTGGTTCAGAGGCAGACTTGATCCTAGCTGCATATCCAACGACTTCCACTGGACAATGGGTCAGTATCTCAAGTTGATATCAGGAACTAGGATCTCCATACTTGCAATGGCTAACAGCATGAATATCCAGACCCAAGCCTTCTTTCGGATGATCTGATAGAGTGTCACAAGAAAGCTCAGACCGAACAGGCCAGCAGCAACTCCTGCCAACGGTTTGGAAGGGTTGTAAAGATAATAAGACAGTGGCGCGTCCATGATGGCAAAGTTGCAATGTCGGGTATGTGGGTGGTGATGTGGGTTGGATTTCTGACCTTCTTTCTCTGTGGAATTCACAATCTATTATATAGATTCTTCCATCTTGCAGTCACTAACGAGACATTGTCGGTATTTCGTTCTTGGCTCCGGCCAGCAAGCCACCTCCACAGAAGCTGTACCACTGGAACCGTAACACCACAGCAATGCCCCCAAGAACGTTAAAATACGTCAAATGCTGGCTGGTTCAAGCCACGCTAAGATGCGTTCATACCATGAGGATGTCACAGCTGGGGCTTGGCGGCCAATCCGACGGCTGAGTCGCAGAAGCTAAACAAGCCAGTAATACGTGGCGCTCGATGCTACTGGGCTAATGTTCAGCTATCAGGCATTAGAGTCTGACCCAAAAAAAGACCTTTGGACGTTTGACGTGTAACGTTTGAAACTGAAATAAAAGCTTGTTTAAGAAGGGGCTATGCTGGGACAATAGAGTTTCAATTTCCAGGAGCCACGTTTTTTCCACCCTCGAATGGAAGTCTACAAGCAGCCTTCAGTCTGCTTCACGATTCTGAGTCGGACATGTCGGCAACCGATGCCGATCTGACAGCACCGGGGGACTCAACCTCCGACTTCCGATCGTACAAGGGCAAATGGGTGACGAAGTAGCATGTGGTTGGTTGTCCACTGTATTGTAAGATGTCATGAAATGTCTCGGTTGTATTGTTCGGAACGACGGAGGTTTTCTTTGATCAAGGTCCTCACGGAGGTGGGCGTTACAGGAAATAACAGCAAAAAATGAGGATAGTTTTGTCCATACCGGTAATCGTACGGGGTACTTGGTACTCAGGTAGAGCAGATATTAACTGGCTTAGACCACTTCTACCCATACTCTGTGTTCTGCTTTCTTAGGGCTTGGCTTTTTGCGTTTCCATTACACAAGGGAAACCTCACAAGTCTGGAAATCCGATATTGTATAGTCTACAGATGGAAAAGGTGTGTCAAGTGTTGTACAATTGACTTGGAGATATCCAGAGGAAACTATCACAGCAAGGTTTCTTCACCTTGAGTGTGCTTAATTACACGTTCGTAATCATTCCAATGCGACTCGAGATCTATAAATCCTTATTGAACGATATCCACTGTACCTGATCTGAAAAAGAGCAGCAGTGATGCTACATTCCAAATATATTCTCATCACTGTAAACTCTACCACTAGTCTCGATTTTTCCACATTGTCCATTACTGACAGTGAACCCTGTGCCCGGAGGTAGGTCTGGAGATGATTTGAATGAACTCCGGTAAGAGAGACTGGCATCGCAGTCAACCTCACTGATAAGCAGTGTACAGTTATTGGAGTGGTCAAGAAAGGACCATACACAATATGGTGCTCCTTGACAGGCAGCACAGCAGTTACGTGTGCGTTTGTGCCCCCCAACAGTCAATTTGAATGCAGTGAAGTTAGTAGGAAATTGAAGTTGCCCAATGCCATAACCTCCATCGCCTGTATCAACAATGTTGTTATCTTGACAGGCTTCGTAAGCAGTAGCTGTGGGAGCAGTCAATGTTCGGGTGACTGTTTGTCAGTCAGTTTAACGTCTGTTAGAGCCGATGGCTTCAGATTACCTGTTGTAACTGTGAACTCTGTGCGTGTTCTCGTTGTCGTGGTGTCGATTGTAACCGTAGAGGTTTCTGAAACGGTGGTTATACCACCATCCATAGCGAAAGTATCTGTGGTGGTTTCCATCTCATAAACAGTCTCAAAGTCAATAATCTTGATCGCTGAAAACGTCTTGTCGTCGTCATAGCACCAAGATGGCCTCATTGTACTGGTGATAAATGTTTGGATAAAATCGACACACTCAACCCTTGATGGGTAAAGTTCAGGTGACGTACGGCGGTTCCTGATATTAAGTATTTGAAGACTTTCAGTCTGAGGCTTGTAGACCGTGCTAATTGAAACTGAAGTAAGAGGGATTAGACGATCAGGAGCGGGAATTGTCATCGTGATAGTAGTAGTGACGTCCGTGGTGGTTTGCACTGTTTCCAAGTACAATAGCGTCCTGGTCGAAGTATTTGTGAAAGTGACTATACCAAGGATGGTCAGTCCTCCGCGGTGGGAGCCAAAAGCCAGATTGTCATACCAATAGGTGTAATTGTCTTTGTAATCCCTGAAACCGTGGTCCGTTCAGTTGTTATCCCTGTTTTGGTCAGAGTAGAGGTGGAACTCTGGACGCCAAGTCTGGCAGTAAAGCCACAAAAATCTCGGTAAGCAGTTGAATTTACGTGTTGTGTCTTTGTCGTTGTCTCGATATTCATAACCGAGAAGGGGGCCAGACGGGTCGTGTAGAATTGCTCCGCGACGACATGATCTCGGTCGATACTAAAGACTTCAGCCTCGTGCCTTTGAGCAAACGCTATGCCGAACAAAGCATATGATAGTATTGTTAATCTCATCTCTACTGACCGGTGAAGTATACAGATAAGGTTGCAAATAAAGCAAGGGGAAACGGTTGAGCAGGCCGATACTTTAATTATGAACATGTGTCTTGCATTCACAAGGGATTGGCGGAACTGGAGGCTGCTGAAAGTTTTCGTTGCTGGGATAATGCCGCAAATTAACTCGCAATTATCGGCGTTTTTATGCTTCTGATTAGTGCCCGCAATTGAAGCGCAATCAACCTGATAAAGGCTTATATTTGGACCACAGACAAGCCAGCTCTTTGCATCATGTGCCCGCCTTCGACTCTCTTGATAGGACCGGTCATCCTTACAACTTTCCATAGTGTAAAGTGATGATTTCAAAAGGCACTTAATCTCAATTATATGACCCGTACTTCATGCACAGACGGTACTTATGGTAAACCCAAACTAAGCAGACTCCCTCCACAACCCTTGAACTGTTATGTACTCTGCGTAAGCTACTAAGAAGGAAGCAACCACTTCTGGGAATAGTCCTCCATCCTTGATCCAATGAACTGTCACTGGTGCATATATTAGCATCTGTACGAGCCTCTTTCTCCATTGTATTGTAGAGCCCTCATTCTCGACCCTCAATCCACGATTTGCTAATGAACGGTCGTGAAACAACTGTGCAAGTTCAGCAAAGACATATACACCCCACCCCTTCAAAGACAAGATCATGAGCTTCGACTCCGTCTTTTCCGATTTTTTGAACACGCCACGTCTTGTAAGCCAGGCCAGATTTTCGAAGCTGAGGTAGCCAAGGAGACCAAAGATGTAGGTGGCTTTGATTACTTTACTGACAAAATAATCTCTTGGGTTGTCGTTACGTTCCTGATCCGCGTCTCTGGTCTCCGTAAGGCTCACGAGATACTCTTTGGCTTCAGCCCATATCCCAAGCAATCCCCATAGTCTTGTTATGATCTGCCAGTCATCCAGTATACCTGAAACTGCTCTCGCTCGCTCGGCAAGAAACTGTCTGTAGATGCGGATTGTCGTTATATGTGACGCCAGCTTGGAAAATGGTATTGATGTAGATAGTCTCGTTGGCGCGTTCTTCAAGACCAAGCGGCTTAATATGGTCGTCCAGTGTTGCAGTCTCTCAGAAACTGGAGTTTCGAGTGCCGTTGCGAGAAAATGCGACGCGCAAGCTAGAAACAGAATGACAGCATCATGGCTATCGCGAGTATGCATCAGACGGTTCAGATGTGAAACAAAGCCATCGAGCTTCTTTATCGGGTTGGATGTTTTGCTAGACTTGATTTCAACGTCTTTTCTCGGCGATCCTGACGTAGCAATTGGGGCATCTTCTAGGCTTGTTGTCGGAAGGATTTCGGAATGTATCTTGTCAACGGTCGGAGTAGCTGACATCTGTACTGGTTGATCCCCAATATCGTCCATTTTGTAGAGAGAAGCAGTCAAGTTACAAAAAAGTTAAAAAGAGCTGGCTCTGATAGATAACATACAGTTCGCTTTTGTTGTGGTTGCGAATGATGGATGAGAATAAGCAGACAGCCTCGTTGAAAATAATAACGAAACATTCTTGCAAGGATCATCATTGTCTTTAACTAGTTTGGGGCAATACTTGACGCTTTACCGCCTGAAATTGCTCGAAACGATATAGCGGCGTGTGTGGATACGAACAGTTCTTAGTGCTACAACATGAAATCCACCTTCAGATTGCCAAAAGAAGGCAAAGATGTGTGTCGGACTGTGCACGACGATAAGACCAGTGGTTTGGTTCAGTAGATAACTCGGAACAAGCCATTCCGATTCCGAGCAGGGATAACCTCGTTGAAAGCCAGAGTTCCTGCTTCTTAGATCGCAGGACGTCGCTGCAACGCTGCGATAAATAGCAGATGAATTCATGGTTATTTTGGTTGACAGCCGACTTCCAAGTTGTCTATTAAGTTCATCAGACAA
Organism: Fusarium sporotrichioides; assembly: GCA_019054645.1. Taxonomy (NCBI): domain Eukaryota; kingdom Fungi; phylum Ascomycota; class Sordariomycetes; order Hypocreales; family Nectriaceae; genus Fusarium; species Fusarium sporotrichioides. The sequence continues at coordinate 4,084,142 of JAHKNS010000002.1, read as the reverse complement.
ATATCCGGTCCTTGAATTCTGAAGAAATCAACCCATACGATATCTATCGTGTTGACTAGACCAGAAAAACACTATTGAATAAGCTCTTTCTTTAAACCTTCTTGAGCATAATACAACTTCAATCCTTCATAACAACCCAAGAACAGCCCGTTTCCAACAGCAGCTGCTATGCAAGTGACAGTGGCACCTCTAAAGAGTCCCGAAACTCCATCTCTTACAAGAATACCTTTAGCGATCGAAAAAGGACCGCTTGCTGCAGGCTTTCGAGCTTTCTCTCGACTCAATGCGGGCGTGAACAGTGCTTCAGGTTGCAAATGATGACTGGGAGGGGCCTTTTCTGGGAGACGCATCCTCGTTTTCACGACATCGACAGGGACAAAGAGCAAGGATGCAATAGAACCACCAATACCGGCTGTGATTCCGCTGACTTTGACTTGATCCGTGATACTTGGTGTGTGTTCAAATCGTCGAAGCCATCTGGCTTTTAGATACTCGTATATCGAGAAAGTCAGACTAGTTCGGGGAAGGTTTCCTGCCACCAAAACCGTGTAGCCCGTCCATAACTTCAAGGGTTGTCGAATGAAGTGCTTCAAAGCTGACAAGACCGGAAACCGTTGACCGCCACCTTCAGAGAATCTTGAGACTTGCGCGTTCTGTTTGAGGACTTCGGAAGGGTTGATGATGGCACAAGCAACCATGTCCGCCACAGCACTACTCGCGGCATGTACAGCTGTTTGTGACAGGCTGCCCGGTTTGAGACCTTCCTTTGGTTGCAAAGTAGCTTTTGCCTTTTCATAGATACCGAAGAATGTGACAGACGCTGGTATTGTTGTGATGACTGTCGGGGCGATGCCGCGGTAAAGGCCACGGAACAAAGCTGGTTGTAGTTTACCCTCGTGGCTTCTGTACTTAGGTATGTACTCCGGAGACTGGATTCGCGTGATAAGAGTGTCGAAAGGGTGTACAACGAATTCGACGCTTAGAGCCGCAACAGCTGCGGCCTGCAAAATTCAGCCATGTTAACATTGATTGGGGAGCCAGCATGTCTCACCAATGATATATCCGCAGCATCTGCGCCGGAGGTTGATGACATCAAAAGACAAGATTAGACGGCGAGAGCCCGGTACCAAGATAAAAAATGAATATTTGAGTAAGTGGTGTGAGGTTAGATGTTCAGTGCAGTATGATTCGAGAAGAACGGGATCTGAAGGGCGAAAAGTCTAACGCGCTTGGTGAAAGATCAACTACGTCAACACCAGTCAGACATGGGAGTAATGGCGCTAGAATATTGTCCCGACAATTATGGGATGAGCCAACAATAAGCCAATCATGAATCCTGGCGCAATCTGGCATGCCCTCGGATATTCCTATAGACTTATAGTTTAGTGACACATTCGTCCATGTGCGCCACTTAGCTGTTGTTAATCAATGGCACGATACACGGTATATTCACTACTAAGTAGCACCGACATCACATGTTTGACTGTTGGAAGTTATTAGTCAGCAATCTTATCAAAGCACGTCAGAAAGATCGACCTCTTGTCTTATAGGTACAGAAATAAATAAGCCACGTATCCATCAATCTAGCGAGCAGCCTGACCACCTATTTTTACTCCCTGGTCTCTGGCAGTACCGCTTTCTGACACTGGTGCAGTCCATATGTCAGCAACAATTAAATCGTTTTCACAATGGTTCAATTCGTGCTAGACGCATAATGCAGCATGTCAGATTTTGGTTTTACACACAAAATCGCGCGCCAAGTAAATGATTCCATCTCAAGACTCGATGAGTCAATCAGAAACACTACCAAGTGGCGCCCGTCAAAGGCTCACCTTCAGACGAAAGCGACAACAAGTCGGTCGAGCCTGTGATGGCTGCAGGCTCCAGCGGATAAAATGCGATGATAGCGCCCCGTGTCTCAATTGTCGTACCCGTGGTAGGGATTGCAGCAACAGTAATCTATCGCCAGTACCAACTCTTCCCCAGGCCCAGGATGAGATTGACAAGCTGAGACGAAGAGTCAAAGAGTTGGAGGCTGAACTTTCACAAGCGCGCAGTAGCAGAACGTCGCCGCTCGCACAAGTACAAGAGCCAACGCCACCCAGCAGCTCACCTTCTCTCCCGCAGCCAGTAACCCAAAGCACCACCGAAATAAAGCCATGGGATGGCGTTTATCTTCAACCAGCACGGTCTCCGCATAGTGCATGGTTTGGGCCTTCTTCGCTCTACTTCTTTACACATCGGCTCAGTACGTTTCTAAGTACCCAGGCTGAGCACATGCTCATTCATCTGGCGAGTAATTTGGAGTTACGCGAGCAACCGACGGTAGCCCAAGACTCTTCCCGACTCCTAGCACCACTAACCGGGACTCATGATGAGGCATTTTATCTAACGCCAATTCAAGAGGAATACTTCCTCGCCTTGTACTGGGAAACCTACCACACGTCACTCTATCCTATAATAGATGAGGCGAGCTTCAAAACACACATCCAGTCCCTATATGTCAATGTACCGCCAGGGCTTCACAGAAGGCAATCAGCACTTGTGGATATCATTATTGCCATGTGTATGCAGTATCACATCTCTTCTCGGCCAGCAGGGAAGACGACGTGTATTGTAGAAGACGACGACGCTACTCTAGCTGGTCGATGGTATTATAGGCGAGCCCAGACTCTTTTGGCCTGTGAGGTCGAAAGCCCTTCACTATCGACTTTGCAATGCCATTTACTATGTGGCGTGTATGTCTGTGTTGGATCTTTTCACAACATGGCAGATAGCATCTGTTCTCTCGCTGTTCGGACTGCCTACATGCTGGGTCTTCATCTGGAACCACCATCAACGTTGCCATCATCCGAAAGGGAGCTACGGAGACGTTTATGGTGGTCTGTCTTCGAACTGGACACCAAAGTCGGCATTAAAGTCGGACGCCCATTTCTTGTTCGTACTACACACAAGATGCCCCAGTTACCCCAAGACAACCTTACGGCGGCCATTGAGTCGGGGTCAACATTCGCTCCTATTGGAGAGAACGCTACTTGGCTAAGCTTCAGCCTACAAAGATTCAAACTTTACCAAGTTGCACGGGATCTCAACCTGTCCTTCTATGGTCAAGAGCTTAAGTTTAAAGATGGAGGCTCATTTTATAATGACAACAGCGCCATGGATGATCTTGCAGTCAGTTGGGGTCCACAAATAGCGGCCTTGACTGAGTGGACGAAGCAAGTTCCTCACCCTCTCAAGAACAAGCGCAAGAATGGCGTTGCGTTTTCTGGTGACGGTTCAACCCTTGATCTTGAACAGTATGCGCCACTTTGGCTGCAAAGACAACGATTATGCCTCGAGCTGGAGTATAACCATCTATGCATCAGTCTTCACCGCCCTTTCATATCATTTTCACTCCATCAAGGAAGCAATACAGTCGCGATGGCTGTCAAGTGTGCTCAGCACGCCATAGATTTGACCAATATCACTCATCAGGCACTGACCACAACAACAATACTCCACGGCTGGCACGAGGCCTTTCAGTGGCAGTGGAGTGCCGCCATGACCCTCGTGGGATTCGTTATGGTAAACACGCAGCATACTCTCGCGGCAGTGGCCCGCAGATCTATACAATCCGCTGTTTCTGTACTTGATATGTTTGCATCAAGCTTTGACGCTGCGGCAAAGGCAGCTATCATTGTCCGGACATTGCACACGAACATTGAAACTGTTATGACACAGTTCGAAGCGCAGGCAGACGGCTTTTTGGGGACAACAAATGAGAATCCTTTGTTGGACAAATCTATATCGCTGCAGGGGGTTACTGATTATGGTGTTCCAAATCAATTTGATGGCGTTGGAAATGATTTTGACCTTTTGGATATGGCCATGAACGTCGATTTCTGGGCTGAATTGGACATGCTTTTGCCTGGCGGTTCTGCAACTGACATCATTGCATTGTCGCAACCGTGAGACAAGCTTGCAACCATATCTTCTTGGACGTGAAAGAGAAATATTAATTCGGTTTCCTTTGTTGTTTATCGCTTGGGATGTGTTTGGAATTACTAGATGGAGTATTATATGATGAATAAATTATCGCATATAACAGATAAGTGATATACGTAATTGATGAATTGTCAGGCATGATAAACTAAATCTATCTTCTAAGAGCAACTACTTCTCGAATTACAGCAAAGAGTGAAATCGATCAGCTATTAATTATCAGACCCTGTACCCAAACTTGTACTTGACTGCCTCTGAATATAGGCTGACTACAACTTCTCAAAAACAGCCACTGCTGCTTCAGCAGTCGATGCAGCACTAGCGGGATTCTGGCCAGTGACCAGGCGGCCATCAACAACATGAAAGTCGTCCCAAATACCAGGAGCGCGTTCATCTTTGCAGCAAAAGTCAGTTTCTGGTCACAAATAACGAGGAATATCAAGTAGACTTACAGACTGCGCCAAGACGTTCTGCAACTTCTTCGACCATCTCAGAGCCCCAGCTTCGTAATTCCTCCATGATCTTCATCTCGATCTCCGCTTCAGTGGTGAAGCCGGTGATTCTCTTTCCCTTAATAAGAGGCTCATTGGTAGTGGGATCGATGAGATTGGCAAAGATAGCTGGGCCGTGGCAGACAGAAGAAACGACTCCGCCATTTGCCCACACCTGAGCAGCAATCTTCTGAAGGTGTGTCGCAGTGGGATAGTCGATCAGGGCTGCATGACCGGCAGAAGCATAGAAAAGCCCGTACTTGGAAGCGTCCAGCTCTGAAGCCTTGACCATGTTGTCAAGCTTCTTGCGAAATTCGCTGTTGGTGTTAGACCAGGTAGCCAGATCATCACCGTTGAGGAAGTCGGGCTGCTGAGAGAGCCAGTCGGGAGTGTAGGTGCCAGTCTCGGAAGCAAGATCCACCTCAAAGCCTGCGGCAGTGAGAACGTTGTATGGATGAAGAGCCTCGCTGATAAATAGGCCAGTGGTTTCAGTGCCTTGAAACAGGCTGGCCGAAGCAGAGGTGATGCTGATGAGAGCACGACGAGGAGGAGACATCTTGATTTGGCTGAAGAGGTTTTAACTTAAAGTTGTTTGATGTTTGTTTGGGAAATAAATCCTAAGATTGGATCGTTGGCAGTGTTGTCGAATGAAGAGTGAGTTGGAATGTGATGATATTTCTTTGCTGAGGATCGAGACAGTTTATATACATCTATAGAATCCCAGAAGACCACACGAAGGAGTAGTCAAACGGTACAGAATACGACTTGAATTACCAATCACAGACATAACGAACACTATCGTATTGTTGCTGCAACATGAGTTATTCCTATTGGTTTGGGTAAAGACGATAGATAATAGCTGTCAATTACCCGAGAGCTTCTAGTATCAACAGGGTAGCATTTCTTATCTTATCTCGTCTTAGCTTGTCTTGCTGACTCCGACAGCTCCGATTAATACGGAGACCCTGGGGCAGGAGATACTCCTATTGGACATGTAACTTGTCAGCTAAAGGAGTCTCTACGAGTGGCTCGGATGTAGTATTGCTTAGATACAGCAACGGTTTCAATAACACCAGAGAAAATATAGCATTTACGAGTGTCGAAAAGAAACCGGGTGGTCGGCCTAGGTCACCGGTTGTAACGTACACTTTATTGGCTCCTGGGTTCTTCCAGTAGCGGAATCGGATGCGGCCTTGCCCAATTGCGCCGACATCGACGAGGAAGGTTAACAAGATGAGACCGACGATGGCGACGACTTTGATGCCTGCGGACAATTCTACCTCCGCAAACTCAAGCGGCAAGAGACCCGATGCAGGCCACCACGCGTGATAGATTATTGACCAGAATAAGCACTGTTGCTACTGCCAGGGTCCGCTAAAATGGCAAAAGTTCCGAAAGTCAGCTCTACGGTTCCGTGCTATTGATACGAGTAGAAGATGCCCAATTGTGGCTGAGAGATTACGTCGGTATAGACATAATGGCACAAAGAGTTGAAAGGCTAATACTAGTGCAATCACAGCAGCTTTGCGTCCGCAACTCTCGATTCACTATCCTTTGACATAACAGAGATGCTATAAACAAGCTACGACTGCGATAAGGCTAATCAAACCCCAAAGACTCAACGCCCGTGTCTTCTGTACACCATTACTAGGCGTCTCCGTGGAGTCAGCCTCGCCGGTAATAACCACGACATGGCCAGATGTACTCGTCGCTCCGCTAGTAACCTCAGCATCACTCGTAGCAGTCACCTCGGTAGCAGTAGCAAGATACTTCTGGCCTTTAGTAATAGTACCAGGTACCCAATCAAAATCTCCCCAGCCCCCCATCCGATAGAACCCATCATACGCAGTACCAGTTGACCTTGGAAACGTCGCCGTCTCACCAAAGTAGCCGTTTCCGCCAATATTAACAGTAGTGCATATGCTAGCATAGCCCCTGCTCATTTCGCACTGCGCAGAGAATGAATAGCCGTCGTCGCCATCTTCGGGTTCTTGGACATAGATTTTGCGGAAAGTGCCGGTGGGAGCAGCGCCAGGAGATAGGGTCTTATCAGCCCAGGGCCCGACTATGATCGTTTGGGACGTTACGTAGCATTCTTCCCCATCTTCAGTCGGATATTTGTCATAGTTACAGTCGAGGATGAAGGTGGTGGCTGTTGGGTTTGCACCGATAATTTCGGCGTTAAAGTAACCCGAGTATTGTGGGAGAAGAAGGGATGTGGTTGTGATAGAAGACATTGCGACTCAACTATATGGATGGAAGTCTCTAGGGGAGTCAACTGATACAGGTAGCGAGAGTAACTTATACATGTAGCGCGGCATTGGAGTTGTTGGCTGCGCTTCATTTCTCGGAAATGCCAGCCGACGTTTAATGAGCCAAGCCTTGGCATCTTGGCGTTTGACCAAGATATCTTTTGTAACTATTTCGGATCTCGACGTATCAATGTCTAATTAAAGCCAGCTAAGAGGGAAGTCATCAAGCGTTCGATTCATAATCATTCACTGTTTCGTTGAAACAGTTATATCAAGACTTTCTATTTTTTACTGATTTTAGGGTTTGGATATTGAAGGACAATCCCTGTTTGAACACGGCCCTCGTATTTTAATGCGCGGTTCAACAACCAACAATCGAACAACCAACAGGCAAATTTGAACAGATTCAGGATCATCATTGGATGCTGACCAGCTATCAGTGGACCACAGCCCCTTAATAGATACGGGCCCTTATTGAGGTCTGCGACTCCCTACTCCCGATCGGCCAGGATCCTTCCGGCTGTGAAGGTCGTCTTGCAGTGGAATTTACGGTAGCCATGAATTACTTCCGTTCCCGTGCCTGCTCCAGTGTCGGTCCACCGTTCGCAATGGTAGTCGTTGCCTGTAGTGACAGAGCAATCTCCGTATTTCTTTCCATCAACTGTAAACGTCCATTAGCACTGGTATTAATCATCGTATAAATAACTTCAAGGATGTCCGAGGTCAGGATGTTATAGGGGCATAGAGATAAGGCTGTATCCACGTGTTTGCGGCTCGGGAGATGCACTTACGTCCATACATGCCGTAGTTGCGGTCTTTGTAGATGGCTGCCAGAGCACTTGTCAGTATTTCCTCTTATGCTGATTTCCTTTGTAAGATTTATGACTGACTCCAATGATAGACAGGGGCGTGGCTCCTGAAGTTCATCTCTAGTTGCTCGATGTCTCGTGTAGGGCCGAAATAGCCACATGCCCCTTTGCAACGGATGCCAATCTTGTTACCGCTAACATCGCTGCGAGACGCCCACAGTGGGCTATCAAAGACTGAGCTACAAGTATTTGGTTGATTTCGATCCCAGATTGCCCATTTGCCACCAAAATCATGATCGCTTCCGATTGTGCGATGGGTCAAGAATATATCGAAGTCAGCTTGAGCAGATGGCAGAACTGCCGCGATTAGCGTTGTGGTGAGGAGAATGGACTTCATGATGCTTTCAGTATTGGGTAGAGATATTCAGGTAGGATGATATCAAACCGGAAACGGAGCCATAACAAGCTATTTATGTATAACTATGCGAATTCTACTTCATCAACGATTGCTTCGCAGAGTGCACATCCCTCCATAACACAGTGGAGCAGAAAGCGATGTTAAGTCCATAAACAGCGAACTCCGCGGGCTAAGCCGCGGACGCAGTAATGAAAGTGTTATCCATAATTGCTTACTTAGATCATGCAATACAACGAGAAAATAAGAATAATTGGAAGACAAAATAAGACTGAGCGTTCGAACTGCCTATTGAAGCTAGGGCCAACCGCCATACTAAGCTTGAAATTCCCTTTTCTCTTTTTCCAAAGGTAATAAACAACGCGCGCGACAGGGTATTGACAAGACTTGAGCTAATCAAAGAATATTGTGTCCGCGATAATAGGTCTTTTCCGATTTTGATGTCAAATACGGAATGAACAATTAATGAAACCCGAGTGGCATGGCATATCCCGTCTTGCTTACTCCGGTAGGTCTGAATAACTTGCGACGACATTCTGTGTCTAATGAGAAGACTTTAACCGGTCAAGTTGATTCACTTGTACTATTGGCAAAGAATGTATTGCAAGGAACTGATAGAAAAAGCAAGTGTGATTACCGATTTCATATGTCATCGGAGACTAGTCCGCGACTTTATGGCTGTGACTACCAATTCACTTAGTATGGCATGTCTCGCAAAGGCCAGTGATAAGCCATTGTCCGCTTTCGAGCCTAAAGGAACAGACACTGACTCCATGGGCAGTCTCAGAACCGGCGGTCCCAAGCACAAATGGCGCCCATACAAAGCCTAGATCGCCACAGCGCCGCGCCTCGCAGTCCAAAAGCCGCTTCTCACCTTCGTTTTCATTCTCAGCTTGGCTTTGTAGGCGCTGAATGAATTCCGACCACATCAGTGTCTCTGGTGCATGTCCATCCCGCGATATCGTAGCCCCTGCACCAGGCAATAGTAGTGAGAGAATGGCCTCCCAGTCTTTGTTTCTAATGCACTTGAGAAGATTCTCGAACGGGGCGATAATCTCCAAAACTGGACCAGTCTCAACTGGCGGCGTGGGTAGATCAGGTGACAGATGCTTCCCGTCGACGAGTCCTGAGATCCGCCATGGGTTTTCGTTGGCCAGGATCCCGTCGGATTGACGATGTAGGGTGCAGAGGTGAACCGTATGGACAAATTCGCCACGGCCATCGATGGAGGCAGACCAACCACTAAATACAGCAGCTATGCTTTGAGAGACCCATACATCGGCCTGAGGCTCTGCTAACTGATGTTTGAAGCCTGTTGGGCCGGACTCTTGTTGCTTGGCAAGTAGTCCACTAACGCGCTCATACATGTCCTCAAAATTTTCTGTTCTGAGGCCACCCATCTCTGGTGGAAGAGGAACGGTGACTAGTCCATGCGGCACAGTGAAGCGTCCTCCATCTACAAAAGGAGGTGGGGAGCTGAAATACTCGTGAAATTCACGAAGGATATCTAAGGCTTGCGCCTCATCTGTATTAAGCTGCGACGGGGTGGACATTGCAACAAGAATGTTGGTATGACAATGAGAGGTGATTATCGGCTTCAGCTGAGAGGCAAGTGACCTTATACTGCTCGTTTGGTTAGTAGGTTGGTCTTTATTAAAGCCGGTAAATCCGCGAGACCGGCAAATTGCGCTCGCTACCGAGCATCTAGTAGCAAGAATTAATATACATCTTTACAATGTATACTACCCAGCTCTCTTAACAGGTAAGCTGATAGGATTCAGAAGGATTCCCACTGGTATCGCTGCAGTCAGCTTACTATTCCGGAGATAGGTTAAGATACTACAATAACCCCACTTAGTTATTATAATAAAAGGTATAGTATTACTACTGCGGTATAAGTTATACTAACTAGTTTCGGTGAAGATAATAATACTTATTAACTACCTACTTTAGGGGGTCGGAAAAACAGCGGAAGAATATAGGTCGGAGATCTGTCGTAGCCCAAGACCAGATCTGCTTACCCTATACCCAGGAGTCGACCAGATCACGTGGCGATAGTGTTATCGCCACAACTTTAGCTCCTGAACGTAGCTCAAGGAGCTACGTCTTGTCAATAGAGCCTGACCTGCCTGCGGTGCCTATCCGTAGCAATAGACCCGATTCCGCCTGAAGCGTTCCCCGCTCACCTGTATACAGAGCCTGTCCCGTGACAAGATCAGTAAATCTTAGTGTAAGTTATTCTGCTGTTTTTTTTCCTAACTACCTCGAAGTTACTCAAGAGCTTTCAACGTTATCGGAGTAGTATCCGTTATCTTATCTTATCTCACAGACCAGTAGGTCTGCATAACTTATGACGGAATAATGGGTATTTAGAGGCAGGAGATATTCCTATTGGATGTAATTTGTCAGCCAGAGGAGTCTCTGCGAGTGGCTCGGACATCACCGAATCCATTTTTCTTGGACGGAGTCTCGGAGTTGGAAATCGAGTCACGCAACGTCATGACACAATCTTCCAATCACATCTTAAGCCACTTGCAAGATTGATCCAAGAGAAAACCTTGGAAGATATTGTTGATCACTAATTAAGCTTTTCATTCTTGTGCATATAAGAAGACCCATAATCCCAGTTCAACATGACTTTCCGTATCTTCTTTAGCCTTGATCAATCCATATCTGTTATAAACATTGATTGCCTTTACTTATTATTTTATCATTTCAATCACAACAAACCACCAATATGACACTATCTAAGACAACACCAACGGTTTCCTCCAACAGTAGGCTATTCAAGCCTATCCAGGTCGGCAATGCCAAGCTCGATCACCGAATTGTCATGGCACCCTTGACCCGATACCGCAATGATGACAACCACGTCGCCAAACCATTTGTCGAGCGATACTATGCCGAGAGAGCATCAGCTCCAGGCACACTCGTCATTTCAGAGGCTACTGGTGTCTCGATGCAGGACACTGGCATGCGCCAAGGCCCAGCCTTTGTCACGGATGAACAAGTCGCTGCCTGGACAAAGGTCATCGCTGGTGTACACGAAAAGAAGTCCTTCTGGGCTCAACAGATCTGGGGCCAAGGCCGAGCTTCTGACCCCGAATACCAGAAGGAACGCGGTTTCAAGTACCGCTCCTCCAGTGCTGTACCCATCGAAGAGGGTGCTCCTGCACCTGAAGCCATGACCGAGGAGGAGATCCAAGCCTTTATTCAAGACATGGTTGCCACCTCTCGCCGAGTCATCAACGCTGGCGGTGATATTGTTGAAGTTCACGCCGCACACGGATACCTTATCGACCAATTCACATCCGACTCTGTCAATAAGAGGACTGACAAGTGGGGTGGCTCCGTTGAGAACCGTGCTCGTCTTCTCCTCGAAGTTGTCAAGGCTGTTTCTGCGGAGATCGGCCCCGAAAAAGTTGCTATTCGTCTCTCGCCTTATGCTTCCTTCCAGGGCGCTGAGTCTTCAGATATCAAAGAGCAATACACCTACATTATCAGCGAGCTTAAGAAGATTGGCCGTCTTGCTTATCTCTCGCTGGTTGAAGCACGCGGTGACCCCGCCAAGCTTCTCGCCCCCGACAACGATCCCTCAATGGACTCCAAGACTCTTGATTTCATCCTGGAGATCTGGGACAACATCTCACCTGTCATTGTTGCCGGAAACTACAGTCCTGAAACGGCTGCTGAGGTCCTTGACGGGCACTACAGCAAGTGGGATGTTCTCGTTGCTTTCGGTCGACACTTCATTGCCAACCCTGACTTTGTTTGGAGGGTCAAGCATGGCGTTGAGCTGACCAAGTACGACCGCACCACGTTCTACGTCCGTGGTTCAGAGATTGGCTATGTTGATTATCCTTTCTCTCAGGAATATGTCAATGAGCAAAGAGCATGGGCTGTCAAAAACTTGAAGATGCACGCCAAATAAGACTCTGGACTCGGAAATATACTCGCCGAAATTAATTTTACATGATTGATGATATGATACTATAGACAATATAGATAGACAAGCTATAAACAGCAGGAATAAAAAAAGAAAATTCAGCATAAACGTAAACATCAACATCACTTGTGAAATCATGCGTTCCTGACCCCGCCAATCCAGAGATTGATAAGTACAGGTTGAAGGGCGTGTTTGACAGGTCATCTGCTTAAAACAGCGTCATCTCTTTCACTTCCGTAGAAATAAACCCCAGTCCTTCAAATTTTATTCTTCACCGATCGCAACTTGCTCAAATAGATGCACGTCTAATCTGATACACTGCAATCATCATGGTCACAACACTATCTTTCGAAGGCGGATGTCTTTGTGAATCTGTGCGCTACAGTATCACCTTTCCTGAACACCACGATATTTCTAAAGACACTCTGGGCTGTATCTGTCAATGCACTCAATGCCGCAAACAGACTGGTAGTTTCTTCCTAGCGACATTTACCATCCCTGTCGCAGCCATCCAATGGCAGGGTGATTCGGAGAGTAGAATAAAACGATTCAACAAGACAGAAACCATCGACAGAGGCTTCTGCGACACATGCGGGTCGTTTCTTTTTTGGCACCCTCGAGGAAAGGACATAAGCATCGCCACTGGAAGCCTCGACCCTATCTACCTGTTTGGCGAAGGCGCAGAAGGCACGGATGTCCGCATGCCAAGTGAGGGTTTCGCGGGACAGATATTTAGTGGATGGTTTAATGTCGAGTTCTGTGAGAGCGAAATAAAGAGTATCACAGACAATATGCCAATACTTCAGAAGGGAAAGAGGTGCCAGGGTGGTAGCTCGGCAATTTGAGGTACGAATAGCAGCTGATTTGGTGGTTGTTTGGAATGCAAGATATTAATTGGTGTTTCTTATTATGCCACTAAGCTATGAGCGTGGCCAGCAAAAAAAAGGCCCGTTTAAATATAATCCAGACGATCACAAAGCTGTTCAAGGGACCCTGCATCAGTTTTATGAGATGATCCATCAGCCTACCAGAGGTCAGAAGTACAGCGCACATATGATGTAACAAGAGTCTGCATCTCTATCATATCTAGAAGTCCCTATTCCTGAATATCCCTATGTATATAGTGGTTAGCGAGAGGATGTCGGTGCATCCGCTCAAGCACAGATTTGCTTAGCTTATATCACAAAAAGTGGTAGAAACAGAAACTTGTTCCATCCTGGGCATTGAGACGCTGTATAGACTAAAGAACAGTACTTATTGACAGGTAACTATTACCAATACTAATTGACCCGGTTCCCATGTCGCTCAGCCTAACAAACACCATATGGTGATTACCCGGAAAGGGCCTGGTCTTTGACTTCTGAACAATGACTTCTCGACTCTGTGCATGTTCTAGTATAGAAATAGCGTACTGAGTCAGCTCAACATGACAATAGACTGCGATGGATTCGATGTGTTGCCAAAGCTGAACACAAGTACCAGTGGTTCGATCCATTGAAGTGGTCGTGTCCAGACTTTCTTACCAATTTACTAGTACCTGTTCAGCTCCCAGTCGTATGGAACAGAAGATCGTGCTTTGTTCTGACGAACACAGCCAAGTTCTAACACACACCACAGCTTGATTCTGGTGGCTGGCAGAACAGCAACAAGTAACAATGAACAACATGGAAGTGTTCAACATGATATTTCCTTGTTCCAATCCCTATATAACGTCTAGGGCTCCTATAGAAATGACATCTTCTAAATCATCAACCAATTTTCTACTTTCGGAACAACTCGACACAAAACAGATCTATCCATTCTACTTCGATTTACTCTTATTCCCTACATTACAATCTTTAACACATCACATCCTCTATCTCAACATGACTTCTCTGAATCTTTACGTTGCCACTTGCAAGGACCGTGGTACTGGTGGTGCCCGTCACTGGATCCTCATCATGGCTGAAGAGGGTTCTTCCCAAGCAACTTGGTACCACTCGACCGGAGGGCCAACTCAAGGTAAGCCTTATAGTGTAGTGATCGATCAGAAGCGACTCAACAGCCATGGAATTGAAAAGCGCGACTTCATCGGTCAGATCTCTTCCAAAGACAAGAACAAGATCAAGCCTGCTGCACAGCGAACTCCTGGACTGTTCTGCCAAAGGTGGGTCGTCAACGTTATTGGCGACCTTGAGAAGCGAGGCGTCATTCCTCAGGGAACTTGGTCTGATTGGTATGGTGCCATGGAGATCGACCCCTACTCTGATGATGGCGCCTCAGTTTGCGGATCGAGCACTGATGGCGACTGTTCTGGTTCCAGCTCCGCTAAAACTTCTTTCTCAGAGGATCGCAAGAGCTAATCTCGTAATGGGAACACGCAAACAACTAAGACTGAGAAGGTGTAAATGCTCGTGCCTCTGGGGCTGAGAATGTTGGTAAGTAGCGTTTTCCTTTGTTCAACGGGTCCTCAATGGTGGAGAGACAAGATTTTGGCGCCGCTTGCGGGCAAGTAACATGTCTTTGTTTTGTTAGTATCATGAGGGTAGGTTGCAGGGCGTTGGTGTTCTTCTTTATTCGATTATCAGGTATTTGTATCCACGAAAAAGGCAAGGCAAACAGTATTGAATATAAGGGCAAGTGCCCAATCTTGCCAAGATGTATGCAGTTTCTTAGTCCTTTGTGCCCAAATTGATGTGAAAGCTGTCACGTGTTATCTTTTCCAGACCCTTTAGAAGACATGGGAATGATTGTTGTGTTACTCCGCGATGCTTTTTAAAATGGCCGCATTGATGAAGCCCTCTCTCACCACAGACTGGATGGTCTTTGTTCACTTCGAGTTTGTGACACTATCTACTGGGCACGTTTCTGCGCCCAATGAATACTCATGTACTTATCCGAAGCCAACAACTTGACAACAAAGGATACCTTTTTGCGTGCAATCCTTCCTCCTCTGCTGTTGATCCATAAGTAGGTTGCTGCATTAGGCTCTGTGGTTATAAGTTAAAAGGTCATCTTCTGTTCTGTAACTACACTCTTCATTCCTTCACCAACATCGTCATCATGAGTACAGACCCTTATATCGTCGAGCCCACCGGGCTTCACACCCATAGTCTCATTTTTCTTCACGGCCTTGGGTCGAACGGCAAGAAATTTGGCCACGAGCTTATTGAAACGGGTATTTCCTCAGGCGGTAAATCACTACCCGACCTTCTTCCTGGCGCGAGATTCATCTTTCCAACTTCCAAGAAGAGTCGGTCAAGCGCATTCCGCCGTGCGAGATTGACACAGTGGTTCAATATTGCGTCACTAGATGACCCTTCTTATCGCAATCAGACGCAGCTCAAGGGTATGGAAGATTCATCACGCGAAATATCTCGTCTCATCGACCAAGAACGCGAAAAAGTACCGGACAAAAACATAATCTTGGGTGGAATCAGCCAAGGATGTGCCATGGGATTTATATGCCTACTTGCGATGGACTTTCCTATCGGGGGATACGTCGGGATGAGCAGTTGGCTTCCATTTGCCGCTGAGATTGAAAGCTTGACTGATGACTCTGACGACGAGTCCTTTTCTGATGAGGACGGCAATCCATTTGCTGTTTCTGACGACGAAAAGGATTTGGGCAACGTGAGCGCCCAGGTCCAAGCCTACGCCAGAGACCTATTATGCATGGAAACCAAAGTTGCATCGAACTTAGGGTCACTATCAACGCCAGTATTTCTCGGCCACGGAAAAGCAGACGAGAAGATCAAGCCTAAACTCGGTGAAGGAGCGTGTCGTATCTTGCGATCAGTTGGATATGATGTGCATTGGAAGGGCTATGCTGGACTGGGTCATTGGTATAAGGTTCCGGATGAGATTGATGATATATTGAATTTTATTAGAGAGAAAGTGGGATGGTCATTGTAGCTGTGGTTGCTGGCTGGGTATGGAATTCCGCGAGGCCTTCCAAAGAAATTGTTAAAAAAAATGTTATTTGAGGGCATCTTGCCAGAGTTGCGATCTGTATTACCACGAGTTTCGGAAAGCAAAAAGAAATGATTCTCAGGTCTTTTGCCGTCAGCAAGACTCGAACTTGCGTTTTCAGTGATTCGAAAATCCACAAACTGATGTACTGACCCCTATACGATGACGGCTTTTTTCTGATCGATGCAATCCTTGTCACTTACTGTACTAGATGTGTGCTTGACCCACAGCTTGGGCCGTGATTAGACTCCCTCACCGGACAACCACGAGTGCATATTAGAGCCAATGGGAAGTGAGGTATCTTGGCACTCAATTGAATCGCTCAGCAATGGTAGTCAGTAGTACTGATGTCTTGATAGAAGGTAGTACTTAATATCGAGTTTTTTGTTCCAGGTGGATCAGACTCCACTCAACACTGTCGTTCTACCATGACAGAGCACAAATGCGATAAAAGAAACATCAATTAAGATATCAAATACCGGGTTACATCTGGCACCTAACATAAGTGACTGTTGAGATTGAACTTGGATTCAGTTCCCATCGTTCAATTCTTATGACTATCTACCTCTAGGTCCAAACCGAATGAACAAGAAGTTAGCAATGATGAATCTAAACGCAGCTGCGAATGGAGGACTCACAGATATCTTCAGCGGTGAAAGAGATTGAATGGTAATACGATTTAATCTGTGTCTTCGCTAATAGACTGTGTGGGCTGTAACGAATTCGCCCGTGTTCTAAAGTAATTTGACGGCAATCACCCACATTGAGACATTGGCTAACTCAACCGCACCTCGGATCAAACGCCAATCCTCGCAAACAGTCAATGGTGCGCTTTCGGAGATTTCTTCTGTCTTAAACATCTGATTAGAGGGGTGCTTAAATGGCAGACATCCCGTTTCAGATGGAGAGTCTGCATGCATCGACCGCCAAGACATCAAGGCCAGAAGCGTCTCTGTTGGTCTCACCCGACCTTAGTCACTTAAATGAATTCGGCTTGCTTTGCTTTTGTTGTTTTGAGCTCTCTAAAATTGCTCATATTGTTCCAAAGAGATTCAGACACTGTTATAAAGACACACACCCGCGGTATTCCCAATTGTCAATCATCAGTCTCATACAACACTCCAACCAAGAATCTCATCCTTAATTTCATCATGAAGGCCTCCATCATTCTCTCAACCTCTATCTTTGCGAGCACCACTGTTGCTCGACTGTATAAACGTGATGAGATCGCTGCCAGAGCAGACGTGAGCATTTCGGGGGCAGAAGAGACTTTGTCTACCGACGCAGGGGCACCATCCACGGTCAACACCGCGACATCTTCTACCAGTGCAACACCCTCAATTCCTTCCACATACGACTGTTTGAGCGAGTGCAATAGTGACTACGATAAATGTCGCACAGCTCCCGGCGCCAACATGTCCACTTGTGCAGCTCAATACGCTGGATGCCTCGGCTATAATCCTTTTAAAGGAGGGTCGCTTGTTACACCTACAGCTTGTTCTGTCCCTGCATCCGACAAACCCAAGCCTACTCAATCGGGGACAAGCGACTGTGTGACTGGGTGTAACAATGACTACAACAAATGTCGCACAGCTCCCGGTGCGAATATGTCTACTTGCGCAGCTCAATATGCCGGATGCCTTGGCTACAACCCTTTTGAAGGGGGGTCGCTTGTCACGCCTACTGCTTGTTCCAGTAGGCCTGAGCCAACTCAATCGGACACGAACGATTGTCTGAACAAGTGCAACAGCGGTTACGACAAATGTCGCACAGCTCCTGGTGCCAACATGGCCACTTGTGCGTCTGAGTACGCGGGATGTCTTGGTTACAACCCTTTTGAAGGAGGGTCGCTGGTCGCACCTACCGCCTGTTCTAGTCAACCTGGACCTACTCAATCGAACACGGACGAGTGTGTTAATGAGTGCAACAGCGACTACAATAAATGTCGCACAGCCCCTGGTGCCAATATGTCCACATGTGCAGCTCAGTACTCTCAGTGCCTTGGATATAACCCTTTCGATGGAGCCGGATCGCTTGTCACACCCACGGCTTGTTCTAGCAATGCAAAACCTACTCCAACAGCCACAAGTGTAGTGCAGTCATCTATTGCTTCACAGTCTCCCCCAACTCGACAGGACACGACCATGCAGGCGACTGAGACCTACCAACCGCCTGTCGCTACTTGTGATTCAGACGTATGCACCCACCCCACCATGACTGATTCACCTGTCGTGGTTGACGGTGCTGGGATCCTTCGACCTTGGATGAGTTTGATGGCCTTGGCAGCGCTGGCCATACTGTGAGGTCTTGTCCATGTGCTGAGAATACTTGGAGCGGGTGTCGAGGACGTGCTGTCATCGATCTATTGTAGAGAGCGACACAGCCCGATTTACCGAGGACCAGAAGTTTCCCAATTTTTATTAGTCTTTCCCAAAATACCAAACAATAAAACGCTTTTCTTTAATTTCCCATTGATCAACCCCAGAGTAACACACTCATGAATGGCCGCCTCCGCGATGAATAAATATGATCAACACCTGCAAGGACCCTTGAAGCCAAGTACCCAAGTCTTGTGCTCACTATGTCTTCGTCTTGACCGCCGTGGCAGCGGTGTCGTGATGTCAGGAAGCGGTGATAACGAAAGCACTCGGAGAATGTTGTGTTTGTTGTTAACTATCATTGGAAGCCTTAGTGTTGGAGCAAAGTCCAAGGCGTTGTCTCCCTACCCGAGCAAATTAGGCTTTGTACACTTCGCCAAAGGCAATATGAAGATATTCTATCGTGTTATTAGTCTTTATGTATGCCTGACACATATTAGTATGCCCTTTTCTGCAACGCTAGAGGTATAAGAAGTGTATCTGTAAATATGATCTCTCTTATCTCAGTCCTCAAACTGCTGGTTTCCGCGATCTTGACTCTTAAGGTCAATCTCAGCAATGAACATTGAAGCAAACAATCCCACTACGCCGAATCCTGTCATGGTATAGAATATGGTCCGAAAGCATGTAAGATAGACGCTCAATACATCCTGTAAAGTGCGCTGGGAGATATCCAGAGAAGGAAGTTCTTTGATGAACGCGACGGCCCTCGAAGAATCAGCAAGAGGTGCCAAAGGTCCGTCGAGCTGGACCGAACTCGACACGATTGTCTTTGCAAATACGGTGTTGAAAATCGCAGACGCAATGGTCAGCCCGATCAAGCCGCCAAACATGCGAATCGTAAAAAACTGACCGATGGCCACACCTGTGTCTTCCGCTTTCTTGACACTGGCCTGCATCGGCAACAACTGGAGACGTAGCAGAGCTACACCTGTTCCCCAAATAACTGGAAGTCCGAAAAGCATGGACGAAGAGGAGCCGAGTTCAAAAAGAGCCAAAATACCAGTACCCAAAATGAGTAAGGCCCATGAAAGTCGCAGGAGCCAAGTATAGCCGCCGAACAAAGGCACCATCATCATTGAGAAGACTGCAATGGCAACGCTTGTAATCGAGGTGGGTAACAGGAAGACAGCTGACTTGATTGCTGTTTCCAGGTAAACTGCCTGGTAGATCAGCGGTAGATACTGCAATAGCGAAACAAGGATAGCCCCATGTACAAAGCCTCCGATCAATGTCATATTTGCTGTCTTGGAGTGAAAGAGACGATGAGGCATGATCGGGACAGCAGGCTTCGACTCAAACCAAACAAACACAGCGAGCACTAAGACACCCAAAAGCATCGGAAGCAACGTTTGCCACGAACTCCATGGGAACAAAGATCCTGCCCAACTGAGCGGTAACACGATTATTGTGATACCAGAGACGACCAAGCCCATGCCAATCCAGTCAAGACGCTCGACGTTGCTTGCGTCAACGTTGATAGACCGCAACCTGAGGAAGAAGAACACCAGAGGAGCACCAAAGCCGAGAATGGGCAAATTCACCCATCCGATCCATCGCCAGCTGGCATACGTAGCGAATAGTGCGCCAACAGAGGGACCGAGGATATTACCGACTGCGTTCGGGATACCCATCAACCCGAGATATATAGCACGCTCCTCAAGCGTTGTCATGTCAGTGAGGATGACCTGAACGAGGATATCAATGCCTCCACCTCCAAAACCCTGAAGCACACGCCCAACAATGATAGTCTTCATGTCTTGCGCAACAGCAAAGACTATTGACCCGATAAAGAACAGGCCTATACATGCATAAAGCGGCGGCTTTCGACCGAAAGCATCAGATATGCTCGCCCAGACCGGCTGCATTACCAGACCGCAAAGTGTGTAAGACAGGTTAGCCCAAAAGGACTCCAAACTCGAGCCATTGAGGTCATTGGCTATGGACTGTCCACATGATTAGTATGACACGGGCTGGTCAGATTGGATTGATGGTTCGGTTAATTGCTTACTGGGAGAGCTATGCCAAGTGCTGTGGCATCAATCTGAAATACAAAGAGGATAGCGGCGAGACCAATGAAGGACAATTTGAAAGCCAGAGATTTTTTCTGCTTCGTTTGACCCGACTCATCTTGCTCTGTCACCTCTAGAGCTTGTCTTTGCGGTTTGTTGTTGGTGGCGTGTTCTGTAGTGGGTTCTACAGCTGCTGGCTGTTGGCTTGTAGCGGTAGTTATCTCCATGTCATTCGTTTCAGAGTCACTTCGTCGCCATTTATTGAGCTAGTGGCAGAGATACCAGTTCAACTTTGTCGTTAAGTTGTAGGCTGTGTTTCAATGAGTTGTCAGACGGTTGCGATTCAGGATGGCATTCTGGAGAGGCCTCCCTGAAATTGACGATAAAAGCTAAGTCGAGGTACTGGAGAGAATGTGGATACTTGGCAGAAGGATCGTTATCCTAGCACACTGAAGGCCGTTTACCCGTAATTATTATGCAGAGATCAGAGCTACGATCCATTGGCTGTCTAAGATTGAGATATGGGTCCAGTATAGCGTTATTCAGTGCATAAGACTAATGAAAGCGATGGATTGAATCTCTTAGAGACATCAGCCTCTATTAGCGCTTACTGCTTACTGTCTCCAGCGCTGCCTCAACCAAAACTAGGAAAATACTGGTTAAAATGACTTCAAATGATACCGCCGTGATGCTCAAGAAGACCAAGTCCAGCGCTCCGAGGAGACGGACTGGATGTCAAACCTGCCGGTCAGTATAGATGTCACGGGTAAAGCGTCGATACGACTAACATGTTAGCAGCAAAAGGAGGATCAAATGCGATGAGACACGACCAGCCTGCACAAAATGTGTTCAATCTGGGTGGAACTGTGATGGTTACCCATCAAACGCAGTTTCAACAATCACCTTGCACAAAGAGAGACTTTGCACGTCGTCAACTCCCATTCACTTGCTATCCATCACCAGCTATTCGATCCCCTTCAAGGTCCCTGGGAGCCAGAGAGACCGTCAACTGCTCCACTACTTTTGTGTGCAAGGGGCGTCGGAGATTTCGGGGTTTCTCACCTCCGACTTCTGGTCCGATATTGTTCTTCGAGAGAGTCATCAAGATTCGACATTACGGCAGGCACTTGTTGCGATGAGTTCAATTCATTTGGACTTCATTACTTCAGATGAAGTGAAAGGTCTAGCTGCAAGTGTCGAGACGTTATATAATTACGGTAAAGCCATTCGAACAGTAAGGAAGAGACTTGCGCAGCCATCGCCCGCCACAACTAAAATTGCACTTATTTGCTGCATCATATTCTATTGCTCTGAAAGTACTCTGGGAAATTTAGATACAGCTCAACAGCATCTAAGCAATGGCCTTGAACTCCTGAAGTCTATCTCGAGGCACTCGACGGAAATGGGAGGGGATGAGATGAGAGCGCTCAAAACAATTTTTGAGCGTCTCGATATGCAAGCTAGCTTCTTTCAAGATGATCGCGTGCCCATTCTGAGTCTACCAGACTGGGAAAAACACAAAGCAGACTATGATGCGCTGGTACCGGAAACGTGTTTCTCGACGCTACAGGAGGCTCACGAGAGCCTTGTCAAGCTTCAGTCATGGCTCTACAGTTTCGTCAACAGAAATGTTGATACTCACGAGGCAGGCATTGACTTATTGAGTTCGGTTGTGCTAGAGGAGAAAGCCGCATTGGCAACAGCATACAGTTCCTGGAGCTACGCATTCGATAACTTTCAACTCACGGAGAAACACGATGACCACACCATGTATGGTCGCAGATTCCTGCTTGTCCATTTCCGAATCTGCCAAATGATACTAGACTCCAAGTTCCCCGTCAATGAAGAAGTATTTGGAGCGTCGCCGAATCCAGCTGCGCATCAAATATTAGATCTAGCAGAAACACTGCTTGACTATACGACCAAGCTGAATTCTTCTCCAAGCGCAACTCAAACTCCTCGTCGAAACTTTTCGCTGGAAAGTGGAGTTGTTGCGCCGCTATTTGCGTTGGCTCTCAAGTGTTCAGATGAGTCGGTGGCCACAAGAGCCGCCCAGATGCTTTCTTTGTCGCAGAGACGGGAGGGTTTGTATGATGCTCAGACTATGGCAACGATTCTCACTCTTCTGAAGAGATCAAGGGATGGGGAGAAGGAGGTGGAGGATGAGCTTGAAAATAGCGAGATCGCTACAAGTGCGCTAGAGTATCATATACCAAGCGGTTATCAGGGTGGTGGCATAGATAAGCTACTCGCCTCGATGAGCATATAGTGCCGCACATTCTAACAGAAAACTGTGATCATACGTTCAGAAGTGCTATGTGATAAATGCAGCTCTGGTTGATGGAAAATAATAATTTTACTCATTACCAGGTTGCCAATACCAACTGTGAGGCACAATCGAAATCACCACCAATCATATGGGTAGCTGTACAGATCTGTCAGCTTCAGTAAGCATTGTTGCCTAAGGCTTCATGCGGAGCTGAACATTGAACTGTGTCAGCGCCTGACTCCTCACATCCAGTTATCTAAACAAACAATGCAATCCAAGATGGAACCTACATCAGACTCACAAGAAGATATCGAAGAGATCGTTCGCGTCTGTGCGTATCACAGATATGAATTCGATGATCTTCTGGTTCGGACGCCTGACTCAAAGCTTCAAGCGCCGTTCCTACAGAGAACCTTCAACACACCTGTCTCCTCGAGTCTTGGGACTCTGGATCGCTTACCCAAAGAACTGATGCTCATGATACTTCGGGAGCTGGACATTGCTTCCTATCTTCACTTTCGCGCCGTCAATAACCGAGCGCGAGATTTGGCAACAGATACTCGTGAATACAGCCGAGCCGTGGAACACGGACTAGCGGGGTTGAAAACGCTGCTAAGAGTGCAAACAGCACAGCTTTTCACCATGAGCAGCTTCTACCAAGCCCTTATCAGTCCCTCGTGTCATTTCTGTCGAAAATTTGGGACGTTCCTCTCTCTTATCACATGTCAGCGCTGCTGCTTTACATGCTTGGAGATCGCGCCTGAACTGCGTGTTTTGGCCATACCGGCCCCAAAAAGCTTCTGTACGGCGGTCAATATGTCTAGACGAGACATTGAGCGAGTCTGCGAGCCCAAGTTGCGGGTTTTATATGGAAAATACTCGCTAGTGTCATGGCCCAAAGTCAGGAGGCCAAGGTATCTGGTTTCTGTCACGGATGTGTTCCAAAGATTGCGTTTGCACAACCTGCCCACTCGCTTGCTGTATAAACACCATATACCAGAGCACCAATCTCACATGGATGTATATCACTATAACTGTCATCGATATATGGCCAGTACGGCGTTCCCGTGGTACGATTCCAGTCGGAACAGACTCGAAACTGGAATGAGTTGCAAGGGATGTAACTTTCGTGTCGAGCGGTATGTTGCTGGAAGTCATCGGCGTAGGGATCCCCCGTGGGGATTCAATGATCGAGACCGAATTTACACAGAGGAAGAATTTATGGAACATTTCAGATCATGTGAGTATGCTAGGGAGGTATGGGAGTCAGCTCAAGAGGGCCAGGTTATCCCGGAGTCGAGATTCACACTGGAAGGCGGTGCTGTCGTTAACCAACGACCACGGGGGCGCACATATCACTGGTAGCAAGGATTATAAGGGATCACCGTTCTTAATACTGTTATTATCTAGTGGGCAGATCTTGACATATCACCTGATGAGAGTGAAGGAAAGGGTTCATTAACTGCGAGCCATAGACAGTCCCAAGCTAATTGATCTGCAAAGGACATGAATCAATCCACGGCTATATCATTTTATTTATTTGTTCTCATTTATTAATGGGATTATTAATCAGATGATGAAAGAACGACCAAAACCGTCAACTGATATGCGTATAGAATGAATGGGGATGGAGGCAGATGACCTAAAATACACAACTATTCTGGAAACTTTGCTTCGGCTCGTTAAATTAAGCTAATTAAACCTGTTCCTTTCCCTTTTCCCACTTACACCTCCGGTCGTATCATTTCTGGAAGCTAAGTGACCGTTTAAGCCTGTTCTAATGCCTTATTGATCTCCGTCTTGTATCGAGCATTGATCGCACGTCGGTTCAGCTTTTGCGTCGCGGTAACGAGGCCCTGTTTTTGATCATTAGCTTATAACCTTTGCGTGTCTCTAACAACACTTACACTAGCAGGAGTCCACTCCTCGGGGGTTATGACTACATCAGCCACAATCTCCATGCTTGACAATCCAGCCCGTCTACCAGTCGCTTGAAGATCTTTAAGCAAGGCCTGGCGTACCTTCTTATCAGTATAAATACTGTGTTCGTCAGCACCTAGATCTTTGGCGATGCCAGCTAGAACCGTATCGTTGGGCATAACGACGGCGATAGGTCGAGCATGTAGAGAGTCGGCATATACCATCGCATTCATAACGCCTTGAGCGCCGCGGTAGATTGAATCGAGCTTTTCTAGCGCGACATACTCGCCACTCAGGAGTTTAACAATGTTTTTAATGCGGTCGATGATTCGGAGATGCCCATCAGAATCAAACTCCCCAACATCTCCGGTCTTGAACCAGCCGTCTTCGGTGAAACTTCTCTTTGTTTCTTCATCATTCTCATAGTATCCCATCATGACCGCAGGGCCTCTAATTAGTATCTCTCCTTGAGGTGTATCCGCATCCGCTGAGTAGCCAAATTCGGGGACCGATACTAATTTAACTTCTGCAGAGGCTGGCACTGTTCCTATGGAGTGCAATGTGAACTCGAGAGGAGAGCCCAAAGCACCGACTGCACAGGTTTCGGTCAGACCATAGCCTGTAAACATAGGAGCAAGTACCATAGAGAGAAAGTGCTTAGTTGAGAGGGAAATGGGACTGCCGCCATTGAAAAGGAATCGGATTTTACCACCAGTCATCTCACGAACTTTGCCAAAGACAATCCCATCGAGCAGCAACGCGCCAGGCAGGTTGTGCTTTACCATAAAGCTTTTATAAGCAAAGGCACGCCAGAACAGAGTCTTGAGTAAAACACTGCTGTTTAGCCGTGTCATGATGCCCTTTCTGATTGTCTCATAGACTTGTGGTACACCAGGCATGACTGTAGGCTGCAGTGCCCTCATGTCTCCCGCACAATTTCGAACAGAGGTATCGGAGACAGTTCGAGGGTTTCCGTAGCCAACTGCGCCTCCAAAGAACATGGCGAGGTTTTCAAGGGCCATCTCTAGGACGTGGGCAAGTGGAAGATAGGCGAGCAGAACATCTTTGTTTGTGACGCAGTCCGCGACGCATATGTATAGTCCAGCAACTAATGTCATAGGTCAGCAATCCTCATTTTCTTGATTGACTGGGTTCTTGACTTACCTCCTGCAACTAGATTCTTATGAGCGATTCGCACACCCTTGGGAACTCCACCAGAACCCGAAGTGTACATAACACAATACAAGTCCTCTGGCTCAGGAAATACTGGATCTATCGGGGTGCTTTTACCCAATTCGCAGACTTCATTGAAGCTGGCGACTTTGAACTTTGGGTTTTCAGACTTGAAAGCTTCCACCATCTCGAGGCCACCAAAGATAGATGCCTCATTGACGATGACGGTATGAACCTTGGACTTTTTTAACGGCTCCGTCGCTGTTTTGAGTAGATACGGGTCAATGTACAAGACTTCAGCCTGACTTTGGAGAAGACTGTGTTCCAGACCACTCTGCCCGAGAGAGTCGTACGCTGTGACAATTGAGATGGATTGTGTCACACAGCTGTGAGATGTGGCTATCCATTGGGCACTAAGATGGTCAATCATTATACGCTGGATCTCATCGGTGACAATACCTTGAAGACGCAAAGAAGAACAACTTATTCCCAGGTTCCATTCCAAGCTTCCGCAATCCTGAGCCAAGCTGCAGGCAGTGTTGCTCATACTCTTTGTAGGTATAAAACGAAAATGGCGACAATTCGAAAAAGGTCCATTCCTTATCAACAAGCTGTATTTTTCCATCAACCTTTTTCTCGACTTGTGTTGTTTCCTTATGGAGCTTGATAAGCTTACGCCAGCCTACAGCCCTGCAGTTCGGATACAATCGCGCACTTCGACGAATAATGTCAAAGACTGTGCGGACGTCGTCGGCGGGTCGTTCGATGAGACCATCGCGAGCTTGAGGATGGCGGCGCGGAATCGTTTCGTCGGGTCTCTTCTCGTAGCCCGGTGTTTCGATAGTAAAGGGCCGTTTGTGAACCTGATATAACGGTGTTACGCCCGATGTGTGTGTCATGTTGTTGGGAACGCTATGCTGACAACGGACTTGTATTTTCGGTATGAAGTATGCGATGTAGACAGTAGATGCAAGCTAACCCGACAGTCAGGCATAAAGTTGACACTCTATGAGACGTGAGACCGAGGCTTTGCGAATAGAAGGTTCACGGTTCCCGGTTTAACTTGCGGAGTAATGATAACAAGAAACAATAATTTGTGGACGATGGTCAACGTCCCAACAAAAATGATTCGCGGCCTCAGCGTGTATGTACACGCACTTTATCAGGTCCACTTTGAACAACCCTGACGGAGCCAAGGTTACCATCTCACCTCCGGACTTATCGGCGACTTAGACGTCACACCCATTGATTATCTGAATGGGCGAGTTCTAGCGCTATGGCGAGTCGGCGTGACACGTATTAACTACCGAAACATCCGCTCAAGCTAATTAGCGAACCACAGCCAAGCATGAATTGTTGGCTCTACAACAGTAAGCTGACAGGTGATTACCCTGAGATTTATCTTTTCTGCTAATTCGTCAGTACCATGTTCTTTTCTCTTTTAACCTACTCACATGATATCATTAACATTCATGGGCGACTACAATTCGATGGCCTATCTCGAGTCGATTTTTCCGAGATCCGCCTAAACAACTCTAAATAAAGCCATTATGTAGGACTTTTGACCAAGTAGTACTAAACTTTCTGTCCAACACAAGGTTTCAAAGGGATTGGTCTAAATCATCCAGATCAACACTATAACACCCACTCTTTGATTGAGTAAAGATACAGTGAGTGCTGACAGGGCATTTACGCCGTGAAATGGAGTGGTAAGCGTCGGGCGAATGAATACTCTCTGGTCAAAGGACATTTCATCATTACGGACTGTGGGAGAAGATGAAGAGAAATTAAGTGCATTCTTATTTGTTGGTAATATTCACGGCGACAAAAGATGCCTCCTTTGTGAAACATATTTGGTTCGTTTCTCAATGTGGAAATGACCGACTGTTGTAGGTCTGGAGGACGGCTTCTCACAGGGTTGTGCAACGTAAGCTGACGACAGCCGGCCACCGGCCAAGTACATTGTCACTACTGTTCAAGGAGCATGACTGAAAGTGCTGGTTATTTCCAAGAAGGCCATCTTGTCTGAATTGGATTATGCAGGTGCAGCTCTTCCCCGCCCTGGTTACAAACAGGATTATTGTTAACGCGCAGCCATCCTACGTAAGCAAATAGCATTAGGCTAAACCAACATCATGCCATCGCCATCGAGAGAGTCTCTGGGCGCTTGCCTTCTATCAAGTAGCCTTGTTTACCAGTGTCGAGCATTGTGACGTCGCAAAAATGGGGGCCGCTGATATCAACGATCCTTTTACGCCGGATTTCTCGGAATTTGTCAACAAGGCCCTTGACGACTGGAAGCTTGCTGGTATCTCAATCGCGGTCGTGGATGGAGACGCCGTCTTTTCAAAGGTCAGTCGACATGTAACTTGAGAATCTTGTGTTCTTGCTAACGCTGGACAAGGGATATGGATACGCGACTTTGCCAGATGTCCACTCTACACCAGAGACTCTTTGGTATGGTGGATCGACAACCAAAGCATTTGTGACAGCAACCCTGGCTCATTTGATCGAGACACAAAAATACCCTGCTCTCTCGAATGGCTGGCAGACTCGAGTCTCATCGATTATTCGTGACGACTTTGTGACGCAAGATGATTGGGCAACAAACAATATCACGCTTGAGGACCTAGCATGTCATCGATCGGGTTTACGCAATAATGATATGGGTATCAGATTGCTTGAAAACGGCCGTCCTTGGGAGATTCGAGACATTGCTCGCAATCTTCGGCATTTGCCCCTTCAATGGCAACCTCGGACAAAGTTTGACTACAACAACGAAGGCTATGCGACACTATCGTATGTAATTGAGAAGGTCACTGGGAAGTGGCTTGGCGATGTGCTCAAAGAAACTATCTGGAATCCTCTTGGAATGACGTCTACATACCTCGACTTACAGCAGGCCAAAGAGGCACCAGAAACCCTGTCGACAGGCTACTGCTGGGACGATTCGAGGAAGAAATTTACATCCATCCCATTCTTACCTACAGAGATCGTCAGCGGAGCAGGAGCTATCATTTCTAACGTCACTGACTATGCCAAGTGGATCAGATGTCTACTCCGTAAAGAGAGACCTTTGTCGGAAGCGGTGCACAATGACATACGCATACCACGAATCGTTGATAACCCAGAACCTGCTCGTGGCATGGATGTCTCCTTATACGGACTGTCCTGGTGGCGAACATCTATTCACGGCCGAGTTATTTATTGGCATTCTGGATCTGTCGTGTCTCATGGCGCACTGATCTACTGGCTCCCCGAGATGGACTATGGAGTTGTTCTCCTTGCCAACTATCCAAACGAAGTGAGAGAGGTCATCATGAGGCGACTCATTTATGATAAACTTCAGGTTCCAGTGAACGAACGATTTGACATTGAAAAAGAGTAAGTTAAGCATGTTTTCACCATGGAAATTGACAGTTGCCTGACATTTTGTGAAGCTTGCGAATGGCACAACGCAAAAGAGAAGAAGCTATTGCTCACGCAGCCACTACTTTATTCCCTAACATGCCGGCCAAACCTAATCCACCCAATGTTGATATAAACACCCTTGTAGGGAGATACTATTCTCCAGGAAATGGAACCTTTGACTTCTCACGTGCCAAACGCAAGAAAGATCATTCACATATTGAGCTTCTTGCCGAACGTACGGATTTACTGTGGAAGAGTCGCTTTACGCTTCGCCACGCGTCGGGAAATTTCTGGGTGATGTTGATCTCACTTCTTGATGATCCATCGAGACTACCTGACATGTTCCTAGGTGCTGAGTTCAGATTTGGCATCGACAACTCGCCTAACGAGCTTGTTATTACATTCCCTACTGGTGATTATAACCGCGAGGTTATACTGAAGAGGGAAAGATAAGATATCAGTTGACAGCTTATGGTTTCCAAAACATCTCTGAGCGAGTTCTTGTATGTATGATAACTTATGTACAGATAGATTCGCATTTTCAAATCTGAATCAAGAAGTGAAACATGAAGGCCCTAGCTGCGTCAAAACAACGCCTGCATAATATCGACCGTCATGGTGTGAAGTTGCTATGTAGACTGACACAAACTAAGAGCTGTAAGTGAAATCGACCAGAACGGGGTTGTGGTCAGAAAGGATGTTTCCATCGGGCTGAACAAAGAGCTGGGGTACGTAGTTGAAGGAAGTTGCACTGAGCTTCACAGAGCTGCCAGATCGATAGCTATGAACTACGTTAGAACACTTCTCTCGGTCGCATATATCATCGGCCTTGGGTGTAACTTACAAAACCTTGTCAACGATCTCGCACTTGTTGTCCGCGGCTGGAACCTTGCATGGGTTTGCGGCTGCCCCAGCAGTAGGAAACTGGCCACCTTGGATCAGCTGGACCCAAGCATCGTTAAAGCCAGCGTCTGTCAGCTTGTTGAGGCTTCGTCCAGAGTTGGTCCATCTGTCATTTGTATCACCGCCAATGATTACTGCGCGACCATTGGAGTTGCTCTTGATGTAGTCAAGGATCTGATCGATACCAGCTGAGCGAGCATCAACATCTCCCTTGTCGGATCTGCACAATCGATCATATTAGCAAAGCCGCGACCAACTTTCAGAAGTAATGCTTACCCAGCATCAGCATGAAGGTTGTAAAGATCAACCTCGACTTGACCGATGGTCATGCGCATGAAGCTGAAGCCTTTGGGAGTCAGGCAGTCTCCCGAGTTCAGATTGCATTTGTTCCACTTCTTGCGACTGAAAGTGGACCATGGGTAATTGGCCACAGTGTTAAGTCCATCTCCAAATGGAACACCACCAGAGGTGGCAGTTCGGTGAGGGTGGTTGTCAGTCGCGTAGATGTAGGCGTGGTAGTTGAAGTCTTCCTGCATGTGCACAATGTCGTATCCTTGGGTGGCAAGAGCAGTTCCGATCAGATTGGAGTTGGTGCCCTTGTCACCAGGAACGTCGTTACCATTGATAATTTCGGGGAGGCCTGCCACATTGTAGGTGAGAAAGTTGAATTTTCCGGTCTTTTGGCCAAGACAGAGGCCACTCAAGGCCAAAGTCGAGACGAGGAGCTGGCTGGAAACTGAGCGAAAAGACATGATGGCTTGCTTTGCGATTGAAGACAAAATTTGAGGTGCGGAACTCGCTCTTAATATAAGAAGTGACGTTGTCGAGACTATATCGTATTCTAGTATGTCAAAGCTTATAAGGTTGGCGCATAACGTAGCATCGCGATCTGCATGACGACTGCCAATCAGGGGTCGAAAGCCGGATTGATGAGGGAATAACACGCTACTCTACAGGAACGGCAACACCATCCGATAGCCAGCTGCTGTTTTTAAACTAAACAGCACGACAATACTTGAACTATAATGATCTAAAAGAGCTGCACATGGAACACGCAGATCCGTCATGTTGTTTGACTGGATGAAGCTGGTTATCTATACAGGTTTCCTAATACGGCAATTCGCCCGGCCTTGTCAAGGTTCATGGTTTTCCACCAATGCTTTGAATCGTTTGTTCACCGTGACCAAGCCCAATACTACCGAATAACTCATCCTGGAATCTGCACGTGCTGGTGTAACCCTGGTCAATAGCTCAATGGGTCCGGGGTACGGCATTTAAAGACTCAACCAAGTCGAATAATGATAGCATGAACGAGGTCTAAAGAGCTGGGCATTTACTGAAGAGGTAAAGCAATTTCCGGTCATACTGGGGTATAAACTGTATTTATATGAGCAGCCCTCACGGCGGTTATTCGGATTGTAGTCCTCAACAGCTTAACCCAACCCTAACAATGAAGGCCCCAATTGTCGCTGTAGCTGTACTCGGCACTTGCTGCCAGGCAAGCCATGCCCAATCTGGCAGCTCAATTGATCCAGTGCAGCCTGTCCTTCTTCCGGACACGGCGGCCGCGAAGAACCCTCTATCACATCTTGGCGGCAATGGACCGTGGCATATAGGTAAGGAACCGTTATAGCTAAACTTCTTGGTTATTAACAATTCCAGGTGCCGATATTACCGGCATTTCTTCTGATGTGCCAGAAGGCTGCCAGGTCGACCAAGCTGCCTACGTATCACGTCATGGATCCAGGTATCCTGATACCGGTGCTCACAATGGGTGGCTCGAGATGCAGCGAAAGGTGAATGATGCCGTGTGCTCCAATTTTAACGCTTGGCTGACCAACATACCAGTTCCAAGAGTCCGATTACACTGCAACTGGGCCTCTGGAATTCCTGCACAATTGGAAAAGCCCTCTAACCAATCCTGAGATTCAGATCGCTCAGCTCAGCAAGACTGGGTATAAGGAGCTTTTCGACATGGGATATACCATTCGGACTAGGTACGAGATTCGGAGTTTCGTGTTACAATTGGCTAGCTAACTCAACAAAGATATCCTGATCTATACCGCGAAGGTGAAGAATTTGTGGTCTGGGCCAACAATTACACGCGAGTCATTCAAACCGCTCAGCTTTTCCTCCACGGTTTCTTGGGTACAAACTCCTCGCTAGGCACAGTTGTTTCCGTGACTGGTAAAGGTATGCCCGCTCATCTTGGTGATACTCTTGCTCCCTCCGACATGTGCCCAACGTTTGTGGACGACAGCAGCAAGCAGACAGACGCTTGGCAGTCTAAGTGGCTGCCCGCCTTCAAGAAACGACTGTCCCAGTACATCGAGGGTGATCTAGATCTTGAAGATGGACAATGGAATGACTTTCCCTACATCTGCGGATTCGAGTCGCAAATCACCGGTCGACTTTCACCCTTTTGTAGCACCTTCAACCAGAAGGAGCTGGAGCAATACGAATACCAGCAAGACCTGAGATACTACTATGGTGTTGGTCCAGCAACCAAGGTTGCCTCCAAGATGATGGTACCCTTCCTTGATGCGTTGGTGCAGCGTTTTGTTGCCGGACCTGACGCTACAGGTACCAACTTCGACGGCAAGGATTTTAAACTTCCCAAGATCCTAATGAGCTTTTTGAACGATGGCCAATTGAACGAACTCGCTGTCGCCACTGGCGTATACGATAACCAAAAGCGACTACCTGTTGACCGTATTCCTGAGGACCGTCTCTGGCGCAACTCGGAAATCTCCCCCATGCGAGGTACCATTGCATTTGAGCGTCTCACCTGCACCAAGAAGGGACGTCCCGGCCAGAAGTACATGCGAATCCTCATCAACGACAGAGTCTACCCGGTGCCATCGTGCAAAGATGGTCCAGGAAGGTCGTGCGCTTTAGCAAAGTATGCTAAGATTACCAAGGACAGACTCAAGAAGAATGGTAACTTTGCGAAGCTCTGTAACGCGACAGATCCCGCTACACCTTCCAAGGTTCTTGGGGCAAGCTTCTTTACGGACTTGGCTCAGCCGCACTTGAAGCCTGTTAAACCATAGATATATCTTGACTTGGGGGAGCGATGAGGAATTGAGATGACTTCAATTCAGTCTAAGCATATTTTAGACATAATTTAATGCATTACTACTTTGATTCACAACTCTTTTCGAATAGCTGGACCATACTGAGAGGCAAATGTCTAATCTGGATGTCACGATTGAGCTAGTTCAGTACCCAGCTACAGGGTCGTCTATCCATAGACAACCAAAGGTCAAGCCAACTTTGACTCAATTGACCTCGTTGAGACCTTATCCCATGATCTTATATGGCACAAACTATCACGACATCCGACACTACTAGACCAGAAGAAACGGGAAACATCAAGGAGCCTGAGTAGAGCCGCATCACTCCCGGCCTAATGCAGCCTTGGCCTCGTTCAGTTCTTGCTCCGTAGGCAAGTTGACAACCATCAAATAGAGGACGTCCTTGTAAGAGAATTAGACAATGGCGCATGGGCTATTAGGTTTGGGCATGTTCTTACCTTGCTCAAAAGCAATTTCTTCATTGCATCACCAGGCGAGTATGGGAATAAAGGCCCAGACCCACCAGTTAGTCTCCCACTGATCCCTCCCCTTCCTCCTCTTCCGCCTCTGCCTCTCGACAACAACCCGCCTCGGCCTGAACGCGCCCTGTTAGGGTTCACATTGCCTCCAGTAAGCAGCGAAAGTATAGAGCCACTATTGGCTGGATGAGATGGATCGGCGTATCGAGAGGAGAACTCTGGTCGGTCTCGCTGGTTGGCCAGAACATTGTCTGTGTTTTTGTGCGCCTACATTTCATATCAGTACGATATCTCACTTATTTCGATGACCGAATACTTACAAACTCAGCCTGTGCTCTCTTATCGTAATATTCTGCGACAAAATTCTTCTTCGCGGCCATCTTCTCTTTGAATCCCTTGGACTCTTCGGTATCAACATCATCAAGAGCATCCAAAGTAGGAAAGATGAGAGGTGCCGCGTCAGGGAGCGAAAAGTCTCCATAGGTCTTTCCGCTAGATCTCTTAAACTTGTCGGCAATTCCAGAGTCCTGAGAACTCATCGAAGAGGCAATGGTTTTGTTCAGATCAACCATCTCATGGGCCCTCCCGGTATCCTCTCTCCAGGTCATGATGAGGCAGCAGAGGCCTCTGGGATAGAAGTATTCCTCGTTGAGTTTTCCCAGAAACTTGTTTGTACTTTTTAACTGTTAGTATATAGCGAGAAGGGGCGAACTGCAATCATACTTCTGTCGACTATGCATGTCTTTGGTAATTTCAATAGTCAAGTACACGGCTGCGCTGATAGCAATGCTTGGTGCGAAGGGTACGAATAGTCCACCAATTTCTGCAAAGTTGAGTACTTGGATCCATGGAGAAGCCATTGATGCCGCGTCAAACTTGTCGAGGAAGTCAAGCCATGTTTCTTGGCTAATGCCTACATCTTCAAGGATAGGAGCATATCCACGAACGAATCCACGGGAGCGATTCTTGGGTCTTCTTTGAGCAAGAATGACGGGCATTTCCAGTCGCTGTCCAGTTGGTGGGTTTGTCAATCCATGCTCTCTGATGAAAATGGTAGCAAGATCGGTGTCATTTTGTGCAGTCTGCGACGATGAAGGCTCGCCGTTGGGGTTTGACAGAAGCTCGGTTTGGGTGTCGTCGAGTTCCCACTGTCTCTCTGTCGTGTCGCCTTGTTTGCTGGACGATTGGTAAGAGTTGTTCTGCGGTTGACTGATGGGAGCATCATTGCTTCCTTGTGACTGTTGTGCAGGTTCTGCTGGTGGCGCATTCTTCTCCGCGTTTCTCTTCTCCTTGTAAGAACTGACGCTTTCTGAGACAAGCCCAATGCCGCCAGCTACACCACGGACGGCTGACCCAAGCAAGCCGCCACCACGTCCACCACGACCTCCTCGTGAGAAAAGAAATCCACGACCACTTCCGTTGTTAGACATGATGATAATGTTGAATTGCTTCAATGAAGGGGCCAAGCTTTCAGGGTGGGAAATAAGCTTCTTATCAGATGCTCAGTTGGGCGAGCCAGCAGCCTTACGAAACGGGTATTCGGCATCATTACGGCGATGAATAGCCTGTACAGTGATGAAAGTGGGGGAAGATCCCTCTCATCTTGGCGAAAAGTAGTTAGATTGTTGCAGATTGCAGGGCTTATCGCTGGTTAGCGTCGTTATGCATGCCACAGCCTCAGCCCATAAAGCGACATTCGCATGCACTGCCCATTGGGATTGGTCTTCACGCAATACAACATTTGAGGGGTCGTTCGAAGGATCGAATGCTAGCGCCTCGCACAATTAGAAATGAGAATAGAGTCTATGAATAACGTTGGCTTGAAAAGCTACAAAGTAATTTTTTTGCCATTGGACACTCGACATGATAACTTTAGAGTGCCCATTTGTTGTACCCCATTTTCAGAAATTGACTTCGACTTGTCTGAGCATTATGGGCAATACCTTCTCAAACACAGGTCATTGCACAGATATCATGAACTCTGAGCGGAAATTGATGTGATCGTTTTTGGTCGTAAGTGAAAGGGCGACAACTAACAAAAAGCACAATTCGTCTTCTGACCATGAGCATGCTCTGTATAAGAGCCTTCGAGATCCATTGGAGTACCAGTTTTAGCGTCAAATGTCATGTCTTCGATATACCCCAGTCCATCAGTCTTGTTGCAATCAGGTGTCTCATCAACAACTAGAGGAGCGCATTTCTAGGGTGATGTCGCCTGTACGGTTCAACCCAACCCGATGTGAAAACGGCGTCAAGATGATTAATGTCTACGGCGATCTTAGAGACTGGTCTCAAATATTCCGTACTCAGCCTCTCTCCAGTCACACATCCCTCGCAACTCCAGTTCACTGCCATACAGGACACTCATAAAGATCCTGTCGCAGATGAGATCTGGCTCTGAATGGAGTGGACTGTTGTCTCTTCCCCAGCTGAATCGAACGACTTGGCCATGTCCAACCTGAACTCGCGGAGTCTCCTTGAATTCATTTTCGAGCCACTGTCGCAATCTTAAATCTGCTTCATCTCTCTCCTCTTCCGAGGGCCGAGGGATATCCTTCTCCTGCCACCAAAAGTGTTGCGCCCGCCCTTGCCGTTCAGTAGCGAATGTGTCCTCATCTGGCACCAGCATGAGTGTAGGAGGCCCGAGTAAAGTGAGCGCATACTTGCTCCGTACAACCTCTTCCCTTCCCTGGTCGTATGGATGCATCCTGCCATCTTGGTGCCATCTTGGGATATTGAATTCGTCATTGGGCTTTGTGGAGCGGATTGTAAACCAGCATGCTCGTTTCTCTTCGGCGTTGCCTACACAGTCTTTTTGCGTGGAAGCTATGAATTCCTTGACCGTGCGTGAAATTTCTTCCTCTGCCCCATCGGTAAGGCGAGCGACGAATTTAGACCCCTCGATGGTAAGTGCATCATCAACTGGGCCGAAGTAATTGAACGTTAAGGTTTGGCTCGTGGACGTCATGCGGGGAGTATCGACGGGCAGTGTCAGAACTGCAAATGGTGATGGATCGGCCATCTTGGGACGATGGATGTTCGTGAAGAAGAAGCCTTGAAAAGATACCATTCTATAATTTCAGGTTGAAGAAAGGGGGGTTATGGAGCGAACAGCTGATTAGTTACGGCGTGAGTCACAGTATACTTGTTCCATTGGTAAGACCTTATCAGTTGTTGTGCGACCACAATTCCATTTTGTTCTTTATGCGTAACCTTGATCTGTGCCTCGGGGGATTATATCTACAGTGTTCAACTCAGTTTGCAGCCATCATAACAAGATAAATAAAGGTCTAAGATATCTAGGACAGCGCAAGGTTATTGTTTCTTACAAAAAGTTCATTCAAAAACTTGTGATGAGTTGAGTTTGGATATACAAAAAGGGAACAGACGACTGTCCCCTCTGAGTTGCCACGCCGTCCATGTGCGCTGCTGCCTATCACTAGCGCCAGTGAGGGTAGAAGTATTAACTCAACCGTCTCATTTCTATTCTA
Organism: Fusarium sporotrichioides; assembly: GCA_019054645.1. Taxonomy (NCBI): domain Eukaryota; kingdom Fungi; phylum Ascomycota; class Sordariomycetes; order Hypocreales; family Nectriaceae; genus Fusarium; species Fusarium sporotrichioides. Next base: position 4,047,181 of record JAHKNS010000002.1, on the reverse strand, counting down.
CCACACATATGCTCATCCCCTGACTGTTCCCATTTAGTTTGAGAAGCAAAAAGGGAAAATGAATCCTGATTGGACTCTTACAACTGCGGTTTATGTGGATCGAACACATGACCTTCAGATATCGGTATGATTGAAGTTTGGCTTCAGTCTGACGCTCTCCCAACTGAGCTAAACCCGCGACTTGCGATTATGTCATTTTCATCGTAAGAGCATCTTATTCATGGTTACCATGCGACAGCACTTGGGTTGCTTGCTTGAGCCCCCAGCCTATCGACCCTTGGAAATTTGACGAGTATAGAAAGTATGAGAAGCATCAAGTGAATCACTCATGTGGCATTGGTGGCTGGTGATAGCACTTTCAGGCATCGACCCTTTCATGTTTATCCCAAAGATCAGCTAGGCATGCCCCTAAAGCCAAATCACACGCAAGTTTATGAAATCACACAGTTATTGGGGGGAAATAAGCAATCGCTAATAGAATTATCGCTTTAACTAAATAGTACACTAGTTCGTAAAACCCGTCCTTAATAACGGGCAACGAGTTTGAATGGCATGCTGTATCACAACATAAAGTGTCAGCCGTATCGCAGAGCTTACTCGTTGTCTCTGACATCGATGACGGTCGACTTGAACTTGCGTGCTGGAACCTTGCGCTTGAACAAGATATCCGTCTCACGGTATGATCGATCCTTCAACTCAGGAAGGAAGAAGTAAGCCGACACGAAGCAGACGACTGCAGTGCCGCCCCAAACATATCCACACTTTCCGGCAAGGTTCCATCCTGTAGGGTTGAGCAATTGAGAGGCCAGGTAGATCATGGGGATCTCAGCGACATAATAAGCGGCACGGCCGACACCGGTGCTCAGAGCGCGGAGGCGAACCGAAGATGTCTCGGCAATGATGGTGTAAGAGATAGGTCCAAGACTTCCAGCGTACACGAAGGAGATCAATATGCCGAGGACAGCTTGGGCGTAGTTGGTGGCGCTGTTTTGGTGGATAGAGGCAACAACACCAAGAAGGAAGAGGAAGGTAACGTTGGTAATTGTGCCCCAGAGGTAGATTGTACGACGACCAAAAAATCCTGCAACGGGTAGAGATATTACGTTGGCGACGAATTGAAGGCATGAGTTGATCAAGTTAAGTTGGAAGGCACGCTCGGTTGACACTCCAGCCTCTGAGTAATAGGTTAGCTTTACCAATCGTATCCGTAACAGGAGGTATGACTTACGTTCGAAAAAGAAGGTAGCTTGGTTGGCAATCAGGTTACCAGCAAAATTCTGAGAGGCGTAGATCAAGCAAGTGATGATTGTTCGTCTCAAGTCGGTACCCTTGACAAGATCAAGAAGAGAGGGGTTTCCACCCAACTTCTCCTCAATCTCGACAGTTCTCTCCATCATGGCAAGCTTCTGGTGAGAGGCCTCCTTGTCTTTGCTACCGAGACGCTCGATAGATCGCAGAGCTTCTTCTTTGCGGCCCTTTCGGATGAGCCACCAGGGTGACTCGGGTGCGAGGAAGACGAGGATCAAGAGGGGGGTCTGGTGCAAGTGTCAGTCATGCTCACTGTAAATTTGAACCCGGTTTAGGCTTACGGGGAATAACCACTGCAGAGCCAGGGGCACACGCCAGGCCCATTGGTCATCACGCTTATTGTAGGCGTACGTGGCGCCTGCAACGATGATGGATCCAATAGACCAACTCATCTGTAGTGTAGCGGTACAAGCACCTCGAAGAGCAAGGGGCACGATCTCACTTGCGTACGCAGGGGAGTTGGCAATGAAGAAGCCCCATGGCACGCCTTCCAAGGCTTGTCCGACGACGAGTAGTTCCAGTGAATCGGCCTATAGGTAGAAGGTTAGACACCCGGATCGTTATTGGGGACGGTTCTGTGACTTACAAAGAAGGAGATGAAGATGGTAGCATTCATGAGCATCAATGCAAACATGGTCGTCCATCGGTAACCGAAGCGGTTGGTGATAGGTCCAGCAACAAAGACACCGACAAAAGCACCACACTGACCAGCTTGGAAGAGTGCACTCTGCCATCTTGTTGGGATAGTCCAGCCATGCCCCTCAACATGGACGCCGTAGTGCTTCTGGAATGCGGGAAGGGCAACGAAGTTTCCGTTCAAGAACATATCGAAGGATTCCATGACCTACACAAACAAGACGTGTTAGCGACTTTGGACGTTGTCGTTTATTTAGTGACTGCAACTCACGATAGTAAAGCACATGACGAATGCCCAGAAGCATGCCCATGGGTGACTCTTTGCGGCTGTCCATGTACCCTGCTCATGTTCACGCTGTTCGGCGTCGAAGGCATCGTTCATGAGATCCGGGTTGGCCAGGACCTCAGCATGGTCGACGTTGGCCTGTCCGAGCTCTTCCTTTGACTTTAGGACCGGAGAAGACATCTTGGAGGAAAGTGGACTTGCAATTAACTCTTGTCACTTCGATACCAAGATGATAGAGAGTTAAGCCAAGCATTTCCTGGGGAATGTTAAGGTTATTTATTATAAACGGTCCTCTCCGCGTTCTGACCCAGATTCTCTAACGTCGAGGCAAATCTCTAGCTAGTGTCAAGGTATAAGCCGTGGAGTCGTGGATCTCGCAATGTACTAGACAACGCTTTCTAACTCTTTCTTCAGCTGTGATAGGTGCGCAAATCGGCAGCACGGCAAAGACGGCACAAGGGCAACTCCCATACCCAGCTTATTCTAAACCGGACTTATGCCCGCGCAGGCTAGTGCAGGTTCAGCGATACGGGGTTGACACTGCCATATCATCCACCAAGCAATGTGTTTCATTGGAAATTTGGGGATGAGATCGTCTTGTTCGGCAGCAAGCTGATGGAGAATCTACGACGGGCCGAATAGACGGAGGGGCCATGCCTTTTGACAACTAGTCCCCGTGCGGAGTGAACCAGTCGGTGATGGCGATGTTGGGGAAAGGGTATTGGAGAAACCCACTCTCCCCATGGGCATTGGGGTATCTCTCCACAAATTGAAGCAACGTAACATTCGGCGAGGGGGCTTTCATATGGCCTGGACCTTTTTTGATACAAATGCCAGGCTGTTTCCTTGAAATGTAATGGAGCCTAACTGACTCTCTTTTCTCGAAGGCTGAAGGACCTGGCCCCGAACCCCATGGGGGAAACCGGGAAAGATTGGAGAACCGTGCGGGGTGGATTGAGGTAAATTGTTTGTCTCCATCACATCATATTACATCACGGCTGGGGATTGGGCCGCTTCGGGCTTCTCTCCAGATCAGCACGAGAAAGTATGTCACTGATGGTGGTTGCCGACTAGACCGAACCTTGGAGCTTGGTTGAAGAAAATTACGTAGACGCAATAATAAGATAAGTGAATATGTGGCTTTTATCGGCTTTTAAACTCCTTCTTCTGACTCCTGATCCCCTCCTTCATTCCCATTGCCAAACCCTTGACTTCCGATTTGAGCGCTTTCTTTTCCCCCTTGGAAAGTTTACCACTCTTTTTTGCCGTGTAGATTTCCCCCACGAATCCCGTAATGATAGCGACGGCGTCTTGGATGACGCATTTGGCGCATCGATCAACTTGTCTCAAATTCTCGACCGCGTCAGCGAGGCCTTGCAGTTCGGTTTGGGGACGAGATTGGGGAAGGCGGTCGAGATGAGGGGTTTCAGAGAGCCCATGAGCAGCGCAGTCGTTGGAGGAGCCCGTGGACATGGGCGTGGGTACATGCGCCAACTTGGTGTCAGAATGAATAGGCGTTGTGATTGTGGCCATTTTGAAGTTTACTGATGGTGACTGTGGAGGCTTTGACAGATCTAACATGACACAGATACACTTATCTTTGATCTGCTACCACGTCTTTCTTTATATCCATTCAGTATTCAGATCTGTTGGCTCTGGATCTGGACGGCTTGTGATGGCTGAAATGACCGATCCTCGGACAGTTCTATAGACCGAACGGACAATTAAATGCCCTTGCTAAGCAAGCTGCTCGCCAATAGCGTGTCGCATATTTACCTGTACCTGATAAAAAGTGCCTCTAATGTTCAAGAGTCCGTAAGCATCTATGTATCTATTGATCGTTCTGTCTTATCTGCCCATCTATCGTGATTCTGGTGCCGATGATGCAGTGACTCTGCCAAAGCCAACCAACTAACATCAACCCCTATGCCATGCTCTAGCAGCAATTTACAGTACTGGTTGCGCTAGTCTTGCCAGCTTGTCAGTTGCAAAAATGGACTATTCCCATAGTCCGTTGTCCGTTTTCTCTTTTCCAGTATCCGGAATAGGCTCAAACATGATGTTCTCGTGAACTAATAAAATGGAACAATTACCCGAAGTAAACAGCATAAGTCTTGGCACATAATCAATTCCGAGGTGTCCATACAACAACTGATTCCAACCGAACTGTCAACCCAACTCATCTTATCTCATCATCCACTAAAAACAAAATGTCAGGCCTAAAAGTCCTTGTATCAGGCGCTTCTATAGCGGGCCCAGCGACCGCCTACTGGCTCGCTAAAGCAGGCGCCCAAGTCACTGTCGTAGAGCGCTTCCCAGCCCTACGTACAGGCGGCCAAGCTGTCGACATTCGCACAGCTGGCGTTTCAGTCATGCGCAGGATGCCTGGACTCGAAGCTGCTATCAGATCAAAAACCATTCAGGAAGAAGGCATCAGCTTTGTCAGTGAAGATGGCAAGCCTTATGGGGTCATCAGGCCTACAGGGAATCCAGACCAGCAATCCCTCGTCTCTGAGTATGAGATATTGCGCGGTGATCTGTCAAAGATTCTCTTTGATGTCACCAACGACAACAAAAATGTCGACTACATCTTCAACGAGCAGATTGCATCCATGAGCCAAAGTGAGAAGGCTGACGGCCCCGTTACTGTCACTTTTTTGAATGGCACAGCAACCTCGAAATACGACTTGGTAGTTGCTTGCGATGGAGCGACATCTAGAACTCGGGTTTTAGGCTTTGGCGGTCATGTTCGGGACCCTATCGTCACAACCAACTGCTGGGCGGCCTATTTCTCAACATCTCAAGACCTTCTCAACGGCAGCAAGATCGGGCAAGGGCACAGCGCTGTTGGAGGGCGTAATATAAGTATCGGCTCCGATCCCGCCGGTTTTAGTCGAGTTCTGTTCATGTGCATGAATCAGAGTCCCCAAGACTCGCAATCCTTTCGGGAAGCTTTAGCGCAAGGAGAGACCGCAACCAAAAAGTACATCGCTCAGCACTACCAAGGTGTCGGATGGAAGACAAGTGCGGCCACCCAGGAATTAATGGACGCGAAAGATTTGTACGCGAGCGAGACAGTACAAGTCAAGATGCCCAGTTTGCACCGCGGTCGTTTTGTTTTGGTAGGTGATGCAGGCTACGCATCTGGTCTCACAGGCTCTGGAACGAGTCTCGCTCTTGCAGGCGCTTACATCCTTGCGGGCGAGCTGAAGAAACACGGCAGAGATATTGAAGCAGGTCTTCGAAGCTATGAGCAGCAGATGAGGCCTTTGATCAACAAAATGCAGCCCATTCCGCCAATGGTACCAACCATTGTGGCGCCACAGACCGCTTGGGGTATTTGGCTGAGGAATAACATCTTTCGCTTAATCGCGGGCTCTGGTCTCATTGGTTTTGCTCAGCGGTTTATCGCAGCTGGATTTGGGGATGTAAAGGAGTTTCCAATTCCAGATTATGAGTGGGATAATTAAGGGCTTAAAGAATGAAGTCTTTTGATATGATCACTATTAATGTAAACTAATTCCACCCTGACAGAAACTTATAAAGCACAATTGAGTACTGGCAAGACAGAAGAAGAAGCGCCGCGAGTTGTGGTCCCACTATGGATAGCTGAAGGTATATGTAGAGGAATAAACAACGCCTTAGGCGGCACGAAAACAGTGAGCAATTGTGATACGACATTCACCAGGGATGGCTCACTTGGACCTTCACATCTGAGGATCAAGTATTGTCATCAAATTCTTGTATTCTCTAAGTGATCTAAGACATATCCTTGTTTTTAACAGTACAGAACAATAAGATCTAGGTCTCCAAAAGAATGAATATGGACTATGGACTAAAAAACGACGCTAATTAAGAGAATGTCGGGGGTCCAACAAAGGCCCAGGCCGAAGAACTAAATTGGTAAAGATATTGCAGCTTGAAGCTCGTTTTTATGTTGAGTCGTCGCTGTCGTCGTCAAAAGAAGGGTCATCAGAACTGAGAGGAGTATCAGCACCAGTAGCGGCGGGAGCGTCGACAACGGTGGTTGAAGAAGTGGCAGCAGCAGATGTTAAAGATACTGAGCCTGTAGGTGGGCCGGTTGGGATGCTAGTGGGGCCGGTAATAGCGGTGGCGGTCTTGGCTGATGAGAAGCAAGAAGCCCTCTTGTCGTCACAGTCTGACTTGGTGCTGGACTTGTCTTTAATGCAAGTGTAGTGCTCGTATCGGCAGCGTCGACGACTCTGCTCCTGGCCCCACCATTGTCGAAGACCACCTGTAGGTAGCGGAGGTTGGCTCATGGTGCGCGACCCAGTCAACCTTCCAGTTGCAGGTGGTGGTGGGGGTGGCTTGGTAGAAGTTACAGAGCCACTCGAGGGGGCAGCAGAAGAAACAGCGGATTTGATACATGAAGCGTAGTCGGAGGCGCAAGACGACTGGTCGTTCGATTTGGAGATCAAGCAGGCGTTGAAGGAGCCGATGCACTTATTCTGGGAAGAGTCTCGGAAGAACCATGTAGGCATGAAGGGTAGGTTATACATGGAACCCTTAGAGGGAGCAGCTGTGCTTGAAGTAGCACTTCCAGATGTGGTGCTGCTGGGAGGGCCCTTTCTGCCATTCTGAGGATGAGCGGCAGCAGAAGCTGCAAGGGCAACGGTGACAAGCTGGATAGAGACCTTCATGTTGTGGATTTGATACAATCAGGTGTATGAGATAGGTTGTATAGTGGATGATTGATGTTGAGGCACGATTTGTATGTTTAAGAACTTGTGATTGTTGAAGTGGATGAGACAGAATTATTGTAGGGAGATTAAAGGCGCTTATATAGACAGTATCATCAACTTCTGGATTACAATCATAGAAACTTTTTGCCTCCAGGTCTAGACTTCGACGATGCTTGACGTAGTGTCGAGCTTCCCCGTTCAGATTTAGGGCCCGGTTTGTGGCTTATTGACACCTGCATTCCCGTCGGGAGGCAACGCCACTTGGTCTAGAGCCATTGAAATGTCAGGTCAAGTCCGCCAGAGCACCGATGCTGTAAAGATAAGGTTTCTCAAACGAAACAAGGCTTCGATCCGTTCCTGAATAAATGGTGGGTACACTCAATTAAACTCTGGTGTAAATTCCACAGCCGTCTTTTTTGCCAGGGACAACCATGGCCTTTCTCTTTCCGGCTTCGTGTTTGCAAGCATTAATGCACCAGAACCTAGATCTTTTGGACCCCTCATTCCACAGCAGGACGCCAAATGGGGTCTCGATGACACTTTTTACAGGGTCATCGACGATGGGCAGCGAGATCTTGCGGCTGATATACAAAGGATTTGCACTCGACTACATCATCACGGTCCATCAAATCCCCGAACCATTCGACCTTCAACCTCGTCAATCTTGTCGAATTCGGTTTTTGCCACTGGTTTTAAACAGCTTTATGTCATGGCTAAATAACTTCGTTTCATTTCGGAATCTATGACAAAGACTTCCTGCGTGGCTCCCTCCACGAACGGATAAATAGTTACACAAGTGACGCCACGAAAGGTCTAGGCTGTACACTTTACGGTCCAGAGCCGGTGATATTTGAAATATCTTGAAGGTGTCTGGAGTCTGGACCAGACTGAGCTTCGTGGCATTACCCATTCCGTCCTCGCGTTATTGTTAGTTCCAAAAATGGTTCGGACCAAAAGATTCCATCTGTCTCAATCCTGTCTTACTATAGCGTGCACGGAAATATCTGAGATCAACCCGGATCTGCCTAAGCCTACGTGTAGCTGTTCACTGGACATGTTAGGTTGTTCCTAATCGCAGTCTTCCCAAGGCCGTACTTCCTCTATCCATCTGCATAATCATCAGGTCAGAGTCTGTCATTATATCTTACTCATGGGCTCAGAAAGATCCAAGATGCTGCCCATTCTCGTGTAACAGACTTTCTCAATTGTGCAAAGAGTTTTGGTACTACACGAGTCTCTCGGTTATACTAAGATAACAAGTATGAGTCTTGAATGCGCTGCACTAATATCACGATTCAGTATGGCTAGGTCAGGGCGCGTTGTCAAGTGCCACATGGGTCAAGTGCGGCAGCTAATATGACATTGGAAGTAGCAGTTTTTATTGACAAGCTAGTTTCTTACCATCGCATAGATCAATCAGGAAATATCAATCCTCGAATCATTCCTGCCCTGGTCGCATTCTCTTGGAGTGCATAAATTCGTAATCCGGCATAGCATCTCGTACCCATTTCTCAAGCTTTTTCGCCTCTCCCTCTCCAAACTCCTTTGTCCACTTGACAACCTCCTGATCAATATCAACATTTCCTGCAATCTTGCTGCTATCAATTGTGGTGCTGGCATTGATGGAACTCAACATCCTCTGCTCGATGGTACTCAGTTTATTCACCTCCTTCTCTTCGGCCTTCTCCCAAGATCGAAGAACCTTGCTGTCGTCAAGGCCTGCCAGCTTTGCGTACTTTGACACTAGCTGAGGGCTCGTCATGATATCATCGGCATCGAGAACGATTGGCCAGACGCTGTCTTTGGCGAAGTGCTCGGCAAAGAACTCGTACAGCGTCCGGTGCCATCGCAAGGTGAGCTCTGTGGGACATGGCTCTTGCTTGGGGCGGCTAATGCCGTTGAAATCCATCTCGCATTTGCATGTGCGATACAGAGAAGGGATCATAAGTGCGGGATGGCGAATGAGAAATGTTGGGTTCCAAGTTTTGAGAAACTCATCCGGAAACAAGGTGAGGTTGAACTGCGATCGTGTCGGCTCTGGAATTCCCTTGATAGGTATGGGGGTGGCTTCTGTGATGGCACGAGTCTCTTTGGAACCATTGAGGTAGTGATTTTCGGCACGTGGGTGGTTCAGCATGATGGAGTGTTCTTTCACAAAGACCTTCTGGCCTTCTTGCTCAGCAGCAGCAATATAGTCCAGAAACCTCTGCGAGCACTGCTGAATATTGCCATCTGTGGAGGCATGTTCTTCCTCCGTCCAGGTTTCTATGGGCTTTTTCTCAAGAAGAAAATGTTTTTCGACTGTGGGCAGATAGAAGTATCCTCCATGGTGAGCAGGGCGAACACCTTGTTCATTAAGGTTAAGCATTTTAACTAGAAGGTTGGACGCAGTACGAGGACATGTCAATAGCCAGTATCGGCCGCGTTGACGAGCTTGGGCGCCTTGAGCCATTGTGAAAGAGATTTTGAAACTTTGCTTCGCTTGTAAGGGAGAGTGATATGATGGGAGTCGTTGATCGATAGTCTTTTGCTTAACAGGTATGAAGATAGAATGGAGATGATTGATGGTGATTCAAATTCTGGTTTTATCCTCTTATTTAAGAACATCAGATAATATCATACGCTACGTAGGAAGTTCTTGGCACTGGAACAATGGACTTCAGTGCTTCGGTTGTCGGTCAATTTTGTTGTCCGGATTATCGCCCCGGCCCATCGCCACGGCCCATCGCTATGCAATAATGTGGACATTAAGACTATTAATTGCACGGACATATGACAGATCATCGTGTAACTCATGCATGCGTGCCTCTAACGGACATCAGAATTGTCCGGTTTGCGATGTAACATTTGCTGTGTTATGAGGGTATCTGCAGCAGCATGTTGCACTCGCTTAAGCATTTTCGTATCTTGGCTCAGTCGACTGTCACTAGAATCACTCCAGAAAGACAATACTAACTCATTCGCCTAAATGATCGGTTGGGGGCTATACTGTGAAAATCGTTAAAAGATTGGGTCCTGAAGGAAGAAATGTCGGCGTCGCGTGACCTTGTTAATAGGTTGTACGACCATGCAGGTACTTACGGCACGTTGCCTATTTGTGTAGTGATCGGCAGATATGATCTACTACCGCGTTGAAAATTACTCCACCTAGCGCGCGGCATTCGAATCAGCTGCAATAACTCCGTGCTGCGAAAAGAGCGACTTCCGATATATCCATGGATATATCCACAAAGAGCCGCCCGACTACCGAGTTTCCTCTTCTCGGCTTTTCAGAAAAGACCGACCAGCCGATGATTCATCAGGAATTATGATCTGCATAGAAAATATCCCTAAATACTATTTGACTATATCGGAGCGGAAGTTGGTCTACCTGTAATGCCGCTTACAAAGTGTTGTTGGGAGACAAAGAAGCATTGTTTAAATCCCAACGGATGAAGTAGTTGGACTACATACGTCAGACCGCAGATGGCTCCAGATATCCATCAATAGATTCAACTTGTGCACGGCGGACTTGAGAAGTAGCAAAAGTTACAGCTTTGTCACGTTGAAGACTTGGCATTCATCTCAGTCTCCTACAATAGAAACTCAAAAATCGTGACTAGTGGGTCTTTACATACGAAGAGACGAGTATAACTAAGCACTAATATTAATATATCATAACCAGATGTTCGTCTGATATATGTCTACTGAAACTTGTCGTCTGGTCCGATTCACCGAAACGTGACAGGCAGAATTCTCTTTGAGAAGGAAATGCCAGCACAGTCACTGATGTGTCTGCTTCGACTGCATCCAGACATCCCAGGTCAGTCGGTATATGAGACTGTTGTCTGTGGGTGCCAAGCCATACCTATTCATTAGGATGAATGTTATAGGGCGCTTAGACTCGGGCTTTTGATCAGAAGAACACCGAGCCAGCCAATCAGGCTATTCCTAGTGTCAGTTCGTCCAACAGGCTGATAAAAGAATAAGCAGTACCCAGACTCACTAGGGACAGTTGGCCTATGTTGCTAGAATGGTGAGTCGAAACAATAACAGGATCAGCTCATTTTATTTTGTTTGCTGAGAACAGAATCTTGCCAAAGCCGTGATAGTTTCTAAGCGCGCTATCTTCCATGTATCTAGATAATCGACGGCACAGTTGTGGACTAGTTGATTCCTCTCATCTTTGATCTCACGTCAGCTCTAGCTTTTATGCCTTGACCACGTACTTTGCTCTTGACATCTTCCATGTATTTGAGCACTTTTCTCAGTGACGATTCACGCTTCCTGTTGCTTTTACTTCATTCTGACATATAATCATTCTACTAAGATACCTTCCAATATCACCAAGACAATGCATGACTACATCATAGTAGGGGGTGGCCTTTCGGGCTGCGTTCTCGCTAGTCGCATCCGGGAGTACGATGAACACTCCACGATTCTTATCATAGAGGCAGGAAAAGAGACTCGCGGACGTCCAGAGGTGCGAGACATGCAGGTCTTGAACTTGGGTGGTGAATTAGACTGGCAGTACGAATCAGAGCCTGTTTCTGGTCTTGGTGGTCGACAGGTTACTCTTAACGCTGGGAAAGGCTTGGGTGGCGGTTCAGCAATCAATTCAGGTAAGCACGAATGTCCTTTCATGGAAATCCGGTCGCCAATACCAAGTACTAATAATTGTTAGGTGGATGGACTCGGGGTTCTTCAGTTGATTACGACGAATGGGCATCTCTTGTTGGTGACGATCGATATAGTTACAAAGGTCAACTGCCTTGGTTTAAGAAATCCGAGCGATGGTTCGACGATAATGATCCCGCTCAGCATGGTCAAGGTGGACCAATGCGTATCACCTGTGCAAAGGCTTCAAACCGCAGGTTCCCTCTCGCTGAACAGGCTGCTGCTGGCTGGGAAGATCTCGGCATTTCTACGCTTCCCAATGCCGACCAGAATACTGGAAATAACCTCGGTCGTGCCTATATCTGCGAGTCCAGAATTGATGGCAAACGTGAATGGTCCGCGGAGCAGTATTCTCTGGAAGGTGTCGAGATTCGTCTTGAAACATCTGTTCGAAGAGTTCTCGTGCAGAAGTCTGATGGAAAGCTCAGAGCGACGGGTGTCGAGTTGGCAGATGGTAGCGTTGCTGCTGGTAAGAACGTTATACTGTCTGCCGGGACGTTCCGTTCACCTCAGCTCCTCCAACTCTCGGGCATCGGCTCAAGCTCTTACCTTGAAAAGTTTGGAATCAAGCCATTGGCCGATTTACCAGACGTTGGTGAAAACCTGTCTGATCATATGATATTCTTTCAGCACTGGCGATTAAGCGATCCTTCAGCGGGACACACGCTGGGGTCAGCGAATCCTCTCTTTCAACAACCACAATATGCCCAAGGAGTGCCGCTCGATTGGATCGTCAACACCAGTGTTGCGAGTGATGGGCTTGCTAAAGCGATTGCGATAGATGAGGGTGCTCAACCTGAAGCGTCCAAGCATCCTCTTCTCGCCAAGAAAAGAACATTCCTAGAGAACATCGTGATGTTCGCGAAAATGCCTTTTCCTGGGGTTTCTGTCGATGCAGAGCACATCACGAGTGCGTTGGTAACCTTTTTGCCAACGTCTAGAGGCTCTGTAACATTGAAGTCGGAAAACCCTGACGATCATCCGAAAGGTGAGAAAAACGCCTTGCATACGATTCAAGTTGCTAACGCTTGACAGTCAACCTCAACTACTTGGCCACCGAGGTGGACAGACATGTCTTTCGTGAAGGACTGCGCCAGCTAACAAGATTCATGCTCGAGTCTAAGTTCAGTGCGAACATCGCTGGCGAATCGGTACCTGAAGGTCTTCCTGCTGAGCCTCTTGGTATGGATGACGACAACGAAAAGCTAGATCAAAGAATAGCAATGACCAGCGGGACATCATGGCATCCAACCGGGACTTGCTCCATGGGAAAGGTAGTAGACACGGAGTTTCGTGTTAGAGGGATTGAAGGCCTTCGAGTTGTTGACGCGTCGGTCATTCCTGTGCCGATCAGTGCACACATTCAAGCGCCACTTTACGCGCTTTCGGAGCAAGCTGCGGCCATCATCACAGGAAACGCTTAACTTGGTGGATATGGGAGGATGACGACACTATGTCCTGCAAACAGACAGCACAGACAGCGATAGAGGGTAGACATGTAGACGAAATTACCATCAATCAATTATACAATTAGTTAAACGTCAAGACTGATCGAAAGTTGACGCGTCGGGACTTCCCAAGGGTGATAATCTCAGGTTGCACGATCAAGACTACTGACACCTACGCGACGTGACTAGCCATAAACGCGACGCGTGCTTCGGCCCAGCATGTCGTCACTTGAATTATACATGGTTCAAGTCATGGGCGGCATCATACATCTTCTTCATACTCGAGCATCAAGCCCAACATACAATGAAAACGAGTTTTAAATCAAAAATTCCACCTCCTACGACCCCGAAGGATAATAGAGAGTAGAGCGATACCGCGATGTGCAATGCAGATGCTCCACGCTGAACTCCCATATTCTTGATCATGGGCGAAGTTCCAGGCAAGGTAAGTATGAAGAGGAAAGGAAAAGAGAAACAGAAGGACGAGGGAAACGCGAGAATTTATAGAAGATGGCAATCAGCCATCGTCATCATCATGCTTATCGATATCGTATTCGAGATATGCAAACTGGGTCTCATTTCCCATGTGGATCAGCCATGAAAAGAGTGTGTGACTATTGGTGGTGCTCTGTTCCACTGTTTATTGGTAGAGCATTCCTATCTTCTCTGGAGATTTTAATCCACCCAATTCACGAGAGTTGCTCAAGGAAAGGAATGAGTCCAAACAAGCACACAGGCATTTGGTCAAGCATCACAATGAATAGCTCACTGTATAGGAAAATCCAATACTTTAAAATGAAATACACTACTATATAGGCGTGACACAAGTTCGACGACCGTCACATAAAGCAACAAGTTGATAATTAATGGTACCCTCCTACCCTGTATATACCTCACGCAGATTGCATTTGCGGCTGGATCTATCAAGGACAAGGGGGTGCAGAACCAGAGAGGCTGGGAGACCAAACCGCGTATTCGGACAAAAGAACACTCCGAGGATCGCGATTCTGTCTCGGTTAATTGGAGCCAGTTTAAACTAGCGTATTCTTTTCTTCTTTTTCATCCCCAGCGCGTCACATGACGCGTTACGCGTTGCAGGAACGTTTCCTATTGAAAGTTGGTTGTCACTGTCTCGTCGCAATCAATCCTTCTTCTCGAACACGGCTAGCACAACGTCTCTCGCTTTCTGTACTGCAATGGATTACTTGTCGTAGCAATAATGTGCCACGGCAGTGAGCTTACTACTACTACTACTACTACTAGCCTTTTGTAGGAGCCATCCAGCCCCCCTTGTTCTTTCGGTATCTCGCTTGCTTGCGTGCGCCATCTCTTCACACGAATACTTACCTTCTTCCCAGCCGTTAACATTTTGACTTGTAACAACCATTATTAAGCACTGGCTCGTGCATAATGGACCAGCATAAATTAGGCACGAGGCAGCATAATGCATCCTTGTAATGACAAACACAGAAGGCTGAAAAGATGAAGCAAAAGAAAATCATTGATCATACTTCCCTACAGGGCTGTGAGTTTTTTTCTGTTAGTGCTTACTGGTATCGTGTGACACTGAATCCTGCCATCACCCCAGACGTCGAGCTGTCGCCTCGATAGTAAACCTGCCAATTAATTTGTTCTCATCGTGGTTACAATCGTCACAGCACATGGCAATGCAATTATCGTCTGTGAGTTCTTATGCTGGTAAGCTCCCCGTAAGACTGCAAGTGGTTGCTATTGAGTCAAGTCGTCGACGACTTCGAAAACTCATCAGCCCTGACATCTTTCTGTGCATGGATGAGTGGGCGGGTGGTGTGATGTCGGCACACATGAAACCCCTGTCTGAAGGCTGTGCTGCAGAATCTCTGGATCCTCCGAATATCAGTATGGGTATCTGGGATTGTAAGCCAGTACCTATCGCCTTTTAGCCCCCACGGTGATAATGGTTGCATATTGTGTGCGAGTTTGGCAGCTGAGAATAATAAATACCTAATAGTTGAACACTTCCCATTCCTTCATAGCGACACGAGGTATTATGCTGTATAAACTCCTACCATGACAAACAAGTTTGCTTCAAGCAGCCAGCCTCGTTACGAGCCTGTCAACCCAAACGAACATGTTCCGCATCCCTCATCACGACCGACATCGGCAGGACATGGCAAAGGAAATGTCGCTTCGTTTTCTGCCGAGCGTTTCGAGAGGCAGGGAACAAAAGTGAGACCAGAAGGCTGGCGTTTAAATACGATCCTCAAGAAATGGCGCATGCAAATCCTCGACGTTTCGGCACGCAAGAAAAGGAAGCGCCAAGTGCCTATTGTGAAAGATCGCTTTACAGCCATCCTAGCCGCTCTGGTACACTTGCCAGCGATTGCTGGTATCGTTACCTTGAGCTTTTACATCTTCAAGAATTACTACATCGGTAAAGAGCTCGAAGGGAAACCCAACTACGATGTCGAGAAGAAGTTAGGGATTCAACTTGCAGCGAAGCTCATGGAGATGTTCATTGTGCTATCTCTTAATGCCATCATCTTTTCCATGATTCGACACGAATTCACGATTGGACAGTCTGTGCCATACGGTGCTTTGGTAGCTGGACAACAAATATCCGAGATCAGCTTTCTGTGGTCCCAGGAGTTCTTCTCTATCCTCAAGGGAAAGTTCTCCCAGACATGGAAGAAGATGGGTTTTATTCTCACTGTCTTTATCTGTACCATCATGGCGCTAGGAGCCTCGTCCCTCAGTGCCGTTGCGATGATGCCCCAGGAGGGTGATTGGAGAGCCGGCGGGAGCTTTGTGTACTTCAATGGTACACGGGAGGAGATGTTCCCGGCTGTGCTCACAGAAGACCACACAATAGGTTCTACCTGCAATGTAACAGGAAACGAGTTGTGTCCCTCTTGGCAATGGGATGTGATTAACAGCCAGCTGATTTCCAAACTCCGTCTATCAGGCGAAGTGGACAACGGGTTATTCATTAGACGACCCCCCAACGAGATCCTAGTAGCTGGATATTCCTCAACACTGGTAAACCTCGTTGTTGATATCAGAGAGAAGTGGTTCAATTTGAACAGTCCCAACCATACTGTTGCCAGGATGCCCCATCTTGGACCAGCTGAGGCTTGCGTCACAACATCGTTACACTGGGAACAGGCTGCGGATGATTCTGCCAAGAGAGGCCAAACCCGTTTCAATAACTTTCAGAAAATTGCGCATAAACTCAGTGCGCCCATGCCTATTACCAATACCAGGTGTGAGCTGACATCTGTCAGAGACGCCAAAGCAACGACGTTGCTGTTTCCTGATTTCGTAACTTTCCCGCCTACGAACCTGAGCGTCAAAAGAGACTTTATCAGCGACTGGTTGTCGGATACTCTCACTGACTTGAAGAAACCTGAAGTGCTATGGTTCGACTCGGCACCCGTTATCGCAAACACTTCCGTGGGTTTAGTAGTAGCTGTGCCTTCCAACAAGTCAAAAGAAGCAGCTGATATATATGGTTGCCTGATCGATGCAAGATGGGTTACCACGGATTTGAGCGGCGATGCGGTAGCGTTGACCAGCAAGGGATATCCGCCTTTCTCAGGTGCGATTGCCACTTCGCTCGGAGGTTCGTGGATCGGCAACCCAGGCTATGGTCAGCGTGTTCATCTAGCACCTAGCTTTGTCAAGTATCTTAACCCTCTGGATACGAAGAGTAATCGGACGATAATCCATGAAATGCTCATCAACAGTGGTGTATGGACGCCCAACGGCGAAGGATCAAAGTCTGCGGCGCATTTGGAGGCGATCGTTGGGGCATTAGCAGCTAATGGCTTGGCACGTTCGACCCCAAACATCAGTGCCATCACCACGTTAGCTGATCCCGATGGCGAATGGTGGAAGAGTTTCATGCCTCAGGACGGAAAAGTGTTTGGTCCTGGAGGGAGTCCTTATACTGTGTCAGACGAGGACATAGGACGTTTCTTTAGGACCGAAATGGAGACATGGGTGACTGGCTTCGCATTCGCAGATAACAGTTTAACTATGCGGGCAGCCATGGCCGTTTTCTACGTGTACGCGCTTTTAGTAGTAGCATACTCGATATGGTCTATTTGGTCTGGAATAACCTCGTCATCGTGGGAGTCTGTACCTGATCTTCTTGCCCTTGCACTTGCGGATCGAGAGTCGAGACTCAGCTCGGCAAATCTTAGCGGCGGAAGCTTGGACGTCATGAAGGAAAACTTTTGTATTTCTGTGGATGGCAACACCTTGAGACTCCGGTCTACCGACGGAATGGTGGCGCCTGAAAACCGGGTGAAACCTAATGAGGTTTATGACTGAGCGAGTTGTCATGCATCACAAGACATATAAGAGGCTGGACATGACACGAGGGCTGTGTGTATGGTGGATACAAATATGAAGGCGGATGATTATACGAACAAGGTGCATCACAATGAGCTACGTTGTCGTTCATCTGACATGTCGTTTAGGCTGAATTATCATTTTGTTTAGTTGTGATAATGCGGCTATCGCGATGTGAATATTGCATTATCCCATCATCGACGTCACAATAGTGTAATGCTCTCAACTATTTTCTATTGGCCACCTGAGTAGCGCGGGGCCGTAACCGAAGTCCAAATCTTCCCTTGATCACATTAACATTAAACGACGCGTGTTCCAATTCAAAGTCGCCAAAGGGAAAATCTACAGGGACTCGAGAGAGTACAGGAATGCGATTAATGCTTCAAACTTCAGTGCTGCCATCAACCCGTATCTTGAAGGCTTAACAAAACTGAGCAACCAGCTGTGACAAATGACTGATCCACAAACAACAAAGACTACAGGACAAGGACGTCGTCTGCTACCTGCAACTCCAAGACCAGCTTTACCGTCCAGGCCAGTCCTGGCAAGGCCGAGACTGAACCCTGTACTTGCGGCGTGTGAAGTATGCCGGAGGCACAAAGTCAAGGTATGTGAACACGCGTGGAATCTAGGACCAGAGAGGAAACTCACCATTGCTGCTGACTAGTGCTCTGGCGACAGACCGGCGTGTCTTCGTTGTCGACAACGGCGCCTCGCATGTAAATACGTGACCAAGCCGGGAGAGACGAGATCAGAGGCACTCAGCCGATGTTCGGGCAACTGTCAAGAAAACAATCCTACCATCTACGAAGAGTTGATTGGCTTGTTGCAAAACTTACCTGACCAAGATGCTCAAGATATTCTTCAAAGAATCAGGTCTGGGGCAGATGCTGGCTCAGTCCTCCAACAGGCTAAAGTCGGAGATGTTATGCTTCAGATGGCTGTTAAGCCTGAAACTCGGTACCGATATGAGTTTCCCTACAGAGCAGAGATGCCCAGAGATTTTCATATAGACAATCCCTACATGAAGTCTCTGATATATGAGGCAGCTTCTCTCTATTCGTACGGAGATGGTCCGGAATTGACCACGCCAAGCGGGGTTACCGACCTTGCTTCTGAAGAACAGAGGAGTCTCTACTTAAAGCCTTTTCATGCAGCACAAGTTGTTGAACCACTTCTAAACGACGCCAAAATATCGCGTTGGACTAACGTCAGCAAGAACGATGTACTGATGAGAGATTTACTGCGTGTGATGTTTCGCTGTGAATACCAGTTCACTGCAGCCTTCCACAAGGATCTGTTCCTACAAGATCTAGTTGCTGGACGGAAGGACTTTTGCTCTTCTCTTCTTGTTAACGCTATTCTTGCCTATGCCTGCGTAAGGGTTGTTATCGCTGTACCGAATTCATTCATTAACACGGTGATCAGGTCTGTTATCCGTCGATGTCTAATCGTGTTGAGTATTGGAATCCGAACAATCTGATATATCGATTTACAGCTGAGGCCAAGCGATTATGGGAACTTGAATCTAAAGTACCTCGAATCACTACCATCCAAGCTGGTGTAGTTCTCACTGTATTTCATAATCTTTGCGGGGTCGATGAGATTGGGAAACCCTACAGACTACAGGCTATTGCTCTGGCTCAGCAACTTGGCGTCTTTGATACTGCTGTGGCAAGTCGGTGTGAAAGGCTACAGAGGGGTAGAGAATACACTGCATGGGCTCTGTACAACTGGGAGAGGTAAGTGCTTCCACCAGTTTAGTTATTGCTTCATACTAACTGACGTCTTCAGCCTGTCTGCATTCTTGTTCATGTTCGCTCCTCTCATCAAGGAGCCCCCAGTCTGGGCGCTGCCAGATCCATCAGAAGATAGATATTGGTATGGAGAGACATGGGTAAACTACCCATTGAACCATGGTCTTTCACCCTTGGATATGGGTCAAGTTCTTCGAGCAAGGTGCCAATTCCGGATCATCATGAATGAATTTTGTAATGCAGCCTATTCAGAAGGGTCCAAGATAGATCTTAACCTCGCCCATCGCTTTCGTGGACGCCTAGAAAGTTGGTATCGTGATCTACCAGAATCTCTGACACCGAAGAGAATAGTTCTTCCAGGACAGCTACAGATTCAGTAAGTCTTCCAGAGAATATAAGAAGATGTACAAGAATCAGCTAACTGAATACAGTCTGTTTTACTATCATCTGCTATTAACGATTTTTGAGCCTCTGCTTGACGTAACCAATACCACCAGTGAAGCCTCACCGCATCAGATAGTCGCTAGCGCTAAGAAGAATCTTAACACTCTTGTTAGGCTCTACTTTCTCCGGCACGGCTTTGAAGCTATGGACCTTTTTATGGCTATACCGCTTATGTTGATT
Source organism: Fusarium sporotrichioides (assembly GCA_019054645.1). NCBI lineage: Eukaryota > Fungi > Ascomycota > Sordariomycetes > Hypocreales > Nectriaceae > Fusarium > Fusarium sporotrichioides. The sequence continues at coordinate 4,027,428 of JAHKNS010000002.1, read as the reverse complement.
GGCTATGAGTCCATAAGTCTCATCAACGACGACACTCCAGCAGATGAGATCGAGTCGTTACGAGCGACACTCATTCTAGTTGCTCAAGGGCTTTATTACCAGCGCCGAAACTATTACTTGGCGCAAGTTCTCTTTCGAGTCATCCGAGGGAAAATGCGTCAGCAGGAAATTGGGCTTCTAGAAAGTTCAATGGCACTAAAACTGGGCAATGTTGATCGCGATACAGAGTTGACTGCAGCTGTGCGAAGTCAATGGCCGGTCATTAACGTAAAGAAACAGGAAGAAATCGAGCCACATGTGCTGAATAACATCATTGAAAGCTTTGGCGACATGGATGTTGAAGACAAGACATGAGCTATTAGTAGGGGTTGGAAGGATGATGTATGGTGATGATAGACGACGTGTCAGGGTCGTACAGTTGAATACAAGAATATTACATAGCGCGGCGATGGAAATGGAGTTCCGAGTCTTAGTTAGAATAATTAGGTAGATACGTATGTGTGTTCGAGGTAACCTGACCTTGTTGATAATATGAAATGAGCTACACCGAGGCCTTGATGACATCTTCCAAAGCCTGATCTTCGAGTCCAAATTCCTGTAACTTCCTTATCTCATCATAATTGACCTTTTGCCGGAGATCCCCTCCACTACCCTCCTGGAAATGGCTCAAAAAGAACTTGACGAATGGAGCATTGTCATCCTGTTGTTGGATCTTGGCCTCGCAGTCCTTGAGAGCATCATGGATGTCCTGATACTCTATAGCCCAGCCCTCTTCCATTGTTCCCATTGTTTTCTGCACAGCCTCTAAGAGTTCCTGCTGCGTGAAGTGAAAAGCGGGCGCATAAACTGCCTTGTTCTTGTACTGCGACAATGCTTCTTCGGGAAGAGTGAGGACTGCTGCTACTGCTTGGCCTGTATGAGTAAGGTCAGACGCGCTGACTTTGCCAACGTTGCCGTCCCAGATAGTGGCTTTGCGGTTTTCAAAGTCGATGCCCCATAGGCCGCTCTTAATATTCAAGTCGAGGAAGGGCCCGACAGTTACTGAGATCCAGCTCGCCACACCGAGTCCACTGATCAAGTCACGAATCCTTTTCTTATCTTGTAGAAGCTGATTCTGTTTAACAAGTTGATGAGCAAAAGGGTCCGGGCCATATTCGGCAGGAAGAATGTATGGAATGCCGACTTTGGCAGCTGCGCGGACAGCGGACTCTTGGATGCTGATAATATGGGGAAGTGGTGGCATCAGGACGACTACATCCTGGCCCTGAAACGCACTGGCCAGGAAAGATTCATCTTGTAGGTCTCCCGACTTGACGATTACTTCGGACGGAAACTTGCTGGTGGCTCCAAGGCGTTGAACAGCGGTGATGCTGTGAACTCCCTGATCAAGAAGGGCTTTCACTGTAGGACGTCCTGTATTTCCACTGGCTCCGATGATGGCAATCTTGCGCCCCTGCTTTTGAGGAGTCATGATCTAGAAGTTATTGAGGGTACGATTTTGACCAAATAGAAACGGCATGGCACGGTTTTGATAGAAGAAAAGACCTTGATCTGAAACTCCGAGGTCAGGTACAGCATCAAAGTTAACCAATGCGTCATCGATCTTGCTCACGTAGTCCAGGTCAGCCAGTCCAATCAATGGCTCTATGAAACGACCAGGGTGGAAATTGTTACTAATTAGTACGTAAATTAAAGTCTCGATTTAATCCATTTCCTGCAGGCAGTTAGAAAACTTGGACGTATCCCTATCACAAACCTGTTGACGTGCTGGAGGACAATTGAGAATTGATGATAGCTGTTAGTATATACGGAGGACTAACCAGTGATTGGGCAGATCTCGATGTAGCTCGTTAACTCTTTTTAACAAAACAACAAAACACACGCCCCGCATCCACCATGTCCTCATGCGGGGTGATTACATATCAGCCCGTTAAGTCCGAACTGATGATATAAATCAAGATCTACCTGAAAATAAATATACTTTTAAACCTTGAAGGAATTACCTCAAACCATACGCTATTGAGCCTTAGAATCATGTCACCCACCGACGTCTTCAGCTCAGGCTCAACTGCCTTGATCACAGGAGCGGGATCAGGAATTGGGCTTGCCATTGCAAAGACATGCCGAAGCAAGGGCATGCGCGTTGTCCTTGTTGACAATGATGAGGAAGCTCTTGAGAACTTGAACAAGCAGCATTTTGTAGACGACTCCCATGTTCTCACTTCAAAGGTCGACGTCTCATCCCTTTCGAACTGGCAGTCGCTGAAGAAGCTCGCGCTGGATAAGTTTGGCACCATCGAGCTTTTAGTCTTGAACGCAGGCCGAGGTCCAAAGGGCACATGGGGAGATGATGATTACTTTAGAGAGGTGAGTAAACCTTGAGATGAGCTACTGAGTTGATGCTAATAAGAAGAAAAAGACACTCGAAACCAATCTTTTCGGTGTTATCTATGGCATAAACACCTTCCTCCCTGTCGTTCAAGAGGCTGCCAAGTCAAAGCCTACAAGCATCGTTATTACAGGCAGCAAACAGGGCATCACAAACCCTCCTGGAAATGCAGCATATAACGCTTCAAAGTCCGCAGTCAAAACCCTGGCTGAGCACTTGAGCTACGATCTGAAGGATGGAAGTACGACTGTGCACCTACTTGTGCCCGGTTGGACCTTTACTGGGCTGGTAAGCAAAATCAACCAAGACTCTGTACCCATGAACATGACCACTCATACTGCCACAGGCTGGTGCAAAGGTGTTCAAAGAGAAGCCAGATGGGCCTTGGACACCCGAACAAGTCGCGGAATATCTTTATGAGAAGATGGGCAAGAATGAGTTTTACATCATTTGTCCTGATAATGACGTGTCTGAAGAGATGGACAAGAAACGTATGACATGGGCTGCAGGCGATGTGATCAATCGACGACCACCACTGTCGCGATGGCGTGAGGAGTGGAAGCAGGAGGCAGAAGAAACCATGGCACGGATGGAAGTTTGAACATAGGCTGGATCTTTTTCGTAGAATCATGTCGCTACAGTGGCCCTTTAGAAGATCTATAACAGCTGTTCAAATATTCAAGGCTACTCAAGACACTCAGCGTCTTTGGGCGATTCGGGACAGAAAGAGTGTGCCACCTAAACTTTATCTAATAAGGACCGTAAAGACAAACCAGGAGTACACTTACGTGAGGGAGGCAAAGAGCCAGCGCCATCAAGGCCAAAAATAAGACACCACCTCTCATAAACATCAAAAAGTGAGATTGATAATCATCGGGATACCCGAACGATCATACTGTCGATACACCAGGGACTCGAACCCTGAGCCTTAGTCTTAGGAGGACTACGCGCTACCATTGCGCCAGCGCACCGATTGTTATTGAAAATGGCTCAGAATTTGAGTACATATACGTATGTCCCCACCGCCAACATGCCTTGACAACGCTGCAGGAAAGCCCAAACTTCCAGACCAAGAAACAGGACCTCTACCGCATCATCGTTCACGGGGGAACGCAGAAGGAATCACCCAAAGTCATTCACGACGCTAGTTGTAAGTGTGGATAAATGATTGTGGTGTTCTCCACAAGTTGCTCCTGGTGCATCTTTTCCCAGACTGGGGCAGTTGAAAACGTGGATAGCTCTACGCAAGCAGGATTTTCTGTCCACACGGCACTGGGTACACAGTAGTCTATCCTGCCCTTATAAACAAAATCATTGGAACCTAGCTAGACGCATTATTTCTGCTGACGCTATTTGCAAAATTGCGCCATGAAAAGACAATCCAGTCATAGCAAAGTAGTTTGAGCATGATACCATCCTGCTACTGATGAACTATAATAACCGGATCGTCTTCGTCTCAGCTGATGCGAACTCGGTCTTGTTTCCACGGATCATAGCAAGGCCGACCCTCCTATAAGCCGTACCTTCAGTAGTCAAAACTGGCACTAACAAGAGAAAAGTTTCTTGACAGGGGTATACTGGCCTACAGCGAGCCTCTGGAGAAACCGAGCGTGCAAGTAAGCATGTAAACACATCATCCTCCCGCTCATCCTCAAGATCGAACCTTCCTGTACACCGCCAGGGAATCGGAGTCTCGCTGAAATCAGGCTTTTCATCGTCGATATTCATAAAAGGCGGGTTGAAGTTCTTGGTCCTGGGGTCTAAGCGGAGTCTCATTTCTCGTACCAGCCCCTCAACAACCATGATACTGGATAAGATGTCTGAAACCATAGGTTCTCCCGCCCAAGTGATGCCAGCTTCCACGATCTTGATATGGTCCCGCACAATACAAGGATATGTGCCCATTGAACGGGACCAGAACCTGAAATCGATTTGACCTACACGAGTGAGCCATGACCAAAATGGTACCTGGGAAAGAGCCATAGAAGGATGAACAACGTCACCACGTCGAATCCAGAGCAATTCGTCAACCAGAGTTTCATACCAGCAGCCTAGCAAATGTGTAAATCCAACCTTATTGCCAAAGTACTGCACCATTCCTGCTAGCGCACCGAGGCGATCTCTTGTGACAGTCAGTTTCCTGCTCGAGTAATCTGTCATCCACTCAAGCCACAGTTTCTGCATTTCCTCTTTACTAGCAGTCTGTGGCATGAACCCCCACGAGAAACTCTTGAACCTGTCGCCTTCAAAGGTGACTTGCGACTCTGTACGGTAGCTGCAGTGACAGCTCCAGTGTATCTCAGGTTGCATGCAGTGTACAACTCGGCGAGACAGTAACTGTTCTTGCATTGTCCAGCCTCTGGTACTCAAGTTTGAGAACTTGGTGCGGCGTCTGATATCCCCTTGATGTAATCGTATCGAGAATTCCTTTTTGTTGGGCAAGCGGGCTCCCAGTTGATAAAAACAAATAGTACGACCATCCCAAAGATCCAAGTCATTATCAACAAAACAGCCCTGCGTGCTATCTTGTGCATCTGACGCTGAGATAGTGATGGAACTGCCCGCATATACATCTTTCATGGATGCGGCTTCCCTCTGCCAGTCTTGCAGATCATCTTGCACAATGCAAAGGCTATCTATCCATATATATCGGAGTTCCAGGCCCCAAATTATGTCAATAGCGTCTTGGAGTGTCTGAGGCAGAGAAGTTGCTGGTATGCTCTGAAGTAAATTGTCAATATTATCCTTAGTGGTAACAAACGGACGTGACGTCCCCCAGCAGTAGCTCAAGGTGGCATATTCAATATTACCACAAGGCTGCGAAAGCGTATCAACCAGTCGAAGATCGTACTTTCCGGGCCCTATCTGAATGAGACGCCTTGGGTACCCATGGGTGGACGGTTTACATCCAGCGTGCTGGGATGAACATTCTGTATACCAAGACTTAATAGTCTCGATCCTATCCTCCTTGGTAAGTTCTTTGCAATCCCAAATTGGGCGCTTGCTAACATCCGCTACTCAAATGGTCAGTACTTGTAGCAGAATCAGGAATGGGTCAACCCATACTCCCAACATGACAAGTAGTGATCGTCACCTTGAAGCTATCTGCAAAAGCATGCCACGGTACGATGATGTCCCCACCGATGAAGTTGCAAGACACACCGCTACGATCAGAAACAGCTTTCGTAATTTTAAATTCAAGCTCGAGAGACGCATAATCCTGTTCTTTAAGGTCCGGATACCGTTTGTGAAGAGCTGGTAGCGACCAGGAAGCTTGGATGAATTCGCAGAGACGGCATTTCTCTGCAGATTCGATGAGTTCCTTGACAGTTCTGAAGTGTGCCAGAGGAGCATAGTCGTCAATGGAGCGAAGAGTAAAGTCTTGGCTCCATGCTTCTGGTTCAACCTGCAGAGAAAGGATAATCGCGCAGTGCTTACATAGCTTTCCCATTGTATGCCGGTACCTCACGGCCTGCGCCCCTGTCGCTTATCGAGCCAGCCCTGTGGGAGTCAAAATCAGGGTCAATCTAGTCTCATGTGTCTCCTGGGTACAAGGTGACAATAGAGTTTGAGGAATGTTATGGCGATAGCCTTGTTGTGTGCTGCTAAGATTCAAGGTGGGGAAGTGCAGAACATTTGCCCCCCTGTTGTCAGCATAAACAGTTTAAATGGCTCCCCAGTCTTAGCTCGTAAGCTAAACGGCTTTGGGACCTGAAGAGAAGGCTCCAGCTTAGCAACTATTGACAACTCGAACACTTAGCCATGACTTCACTGTGCCTATTATTAGCAGGAACTCAGAATCAAGCACATATGAAGCTTCAATTGTACGGATGGATCAGAACACTTTGCATGTGTTATGTAGAGTACTTTGTGCCTACTATTAAGTCTGACATACCGTTTAAGAAACGGTAACCTTAATGCCCGCCTTAGTTTTGGGTCGGTAGAATGCTCTGTATCTCTTTAAGCTCAGATTATTCGATGTCAAACATCCTTGGCACCATCTCATCGTCGAGCTGGAGCCATAGCATCTGCATTACAAGGACCATCTTGTGTTAAGCAAGGGTCATTCTCTGACCTGAGGGGAGGCGATCATCATCACTCGATCTACGAGTAACGTGCTGGCGGAATATCTCGTGCCGATGAGAGGTCAGTGAGCAACGATCTGCTACCTTGCCGCAATATCCTTTGAAATCGGGCAAGGAAGGTGCCGATCTGTCTCTTGGCTCATGGTGCTTTGTTACCTCAAGTCTAATTACTTTTGCATAAAATTGTAGAGTACTCGTGTGATTACAGGCAGATCAGCAATACAACTTTCGGTTTCTTCAACTCGGCATGAATATTTGATATCCAACGCATGTTCACCAAGTACAGAGGCCAGAAATCTGATTTCGGCTTAGGCTAAATCCTACTTGTACTCGTGTTCTTAACTTTGTCTTGTCACAGGAAAATGCCAATCTGTAACCCTTGGTTCACAACAAGGCTTCCGGATGATTGGGTTGCGCTATCGTCCCAAACATCAATCTGCGTCATCTGAGCGACGAGAATGACAATCAATGACTACAGGACTCAGCTCCCTCATTCTAATGGGCGCTAGAGCCAAGTCTTCAACCTAGTGATTTCTCGAGATCGGTTGGGCTTAATTAGTCTCAAGCTTAGCTTACACTCCATCTGCCAACCTCGGGCTGAATGATTGCCCTTTGGAGTATCTTTCACGCTATAAATAGTGCTGTAATCGATATCAGGCCACAATTCCTTCATTGGATAATTACTTTGAAACGAGCTACTAAGAAATAATCGTCTCTACGCAAAGCTCAGATCCCAGTTGTCAATAGAGTTCAAAGCTAAACGCCGGGCCCCATGATCCGTTTGACGCCACTGTCACACTGTCAAATGGCCTGCTCTCAATTAGATGACAAAGCTTGTTAAATGAAACATAGTTTGACCCCTGTCCTGATCTAGATCTCCAAGATGGTAGGAAGCTCTGGCCTTCGTCTCTAGGTTCAGCCCTGTTCAAACGCCCTGAAGATTGAAACCCCTTCCAATTAGCAACCAACCGATGTTTCTCCTCGGGAGGTCCGGATCTCTCTTGAGGCTGAACAGCATGAAACATAGTGGCTCTTCATCTCCTCGGTACCACCTAGCTTCTTTCCCAATCGTCGCAACGCTGCTTCTGGCTCGATACCAAAAACAAGCTTGTGATCACTTTGGTGGTGGCTTACGAGAATGGAAGCTTGCATCTGCCAACAGCGATGCGCTTAAACAGAAGAGGCTTAGGACTCCTCTAATGGCAGACTGACAGTGGCAAATTCGAAAATCATGCAAAGACGGACACTAGAGCTGCATGGACGAATAACTCCCGACTTTACTCGGACTGGTGTATGAAATACATCCGTAAGGTTAAAGCGAGGGATCTCGTCGAATACATACCATGTTGACATGTCAGTGCTTGTAAGCCACATGAGATGATCGATAACCTTCACTCGTCGGGCTTATATCATCCAGGGGTGGTCCCACTCGTCCCGACAATCCGTCAATCCTGTAAATCATTTCTTTCCTTTGTCTTTGTGAACAGACCATAATGTCCTCACTACAACCTGACCTCTGGGCTGCAGAGTTTGTTACCTTTCCAGCTGCAACCATATTCCTTTTCCTGAGACTGGCCAGCCGAAGGATCACCAGAGTACACCTTTGGTGGGACGATTATTTTGCGATACTCTGCTATGTACGCGAATTTTACTTCCAGCACAGGGTTCGAGTCGGATTGTTAACAGTGAATAGGTCATCGCAGTGGTCTGGGCCGTCATGCTCCCTATTTGTATGTGTGTTCGATCATGTTCACCAGGCTTTGCGACACTAACTTTCTTCAGGGATACGACATGGCTTTGGCTTACATTCAGAGGACGTTCAAGGAATGACTATCCAAGAAGCAAACTACACTACGAAAAAGTACCTCTTCATCATCGAACATCTTTACGCATTCACTCTCTTCTTCGCCAAGATCTCCATCTTGTCCTTTTATTGGCGAATGTTCCGCGTCGCCAATATTCAATTTGCAATCTCAATCCTGTTGACCTGCTCCATTCTTTGGCTCATCGTGCGAGTGAGTCGTTTTGTTGCTACGCAAACCTCTGCCCTTGCTTACATAGTTTCCAGATCTTTCTGACTACCTTCCACTGTTATCCAGTGGAAGCATTTTGGGATCCTCACATTGAACATTTCGTCTGTCCCATCAAAAGTGCGGACTTCTTTTTCGGCACTGTTCTCGCCCACGTCTTGATTGATGTCGGTATCTTGATTCTGCCTATTGTACAAATCCAGAGGCTTCAGCTTCCTATCCTTCAGAAAATAGCAATAATCTTCTTATTCCTATTCGGTATTTTGTAAGACGACACTGAAGGCAGCATTGGCTCTTGTTTCCCCACTGACATATTCTGTAGGGTGTGCGTGGCCGGTATGGTCATTGTTACTGTATCTGCCCACTTCGACAACAAGTCAGACGACATGACATATCAACTAGCTCCCGTCATCATATGGGCTTCAGTGGAGGTGAACCTGGTAACAATATCTAGTACGCATCTTCTCCGTCCATTCGCTCTTTATGCCAAACCAGCTCACCATCGTACAGCCTGTCTTCCAATCATTCGACCAGCCTGTCTGTACCTGATGACTTGTACGGATCCGACCTCAACGATCGATTCAGGGTCCAGCGCGTACCGCCATAACTACCCCCGAACCCAAACGAAACATTCGATACATCTTTCAAAGCTACCCTGTGCTGGGTCTAGTTCTACGCATGTCCTCACAGAACTGGCGGATGAGTCAACAGCTTCAATCGAAGAAAGCGATCGCCGCGGGCATCACGGACATACGGCCTCTGTGACTCTTTCGAGTCGACCAGTCACCCCAGGCCTTTCAGGTGTCGGTGGCATAATGATCAAGAATGAGACATTTGTACATAAAGAGCATGCAAGACCTTATCGTTAAACAGATTAGTTTATGGATGTACAACATAAAGGAAATATCTTAATACCGGCGTTATTGACCTTTCTGGATTTCCTTGAGCACTATTGCAATACTTGGCCCTCTTCCTAAAGTCCCCCTTCGAGACTCCCAAACTCTACTTCGCTTTGCCTTGATCATGCTGTTTTGTATGGCTTCTGGCGGCTGCTCCTCATTCAGAGTGGGTTTCAGCGGGCAAGGTGAAAAAGGGAAATAGAAAGCGATGCTTTAGTATATAAAGTCTAATGAAATAACTACCACCACCTTTCATTAAGGACATGTATGTATCTTGACAGATAGATAGAACGAGCCGGAGTAAAAACGACATGTGCATTACCCCTACCGGTACATCTTCTGCGTTGTCAGACTACCTATATTGGACAATCAGATCTCATTTAATGCTGTACCAAATAACATTGCTCTGCATGGCTGTGAATCAATAACTTGAAGCATCCAGGGCTGAAGGTGAGTTTATGAAGATGGAACAATTCTCCAAAGCAAAGCGATGCTTGGAAGGAACATAAGAGTAAACTGTTGTCAAACACAACTCTAAAATAGTTTTCAAGGCAATGTCACAATGTCACAGGTGAGTAGGGCAATAAGTTTTTGAAGTACATAAATTACGTTCTATCTGATTCGGGCATTGAAAGTTATCTGATGCGGACATTGAAAGCCAAAGGGCTTTCAGTAATTAAGCTATTTACATAACAAAGGCGAGAGCCATAGGGAGAGCGAGCAGCATGCTGCCAACGCTGACAAGAGAGGCTCCGGCAATGACAGGAACCTGGGAAGGAACGGTTCCGTTGTTAGGAGCCTTGTAGGTAGGAACGGCACCGGGCACATCGTAGCCAGGAGCAGCAGCATCAGAGCCGCTGTCAGTGGCAGCAGGGTAGTCACCGGAGTCGGTGGCAGAGGCCATGACTCGGGTCAGGGTGGTGAAAGCACCGGGCTGCTCAGTAGCAGTGTCCTGAGGGGCCTGGCCAGTGTGGTTGTCAATGATGGTGACAACGGGAGCAGCAGGAGGGTGGACAGTGGTAGGAGCAACGAAGGTGCTGGTGACGAACTCAGTGCAGGGGACAATGGTGGTGACGTCCTGGGTGATGGTGACGAGGTCGATGGTGGTCTGCGCAGCAGCAGGGGGAGCGGTAGGAGCAGGGGCATCGCCGTTAGCACCAGAACCGTTGCCACCCTCGGCATCAGTGTTGTCACCGGGAGTGGGGTACTCAGCACCCTTGTCACCGCCAGGGCCCTGGTGAGAAGCGTTACCGCCCTCCTTGGGGGAGTCAGGAGTCTCAGCATCGGGAGAGTCGGGGGTCTCAGCAGACTCGTCAGAGCCCTCAGTGGGGGTGTCGGGGACAGCAGTAGCAGTGGCAGGGCAGACAGTGGTGCGCTCAACGACAGTCTGGGTGACAATCTTCTGAGTGTAAGAGGCAGGGCAGTTGATGACAGAGGCAGCACAAGAGGTGATAGTGTAGACATGAGTCTCGCGGATAGTGCTGGTGATCATGCCAGAAGCATCAGGGGCCTCGGTGACATCGGCGGCGGGAGCAGAGGTGACTTCAGCATCAGAGCCAGAATCGGTAGTGACATCAGCGGGGGTACCGTTGTCACCGTTGGGAGCAGTGGTAGCAGCAGGGAGAGATCCAGAGCCAGACTCAGCGGGAACATTGCCAGCAGAAGTGGCATCAGCACCGGGGGAAGGAGGAAGCTCGTAGTTGTTACCACCGGTGGCAACAGGGACGCTGCCGGAGTAAACGGAAGTGAAGCCAGCACCAGGGACGACCTGAGTGAAGGTCTCAGAGCCAGAGACAACAGTTGTGAAGCCAGGAGTGCCGGGAACGACCTTGGTGACACCTTCAGATCCAGAAATGATGGTGGTGAAACCCTCAGAGCCAGAGAAGTAAGAGGTGAAGCTGCCCTCAGAGTCAGAGATGACAGTGGTGAAGCCCTCAGAACCAGTGATGTAAGAAGTGAAGCCCTCGGAGCCAGAGAGGATGGTAGTGAAGCCCTCGGAGCCGGAAACAGTGACAGTCTCGCCAGGGCCAAAGATAGCAGTAACATCGCCGCCCTTAGAGATGGTCTGGTTGGGAACCTCACCGCCGGGGCCGACAGGGACCTCACCTGCAGAGGTGGCGACAGGGGAAGAGCCAGAGTCGGTAGCATCAACAGGAGGGCCACCCTGGGTAGCAGAGTCGGTGGTGTCAGGAATCTCAGCTGCGGAGGTAGCGACAGGGAGAGAACCAGAGCCAGTGACATCACCAGGACCCTCGGGGGAAGCAGAGTCAGTGGAGTCGGGGATCTCAACAGAGCCGGAAGCGTCAGGGACAACAACGGTGCCAGAGAACTCGACAGACTTGGTAACACCAGCGGGGAGAGTGATGGAAGCGTCAGAGCCACCAGCAGTAGCAGTGATCACACCGGAAGCAGGAATGGTAGGGCCGCCAATGAAGCCACCCTTCTTGAAGTGACCGATGAAGCTACCGCAAGTGCCACGGGTCTTCTGGGAGAAGGTAGACTTGATACCCTTGGCGAGACCGACAGACAGGTTGGGGATGAGGTTGAAGAAACCACCAGAGAAGTCCCACTTCTTGTCGACAGCAAGACCAAGGTTGCAGTCGAATGAGCCAGTGACGTCGATACCAGCAGAAACACCAGCACCGCCGCCAATCTTGGCAGAGTAGTCGAGGAGGGAGAACCAGACACCAGCACCGAAGCCAGCATCAGCACCAGCCTTGCCAGAGAGACCAAGGACGGGGATCTCGAGACCACCAGGGATAGCAAGCTCAGAACGGAGTCGGAGACCGATCTGGAGATCAATACCAGCACCAAGCTCGACATCAGCACCGACACCAACGGGGAGGGCCTTGGTGACGAGACCCTCGAGAGAAGCGTTGATAACCTTCTTGGTAAGAAGGTCAATGTCGACGTAGGCTTCGGCGGGGAACTTGACGTAGACACCAGCAGAGAGATCAATGGCCTTACCACAGCCGACGATAAGATCAATAGCGATGGCAGCCTCGATGGCAGCCTTCAGATCAGCATCGACCTCAAGGCCAGGGATGGCAACACCGAGCTTGGGGGCAGCGAAGAGTTCGACAGATTGGTGGACGGCAGCGGAAGCAGAGAGATCGATCTCGATGTAAGCAGAGATACCACCGAGGCCGACACGAACGTTGGGAGTCTTGAGGAAGTCAGCACCGCAAGCGAAGCCGATATCACCACTGATCTGGCAGCTGGGGAGGTTGAGACCCAGGTTGACAGCAGGGGTAGTCTCAGTCTCGGGAGAGCAGATACCCTGGAAGAGGATGTGATCCTTCCAGGTGTTGCCGATGCTGCAAGAAGTTCCAGTGTGCCAGTCAGCGCCAGCACCGGCGTTCCACTCAATGCCACCACCAAGGAGGCCCTTGAGACCGCCAAGGCCTCCAAGTCCAAGTCCGATACCAGCACCGACACCAGCACCAAGGCCAGCTCCGATACCAGCACCAACACCGAGACCGCCTCCGAGGTGACCACCAATCTTTCCACCACCACCAATCTTACCGCCGGCGCCACCCTTGACATCGCCTTCAAGGTGGCCTCCAGCACCAGCACCAAGACCAGCACCAGCACCAATACCGGCACCAGCTCCAATGCCAGCACCAACACCAGCACCAGCACCAATCTTACCACCAGCACCTCCTCCAACACCAGCACCGGCATCAACGCCAGCACCAGCGCCAAGGTGGCCCTTAGCATCACCGCCAACACCGACGCCAGCACCGATCTTGCCACCAACTCCAGCACCAGCATCAACACCGGCTCCGGCTCCAATCTTACCGCCATCACCGCCGCCGACACCAGCACCAGCACCAATGCCGGCACCAGCGCCGAGGTGACCTTCAGCGCCTCCACCAACACCAGCACCAGCACCAATCTTACCACCAGCACCGCCGCCGACACCAGCACCGGCATCAACACCGGCTCCGGCTCCAATCTTACCGCCAGCACCGCCGCCGACACCAGCACCAGCACCAATGCCGGCACCAGCACCAATGCCGGCACCAGCGCCGAGGTGACCTTCAGCGCCTCCGCCTACACCGGCTCCGGCTCCAACACCGGCTCCAGCACCGATCTTACCGCCAGCACCTCCTCCAACACCAGCACCAGCATCAACGCCAGCACCAGCACCGATGCCAGCACCAGCGCCGAGGTGACCTTTAGCGCCTCCACCAACACCAGCACCAGCACCGATCTTTCCACCGGCACCGCCGCCAACACCGGCTCCGGCATCGACACCGGCTCCAGCACCGATCTTACCGCCAGCACCTCCTCCAACACCAGCACCAGCATCAACGCCAGCACCAGCACCGATGCCAGCACCAGCGCCGAGGTGACCTTTAGCGCCTCCACCAACACCAGCACCAGCACCGATCTTTCCACCGGCACCGCCGCCAACACCGGCTCCGGCATCGACACCGGCTCCAGCACCGATCTTACCGCCAGCACCTCCTCCAACACCAGCTCCAGCATCGACACCAGCACCAGCACCGATCTTTCCACCGGCACCGCCGCCAACACCGGCTCCGGCATCGACACCAGCACCAGCTCCGAGATGGCCGCCAGCGCCACCACCGACTCCAGCACCAGCACCAAGTCCAGCACCAGCTCCGAGGTGACCACCGACACCGCCAGAGGCACCGCCGCTGCCTCCAAAGAAAGTGGGAGTAGCTTCGCCCAGCGAAGCAATAGCTCCCAGAGTTGGGAGGATTCCAGTTGTGAAACGCATAGCGTTAAACGAGAGTGTTTTTGTTGTTGTAGTTGTTGTTGATAATGCTTAATAGCGAGCGAGTGTGCGATATAATTTGATGATAATAGCGAAAGACTTAATGAAAATAGCGAGTGACCAAGTGAAACCACTTGTGAAAACGAAAGAATAAAGGAAATGAAAAGGAAATGATAGACGAAATCAGATAGAACGATTGATAGAGAGCAGAAAGAAAGAGGGAATTGAAGCTGCAGATGTGCTTCCTTTTAAGCAGAAATCAAGCTCAGTCCATGGTCTTGTCATCTTGTCAAAGTGCCCAAGATTTTGCCCCCCCCCCTGCTCTGTCGCCTTTCCTCTGATCGACAGCTCTCTGCTCAGCTCTGGGCGCATTCGGCCTGTTCGGCTCAGGAGAGAGGGTCTAGTTCTGTGCCTGTGCCTGGATCTAGTGTCAATCCGATCATCGCTCAGACGTTTCACGAGCTTCTACCGCATGTTGGTGGTGACGGTGGAGGGCTTGGACATTGCTTTGTTTCCTTTTCCAAATTTAGCATGGCAGGGGTGGTTTCGAGTCAGTTGACGATCAGGAGCTTGCTGCAGAGGCTAAGAGAATTAGAGACTAGACTACTAATTCCGTGGCCAAGTGGTTCAGTTACTAGTTACTACTGCACGATTGAGATTATATCCGACAGGAATTTAAGATTGCTCATCAAAAAGACTACTGACGTGTGTCGTGTAGTCTCGTAGACCATTCAATTAGCTTGCTTCTAGAAGCATTGGGGAAATTTTCCGTTCTTGTGACGATTCACGTTCCATCTTCGGCCAGTATCTTCAGCTGAGGCAAGGCATAGGGCAAAAAATGCGGCGAAAATTTAGCGACAGGGCTGGCTGGCTGGCTAGCTAGCTGGCTGGACTTTGAGATGTCAAGGTATGTCCTGGTCATTACATGCAAATCCGATATGTTCTCAGCATAGTTTAGTTTCAGTATTTGTTGCAGAGAGATTTGTTTCAGGTTAATTCTTTCTTTTCATAGAAACTTTACAAGTAGTGATCTAGAATGGAATAGGTAATTAATGTGATGGAAAGCAAAGTTGGTGCAGGTGCCCTCAATCCGTAATTTTAAAAGCATTGATGTGTGTAAGCCACCGTCTGAGCCCGTCCCTTCTCAAGATCCTCAACGTCCAATGTAGTATTGACAAAAAGTGGGATTCCCCCGGTCGATCCGTCTCGTTTTGATTGCTAGAGCGGCGACAGCCCCCGAAAAGGTTTGAAACAAAAAAAATGGCTAACCAAGCTTGGAGCACTTCACGGCCCGCAGCCAGGGTAGGGATCGAATCTGGTAACCTCACCTGAATGGTAAAACAGACTACGGATTTTGGGTTGACGAGCGAAAAGACGCCTGTTCCTTGTTGAAGACGTTGATCCACTCTCTCAGTGCTTGGACTGACCTTGTTGAGGTAAACATTCACCAAGGTTTACCCTACAGGAAGCAGTTTGTTGTATATCGCTTGCATGAGAATTGCCACCATGGGCATAAGACGTTGAATTGTGACGAGATGCAAAAAAATAAAAACAAATAATGGCAAACATAGAATCACTTTGCAAGCATTGAAGTACAAAAATAGGTGATACCAAGGCATATACTTCTAAATTGGTTTAGATGTTTGTGGTTGTAATCTCAACATGCAGAAGCCATCACCATACCAACCACTACACAACGACAACATCCATCCCGTTTTTCTAATCACGGGAAACTCAAATGGAGCTTTAAGAACAGACCATACTGTAACAGTTGGTCTTGTCTCTGGTAAGCGATTAAGGCGAGTCAGTAAATCGTCTGATCGAACCTCGCCTATACAATCCAAGGTCTGAGCACTTTGACCTAACGAAATCATCACCGTGATCGTGCTAGCTCATCAACTAATCAACCTTGTTCCCAACTCACACTGCACGACGTATATTAGCCTATGGCAGGTGAGCTGAAACCTCGTAAAAGAAACTCCTCAAAAGGGATGATTGATTATCATGTTGTTGGCCCAAGACAAACTCGGAGATTTTTGCGTGCATATGGTGGGTCACTCGGATTTTTGGTCGCTTGACCCGGAAGTGAGCGGTGGGCTTATCTTATCATCTATCTACATCCTACGCTTTACCTTGTTGAGCCGTTCTTTGCCGACTAAAAGGGGGCAGGGGATAGGATGGATGTCCATCTTCTAGGTGGCTGGGAAACAAAGCCGAGAACGTATGGTCTCTGCATCTGACAGTTTCTTTTCTTCCTAGGTATTTTGATATATCATCTTTCTAAAACAAAACAAAAGAAGAAAAAACACCATGCATCAACCGACATAATGCTACTGTGTAATTTTTTAATGAGTAACCCCAGCAGTAAGAAAAGTTGCTGTGCCTCGCCCTGTGGATGTAATGGAAAATACCATACCATCGATAGAGGGGCTTTATGATCGATCATGGGTAAAAAAGAAAAAGCAATGAATCTGTTTTCTCATATCGCTAATGCTTCAAGCGACCGTTGAGAAAATTGAAAAAGAAAGAAAAAAACTGGCTACTAGATGGGTCACGTCTCCATGAAAATGGTAATCTTGTCGCCGTGTTTGAACGTTTAATAAACAAGCAATTTGAGGCAATGTAACGAACTGATAGATCATATGTTTCTTGGAAAACTCGTTGTAAATCGTCAGAGTTCAATAGGGGCAGTTAATCGAGGACTTTTCACAGTTCACGCAGTATGCATCTTGATTTCAGTTGATTCAGCCGTCATCAACTTACCCTGAAGAAGTGAAGATATTTCCATGACTGGCGCTGCTGCCTTACGTGGCAACAATCTAATAATGCTTCTTGAAAAAGACTTACCGTGGGTGGTTAAATTGGAATAAAATGTTATAATTCACTCAAGTCAGGTCTGTGTACTGAGGTAAATACTACAAACGAAGGTGGAATACTTGTAAATGTTTTTTTGGTGTTTTATAGACAGGTTAAATTCACAGTGGACTCAGAAAGATCGCTTGGGAATTTAGCAAGAATACTTGTACGCTAACACTTTTACACGCTTCGAGAATGCTTAAATGTTAAGCCAAAAGTTTAGCTGCTAGTCTTGTCACTCTCACTTTTTTGCATGGCTGGGGTCGAGCCATGCATCTCAATCAGGCATAGTTCCGCGATAAGCTCTGTTGGGCTTATCGAGCTTATCGGCTTATCGCATAGAACACCGCGGACGAGATTCTCTAAACGTTATATCGTTAACAGTTTCACGCTGAAAATATACGCACATATGATAATGCCATAATTATCTCTTCTCATTGGCAGCCAAGCGACGTCCAACAGGTCAATCAGCGGTATCGGAACCTCGGTAACCTTGATAGGAATGTCCATAAGAAATGACGCATCATGGACTAACTTGGCATTATGAAACGGGCTTGACGGGCTATCGTTGACCGTTGACGGGTAAATCGGCATCGATCTGCAATCATCACCCAAACGCCTTCGCCTTCGTCGTTACATGTACCTGCCTACATAGTTACTTTACCATCGTCTCTTCTCAATGTAATTGGTAGAGAGCTTTAAAATTATATAAAAGTGAATCTTTCATGCTACCAACCATCTCAAATAGTATTGGCTGACCTCTCAACTTTTAGTAACCTCTCGGTGGCTCGAAAGTGCACCCCATGTTGCCGATCTACACTTGCCATGGTCAATTGCGTCATCTCATTGGCTGAGAAACCTAGCGATAGACAAAAGATCCTGATGGGTTTTTAGGGACACAATGCACGTGGGGTTCTTGGACGATACAGATTGCAGAACGACACCTTATCGCAAAGTCTACTTCCTTGCAACTGCTTCATCTGTCAGTTGTGTCCGACACTAAGAAGGATACGCATTCCGTCTGCCGAACACGTGCATCACAGGAAGAGCATATAAAGGATCGCATAGTAGTTTCTAGATATCATTCTTTGTCTTCTGAACAAACGTTACACTCAACCCAAAATGGCTTTCACTAAAGCTCTCGTACCGCTTGCGCTCTTCCTTGCCAAGGCGCAAGCTGATGCCTTCTCGTCATGCCCGAATGACCTGCCGCTTTCTTGCCACAACACGACTGCTGTTGAAGACACCTGCTGCTTCGTCCCCGCTGGCCAGCTCCTCCAAACTCAATTCTGGGACTCTGATCCCGCTGGAGGACCTTCAGGTGAGTACCCATCACCAGCAGATCAATATGTCGTCCAAACTAACCAGACCAGATTCATGGACCATTCACGGTCTCTGGCCCGACTACTGTGACGGCACATACCCTCAGTTCTGCGACAAGAGCCGCGAGTACACAGACATCAAGTCCATCGTGTCCAAGTTCCTCGGTAACTCAACGCTCTCGTACATGGACAAGTACTGGGTCAGCGAGGACGGCAACGATGAGTCCTTCTGGGAGCACGAGTGGGACAAGCACGGCACCTGCATCAGCACCCTCGAGCCCAGCTGCTACAGCGACTACAAGACCGGTGAGGAAGCAGCCGACTACATCAAGAGGACCATTTCGCTTTTCAAGACTCTGCCTACGTACAAGTGGCTCGCTGAGGCGGGTATTGAACCATCCACCGAGAAGACGTACACCGCGAGCGATATCGAGGATGCACTTGCATCACAGCACGGTGCGCGTGTTACCATCGGGTGCAAGGGTAGCTCTCTGAACGAGGTTTGGTACCATTTCAACGTGCAGGGTTCGCTCCAGGAGGGCGAGTTTGTGGCTTCTGAGCCTGATGGTGGCAAGAGTTCTTGCCCAGACAGCGGCATTAAGTACGCACCAAAGAACTGAGTGGTCGATGTGTAATTTTCAAATATCTGCCTGTCTAAGTATATATACAACATTATGGCTGTGACAATATAAATACACTCATCTATCGCTGCGTGAACGTTTACTCATCCTATCTAAACGTCGCCTCATAATATTTCCGTATCTTTTTGCATTCCTCCATTAATCCGCGGTCGCAATTCGCCCTCATAGCCTCTTCCCATATGACCTTTTCTAGGTCGTATCCAGCCACATCGGAAACCTTGCCGACATCGTCTCCCCATAATCGCGTTATGCGCCCATCGGGATGTTCAGGCGCCAAGTCCTCCAATATTTGTATCGGATGCGTCATGTCGAACTTGACTCTGTTAAGATGAGCAAACATGGTACTCGTGACTTTGATATCTTCCTCGTTCAATCTTTGCTTTCGTTTCTTCATGGAAGTGGTTGTTATATTCTTTGTCCGATCTGTTTCAAGCTTCCAGTCGTACTGGGGATCCGCCTGCCAGATTCCGCTGCCCCAATTGATCTTTTCAGATGTCACCAGCTCAGGTGGCTGTTTCACTTGCCAGAAAGGGTTGCCCAAAACGTAGGCACTCTGCATGAATGTTTCCTTGTCACCTGAACCCCAAGCGCCCTGTGAGTGAAGTTGGTAATAAAACCTCGGGCCGTAAAAGTTGTAGTAAGCGGCCAGCAAGAGACTGTCAGCGTGTCTTGCTTTGTTGTAAAGCATGATTCCTGACTCGGAGCTTCGAGAGTCGATGGTCACGTTTGGCATTTTAACCCCAGCGATCTTGTAGAACAGGGGAGATATGGTGGGCAGCCAAAAGTCTGGCCATGTCACTAGCCCGCTGCCCTTGTACGGCTCCACGTCGAAGAGGTGATCAGGATTTCTGAGAGGGAAGGCATCGGCATCGAGGAATAGGATATCTTGGAAGCTGGAGAAGATGATGGACAAGACTTTGTACTGGTAAGATTGGATCCTCGGTTTGCGAAGTGATGTCGTGTTTGGTAGGTGCAGGAAGTCGTCAATGTTTAGGCATTGCACTTGTAAATCTGTCAATGTGTCATTGCATCTCTGCATTTCTTCTTCAGTTGCTGAGTCAAGAAAAAGCTGGACTGGTAGGATTGATCCGACATGCCGTAGCATGATTACAGCGGTAGCTGCTATCCCGAACCCGGAACCTTTGGAGGTGATGACGATGCCCTTGGTGCTACGTTGGAATGGAAGTTTCGGGGCAAGATGCCGGAGACCCTGAACAAAGGTTTCGTGGTTTTCCTTGAGAGAATCGATTTCTTGGTCTGATACCTCTAACCAGTCTGTGTCGGTCTGAGGAGTGCTTCCATGAGGGTCAAATTTGTCGCGCGAGAGAGACTTGGGAGGTCTGATTTTCTTGCCTTCAGGCTTGGCCTCGTAGAATTGTTGGAGTAAATCGGTCCAGAACTCGGTTGTTTCGTTTGTTGGACCAGTAAACTGGGGATCTTGGAACGTTTCACTTGGCGCACTCGCTTGCGCCAAGCTTGATGACGTGACTCTTTGATACGCGAATGAGAGATCGGACCAAAATTCCCATAAAGTGAGGAGGCATATGAAGGTGACAAAAATCCCAATGGTTTTTATGAGACGTTGACGCGTGGAGATGACACTGAATAGTCCAACGCCTTTTACGACATTGTCGCGCCAAGACGGGGTCTGAATCATGGCGGAAGCTGAAGCTGTGAGGTTTCAGTGAGGTCTTGGCACTCTCTGGTCAGAGGCTTTCTGGTATATTGTCGCTGTAGGAAGAAGATATCGCTGCGCATTGTTGTATTTCGATTATTTTGATCTTCTGGAACAATCAGATGTCGTTTGAGGTCTCCATCCAATGTTCAGTTCAATTGAATCGACGGGAAATTTGAGGTTTTTGTCTGTCGCAAATTTGACAATCACTGAATCAAATTACCAGCCCCGCCAGGCGCTAAAGTCTGTCGTGAGAGCGCTAATTTGACATTGCGACGACCAGTTTGAGAAACACAGAAAGTAATTGAATCAAGATTGCGCGCAAAAGACCTTCTTTCTTAATAATGAGCGAGATGGAAGAGAAGGAAATGAATGGATGGATGGATGGAAGGACGAATGCCATACCCAACAGAACGACTGCCTGTCATAGAATCACGTGATTCGTATGACATTACGCAATCCTCCGCAACGCTGCCGTTCGTTCCATGGATAAGATGGGCTGTGCCACTGAGAGAGCGATAACAGCCAAACATGATTGGGTAACACTGATAGTGGCAGCACTCAGTAGGCGGTTATTCGCAGCAGGGAATAAACTCAATTCTGAATCTTTGCTCCGTATCCAAAAGTATAAAAATAGATTCATGATTAGTTCGTACTGGACATAAAACATCAATCATACCCGTGGTCGTGTTCCCTCATCAGTCAGAGTCCCCTCATCCTCTACCGGTATGCATCCAGACAAGAGAATAACTGGCATCTCCTCTTCAGAAATACCGAACACTCTAAAAATAAATCTTACCCCCATCCAAGCTATTACCAGGCTTGGGTATCGGAATAATCCCTTCATCTGCCAAATCATTAATCAGACTCAACAGCATATTATCGCACTCCTTTGCCACCATCATGCGAAGCGACACGGGCATCTTCTCTTCCTTGGTTGTTACCGTGCTATTGTATAGAATCTCACCTAGCGGCACCACGAAATCCGGGTTTCCTGCCATTGGTGAGATGAATCCATCATTGAATCCCAGAAGCACACCTGCCAACCCTTGCGTTCCGATAGTCTCACCATATGTGAACCTGTACGCTGGTTGTGCAGGTTTGAAGCTGTACAGAATAAGGCTTTCAGAACAACTTTCTGGGTTGCTGGGCAATCCAGTACTACTGAACCAAGTCGCAAAAGTTGTCATGTTTTCGACAGCTTCATCGACCAAAAGTGGCAGACTATCACCCCAAGCCCAAGCTCCATTTGTTGACGGATTCACGTAGGGTCGTCGTCCATCGAATTTGGCTGCATAGTCCCTATAAAACGGGTCACGGACAAGACGGATCTGCTCTTGAGCTGCAAGCACTGCCCATGTCTGACCGAGTAAATCCTGCACGTTGGCTGGCGAGGAGTCTGGTCGTGTATCAGCCCAATGCTTGGAGAGATTATAACTAGTTGTCTCGGCTCCCAAAAAGGCCCCAAGCTTTTGCACGAAATTCGCAATTATGCGGTCAGATGCGCTTAGCTCGGCAGTGCTCTCGATTGGTATTCCCATGGCCGAGATTTTCTTCGGGTAAGCAATGTAACTCTTTGTGAAATCAGAGTAGATAGCTTGACAAGCCTTGGCCCAAAGCCTGGGGTCACGCGCCAGAAATCCTGGTGTGTCGAATTGGGGCGCCAACGGAACAACATTGTTCAAATCAGCCAGTCCATGCGTTGGTCGGTTTCCAAAGAGACCATTGTCCTCAGCCGGCACACGAACTGAACCACCAGTATCGGATCCCAAAGCGAGATCTATCCACTCGTATGAAGCTACAGCACTGCCTGGACCAGATGAAGAGGAGCCCACCTCTTGGTATCCATCACCACGGGGGTTGAAAGGGGCCTGGTAGCCAATGGCATCTCGAACGTTCTCGGGCGCAGCGAACTGCGTAGTCTTCAGTTTGCCAATCATGACCGCGCCTGCATCGATAAGACGCTGTACAATAGGTGCTGTTTCGTTGGCAGCCGGATACAACTCATAATATGCCCGGCTTCCTGCCCCGGTCTTGAGACCTTTGATATGATATATATCTTTGACTCCGACCCGTATACCATCGAGAGGTTTCTCAGCTGTGGGCCTATAGTATAGTCGGGATGGGACGGGAATGGTTTGCGAGGAAAAGCCGGCATTCGACACTGGGAGTGGCTTGAAAGATCCATTGGCGGCAGAAACAATGCCCTGGTGAAACGCGCCCTGGAAGTCTGGATAAAGCAAATACGGGACGTGCAATCCCAAAGATCCTGTCGAGAACATGTATGGTCCAGGTGGAATCTCTTCACCCAACCCAAGAGGCTTGATAAAATGATTGCCATAACGATCGGAGGCTTGACTGGATGAGACAGTTATGTTTAGAGGCATCCCATCTGCAGGCCGAATATAAATGCCTGTATTTTATATTCAGCAAACGTGGTATCATGCGGAACAAGTGCATCTGACCTTGCAGAAAAGCAGTACTAAACACATCGTCATTAGACAAGTAGGCATCGATTGCATCTTCCAGATCAGAATCGGAGAACGAAGTACTTCGCGCGTGAAAGATTGTGACTCGAACGAAGCCAGCAATTGAGGCCGAGTACTCGCCCTCTTTGCAATCATTACAAGCTGCGAGATGAAACCGCGGCTCAGGATCGATATAGTAAGACTTGTCGTCAATAGATATACTGAAACCATGATTGATGATGTTGCCAGTATCTGCGGCAAGGGACTGTATGCCAAGAATGGCAACAATCGCACTGAAGGGCCAGAGAGGCGCCATGGTGTGGATGAAGTTGCAGTATAGAGAGTTTATTGTACGTCAATTATTGGCGCTTGATATTATATCATACCAAGGCGAAGCGCTAAGAGTTGCGTCTTCACAGTCAAAGGTGCGAGACTAAATTGTCTGAGAAACTGAAAGATACTGATCCCGGATAGATTCCGACCTAGTGGACCCGCGGTTGTAACCTGAATGGATGAAAGTAACATGCATGTCGGATAAAACCCGAACAATGGATCAAGGACAGTAGAAAGTTAATGCTTTATCTCGTAATCCCAATTCATCTCTAATGAGGATCGTGTGCGTCAAAGATACGTGAAAAAGGAAGTAATACGTGAGTTACAACTTGGGAAGAACAGCTATTGTCAGTCGACAGGATTGTTGAAACTCGACGACGCTTTGGATACTCTTCTGTCGCTTAACGAGTATCATGATTGGCCTGTATAAGTTCAAAAATGACAGGAAGTTCAATCTCAGAGAAAAAAAAACAATGCTGAACGCAAGGACAGACTCTTCCCTCAATGCATAAAACTAAGAGGCTCCACAGAGGTCATGAGGTCAAAAATGCAAAAAACATACAACAGCGGGGATTCGCTGGTCGTCACCGACCCAACTACTAATCTGCCCCTTACCAGCTTGACTATGGGAGAGCGGACGGGATCCCGTATTTTCTGGTAGGTATGGTCGTATGTGCTAATCTTAATCACTTTACGCATTATATTCATCAGAAATCCTGACACTTTTGCACAGTGAGCAAGTATTGATTATAGTAGTAAGACATTAACTATCACTGCGTTATGTTGTGTACAGCAGGGCCCGAACCAGTCCAGTCTAATTTTTATCCTGTTGTCTAAACATATAAAATTCCTAAGGTGGGAGTAGAGGACTGTTCTTTACTAGTGCCATGCTCTATCTGTTTCAGTTACCGAAACAAGATACCTAGATTCCTCCAGTCACATTTATCTCCAGGTTTTCGAATGCAGATTAGCAAAAAGCCCCAGATGGGTGTTTAAACATGGGATGTGTCTAATATTTTCAAATCAGTATTCAATGCACGCGAAGGCAACCAATCATCAGGGACAGAGACCTCAAATCCGGATTTCACTATCCAAGTCGTAACTTAATAGCCACATATCGATACACCAGCTGTCTTTGCGCAGGTACGGTAACCCTAACCCTATAGCTGAAATCACCTGCTCAGTAGCTGGTAGAACGAAAACTCATGGCCCAATTGGACATGCCAGACCACTAAGCCAAACATGTGGAATCCTTGTTCAATTACAGCCTCTGGTAATACTGTACACATTGATGAACAATCAACAGCGGCTAAGGTCACACATCGAGAACGAAGCTAGAATCGTCTTGGGCAGCTGAGGAAGCAGTGACAATGCACGCATGGCATAGTCAGACTTGGTGTGCTGAGCTTGAACCTTAAGCATAAGGATAAGGTTAACAATAGCAGACTATTTAGTCGTTGTGGAGTACTATGGGCTCGTTTTATGCATGAAAGAATCACTATCTGATCATATTCAAGCCCAGAAATAACTCCAGATCGATGCAAGAACGGCCATCGGTGAGTAATCTGAAGTTAGGAGGAGTAAGAAGACACGGGAATGTACATCTAGAGTTGATAAAGCATGCAGCTCAGTAAATCACATCAATAGTCTGAGAGTCTCCTCTTCTTAGCTCTGAAGGCTTGCAGAGCTGAGGTGCAGATTCCTTGAACTCACAATGCTAATGGCTCAACCAAACATACTAGTCTCTTTGGTTGTATGAAAAACTTGTTCGGACCTCTGGGGCTCCGAAACAAAGTTATCCATTTGAGGGGCACCACTGAAATGTGGCAGCGGCAGGAAAGTACCGACTTTCGAGTTAACTGTGGCCCTTCACTACTAACGCTTGAGCTACCGATCCAGTAACTTGAATGGTAAGAACACCTTCTTGGATTAGCGCTGATACCAACACAGAATTAACTTTGAATCTTGAGCGTTATGATCTTTCGACGTTGAGTCCCGTTACGGCTTCGTACCCGCATTCCTGAGCTTAAAGCCACAGCTAACGGCTCAACTAATCCAGATCGGGCCAGACCAGTACCATCTATCATCATCTCATGTCATGCATACAATTAACCATACCCAACAAAGTTTTGGAAAAAAGCTTAAAGAGTGTGAACTGACAGATCGGTTAAAGACTACGATGGCATATACCGATAAGGTTAAAAGCAAGCATCAATTGCAGAGTTTCTGTTCCTTCTTTTAGGACTAGTAGAGAAGATCTACTGGCAACGGTACAGGCAACACGAGACTTTAAGAAAGTCCATCAGACTGATGCATTAGCGGATATATTTGTAGGTAGATTCCCGACCTGTCGGCATGCAATATACCTGGCTTATGCATTCACAACACCACTAGCATTGGAGAGTTGGAGGTACTTCTATACCGTAAGACGTTCGATAAAAACAATATTCAAATAAACGTTCATGCAATAGTGCTATCGTCGCGGATTAATGGATTAACTTGGTATTGCTGGATAGTGAACTTGGTGTGTGTTGAAGGGCATGGGTGGAGGTCGCAAGGTCGTTTCTCACCAACAGTGTTGGTTGCACAGTAAAATTTGTTGAGGTTACCAACTGTAGCATAAACAGAAGTGCATATTATGCTTGTCATACATCTTTCGGCTTGCAGCTACTACACCATCAGTTATGCATTACGAGGTGGGTAAGACGTATGGCGTTTGAGTTCCTGTGTAAGGTGGAGATAGGCAGAGTTCAGTTTAGCGCAAGCAACCACCTTACTGAACATGTCTTGTATGA
The DNA here is from genome assembly GCA_019054645.1 of Fusarium sporotrichioides. Classification (NCBI taxonomy): domain Eukaryota; kingdom Fungi; phylum Ascomycota; class Sordariomycetes; order Hypocreales; family Nectriaceae; genus Fusarium; species Fusarium sporotrichioides. Next base: position 4,001,188 of record JAHKNS010000002.1, on the reverse strand, counting down.
TCATGATACACTCAGATAACATGTCGACCTCATGGTTACTTACAAGATGATTGAGATTCGAAAAGAACATAAAAGGCAGCAGTATTCGTTTCTCCATTACCTTTCTCTCACTCACTATCCATCTCTCACTTTCCCAGTCATTCACCTTCTTTCTTCACTCTTTCCAAAGACACCGCCTACATCCTTTCAAGACCTTGCCTCGCAAACGGCTTGGTTGTATATCCACAAAGATGAAGCTATCCACCTTCACACTCTTGGCTCTGACTACGGGTGCTATAAGTGCCCCAGTGGTCGAACGAGGGGAATATGTCGAATACCGCTATTATGAAAGAAAGAATGGCGGCGACTGGGTGCTGATCCCATATGATCCCCGATGCCCTCCGGAGAAACCCGTACATCCCAAGCCTGTGGTAACTTACCATGAGCCCAAGCCGTACCACCCCGAGCCAAAGCCAAAGCCGCACTACTACAAACCTGAGCCTAAGCCTTACCATCCCAAGCCCTATTATCCCGAGCCGGAACACAAGCCTAAGCCGAAGCCAAAGCCTCACTACCCTCCTCCGGAACACAAGCCTGTGCCAAAGCCAAAGCCTCACTACCCTCCTCCGGAACACAAGCCTAAGCCGAAGCCAAAGCCTCACTACCCTCCTCCGGAACACAAGCCTGTGCCAAAGCCAAAGCCTCACTACCCTCCTCCGGAACACAAGCCTGAGCCGAAGCCAAAGCCTCACTACCCTCCTCCGGAACACAAGCCTGCGGCTAAGCCTTACCCACCTCCCAAATAGCTTTAGCTATTTCATTCAACCACAGGACGCATCAAATTTGGATCCACCAAGGACCTGTCTTTCCTTTACTTGATGTCAAGGATCACTGTGACGGGCTCTCAGTCTGGGACAGAAGAACCAACACACTTGCTTGCAAGTACATTATTTACACATTCACTTAATACCGTATCTCAGTCACTTTGACACTCTCTTCAATCTCAACAAGAGATGCAACTATCACCTAACAAATGTATCAGTTGGACTTGGTAAAACAATCATTCACTATTTAGATTCATTTCTTACACTCTCCTTCAACATTTCTTGTTTATCTCTAGTTGTCCTTAGTCTAAATCTAATTAAAACAAGCACTTGCACTACCAAGTGTAATTACTACGATACGTTTCAGCAGCAGTGACCTTGGATTCTGCAACAATTAATACATCCATTGAAGCTTGGTACTCAACCGACATGGTAGCCATTATCCTAGATGTATCTCAGAGTCCCAGGCGGTTTGGCATAGCTATTGCATAGATGAGTAGATGTGCAGCTTAAGCTTCATATCTGAGTGGGGAACTACGGAATAATAGCTAGGCTTCGTTACAAGTTGTATAACACGTAGAACTCGCAAGTATGCTCATCCTCTTACCATGCTTAGTTGTTCAGATGTGATTTCAGGTAGGAGTTCTAGAGTTGTAGTTGTTATCATTCACGGAAACTGACGAACATGCTGTTGCCCACATGTCAGCTTCAATAGCATGACCAGTGGGAAATCAACACTACGCTGACCCACTAATTACTAACTTCCTGGGTTTCCAAAGGTTAACATGCGGACCCGTTGCTTTGGACTAATGAGAGTGAAGAACTCTTAAACACGGTTTTCAGACCGAAATAATATTATGCACTTACGGATACCAACAACTTATTATCCCATGGATGCCAGCCTAGGGCAAGGATTCGAAACTGCCTCTTGAGCAGGTAACCAATTTAGTCAGCCCACACCAAGTTTTCTTTACCTGAACCCACCATTTCCTTTTTGCTGACTCTTACCCCTCATTGTTATATCTATTACCACTATCAAAATGAGCGCACATATTAATCCAATCGAGAAAGTAGCTGCGACAGAATTCTGCACTAACTGCAGGACTATCAATTTTACCGAGATCTTCAGCATTGATCCATCAAGTATAGTATCGGATTTTAACAGTCCTGGTCGCAAGGTTGCAGATCTTGTTGGGAACCTCCGAAAAGTGTCTAAATCGTCGTCTTCATGCCCTCTATGTCACTTATATGCTACAGTTGTTGGGGGATACCAATCGAGCAGGAGCGCAGATACTGGCTCCAAAGCTGATGAATGCTCATACTCATTGATAGTGCGGTCTACAGCCAAGTTGCACAAGAACGACAATGCCTTTACAGGCGAAAAAAGGACCGCTGATCCGGATACCCTTCCGCGGCTCATATTGCAAATCTTTCGAGAGCCTTTCGAACCTTTCATGGCTTTTGTAACAGACATGTTTCTTTTTGATCAGAACTCTTTGCTCGATGGTCATAATGAAGCAAAAGGCGGTAGCTGTGGTTATGTCAATACCAATGTCTTACGATCCTTTGTTGACTACTGCTGCAAAAACCACATTAATTCGCCCATATGTGGTGACAGTAATCAAATACAGGGGCCTGAATTGCCATCGTTTAAAGTTATAGATGTTGAGTCACTTAGTATCGTCTACGCTGGTCCAGACCCAGTATACACGGCTCTAAGTTATAGATGGGGGGAGCAGGCTTACGATCCATCATGTCAGCCATTTGATGAAAACGGAAATTTGAAGGACGCAAGTGCACTGCCTTTGGTGATCTCGGATGCTCTCAAAGTTACTAGAGATATGGGGTTCAGATACTGTTGGGTCGACCGGTATTGCATTCCTCAGAATGACCCTTCAGCTATGGAAATTCAGTTCGGCCACATGGACCAGATATACCGCCATGCAACCGTTACAATCATCTCAGACTCCTATTCTCCATTTTTGCCAGGAGTAACACAGAAGTTAGAGACGACCGCATTACCTGTGCGTGTTGGGGAATGCAATATCGCAGCGGCGGCTCTAAAGTTTGATGGCATGCAACGCAGAATACGCTGGTCACCCTGGGCAGAGAGGGCATGGACGTACCAGGAAGGGTTGTTCTCTTGCCGGCGCCTTTTCTTCACAGATAAGGGAGTCTACTACGAGTGTGGCCGTATGGCGTCAGGAGAGGCAGGATTCGCCGCCCCCCAGCCACGATGGAACCTAAGAGAGGAGGACAGGGCTCCATGGCTGTCACCTGCAACATCTCCCAAAAGAGAGCAAGCATTGCTTGACTGTCTCAAAACATATAGCAAGCGACATCTGACTTTTGCTAAAGACAAACTTGCTGCCGCGCTGGGAATCTTCCACGCCTTTGAAGCTCCTGAGCAGCTGATGCGCCATTATCTCGGTACTCCTGTTCTGAGACTGACGTCAGTCGAAACAGGTTCTGTTGATGACCTGGTCACCGGCTTTATGAAGGGCATGCTTTTCCGTCAAGGGTCAGCTCGCTACTATGGTCTCCCTTCTTGGTCCTGGGTAGGCTGGACCGGCGAGATATCTTTTTTCACTATGAACCTAAAGAACCTACCGTCGACGCAGACAAGTTCCACACAAATGGCCCCTCGTATAACATCGGAATTGATGGATGGTACGCTGTTGACGTGGGATTCGCTTGTTAATATACAGCGGCTCCATGCAACTCCGATATCTGCCATTTCTAGATACATTCATCTTGATGCTTGCACCATTCAGGTACATATACCGTGGGCTGGATTTCGGGAAGCTCATCCGGTGAATAACCCTGTCGAGTCCTACATAATCAATTTCGCCAGCAAAGAAATGGAAGATGCCGAAGACAATGAGCACCCTTTCTCAGAACTTCGTTACAACATTATGGACGTCCCGGGACGTGGCCAAATCTATGTTGAGATCGATATGAATCGATGGCCCTCTAGAAAGCTTTTGGATTCGGTTAATGGGCTTAGCACAGGAATTGTTATTCTATCAAGTCAGGCTCGTGATGAACTAGCTGTCATCCTTGTGGAACCCGTTGGCGATGTTAATGGCACGATGGAGCGTTTTGGGATTATTAAATTAGTCCCAGACACGGTGTTCTTCAGGCCGTTCACCAACTCGCAAAGGAGATGGACAGAGACAGAGAAAAATGAGGACAGTATCAACGATGAAGATGAAGATGAAGGTCTAGACAGTTTAAGCGATGAGAAGTGCAAGGAGCTAGGGATGCCGACCTGGGAGGAATTCATGGCACACTTTTGGGATTCAGGGCAAGCCAAGCGCCAAAATATTCGATTGGGGTAGTGTATTTCAATATTGCAGGGGCGTGACTTATCTTCAGGGTGGAGAGGACAATATTGCGGGCTTTAGAGTAGGTATTTCTGACCGGGTCACTCACTAATATTACAATGGTAACTTCTAAGATGTACCTTTGATGGTGATGCATCAGTAGCCACACTCTGTCATATTGCTCTTGCCATCGACGCCTGTAGGGCAACCAAAACCAGTACGCAGACATGTCTTGGCCCCAATCGTCGTAACATTACGGCTATAAACCATCTGTGATATCTAATTTGTTACGCACCCCATCAACTTCCGAATAGCATCCTTGCCGTTCTGCTGGAGAGCACGAGCGCCAATACCAGCCCAGACACCTGTTGGACGAGGCGGTGTTTCAATGACAACCCAAGACTCTCCTTGCCACTGCAGCCAAACACCTCTGATTTGGTCAAAGACATAAAGACTGCGACTTCCTGGATGCAACTGAGAAAACATTGTCGTTGCCCATACTGTTCCTCCAGGAGATTTAGCGTCGTCCCCGGCCTCTGAAACAAAAGTGACGGCGTAGCATGCTTCGCTCCAAGCCACTTGGTAGTAATTTCGGCGCAACAAGCGCGCAACAGTCGGTCGACGTGGTGGGCTTTTCCCGAGGGCTCTAGCCGCATTTTCGATTGCTGTATGGCTTATCTCGAGCTCTTCATCGCTGAGTCGAATAATCTGGTCGTCTGGAGCCTGGCTTGAGTGCCCAGGAAAGCTCCAATGTATGACTTGATGTCCCACAGATGCAGCACAATTGCTCCATTCCATGTCGGCGCCGTCAGCACCTCCAGACAGACAGACATTTGAGCTTGTTTTATTCTGAAGATAGTTCATTTCCGATTTTGGAAGAATGAAATTTCGTGTTTCCTGAGGAAGTCTGTTGACTCTACTAGTGAGCAAAGAATGAGTCATCTTCAAACCTTTGCTTACCGTACGAGTCAGCGAGATGGCCTTGGCACTAATCACGATTATTTCCACTACATATATACCGTGCTTCAGTATAATTGCTTTACTTCGAGTTGCGCAATTTCGAGAGCGAACGGATCGTTTGAGGTTTTTTAATATTTTCTTTTTTTGCTTAGCGCTTCCGTACAGTCTGAATCGCCCTTGGCGAGCTGTTTGATATGGAGCAAGGAATGTAGGAATTGAGGCTAACGGTCATCTTTCCTCTTCAGTAAGCCATCCAAGGTAGTGTTTCCACGACTCGATAAATCCAATAGCTGTACAACTGTGAGGATTGGGTACCCGGATCGTTGTAATACCAGGATATCTACTGCGGATGAAAAGCACCGTTTTTCTTGTCAATCAATCCACTACCCCAAGGATCCGTGTCGATAGGCACCAATGGTGTTTTGCATTTTGCCTCTAGTGCGACTTGAGCTTCGTCGCTTTCATATGGAACACAGTCCACACCAACGTCGTCATGCATCCCATCACAAATAACTACGGGCTCCCCACCGCATGGTGGTTTGACATCAAAGTTCCTGAGAGTAATGTTGGCGCAAACAGCATCTTCGGCAGCCGAACAAGAAAGACGAGCTACAGCGTTGCCATAAACACCAGACGTGTAACCTGTGAAGTTCTCGAAGTGTATGTTGGTGATTTGCATGCCCGATGGATGGGCGTTGCACTCTTCGGCTGATATGTTGAAATAGCAAGAATCGAGGAAAATGCCGTAATCCATACGCGCGACCCAGAAGTTCCTGGCTGAATGTCAATAGCTTAACTTGTCCAAACCTGATATATACTCACTTGAACGTTACGTTGTTAACAAACCCCGTGCCAGTTTCATTTCCGGCCCAGACCTTGATACGAGCACCAGAATACTGAGGGTGTTAGAACATATAGTGAGTGAACTAGGCAAACAACATACGTCTCCATTCATCATCCAAACGTTTTCGATATGCACATCGTGAACATTAGAAACTTCTCCCTTGTATTGTCCCAGGGATCCCATAGACTCTCAATGTTAGCTTGATCAGATCAAATCTCTTGCACGTGGTGCTCACCTGGCCGTGTGTACCGTTACAATACATCGTGTTGACATACAGATCAGAACTGTTGGGCTTTGGAGAAAAACAGTCATCGTCAATGTTGACCCATGTTCTCTCAATTCGTACCGTAGACGTGTTCATTGTGTTCATAAAGTCAGTGTTCTTGGGGATGATGCTGCCATTGTTTGACAAAGCAGTCGCTACGACATCGGTGTATGTAATGTTTTTGGAGCTCACAATAAAGTTGTTCCAGCATGGTGAGTCTTTGAGATGAATGCCTGAAACATCAAGGTTGGTTGTATTCTCTGCGTAGAACAGAATCGGACGGTAGTACTTGTTGTCAGGATTCAGGATGCTAGTTAAATAGTTAGTACAATGTCATCCGTCGGAGAAGTCGGTCAACTCACGAGCCTGTGCCAGCCTCAAACTCGTCCCACCAGCGTTGTCTGCTACAGTTAGTCACGAAACACCTGTCTTGGTCTGTGTGATATCGACTGACCCTTGGCCTTCGATGACGCCGCTGCCATATATCTTGATGTCTTGTCCTCCCCATTTCCAAAACATAATGGACTTTTGAAAAGGGTGATACCAAGCATTTTTCTGCCAATACTCAACGTCATCCGTGAACTAGGACAATTAGATTTCAAGACAGTCCGCGATCACACAGGAATAACTGACCCGTATCTCACCATCTAAGTGAATGTGAATATCATTGAGCCCAGTCAAATCAAGCGCCTTCCCAATAACGAATGTCTGACCTTGTGGCAAATACAAAGTGCTACCCCGGTCGGCCTGACGTACACCGCGCTCGAAGTCCTCGGAAACATCATCCTGGTGATCTATCGATGGGCGAATTTTGATTATCTTGCGATGCTCATGCTTGGGAGGCTTGTATGGATGTTTCTTTCTGAACCCCGAAATATCGCGAGGCATATCCTGCGGCAGAGATACAGCATCAATGGTGGCAATAGTCAACGCCCCAAGAAAACCTAAGATTAGAAGAAAACGCATTACGAACAGTTCAAAACGCGCGAACTAGTGTTGTGGTATTGGCACTGAACAAATTCAGGGTATCAAAACATGGGAGGTACACTCCGACGTCCGAAATGAGCTCGTCAATATTATATACTATTGCTTAACTAAGGACTCGGTCCATCATTGCGAGTCTACCGACAGAAACAAATACAAATGGATTTTGCAGCATAATCGGCCTGCGTCTGAGCCTTTGCTTCCTATAGTTTCACGCTGCCAAGGCGGAAAAGGTAGCTCGTCTACTGATGCAGGGAAAGCGGAATGTAGGTTATTGGTGGAACATCTTCTTGGTCGACGATCTCTCGATTAAATTTAGATTAGCTGCTTGCGAAGGGTCGGAAAACTAACGTTATATGGAAAGATCCTTTGTGAGGCTGGCCTTTTCCGCATAAAGTACTACATGTCTTGGAAAATTACGATGATTATCTTTTGTTTTGGTAGAGGTGGACCAAACATCACATCAGAATCAGTTTCCGGATAATCGCAGCGGCATTATTTGAAAACGGATTGAGAGACTTTGAGCAAACACAAGAGTCTGGACTCTCTCGCTCTTGCCTTATCCACACAAAAATTATGCACCACGTTGAGGATAAGTATGAAGGCGACGATTTTCTGTATTGTAATTTCTAATATTAGTAGTATATACTGTCTCTACATCATCCTAAAATTGCTTTAGTATCGGGTAAGCAACCGCCGCAGCGGGTAGTTCTAGAAGCTTGCTGTGATCACTTATCATTAACGGCTAAACGGCGGATGGCGTTAGACTGGAAATAAGCTTGTGGCCAGTATATACTCAACTTGATTGGTCAGCTTGAAGCCCTTGTCTGGATCATTCTCCACGATCTGTCCTGATTTGTAAAGTGGATTGCAAAGCAAAGCCTAGCAGAGCACACAAAGACGCCACAGTGGCTTAGTGGCTGGTCAAAGGTTTCCTGACAAATTATTAGCGTCTCACTCAGCTAGAGAGAAGCTCCACGAACCTTCTCGACACTTCGAGCAATGTCATGGCCCTTCGTTATGGTGAGTAACGGCTTGCGCATCAACGCGTTGCCTAAATGACAGCTGTGAAATATCTCTATAAGTAAACGAGTTTCGACGTCTTTAGGGAGTTTTTGTTCATCAGAATTCGACATCTTCACTACTCATTCAATTGCTACAAAGCACAACACAACACAAAGCCACAACTGCCTCCACTCAGCCAATCATCATCCCATTCACCTCTTTTTATAAACCACAACCACAACACATCAACAAAATGGCCTTCTTCCTTCCCCGTACTGTCTACCACACCCAGGCTCCTCTGAACCCACTCTACCATCTCCTCAGGGAACTTGACCAGTCCGTTCAACAGCCTCAGCAGCCTCAGCAGCCTCAGCAGCCTCAGCGAAGAAGCCAATGCCAGCCTCAACAGAAGAGCCGCGCTCAGGCAGACTGCCCAGCCTACCGGATCACTACCCGCCCATGGGAGCCCCGCTTTGAGGCCCACGAGACGGAGGACTCCTTTGTTCTCTACGGCGAGCTCCCTGGTCTGAACAAGAACAACGTCACTGTCGAGTTCCCTGAACCTCGCAAGCTTGTCGTTAGCGGCAAGGTCGAGCGATTCACAGAAGCCCCCAAGGCAGCTGGAACAACCACTGAGCAGACCGCTCCCGCCACAGTCATTGAGTCAGACAACGAAGACACCCAGAGCAGAAGCTCATACCAAGCCACTGTTGAAGACGATGTCGATGACGATGAGTTTGAGGTTTTGAGCCACACATCAAAAAAGTCAGAGACCGTCAGCCAGCCAGAGCCTGAAGCTCTCAGCCAAAAGGCTACAGAGAAGCAGCCTGAGCAGCCTGAGCAGCCTGAGGAGCCAAGACGCTCTGGCTTCACCAAGGAGTTCTCGCGCTACTTCACTTTCCCCACCTACGTCAACCACGAGGCAGTCACTGCCAGCATCAAGGATGGCCTCTTGACTATAATTGTTCCCAAGGCTACCCCCGAGCCTCGTCGCATTATTATCAACTAGAAGATCGGATATTAGTTTGGGTATTTCATGGGATATTGTTTGGATTAGATATGTTTGGGAGTTCTTTTTAGTCTGGTCTTTCTACTCAATTGAATAATTTCTTTTACCTCTTCGTGTCTTTACTTAATAATATCCTGTCGTGAAGGAGTGAAGAATTTTGTATCGCGATAATGTCCATTTGCAATTGTGACTCGTTAGCATCGTCTTTATGAAAGTGGTTACGCGGCATATACTTGAAATCTAGGCAGAGTTGAAAGAGTCAATTTTAGAATATGGGCCATTGTTACATCTGGATTTCCATAAAAACCTGCCGTTGAATATTTATATTTGAAATAGACGTAGTGTCAATGGTTATTTACAAGATGACACTTGGCTGTAGAGCTTGTACGGATTGAGCATGCACGCACAAGACCGATAAGGGCGTGAGTTAAACTGATTTCCGAATATATGTTGTATAACTAATGCTCTAAGACATCAATTACCTACAAAATTATGATTGAATCATCAACGTGCTTTGCAAAGGTAGCTCCCGGCTGCTGCTTCCAACAAATATGTTATAATCACCCCGCTGAAGCTGCCATTCCTGGGCAACAATATCCCAAACACTCAAGTCACGACGCGTGAGCTCGAACTTTACTTCCACAGTCTCTCCAGCCTTGATGCTTGGCTTCTTGAAGCCACGGAGTTGTCGCACGGGAACGTCATCCCCAGGAGTACCAACATACAGCTGCGCAACCTCCTTACCATCGACGTCACCAGTATTGCTGACCTTGGCTGAGACAACAGCAACAACGTCCCATAGATCTGCGCGTCCGCCTTCGGTAAGAGCTCCGGTCGGGTATTCAGAGGCTTGCGCCTCAGGACCAGAGACTTGGAGATCAGTATACTCAAAGGTCGTGTAACTCAAACCGAAACCAAACTCGTAGCGAGGCGTAATGTTCTTGGCGTCGAAGTGTCGGTAGTCGATGAAAACGCCTTCCGAGAAGTCAGATTGTGGGAAGTGCTGGAACTTGTTAGGCGCAAGAGTCAAGTCTGGCTTGAGAGTAACACCATAATCTGTCTCGTTGCGGGCGACAGTATACGGAAGACGACCGGATGGGTTCTCATCTCCGTAAAGCAAAGAAACAAGCGCATCTCCACTGTCCTGACCTGGGAGGTGTGCGTAGATAACAGCAGTGACATTGGGATGGCCAATGAAGCCATCCACTAGACGAGCACCGGCATTGTGAAGGACGACGATAGTGTTTGCGCATTTGTCGGCGACGTTGTTGATTAGACTGTCGGTATAATCATCGTAAACAGCAGGTCTGTCCCAACCTTCGCTCGCCCATGCATTTCCAGCAACTATGCAAGCTTCAGATGTAGGGTTGACAGAAGGATCCCAGCTTTCAAAATCCCAGTACAGCGCGGTGCCATCCTTTCTTGCCCGAGAAACAAACGCATCGAACGGTGAACTGATCAGACTCGCGGCAGCGGCGCCAGAACCTCCTCCAGAGATGATAGTGCCGTTGGGTGCAATGGCTGAATATGTGAGGTTCAGGTTTCCCAGAAAACCCCCATTTAACTCAGTGATGTTGGCAGATTGGGCACCGATGGCCCAGGGTGCAAACATGGCACCCTTGACTACTGGCTCTGGATTGTTCTTGTCAGGGGCCTTGTGCGAGTATCCAAACAGAGAGACAAGCTTCAGATTGGACTTCAGCGGCAGTGTTTTGTTGGTGTTTTTAACAAGAACATGGCCCTCTACCGCACCATCCCATAGCGTGGACTTGGAACTCGCGTTGCGAGCATCTACAATGGGGTGAGGTGCCGTGAGGTCCTTGGCTAGACCGTGACCGGGAGTGGGGAACTCTGGCTGATCCTGGTTGAGCTGATACCAAGTCGCGAGGATTCTGCAAAAACTTCGTAAGTAACGAGAAAAGATATTTGGGTTAGGTGTCAGTCATACCTGGTAGCCATACCGTCGACGTGTGATTCAGGAATGGTTCCGTTATTAACACCAAGAGTGAGGTTGGCACCCCACACGATGGAGCTGGGCATTGCGACATCAAGGCCGGCGAGAGCTGAGGCCATTCCGGAGTGCTGCGCACCCCAGTCCGAAACGACGAAACCTTGGAAACCCAACTCTCCCTTGAGGAGACCGTTGAGAAGCTTCGAGTTCTGACAAGCATAGGAGCCGTTGGCTCTATTGTAACTGCACATTACACTGGCAAGTCCTGCATGGACTGCATCAGCGAAAGGCCTGTCAAGATTGGTTAGCCGTGAATTCGTAATGAAGAGACAATAGATCTTACCACATGTACAACTCATGCAGCGTCTTGTCATCGACATTTGAGGATACAGCCTCTGCCCTGGTGGCAGCAGCGGCAAGTCTGTGTGTCTCTTGCTCTTGGGCAAGCCAGTGCTTTCCACATGCAACAACTCCTGCCTTCTGAATTCCAGTTACAGCTTCGTGTCCCAGTCTGCCAGCAAGATAAGGATCGTTTGAGAAACCTTCCCAGTTGCGACCACCTTCGACCACTCGGCCCAGAGGACCAAAGACTGGACCGAGGAGGATATTCACACCTTTGGTCTTGGCTTCAGAGCCCATGTGATAACTTCGGCTGTAAGTCAACTCGGGGTTCCAGCTTGCGCCGACATGGATACCTGCCGGGAATGCGCTAACATAGTCCGTGTTGCGAACACCGTTACCAGCATCTGCTAAACATAACCCTGGAAATCCCAAACGGGGTACTCCGGGAATGAAGCCAGAGCAGCCAGTGGTTGTCTGTCCTCCAGCAGTCAAATTGACCTTCTCTTCAAGAGTCAACTGAGACACCAATTCTTTAGCTTTGGAGACAGCTATGGACCAAGAACCAGTTTCCGCTTGCTCCGCTAAATGCTTGTTAATCAGGATTTTCAGCACTAGAGTATTTCAATACTGACGTGTAGGGTATACCGGTGGCGATTGACCGTAGAAGTAAGTATCATCGGTGATAACGTCGGGCTGGTGCTGAGCTAGGATACCATGGTTCAACACAGAAAGGGCCAAAAGGCTCGACACAGAAGTCAAAAACATTGTCAGATTCGGGGTATCTTGGAATCTCAGTGCCTAGGAACTACACTTCTCTTGAAGATTTACATCCTTTATACCTTATGGGCTACTCAATTGCTCTTGGTCATAACTACACCATCACTCAACCGTGTGTTCCCCGCTCATCGGCAAACTCTTCATCTAATCTAGTCACTTGATCAACTACCTCGGTGAACTCGACGAATAATAAGGTGATTCCGGTCATCTGGTTGATGTGTGCTGGGGTCTCCGATTTACGCAATGCTTTGCAATGGTAGCATAGCGTGACTGTAGAAGAAAAAGAGTCGTTGACAATCGGGCCTTTTTATCCCAATAACTGGGACTGCGGGGTTCTTCTGTCTCCTGACATTGGCTCCTCTGGGTTCCCCGACTTTTGCAGCCCTGGAACTCCAGGTTTAGCTTAAATTGACAGACCACATCCCCGGTCTTCTCCATCTTCGCCTTTCTAGTTTGGGGTATGGCTTGGCTGTATTTACCCCAGGTATTTCCGACAAACGGATGTAGAACCCCATGAAGTTAGCAATACAGTTGAAGAGTTTACCGTTCGTAATTGCCGATGACACTCAACTGTCACTAGGCCCGGAGACGACTTCGTTGGGGCGACATGACTTAGCCTGTTAGCCATGTTGGGTGCCTTTTTGACCATGCAACACTGATTTCTGACAACCACACTTGCTTTTTGAACTCCGATTCGATCCTGGTCATAAAGAAGCGGAGATATGGAGGAGGTAAAGGATTCCCGCTTGCGATACACATCGTTTTCTATGTACTTAACGATATGCTTCAAACTTCTACCGATTCAAATCTACTTCCATGGGTAACCAGTTGTCGTATTCTGATATCAAGATACGATATTGTGTTTCTTGAACCTGTTATTAAACTACATTGCTCACCTCCAGTTCATTGAGCACTAGTGGGTAGCTCAAAGAGTTCAAGCATTATCGACCCACGCCTTGCGGCAGAAAGAACTATGCAGTAGTTGCTGGCGAAACTTCGCCAAACTTCAGGTGTCATCGACACCGACACAATATCACGATGGAACTATCACCCAGTGGGCAACTTGTTGCTAGAAGACAGATGTTCTAATGTCATTGTAAGCTATGTCACAACCTGTTGTATACTTGTGATTGAACGGTGGATATGCAAGCAGTGCGCCTAGGCATGGACAAATGCCTTTCCTTACGTGCCAAACTCCAAACATTGGTCCTCTCTTATTTCTCATCTCCTTCAAGCTTTTTACATTCTGCGGGAACAGCGCTATCAGATACCTTCAGACTCAAGACGTGGTTGTCTCTTGTGCAGAAAGTCGGCAATTGCTATTTGTCAGTCGTCAGTGTCTTGTAGGTTAATATGACCGAACAGATCGTCACTTACGCATGAATTGCGTTTCCTCTGTAGCACTGTCAACCATAGTCTCAACGTCGCTCTTAGGGGTACTGTCTAGGTGTAGCCCTCGTAGCAAAACTCGGCGATCCTTGTTTTGATGTCGGTGCTGCAAGGGCAGCTAAGAGAGCCGTAGCAGGTATACTTCTCGACAAACTTAATGCATCGGCAAGTAACGAGGGGGGCACAGCAGCAGCATTATTGAGAGCTGGTCTTGCTTGCATGTGATCACAACGATTCTCCGGCTCACCAGAGTCATCCACTGAACGAAACCGATCACCCATATGCTCAATTCTTGAGATGCGCTCCTCTTGGGCCACATCTCCGTCAGGCGAGTGAGCGGGTCTTGGATAAGAACTCTTGCTGTTGTCGCAGGAGCTTGCGGTTTTTGGGCAGAAGACGCAGCGTGGCATCGCTCATGAGCCCTGACGCAATTACCACAAGGTTTGCAGTGATCACATTTTTGCTATAGAAAATAGGCGTCAGTGGACCGACCAACTAGTGATGAGAGCAAGAGCGTAACTTGCCTATCTTTCGTCGCTTGCATCGTAGACATGCCTGTGTCTTTTGACGCTTTAAAAACCGCGTATCCTGCTGGGAGTTGCTGAGGCCATTGCTCGCTGCGGTGAGGTCGAATACAAGCTGATTTGGAGATTATGAGGAGGAGGCAGATGGAGAAGGCAAAGAAGGACGAAGAGCTACACGTGAAGTGACCGTCTCGCTGGCGTCATCGCGCATCATTTCATCAAGACTCATGCAGTGTAGCAAGGCGCAAATTTGTGGGAGTCAAGTATTAAATTGCAGTAGTTAAGTATTGAGAGATTATGTTAGACCAATTCTACGGAAGCGACCAGTCGAAGTCACTGTTGTGGATATGATCAACACTCCCCAGACGCAATGTAAAGCACGCGAGCGAGTCGGCCCCTTTTTAAGTCTTGTTCGAGCTAGGTTGCGCTGTTATCATTCCTGTTGATAGATAACAAATCTCTTTTTTTTTTCGGCAGTTACATCTAACCTATATCATCAACCTCCAGAAAAGATATTAATACGTAAGAATTCCTAATGTTGTATATCGAGTTTTTCTTTACACTACAATGTTATCTTCGGCTCAGCAGTCATTAAATTAGTTTCGCAGTTCATATGTGTTGCGAACAAATGAGTCATCAGCTTTAATGCTGCTTTTGCAACTTACGGAGTAGCAAATCTAGCTTAAGTCGGAAAGATGGATTTGAGATTGGTTAAAAACGGGGTGCATCAGAGGCAATACAACGGCAGCTTTTTACTATAGGCATAACAGGGGTCTAACTGGTCAAAAGTCTCTAGTGCTTACCACTTACATGGACACAAAGAAAGAAATGGAGGGATGGGACGGAAAAGACGACTGTTGATTTGTCCATGCTCTATAGATACACGAAAACTACGTTGGCACAGATTTGGGTTGGGATCAATATTGACCACATCTACGGAGGAGACTGGCTAAATATGAGTTGCACTTCCTACCAGATCAAATAGGAGTCAGTTCCTGCTTCACACCCCCTACATGAACCCCGTTTCTAGTCATCATGGCAAATCCCTAAACAGTATCAAGTTTCTACATGTAAGAATATGGGTAGAAAGGAAGGCCTATACAGGGTCCTTTTGGAGTGGCATACCTCTTGCCAAGAACTAGGCTGACCAACAACTCGCTTCGGTAAATACTACGGCGAAAAGGCCTGGTAAGCATAAACATACTGAGCGAAACTTGGTATAACGGTCGTTAGAGTCTTTTGGAGTGTAGACCTTGAATCTGCACTATACAGACGACTATAATCTCAAGGCAGCCTGCTATGAATTGGCAGACCTCCCTGTCAGAGCGGGCTTATAATAGACCACTGTTCCCACCCATTGTCTCATAACACTTTCGTTCATCCAAAGGAAAGATAATTCTTGTTTACGAATTAGTAAACGTAGACTCTGTCGAGTACCTGGCGAACAGCGTTTCTCTCCTCTTCCATATAATCACCCTAGTCATCTATCAATTTCTCGTCGCCTGCCATGACTGCCCCGTCGTTTCAGACCACGCCAGAGGGGCAGGCCGGTTTTCTTCATTTCTTCCGTCAGCAACTTGGATATAAGCCTGAGGCCGTCACCAACGCCAACCTTGAGGGAAAGACGGCCATTGTGACTGGATCCAGTTCGGGTGTTGGCCTCGAAACTAGCCGTCAGCTTCTTGATCTTGGTCTCAGCAAGCTCTACCTAGCTGTTCGCAACGAGGATAAGGGCGCTGCAGCCGTCAGAGATCTGAGCCAAGGTCGAAATCCCCCTCTTCCTGAAGGCACTATCGAGATATGGAAGTTGGATCTTGACTTCTACGAGTCTATCGTGGCCTTCACTGAGAAGGCTAAGTCCTTACCACGGCTTGACATTGTTCTTCTGAACGCTGGACTATGTCCCGCCAAGCGTGTTTTGAACGAACAAACAAACCACGATGAGATCATCCAGGTCAACTATCTTTCAAACGCTCTGCTCGCTCTCCTTTTGCTACCTGCCATCAAGGCGACTCGCCCAAACCAGCCTGGTCCCGCTCGAATGACCTTCACAGCCTCAGAAGTGGCTGCCTGGTCCAAGTTCAAGTACGAAGATGGTATCTCAATTCTGGAAACATTAGACTCTCCTGAAAAGGGTTCCGACACCACTAGCCAAATGTTTACATCCAAACTACTTTGCCAATTCTTCTTGGTCGAACTTGCCAAGCGTGTACCCTCGTCTCTCGCCGTTATCAACAGTGCATCTCCCGGGTCAGTCCACGACTCTCAGTTCAATCGCGAGATTGATCAAACATTTTCGGGTGCCATGGTCAAGAGAGTCATGAAATATGTCGCTTATACATCGGCCAATGGTGCGCGCATGATGACAGATGCCATTGTTAACCACGATAATGGAACACATGGTCAGTTTTTGTCATTTCAGAAGCTCGTGCCGTAAGTATTTTTTCCCTGTGTCAACAATCTTTATTATTTTCCAATAAAGCTCTTATTGACTGCAACAGAATGGCACCAATCATCTACACGGAAACTGGAAAGAAGTGTGGTGAGCAGCTCTGGAAGGAAACAATGGAAGAATTGGCGTTCGCGAAACCTGAGGAGGTATTAAAATCTGCTTTAGGTTAGGTTCTATGTATAGACGTTCTATCTAAACTCTTTCAACTTTTGTATCACTCTAATAAACCCTGAGTATATCGGTATTGTATGAATGACATTGATAGCGTGTTGTGGCACTAATGCCTTTCTTACGAGTAGCACATATATAATTGCAAGTGCTTGGGAGAGTAGATGATAGACCGAGAAGACTTGGTGTCTGAATGATCGGAAGACGAGAATGCACCAGGCCCGCTATTTCCAAGTAGAAGAGATATGCTAAGTGAACAGGAGCATAGCCGTCTGGGCAGTGTTACGAGGCACGCTTCAAATCACAGTCTCATGTTAAGCCCAGTAAACGAAGATATCACTGTATTTACTGAGCTTGAATATCCATTCTACCGTAACCTTGCTCTAAACAATGATCTTTGCAGTTTGGCCGACCTGCACCATAATAGCCACTAGTTCCTCCTTTGTCAATACGGGGCTGATTGAGCAGATCCTTAGAACAACTCTACCTCGCACCTTTGTGGTCAGAAGCCCTGCAATGTTGTTCTCCAGTATATTCCTTGAGATAGCTGCATTCAAAGCGTCCAGCTCTTCTTCGGTCTTCCCCGCAGGAGCGTATCGGAATGTGACAATCGCCATGCTCGCTGGACTGATTACTTCCCAGTCCGGTAACTTTCTAACCTCAGCCTCAGCAATCTCGGCAAGATCGAAACCGTGATCAACCATCTTCCCAATCCGGTCTACACCCAAAACTCGTAGCGTGAACCAAAGCTTCATAGCGCGCGAGGGGCGAGTGAGTTCCATTCCGAGGTTCCAAAAGTCGGGAATTTCTTCATGCTCCAGTGCGTCGCGCAGATAATCGCCATCATTGGTGTAAACCTTTGCAAGATCAATCTTGTTCCTCACCAGAATCAAACTGCAGCTATATGTCTGGAAAAGCCACTTGTGCGCATCCCAAGAGATACTGTCTGCAAGCTCGAGCCCTCTAGTCACTGCACTTCTCGTCGCACCAAGGACAGCAGAGGCACCAAATGCCCCGTCAATGTGAAGCCATATCCTTTCGTCGTCCCGGACTTCAGCCAGGGCCTTCAATGGATCGATGCTGCCGGTGTTTGTCGTGCCACATGTACCAACGATGACGAATGGCTTGAGATTCGCAGCACGATCTGTTTGAATCTGTTTTCTTAGGGCAGATATATCCATTTGGAAAGAGGAGTTTGTGGGTATAAAGCGTATCTGACTGCGTTTGATACCAATGATGCGAAGGGCCTTGGTCACAGAGTGGTGTGTTTGATCAGAAAGATATGCGACTCCCAAACTTTCGGTGCCTTCTTCTAAGATATGCTCTCTTGCCAACACCATACCACTCATATTAGCCATAGAGCCACCTGACACGAAGATACCCCCAGCAGTGCCGGGAAGTCCAACCTTGGAGGCGAGCCACTGCAGTAATGACTGTTCAATGATAGCCACACCTGGACCTTGTAGAGCCGATCCAGCAAACGAATTGAAAGCGCTTGTTAGACAGTCTCCTATCCACGAAATGGGGGAGACAGGAGCTGGAATAAAGGCAAAAGTCCGAGGGTGATTCATCCGAAAGCGAAAGTCGGATATGGTGAAAGCATCCTCTATTGCGTCTCGAACTGGATGGGCAGTCCCTGGAGTACTGATCTCTCTCAGCCGGGTAATTTCTGCCGGGCCAGCTAATCGTAGTATAGGGCCTTCTCTAACATTTTGAGTTGTCTGTAGCAACCGGTCGAAGATAGCTTGAAAGGATGAGCTGATGGCGTCCAGCTCCTCGGCTTGGTCTGGGAAGATCGAAGAGTCCATTGCAGGCTTTTCTCAGTTTTTGAGGGTGATAAGTACCAGTTGACATGAGAATATTTATCAGTGGAATAAGCAAAACTAATGAAGGATTCCCAATGCTTATGTCATTAAACTTGAAAGTCATGCGACTGTAAAGGGCGTAAAATGGTCGATTCAAGAACAAGTTCCCCGCATTTTATGTCATTGACGCCGAGTTTATCATCAGCCTAATTGTCATGCAGCCGAATTCGGTATTATGCATATTCATATTTTCTAATTGCATCAAAGAAGACCATGTATCAAAGTAATTATTGCTTGATCAAGAGTAACTGTAGATATTCTGCTCAATAGCGTATACAACTCGAGACCATGGACTTTACTCCGAGCTATCATTTGCGATACTGTCAATCGAGGCGTTAAAAAGCTGCCACCATTGAGTGTTTGGTACCGAACGTATACGGGGATCAGGCATTACCAATATGGTGTTTAGCTTTCCTAACGCCGTCCATGCCCAAGTTTGGGCTACGTATAACGAGGTTAGCAAAATGCAATTATCAAGATAACGGCATCGCGGCAAAAGCACTTACGCCCAAATAGGTTGCTGACTCGCGAGTAGAAGGAAAAATCATCGAGGCTCAGCGCAGGACCCTCGCCTCGATCATCTTTACCGTAGGTCCCCTTAAGATGTGTGCCATCCATCAAACCGGCGGATGATAGCGGCGTATACATACCAGGTGACCTGGAAGCCAATATCAGTAACTGGCGCTGTTATCATAACCTGTCTCAGTGTACTCACGACGGGAGATGTCCAGATTTCATGGCTTCCATGGCGTGGGCAACACCGCCAAACGCAGCGGGGCCCTGAGTCCAGTCGACATGCTCACTTATGCTGCTCTTGACAGCAGCTTCAGTTGCCAAGCTGATGCTTCTTGTTACTTCCCAAACATCCTTGAACCATTGTTGACTGCCGATCGATATATCGTTTTTCTTCAGAAAGGGTCCAACTTCGAAGGGGGATACGAGGAATGTGGTTGCCATGACTGGTCCAACATCCGCCGCTCTCTTGAAGATTTGTTGGGTTGACTTTTGCAAAGAAGCATCGCCATATGCTAGTGACGTGTGCTTCAGTCGATTGCTTACGCAAATAGGTGACGCAACGGAGCATGGTAGACTCTGCGGGGGAAACGTCTTGAGTAGCGCGAAGGCTTGCAGTGCTGTTAACAGCGCTGTGACAGTTACTCCTCGGGCTTTACAGACATCAATAATCCTTTTTGTCAAGTCCTCCGAGTACACCTGTCTTCGCACAGCATATCTAGTATCCGGAAAGTCCTTCGTAGATCCTTCAGTGATAGGACACAGTGTGATGTTCGCAAGGTTAGCGCCGAGCAGCTGTTTCGCCTTTTCCTGAGCTTCTTGGTCCATTGGGGTATTTCCCAGCGGCTGGTGCAGGATGTCCAGGTAACATGGGTGTAGGGAAGAAGTAGAGGTAGACGTGTACGAAGGGAAAGGTAGGTTCCCAACCAACCCATCCGAGAGCTTACATAGAATATTGTCCAAGATTGCAGCACCGCTCCAGAAGTCGTTTAGTGCATGATTGCAGCGGATAGCCACTGCGAAAGTGCCGGGTTCGGATGATGATACAACAAGCGATATGTGTATTAAATGCGGCCCAAGCTCAAAGCTGATACGCTTTTCGGGGCTTGAGTAGAATTCGTCCGTCAATGACTTGAGCCCTTCTTTGGCTGAGTTGGTAGTATGAAGAATTGTCGTCCGCTGTGCGATCCTTTCAGCTAAATCATTGTCGGACTCGAGCGGAGTATAAATAAAGTCTCGAGACTTGGCAGGCACGGAGTCTTGTTGACCACGCTGAATTGTTGCTAACAAAGAAGGTTTCTGGAGGCAGACAAGGGCAATCGCTTTGTTGAACCACGTCTCAACGTTGTCTCTGGATTGAACCTTTGGTGTGTGAGACCGTGAGACCGTGAAAATGACAGCGCCCATCCATTCAGTCCAGCCCTCTAGTTCCAGCCACTGATCAAACATTCGCTCAGGTCCAATGAGTGGACGAGTCCATAACCCGTCGGCTCGCGACTCCCAAGGAGCAACACTGGAAACATTGGCCATGGTTGAAGATGAAGATGTTGTTTTAAAGGACAGAAGCGATTCGCAAGATGGGCTGACCAAGTTATAAGGCAAAACCCCGCATCAGTTGTTTCTTACGAACATCAGTGAAGGCCAAGTACTCTAGAAGGATTGTCGCTAGATAGAGCTAATTTCTCACGTTGACGTAAGCTCACTCAAATTTGAATAATATCTATCATTAATTCCCAGTTCGTTGAAGTTCAAGAGAAGAATTGGAACATTGTTGTTGTACAAGTAGGGAGACATCAACACTACCTGCCTCCAACAGGGACCGCGTGCGCTGTAGAAATCAAGTAATTAAATCTCGATTGCTCCAGCGGCCACTATTACAGGGGGGTTTGTAGCGTACTGCAGTAGATTGTTCACTACAATCCAGGCTCTGAGAGCATTCGCGATCTTGTCTCCATTGTTAGACAAAGAATTTTGCAGTTATGCTCTATTGATCGCTCGCCAAGATACGAAGAACAGACAAGAATCGCATCAAGTATGAGTTGATTGCGACTTGTAACAATTAAATGGAAAGGAACTGTTTCCGAACCACTGTTCCGAACCGAGCCCCGAGAAACAATTCCCCGCTTGGAAAGATCCCCAAATTCTAGCGAGAAAGAAAATTCCCACCGTAAAGAGAAACGTTCAGGATAGACTCAGCCAATACATCCTCCATCTGTAAGAAAATTAGGAAAACCTGCCAAGTCGGATTGTTCAAGAGACTGTGGTACATACTTATCCTTATAACGACGACTCAGAAATGCCGCGGAAGCGGGGTATGTCGATGTCGACGCCTAAAAGTCAAAGAAGCCAAGGGCATCAAGGCAAAGGAAAGACTGGAGACAATAGGCAATTCTTTTCGACATCCATAACTCTGACTATTGGAGTCCTGGCTGTAGGACTCCTGGCCCCTTTGATTTATAGACTCCTGAGCGAGACAACGACAAAGACGGCTGTAATCGACCTGACAAGACTACCAGAAACGGCTCAGGCAATTGACCAAAAAAGCTTCAATGTCCTGGAACGTGTTCCACCACCTAGCGAGGCCAATGCTACAACAGTAAGAGTTCTACAGCGGAGATATATCGAATCCTTACTGACTGGGAATCAGAGATTTCTGTGGCCGGGCGTCACACACGAATCCCTTTTAGAACGACCTTTCCATGTCTACGATGCCGAGTTTTTAGACGTTATCGGAAATAACCCGACATTAACGCTGCTTGCCACCTCAGACAAGGACCCTATCTTCCATGAAGCTGTAGTATGGTTCGTGAACCTTGCTCTGGGGAACAAACATAACAAGAAGGCCAAGCTGATTCTCAACGATATAGGAATCCGCCCACTGAAGAAGTATTCTTCGTGCAATCGGCCGGGTCTCCAGACGCAGGCACGGGCCTGGAGAAGTCTTCCATTATCCAGAAGATTTCCCTGTCAGAAGTTGAAGCTTTACGAAATGGCTCGCATACACAAAGTCAAGTTGCGATAACAGTGGTAGACTCTGAACCACAAGTCATCAATCCTAATGGTACAGAGTATGTTCTGTTTAAATGTAATAAAACTGACCGTAAGACAGGTGGAACAAACTACAAAGGCCAGATCATCTTTGCAGGCGAGGGCCAAGGAGAAAACGTCCCTTCAGCTCTTTATCTAATGAATCCAGAAAAGCCATATAATACCACAAGTAAGGGTCCTCCTTGTACAATAGAAACAAGGTTGTTGTGGCTAATATGAGTTATACAGTTCTTGTGAACAACTACTTCGGAAGGCAATTCAACTCTCTTAACGACGTGTCTGTCAACCCACGAAACCGACATATCTACTTCACCGATACAATGTATGGATATTGGCAGCACTTCCGTCCCGAGCCCGGGTTGAGAAATCAAGTTTATCGCCTTGATCCGGATACAGGGGCTTTGACTGTTGTTGCTGACGGCTTCGCTGCTCCAAATGGTAGGTTGGCGAATAGAGACCACATATGAATGAGTGTCAAGATTGACATAACATAAATTCCAGGTATAACATTTTCTCCTGATGGGAATTACGCGTACATCACCGATACAGGACTAAGCAATGGACTCTTTGGGGTGAATCCTACCAGCCCCGCGTCTATGTAAGAGATGAGCATGATAGAAGCCATGTAAACAACCTCTAACCATGTGCTTAGCTACCGCTTCGATGTTCAGAAGGACGGATCCTGGGATAATCGCAAGATCTTCGTATACGTGGGAGCACGTTTACCTGACGGTACGCCCCTCATCGCCCGACCATGTTCGGCTCTAACTTCTGTGTTGTTCCAGGTATCCATTGCGACTCAAAGGGTAATGTCTATGCAGGATGTGGTGATGGTGTCCACGTCTGGAATCCTTCAGGGAAGCTCATCGGGAGAATATACACAGGCATGAATGCAGCCAACTTTCAATTGGTAGGAAAAGGTCGGATGATCATAATGGGAAGGACAAAGCTGTTTTTTGCTACAGTTGCTGCGTCTGAGGCCCCAATGAGTTGACTGGGAGTGGAGGATCAGGGAGTAGGAATGTTACCTATGCTTTGTGGTACAATTGCCTTGCCTTTCTATGCAAGATACGATGCTGAGGACTTTAGACGGGTTTCCTATTTGGTCTCAATCTAGGCATCAGCATTAAGCTTGTACGAAGTATTAAGCTTCAATGTCGATCGATTGGTCATAGCGCAAGAGGTGCTGGCTAACTGAATGGTTAGTAGATTGGCTAGCTATCACCACATTAAGTTACTTTGTTGCCAAGAGTCAATATCCTGATTAATGCACCCACAACATGAATCGAGTGTGAATAAATCATCATAGACTTCCCCTTGAATGTAGGGCGGTAAAAGTACCGGTCCCGAAATTCTCATATTCATACCGTTGTGAGTGCCGATCCTTGACGAGATTCCACAGGGCTGTGCAGCTGATGCCGATCAGTCAAGTAGTTGGCCAAGTTTCGAGATGCTACACAAGAATCCTTCCGCCGATCGAAGGGCTCACAGTGACGTCTACAAATAAGCTCATCTATTGTTAAGCTTAATTGTCGAATCATAATAGTCACCGACACCTGCCGAGAGGTACATGGCAACAAACTCCTTGCTAAGACCCGATTAGGATGTTGCGAAAGGAGCCCCTGCATGGTCCTCTGGGATCATCGTGCCTGGGTGGAACTGAACAAGACACGAGTTGCCCAATCCATATGTATGAGGTAGTGTCGTCAGGTTGAATCTGGTAAGGCAGACCAGTCGGAAAATATTACTCAGCCGATATGTTGCTATTCCCGTTGATGCCGTTAAGGGCAGACTGACTATAGCAAGCAAAATGTATCAAGCAAAGGCTGGCGGTTTAAGTCGTTCTATTTTTCACGTCTTTAAACAGTGATTTTTCGCAAGACATGGAGTCTTGGCGGAAATGCGTGTTACTCGATGTAGCCTTACAATCATTCGATTGACCCACGTGCTCTGTGTTGCACGTCTTGTCGCGACGATCATCTTTGATCCTTCACCCCGAGTTAATATTCGGTCAATAGAATATTCACCCTCAACTGTAGGAGCTATGATGTAATTGACTCAGATGTTTCAAACAAACACGGCTGAAACAGAACTCTTTGAACGGCCACACTTGACTAGTGCAATGCATAGTGGAAGGATTCAGCCAAGCAAAAAGTACCGTTACCTCGATTTTGGTGTTTGTTTCCCGACCTAGTTAGATTAGTTGAGAATGGGAATATCCTCGTAAAGTTCCCGAATGTCTTGCAGTAACAGCCAATCAGGACAACTGAAGTATGATTACGATCATCGTCAGTGCAACTTAGTGGTGCCTACTCTGTATGGAAGCTGCCTTGAAGCTGATTGATCGGCAGTACGAGCACTAGTGGGGACCTGTTCATCGATAGTTGATCTACGAAGACCATAAACTGACTGTAGGTCTATTTGAGTATATATATCCTACGGTTCCTCTCATTAAACAAACATTTTCTCATCACCACCATCACTTCCTCCCATCACAACCTCATCCTACAAACTTCACCATGCAGAACAAGCTCTTTACAGCCGCAGCCCTTCTTGGTGCTATGGCATCAGTTCAGGCATCTCCCGTCACCAAGCAAGTCAAGCGAGATGTCCTCACTGCCCTTCCTCAGAGTGCGGATGACATCGAGCTTAAGTTCCAACCTTCTCTCGACTTTGACAGTGATGGCTGCTACCAGACTGCTGCCATTGACCCTGATGGCAACCTCAACCCCGGCCACGGTGCCACGGGTACCCCTCAGGGAGACTGCCGTGATCCTCCTCAGCTGGAGAACAGCAACACCTATTCCCGCAAGCGTTGCAACAACGGTATCTGCGCCATTATGTAAGTCTTCCTCTCTGTTCCCGATTAGAAGATTGAGTACTCATGGTCGAACTACAGGTATGAGACATACTATGAGAAGGACCAAAGCGCACTAGGCACCTTTGCCGGTGGTCACCGCCACGACTGGGAGAACATTGTCGTTTTCGCCAGGGACGACACCGTCCTTCGTGTTGCACCTTCATGCCATGGTGGTTACGGTGGCGCCAGCAATGAGTTCCCCATCGACGGAACAAGCCCTCTTCTCGTCTACCACAAGGATGGCGCCGGAACACACTGCTACCGTTTCGCCAATGATGATGACCGCAACAACCCCGAGAACCCTACTGGCTCATTCTTCAAGGCTCCTCTCGTTGGATGGGACAGCTGGCCCGATGTTGGTCTCCGAGACAAGATGCTTCAGAACTGGAGTGGTGGTGTTGGACCCAAGTTGGATGATGAATTTGGTGACTCATTGAAGGATGCTGCTGGTGACGGCGTTGAAGGCTTTGATCCTTACGTTGACGCCTAAGATCTTTTTGGTACAAGACTGATAATAGATAATATATGGAATTCAACAGTATTGAAACGATCATCTCCCTATGCCTGGAATGAGCTCTCTGACTGCGTGCAATAATTGCATACAATTGGTCTCGTAGTATAAATGGCTTATTGATAACTTTGCGCATTTACAAAAAAGCAGTCAGTGATGATATTCACCAAGCCATCAGGAACACCCACCTCCAGCTTTGCTCGATTAAAGCTTCATACAAGACAGAACAAGAAAAAAGCACCCAAGTACATTGACAAGGTTATGCATCTACCAGCCAGTTATGTGATACGGTATATCGAAACCCAGCATAAGCAAGGACTCGACGTCAGAATATTCAATCTTGTTCTAAACTGACGTACTGGGAAAGAAGTCATTTTCCCTTCCTTGAGCAGACATCTTTGCAAACGCTTGCAGCTGCTTTCCCCAATCATTTCGAACTCCGCCAAATACGAACGTCTCGGGCCCTGTCGCTTCTTGTGGTCTGTCCATGAAGACGAGATCTCGACTGACTCGAAGAGTTAAATATTTGTGGTCAATGAATTGCAGTATAAGTGAGAACTTTCCATCGGCGGTATCAAGCCTGTAATGCTGTAGACTCGACTGGTTAGGTGGGTAGAATGGAGCAAGTTCGGTCTCAACATCAGGGTTGAGCCATAAGATGCCCTCAAGGAGAATGTCATTCCCCGATCCTTGCGCTTGTCCTTCAACACGCTGAAACCTCAAGTATTTCTTGTGGCTACCAGAGGGAGTAGGGTCGTACAAGTGGTTAAAGTAGTCGACCGAGTAAAGTTCGAACGTGGTGTCTAGAGAACCCAGGACAGGCATTTTGTTTCCTTTAGGCATGGAAGACTCGAGGGTTTCGTAAGCCATTTGGACTTCTCTCACTTTCTCTATTTCATCTTCCCGATATTTTTCTTTTTGTTTCTGGATAAAGTCTTTTCGTCTCTGTAATTCTTGCTTGCGTTCCTCCCTCATCTCTCTCAATTGGTGAAAGGATGTAGCGTCAGGGCCATCGTAAGCACTGTTCTCATCTTGGCCCGACTCATCGAGGTCCGAGATATCCTCATCGAATGTCCATGGAAGAACCACTCCTCCACTCTTGAAATGAGGAGCCAGGCGATGGTACCATGCGGGTAAATAGTTATTGGAAGTCGGCATATTATTTTGTTTAGGTATTGATGATGGCAGACATGAATCGGAATGCGGGGGTTTCACAAGTTGCAAAGTTTAAATACGTTCTCGTTATTATTGAGTCAACCATTCGTCAATGGAGGCATCTGATAAAAGGTGCTTTGACTCAAGCCAAGCAATGGTAATAGTGACTAACAACAAGCAAAATTTGAGTATCAATGTCAGACAAAGATCCAGTCATAAATGCAAAAAGAATGGATCCCCGAAACCTGGATCGAACAAGTGACCTTTCGATGACATGCTTACAATTACAGTCGAACGCTCTTCCAGCTGAGCTATTCGGGGATAAGGTACTGAGTTAGATTTTGAGGTCACAATTTGGTATCACATCACTCAGCTTGGACGGAGACCGATCGTTCTTTCATGGTCGATCCATCCTACCTTTTTGCAATTGCACAACGATATCCTCTACTGACGTGATTTTGCTTCCTTACCAACTTAGCAACTCAATATCCGCTCTACATAGCATTTTCAGTTCAAATAGTAATGATATTTTTTACAAGTTGTGATATTAATTGTATCATTCAGTCTCTTTTGGGCACACCGAGACTCGGCTTCAAAACTGAACTCCAGCAATACTCTAGGTTAATCCTTCTGACTCACTACCCAGCATCTTAGCAAGTCGCTACCATTACTCTTAATGCGGCAACTCGGTGAATCTCTGCCGACCACGGCGCCGATAACTCCGATCGGCGCACCCCGCAGACTGGCTAGGCAATTATTAGTTATGGTAATCGACCATGCGATCAATTCATATTTTCATTTTCTCAATCTTGTT
Organism: Fusarium sporotrichioides; assembly: GCA_019054645.1. Lineage (NCBI taxonomy): Eukaryota > Fungi > Ascomycota > Sordariomycetes > Hypocreales > Nectriaceae > Fusarium > Fusarium sporotrichioides. The sequence goes on along the minus strand of JAHKNS010000002.1, from coordinate 3,973,623 downwards.
TTTTCTCTCTTCATCTTCAATCACATACTGTGATGGCGACTCAAAGAACTTCTGCCACCAAAACGGTTGGCTGGCTTTATCATGAGTCTGGCATCTCAGCTGTATACGGAGCTGGCAAAGATGCATGGCTTCTAATCCTCTCACGAACATGTCGCATGTTCGCTTTCAAAGCCGTTACGCTTACAATAGCCCAATTTTTCTCCGAACTGGGTTTCTCCGATTTTCGCATTGGACTGTTCATGAGCTTGACACTCCTAGGTGATGTCTTTCTCGGTTTGGTTGTTACTCTCATGGCCGATGGACTTGGCCGGCGAAGAGTTCTTGTTGCAGGCGGAGCCTTGATGGCCCTTTCAGGCTTGATATTCTCCTACTTTGAGAATTTCTGGATCCTTTTACTGGCTGCTATCGTCGGTGTCATCAGTGCTAGCGGCAGCGATTTCGGTCCTTTCCGAGCCATCGAAGAGTCCATGCTGTCTCACATAACAAGTCCAAATACTCGAGCGGATGTCTTGGCTTGGTACATTACTAGTTCCAGCCTCGGCGCGGCAGCAGGCACAGCATTGGCAGGGCGATTTGTCGAGAAGCTCGCGAACCGGGAGGGATGGAATCTTGTAGCAGCGTACCATGCCACTTTCTGGGTGTATGTATTAATGGGTGGATTGAACGTCATGTTCGCGTTGCTGGTGAGCAGTAAGACCGAGGCGGCCCATCATGAAGATGCTTCAGAAGCGTCAGATGAGCTAGCTGAAGGACTTCTCCGGGAGTCATCCGATGAGGACGAAGACTCAAGCGCGAGGACATCTATCGCGTCAAACCCCCAAAAGCCCACCAGTCGTTTTTCGGGCGTTTCCTCAGGTACCCGATCTGTCATGTATCGTTTGTGGTTCCTGCTTACTGTTGACTCTCTGGCCGATGGCATGGTATCAGAGTCTCTGACAACATATTTCTTGGATTCCAAATTTTCCTTGTCCAAGGCTAGACTAGGGGACATCTTTTCCACAGCGCAGGTCTTGGCCACGATTTCGACAGTCTTTGCGGGCCCTTTGGCTCGTCATCTTGGCCTCGTCAACACCATGGTCTTCACTCACCTGCCATCTTCGATTTCCGTCCTCTTCTTCCCCTTCCCGAGCGGTATTGTCATTACAGTTATACTCCTCTGGATCCGCATGGGTCTCAACAATATGGACCAAGCACCGAGAGCAGCTTTCATTGCCGCTGTGGTCAAGCCTGAAGAGCGCACTGCCGTGATGGGTATTACGTCGACACTCAGAACGTTGGCCATGGCTACTGGTCCATCGCTCACTGGAGGGCTTGCTGAGAGCGGGAAATTTTGGATTGCCTTTGTCGTAGGCGGTATACTGCGAATCATGTATGACGTGGGACTGTGGTTGATGTTCGTCAACATGAAACTGCATACTCATGAAGCTCCGCAAGATGAGATAGCGTCCAGAGAAGAGTCGACTGATGAAGAAGATGTAGAGATGTTGCGAGGATCCGTTGAGAGAAGGCAATCCGAAGATGATGACGTATGACTTGTTGGTAAGACGAAGGTATGGTTTCTTTCAGAGAACAGATATTAGGATAAGTTGGGGAAAAGCGACTTTCATTTCGTATAGATCCTAGGCCAGCATATTTGAGGCCTGTAACGGACATCTTCCTAGATAAATTGATTAAATTGACCGGTAAATAGAAACACGAAATAGCAATTGTTATACATTATCCTTGCGGTTAGGTATTTTTACTTTGAACCTGGATTCCAGTCTCAATCAAGAACCTTAACTTTGTTCACTTCGTCTGACGCGTGCAACGATAAATCATAGTTCTTGATGCCAACACAACGCCGACAGCTTCTAATTTGTCACATCATCGCCCTCCATATCGTGTCGAATGCCTCGAAGAATTTATCGCTTCCGTTGCGATGCCGATGCCGATATCGATGTCGTGGAAGGTCGTGAGTGGCATCATCATCCTCATGTGCCCATCAAGACGAACGGTTCTTGCTGACTTTTCGACATGGAGTCTTGGTCAGTTTCTGATATGTACAAGAGGTTACCGTCTGGCTGAAGTTCAATACTGTCGAGGGCGCCAACATAAGGCGCGTAATTCATGGCTAGGCCGGCTGCCCCGAACCACAGACTCTCAATTGAAGGCGTCGTGTAAGCCGATCAATTTTAGGCGGTAACCCTATAGCATGTAATCGATACCCTGCCAGTCTTGGCGTGTCTTCATAGAATACTGCAAAAGTTCTATGACGCTTGCTTCGAAGTGGCAGGTCGGTAGCATTGTTGAAGAAAGTAGATACCATGCTAAAGTTAAAGCGTCAATGAACCACGTGGAGTTTTCGCACGTGAGAAGAGCTGCAAATGTAATGAATGCTACCATGTAGACTAGGCTACATGCATTCCTTTGCAAATGAGGATCAAACTAAGCTTTTTCTAAACGCGTGGGTCTGTATTTTGCAAGTTAGATCTGTCGCCCACAACGGAAACTGGTCGCGTGTTGGCTTACTACATTGGGCTTCAACCTCCTCTGAACGGACAGACTTATCCTTAGTAAAGTCTCGCTAAGAAAAGAGTCGTACGAGCATCTACGTATGCATTACAGCTTAGATATTGTTGACGCTGTCAATTACGCGGCATTTGAGCAGAAATTAACGATCAGGCCAAGGTTATTGGGCACTATTGCGACCTTAGAGTTGGCGCTACGAGGCATTAGTCTCACGGGATGACGACTCGTTGGTGCTCGGGCCGTCTCAGGTAGAGCTCACCTGTTCTCAGCTTCCTCCCACATCTCGGATCCGGAACCGAAATCGATCGGATTATCCTCCAATAGCTCCAAGGACAAAGATGGATCGTGGTTGGAGCCCTGCTAAGTAAACAGATCGACCAGCTCAATCGCTATCGATCATTTGTCAGAAAAGGTCGTGGATTACAAGACTCGCTAGCAACGTCTCATCCAAGGCATTCAAAGTTCGAACATGCACCAACTGACCAAAGACACTCCCGCTTGTTCCGTATCCTGTTTTCTACCAAGCTAATAATTCGCTAACGTTAAATTGATCGCTGTAGACTCGGAGCAAAAAACAAAGAACAGGCGCCACAAAGTTGTCGTCGGCAGTTACTGTCGACCACGTATACGAAATTTGCTATCCATGTCGCAAATGCCCCAATTTAGCTTATTCCCCTTGCTTCAGGCCTAACTTGTCTGGGTATCGTGAAATATTGCTTTTATTCCAAACTTTCGAGAGATGACGCATCGATGCTTCTCTCGACACACTCTTAAATGATCCATTGGCCATGATGTCAAACAACAGAATGCCCAAAAGGATCATCGCGACTATCCATCCTTCAACGACTTTTGCTGTGGACACCACCAATTAAATCACAATGAGACGGCAGATCATCGCGATAGCTTCTATCGTAGCGCTTGTTCGCGGCGCTGATGTCGACAACTCCAAGCTCGACCCACTGCAGTTCGATAAAGATGGTAAATTTCAGATTGCCATCTTTTCTGACATGCATTTCGGACAATGTGAGTCTCGCTACCATTCGTTACTAAGGACATGCAATTGACACTCTATTATAGATGAATCTACAACAGGTCCCGAGCAGGATCGCAATTCAGTCGAGGTACTCAACAAAGTGCTTGACTACGACACACCAGATTTGGTAGTCCTCAATGGTGATCTCATCAATGGCGACTCGACATGGAAACACAATAGCACACACTATATCGACATGATTGTTGAGCCTATGGTCAACCGCAGTCTCACTTGGGCGTCTACATATGGTAACCATGATCACAACTACAACATCAATGGCGATGATATTCTTGTACGCGAGCACATGTGGCCAGGAGCACGCACTCAGAAAATGGTCAACGAGACGAAATCAGGCACCACGAATTATTACCTTCCTGTTTACCCCTCCAACTGCTCCGACACATCCGACTGCAGCCCCCAGCTTATTCTGTGGTTCTTCGATAGCCGCGGCGGAAACTATTATCAGGGCAGCTGGCAAGAGAACTGGGTCGATCAGAGTGTGGTAGACTGGTTCAACGAAACCAGTACCGAGCTAACCAGCAAACACAACAAAACCATCCCGTCACTTGCTTTTGTCCACGTACCCCCCAATGCTACCGTTGCGCTTCAGACAGAGCTTGGTATTCGAAAGAACTACCAGGTAGGCATCAACGATGACCCTCCAGTCCCTCAGCAGGGATACGGATGGTGCGCGGATGGCACACCAACCTACGACTGCCCATACGGTGGCCAAGACGTTCCTTTCATGGAAGCCCTAGTCACTATTCCCGGAATTATCGGGTTGTTCTATGGTCACGACCACGGAAACACCTGGTGCTACCGCTGGGACACAAAGCTCGATGGAATGGATATCGAAGGTAACGGCATCCATCTCTGTTACGGACAGCACTCTGGCTATGGTGGATACGGCGATTGGATCCGCGGCGCGCGAGAAATTGTCGTGACAGAGGACATGTTGGAGAAGAACGAGGTGGAGACATACATTCGACTTGAATCTGGTGACGCAGTAGGCAAGGTCATGCTCAACTCGACCTATAACAAGGATTACTATCCCGCTACACCGAATACATTGACCTACATGTCAGAGGAAGAGAGCAGTGGTGCGTTCAGTCTTTCTGGAAGCTCGGAGTTTTTTGTGGTGGCAGTGGGAGGATCGCTGGCAGCGATCGCCTGGTTGATGGTTTGAGAATGTTCTTTCTACGATTCATGATGATCTGAGATACCCATACTCTAGTTTTATTTGTACTTATACCACTTCACTGATATGATAGCATTGTTACAATACCCTCATCTTACTTACTCATCTGGTTCTCAAGTCTAGTTGGGGGGGGTTGAATCACATTTATAGCATTATCCTCTATCCGTGTGCCTATCCGTCGTCTGGGCTTGAAAGTCTATTCTTTCACAGCCTAATTTGTTGATATTTGTTCAATGATACGCCCGTCGAATCTACTGTCCATCATATGCCACACACCGAAAGGTGGTATTCTATACAGCCAATCACATCCGAATCCAGTCGCCTACCAGATTAAAACGCGCCATCACTGCACAATTGGTAATCACATCATTGTACTGTCAGCATTTAAATACTCTGAGCGGATACAAAACCGGGTTCCCCTATGATTTACTTTCAACTTCCAACACCTACCATGTCTTCAAACCCAGCGAAAATCAAGGCAGTCTTCTTTGACTTTATGGGCACTTGCCTTGACTGGCACAGCAGTGTAGTGAATGCATTACCCACCGCTATTCCTAAATCCGAAGCCTCAGAGCTAGCTCTCGATTGGCGAAGGAAATACTTCATTGCCAATAGCGAGCGTCTAGCTCAGCAACTCGAACCCGAGGATATTGACGACACGCTACTTCGTGTCTTGGAGAATATTCTTGAGGACAACCCAGACTACAAGCCGCACTTCAGTCCAGAGATCAAGAAGCAGCTCATTAATGCCTGGCATTCACAACCAGCTTGGCCAGAGGTTCGACAAGCGATTGAGTCAATCCGCAATGATCTCGGCCTCGAGGTATTCGTGCACGCCAACGGGACTACACGTCTGCAGCTCGACCTCACCCGCTTTGCTGGGCTGAACTTCAACATGCTCTTCTCGAGCCAGTTACTGGGCACATACAAACCAGACCCCGAGGCGTACAACAAGGCTTTACGGCTTGTCAAACTACAGCCTGAGGAAGTCGTTCTGGTTGCAGCGCATGCATACGATTTGAGGGGGGCACAGAATGTAGGTATGAAGACGATTTATATCCATCGTTGGACCGATGATGTGGATGAGGAGATGGAAAACGTCAAAGGCGAGTTCGGGGCCTTCTTGGAAGGAATGGATGAACTTCCTGCTACGATTAGGAAATTGCAAGGATAAGAGTCGACCCTTCTCTGTACAGGTAGTTGGGCTCAGCGAAACGTTTCCTCTCTTAACTCTGATCTTGGGCTCAATACTATATAAGTCACTTTTTTGCGCGTAACATCCAGTAGACTCGCTAGGGACATCGGGAATTCCAACCCCAATTCAACCCAATTGATTTCAAGAATCAGATACTCGGAATACATATGAGCAGTACTGTCGAGCAATCGGCTACTTTTGGGATAGTCAAGGCCGACGATCAATGCCACTGTTGTCAGCGATCGGCTGTAAGACGGCGTAGCACTGCTCGCACAATCAACCTTTTGCGGTTTAGCGTCTGAGTTCAGTGACACTGACCTGAATGGCCTCCATCTCGAGCAATGGACCTAATTGGGTATAACCTCATGTCAGTTGCTGTAAGTGTTGATAGACAGTTATTCATTGGGGATTCTTCTCCCTCAGATAAAAGGCCAGTCGCCATCCTTTCTAGGTTTTATTCTTCGTCCTTCATTACCATTCGATACTCCCAAGAGTTTGATTCCACTTAAGAAACATGTATCCTGATCAGAAAGGCTTTCAGCAGCAACCATTAGCTGTACCAGAACTGCAGTATGAGAACAACTATTACCGCCAACAGCCTCCCCCGTCTTACCAAGAACACAATGTCATGTCCTACATCTCGCAACAGACCACAGCGTCCTCCCGGCCTATCGTTCTCCCTTCATCCTCAATTGGAGGTGGTTTAGAGGCTACGCCCCCTTTCATCAGAGCATACCCTCCTGTTCTTGCCTCGTACGGAATCTCTTCGTCTGAGTTCATGGCTATTGTTGACGCCGTCAATATTGCTCTTGCTGAGCCCGCGCCTCTCAAAGCCATGCAAATTGCCGGCGATGGCCTAGGTTTCGCCCCTGATCCTGTTTGCCAGGGAGTTTCCTTGGGCCTCGGTCTAGCTGCAGGTGCTGCCACAGCCGCGACAGCATACATCAGACCTAAGAAGGTTCTTGAACGGGTAAACCGTGACATCTTTGCTCCCAAAGGCTTGAAGATGGAAATTGCGAAAGATGAAGAAGTTATGCGACGACTTAAGGCCACACCCAAAAGCCTTGAGCCATTGCAAAGACTCCAGGAGATCAGTCATTGCGTTGAAGTCTTGTCTTTCGATGTTGAACCTCCGGTCAAACACAGTAACGTGATAGATCGTGTGAGTGCAAAGCAAGCCGCGATGAAGCAGGCCAAGAAAGAGGAGAAGAAACAGAAGAAGGCGGACAAGCAACATCATAAGCGCGAAAAGGCGGCTGAGAAATACAACTACCCGATCGAATCTATAGAAGAGCGATACGGCTCGGACACAGAGAGTCGGATTGAGAACGAGGCTAAGATTGTGGGATTAGAGGGTAAGATGGTGGAAATAAATGCCAAGGCGGATGAAAAGCTACAAGGTGCAAGCGACAAGAAGGTTCGTGAGATTGAGAAGCGGCGAAGGAAAGACCTGGAGGAACTGGAAAAGGACCGAGCGAGGTTATTGGAGAAGCATGAAAAAGCCATGGCCAAATCGCAGAAGAAGTCGGGGAAGAGAGAAGAGAAGGACGAGAAGAAGGTAGCAAAGCTGGAATGGCTCATGGTTCGAGTCCTCTAAGATTCCTTTCGTGTAAATTATTCTTTTTGCTTTCAACGGGTTACATGTATTTCACTTAGATTTCATAGACACAGTAAATCAGGAGCAATCGAGCCTTGACGGCCTCAGTTCTCGCCTTCGTCCAATCTCAAACCCATGCGTCCCAGCAATAACATCATTCATAACCTCTTCTGCCATTTTCTCCTCAGTACTTCCTGCCGGCAAGTTCATACTTGCGATCTGGAGAGGAAATATGAATAGCAGCGGCTCTGATCCTGTGGACCCTTCGCCGAGGCATGAGATTGCCAGCTGGCATATCTCAATCGCAATAGCCGTTCTAATTGCTTGTTGGTTCTCAAAAGCAACTGGTATCTCAGCTACCAGGGGAATTCTGAGACGCATGCAAAGGTCTGACATGCAAAGAATGATAGCTCTCTGTAGCGCAAGTAGTGCTTTGTCTTTGACAGTGTGCTCAACATCACCACTGTTTAGTACCGAACTTGACAGTGGACGGGGGTGATGGTAAAGTTGTCCCCAATCTTCAAGATCTGACAGGGTCATCTCGACACGGTGAAGCAGGCAGTCCGCAAAGTCGTGATCGAATTCGCCTCTTTCCACGAGGTCTATGTCATGAAGTTGGCCTGGAACACGGGTGAATATATCATGGAGAGAGTCACTCGACGTCTTTGGCACATCTGCTGGCCACGGGATGGTCTGCCAATCAGGCTGTGCAAGGTAGCAATGACAACGTTTCAGCAGTGCGCAGACAATCTTTTCAAGTCAGTTACGGTTTGATCAGACAGCGGGTGAGACCTACAATCTCGAAGCGACACTGACGTAAAAGCTCTCTGTCAAGAGGTGATCGATGCCTCAACGGACCTCTCAGCTTAACCTGCATGTAACTATGGTCAGTGGGAGCTCGAGCGTAAAGATGTCAAGGCTTTATACCAGCTGAGATATTCCCTCATAGTGTCTTAGCCAACCATTCTTCTCCGTAAAAGCAATAGTCTCAAACATACACAGGCAAAGCACGCTCACCAACGTATCCCACTCGAGGACAGCTGTTGAACTGGACAAATCTGTTTGCACTTTCTTCAAAGCCTTGACGTACTCTCTTGTTCCCAAGTCAAAGATGCGTTTGTCAGAGTTAGTTTTACCAAAGTACACCGCTGCCAGAGCTCGTATAGCAAGAGGACGCGTTGAAGTGGAAGAGGGGAGTGATTCGAGGTTGGTCATTAATGGTAAGACTCCATCGATTTTGGAGAGGAGATGAGCGTGAATTATGTCGTTTTCGTTGATGAGTGGCCGGAACGAACGACAAACTTGTTGCTGTTTATGAGCCAGCTGCAATTGTGGCTCCTCAGATTTCGCCTTGTTGTTAGGCTTGCCTGTAGGGAAACGTTTTGTCTCATCGACAAATTCCTCGTATGTGATATATCCCTCGCAATTCAAACCTGCCTTTTCGCATCGTTGGCAATGTGGCTTGCTATTATCTATGATAAAAAGCGTTAGTCGGAACATGTCCCGATATAGTAGGGTGCTTTTTGCATAAGTACCGCATTTGACACGCCTTCGCTTGCAGGTTATACAAGCTTTACTTCTTCCGCCGCGGTTAACCATGTTTGCGTCTCCAAATTTCGTAGACGCACGCTTCGTGGGAGGCGTGAGGTTGAGGATGCGGAGCAGAAGGATGAACTACTCCTCCGTACCCAATGTCAGATTACTCTGCGATTAGGCTATGGCGCCATGCCAAGTAGCTCCCTCACATTGCGCCACACTTGAGTCGTCATCATGTTCAATATCCTCGATACGAGAAAGGACCATGCAAAAGTGCCAATAATACCGACTACTACAGCTTTCTCTAGACGTTTTCGGCAAAACGTTTGATGGGAATGTGTCCTCTATCACGCTTATTAGCAACATCCATATCTAAGCGATGCTTATTATGGAGATGTGCCTAACAGCAAAGGATCCGAACCCCTACTCCATTGACTCATGGTGGGCGGTGTGATAACAAAAGATAGAATTGAGACGAACGATTGACTGTATCAGCACACAATATACCAAGATTACCCACCTTCTGTGCAACAAGTAGCAGGTGGTCTCGTTCGTGAGCAGTGTTAAGTCCTTGCTTGGCTTAGCAAACTGCTTAACTGTCTCTTATCTCTTATCCCTTATCTTCTATCCTTCAGCCCTATTACCTTTCTGAGTAAGCGGCCGCTCTGATATCCTCCCCTGTAGCTCTGTACGCTTTCACCAATCAACACCAGTTGCCAAGCTCATAATCCCAGCAAGTAATCACGTCTCTGGGACCCTCGGAATTGATCCTCTCCGCAAGAGAAGTGCTTTCGACTCCTTGCCAAGAATCATCTGGAAATTAATTCTTACCTTAGAGTGAAGCAAGGGTCCTCTCCATCGTTTCACAGCCACCTCAGGGGTCACATCAGCGATTGTAGTCGGAATCAGTCAATTCTCGAGATGGCTACCTGCCTCTCTGTCTAACATGCCCCAAACTCCATAATCCCAAGGTACCCTATCCAGTTGAGTATACACTTGATTTCTTCTCTTTGTATCTATGTAAACATGCTATCTATGCCTGTATGTAATACACTCCGTGCAAAATTAAAATGCCACTCTATTACCAATTACATTGTTCGTGTCTCGTCATGATGAATGCTGTTTGATGCTGTCCCTATACCCCGACGTTGCACCCTGGCAGAAATAGTGATCAATCACTAGCTCCTCCGCCTTGATGTCCAGCCAACCCGGAGCTGAGTCGCCGATGCCGAAGCTCAGCAGAATCTCGTCGTCAAGGAAGCCGTGGCTACGCTGCGCTGGCTGGTCACCGTGGTACACCATGCTTCCAGTCCAGATGTACTTGCTGTTGGTCTCGCCGTGATATGTGAGCTTCTTGCTGACGCTCATCATATGATAGGGCGCAACGGGCGAGTAGACAACAATTCGGTGGTCGTACCACGTGTTTGTGTATTGAGGGGGGTCGTAGCGCATCTGCACCATGCCCATAATGACCGTGTTGTTTGCCGCAGGCTCGCAGGCCCCGCGATTGCAAAGGGTCAAGCTCAGCATTGGTGTCGATTGGTGGACTCGCTTGTCGGTGAGCATAACGTCGTTCATGCAGGTCTGGGTGGCCGAGTGCCACGTCTTGCCCTCGTGATCGGGGGGGAAGGGCTCGTCGACAGCGGACTCGGCTTCGGCTTCCATGTTGTGAACAGGCTCGTCGGTAGAGTTAAAGCGATACAGCTGGCTGGGCTCGACCATGAACATCATCTCATCGTCGTCGTCGCTAAAAGGATTGTAGACAGGGGCCCAATTCTTCTCGCGTTGGTATCGAGCATCTGATTCTTCGCCCTCGGGGGGCTGGCGTCGGAGAAGAATAGGCTTGTCGAATTCGATGGCTGGGAGTTCTTTTGCGTGCTTGCCCATTTGCTTGACAAGCTCGGGGACAGCAGCACGGGCATCGACAATGTACATACCCTCGCAGAGGTTTTCGTCATTGACCTGGTGGGTAAAGATAAGCATGGGAGTGCCATTCTTCCTCCAGAAGAGCTTCATGTCCTCAGGACCAATGTATTTATCCATGTCGGGCTGTCGCTTGCAGTGGTGCTCGGGGCCTTGGGCTTCTGTGAAGTCCTCAACAAGCATCTTATGCCAATCGTTGTCCGCAGTGAGCTCGGGCCGGCCGAACGCATCCCAGGTGAGGCTAACAAAAGTGGCGACTTGCTGGGCGCGTCTGTACTTTTTGCCCTTGATATCTTGGTCGACGTGGGGAGCGCGAGCAATGACGAGGAAGTCGTGCTTACTACCCTTTGGCAGTTCAAGAAGGGTCGGATTCATAATCTTTTGACCTGTCTTCTTGACGTTGATGGTGTTGTAGAACCCCAAGTTATTACGTCGGCTGGTGAGGAGGCGGTAATCGTTGGTTCGCGAGAGTAGAGGATCGAAGCCGGTGTTTTTGGGACCGAAGAGACTATCGCTCATGGTGAAGATGACGATCATGCCGACCATCATGGCGGTGATCATTACATAGAGCATGATGCGCCTCGGGTGAGGATGGGGGATTCGGACTTGAGACAAGCGCACACTCAGGTTGCGCATGCTGTTGGGCAGACGCATGTTGGAGATGCGCATCTTGACGTCGATTGACCGCTTCGGCGGGGCAAGATTTGCGACGTCGCGGTTGAGGTAGAGGAGGCTCGGGGACCTCACCTCACATGGGGGGAAAGAAAGAGGACGTGTCTCTGTTTCGCTGAGCCACGAGCTGGCTACTACTCGTCGGGATCGGCTTGGATTGGAGTGTCAGGCAGGCAGACAGTAACAGTGACAATGACAAGGAGTCGAGGGAACGAAAAATGCGGAGAACGACAATAAGACAAAGAAAGCCAACGGCAAAAGAGCGGATAGAAAGGATAAAACGAAGAATTGAAGAGATAGGAAGCGTTACAGTAGAGTTGGATACAAGTCCCCCTAATCACGATCCATTCATTAACTTTTTTTTTAAGGGGAGGGAGGGGGGTGGGGGGAACCTAAGGACCCATGCAGCTGCCATGGAGCCTGAATATCAGGCTCATACTCGCCAAATTGTTCTAGCCCAGGTCCCAGTCGCCAGTTCCCAGTTCAAATTGACTTCCATGGTCAATGCCCGCTCTTTTGCTGGTTAGCTGCGCCACACTTGACAAACCCCCCCCCCCCCACCAAGATCGCTATAACTGCAACCGGCAGTCAGAGACTCAGGGCTGCCATTTTAAATTTAGGTACCCTGGTTTAGCGAGCTAGGGAACAAAGCCACTGATCTCTAATATTTTGACCGAGATATAAACCTGATCAGCAAGATCAGCAACTTTTTTGTGAATCTGTTAGCCCTGCATTTGCACGTGGGTCTAGTGTTCAATCATGTCTGGTTTAATATTCCTGATTTCCATCTAAGTGCAAACACAGTACGGAGTCGGAGTATCTAACTTAGAGTCTAGACTAGACTGACCCTGCCAAGGTTTTGCAAAAAAAAAAAAAAAGGCCAGACGTGGCACAGCAGTACCAATAGTGGAGAAACTCCATGACAGTGCATGAAGTCACGTTCAACAACTTGTCTGACCAACTTTCTCTCCTCCATTCTAGAGTCGCAACGCCAAGTCTGCAATCGACAAGATAATTCAGTGGAGAACAGATTGTCAAGATGAACGTTGGCGATTTGCCAAGCGAATTCTATCCACCAAATCAGCCCTATAACGAACTCTATTCACAGAGCAACCATTGTTTCAATTGACGATTGTCTCTGTACACCCAGTGCATGCAATCATAGTTGCTTGAACGCATCAAGGAACTATTAATGCCATGCGTCAACCACACCTGTAATACCCGCAAGAACCATATTACCGCATCCAAACGTCAACCTGACGCGTAAGCCAACAAGCCTCAATAATTGATCCTACAGGATGTGGTCTCAACGTTAAACCGCATCGGACTCTGCTTTCGACGACAATTAATTACCCTACACCAATGACATGACATGACGACATGCAATAACCAACCACGAACTGGTGAATAGGTACACAGAAATCAACAGTAATATCGGCAACCACTGCAAGATAATATGCGGAAATAATACCCAATATTCTTGGTGCAAGTGGGATTCTTGGACTTCACAAAGTGCGACACGTAATCAACACATATTTCTGCGGTTGAGATCATGTCCAAGACTTTCGCTCAAGGTAAAAAGAAACTAACAGTGACAAAGCGTAAAGTTCCCAGCTAGTCTAGCCATGTTGGATTGGAGTCAGTTCGCGCTGACGGCGTATGAGGCTGGACATCTCGTTGGACATACTAGATATTCTTCTCCGCACCAATGCTGACTGTACGACATCAGCCTCCATCTCACATCTTGACCTTGAGAAAATAACCATCAACGTCCAGCATACTCATCATGTGCGAGGGAATGTTTGGCCTCGAGTATTGGTGTATCTCGGCACCGTTACGCAACGAACGAGTCATATTAGAAACAAGCTATGATTTGAGTTGCTGGCTAAAGCAGGGCGAATTTGGAAAGACCATCGGCGGCCTAAAGGGCTTCTGCATCCTCAACAGCTCGTTCGGCGCCTTTCGTCTACTCTATAGACCTCCTGCAGGCTTACAAAACCTCGCTTTGGTTCAGCTTGACCAAGCGCTGAAGAAGCGCAATCGTCTCGCTCTACCATCTCCAATAGAGAAACTACCGCCAGAGATGATGAACAGCATCTATCTGCACCTTCAGCCAACTGACTTCATCGCCCTTGGGCTTTGCTGTCAAAGCCTTTGGACCCGAGCGGTAAATACTCTTTACCACTCTCGCCGTTCATCATCCTGGGTGGATACACCGATTTTCGTCACGAGTAGTAGACAACTGTGCGCTCTTCGGCAGGCCAGCCACGACCATGAACCTGAACTTCAAGCCCCTGAAAAAAGAAACCGAGATGCGGTTCGTGAGACAATGGTTTTGCAGAAACCTCACCTGTTTGACGCGATGAAGCAGGCGAGGAATCAGAATTTGTTGCGCGACTATGCTTCGTTGACTTCCTCGGACTTTAATCCTCCGCACTTCCAAGAACTCGTCCGGCTCTTACCATTGAGTGGCATTTCGAAAAGCCTTCACCTGCTGATGAAGTCGTGCTTGTTCCCTGAAGAACTTGGTGACGAAGGTCAATGGTGCCTTCGCGATTTCACCACTAACGAATACATCCGAATGGAGCTTGTCCGAGATCATACCATTTCTGAGCCTTCTACTATCTCGCTAACCGGAAGCCACTGGATGACCCTAGATATCTTACTCATATGGCTCATTACATGGCAAGCAGGTAATGACAAAACATCAGAAGAAGTCCCTAGAGGGAACCCAAGAGACCAAACCAAGAAAATCTTTACCAACGGCTCCACCGTTACCGAATCCGATATTACTCAGATCCGTTCATATTTCACAGACATGTACTTTGGACGATGGGCAGGCCATTCTTTGGATGTCGTGCAACTGGTGCCGAGCAAGATGGAAAGTGGCTGGACTGATATCACGGATGAGATTCAGGACGTCTCCCAACGGTGGTTTGCTGGAATATGCCTTGAAGCATTTCTGCTCAAACAAACCAAATATATCGAGTACTGGGAGCGTTTTGCAAAAGATCAGATGAATAAATAGTAAGGATATTATAATCATTATGTGTTGCAACCATGGACATTCCTGCAACGTTTACTACGATTGTCACTGCGAGTAGGCAATGAGATTGCCATCTACACCGGAAATCTAGTTTTTGCTGCCTTGCCTTGTGAAGCGGGTCAGTAGAATCGTTATGATACCGTGAAAATGTGAAGCCTGGTGTCTGTTGACAATGACGCTAGGCCACAATATATATTCAATCGATGGTCCAGTTTTTAAGCCTACGAGTGTGAAACAAGACAGTGACACAATCAGTGGATCGCAAAAGGCTTGGATTCATCGAAAATCGACTTCAAAGTTGGTCTAACTAATGCATGGTAAAAGAGATTAAGTATGATGCAGAAGGGGCCGAGTCCCAATATGTGTTGGCCCCATTGTGAAACATATGACTCAACAACGGCTGGGTATTCGCCCAAGAACGAAGGCCAATGTTTGTCAATATTATGATATACGCGTCGCCTTGAATCGCGATGAGGTTGTATTTCTTGATTTTTTAGCCGCCAAGTCCACCCGCTCGGATAATGCGGCCTCGGCTGACGGCGTTGCCAAATGTCAATGTCTTTTGTATGGAGCCTCAAATCTCCGCACCCAATCAGAGGATTACACAGAGACAACCTGCAAGGAACAAAGACAGGCCAGGCAGGTTTAGTCGTGGATCTTATTTATGCTTGTGACGTCAAAGACACGGCAATCGACATGGAGACCTTTAACTACTATTGAGACCAATGATCTCATATACAGAAAACAGAAGAAAATAAACTAGATATAATACATCTGTCGGTAGTCAATTGAGTTTACTTTGGGATCATCGGAGCATCTGGACTTCTACTGCTGACTGCCTACTTACAATGCCTCGTCAAACCACACCTCTGAGCAAGGCTCTTGTGAGCCTGCTGCCTCTTGCAGCCCAGGCTTCTGCAGCTTCTCTCAACTCCGAGTACACTTTCAACCCTCTGCATCACCTCACCGGAATCGCACCTTACTTCGAGTCCCAAGATCCTCCTGCTTCTCCCGACGCGCCCCAGGGCTGCACAGCTGAGCGTGCCGCTTACTTGGTGCGACATGCTGCCATCTACGCCAACGATTTCGACTACGAGGAGTACATTGAGCCTTTCGTCGAGAAGCTTGAGAATAAGACTGGCATGGATTGGTCCAAGATCCCTTACCTAAACTTTCTTGCCGACTGGGAGGCCCCCATTTCCGATGCCGAAGTGTCTCTCTTAACTAACCTTGGTCGTCTCGAGGCTACCAAGTTGGGAGTTGATCTCGAGTTCCGATACCCTGAGTTCAAGCAGCCCAAGAAGGTGTGGACTTCCACTGCCGAGAGAACTGTCAAGTCCGCTCAGTCTTTCGTCCGTGGTCTTCAGGCCGACGACACATCTATCAAGGTCGAGCAGATCTACGAATCTGAGGAGTCTGGTGCCGACAGCTTGACCCCCTACAAGGCTTGCCCTGCTTACTCTGGCTCCACCGGTAGCGAGGAGTCTTCTGAGTACCAGGAGAAGTACGCTAAGCCCATCGTTGAGCGCTTCAATGCCCTTGCGTCCGACTTCAACTTCACCGTCAATGACATTTTCGGAATGCAGCAGCTCTGTGGTTACGAGACTGTTGTCCGTGGAAAATCTCCTTTCTGCAACCTGGAGCTCTTCACCCCCGATGACTGGCTAGGCTGGGAGTACGCCGAGGATGTCCGATACCACTATAACGCTGGCTATGGAAACGAGGTCTCTGGCTACGTCGGTATGCCCTGGCTCAACTCGACCGCCGATCTGCTTATGAGCGACGACTCGGACGAGGACCTCTACGTCAGCTTCACCCACCGTGAGCTACCTCCCATGGTTCTTGTTGCGATGGGTCTCTTCAACAACTCCGAGCCCGGTGGCAGCGAGTCCCAGATCAACGACACTATGCCCCTCACCAAGATCAACTACCGCCGCGCCTGGAAGAGCTCACACATCCTGCCATTCCTTAGCAACATTGCCATCGAGCGACTGAACTGCACCGGCAGCTATGGCTACGAAGACGGAGAGTACTACCGCGTTCTGGTCAACAGCGCGCCCCAGCCCCTTCCTTCTTGCGAAGATGGCCCTGGAACTAGCTGTACCCGAGAGAGCTTTGAGGAATACGTTCAGGCCCGTGTTGACAAGTTCACTGGCTTCACTGACAAGTGCGGTGTGGATTACGACAACTCTACCGACATTCTGTCTATTTACCACGAATAATGAGTTTCAAGATTAGATAAGCTTCACGTAATGAATATTTAATAAACTTTTGTATAAAATGATGCTTTTTTGAAGTGGACTCTGCAGAGTCAAGATTTGTTGAGTTGCTACGTTATGAGCATATCTCCCAGGTGATAGACCAAGGTCATGAAGATATAGACGACCACCCTAGATAACAACCCAGCAACCATACGACAATTGCCCCGAGGTTCCGTTTACATTCACCTTATGACTTTATCCAATATACGAAGCATACTGCATATGCGCTGAATTCTTCCTGGATATACAATTGTCCCCTATACACTATGAATACTTAGTTTTCTAAAAAAAAAGTTTAAGTTCATCAGTTTGCATTTGCAATATTTAAATCATAAAGGAACACCATAAATATATATAAGTAACATCTTGCCTCTTCATGTCTTCCCACATATCATCGGAATACTTGTTCACCGTGTTTTAGCTTTCTTTTCATCACAACCCTCTACGCCCTACCGAATCCGCAGCCATGTGTCTAGAAGCTTACCTCCAAGGATTCTTTTTAGGAAAGGACGAGCCCCCGGCTCAAACCTTCACCTTGTTTTCTCAACTACCGGCTGAGATCCGTTTGCTCATTTGGAACGCTGCTCTACTTCAACAACACGAAGATCTACACGCTGCATATAACATCTGGGCATCAGACTGGACGAGAACGAAGAACTACAGGCTCCCAAGGAAGTCACAAGCCCCAGTTAGCTTGCTCAAGGCTTGCTCTGAGTCCCGGAATGTTGCATTGGCAGCAGGCTCGTTTTTGGAACTGAAGGACAAACTTTGGTTCATCTTACCATGGAAGGTTTCCGAACCAATATGGGTTGACAACAGCATCAAGACTCTAATGATGCCCATTAATATCAGCGCCTTGTTCAAGATTTCTCGTTTTCCAAAAAGCATACAGTCTGTTGCGACGCTATCGGCCAGCAAAAAATGGATAGAGAGCGCTTTTCTATTCTTGGCGACAACAAAACGTTGCCACAACATTAAAACGATCTTAAATGGTCTTATGTGGATCCCACTTCGCTATAGTGAAGGAAACGACAGGAACACTCATCCCTGCGTGGATTCAGATACAGCCACGGTGTCGCTCGACGATCCGAATATGATAGGCTATTTGACCTCGGCATTCGAGCGCCACGCTGTTACGACACTGAAAGAACGGATACCTCCAGCATGCTACCGGAAAAGCGCCAGGAACTTCCTCGTCTTCAACAGGTTCCTGAAGAGAGATTTACTCAGTCGACAGCAGTGCCATATCCCCGATGGCTTCGAACTGGATGTCGCTATCATATTCGGAAGACCACACGCCTTCGCTTATGGTTGTCTCGAGGGCTGTGTACGAATTATGGATACGTTTGTGTGTCGTAGTGAGGACGACGAGGATTTGGAGCGATGGGATCACGGGACGCAATTTGGAGCAAACGGAAGCTTGTTTCGATACAATACTAACATTTATAGAAAAATGATTAGAGGTCTTATCGAACAATAAAAACAAACAAACAGGATCGACGCCATTACGTAGCGAAGACGAGCACTATCGAACGGTCAATACACTAAGAATTAATATCTGCCCGGCTGGTTTTGAAGTATCACTTGGTCTTAGAAGCCGCCTTCTGCTCTCCCAATTTGCGCTCCAGAACATCAACACCTCCCGATTTCTTGATAATACTGTCAAAAGTACCAGTTGGGAGAAGAGTAGCATATCGTGCCGTCCCTGCCGCGCCGCCTCTGGAGACCAGATATGGCACTTTGCGCTGACTGAGATCGGCAGCAACCTGTTTTGCCCACGTCGTGATATCTTGCTTGACGAGCCCTGGCATGTTGCCAGCCATTGTTGACTCAATTTCCTCTTTGGCGACGCTGTAAATAGAGTCTTTTGGAAGCTCTGCGTCAGGTGCGTTGACGAAGAATGTTGATTTGACAGCACCAGTCAACAGATTGATGACTCGAATGCCAAAAGGTTCAAGTTCGAGTCTCAAACTTTCCGTTATGCTGGACGCTGCTGCTTTGGATGCTGCATAACCGCCTTGAAATGGGGTAGCGACACCAAGTAGACCTGAACCAGATGTGTTGTTGATAAGCATACCGCCATGTGAAGATTCCATCAACAGCGGTAAGAAGATTCGAGTTACTCGGATGATCGAAAAAACGTTGAGTTCGAAAACTTCATGGATCTTGTCTATATCGACATCAAGAATGGGCATGCTGTATCCAGTACCGGCATTGTTGACCAGGGCATCAAGTGAGCCCCCAGTGAGCTTCCTGACCTCGTCTGTGGCCTTTGAAATGGACTCAGTGGAATTCACATCCATTTGTATGCATTCAATACCGGCATCTTGCAGAACCTTTAACTTTGAAAGGTCTCGGCCTGATCCGAGGACTCGCCAGCCATGTGGTTTCAATGCTAGTGCCAACGCAGAGCCAAGGCTTCCATCCGAGCAACCAGTTATCAGGATTGTTCTTGGCTGAGACATGTTTGACGAAGGTATTCTGGGTAGTTTGGGAAGAAGATAAAAGGCGCAGGACAAGAATCAATGTAGTGGTCTTTTTGGAACACGATCACAGGTGAAGTGGACGCAAGATCGGTCATATGAGACCATGGTCTTTTATATAATAACAGACAACCGATGCGGGCACTTGGGGTATTATCCCGGTCGGCTACCCACTTGTCCCTATCAGTGCTGATAAAGGCCTCAGGGAACAGCCCCTCGGGGGCAAATAAGACATTGCACGCTAGTAGGGCGAATTGGGGCGTCTGAAGTCCGGGGTTTTATCCCCCCAGCCGCCGAAATGTCGTCTTATGTGAGAATTACCCGAATAGACTAAGCGTCAAGACCCCTCTGTAGGTAAGCAATCATACAAGGCGTAATATCACTACGATTGGTAATAGTGCGTGCGTTAGGGCTGACTTCGTTGCTTCACAGATCCTTCAAAGGATTGCAGGTCTACAGGCCAACATGACGTCAGGTGACGAGGCATTTCGACGAGGCATGTGATAACTGGAACTATGTATATCTCATGCTTTGGCGACATGACCCATTAGGTTCGTAATTGCAGAATATAGGACTCCCCTGACCACGTTCCATAGAGCAATGAGCTGGTCTTTTGAGGGTCAAGATAGTTACTTGGTGGCAGAGTTGTGGAGCTCTTGAAATACGCCGATAGATAAGGCTTCTAAAAACTAATCTAATGTAATTACTCCCTTCCCATTGCGTGCTCAATCTCTCTAAGTGCAGCAAGAACCTTCTCATCATATTGCCTTCGCCCAACGATTTGCAGACTGATTGGCATGCCAGCAAACGTCTCGGGGTCGTACTGGTCGTACACAAACTTATCCTCATCATTCTTGGGAACATAGTTGACATCCTTGGGGTCTTTAGCGGGATCAACTGTTGTCACTGGGAAAACTGCTGCTGGGCTGCGGTACTGTCAGTAAGTCATTCGAGCCTCCCAGGTAATTGACTTACTAGTCCAGGAGGTTCCATTGAGCGGTATACCCCCAGTACCGTGACTGTTCATGGGGAGATGCTGCTCCGAAATAAGGCGGACACAAAATGACATCGACTTCTCTACCGTCGTCTTTGCTTGTGTAGGACCAGGCGCGGGCATATGCGGCGCGGTACTCGTCTCGCTTGGTGCAAAGCTGGAACGAGCGTTAGAGGATGTTGGTCCGAATTCACAAGATTACACTCACCTGCCACAACTCGTGCATGTTCAGGTTCTTCACGCTTGGCTGTTCTATAATGAACTTGGTCAGAGGAAGAACAGGCTCTCCAGCTGCTTCGAGAAGATCCAGTGCTTCTTTTCCTCCATCGGGCCAGTATAACGCTGACAGTATTTCCCAGCCCGTTCGATGATCTAGAGGCTCACAGTCCCAGTCTACGACTTGATGACCAGCTTTGCGACAAGCTTCCGCCACTTCTCTCAAAGCTCTGGTCATTGGCGGATGGGGCTGCACAACACCGTCCCACCATTGAATAGCAATCTTTAGAGGTCGGTCGAAGTTGTATGGTGTCCACTCCTTGACAGTGATGGAAGGATCGATGAGCCATGGTTTGGATGCCAGGGCTACCTTCATGAAAAGCTCAAGTGACTCGCGGTCGACAGTCATTGGACCTGCTGTTGAAGAAATTGTCTCTTTTCCGGCCATGATTGATCGTGCACCCATGGTCGAGATTCGCTTGAGAGTCGGTCTGTGATTGTATCAGTATACATCGACGCAAAATCCAAATAGAGCCGGGCGGAGCTCACTTAAAACCATAGATTCCATTATGGGCCGCTGGACAACGAACACTACCACCGATATCACCACCAACGCCCTATTCATGTCAGCAAAGAGACATGCTTGATAGGATAGCTGCTTACCATGATACTTCCTCGAAATCCAAGGAGGGCCCCTTCACCTCCACTGCTACCACCAGACGTCAAATCGCGGTTGTATGGGTTTACAGTTCGTCCATATATGGTGCTGGATGTCTCAAGATGCATGATCGTTTGAGGCTGTGTAGTTCGTACGTAAAAGACACAGCCTTCATCGTAAAAATTGTCGTAAAGAAGATTGGATCCATGAGCCTTGTTGATCCATGCTACAAAAGACGCATGGGTTGTCACATTTTCCCCAACCATGCCGTGATGTTCCTTGGCCGAAATTGGTAAACCAAAGAGCATACCTTTGGGCTCGGGTAGTGAATCGAGATATTTAGCGCGTTTGATAGCTTCATCCCACATCAGAGTGACCACGCAGTTGGTCTACCACCTCCAGCGTTAGAACCATGTCCCATCGTTGATAGAGATCACTTACCGCAACTTGAGCCAACGCAGCTCTCCGCAAAAACGCACGAGTGACTTCTTCAACCTTGATTTCTCTCTTACGAAGGAGGTCTAGAAGTTCAATGACAGAATACTTTTCGGTAATCTCTATCTCACGTGCGGTCAGGACTGCTTTGGGGAGGTTTTGCGAGTTGAGAGGAAGATCATCAGGGATGCCTTGCAGCTTAGGCTCGACCTTGGAAAGGCCAATATCACGCTGTTGAAGCGCTGCTGCTACTGTTTCTTTGTAGCTTGCCATCTTGTCTTAGTTGATCTATGACGATCTAATCAAGGATTAGCCTTCCGGGCCTAATATTGGAAAGTCAAGCTTGGGAGTTTGTGCTTACAATGAAATTTCTGTGAAGATGTCTAGTTGAAGTGCGAAAGTCGGAGGTCTTTATCACGCGGTCTCTCAAAGACCTGATAAGCGTCTCCAAAAGTCGTCCTGTCATGCGGGGTTACGGGTGTAAATCGCCCGCGGCTTATCTTTGTTGAAGCCGAGCCGACGATATCCAACCGCTAGACCCCGCAATCCAACGCCCTTTATTATGTCAAATGATACGGTGAACCAGTAGCCAAGACTCGTGACAATGACTGTCAGTAGTACATATGGCATTTTGCACGTTACACAGTTGGGAGCTGCAATGGGAATCACGGGGCTCGGGTTTAGAGTATTGCTACTGTATAAACGAGGCACTGTTTTCTTTAAGTAAGCCTTCTAACTCTTCTGCTCCGTTTAATTAAAAGTTTGATTGCCACTACAACATATAATGCAACATAAATTAGTCAATCTGGATCAACGGACCGGATTCACAGTATGTACAAAAACAGGTAGGTCCCACTACAACTCGTCCCTAACTTCATCCTTTAACTGATCCTCTTTAATAGCATCAACCGGACCAGCGAGAGAGTCCCCATATGCGTCATTCGGATTATCTCCAACACAATGATGGCACCAGAAAAGATTCTTTGGGTCGTGCGCCTTCTTCACAGCCAGCAACTGCCCGTACGTCTTCTCGCCCCAGTACCTTGTCGTCCAATTATGCATCACATAGGAGCTCTCGGAGAAATAGCTGTTTGGCCCAAGCTTATATATCGTTTCATTGGCCTGCTGCGTCGTCAGGGTGCGTGCATTCCACAGCATAAGCGCCGAGCGAAAGCCCGTCGAGATGGCTGTGTCTTTTGGCTGCAAGCTACCAAGATTGCCCGTAATTGACGTGTAGAGATAGTGGAAGCCGCAACGATAACCTGCTGGATCCGGTGACGTCCGGTCAGGAGTCTTTAGTGTCTTCACGCAGATGTCCAGCACGTCCATCATGGTCGAGGCGAACTTTGTCTCCATCATCTGTCGTGAGACAAGGACTGAGTTTTGAGAGCCAGTGGCCGCGTCGGAGGGCGGACTTGACGGTGGCAGCGGATTCGTGGCGTTGAGTGAAAACTTGTTGGCAGGCATAGAGAGAAGGTACTTATAAGCCGACTCATAGTTGTCTTCTTGTGCGGTGTCGTTCTTTAGGACGTCTTTGAGACCATCGCGAAACAGCTTGTAGTCCTTTTCTGTCTGTCCGCCAGCATAGAAATACTCAAAGTTAAAAGTCCAAGTGACCTTACAGAGATCACCATTCTTGTAGTTGGTGGTGTTGATGAAAAAGGCGGGCTGCGTGCTAACCTTGTGGTTAAGCTTCAACTGCCACGCGGTAAAGCGATCCCACATGTCGCGCAGCCACTCATAACCGAACTCCCGTGAGTCTGGGCAGAAATTACCCTGCTGGGAGATGAAGACACGGCTGAGGCCCCCATCAGGCACCTTATGAGCGCGAATTGTCATGGAGAGGATAACGCCCCAGACACCACCACCGCCACCGCGCATGGCCCAGAAGAGCTGCGGATTCTGGTGGCGACTGGCGATCTTCTTGTGAACAACAGGATTGTCGTGGGCGTCACTGCCAACCTGCAGGACTTCTATCTCCAGTAGGTTATCAACACCGAGACCCATGGACGGTGCAAAGGGCCCATGGCCACCACCGAGATGGAAACCAACCATGCCAACGGTAGAGCACCAGCCCGACGCGATAACGCGATCATACTTAGACGAGAAGCTGTGCATCTCAGCGAAGATAGAGCCAGCACCAAAGCGGAATGCGCCAGCAGGTGCGATACTAGGATCTTGGTCCCAGTAAGGCATAAATGCCTTATCCTTGAGCAATATTGTACGGATAAGTATGCCACCAGTTGGGCATGAGTTGCGGCTGTTGTACTCGTGGCCTGTGCCAGCGGTGGCTATACACAATCGATGCTGCGCGGCAAATGTAAGGGCAGCAGCGACATGGCGCTCGTTGAGCGGGAAGACGACGATAAAAGGGTTCCAATTACGGTACTCGTTCTGATGAAGTGCTGCTTTGCACATCTCTGATGCGCCATTCCATGCAATAACGTCTCCAGATGCGCTGAAGCAAGGGCGATGCATCTCGTTGATGTCCTCGTAGTAGTATAGTGCTTTCAGTCCCTCGCTACCTAGACCATAGAACGACTGGTTCTTGATAGAACCCATTGGTACTGGCGCTGGCTGTGGTTGTGGGTAGCTACTCCATTGAAGTCCAAGCCGTGGTACTGTAGGGTCTAGCGCCTGCTCCAAGTTGAGGATGGCCGTTTTCGTGGGCCAGCAGCTAGAGTCTTCAGGTGAGCACCAGATATGGCCGTTTTTGGCTGGCATCGAGGGCAGGGCAGCAGTAGGCTCTAATTCTGCGGAATCGGCCGGGTCGCAAGAGCCAGCACCGCACATGTTATTCTCAGGACTGCATGAATAGCGACAGGATGTGCTGCACGGGTTGCATCGGCCCATGGCCCATTGTACATGTTGCATGCTTTTCTTGTTTCCTGCCAGCTGGTTTGGTGCACCACAATCCAGTGTTGCGTAGGAGTATACAGGTTGGTATTGAAACTTGAAGTGACAGTTGGTAAAAGTACCGCTGGCGTCGGCGAGGAGCAGCCGGCTGGGATCTTCCTGGGAGTGCGAGACGGAGTAACGCTCAACGCCACGGCTGGGGTAGTTCGGCCATTCTAGTGATGCCTGGCCATCGGCAGTAAAGTTCCATCGTGCGAGGCCCTTTTCATAATGGTTAGACACCTGGAGGGAGCGCCATGAGCCCAGCAGCTTGGGTGGTGACCCAGCGATGCCTGGGTGGAAATGACTTATATAGATGGGCTTGGAGTTGGACTCAGCCCTGGTCTTGGACTCAGACGTCTTGCTGCCGTCCGCTGAGATGGTATCCGGAGAAAAAGAACAGCCTGCTTCTGACGCCTTGCAGCGGAACATGAGAAAGTTACCGCACCTAGGCGTATCCATAGCAGTGAAGAAGCTTCCCGGCGCCGGCGCCCCAGTGTGGTTACATGCCAGAAAGGCTGCTTCAAGCCCGCCAATGTCCGGCAGCCGCTGTACCAGACACTCCTCCAGGTGGGAATTATCGCTGCCGCATTGTAGTACCAGCTCCCCGGGTCCACGCCGCTCGTATTTGCACGTCTGGGGATATGGACTGTCTGTAGTAACAGTCATGGTGGTATCGGTGAAGGTCTGCGCGAACTCGAACTTGCCAGAACCCAGCTGCTCGGCTCCAAACGAGCGCCAGGTGCCCTTCCAGGGGGAGATGTTATCGCTGTTCACAAAGGCTGGCACAGCAAAGTCCAGTGGTCGGAAGCTTTCATTTCCATCGCCACTGTCACTCTCCATTGGTGGTGCATTCTTGGGGTCCAGCTCGACAGTGCTTTCCAGCCGTGCTGGCGGGCATCTGTCCCAGTCCTTACCGCACGCAAAGCATGTGTCGATACAATCGCCCGACATGCGCGGAACACTTGCCAAATCTGTCCCTTTCCAGCCCACTGTTGCCAAGTATGCGCACTGCACACAGCGAGTGGTAATAGTTGGCTCTATATCTTCCATCGGCTTTGGCGCTTTTAGCTGCTCTTGCAGAGCTGTGTTAACATTGAACTCGTTGGCTAACACAAACGCCGTGCGGAAGTATGCCTCCTGTGACAGCCTAAAAGCTTCGCCATCAGCACCAGGGATTACCGCGCAGGTACCATGCTTTACCCATTCAGACAGGATAAAGCACTGTACTGTGTTCTCGAACTTTGGATTTGTGGGCCAGAAGTATTTCAGCAAGTCGTCAAAGGTCTTAACAATCGTCTCATCGAACTCCTCGCCGTTAAGACATCCATAAGGCTGATTCTTGGCGCCTTTGCCGCCAATTGACCCAGGCCACAAGCCGTGTAGAGTAGTGTTAGCAGAGCCTTTGCTGAAGGTATTGACTTGAAGCGATAGCGTGTAGGCATCAACAGGCAACAGTCCGGATGGGTAGTCCCATGTGGTGCACAGCGGGAAAGGCGGCGGTTTCTGCTCCTTCCCACCGTTCTTGTCAGGCTTGGTACAGCCGAACTTCCATTTGAGGTTGCATGTTTTGGGATGGAAGTTGAGCGCGTTGATTCTTTGCACTAGTATTGGGTTGGAGGAACAGGCGTCTGACCTGCCGGAGCACGAAGCACTCACTAGGCAGACCAGGGCCAGAACCAGCGCAAGTTGGGCATGCCAAGTCATATCTGCTTGGAGGGCACACCAATATACAGTGATTGCTTAATATAACGTGCCGTTGTTGTGTTTGTTGTATTTGGGTAGTGTCTGTGGTAAGAACTCAAAGAAGACATGTTAAGTTTATATATATTCCGTACGTATCAATATACTCGCTTGATGTCTTGCACAATGGCAGCTTCTATCCGTTCGGCTACGGCGAGGACTTCCAAGGGCCTCTATCCCATCTTCCCACAGCTGTAACCTGCTAGGTAATGGTTCGCCAGCGGCTGAAGCTATGGATCGGTATATCAGCTCGCCACAGTTGATTTGGCGTTCCCATATAGTCAGCATTTCAGTCTAAATAGCAATAGTATGTGCCTCTAACGAGACTTTACAGTTAGCGTATCCACCAAAAAAAGCGTATGCAAAACCTTCAACTGCGACAATCTTTCCATCAGCCCACCATAGTGGGCTTGTCACACCCATTATGGCCGTGTTTCAATTCAGGTGCCGCGAGGATAACGGTCTGGGCTCTAGCCACCCATTCCTAGTGCAGTGCGGCTGAGGACGTTGGATTCCTTTGATAAGACAGGTACTAGCGGACCAGTAACCCAGTCAAACCCCTCATCATTCATTGAACTTGTACTGCAATTGGTTTATCATGGCCACTTTCTGATGTTTTAGTTCATCAGACAGTCTCCTAAGAAGCCAAAAGCCATGCAGGGTCTGCGGTACTTTCCAAGCCAATTAGCAAATTAGAGGCGAGCCTTGAGCTGTACTTATTTTCACAGTGTGCACTTCAACTGCGGGGATAGTCCCACAAGTCTTACCACTTCTTAGAAGTTATTAGTGAACTCTCTTCCTGATCTACTGCGGCCTATGGTGAGATAGTGCCGTGTATCCGACATAGGGCTTCAGTCAACCTTCCTCCCTGGCGCTTCAGCTCGCCATGAGTATCTGAACTAAGTTGAAACCAGTGATCAGCTGCTAAGACATCCCGACCACTCATGCAAATTAAAGATACGGCTCACGAACCAGTTCTAAATCAGATGCATCAACAGTGTTTGTCACATACCTTGCCTACTTGTCCACAAGCTGAAAGAAAGTAGAAAGTCGGCGACATCTCTAAATGCCTATTTGGCGAGAAGCACGATGATCGTCAACCTCAGCCCGCCAACATCTATGGATACTCTGTGCCCAGCGTGCAGACACCTAGCTACTCCTACATCTACCATGGCCCTTGACTAGATATTTTGCGACGCATGACACGATAGTGCTTGAGGTTTACAGTACTTGTTCCAGATCTTACCTTTACTTACTACACTCACCAGTTTGCCTTTCTCTTGCAATTGTTGACTCGGATCTGCTGAAATGTTGTCTATAGACAAAAGGGGACCTTTCAAAGACTTTCAAGATATCCAAGTCAGCGACCCATTTTTCATTTCTGCCGTACAGAGATACAGCAAGTTTCAGGAAATAGAACTCTCAGTCTTGAGTACCACTGTTACCAGCGTAGGTTGCTTGATTGTTCCCTGTAAACCAGAGGTAGAGCATGCTATCAAAGAACGAGTCTCTTGCTATATCAACCCGTTTGGCACAATTGATGAGAAATGTACCATTGGCTAGCCTCCTGTCCCGATGAACATGGGTAACGATTAATCTATCTATCCTCTCATCATCGCCTCGTATCTATCTCGTCTATAATCATCTTCGTCGTCGCTATCAGAATCTGACGACTCCAGAGACTCCTCTTGTCTCCCCAGCTCATTCAGAGCTATATCGTCTCCCCCCAACTTGGTGTAAGCCATCCTCTGCCTCCAAGATTTATACTTCCTGATTCCAAATATGACTGCAAGCACAAATGCTGACATCGTGACGGCCACTATGCCCAATGATCTCCATAACCTCCAACCTCTGATACAGCAGGGATACCACGCCATGAAGACCCCAACGCCCCATTCTTTCCAGCCCATCCTTCGCGGATGGTCTCGCACGAGGCCCTTGCGAACAAGATGCTTAAAGCGCGGACCATTTGGACCAGAGTTGAAGCGCTTGAGGCCAAAATGCGGAACTGTTTCCTGGCGGGGATCGGAATCCGGGTACTTGATATCTCCCCAGTGCCCAATGAAGTCAAACCACGAGGTCAAGTTCTGAGCAGGTTCCGTCGCTGTTGGCTGCAGAGGTGAGATAATCGGTGTAATGGTGAAGTTGTCGGGATTGAAGCGGTAGAAGTAGGCTGACAGGACTGGATCCCATATCTTGCCCTCATCACAGTAGTCAAACATCGCTGCATTGTGGAGTTGGTGCCTGTACGATGATGAGTATTGGCTGCATGCTGCATGCTAGTGTAAAAGGATGGCTTACCCTTTGGCTGGATAGTTGGCATGAGACCCAGCGGCGCTGTAAACCACAGGCTGTCTCTTGAGTTAGTGGACATTTTAAATATACGATAGCGGTTATGGATCACATACTCTGCCTTCAGTGATGTTGATACTTGAGTCGTCCCACTTGAAGCCAACACCATCGACATGTTGGCTATAGTATACACCGACAGGGGTACCGTTGTGGAACCTGACCATGTTGTGCTCCCTGGGGAGAAGCGTTAGTTTGATCTCTACCACTAATGCAGACTTTACTAACCAATCTCCAACATGGTTGCCAAAGTGCATCCCGGACGATAAGTTCTCACCTCCAACCAAGTGATTGATTGGCTCCAAGACTTGAGTGATATTTGGTCCCTCGTTGAATGAATAGAAATAAAAGTAGAAAGCGTCGACGTCAATGTCGCTCTTTTCCACCAAAATCACAGCGCAGGGCACAGAATTGTGAATTCGTCCCTGAGCATCGGGTGCCTCGCCCAAAATCCATGATGGATATGTCATGGGGTCCTCCTTGGAAGTGAGAGCAACTTTTTCACCACCATAGCCATTGAGATCCCCAAGATTCTCTAGCTCAAGTGAAGATGGGCCGCTGATTGGCTGTCCATCAAGTTTGGGGATCGTATTTGAGATATGAGCTGCGAGATCGCTCGGCATGAAGCGGTCTTGCGAGTGAAGCCATACTAAAGGCGCTGCGATATTTATTAATCTTGGTGAACACAGAATACGCAATGTAACTCACCATGGCTAGCAACATAGTCAGGGCATCGGTTTAGGCTCGAAGGTTCCGAGACAGTGGGAGTAAAGATGCTAGCAAGACTGAGTAGCAACAGCTGTTTCTGTGCAGTCAGGTGATTCAACGCGCCCCCGAACATCCCAATGCCGTCCTGTGAAACAGGATCTTTGATGTTTGTGACTTGTTGTCAAGAAGCAGACAGATCTAAACCCGATCCGATGAGAGTTACCAGGCCAAAGTGCTTATTCAGCATCGGGATCTTCGGCTGAGATGCGTCGCGTTGATTGGTGGTGCCGTATCAAGACATCCACTTGCAAGTCTTGGTGGACACTCATGGTCAGGAATGAAAACGGAGATAAGAACAGGTCTTGAGGGAGATTGCTTATGACGCGTAGACACACAAAGAAAAGGTTAACTAGGCAGTACCACAGGATAAGGGGGAAGAAGGTTTTAGCATGCTTCTACCTATTTTCGAAAGTTGATATCAATATATTCCGGGAACGTTGCAACCACAAAGATTAGGTACCCGATCCAAGCAGTTAATGCAATGGATAATTACTAGTTCATAAAAGTAATGCTCAAAATAGAAAATCAGGTTTTGAAAACAACTATTCTACGCCGAACATGATTCGTAATTATAGTTCGCTTCCAGTAATGAGATCCATCTCATTCAGCGGCACCGTCTTGGTTCTGAAAACCAACTTGTGACCAATGACCATGGCGAGGAATAAGATCAAACTGATGTAGTTCGTAAAGAACTTACTGGTATCCCACTCAATAAACACTTCAAAACCGCTAGTGACTATGATCAAAGTGCTGAAAAATAACCCATACCAAGATAGATATGGCTGTAATGGGGCGACATACGGCAGGCTTGTACGGGGTATGCCTTGGAGCGAAAGAGCCTTCATAAATCGAATATGGCAGAGTGAAATGATAGCCCAGGCAATAAACCCTGCAACAGAGGTAATGCTCAGGAACCAATTGAACACAACAGTGCCGTTGTTTGATAGATTGAGGAATGACAAGAAACCAACCGCTGCGCAGACACCGACAGCATTATATGGCGTTCCAAATCTATTCGTCTTCTTCAAAAACTTGGGTGCATGGCCTGAGTCGGCAAGCGAGATAAGGATTCGGCTGCTGGAATATACATCGGAGTTGGCGGCAGTTAAAACAGCAGTCAGTAGCACTGCGTTGATAATTGAGGGAAGAATTGGAACTCCGGCAAGCTGGGCGACGATGACCAGAGGTGATGCTGAGGCGTCGTGCGATTCACTGAGTAGACCCTTTTCGGTTGAAGGAATATTCAGACCAAGAAAGAAGACGGTGGCGATGAATATCGAAAACACTCCCCAAAAGGTCCAGCGCATCGCTGAAGGAATCGTCTTCCGGGGATCTTTCGTTTCGCCTGCTCCTATAGCCACCAACTCGGACCCCTGATAGCTGAAGCCTGCTGTAATCAAAACTGACCAGAAGCCGACAAACCGACCAATATCGCCTTGGACGATATGCTCATTAAACGCGCCAGGTTCCTTCCAATACTTGAATCCGAGATAACCTTGGTCTCCGACACCCGCGTTGACGCATATTGAAAACACGATAAAGCCAATGATCGTGATGACTTTGATGCTAGAGAACCACATTTCGAATTCTCCAAACCAACGAACGGGCATAAAATTGGCTGCTGTGAAGAGGACCCAAAATACAGTAATCCAAATCCCGATACTAAGGTCCTTCTCCCAATATTGAATTATCAAGCCAGCCGCTGTCAGTTCAAGAGCAAAGGTGATTGACCAGCTGAACCAATAGATCCAGCCCATTGCGAAGCCAAACGTGGGATCGAGAAACCGCGTTGCGTATGTGGTAAAGGCGCCTGCGACAGGTATATATGCTGCCATTTCGCCAAGCGCTGTCATGACGGAGAACAAAAGCGTTCCAACAAAGATGAAGGCGATGAGAAGGGACACAGGCCCAGCTGTTGCCAAGGCATTTCCTGTTCCGATGAAAAGGCCTGTGCCGACGGCAGCGCCTATGGCAATGAACTGGAGATGGCGACCATGAAGAGCTCTTTCAAGCTCTGTGCCTGTGGTTTCGGGACCATTTTGAAGAGACTTGTTTGAGGGAGCTGACTCGTTGGCCTCGTGTTGAGGATCTGGTTTGATGTGCAAGTCCATCGTAATCTAGATAGTGAGGTCTATGCCAAGTTGAAAGAAAACCGAAAGAAGATGCGGGACGAAAGGTCTTTTTATTCGTCTTGGTCCGAACGACATAGTGTGACTCAGGCCCATTGATATGTAGAGGCGATCATGTCCAGAGACTCGCAATGCTTCGGAGTACTTGACAATTTGTCGTTGTAAGGCGGATGTGGTGGAGCCAACAAAGCTCAAATGTGATTACCATTAGATAATAGTTTCTTAAACTCGACGATGGTTTCTTTTACCCCAGATGCAACAATATGGCCCTCCGGAGAGCCACATCTCATCATGTTCGCTGATTCATGCATCTCGATTTTCTGGTGTTGATCTAGCTTCGATATAGTCACGCCTTGGCAGAACATATGAGCCGTGCAATGCTTACAAGTGGATTCACTACTAGTCTACGATGAAGTTCACAGTCGATGGTATGTTAACTATGTCGTTTTCTAGGTAAGAGAAATTGATCTGACTGCATCATGTCTTGCTAGGGCGGATGTCGAGAATGGGCGTAGTGGGTCTGGTCTTTGAAAGGCGGAGGCTAAGAATCTGTCACCATTAACAGCTGCTATTTATGGTAATTGTTTACAGTCACTATCATAAATTACAAAGATTTCATATGAGAGATATAATTGCTTCGGTGGTATAAGTAATGACTAGCCTTAACATTAGCTTTCTCTACTAGACTATGGGCGACATATCGCAACTACCAGATTACTTGTAGAGGCCATACGAACCATGACAATTGAAGCTCTCTTGGCGTAGATGGCCACCCTTTGATTCACATTGCCCACTTGAATGATATAGGTATATGTCCAAAAGAAGTGGTACCACTTGAATCAACTTGACCAGCCATTAGTTCAATGTTATTTATTGTAGTCAGGTCGGGGTCAGAATCACACCAGACTGTAGCAAAAGCGAGACAGTTGTTAGTCAACGTCAGCTGGCCCATGAAATTCTGCTAGCGCTGCTGGAAACACAGGATACGAAATTAGTAGGCCAGTCTGGACCATGTTCTTGGGCGATTCTTGTCAGAACACCAAGCTGAGGACTTTGGACAAGAGAGCGTGACAGATACAAGCGGATCTCCTGAGACAATGATGAGTAAGTCTTCTACCTACAACCGCTGGCCAAATCATCAACAGACACAACAGGAGATGACAACAATGAAGCAAACAGCCACCAACGATGAAAAAAGGATAAATCTAGACACACTCCACGTCTCAGAGGCAAAAAGCGATGCGACCGAGGGGAATCGAACCCCTCTCTAACGCTTGGAAGGCGTTAATGCTAACCACTACACCACGGTCGCCGTGATATTTGATGTGGAGTTGTTTTCCTAACAAAGAACATATTCAACGCATCAGCCAACCGCTCACAATTTGTAATCATCTTTGATGTGCGATTATCTCTTTGGAGACGACAGGTAATCTTATATCGACCAAAAGAAGACTGACAAGTATGCCTTATCGCTATACTAACTTCAGTTCAACCCATCTACTACAGTGGTTTGAGACTAAGCTCTCGTCTGGAGACAGCGAGTACTCTGATACTTTTCGGAGCCAAGAGGTTTCTTTTCTTCTTCTACTAATCTTATGATCTATCTCATTGTCTTGCGGAAGAATTCGCTCCGTAGCCCCCCAGTAGACATGGAATGAGTTTGCGAAACTGTTTCACATAAATTATACGAAGTGGCCAGCACAGATGAGTTTGAAACTTGACATGTCATAGGAGAACTGTATTTGAATGTTCCTGGTACTAAAAATATATCAGAGTTTTATTCTTGTGACCAGGTTGCAGAGAACATCTATGTCAGCAAGTTCAATATTTACAGCGAATGGCGGCATCTTGGGACCGAACGCATAAACAGAAGCAACTACCCGTCCAGCTTTGCCCGCAACAGTTGACTTAATTACATGTAAGAAGCATCGTAGAAGCCCTTGGAAGCGTAGCTCGAAGTCAAAACAGTGGAGATAGGGACAGCAGAGCTCAGCTTCTTGGAGAACGAAGCACGGTTACCGGAAGCACCGGCACCTGTGTTGCCGAACTCGTTGAACTGGACGTGGGCAGTGTTCTCCTCACCCTTGTTCCAGATCGACCATCCAGCAGGGTGGATAACAGCGCTCATGCTGGTCTTTTGGAATGTCACACGAGCGTACTGTCTCCAAGGTCGGCCAAGGTAGTAGGCACCGTTAGCGACGTTGTTGCCGGCGGCAGCGGCGATATTGCAGTTGTTGAAGACATAGTTGGACATGTTGGAGTCGGAGTCACGGCCGTTGGCTACATTCGTTAGTGGTGCTTTCTGGAACTTTCTGTTGCTGAGCTTACCAGTGATGTAGCCTACTGAGGCAGAGACAACGCGAAGGTCGTTCTTCTCGAACCAGACAGACGCGCGCTGACCAAAGATAAAGTCAGTAGCGCCGGCAATCATGCACTTGGAGTACAGCTGGTATCCCTCATTGGCGAGGAGGGTATCTTGGAATCCGGTGAGAGCGACACCGCTATCAGAGAGTCAGAAAGGTTTTTTAATGAATACTTCAGATGGTACTTACTAGTAACCGCTGTCGGCATACGCACTGAGAGCGACAGCCTGGCTGCCCTGTCCATAAGTGTTGGCAACATTGACGTTGTACAGCTTGAAGTTTGTAGCCTTGACACGAAGCGTGGCGGTCCCATCGTTGTTAAGTCCATCTGCTTGGCTCTTTCTCGCTGTAATAGTGACCTTGTTACCAGCATAGCCACTTGTGTCGGTGGTGTATCCGTACATGGTCAGCTGGGCGCTGCGTGCAGGGACGAGGACCTGCTCATTATAGGTTCCTTGGTCAATAAAGATGCATTGAGTTCCAGAGGCAGTGGTCGAAAGAGAGTCCACCGCAGACTGAATGGTTCCGAATTGACCCCCCTTCTTAACTGTGATACATCCACTGGGAGCAGTGGTTCGGCTGGCAGCCAGCGCCGCAGTGACGAAGTTGAGAGTTGCGAGGAGCTTCATGATGATGTGTATGTCGGAAGGAATCAAGGCAGGCCAATGGTTGATCTAAAGTGACAACGGCAGATGCTGTATTTATATATCATGGCCGTGTGCAAAACCCCTTGTATTTGTATCTCCTGGTGCATTCTCATGTAAAGTAGAGTGCAGCCCTAAACCTTAAACGCAACGTGGTAGTCATTTTGAATGATTGGTGGAGAAAAGTCATTCATGAGAATACGAGGCCATTTTGTCAAGGGTCAGTGTTACCTTGATCTGGGGGTTAGCTTGTTTCCCCCGGAGTGTAAAGTTCCGCTGTTGGTTTCAGCCGTTTCAAGCCCATTGCCGTTTCCCCATAGCAGTTGACTCTAATAAGCATAGCAGGGCTATATCGATCGATTTGCAGTCACGTTTGGATCATAAGCAGGGGTTTTTATTTGGTGGATTAATATTTCCCGCATGCACTCTAGTAAATCCGGGGTAGACAAGTTTCGTGGTCCCCCCAATATGTAATTTCTCCACTGACTTTTAGCGTTGCGCGATAGTTTATGGTCAGATGCATCGTGCTCAAAGTATGTATGAAATGACTTTCTTACGCGTTACAGTTACATTAGCAGACTTCAAGCAGGGATTGGGATTGGGGGAAAGAATCGGGCGTAAAGTAAAAAGAAATGAAAGAGGCAAATACGTGTTACAGTCATTTCAAAATTGAAGCAAGATGCAAAAGTAGGTGATAGAGAGGTAAATTGACCTCTGAACACAGAGTCTAGAGACTATGGAATACAGCTCGTTCCCCAAAGCCCAAGGCCACCGCCAATCAGAGAATCTCCATCCAGTCGTCGATATTACATACGTGTCTATCGTGAACTATTTTATGCCGGGATATTCGACAAAGGCGCCCATAATACATAAGATCATGAAAGATAATAAGGTAAATATCCACTGCACAGAACAGGCTGCCCACTAAGAAGATAAGAAGTGAAGACGCAGGAGCCCCAAGAGCAACGGAGTTGGAATAGAACTTCGAAGCGAAAAGTGCGCGTGCACTGGGTCAGGCACGATGCATTTCTGGTAAGGCGTTAGTCTATGCTGATGTCGAAGTTGGGGGTGGGGGAGAATACTAACAGAGCAGAGCGAAGGCACCGACGGCAATGAGAGCCAGAACGGGGCGAACACGGTCACCGCCAGAGACAATGACAACCTCATCGTCGGAAGGCTTTCCGTGCTTGCACACAGTAGGCTCGACGTAAGGGTGAGAGTCAAAGGGGTTGTAACCAAGGCAGACGGTGTAAGCCTCCTTGCAGGTCTCGACGATAGCGCCGGAAGCGTCACAGCAAGACTTGTAGACAGTAGAGCACTGGATGGCGCACTGGTCGTCACCCTTGGACTTGCTGTTGCTGTCAGACTTTTCACCGCCGGTCTTGGAGTTGGAACCAGAGTTGTCGCCCTTGCCGTTGTAGCCAGTGTCACCCTTGGAGTTGGATCCAGAGTTGTCTCCGTGCTTGCAGACAGTAGGCTTGACGTAGGGGGTAACGTCGAAGGGGCTGTAGCCGAGGCAGACGGTGTACTCGCTCTTGCAGGTCTCAATGTCGTGGCCGTCAATAGAGCAGCACTCATCGTAGACAGTGGTGCACTGAACACAGCACTCCTCCTCAGAGCCAGACTTGGAACCGTTGTAGCCAGTGTCACCCTTGCCGTTGTAGCCGGTGTCACCCTTGGAGTTGGAGCCAGAGTTGTCGTGCTTGCAGACAGTAGGCTTGACGTAGGGGGTAACGTCGAAGGGGCTGTAGCCGAGGCAGACAGTGTACTCCTTCTTGCAGACCTCAATGTCGCCCTTCAGGCAGCACTCGTCGTAGACAGTGGTGCACTCGACACAGCACTCCTCCTCAGAGCCAGACTTGTGACCGTTGTCGTTCTTGGAGTAGTCACCCTTGGAGTTGTAACCAGAGTCGTGCTTGCAGACAGTAGGCTTGACGTAGGGGACAACGTCGAAGGGGCTGTATCCAAGGCAGACAGTGTACTCCTTCTTGCAGACCTCGATATCACCGTTCAGGCAGCACTGATCGTAGATGGTGGTGCACTCAACACAGCACTCCTCAACAGTGACATCACCCTCCTTGTGGCCGTAGTTGTCGTACTTGGAGTTGTAGTAGTCCTTTCCGTGGCTGGTCTCGTACTCCTTGTAGTAAGACTCGTCGTGCTTGCAGACAGAGGGCTTAGCGTAAGGGACAACGTCGAAGGGACTGTAGCCGAGGCAGACGGTGTACTTCTCCTTGCAGATAGCGATATCAGCACCAGGAACAGCACAGCACTCATCGTAGATGGTAGTGCACTCGAGGCAGCAGTATTCGGCAGTGTAGTAACCCTCGTGGTAAGAAGAAGTGCCGTGGGAAGAAGAGTAAGAAGAAGAGTAGTAAGAGCTGTACTTCTCGTAGAAGTAGTGCTCGTCGTGCTTGGACTCGTAGTCGACGTAGTACTCCTTCTCATGCTTGCAGACAGTAGGCTTGACAAAAACATCGTGGTAGGGGTTGTAGCCGAGACAGACAGTGTAAGACTGCTTGCAGACCTCGATATCAGCACCAGGAATGCTGCAGCACTGGTCGTAGACAGTGGTGCACTCGAAAGAGCAGATCTCAGGAGTGTAGCAGCTTCCAGTACCGCAAACGCAGTGGCCATCGTCGTGCTTGGGAGGGTAAGGCTCGTACTTGCAGGCCGTGGGCTCGACGTAGGGAACAATGTCCCATGGGTTGTAGCCGAGGCAGACAGTGTAAGCCTTCTTGCAGACCTCGATGTCAGAGCCAGGAATGGCACAGCACTCGTCATAAACGGTGGTGCACTCGTAGCAGCAGACCTCGGGGCTAGCACTCTTGGTGGGCTTGACCATGCTGGTCATGGTGGAGGTGCCGGTCATGGTGGTGGTATCGCCAGTGACGGTGTCGGGGAGCGCAGTGGTGACAACTGAGGTGGGCACGTTCATCTCGCCAGTGGAAGTGGTGACCTCAAAGGTAGAAGATCCAGGAGTGATCTGGGCGAAGCCAGTAGCACTCATGGCCACGGTCATAAGACCGGACAGAGTGTGGGAGTATCTCATCTTGGAAGAGTGAGATAGAGCTCAGGGAAAAGAGAGTGTATTAAGTTGGGTAAAAAACAAATTGCAGAAAAGAGTGAATATTGAGTGGGTTAGTAAAGAATGGCAGTCGCAACCGAGCTGTAAAAGAGTGATGCTGGTTGTGCTGAAGAACTGATTTGGAGGGAAGTTGAGGACCTTCTTATACTCGATTTGCCCGCCTCGAGGACCACTTTGGACCCGTATGCGATTGATCACTGTGGTCTCTTTCCCGCCTCTCCAGATAGGATGGACATGTTCTGGAATCTGGGGAAGGGGGCTTTGGAATTGGTGAAATTCGATATTTCCCCGGATCAAAGTGTTAGTCTCTAGGGCGCTTCCAGGGAGGCGGTCAACTTTGGCGAGGGATTTACTACTCAAGAGAGACTTGCCCCTCGAGGATGTTTCAGTTATGCATATTTCAGCAGTGGCTGCCAGATGCGCTGGCTTCCTCTAACCTCGTATTTGTGCGAAGAATGTGCTAAGATTAGTACGGAATTAAACACGGATGATTATGGTAGCCGGCTTGGCAAACCAAATACTTGGAGTGATAGACGAACGGTTTGAATCAACAGATGCATTCACAATAGAATGCTGAGGATCCCTTTTTCTTGGCTTCCAACGGTCGAAAGTCTCCTGAGAAGGGAATTCACCGCCAAGGTCACAGGGCTACAGTCATTTTTGCAGCTGGAGGGAGAATGAGACAGTGTCTCGGAACCTCGCTTTGATCCCGATTCCCCCTCTAAAGTTACCCAATTAGAGTCTAAAAGGCAATACAACTTCATACCTAAAATGAAAGAAAGCTTGCCGAAGGCCGATGCCCAGACTATTTGGCGGGCAAGTTGAACTTATCTAGCGTATAAGCTTTGCCCAACCTTGGATTGAAGAAACATGCATCCCTTTGAGACTGAACAAAAGTTCGAAAAGGCAATATGCATCCCAGCCATGGCATTTCAAAAGACTTACCGCTAGATTATACTGAGACTTGCGGTAATGTCTTTGAACCAACGCATCACCGCCTGGGCAAAGCTTGTCCGTTTCTTCGTGTCAGTTGGCTGAGGTCAAGGCCGCAATCATGAAATTATTGTGAGATGTGTCAATCAGACTCGAGACTGCGTTTTATTACACTATGTTGATAATGAACTCATCCGTATGACTTTCAGTCCCTTTGTAGATCGGGACATCGCGCAGTGATTGGTGGCGTGAGAGGCATTTCGGACGGTCTCAGACGATCCCTGGAAATGTTTCACGGCCGCACAAATAAACAACTATGCATTTTTTTAACCTTGAGTACCTTATTCGCTTAGCGCTTTGCATACCAATCCAAATTGCAGTCAGATAACACGTTTCGCCGCCACCAATTCTATATAGTGCAATATGCACAGATTTACAGGGCTAAACCGTTCGGGATACGAAGACATGACCCTGAACTCAGATAATCACGGTCTATGAATCAGGAGGTATTCCAAGGGGTTTAATTCCAGATATTAGAAGGTAACTCGATGCTTTGTGGTAATTACGGCCAAATGGTGTCCGGTGTCAAAGACTTTGTCACAAGAAGCAATTCCCTATTGCGATCCACCAGTCTCTTCCCGTAAAGGAGACTGCAGAGAATGTATCGAACCACGTCGTTCAACCCTAGAGACTCGATACCCCCAGCCGCATCGATCATGTTGATAGCTCCTAATACATGCTTGGCAGCCATTGAATGGTTTCCGCACATGACCTACTCGACATGAGTATCTCATACGTGTCTGCCTGGGAGAAAGTAACCTCACCTCGTCAAAAGACAGCACGATAGTCATCGACACAGCTTCTCGTCGCGATTTTGATTCATCAATAAACATACATTCTTGCACACCTCGCAGGTAACATAGCTTGTACCGTATGGCCATATCACTAAAGTCATCTTGTAGTTCGACCAGCGATAGATGACGGCATGCGGCGAGCAGAAATCCTCGAAGGATGATGGGATCGCTGGCAACGAAGGACATCCAGTGGCTTCGTATATCAATGACCTTTTCTTTTAAGCCCATTACTACAGGGCAGTAGGATATCTGGGCGGGCAGAACCGTTTGTATGTCTGCAACATGTTTTAGTATCGTGATATCAATACCAGACTGCTACCCTATGCCTGACTTACAATGGTCAAATATGAAATGTTCCAAGGACGAAAGATGCTGACGAAATCGACAAATCCCGTCAGACTGTAAATCACCAGACAAAGTACGTGGGATTGTCATTGATGACTCGTTCGATTTCGGTTGGGCGTCCTTTGGCTTAGGAACATCATTGTTTTCGCGGTTCGCTTTGACAATATTGTATTCTGCCACATGCCTTCTCCGTGTTTTTGCATGAGCGATGCGAGCAGCATGAGAATGAACTCGACGGGTCGTCCTGGCAGAGGCTGGTTGACCCGGATTAGACACAATGATAAAATTCATAATTACACCTATGCAATCAGGTATCTCGTTATAGACCGTAGAGTTGTATTTATTCTTCCAATGATGCCACAGATAAGATTCATCCTTCAGTCCAATTTGTCAGCGTCCACATCCGCAGATCTGGCATAGCCAAGAAGTGCTCCTACTATATTGAGACTAGCCTACGACTACGCACCCTTCGTCCTTTCATGATTGGATATCCAGGATGCCAGGTACCTTTCTTTACAAATGGTAACTGATCTCATCCCCAACCTCTTTGTACACCTGATCAATGGCTGCAGCAACCTCCTTGGGCAATGGTCCCTCTTCAATTACCTCGAGGTTATTTTCCAGCTGCTCCAAGCTTGACGCGCCGATAATGACACCATCTCCGTAATGCCTCTCCAAAATGCTGTGGTGAGCTGTCCATCGGAGCGCGGCAGCATGACCTCCAATGCCGTGCTTGGCCGCTACCTGAAGGGCTTTCTCCACGGCGACCTCAATGGACTGTTTGACGTACATGGCAACATATATGCTCCCAACTTTGGTCTGTTACGTAGAGCGATCAGTCTTGAACTCGTGAAACTCGCCATACTACTCACTGATCCTGAGAACCGCGACATTGGCTCCGGACTTTTGTGCTTCTGAGCAAAAAAGCCACCCGCAGCTGGGCTATAGGCGTAAAACGCCATGTCATGCTTGCGTAGGAGAGGGAACAATTCCTTCTCTCCGCCGCGAACAATTGGGTTATAATGGCCCTGGTAAACACTCGGCTTGACAAAACCCAGTTTCTCACAGATATCAATAGCTTTC
Source organism: Fusarium sporotrichioides (assembly GCA_019054645.1). Classification (NCBI taxonomy): domain Eukaryota; kingdom Fungi; phylum Ascomycota; class Sordariomycetes; order Hypocreales; family Nectriaceae; genus Fusarium; species Fusarium sporotrichioides. The sequence continues at coordinate 3,932,674 of JAHKNS010000002.1, read as the reverse complement.
TGGACTTCATCTGCTCGATAGTTCGAGATACCCCACGCCTTTATCTTGCCATCTCGGTGGGCCTGGTCAAGGACCTCGAGAACTGGCTCAAGTGGGTGCACTCGGTCAGGAAGTTGGAGGTAATAGATATTTATTTGGTCGATTTCGAGGTTTCTCAACGAGTTGTCAATGTCGCGCAAGACACTTTCCTTGGTGTGGCCTTCGAACCAGTCGGCTTTGGTATCGATTTGGAATCGGTCGCCTGCAGAGACAGCACCGATTCTAGGTTCAGAAGTGTACGGAGCGCCCGGGGAGTAAACGGCAGCAGTATCAATCTGGTCGTGGCCATGGTTAGAGAAGACGTCGAGGAATGCATTGACTTCATCTGGGGCAGAGAAGCGTGCCATTGGGTCGACAGAGCTGTCACCAATCTGTGCGAGTATCATGTTAGATTGAGAAAGGCTGGGGTGAAGCTGGAATTCCTCACAGGGGCGGCTCCGAGGATCAACTTGATAGGGGCCTTCTTATCCATAATTAATCGTGTTTTTTGTGTGTAAATGCAAGAGAAGATGATCTGGAAGAGTATGGTAAGACGACAGATATTGACATCGACCTGATGGTCTCTTATATATGACGACGGGAATCTAATGCTTAGCAGTCGTGTCAAGAATAGTCATTCTGCCAAGATGTGCTGTTTCCGAATGTAGAATAACAAGTGACATCCTGCTCGGTAGTCGATTTCTCTCAGCAAGCCTAACATCATTTGAGGCTATAGATAATATTTGCCAAGAAGTACAGTTTCCTTTTTGAGCAAGTGCAAAATGTGGCGGCACACAAACATTCTCCATCATGGTGTGCGCTGAGAAATGAACAGTCAACATGGCAGAGTTAGACCAATTAGCTGCTCAAATCAACGAAGACAAATTTACCTCTTGATCTCTATACAATCCCAGCATTACAAATCATCGCAAATGTCAATCACCAGTTGTCATAAATCTACTACCTGTGCTTAAGTGTGACCAGCGAGATCAATGGTTACCCTGTATTCTTAGAATTATTTCACGCTAGGCTTGTTCGAGAGTTCTTATCGATAATGAGACTTGTACAATCTTTATGCATTTGTGCTATCATTATGCAGAGTTAACCAACATAATTAGCTTCCATCCAACCACCATCTACATAAATCTCCTGCTTGGTCATGAACTTGCTCTCATCTCCCAACAAAAAGGCAATAGACGCAGCGACTTCCTCAGGCTTAGAGTAACGCTTGATAATTGATGTCAAGTTGTCGTCCTCCGTCATGGTCCATGTCGTACCATTGGGTAGGTGTAGAGGCTGCTTGATCATGTCTGTATCAATGCATCCACTGAACAATGTTAGCAAATAGTAATTGAGATTCAATGCAGTTTGACTTACGGGCATAGAAGATTGACTCTAATGGGATTCTTGGGGTACTTCGCTCCACCTTCGTATGCAGCGCTCTGACTCAAGCCGCGGATAGCATTCTTTGACGCGGCGTAAGCTCCCATGTTAGCTGAAGCGTATTTAACCTGTTGGCTACCACAGTTGACAATGCTTCCTCCAGGCTTCATGTTTTTCATCTCGTACTTGATGCAGTTAAAAGTGCCGATGACGTTGACGTCAAGCATCTCCTTCAACTCCTCAAGGTCAAGATCCTCGATGGGATGGATACTCTTGTTCATCTTGGCTACATAAATTGTCAGAACCTTAGTTGGCCATGTATCGAATGAGCAATCTTACCCGCCACATTAGCAGCACCATCTAATTCTCCCCATTTGGCAACTGTGCCTTCGATCCAAGCCTTGACATCCTCAGGCTTGGTAACATCAGCGGGGAAATAAATAACACGGTCCTTGACGTCGGGAATGTCCTGCTCAATACCAGCAATGGCCTTTTCCAGATTCTCCTTGGACGTTGCTGCCATGGACACTTTGGCACCACGGGTAAGAAGGTATCTGGAGAGGGACAAGCCAGTTCCCCGGCTAGCACCAGAGACGACAATGACCTTGTCTTGGAAAGGGTATGGGTTTGCCATTTTCAGAAACTTAGAAGGATATAATCAAATGTGGTGAAAGATGTTACACTCAGAAATCAAGGTATAAATGTCATTGCTCAATGCTAGATTATATAGGTGAATCCGCGTTATCTCCCAACAAGTTATCTTCCAACAAGTAACTTAACCTTTGGTGGCCTAGTGGGTAATTGACAATAGGGATTAGAACAAGCATGGAATATTGTTACAATTCAGGAGGCCTAGCGGTTGCTAATATCTTGGTATGGAGACAGAATAGGGATTGGGATCCTGGTCATCATGATTCAATGCCTGCAAGATCAGGGAAATGACTGAATCGCCACAATATCTCTTTCCTCGATGGGATATGGCTTCCGTGAAGATGGAATAGATCCTCGTGGGCTATGAAGCTCGCTTGGAAAATCTGCAGCGGGTTTTGCTTCGAAAAGGGGGGGATCTTTCCTTGGTGTCGGGTCAGAAGATCCTTACCCCGGGAAACAGTAGAGTTGTATTACTGGGTGGAGGAAGCACTGCAGGGGGCGACAAGGACTTGGCAATTCGGCCAATACTGTTGTCTATATGCTGCGGGCCTTGCATAAGACGAAACAAATATTGACAGGCCAGTTATGTCTCGAAGTGAGAGATTGCGTTTTAAGAGATGCCTGCAGAGAGAAAATACGTTGGACTTTGCTTTTTCTATAACCGTCTTGCCGTCTCCTAGCGCATACTACAGACAGAAACGGTCGGGCTTAAAACCGGGCGAACCCGCCCGTGATCGCCTGAGCTTTAACATCAGCCGAGACTCCATCAATGGAACATGGACAGATTTCTTGTGGACCTCTCGACAAGGATAAGAATCCTATTTCCCTTCCCCGAGAATAACCATGGAGCCGTTTCTTGTGCATATCCACTTATTTATGGGTGAGGGAAGAGGAATCCGAATTACCGAACAAGTAAGATACAAGATTCGGAAGCAGAATTTGTATGTAACCATTGGCAAAAAGAAAAGAAAGTGATACATCGTCAACTAAAACAAAAGAATACATGAGCTGAAAATTCTCAAACAGGAATTCATATTGCTAAGGCATTGACGGAGAACCGAAAAGAAATGTTGAGGATTATCCTGACTGTTTCTGGCCGTAAACCATGACGAAGCTTCCCCAAGAATTAGAACACAGAATTCTCTGGATAGATCCTCCGGCTAAACATCAGCCCTTTAGCCCTTGTATGCACCTGAAGCAAGTCTCATTCCACAATCACGGAACAGATCCACTCTCAGGAATAGATCGACCACACCGTTGGATATTTTTTCCGAAAGTTGTCAACAACTTGGAGCTGCATTGTCGTAAGGCCAGGCCAGAAATCCTCCGGTCTTGGCTTGCTTGAAAGCAGGCCACCCACGTCTACAACCTTTATGCTTACAGCGTGGAAGGGTCAGGCAATAGGCTCACAGAGGAAAATGAAGCAGGAGAAAGGAATAACAAAGTGCTGGTTGGCCTCAACACGATGCCGAGCTCCAACCCTGTGGACCGTTGCAATCTGCTAAACGTTTCGACTGAACGGTACGAGCGAATTAGAGAGAAGGACTGGAGAACTTTGAACGAGAAAAAGCAATTCTGCAGTAACGACAAAGTTCAGTTGGACTGAAAAACCAACGAGATGCGCGACTGGAAAAGAAAAGAATTTTCCTGTCGTATCCTCTAACCATTTTCCAGCTGCACCGCATACGTACGTGGCAACGCTCAAGCATTGCATGATTAGATCTTGGCTGGGACCGATACCAAGACACGGAACCCTTCTAATCTCTCTTCCAAGCCCCTGGGAAGACACTGCCGAATGGAAGACAATCCTTGAGGACCTGAAGTGAAGTGGAGTCAATGCAGAATTAAACGTATGGAAAACTCCTGACATGCTTCTTTCTTTTTATCCAGAAGCAAATAAGGAATCAAATTGCAGATCTCCCATCTCTTCCCGTAGATTAATTAACGGCTCTGTCCCGATGGAATAGAAAGAGGGCTGGTTGATCTTTCGGTTGATTCCAAGTTGAACTTGAAGCAACTCATCCTGTCTTTTCCTCTCTAGCGACATACGCCCATATACTTCGAGCTTAACTCGGCCCAGCCCGAGTGTCCAGCACTATGGAAGTCGATCCGTTTATGATGGAGCCCCCAGTGGACCAGGACAGATGGGATGCTGGGAGCAGCGCTCCAACGCAGATTATTCTGGGAGCTTGTCTATTCACGCTGGCGACAGTCGTCTACGGCTTAAGAATATTGACGAGAGTACGTTTGCAGAAGAATGCACTTCGTCTCGACGATCGTGAGTCTGTCCTCTTTCTGTCACATATGTTCTCAAGGCTGATGATGGTTACTAGTTCTCACCGGCGCTTCGCTGGTGGCATGTTGGGCGTTTTATGCTTGCACAATGGGCAGTAAGTCAACCAACCTTCACCGAACCATAACATACTGACACAAACAGTGGTGGCCCAAGGTGGTTGTGCTACCAACTTCTGGCAAGTCAAGCAATCTCAGTACGAGCTCTTACTCAAGGTATGATCTTCTTTATCGATAGCCTCTACGACGACTAACCTTCTCCAGTGGACTATCCCCGTCAACATCTTCTACATGCTCTCGTCCGATCTCGCCAAAATTTCCCTTCTATTCTTCTACCTCCGCCTCTCGCCCGAACGAAACTTTCGAACGATCCTATACGTATTGATTAGTCTATTTGGTCTATATGCCCTCATATACGCCATGATTAGTCTCTTTGGCTGCCAACCAATCAAGGCTTCTTGGGATCTTGCTGCTCAGGCGACAGGAAAGTGCGTGGATAAGTTCGGCTTCTTCTTGGCAGCGTCGGTGGCCAACGTGGTTATGGATCTGGTCATCCTGCTTCTCCCCTTGCGAATAGTCATCCCGCTTCAAATTCCGCGACGACAGAAGATGTCCCTGCTTTTTCTTTTCACCACTGGTGGCTTGTAAGTGCTTCTTTCCATGGAACGAATCGTTAAGATGCTAATGATTTGCTCAGTGTTATTATTGTTGCCATATACAACTGTGTACTCACCGTCAAACTATTCAGCAGCCCGAACTACACCTGGGGCTTAGCATACGAGCTGTGCTGGATGTATGCCGAATTGACGGGCTGTGTCATTTGCGCCTCTGCCAGTTCTCTTAAACCCTTCTTCAAACGCATTCTACCAGCTCTGTTCAGTAGTCGCGGTGCCAGCTACGGTCCATCTGGTGCAACAGGTGGCTCTCACGCCATGGGTAATAGTAGAAGGCAACTCAGCCGCAAGCAGGCTGATGCAATTGAGCTTCAATCTGGGGATGACTCTGAGTCCGGGCGAAAGGTTATGGACGATGACGAAACAAAGCTCTGGCCTAAGCCAAAGGACAGTTTCGACAATAGCAATGGTAACCACAAGGTCTTGGTTTCTGCAACAGGTGATGGTAGTGGAGTGGGACGAAGCAGCTCGAGGTTTCAGAAGAATGGAAAACCAGATGGCATTGAGATAGTTTCGACCACGGAAGTGCTGTACAGTCCCAGATAAAGTTACATTCTCTTTATATAATAAGCTCATCGGCTAGAAAAGCCTTTGACTGACCAATTTCTGAATGCATAGCAATATTGAGGGCGCACGATAGTTCTCTACAAAGCGTAATTGTACATGTCCATCACCCAGTAAAAAGCATAGTCAGTTGTTTCATTTTGAATCGGAATGGTATATCAGCTATCAGCTTTAACATCATAGGCCCTTCCAATAGAAGGTTTCCCGAAGCACAAAACTTTCTCGAGCAATCTCGTCCTTCGGATTTGAGCTTGAGGCAAGGATAACCGTGTAGGTTCCAGCTTCGGCTTTCCACTTGGATACTTCCTGACACCAGAAGGACAAGGAGTATTTGTCGAGTGTCAAATCAACAGTCTTGGTTTCACCTACATCAAGATATGCTTTGCTAAACGCCTTCAACTCCCTAACAGGTCGCTGAAGAGAACTGTCGGCGTGGTGGATGTAGAGTTGTACAACCTCAGCTCCAGCAAATAGTCCCTGATTCTTGATATCAACACTGACTCGCATCTCGTGGTCAATGGAAGATTCGAATTCCTTGGGTACTGTGAGATTTGAGTAAACAAACTTTGAGTATGACAATCCGTGGCCGAAGTAAAAGAGAGGCTCTCGATCGACCATTTCGTAGTATCGATGACCGATGAAGACTCCTTCGCCATACACAATGTCGTAGTCAGCCTTGGAAAAGGTGAGATAAGCTGGAGTGTGCTTGATGGACTTGGGGAATGTCAGAGACAGTCGTCCAGATGGGTTAGCTTTGCCAAAGAGAACGTCCGCCATTCCATGACCGCATTCCTGGCCACCGAACCAAGCATGCAAAAGTGTAGAAGCCTTCGACTCCCATGGCATCTCGATGGGGAGTCCTGATTGTGTAATTATGATCTAGAATGGGTGTCAGTTTTCAAGTTCTGCTAATTCTGAGCTTAAGGATGGTCAACTTACAGCATTGGGATTGGCTTCCAAAACAGCCCCAATCAGTTCGTCAACTCGACCTGGCAAGTTCAAGTGTTTTCGATCGCTTCCTTCATACTCGAAATCTGATGAAAGTCCAGTGATAACAATAGGGACATCAACATTCTTGGCCAGCACGACAGCGTCTTTGATTCCTTGATCCTCATCATAGAGCTCATAGATACCAACCCGTCCAGTGAGCGTCAGTGCAGTGCCCACGCCGCCCGATAAGTTCTCGTTGACCTGAATGACCTGAAGGTCGAGCACCTGGCCCTTCTCGAATTCGCCCTCGTAGAATCGTTCCATAGAAAGACGGTTGAAGCATGGAGTCGAGTCAGTCTTGGGCGGCTGACTTGTCCATAGATCAATGACATCCTTTCCATCGATACTAAGTTTACCTTTGCCAGAAGTGCTGAAACCGAACTTAAGTCTTCCAGATTCTTGGATGGTGTATTTAGCCTGAGCCTTAACATAGTATTTGGCAGGTATGGTCGAGTGGTAGCTTTCAGGCACGTCAACCAGCTGCTTCTCCGCGATAGTTGACACGATAGCCTCAGCGTCCTTGTTTTCCTCCGGGTTCTCTCCGAAAATCTCAACATGCCAACCCTCCGTCTTGTCATCTGGGGTCCTGTGTCCCTTGATGAGAGGACTAAATCTGAAAGCTATGTCGATATCAGTAAATAGACTTGCGGTTGAGGTTGTGATCAGGCTTACAGTTACATCCTGGAGTGTAAGTGATGTTCTCTTCACCAACTACCTCCTTGATGGCTTCGTACGGGGTAATGCCGTAATATGGCTCAACTTCTGCGCTTCCACCGCCACATAGTGAAGGGTTCTTGACATGGTCTCCAATAAGTCCGTACTTTAGTTTCTCTGGATTCTGGATCGGTAACCATTCCTTTTTGTTCTTCAGAAGTACGATTGATTCCGCAACGAGCTGTCGAATCAAGGCTCGCTGTTCCGGAGTGTTCGATTGAGGTGGCTTTCCAGAAACCTCTCCGGCTTTGACTTTGTTGACGAGATTCAAGACGTTCTCGACAGACTGGTCGACTGTTGCTTTTGAGACCTTCCGAGAGTTTACGGCGATACTGAGACGCTTTCCCCTCCAGTCTGTTGGCCCAGGCATCTCGAGATCCAAACCAGCGTTGATAGCTTCGGAGGTGCTATAAGTGCCGAACCAGTCACTCATAACCAGACCCTTGTAACCCCACTCTTCGCGAAGAATCTGCTTCATCAACAAGGGATCTTCGCTAACGTGAACGCCATTGATCTTGTTGTATGAAGTCATGATCGTCCAAGGATCTGAACCTCGAAGTGCAAGCTGAAACGGCAGCATATGTAGCTCTCTGAGAGTTCTTTCTGTCATGACCACGTTATCCTCAATGCTGTTGTCGGATTGATCGTGGGCTGCATAGTGCTTGACACTCGTTCCAACGCCCTGTTCTTGAACACCATTGATGTAGTGCGCACCTAGAGTACCGCTGAGAAAAGGGTCCTCGCCAAATGCCTCGAAACCGCGTCCGATCAACGGCGAGCGCTGAAGGCAGAGTGTAGGTGCCAACAGTACATGGACGCCTCGGTACTTCGCCTCTTCGCCTAGAAGACTTCCAATCTTATAAATGAGTTCAGTGTTGAAAGTTGCACCCATTCCTGTAGCAGATGGTAGCATTGGACTTGGCATCTGGTTGTTGGTGTTAATCTAGTGTTTCTTGTCAACATTGCAGGCCACTTACGCGTGTAAATGATCGCCGGCCTCGAATTCCATGAGGCCCATCTGAAGTCTGTTCCTGTTAGACTAATGTCACTTCTTTATTGCCTTCATCTCTCAGACTTACTATGAGACCAGGAATACCATGACGATCAAGGCCAGTCATGCGAAACGAGCCTTGACCAGCAAGGAGTTCCACTTTCTCGCCGAGAGTCAGCTGGCTCAAAAGAGCTTTAACATCCACGAAATCTTTGTCGGCCATTATTTGTGAGATTTCTTGTTCCCAAATAACGAACTTTAAGAATTACCTTTGAAACCCACGCGGTATATAAAATACCCAAAAAGCTGGGTCGCTTACCACTCCCTGGCTGTTTTAGCCGTCGGCATTTCGGGCCGCTGGGGTATACCCCATGTTGTTTGCGGGGATGACAGGGCGACTCTCAACCTGACAAGCTTGGCACTCACGATGATCGAAACGATTCGGGCTTGAGCTCATTTTTGCGGATACTCCGCCTCGTTTGAGTGACATCGTCAAATCTGACAAAGCAACAAGGTTCATACATCTTGAAGGGTATACGTGAACCATGGTATCATTAACCAAACATGAACATTGAGTAACCGCCATATTTTTATGGCAGCCTATTTTGTTCAGCAATTAAGGTAAGCGATGGTCCGAAGCATCAGTCTCTTCATCCTTTAGATCATTACGAAAATCACCAGCCGTCTGCAACTATGCCGGTTTCCGTCCAGTAACAACCTTGGTGAAGAAAACTGCTCCTTGCTCCTTGACTTCCTTCTCAAACCTAGCCGCCAAACCATCAAACACGGATTCAGGAACATCGGCTCCAAGGCCTAATTATGTTAGAAGCCTGGCGGTTCAAGTAATAATGAAGCTTCTTACCCTTTGCACCCTGAATCAAACTAGGGATAGTAAGAAGAAAAGGCTGTAGGGACATCTCGGCAGCCTCCTCATCTCCCAAAAGCTTACCCATTGGCAACTCGATAGTTTCTGCGTTGACATGGTCGAGTCCCACGGTCTCAAAGGCCTCCGGAAGTTTCTTAACAAGATTGGATACCATCCCCATAGCTTTGAACACGCCCGAGAACAGGGCGCAGACTTCCTTCAGAGCTGGACCTATGTTTGGTTTATCTTGCAGATCAAAATCCATCTCATGGACTTGTAGCCATCCTCCTGGTGCGAGCGTGCCTTGGGGTTTGACCGTTAGCCAAAGTCTAAAGCTTCGAAGGAGAATTAAGGAGGACTTACAGGCGAGATGCTCAACTGCCTTTTGATATCCCACTTTGGCCGCACCTGGAATAACAAATCTGACATGTGTCAAATCGAAGACTCCAATGAGCCCTTGACGTGGTGGTTCGCAAAGATCATAAGTCTCGTATCTCAATCCTTCCTCAGGAGGTGGAAGAAATGCCTTGACAACATCCACTCCCACCAGCCGAGCAGATGGAGATACTTGCTTCTTTAAATCACGGAGTAGAGTTCCTAATAGGTTAGTCTGATAATTAGACGGAGGCTTTCATGTCTTACCATCAGCACATCCGACGTCAAGAACTTTGAGTCCTTCTTGGTGTAATGGCACAGGTGCAAAGATAATCTTGTTATCGATGCATCTTTGAATCCAAGCGTATTGCTTCTGCAATCGTTCTACTTCAGTCTTGATCTCCCAAGGATACTCGAAATCGCTTTTGGGGGACATTGTGAAAATGATGTGAAGGATGTTCGTGGGTGAATACACATGGGGTATGAAGATAACAACGTCGTTTGAACGATTCGGCCATTTTATAGGGTAATGTGGTATAGAAATCGCAATAGATTATTACATGCAGATCGAAACATAGTACACTAATGTTGAATGAGCTATGTATCCGGCGTCGAGAAATGTGCCCGATTACTCTGAAAGTCTCCGTTGGATCTTAAGTGCAGAGAGCCCTGTTTAGTGCTTATCACTCGGCTTACTGTGGAGGTCTTGATGTTTTGTTTCTTTAATTTTGCTTACTTTGTCACTTGTCGAGTCCGAACGGTCAAGTCCCTGTTGTAGGCAAATTGGTAGTCAGCCTGGGCTCCTAAATACTCATTCGTGCACTGCCTAGGCTCACTCCGAGCACGGTGCCCTTAGAAGAATAACTTTCTTACCAACCAAAGCTGATTTTACGAGATGGTCGTAAGTAGAGCCTTGTTGATACCACCTGAAATTTGAGCGAACGATCATACCCTGGCTAGTTATGCGTGGATTGAAATCATCATGGTATCATTATCATGCAGAAGAACAGCCACGATTAATATGTTCAACAAGATCGATTGTATTATGTATAGTCAACTGTTTGCATGCATGCTAACTAGAACAAGTGATGCCACACACGCTTCCATGCAGGACCATTGGCAAGCTTCTCACGATAAGCATTGATAGTCTCCCAATCATGCTCTCGGCGGCCAGTGTCCAGGTCAATCTCGCTGATTTTCCTCCAACCCTCTCTCTTCCAGATATATCCGATTATGTAGAAAAGTATGACAACAGGCATAGCCAGATAGGACTGGAAGAAACCCTCTGCCGTACCAAGAGATCCGTCAATGTTGGTTATGGCGGTATAGAATTGGGCAATGAGGACGATGACGATGATAATAAGTCCGATCCAGGATCCATAAACGCCAAATACATGCTTGAAGGGAATTTCTTCAAGAGTGTGGCCATGGTATTTCCAGGCGGATCGGAAGCGAATGTGGCACAGGCAGATAGAACCCCAGGTGAATAAAGCAGCCAAACCCGAGAGGGCCTGCAGCCAGATGAAAACGGTAGTTCCGTCACCATCGACACTGATGTAACCGAGGGCACCAATTGCGATAATGGACACGACAGCGGGAAGAGGTCGTCCAGACTTGTCGATGAAGGAGAAGAATTTGGGGGCGTATCCCTGTTGCGCCAAAGCTACCAAGGTTCGACTGCCGCCGTAGACACACGACACACCAATAGACAGGACGGAAACAAGGATGATGACGTTCATGAAGGAGTCGTATCCCTTCAGACCAGCGTTGGACGCGGCGATAACGAAAGGAGAGGCACTGGGATTGTTGTTTCCAGCGTTGAGTAGTCTTTCATCGGTAGAGGACACCAGGAAACCGACGAGAAGAAGACCAACGACGTAAAAGAGGGTGATTCGCCAGAAGACTTGCTTGATGGCACCTGGGAGGGCCTTGGCTGGGTTCTTAGCTTCAGCAGCAGCGAGACCGACTAGTTCCGTTCCACTGAAGGAAAAAGCTGCAGTGACGAAGACACCTGATCACTGTTAGATAATGGAAAATAAGAGGGATACTACATGTGGATGGCCTACCGCAAAAGCCTCTAAAGCCATGCTGGAAAGCACCTGGGTTGTGCCAAAGACGTGCACCCCAATACTCATCGTAGATACCATTAGATGGGCCTCCACCGCAGACGAGAACAACAGCGACGATCATGAAGATGACTGTAGCGGAGAGTTTGAGGAGAGCGGCCCAGAATTCTTCCTCTGCATATCCAAGAGTTCCAAAGACGTTGACAATAATGATGACGGCAAGGAAAACGCTAACCCAGATGGCTACGCTGGTGTCAGGTGCCCAATACTGGATGACGGTACCGCAAACTGTCAACTCGAGAGGAAGAACAAAAGCCCATTGCATGACATAGTTCCAACCCATGGCAAAACCCCAGGAAGGATCCACGAATCGATTGGCATAGCTGGTGGAAACATTAGCATTATCAGTGGATTATGGTAAAACTGGTACTAACGTATAGAAACCACCTGAAACGGGGTACATGACGGCGAGTTCACCAAGCGCGTAGACGACGTTGAAGATCATGACACCCATGATCAAAAAGCCAATTGTTAGCGAGCCAGGACCTCCAGTCTGAAGCGCACCACCACTACCGACGAAGAAACCTGCACCAATACTACAAGCTTGTCAGCATTATATCACCCCTAGTGCGCCACTGGAATTGTGTTGCAGGCGGTAATAAGCCGGTGTTGCACAATGACGACAGAAAGTGAGGGAGAAAATGAACTAACCTGCCACCGATAGCAATCATGTTAAGATGACGAGGCTTCATATCTCGCGAAAGCTCAACGGTACCCTTGGCGTAGTCATCGTGAGGCTTGAAGGACTCGATAGTGAGACCATTGCGCATTGCCCATGATCCCTTGGGCGTTTGAATAGGCTCTGTGGTGCCCTGCTTCTCGTCATATCGTGGTGTGCCATCGTGGGCATCAAAGGCCTCTGATTTGGGGTTGATTTCGGAAGCCATGGTGAGTGGAAGTGACCTTTAGACAAAGGATTATGTAAGTTTGTCTAACAATCCAATCCAATCCAGATGTAGTGAATATTGGGAAGAAACGGACAGCGCGGATCACAGGCAGGTATATATATGGATTAAGGATACAACTCTAATAATTGCTGGTCTCAAAACGGAAATTGACCAACGGACAATGCTTACGAGGTGATCTAAATGCAATGCGGAAGGTGGATGGAGGAAAGGGGACGTTGGAGATACGTAGTATGAAGGATTGTTTTGATGATGGTTTCGGACCACCTCTAATCTCACGGATAAAGCGGCACTTTGCCTCAGCTGGGGCAAATTCGAGGCACCCAAAAAGGAGGAGCTGTCAGCCCGCCCGTTTCTTTGGCCCGCACACTTTATCAACGTCAAGCGCTGGAAGCTGAGCCAATAATTGAAGGACGTCTATATTAGCCTGTAGTTTGTTTCTTGACGTTTAATCGGCTCCGAAGGCGTCCATTAACGTACGTGAAGCTTCTGACAGGTGACGCGCTGTAGAGGAGAGGAGATTACGCTGAAACATTTACTACTCTTCTCTGTATGGCCAAAACGACCAACAATCTAGACAACGATGATAAAGTGACCCATTTCAAACTCGCCCGTAATCCGGGGTAAATTGGCATCTTTTGAGCAATCTATTTGTCATAGATTCGAGTTACCCCGGAATATCCTTGAACTGCTTTCTTGATTCTATGGCGTATGGATTGGATCATTGGGTGCTCCCCTCGTCGCGGAGCCGAGCTAGCCGGTCCGTCTTATCGAACCCGCCGATCATACTGCTAACAGACTGTAAAATGACCGAAATGCTGGGTTTGATTGGATACACCGGAAGGATTCTTTATCTTGGATGCTCTGATACGGGAAGGGATCGATTATGCTGTGGTACAATTTGGTAGAGCACAGTAGGACCGATGGATGGTCCTTTTTTCTGTGGGAGGAATGCAATCATCAAACTCTATTGATCTGGTGTCAAAACGTGAGTCAGCTGTTTATCTTGTTTACAAGGTAGATTGATAAAGAAGATGTTTGTCAGATTGATGTTGTTGAAGATTGATTCATGTCGTCGTCAAACATCTCCAACATTAATTAGAGCCGCAATTTGATCTCTTGGCCTCTTGGCAACGTTGACAGCTTGGCGCGGCGATTATCATCTTGGCATTGCGGCCAGGGACAAATGACGCACATTTCCTCTTACCACGAGACGCGTATCATCTTTGTATCAATTAGGAAGCTGTTAGAAGCCAACGTGTCAGCATTTACCACCACTATAGACTACTGTACCCTCCCTAAATCAGTCGAGTTTCACTGTAATCTCCACTGTATTAGGAAGTACTCTTTGCTAGACAAAAACTCGCTCTGCTGCCAGTGTCAGACCATTGTCTTCTTCGCGCAACCTTCAAGGAGAAATTTGAACGGTCAAATGACGCAAACAACCACTGTTGATCCCCTTGGCTTGCATTAGTTGACAACCCTCGTAACTGTCGCGTGCGTGCATCCTCCTCAACGGCTAGACAACATGTCTAAGCGAGCAGTGACGTAGGCTACCTCTCTCCATTTCTAGAGATGAATCACTAACAGAAAGAGTCTTATCAACCCCTTGTTCGCCTTTTATCTGTTATAGCACTATCAAGCCACGCTCAACTTCCGTCATTGCGGAATCAACATCGTCATTTACCATCACTCACTACATCGCCGATTCATGCCAACTATTTTAGCTTAAATTAATGCTTAATCTGAACTATCAAGGATCACACCAATCATTCCAGGTACCTCGCTCTCCTTCCACCACCTTCAGAACTGCCTTTTCCGCAGACAACTTCCCATCTTTACTGAGTCTAAAAGCTTCAACAACATTCTCCAAAGTCCCTACCTCTCTAACAGGGTTCGGCTCTAGGTCTCCTTTCTCCAACATATCAGTGGCCAGCTGTAGATACTTCTCCCAGGCCTGTTTTTCGTCTGGTGTTGCGGCACCGGCCCCGTCGAACATCGCATAGTCCTCACCGAGCGCCCTGCCAAAAGCAGTAAAGGCTACCAGTGATTCCGCTTTGACGTATGGGTTGGTATCTTGAATGTGAACTTTGTTGAGAGGAGACAGAGCTACTAGTCGAGCTCCGTCGCTTCGCATCAAAGCATTGGCCGTTTTCTCTGAAGAGCTTCCATCGGCGATAATGTCCAAAGCGTATCGCAAGTTTCCATCGGTGATCTCTTTAGCGCGGTCAACCCAATCTTCATCGCGGTAGTCGAGAGTAAAATCTGCTCCCAACATCTTGAGAAGGTCGTGATTCTTGGTTGAGGCGATTGCAATTACCCGAAGGCCACTCAGTTTCCCAAGTTGGATAGCATATAAACCAACGCTGGTCGAAGCCCCGTACACAAGGAAGTCAATTTGGCTTTCCTTGGCACGGTAGGGCTCTGGGAGCTTCATGCGGCGAAACATTGCCTGCGTAGCAGTTGCGAAAGCAAGTGAGATAGTTGCTCCCTGCTGCAAGCTGATGTTGTCCGGTATTCTAAAGACAAGAGTTGCTTCGATGTTGATAAACTCAGCAAAAGCACCAATCCCTTTGAAAGTTGCACCATGAACCCAACCACCGACCCGTTGACCTTTCTGCCATTTTGAACCATTTGTCTCTTCGACTGTTCCCGCGAAGTCGCAGCCAACGATAAGTCCTGGTGATGCAGCACCATCTAGAACATCACCTTCGACAAGCTTCCAGTCTCCAGGATTCAGAGCAACATAGTGTACTTTGATGAGGATCTCACCACTGCTCGGGACTGGACAAGGGACATTTTGGATTGATCCGCCCCCTTTCCCATCCGTAACGAAAGCTCGCATGGTGGCGTCTTGGGCTTTTATTTCAGATGAATCAAGATGTTGGTATTCTCAATGTTCAGGAGAGTACTAAATGTTAAAGTTCATGGTTGAGGATTAGTTATATTGTCAATACACAATCCGCGACTTGTTATTCAGCTGCGCCAAGAGTAACGTTATGTGCACGTAGATGACAAATCTCTAGTTACAAATGCTGTCTCCACCTATCATATCTCTTTCAAGGAGTTTTGAAGGATGACGGTGAGGATTGGTATCCTTGTACGCTTAAAGACTGAACATAGTCTTAATAGATGTGATGTAGAGACAATATTACTTGTTGAAATGGTAAATGCAAACATAAACTTGAAATTTGGTTCATTAACATCTATTAAACATCATCGCTCGTTATGCAATGTGATCTGCCTGTCTATACAAGACTTTTTCCAATTCAATGGCATGTTACTTGTGCCACAGGAAATCCCAGCATCACCTAAATCCTTCCCAGTCGCAGATAAAGCAGAACGTTTCAAGACATAAAAAGAAAAGTCATAAAGTGTCATAATCTACAGACGAGCGGAGAAGCTGGCCTGGGCGTTCTGTCCATAAGCACTCTTCTCGGGTTGATAGAAGGGAAGAGATGTGACAGTCGCCTTGATGCGCTTGCCAAAGTACTCGATCTCGACCTTATCACCCTCGAGGACTTCCTTGGGGAGATACGCATAGGCAATAGGCTTGCGGATGCTGTAGCCAAATGCTGCGCTAGTCACGTAGCCGACTGCACGGCCCTTGACAAACACAGGCTCCTTGCCGAGTACTACTGACTTGCCATCGTCGATGGTAAGACCGCGAATGCGTCGGGACACCTTCTCGCTGGATCGGCCCTTCAGAGCGTTGTAACCAACGTAGCCATCCTTTCCAGGGTGAAGAGCGAACTCCAGACCTGCCTCATAGGGGTCGTACTCCTGGGTCATGTCGGAACCCCATGATCGGAAGCCCTTCTCGATGCGAAGAGCATTAAAGGCGCTTCGGCCAGCGGCAATGACTCCGTAGGGGAGACCACCCTGCCACAGAGTATCCCAGAGTCGGAGACCGTTGTCGGCAGTGGTGTAGATCTCGAAACCCTCCTCTCCAATATATGAGAAGCGAGTGGCAATGGCGGGGATACCAGAGATCTCGACCTTCTTGGTTGTGAGGTAAGGGAAGGCTCGGTCGGAGAAGTTGTCCTTGCTGACAAGCTTCATAAGGTCCTTAGCCAAGGGACCCCAGACACCAACGCTGGCAAGACCACCAGTGATGTCGCGGACCTGGACGGCTCTGTGAGGGCTGGCCTTGGTCTGGACCTTGGCCTCACGAGTGAAGTAGTGAAGATCGACGGGGCCGTTGACACCGAGATGGAAGAGGTCCTCGCCCAGTCTGGCGACGAAGATGTCACTCCTGATACCACCGTGGTTGTCGAGGAGAAGTGTGAATGTCACCTTGCCAACCTCACCGGCAACGTTGCCAGTTGTCAAGCGCTGCAGCAATTCAGCAGCACCAGGACCAGCAATCTCTAGTCGTCGAATAGGAGTCTGGTCGTACAGGGCGACACCAGTTCGTGTCTTCCAGGCCTCTACAGCGGTCACAGGAGAATAGAATCTAGATGACCAAGCATCTCGCTCAACAGGTTTCCAAGAATCAGGCAAGTCTTTGAGAAGCTTCTCGTTGACCTCAAAGTAGTGAGGGCGCTCCCAGCCACCAGCCTCGAGGAAATAGGCGCCAAGTTGTTGATGACGCTGGTGGAAGGGGCTGACGCGGAGGTTTCGAGGTGACTCCTTGGGCTGAAGAGGGTGGAGGATGTCGTAGACCTCGACGAACTGTTGGGAAGCGGTCTCGGTCACGTAGGCGGGGGAGAGCTGAACTTGCTCGAATCGAGACAGCTCACACTCGGAAAGATCAATCTCGGCTCTACCAGTAGTAAGAAGTTCGGCCATGGCGCGTCCGACACCAGCGGATTGTGTTACCCAGACAGCCTCGGCGACGTAGAAGTTATCAAAGTTGGGAGCCTGACCAACAAGAGGACCACCATCGGGAGTGAAGGACATGATACCGTTGAAACCGTGGTCAACCTTTGTCTCGCGGAGAGCAGGAAGAATCTCCTGCGATAGCTTCCAGCCGGGCTCGAAATCCTTAGGAGTGAACTTCAAGCTAGAAGGCATGTTCTTGTAATCGACATTCTTGGGTGTTTCGCCCAGCGAGGCTGCAACAACTGGCATGGGACGGTGGCCGTAGTATCCAATACCGTAATGGTCGCCGTGCTCGCG
The DNA here is from genome assembly GCA_019054645.1 of Fusarium sporotrichioides. NCBI lineage: Eukaryota > Fungi > Ascomycota > Sordariomycetes > Hypocreales > Nectriaceae > Fusarium > Fusarium sporotrichioides. The sequence continues at coordinate 3,915,005 of JAHKNS010000002.1, read as the reverse complement.
GTAGTAAAGATCCTGATCTTGGTGTCGGAGAATGGGGAGTCGAGCGCCATTGGGCTCTTCGTTTTTGCCCTTCTGGCTAGGAACGGATGTTGTGTGTGCGTACTGGTGTGCCATAGGAGTCAGGGGAATAGGAAGGCCAACCATGGCTCCAACCTCGACACCCCAAAGTCCAGCACACGATATGACGATATCGGCCTCAAATCTGCCGTTCTTTGTGTTGACGGCAGAAACATGACCGTCATGATGGTCGATAGATGTAACCAATGTTGACTCGTGGTACTTGACACCCGCTGCTCGTGTTCGCTCAATGAGCTTTGCTTGGGCATCACGAGCGAGAGCTAGACCATCGGTAGGGATGTGAAGTCCACCAAGGACCTTGGACTTGTCCAACAAGGGGTAAATCTCGAGACACTTCTCGGGACTGATGAGGTTGGCCTCGACGCCCCAAGAGTAAGCATATCCTCTTTTCCTCTTGAGCTCCTCCAGTCTTGCAGGTGTAGTGGCAATCTCTAAACCGCCGACCTGGTTGAAGGAGCCTAGTGACATAAGCTTCTCGACTGTGTAAGTGGCCATCTTTGTGAGGGTCTTTGATGTATTTGTCTGGAACACCAAGCCTGGGGCGTGAGATGTTGAGCCACCAGGCATGGCTAGAGGTCCTTGCTCGAGGACCGTGATATCAGTCCATCCTCTTTGGACCAATTCATCAGCGACGTTGACGCCGACGATACCGGCGCCAATGATGAGAACGCGCGGTGAGGGGGCCATTTCTGTCTCGTCTCTTTTGTGTATTGAAGGAGATCAGAGTAGTATAGAGGCAAGCAGCTGAAGAGAGAGATGAGAGATGGGTTTCAAACACAATGGCTTCTATTGGCAAAGGTTCTAGTCTCGTTATATCTTTTCCATGAGCCGTCCACGACTCCGCACTCTTACTCCTCCGCACCGTCCTCGTACCAAGATGATCAACTCAAACTATCTCCGTCCTATGTCATGGTTACGATAAGGCAACTAACATGAGAGCCTCCGGTTACGGAAGCGCTCACGTGATCGGGAGTTGAAGGACATGGCGCCGCGATGGTAGGGCGTGTGGATATCATGAACCGGGCGCTTGCAGATTGGGTAGGTATGTACGCTGTAATGCGGGGAGATAACGAACAGCAGATCAAAGGCGAAACTAAAAAATCTAGAATACTAAAGTTGGGTATTATCGACCGGGCTTCAAGTGCCGACGACTCGTCGAGTTCCACACCAGGAGTCCGTGTCGAAACGATAGGACACGCGTGATAACGTAGCGAGTTACGACTATACACGCGGCTTTGCAGCGAACAGAATAAAGCACATAGTTAGTATCCGTATGTGTACTCTGTAGGTGGGATAGACGAAACGGCCACTATCGCAATGCAGCGAAGCGCCCAATGCTTCTACCCTGGTGCAGGACGCTCGGTTGGGGGATATTATCCGTACAACACATTGCAATGGCTGGGATAAGATGAATCAGCTGGACACGACAGTTGTCAGGGACTCAGGGTAGACCATGCTACGGCTGGTATCTTTTGGACCCTTGCAAGCCCCTTTCAAAACACCGTAAATTGCTGGTCATGGGACCTTTTGCGGCAGAGTCACATTTCACGATGCCTTCATTTAGGCCTTTTCTAGGTTCTTTTTTCCCTCCCTTGTGGTTGGGGCCGAAATTGAGATTCCCCTCCCTTGCAAGCTCCAACGACCAATTGATCGTGAGGGGACTGAGGGTCTTATGCTAACTACATCGCATTTGAGTACGGATAGTGATAATTGGATTGTCACTGACCCTTTGATTCGCATGTTGTTCGCTGTCAGTCAGATGCCTGCACACAGACAGACCTTTCATCCCATTCGCTTTGAGGTCCTTGTCAGAGATTAGCCCAAAACAGGTGTGGCATCCAATTGATGTCTATACTGGAAATTAGCCGGCAATATTCACAGTACCCTTCTTTCACTTCACAATGCACTGAGACAGGTGATGGCCAAAGGTCAATCGGTGAACTTAGTTTAGAAGGTGGTTGACATGCTGGAGTACTCGGTTCTTGAGTTGCCGTACGACTCCAACCAAATGTCATCCCGCGGGAGAGTAAAATTAAAGTTCACCCGCAACAGTAGCCAAGCTGATCAATTGACTCTATTTTTGTGCCAAGAGGTGGAATGCTTCTTGGTTTCGCTAGTGTTCGGCCGAGCCTGCAGTCAGTAGAGCCGAGCAACGTCTAGAACAGCGAACAGATGTGTGAATCGCTCAAAATGGCATCGCGAATGGCTTCACATGGATAGCTCAACTGTACCTACGCCATGTCGTGGCACCCTACTGCATTGCAACGCACGCACTCTGTCTATCTTGGGTGCTGTGTTGTTGTGGAGCGGTGAGGGCGAAGGACCCAGGAACAGAAAAAGATGGGATGGCAGGGTCTCACCGGGAGAACAAGGTGAAGGATAAGGACTCACGAGGGTGCCAAGATAAGACAGTGTGAAGGAAGTAGAAAAAAATAAAAATCTAGACAGCCCAGCTGACCCACCCCTTGTAAGCCAACCGCCTAATATCGCCAAGTCAATTTCTCAGCCTCCAACTAACACCCTCCCCCTCACTCTTCGAGGAGTCTGTCGGTCTTCAGAACTGCCCTAACTAAGGGTACCCCGTTTTCCCCGGAAAATCAGAAAAACTCTTGACACATAGATTATGAATAGCTTCGTGTTTACCCCAGATTGGGATTACAAACTGGTCTCCGCCTCCGCTTGGTCCGAGTTTGACATGACACATAAAAACCCAAACATGTTCAAGTCAAAGTTGGGGGAGGGGAAATATTCCCCAGTCCAAGCGCCCACCAAGACCAATCCATTTAAACGCTTTCTGTAGGTAATACTGCATGCAGTGTATGTAGAGTACAGTGGCAGTGGCAGCAACGACTCACCTGGGCTAGGGATGGACACATTGTGCATGTCTAGCGTCAATCTCCTCCATTTCTCTCCCATCTCGGGGGCAGAACTTTCTTGACTCTTTGTTCCCCCGCATTACATATCACTGCTACCTGTGTACTTTCCAATGCTACAGGGGGATGGACTCTCTACCCCAGAAAACATCTGAATCTACAGTACACAACTAAAAACGCTTCACTTTTTCGCTAAACCAAGACTAAGCAAGGCGACTCCTCCCCCGGTTTCGGATACCCCGGTCCTCCCTTTCCCACTCCATATCGAGACGCTCATCGGAGAGAGTCCTTGTTCTCTGTTTTCCGTTTTCCGGGGGAGGGAACAATGCTCCGCAATCATGACTCTCTCGGAGTTTTACCAAGACGCACCTCGTTGTCATGGTGGAGAGTTTTCGCCCTGCTTCTGTGCAAGTTCCAGTGAAACAATGTGGATATTTGGGGAGTCAGTAGTAGCTCATGACATGACATGCATCCCATCACTAAATAGGTCATTACAAGTCTCGTCATGCATAGAATCGCGGGAGAAGTATTGAGGAGGAATGAATTCCAGTTCAGTTCTGTCCTTGGTCTTTCTTTTCTTTTCCAAAACGCCTGGCACCAAGTAAAACAATATTCTCTAAGCCTGTACAGTAATGTAGTGCAGTGCAGTGTTCGCTAATAATAACCATTACCCCGTCCGTCCCTTGCTACTACTCCTAAAAGTGATTAAACATGATATTACTAAAGTTTTCGCCTTCCCACCAAGCGGGCCCTCGGTTACTCTCGCTCACGGGAGGTTGCGGATCGTCGCAGCCCATATCAGCGATATTAACAAATTGCGATGAGTCCGCGTAGAGCCAAGGTGTTGTGCACAGCGTTAGGCTATCCTCGACGGGGACCTCATCATAGACTGTGTCGCGCGCCGAGTCTGGGCCCTGCGACGAAGATAGAGGGGCCTTGTAGGACAGTGTAGGAGCCTCTTGACCTCCATCAGCTGTGTTGATGGATATTTCCGGGGCGCTAGCAACGATGATTTCCAAGGTAACGTTCTCATTGTCCCCTTCATGCATTGAGTTGGGCACCAACGATTGGTTGAGGAGGCCAGCTGTGGGAAGCTCTTGAGAGTCGGCCACTGTGTTGAACTGAAGGATCTTCCACATGAGGGGAACGCTAAGGTAGATCTTGGAGGGCATCCAGTCGTCCACCTCCATGCTATCAGATGTGCCCGCGGCGATGCGCGTCATCTTATCAAGGTTGCGATCCTGAGAATTGTTAGTTAGTCCAAGTTCGCAATGTCAATTGAAGGATCAAATTATACATACCAATGCTCTGCAAGCAGCCGAAGTAGGCAAAAAGTTCTTGAGGAATCGCCTACACTTGGCAAAGTCGGCATTGGACTTGTGCTTTAGCCTGGCCGCGGCCGCGCAACAGTAGTACAGGTGCACCGTGGCCGCAATGGCGGCCACATGGCCAAAGAAGGGATCTGCAAGGGGTACTTGCTTGTCGACTACCATGTCGATCATTCGAACGATCCAAGTAGAGTGCAGCAGTGCGAGTTCGGAAGACCGTCGCCAAAAGGTGTTGGGGATGGCGAGGTTGGGGTTGTGCTGGGCTCCGACGATGTAGAGGAAAGGGTGGTTGAGGACGGTGGGAATGACGTGGTATGTGAATTGCTCCTTGAGCCAAGGGGCCCAGTAATCGCGGTGCATCTTCAAGTCTTCGACTTTGCGCTCATAAAATTTAACCGTGTCGTAGCGATGGCACATGGGTATCCTGTTTTCCGTCTCCATAAAGTCGGCGAGAACCTTTGCATACATCGAATCATGTCGCCAGGGCTCTTTGATGTTGTTGTGCGCACAATCGGAAACATATTTTCGAACTTGGCTCCAAACCCAACCAAGATGAACACTGGTATTCCAGATACCGGGTTCATTTGGGTGGTGGCAGCCAAGGTCATCTCGAGGCAGAGTGGGAGCTCTGGGATCGTGGTCTGGTTGAGGGCCTCTTGTTGTAGAGTAGGCGGGTCTCCAGATCTCTGTTGGGACACTCAAAAGACCTTCTTGGCGACCATAAGACTGCTCAAGCATTTGTAGGCTCCAGAACAGTCGCTTCTTGCGCTCTGTCATGGGGTCTCCAATAGCGTAGAAGGATTCGACGTCGAGCATGGCGGAGCGACATAATTGATGAGCAAGGCCGAGATGGAACTGACCAAGATGGACGTTACCGTCTATAGTAGAAGGTGTTAGTTATACTGGCAGATATCTAGATAGAATGAAAAAGGATAACGTACCAATAAATGAAGAATAAGAGAGCAAACAAAGACTCTCAAGCGTGGCAAGATCTACACTGCCATTTGCGATGCGCAGCATAATAAGGCTCTTTGCATTGTTGGCGTACAACTTGGCCTGATCGGCATTATCGGAAAAGCGCAGAGTCAGAGCAAGAATACTACAGGCGAGCTCATCATGCATCGAGGCAAAGTCGCTGACCTCGTCTCTCTCAAAGCACCATATTGGCTGTCGGTGGCAGTACTCAAAGTAGAGCGCAACCCCAACTGCGATGTCGGATACGCTGGGTCGCAGCGACGAGTTTTCGGATTCGGACTTGACTGAAGGGTGACTAGTGGGATAACTTTGTTCGCGCGTGTTTTGGACACCAGAATATGACTTTTCCGAAGTGTCTGTTGTTGTTTCTTGAGGGGATTCGAGCTGTGATTGTTGACGTTGGTTTTGGTTGTTGTTGTTTGGTAGCTGTTTTTGTGATGTAGACCTGTAAATTACAAGGCGGTTAGCCACTGAAACAAAACAAAAGGGAACAAAGGTGCTGGACTGGACTGGACTGTGACATACAAATTACCGTTGAGTAAAAAGTCAAGCTTCTCTTCCAAATGCGCCAATCTCTCCTCCTAATAAATAATTCATCGTTAAGATGCTTGCCATTTTATTGTGTGCAAAACATGCACAACGTACCGAAGGGCCGCTCTGAGAGGGCCTAATAGCTGGGGGATAAGAGCACGACTGTTTGAGGCGGACGCAGCTTGAGCATTGTGGTTTCTCGCCAGGGCAACGAGTCTTTTTACGCCTGAGACGAAAGAAAATGTGTCAGTATTTATTTTCTCAAGACAATGGTTTGTTGACGTGAGGCGCCAGCTTTTCTTTACCTGCAAGTCAAACAAGCGTGATGCGATCGTCTTCGGCCGCGGGTGTTGGTGGTAGGATTGTTGGTGGTAGTGTTCTCCTCTGAAGGAGACATTGATGACCGCGACATGTTTGTGCAAGTATGTTGAGAGAGAACACAAGAGAGGAGTAAGAGGACCTCAAGGACAAAAATGTCAACTGCAACAGCCAAACTAACAGAAAATAAAAAGTAAGAGGCGTTGGAATGATAAACTGGTGAACCTTGTTCAGGGGCCCGCTTCCACTAAATACTTTCCATGGCTTTGGCTTACCATTGTCTGTACTGTACTCGTACTCTGTCAGTAGTTAGTCCACTGGAACCACCCTTGACTTGACCTGACAAACCCCGCACCGTCTACTGGTTCTTGCTACTGAAATGATTAGTAGGTAACGCGGGGTTTTAGTTAGTAGGTACATACAGTGCAGGTCAGGTTCAGGTCAGTCCGTTCGCTGCATTTTAGAAGAGGTTAACGCTACGAACTAAGACAGTTGGTGCTAATGCGCAGTGCCTACATACAGTATGTACAAGCGATCAAAAAAGAGAGACAAGGGTCAAGGTAGCGAGGTGAGAGAGAGCCCTGGAGAGGTGAGAGGCCAAACCAGAGGGGGCGTGGATTGTAGTCTAGGTGGTGTCCAACTAATCTTGTCCCGAACAAAACGAGGCCCACCAAAGAGAAGCCAGAGAGAAGTTGAAGTGCTTTTCCATCCGTTCCGCACATGGCATCGCATTGCATAGCATAACATTACTTTTTAGACGGCAATTGCAGTTCTAGTTGCAGCTGCAGTACCTATTGAATGGATGGAACGGCTACGCTGAAACGTACATTTCATAAACCAAATAATAATAATAAAGAGGCGTTTGTCTAGGCTACCATCTAGTTACCAGCTACCAGTTATCAGTTGACAACGTTTACTTCATTCATGGCTGCACTCTATCCATTGACTCATGACCCAAAACAACCCCAGCGCAAAGAAATAAAATAAAAATTCTTTCCTTTCTCACCGTAGAATTGCCTATCTACCAGCATCTAGTTGATGAATGTGTATCTGTATCCATTCCCCAGCATCTTTCGCCCGCACCTTATCTGGTACCATTACATTCGCATTGACAATATTTTATTCCCTCCCCCCTGTTCTCCCTGTTCCATCCACCCTTCTATCAAAGCTTCCAGAAATAACTCTTGTCTCTTCACCGAAGCCACACCTTCCAAGCCTTTTTCTTCCCTTGTCACCATGGCATTTAACTTTGGTCGCCGATCACCGGAGATCCATCGGGGTAGAGATAACACAGACACAGACAGACAAGTTGCAAAGATGATCTACGAAGCCCAAGGCAAGGGCGCTAGATAAGAAGTGGAGATGAGGAGAACCCGACGACAAGGATGTAGGGGACGGGGCCGGGACTACGTACAGAGATAAACTACGTAACTAAACTTTTAGTCTGTCTTGTCTTACTCCGACAACGCAGAGCTACGACAGTTCATCACAACAACAAAGAGGGATGCGTTCATATTTTCTTGGCAAAAAAGAGATGATCAAGACTGTCGACTCCAAAGTGGGCAAACTCATGCAAGGTGAGGTAAGTTGAAGATTGTACTATGTAATAGTTAAAGAGAAATGTTCAATTCGTTCATTAGGTATGGTTCATCATTATGCTAAAAAAACACCCAATCATACTGCTCTAATCCCTGACAGTAGAGTCCATCAATCCCTTGTCACTTCCCCGCAGCTCAGTTCCCCTCAGAGGATACAACCTTCCTCCAACGGTTACCGCGATGCATCATTCTTCATTCCATGCCTTGTTCTATGCTTTCTTCTCCCGAGTTTTCCTACATGTTCCATGCTATGCTATGCTACTATATTCTTCTTTGATCTCTTGGCTTTTGCCCTTACAGCCTGGCGGCAGGATCCAGCAGATCCTTCAACTCCGAATTGGGGAACTCGCAGTTGAAGGCTCCGTCGGGACGCTCCCTGTCCCAAGCCCACTTCTCCTTGAGCTCAGGCTCTAGCTTGTCCTCGAGCATCTGCACCACGTACTTGCCCAGCACTGGGAAGAACTTGTAGCCATGGAACGAGCCGCATGTGGCTACGTAGAGACCCTTGGCACCTGCGTGCGGAGAGATGATGAAGTCTCCACTGGAAGTGAAGGCGTCCCTGTTTCAGTGCGTTAGCTTACTCAGACATTTCTCATCGCCGTCACTGCGGGGAGTTTGTGAGATGTTACATACCAGCAGATACGGTGGTGCTCGTACTTCCAGTGGGCTCCCTTGCTACCAAAGAACAGACGGTTTTGCGTGTCAATGTCCTCTTTGAGACTGTTGGGCACCTTCCACTGTGCGTAGTCCTTCTCGTCAGGCGGCGCAGAGACGTAACGTCCTGGCAGCACCTGGCGGGTGTTGCTGAAGATGTTCTTACCCCACCACTTGATCTCACGATCCTTTGTGGGTGGCAAGCTGCCAATGAATGGAGATTCTGTCGCTGGTGTCAGCTACGTCTTGACAAACACGTGTCGGGATACTTACTGTGCTTATATGTGTAACCTTGGAAGCCAACAGGCATGTCCTTCATTCTGGCGAATGATTCGTCGTCGAGAGTGACCATGCCAGTGGTGATACCAGCAGCTGTGATGCGATCGCCGGATCGCAGATCAGGCATATTGTGGCGCGCGGCGCTGTATTCTAGAAGCTTGGCTGTGTAGGCTCCGGTGGAGAGGATCACAGTATCGGCCGAGATGATATCGCCCTTGGAGGTCTGGATACCAGTGGCGCGGCCATTCTCAATCTGAAGCGTAGCGACATCGGCAACGATGTACTTGACACCGAGCTTCATAGCCTCGCGGGTCACGGCACGCAGGGAGTCGCCTGCAGCGCCCCAGCCACTGTTTCTGTTGACGAGGACCTCCTTGGCGCCCGTATAGTCGGCCTCCTCGTACAGACCGCCGTACAGCTTCTTGGCTTCCTCAATGGTATAAACCTGGATGTCTGATTGGCGGCCCAGCTTCTTGTAGTTGTTGATGACGTCCTGGGCGTAGTCGCTGCGGCACACCCAGAAAACACCAGCCTTATGGAAGTGAGGCATCCACAGGGGATCAGACTCAAAGATGTCCTGAGCCTCGAGAGCGAGACGGCAGTAGAGGAGATCATCGTAGTCAGCGCGGACTACTTTGTTCCAATCCCAAGAAGCAGCTACGCGGTTGTCTCCGTCGTAAGGGTCCCTGTCCACGATTGTGACCGAGGCATTGGGGTACTTCTGAATGAGCTGGTAGGCCGTGGAGACGCCAAAGACGCCGGCTCCCACGATGAGATATGACTGAGATGCCATTGTAAAGAAGGGTTATTATTGGTAGACTGGAGACTGTGGAGAGAAGGTCTGCCAATTGACCTGTACAATGGCCGAGAATAGTATATGAAGACGAAATGGAATATAATAACCTCCAGAAACAAGACGAATTGCTCAAGTTCACAGGGCCTTTTATTGTCCCCGCGTTGGAGACGAAGCCGGTCTCGGTGGTCACCGTATTCCGGACGGCTATCACCAAAAGCCATTCCCCGGACCTTCACCTGGAATTCCGGCCATGAAACCCGGAGTCCGTATGTGGAGAAGGGGATATCCGATCACGTGAGAAGTGAGGGGAAATGAAGTTTTTTACCTGGACGAAATTGTGAAGTCGTGATAACTTCATTTTTGAGATTGTCAAAATACCACTGTGGGATTGGGTTCAATTGCGCTATGTGAAGTGAATAACTTTGAGAAACAGATCTTGAAGGTGTCTACAGTCCCGCATTGACCATGTAACCGGACCGTCTAGACTGAGGTCATCTCCGTCTCCTCCCTCCATCTCTATCTGTCTATCTCCAAAGCAGGCCAAGTCAGCAGGCCAACCACACCGAGGCATACACACACGTAGGTAGGTCTTATCCAGCAATTATCTTGACGTGACTATAATAACTGTGACTATGGCCGAGTGTGAAGCTATCCACAAGGCGTCGCTCCAGCCTTCCTCCAACCCTCATGTACGAGTTGCCCTCCTAATCCCACATTGGGGAAAGTCTTATCTCAATTCTGATTCATCTCTACCCTCGTTTGATCCTCCCCCGCATTTTACTGTTTGCCCGTCTCCATCGGTATGCATGCCCCCAGGCTAGCCGGAGATCATTGATATCACTTAGCCTTAGCAAAAAGGAATCCTTTCTCCGCACTCATACAACATAGATAACGCGTAGCCCCCAGTTCCGCTCCGGGTCTAGCTTCATGCACAATTTGCGTTCCGCCAACCGCAATTGGCATCGAACAAAAGACAGGGATGAAGTCTCCAGATGCGAGATGGCCAAGGCTTATCTTGGCTCACCTCCCAATGCCTCACACCATCCCCTCTAACGTGCCTGCAACACGGCCTCCAAAATTTCCAAGACCAGCCAAGCATGCAGAAACTAGTCTGGACAATCTGATTTTGTCAGAATACCGACTCCGCTTCCTGCTTATCTTGATTCAGCATTTCCTTCTCGTCCCACTTCCCCATGACAGAGCATCAGAGGTCCATCATGGTCGAGGCGTTGGCGGGCGTGGCAATGCCGGCACTCGTCATCCTACCCCAGAAGGTCCCAACCTGGTCCTTGCGTTCCTAGCGCTACTCTTATCCTATCATTTGACCATCGAGATATCAAGGGATAGAAACCATCGTGATGCAATGTGATACGTCCACGCGGTCTCCCATACTAGGTTATGTCCGGCTTCACCTTTGACCTGTTTGTTATCTATCTACAACCCCGGAGTGAACGCCGTATATCGGCTTCGCTTCCAAGAATGTTCTCTAACATGTATCATACTGAGACAAGGGTTTGATGGCAATGATGCCTTCGAGAAGACTGCCATCCCATAATCATGCACGACGGCTGCGTAGAATGCTGGAACATTACCAACTTTGGTATGTTCTGAGATCGTGTTTGCAATCCTTATCTTGGCTCCGCAGCTCGGTATTGTGCAGGCTGCTCCGTCGAACGGCTACCTGCAGATCGTTAGCGAAATGACACGGCCAAGAAAGAGATCTCTATCTTTCCCAACTTGTTCTATGCCAGAGAGGTCAATCGCTCAGTTTCTTGCATTTTCTAGTGAAGTTCTTTCAACTTACGTAGTTAGGAAGGAGAGCGACATGCTCTGTCTATAGCTCAAATCGAATGCTCGTTCCAGGGTAGGGTAATGAGATGGTCAACCTCAGACTCATTTCCTAACATCCTTGTAGTGTTGAAGGTCGAGACGCGTCTCTTCAGTTATCACGTATAGGGTAGCCGCTGTGTTTATTGCTGTGACTTTTCGAGTGAATTTCAACACATTAACAAGCATATTTAATAGTTACGGCGTTGACTTTGAAAGGAAAGACGCTATCGTATCTTCGTTGATGGGACAGCGTTGACTGCAGAACTCCCAAGATCACTCGACAAGACTTGAAAGAAAGCTGAAAACAAAACAAATATGCTTCACAAGACTCGGGAGTAGTTGCATCAGGTTTTCTACCAACCATGGGTTTCTCGCGCCGGATGAGATTCATCATATTACAACATACGATTCTTTGAGTTCTATCGTACGATCATACTCTGTTCACAATCGATATTGTCCTCTAAGATGGAGCGATTGTCATCATATATGAGTCCTGTGCCTCGTTTGAGGTACAATTCTAAACAAAAGAAGCTATTATTCGGAGAGCACCTGCGTCGAACGACTCTGATGTCACTTGGTTATAGAAAATGAACGATTTTAGATACTCTGTCATACGATACAGCGTCTATCACTAGGATTTCGAAGAGTTGTTATGGATATTATATCACATATTTAAATGAGAATCTGCTGTTGTAGTTGACACTCAATCTCACTGTTCATTCTCCTTCAACGATACTTGCACGGCTTCACTTTTCAGAATACCAGCTTCAGCCTCGTCATCATGTAAATTAAAACTCGACGACAAGTGCCAGACACAAGTTCTTCATGGCCTAGGGTTTCCTTGACTCCCCCACGGGGAAAATGGAGCGGCAACTCCCTACACGAGCCATCGGTTGATCTTACCTTTACTATTTCTTGACTCCGCGATGGAGCCACGATGGAGTCGCGAGTCCAATATTTTCTGGAGTACGGCAATGAGTCCAGACCTTTTACGTCTAGTTACCCCAAATTAAGCGCTCGCTCGGCCACCGAAACCCCGGACTCGCCAGCACAGACCAGTGGTCTTACTGTATCTATATAGGTGGCTGCGCGTCTTGACTTGCATTGCCATCCACTGCAACTCTCGCCTAAACTTGCTGTTGATCGATAATGCCTCTTTTCGTCCTCGCCGCGTCCGTCTCAGGGGCTAATCTATCCCTAGCTATCTACACTATCTTCGCATAATTTGCCTTTTACAACGGCATTATCGATTCCTTTCGATCACGTACCAGAAACTCAGAATCGCTAAGTCAATTTCAATGTGGGTTCACGTTCGTTTCGACTCGCTTGCATTCAAAGCAACTTCGCATATTGTTGCTGCAATTGACATGTTGTTACGAGATCGTCTGGTCCGAATGACCATTGAGGCGGTCACTGCTCCGCCATTTGAATTCCATCACGAGAAGGCAATGGGGACATCGGTGTTTCGTTACCCAGTCAAATGCACAAGGTAATTGGGGTACTTGCTTACACCGGACATTCTATTATCAGCCTTCCGCATTTTTTCTAGAAGCTGCAGTGATAGAATGATAGCGATAACTTTATCAGCAGTGGTCGATCTATGGGAGCAAGTTGAGCCGAGTTACTCCAATTCCTTTCTTTCCTTGATAAGAAACTGCCGGGTTTCTAGAAGATCATGATCTTCAGTGTAGATAGAGTACACCAAAGTCAAGGTCCGTGTTTCGGTTCAAGTCTGGGCATCTGCAGGTCCGGAACGGTCCATTGCAACATCACAACACAACAAACGTGGGGGAACATGTCACGAAGCAGAGTGTCTAGGAGCTTAGAGCAGGAACAGACCCCTACTCGGGACTCGCAAGAACCGTCATCTATGACTCTTGGAGGGTCTAATTGAGGCCGGACATGGCTTGTTCAGAGGGGGTGCGACAATGCTAGTCGGGCCCCAAAGATAGCCTCTCCGATCATGTGACCGGTCGTCGACACCGGAGCAAGATGGCCACCTGATTGCAAGCAACAACTCAATCTATCGAGATGGACGGCATCAGGTATCAGGTGGCAAGGGGTGTTCAGATTGGCGATGGGTAAGGCCACGCCCTTTGGTATTCTTAGTGTCAGATTTGGCAGATGTGAAAGAAGTATTTAGAAGACGTCTAGTTCCAGCCTCAAACAGAAATTATTATCACCAACAAACACTCTTCTACACTCACAACTACAACAACTTTTATATAAGACTTTACAAGTCCCTTATCTCCTGGACTTACATCCTCGTCTCATCTTCAAGAGCATCGACTACCTCATCCTTTCTCTTACACACAAACACAATCACAATGGCTCAGTCATTCTTGAAACGATGCTTTGGCCTCGGCGGTGCCTCTGCTGCTCCCACTACCTGCTCTACCACCCCTGAGAAGTCCGCTGTCCGCGCCCTTCCCGCTTCATGGTACACATCAGTTGAGATGTACGAGCTTGAGAAGCGTGCCATCTTCTCCAAGAAGTGGCTTCTTACCACACACCAGGCTCGTCTCCGCAACGCTGGCGACTGGCTCAAGTATGAGATCGCCAACTTCGAGCTTGTCATCGCAAAGGACGAGGACGGAAACATCAACGCCTTCCACAACATTACCCGATTCGGTGCCTTCCCCATCGTCGCTCCCGAGCAGGGTGACCACGGTGATGCCAGCACTGGCTTTGACCAGAAGCAGAATGGTCTTCTCCCCATCCACGTCAAGGTTGATGCTCGCGGCTTCATCTGGATTAACATGGACGGCGCCAAAGTTCCCGAGGTCGCCTGGGAGGATGACTTTGACAACCTTGACACCCATGAGCGCTTCTCATACTACAACTTTGAAGACTACAACTTCGACCACGTCTGGGAGATGGAGGGCGACTACAACTGGAAGATCCTCGCTGACAACTACAACGAGTGCTACCACTGCAAGGTTGCTCACCCTGATATTCCCACCATTGCCGACCTCAACTCTTACTGGGTCGAGACTCAGAAGCAGTACATCCAGCACTTTGGTGCCCAACGACAAGATCAGATTGACCGTGGCTTCCGCATTGCTGTCACATACTACCTCCCCAATGCCTCCACCAACATCTCTCCTCACTTCTTCATGATCCAGCGCTTCGTTCCCCACAGCCCTACCCGCTCCACCATGCGCTACGAGTTCTTCCGCAACAAGAACTCCAGCGACGATGACTTCACTCTCATCACTGAGCTCTACAAGCGCGTCATGTCCGAGGACAAGTACCTCTGCGCCAATGCCCAGAAGAACGTCAACGCCGGTGTCTTCATCAACGGCGAGATGCACCCCGAGATGGAGCAGGGTCCTCTCTTCTTCCAGCAGAACGTCCGCGCCGCTCTCCAAGAGCACCACAAGAAGGAGCAAGAGGCTGGCAAGGAGATCTGGCCCGCCCAGCAGGAGGTTCCCACAACAACCATCAACACCAAGATCAATGGTCAAACCAACTACTCATCTGGAGTTGACTTGAGGCCAGCCAAGAAGGCCATTGTTGTCTAGATCTTTGGACATTTCTTGATGATGATTTACTGATTTCTCTTTGCTTTGGAGGATTTTGCAAGACAAAAGCGAGTTTCATGTTTTTACTACTACAAGATTGCATTTGCTTTACTTTACGACACATTATGACTTTAGCAGATGCCTAATTAGTTTACTATAGCATCCTGCATACATCTCTAGACGAAATTGAGAACTACACTTTAGAAACACTTGACTTTTCCATTGCCCATCGTGACTTGATCTGGTGATATCTGTAAAAGAGTTTGGAGAAGCGGTGAGCTCTCGGTGAAGAGATAACCAACCTTGGACTTCACCTTAGTATGCACACTGATGATAAGACTAGCGAGGCTGAAACGGACCGGGATACCGTGCTGTTTGTTATGATAAGCCGGTATCCGATCGACATGGTGTCAGTCTACTAGTCTAGGCCGGACAAGAATGTCCTGGGTCATATCACCGAAAGCTTAAATCAAGATTGTCGTGGATGGGCTGGCTTGGCCTTGGGGTACTGATAACCCCCCCTCCAGGACTCGACGTAGGCCAATCAGTCTATATCATGGTACTGCACGAACCCCAAATTGGTGTTTGGAATGCTTGTCTCGTTTTTGTGTGTAGCGCTAAACATGCAGCACTTGTTGGGCTGTTACCTTCCAAAGAAAGGGCACACACGAGAAATTCTGTCTGTCTGTACCCGATCAGGCTTGAAGACAAGAATCTGTGACACTCGACACTGATCAAGATAGCACACCATCAGAAAAATGATCGAAGAGGGTGCCTCCACATGGATGGAGGGCAACAGTAAATGCAACATTCGTTACGTCGTTGACTCAGCCTTTCAGCGTCATGTATCGAAGTCAGCTGGCTGTCATTGTTGCAAAGCCATATCGCAATAGCTCACGAATCCTCACACAGAGACTAGACTAGTCTTGTGTATCGACAAGTGAGTTCCCGCTTCGCCTATGTGAGCAATAGCATGTCGGTATAACCGATGCCCGTTCTCCATGCAGACACTAATAAAAGCAGTACGAAAAATAATACAAAGCTTTTCAAGTCTCAAGGGGAGACGACAGATGTGGCTTGTCATGCTCACAACCTTGACGTCCAAATTTATGCGACAGCATCGTCGATGCGTCAGTGGTGAAGAGATATCTACCAAAGTTCTGTCCTTCTCAAGAAGAGTGTTTACTTGCATCGCATGACCTTAATTGGTAGCGATTTGAAGTCAAGATCGGGTGAATATCCACCGCAGTTTGTGAATGCGACACAAGATATAATGAACAAGTCAATCCAGCTGAATGTAACGGCCTTTTGCACAAGAGAATAAACAGATAGTATGGAGTCCGTAAGGGTGGGCGATAGACGAATGCGAGCTTTTGTATAGGTAGTACATGACAGAAACCAAGCATTACCAGCGAAGCCAACAACCACATCAGCATCGGTGGTCGGAGTCCGCCGCACTTGCAATTAGTTGCCGCCACGGCATCATACAAGCATCGCGGAGATAATAGTCAGCCTTGTGAAATTCGGACTAGCTTTTGCTGCCAGTAGTAGTTTAGGTATTTGTCCTTGACTACCGTACATTTCCATGGAATTGAAGGACGATGGCCTGCTGTCAACGAGGGGAATGGGTAAGGTAACTTGCTCTTTTCAATCTAGCCAGAGGGTTGAGCAAATCAATGATGACCTATGCCATTGAGGCTGAATGATAATGAGAAGTGATCAATAAAGCAAGGCTCAGTGGCTTGACGCCGTTGTCGTTCAATTTTATGGAAATGTACTGTACCTCATTATAGTCATTTCCACCTACTTGATAGATTAGTCGGTCATTATGAGTTGCAATGATGACACGGGGTAAATGAAGGTGCATGGTAGCAAGTGCCATAAATGTTTGATTCATGTTCAGACCGATCTGCGCCATTTTGGGCAGGAAAGTAACATATTTTTGCTTGAGCAGTCATTATCTCGTTTATCCACATATCACGCTCGCACATATAAAATATCACTTCGACCCAGGCTTATGGGAATCAGTCAAACTCTAGTATGTTAGCCCAAGTCTTACAATTCAGATAGTCAGGGACTCTTGGGTGATAACGATTCCGTATCTGAGCCTTGGTATCAACCGCGTCCTTCTTCCATTGCCAACTAGACTTATTGTTATAATTCTACAGCTCCTGGACTTCATGTGACATCACTGACTTTTGTTGGCATGGTGTTACGATACTAAGTAGCACTAGATGAAATTATTGAGGATACTAATGAACTAGGGAACAGTCACGTCAAGGAAACATGGGCATGATATGTCTCTGGGATCCGGGGATAACCTCTCAGTCACCGCCACGGTCGGTGCGCATTTCATGTTGTTGATGTGAAGTTCTCATATGATATAGTCCATAGCGTTCGTATAACAATTTGAATATTAAGCACATACTCTCTTCTACGTCGACTGCATTTCGTGACTGCCCTTCAGCTTACACTTTGAGCCCATGTCTAAAATCCTGCTCTTGGACAGACAGCAAAATAACAGTCATGGTTTCAAAGTGTTTGTCGTAAAATGATACTCATTTATTTGTCTGTATGTAATGGCGTTTTGTATCTGTTCATATCTATGTCCAGCTTTTGAAGAGGTTAAAGCTGCTCATTCACACGCGACACGATGGGCATGAGTTGTGATGCATATGGTGAACCCTAGAACAGTCGCTTCAAGATATCTTGGCCGGGGTTTGATAATGTGGCTGGGCAATATAAAGCTGAAACGTGGGACAACAAGAAAAACGTTGGTGTGTTAACAGGGATGTTGTGTTCGTGTTTTTTTCTTCTGTTAGCAGCTGAAATTGGACAATTACTAAGGCGACGGCGCCACTATTGGACGCGCTCACAAGTCAGCCACGTAATTAATTCGTTCAACCTCGGTCAGCCTCTCATCTCATCTCATCGCATCTCAAATCATCACATCATATCATCTTCGAACCCGAGGATTCTCTTCTCTCTCATCACAGAAGGGATGAAACACCATCTAAACGCGTAGAACTTACTTCAATTTCCACTCAGTCGCTCAATCTTGTCCCGTCCGGTCGCGTGATGAAGCTGCGCTATCGCCATCGCAAATTTTAATCTCACTCCTAAAGGGAGAGAAACCTTCACGAAATGCCTCAGAACATTCGACGCGTGGCCGTCATTGGTGCCGGCCCAGCAGGTGCAATTGCCACTGACGCTCTCGTCAAAGAAGAAGCTTTTGATACAATTCGCGTCTTTGATCGCAGAATCGTAGTCGGAGGAACATGGTACGAACCTCTCTCTCCTTTCCATTAGCAGTTCTGAAGTTGAGTTTCTAAAAGGGTCTACACGCCACATCTACCACCTAAAGTCCCCTCACTAGAGGCTCTGGTCTCTGGAGAAGCGGACCAACGTATTCCTATTCCAGAGTATCTACCGGCTGTGACGCCATTCAATGAGAAAGTCAATAGCCATCAGCACCGGTACTCAGATACGCCTATTCATGAGAATCTGCATAGCAACATCGCGCCTGAGATTATGGGTTATACTGAAGAGCCCCTACCAAACAAATTATCACAGCAGACGCTGAAAGAGTATGGGCCAGGTGCTCCATTTCGCCATCACACTGTTGTTCGCCAGTGGGTCGAAGACCTCTTCATTCGCGGCGACCATGACAAATTGCTCGAACTCAGAACCACGGTAGAACTCGTCGTCAAGGAGGGGGATGAATGGGTGATAACCCTGCGAAAGGTTGTTAACGGGAGCAATTACTGGTGGAAGGAGAGGTTTGATGCTGTGGTTGTTGCATCTGGCCATTATAATATCCCTTGGTTTCCAGTGGTTCAAGGATTCCTGGAATACAACCAAAGATTCCCTGGTGCAATTCTTCACAGTAAACACTTCAGAGGAGGCCGCCACTACAAGGGAAAGGTATGCTACAATCCCCAGCTATCCGCGAAACTCGGCCCAGTTCATACTAACGGTCAGCAGCGTATTATCGTCGTTGGAGCCTCAGTATCCTCCGTCGAGGTGATGTACGAGATCCTGGACTTTATAGACGGCCCACTTTACGCTTCTGTACGAGACGAGCCTATCGAGTACTACGGATGGGTACCCTTAGAACATCCAAAGATATCCGTCAAACCGGCCATCGAGCGTTTGGACCCGGGGACTGGGCGTGTCTATTTCACAGACGGGTCTTATCTCGACGACATAGACCACATCATCTATGGAACAGGCTACACGTTCAGCTTTCCATTTCTCCCTGCTGTTCAGGAACGTGTTAAGAACGCTTATCGTCGACTACCTGGGGTGTACCAGCACACTTGGGATAGTGAGGATCCAACATTGACTTTCGTTGGAATGGTAAGTTTTCCCCGTCATGTACAGCTTGGCAGCCTGGTTAACTCTTTCAGATCGGAAGTTTCACATTCAAAGCATACGAATGGCAAGCTGTTGCCGTCGCTCGTTTCCTGGCCGGCCGTTCTAAGCCCCTACCGCCTATCGAGGACCAACGAGAGTGGGAACGTAAACGCGTAGAGGAAAGACGGGGAGGCAAAGCATATTACAGCATTGGCCCTGACTATGAAGGGTTCTTCGAGTGGTTCAGGGATTTCGCCGGAGAACCTGTCAAGGGCACAACGGCACGTTATCTGCCCCCTTTCAACCCGCGCTGGTTAGTTGTCTGGGGCAGCATGTTCCTTCCCAAATTGGACCGTTGGAGATGGAAGAAGAAGGAGGCTGAGTGGAAGCAAGAGTTCAAGGCAAAGCTTTCCAGGATATAATGATGGGTGCGCTCATGTTCGTATATACGCTTGTTCATGGATTTTGCATTGCGTGTGGAAAAGATGGAGAAGGCAAGACTTTTTGAGCAGATTCGAAACAACAGAACAGGTTTAATATGTAATACAAGCCTTGTATCACACAACTCACAATACACTGGCTGGTGCCCATTGGAGTTTGATGTCAAGAAGATGTACAAGATCAGACAAGTATCAAGAATACACAATATGTATTAGATTATCTAGAACCCAGACACTATATACCTATAGTAACGCCGCTCGATATGTAAAGTTCGTGAAACGCCGCATATTGACACAAGACCCATGATATCTATCCCCCAGAAACTGTAACCCACGCCAGAGGCAGGCAGAGAAAAGAAGTAAGCACACCAAGTTTGGCCGTGTAACCCATGAGTGTAGTAATAAAAAGTTCATAACACGTTTATTCCCCCAAGAAGCAAAAGCTTTCATCTGCTACAGACTTTTATCGCCTTGCAATGCAGCACATAATACCAGTTCGTCCAATGAACCAGAGGAAACCAATGAAGCGGACAATAGACAGCACACCTGTCGAGTAGAGGAGGAAACGGAAATACATGGGTGTGCGGACATCTGCTGCTTTCTGGATGGAATGGGTTAGCATGCTGTTGAATCCATATATCGAAGGGAAGATAACTTACAGAGACGCCGAGAGTGATAAAGTCGTCTGTTGTGACAAAGACGATGAGAACAATGTTGCATAACAACCAAAGAATGACAAGACCGGTTCGGAAAGACTTGTACGAATCTTCGACGTCCTTTTTCTCGGGCTGTTCATCCATCATTTCGCTCATTGGTGCGAGGGCTCGCCAAACGACCTTTTCGAACTTGCTGTCGATATCCTCCTGTTCCTGCTCAATTTCTTCCACAACGGCTTCCTTACCCTTCTCGTCCTTGACAATGTTGGCGGAGGGCAGAGCTTCGGCGGTATCAGAACCCTTTGTACCCCAGGACACATCGTGCCAGTTGTTAAAGGCATAGACCATAAGAATGTTGATATAAGTTGACATGAGGACGAGATATTGGGGGAAGGAGTGGAACATGTGCCATGGGTCGAGGTAGAGGAAGGACGCGACGTAGTTGAGACCGTAGATGGTGATCAAGGCGATAATGATCAGACCGGCGACACCAGTATCGCCTCCAAAGAAACTATCGAAGAAGGCTTGCCCGGACGCGAAGGAGATCTGGTCTTCAATAGGCGTTCCAGTGAAGGCTCGGTACACGAGATAGCCAGTCAAGACCAGAAGATACAGCTGGATCAAGCCGAAGACCATGAAGGAGAGGACGTAGGTATACTGAGCACCCTTTGGTCTGTTTCCGAGAGCAAGGACGAACTGCAGGACGAGGAAGGCGATATAGATATATTTGATCAAGACGTTGACAATTGGCGTGGCCATATCACCGAACGGCCAGCCATGGTACCCGGATAGAACCTGCGGCGTTCCGACAAGCTTCATGATAATCGTGGTGGTGAGGTAAAAAGCGGCAAGCGAGAACCAACTGAACAGCACATTGAGCAAGTTATACACGAACTGGATGTGAAGGAAAAAGAGTCGAACAACGTTGTGGCCAGAGCCATACATTCGGCCGAAGTGCATGAGAGAATAGAGAGACATGGCGAAGGATCCGTTGAGCCATCGACGTCGTTGACCGATAAACTCAGAGGCGCCTTCAGGCACATCGGTCTCGCCCTTGGATGCTTTGATGTAGCTCAGATGCCATTTTTGGCTGGCCTTGGCGACCAATTCGAAGCACAGAATTCGATCCTCGGCAAGGAACATGTTCTTCTTGAAGATGTTCATTCCGTCAATACCCTTCTTGCCTAGCGTTTTGGAGAGCGTGTGGTCGCCGTGGAAGTACTGCTCCAAGGGTCGTCCCATGATGGCACGGAAACGGTACGCGGAAAAGGCACCAGGTAGGACACTAACGTAGCCAAAGGCGCTTTCCAGAGGCTTATCGAGCACATTAGAAATCTTGTACTCAAAGTTCTGTACCGCGACAAGCGGATTGAGTAGCATCTTTCCACCCTTGCCTAACATGACGTGGATCTCACCACAAGCACCGCCGAGGTCGCGATCGTTGTAAAAGCCTTCCCAGAGGGACAACAGGGCGCGCGGGCCAGGCTTTGTTCCGGCGTCGATGAGGATGGCGACTTCTGGGTTTAGAATGCGACCAAAGGCGTTGAACAGCCAGCGATGCGAATTGATCTTCTTGCTGTTCTTCTGCTTGAGACAGAAAATGAACTGCACGGGGGGCAGATTGCGATGCGGCTTGTCAGGGTCTGGACGGACAAGCTGTTGATCGGGCGTCACGGAGATTTGACTGGTGTACTCGAAAATATGGGCGACAGTTTCCTTGCCATTGACATCCTTTTTGAGAACGCCATCTTGATAGACACCAACAGTGGCGAGGACATCAAAGACATTCTTATCGACTTTATCGAGACCATCGAAGACGAGACAGACCACAATTTTCTGCCAGGCTGGACCTCCCTTGTTCCAGAACTTGGAGCGCTTCAGGTTCACAATGTCCTGGATATTCTTCATTGTATAATGTAGGGTTCGCGCGAGAAGAACTTTGTCTTCGTTGTAATAGGTGATGGCGATGAGGAGCTCGGTGTGACGATTGTACATTCGTGGGCGGAGGTTGAAACCGTTGCGCAGGGTGAAGTCGTTCGGGTCGCAGGTTGCAGCTGTGTAGCGCATCTTTGTGAATTCCTCTTCCATGCTCCCAGGACCGTTACGATATCTGGGCTCGATGGCGTTCTTGACGGCGCTGGGGACGGGATAGTCGATACTGAGGACAGAGCCCTGGACAAGCTTGACTTTACGGGTCTTTGAGCGACCGAGACCACCAGGGCCAAGCTGCGCTTGCTGTTGGCGCATCATCCAGCTCTCGTCGACGTCGAATTCCTGGTAAGTTGAGTCGGGTCGGCCATGAGCAAATTCAGGCGAAACAGACAGTGTCTCTCCATTTTGACCCCATTCCTGCATCGTAGGCGTACGATGCATGACAGAAAGGCGCGATTCAGCCAAGCGGGAGGCTTCGACATCATACTCAGGTTCTGGATACTCGTAACCCGGCGAGCCAGGCATGCGACCGTGCTGGTCAGGAGGATAATGACCAAAAGCGCCGACTCCATAGGTGCTGTTGTGGCCGCCGAGGCTGCTCTGGTCGAAGCTGGCCTGGCCTATACTGCCATGGTAAGAGCTATGTAGAAGATCTCGGCTCGACTCGTTTTGTTCAGGGACAGGACGTTGTGCGCCCAGCATAGGCGGGGGAGATAATTGATCATAATCGGGCTCGTATGGGTTGCTCACGGGGGATCGGTTTGAGACGTTTGCGTCGTCAGATTCGCGAAAGTGGTACTGGAAAAGAAGAAAAGGCCAAGTTAGAAACGGTTGTTGCGATTAATTGTTTTGCGACAGGTGAGGTGAGGCTGGGGTGTTGGGCGCTGGGTGCTGTTGCAGTTGCCAACTGTTGGAGGTTGGAGGCTGAATGGGTTAAAAACTTACTGCTTGGCCAGCCGGTAGATCTTGCATCTCGCGTGGCGCATCATAGTTTGGGCCATTTCTTTGGCCATTCTCGTTGAAGACCATATTTTTGTTATGAGAATGCGATGCGCTCCTTTAACAACTATCTTTTTCTCTGTTGGAAACGCTTCAACTGTTATATCGATCGGTCGCTTAACACTTGGCTGATGATGACATGCGATTTCTCGGTTCGCGATAAGATCAGATGGCTCGGGAGTGCCGGGCAAAAAAAGGTGATGCAGTGGAATGGAACGAGCCGCCAAAAGAAGAGAATTAAACGAGGGACGAAAAGATGAAGATATGGGAAGAAACCTTGTTCTTTGGCAGAGCCTTTTCTTTTCTTATTATTCTTCTAGAGAAAATACTGAAACAAAAGAACAACGTTGCAGCTGGTTCTGTTAAGGAAAAGAAAAAGAGAGAGAAAGATCAGGCGAAAAATTGGATAGAAGCTTCAAAGGATTGTGGTGTGGGCTGGTGCGTGCTTGTGCTCATGCTTGTGCTACAGTCCATAGAATCAGGTACAGTACGGTACGGTACGGAACAGTACTTGTCTTCTTGGTGTCTTATTTTCTTTACTCTCGCTCTCTGGTTCCATCCATCCATCGCATCACTCACATCGAAGCAAAGCAAAAAGCCAGCCTACACAGTGAGAGAAAAACTAAAAACTGGGGGTAGTATCCTGCTTGGCCAAAGATCAACCATCGCCGCGTAACTAGCGGCTCCATATTATGCCAGCTCAGGGCGGTTTGGTTGGTGTGGGAGTGACGTAGGTATGTAGGATCTTGCTGTCAGCCAAAGAGATGGTTGCTATTTTTGGGAAAAGGGACAAGCCTCGTATATACACGCAATTCTTGCTGCGCGTACCCAGAGTCAAATCATGGGAACAACATACTGTGACATTGGAACCAATATCACAGCGCATTATTCTGCTGTTGGTGGCAGATGACGGTGGCTGACCATGCCATAACATCAGTCAACGGGCCGTTACGTCCAGAAAACAGGGCGTTAGTCTACATTAATTTCAGACACCATGTTACAAGTAAAGACATCAAACTTGTGTGGCCCCACGTCTCACCCTGGTAGAATTAATGAATGAATGAAGAAGACATCGGATCAGGCCAGACCAGGCAAGGCAAGGTCGGGTCAGGAACGAGTACAGTATCAAGAGTCCACAGTATCTACAGTACAATGGATACAACAAATACCCCACGTATGTACGGACCAAAGCATGTCACTTGCATCGAATTTCACAAAAATAGATCAACTAAGAAAAACTCAAATCGAGTCTACCACGGACTACGCGGATTATGCACATAGATTGAGTAGAGCAGATCAACGTTACCCCAAGATCAGCCCTCTTTTCTTTTCTTTCCCGTCTCTTCAGTAGTAGGTAATAGAGACTCCCTTCACTCAGGTACCTACTTTAGTACCGAGGCCAAGCCCAGCTATAGGTAGCCCTCCCTTGTCAAGCCCAGCTTTAGTGCACTGACGCCATCACATTTCCTGATTTTTCCCCTGCATGCAATTTTGCATTTGGCATAAACACGAGAAACATGGGAAAACAAGGAAAGTCGCAGAAATAAAACGAATCTGAATGTAACTTTGCTCGACTATTTCCTTCTGCTCTAATCCATCCATCTCCCACCATTACACACATGAAACTTTAAAACAAGAGAAAAAGCAGAAAAACTCGCAATATGCTAGCTATAATGACGCCAGTTCCACCTCCTCGGATCATTGACTTTTTTTCCGCTCTCTTTCTCTAGGCGCTACCGAAATCACTCTAGCCACTAACTCAGGTATGGATGGAGGGGCACGACACCACCGAGAAAACGAGACATATTTTTCCAGAAGGCAATTGACTCTCGGCCAACCCGCCGTTACGATTCTTCGTCTGGTTCCGTCCGGTTCTTGTGCTAGCTAACGGTGTTGACGCGGAAATATCTACTTGAAACAGAAGACCCTGACAGCCGCGGGCACGGTTTATTCTGTTCATCTTTTGTCAGCCTTAACAATGCTTCACTGGCCATATTGTGAACTGGTCGTAAATCGTCAAACGGTGCTAGTATGGACAAATTGCTCTTAACAATCAATTAGCATGTGTGATAAATTAATAGTAAGCTGCTAAGACCACTTTGATGTGCGTTGTTTGTTTACGCCAGGGCGAACAGACAGTGGATTGGTAGATGGGCAACCAGGCATTGAGTTGTCCTCATGGATAGTCACGTGAAGTTTATCCAGTGCTGCGCTGCTGTGCAGCTCCCCGCGACCCACGAAGCAAGCTGAGTATGTGCAGTCCAAAAGACAACCTACTCATCCATTGAAACACAAGCAAAACCTCCCCTTTGCTATAGTGTCAAGTGAAAGAAATCCAATGGTGCCTATTTTTGTACTACGTAGATGCGCGACAAATAAACAACTTGACAGACTCATTCATCTTTTGGTGTAGTCATGTCAGTGCAGTAACACAGTCCTTAAACCCCAAACCATTGACGAACCAGACACAACCCACCGGCCAAAACAACCCATTTGTGAAACTCCGGAAAATGCCACTTGAACCATAACACTCATAAAGAGCACCAGATGAATCATTCTAGACAGGAAACCTGGCAAACAAATGGCCGAAGGCCAATGAATCAATCGTCCTTTTCCTTACAAGCCTTCTTGAACTCCTTCAAAATCGCCTGGAACTGATTAGCAAAACTTCACCAAAAGCAGAGAACAACTCACATCAAAGTCCTGATCCGCCATACACATAAACGCTTTCGTCTTGTCAAGCTTGAGCTTTCCAACACGAGGGCTCTTGATACCAAATGCGATCCTTGCCAGGAACCGGGCGTCATCGCGAACATCCGTCGCTGCGAGCACCTGGTTAATCGCAGCCCTGTCGACTTGTTTCGGTGACGCGGGCGGCAGTGCAACGCGTTGGCCTTGATAACAAAACGTGCAATGACCGCACTTCTTGGCGTTGGAGGGAAGATCCATGCCAAAGTGTTGCGCGAGTGAGAGTCCAAAGCACTTGGGGGATGTGACAAAATTAACAACCTCTCTAAGACGTTCCAGAGCTTGTTTCTCGCGCCTCTTAAGGTCTTCATAGAGCTCATCCGTCAGTTTGTCGATTGCGGTGTCAGTCTTGGGTAGCTTGGCTAGGGCTTTGTACTTTTGTTCCACGCCACCGACTGTGAGGACGATGGCGCCGTTGTTGTTTAGGTCATTGAGGAGGTTGACGAGGTCACTTCGTCGCAACCCCTCTTTGTTGGCCACCTCTGTCGGGTCGATAGAATGGAACTTTCTAGCTTTCTTTGCATGTTGAAGAATGGCTTTGCTCTCGGGTGTGTTGATGACCTTCAGACGAGGGTAGTAGCTCGAGGTTGCTTCGAATTTGTACGAGCTGTACTCTGGCGTGGTGGCGCGAATGAGATTGAACTTCAATTCCAGCGCTGCGTAGATCACGCTGAGAGGACTGATACGGATGTCGAATTCCGTTGACTGGCGGTAGTGGCTGACCTTGAAAGTCTCGCCTTGGTGAAGTTTGACCACATCGTCATCAAAAATGTTCTTGAGAAGTTCTCGTAGAGAGTTTCGTGAGGGAAGGTCGCCACGTGCGAAGTTTTCGCGGATCCAAAAGTCTTCGCGGCAGAGGTACAGCATACAGTAGCTCTGTTTGCCATCACGACCGGCGCGACCGACTTGTTGGCAGTATTCTTCGACTGTGCTTGGGACATCCCAATGGATGATGTTACGGATGTCTGCAGATGTTAGTCATGTACAGTGAGCCAACATGCTGACATACCTGGCTTGTCGATGCCCATGCCAAATGCGATGGTAGCCACAACCTGGATCATTGTCAGTGCCGTTCATCTCGATGTCACAGTAAATCTCACGGTCTGAATCTTGGATGTCATGAAATCATCTTGGATCTCCTTCTTCTCCTCTATCTTCATACCGGCGTGGAAGTGAGCGGCAGGAAATCCCTTCCGAGTGAGATGTTCCGCCAACTCTTCAGCTTGCTGAGTCACAAGTCAGCGTCTGGGTGATAATAGGATGCAAAGGAAGTCGAGCAACCTTTTGAAGAGTAGCGTAGATCAAAGTCGAACCAGGATGTGTTTTCAAAAACTCATACAAAAGACCGTATTTGTCATCTTTCGCTTGAACAGCCTCTGCTTCCAATCGCAGGCTAAGAACAAGTTAGAGGTAGCCCGACGCTGTTCATGCATTGGACGGCACTTACTTGGGACGATACACGGATGTTTTGAAGACCCCTTCTTTGGATATGTCAAAGGCTTGGCAAATGTCATCAATTACAGGCGGCGTGGCTGTGGCTGTAAGGCAGATGACACGCTCTGCTTGAATCTCTTTGACGAATCGTGCAACTGTGTCGGGTCAGCTTATGTCCAAGCACTGGGGGCTGAGGATGGGAACCTTTAAGATAATCAGGACGAAAGGAATGGCCCCACTGGATTCAGAGTTAGATGAGGAGAACCGTGGGTCATAGAAGAACAAACCTCTGAGATACAATGTGCCTCATCCACACCAATCAGTCTGACTCCGCCCTTGACATGCTTCATCATCCCAACAAATCCTTCGTTGTTGAGGCGCTCGGGGGCGCAGTACAACAGGCGCAGCTTGCCCTCGCGGAGATCTTTGTTGACCTTTTGTATCTCATCCCACGTCTTGGTTGAGTCCATACATTCTGCTGCAATGCCCTTCCGCTTGAGGGCATCGACTTGATCCTTCATCAAAGCAATCAGGGGTGAAACAACGATGGTGATTCCGGAATCATCGGCATGTCGCTCTTTAGTCACCTTATCCATCTCTGGGAAGGCGATAGCAGGGATCTGAATGGGTGTGTCAGCTCGAACACTTTTGACTAGGTTTTGAGTAATGATGCGTACCTGGTAGCAAAGTGACTTTCCAGCTCCAGTAGGAAAGACGACCAGGGCGTTGTCTCCGTTAAGAATTCTACTTATCGCAGCTTCCTGCTCGTGTCGAAAGGATTTGTAGCGGAAGTTGTCGGCCAATATTCCCTGCGCAATCTGGATTCTTTGGGTCTCGCCCAGCTGACCATGGGTTGTGCTGATGGAGCCATGCCGAGCCTTTTTGACAGGAGCATCGTCGTTTTCTTTGCCTCTGCTATGCTTTCCTGGGGTTTTTTCGATCAGCTCAGCTTCTTCGACACCGTCGAATATGAGGTCATCTTCATCGACATCGTCAAAGAGCGCGTCTCCAGAGTCGAAGTCGTCATCGGGGATGCCCATTGTGATGTTGGCAGCTCGAAGAAAGAACAGTGGATTTGTTTCCCGTTGAGTTCAAAGACAAATACGGGGATGTTTGCGACAACTGTAATACACCAAGAGGAAATTGTACATTCTCAAATGCCGATTCCAGGCTCCAGGTTCTTTCCTTCTGCATGAGACGCGTTGAGTGTCTCGCTAGACACGCCAGATCACGTGCCGATAAGCAATCATCGCCAAGATCGGATGGGGCATGACTAAGAGAATGATTGGATCAGAATGGATTCTTCGAGTTAGGTGACCAACAATTAAGCCCGGTTTTTGCTCTGTCGCTTGTTAGCCCTTCATCCTTGTCGAACAATCTCTGTTAACAAAACGTAGTGTTCCGCCTACCCTACACTAACCTCTTTTTCCACATTTTCTTGCTGTTATCTTCATGTAGCAACCATATTCACAAGGTAAAAAAGATTTTCGTGAAATCCGCGTAAGATAATAGTACATTTTCTCTGCACAAGGTACTAGAAGTGAACAAGACAATGAAACGCGATCTTCGACATGAACTGTTGCTATTCTTACTATTGCAAATAGCAGCCCAATCTCCATGACAAAAACAACCCTAGCTATATGTTTTCGTTGAACTGGTTAAATTTTGTTGCTTTTTTCTTCTACTTCGCACTTCTCAATATCAATTTGTTCAATGTCTCAATTGCGTCTGGGATCATTGCTGAAGTGTTTCTCGCGCTCCCAATCACAGCTACCGAGTACACCACACGAACAAGCACCATCGCCACGCTAGAATACGTACATATAGCTCTAGCTTGGCTTTAGTACACACGACTGGTGTGTGAACGGTGCTGTCAATGATAGTCTGGTCTCAATACTGGGATGTTTACGGTGGCTTATCTCATACGGGGGGTTAGGCCGCAATGCTTGTTTCTTCTCATCCTATCTCGCTTCAGCGGATAAGCAAAGAGTGACATGTACCTACGTCATCGACCGCCAGCATGCCAGCCTCTCAGGTGGTGACAGTGACAGTTGGATGTCTGAGCGTCGATCATATCCACAACGAATGCCATCGCATCACTTCTCGATTCACGATACCATCATGATTAGTTTATGATCACATACTTCCATATCATAACCAATGACCTGCTTTAAATCCACCACATCCATGACGTTTATCATTCCGCACCTCCATCAGTGCTACAGGTTATAAATATTCAGCCTCAGACTTGCCAAAAGATACTGTATCTATAACCTTTTGTTCTTTACAGCACTATCAATCAACACAACTTTATTTTCAATACCGATCCGGATAACTCGCCTGATACAAAATGAACACGTCCGGGATCTACGAGAACGAGCGCGGTCAGGGCATGTCCCATTCTACGGGCCCTTCAAAGGTTCCCGAGGGCATTGCAAGGCACGCTCCTAAGGGTCTAGAGGAAGCTCTGCCTGATTCTGTATGTTGTCCATGCCGAGTTAATCTTATTCAAGTCTAACATTCAAGATCCATCCCACCGGTACCTTTCCCGGCCAGTCTACCGATAAATCACATGCCAAGGATAGTGGCATTGCTTCCAAAATCCCCCAAAAGCTGCAGGAGAAATTGTCCTGAGAGTGTTGGGAGAGCGGTTCCAAACGCCATTCATGACACTGGCGACACAAGCGGTCGCAAAAATTAATGAGTTGCACCTGTGGAATTGAATTGATGCACGATTTATGAACGTCGAATAATAGTTATAAGAAATCAATCTGGGATAGCGTTTCATCAATGGATTGTTGAATTTCAAGACAGTCGGTATACAAAATACACGAGTCATAGTGATCAAAGACGTGAATATGTTGTTACAAGTCCCCAGTGTCCACTAGGAATCCGACTCACTTAAAGATATAGAAACAGTCCTGTCGCGAGGATTACCACGCCAGTGACAGCGTGACTGATGCTAGCTTTGGTAGCTTTCTCCTCTATCTCCCCCTGAATGTGTTCTTGGTTTGCAAAACGCCTTACGACAACTGCATCGCCAGCTACAACTAGAGATCCAAAGATGAAACAGATTCCCATACACCTTTTAGTCACCGCTGCAGCTAATGGGCTCACTTGGCAGATCGGTGAGAATTGCCAGAAAGCATACAGACTGAGCGTGCTGAGACCTGAGCCAATATTACGCAAGCCAAATGCGTAGATGAGAGATTTCTGGAAGGCTCCAGGATGTGATGGAGTGGTCTTTTCGGTAGATGCGCTATGAAGACCGAAAAGACGAATTGCATTGTAGGGAGATACGAAGCTGTAGATGCCGATACTCGTGCCGGCCACTCCGAAGAGGACGGGGAGTGCCGAGATGATGGTTGCAGGGGACAAGTTCGATGTCATGATATGTGAATCCATGGGATGTCGGGTGTCGAGTAGTTGGAAGGTCTGAGGGTATATAAGAGATTGGGTCAAGCAATAGTTGGTTGAATAAAGTTGTTCAAGGAGTTGAGATGAGGCTCAAGTCGTGACGCAAAGGTTGGGGTCAAAAAGGTTAGGCTCTGGATGAGCCCTCGTATGTGCATAAGCTGTATAAATGGCCACCTTGACGTACGCTAGACTCCACAACTACCATCACTATGGCAGCACTATTCTCTGTCGTTATAGGTATCTCAGTCACGATTCAAGTTCCTCAGTTGAAGAGAGCAAGGGAAACGGTTGAAGGGAGTAATGATAATAATTAAGTTGGAGATCTTGTCGGCTAATCGTAGATCACAGTCCGATAAAGACAAACCGAGTCAATGCCTGTGTAGCTTCTATTGTGGGAGGGACAGATAGAAATGAAGGATGGTAAATAAGAAAGTGTATTGTATGGCCTTTGTACCTGCTCCGTCCTTGATAATGGTGTCGCATCAGCAGTTGTTGAATATAAATGGCCATTCTTTGAACCAGTACACACAATTCAGAGCCTCCGCGAACCAGTTTCTTGTAATTGATGAGCTATAAGAAGCTGGGACAAGTCGCTAAGATTTTCCATAGAAGAAATGAGCCAAATGACCTGCCCAGGCACAGTAATGTAGAGATGCATTGTCAGACTGCACCTGTTATCAGAGTCCTTGTGTAGGCAGTGGATCTTTGGAAAACCTAGGTGCACAGATGGTTAGCTCCCAACTGCGGCACCAAACTGTGACCAGTCTAGTAGCACGCCGTCTCTTGGCATCTGCGGCAGGCATTTTAATACCACCCGAGCAAAAGCTGATATTTGGCCGGCAGTTCCTGATCATGACCATAGGCTCGGGTTGCCTCTTGAGTAGAAAAAAGTATCGGTGTCGTGGAAGTGTTAGAACTCGACCCTTGCTTTCTGTAACAACTATGTTCAGATTTGCATAAATTTGTAGAACCTGATGATCCGTTACTGTGGACCTAAGACATATGACGTCGAGGTACACCAATAGTCCGATTTTAGTTTATGTTATTCTTATATCCATCAGACAGCTGCTGTGTTCCAACTTAATTAGAAACTCATTTGATTACAGCTTTATTCAATATGGCAATTGATGCGAAGAACCCATATGCTTTCCCTTTACAACCAGAGCGATATGCTCCAGCTCCTGTGCCCTCGTTAGCAGAATGGAAGCAGCTCTGGCATGTATGGGAACTTGTTACTACCAAGATGATACGCCCAGAAGCATTGATGGAACAGCCAATTCCGTTGAGAAACCCCCTGTTGTTCTACCTCGGTCACATACCGACATTGTGAGACTCCTTGTCTGTTGCCCAGTCCTTGAATTAACAACACAACATAGTCAAGATATCCATTTGAAAAGAGCGACCAATTGTAGACCGACTGAACCAGCTTACTATCACCAAATCTTTGAGCGTGGTATCGATCCCGATGTTGATGACCCTTCCAAGTGTCACGACCATAGTGAACTGCCAGACGTGTTCCCCAAGCTGGAAGACATCCTGCACTATCGCGAGCGCGTGAAGAAGCGAATTGCATCTCTTTACGAAAATGGGAAAGCTAATTCAGATCGGTGCATCGGACGCGCTCTCTGGATAGGATTCGAACACGAAGGTAGATATCCCAAGGTCTGTTATTAACGACTCCAAACTAAAAATGACAGGCCTTCACGCTGAGACATTTCTCTTCATGACAATCCAGAGTCAGAACATTCTGCCTCCTCCTGATATGCCCAGACCTGATTTCGCACACCTCGCAAAGAGGGCTGCTTCGCAACGTATTCAAAGTCCATGGTTCGAAATTCCCGCACAGAAATTCACCATAGGCTTCCACGACTCTGAAAGTGATGAGGGACCAGATCGTTTCTTTGCATGGGACAACGAACGCGAGCCATACGAGGTTCGAGTCCCCCAATTCGAAGCACAAGGTCGACCGGTGAGCAACGGTGAGTACGCAAGACATCTGTTCAATGTTAAAGAGCTCCAAATCCCAGCCACGTGGCACAAGGCACGCAATACTAGAGGGGACGAAGATTTCACCACGTTCATCACCTGTCACAGCGTCAAAACCATTTGGGGGCCCATTCCTTTGGCACAAGCACTGGACTGGCCTGTGATGGCCTCCTTTGATGAGGTGAAGCGATACGCTCATTGGGCTGGAGCTCGCCTACCCACTCTTCATGAATTACGAAGTATCCACGAATACGTTGAGCGTGGACGGAAGGCACCAGAAAGTCAAGTCAATCAGCAATTTCATACAGACCCTTGTGCCATCTTTGTTGACTTGACGGAAACAAATTCTGGATTTCGGAATTTTAATCCTACAGCCATTACGCATAAGGACTATCTCTGCGGACTGGGCGATACTGGAGGAGCAGCTGAATGGACAGGGTCTCTGTTTGAGCCACAGCCTGGATTTAAACCAATGGATATTTATCCTGGATATAGTGGTGAGTTCTGTACATCAGCGTCTAACAGATGGTCATTTTTGACAACATGATGCTTTAGCGGACTTTATGGATGAGAAGCACATGGCTGTGGTTGGAGGAAGCTGGGCGTTGCACCCACGCATTGCTGGTCGAAAGAGCTTGTGAGTTTTATCTGTTTGCGCTATGGACTGTTGAGGATATTAACTTTTGCAGCTTGAACTGGTGGCAGACAAAGTATCTCTGGCCATGGGTGACGTTTCGTCTTGTACGAGATGTCGAGTAGGCTGTAGACCACTGCATAACCCAAATGGCGTTGTTCTTGAGGCAATGCTTTCATCTTCTTCACTGCCACTGCCTACCGAAATCCATTGCCGAAGGTCATGGCGAAATATGCGGTGGATTTGTGGACGTTTTGTTAGTCTCGTATGACATCATATGACTTACAATTGAGTTTGAACCGAAACTTAGATCATATGGATTTTCGGATATATAACTTGTCAAATCGATCCATGCTTCCTATTGCTCCATCGCCATGTTTTAGTGGCGCCTTTCAGTCCGATCGATCCGAGAGGATTGATGATGATGTGACTGTAGTATATTTGCATCACGACAATCAAGCCACTTACGCGACATGGTTTTCTTTAGCTGTGTATAAAAGCTGGCAAATGCCTCCTGTTACAGTAGTAAAGCAGAACTCAAATTATATAATAATTAATCGATTTAATAATTAAGAAACTTCATCATGTCACTGCCCAGATACCAGACAAATACCCCTTTAGATCCCACCTTCAAGGACGACATCCTCAACACCCATCTTGTCTACGACTACGACGCCACAGACGCAGAGGGTAACCCTGAAAAATGGCGCTATGAGATCTGGTTCTTCTCTGACGATCGCGTCGTTTACGCCATCCATGGTGGTCCCATGGCCGGTCGCATCAACTATCAGACCGTCGCCTACCAGTGCATCCGTCCAGGAGAGTTATGGCAGATCAATTGGCTAGAGGAGACTGGAACTATCGTCTCCCTGGTATACGACATCACCAACAAAACCATGAGCGGAATGCTAGGTTTCTCCAAGGGCCACTGGGAACATGCGGAGGATGCACATGGCGACAAGCGAAACCCCAAGGACTTCAACAGATGGAAGGAACTTGCTTCCATCGGAAAGCAGACAGAGAGGTTTATTTTGACGGAGCAGGCTAAGATTATTGAGGTCTTCAAGGGGCAGGGTGACTTGAAGCCCATTAAAGAGTCGGATCCCACATTCTGATCCCTCTGCTCAGAATTTCTTTTCAGCTGAATCGGATGAGTAGAAGAAGGCAGAAAAATAATTAGACGCGAATTAAATAGACATTATATCACTATATTTGACGAACCTAGGTCAGGCATGTCACTTTTACCCTAGTCCCTCGCTTCTTCTCTTGGCTGCTTGTGTACCCTCTATTCTTACCGAAGCTGCAGCTGGAATCTGGGGAGGACGTCGTGTTGTTCTTGGCAAAAGTGAGAGTGCGAAATGTTTACAAAATTTATGTTATGAGATGTTGTATTATACTCTAGTTGATGTACCTTTGATACCAATCTCGCTATCTTGTCGCATATGTGTTGAGTATTAGAACTTGGCTGTAACGATATTATGTATACTACGCTAGCCAAAACACAGTAATGAATAGGTTGCTCATATATGAGTCCTTTTTTGCTCGTGGAACTGAGCAGTTCTTCCTACAAACCTTTCAACCTTTCCTCAGAACCAACACAATGTTCACGGAAGTACTCGATACAAATACCAGTTCACTCAAGTCTTGGGAACACGCAACATGCCACAAGCAATGCAAAAAGAATCCACACAATATACTGCATATCCTTATTGTATTTAACAGCTTGGAGGTCTACGTTCGATATTACCCTACAGTAGTAACTCCTGGAGTGTGAATTGACAATTTGGCCTGCCACGGAGACTGCGAAACCATCACTCCCTCATCTCTGCACGACGCGAACCGCGACTCGAACTTGGCCACGCTGGATACACTGTGCAGAGTATATTGCATTGGTATCACCTACCAATCACGTCTACTTAGTGGCAAATAAGCTGATTTTTACTCTTATCTTTCTCTTTCGTGATTTTGTGGTGAAAAGGACAAGTTGATAGGCGCCAAGGTCTTACTCTGGAGTTGATCAGCCACGCTGCATGCCTCTACAACTAAAAGCTGCACAATTTCAAACCATTACACTTGATCTTCTTGGAAAGTCTTACTTGGGAAATTTTACGTTGTGATCGCCACGGTAAAGCCGGCATCGCGAGCTTGGCCTTGGATTAAGCTTATGCCCAGATGCTACTACCATCATACGACCTCATGAGCAGCAATGTTGCTGTAATTTGTATAGTTTGAATGAATCTTCAGTTGCGGCGCATGGGCCGCATAGAGACACAGGCGTGCTGCAGACTCGTAGAGGCGAGATTTAAATTTGAAAAGATGAGTCTGGAAGGAAGCGGTAAAGGCCGAGAGAAAGACCTTCTGCAGCCAGGCAGATACCAGAGATCATCTGGGGAATAAACACAAGAGAAGATTCAGTCTGACAGAATCGTATCATCGCGTGATCCGAAATGTCGATGACAAAGTGAACCTCTTCCACAAAGAGGTCAACGAAATAAGCCACAGGGGAATGATCAACTTTCCACTTCTGGAATCGGCCAAGCAGGCCAAGAGAGACAGACTCCACGGGATATCGGCCCAGACTCTGGGCAGACATGGACAGCCGCAGCGTTGGGTCACCAAAATCTCTTAACCCTAACCCACAACTAACAAGGTATCTCAAGTCAACTCCGGAAGCCGTTGGCCGAAGACATTCCTGTATGCAATCGAGACAAAATATTGGAGCATGAGACGGAATGTCTTTCCATACCGCCGGCCACTGACTCGGTTTGGGGCCTTCACAAGAGCTAGTCAAAGGCGCCGCTGCCATAACCTGTAAAAGAAAAACGCAGATTGCCTCCTCAGCCGCAGGTTGTTAGCCACATCGAGCTCGAGACATTCGAAGTCTCTCCTGAAGGATGCCTTGACAAGGGTCGGAGATTGGTTCACGGGGCCTCTTGATGCATGCTCATCTAAGAAGTTAATCTTGGCAGGCGGAGAGAGCCCATAGTTTGCATTATTGGTTCTATTGCTGTACCCCAGATGGGGAAGAAAGGGTCGCAGGAAATGAGGGACCCCATCCCGCCTTTTCCGCAACTTTCTTTTCTTATTGTTAATTCTTGCAAGGGTTTTTGAGTCTGGGGGCCCGGAGTAATCGGGTGGTGATCCGGAACCGAGGACGCTATTCGTGGAGAATTGGCTCTGGGGATGCGGGGGAGTAAGCATGTTTTAAACTTAACGAGGATGACATAAAGTAACCCAGTACGTACCTTGGAGTGGGAACGTAAAGAATGATGATACTGACGTTTGGACGAGATATTTGAGGAGTATCTCAAGTGTTGGTATTGCTTGAAGCCGTCGCCAAAGTGAACATGCTCTCTGATGTAAAGTACACTGCTGTTGAATACCATTCAAAGCTTTCCTACAATCGGGACACTTTCTGGCCAGAAGGAAAGGCAAGGGTACCAGCCAATCGTATTTCGGTAACGCGGGCCGAAAAGCTTACTAGCTTGAAGCAAAACAATCCCTCGCGGTCTTACCTCGTTCTAACTAGCAAAGCAACAAGGTAACAACACATCTCGCGGCCGCGCCTAACGAACGCCAGCGCCAGCACCACACAGCAGAATGAATCGATTGATCAGCTTGTGGCGTAGTGAACTGACAAAGCTTTAGACAAAAGACACGAGAACATATTTATGGCATCGCGGACCAAGAAGCCGAAGAATAGTCACTGTCATGACTTTCTGGGGAGACCAACTTAAGCGCCGCTGGCCACTTGGCGCACATGGCTCATGCTTGTGGCCGTCCTAGAGCCAATCACCAAAGACAAACTTTGTGCTTTCCGCTCTGTCGGGCTGAGACCGAATTCTGGATTCCCATCCCCTCCCTTTCCACAAACGGCCAGGTAACCCCAATGTGCAGAAGACTCTATGGCTCTGCCAGGGATGGATGGGACTTGGCCATTTCTTGTCAGATCAGTCAAGCTCACTACCTGACCTGTCTACCGCTCGATCGGTCATTGCCATTAGCTGTCGGAACCTTGGCCGTCGATCCGTCGTCCTGGGCAAGACACTTCGCTAGCCAACAAGCACTCGCCTGTTCGAGATCTGTGTGGTTGTGTCGGATCGGGAGACAGTCTCCGTCTGTCCATCCCTATGCAGTAGTTCCACGGAGCTGCCAGACATGATACACCAGCCTTTGCAGTAATTAACATCGCCCCAGTTTCTGAACGTTGTATTGAAGTTGTTATATATATCCCTTGTCCCATCTTAATCTCTGGCGTTTTGTTTCCGGTCCAGAGCATCAGCCAATCTCACCTTTAAGGAACAGAACATTCAGCTCAACAGTCAACAGTTCCAGTGCTGAAACATCAACACCATGGCGTCCGACTCCATCCACGAGAAGGATGTATGTCTCTTCATCTTCCCAAACAGCCCAATTGAGCACCACTGACATCCTACTCTAGCCCAAGCATGAGGTCGTCATCGTCAAGACGGCCATTGGAGATGAGGCCTTCCAGCAGGCTATGATCAAGGAGCCTCCACCAAAGATGGCTGCACCCATCCTCATCTTCGCTAGTATGGTCGCTTTCTGTTGCTCTACTGCCAACGGTTATGATGGTTCTTTGTTCGGAACTCTTCTTTCCACCGATGACTTCAAGAAATTTTTTGGTGTAGACAACAAGGGCATTGAAGCTGGTGCGACACCTCAGTTTTTTGATCCCTGTTCACTTGATTGTAATATTGACATCTGATAGGTATCGTCACTTCCATGTATCAAATCGGTTCCGTCGTCGCCATTCCCCTCGTTGGACCCTGTATCGACACTTGGGGTCGCCGTGTCGGTATGACCATCGGTGCTTGGATCATCATCGTCGGTGTCGTTATTCAGCTCGCATGTTACGCAAACGCCAGTGTTGGTCAATTCATGGCCGGTCGCTTCTTCCTCGGTTTCGGTGTCTCCATCGCTGCCGCCGCCGGTCCCACATACGTCGTTGAAGTCTCTCATCCTGCCCACCGTGGTATCATCACCGGTCTCTACAACGTCATGTGGCCTGTTGGGGCTCTGGTTGCCAGCAGTGCTGTCCGTGGCGGTTGGAACTACCAGGGAACTAACAAATCATGGATGATCCCCGTCGGCCTTCAGCTCATGTTCCCTTGCGTCATTGGCTTCTGCGCCATGCTTCTTCCAGAGTCGCCTCGATGGCTGTACACCCACGGAAAGCAAGAGCTCGCCAAGAAGAACCTCACAAGCCTTCATGGTCACGGTAACCCTGAGAGTGAATGGGTTAAGCTCCAGCTTCACGAGTACGAGGAGCATCTCGAGCTGGACGGCAGCGACAAGCGATGGTGGGACTACCGTGCTCTTTTCAGCACACGTGCTGCTTTTTACCGACTCACCTGCAACTGTCTCGTTTCCCTCTTTGGACAGTGGGCTGGTAACAGCATTGTCTCTTACTACCTCAGCGCTTTCCTCGACACCGCCGGTATCAAGGATGGCCGACAGCAAAACGACGTCGCTATGGGAATGAACGCCGTTCAGATCGCCTTTGCTGCTCTTGGTGCTACCTTCACCGACACTGTCGGTCGTCGACCTATGTTGATTGTTGTCAACATCGTTTGTGCTTTCTGCTGGATCGGCGTCACTGTCCCTGCCTCCATCGCCAACATCACTGATCTCGACAACAAGGATCAAATTGATGCTGTCACCCCACCAGTCAGCAAGGCTATTCTTGCCTGGGTCTACCTCTTCCAGATCTTCTACTCCGTTGGCTGGACTCCCCTCCAGGCTCTCTACCCAGTCGAGGTTCTTAGCTACGAGATGCGAGCCAAGGGTATGGCCTTCAGCTCCCTCTTCACCAACGCTGCCATGCTTGTCATGCAGTTTGGTATCCCAGTCGCTCTGAAGAATATTGCCTGGAAGACCTACATTGTCTTCTGTATCTGGTGTGTCATTCAGTCCATCATTCTCTACTTCCTCGTCCCTGAGACCAAGAACCGAACTGTAAGTTACCGCCAACTTTCTATGGCAAGAATTACTGACTAATAATCCTATAGCTCGAGGAACTTGACTACATCTTCTCATCCCCCAGCCCTGTCAAGGCATCTAAGCAGAAGAAGGTCTTTGAGGCCGATGCCAACGCCAACATTGTCCATATCGAGCCTGCAACTGCTTCTCCCTCTGCGGCTTAAGTGCTTGGCGCCTTGATTTGCATTTGCACATGATCGACAGGGGTGCAGTTCGATCATCCATTTCTTAGTATCTATGACTATTTAAGTTCAAATTGGTTGATGGCGGATGCTAGCAAACTATAACGAGGTTGCACACTCAGATGTTGGGTCCTAATACTACATTCTTTGTGGATAATAATACAATCTCGATACTTACCTTTCAGCTTATTATTTGCTTATGTGAACGTTGCAACGTCCTGCATCTTAGGATAGACTCAGGCTCCACATGATAGGTAACAACTCCTCTTAATCCGATTGAAGTAGGGATGGAATCAGTCTACTCATCCGGTAGTGGGAGTTGTTTATACATGCAGCCAGGTAGAGCTACGAAAGCGGTTTGTGTCGACTGGTTGTGTTAACGACAAGGGCAATACCTTCATCACTTCTGCACACAGAAAGTCATTGCTTAGGGGACAAAAAGCCAACTTCCCATTCTCACGCTAGTCAATATCATCGGACCTTGATGGAGCCCGAAGTATCGTTGAACCAGGACTCTTCGGCATGATGCTCGTCCTGTCCTTGTACCCGGATGCCCGTACTAGTTTCACCGTTGAGTCATTGCCTTGGCTCTCAACGCGTTATTTGACTCATTTTCCCAGATCGTATACTGATTAAGAAAACGGCATGCTTCACTTGTCTACTTTCTACTAAACCAGCTTCCTCAACCAAAACTTGGATTCCACCCCCCTTCTCTCTCGAAAAGTTGACCGACAACTTCGCTCACCTTGAGTAGATGGCGATCACGGAGTCTCGCCGTGACCAACGAAACACCAACTGGCATACCATTCAGGCCTTTAAATCCGGGGATGTTGACCACAGGTGTGTGCAAGGCCTTGGATTGTCAGTATTACTCTCCCCAGTTACAGTCCTCACTTACAGTCCAAGGTGATGCAAATATGGGATTGCCCGTGTTGCCAAGCCCCTCTGGAGCCTCATCAAGTACGCTTGGTGCTAGCACTGCTACGTATTCGTCGGAAATCTTGTCGAAACGTGGTCGTAAAGCTGAAAGTCCATCATATGCATCAAGTTGCGATCTGCGCGAGATGTTGCTTCGTTCATCCACTCCTCTAGCCAGCACCTGATCCATCTGTTCTCTGGCCTGGCTATGTTCAGGTAAGAGACTGGTCGCTCCTTCGAGACGTACAATTATGTCGTGCCACTCTACAACCTTTTCGAAGTTGGGGCCGAGGTTGAGTTCTTCTACTTGCGCACCATGAGCTCTGAGTAATTCTGCTGCCTTGTCCATCGCTGTGATGGTGCCTTCGCCGGCCATATGCCACTGAACTGGCTTGCATACAGCAAACTTAGATCCTGCTAGTTCCTCGAATGTTGATTCCTCGTCATCGTGCAAAGAGAATGCATCAGCTATTAACTCAAAGTCCGCAACACTACGTGCAAAGAACCCAATTGTATCAACGGTAGGAGAACAGAACTTCTGTCCCTCGCGTGTAATGGCATGCCAGGTAGGTTTAAAGCCGTAAACACCATTGAAAGAAGCTGGTCGGACAATAGAGCCTTTCGTTTGAGATCCCAACGCTATGGGAATTTGAAAATCAGCGACTGCTGCTCCTGACCCAGCGGATGAGCCTCCTGGCGTATGTTTTGTGCTGTGGGCATTGCGAGTGGCCGGACCGATGAAGGAGGCAGCGAACTCGGTCGTTGTTGTTTTACCTATTGACTTGTCATTACCAGTAGCTGAACTGTTTCATATATGCTTACCGAAGATGAGGCATCCTGCTTGTCGAAGAACCATTACCGATCCAGCGTCCAGTTTTGGATGATCGTTTTTGTATATGCTTGACCCATGCTCAGTCGGCATGTCTACTCGTAATTTAGTAGCTGTTATATCTTACTCGACAGATATATGGCTTTCGAGTAGCGTTTACCTTTCGTCAAGATGATGTCTTTGATTCCTACTGGTAGACCATGCAACGGCCCTCTCTGTTCGAACGGAACTTTATCCAATGCCCTAGCTTGTTCTAGCACAGTATTTGCGTCAAGGTATGCCCAGGCTTGCACGTCCTCATTACGTTGCTTTATTCGCTCGAGGAGCGAGGATGAGTACTGTTCGACGGTAAGGTCGCCAGATCGGAGTTTCTCTAAGGCCTGGGAGGCTGAGTAGCGCCAGTACTCCATGTCAGTTCTGTTTGTTGGATTGTTACGTGGATGGTGTATCAAAATAGACGAGTTGAAATGCTTAGCCAAAGCATATATGGACGATTGTCGACACAAGCTTCCCCGCTTTGTTCTGGTCCAGTACACTCTGACTCGGATCCACTGAGATGAGGGGCTCGGCTATTGATCAGGAACATTGACGATGAGGACGACGAGAAAAGATCATTAGGAATACGTATAGTCTTGGTCTTACTGAAAATACTCAAGGGTCGCTACACCAGCCGCCATCAACAACATACGAACTTCCTGTAACGGCGCTGGCTTCATCACTACCCAGAAACACGATCACCTTGGCTACCTCTTCGGGCTCAAGATCCCGCTGTAAGCTCTGACCCCGCATCACCTCCTCACGATACTCAGGCGTAAGAACCTCGTCTCTCTGTCGCTGTGTCGCAATGGCACCAGGCATAACGCTGTTGATTCGGATGTTGTGCTTGCCGAATTCTTTGCTCTGTGTACGTGTGAGGCCCATGATAGCGGCTTTGCAAGCACCATAGACTTGAGGCTTATCAGTGAAATACCTTAGAGTGAAGAGAGATACGGGTATACCTGGGGTACCTTGGGCGGGGATACGCCAAGTGATAGAACCAAGATTAATGATACTCCCGCTCCCTGCCTCTTTCATAGCAGGGATCACAGCTTGGGTAAGAAAGAAAATATGCCGAAGGTTAGTGTTGACGTTGAAGTCCCAGTCATCCGCCGTGACATTCTCTGTGGTAAGTCTGGCCCTGTTTCCAGCGGCTGCTGCGTTGTTCACCAATACATGTATCGCGCCATGTTTGTCCTGAATACCCTTGACAGTTTCCTGCAGTTCAGGTAAATCTGCGACGCTACACTTGTAAAAGATTGGTGGTTTGATTGGAGAATCGCTATCTTTCGATCGAGAAACAACTCGATCAATTGTTTTCTGTGCTGAGTCTTCAGCAATGTCGAGAAAGATGACTTGGCAGCCCTGGAGAGAAAAGAGTTCCACTGTCGCAGAACCTATACCTTCTGCACCGCCTGTAATAAGCACTGTCTTGCCTCGCAGGCTGGGGTAGATGGCATGAGCGGAAGGCATTGGAGTTTAGAGATACGCCTTGGGAGGAAGCTTAGAATATGAGATGGGCAAAGTTTGACTTCTCCTACAATACTGAGGTGCTATTTCAGCCCCTCACCTGGTCCATGTCGTATGTACCACGTCAGCTGACCCGAGATGCATATAATGTTACGTCGTGAAGCCAACCCCTTAGAATATTGCGATTGTTTTCAATATGTTTGAACTTATATATACTCTGAACTATCCACTCTCCATCTCTTAAACTAGGGCGATATAACTGAGATCATTCGGCAACAGGGCAAAGATCATAGTTGCCATTGACATTGTTTCCCCACCAGCTTGGGAAAGGATGACCAGGGCCACCAGCACCGAAGACAGCAAAGGAAAGGATGAAAAGAACAGTGAGACTTGCGCCGTCAAAGGCACCAGTTACCAAGTAGGAGTAGTCTCTAAAGATTCGCGGGCGGTAGTTTCGGAGGTAGAACTGAACGAAGAAGCCGGAGATCAACTGGCTGAAGATGACACAAGTTTGACTCTGGTTGTATGGGATGTAACCAGCGTACTGGATGAATTGGGGGAAGTTGACGTCGGCGACATCGAAGTTCTTGATCTTAGGGTAGAACTGTAACATGTTAACGAGCGTCTTTGTAGAAGGTGGAGAGTCTTTCTTACCTTGTAGAAAATGCGGTGCATGACCACCAAGCTTGCACCAACCAAAAGACCAAAGGGAACGACTTCATAGGTACCACCAAGCTTGTAAAGGTAACCAGCCAGCGCCCATGAGGTTGCATTGGTGTTGTATGACTGCATGGTGGCGCCACTCCAAGACGAGTTTCCGTCACCGTCTCGAAGAAGCTCCCGGTTACTTCCCACGATACTAATCATCACAGCATAGTTGATGAAGCCACCAAGGATGGTTCCCCAGATTTGCGTAAGGAACATGACACGAGGGGGGATTTTGACTAAGCCCATGAATTAGCCTTGCAGTAAGAAAGTTGGAAGAGGAGACTCACGGTATTCTCCCATCTTGAGATCACCAGACAGGTTGACAGCGTTCGAAATAACATTGTGAGACCATGCCGCAAAGTACATGTTACCCACAGGCTTTCCTGGAAGCATAAGACCAGCCAACATCTTCGAAAGGTTGTTGGTGGCAATTCCGTTTCCGTATCTAGAGTAAAGAAGGGTGCTCTAAATAGCTTCAGTCAGCATATGTGATTGTTTGTCATCGTGCCGGCGGAACTTACGACTGGTGCGATGATGGAGCCCATGATGAGTGACACTACGTATGCCCAAGCAGGAAGAGTGATATTCTCTTTGATCACAACGACAAGACCGAGGATAAAGCTGCCAACAAGAATGGAAATGTACCACCA
Source organism: Fusarium sporotrichioides (assembly GCA_019054645.1). Classification (NCBI taxonomy): domain Eukaryota; kingdom Fungi; phylum Ascomycota; class Sordariomycetes; order Hypocreales; family Nectriaceae; genus Fusarium; species Fusarium sporotrichioides. The sequence continues at coordinate 3,870,823 of JAHKNS010000002.1, read as the reverse complement.
CCAGGGTGCTTCCTTGTAGTTCTTGGCCATATGCGCGTGGTGACGATCATCGTAACGTCCCTCTCTTGCGCTCTTGAACGCCTTTACGACGTCCTTACCCCAGAAGAGGATGCAGTGGAGGATAAGGGCACCAATCTAACAGTAATTAGCCCGGGCTACAGAAATGACATGTCGAGAACTTACCGCAGCATTGGCCATAAACATGGCGTAAGCAAAGGTGCCAGTCAACTTGGGAAGACCAAACTCCAACAGACGCTCTTCGTTAAGAACTCCACCCTCGAAAACCTGAGCAACGGGGTATGTTGTACCGTTCTCCATCAAGAGACGAGTGGACATGAATGGAAGGGACTTAGCACCCCAACCATTGCCATAGTAAATAGCTACCATCACAATGTAGCAAACAAAGAACCCGACAGCCATGTGAGCCTGAAGTGGCAGAGGGAGAGAGGTGTTGAAGGAGGTAATCTGCCCAAATCAGCAATGGCACTATAGCCAGGGGAGATTATGACTTACGTATTGCCAATCGAAAGATAGAGTGAAAAGACCGAGACCTTCATTGTTTGTAGCTCCACCGAAAATGTTGGTGAGATGTTCAGCCTTTGCGCCGGTTGCCTTCATGGCAGCAAGACACTAATTGTGGTGGTCAGTAGGCTCCCAAAACTAACATCAACGCGTGGGAAAACATACAGGCACAGAAACCGAGTTAAGCCAAGGGAAGATGTAGGCTGGGAAGAACTCGTATAATGACATGCCAGTAAAGCTGTACCAGAAGTATCGGAGAGGCTTGGAGTCTTTGACCTCTTGCCAATGGAGTCCCTGAAGTGTCTTGACAGTAGGCAAATTGCTCCAGAAAACAGCGTCAACGTGCCAAACAGCTACGGGGCGCATGATGCCACAAAGACCGTAGCCAAACAAACCAATTGAAATGGTACTCAAGATGACAGTGCTGGCACTCAAGGGCATATCGTAGAAGAGATCCTGCGCAGCAAAGACTTGGACACTTGCAGCAGCGTTCGAAGCAGATGTGGCTGTGATAGCACAGATGGCATGCTCTTTGAGACCCCATGGACCTGGGTTGATGATCTTGATGACTTTGAGCCAGACTGGCAGAGAACCACTGTTGCCCTTGGCTATCCATCGAGCTTCATACTTGTCACCACGGGGAAGAGCGAAGGCCCAAGCATTTCCAATGAAGTATGAGATGAGGACAATGAAAGTTCCTTGGATCGTGATCATAGTAGGTTTGAACTAGAGACTGATGTCAGATGATGCCTGGCTTTGATAGGCCAAACGGCGAAACTCACTGTATAGATCTGGTACATGACGGCCTGGAAGCAGGCGAGACATGAGGCCAGAAAAAGACTTCGGAAAGTCAAAGCGCTGTCATGGTCATCTCTCATTGGGAGTAGGTGGCGAGAGGCATCGGCACCGGTCACGATGATGGCATCTTTGCTGTCGTTGTCGCTGTCGTCGGGATGATCAGCACTAGAGACATCGAGAATTTCTGATCCAAGTACTGCGTTTTTAGGCGTATCGACGTTCTTCTCATCGACGTTGTCGGAGCTATGAACCTGAGAGACCGATGTCTCCAGGGTGTCGTCGGGGCCGTGAGGCCCCTTGGGCTCGACGTTGGTGAACGACATGTTCGAATTGCAAACCCACCCTTGGAAGGAATATCAAGGGAACACCGGGCTGTGGAACCGTGATGAGAGTGGTAGTTTGAGTGGGACTTTTACCAGTAGATCGTCGTCGGTTTAAGTTATCGAGAGTGCGGCTTGCCCCAAGTTATATCTGAACCGCACGGCTGGTTTGACGGTTGGTAACACCACCTCCCCTGGTAATGAGACAATGTAACGTTTGTCGATTCTAGATCGTATATCGGATACCACGGCGATAAGACATCGCCGCCGTTCGAGACCATATCCAGTTCCCGGGGGTTCTTTTGTGAGAGGGACCTCTTGGCATCCCGCTTCCCGAGTATGTTAACCGGCTGTTGGTACTCAACTCTATACAGAGTGCCCGTAGCACATATTGAAACATCCGTTACCTGCCCCATGAGTACTAGCTTGATACCACCTATTTCGTTCCCGACCTTGTAGATATCGTGGACCGCTTCCTGAAACTGGGGTATCTTGATCGGCTTTGCCGCATACAGTGATTGTCCCTGTGTCTATCGACTGCCCTCCTGGGAAGAGCCGCACTAGTGTGCGCCACCTCCGAGCAACAAGGAATTTTTGTAAGGTTCAAGCAGCGTGGTGAATGTTACAGACGAGGGTCTATTGGCTGTAGTGTGACCCAAGTTGGACTGTGCTTGATTGCGACATGCCGAATTACCGGGGTCCCGCAACAAAAGGTCCCCATAAGGTGATAATCAGGAATCTTCAATTGGTTCGCATCTTAAATATCTCACCATCTAGAGGCATTTACCTTGTAGTGTTGGTGGTTGAGTTAGACCAACATGCATTATAGCACTATGTATGTAGGTCCCTTTGTTGTTGTCCTAAAAGGTTGGATTAAGCCTGTCAGCACTCAAATGATAGCTTCATATGTCATTCTACATACTAAAATTCTTAGTTGAACGACTTATAGTGTTCCATAGTGACGTCAAACAATAGACAGACAGCTACAGAACAGAAATGGGCCTATCATCCAGTAGTCAATAAATTCATTCGATGGCAAGTTATATTCACATATTAAATATGCTGCTCAATCAGAACAGAGACTAGACTGTGACAGACTCCAGGATAGAATTGTGGTCTGCGTCTGTGTCTGGGGATGACAAGGATAAAGAGATAGCGGCGACCTTTTGCGACGCACGTCAGAGGCAATCACTGGGAACTTTGACAGACGATACACAATGAAGGCCGAGGTTTGGAGAGAAGCGCCCACGATGAATTCAAGCTTAATATTGTTGATGCGACATCGCAATCTGCTAAAAGGTCACTTGTCTTCCATTTTGGGACTTGATTGTGGGAACATCTTCTCTTATCTGGGCCCTTCCATGCCGTCCTACCCGGATATCAACACACGTGATCCGCTGGCGCCATCGAAATTGGACCATTATTAGGAACTTTTGTTCAACAAGAATTGTTCAGTTGTTCGTCAGCGACCCTGCAGATTGTGCCATTTAAACCTATCCCAAGGAATCCAATAGCCTTCAGATGGCAAAAGTCAATTGAAGAGCCAAGTTTACATCTCGAATATCGCTCATTCGTGACTGCACCAGCTTGTTTTACTCAAACTTATATGTAGACTTTATCTGATCAAATCAAATTGGCTGCAGGTGTCCCATATAAACTGTCAAGATTGTTGCCCAGCCGGCACCGAACGGCTTGCCAAGCCGGCAACTGAGCGACCTAATTCATTCATCAATTATCTTGAATCCTATATTATCGCGTCCAGACTGTGAAGTTCCAGTCATTTTGTCTGTTTAGCTTCGGAGTTGGACTCGAGCCTATGTCCTAAAATCTTCCAGAGTTGCACTCTTGAGACTAGAGCTTATAACTTACAGATGCTCGAATAGCTCTCAGGGTAACGTTATACTACGATATGCTTGGAACACTACCTCATCTGTTTGCTATGACCTAGTCTGCCTTTGGTCACCAATAGAGCAAGTCTGACAGCCAGGTTGGGTAGTACTGCAGGATTCTTTGGGAGGTTCTGGATCTCCAGAACTCAGCTGTGTTCATAGGATCCTCCCCCACGAAGTTAAGGGTCGCATGTGGCGTATCCACCCGTGTTGTCTTTGACGAGCCTGATCGAGATCAGATAGGCCCCCAGGACACGACCTTGTCTTCCAAATCCGGCAGGAGCTTATATGTGCCAACAACTCACTGGTTAGGGCTGCCTAGAACTCTTATGTAGGAACTGAAGTCATCTCGCTTCTCCTGATGAACCTCGGCCATGTCGAGAACCGAAAGCCAGCTCTGTGTAACATCCCACTCATCATTCATACCTTAGTACATAGAACAGCACCTTGGCTCGTTTCGGAACAATACCCGAGAGGGTTGTCAGGATACTGCTTGGGGACCTTTTATCAGATGCTTGTCACAAGAGAGGCAAATCGCCTCCCTTGGTACCCTTGCATATCCCCTTCTGTCCTTGTACTGAACGCAGGATCACGCGATAATTGTCAGCATTAGTAGTAGTAACTTTTCCAATTGGGCATGTGCCAGGAGTCCTTGCAGTGAAAGGTCAAGACCTCATTCTTCATCTATATGACGACTCCCGGTTGCCTGTCATCACTATTCACGAAGCAAAGAGTATTGATGTTAAGTATATCTTAGGACTGACGGTTACTAAGATGTTGACTCAGCGTTGACATCGCTCTTTTAGCTCTGTAGCAGATGTGTTCTAATGTATGTGTCAAGACACCGACACTCATCTAACTTCAATTCCTCACATTCAACATTAAGTCCATATAATAGAAGAATTGCGGTTTATCTTTATATATATAGAAAGGTTAAGGAGAGCCTGCAGATGAGTAGTTCACTGAGTCTCTTCTATACAACCTACAACTCAAAGGTAATCTTTATTTAGGGGGATAAATAGAAGCCTTGAGTTACTTGATCACTTTCTAGAAGGTTATGTGGCTTTACTCACTGGTCGAGTAAAGAAAATGAGCTCCCAACCTCCCGAATGATTTGTGCTGCGAGAAACGAAACATTTTCCGATATCAAGACTTCAGTCCACATGAACGAATTCATGGCTATCTTCGAGAATGGAGATATACTTCCGCCTTTTGCATTAAGCCTTTCCATGCAATGCAACCAAGCGACTTAACTCTGATGGTAGTTTTGAAGCCGTGCTGTGGTTGTTACCTTCTCTTTCGACCTCGGTCTATCTTCTCGACATCCGAAGATATGTGGAACTATGTCGTATAGACGATGTTTGCTCTCATCTATCTTCTATGTAGCTCCGTGAACTTTCTACATTCTTGTCAAGGATAAGCTTAATAAGGATTCTCAATGTCTTCTACTTGTATCGATATTGGATATTCCGAAACTGCTTGACATTTGGATCGAACCTACTCAGCCTCGTAGTACTTATGTCTGCCATTTATCATCATAACGTCTGACCATCAACACAATTCTTCTGTAGTTGCTTCGTAGCATCCCCTTTACGAAAAGTACCTCGTAGTAATCCGTGATCTTAAACTGGCATATAACTGTCTGAAATGCTGCAGTATATTGAATTTGGTACTTTGTGTTGCCTTTTTGAATTAATATGATGGAATATAGGGTAGTAGTATAGTATTACGAGTCCCTATTGAACCTTTATTCTGTTATCCTTATTGTTGTACTTCCGGGTTATTACAGCTATGGGTATCTCTTTTTTATTCAAAAAGATGATATGCTACGCCGGATAATAACAATATTGTTACGAGACAGGAAGTCAGGGCCTTGACGAAATCCGACCAGAGGAACATGGCCACGACATTCCCATCTCATACCCTAAAGCTAGTTGAGATCTTTGGTCGTCAAAGCTAGCACATACACGTAAGTATCGTAATAAATTCAGCCGGTTGTCAATATATTTGAGCTTAACGTCGAGAGCACAGCAAGTTACTCAGTCCCCACCCATGGTTCGATGATTAATGTTGAACCTGACTGCATTGATGTATTTCGGGGCTTGAAGATCTGCAGCAAATCATAGTTGACGCTCGGGTTGTCATACGCGGACTTCTTACCAGAAGAAGTATTATTTGTCAAAGTGCGAATGGGACTCTCAGCCCTGTTCTCCAGGGGTGAAGATGATTCCACATTTATCTTCAAGAACACCAATTGGGAGGTCAGAGCTTTGCAGCTTAGCGCTGATGCGAGCTTCAGCGGCCTGACTTGGAACTTTGAAGACCCCGGGAGCAACCAGCCGTAGGGATGTTTGTGGCAGGACACCAGTACCGTTGGTTTCATTTTACTCCGGCAAGATGTAGTTGGGTTAACTCATTCGGAATAATTAGTACGCGGGTTGAGGACTTCTGACAGCTAAATCCCATAGAGGGAAAATAGAGTCTGTCATAAACTTCAGCAACTACCTAACTACCGTTGCCCGCCCGGACATTAGGGATAAGCGCTAGTGCATCAAAAAGGATCAACCCCCTGCACAACGATCTCTACCAATTCTGGTCTCATCACCTGTTTGTCACCTCCCAAATTTGAACTCCGTTGCGACATGAGCTGCCAGCTCTTGAGTAAAACTCAATGGATGCCCACTTCCAAAAACACAGCCCGGTTGGGCTTTCACCTGTCTGTTCCACTCGGTTTTGAAGCTCAGCGCAGCGACTTGACTGTCTTCTCGTTGTTTATTGCTCCTTGATGGACGCGTTTGTTTGCTAGTTCAGAAGGATTACTCACAGAGACTGGCGCCTGGACGTCGCAGTTTCCCTATTCCATTTACATCCTCAAACCAAATGAATGCCATGTCTCGGTCAACAATCGCATCGACATTAGCTATCGCCGGTCTTCTCGCAGAGCCGGTGGTGGGTTTGGCAGGCTGGTGGACCTGGTCGCCCGAAACTCTCACGCCTCATTTCGCATACCAAGATCCTGGATCTGGGAATATTTTGCACAGCTCTTGTAACAGCAATGGCTCTGCCGCTTTCTCAACCGACAGTCCGAACAAGTTTCCCGTTAAAAGCCAGCCAAAGGCCGCAACACCACTTGCCGTGACGGGTTGGTGGGATGATGACCTCAATACGCCAATCGTGAGTTACAAGGTCTACACATGCTGCTATCACAATTCATTGCTAACCGAGCAGGCTTCAATCTTCTACCAGGCAACCGACGACTCGATCATCAATGCGTTCTTCACATGCGACAACAAAACAGGCAACTACAAGCTGAATCCCGATGGCAACGACGTCGTATCCGATCTGGCGGGCGCACCCTCTGTACACGAAAAGACTGGCCTAGCGGTGACAGAGCTGGGTGACTCGGGCGGCTACCGACTATATTACCACGATGAAGACGGGCTGGTTAGTTTGCTGGCATACGACGACGATACCGATTGGCGATACGATGGGCCTGTGTCGCTCAAGAAAGCTGGTGGCATGGCGGTCGCGACGTTACAGACGCAGGGCACGAACGTATCGGTTGCTTATCCATATGATAGCAAAAACATTGCTGTTGCTCGCTTTAACAATGAAAACAAGAACAAATGGAGCCTAGGTAAGATACACTGGACCGACGATTGTGCGCTTGTCGCTGATAATTACCTCAGAATCGTTCCCGACACCATTCGATAGCCCAGCGCCGACGAATAAAACCGACCCTTCGGATATAAGACTCGATTCCTCCGAAGGCGGCTCCTTCCAGCTCTCATCGTTCGATAATGCGGCCAACCTTGGCCTTGCTGCGTCTACGAGTCAACAACTGTCTGTATTCTACATAGGTGAAGATGCCGAGCTGCACGCTGTGTCAGATGTTGATGGGAGTTGGGAAGAGCAGGAAACACCTGGCAAAAAGAAATGGCCGCATGCAGATAACGAGTCTGGACGATTGGCTGTTGTGTCGCCGTTGGAATCTGAAGAGATCTGGGTATACTATACGAGCGGAGACAAGGTCATGGAGCTGCATAGGGATAGTAGAGGAACATGGTCCGATGCCAGGACTCCCTCTTTGAAGAGCGCTACAAACGCCAACGACTCGGAAGGATCTGACGGGGACGACGATCCAGAGGGTGATGACTCAAACGGGGGCTCTGGCTCCAGTGAGGATGCAACCAAAGACAGCTCATCTTCATCAACAGGTATCACAACTGGCGCAAAGGCAGGAATTGGTATCGGTGTTGGAGTCGGCGTCTTGGCTGTCGCTGCAGCAGCTTTCTTCCTCCTCCGTAAACGACGTCAGAGGGCTGCTACGAGCGAGCGCAAAGATTCAGTCGGAGAACTCGCGTCGAGAAATAGCTATCATGAGTTGCAGACCGAAGTGCATCAGGCACAGGAGATGCCGCTAACGACACCATCTCAACAGCATGAGTTGCTGGGTGATACAAGGCACAGGGATGCTTAGTTGAGTGTAGACTGTACAAATGAAATGATGTCTCAAGTTATTCTTCCAATCAAGGTGTTGAAGAAACATGCCAATTGAAGCTGTCAGCCTACATGATGCACTACTTGATGCGCTAAACTCCATTATCTTAGAAGGGTGACCACCAGGCAGTTAGAACGAGTTCCCCGTAGTGGTCTAGGCCTTGTAAGGCTCAAAGGAATACCTGTTTGATGCCGCCTCAGAGGTTAGGCAGTGTTCCACTGAGACGTCGTGGACGCTGCATCCAGAAGGTAGTCTATCAGCCTATCTCTCTGGATCCCTTGTCATAGAGTAGAAGCTTGTGCGAAGAGAGATTCCCCTTATCTGTCATGACAAGCCACTGCTACTAAACCAGCCAAGCCTTAAAAAAACAAGCTCTTACAGCCTGCCACACTGCATTTGATCCACCAATAGCTCCTCTGAATTATGTCACATCCCACCCAACTCCTTGTTTCTATCAAATAACCTTAACCTGAAAACCAGTTACAGGCGCTGTCAGTCCCGCTTTTCAAGGTACATTTGCTCCGAGGAACGTTGTCAAAGATCAAGATCACGATCATTGACGTAATAGTGAAAGAAAGAACGAATTCAGGGACGCGTTTAGACAAGTGCACGCGACACCTTCACCTTTCTTTTCCTTTCCCTTTCAATGCTCAAGTTCTCATTGCTTTGCTCCTCAAGAAATCACCTTCCGGAGACAAGAGCAAGCAACAATGTCTAGCAGCGTCAAGAGCACCTTTGTCGGCGCCATTCAGGCGTCGGCGTCTGTTTTGCTCACCATCTTCTATGGTGTTATCGCAGGCCAGACCAAGCTTCTATCTGTTGAGACTGGTAGACAAATCTCCAAGATTTGCATCAAAATGTTCCTGCCTGCTCTCCTTATCGTCAATCTCGGTACCCAGATCGAAGCGTCTAATGCATCTCTGTACCTCACCATCTTGGGTAAGTCATCAAATGAGCTTCTCCAAAGTTACTATCTAACGAAACATCGTCTCTAGTCTGGGCTCTCGTCTACAACCTCGCTTCGATCGCTGTCGGATACGCCCTCACCAAATGCTTCAGCATGCCCAAGTGGTTTACGCCCGCCATCACCTTCAACAACACCACCTCTTATCCTCTACTCTTGATCCAGTCCCTCGGCTCAGCTGGTGTTCTTTCCGCCCTCGCCAAGTCCGATGATGACTCCAGCGATGACATTATCGAACGAGCCAAGTCCTTCTTCCTTGTCTGCTCTGTTGTATCAAATATGCTCACCTTTGGCCTTGGTGGAAAGCTCCTTGGAGTTAGCGATGAAGATCCCGTCGAAACGATGGATGAAGACTTGCGCGACCGAGCTGGACAAAACGATCACCCACCGACCGATAGCCAAGAACCCGACGAGCGTACGTCTCTCCTCCCCGGACGTCTACCTCGATATGTGAAGAAGGCATCTCGCCATACTGCCCAAGCGCAGCACGCTGTTTGGGACAAGCTACATCCTCAAATCCAGGGTGCATTGGCACACATCACTCAGTTTATCAGCCCTCCTACTGTCGGCGCTCTTATTGGCGTCGTCCTCGGATTTGTCCCGCCATTCAAAAAGGCCTTTTTCAATGATAGCGAGGACGGAGGCATCTTCAACGCCTGGTTGACCGTCAGTCTCAAGAACATTGGAGAGCTCTTTGTCACGTTGCAGGTCATCGTTGTCGGTATCAAGCTGGCTCACAGTCTGAGACGCATGCGACAGGGAAGTGACTCGGGTAACCTTCATTGGCTCCCTCTCTCCATGGTTGTTCTGATTCGCTTTATTATCTGGCCTGTGTAAGTTCAATCATAAACCTGGAAGGGTCCAATTCTGACAATTTTCAAACAGTCTAAGCATTCTCTTCATTCGAATGCTCTTCACACATACCAACGTCCTTGGCGAGGATCGTGTTCTCTGGTTCACCATGATGTTGATGCCAGCAGGACCACCAGCCATGAAGTTGGTGGCCATGGCCGAGGTTGATGATGCAGACGAGGATGACAAGATGTCCATTGCGCGAGTACTCATGGTATGTGCAAGAAATAACAAACGGTGTTGGCATTCCATTTACACAGCTAATTCTCCCACAGACCTGCTACGCAATTTCTCCTTTGCTGTCAATTGCAGTGGTTGCTAGTCTCAAGGCTTGTTCTTGATCGACAAGTGATTTGAGAGATTCCCAATTGCGTCGTTTCCCCAAGGATACATCATTTCATTCCAGGATATCTATCTTAAAACTAGGGACCCGATGAGAACGCTGTTTGTCGCTCTCGCGTAGCCAATTTCGAGTGCTGAGATCATCTGTCACTGCGTTAGTTTGACTACGGGTCTGCTAACTACTTATCGACTGTCCAAACACATACGAGTTCACCATGAACAGAAAAGCTTCGTTAGTATTAAGAAGAAACACTATCAATTCGCGATTAGGAAGGTTCTCCCGGTATGGCAACCCGATCGTTGTGACGCTGAGTCATTGGCGCAATGTATGGACTACATATATACGGATATAGTAAACGGGGTAGCCCATGCAAGTTTTCAAGTAATTTTACAGTTTATCCATGCTGGATAGGTAATCGTATCTCATCTTGGCCATTGAGCATGCCATTTCTTTGGTCATTCTTTCATTGGCACCTGTTTAGAGCCCAAAGCAAGAATGTGGTGGCAGTCAAGAAGTTTCCCGTGACCTTTCTTTTCTTGTTCTCATCCCCAATATTCCAAAGGAGTACTGCCACACCTGCTTTGTAAAAGCCCATCAAGCCCAACAGAGTTGTGACGCCAGCAACAGACCCGCTCGCTTGAGTGACAAGTAACAAGACGCCTATAGATAATTCCCAGAGACCCAACATATATATTGGCCCTGAGCTGTTGTCCCCTTTTGGGGCGATGTTGTGTCGTAGACCATTAAGTGCGAATTCGGCCTGTGGATTGGTGAACGCCATAACACTTCGGGCAATGCAGCCCATACCGAGGAGGTAGACCAAAGTATTGGAAAGGGTCATTCTGAAGAGGAATTTCGCGGGCGGATATGAGATTGATCTTTGTGAGTCGAGCTTTTGGAGAATGAGAGCCAATGTGAAGTGAACAGAAGAACCAATGTTAGTCTGCATTAACTTTTGAAGTCTAGCCATTGTCGGAGCTTACGTGAGATGCGATTTGGGACTCAGACGACGTCTGAGTGATTACGTGGGGCTGAGATCTCAGTCCCATTTTGTGTAATCAAGAAAATGTAGAGATTCGTTCAAAGGAAAATAACAATATCAGCTTCTACCGTCTATCTTCCGCTACTAATATCTTAGACAAAATCATGTTGTTCATCTAGGTCACAGTATATCCTCCATCTACTCGAAGATCCGCCCCAGTCATATATGAAGACGCATCCGACAGCAGGAAGGTCACAGGCCCCATTAAATCTTGAGGTAGTCCCATACGTCCCTGAGGAATGAGAGATGTCCAGGTTCTTTCGAGATCTGGATTGTCGATCAGAATCTTCTGCGTCCTGTCACTTGTTAGCAATAAACTGGAATACGGAGAGAAAATCAACTAACAAAGCAGTCAGCATGTAGCCAGGAGAGATACAGTTTACCCGAATTCCAGCGTGAGCCCATTCCACTGCGAGGGAAGCAGCAAGGTGGCGAACCGCTGCCTTCGCCGCGTTATATGGTCTAATTATCATCATCATCAGCTGACTATTTCAACAACACCTAAGGATAAACTCACGCTTGCGGCTGTGGAACATTGACAATGGCACCAGACATGCTTCCAATAACCACAACACTACCAGGTACCTGACGCTCCATGAGATGCTTGGCAACACCAACTGCAAAGAGATATGTTCCGTCAACATTGACGCCCCATAGCTTTCGCATACGATCGATAGGGTAGTTAATTGCCTCGAAATTCTCTGTAAAGCCAGCCGAGGTGACTAGACCATCGATCTTATGATGTGCCTTGAGAATCTCGGCGATACAACTTGACACAGAGTCGGGGTCAGAAACGTCTGCATAGTGAGCAGTGACTCTTGGGATTCTGGGAGTATGTCAGAACAAGCCCATATGGTTTGTATGGATACCTACTTCTCGCTGTTTGGGTTCTCTGTCTTGAACGCATTCGTCAATTGGCCTACTTGAGACTGTGCTTCGTCCTCTATTGTCGATTAGTGTAGACTCGGAACCCTCGAAAATGTGACTGACTGTTCAGATCGACGATCGCTAGATCAGCACCCGAATAGACTACCCCCTGACCCATAACTAGCCCGAGGCCTCTTGCACCCCCAGTGATGACAATTGTCTTGCCTTCGAGAGAAAAAGAAGCTAGAGTGGGCTTGGAAAATTGTCCTCCTTGACCAATTAAGGGCTTACTGGCGGGAAGCTCATGATGCTCGGGGTACTCGACGCGGACGGCAGCATCGGTGCGAGAATAAGATCGCTTAGGAGGAACTCCAGCAGGCATTTTAGATAAAAATGGAGTTAATTGATTAAGGTTATAGCAAAGATGTTGAGATTACTGGCGAGGAGGAAAAGGTTCATATATGCACATCTCATTGTCTGGTGATCCTTTCCAAAACCCGACCAACATGTCTTGTCCGGCAGGACACTGTACCATTGATCCAAGCATACTAAAGCCTATGGAGCATTTCCGCTGATCCCCATGCCGAGAAGTCAGGATATTGCATCTCATACGAGGAGGACATGTCACATGTTGTTCAATTGACTGGCAAAGCACAGTCTTGGTAGTATGGAGATTGACTCGGAAATAGGAGATGAAAGAAAGGACATGTCTTATTTTACTCAGTAGCTAATATTTCATCCCCCACGCGGCGGTTGTCCGAGGCGGGAAAGCCGGATGTTGGATGCTCACGTGGATTAAAGAACCCCCACACTCCCAGGCCCCGTTGCCCTCGATCAGATCATATCGAATTGTCTGATAACGAGACTTTCTAGCTATTTTTGTCTGTTTGTCGTCCAACATTCTTTAGTGACTTTTCGAGGCCATGTCAGCTGCCATGCAGAAATGTTTTGTGGGTATGATATGATGTTGGTATTTGTAAAAGTCCAATTTGTATTGCCTTGTCGTTGGATGTCACAGATGGGGATTGCACCTAGGACCTATCGATACCAGTCGAACTAAGAACAAGATAAATCAAGTTAAAACATGGGAATAAGACATCATCTGTTCTTTAATCACCGGTAACAGCTTCCAGAATCTCCATAACCTCCTCCTTCTTAGTGATCTTATAAGCATTGGTCTTGATCCAGATGTCGTTCAAGCTATTCGCAGCAAGACCGGGAAGATGATCAGACGTGATTTCAACATCCTTCAATGACCTCGGCATGCCCAACTCCCTGATTATCAAGTCGAGAATGTCAGCCAGATCATATTCTTTATCCATCAATTTCACTCCATCCATTAGTGCCTTCACGGGCTGCTGCTTCACAAGGATATCCAGCGTACGCTTCTGCTGGTCTTTGTTGACTCCCTTGGCGGCGTTGAATTTGCACACCGCTGGAAGCATAATACAACTCGTCTCGCCGTGTCCGACGCCCAAAGGACCAAGCTGATGCCCAATAGCATGGCTCGCACCCAGGGGTACGCCGGTAGATACTGCGTGCATAGCTTCTACAACACCCATCTGGCAAAGATGGCGAGCATCCAGATCCTGCAGGTCATGTTTGCATCGTAGCAACCCGGATATCAACTGTTCTAGCCCGCGTGCTGCTGCTTCGTCACCTTCTTTGTTACTTTGCAGTGAACACAAAGTCTCAACGCAATGATCCACAGCTCTAATTCCAGTACTAAGCCAGATCTTTTGCGGAGTCGTAGTAGTTAACTGCGGATCTTGAATGACCAAGTCCGGGTCGACTTTGGGCTCGAACGTATGCTTGGCTTTGCTCTCTTCGTCTGTTGCTCCAGCGATGGCCTGATACTCGCCACCGGATAGTGAAGTCGGTATGCAGATCAAGGGGATCGTTGGCTCGTGCAATATCTCCCGCATCTTTGGATTGTGTGATTTACCGCCCCAGAGGGTGTCAATGTCCTCGCGTGTCCAGGCATCATTAGCCATGGCAAACCGCACAAGCTTTGCTCCATCAGTAATGCTTCCAGCTCCAAGAGTCACGATGCAGTCGATGTTCAGAGGCTTGATTTCGGCGAGGATGTCGACGATTTCTGGAATTGGTGTATGTGGTGAAATGCCGATTCGTACGCCTGCAACGAGATCACCAAGAGCTGACTTGAGGTCTTCGAGAGATGAAGTATTGTTGGATAAAGAGCGAGACGCTATGATATATACTCGCGAGCTTTTGAATCGTTCCTGTACTTGCTTGAGGCATATTTCTGGGAATGGCCTACCAAAGCCGACCAATGGAGTTGGTTTACTATTGAAGGCCGGGCGTGTGGTCTCATCACTGGTCCAGGATGTCATGGTGCCTTCTGTATCTTTTTACAATGATGTAACGATGAAGATTGTACTCGGGTCCTGCGGATGCTTAAGAACGAACGATCCGATGACGTTGAAACAAGCAGATGTGGAGCCGGCTAAATTCATCATGTTGTCAGCATATGTCTCTCCTAGAAAGATTTGGTAGCCTTGGGATTTTGTCTTTGGCTTTCTACGTGAGTTCTTTGCGACTAAATGAAATGCCGTGAAGTAATCAATTCTATGAATGTGTCGTTTTTATAGAGCAGATCTTGATAATGTGTTAGATTTACCTAGAAAGCGCAAGGCTCGACCCGATGACTCCCAAAGCACAATAGTGACACAAGATGTATGACATGAAACCCTGGCAAGACAGTGTCAGAAATTCTATCCGTAGCCTTTCTAGAACGGCAGACTAGAAAAGGGGTCGAGCGTGGTTTTTTACTCCGGGTCAGTCTGATGTTGTACTGTATGGACTTGTCGGCATGTGGCGATCATCGGACGATCAATCTGCCCTAACGGATCCATCCCAGTTATAGCCAAGTTCTAGGTGGCTTCACTGGTAGTTATGCGCTAATGCAGGGCAGGTTTAGAGCGTGCGAGTGGAGTTGAAACATTTTTTTCTTCACTTTTTACAACGAGATTTTGAACTAGCTTTGATATGCTGCTTGCTTGCTGCCATAGGTACCTTGCGAGTCATATAATATCAGATGAAATCGTCTTCTCTTTACTTGAAACTTATTTTCTATAGTCGTTCTGTCTATCAACGTCTTCTGTGAACCGTCTCTTTGTGAAACAATGATGCTGGCCGCGTGTCAACCTCCACAACCATCATGTCAATCTAGCTTACGTACAGAGCAAGCCCACATCACGACTCATTCGTAACCACTTAGCATGCAGTCTGGACCGCCACAAAACAGACATTTTGAGTTCCACCCGTCGATCGACCCACGTTTCATCCGGGAGCCGTTGTGGAGGGTCAAAAAAACTGTTTTCGTCGGGTCCTTCAGCCAGTGAGATCGATCCATGTTGAGTTGACGCGTGTGTCAGTGTCAAACAAGGAACGAACTGCTGAACAAGCTCATGTCGTGCCCATCGGGTCGGTTCCTGCTGAGATGCGGAGATGCCGGTCCACTAACTGTTGGGACTGGGGAGTTTTCAAGGTATATGAAGTGTCTTTTCCCATACCAGGAGTAGTCAGTCTGATCATCACATGCTGCTTATTTCTGTGTGACACGTTCACTTCGTCGTTCCTTGTTATCATTACTTTCCTTTATAATGAGATTCTCATCTCTCCTTACGAGCGGGCTCGCATCCTTCCCACTGGTCGCTGGACATCCGACCGTCACACCACCTACGGAACACTCTGTTCAACAAGTCAGAAACCCGATTTATAAACGCGATGGCATCGCAGCACTTCTCAAAGTACACCGAAAGTACCATATCGACCTTCCAGATTATCTCGCCGCTTCAGCCCTTGCTCGTCGTGATGGCACTGGGTCTATCACGAACAGGCCTATCGACGATGATGCAGAGTGGTTGACGCCAGTTCAAATCGGCAACCCCCCGAGGACATTTCAGATGGATCTTGACACTGGGTCATCAGATCTCTGGGTCCATGGGTCGCAATCGGCTGCTGCAGGCGGTAGTCGGACTCGATACAACTCCACGGCATCCAAATCTTGTGAAGAAATGAGTGACTCAAAGTGGTTGATCGAGTACGGAGATGGAAGCGGGGCGTCAGGGCATGTGGTGAAAGACACAGTTTCGATCGGAGGTTTGTCAGTGCAAGCTCAAGCAGTACAAGTGGCGGATAAGGTTCACGATTCCTTCGCTCAGCAGCAGAACGTGGATGGCCTAGTAGGACTCGGCTTCCACTCCATCAACACTGTGACACCAAAGAAGCAAAAGACCTTCTTCGAGAACGCCAAAAACGACCATGGCGCTGCAGTATTCACTGCCGACTTGCAACACGATGCTCCAGGTACATACACGTTCGGCATCATCAACAAAACGGCGTATACGGGTGACATTACCTACACAGATGTAGACCCATCCAGCGGTATGTGGATGTTTACATCAGTAGGATTTACCGTGGGAGACGGTAAACTAAACAAGAGATCTATCTCAGCAATTGCTGATACCGGAACATCGCTCATTTGGCTACCTGACGACATCAACAAGGCCTACTATTCTCAGGTGGAAGGGGCCAAAGTGGATAAGACAGCAGGCGGTTATGTCTTCCCCTGCGACGCAAAACTTCCTGATTTTACACTCGTTATCAGCGGCTCAAGCACAGGGATCACAGTACCTGGTGCCTATATGAACTTTGCTCCTCTAGAAGGGCCCAAGCCGGTTGGGGCGGGACAGAGAGCTAAGAGAAGTGACAAAAGTTCCGGGTCCGGTACATGCTTCGGAGGACTCCAGTCAAGTTCTGGCTCGGGACTAAACATCATTGGTGATGTTGCACTAAAAGCTGCGTTTGTAGTTTTTGATGCAGACAAGAGACGGATAGGGTTTGCTAAAAAGACATTACGTGAAGATAAATAGAGGGACATAGCTACAGACTAGGGAAGTTTGAGAATTATCAGTTTAGCGTTAGTAACAATCAAGCCATTCGTTCATCAACAACATTACCCCTACACTCAACCATGGCAGTGTTGTATTGGGAGTCGACATGTGCAAAGATCATTAGGTAAACAAACAGCATAAATTCTGCTTCGTGCTGTGAAGAAATCGCGCACAAAACTTTGCTCTCCTGCATAAGCGGGGCATCAAACTGACACGCATGCATAAGTCCGAACGAGACTTTCACTAAGTTCTTCAATTCCGGATACAAGTTCTTACTCTCGGCCAGACTCAAAGACTAATGTAGTACAGTACGTACAGAAGTTGAAGCCGGAACGTCTTCTTCTGACTCGCTACCGATAACTAATAGATAAGATAAGCGGGCACTGATCGGATCAATTGCAGGTCATACACGTATATTTGTCTCATATTAGACTAGACCTATAAACCTGGTGATGTTACATTGAACCAGGATAAAATGTGCGAGCAAATGACACCCAACTCCAATTAACCTCGGCAGCATATTTAGCCAATACTGATAACACCGGGACCACAGCCAATGGAGGTGAGGTGCCATCCAACCGCTCTCTCAATGTTCTTCATCTGCTTGGGAATCTGATGACCCTTCATGTTCATCATGCCTAGCATAACTGCAGCCAAGCATGTATTCCCGTACCATGCAACAGCCTCTTCCAGCACAACCTTGACATCCTTTCTCACTTGCTCATCACGGCACTTGAACAATACAATGACAAGCGGCTTCAACACCATATTGTCCATCACGTTCCAGTCGATTGATGACTTCAACTCTTGCTGCATGCGGCGTGTTGTTCGGATGATCTCGCGCCAGATGGGTCTCGCGTCGGGCAAGACCTTTGCGTCTGCATTGAGCTGTAGATGCAAGCCCGAGAGACACTCAGTGTAAAGCGCTTCAAAGATACAGGCCGTAACATAGCGATGCGGGGCATCGTATTGATGGTCTTCAGTATAACGGTAGAGCAGGACAAAAGCACTGTGCCAGTTGTGAAGGACGGTAAAGGCCTTTTCCCATACAGCTTTGTTCTCGGGATCAACAACCGCAAGGTCGTCGAAAAGATGGTGTGATATGTGATGCTGAGTGACATCCCACCACCTCAAGGCTTCGTCCAGATCACGAAAAGACGTGGGCATGTTGCCAATCTCATACCTGTGTCTTCCCCAGCACCGCTTACCGCCCTTGAAAAGGGGACGCTCATCCCCGGATATACCCAGTTCCAGAGGCCATGAGTAGGTGCTCAACCGCTGGAACATGTCGAACATGGCCGATTCGAGGGCGTTTAGCTTCAAGTCTGTCAGGGAGACGTTTTCCTGCTCGCATCGCTTCCCGAAGTAGCTAACAAGGAGACGACTGGCGTGGTCAAAATGCAGGGTTGCAGCCTTCATATCTCCACGCATCATATCGTACACCATAAAAATAACAGCTACGTGAGCAACAGCTAGCAGTGACTCTAGGGCTGTTCCCGCCGCCCGCACAGCACGAATGGTGCGGTTGTAGTACATAAGGGAGAGCTGCTGAGCTTTCTCGGCTTCTTCGCCATTCACGTGGGGTGCAGTAAAGGCACCCACAGCGGCACCCACAGCGCAGCACATCTCACGAACAGCAGGGTTGTGGTGTGCTATCTGGGGTGTAATGGCAGCCAACTTGTTGTGAGGCAGAGATGTTCCCTGCTCGTTTGTGAAGAGGAAAGTGGAGAACATGTCCCACGATGTCTGGTCCTTAAACACGGTTGTGACATAGTCTGGTACAACCAAGATGCGTGTGTCGCCTCCCGGGATTGCGGTAGCAGTTGCGCCTCCATGTCCAGCTGAATTAGTACGAACAATCTCAGTGTATGAGTTAAAGGTGCCAACAGGGCTGGTCGCTTTAGTGCTTGTGGTTGCGACGGCAGTGGCGTTACTGGCTGGGTTAAGAGAAACACTTGAGCTCAGTGGGAAGTGGCAGGTTAATCCAACTGCCTTGCAACGGTTACATGTCGGTTTGCCCTCGTCACATTTCACTTTTCGACGTCTAAGTCCATGGTGTCAGCAATGGGAACATTTGATACCCAAACAGCTAATTAGACATGTACGAACTTGCACTCTTTACAGCCAGTGCGGGTCTTGAATGTCTTAGCCCTCTGCCTCTTAGCGGCATTTGGACCATCGGCCCTGACGTCAAGCACCCCGACATTGGGTTTCGGGATATTCTGCTAGATACTGTGTTAAACACTACTGGCCCAAAGAGCTTGCAGAAAGGGAAAATCGCACCTGATTCGCTCGTGCCTTGTTGGTAGACACGCTCTGAGGCGCTGAATCACCTGGAGACGGTTGCACACCGCCACGAGGAGATCTGATAGCAAGCTCCATCGCTCTGGGACAACAGAAGGGTCTGTACCCTGCAGTCTGACAAAACGGGGACAGAGTAATGAGCTGTTAGCTGCGGTACGGGGGCAAGACAGGCGGGTGTGACGTGATGAGCGCCAAGTGAAGGATGCGATGGGCTGGACTGGACGATGGTTTGGGTGAGCTGAACTGGTCTGTTGGTATAGCGGGGAAGATTTAGAGCGATTTTTCTCCTCGAGCCTCCACCTGATACAGAAAGGGGTCCAATCAGAAGCTCTTCTGTGCGAGTTACTGAATGTGGTTAAGCTTGATATCCCTAGATAGTAGTGATCGCCGACATCTTGGGACTGAACCCAACGACATGAGTAGGATTCTATTAGTTGTCTCTACTGCTGCGAGTTATTATCATACTCATTTGTATTACTGTTATGGGTCAGTACCATACCGCCAGTCCAGGTTTGATATTGCTTGGTCACTAATGCAAATGCTACATTACAACGATAGGTACTGACACAGTGTTTCATTAGATTGTACAAAATTCCATTCAATTATCAATGTACCCAGTCCAGCTGGGGCTTACCTGCTTTAGCAATCTATTTACCCTTGCGTCCCAGATCAAGTAGTCTCCAACCTGGTTACTCTTTCTTCAATGCCTCTCGCTTCTCATTGAACATCCGAATCCGCGTATCGCAAATACGAACACATTTAGTTAGAAAACGCTTGTCGCCTTCACCAAGACGAATGTCCATTTCAATGTCATGCATAGTCTTCTCGGTCTGGTGCATTTTGATTTTAGTTTCTTGAAGTTCAGATGTCTCGATACAGGGCTTGACGATATTCTCAAAGATACTTTCTTCAGAAAAGTCACTGACACACGCCAAGCCTCGAGCTTGCATTCGAAGAAGGCCCTCCATGACGCGTGACTCATATGCCAGACTCAGAATCACACTGTGATCCTTCGGAGTGTACTCCGGGAGCACTCTGTCACTGTTGGCAATGTCTTCGTCGATACAGCTAGCAGTGTAGCGAACGAGCCTGATGTCATATGCCGACAAGTGATTGCAATGTGCTCGAGCAGAAATGATGGTATAGGCATGTTCTATGAGAAATGGGACTTTTAAAGCACCTAGATGGTCGGCCCAGAAAGTCAGGACAATAAACTCGGACCGAGTCAGACCTTTTGGACCTGACAGACCCGGGATGATCTTCCGGACACCAGTGTCCATAGCATCGTAAGATGATCCACCTACCTCGGTGAGAAGAATATCTGTGAAGTATGTGAGGTTCATGACAAACAAGTCATCATTTGTGCTGTGTTTTTCGATCAGGGCCGCGACCTCTGTATTAGTGATCTTGAAAGAGTGCATCATGATGACAGTGTTGCGATTATTTGTGATGTGGAAGATTGTTTTGCTTCTTTGGTTGACTGACAATACGATTTGTAGGATGAATTCAGGAGATGTTTGTGAATCAGGAAGTAAGGCGACGTCTCAATGCTTTTAAATGTCGTAAATTCACTATCTTTCGAGTTTTGTGTCTATTGGTCATTCTCTGTTCTGGTTTACAGAACAATGGGCTGTTCAACAGGCATGTACATACCGATCAAAGAATCAAGTCTGGGAACAAACACTATTTTAATAACTAGCAATACAATGAGAAAGTTTTGAACAAGGTTAGTATGACCCGACAGTTTGGATGTGTTCTATCCAACAATTTTAATGACGTTGTGCGTGAACTCGTTCTCATTTCTGCAGACCGTACCGATATTGACCTGTTCTCAAGCACATGTTCAGGAATACCAGCCAAGTGTTCGGTGCTCGTGTTGGAAACCAGCCTGACATGTCCGTTTTTAGGCCAACTCGGTCGAGCTGCGATCCTTCTCCTTGCTGACAATGATTCGGCAATGTTCTATGTGACGCTCAGAGTACAGATTGTAGAGGCTGGTACTCGTAGGTACCTAGATATAGGAAAGGTGATCCGAAGCGACCAAGCTGACAACACTGGAGGGAGTGCAGATAAGAGAGTTAGCCTTGGCAGTGTTTTCGTCTCCTCGCCGACTGGTTTAGACATGGGAAACCCTTGTTAGAGTTTGGCTAAGTATACATCCTGGAAGAGACTGGCGGAAGGGTTTCGGCACAGCGCTGATCATCGGCTCCAGACATGGAAGTGATACATCTCCAACTACAAATTATTTTACCCCTCTGGATCAGCTATTTGTTCAAAGCCGTCCCGGCCAGGCAGTCGTCAGCGGATTCCTCTGCAACAGCATTATCCTTATTTGTAGAGCCTAAGACATGATCTGAGTTCAACCCCAACCCAAGGCCCCCAGAATCCCAAAGTGAGGCCCATAAATCAATCCTTTGTGCTTATTCCGAAGCTCTAGAGAAAGTTAATTATTAATAGAACTTCATTTCTTGAGGTTAAAATACTCACTACAATCCCCGCCACACTGCCGGCCGCCATCAGCACATCCTATGAATCCTATGATTTCGGCGATGGCAAGCGCCTTTCTTTTGAAGAATTAGCTGTAGAATGCTTTGGAGGGTCGGATATCTTACCGATCATCAACTGAAACCTGGTAAGAAAAACCCGGACCTCGGCCCGGTGGACTGCTTCTTCGTCATTCGGTCGTTGATTGATAGTGTCGTGAAGGGTCTGCTTCGCTTGTCTATGATTAGACAGGGCGTTGTCGTATGAACGTGATGTAGGAGGCAATGCTGGTACGCGAACTAATCCACATAGTGGTTGCCGCATCCATGTTATGGTCGCAAGAGAGAATCTTTAAAATAAATCCATAGTATTGAAGTTTGAATTGTAGTAATGTAGTTGTTTATTAATCTGTTCTGGACTAGGAGATGGAGTTGCAGGGTTGACGTGGGTGGGGTGTGGTTCCTCCATGCATAATAAATAAATGGCGCGGAGAAGGCGCGACAGAGCTCGAATTGACCGACTGCGGTGGCGTCCACCAAACTCACCTCACGCGCCTTGACCCAGCGAGCCGACATTTATCACGATTTCGCTGATACAAACCGATGCGTGTCCTCGGCCTCCCGATTGAGCCTTCTTCCTCGAACCCGTCCTAGATCCACGACCGCGACTTGATTGTGTGCGACTCCAATCACTTTCTCCTAACACAACGCCGCCTACCAGTTCCCTCGAACCCTCCTTCTCTTGCCTCGCCCTCGCCGTCGCGAAACTGTTCCGCCCAGGAAAAAACGCATCGTCCGTACCGTATCGTACCGAGCTCGAGTAAAAATATCGTCTATACTTCTGCATCGAGACTGTAGACTTGTTGGTCGGTAGTCTGAGATCAATGGTGACCTCCTCCACATGTCTGCTTGGTAGTGTGGATGTGCAATCCAGATGTGCGGTATTCCACCACGAGCGGTCTCCTTGCTACACGTACCAGATTTGGCGTCTAGTGCGTTCTGACGAGCGTAGGCTAAGTGCCACTCCATAAGGCCGTTCGTAGGATCTTCCGCCCCTATGGTCATTTATTCGTTTCCCGACTTGCGCTCGTATAGGAGTCGTGTATTTGCTCTACCATTCACCTTGAATCTATGATCCACGTACAAACTCCCAGCCTTCGCGCTCGCCCGGTCTACACGTCAGGTTCGACCTCATCCACCGTTGGCACCTTGTTCAACTCCACTCCAAAGAACTTGGCGACATCCCTCACACTATCCCAGATAATCTGAACATCGTCCTTGGACACGCCAATCCTTCTCGTTCCTCTAATATGCCAGTGCGTCTCTAGTGGCAGGTTTTGGCTCATGATGGCCGGCAGCACCACAAGCTGCGTATCAACGTCATCCAAGACCTGCCGATCGGACAAGAACAGTCCGTACGTGATCTCCATTGAAGTCCATGCAAAGTCCTTATGCGCGTCAAACATGCCAATAGTATCACCTGCGTTTCTTGTGTACACCTTTTTGAACCAGTCCTTCCCTCGTTCGTGGCTTGCGTCGTTGATCTGGAATCCTTCTCGTGTGGTGCTGTAATCGCGGTCCTCGGGCTTCTCAACTTTACTAATGGCAAGGATGGCTTCGAGAGGCTTGCATACGCCGACGAGTATGACGCTTTTGAGCAGTGCTTCGCGGATACGTTGGATGAGGGTTTGTCGCGATTCGCTGGTCTGGTATGCGTCTTGCTTGGTCAGGTACAAGTACAGAGCGGCGGCAGCTTCAGGGTCGGGACTGGTGGAGAGGCAAGCTACGACCAGGAGGTACCAGCGTTGGTCGCCGAGCTGAGTGATTTTGAACTTGCTCTCAACCTTCTGGAAGAGCTGGGATAACTCTGGGGTAAGTCCCGAAGATGCCATTGTGCTGGTTGATGTTTTAAGCAAGATAGAGCCTAGAGGATAATGGATGAGGAATGAAAAAGGATTCTTTCCCCTCTCTGTACTCTGTACGTCGCCTTACAATAATCTAGCTGCCGTGTGATTGTTTTCTTGGTATTGGACTTCCCGATTGCTTCACATCAATTGTCGGACGCGATCGCTGGTCGCTGTAGCTTCAAGAGTCCGAGTATCGGAAACTACCTGATCAATGGACCGAACCCCGCATTGCCAACGTTGCTTGCTTGCTTTGCTGATGGCCCGTACAGGGCCCAACCTGGTCATCTCTACAAGCCACTAATGACGCTCCCGTCGAAAATCACACGGCAATTTTAGATCACAGCACTAGAGTGAAGATCATCGTCCAGGTAATTCACAGCAAAAAGGGTCTTACAGTTGATGTGCTTATTCCACGCTACATTGCTAATGTTCTTAACAACCAGTTCGTCACCAGTCTACTTAGTCAGGTTACTGGATGTCTCGACAGCTATCACGATAGATCAACAACTACCTACAGTCAATTGACCATGTTTACCAAGGCAGACAAGGATCGGTTAGATACAAAATTGCCCTCCACCAATCATCAGGTCAAAAAGATTCCTTCTGAACAAGCCAACAATTGTTACACTGAGATATATGGCCCCTCTATCTTCAACACCAAACAGCGCCTTTGTGGTTCCTTGAACTGTTTCTAGAATTGACAAAGACTCAACTGATCAACGAATGACTCGACTCTAGGGTGGCTAAGCTCCTAGCCTCCGTGGTCTAATCCGGTCTAGGAAAAAACCCCTTGTTCGGCGGCCCGTGAGCCGCTACGATCGACTCCTTGACCCTCTCCACCGTAGGTCCCTGAGCCCCTAGACATTAAATCCGTGTTTTAACATGTAATCACCTTCCTTTCCATTGGCTCGTTTGCTAATCATGGAAAATCCTCCGATCTATGCTGGTAGCGTCTCAATATTGCACCAATACCCATCACTCGTCGGCGCTTCCTCATCCCGTTGTGGTAATCGTCCGTTAGCCTCGGCATTGACCAAGCGAGATGGGATGATGGTTGAAATTGCACAAGGAAAACATGACTAGGTAGTGGCAAGGGTTGGATGAACGGAATGGATAAAAGTCGTAGCAATGCTCCTACCTTGCTTTGTCTTTGTTATTCAACTCCATCTTCACTTCAGCTTCATCCTCACCATGCTGTTTAACCTACTTTTTCTTTGCTCCACTGCCGTGGCTCAGCTTCAGTCAGCATCATCAAATGACTGGCATCCTCCTTCTGAATATGATCGTATGTATATCGTTCCCGTGACCCAAACGACACGAAACTAAGAACCGCAGGACGAAGCCCTTGTCCTATGGTCAACTCTCTCGCCAACCATGGATACCTCCCTCGCGACGGTCTCAACATTTCCCTTGATGGCCTGATCGAGGCCTTTACCGATGCCATCAACCTGGACCCGGCCGCCACAACCCTCGTTGGTAAGAAGGCGTTGGAAACTGGCAATGGTGTCACCTTTAATCTCGACGACTTGGCCAAGCACGGTGGTAAGTAGGCCAAACTCGGATTCTTGACAGGCTTTGACTAAACGAACCAGTTATCGAGCATGACGGCAGCTTGAGCCGTGATGACGTTTACTTTAGCGATAACTCGAGATTGGATCCGCACATCTGGAATCAAACATTGTCGCATTTTCGCGAGCCCTACATCTCTATCCAGACGGCCGCCGACGCCCGCAAGGATCGTCTCGAGGTTGCTGCTGCCACCAACCCTGAGTTTTCTTTGCCTGCCGAGCAGATGCAGTTCAGTTTGATTGAGACTGCTCTGTACTTGACTGTTTTCGGCAACGGTGAGGATGGAAATGCGGATACTACATGGGTCAGAACACTCTTCGGTAAGTCAATCATGCTTTACGGATGAGTATACGCTAATGTCGTATAGAGAAAGAAGCTCTCCCTTTTGGAGAGGGATTCCAGCGATCTGAGAAACCCATTACCGCTGCTCAGATTCTCGGCATGGCTGGCAAAGTCGCGCAAGCCAGTAGCTAAATCATCATTTTAACAAGAGATAAAGAATAGAGGATGTCAGCTTTCTCTGGCATTTCCTGCTGCTAGAATTGTAGTGTATAGAGGAATCTTGCAGGGGAGAGCCCGACTACTATTTAATGATACTTTTTCGATTCAATGTTCAAGTGATCTCAGGATGTCAGCTCATGAGTAGCTGAATGCGTGATAATGTAACTAGCAAGTGGTAGGCGTATATGCTTCAGGGATATCTCTTACCACAGCCTCAATGCAAACTCCACATCATCCATACTGGCAGGAGCTGTACAAACGTTGAAATCACTCTCAATCTCATTGCGACACCTGTCTCGTCGACGAGTAGTTGGACCTGACGCTATCTGCTTCATCGCTTCCGTCAAGACGATCTACAAATTTGCTCTTAGCGCCCTCAATCATGGTTTCAGTCAGCCCATCATGAATCAACATCTACTACATACTGGCGGAGTATCACAAGAACCAAGAAAATTTCTCTCCAGCTTTCAAGTTCAAGGTTCTGGCGGCAATCGAGGCTCACATACTTCGAAACTAACCCTAACGCAACTCCTATCGACACGCATTCTTTGGGCCTAGGGACTGTAGTGCTTGAAGAGTTATTGCTATGCGAGAAACTCTATTAGCAGGGTTAGGAGCCGTAGCTCTTTTTGCAGAGACATACTTCATATAGCAGGGTAAACATATATGGTAAGTTTGTGAGATGTTCTTTGTCGAAGAGCCTTTAGATACATGAACTGTAAAGGTTATATATCGTTTGACTTTCTCAGGTAAGAGTCACACAAAGCCTTGTGGCGAGATTCTCAACATACAAATAACTGTTTGTTCCCTTCCTTCCCTACGGACTCTTTTCTCCATAGCCTATGACAGCACCACACAAACCTCGAATTGATCATGGCATCTCCCAGCGTTATGAAAGGATGTCACAAACTTCCCCAGGAACTAAAACTGGAAATCCTCAAGTTCGCACTCACGCCGCCAATCGAACTTCCTACCCCTTCAAAGGTCCAGTCTAATCGCTGGAAGAGATTGCCACATGAAAGCAACCTTAGAGACACAGCATTATGGGAGGAAAAACCGAAGAGTTTAGCCAGGGACCTACTTCTGGTAAACAGGCGGTTTCGCGACAATGTTCAGCGTATCATCAAGTTTATGCCGAATGTGTTCCATCTCGAAATCATGATTTTTTAAGAATTACGGGCTTTGGCCAACTTGGTACCTCCCGAAACTGCCCACATCTATCTACATTGATGAAGCAACCGTCGACTTCCGCATCTTTGGTCCTACGGATGATCTACAAGATCGGGATTTCGTGGCAAGCTGTTCAGAAGCGATGTGCACTCTCAATTTACTTTTTCTGTATCTTGTGAAAATGGGACCTGGTTACCTCTCTGAACGCAACCTTCGCGATTGCATCATCAAGGAGATCGACATGAATGTCCTTTTGCCAACAGATGGCGTCGCACATACCAGGCTAAGGTATAAGGAGGGCGAGAGCGAATATTGGTTGCGCTGCTGGTATGAAAGTATGGGGCCGATACCCTCCCAGCATCCTGATGTCCAATTTCTCAACTGCATTATCTCGATATTCAGCTTCGTGTCAAGCCCAGACGCGTATACCCGCAATTGCTTGGGCAAATTTTACAAAAACCTGGTCGAAGGTGTTGTTCTTTTATTGGAAGGTGTTGAAATCGACAGATGGGACCCTGATAGGGTGCTAAAAGACATGGTATTCCATGGGAGAAATGCCGTTACGATGGGGAGATGGCAGGAAGAAACTCGAGAGGAACGCGCAGAGATGAAGCAGCGTTTTGAAAGTCAGCGCCATTGAGCTCAAAATAGGGGAACAAAGCGTACATTCGATGAGTCTTGTACGCTTTGAGGCATCCTGACTTTCCAAACCTCCATTAATCATTTGGCTATGCAGCTACTACATGCGACTTGATAGATAACAGCTGTTGATGACGGAACATGGTTTGTATTAGACCAGTCTGCGATATATCCAGTTCAAGGGAATTAGCAACACGACCGATCGCGCAGATAAAGTCAAGATAGTTGCTTCAAATCGACAAACTTTAATCTCAGACCTACGAGATGCATGTAGATCATTGCCTATTCGGGATCGGACTTAACGGCTCACAGAGTCATCATCAAAGCATCGGCATGACGTCTTCAAGTCGAAACCTCTATGAAACACACACTGGAGTAGCGAAGCATTAAATTGACAGAAAACAAATTTCAACAAAAACTACAAAATGGCACCCTCAGGTCTTGCTATCATCATTGGAGCTGGTCCTACCAGCGGTCGAGGCATCGCCCGTGTTCTCGCCCGAGCAGACGGTGGCAACTTCGCCGTAGCTCTTTTGGCCCGCAACCCTGATAAACTCAACGATCTTCGCGACTCTCTTCGCAAAGAGACAAACGGCCTTCTTCACGCCTTTCCAACCGACACTCGGCCTGAAAACCTCCGTAAGACATTCCAGGATATTCGCAACCATGACGACTTCAAGGATCTGAAACTCAAGCTTGCGATATACCACGTCAAACATGCCAGCAAAAAGCCTTTTCTTGAAGAAACAGCTGAGGCCTTCAGCGAAAGCATGCAGACGTACACTACAGGCGCTGTAGTCTTTTCGCAAGAAGCATTGAAGATGTTCTATGAGCAAAATGGTGGCCAGACACTCTTGGCTGATACAAACGGCGCCAAAAAGGGAACTATCATCTTCACTGGCACTCTGGGAGCCATGCGCACAAACCCTGGGTACGCTGCCTATGGAGCAACTCGTGCATCGGCTCGGATGGTAGCGCAAGCTATCGCCAAAGAACACAGCAAATACGGCGTGCAGTGCGTGCATGCGATCGCCAATGGCCACATCAGAGATGAGGATACCGAGGAAACTAGGACTGGAAAGCATATGAGGGCTGAGGATGTTGGCCAGACGTATTTGTGGTTGTCGCAGCAGCCAAGTTCGCTTTGGGTCCATGAGTTGGATTTGAGGCCGGCTCAAGAGTCGTTTTAGAAGGTATCTACCACCTATTCATGGACAGTCATAGTTGCTTAGGAATGGAAATGTATGTTGTCTTATGACCCTCGCAAGCCTTTAAAAAATCTCGAATTGTTTTCAATATGTGGCCTCGACTCGTTTTCGTGATATCAGTACATCTCCAGTCCACCACTAGCAGACAAAGCTTGTCCAGTCATCCAACGGCTCTCTTCCGAAGCCAACCAAGCGACAATCTGGGCTATATCGTCCACTTCTCCCAATCTATTCCCTGCTGGAGTCTGCTTCTTCTGCATATCCACAATCTCTTTTGGGATGTTATCCAATAAATCACTCTGCACAGGTCCCGGATTCACCGCGTTGACTGTATGTCCCTCCTCACCAAGCTCAGCAGCCCATGAGCGTGTCAGTCCTTCAAGTGCTGCTTTCGAAGCACAATACAAAGACAGGTTCTTGAAACCGCATCGTGCGCCTACAGACGAGATATTGATTATGCGCCCGCCGCCCGATCGGGGAAGGTATGGTTTTACAGCTTGTAGTAGCAGGAGAGGTGCGCGGACGTTCAGGTAAAAAATGCAGTCAAAATCAGATATTGTAAGATCTGTGTGAGGTTTGACGATTTCCATGCCGGCGTTGTTGACAAGGATGTCGATTTGGGGACCAAATGCGTCAACGGCTTGGCGGACTATCTCAGCAGGGGCAGATTCTTCCTTGAGATCTGCTTTGACGCCTATACATTGTGATGGTGAATCAAGAGATGCGATCTTTTCTGATAATTCGCTAACGAGCCTTTCGCTGCTTGGAGAAGTATACGTTGCAACAATCTATTACTAGTCAGCGATAGTCAATCTAAATCCGAGGTTGCTCACCTTGGCGCCCCTTTTTGCAAGTTCATATGCGAAGCCTGCACCAAGACCACGAGATGCGCCTGTAATGATGGCAACCTTGCCCTTGAGCGTCTGAAAGTTGCGTTGAGAATCCATGGTGACTTTTCTGTAACAGTCTCAAGAAATTGTATTCGTAATAAGTTTGACATATGAAGCAATGCTTATATACTACAATCTGCAATCTCGTAACTTGACATGAACCGTCTATTTCCTGATTCTGTCACGTCAACTCCGATGGCAACGGCGACTTGACGTATGTGGATTTCGGCGATAATCTCTGGCAATACGCTCGCCCAGTGTGATTGGCCAATTTGCAGGCCACGTTTTCGGCGATAACACAAAATCACTTCTCTGATTTGCCACTATTGCCGCGGCAGATCTTGCCTACGAACATGGATGTTGCAAAGTAGCGATGGACGTTTATTGACATTTTTATCATACTAGTGAATGAAAGTACTGTTCCACTAAAAGACTGCGCTTGCTGTAATACCAAGGACCATCCACTTCGGATGCCGAAAGTAGCCGCTTGTGAACTCTCGACCTACACGATAAGAAGTTCAATTACAGTTTCGACAACGGCAAAACCTGGAGATCATCTCTGCTCAGATCCCGAATACTCTTCTTGCCAACATTGGCTAGCATATTGTCCATGTCCGCGAGCAAGCACTTCAACACGTGTTCTACACCCTGCTGTCCACCCGCTGCAAGCCCATACGCATAAGGCCGACCGATAGATACCGCATTCGCTCCGAGGGCCAGTGCCTTAAGCACATCTGATCCCGTCCTTACGCCACTGTCGAAGATGATAGTTAGATCAGAGTCTTTCACCTTTTGGTCGGCTGCAATCTCGGCGAGGGCATCTAGTGATGCTACTGCACCATCGAGTTGACGACCCCCATGATTAGACACGATGATACCATCCATGCCGTGTTCAATGGCCAGGTGGGCATCTTCGACCGTCTGGATTCCCTTCAGAACAATTGGACCATCCCACAACTCCTTCAGAATTTTGAGATGGGCCCATTCCCGGTATGTACCTGAGTTGATCACATCTATCCAAGCTTTTGACTTGACCATCGTCCTTGCGTTAGCAAGAACCCGCGCAGCACCGTAGACGGTACCAGGCCGTCTCATGATTGACCATAGCTCAGCTAATTTCTCTCCCACACCTCGTGAATCATTCTTTTGCATCTCATCAAACAGTTGATTGAAGACAGGATCCGAAAAGCCTACTTGACAGCCTTCACCCCAAACGAAAGGCAGGTAAGAGGTATCGAGATCAGTTGGCCTCCAGCCCAGACTGAACGTGTCAAGAGTGACAACAAGGACTTTGTAGCCGGACGCTTTCGCGCGAGCGAGGAGACTAGCTGTGACCTCCTCGTACTGGGGCTTGGGCCAGTAAAGTTGGAACCACCGATCACCATCAGCGTTGGCGTTGGCAACCTGCTCGATTGTTCTCGTAGCAGCTGTCGACAGAATCATGGGCACACCAACATTATGACACGCTCTCGCAGTAGCCTCCTCTGCATCGGGATGCAGAATACTCTGCACCCCAATCGGTGACACAAGTAAAGGGCTTTTGTATTTCGTTCCAAATAACTCAACTTCTACATCGCGTCTTGTGACATCAACGAGAAAGCGTGGCCTTAGTCTGTATCGATTGAAGGCCTCGGTGTTGGCTTTAGCTGTAGCAGCGCTACTGGCCGAGCCATAAACGTAGCCAAAGTTGGCAGCCGGGACTTTTTCCTTGGCCAGTGATTCCCATTTTGCGGGGTTCGTTGAGAACAGAGGAGGCCGGAAGGATTGGTAAATGTCTCGCTGGAAGTTGGAGAAACTGGTGGAATCTGGGAGGGAGAAGGGCTGGCTTAGTCTTTGGGGGTCGACTTCACTATGTGTCATTTTGAGGATTGATGGGAAGTTCCGTTATTTGATAATTGTTATTGTTGTTGTCCAAGCAAGACTGTGCTACCTGAAGTACGCGCGATGAACATGCCTGGTCTGTTTGTTGTATGTGTCCCCTCACGTGGAGTAAGCCTCGGCTGTAGATCTCCCCGCTAAACCTAGTGCTTGTTTGAACAATCATGACGAACTCAAAACAACGTCATCATGCCTTAATTCTGCAGTCCAGCGCGATATGAGAGTACTATTGTAAAGCAATACAGAGTCCCATGGAAGGCAAAAGTCTAGTGTATGTAGTGGGATCCTCATTTCTACAAGGTTGGTTCATAGAGAAATTGTTCCAAATCTCGTTACGAAGCATCATTGACGACATAGCAACGGCAATATCGGATCGGAACTTCCGGGCGATGACTTTCTAGATGAATACACTTATAACGCCCATCGAACAACTCCACTTAGATCTCGCGGATAAAACCTGTGATCCAATCATCGACTTAATCCGTATACTAGTAATCAGCAGCTCAACATCATGTCACGTCCTAAGACGGAGCATCCGGCTTACATCGAATTATAAAATACTTGACTTCGCTCAACAACAAGCAAATCTCAGTTCCTCTTTCTTATCCTTCATAAAATAGTCACTGAATATATCGAAATGGCTGAGAGACCTCAATTCGACGTGCCATCTGGCGCAACCGCCAGTGTGAGCATCATCGACTCTTCTCTGCGTCTGTCCAAGATGCCTTTGCAACAACTTCTGAAACCCGCCATGGCAGGCTTAGACTTCATACCCACTGCAACGACTTGGTCATTCTTGATAGAAAGCTCAACAGGAAAGAGAGCGCTCTTTGATCTGGGTGTACCTAAAAACCCATTAGAGAACTTCTCTCCGATGTGGTGCAAGACGATAACCGAGGGGAACTTGGATGTTGATGTTCCAAAGAATGTAGCAGATATCCTCACGGACAATCACTTACAGCCTTCAGACATCCATAGTGTCATTTGGAGGTATGTATCCCCTCAACCATCAAGAAAAAATGATATATTAATGTTAAGTCAGTCACCATCATTTCGACCACATCGGAGATGTTACAACGTTCCCTGGATCAACGGAGCTCGTTGTCGGGCAAGGCTTTAAGGAAGCCTTTTGTCCTGGATATCCGAAGAACCCCGATTCTCCTATTAGAGAAGTTGACTACGCGTGAGTATCACCAAACTGTGATTTGTAACTCTAGACTGACGGTTCCATAGAGGACGAAACTTTCGAGAAATCGACTTCGATAATAAGCCCCTCAGGATTGGACCTTTCCAAGGGTTTGACTTCTTTGGCGACGGCTCTTTTTATCTTCTTGATACGCCAGGCCATGCTATCGGTCATTTAGCTGGCCTTGTACGTACAACCACTAGCCCCGACACTTTCATATTCATGGGCGGCGACCTCTGTCATCACGGCGGCGAGATCCGTCCATCGCCATACGTCCCGATCCCACAACACCTATCCCAGCATTTGTCCCTGTCTGACTCACTGCGACTTCTCCTGTCACGATGTCCAGCGACTGTACTGGATGATGTGAATATAAAGCGTGGTCGCAAATCTGGGGAGACATTCTTCGATCCAAACATAGGATTTGACATAGAGCAGGCTATAAAGACTGTCAAGGAGGCGCAAAAGGCAGATGCGCAGGAAAGCATCTTTTTCATATTCGCACACGACATGTCGGTCATGGGTATCGTCGATGAATTCCCAAATACTTTGAACGATTGGAAGGCGAAAGGATGGAAGGAGAAAACTCAATGGAGGTTTCTGAACGATTTTGAAGAAGCCATCAAGAATGAAGCGAAGTAGAGCGGTTTGCGGTTCCAATCAAAGTTCTAGGCCAATTCACCAAGCCAATACAACACATTCGAGACAAGTTCTAAAGATAATAGCCGTATATCGGTGACTCCAATAGTCTCTTCTCCAGAAGATCATTGCAATGTCCACCACGCTCGACTGTATGAGACCTCCAAGTGAGGCCATCGTCATCTAAGAATCCGGCCGCGTGGCCTAATGGCTAAGGCGCTAGATTTCGGTTCTCATTACCCGTAATCTCTAGAGATTCCAGGTTCGAATCCTGGCGTGGTCGATCTTTTTGACTCTGATTGATGCTGCTACATATAAATTATTATTTTTGTTCTCATGATCACCAGTTGATACTCTATATCATCTTCCACTTTCTCTGGGCGTATTACTTGCTATCCAGGAGTCAGGGCGTTGATTGCCGACGGCCTGAAGTCCTTTACAGTCTGTAATATTATTGCAGAAAAGAGCGCAGCTCAGGTTGCCGCAGAAGGACGGGGTGGTTTTTCTATCGTTACTAGTATTGAAGATGGTTCTTGAGTAGTGGCAGATTCGGTAGATGCAGACGTAACAGATCGCTGAAGTGTGGTGACAGGGTGTGTTGTGAACTCAACCTCATCCCTGCAGGGACAATCCATGCAGGAAAGATCGTGCCAGTAGTATATTCCCAATTCTTCAGAGTCCTCATTGGGATCATCAGCCATAATAAAGTCGTCGTCATGAACAGCATGGCTTGAAAATCGGCAAGATCGGTTCTCAGGAATATGAGCTGCAGATCGACAGCCAGGTGAAAGAGAGCACCATGCAACGCACCACATTTGACTCAACGCCATGGGGTAGTCTCTTGGTTTCTCAACAGCATATCCAACACCATCGGCACCTGGCCACCGACCTCGGTATTGACAGGTGATGAGACTGCCCCCACGCGAAGCCTCATTCCAGGTACAGCCGTCCTCCAAGGATTTAGGGCACGTGGATGCGGGAGGGAGTCTCACAGCGGGACTGGGTGGTGATGTAGATTGAACGGATTCTGTGGTTGTCTCAATGACGAGTGCGGAGGTTGTGGTAACAACAGGCTCTGCTTCAGCCTCATCACCTTCATTACAGGGACAGTTGAAGCATGATAAATCATGCCAGTAGTAAACGCCCTCAGTGTCAACGTGGGCATCGGGCCCTGGTACGAAATTCGAGTCTTGGACGGCAAACTCAGAAAAGCGACATGAGCGATCAACCGGATTGTAGGCCGCAGACCTGCAACCGGGAGAAAGGGAGCACCAGCCTATACACCACAACTGGCTCAGAGGCTCAGGATAGTTGTCGGGGCGAGGCACAAGTCGACCTTGTCCACCAGGGCCAGGCCAAGATCCACGGCTTTCGCAACCGACAGATGACCCCTTCCACCAACAGCCTCCGTTGAGGGCCTTGGAGCAGAAGGGAGACTCAACTGTGGTCGTGGTAGTTCCTGCTACGGGTCCTGATTCAGTTGTTGTAGGCTCAATGGATGATGCTGGCTCAGCAGATGTAGTAGTTCGGGAACTTTCTTCGAGAGGAGGATTGGCACCACTGCCATTGTTACCAAAGTCGACGACAAACTGATCGATGTTATCGGGAGTAACTTTATTAGAGATAAAAACGGAGTCGAGCAGAATAGTAGCACTGCCGCCCTGGCACTGCATTTCAATCCTGAGAGCAGCACTATTTCCTTCCGCATCGGCAGTTTTGAGAACTTCCATCCAGGTATCGGAAATGTCATTGCTGGAGATGGAGTCCTCTGTAAGGAGAGAATCTCCAAACTGGGCAGACAACTGACAATCCGTGACGCCTTGCGATATAGCAACTCGATAGTAAAAGCGAATAGTGTAAGTCGTACCAATCTCGAGGTCGCTTATGGTTTGCGATATGCTGACACCAGATCCGACAGCTCGTTTCTCCAGTCTCGTATTCGCAGCGCTCATCGCACATGCGCCTCGTTCAGTGCTTCCGGGCTCCTCGCGTCCTTGACCTCCAACAATCTTCGCATCGTTGATGACGTCCCAGTCGGGGACATTAAGAGGGTCGCTTGGATCGATTTCGGCCATGTTGCCATTGACAGCCAAGTTTCGGACTTGCGTGAGTATGCCATCATCCGTAGGTTTCGTTGTGCCGGTGGACTCAGTGGCTGAAGAAGTGAGGATGGGAATGGTGTTGCTAGGTCGAGGCTTACAGGCGCTACCCGCGACTCTGTAAATAGTGCCTGGTAGAGCGAGAGCTGCAACTACTATGACAGAACGCATTGTGAAAAAGCGTAACGATGAGGTTCGGATAAAGAAATTGATTGCAACCTGGCGGCAGTATCAGTTTATAAAGGGTCAGCCTTAAAGTAGCCGCCCTGCTAGGATATCACGGGTCCAAAAGCTCCATGCGGCGTTCAAAAAAAAAACAATTATGAGCTGAAAGCCAGCACATGCTCCTATTACAGCAAATTCCTATATCTTTTTTTGGGAGCTTCGGTGGAGCCTTAGAGCGTTCCGGAACTCGATAGTTCGTCACGCTATTGAGCCAAGACTCGATAAACCCTGAAGACCCCTGGTGCTAGCTGGCATTATTCCGCCATTTCCGTTAAAATGCAAGCGAAGTCGTGAAATTCTCAGAGATTTCTCGACACTCGACGATTAGCCTAAGGTTATTGCAACTCAATATCTTCATGAACATATATCTTATTGAGATATGCTAGCTAGTAACGTCAGAAGGAGAATTCTATGTCTCTGATCCTATTATGTGCTGTATCATGTCATTTAAGAAGTATATTAAATATGAAAACTAATTCTAACTGATGTAACCCACCACTGCCTGTGACATAACAATCACTGGACCTGGTAATACACAAGACACATCCATTGTGTGAGCTGGCATGTGTTCTGCGAGATTACCAAGCCATCCTGGCAATTAGACCATTGGGGTACTTCCTGACACAATATTTTCTAGCCTCATCCAAGAGAAGCTGGAACATACCAAAGGCGAAAGGCAAGAACCAATGCTCGACAGGGACGCTAGTCGTGCCAAGGACAGGCTGCAGTGGGGGAATGTACAGCCAGAAAATTGCCATAGCCAGGGAGAAGATGATGGCGGGGAACAGGTACCAGTTCTGTGTCTCTTTGTTGAAGAGCGGTGGGTGCTGGAAGATACTGAGGCGGCGGGTTCTTGTAGCCATCAAGTTGAACCATTGCATCACAACGAGATTGACAAAGTAAATGGACGAAGCTTCGTTGGTCTTGGCCAGGTAGTAGTCAGGGTCAATACCATCAGGCATCTTGCCGAAAGAGAACCAAAGCTGACTAAAAGGAATACCCTGGCGTTGGAGATACCAGAACGACATGGCAAAGGAGGCTACTGTTTGTAAAACTCCGTTGATGCCGTAGGACTGCAAGATAAGCTGCCAGTTGACGAGGCGATCCGTCTTTACGTTGCGGGGGCGGCGAGTGAGAACGTCAGCCTCGGGCTTCTCGTATGAGAGCATGGTGGCGGCAGCACAATCAGTGAAACAGCTGCAGCAGGTTAGTATGGTCCCGCTATGTCACCAAATTTAGATGGAAGTATTACCAGATGATAATCATCAGGAACGATGAAAGAGCTTGCGGCAGTCCAAAGGCAACAAAGGCCATGACGGGCCAAAACTCGGAGAACGAACCGGCTGGCAAGAGATAGGAGATGACCTAGAATCTATAAGCGTTTGTGGCCGATGTGAATTTCGTGGGGTGTCTTACCTTCTTGAGGTTGTCAAACACTACACGGCCATACTGTACAGCGACAATGATGGAGGAAAAGGTATCCAAAAGAACCATATCGGCCGCCTCCATGGCAATGTCAGATCCACTGCCCATCGAGATACCAACATCAGCAGCCTTGAGGGATGGCGCATCGTTGACACCATCACCAGTCATGGCGACAACACTGTTGTTCTGGAATTCGCGGACAATGCGAAGTTTCTGTTCGGGTGTGGTTCGTGCAAAGACAATCTCTTCGTATCGGGTCAAGTTCGCCCATTGATACTCGTTGAGCGTCATGAGTTCAGGGCCACTGAGGATAATCGCACCGGGGTGAATGGTAGGCTGCTCCTTGTTCTTAGAAGAAATAGAACTCTCGGTACTGTTGCCGTCTGCGAACCGATGTAGGGCTTTGCTGTCGTCGACGGCGTGGGAGGTGACAATGCCGGCGTCGCGGGCAATGGCCAAAGCAGTGAGAGCAAAGTCGCCAGTAACCTATCAATTAATCAGTATCATTTTCCGCAGTATAGAGTGGCAACACTCACCATTGCAATTCGGATACCAGCACCACGCAGAGTGCTGACGACATGAGGAATGTCGTGTCTCAAGGGATCGACAATGGCCACGAATCCAACCAGAACAAGACCAGACTTGGATTCGCTGGTGATAGCCTTCTCAAACGCATTACCATCGGTATCGCTGGGCAGACTACCGCTCTTGACAACCTTGCGTGCAAGCAGCAGGCATCGCTTGCCTTGACTGGAGTATATGTTCTTGAGCTCCTCGAGCTTGGCTCTCATGGCAGCATTGAGGGACACGGTTTCAGAATGTTCAGAAACATAGTAAGAGCATCGGTCAATGAGGACATCGGGGGCACCCTTGATCGTCAGAAGCCTAGATATTGCGATTAGCCCTCGTCCATACAGCAAGGTCGTGTTGACTTACGTATCCTTGGCGTCAAAGTTGGAATCCTTGTTGAGAGTTTGATAGATACCTTCAGCCCTTGCAGAGGCGAAGCAGCGGATCATGAACTTGTTCTTGCTGTTGAAGGTCAAGTCGTAGGTCTTTCGCCAGCAGGAGCGTAGGTAAGAGACACTGCTAGTATCAACAAACTCAGCAAAGCGGAGGATGGCCTGGTCAGTGGCATCACCAAAGATCTTCCTTTCAGCCAGGGGTGCTTCCATGGTGGCGGCGTCAAATTCTGAAGCATTGCAAAGAGCGGCCATCGCTCTGAGTTGAACGATAGGGTGTGGCGAAGACTTGGATGTCCCCATCTTTGCCCGAGCATCTTCAACGACCATGTTAAGGCCGCCGATCGCGCAGTCAGACACTGTCATTTTTCCCTGTGAAATACTGTTAGAAGTGAAATGGAAGGTTTAAGGAAGAAATAGACTGACAGTGGTAAGAGTGCCAGTCTTGTCCGAACAGACGACAGAGACCGATCCCAAGGTCTCAACAGTCTTGAGTGACTTGCAGAGAATCTTGTTCTTCTTCATCAGGTTCGCAGTGATGGTGAGGCCTGCTGTAATCGAGATAGGAAGACCTTCAGGGATGAACGCGATGGCTACACTGACGCAGTTGACAATGAGAGTCGGAACGTTGATGAAATCAGGATGCTTGCTCCTCAAAAAGGTGCCCCTTATCGAACATTAGTGATCAAGCCGTTTTGGGCAAATGTTTCAAACTTACCAGATGATGCAGACAATGGAAATCATGACGATCATGATACTTGCAATGATGATAACAAAGTACAATACTTCCTTCTCCAGAGTCGTCATCTTGACCTTGGGTTCATTAGTAAGACTCGCGATACGTCCAAATACAGTCTTGTCGCCAGTCGCAACGACAATTCCAGTACAGGAGCCAAGAATGCAGTGCGTGCCCTGAAGACCAATATTATGCGTCTCGAGGTAGTTTGTATCAGTGTGGTCAACAGTTCCGGCAACAGGCTTTGACTCGCCAGTGAGCACTGAGCGATCAAATTTGACATCGGATGAAACCTGGACAAGACGCATGTCGGCTGGGAGCTTGTTGCCGGCTTTGACACGGACGACATCGCCAGGAACGACCTCTGCAGCACTTATGTGAATGAGCTGACCATCGCGGATCACGTCACCTTCTTCAGGCAGCATCTCCTTGATCGAGGACATGGTTCGTGATGTGGACCAGTCCTGGAACATGTTGAAAAGGGCTTGGATGAAAAAGACGGCGAGGAGGACAATGGCGAGAGCCTATGATACCAGTCTGGTCAGCAAACCTCTCCTGCTGGAGGGATTCAGTCAATAAGGAATTGATAGCACGTACCAGATTAGCGATGGCGGGCGGATCTCCCAAAGGCTTCCAAGAGATAAATACGAGGATGCATCCTACGAGAAGAATACTTCCGAAACCACCAAAGAAGTACAAAAAGATTGTTCTGAACCAATGGGTCTTGGCAGGTGAAGGAGCATTTCTGCCATATTCAGCTTGCCTCCTCTTGGCCTGCTCGCTGGAAAGACCCTCGTTGATCGAGGTAGTGAGTCTTTTCTCAACGTCGATAGTCGGAATGGTGTGCCATTCGAGGTCCGCCAGCGCTATTTATCGCACGCGATGGTTAGCATCTTCTCTAATAGGGAGGATAAAGTTTGACTCACCTTTGGTAGTCACATCCTTTGCTTTGGCGAGCTCAGCCTGCTCTTTGCCTTTGGACTCTTCAATGTCAAACGAGCTATCCAGCGGGTGTGAGCGCAACATTTAAAAGCATGAAGATAATTTAACTTACACAGTACGATAAGTGACGGGCAGAGCAAGGCTTGGGTCGCCACGGTTCATAGAGTTTGCGCGATGGATACTCAGAGAACCTCTGGAACGAGAACGAGATGCGCGTCGCTCACGACGGCGCGATCTGCGCAAATACTCGTCATCATCTTCCCAATTGATGCGCTCACCGACCTTGTGGGCCGCGGCTTTTTCGTCAGGGTCCATGGCAGAGAAACTTGACATAGACAGAATCAAGAAGGGAGCAGGAAGTGGCAATTGGGTATGTGAAAGTGGTAGTAGGAGAGCGAGTGAATTGTTGGAACTTGAGGAGGCTCGGGCTGGTAGAAATAAAATCGAGCCTGGCTCAGCCCGTACCCTAAATTGGCGCTTCTCATTTGTCTGAACCTCTTCATGTTACCATGACCTAGCTAGTCGGCCGAATAGGGCCCTCCATCTCAGCTGGATTCCGCAGTGTGCTTCACTTCATAGGGCGCGGGAATAAGAGTGAGCCACGCCCATGGTGTGCCAAAGTTTGGAGTCGTCAGCAAACCCTGGCCCATCCACCTTTCGGTTAGCTTGGACCGAGAAAAGATGTCTCAACGGTAACGGCGGTTGGTAGCTCATCCGAACAAATCACTCACTCAATAGTGTAGGTCATCCGAAGGCCCGATTTTACAGGTCAAGTGTAAGGCACGTGGGGTTTATTTACTGCGTCACACCAAGTAAGCCTTTGCTTGCTTATTTTCCCTTTCTTTGTGTCCATCCCCACATCAGGACCTTGCTTGCTTTGTAGCATGGCTTTGAAGTATCGATCATGATGACTTAGGGTTTACTTCTTGCCCGTGAGCACAACTATGTGCTGAGTTTGGAAAGACAGTTCAATTTCAAAATTTACTGTGGAGTAGCTCTAGTATAGTCATTTGCTCACGATTAAGTTGTCCATGTTCCCGGAACCTTAGGTTGCAACGGCCCGTTAGAATGTTTATACTATTAAGCATATTCTGTTTTAGGAGTCACGTTCAGGACAGTTGGAGCAGATCTGCAACACATCATGCTTGCTGCGCCATTACTGGTAGCTCCCTCTCGATCGCCGGTCACCGTGGGGAATCCAATCGCCATCCGCGTTGGTGACGCACGAGGAATAATATCCTTGGGTGCAGGGACAGAAGCAGAGTAAAATGGGAGATTTTCTTTATGGTTACTGGTACAACACGAAGAGCGTGTCACCATCGGGTTTCTCTCTTTGTCGAATTTCCGACAACTGGAGGGTGTCAGCGGTGTTACTGGTTACAGTACGCCAGCGTGGGGGACGCTATGCACAGGTAAGACCCTGAAATGAGCCCTACCTTGCAGAGCAATAGAGCAGTTGGTGATCGCGGGGGGTGAATTCCTTGTCGCATGTCATGCTGGCGCACAGAGAAAGGTCAGCAGTCTATCCTAGTTGGATCCTTCAGGCCACGGTCGAGACGCACCAAAAGTATGGGAAAATGGTTTCTTCTTCCGCCACAAAGCCCAGGTCCTCATGTGGTTGCTCAACTGAATACTGGGCTACCTTCGAAGGTGTATGGTGGTTTAGGATGGGAATTCCCATGGGTACAGCGTGAGAGCGGCGATGACTGTACTTGGCCCGGCGATGATACATTGGGAGGAGAACGATATAGAGCGAACAGAGCTAAAGATGCCGTCCAGTCAATACATAGAGAAGACATCGCGAGATGCTTCTTATCTTAAAAGGTCTCTTAGTATAGAGCGAAGCATTTGAGTAATCCGAGTCAGTAGTGGGGGCATTCAAAGGGCTGACTGACAAACAGAAGCTGCTCTCCTCCTCGCAGCCGAGGGATTCATCCCTGTAATGACTCTCAATTCTTACGATTCGACCAATGGGGTGAAGGCCATTCCATGTGAGGGTGTCATCTCCACATGAAACGAGAGAAATTGACAGGTCAAAGGTCAAAGCGCCTCGACAGGATCAAACAAGCATTTTCTAGGGCCACACTAAAAATCCAAGCTTTTTACGATCTCGCTTGGCAAGTAGGGGAGGGGTGTAAGAACTGAACTGACATAAACCACCAAAAACCGCTCGAGAGGCCTCCTTTGTCTCCTCTCGAGTAGCTTGTCGTGTGACTGCGCATCTATTTGCGAGGCGCGATAATGGGTATATGCAAAGCATATCCCCTAGCTTATTTGCTTTGCCGCAGGCAAGCGCTGGAAGGGATAGTGTGAGGCTTCACTCCTTGCGTCAGATACCGCGAGTTGGTCGAGCAGTGACTGCCAATTTCCGTGGTGGGGAGCAGATATGGAAACGCTCTACCAAAAGAACCAAGAGAATGGTCAGGAATCATGTAATCTAGATCGGTATTGAGTCTAATGACAGAGTCC
Organism: Fusarium sporotrichioides; assembly: GCA_019054645.1. Lineage (NCBI taxonomy): Eukaryota > Fungi > Ascomycota > Sordariomycetes > Hypocreales > Nectriaceae > Fusarium > Fusarium sporotrichioides. The sequence continues at coordinate 3,828,574 of JAHKNS010000002.1, read as the reverse complement.
TCTGATCAAGCACAAAGGTGAAAATCCCTCATCTCACTTTGGGAGGTTGGCAGGTTAACTTGTCTGTCGGCTTGGCCTGCCAACAAAAGTCATTACGTACCCTGAATATCCACATCCAGAGACTCTCCAATTCAAAGATCAATTTATCGCAAGACTTGCATTTGGCATACTCATGGATCCGTTATCGTCAAATGTCCAAACCAACCCCCCAGATGACAATTGCTCAATTTCTGATATCAGCGACGACGAGAACCCTCTCTGCAATAGTGTGAACCACGGCAGTTTGTCTGTGGCAACACCTATTGTTGAAACAAGATTCCAGCGCAACTTCCGGAACGCGATCCGCAACACCAAAGGTGATATACGACTTGAATCCTATCCGCTGTAGACTTACTGATCAAAGTTCATGAATTCCAGAAACCCTTCGGAATGTATACCGGTCTATCAACAGCGTTGCACGCCAGAGATTACAACGGCATGAATCGACGATAACAATTCCATCGCTCTCGGATCACCCAGAAGGATGCGCCACGACAAGTTGCTTCACAACGTCATTCGGGATGATGTTAATATCTTCTCGGATTAATAGCCTGCTCATATTTGTCGTTGCTGGTACTGTTTCGTACATGGCCAACGCGGGGCCATTGTTGACATTTACGTGCAACGCAATCGCAATCGTGCCCTTGTCCGCCCTGCTCACAGATGCAACAGAAGTCATAGCGGCCAAAGCAGGTGACACGATCGGGGCATTATTGAATATCACGTTTGGCAACTTGGTTGAACTTATACTATTGTAAGTCAAACATCCTCTTTACAGCCTGGAATAATACGCTAATGGTCTGAAGCATGTGAGTAGCATATACCGCCGCTGCTAACAAATCTAACAAAAGCAGAATAGCCCTCAAGAACAACCAGATCTATATAGTTCAAGCCTCTATTCTTGGTTCCATCCTTGTGAACTTGCTCTTGATCTTGGGCTCGGCCCTTTTAGCAAGCGGCGTGAGTGATGTAGATTTCATTTGCAATGCGGCCGAGACACAACTTCTTGCTTGTCTCCTTTTTGTCTCCGTCTTTGTGGTATTGATGCCTGTAAGTCTGCCAATGCCATTATTTGTACACGCCTAACATCAGCAGACGGCCTTTGCGCAAACCTTCAGCAATACAGATAATAACAAGACAGCGGCCCTCAAGATGAACAGAATCTCGGCACTGCTTGTGTTGCTTATCTATGTGCTGTATTTTATCCACGAGATAAGATCTCGCTCAATCAAAGGGAACGAGACTGGACCACGGGACCATGATCTCGAGAATGGCTCAGCTATCACCCACCCACATTTATCCTTCGAACATCGCTCCAGTTCTTTGGCTTCACAACATCCACCATCCCGCACAATTCGCTTTGCTGATGATGACAGTCGAGAGCGTAGAACTGATTCAATCTATAAACTCAACGATGTTGCAGAGCTGGAAACTATCGAGCCAGCCGATGTCAGCGACTCCGTGGTGGATCGAGGTCGCCGAAGTGGAGAGACAAGCCGCACTAGCTTCTCTCGACCCTGCTCTTACCAGCCCCTGCTAAATTCGCGAAGACACTCACGTTCCCTCTCAATCACAAGTAGCAGGGGTTTCCAAAGTCGCGACTCGTCTATGAGTCGTGAGGGGCGGCGCACTACCGCTATTCACCGTCTCAGGGAACATCGTGCCAGCATGGATCAATTGGTGCACCACCAACCACATAGTGAAAAAATAGAGCCTGACTGGAAAGCTTCAGTTGCCATGCTGGTAATCACTTCGATTCTAATGTCGATGTGTGGCGAATTCCTTGTGAGCACCATCGACGATATCACGCATCAAGGTGGCTTATCCGAAGGACTTATCGGGTTGGTTATTCTCCCAATTGTTGGGAATGTTGCTGAATATGTCACCGTGGTAGCGGTAGCTGTGCGAGGCAACCTTGATCTTGCTATTGCTGTTGCAGTTGGTTCAGCAATCCAAATCGCCCTCTGCATTTCGCCCTTAACTGTCATGGCAGGATGGGCAATGCAGAAAAACTTGGATCTTACCTTCAACACGTTCGAAATGGTGACGTTAGCTGGGACGGTGCTCTTGGTCAACTTACTCATTCTTAATGACGGGAGCTCTAGTCTCAAGACGAGCGGCTTGAAAGGTGCCTTGATGTGTGCTTGCTACGTTATTTTCGGGTAAGTCATATCTTCAATGATGATCCCTGTCTTTGGAGGACGGTTACTGACATTCAACTAGACTTGGAGCGTTTTTGTCTCCGTAATCAGGTCAGGCCACGGACTTGACTGCAGAAAGGGGAGGAAAACTGGGCGGATGCGTGAGATACCGATCGACCTAGCCCATTGTCTCGTTGGGTCTCAATTGCCACTTTTACGTAGGCATTGGTATCTTCTGGAAAATGTCGTAAACATACCCAGTGATCTCATTCTCCGCTTGCGAACAGCAAACTGGACCGAGAGCTATGCTTTCACGCTGCAATCGTCAGTCATCACTTGCAGGTTTACTGCAATACATAGATCCCCAATTATACCATTTGAACAGAGATCTTATCCACTTCTCACCTGTGACATTTAGTTGCTTCTTCTTACTCTCAACTGACTCCGAGTGCTCAATATGCTTTGTATCAGCCGGCAGGAAGCACTCTATATCGACGCTGACCTTGTGTCAAGATTGAAGTCGTATCTTGGTGAAGCCATCTGGTTGCAGACTAGCACCAGTCAGATATCGACTCTACGTAATGTTGATCAACGCATATACAATACGAGGCTTGCAATCTGGAAATCACTTGTGGGAGATGGAAAGGTATGGTTTTATGGAAAATGTGGACTAGGTCAATGTATTAACGTTCTGACAGATCGCTAGCAACCGAGACTCTGGAAACATTCTCATGATTCATGGCCCTTGTTCTCTTTCTATATCGACACCCAGCCACATCGTCCCTATTACTGTCATTGGAGAGCCTCCCTCCTGCAACGGCATGGACATAAGCGAGGGTACAATCACATATATTGGAAAAGGCATCATGGTGTTCAAAGAGTCCAGTGTCGTACTCTTCGAATTTTACTCAGCATGCACTGATGTCGCACATGTACCCATCAATGGGCCCAGTGAGAGTTCGCCGGTTGTATCAATCAGACAAGCTATAACCAGGTTCTGGTAACAGAGGTGGTGCTCCACAATCTGCAGCAGATAATGGTCTATCCCAAAAAAGAAGATGTGAAAAAGAGAGAAGAGGAGCCGCGGCTAGCTAGTTAGTCAAGTCAGTCTAGTCGTGTAAGAGCCGATGTTGCTAATGCTAAATGCGGGCGTGAATTGACTACAGCACACAGGAATTGGGGCTGTGCTGTTCCATCGCATGTGAACTCTCTGTGTGAAGTTCGTGTGACCTTTCTAGTCTATGACGTACGCGCCAATTCTTCTTCTGGCAGTTCTTATGGCCAGTCTTGTGGATCACCAAAGGCCCTTTGCCCTGCGGCCGCGAAGCTGCGGGCTACAATTACCAACGCGCAGGGGGAGAGTGCGATCAGCGGTGTGACCCAAGAACAGCAGCGTCAGCGTAGCTAGCTTGAGCATTTTATGAGTGGACAGAGAACGATAACAACCAACATGTCCAAAAGCAGGCGGAGCGGGGAGACCTTATGTGGCTGTGATTCTGGCAGCTGGAAGTCCTCACTAAATCGCTAGAAGCCTTCAGAAGACAGTAACTATTGTTTCATGTACAAAGAAAAAAGAGGGAAATATCAACTCGATCGCCAAGACCATTGATTCCTTAAATTCGCCTCTTTTCTATTGCCCGCATGCTCGAAAGGGGGCCTTATTCCAGACAAGCTTTTTAGCGCCGGAAACAAGCTTCTCAACATCCTACATGGATGCTTGGCGGTGCACACGCCCTCCATCTTTCGGATAATAACAGGGATGGAAGCTCACAGGTTGGACCCCTAGCCTGAGCTCAAAGCTCGATCGCTACTTGGTAGAAAGCGAGCCTGTGACAAATTATTTGGTAAAGCAGAGTCATGCAAAGACCTGTCTCGACCATTATGACGGTGTATGAGGCATTTATCTTGTTTGGTGCTTGTTCGTAATTGTGAGTGGAAAATTGGTCCAAAGCCATGCTGTTCTGGGCTCGATCCTTTGTCCTCTCGGCGGGCGTGCTTTTGTAGCTTCCAGGTACCGTTGGCAGCTTGTCATTAAGCTCAGAGACTACCACGATACCATGTGGCCCGCCCATGCAGGGCGTTAGCTTGTGTGGGGGCATCATCATTTCCTACAGCACATTTCCCACCCCTAGAGCAATTAACTAATCCCTGGATCAAGCAGGGGGCGCCAGTCTCTTCCTCGGATTGCTGCATTTGTGAGAAGATTCAACGATCACCCCTCTGCAGGCGGCCTCCTGACTGTATGTGGATGTAATCATCTCGCCTCGACTGAAAGGGCGTGTCTTGTAATTGTGGACGACATAACCTCGTAAGCCGACAGTAGACGCATAATTTGTAAGAGGCATATTGGAAACAGGCTGACACGTTGGCTGTTTTGCTCCTCTGGCGAGCTTTCCCAATTCCGGTACATAAACGCACCTTTTTACCTGTGAACATTGGACCTGCTGCTGTACAATTAATGACGGTATCATCTGAGCAGTTGACCCGCCGAGTGACCGTTGTAAATTCTTCATACCCGCATCTGCTCTCGGCCCATTAGGATGATGGTACGGGAGTAAAGGCAATTCTGGACATGGAGCCGTGCCGAAGTGGCTCACTTGAAGTCTTCAGAGCCACTCTATTCTTTAGCAGTTTTTCGTAGCTCAGTCGTAGCGAAAGTCAATTTACTTCATTCCACTGTCGATACCTTTCTTTTTGACTCTTCAGCACCATTATGCCGCGTTACGTTCTACCTCCTGCCATTCAGATATGTCAACTCCCTTCTGAAGTCGACAACTGCGAGATAGAAAATGGCAGTCTCACATTACTTTCTCAGCCACGTCGCCGTGCAACTCGCCGAAAGTCCACGCCCTCAAACTTTGCTCCCTTGTCAACACAATATAACCATCGTGGACTTCGAAGGACCAAGTCGACAGGAGCGTCTGACAGAGTTGCGGATAACAATCTATCAGACGAAGATCAAGATGAGATTATTGCCAAAGAGGACCGGCAACAAACCATAAATAGGACACATCCATTTGGTATCAGAGTTTGGAATCTGCCACTATATCACCAGGACGATCCTGGAGCTGATGGCGCTGGTATCTTGATTCCTGACCATGTGGTCAACAATTGGACACATCTGTTTAACATGCTCTGGACACTCATGTTCGGCTGGTGGTTAAGTGTGTTGGTATTAATTTGTGGGGTTGCCTGCTTGGCTCTCTCAAGAACCCATGCACAGCCGACGTATGGTCGTGTTTTGTGTAGCTTGGCAAGCCACGTCTTTTTCCCTTTCAATAAGCCCGTGCGATACAGTACTGGGAACAATTATCCTTCACGGGGTCGAAGAGAAGGTCTGACTTCGTATCAAGGAGAGCAGCTCTCCTGCACTGACTCGGAGCGAAACCAGCTCTTATGTTACCCGCGCCTGAGCTATGACTCAAGATATCATATCTTTGGTGGTGGCAGGGGAGCGGCACCATACGCTCAACAGCCTTCAGAACCCGCAGAATCTTCAAAATCTGTTGTACAAAGACAGTGGAGTGCCGAGAGAATTCTTTTCTCCCTTGCACTACATGTCATCCTCTTGCCTGCTTTTCTGATTGTGGCGGCTCTATGCTGGTGTTTGGTTCTTCCACTACCGATGGCACAGATGCTAGTGAGACTGTCAAGGAATCTTCGCAGTAGCACGCTAGATCTCTCTTTCGAACACGATTCCAGTCCAAAACTCTCGACCACTGAGACACAATCCATGGTGTTGCTCTACAACCATGCGTTCATCGATATCAATTCCTGGAAGTACTCTTTTGGTGGTGTCAACATTCTCCTCATCAACCTTATGGCGATTGCTACCTTGACTGGATTCGATTGGCTTATTCTTATGAGATGTTTTCACCTCCATTCATTGGGCCTCTCACCCAGCATGCTCTTTTTTGGCAGCTTATTGGGTATTATTCCGCTAGCCTATGCCATTGGCCAAGCAGTAGCCTCAATCTCAACCCAGTCGTCTATGGGTATCAGCGCCGCTGTCAACGCCATGTTCTCTACCGTTTTTGAGGTCATATTCTACTGCGTTGCTTTGAAGCAAGGTAAAAGCAAACTGGTTGAAGGATGCATCATAGGAAGTATCCTGGCTGGAGTCCTCTTTCTCCCAGGCCTCTCTATGTGCTTCGGTGCGCTCAAGCGTAAGACACAACGATTTAACTCCAAATCTGCTGGAGTCACTTCGACGATGCTTCTCTTTGCAATGGTTGGTGTATTCAGTCCGACATTATTCTATGCTATTTACGGTACCTACGTGATACGATGTGAGACTTGTACACACAGCATGATGTCTGACTCGCATCAACATTCACACGCAGATAGTCCTGGTTGCCGGACATGTTCTGTCTCGCAGCAGCTAGATTTGCATGAACCTCTCTACACTGAAATGCTTAGACCCTTCAGCTACCTGTGCGCCTTTCTACTTTTACTGGCGTACATTATTGGGCTGTGGTTCACTTTGTGCACCCATTCATCTGTTGTTTGGAGTGAGGGTGAAGAAAGGTACCATAATGGTTCCCAGATTCACCGCGAAACGATTCGACCGCAACGTAGGATTGCAGCAGACAGCCAAAGGACCCCCAAAAGGCCCTCTTATTCCAGAGAGAATCACAGGACGTCATCATGGGAAGGCATGGGCCCAACGTCGTGTGATGTGATACCTGAGGTTCCTGAGCTGGATCAACAGACTGATCAACCCCTACCAGAAGACACCGCGCCAGCCACGCCTTCAAGAAATGTAGAGCAGATACCTGTTAACGAAGAATCTTTGCGCCATGTTCCTAACTGGAGCAGGGGTAATAGTCTACTGATATTACTTACTGCGACGGTGTTTTACTGTCTTCTCGCTGTCATTCTTATCGATGCTGTAGATACCATTCTTCAGGAGTTTTACGTCGAGGAAAGATTCTTAGGACTGACCATCTTTGCGCTGATACCTAATGCAACAGAGGTTTGGGTATGTCATCACTATCCAAATCATAACAGCTGGATGCTAACACCTCTAGAACGCCATACTATTTGCTGTCAATGGCAATATCGCATTGTCAGTGGAGATTGGTTCGGCCTATACCTTGCAAGTATGTCTGCTTCAAATACCCGCCCTGGTCTTCTTTTCAGCTGTGTTTCTCTTCCACAAACCTCAACAAGATGGACATGTCTTCTCCATGGTGCTTCCACAATGGGACATGTTCGTCGTCATCTTTTCTGTGTTTTTGCATGGCTATATGCAAAATGAGGGACGAAGCAACTATTTCAAAGGAACTATTCTCCTGTTGTCATATATGGTCATCATGGTGGGATTTTTCTTATCTGGCGAGCGAGACTAGTGACTACAGAGAAGCGTGTTCTCAGTCGGAGTCGAGGATAAACATTTCGGGCAGCGGATTAAACTCACTTGGGTGATATTTATTTGATGGGTATATGGTTAGCTTAAGCTCGTCTGCTAAGCACATACGACCAAAGGTAGTGGAAAATACGGGATCCCGTCCGCTCTCCCATAGTCAAGCCACTAACCGGCGGATTAGTAGTTGGGTCGGTGACGACCAGCGAATCCCCGCTGTTGTATGTTTTTTGGTCGTTCATCATTTTTGTCCTTCTAGCGCGACGGTATCTGTCTATCCATCACTCATTACTACCGAAAGGTCTGCTGAAAATTGCTCGGATCAGGGCATTCATTTCTCATGCTCCATCTTTCAGCCGCAGAGATAACCCAAGAACAACCCCTGTTCTATCCCACTGATGCCTGGACCGGACTCTGGTAGCGCACTCCCAATGTCAATCTCGAGCAACACAATTGGTTCAGCAGCACAATCGGGTATTCCTTCATTGGGGAATGCCCGAGCGTGAATTTGGTACATATTAACGCTCATTCTCTAGACCATGTCAAACCTGATATTTCTTCCTCATTTTCTATTTTCACCAAACCAACATCAACCATGAAGGTCACTAACGCCATTCTGACTCTTCTTACCTCTCAGGCGGCGGCTCAGGTCATCGATATCCAGATTGGCGATACCGCGACGCTTGACCTGATGCGACAGGCCGCTCGAGCCGAGAAGAGTGGTGACCATTCTCGCGCTGCCGAGATTAGAGATCTATTGAGCAAATCACGTAGTTTTTCCCAAGACAGAAATCAGTGGAAGACTGAGTGTTCCGTCAGCTCCAATATCAATGCAGAGATCTATGTCGTTCCCGATCCTTCGCACGCTCCCAAAGAGATCGCTTGGGCAATGGACTACCTCGACAAATACTGGACAACCGACGACGGTGGTGAACTTCCCTACCCCGGTGACTTCGATCGTTTCATGCACTCCGACGGCTTCAGAATCCTTCGCACCGACTACAAGGATCTGCCCTGGGCTGTTCGCAAGTACCGAGAGGAACTTCTTGAAGAAGGAACCAAGATGGAGCGAAAGTTTATCGCCGAGCTGGATGGAGTAGCCTTCTTTGCTCCTGGCGTTGTGACTTGGCTGGCACCTCTGTTTGCGGGAAGCGATGTCAAGCCTGGCCAGAATGCTTGCGAGGGTAAGTGATTTCCAAGGAAACCAAGGGCAAAGCTGACAGGCTATAGATGAACTCGTTGACTTTAGCAACTGGGATAAGAAGAGAACCGGACCCGAGGATGTCAAGTTCTCATTCAACTACGGCGGTAAAATGCAAGTTGGAAACTCCATTGCTATTCAAGTGAATGCACAGAAGTCTGTGAAGCAAGAACTCGCCAGAATGCCGGAAGAGGCAATTCAGAAGGCAGTTGAGGATGAGGACGCTGGTGAGCTGTAATGCAGGTTGAAAGTAATCATCACAATCTCTTATTTCATATCTATGCCAACTGAAGTCTGTTTTCGACCAGTCCCCCAGGGTGGCACTTTGATGTTAGACATTGTGCAAAAGTGGATTGCTATCAGAATGTAAATATGCGGTGTTGCTTTGCCCGGACATGGGAGGACAAACCTATGAGGGGCTCTATCCAGTGCACGCAACCAGTCAATTGAAACAAACTTCCGTTCTTTTCCTCTTGCTGAAGTGTCAGGCACACCACGAAAACTCAATTAAGTAATGCAAAAATTCATGGGTAGTGGTGCTGCAGGGTCCCATGGTGGAAGACCAATGCATTCCAGCGGAGGTCTCGAGATCGTCGCAAGCGACATCTTGGCACTTGACGTCTCACATTTGGAGGCGGTCAGTCTTCGAGACACCGTAATACGACCCCGGCAATGTAGTCCAGGCAAATCAGTCTCACTTTTACAGCATCACCGTGATGTCGTGTTACCATTCATTGACTCTACTGGTCATTGAACCAACTATTCAAAAGTACTCACCTTACGTTTAAAGCGCCCCCGATCAAACACGGACTATTTTTTATGTCATAATTGATAAGGATGATTTTCGTAGCTTCCTTAGCGTATAAGCATGTCTCAGTCAGTGCCTGGCAACCTTGGCATGGCTTTCTCTCAACCAAACACAGAATCTCACCATAGCACGCGTGTCACTTTGCATAACTCTAACGCAAAACATGAAATGGAAAACTCTCCCATTTCTAGTCCCACAAATTCATCCATAATCCACCCGCTTCCGCTCATCAATGACGATGTTATCCAGGCTACCCCAGCCACTAATGGTGCGGTGATGATTAGCTCGTTCATCCCTTGTGTGTATCTCTGTACTACGAACACTATTTGTTCTCTCCTCCTTTTTCAGACGCGTCTTCACTTTTGTCTTTTCACGATCTATCTGTTTTGACGCGTATCAAAAAGAGTATTGAGAAGTCATGGCACCAAGCACTGATGGTCTGTCACAGACAGGCTCTACGACTGCGATTATTCGACCGCGGAAACAAAGACCAATTGAGGCTACAGAACTTACGAACAAGAGCCAGACATTGACCGATGCAGACGTTTGGGGTCGTGCAGGACTTGGACAGTCATGGCTGCGTTCTCTCGTTGGAGCTTCGCCGCTGTTTCTTGCGCCAATTGGATCGATATCCATCTTCATCACGCTTGTTCAATACGAAGGGTCCTTCTCTCTCTTTGCAGGAGCAGTGAAAGAGCACGGCTTCTGGAACATCTGCGCGCAGTACGGACCTCAAATTACCACAAAGGGAATTGCGGCAGTGATCTGCTGGCTCGCTGTTCAGGCAGTTTTGTACATCTATCTCCCCGGCGAAAACCATCAGGGACAGCTTACACCGGCTGGATATCTTCTGGACTACAAAATCAACGGCCTCTCAGCCTGGATCGTGACACATCTCTTGTATGGCGGTCTCAGCTGGTTGGGAATTTTGGACCCTGGTTTCATACCCCGCAACTGGAGCAGTTTGATTGGGGCTATGAACTTGGCTGGCTTCTTTATCTCGGCACTTGCTTTTGTCAAAGCGTACGTGGTGCCATGTCATCCAGAGGATCGAAAGTTTAGCGGTACGTTTTGTGGACTAAAGCTTTCGTTACCAAACTCTAACCAGGGTGTTAGGATCCTTCTTATATGACTTCTATATGGGGATTGAGTTGAATCCGCGACTAGGCGATAAGTTTGACCTCAAGCTATTCAGCAACGGTCGAGCTGGAATGATGGTGTGGACTTTGATGTAAGTTGGTTGCGGCACCCTTTCCGCATCCGTTTGCTCACATGTGATCCATCCAGAGACTTCTCCAACATGGCTTACCAGTACCAAAATCAGGGGTACGTTGAGCCGTCACTAATTCTCGTCACAGCACTTCAAACGCTCTATGTGTTGGATTTCTTCATCAACGAATCATGGTATCTTCGGACCATCGACATTGCTCATGATCACTTTGGCATGTATCTGATCTGGGGCTGCTTCTGCTTTCTGCCGACAACATACACGATACAAGGGCAATATCTTGGTCTTTACCCATCATCACCCTCAACGCCCTATCTCGCGTTCTTCTTTATGCTAGGAATAGCAGGTTACGTGGTCTTCCGCATTGTCAACTATCAAAAGGACATGGTCCGACGAACAGGGGGAAAATGCACTATTTGGGGTAAGCCGGCCGAGTGCATTTCAGCACCCTTCCGAACCTCGGACGGCAGACAGCACACGAGTTTGTTACTTTGCAGCGGCTTCTGGGGCTGGTCCCGGCACGCAAACTATGTAGCGGACTTGTTGCTCAGCTTTAGTACGTGTGCACTGGTCGGTAGTACAAAGGCTGTGGTGTGGTGGTATGCCGTCTGGATGCTTATGTTGCTTGTTCATCGGTGCATACGTGACGAGAAGAGGTGTTCAGTAAAGTACGGAGCCGCCTGGACGGAGTATTGCAAGCGCGTACCTTGGCGGTTCATTCCTGGTATCTGGTAGGACGGCGAGTCTCGGAGGGATTCATTTGCCCAGGAAGGGCCATTGAGAAATATCACGAATAGAGAGCGCGCTGTGTGCATGGAGATTCCATAGATTTGAGATTGTTTTCTAGACCGATTAGACTCGGAATCACGTTTCAGGTAGGTTATCTATGCAGGTTCCCGGCTCCATTCAGAACCTGCGACCCTTTGAGTATTATCAAAGACATGCATGATGCGTCACACTAGCCGCCAACATGATGCATTCATACGCGATGACATGTCGCACAAATACTCACCGCACTTTCATTCTCTTACGATGTCTCAGTTAAGAAGCAATATACTGCCTTAACATTGGTTTTGACCAGCGCCTACAGAAGAAACATATGTATCTCTCCGATCGTGCATCCGATGCTGTTTTGTACGAGTACTCGCAGTTGGTGCAAGGACTTCGGCTCAGTATCCTCCGAAGTACATCAGTAAAGTGTTGCCTCTCACTTTGCCCCCCATCTTTCTAAACAAATTTTCCATTTTCACTCGCAAGTGAATATGTACGACACAATGCAGCGGCACGATCAAATTGTAGAAGATGTCGCCGGGAGGATACGCGACTTTCACAAACTTGGACAGCCATATCGCATATCACATGGCTCATCGAGCAGTACTCGACCCCGCCATGCATCACACACCAACACCATCGATATAAGCATGCTATCCCAGGTCATTTTTGTCGACACAGATAAAAGGACGTGTGTCGTAGAGCCCAATGTACCTATGGATCGGTTAGTCGAGGCAACAATGCAACGTGGTCTCATACCTCCAGTGGTGATGGAATTCCCTGGAATCACAACAGGCGGTGGTTACTCGGGAACATCAGGCGAAAGTAGCTCTTTCCGCCATGGGTTCTTCAACGAGACGATCAATTTTGTGGAAATGATTCTCGGCAATGGAGACGTCGTGAGGGCTTCGTCTGAAGAGCGAGAAGATTTGTTCTACGGTGCTGCAGGTGCAGCAGGTACTTTGGGCGTTACGACTTTGCTCGAGATCCGACTTGTCGAGGCTCGAAAATTCGTGAAGACAACCTATCACCGAGTTGACAGTGTCGCCACTGCGGTTTCTGAAACAAAGAGATTTTGTGGTGTTTCTGACACTGACTATGTTGACGGGATTCTCTTTTCGAAAGACCATGGCGTCGTCGTAACAGGACAGCTTACAAACCATATACCTCCCGAGTCTCATCTTGTCACCTTCAGCAATGCCGCTGATCCCTGGTTTTATCTCCACGTACAAGAAAGGACGAAGGACCTTCTGTCGTCTTCGTCTATCACCGAGTACATCCCGCTCGGTGAATATCTCTTTCGTTACGACAGAGCTGCCTTTTGGGTAGGCCGCCAGGGCTATACTTATTTCAAGTTTATACCATTCAACCGATTCTTTCGGTGGCTTTTGGACGACTACTCCCACACCAGGACACTGTACCACGCTCTCCATGCGAGTCGTATTTCAGAACAATTTGTCGTTCAAGATCTGGCACTCCCATACGACACGGCTGGGGAGTTTATCGACTGGGTCGATTCTGAATTCGGCATATGGCCTTTGTGGCTGTGCCCGCTGAAGGAAGCGAGAATGCCCACCTTCCATCCTGTTACTGCCCGTACGAAAACGCCCAAGGTTGGAGATGGCGAAATCGATGTATCGCAGCCTATGCTCAACATCGGTGTATGGGGCTGGGGCCCAAGAAATGCCGAGGAATTCAAGGCCAAGAACCACGCTCTGGAGAAGAAGTTGGCCAACTTGGGAGGTCGGAAGTGGCTGTATGCGCATGCTTACTACACCCAGGAACAATTCTGGGAATTGTACGATCGTTCCTGGTATCAGAATTTGAGGGAACGTTATTTTGCAACAACCCTCCCGACCGTTTACGATAAAGTCAAACAGACTGAGATGAGACTGGATGGCCAGGCTGAAGGTGAAGGATGGAGTTGGAAATCTCTATGGAACAAATGGCCCATTGGGGGTCTTTATGGGATGGTCATGGCATTTAACTCTGGTGATATAAGTCTCCATCGACGGGCTGTCTGGAAGTATAAGAACCAGTAGGCTTTTATCGTAGCAATATCCGAAGGATGAAAGTCTCATCAAGTCGTTCCTTATCACACACTTTACGCTCGGATGAATAAACTAGGACTTTTATCCCGTCAGTCAGGATAATTGAATGAAGCCTCTGTCAGATTGCGTTCTTGACAAGGCAGGCTCAGGCTACTGGGCTGTTGTATCACCGGGGTTTTGCACACAATTACTGACTTGTATACTGATCTCCGTGCACATGGTGTCTATCAGAAATATGGCTCTGGCAACGAGAACGAGATAACAGATCCGAATGCCCTTCCGGTAATCTTGGCACGTGTCTCATCATTCACCGACCTGGAATATATTTCAGCACAAACATAGTATTAATCACCTTCCGATCACTAAACAAGTTCTCCTTTGAGGATGAAACTTTCGAGTTGAACATTTCCTAGAAGCACTACAGAATGGTGATGAAGGTGACAAGAACAATATACACATATCAAACTTGAGCTTCGGATAACTTGTCGTTGCTTGTGTTTGGTTTCCTACCATCCTGAAGTTTCTTAGTCTCAATATTAGCTAGTTCAACCGCATTTCATTTTGCGTTATCTAGTCAGACAACTGATTTGCCAATGCAGATGGTGTTTTACCAAGCTTACGAAAGCGGGTAGGTGACATGATCGACGTCACGTACCGTACAGAGGATGAGTGGCCTGATAGTGACGTTGCTTGGAGAGTCTCATATCCTCCAGCTCGGCTAAGAGAAGCCGCACTGATGGTATGGACCTCTCGAAGATCGTGGGGAAGAACCAATAGTTAGTGTAGTCGTCCGATGTATGTGACTCTAGGATACATTGTTGAAATAAATTGTTACGGGATAGGTGATACGCGAACCTGACCAAGTTATTGACGTTAGATCCAATCAGAAAAATTCTCAATTGAATCGACAGCCCAGAACAAGGAACAATTCCTGAGTGGTGCACCTGGTTCCTCGAGTCAGATTTAACTTCGAAATTAGGATGGGCTGGAATGCAAGACCTATTTGGAAAGGCTGGATATCTATCCTGGGAGTCCAAAAGTGCCCTCGTGTTGCGGGCACGTTCCACTTCTTTCCGTTATCAGGAGACTAACGTGAAGATCTATAAATCTAGACCGACAGGTGTTGATGGTCGTTTGTAGCTTTCCAAAGTGCATAAAAACAAGATAGTCTGGTCAAGCGTATCATAAATGTCAAGATGAATGTACAGGTTAAGATCAAACTACGATATAGACGTTTATTGTTCAAAGTGTTGCATTTATCAATGCCATCTTTGCACCAGTGAAGCGCATTTAGTGACTTACTGGTTAGCAAAACAAGATTCAGACTAAAGAAGCTATATGGCGTATTGCAAATCACTGCATGGTCCCAGCCGGTGCTAGACCCCATCCACGTGGGCTCAATTCATCGTCGATATATGACGTCGCGGAGAATGTTCTGAGTTGTGAAGGGCATCATGGTCTGAGCGGCTGTGCTATACGACGTTGCTTCCACTATTCTGGTGTGGCATTGAAATGCAGGGACAAGACTCAATTAAATCGTGGCACTTGGTCTCGTATTGATAGAACCGCTTATCTGCTTTAAGCATGAATGGGCAGGGGTAAAGGCCAGCGGCGCGCTATCTAAGAATAACTAACTCGCTGGTTGGTGGATGTATATCAACTAACTTCGTATAGACTAGTGATACCAGCGAGTTCTTCGGGGATCTCCAGGTCTTGAGGAAATATGGTTGCATTGACTTAAAGATGGGCAACAGTTAACCGTCCAAGATGGTAGCAGACTGCCTCACTTCATTTGTCACTATCATTGGATCGCTCTGGGCCTGAGACTAGCAGTGACCATCAATTGACCGACTCTACAGTCTACACTGCTACGTAGCAATATTGCAGTATCGTATCCCCATGGGCCTAGACCATATCAACATCACAGCTCAACGCTACGAAGCCGAAGTGCCGGTTTGATGAAGTCATGCGTATTGATATTATTCTCCAACTTCTATAAAGAGTTTGTGATCAACCCACGATATCCGATATTCTCATCATCAATCATTTCATCTTCTCAAGTATCTCAACTTCCAAACAATCCTCAACTCCAACAAACAACTCTCTTCAATTTCCACCCACACAAACAACCAAACACCATCAAAATGAAGTTCACCACCTCTCTCTTCGCTCTCGCTGCCGCCACTGGCGCTGTCGCTGCTCCTTCTGCCCCTCTCGACGCCGTCTCTATGATGGCCGCTACTCCTATGTGGACCATCGAGTCTATGCAGCGAACATGCGATAAGCCTGATACCACCTGCACCTGGAACTTCAAGATCAACACTGGCAGCGGCGCTGCTACTGCCTGCAAGTACGTCGTCAAGGCTTCCAAGAACGCCTCTCAGGCCAACGGCGGCCCTGCCAAGTGCGGCACTTTCACCATCACCTCTGGCTGGAGCGGCCAGTTCGGTCCCAACAACGGTTTCACCACTCTGTCTGTTGTCAGCAGCAAGAAGCAGATCGTTTACCCCAGCTACACTGATAAGCAGCTTGCTGGTGGCAAGGTTGTCAAGCCTGACCAGAAGTACGCTCCTGCTTCTCTCCCTTAAGCGGTGGACGATTCTATGAATGATGTATAGATGGGGTATGGGGGCGATAGCGATAATATTTAATACTCGATGACTAGACGGGTGGGATAGATGTATATACAGTCGTATAGATGACATAAATTATTACCCTACATTCCATTTATTCCATTTTATGTGATTTAGTATTTTGAAGTAATGTTGAAAGCTGCACTGTTTGGGTCATGCCATAAGTTCCAAAAATTATCTAGAGCTAGGAACAAGGCCTCATATCGAATACATGGTCACTTGTATTCGCCAGTCCCTACGATCAACTCTATGGGCATGGAGCAACGCGATGAATATCGTTGTAGTGCGAAGACACATCCAGTCCCAAGCATGAACCTTGCACTTAGAGTAATGGAGACGAACTTCCCCTAAGATCATTGACATAATACTCGAAAGGAAGAAAACTAAGTCGTCTGCTCGGCAGTAATGGTAGGTCTGGTCAACTTGAGATCCTGACTGTGTACAAGTTATAGCATCCTTAAGGAAACATAAAGGTTATATCATTACTAATTACTCATTACTTATTATCTATCCATATCTTGCGTTATCTTCTTAGTTCATCCTGTGAACTCTTGGGCGACCACATCGAAACGTCGGCCGGCAACCCGATGGGATCCTGATTGGGTTCATATACTATCCTGATACTCCGTCGATGGCTATTACGTTCTGTGTCCGTCCTATATAAAGGACTTCCAGGGACGTCTTCCATCTCTCTGGCTCTCTCACGCTGCATCTCGCTGTTGCCTCCTTCTGAGATACGCGGTCTCGCCGTTCTGATTTCCAAAGCCGGTGTGACGAAACCTTTTTCTGATATGCCTCTGTTTTGGCGTTTTCTGTAATAATAGAATAACAGGCCAGCGAGGAGAAGCATAAGGCCCAGTACACCGACGCCTGCGCCAATGCCTGCTTTTGCCTGAGTGGAGAGTCCGCCCCGTGATTCTAGTGTTGTAGTCTGGTCGCTGGCTGCCGCTTTGATAGTGGCAGTTGGCGCTGGAGTGGAGGTATTGTGGGCTAAATACGGGGTAACTGCTGCTGGCGTCGTAGATGGAGTCACTCCAGAGGTCTCTATAGAGGTCTCTATGGATACGTCAACGGGTTTGGAGTCGATGTAGAAGAAACTACTTGTCAACGTGTTTTCGTTCTCCGGATCAGTCGTATTGAGAAGCCTCGCCACAAATTTCGTGTCTCCGATTTCAAGGTCTTTAGGTATCTTCCAGTAGTATGAGATATATGTGTCTGGACATTCTTTGTTCCAGACTTGCCATTGAGAAGAAGGGTAATGGAAGGTTTCGTTGGCTACACCACCATGTTAGCAAACTGGTCTGGTTTCCTTTTGATTTGCAGAAGTTCCTACCAAATACTTGGACAACTTGAGATTCATCATTCGAGTCAAATGCTCTGATCTCCAGGCTGAAGGTCTGGCTCTGATTGTCGTCGATATGAAGGCCGCCTGTCCAACCAAAGCCCAGCGTTTCTCCGGCGTGCCAAGTATCGCCCTGGTTGGGAAACATAATTTCGTTGCCATTTTTCGTCAATGATGTGGATTTGCACCATGTGTCGATCTGTTCTGGTGTTCTATCATCATGAACCTGGCGCTTTGAAAGGTCTGTGCTCTGTTGTTGTGGTTGTTGTTGTTCATTTCTTCGTCTCCGCGATAGCATCGTGCTAAAATCTAGTGGGAAACGCATTTTGTAATTGATCAAGATGAAGAAGCAAGTAAAAGATTTACGGAGAAACAGACGGTATCAGGAAAAGGCATCAACTTGATGTTTTATAGAAATGATGTACTATGGACAGCATTAAATGTCCATGCTTTTTAGTGAAATAACATGGTGTTTCAAGTCACATCCTACTTTAAGGCGCCCAATCATTGCCAGTGCATGGACCCTAGATCAATTCAGCTTGTCGATTTGTCTCACGCTATATTCAATAATACGCCGCAATTATTTCTTTTTTCGTGTATAATGCACTTCTTAATAGACCAGCATTGTTAGTTTCGACTCAGATAAAGAAACCTGCTGGTAACCGGCACAGCCATATCGAAAAGACGTTTGTGACTACCTACACAACGATACTACGGAGCTGCCGTGTGCTAGTTGTCTACAACAGGAGCTTGGGCCTTCGTTCGTTGTCAGAAAAATAGAGCTTTGAGGTTTGACGTCCTCTAGCGCTACCAGAGCATGATCTCAGCGCCTGCAAGCACTTCAATTTTAATCCTCCGATTAAAAAAGAAGAATGTGAAACAGCTAGAACAAATTCTTTGCCAGATCAGGAGTTAGCGGCTCTCCCATAAATAAACTTGTAACTTGCTTTGTCTTCTTCTTGTCCGAGCACCAGGATTTTCTCTATTGGTAAGTCGCTAATCGGACGAAAGATCGACTGTACATGATGCTTGCACGTGTCCCTGGTCATATAACAAAAACACCGTTAATGCGCACCCAACAGATCTGACTCAAGTCCTGTTTCAATCGACATACTATACAGAGCGTTCGACTTCAATGGCCGTAGTCACACCATCAATCCCCTGCTCATCTCCTTCAGACGGATCGTCCCAACCCTCGCGTTGGTCCTTGGGCAGCCTGACAAATAGAATGTCGAGAGCCAATCCCAGCACCGCTAAACCAGCCGCAAAATACAAGGCTGCCCTGTAACCTCTGACCTCATCGTCGTTGCTTGTCCCGACTTCCGTCTCAATCGTTCCTGCAAATCCTTGTCCCAGACTGTTGCCGTAAAGATTGAGTGTTCCGATAAGACTGCTGGCTATACCCTGTTGGCGTCGATTGACACTGTTACTGGCAATCACTTGTGCGGCAACGTAAACAAGATCTGGGCAGAAGCCATATAGAACCATAGCGGGAAATACCTGGGCCCAAAACGTCTGTTGAACCGGCATGGTTGCCAGAAGAATGTTCCCACCAAACGTGACTAGTACCTAGGAACCTGTCAGCATTTTCTTTCCGTGATCTTCTCTGGGACCTACACCAATTGCCATGATCCATTGCGCTGCGACACGCGGTATAAGCCATGCTGCAAAGAACACGGCAATGATAGAGCTCAGTCCGAAAGGGATGAACTGTATGCCTGTTTGGGTGAGAGAAACACCGCGTAGAAGCTGTTGCCAGGCTACAGCATACCACAGTCCAATTCCAAAGGCCATGTAGCTCAGTAAAACAACAAAGATCAGAGCGAGAAATGTCGGGGCCCGAAAGATGGAAAGAGGCATAATGGGTTCTTTGGCATATCCTTTCTCCCAGATAAGGAATGCAGCAAATAGAAGCACCGAAAGAATAATCAGAGCAATTTCGTAAGGAGTATTCCATCCGACCGAAGGTGCTTGATTGCATGCTATATTGAAGAGCAAAAGACTCCCCAGCCCCATGAGAATGCCAGGAACATCAATATGCCCTCCTTTGTCAACTGGACTCTCCTTAGGCATGAGCCAAGCTAGCCAGACCAGAATCAACGCGGAAACACCCGCACTGGTGAATATCAGTCACTGTCAAGCATTCTGAAGAGGAGACTCACATGAGAATGAAAATCCACATCCAATTCACCTGGTCCATGAAGACACCGGTGATCAGTGCACCAACCATGCCACCCAAAGGAGGCGACGCTGCGAAAAAGCCCAAGACAACATTTCGCGATTGGCCAGGTGGCACCATAGTAGTGATTACAGACACAGCGTTGGGCATGAAAATACCACCACCTACGCCTGTGAGAGCGCGCATGGCAATGAAAGAGTCGTACGTCTTGGTGAAGGCGTTGACAAAGGAGAACAGGGTAAAGATTGTGCATCCAAGAAGACTTAGTTGCTTATGACCATAGATCGCTCCAAGGCGACCTGTCACTAGAACAAATGCGCCTTGTGTAAGTCTGGGAAAGATTAGTACCACGATCAAATCTCGTTTGTTGAGGGCTTGGCTTACGGGTACGATGCTACCATCCAGTTGGCTTTCCCGGGACCAGATTCACGCCCGAGGTCTTTGCTCAGCGCAAGGCCGCCGGCGATAGTGACTGCGTTGGAGACGAACTTGACCGTGCTTCAGTATATGTTTGACATGATTCTCCTCCTCCCAATAGGTGGATGGCTCACCTGGACAGTATTGGCGCACACCAACAAAGCAATGATCGTTCGCCTTGTAGACAGAGTTATTGTGAAAGCAGGATCAGCTTCGAAAACGCGTCTCGCTTGACGACTCTCTTGCTGTTCTGCGACATGTTGGTTTCCGTTTCTATCCTCAAGGGATATAGACTCAAACGGGGTTTCAGTAATAGTCTGTGTAGTCGCCATCGTCAACTAGGCGTTATATCAGTGTTGCTGCGGGGGAAACGAAAATGGTAACCTAGCAAGATTTTGTGAGACTACATGCACTATTCAATTGGCAACCGCTTAAATCGTTCGGTAAAATTATGTCAGCGAACTCTGCAGGTGGTACAGCATTACTGTTAGCGATCTGTATTCTATTTCGACACATTCAACGTCGAATAGTTACATAACTGGTAATCCTACTGTTACAAATCTGTTACGAGTATCACGCTGCTTCACTGTGTAGCTGATCTAGTGATTCTTATATGTGTCATCATTTTCAACCTAGTGAGAAACAGTTCAGGAAATGCAGGCTCATGGCATGAGGGCCGGCAGATCTGCTGTGCGGATCCTTCCCGTTTCATTGGTGCCCGTTTTCCAAGAATGGACGTATCAGACTCACCATCTACTGCACTGAGCTTGCTATGACTTGACCTAATTTATCTATGCGTAGAGACTTTCAAGTTTGATGACTCGTGTACATACTCAGTTTTGCTCACTAACCCTGTACCTGTGCCGACCAGGGTAAGGATCCGTGATATGACGTAGCTGCCTTATTTTGCTGTAGAGCCTTGATATCAGTGAAACCCTTGCGCAATTTCATTGCCTTTCGGCACTTACGAATAGATCCATGACTGTGGAGCTTATGGGGTAATAGTCTGTTGGGTTCCCGGGTTCGTCTAGAAGAAAGCAAAACCGACCTTGTGGACAATGGAGTGCGGTAGGTTGTGCCGAGATGGGATTCATAGACTACATACAGACAAATCCCATCTGGACAAGACACTAGGGATTCCATGACGACCTATCATAATGCTTCTTCCTCAAGTGTTACAGGTGGAAACAGTCTCGGCTCTGGGTCAGGAAGCGAGATGCGACACTCCAGCTGCCGCTGGTTCCTGAGCAAGGGGGCTGGACGATGTATCTTCATAGAGCTACAACTATTCCTAGAAAATATATAAGACAAGCTCCAGCTCCTCTCCAACTTGTCTTTGACAACCGTCCCTGTTCATCAAAACAGGTGTCGATCCCCTGCCATGAAAGTGACCACAAGTTCTTGAAATCACTGATACTAAGGCAAACCTTGTATAACCCTATGCATTTTCTTTCAGAGGCAGATCACGGCGTTCCCGTCCTTCATTGAGGAAAAGATCGCTCTGGTCAAAACTTTCCCAAGCTCGAAATGTCTCCCAAAACATGGACGAAAATTCTCACGGCAGATCTGGAATCGTGAGGCGGCTAGATGGCGGCGATGCGGCGCGGCATGATATCGTACCAGCGGCGTCTCGGGCGGAGCCGTGTGGAGAAGAATTGCGGCGTATGCGGCATTTAGACTGCGGGTTTCGCTGCGGCATCAGCATCCCGGAAGCTGAAAAATCATGCGACAAGATGACATGAGGAATCCAGTTTGACACGGCTTTGCCCGGCTCCAGAAAATAAAAATTACAGACGAAATCCCGTTATATATAACTCGATTGCCGGTAGTAGTGGAAACATCCAGACATTGCCATACAAGCAAGTTCAAACCAACTTCTACACTACACTCCACACATCCTTTACACTCTTATCTCTTATCGCCTCTTATCTTTATCCCTTATCTCTTATCATCAATCATGAAGATTCTCACCAAGGAAGAAGAAGAGGCTCACTATGCCGAGGTCCTCAAGGGCGGTATCATCGGTGGTACTCTCTTCACCGGTCTTGGTCTTGCAGGCGTTTACGTCGCTTCCAAGCGTTATTCCTCATTCCGAGGCTTGACTCTCCCCTTCAGAGCCTTCCTCGTCACTTCAACTGGCACATTTGGCGCCATTGTCAACGCGGAGCGATGGAGTATAGCCTATCAAATCGCCCAGGACCCTAAGCGCACATACAGGGACCAAGCAGCCCGCACAGCAGATCTCATCCGTGAGAATGAGTCAGCATATGAGCGCTTCAAGACTTACGCCAAGGAGAACCGTTACCAGATTGTTTTCGCGTCTTGGTTGGCGTCTATGGGCATCGCTTTCGCCATCGTGAGCCGACAGCCTATGAACACTGCCAACAAGATTGTTCAAGCTCGTGTCTATGCCCAGGGCTTGACGTTGGCTGTGTTGTTGGTGTCTGCTATCTATGAGATGAGAGATCTCAAGAATGGCGACAGCAGATTCCAGACTGTCAGAATGGTCGACCCCAATGATCCCACCAAGGTCATTGAGCAAAAGGTCCACAAGGAAGACTACGAAGGCCAAGACCTTTGGAAAGGTAATTCACAACCTCCAATTATGAGTTGCTAGACGTTGAATATACTAACACTGAACAGATATGGTCGCTGCTGAGGAGCGCAGACTTGCAGCCAAGAAGCAAGCCGCAGGACATTAAATGAAAAGGTTCATTGAAAAAATCATTAATTATGTACATAATTGCATTGGGGGCATACCAGGTTGGCATTATAGACGGGAAACGGCGCATTGAGCTTTCCTTTGTTTTGATCCTAAGGGGTTATTGAATGAGTTGAAATGAAAAGATTGAACATGACAACCAAACAATGCTACACTCAGACGTTGCCTTGGTAAACAAAAGTGACATGCACAGGAACACCGTCTTGGAGGTAGCTCACCGGCGCTCTTGATTGACCCAGATAAGCTGTCATTGAGTTCGTGGCAAGTCTTGTATAGGGAAGAGGGTATCGAGTTGCATATAAGCTCCATCGTTACTTAAAGTCAACCAAAACACTCTTGACAACTTGCTCTAGACTCTCCTCCTCAAGTCCAAGCAGTCTAATAGCATTCTCATCCCCCTTCAACGCGTTTCCAGTGCCATCAGCAAACAAAAATTGCTCCAAATAGTTTCCAAAAGCACTAAAGTCTCCGTTGGCAATCTTCTCGTCGCCGATCCTCTCTATCTCTGCACTACTGACATGCGAGACATCGAATTTATCCCCAGTGACTTGCTCAACGATCTTCAGAACCTCGCTCTGTGTCGTAATGACACCTGCAATATTGAGATATCTGTTTGCTGTCTCTTCGGGCTTCTTGAGGATAGCAGCTACAGCTTTCCCGACAAAGGCGAGGGAAGTTGTGGAATACGGCTCGTTGCCAGAGTCTACCATGCGGAATTTACGGTTCCTGATATCGATAAAGCTATAGGGATTGGTGAGACCCTGTGTAAAGTTAGATGATGTGAATACTGTCGGGAACCACATAACCTACCGAATCGAGGAAGAGACCATTAGAAAGGCCTGTCCATGAGAACCAATCATGCTGTTTAGAAAGCTCAATCAGATAATCAGTATTTTGCACCTTGGCACCAAGGAGTTTCCCGATTTTCTTATCCCGGTTCTGACGAGAAGGAACACCAAATTCAGAAGGGATGAACCGAGGAACTCTGGCAGCGATAACGGCGTCGATGATAACTTTCTGGCCCCCGGAGGCCATGGTGGTCGCTGTTGAGACGACGGCATCTTGGCCGGTGATCGCATCCTTGATCGATTCGACAGAGGTAATGTCAACACGTTTGACAATCACATTATCGGGAAAGGTTGCTGAGGACTCGTTTCTGGTAATGACTGTGACTTCGAAGCCAGTGTTGACGAGACTATCGACAACCTTGGATCCAAGAAGACCAGAGCCCTGTTGGACGATGAGAATGCGTTATCTAGACTTGCGGAACGTGGGTAACTCACTCCGATGACGGCAACTTTCTGAATAGCCATTGTTGATAGTGTACCATACAACTGACAGGGAACCCGAGTATCGAGGAGCCAGATTATAGAAGAGCCAGATCTCAGTAGCGAAAATGGAAGAACATTCGAGATAAGGATACTCCGCATGGTTTTTAAAGCGGGTATACATTAGTTCTGGCCAGTCAATACGGTTAATCCTGATTCTCATCTCCACATCGAGATGATGCCATTTATCGGATCTGAGGTGTCAGCCATATATCCGTAACTATCGTGTGTTTATGAATGATCAAGTGCAGCAAAACGTTCTCTGTTCACGTCGATGCTGTGGCTTAGGCATTGATTATGAACTTCAGCCTATTTTTTCACGATTCTACCCAAGGTTGACCATCGCTGAGAGTTACTTTGCTGAGCATCGATGTCCCATTTCATAAGTTTGGGTACAGTATGCGTGGAGTTGTAATGAGAATAGAGTTTCGGGAATAAGAGCTGTGCTACTTCCCGACGATCTGGGCCGCTGGGTTCTTGCGGGATCGCAAAAAGGTTCATACAGGCTCCTCGGATTTTCTACACCGGCATCAGCGACGCGCTTGTAGTCATTAGTTAAAGTAACGAATCTAGAATCATCAATCCCTACGGCTTTCAAGGGCTGTCGTCTCATCCAATCAAGGTAACTGAATGGCTGGCTGGCGAAATCTAACGAGGTAGATAGCCACCGTTCTCGAATGTGACAGCCGAGGCTAAGTTACCTAATAGTCACAATTCACATTTCTTGTCAACTTAAGCAAAACTTAGATTTCCATCTCCCGTCATGTCCTGTCAAACGGTAGGCGTTGCCGTGGAAGGTGTGAAGCCACGTACCTCCACGGCAATTCCAACACAACGATTCGCACCACGCTCAGCACAGTTTGAAACCACTACATCTGACGGTTGATCAACTCGGCTCATCCCCGACCTCTCATGCTCTCCCACTGTAAACTTGTCGGTCCAAACAGCAGCGGCTGGGAAAATGCTTCGGGCTAGCCCGTTCTAGCTGGTTGACTGACGCCACGGTGGCTATTTACGTCCACCGCGTACCGCAGATCTCAAACGAGGAGAAAGCCGGGGTAAAAGAGGAAACGTCAATTTACATTATTGAAGATGATGACGCGCCGTTTACCAAACTTGTGAGCGTTGGTTGCTTTCGTTTCTAGAAGTGGCAGGTGAATACCTAAAATCGGTAATACAGCCATCTATTGTTTACCTACCTACCCTCGAATGGCAACAGTTCGTCTTTTCCTTGTTGTAAATATCATTCGGCGCAGCGTTTCTACCAACTTGTCAATTTATGCATAAGCCACTGGATTTAGTCAAATCATCGTCGAGCCTGGAATTGATGTTCTCTGAAGGCCTTGTCAGGGCTGGCCAGAAGTAAAAGTGCATGTCAGATCATCGGGTGGTGGAGCGCGGTGCTGACCACTCTCGGCTACGGCGGCTCAATCCTACTTCTCGTATGGCTAATCTAGGCTCTACACGTAGGCGGTGTCTCCCTGTCATCGGTACGTACACAGTACCCTGCCTGCAATGTCTTTTTCTGTGCCTGCCAAGTTTTGTTTCCCTTATTAGAGTACAGGGTAAGAGTCACAGTTGGCGATGACAGAATTATTGTATTTTTTTGCGCTCTCTCATCAACAATAAGCCTGCCCAATCTTTGTTTGTGGCGCCTACCAAGCGTTGGGAAGATTAAGCTTTGCTGGTCACCATGGATACTCGCCGTTGAGAGTTTGAGGCTGTAAGGCCAAGAATAACTTATTATGGCTGGCCAGCAAACAATTAACAACTCGGTTACTTTGGGCACTGTTCAGCTCAGTCGGCGATTACTTCATTTATCCTTTCGCGAAAAGCAGGCAGTGCGGTGCAATCCATGTCCGATCAGCAGTAAGCAAAAAAACCTTCGTCAGAGAAGCCTCATCCGCAACCTTGACCGAAGTAAAGCGCCTCGAACAAAGGACATGCTCAATAAACAATAAGCAATAGATCCTGCGTCTCTTCCGCAGTAAAAACTAGGCGCCTCCCTGCAACACCATCATAGAAACAAGTCCGGTGTTAATTAGCGTCAACCCCGCTGCCAAGAGATCGATCGACCGCTATACTCAGGGGTAATGTGAAAAAAGCAGCTCTTGTTTGTTCATAATGCATCATAGGCAAGAAACTCCAATAGGGAAATACCTCACATGCTCTCTCTCTCCTTTCCTTCTCTGAGGCAAAATCTGATTCTAGCGTAACTGGCTCCCGTCAGCTTGAATCGTTCGACCCTGTTTACAAAATTTAATGGGGCCATTGAAGAAAAGTCCGGCTAAGCGGCTTCTTTGACAGCCTGGTCTGACTGACCCCCCCTGCTGGTAAAAGGGGGCATAATGATGGACTTTTGCATGGGAGGGGCAGGGTTTCATTCGTTTTTCTGGGGAAAAGTAAGCAAAAGGCTGAAAATTCCAATGGGAATTTGACAGTTGGGCTGGAAGGATCATAGGCAATCTTATTACTGGTCCTCCTTGAGTCTGTTGTACGAGTTGTGATCCATGGGCACTGACGCAGGGTGATGCAAAATAAACCCACGCTATTGAGCGCCTCAAGACGCCATTCATTTTCACCGTCGGTCCCCCTTTACGAAATAGGGAAACAGAACACACGAAGAAATTAACTCTTGACTACTTTAACCAGCCAAAGAAATAGTCGCGTGACCTTCATTCCTCGTTTGTTTCTTCGTTACGTTGTGATCCAGAAACTTCCCCCCTACCAGTTAAACCTGGCTTGGATCCCTCTAGTTTTAGCAAGGCATTTTTTTTCCTGTGCCGCTCCACCGTGGCGTGCAATTTAACAGCTATCCCCATTGCTGGCCAATCAGAATATTTAATGACCAAGGAAACGATCATGTTGTGAGCATTTCGGTTAGTCGGAACCGTTCAATCTGCAAGAAAGAGACAGTAAGAGGGAAAATACGAGGCTTGAAACCGCCACTCGATCACCTGGCTCGTTCTAATCCTCTTCTGTGCTGCGGAACCAGCGTACACAGTAGGGAGAGAGAGGGGTGAGCCTTTCTATAACCAGTTAATGAGCAAGTGATCTGGGGTATACGTATTGCCCTTACAGAAGTACCCCCGTCTGCCTGCTGAGTCTTTAGGTAATTCAAGCTGATGGAGAACTAACTGGGCTGACGCCTGGGCAAGACTCGACTGGACTGGGCACACCACGCGAGCAGTTTCTGTTTTTAAACCACCTAGCGCAAAAGCAACAAGTTTAGGAGCATCCATAATAATAATAATGCTACGGAGTACCGTGAGATTCGAGACAGAGACAGACAGATCTCTTTTAATGACTTGAAGCCTCTCCCTGGTCCCTTTCCCATGACCCTTTTTTATTTTATTTTCCCTGCTCTGTCTTTTCTCCTGGGGACCTGAACATTCTCTCGGCTCCTCTTGTTCAACAACAAGTTCTACTAATTAGTCTAGCATCTCATTCCAGTCGTATCTTCTTCTTTTTCTTAGCATTTTGTCTCGGTTTTTGTACTCTGCTCTCGCAGCAAGTGGGAGAGTAGACTAGGCAGCCCACCAGCCTCCAACATGTTTGCGACACTCGTTCCCTTTTGCTTCTCGACAATTTTCGTTTCACTCGTCTTTACAAAACTGGTCCACCTTTCAATTCATGCCAAGACTGTTTCGCCCGGAGCTTTCGTCCTCTTCTTGCCTTCGCTGCTGCTTCCCGATCTCTTCGTCATCTACATATCGCGCCTGGCGCTGCGACAACAAAAAGGTGTCTTTTCAGTCGGCGCATGTGTTTTGGGATGCATCTTCTCGTTTGTTCTCCTCGGCGCCTCGGCCTCGCAGCTGGGTTTCTTCTACTCGACGGGTAACGAAGTCAAGTGGTCAGAGGCAAGGAGCTATGCTGGCGATGCCAAGGGTATGAAGATCTTGCTCAGCGGCATCAACTCAGTACTTGTGTCGGGTGCAATCATCATTGTTGTTGCTTGGTTTGCGAAGTGGCATATCTACAGGGCTATTGGATCTCTCATTACAACGGTTGGAACACTAGTTGTGCATGGTATGTGGACTTTCCCATTGAATTGGCGACGTCAATTGCTAACAATTGTTTTAGTGTGGCAGTCGATCCGAAACAAAACCCGTCGATCCCCTCGATACACCCCAGGCACAAGCCCATACGACTCTGGCAGCGAATTCGACGATGTTGAAAATGCGAAAGAAGGCGCCAATCTCATCCAGGAAGAGCCTTGCGAAGAGACTCGAACCAGGCCTCGAACATGGGTCATTCTTGCTATCGTATCTGTCTTCCTCGTCCTGACCACCGCTTTCCGGCCTGCTGCGCCTTACACCATGATGTCCATGACACTTCCTTTGGCTATGCTCGATATGTTCAAGTCACCTTCCAACGTCTGCAACCCTGTTAGCGGTAATTGGCCATTGACGGCTCTCATTACTGAGGATAAGTGGGAAGCCCCCAGTGCACGCTTCCCTGGCTGGACGCCTGGCAGTGATAGCGAAGCTGCCCGCAAATACCGAGAAACGACACCCGAATGGCTTCCTACCGACATCCCCTCTGGTTTCTCCAAATGGATTCCCAAGGAACCCAAAGCCAACACAACCGAAGAAGCCCCAGCAACGACCAGCAACGGCTGTGCTGTCGCTTCAGTGGATGACGCCTTCTACAACCCTGTGCTGGACCCAATGAAGATCTCCAACCTTGACAACGAAATCCTCGACGTCCTACGAGACACCCTCAGCGGCGGCGATGTCAAGATCAAGCATGTGGCACTAATCATGATGGAGAGCTACAGGGAGGAGCTCTTCCCTCTGCAGCAAGGCTCTGAGTACCACAAGCTTATCCTCAAGTCACACAAGGGTGAGGATGAGGACTCCGTCAACGCCAAACTGTCACACCTCAGCCCAGTCGCCGAGAGGTTGACAGGGAAATCGGGCAACTGGAAGAAGAAGGACGGTTCAGATTTCGAACACGTGGACATCCCGCAGTGGAACGATACCACAGAGGAGGGATACGGAGGCATCAACGTTGTCGGTGGTTTCACAACATCCTCACTCTCGTTTAAGAGCATGGCTGCTATTCACTGCGGTTCTTGGTCGATGCCTGTTGACGGCTTTGAGGAGTCTGAGACAGACAGTTACCAGCCTTGTATCCCTCAAGTGTTGAATCTCTTCAACAAAATGAAGAAGGATAAACCATCCAAGAACTTCCTGGAACAACAATGGTACCCTGCTTTCTTCCAGTCCATCACCGACGGCTACGACCGTCAGGACAAGTTCGACAAGAAGATCGGATTTGAGCACACAGTCACAAGGGAGCGTCTTGAGGAAGAAAAGAATGACGAGGACAACCTCGAGGAGATCAACTACTTTGGTTTTGCCGAGACGACACTCAAGCGTCATGTCAAAGACTATCTCAAGCAGGTTAACGATGAGGGCAAGCGCATGTTCTTCTCACACTTCACCAGCACGACTCATCACCCGTGGGGCGTCCCCAACTCGTTCAAGACTGAAGATTATCTCAAAACCGACGGCAAGATGAAGTGGCACGAGGATTTCAACAGCTACCTCAACGCTGTTCGCTTTACGGATGCTTGGCTGGGTGAGTTGCTCCAGACCTTTGACGACTTCGGCATGACGAACGAGACATTGGTTGTTTTTGTCGGCGACCACGGACAGGCTTTCAAGGAAGATCAAAAGTCCAAAATCGGAACGTACGAGAACGGGCATGTTAGCAACTTCCGCGTACCCATTACCTTCCGCCACCCCCACATCCCTCGCGTGCAGTACAACGCCAACGCGACATCTCTCTCTATTCTCCCCACGATCCTCGACCTACTCATCAACACTGGGTCACTAAACGAGAAGGACCAAAACGCTGCGGCAGACCTCGTCCAAGACTACGAAGGCCAATCTCTCATCCGACCATACAAAACTATCCACAACGGGCGCCGTGCGTGGAACTTTGGTATCATCAACGGCGGCGCGAGCATGTTGTCCATGACCTCTGCCGATGCGCCATGGCGTATCGTCATTCCTCTAGATGACTCTACGCAATATCGATTCACGGATCTCAAGACGGATCCCCTCGAGCGTAGGGCAGTCGAGAGGTGGACACTGGAGCAGCTTGAAGTTGCTGTTGAGAACAAGTATGGTGAGGAGGCATCAATTTGGGCGGCTGAGGCGGATGCCGTGTCCAAGTGGTGGGGACCAGAAAGGAAGAGATTATGGGGATATGATCCTTCAGCGCATAAGGATAAGAAATAGAATGATGAATAGTTTAATGTAATGCGAATGTTTAATGTTTTTAACATGAATTCTGAATAACTCTTGTATTTGAGCCGGGACCTACACTTTCGTGGATGATGGAATAAACAAGTAAATGCAAAAGGCGTGAGGTAGTCTGGAACATGTCCATAACTCCGGTGTTGCAATTAGGCACCACATATCTTTCACGCTCAGAGCGTGGATATTCCTCAACCTATTATCGTAGGCAGCAATATAAGCTCGAAAATCCATTACCCCACCAGTGCTTACCATGCGCTCACCGTCTCCATCGCAACTCTCCAATATCATATCAAGCAATGCCAGAGACAGCACCAAGTACCTCAAGTCGCTTTCGACGACGCGGTAGTTCCAATGCAAACTTCCCGTGGATCATCTGCTTCCACGGCTCAGGCGATTCTTGTGCCTCTTGGGAGCCCTTGGCAGATCTTCTCGGTGTCTACCAGATCCTCCTCTGGGACCGGTTAGATCCTAACATCAACCCCGAAAAGGCCATTTCAGAATTGCTGGAGTATTTGGACAAGTCTCAGCTCTCCTCCAGTTATGTGCTCGTCGCGCATTCTTATGGCGGCACCTTCGCTAAACTCTTCCTCGAGTCAAGACCCTGCCAAGTTGCAGGAATGGTCCTCGTGGAAACAGGCCAAGAGACAGGCATAGGATCTAAAATCGAGCAACGCCAATACCGGAAACAAATCCTAGGAAACAAGCCGTTGGTTGTTATCCGAGGAAACACTCTCAAATGGAAGCAGTTGCAGTATGATCAGGCTCTCGCAGCAGAGCAGAACTTGGCCAGTCCAACCTTGATGATACAAAAACAAATGCTAGATGCGACGGATAGGGAGGACGAAAGGTTGAAGAAGGCACAGTTGCAGCTTTCAAAGAACAATAAATATGTTCATCTGCCAGATTGCGGGCATGGTGTTATTGAAGCGAGGCCGGACGTTGTAAGAGAGGCTGTCTGCTGGGTCATGGAACATTTACAACCACAGGGTGAGGAAACCCCAGTGGAGCAAAAACAAGAGGCTGATAGGGAAGACGGAAACGGAGTTTCGAAGAAGGGTGTCCCGATACGATTGAAAAGGGTGGCCTTTATGGGAAAATTGGCAAAGCTATTTGGGAGATCGGAAGGATAAGAGCCTTATTTTTGGACCGCCACTGGCAGTCCTTTGAATTGTCGCTTAGATACCTCATTAGCTCAGACTATGTGTCTGCGACGAAGCCTGGGTTCTCGTTTATAGAGTTTTCAGCTACACGATTACAACATGATCAGCACATCTTTGGAAAGATTCTGATTCGCGATCGCCCTTGCCAGCGAAGAGGTTGAAATAGACGTTTTGGGCTTGCCGTGGATATTTGGAGCGAAGTTTGATAATACAAAAAGTGTTTATGATGGGATGCTTATTCTAAAGGCAATGGTTACTAAGTGTCGTTTAGTTCCCTCCTGGTAATTTACAGATGGTCTTTTCTTTTCTACTATCCCAGTGAACGTTTTGCCATCTTTGTAATTGCAGTCCCGACTAAAGCCAGCACACTGGGACGTTGTGATTATAAAGAACTGTGTTCATCCATAAGGTGATGACTATATCAATCTTCATCGATGACATGATAGCCTTACACTTGACTATACCAGTAATTCTTGGCTAGTTTCCGTTCCTGCTTTTCATTCAAGGTACTGCGTCGGTGAGTACTTTTCTGGGGTTTGGTGTTTCCAAGTGCAAGGATGTGGCCGAAAAGGCTATAGTCTGGCATCCCAGACGCGCTGAAACCATTCATGATGCACAGAGATACCTCCTTGTAACGGTTTCAAGTTGCGACCTTCTCCCCACAATACGGATTTCACCTGTCGAATCTGTCAAAATGTCCAATGCAGATTAGTAATGCCGTTTTGTATATCCGGAACAGTCGCTATCCGTCCAAATCTGCTTCATCTTGGTTTTGCGAGTAGGATCAGTAGCCAGGAGGCACTGCTTAGCGACGGCGCCTCCTGCTTCAACAGGGTCATTCTGAGGAGAAAGCGAACATGGAATGCTGGAAGGGTCGGTGTCAAACCTAAGTTGATAGGATATCGAGGACTTATCTTCAATGGTTATAATGCAGCGTAAACCCGGTGATCTTTCCTCCATTCCAGTACCAATCGCAACACACTTTCACATATCATCCGAACTATCTATCCTTGTATTTCGCCACTTAACATCAATATCAAACATCATGAAGTTCATGCCCATCCTACTTGGCCTCGTGGCCACCAGCATCGCTCAGCCTATCGCCAAGCGTGCCGTCTTCACACAATCCACCTATGACAATCTATCTATCAGCGGCGGCACAGCAGGCAACGCCCAGCAAGAGGCTCTGCAGAAGCTCGGTGGCCTACCCAACAACCTGTCAACAGTCGAGAAGGACGATCTCGATTTTCTCAACAGTGTCAATCAAATCGCGAATGACGCGGAAACTGACGCGTTCAACCCTGCTATTGATGCAGCCTCTGGAGAAGAGGCTGATGCTCTCCAGGTAAGTTTAGCAGTGTCATGATTGCAGTAGAGAAGCTAATAGTTTGCAGCGAGGCAAGATTAAGAACAAGGTCCTGAAGCTCACCGCTACCGTTCTCAAGCTTGAGGCACAGCAGGCTCAAGGTGACGATGTCGCTGATAAACTGGAGGAGGAGAACAAGAAGCTACAGAACAACATCGCACAAGATCAGGAGGCTGCAGGTCAGGCTTCAACATTCTTGTCATTCAACGCCAGTACATAGTTACTCAAGTAATATTCTAAATAAGAGTAATATTTCCAAGCGCCAGCCTCGCACATCTCAATTATTCCAGTCACTTCAGCAGTCAAATTGTAAATATGCGGACTCGACGCAAAGGAATGTACAGTCAGAACCTTCTGCTCTGCCTTTTCAAGGTGCACAGTATGAATCAATGGCTTTGCTTCCTTAAAGTCAAATTAAATTGGCTAGAGCCATAGGAATTATGACTGGCCTCCAGTGTTTTCGGCATCTCGGGCTGATGTTATAACGAGATCACGGTTATCATCCCCGCACAACAGCAAGTCAAGATTGCACTCCGTAACATCATGAATCCAACCTGTTTTCAACAAAACATCATGTTCGGATCCGATAAATCATGGTCTCTATGGGACAGCACTTCTCTCAATGATGCATTCGTTGTTGATACACCAGGCGACCAAGCCGTAGTCACAAAGGTCAACAGCCCTTATCTGTTGGGTTACCGTCCAACAAACCCAAATGGACGCGGGATTCTCGTCATTGGAGGCGGAGGCTATATTGAGCTCATGCTTGGTCGTGAAGGCGTCGCTGTCGCCAGGTGGCTCAATGGTCTTGGGTTCTACGCTTTTGTTCTCGTGCACCGTTTTCCCAACAGCGAGACAGGTCCACAAGCACCGCTGGATGACGGGAGACGAGCTTTGAAGATCATGGCGGAGAGTGGCCTTGCACCAAAAGGTGTCAGCATTTGTGGTCTTTCGTCGGGTGGTCATCTCGGTGCTGCACTTTTGGCAGAATACCCTCAAGCGTGGACGTCGCCTGATTCCAAAATCCCTCAAGTCGAGTTCGCCATCCTCGGTTATGGACCGATTTCAACAAATGCAGTCGGTCGACAAATTATCGACAATAAACCACCTCTACCACCCAAGGAGAAACAAGAGTTTTACAATACTGTGCAGCCCGATGTGCAACTGAGCTCTCCGGCGCCCCCTGCGTTTATCGTATACTCCAACAATGATCCTGTTGTGCCAGTGGTCAACGCCTACCGTTTGGCAGAGGGCTTCACGAAGAACAGCGCCTCAGTGGAGTTGCATATTTTTGCTGATGCGCCCCATGGGTTTGCGTTGGATAGTGATAAGGAATTGCCTGTTTCGAAATGGCCGTTGTTGTGTGAAGCGTGGTTGAGGCAAAACAGATGGATAGAATAGCGCCAGCAGTTTTGAGGCTACACCGCAGCTTCGCTCAGGAAGTTAGGCATTGGTCTTTATGAACCGTCTTTGTTAAAGAGAGACTCGACTCAATCACCCCCGATCTACATCATAGCCAAGTTCCAGTCTTCAGTTGATAGATACCTGTGTCAAGTCCATTGGTGCTATTTCCTGGGGTTGCCCGTAATTCAGTTCCACTATATTCTTCAGTGTTCCATGCATTAAACCGCGCCCTGTGAAGTCAATTCCAGCGCGCCCTTCGCCCTGGAGCTTTCTGTACCTAAGCCCCATTCTCACTAGCGTGTCCCCAAAGACCTTCCACTCCAGTGGCAATTCGAGTGACTTGTTCATTCGTTTTCCAATATCTATATCTCTGTCCTTCCCTCCACTCGAAATCTTCAACTCACCACCTACAATCTTTACAAAATGGCCTCATCAGCGCGAACACTCCTCGCCTTCCAGCGCAATGCGAAGCTATACTCGCTTATGACACGCGTCACAGCAATTCGTCCTTTCAACACCCTCGAAGACGAGAACCGTGAGCTATTCAAGCAAGGCACTGAGGATGACTTCGCCGTTGTGACGGAGCAGACCATATTCCACCCTCAAGGTGGAGGCCAACCATCTGACATTGGAAATATGGGAAGTGAATCTGATGCTCGATTCACTGTTGTTTCTGCTCGTATGGATGCCGTGCGCGACGGCCAGGTTCTGCACTTTGGGAAATTCGAGTCTGACAAGAGGTTCACAGAGGGCGACATGGTCACGACAGAAATTGACATTGAGAAACGCCTTCTGTACTCTCGTTATCACACCGCCGGTCATGTCCTTGGCTCAGCAGTAAATCATCTCCTAAAAGACAAAGTCGAAGGATTCGAGGAACTCAAAGCCTCACATTTCCCGGACTCCGCATCATGCGAGTTTCAAGGTCTTATCGAAGGGAAGTGGAAGGATTCCATCCAGACAAAGGTGGACGAATTCATAGCAGCCAAGATGCCGGTGGAGATTGAGTTCTGGGATGAGGAGGATTTCCGAAAGAATGGACTGGAGCATCTGACACCTGATGCGAGTTTCGTGGCGCCCGGTGAAAAGTTCAGAGTCGTGAGGATCGTCGGAGCGGAAGTTTATCCATGTGGTGGAACGCATGTTGATACCACAGACCAATGTGGCGAAACGACAGTGAAGAAGATCTCGAGGAGTAAGGGTAAATCAAAGGTTAGCTATCTGGTCAAATAGAGAGGATAAAAATAGACATAGAGGATCTTCCAAGAGGATTTTAATCAGACTACCTACACAAAAGACTAGGCTTTTGTTGTCAGATTATGTATACAACACAATCGACAATACTACCTTTATACGAAAATAGGTTTCCTTGACACAATAAATATCCGCAACAACATTGTAATCATCCATATCATAACTACCTGAAGGTTGTTGTCTGCGTGAGGAGCCCCTGGTCAAACCAGCGGTCGGCGTTACCCGATCCAGCCGGTATTTCCGATGCGACTAACAACGATGAGATTGCCATATTCAGCGTTGTATACAAGGTTGGATGCAGGTCCGGCAATGTACTCTATATAGAAATCTAATTTCACCCTGTCTAGTCTGTGGTTACATCATCGCCAAGATAGATGCAGAATGTCATGCCACTGAGTTACTTGACTTCACATTTGTAATAGGCAAGATCGAGTTTCGGTTTAACAACCAGTAGAAATGATAAAAGATATCCAAGAATAAATACAAACTAGCGTACGTATACCTCATAAGAGTGCCCAAGAATAGGCCGGCCCATTCATATTTGCTCTCCGTCAGTCATTTACATTAAAACAAAGCCTCCAATTCCTTAGGCACTTCCGGCACCAAGAGCATCGGCCTTCTCAATCAGGAAGCGAGGGGCAGGGCCGGAAGCATCGGTCTGGTAGAGCAAGTGAGGGCCAGCAACGATGAGAGTGCCAGTGCAGACGAGATCGCCGGTGTTGCAGAAGACCTTGGTGCGGTCCTCAGGGTAAG
Organism: Fusarium sporotrichioides; assembly: GCA_019054645.1. Lineage (NCBI taxonomy): Eukaryota > Fungi > Ascomycota > Sordariomycetes > Hypocreales > Nectriaceae > Fusarium > Fusarium sporotrichioides. The sequence goes on along the minus strand of JAHKNS010000002.1, from coordinate 3,792,140 downwards.
AGGGGATCTTGCCACGGTTCTGAGGCGGACAAAGTTAGCATTATTCATATGAGTGATCACGTCGTTGCTTACCTGGAGGTTCTTGGTGTATCCGAAGAGAACGGTACCAGCAATCTTCTCGCGGATAGAGTCGTCGACGTCGGTGACTGCGGCAGCAGCGAGAGCAGCACCCTGACTGTATCCTCCAGCAACAATGACAGCGTCAGGGCACTTCTGGTTGGCATCGTTGAAGTGGCCAACCATCTCGCGGATAGCAGCAGGAGTAGTTCCGCGGGGAAGAGCATTCTCGGCAACACCAGCAGTGTAAGCACCGCCGACGCCCTGGACCCAGACTCCATTCCTGCCATACTTGGACTCGAGCCCTGAAGCAACTCGGGGACCCAAAGTACCCTGGAAGGTTAATTAGATTAGCATTTGACCTGTCTGACAGAGATGGTAGTCTGTGGAGGAGGGTAGTATCGGTAACTTACCAGGTTGCCAAGCTCAGTGGAGCCACGAGCGAAGACGAAGATGACACCGGGGCAGCTACCAGAGTTGCCGTTCTTGAGATCGTTGCGGGTGCTGCCGCCAAGCTGACGAGCCTCCAGAGCAGAATCCTGGGCTGTAGGGAGGGCAGAAGCCGTAGCGGCAAGAAGAGCGGTGGCAATGGAGAACTTCATTGTGATTACTGGTTACTGTATGACTGTTTGAGAGACTGAGGCTCTGAAAGAGTGACTAAAGAGGTTGAGAAGTGAAGAAAGTAAAGAGCTTGAAAGAGAGGTTGTTGAGCGAGAGACTGTTGAGGCTTGTTGTTCAAATCTCCAACATCGTGGATGAAGTCAGCTATTTATCTAATAAATCAGCATCGTATGTATTTGTCTCGGCATTCGCAAGACTAACTCTTTTGAAGACTAGAGTTGAGACGAAATGATCGCACAGTCCAAAGAATGATCGATCACAAAACAGAGTAGCATCAACTGTTCCCACCCGATACCCTGTCATGACTGTCTACACTACCGGATCCCACCAAACCCGTACTCCAGGCCTGTAGATTATAGCGTCGAGCGTAAACCCTTCTTGCAAATCAAGTTGTGGACAATGTATCCCACACCTCCATTCGGTAGTTTCTTTTCGCAAGATGCCATCCAAGTAGGAAATTCATCCGCGTCGCGATGTTGCTAGAGCCATAGCACCCGCTGATCCACGAAACGATGGCACGTACAATGAAACGGGCCCAAGCCATGTACCACGCAGTTAATTAATCGATCAAGCCGCCAAGGCGCTACACGTCCAGGTTTATTGACCGGCTCTGTTCTCTGGGCCTACGCTTTGACTGTACCTACCTACGTATATAATGGCCTTTTCTTTTTCCAAGGACCTGAAACGCTGGCGAAAGTGGGCAAAGAGAAATGCATACGCACGGTCTACGGTATGTCTACGGCGCAGATTGGAAACGAATGTGACAGTATTTCCGGTTTCAGAGCTAATGTGAGAACGTGTTGATTTTCACAGCCCTGTCCTCTTTCGGTTTATGGTAGTCCGGTTGTGAAAGGAGGCCCTGAAGGTCGGTAAATTCCGTCCTTGCCCCTAGATTTTCTCAATGACAGGGATAGGGTCTCTATGCTGCTGATTCAAGTGCTTCCCCCGGAGCTTATTTAGCCCAACTGTCTTGTACCCATTTTCATTAGACAATTTTGTTTCTTTACGGGACGGAAATAGAACCGCACGGCTGTGTCACTAACTGTAATTATGATTGACAGCCAGGCTTCCCTTTTCTAGTTTCATGCTAATGAGTTCTAGCGTCGCGCATTGCGGTTGAAACTTGGTGTGTGCCATCCTTCACAAACACAGGCGACAGGCTGACAAGCTTGGACTGACTCAATCACTCACGCTACAGTTCTGATTCAGTTACTAACTGGCCGTTTTTTTCATCGTGGCGATGCGAGTACGGAAGATTGTTCGGCTCGTTCGGGGAACTGTTGTATTGGTACGTAGATCATATTGAGAACCGTTGGTTAATAGGTGATCAAAACTTTATTGCGATATATGTGCAAGGTTGTCGGGCTATTGTTCTTCGTTCTTCACACCATCTTTGAAGAGCCGAGGCTGTTGTGAATAAATTATCCTCATGAGGGGAAATCATCTAGACCTTTCAAGGCCATCCTAACCTTAAATTCTCCTGTGGAAAAACGTCCTTGACACCACTGAAGGTACCGAGGCTGTTATGAATATAGTGTACTCGGATATTTTTAATCATGCACTGTTCAGTAAGCATCATTGCATCACTGTCATTCTTACAGATACCCCGGCATCAGGTTCCCAGCGAGTTGGTTGGGTGGGTTTCTTCACGACATGTATAAGCGTTGAAACATCAAGCTGGCAGGTTAATGCTGACCCCACTAGCTGGAAGGATGATGGTGACAGCTGAGCCACTGATCGTCGCTCCCGTCCAAGAACCTAGCTATTCGACTAACGTTAGTTCGCAATAATTACCTAGAAGAGTTAACGTAGGCAGCTCGACTGGAGTCTACCGTCTTTAGCTCAGAGGGGGGACTGAAACAAGTGCTCTGGAGGATCGGGGGGTGTCACACCGTCCACAAGCAGAGACAGATCTATCGTTTCATTGTTCATTGAAATCTTGCTTCTTAAGCCTTGGCAGGTGCTGCCATAGACTGCCATACATGGCTTCTCTAGGGATCAGGTCGAAACTCCCTGAACCTGCCATCTTTGGTCCAGTGAGTCAACGGTTTTACAAGAGTCTTCCACTGCTTCGGCTCATCTATAGAGAACCTTATGCTATATTCGTTACAAGCCGAGGTAAAAATATCAACCCAATGGGCACAGTCTTCTTTGTCAAGATCTTCACTCGCAACAATGACCCTTTGCAGATGTGGATGTTTCACACTCGATGTTGTGATGAGGTCCAGCACCTCTTCCCACAGATACTTGTCTGCTCCGCCCATAATGGCAAACTCCTTGATTGAAGATGGAAGCATCTCGGAGATTGTCAGAATGCCTCGTGCATAGTGTCGTGTCTCGTCCGGCAACATTGATCCGTGAATATGGAGCGTTTCGAGAACCGACATTCCAGTGAGGTCTTGCAGCCTCTTTGCCCCTCTGCTATACAGAAAACGAAGGTCAAGCGACAGGTGTCTGAGGGTATCGTTCCTCCTCATTACTATTTCAGTCATGGCACCTCCAGTCGGCCATTTCCTAGCAAAGCCCGACCATATCATCATTACATCCCAGCCAAAGCGGAATGTGTGCAGACTTGGAAAACCATCCATCAGCGTTTTGAGATTATTTATTGCGATAGTGGATGCGTTGAAGATGAGCTCTTTGATGTTTGCGTGGCTGAGGTACGGTGTAGTACCTTCGTGAAGTTCGTGGATGATTTCACTAAATTCAAGCTTCTCTAATGCTGGAGCGGCTTCAAGCAATCCACGAATGGCACTACCATCTGGTGGTTGATCTACATGTCCCTGCGTGATAATGAGCTCCCGCAAAGAGGTCAGAGAATTCGGCCGGCACCATCGGAACGACCAGTACCTCCCCAGGCCAATCTCAAGTTTTGCGAGATCAGGCATCAAAGAGAGAGCACACGTGATGAACAAAGCATCGCGCTCATCGTCAAACGTTGTTAACGTCGGAAGATCTAGGCGTCTTACGAGAGACTTTGGCATCGGATTGAAGCCGCATTTACGTGCATCTTGATACAGCTGGGTGCTTTTCATATGATCGCACGCCCTTAGGAACGCAGGCACGTAATCCAAGAAGTTGTAGCGCCGATCGTTCGAGTGCTCGGGAGGCAAGAGGACTCGGGCCACGGAGAGATGCTTAACGAGACGGCCCAGTTCCGGCTTTGCGTTGATACTTTGCACAAAGGGGAAGAATAGCGGTCCTAGCGGCCGATGGTACAAGTAAGGTTGTGCTATGTGTGCTAAGGATTTGCATGTCAAGCAGAGATCAATCAACGTCTCCGCTTCGGGAGGTGTGTATGGGTCCGCATAAGTGAAGTAGGATTGCTTGTGAGAAGGTGCTTTCTTGCAGTGAAGGCAGAACTCCTGGCATATTTGTTGGAGAATCTCTGCTGGGAGTGAGAGAAGAGACATTGGATGGAATAATGGATAAGCTCTGTTTGATGCGAGTGTGTCGGTGAAGTTCATGTGTTTCATATTGTCACAGGTCACGTGTAAAAATGCCTGTCATGGCTCGATTCGTCGATCGACCTGTGTGGCTGCGTGGTAATAAGGCAATATATCAGGATTACACTGGTGGTGAACCCTGAAACAATAATACGATTCTCAGTATCTCACAATTATGTCTGATTTATTCTGCAACAAATACACGCCATCAATGGCGTATTTCTAGTGTTGCCCTAGCTCTCTTCCTTACAAAATGTCGAATATTCGAGCGTACATAGGGTAAGTGCCTCGATCGCGCAGAGAAGCCCACTACGTCAGATTGACCTTGTCTCCTCCCTGTGGCCTGCTAGGCTGTCACCCTGGCACAATTCTGCTGTAGCCCTGGTCGTCCAGACTTTAGAATTCATTCACTCACCTTGCTTTTCTCTTGCCTGCCGTGAAACAGACGAAATATACCCGCCCCCAACAAGACGATTCCAGTTTTCTTTTTCGTTGGGTTACGTCAAGTGACGGATGAACTCAACTCCGTCTGCTTGTCCATCCAAAATCTCACTGCATGAGAGCCTCGGGCGACTGTAGTACCCCCCTTGTCGACCACAACCAAGACCATGCGGGCTGACAATATACCAACGCAGGTACAGGGCTTATCTCAGCGTGGAAATGTTAGTATCTTTCCTTTCGGTTGCTAACAGTGAAACGCTGCAACACGATCCCTGCGATGTCACGCAATATCACTCGTCCACTTCCGAAATTAGTATCTACACAGCGCTACTTTCATGTAGGATGGCGTCAAGGATCGAAAAGCAAGAATAGTCAGCAAGGGGAAAGAGGTAATAAGGTGTGGCCCTGATTTGATACCTCAAATTCATGAGATTAACTAACTCAACGAACGCTGGAGATATCTGCTCCATTTTTTTTTGTCTGAACCCTTTTCTCTGTCGGAAACAGTTAGCGGCACACTGGGGCTCTTCTCTTGTATCCCGTCTAGAGCAATCGCGTCACGTACTCAGACCAGGTTTGTGCGAGACCCATGTGTCCATCGATTGGTAGGGCTGACAGACGGAATAGGCCTTTGATCCCTTGGTTCTGCAATCGTACCACTTACCGCCCGGCAGCGTTCCACGTATCGGTCGTGCTTTTGTAAATGTTGACCGGCGAGCAATAAGGCGCATCATGGCTCCCTATTCAGGATGGAAACGTACAGCTGTGTACCTGACCGGCTTAGTCGCAACGCTCACAACCTTCTTGGTTATCATGCTTTTTGTGTCTCTCTTTGCACTGGAAAGAGATGATGACTCCAGAGCTGAAGGCAGCAACCGTGGGGATGCTCTTGGCCAGAGCATTCTTCACCAAGGAAACTGCGACATAACCGCTAAAGCAAACCTTTGGATCCATTTAGCTATCAACATCATCGGTACCGGCGTTTTGGCTTCGTCCAACTTTTTCATGCAAAGTCTTGTGGCGCCTACGAGAAAGGAAGTGGACGCTGCGCATAGAACGGGACAATGGCTTGAGATTGGTGTTCAATCGCTTAAGAATGTTCGCTTTCTTAATTGGCGAAAGGTTTTGTTCTGGTCACTATTCTCCCTCAGTTCGGTGCCATTGCATCTCGTCTTTAACGGTTGCGTCCTCGAATCGAAAGGCACAAATGGCTTCACCCTGTTCCTGGGTACTGAGAGTCTTATTAAGGGTAGTTGGCAGGGTCAGGTTCCCATTGCGATGTCTCACCCGCAAGGATATACGGATAAGTACTTGGATGGAATCAGCTATATGAGTTTGAGGAATATGAAGGCTGTCAATGAGTCAATAGCGACCAACAGCTGGGAGCAAATCAGTTTTTCGGAATGTATGGAGCGATACAACGACGCGGAGAAGTCCTTGGTAAACAAACCCTCCCTCTCAAGCATAATGGCATGTAGGTTGGCTGACTAGAATGAAGACACATTACCGGCACCTGATCATGGTGATTTATGACTACGAGGACGAAGGGCGGAACTCAACAGATGGATGGAAACTCAGCCAAGTCTACAAGAACACGACCAACATGACAGATATAGATACTGTCAACCCGCTCTGGGCAGTGGATGCGTTCTCACGCACCGGCAACGCAAATGCGATTGGTAACGGCCCTATAGCACCATCACTTCGGAAACTTTCCGGCCCTAATGGCCCTCGGTACTACGGGTACTACACAGGTCCTGCATGGATCTTGCAAGGTCTCGTCACCTTTCTCGACACCGCATCTGGTATACTCGTCATGGACCCTTCAGCCTATAAATCTGAGTATAGAGTTATGCAGGTTGGTCATTGTTGGTCTGAAAAGTACGAAGCGCCGTGTCGTTTGAGTATAGCTAATAGTCTTCTCCTTATCGTCTGTGTCATGTGCGCACTTAAATGCACGCTTTGCTTTCTGGTTCTCAGACTTCGTGTGTGGGGGGACGACAATCCTCTTATGACTCCTGGAGACGCCATCGCTTCTTTCATAGCCAGGCCGGATGAAGAGACCAGGGGCATGTGCATGCTGAGCTTGGAAGATCTAAAGAGATCACTTGCAAGCCCTGAACTTAAACTTGGCGATACAACTCGGGGATATAAGTTGTTGCAAGGTCCCCGACAATGGCAGACGACCTCTGCACGCAGATTTGGAAAAGCAGTGCCCCGAAGTATATGGATTGTCTCATCCCTTCTCATTGGAAGTTCTCTAGTCGTAGCAGGAACAATGCTGGGAATCTCCCTTAGGCAGCAAAGTCTGTACGTTGATCTCGAGTTCTGATCATTAACATGGACAATAGGCTAACGAGATGGATAGGGCCGATGCAAGCTTCAGCCACTCCCCCATTAACGAAGATGTACACGACGGAACCCTGGACGACCTTACTCTGTTGCCACTTACTATGGTGGCTAACCTGCCACAACTAATCTTGTCGATATGTTATCTTGCATACAACGGGCTCTTCACGCGCATGCTGGCTGAGTTTGAGTGGTCAAAGTACAGTGTCGAATTCAGATCTCTGCGGGTTACCGAGCCGAGGGGTAGTCAGAATTCGACGTATCGCCTGCAGTTGCCATATAGATTCTCTATACCACTGATAGTAGTAAGCATTGCGCTACACTGGCTCTACTCCAATTGTATTTATGTGAGTAACTATGAAGGTAAGCATCAGTGACCCAGATACAGTTGGAATCATTTCTGACAAAATGCAGCATACAATCCCGTTTATCCCTATGAAAAAGAGGTCACGATTGGTCTACAGTTCTCTTCAAAAGCCATCTTGATATCATTTGTGATATCGGTCTGTGTAGCCATCACACCACTCTTCCTAGCTAATGTCAAATTGCCTGGCATCATCGTTGTTTCCGGAGGGAATTCGGCGGTCATCTCAGCAGCATGCCACTATCCGTCCAGGAAACTCAAATCATTGAGCCGCGCCACTTCGAGGAACAGTAGCAGCGGTATTGAGTACGATAACATGAGCGCTAGGCTAATTGTGGATGAAGATGCGGAAGAGCTTGAGGATGTGGCGAGGAAGAAGGTGAAATGGGGCAGGCTGTCCATGGGGAAGAGTGAGGAGAGCCAAGTTGGCCACCTGGGATTTGGGACGGAGGACCAAGATGTCGGTAGGCCGGTAGAAGGGGAGCATTATAGCGGCCTTTGAAAGGGACTTTTGTGACGCAACCATATATGGAGATGAAGGGGGGAGGGACGCAGGGAGTTTGACGTTGTTGCACAACTATGTGTGACTGCTGTATGAGTGAGTAGATGGCAGAGATGTCACTAATGATAATATGTGATGCATATATGTAATTGGTACTTTGTGAACCTGGGTGCCATTGTGGTGACAATAAGTTGCAAAGTTACCAGATCTGGTGAGTGTGATTGCTGTTCATCAGCATCCTCTTGGGAGATAAGACTAGTTACAAGAAAGTGACCATTCAAGCAGCATCAATGTAATGATCGATATCGGATAGTCGGCAGTTGTATTCGAAGGAACGTTGACAGAAGTTCCAAATTCCTGGGCCCACCAAGAATACAACAATCTCGAACCTATCAAGCAACGCGTGATCAATGGCCGCGTTCCCGCCTCAACACAGTTGCTACTGGTGTCTAACATCGCGGCGACCTATCATCGGTCACGTATCATCATTGGCAGGTGGCGCTTCGAGATAGCATCCCTTCCCCAGTCATTGGCAATCGATTGCGACAAAAGTTCATTCATCAACGAGACTTCATATCAATGGTGTTGCCAACCAACAACCCATCCGGCTAACTCGGCGATAAATATTTCGTCAAAGAACGTTTCCTTATCTAGATCTTTTCGGATGATTCTAGCCTCTCTTGGCAGGTCGCATTGAATAAGTGCCGATGTCCCGAGACGCGCGCCCAAATTAAGAACAACGCCGAGTGTTTATTGCGGGGAAGAATTGGAGGTTAGCTTCCAAGGTCATGTCACTCCATTTCAATTGATGGCGTGTTCTGTCAAGCCATTACCCCAATTAGATAGTGAAACTCCAAGCCACAGGGGAGCTAGAGCTCGTTAGGCAAGTAAGTCAGCATCTTAAGCCGTTACCCGATGATAAATACGAAATTACGTAGGGTTCCGTCTTGTGTGGTTGGGTACCGATTTTGGAACTTGAACCTCGGAATCTGGTCAACCCACCTCGCGAATAACATCGGGAACAAGAAACGAACAGTTCAGGGACTTTTGAGAAATTGGATCTTTTGTAGCTTTATCAACTATCTTTTTATTGCCGTTTATCCAGACTGACAGCGTGCCGAACCTCCGAACTTCCCACGATTTGGCCACTTCGTTTTATCTCATAATAATGGTATGGAGATGCCTTGAACTATAAGATCCTTATGTTGAGCATTTACCATAACGATGATCAAGTAACAACTCTATCCATCTTGTTTCAACTGTATGCCAATGCTTCAAGATGGACAGCTCAGAAAAGAGAGACATGGCCCCCCAAGCCTCCTCCGAGGGGGATGTTATCTCAGCCGATAAGAAGAGCGTTCCTCATAACGAAAAAGATTATGCCGACATCGAGGTTCTCAAATCAGAGCCTGTTAGGCCCCTTGAGACTGCGGAGGATATTGTGACGAATGTCATCCACGTCGATGATGATCCTTCCATGAATCCATGGACAGTTCGCATGTTCATTGTTGGTAGGTCTTCAAGGCGTCGACTAATAAATCGAGAAGCATGCTGACTGGAAACAGGTATCGGGCTGTCGGCGTTTGGTGGTGTTCTACAAGAGATCATGTACTTCAAACCTCAAGTCGTCTATGTATCAGTCATGTTCTTAACTGTACTCGCCGAAACCCTCGGAACTGGCCTGGCATTGATCATCCCTCGAAAAGGCGCCATCGGTCGCTTCCTCAACCCTCACCCATGGAACAGAAAGGAACATACTGCAGCTGTCCTCATGGCATCGGCTGCATCGGTATCAGCACTATCAACTGAAGCCCTGTCGGTACAGAAGTTATGGTATGGCGGATATCCTAACCAAGCTGCTGGCATCTTCATCACTCTTTCATCACAACTCATTGGGTATGGAATCGCAGGTATGATGAGGAGCGTGCTACTGTATCCTACCAAGATGCTGTATCCTGCGAACTTACCTATCACGACTGTGATGGAGACGCTGCACAAGTCCAAATCCGAGACAAGAAAGAGGTTTCAGGTTTTCTGGATTGTTTTTGTAGCCATCTTCTGCTGGGAGTGGTTCCCCGAAGTATGTTGACTCTTGCGAAGTTTGGAAGTACGCTAACAGTTTCAGTACATCTTTCCTCTCCTGTCTGCCGTCTCCATCTTCTGCCTCGCCGATCGCCACAACCCTGTTTTTACAAACCTTTTCGGCGGTTCACAGGGTAATGAGGGAATGGGCTTCTTGAGTCTTTGCTTTGATTGGAACTACATTGCTGGCTTTGGCTCACCTCTCTGGATGCCTCTTCAGACACTGGTGAACAGCTTCATCGGATATTTTGGCGGTATAATCCTTTCGATGGGTCTATACTACAGCAACATTTGGAGAGCCCAGGACTTCCCTTTCATGGCCCAGCTTCTATACGATGGAAGCTCAAACTCGACGAATTACGTTCCTTACAACGAGACGTCGATCATGAACTCCGATTTCACTGTGAACAATGAAGCTATTGACAAGGCTGGCCTTCCTCATCTTACAGCTACCTACATCAACTACCTCATCACGTCCAATGCTGGCCTAACCGCCACATTGGTTCACATGCTCCTATGGAACTATGCTGAAGTCAGTCTCGGATGGTCCTGGATTACCTTGACCAACCTGAAGAAGGCTTTCCGTCCACAGACGTATGTCTTCTGGCGCCAAACTGGTTCTCGCAGTGAGGAAGAAAAGACTAAGCTTCGCGACGATCCCACTATCGACCCTCATTACAAGCTCATGCTTGAGTACGACGAGGTTCCAAACAGTTGGTACTTTCTTGTCTTTGTGGCAAGCTTCATCGTCGGAATGGTTTGTCTGTACGTGATGAAGTCGACGTTGCCGTGGTGGGGATTCGTTATGGCCGTGCTCTTCTTGGCGGTTTTCCTTGTTTTCTTTGGTGCGCAGTATGCTATCACCGGCTTCGGCTTCAACTTGCAACCTATCTTCCAGATGTTGGCGGGATACATGTTTCCCGGCCGCCCGCTCGGTAAGAAGCCTCGACCCGATACTCCATGGCCTATACTGATCTTATGCAGCAAACATGTACTTTACATCGTACACATACAATGCTCTCTCGCAAGGCTTCCTACTTTTGCGAGACTTGAAACTTGCGCAGCAGAATAAGCTGTCCCCCAAAGCCACATTCACTACACAAGTCATTGGTTGTTGTTTGGGCGCCCTTCTCAACTACGTGATGATGATCAGGTATGAAACTCATCAGTATCCAGTTCTCCAGTACATCCTAACTTTTCTCAGCATCGTAGATAACCAAGCACCAATCCTCAAGTCCGCTGAGGGAACCAACATCTGGTCTGGCGCCCAGATTCAACAGTTCAACACCCTCGCTATCGCATGGTCCATTGCTCCCAAGATGTTCTCTATTGGCGCTCGATACCAATGGGTGACCATCGCCTTCTTCATCGGCTTTTTAGCTCCTCTACCCTTTTACTTCGCGCATCGTTTCTTCCCTCATATGAGAATTTGGTCTTATCTCAACACAGGTATCATTCTCTGGTACCTTGGTGAACTCTTCGTTGGACTCAACGCGTCGCTCACTAGCTATTATATCCTGGGTGCTTTTGGACAGTTCTACCTTCGTCGCTACCGACCTCAAGCATTTGTCAAGTGGAACTATCTCATTTCCGCGGCACTTGACGGTGGTACGCAGGTCATGGTCTTCATTGCCACGTTTGCGGTATTTGGAGGTTCTGGGAAATCGGTTCCATTCCCAGAGTGGGCGGGGAATAGGGTCAACAACTACGATTACTGTAAATACAACGCGCAGGGTTAGTGTGGGACGGCTTCATAGAAGAGCAGCGGCACGTAAGAACCCAGGGAGTTGGCAGAAAGTAGGGGCAGTTTATTTTGAATTATGAAAGAACATAATTATTCCAAGAGCGACGTTCCCTTTCATTCAAATAGGCAAGGTGAAATCATTAATGCAATCCTCGAAGCAGAAAGGCCTGATGTCTAATTGAATAGTAAGAGACGTATCGAATGAGATAAGGTGAGATGGGATGAGATGGAGTTCATGTCACTTCATCACTGTCGCGGTTAGTTGAAATGCGACACTGATAAGTCATAAATGGTGATGAGGGGAAGACACATTGACAAATGACGTAGTTCCACGGTGCTTGTAGTGCGGGGAGTTTTAGAAACCGAGTTTACCCCGACTTAACTCACCGTCATGATCCGTAGGTCTGGATCGTATCTTTGAGTGATATCTTGAATAGCCAAAGCAACATATCTTGAAATGACATCTTCATCGCCATTTTCAGGCCTCAAAGGCTACACTTCCAAAACCGTCCCCTACAAATCAGGGCCCGATGGTGACATCCTTCTCGACGTTGTTTATCCTGAGGAGACAGGCGGTCTTCCGAGTACTGTCCTAATTCATATTCATGGCGGATTTCTGGTAAGTACCCTTGACTTTGGACTATCTAGTAATTGGAATTCATCGCTGACACTATTCCAGATCGTCGGAGACAGATACAGCTTCATGCCTCACTGGCTTGTCAACGCAGCCGTCGCACGTAAATGGATTTTTATTACTCCAGACTATCGTCTTGTTCCAGAATCCACTGCTCATGCATCTTTGGATGACACTGTTGACGCATACAACTGGGTTCGCTCTTCACTCACAGACGTAATCGACCGCCCTGTCGGCTCAGTCTTGGTAGCTGGTTCAAGCGCTGGTGGATACCTCGCGCTATCCACCGCAAATGCCGTCAAGCAAAAACCAGAAGGGCTTCTTCTCATCTATGGGATGCTGGATGCCGCTGGCTCGCGTTACACTACGCCTGGCACGAACATCTGGGGAGCGCCTCCCTTTGACACATCGTCTGTACTCAACAAGTTTCCTAAGAAGAAAGAGAATGAAGATCGAAAGCCAATCTCGGGATACCCGCCACCTGAGAATTTTCAAGAGGATCCAAGATTCTCCGTGGCTTCAGCACTGCATATCGATGCGTTGTTCCCTGATTATATGACCGGCATTGACGGCCTCAGCCGTGATATTGCTAATAAGGGCATAGATGCAATTCCCGAAGAACACCGTCGCCTGTATCCTCTGTCTTTCGGCAAGCTCAGTAAGATCCCACGCACTTACCTACTGCATGGCAAGAATGACTCTGCTGTGACTGTTGACTGTAGTGTGGTTGCTGAAAAGAAACTTCGCGACGCGGGCGTCGAGGTTGTTCGGGATTACCCTGAAGATGCGGAGCATGGCTTTGATGGCAGGGTTGGCAACATCGATGTTGAGAAGGCGGATGCGGATGGGGTGAACAATGTCGACAGTTTGAGAAATGCCATTCGGTTTCTTGAATCTTCGGTTAAGAACTGACGAGGCAGCATCAAGCTCAGCAATAGCATGGAACGGTAAAACTTGAACCAATTCAAGCTGGATTTTACGTTCACAAATGTGTCCTTGACAAAAAGACTCCAAAAAAATGAGCCAAGTGATGGATACAATTAAAAACAGCCATAAAAATCGTGCTGCTATGTTACCTCACAACTTTTTCATATCACTAATGGTGTTCAAATTAATCGTGAAATAATGTGTTATGCTCTATCACACATGATACGCGAGATCAACATGTGAAGGCATAAAATTGTGTTACAGAAGTATTTACCCTATGTCTCCCGAAACCCGCTTGTACCCGAGCGATCCGGGATCCGAGGCATTTCCTATTCACATCATCCCATTATTACTCAAGCAAAGTCAGGTCGCAAAAGCACCAATGATGCTATCCCCAGTCTTGATCCATATCATTACGGTGGGATGTTATGTACATAATTCACCGAGAAGGCTACGAAATGGCGTGCCATTTTCGGAAAGTGAATAACTCGGCGACAAAATAAGGCGGCATCCTCAGAGTGATTAGCAAGGGAAGAGTGCTTGTCATTTTCGTGACTGGGCCCACGATCAAGGATGTCGGGAATTTCCCCGTACGCCACGGTCTCTTTCCCCATGGGAATCATTGCTTGGCCCTGGGGATTGTCCGCTAAAAGGACATGGACTGGTGAGCTAAGAAGAATGCCTCCGAGAGGGAGACCGAGGTCGGCCGAATAGATGGTGGTGATGTCAAGGTGAAAAGTACTGCTGTCGAAGCATGGTCAAGCACTGACAGGATTCCAACATCCCATCACTGTAGGTAGTGCTGCCAAGATTGGCTGCTGTTAGTCTCGGATCACTCACTACGCCGAGGTACATCTAACTACCCTTGCCCAGTTCCGCCACACTAATTCCCCAGGTCATTCCAACGATCATTACCGAAACCATGACATGTCCAAACCCCATTCATTTGTCAATTCATGATCATTCTTGAATTGATGCATAACCTTCGGCCCGAGATTGAACCAATCCAACATCGAGCAGCCGAGTAATTTTACCAGCAGAGTTTTCTTTTGGCTTCCTTTGGTCTGGTGTCAGAATCTGGGGGACCACTCTGTAAACAAGCTTACTCTTTGACTACTCCAACCCCGCAAATGGAGACTCCGACTCTCAAGTTGTGCATCATTGACCCCCTAGACCCCATAGTTGAACCATGCATCCTTGCACAGCATCAGGCATCTAAACCCAGAACTTGGTCTCTTCCGGCTCTTTTCTCGGCCATATCTATGCGATGCACTTGTCTAGAATTGAATTGTTCAACGGTCTGCCTGATCAAGGTTGACTAATGAACCGTTGTATCGGTTTTCGTCCCTCATAACTGCTTTGTACCTCTCCGGCGCTGTTCATCAAGAGGCGGAGTCTCCGCACCGGGGTATTCTGCAGAGTGACGAGACAAGTGCAAGCTAAATCCAGTCCTAAGCTCTCAAGGTCACGATCGCCAAGACCTTGAAGTATATATAAGAAACCTTGGAACGGACCTTGGTTGAGTCTCAGTTCTTCAGACAGCGACCAACTCAATCATGTTCTTCAAGAAGCTGCTCACCTCCGCCGCAGCCCTTACAGGCACTGCGCTCGCCCAGAGCAAGGCAGGCGTCGAAGACCTCGACAAGCCTCGCAGAGACCTTTTCGAGAAGGACCTCTCCAAGTGCCCTGGCTACAAAGCCACAAAGCACTGGGAGACCAAATCTGGCTTCTATGCTGACCTTTCCCTCGCGGGTGAGGCATGCGATGTCTTTGGAGTCGATCTACCTAAGCTGAAGCTTGAGGTTGAATATCAGACCGAAGATCGACTGCACGTCAAGATCTTGGATACAAACAACACTGTTTACCAAGTCCCTGATGATATTTTCCCTCGTCCTGGGTTTGGTCAGTGGGCTTCGCCCAAAAACTCCAAGCTCAAGTTTGACTTCAAGGCGGATCCTTTCTCCTTCACTGTTTCCAGGAAGGACACCGATGAAGTGCTCTTTGATACATCGGGAAGCGATCTTGTCTTTGAGAGCCAGTACGTCTATCTCAAGACCAAGCTTCCTGATCGCCCTCACCTCTATGGTCTCGGCGAGCACAGTGATCCTTTCATGCTGAACTCGACCAACTACACCCGCACTATCTACACCCGCGACTCGTACGGTACACCCAAGGGCCAGAACCTCTACGGAGCTCATCCCATTTACTTTGACCATCGGGAGAATGGCACCCACGGCGTTTTCCTCCTCAACTCCAACGCTATGGACGTCTTTATCGACAAGAAGGATGACCAGCAGTTCTTGGAGTACAACATCATTGGTGGTGTTCTCGACTTTTACTTTGTTGCTGGGCCCTCACCTCGTGATGTTGCTAAGCAGTACGCTGAGATTGCTACACTGCCCCTCATGACCCCTTACTGGGGCCTCGGTTTCCATCAGTGTCGATACGGCTATCGCGATGTTTATGAGGTTGCTGCTGTCGTAGCCAACTATTCCGCTGCCGGAATCCCACTCGAGACTATGTGGACAGATATTGACTACATGGACCGTCGACGTATCTTCACCATAGACCCGGAGCGTTTCCCTGCAGACAAGTACAAGGACCTCGTTGATACCATTCATGCACGAGACCAGAAGTATATTGTCATGGTCGATCCAGCCGTGTACGACATGGAATCCAACCCCGCCCTTGACTCAGGTCTTGAGTACGACACTTTCATGAAAGAGCCTAACGGCTCAGACTACCGAGGTGTTGTGTGGGCTGGACCTAGTGTCTTCCCTGACTGGTTTAACCCCAACTCACAAAAGTACTGGAACGAGCTCTTTGCCAATTTCTTTGATGGCGAGAACGGTCCTGATATCGATGGTCTCTGGATCGATATGAATGAGCCTGCCAACTTTTTCAACCGTCCTTATCCTGGCAACAACACCACTCCTGAGAAATTCGCAGAGATTGATGGTGATCCTCCCAAGCCTCCTCCTGTTCGTGACGGTCCTCCTGCGCCCATTCCTGGCTTCCCCGATAGTCTGCAGCCCGCGTCTTCTCGCCACAACACACGTGAGGCTGTTTCCATCGCCAAGACCACCATCCACAAGCGCTCCGTGGCAGTCCGCACGACACCTCGCAGCCGTGGTGTAGGACAATGGGCAATCAAGAAACACTGGGGCCAGAACAAGTACGGTCGTCCCGGCTCCAGCTGGCAAAGTGGCAAGAAGACCGGATCTGGTTGCGGTGAGGATGAGTGCAAGGGCCTTCCCAACCGAGAGCTCATCCAGCCTCCCTACATGATCCAGAACGGCGCTGGACCTACGCTCGCTGACGGCACCACTGATACTGATCTTGTGCAGAGCGGAGACTATCTCCAGTATGATACGCACAACTTGTACGGCGCTCAGATGTCAACACACTCGCATAATGCCATGCGTGCTCGACGTCCCGATAAGCGCGCCCTCGTCATCACGCGTAGTACCTTCGCTGGCTCGGGCAAGGATGTTTCTCACTGGCTTGGAGATAACCTCTCCATCTGGGATCAGTATCGCTTCAGCATCGGCCAGCTGCTCCAATTTGCATCTATCTATCAGATTCCCGTCGTCGGTGCCGACGTCTGCGGTTTCGGTGGTAACGTTACCGAGACTCTTTGTGCTAGATGGGCTACTCTTGGAAGTTTCTACACTTTCTTCCGTAACCACAACGAGATCACCGCTTCATCTCAAGAATTCTACCGCTGGCCCAAGGTCGCCGAGGCAGCCCGCACCGGTATCGCCATTCGCTACAAACTCCTCGATTACATCTACACTGCCATTTACAAGCAGAACCAGACAGGCACACCTACCCTTAACCCTCTGTTCTTCAACTACCCTAACGACAAGAACACGTACTCTATTGATCTTCAATTCTTTTACGGCGATGGCATCCTCGTCAGCCCTGTTACAAAGGAGAACAGCACTGAGTTGGAGTACTACCTCCCTGATGATATCTTCTACGAATGGTCCACCGGAAAGCCTGTCCGTGGTACTGGTTCGTACGAGTCTGCAGAGGTTGAGCTCACTGATATCATGGTCCACTACAAGGGTGGTATCATCTACCCCCAGCGTGTTGAGAGTGCCAACACTACCACCGCTCTTCGCAAGAAGGGCTTCAACCTGGTCATTGCACCCGGTCTGAACGGCAAGGCTTCTGGATCTTTGTACCTCGACGATGGCGAGTCTGTCGTTCAAGACGCCGTGTCCGAGATTGACTTCAAGTACACCAAGGGTAAGCTGAGCATGAGTGGAAGCTTTGAGTACGATGCTGGAGTTAAGATCGAGACGATCACCATTCTCGGTGTCGACAAAAAGCCCAAGGGCACGGATCATGCAGATTATGACTCTGAGAACAAGAAGTTGGTCTTTACGGCGGATGTGCCTTTGACGAAGAAGTGTTACGTAGATCTCTTTTGAGAGATGAGGCCAGGATTATGATTATATAGCCTTGGCGTCGGCTGATGACTGTACTTAAGATTCTTTTTGTATATAGCGAATCCTTAGTAAAGGTTATGATTGCATGAAAAGGTTCAAGTTGAAATGTGTTATTGTATTCTAGACGACCTGTCCACCAAGGTAACCTAATACTATGGCACTTAGCTATGTCATGACTATAGCGTAGGCAAAAGACAGTTGCCAGGAACGGATCTTCGAAAACAACATTATAGTACAGCAATATTGTCTCAGTATAATCAGTGCCGTGCATCAAGCTCGACCGAAGTGACTTCTCATATACCGGACGCTTATCAGTACGATTTGAAAAGCTTCTGGTATTTGTTGCGCATTTTCTTATCGCCCACCCAGACACTGCGCTCGTCGTCCACCACCTCAATGTTTTCGCCGATGTACGTCGCGACCATACCATTGCCATAAGCAGACTTATCGATGAAGACATGCTCGTCAGGTTCAACGACGTCAATGTAGTAAGGGTGCGCCAACATCGCAGTCAGATCATCAGGTGACTCATAGAGAAACATGGCGATCCCATCAAATTCGACAAGTTTGTTTGAAGCAGGTGCCGAGGGGCCGGCGTCAGTGGGGACAATCTTCCCACCTACTCGGATCTGATAACGGGGGTGAGTTAGTATATCACTAGTCTGCACTGTTGGGGCTTGGTGTCGGCAGAGGGAGTGGTACCTGCTGGTATCGGGATATACCAAAGTTTGTCGCAAGGGGAATAACCTTGGGTGCATGTTGGGTGTCCCAGTATTCCCAGAACTCAGCACGGGTCATGTTGGGATGGCGCTTGACGTAAGTCAACATCTGCAACAGCCCTGTGTTCGAGGACGAAGCCAGTGTTGTCCTAACGAGACCAACAGCGAGAGTAAGAAATGACGCGATTTGGACCATGTTGTTTGTTGTTTAGAGTGTGGTAGTAAGATTGAACAATGAGGATGAGGAGACTTGTGGCTTCAGACTTCCCGGTGACCATGTCGAGTATTTGAACAAAGGAGACGATCGACCGTCAATGTGACCGCCTTGCAGTGAATTGGTGTTCAAATTCCGAGAACCAACACTCCCATGGTAGCCTTGTCGAATGGATTCGGGACACGAGGTCCGCTGAGAACGCCACTCTAGAGAACAATGGGTTGGCTAGAATGTACAACTGAGACATACTGTTCTTGATCAAGGATTGTTTAAGTTCATTTGCTTGATGCGCTCAAGGATCTTGTTCCGGACTCCAAGGGTATTGATCTAGATTCGAGTTCTTGAAGCAAGGATCAGCATGACCACTCGCGGCTCGACGGATCTTTCGCAAAGCCGCAGTGGTTCCGCTCTCTGTTATACAGGAAAGCCAGTCGGTACCAAGGTTCTCGCCAGTCTCAACACACTCTGCGCAAGCTGGCAAGATTCTTTTATACTCCCGAGCCACCAAGTTCTTCAATACTAGCTAGTATGGCCAGTCTTCGTCAGCCTTCAGATGCTGGTATCAATTGATGTGCCCGGGTAGGAAGCGACGGCCCGCTATCTTTAAGTTAGCTACAGACCGGTCCAACGACTGCTTGGCATCAAGCCTCTTCAGAAGAACACACCAATCACGATGCATATCTATCTCGAAGGGACGACCCCACAAAAAGAACAATAGGAAGAAGATCGCCCTAGTTCTGTGACAAACGTGCATGGCTCCACAAAATACTTCTTGTCACCAACACATATACAAAGAACAATGCCCAGGATCCAAGACACGGATCCCTTATGATCCATGGAATTTCTTGGATTGGGAAATCCCCTTGCACATATCCATGTGTCGGGATTTAGAAGCCAACTCCGATGAAGAGGGTTCGGTCTTGCTGGAGAAAAGACCAGACCAACTGAGTTTTCTTCATTACCTATTGTTTCGTTGGGTTTGCTGCAATAAGCTTCGCCAATGGTGGCCTAATATTGTAGTGTTTCACATCCGAAGAAGGGCAATCTGGTTTTGATATCCGAAACCGTCTCATCTGTCAAAATGATCACAGATGGATATCTCGTAATTATAACAGAGGGCATTTCCTCGTCTTGGCAGTTCATTATATTCCATCACTCTTTGATGATAAAGGCCGCATTTTAAAATGCCTTACCCAGTGACGAACGGCGTGACGACCTTCCTGCCACCGCCTGAACGGTATGTGGTGGACTTTGACAACCCTCAGAAGCAAGATGCTATCGAGCATTATCTTGTATTTGCCATTCTGGGACCCTTTGCGTTCCTGTTTCTATTGCAAAGAATTTATACGAAGTACTTCATCCTGGGATGCTTGAAGATCGACGATGGTAAGTTGTGCTTGCAAGCCTGTACAGTTTGGACCGAAGCTGATCTGCTGTAAATCTCTGATTGTAGTTGCTTGGGTAAGCAGGTTACGAGATGCAGAAAGTGGTTATATACTAACAAGGTCGCCTTACAAAGATTTGTTCGCTTGTCATGCAGTCAGTTCAGATATGTGAGTGTTTTGGCAAACTCTGATTTCCAATTTTAACTAACCCCTTCAGGGTCTATTTCCATCGGAGGTCTCTGCCATCATGCATGGGAAATGCCAATTGAAGTCTTTGAGAAACACATGCTCGTATGTCTTCATCCTTTACTCCTTGGCGACTAACGCCTGATCTGACACCTCTCAAGAGCTCGTACATCGCTGCACTAATCTTCATCATCTGCAACGGCAGTAGCAAAACATCCCTGTTAACATTCTACCTCCAAATCTCACCGCAGGTGTGGTTCCGTCGGGTCATCTTTGGGACAATCACCTTTGTCGTTCTTTACACTCTTATCATCTCCACGCTTCTTCTCTTTGGCTGCAACCCTATCCAAACAGCCTGGGACCCGTTTCGATTCGCGAGTGGAAAGTGTGTCGATAATGCTGTCGTTTACATAATCATTGCCGTTGTCAACATCATCTCTGATCTTATTCTCTTTGTCATTCCTATACCAATGATCGTCCAACTCAAGATGCCATTGGGTCAAAAGATTGGAGTGGCCATCATGTTTGGCATTGCTACCATGTGAGTGCTACTTGTGCTAGGCATAAAACTTGGTAACTGACAGAAACTAAACAGAACCGTCGCGACTTCAATCATTCGAATGATCTACCTCCCTAACCTCCTCGGAGTACTCGACATCCCGTGGGTCGCGGCCCCCGCTAACGTCTGGTCGATCGCCGAAGCCAATCTCTTCATCGTCTGCGGCTCGATGCCTACATTACGAAAATTCTTCAAGTGTTTTGCACCGAAATGGATGGGCTCCTTACCTATCGTCGAAGAAGCTGCCGTGGTTGAGTCTGTGTCAGATCAGTCTTCCAGATTTGAATTAGACAAAAAGAAAAAGAAAAAGCATACAGGATACTCGCAGTTTGATACGTTGGAGTTGGGAAATTATCCAGACACTGTCAGTATGGAAACGCAAGTGGTTGCCGGAAAGAATGATGAAGGGGAATTTGGGAATGCTTTTCATAACACGAGTGAAGAGGCGATTCTACAGAGTAAGATTGCGTACACGAAGTCTTTTGAGGTCACGCGTAGTCCCTAGGTTAACTAGAGTGTCGTTATTGTTTAATGGAAGTATTTGAGTTCTAAGTGAAGGTCGTATTGGTATCCCGTTTCAATGTTTTGTTTTCTCGGTGAGTCGATAATCAAGTCGTGAATGCGTCGCGTTACACGGTAACACTCAACAGGTCTAACAGGAACAAAAATCATCAGTCAGGTCGATCGTATGACGTCAACATAAACGTCAAAACAAGGGCGCATTGAGTTACATGTGGTTCTTACACCTCGAACATTCGCAGTATTCTGTTTCTAATAACTGATGCTATTCAAAAACTCATGAAATATTGTTAAGTAAACTCCTTTTGTATATCATAGATTGACCGAATGCAATTATGTCTTCCTCCTCGACACTAACCGCCAGCGCAACGACGCCAACAACCAGACAGGATATAGAAATGACTGGCAGTCCTAGAACGGATCTCGACGGATGGCAGAATGACTCTCATACAACAGGAGTTTCTCTTCCACCCACAGACCGTGGAAAGGACGCCTACCTAACTCTGCTCTGCTGCACCATGGCCCAAGTATGTAACAACTTTCCTTCATTACGAGCATCAAGTTGACCGCTACTCACATAGTTGCCTATTTGGGGTTACTCAGTCTCATTTGGCATCTTCCAAGAGTATTACTCCCGTCCATCAAGCCCCATTAGCAGGGCGTCTTCTGGCACAATCGCAACAATCGGGGCTTTACAACAAGGTGTCATGTACCTCATGATGCCCTTCGCGTTTATGATTCTTACTAAATACCCCCGTTTGCGCCAATACTGTGGACCTCTGGGTATTCTCGTGACAACAGCCAGTCTGACTGCTTCAGCTTTCGTGGACACTATTGTAGGACTTATTGCGACTCAGGGCGCTCTGTACTCGATTGGATGTGGTCTCTTGTTTAGTCCGATATCGCATTATATGAACGAGTGGTTTGTTGAGAGGAAGGGAATGGCTCTCGGTGTTATGTGGGCAGGCAAATCGGCGACCGGTACAGACGGCTTTCCCCCCCCAACCCTTGAGTCATTGACTAACTTCACATCTAAGGTATCGTCATGCCCTTCGTCTTCGACGCTTTACTTCGTCGGCTTGGTCTACGCGCGACTCTCCTGGCCTGGGCTGGTGCATCTGCTGCAATGTGTCTTCCCACGTTGTTCTTCATCAAGCCCCGGATCCCACAGCACAGCCAAGTTCAGGTTCGATCACTTTCATTCAAGTTTCTACGCCATAATTCTTTTTGGATGATGCAAGCTGGTGTGATCATACAGTCACTAGGCTATCTCATGCCGAGTACATATTTAGCAAGCTATGCGTCAACAATTGGACTGCCCAGTATCACCGGCCCAATCCTTCTGGCGTTATTCTCAGTAGCGTCAGTCCCTGGAGGTATCATCCATGGCATGGTCGGCGACAAGACATCAGCGACCAGAGCTGTGACTCTTGCGTCGTTGGGAAGCGCCCTACCTATCTTCCTACTCTGGGGCCTGAGTCTAAATCTCGCGAATTTGGTCGTTTTTGTTGTTCTTTATGGCTTTTTTGCAGGCGGTTTTAGCTCAACATGGTCCAACATGTCATCAGACATTCAAAAGGATGACTCTGCTGCTGATTCGGCGCTCATCTTCGGCATGCTTATGGGCGGCCGAGGGATAGGTTTCGTGTCTGCTGGTCCATTAAGTGGTGCTTTATTGCAGGCCAAAGCATCTCTATCTAATGAGGCGTTGGGTTATGCGACGAAATACGGACCAATGATAATATGTACAGGAGTCACGGCCGTGTTTGGAGCTTGGGCGCCAATGTGGAAAGGTGTGAAGGTTGCTTTGAGAACATGCGGTGGTGGTGGCAGTTAAGAAAAAACACTGCATTGCGAGTGTTACTGGGTTATCAACGGAACGCCTGTTTCAAAGTATCGGCTGAATTTGGTAAACAGACCGGGTGTTTGGCACATCATGTCATCAAGGTGTGTTCATGTCACCTCTGAGAGGAGAACGACGTGGCCCGAACGGAGTTAAGATCGGCTTTAAAAGCACATGCTTGATGTCATAAGCGAACGTGCATTTCGAGTGATACAGTGGCGTGGAGTCTTACTGTAAGCACTTTAACAATATGACCACGATATACTGATTACAAGAGCGAGTTGCTATTGCCGCTTATGATCTAAACCGCAATTTGAATCTTCCGCATTCACCATGTCGAAGAAAATGCAGGCATCTACGCAGTAGGCGTCATTGAAGCTGTTACGTACTCTTGTTTTAGTGGAGCAATCATTGAATTAATAATGTTATCCCTCCAATGATAGTGGATCGTAGACTCCGAGGCTAGAGAGAGTTCCCAGCATCACTGTCGTTGATTGGCTTCATCAATTCAGAGTTACTACGCTAAACTGCCATCAGAACTGGCGTGGAGCCATTGGATCATGGTAACAACATCGAGACGCACCATGAGACAATACCCCTCACTTCGCTTGGACCATCCTCAATGACATCAATTCTTTGTATATAAAGAGAAGACCTCACTTCCAGTTTTGTTCCAATTGACCGTTGACATCTCTTTAACTCACTATACCATCCCTCAAAATCAGCAAAAATGCCTGTTGAATCTGCTTACGACCCCAAGGACATGTTGTTCCGCCACCTGGGACCTACTGGTCTCAAGGTTAGTGTCTTCAGTCTTGGTGGCTGGTTGACATACGGTAAGATCCTCATCATAGCTCAAGATTCTGTTTGTACAAGAACTAACAGATCAAAGGTGGAACACAAAAGGGAGATATTGTTAAGCAAATCTTGCAAAAGGCCTGGGATCACGGTGTGAACACCTTCGACACTGCCGAGGTATATGCCAATGGTGAATCCGAGATCGAGATGGGCCGAGCCCTCAAGGAGCTCAACTGGCCTCGAGACGAGTAAGCATAACTGAACCTATTCTTTTAGCGACCACACTAACAGATCCAGGTACGTCCTCACAACCAAGGTTTTCTTCGGCACAGGTCGCAAGGAGCCCAATACCCGCGGTCTCTCCCGCAAGCACGTAGTTGAGGGTCTCAAGAGCTCTCTCAAGCGATTGGAGCAGCCTTATGTCGATGTTGTCTTCGCCCATCGTCCCGACTACGCCACTCCCATGAAGGAGATTGTTGAGGGATTTACCCAAGTCATTCGTAACCTGAACCTTGCCTACTACTGGGGTACCTCAGAGTGGAGCGCTGCTCAGATTACCGAGGCTACTCAGATTGCTGAGCGTTACAACCTCATTGCTCCTGGTAAGACTACATGTTTTGATTAATTGCGGTTTTTGTACTAACCTTGATACAGTTGTTGAGCAGCCCCAGTACAACGCTTTCCACCGTGAGCGCTTCGAGACTGAGTATGCTCCCCTCTACGACCAGTTCCAGTACGGAACCACCATCTGGTCCCCTCTCGCCAGTGGTCTCCTCACTGGCAAGTACAACAATGGCATCCCCGAGGACTCTCGCTTCGCCACCAACAAGGCTTTCTTTGAGGGCACTGTCAACGAGCTGCAGACGGAAGCCGGAAAGGCCAAGATTGAGAAGGTCAAGAAGCTGTCCGAGATCGCTGAGCGTCTCGGCGGCAACGTCGCCCAGCTTTCTCTTGCCTGGGCTCTCAAGAACCCCAACGTCAGCACCGTTATTCTCGGAGCCACAAAGGTTGAGCAGCTCGAGGATAATTTCAAGGCGCTTGAGCTTTACAAGAAGATTGATGCTTCGGTTCTTGAGGAGATTGAGAAGATTCTCGACAACAAGCCCAAGGGTCCCGCCACTTACAACCGTGAGAGGACTTTGGACTGGAAGCCTTAATTTATGGACTGTCTAGATATGAAAAGTAGACCATGAAAATAATGAAAAGCAAGTAATTTCGCAGCTCTTGGGCATCAATCTCTACATGTGCCTCGTTCATTAGTGAAACAACTCGACGATATATGCCACTGAGTACTTAGCATTCTAGGAAATGGAGGTAAGAAGCTATTTCATCCTTGAATTTGGGCTGCGTGATTCGGCCCCCTTTTCAAAAAAGATAGGAATTGAACAATCTCGCAGAGTATGTAGAACAAAAAGCAATCGCATAATACGGCATGATGTGAGTGAATAGTAGATTACCCATATTCAAGACCTATATACATGATCATATATGTACCAACAGAACAGTTATCCTAACAAATCACAAACATTCCTTCGTATCGTATCTAGCACCCAGAAGGCAGAGTGAAGCTCTCGGTTCTGCTGGTGCTGCTATACTTGGCACCGGTACCCAGACCTCTCTTAGCGAAACCCTTCCAGAGCTCACACTTGTTCTTACCGCCCGTCAGAGCAGTGTCGGCGTCGATGATAGCATCACGAGCCTGGACCATAGTGGGGTTACAAGGTTGACTACCAAAAGTTAGCAGAAGGTCGCTACGAATCATTCAAAGTGAACTTACAGAGCCATTCCGTCCATGACAAGCTTCATGGAAAGATACTTTCCATCTGTAGGGACCTGGCCGTTGAACTTGGGCATATCATCGTCGTTCTTGCCATACTTCTCAATCAAGTTCCACATGACCTCGTAAAGGATTGTGGCCCAGACCGTTCCGATAGCGTGCACTGTAGAGAGGCCGTTGGCGCTCTTGTAAGTGTATGGGTTGGTGGTCAGGCTTGTGCTGTAGGGGTAGGCACGGATACCGGCAGCCTTGCCGGAGATCCAGTCACCCATGGGCTTGTTGGCGGCTCGAGTGTCCTTGGGCTTGAGGTGGATAGCGATGGCCATGAAGTCACTCCATCCTTCTCCCATACCACCAGACTCGCCACCCTGAGAATATTAGCATGTGGTCATTTCGGTACAAGGCTAAAGGAACTTACAGGAAGACATCCTCCGTTTGCGGGACCACCAGTCAAACGGTTGCTAAGACCGTGAGTGTACTCGTGGATAACAACGCCAGCATCAAATGTGCAGTCACGCTTGGGGTTGCTAGTATCCCACAAGAACATCCTCATGCGGCCAGGCTGACCATCAGGAGGAGACGAGAACATGGCGTTGTTGGTGAACCCTCCATCCTGAGCCATGAGAATAACCTGGTCATTGCCTTTACCTCCAGCGCCGTTGTTGTTAGCCTCAAAGTTACCAGCTTGCTCGTTGAAGCCGAGAGCGTGAAGAAGATCATGGTACTTGTTGGCAGTGTAGAAGAGCTGAGTAACCGATGCGTCACGGTAGCTGGTGGGGTTTGTTGTGGCTGGCGAGTAGTCATACTCAAAGTTAAGAGACTTGGAGTCGGGGCGATAGTTGTCAAGGTAGGCGCTTCCTCCCGAGGGGTTGGTCTGGGCGATGCCATTGTTGCCACGGGTTGTGGTGTAGTTGGCTGTGCCATCGCTCTGCCAAGTAAACTCAGATCGAACTGAATCCCAAGGGTCCTTGACCACGCTGCGAGATCCTTGCGAAGGATCGTTGACACCCCAGGGGCTACGAAAATGGTCAGTCAACTATTTTATACCACCACACGGAGAGAAACTTACTAAACCTCATAGGTAGCCTCGGCGACGTAGTCAACAACACCGACAACCTCATCAGTCTTGGCAGCGTTAACGTAAGTCAACAGCCAGTTGTCAAGAACATCAGTCTCAACTCGCCAAGTGAGCTTCAGTTTGCCGTCGTCAACGAGGTAAGCAAGCTTAGCCTCTGGCTTGCTAACTGTACCAGAGGTTCCTGTGAACTCGTAATGCTTGTCACTCTTCTTAACAGCCTTGGCCTTGTCAGCCTCAACAGGAAGAGATAGAACTTCAACAGTGTCTTTGAGAGCCTCGACGGGATCCTTCTCGTCTCGCTTGGTTAGAGGACCAGGCATCTTGCCGTCAAAGAAGCTGTTTCCGTAGGAGAAGACTTCTCCATCAGCACCAATCTACCAATTATCAGCACGTGTTCTCAGACGATCCTGTCAAGGTCACTTACGTTGACATTGAAGTCGGCGTTATCGATGTCGATGCCGTTGACGGTTTGCTTGAAGTTGACATGGGCAATGCCATTCGTGCCGACATAGTGATCATCAACCAGGCGGAACTCGGCGTTAGGGTACGTGGCCTTGACCAAGTCACTGGCAGTCTCAGTGTAGTCAGCTCGCTTGGTAACAACCTTGGCACTGGCGTCCTCAGGAACCTCTTCCTGAGAAACATACTCTGCCATCGGTGCAAGCTTGAAGACTTCTAGGTCAAGACCTCGCTTGCTCAATGGCGATGCGTTGGGCGCTCTTCGGCTGGGATGGGCACCGGCTAGGCCGGTGAGCCCTATCAAGAGGAGACTATCGGAGAAGCGCATGTTGAGAACGAGTGAGGATTGCAAGAAGAGAGTGTGTTGATGATGGAGTTAAAGGAATCCTCATGGCAGTTCTTGGACTATTATATAGTTTCTACAAGATAGAAACAGAACTTATCCTCCTCTGTTTCTTTTCAGCTTCCCCATTCGACCGGGACTTTTGTGTATCTTGGCTATTTAGACGCCAGGCAATAACCACCGGCCTATTTCGGGACTTACATGCCAAGACAAGAAGGGTCTTTTGTCTGGGGTAATTTATTATCTTTACGGCAGTTCAAGCACGCGATCATGGGGCATCATGGGTGATAGCAGTTTTATGGAGCCAAATTGTCATTGTACTGCTAGCAATGTCTAAGCTTACATGGATACTGTGCGGTATTCCAACACCTTAGCCAGCAGGATAGGAAGGTCTATCGGATAAACAAGAGCCGTGAATAAAACGGCTCGGCGCGAAGCATCAATGATGAGGAAGTGGATTTGGGGGCGGAGTTTATCCCCGAACAGTCTGGACAGACCGCTATACGAGCTAGTAGTGAGGCTTGAAGGTTCTTAGTTAAGCTTATCACAAATAGAGTCATGTAGATCTTCATAAGTCCCAAGGCACATTTTGTTAATCAGTGTCACGTTGCACTCAGCGCTGCAGGACAACCTCAGATACAAGATATTTCACAATTAACCTTCTTGGCATGAACACTGTTCAACGAGAACAGATGCTTCTGGTGTAGAACAGGCACCCTCACCGCAAATACCTATTTTGTGCATGTAACCAGCAAGATAGATAACTGGCAATCTATGCAAGCGTCTGCTTCGGCCCCTGCGTCTCTTTAACGCTACCGGGCGAGCTTCTTTTTTAGCGAGTCATGCGCCGTGCGATCTACCATTACAACCCCTGCATGATCAGGGGACCTTCCAAGTTTGGCCATCTAGGCCGGGAATACAACCTCCGACTCATCCAATGGCTTTCATCGAGTCATTTGTTATCAGTGCCCGATGGCACGAGGAGAGATAATAGCCAGTTAGATGATAGCTAGCCAAGAGTCTATATGTCGTCTGAGAGATCTATTAAGAGGCCGCTGACCCATTGGGCTTTGACTTGCCTTTTCGAAAGTCTTGGTTCCACTGGCCATGTGGTCTTATTTGATGGTGGTTGTGATTTAGGAAGGTAGCATGATACATCAATTGGGTGCCGAGTAAAAAACCGCTCACAGTCTTCTGGGTGATGTGTTATCGCCAGGCCCTACTGCAATCATCCAAGTCTTTCTTCTCGTTGTATCCTGGTGCTGATCTAGATTATGTCTGCCTTGAGACGCAATGTGGATCACCAGGATCTTGCATCAACATCCTTAGGAATGTGAGGGGTTTTAAAACCCACGATTGATGTTGTCACAAACGTGGGAATGGCCATGTCTGTGGAATCTAATTCGTTTTACACTTGTATGGTGATGTGAAGAATAGGGCATATCAACGAATACTGATTTTTTGTCAACAGAAATGTTGTGTTCTTGTGAATGTGTGACCTGATGATACGACCAAAAGACACTTGGAGTTTATCACACATATTTACGTTGCTTAAATAGTTTGTATTTGTTTTAGAAACATAGTTGGTCTTCCAAGGCAGCTATAATGAACCTCGCGTGGATATTAGCTCTGATCGAGGATGGGTTTCAAAACAAGCACGAGGCTTGAGCATACTAAACGGCGAGTGAGTCTTTCATTTGGAGACTTATGATTCGTGACCAATAATAAATTTTGAACGTCATTCAACATTTCGTGCATTCGTACTAGTTGATCAAGATAGTCTCTCGGCCAAATTGGCCGGTGGCTTGTGTGGAGACAACCGGCAAACTTGGTCCCTGAGACTAGAGCCTCAACGCCATAGGGAGATACTGGAATTGGTTACATTTAGTGGCCAAATTGGCCGTTGGAACACCATACTATGTGTTCATCGTTACCAGTTATACCGGTATTGCAAAACATAGGAGAAACTATATAAAGACGTGGCGATCAGCCCTTTCTATCAGCATCTACTCATCAGTTAAAACAGCATCGACATCTCTAAGCTTAGCTACAAACTCTTTTCCAACATGAATTCTGTCTCTTCTCTTGCTCTTGTTACCGGATCAACTCAAGGCATCGGTCTTGCTGTTGTCAAAGAACTTGCCACCAAGCACAACTACCATGTTCTTCTCGGTGTTCGCAATGTCAAAGTCGGTGAACAAATCGCCACTGATCTTCGCAACGAGGGTTACAAAGCAGATGTCGTGGAAGTCGATCTTAATTCCGATGAGTCTATCAACAAGGCCGTTGCGCATATTGAGCAGAACTATGGCTACCTTGATGTTCTGATCAACAACGCTGGTGTCTTGCTTGATGGGCACAAGGATCTGACAACTTGGGAACTTTACCAGAAAACATTCGCAACCAATGTCATCGGAACTGGCACTCTGACTCAAGGCCTCTTTCCCCTTCTTCGACAAGCTAAAACAGGCCCTCCTCGAATCATCTTTGTAACGAGTGTAATGGGCAGTCTCGCGAAAGCCATCGATGAGTCTACACATTACTACAAGATCGATTATAAGGCTTATGACGCAAGTAAGGCAGCCGTTAACATGCTTATGTTTAACTTTGCCCGCGAGATGGATGATGTTGGAGGGAAAGTCAACTCCGTTTGTCCTGGCTTGGTCAAGACAGCTTTGACGGGCTACCATGACTGGGGAACGACTACTGAGGTTGGCGCTGAGAGGATTGTGGAATTGGCTACTACTACAGACAACGACGGGCCGCATAAGACTATCAGCGATCGCAATGGGGATTTGCCCATGTAGACGTTTTGATGGCAAATTTCTAAATAATTCCTATGTTATTGTTATAAAATGTCCAATCGCTTAATCCTACCAGAGGGGCCCGAATCCTCCAGACGGGTTGGTGGTACATGGCAGGACTTTAGCCTTAACTCCGAATCTCCATACCTGCTTACAAACTGTGATTCACTATCCTGACTTTTTGGCCTTTTGGTCTTTGTGTAAAATTGATACTCATCACGGAAAATGGACACCTCATCGGGAGTCTCTTTTGTTCAGACATGCCAGCTCTGCGACAAGATCTTTACTCAGGGTTCGCAATCAGACCCCTGCCCTAGCTGATCACAGTCACTAACACGGTCTGATTAGACCACTCATACAAACGCCACGTGAAGTATTGTCAGCGTGCGCAAAGCCATAGAAAAGGTCGCCAAAAATCATGCACTGGCTGTAGGACAGCTAAAGCAAAATGCACTTTCGGTCAACCGTGTTCACGATGCCAGAAGAGGAACGTGCGATGCATATACCAGCAACCAGCTTGCCATGGAATCGTGCAAGAGACTGGACAGAAGGGACTGATCGATGATCTAGGCCATACCGATTCACTGTGTCTAGATTGGGCTGTGACATTTGAATCTCTAGGTGCCTCTTTTGACTTTAACGATCTAGTGGTTGGCTGGGCGTCACCTTTGGACACACTCTCGTCAACCCAGCAGACCACAGCATATGGAGATATTTCGTTCTGGGATGTCTCTAAGGATCTCCAGATCAGTATGCCACAGAGATCGCTTAGTGCAAAGGGAGATTTGACTCGTGTATCCAATCACCTACCAAGCTTACAGCATGCATCGCGTGTTGTTATGCAGATGCTCTACGCATACCCTCGGATGATGCTTCGTCGACAAACTTTTCCGCCATTCATTCATCCTCATTGGCATCAGGAGCATCTCCCGGAGGCACTCGGTAACTGTATGAGTATTGCACAGCTCTTTGCATCAAGAACTCCAGAGACAATGCCATTTTTGTGGAAGATTATAGCTGCTGAACAAGGCCGCTTCCGGGACAAGGTAAGGTGTTTAGCGACATGTAGGGAGTGACGCTGACAATGCCAGCTGAGTACTTTCAACCCTTGGGAGGTCCATTTGTGCCTGCAGGTCATGATCATCTACATGATTATGACGATGAGCGAATCAGACGCCGATAGCAAGGAGCGAATTGCGACCTTATTTGAAACAGTCGAGGTAAACATCACCAAGAACAGTTGGTTCGTTTTGGTTCAACCAGTCTAACTCGATATCTCAGCTCATTGGATCACGCTTCCTTGACCTCACAGGCAGTTACTCCAGCTCGGAGGCCACCGAACCCAGCAGAACATGGGAAGTCTGGATTTTTGCCGAATCGCGTCGGCGCATGTCATGTCTGTGGCTGATAATAAGCTGCGTCATCACGATTGAGAACGGCCGAACATGCAGCAGCTGTGGTGCACTGGAGAGCCTTGCCCTGCCATCAAGTAAAACGCTTTGGGAAGCGCGAACACTGGATGAATGGCAAATGGAAAAGGATGTTTTCGATACTGGTTATACTGTAATGACTCTGGGTGAACTTGTCGATGCGATGACAAATCCAGGGCATTCAGATAAGACGCAGAAGTTGGAGATTTGGGAGACTGGGAGTGATAATTTGGCTGCCATGTTGAAAGTTGTTGTTGAATTTGTCTGGGGCCAGGTTTTGTGAGAAATGAGGTGCAGTAAGGGTCGATGGTTGGAAGGGATACCTAGAGACCGTTTACGGCACGTCATGTTTTTCTTTTTGAGTTTTGGCAACCTTTTTCTTCAGGCCTTCCCCACTTTCATCTCGTGTCCTGGTCAAACTCGACTACATACATGGTCTGCCCACTGTACCCTTGTAGTCGTTCCCCTTATTTAGGCAACGCGTCAAATTCATTTCACTTTCAATGACCTTGAGTAGGACGGTATTTTCACCAGCAAGGGTCAGGATCAGACAAGTTTTTCGAATACCATTATCACCACCGTTCGCGCTACAATCCAAAGCTATGGAGCAACTTGTCGGACAGAGGTCTCTGACTGACTTTTTCCCTCATCATAAGCGGCCATAACGTCTTTTTTACTGGTTCAGCCGGCTGCGGCAAATCCACTGTCTTAAGGACTGCCATCGCTCAGCTCCGAGCTGCTGGGCGAAAAGTCGCCGTTACTGCACCTACGGGGAAGGCGGCCCTAAACCTTGATGGTGTCACGTTGTATTCTTATATGGGCTGGAAGCCTGAGGATACCAAATTGAGTCTGAACAAGCTCAAAGGTACGATGACTGGGAGTTCAAAGCAAAAGACCCGGAAGAGTCTCAGAGAGACACACGTTTTGGTTATCGATGAGATCAGCATGGTGGAGAACAACTTTTTGTCGCAGTTGGAAGCAGTTTTATGTGCTATCCGAAACAATCAGGGCAATCGTTTCCCTCCCTGGGGTGGACTTCAGCTTATTGTCACGGGAGACTTTTGTCAGCTACCGCCCGTCGATTCCTTTCAAAATTGCTGGCATTGTGGAGAAGCGCAAAAAAAATGGCAGGTCAGCGAGGAAGGAATGATATGTTCCAATGGTCACGGCCCTTGGGAGACTGACAAAGATAAGTGGGCTTTCAGAAGCTCTGCGTGGGAAAAAGCCAAATTTGTCTATGTCAACCTCAGGGAGATTCATCGCCAGAGCGACAGGCCATTTATCAAAACGCTTCAGAAATGCCGCCTCGGCATCCCTCTCGTCGAACATGACTTCGAGCTGCTTCTCGACAACGAGTCAGCGGTGGAAAATGCCACACACCTTGTTTGTAAAAAGATAGAGGCCGTTAAATTAAACGACGAAAAGTTGGCCGGGATCACCGAGCATACATTAAAAGAATATACATGTGAGGATGATGTCTGGTTTTCCCCGTCTTAGAAAGGACCCAAGGATAGATTCGTCGATAGAACTAAGGATGGATTCTTGACGTATTTTGAAAGTCACCGGTTCAACCCAAAAGTCCAGCTCAAGGAAACACAACTCGTCATGCTCCTGGTCAACCTCAATCTGAAGAGAGGCCTCGCCAACGGCAGTCAAGGTGTCATCGTCGGCTGGGAAAAGATTGACATCGACAAACTGCCAGTGATCGAAGGGCCTGATGCCGAGCTCAAAACAGAACATGTTCTCCTGTTCACAGAACAATATGAGAGGAGGTTTCCCGAACCAGAGAAACAAGTCTGGCCGGTCGTGCGATTTAACAACGGCTATAAAAAGACTATCTACCCGGTCTGTCTCGTCCACTCTGTCAACGGCCAACCCAGACTCCAGCTCTTTAGGACCCAGATCCCTCTTATATCAGGCTGGGCCATCACTATACACAAGAGTCAGGGGATGACTCTTGAGCGAGTCATTGTCAACCTGAAAAGTGCCTTTGAGGTGGGGCAAGCCTATGTCACACTGTCAAGAGCAACAACTCTAAGGGGACTTCATATCCAAGGAGGAAATCGCGAAAGTTTGATCAAAAGTTTGGGTAGAAACCCAGAGGTTCATGATTTTTTGAAGGAAAAGTTTGGTGAACAATTGTATGCTGATCATGCGGGTTCGACAAATTGACAACAAGAGAAGTATTGAAAGTAGTTCAAGGAGAATCCTGTATCAAAAGGCTGTTGAAAACTGATTCTTGACATGAGCGGACGCGCTGGAGAACCCTCCATGGAACGGAGCAGGGCAGGTGTTTCATGTGCGTTTTGGTAGTAATGGTTTCGACATTTTGTAAATAGAGAACGTATCCAAGTTTGTTTATAATCGGGGACTGTAGGCATCGTTTTGTAACCAGGCGATTTTGAGAATGAGGACTTTGTTCCATCCAATACAACTACATAAACCCTACAACACCTCAACCTTCGCTGATGTGACTATGGAGATTGGTAAACAAACAGCCACTATGGCTTTTTGTCAAGGGCCAGCAGTAACAGATCGAATCCAACAACCCGTAAGAGGTTGGTCTCTGACAAATTCTCAATGCTCTGATGTAAGAATATCGAGTCTTTCACCTTGGAACCCTTCAGTTCTATTCATTCGCCTCCGGTATCCAAGTCTGGGATATGGGCTCGGGTACTTGTTGTTCCTATCGCTCACCCATCGCGGATAATTTGGGTTCTGAAGCAAGCAGTTAGGAGTTTTGACTCTGTTCATGCAAGACAACCCTTCACTTACGTTGTCAAAGAACGGATGCTTCGAACCAACGTTCTGATGTTCCTCATTCCAATCAGTTTCCGGCAAATGTCGTCGTCTGCACCAAATGCATCGTGGGACTGTCCTGTGAGGTACAGTTCTGCCGCATGTACACCAGAACTGAATGTATGAGTTAGTATATCTCTTTTACCGTGTCAAGGACGTTCAGAAGGTCATACAGCTCGCTCGAAAGTTTGATCATGCAGCGTCTTGGAGGGCTCACAATCGTCTCCAAAGTCAACATCATATCGAACAATCCAATCCCACTCCATTTGTGTTCTTTCCGCAAAATATTTCTTTGTTGTCTTCCGTTCTTCATCTTCACATCGCACGCAGATCCATCGGGTATAAATATCGCAATCGCATCGCTGATTGACGAATTTGTCTATTACTTCTTCCTCTGTCTTGTTGTCGCACTCCTCACATAAACACATGATGTTGTCTAGCTCGAAATTTCCTCTCAGGTGCGGTCTGCGATTGGGACGAGCGGTTGGGGGAGCGGCGCGTGGATAGCATCGGCATTCTTCGCATACATTAATGCCACACTTTATGCACGGAAGAGCCTCCGCCTCGACACACTTCACGTTGTACAGATATACCTCGATTTCTTCGTCGCCTGACAGGTGAGGATTGATGTCCCATCGATCGGGCATGGGGTTTGGGTGGTATGAACCCTTGAAGGCTTGACGAACCGCAAGACCACGTCCATCGCAAAGAGACTGTCGAGCGAGAAAGTTGAATATTTTATCTGACGAGTGTATAGAGGTGTACGCTGATCGATTTGTCAGACTCAGGTTGTGTAAGTCAAGTGTTGAGAGCCAAGGCGCTATTGATGAGAGAATGGTGTAGGAAGAAATTAGGTCCACAATGTTAGGATGAACTTCTGAGCAGGCATTTGTCGCCATGTTGTAGGTGACTCAATAATTTCGAGTTGAAAACTTTGTTTCGGACGGTCGGGCTGATCAGATAACTCTTCTCGTCTCGATAGCATGTCACGCGTACAAGAGAGTGAAGAATGAGTAAGAACTTAGGTCTTTGTCAGATTCCTTGCTTATTGCTGATGTTGAACTGCCGCCGTGAGCGAATTATCAAAGCCGGGTTGTCGCTGAACCGGAAAGGCTAAGAGATTATACAGGTCGACTTTCATGCACAATATGGTGGTTGATAGGTGCGCATGTCGTGATGACAACCAGGGGGTCGCTTTAAGTTATCTTACTCGACATTGGGCAGTCTGGCAGTATCAATTCTATAAGGTAGCTGAGGCTAAGGTTAACCTGGCGTTGGGACCATAGACAGAACACCAAGGACAAATAATGTTGTCTTTCTCTGAATGCTACAAAAGCCACAATTGAAGGGCAAACCAATCATCTTTCTAGTTTTGTGGCATTGTCGGATAGGTGGCAAGGAAGTTGTTGTCAGAGGAGGGGATGGCTTCAGAAATGTAATGCCGAGTGCCGAGAGGCGCTGCCCCGACATAGTTATGAGTAAAAATATGTTTGCTACTTAAGAGTAACAATACAACTAGTTTTAACAACTAACATCTGCTATTCTAGATAAAGTGCACTCATCGGCCTCAAATGTTCTTTCCCGCGAACCCCAATTGATCAAGTCCATGCTTATCAGGTCTCAGTCTTCCATGAATCAGTGAGACGCTAACAACACCTCATGCTTTACCCGCCTCAGTGGCGACAAGGTTGGCAATCCACTGACTATGTGTCTCCGACAAATGCGGGCTATGTCCAGACTCAATCTCCAAGACCGTCGCTCCCCATTTATCGGCAACAAAAGTCAAGATGTCCTTGGTGAAAATTAGGTCATCTTTGCACAACACTAAGATTTTGGGGATGTTCAGGTCCGCTGGCGTACAAGGAACGATAACCTCGAAGGGACCTTTGCTCTGATGGCAAAGTGTTGGGATTATCTTCTCCGCGACACTCTTGTCCACGTCACTGAAGAAAGCCCCCATAAGCTTCTCGTTTTTTAGCGGTAGGCGTGTATCCTGGGAAAGGAATTAGATCGACGAACTGAGTTGGAGTAGGCATCAACTCACGGATACATCATGAAACCAAGCTGACGTATATTGTCCCCCAACAGAGTCGTACATGGAGATATCCTTTTGCAAAACAGGCGTCGGCGCGATGAATATTACTGACACAAATCCGCCTTTCTGCCCCTTCTGCTGTCGCTCAGCTTGAGTTTGTCCATTGATAGCGACTTGGAGTGGCACGGCACCATAGCTATGTCCCACTGCGATGATCTTCCGTCCGCTATCGATATGAGGCGCGATCTCATCTTGAATGGCTCTAACGTCGTCATCCAAGCCCTTACCATCGACCGAGTCATCGTATCCTGCTGAGGCTAGAGTTGGAGCGACGACGGTGAAGCCTTGGCTCTCGATGCATGCGATAAGGAGGGAGTAGTGCTTCGGCTGGTGCCAGGCACCGTGCACGAAGAGAATTACTGGTTTCTGTTGCTCTTGCGACATTTCCTTTATTCTTTCTCAAAGGACCAAGGACTGGGGGAGAAGGAAGAAGTGTTGTTGGGATCAATTGCGGATTGATTGCTCATGACCATGCTATCGATGGAATCTATGGTAGGCAACATTAACCGGGAAGGAATCCTTGGCAGAACCTTGGGCCTTCCGATTCCATCGTTTTCCGAGATGGCCCGGAGAACCTCGCAACTTCTGTTCTGACATTGGTGCAATTATCTCTCGCCAACAAGACCTCTTCACGGGGCTGGTAAGTAAGCACTAGCGCTCGCAGCAGGACTAGGCAAAGGCTCAGCCATGCTGACGGTGGTCAACGTAGAACCTCATTCGCTCTTGATGAGAGACAATAATACGTTTATTGAAAAATAGAGCTAAATCCCTCTCGGTCTTGGTACATCGCGATTCGCGCTTGCTGACACTCACACTCACATATCACTGTGGCTCTTGCTGAGATCATCGGCAGAATAAAGTACCCTAGTAGCATGTGCCCTTGAACACTGACACGACCATATGAATAATGATAAGAAGATCTTCCAACTGACTCTGTTCACTGCTGCTAGCCAAAATTGATTCAACTAGTATCTGATCAGTACCAAATCAGCCTTCGACCAGCAGGGGATTCAAGAACAAACCACTGCAATAGAGATACTCACGGCCGCCTCGACTCATGCTGTACCATGTCCCTGGGGCGAATGTGTTATTTGAGACCTGATATATGTACCTACCTGTTAATTACCTGTCTAAGAAGTCTCCATAATAAGACCGTTCTCAAGTTCACCTTTCCTTGATCTCGCTCTAACCCTACACATGAACCGATAAAAATACAAATACAACGAGACCTAAGAACCCACTGACATCATCACATCGACCAAAAAATGTGCAAGGTAGCGTATCACAACTTTTGGTGCAACTGCGGTAGCTTCGTTACTTTCATGAGAGAAGCACAAATCTGCCCTGCAAAGAATGGCCCGGAATGCGAGATAGAGAATGTAGCAGTGGATCGTTACAGTGGATCGCTACAGCAGCTCGAAGTGTGATAAATGCACTGAAGAAGGGAACAAGAAAGAGGAAGCTCCAAGGTCTTGAAATGAGGATTGACTTCGGGAGAGTGGTCCGCCGTTAACCTTTCCGAAGTTTCGAGCCTTGCTATCTGAAGGGCAAGAACCGTAAGTAAGCATGGAGGACCCTTTTTTTATCCAGTTGGAAAACTGAAGGGATTAGAATAACAGGGTTAGGAAGGGGAAGAGGCCACGAACAAGAAGCTCAATCCCTGGGCTTTCACAGTTGAATTACAGCACACATTCACTCGACAATAGGTTACGATACAGGTTTCTAGTTCACGAATCCCTCATACGAACGGTGAATACATAAACAAATATTCTTAAGGCCAAGTTACCAGTTAGTTTCTCTTCCTATAGTATCAAGACATCCAGACATCCTCTTTCAGACGAAGATACTACTAGTTGATGAGAGTTGTGTGGATCAGCATCCATCTTTCAGCTCTGGCGAACATTGCGGTATACGGAGTACATTTGGTTTTGTTAGCTAAAACATAAGATATATATTCGGTAGTAGTCTTCATCCCAAGACTATCACTTGATCCCCAAGTGGTATCATATAATCTCATTTGACAGTAATCCAAACTCTTTCTAGCTCTGTACGTGAAGTGCATAGAAAAGCAATTAGTCTTCAGTAAATCGAGA
Source organism: Fusarium sporotrichioides (assembly GCA_019054645.1). Lineage (NCBI taxonomy): Eukaryota > Fungi > Ascomycota > Sordariomycetes > Hypocreales > Nectriaceae > Fusarium > Fusarium sporotrichioides. The sequence goes on along the minus strand of JAHKNS010000002.1, from coordinate 3,753,415 downwards.
ACATGAACGGTATGAAGAGCTACTAATACCAATCAGTGCGAAATGGGACATTGCATCAGTTTGCCACTCTAAGTTTACGAGCAGCATATCAAATAGACACGTTTTGAATACACACACTCAGGCCAACGGTTGAGAGCTATATAAACACAGCTAATCGTATTTCTGAATTTTATCTTTCCACAGTAGTTCAAACTTCTATAACAGACATTTAAATTACAACATCAACAACTACATCTAGCCTAACCATGTGTCAAATTCACTGGACCAAATATTGGTGTGCTGAATGCAATGACCTCATTTGCACCACCCCAATGACCTTCATGTGCACCAAAGCAGGGACAGCAGAGTGCAGACCGACTGAGGCTTGGTATGATTTCACCCTGCCATCTACGTCATGTGAAAAGTGTATAGAAAAGAAGAGGCTGGAGGAAGAACTTAGAAAAAAGCAGCAGGGAGGCTAATCGCGGTCATGTTAAAGACTTGTACAGGATAGACTTCAATTCAGAGTCGCTGGATAATGTCGGTCAATCAGTGAAGAGATGGATGCTGGCATGCCGTTATAAATCACCTAAGTTGTAGATTTTGAATCACATCTCAAATCCATAAACTGTATATTTATATCTGGATTTTTCGCCACTTCTAAGGACAATATGTTAAAAGCAAAAAGGATTATCATCCTAGTGGCTGTCGAGGCTTTTATACTTCAACACAATACATCGACTTTAGGGGATTGTGAACGGTAGCCCAGTTAAATCCATTATATAGCATTTAGCCATGTGTACTACCACTCTCGTCAGGTACCGGTGTACTAAATGCAAGTATTTGATCGGCTTTGACCAGCCTGAGGAACAGTGTGAGCACAAAAAGAAGAATCTACCAGGAAGATGTGATATAGCCACCAAGTCGAGAGATGAGGAAAAGAACTCGAGGGAGTGTCCAGAGTGCTTGAAGGATACCAAGAAAAAGGCCAAGGGTGCAGTGTAAAGCCTGGATGGCACCCATTCCTGGGACCAAGCATGAACGATATAGACCTAGAAATCACAAATTCAAATCACCAGCAGCCACCGTTGTCTATTCTCTTATATTAAGCTAACCAGTATTTGTTCAATTTGATGCAGCGTTCATGGATTGTTTAAGGGAAACGAAAAGTAAGTGAGGCTTACGAGGCTTCGTTATAGCGGGCGCAGCAGAGTTGGGCGTAGAGTCCGAGCCCACGCCAGGATTTGAGTCTAAGTTCTCACGTAATTCTACCATGACCCTTTAAAATGGATCTGATATCCTCATCTCTATAATTCTCTAGTTACACTAATCATAGACACCATGTTCTTCCAGAATCTACCAACAGAGATAGTTGAGTGGATCGCGGAGCATCTGCAGCAATCCAATGCGTTGAACGCTCTTTGTAGAGCTAATCGACGTTTCTACCACATTCTCAACTGGCATCTCTATGACAGAGATGCTCAAAGTTCCTGCAAATCTCTCTTATGGGGTGCCTATAATGGAAACCTCCAGGCGATGCAAAAGTCTCTGAGCCACGGCGCCAATATTCATCGCAAGGACTACGACGACAAGACTCCCTTGGCCAAAGCTGTCGAAGGCCAAAACCTAGAGGCGATCGATTTTCTGCTCGATAGAGGGGCAGAAATTAATTATTCAAACACCTACGCTGACAGCATCATGTATATCGCCGTTTTCACACGGAATGTCGACGTTGTCGAACTCATTCTTGCACGTGGCGCAAAGCCAGACGCCCTCTCATCCGCAAATACCCGACCACTGTCGCTAGCTGTTTCGAGAGGTGACTTCCATATTGCCCAAGCATTAGTGAGGTTTGGAGCATGCATGGATGAGCCAGGCCCAGAGTATTACACGCCTTTGATCACAGCCGTACATGAAGCTCGCCACGACATCTTGAAAATGTTTATCGAAAATGGCGTCTTTCAAAATGACAAAGATGGGTCACTAGGAGCTGAAGCGCTGAGACGTGCAGTGTTGAATGATAATAACGAGGCTTTGGAGATTCTTCTCAAAGCCGGCGTTAACCCTATCAGAGCTGGATGGCATGGACGCTGTCCAATAATGGAAGCTGTGAGATTTGGACAAATAGACCTTGCGATATCCCTATCGGAAATGGTGGCGGACTTGAAAGAGGCAAAGGACAAAGACGGCGAGGGACTCCTTTATTATGCAGTGGCTCGTGGTAGCAGGCGATATGCGAACTACCTCCTAGTACGCGGTTTCGGCCCACATGATACCAATGAGCCAGAGCTCCCGTCTGCACTAGAGGCATTGTGCAGTAGCGATTCGAATCTAAATTAACACGGCAACATCGATTCAGATACTGAGAAGGAAGTAGGAAGCACATTAGTAAGGTCAGTAGTACACGATAGACAGTCACCAGATCAGTATTTCATGACATCTTTTCGAAATTCTGCAGTACCATTATTGTGAGTATTACTTGCTGGCAGGAAACAATTCGGGACATGTCACTCTCTGTATGTATCCCTGATATCAGCTTTTAACGCCTCAATAATTCTATCGCCTCTGCTAATAAGTCTTTTGCCTTTTCGACCTCAGTCTCAAGTGTCTTCCCCTTCTCGATCATTTCGTCCTGCTGCCTTTCCAGTTCCTGTGTTTTAGCCTTGATCTTCTTGAGCTTAGCCTGTTTTTTGTCGACAGTCTTTCTTTTTGAAACTATTGTTGTGAACTGGCTAAGCGTTGGATTTGTGATTCTTGGCATTGTTCAGAGGGTTAGTACATCCTCTTGCAAGTCTGAGTATTGTCTTCCTGCTGGGTTTGATAGGGATAAAGTTGGGATATTTACGGTTGACAGGCTGGAACTTATAGGTAGTCACTGCATGATTCAACAATATGATGATTCACTCCCTTATCTAATTCTTCTGGTGTACCACCATTCTAGAACTGCAGTGTATTCTGATTCACCCCTATTAGCGCTTGGGGTGGCCTCTCATGCTAGTGATTCCGATCATTGCTCCTTGTCAACTATCTAAACCGGATCTACAATGGCCAGATCAACTACCTGAGAGACTTTTGCGATTTTTCAAGAGCCCCCTGAAGGGCTTCAACTTTTCTCTCTAGCATCTTCCGTTTGTCTTTCAACTCCTTTCTTTTCTTGTCCAGCTTGGCGATTTCGTCGTTCCTTTTTGATGAGGCCTTTTTCTTCTCTGTGTCTTCCTTCTTAGTCTTGTTAGTCTCAAGATCGGAATTGATCGATTCCACTCTTGACTCTGCTTCTCTAAGGAAGCTTCCTGTTGCATGTAGATGGAGTGTATGCCCAAATCCAGGGAGGTTAGCTTGTTTGGATTTTTTGGCTTTTTGAGACTTGCTACCTTTGCCGGAATTTTCAGCTTTGGCAAACCGTTTGCTTTTTTTAGACTCTACCGGCTTATCAGGCCTGTCAGAATTGACAGGCACTCTCAACTCAGAGGACCGTCTCGGCTGGTAAGGTTCTTCTATGTCGTCCTGGCTTTCACCTTTATAAGACTTGTTTGTCCAAAGAGGCTCTCTGAAATCGACAGGTTCTTCTTTCTCAGTAGGCTCGTCGTGTTTGGTAGGGTTGGCTGGTGTAAAAGAGTTTTGGACTGTGGCAGGCCTGTCGTCTCGCGAAGATTCAACCGGTTCAGCCTGACTTTCAGCCTGAGAGGACTTTCTGGCTTCGATCGGCTCTGTTACCTCGTCGACATATTTAGGCTCAATAGGCTTGTTATATTTGACGAGCGCTCTTATTCCAACAGATTCTTCGGCTTTGGCACGCTTTTCCTGTCCATGGCTCACTTTTAGTTGAGAAGTCTCCTCTGGCACGTCGGGCTTTTCGACTGTAGTAACCTCTCTAATTCCACCAGACTGTTGGGCATTAATAGGCCCTTCAAATTTTATGAGCTCCTTTGACTGCGGGGGCTGATCCGACTTTGCTGATCCAGTCATGTTATCGGTTTATTGTTGAAAGGAACTCAAAGATAGCCAGCGATGTTTCTACTTACAGTTACGAGATGGCATTCGCTTTCCCGTAGTTCTTTCGTATCTTGTTATAGGTTAAAAGCAAATTACAATAGCTCTATTAATGACTGTTGGTTCACACTCTTCATATCTGTCTGAATCAAGTTGATTCCAGATCAACTCCCATCACTGCACGCACCACTGGTCAACACTCACAATCACTCTCCACCGCAGACAAATGGCACATGTTCAGCTGTACAGAACTGTCAAGCCAATACGCGAATTGCTAAAGTCATAAAAATGCAATACCCAATCAGTGTAGTAAGAGTCTATGCCTAACCCATACTTTTTATACCATGGTCGCTCAAACTCCAAAAACCCCAAAAATCAGCCCATTTTTGTGCGCCAATCGCCCGCAAAGATTTCCCCGCCCTAATTCCCTTCCCGAGCTTTCCACGCCAGCACAGCCCAAGGGCAAATGCCGTTGATTTTCTTCTTGGTCTCCCATGAAAACTCTTCTTCGCTATAACCTATCCATTGTACTTTGTACTGTCGTTTTTCTTCCGCGAGGATCCTGAACACGCGATACTTGAGAAATTGCGTCGTTTGGCAGCGGCCTCCCAGGTTCTTCCAGTAAGCCAGGACGAGTAAGGGCATCACTTGTTGAAGCTCTTTTTCTTCGAGCCACACATAATACCAGGAGCCGTTGTAGCTGAGCTTGTACTTGAGGCGGAAAGTGACTTCGCATGTCTCGTTGTGTAGGTTGTGGCTTTCTATTTTCCCTTGTATAGCGTCTCGATAAAAATGATCATCGTCTAAGTTTCACATGGTTAGTCAAGTCTCTTCCGATGCCAGTTCGTTATACCTTCGGAAAGTGTGTTTGGTAGAGCAGCATAAGTTTGTTGGTCTGAGTTGATGTTAACTCGAAGTTTTCATTGCTGTTTGTGAGGCACATACCTTGGATAAACATGATGGGTTGTTGATAATTCAGCGCTACTTATAGAAATATGACAACCGGAGTGCTTTTCAGATGCTTGGTGATAAGGTCTTCGCCCCGCGGACGAAAGAGAGATTCCAGAAATGGGATTGTTTGAGGTCCGCGAGGATGAGTTCTTCAGCGCAAAGGTAGAGAGGGACATCAGATGGTATATAATGAAGTGGGTTACTAAAAACCCGGATGAGATAAAGAAAAAAGCACGACAAAGAGTAGTGGTAGCGCTCAAATTGGTATAGTACCGACAAAGAGATTCTTTATCAGACGGTAAACTCTGTCAGGAGGTATTAGTATTGAGAGCAGAAAGTGAAAAGCATTTCTAGTCTCTTTGAGCTCTTGCAAAGTAATGATATCTACTGGTTTGCGATAGACGTATGAAGAACAAATAATGTTTTGTGGCTGTTCAAGTGACTAACTGACTGAGAGGAGGAAGTGAATGACACGAGACGAGACGAGACGCACGACGGTCCATATTTCCGCCAGTTCCGTCCAGGAAGAGAAAAAAAAGATGGGACTGCTGCGGGTGCCCGTCAGCCCGTGCGCTTGTGTTTTTTTAGTGACAGGAATTTGAGCAATCACACATCTGTCATTTACTTTCTCCATCTTTGTGCCACCACATGAGACTTATTAGTTCGCCCTGCTAGTTGCGGCTAATAGCAATGGTACATAAAATGCAGCTCAACTTTAGTGCCTAGGCAAGGGTATCAAGAGAAGAGAAAGGTGTTTTCCTAAGCGAGTAACTCCCTCAAATGACCTCTCAAACTCAATGTCTCATGTCTGAGCGACCAGGCGATAACCAACAGTGGCAAACTTCAAGTAGCGAACCCTGGATATTATGGTGTGATGCCCTCGGTGACTTGGATGTTTCACTTGGCCTTTTGTTTCCATCTGCAACTGTCTGTTCTAAAAATTGAGACAATGAGTAGAAGATGAGCTGTGAAATACGACAACGCCTCCCGCACACTCTTATTGTCACCAAGCGGTCTTTTACGCTTGGCCATGAGTGAAATGACTAGATAACTTTTGTTATGAAATAAAAAGTAGTCCCTTTGACGAAGAGCGTCAGACAGTTCAGTTGTCTCACTTTGTTATTCCGTACTGCCTACCTCCCTCCCTCGATGAGGCCCAGGAGGTCATTTCTCTGTCTCGAATGAGATGACGTCATGACTGGATAAACTGACAACTCACCGCTTCTTATCCGTTCGACTAATAAGAGATAATTAACCTAGATGAATTGATGAGATATGGTTCAATGAGAAGAAAAGCCCTCAATGGACAATCTCTGGTTCGAGTTAGTTGTCTTTGTCTAAAGAGATAAATAAGAATTAAAAAAAGGGAGAGATCTGTATGTCTTTGTGGCACACCATGAGTTAGGCTACACTTTTACACTCAACGTCCGTGTTCACAAAGATGTTTTCAATACTCGACGGCCACCACACCTTGTTCCTAGAATTACGTGCTGAAAGTGAAAGAAAAAAAGCAGATACCATGCTAAGGATACGCATTCTTCCTATTGAAACACTTTTACGAACTACACTCTGCCAAAGCCAACATTACTTGGAAAGAATATAGGGTAAGCACACATCACTGCTGAAAAATCACTCACTAACCTTCTGCTATTTATAGAACGGAGCCCTACTCCCCCATATCCACTAATCTTGTTGGACAAAGAAGGATTAGTAATTTCCTAGACGAAACATCCCAATATCAAAGACGCGAAGATGTGGCTTGCGAAATACTACGCGTCACTGGCCCTAGCGACGGCAATTGGCCGTGTTACGTGTCAGGAACAAAAACCACTGACAGAAGGAGTAGCTTCCGAGCCATTCTTTACCGTTCGCGAGCAATCCTCCGATCTTTGTGATGCTGGATCGCGGCAATGGACAGGTACTGTCAATGTTACGGCTGATAAGTCAATGTTCTTCTGTACGTATACACTGGAGGTATTTAAACTGCGGAATTAATATTCTAAGGGTACTTTGAAAGTCGTAACAAGCCTCAGACCGACCCTTTGCTGTTATGGATGAGCGGGTAAGTCATCATCTGCAGCAAGCCAACCCTAGCTAATACAGCCTTCGCAGTGGGCCTGGTGCAGCCGGAGAGATGGGTCTCTTCATGGGCAGTGGACCTTGTGTCGTTAATCGAGATGGCAATTCAACTCGTTGTCAAAAATACTCTTGGACCGATCATGCTAACGTTGTCTATATCGAGTAAGTAGTACTCTTATGCTGATATGGAGGTTTGACTCACTCTTCTCAGTCAGCCGGTCGGTGTCGGTTTCTCGAAAATCACAGATCGTGATGACATTGCCGTCAGCCTCAAACAAGGTGCTCGCGATGTGTACTCTTTCCTCTCGACATTCTCTCAAAACGTCTTTCCCGAACTCGCAGGCCGACCTTGGCATATCACTGGTGAATCAATGGGCGGCCACTACGTAACAGGATACACAGAATACATTGTCTCCCAAGAACAAGATAACGCGAGACGCGGCGTTGAGCCGCGCATTAACATATCATCCGCAATTATCGTGGATGGCTATATAGATGCAACGCGGCAGACCATAGGTTACTATGATTTTTTCTGCAAAGACTGGGCCAAGGATGGTCGTAAGGCGCTACTGATGAATGACACAGCATGTTCTGCTATGTCTACAGCCATACCTGAGTGTGAAAGACTGGCCACCCGGTGTCGGGAGTCTTATGACATCCCTGAGTGTAAAGCCGCGAATGAAGTATGTGAGGAGACCATTGGGGAATACTTCCTGGATGGTGTTAAGAAGGGAGGCTGGGACCCCTATGATGGTGAGTACACTTGCTTTGTCCTGATGGTGGTGGAGTACGCAGGCCATGAGGACGTGTACTGACTTCAACTAGACCGGCATCCCTGCGAAGAACCTCCTATGTGCTCCAACCTTGACCACGGACCTACATGGAAGTTCTTAAACCAACGCTGGGTCCAACAAAAGCTTGGGTTCGAGGACTTTCCCTTTGACCTAATCGATTTTGACACCAACGAGCGATGGGATAAGGCCGAAAATATTCACTTGCCTGTCACTCGAGAGTTGACCTGGATTTTGGACAATACGGAAATATCAGTCTTGTTCATAAATGGCAACGATGATATTATCATGTGAGTTCCCGAGAAAGATATGGAGGCTAACTTCAGCGGCTAACAATTTCAGCAACACGCCAGGGCAGATGAGCATGCTGGACCACCAACCATGGAAAGGACAAGAACTATACCGTAGTCTTGGATACAATGCCTGGTACTACGAAGATGGAGATTTAACGTCGGACACTGAGGGTTGGGATGCTAAGAGAGGAGGTTTCTGGAAGGGAAACGATCGCTTGGCACTCTACGCTGTTGACGAAGCGGGACATTTATCGCCACACCATCAGCCAGAGGCCGTCGGGGCGATAGTACGGGCTTGGCTTCGTAACTACTGAGCTAACATGTGTCGACGGGCCCATAGTAGAAAACGATGTATATTTGTACCACATGGCTGTCTAAAGGCGGCTCTGCTGTCTCCAAAGCTCCCCTCGCGCCATGTCTACACTTCTGGCGTCTTCAATAATCATGTATGCTGCCTTTTCTGCGATCGCATACACCGTTGCTTGGATATGTGCACTTATTTGCAGAGGCATAATGCTCGCATCAACTACCCTCAGTCCCCTAACACCATAGACACGAAGCCTCTCATCGACAACACCACCCTCGATGCCTGCACGTCCACCCATGGCACAAGTTCCGACAGGATGCCAATCTGTGATCGTGTTTTGAGTGATCCATTCGGCCATGAGCTTGCCATCCTCGTAGGCCGCGGCTGGCGGAGAGGCAGGTGCACGAATGATGTTGGATAAAGGCTCTGTATTCATAATCTTCTGAACGAATTGCAAACAATGCTTCATAACCTCCATGTCGAGTTTTCCATGTGTACCTTCGTAGTATTTGGGGTCAATATCAGGAGATTGCTCTGCCGAGCGAGAAGGTCCGATATGGATGGACCCGACACTAAAAGGATATTGAAGGATTTGCAGCATAGTCCCGTACTTCTTGCCCTCCTCACCTTGAAAATACGGATTCCAGTTTCCAAGATCGAAGATATACTCGATCTGACCTAGTTTAGAGTCACCATTCAGTCGACGAGTGAGTATGTCGTGCTTGTCAGCGTCGAACTCAGAAACTTGGTCTGCCTCTGCATGTAGCGAGGAAAGAGTCTCCTTGGGAACGAAATGTGCCAGTGGCACATAACAAATGGATACGGGCAAAACAGTGAGTGGCCCGTCCGCAGTTTGAGCATATTGCTCACGTGCAGCCAAAGCAAGTTTCTCGTCTTTTTGCAAATCATCCCGATTAGCGAGTGAAGGGTCAACTTCGAAGATCGTCGCGAGCACTGGACAATCACGTCAGTCCGTATCCCCCTACTATGATGATTTTACCTACTGATGTGCTCTTGCAGATTCTCACCCACGTGTAAACTCTCAACCTTGACAGGCACCCCTGCCCTCTCAAGAACTTCGGGATTTCCGATTCCTGAAAGCTCCAAGATCTGCGGTGACTTGACACTCCCAGCCGAAAGGATGATCTCCCGTGAAGCGGAAACGGTATACTCTTCACCATGATAGGTGAAGAGAACCCCTGTAGCTACCTTGTCTTCATTGATGATGATCTCGTTTACCGTTGCGTTAGGTAAGATGTGCAAGTTATGCGAGTGAGATGCACAGTAATCCACCGCATAGGATCGGCGAGCAGACGAGGGGTCAACAGCGTTGATGCATGTCCAGACACCAACGTTTGAGCCACCGAGATGGGCAGTGTTGGTTTCGATCCCTAGACCATTGAGGGTACGATGCCAGAGGCTGTGTGAAGATGAGTAGTCTGTCGGATAAGAGATTTGTATAGGACCCGAATCCCCCAAGGTGTCTGCATCGTGAGATATTTCATGCTCATTCTGAGTCTTTTGACTTGGTGGATGAAATGTCTCGGATCGGTTGAAGAAGGGCCTTTGTCAAAAAACGATTAGCACAGCACAGCACAGCACTCCGAGCCCCTTGAGGCTACTCACAAGATAGCATCCCAACCCCAACCCTCGTTCCCCAAAGCCTCCCATGCATCATAATCATCCCTGCTAGCGCGGTTCCAGGCCATAAAGTTCAGCGCGCTCGTCCCTCCCAGCACCTTTCCTCGGGGCCAAGGCAGAACCCGACCACCAAGACCCTTCTGGGGTGTCGTTTCAAGTTGCCAATCGTAGGATCCTCCTAAAGAACGGCCATAGTGACCAGGGACATCGACGTCGGGGTCATTTTGGACTACACCTCCTGCTTCTATGACACCGATGGTATATGAGGTGTTGGACTCAGCGAGTCGGGCAGCAACTGCAAGACCAGCTGTTCCGCCGCCGATGATGATGAAATCGAAGGCAAGATGAGTGAATTCGTCGATGGTATGGAGGGAGGGTATCATGGTGATTGATAATCGTGGGGGAAGCAGTGCGGCTGAAGCTTTAGTTAGGTTAGTTGCTCAAGGTGCTGCAGATAACAGTGTCTCAAAGCCTTTTATCGAATATTGATAGGGACGGAGGAAACCGTGTCCAGGAAAGAGGAAAAAGCAAATCTGCAGGAATAGCAGCTGGTCTGTAAGCCAATCAGACGTTGGAGCTCATTCGGGCACCCTGCTTTCGTAATTTTATTGAGATGATGGTTATTGGCGATGGAAAATGTCGGACAGCCTGAACATTCGGTGAGGCTTTTCTGTGCAGTTACGAATGCCCAAAGTAAAAGTTCTGCAACTGCTGTTGGTCAATAATTTGTTCTTTGGAGCCTCGATAATTGGCAGCCACCTTCAGGGATCTGATGCCAACCATGAGATTAAACCATTAGTCAAACTTAAACAATAGTCGGCCCAATGTCTGTGCGATTTGATGCCAGGAATAAATTAATCAATAAATTAAAGAGAGAAGGACCGCGCGGAACGCGATTTGACAGGAAGCTACCGAGTTTAAGCGTAGCTAGAATCCGGCATCTGAGAGTCTAGAACTTGTGCAAGGAGCCGTTGATCGTATCATGATGGATGTCTTAAGCTTTTGCCCAGCCGGCACCCCCACGAAAGTTCCGAGTCTAGCAGGGATCGGAAGCGGACCGAGGGCGACTAGAACCGTTATTATCACCCCAAAGTTCTCTCACCTCTGTCTTGACTCTTCGTCCCTTGTTCCCTCGATGCCGAGTTAAGCGCAACGCCGCAGGATGTCTGCTCTCGACGGCACATGTCAACGGCAAAACGCAGGGGAAGGAGTCTAATTATGCAGGCAACCTATTGGTCTTCATTTTTTGCCGAAGACAGCGATCCTGAAATTCCGCTGTTGTCAAATTAGGAGCAGAGTCTTTATGCTAAGATTGAAGGCCCAAGGATGGGCCTGTCTTTGCTTTTGCATGGTACGACTTGATGAGCTGAAAGGTGTTTGTATTGGAGGCAGTTGGTTGTCGGAAGAGTATGGATCCATGCTTGATTATGGCAGTCATAAACATGAGGGCAGATAGCAAGTCCAACCCAAATTGCTGAAGATCTTCTCTTCGTACGTTCGGTTACTCTTCGTGACACTGACAAAGCATGCCAATCATCTCCTCAACATGGAGTTCCTGCAGTCATTGTTAATCGAGTCTTGGATACTTTGGGTACTGGGACTTTTTGTTGTACTTTGTCGCCTGTGAGTCTTTAACATATCTCAACTTGATGTAATTACTCACCCACTACAGTGCATCACGGCGCTTAAAACTGGGAAAATGGAATCGCCTTGCGATTGAGGATTATCTTATGGTCTTTGCGCTTGTGAGTATCTCAACATGTCATCGAAAAACGAACTGCATGCTTATGGCGGACAGGTCAACTTCACAGGTGTTGTCGTCTCCATCAACGAAGTCGCTAAGAATGGCTCCAATTACATGGCTCCAGACGTCGCAGACAGTCTCACACCAGAAGAAAGGGACAAGGCCATCTTTGGAAGCAAAATGACATTTGTCCTCGAGATCTTTGCACTCACAGCCGTTTGGACGATTAAAGCTTGCCTGCTCTTTCTCTACGGTAGACTAACCCAAGGAACATCGATTAAGCAGCGCTGGGCTGTTAGGTTTGTCGCAGCCTTTTGTGTGATTACTTATATCGTCGTCATATTTCTCTTTGTGTTCTTTTGGTGTTCGCCAACACCCGAGTATTGGGCTGTACCAGTAGATCCCGACAAGAGTATGTTCTTTGCAATGATTTCGTGGTTCGTCTGACGTGTCTCTAGTGCAATGCGCAACATACTACTCGCACATGATCACTGCTACTGCGTGTAATATTGCCAGCGACATAATGCTGATTCTGCTGCCTATTCCCATCATCATTAACATCAGCCTATCAAGAAAGAGGCAAGTACGTGCACCGCTGTGGAGGACACCGTAACTAACTCTAGCAGACGAATCGGACTGTGCTGTGTCTTTGGCCTTGGCCTATTCAATATCCTCGCCGCCGTCCTAAACCGATACTACAACTTCAGCAACCCTAACAGCTACGTCTTCCTTTACTGGTGAGCATCAATTACCTATGTAACAGAATTCCGCTAACACTGTCGCTAGGTATGTCGCAGAGTCTGGTGTCGCGCTCTGGGTCGGCAACCTCCCCCTCTGCTGGCCCGTCCTACGTCTTGCCCTCGGTTCGAAAGGCGACTCCTCAGACCCATCGTATCCGAACCCGTCATATCGAAACTCCTCGTATCAAGAGAACTCGGCACGACGAAGAACACATGGACGCAGTAAACCATCTGTATGGGCGAAGCTGGAGGATGAGCATGGCGCACGCACTGTCGAATCGCCGGATCATGGAAGTCAGATTGAACTTGTAGAACAACACGGCCAGCAGCCCTATTTTGTTGAAGCGAAGGCAAATAGTGGTACGGATAAATTTGAGAAGGGAACTGATGGGCATATTACCGTTGTCACAAAGGTGGAAGTTAGTGAGGATCGACTTTAGGATGTATCTTATTATTTCTGTTCATTTCACGTCATCGATGTTCGTCATTGGGATGTTTAGTATTACTATTGAGTAACTTACTCTACAGAACCAATGTGACAGCAGAAGCGTGTATCACCAAGTCTAATCGAAAGTGCCAGCGATTCTCTAGCTCCCGCCATGAACTTTCAACGTAGGGTCCTCGGTTCCGCTCCAGCCGATCCTGACCACTTCACTAAACCGCTCCAGTTTTAGTGCAGGTGAGTGTGGTTTCATTGCTGAGCAAGCTGCATGCGGCGTCAAGGATTATGGAGACCTGGGCCCTGATGTCGTTGGACCCTGGTTGAAGGAGCAAGCCATCGGCATGGGGGCTAGGGGACGGCTGAATCGCTGAAGATTACAATTTAGGTTTAGGTGTCTCCCGGCAAGGGACGCCATATGCGCATGTAGTTTGTAATTGATGAACGCTTCAGCAGGTATATCGCACCATGCGGGGGCTCCTTTTGTCAAGAATTGGTCCAGCCCGGACAACCGACCAACATTGCGGTGCAGGGATTGCAATCTGCAGCACAGTTCAGCAACAAAACTCCTTCAAGCCCCTCAAACTCTGTCTGTAACTTTATATTAGCGGTTAATCTGTAATTTCCACCTCTCTTTTCTCTTCGCCCTGATCGGTTGTCATCATGTCCCTTTCCCTCCATGATGCAGAAGCAGTTCATGAGAAATCTGCAGCAACTAGTTCCACTCCCACAGTCAAAGACGATGAGATATCCAATGAGTCCAACGCTCCTCCTTCTTCAATCTTCCAGAAGATCAACAACCGCATTGAAAACCTCGCTGGATTAGAAGCCCGGGGCATCCAGCGTGTTTTACCTGAAGAGCGACAGCCTGCCTCAAGCGCCGCAGACCTTCAAGTCGCGGTATTATGGTTCAGTGCGAACCTGTCACTGAATAACCTCGCCACAGGTCTTTTCGGGCCCATGGTCTTTGGACTGGGCTTCCTAGACAGCGCGCTCCTTGCGGTGTTTGGAACAATCTTGGGTGCTTGTTCGACGGGGTACATGGCGATTTGGGGCCCCAAGAGTGGGTTACGCACAATGGTATATACATCCTTTCTTGAAATAATAGTCTCTGACAGTTCGTGGTACAGGTTGTGCTGCGTTACTTTTTCGGTTACTGGCCGTCAAAGATTCCAACATTCCTTAACATAGTTCTCATGGTTGGATATGCTACAATCGACTGCATTATTGGAGGCCAGGTTCTATCTGCTGTAAGTGGCGGTACCATGACCATCTTGGTTGGTGTGATTATAGTCGCCATTGTTTCATGGATAGTTGCTGTCTTTGGCATGAAGATCTTCCACACCTACGAGCGGTACGTTTCTATTCCATTATTACATGCCAACTTACTCATATACCTCAGGTATGCTTGGATTGCGCAAGTAGTTGTACTTGCGGTACTCATAGGTGTTGCGGGACCTTCATTCAATGCTTCTGCTCAACCTACCGTCTCCGGCCCCGCACTTGCTGCTGGTCGACTTTCATTCTTCACACTATGCTTTTATGTCCCAAACTCATGGGCTGCTGCTGCGTCCGACTTCTATGTCTACTACCCCGAGCGCACATCTCGACTTAAAGTCTTTCTGCTTACTGTTGTCGGCCTGACCATGTCATTTACCCTTGTCTATCTCATCGCTATCGGGCTAGCCACAGGTCTCGTCAACAACAAAGACTGGGCCGACGCCAACGCTATCAGCACTGGTGCTCTCATAGTAAAGGCTTACGATCCTCTTCATGGCTTCGGAAAATTTTGTTCTGTTGTGGTAGCTCTGGGCGTCATCGCCAATAGCACACCGTCTCTTTACTCAGGGTCACTCGGCTGCCAGGTCCTTGGTCGCTACACCAAAGCGGTACCTCGATGGGTATGGTCTACTGTCCTGTCTCTAATCACCCTCGTCCTCGCCATGGCCGGCCGGGAAAGCCTTCTAGTCATCTTCCAGAACTTCGTTGCGCTAATGGGATACTGGGTCATGCTCTTCATATGTATCGTGCTGCAGGAGCATTTGATCTTCCGTGGGCGTCAAGGGTTCGACTGGACTGCATGGGAAGATAAGAGCTACCTTCCTGTCGGGCTGGCTGCTTTAGCGAGCTTCATCTTGGGTTGGGTCGGTGCCATTCTAGGTATGTCTCAGGTCTGGTATGTTGGACCTGTGTCGCAAGCGGCACATACAGCTGATCTAGGTATGTGGTTGGGTTGTGCATTTGCTATCGTCACATTTCCACTGTTTCGACATCTGGAGCTCAGGATATACGGAAGATAAGGAGGTTTCGAGACAGACATGGTGCCGCTACATGGTAGGACATATACTTCACAGGCCCTGGAGACGACATGTGGTTTGTCAGTCATGTGAGAGCCGGTCTGACTGCTTCAAATAGCTACTTCTCAGAATATGGCAGCATGAACGCCTATGTCATATCGTAACTACTTAGGTATAACAAAACACATAGAACATCTAAGTTTGAATAAAATGCTACATTGTGGCATGTACATTGACTCTAACAGGTCTTATGGATACACATCCTTGTGCTAAGGCTAGTAGTAATGTGATGTTTTGGCGAAAGACCTGCATGTAGTTTTGTCTCTGAATTATTACTTTCATTTGGTCATAAAAACTTACACAAAACTCCTCATCGAAACGAGATTGGTAAATTAATACTACTCTAAATAGTCTGAATCTCTAAGATTGCAGTGCCTTGATACGCCGGCCGTGATCTGTTTCCAGCCTTCTGCCACAGAAAGAGCGAAAGCCACTCTCTTGATTTAGAGTTAGTGTAGATTACAGTGCTTCCTCAGTGCCAGACTCATCAGATATCAAGGACAAAATGAGAGATTGAGCAGTCGATTTCTCTGTACTTAGTGTAGTAGTATCGCGATGGCTAAGCGTAGGCGATAAACAGCCTAAAAGGTCTGACCTAACTAGCATAAACTGACCTAATTATTTCGTCTTTTATGTTCCTGGCGGCTAATTTTCCTAACACCCTGATGCCTGGTTTAGGCGAAGTGTGCGGCACACCACCCTACCTACTACAGTATCTGCGAAGCAACTGCCCCCGCACATGTTAAAAATAAACCTTCCATTCCACCATCGTTACTTTATCATCACAACATCCGCTGCCCTCGCTCCTAGCCGTTGTTGCTTTGCCCTCGCTTTTTTGTTCTGCGTCGACGTTGTTTTTTTATTCCCCCTGACCGCGCTGATAGAACTTGTGTCTATCTTTCTGAATATGTACCTTCTCGAGTACGCACTCTGAGTAACCAAACTGCGGCACTTGATTGTGGAAGTGAAACCTTGTGGAAGGACTCCCTCGGGAGGACTTTGTTTACTTAGACTCCGGTCTTTGTGATCTTTGGTGAATCCGAAGTGTAAGCGTGTGACTGCGGTGGGTTTTTTTTTTACCTTGGAATTCAGGACTCCCTCGGGTGGACTTTTCATCTTTTGACTCCGGTTTTAAGTACTTCCTCGGTATAGCAACACCAACGTCAATTTCGAGTCAACTCACTCATCGTGTCGCCACAGCCAGCGAAGGAGGGAGAGCGCCAAAAGACTGGCCCTGAGAAGTCTGCATACGTGCCCTGCGCGCTTCTTTTTGGCGATTCTGGTCCCATTCTAGCCAGCCATCAAGCGTTGGGCGAAAGAAAGATCAGCAGTCACCTGGCTCTCTTCATGAACAAGGCCTGCCACCCGTACTTTGGGGCTCAACTGGTAATCCCTCACGACGAAGGCCAGAAAGTCAGTGAAGACAAAGGTTCCGGCGTCTGCCATACGTGTGAGTGCACCGCATGTTCTTTGTGATGAAACGTGTTGCTGATCCTATCGATAGATGATAAGGCTCCTCATATGTCGCTTCCTAGCGACCACACGATCACCAGCAAGTTCCCCCGCGGAAAGATCGCGTGCTCTTATGATTCGGTCACCTTGTCTCTCAGGATCAGGTTCCGCTGATGGCATGTTTGACATGATCTCAAAGATCATATACCCCGACGTGCCCTTCAAAGTACGCTATCTGACTTATTTCATATGTCCTGTTTCAAAGCTATTCTATCATAGTACGGTCCTAGCGCCAAGGTTAGCCTGCCTGCTCAAAAGGAAGGACGTGCGATCGAGGCCTTCTTTAGAGGCAAGTTCGCCGAGTTGTCTCCGGCCCCCCCGGGCAAGCTCCTTCCAATTCTTGTTCATTGTAAAGGCTCTCGTGCCTTTACCGACCCACGAACAATGTCGAAGATGAGCAAGGATCAGGCCAAGATTGCCCTCGATTTACTGGTCGAAGCCACCAAAGCCAAGCAGGTCGACGTGTCTCGTGTCGTGTGTATCTCGCCCTACCCCGCCAATGTCGGACTCATCGAGAAGATGAGAAAGGGTCGTCAGTACGAGGCTCTTTAGGTGATGCAGCCAGCCTCGACTGTAGATTCCTTCCAGGGTCAAGAAAACGATGTCGCCTGTGTCATTATGGGTACTAAACATCCAAGACCTGGGCCCGGCTTTACCTGCAACCCCAAGCGACTCAATGCCATGCTGTCCTGCCAGAAGTCAGCACTCGTCATTGTGGGCGACATCAACGTCGCCCACAACCAGACCCGGTACGAGGTCATAGATGAGTCGACTGGCGATAGGAATTTCGTTGTAGGCAGAGCCATTAACGCCATCTACAGCGAGCTGCGATCATCAAAAAGGTTCGTGACAGTTGAGGTATAGGTTAGTGTGCTCCACCTACTGGGCAGGAAAAATGACTTTAATCTAAGCCTTGAGATACAAAAAATAAAGAAACTAAACCTGTGGTCTAAAGGTCATAAAGCGGCCCACTAACTTTGTCATCCACAGCTCGAGCGGCCATTTCTTCTGCTACCCTGAGGCCCACACATGAGGTCGTGGAAACTATCCATCTACACCAGTACAAGTCACTTTTATCACAGACCATTGAATCTACATTTACTGGCGAAGCTTGCCAGAAGTATCGATACATATAGTTCGCTGTGCGGAGCTCAAACTTGCGGTCGTGGCTTTCCACTTTCGCAAGCGCTGGTACAGGTGACCTACTGAACCTGCCTGACGAGCTTATTGGCGACGTAAACAAAGAACGAGAAGTTACGGGGGTAAATGAAGAAACGAAAACGAACCATATAGCGGCGAGGGTGAGCTCATAGGTCTAGATGACTTCAAAAGACGACACCTGATACAGCGCCATCTGCATTTGGAAGGTACCTCCTTCCGACTCAGCAGATACGTAGAGTCCAACTCTAATTCAAAGTGTCCTTTATTTTCTCCCATGCTTCAACTTCATGTCTTCCGCTGACGCTGTTTTTCGTGTTTTTTTTCTCTCGTGGTCTCCCTGCTCGTTCCTGCTCTGCTCACCGTTTGTGCGTCTTTCGATCGACCGGCCACCGCCTGTTCTCTCTCGTTCCCGTCGTCAGTGTTATCGTGATACTTGGATGGTTATAAAGGTTAATTGAGCCACGGGATTACAACGAAAGACGACTCCAAAGATGTCTATTCTTTATTCTTTCTCTACGGAAGATAGGGTTCTAGAGAGACACGGTGTCGCTACACAGCAGAAGATGAACTCCATTGGCCCTGAAGATGACATGTGGCTTATTATTTAGTATATAAGAGTCGGTTCGCATTCTTCAGATAGCTCCTTCTGAAAAGATAGTAGAATGTAAAGGTCAGATCGCATCTTCCTACTCAGGTATAATACAATATGTAACACATCTAGATTTGAATAAAACGCTACCATACGAGATACACAACGTGATCTTTCGGCGAAAGACTTGCATGTCGTCCTGTTTTTTAAGTATTCTTTTTGACCGGGGCATAATGACTTACCTAGAAACTCCTCATAGAACCAAGAATGGTAAACAGATATTGATCTCAATAGGCCGAGTCTTCTCTAGGACTACAGTGCCCTGGCACTTACCTGTCATGATCTGTTCCCGGCCTTTTACCACAGAATCGTGGACAAGGCAGGTACGAGCCAAAGCCACACTCGTGATTTAGAGTTACCTAGTGTAGGATAAGAGACGTGTAGCAATTCTGTCACATGGTTGGAACTCGCAATTTGAGACGTGATGGTGATGTCATGCTGCCTAGGTATGGTTGCGGGAGGCCAACCAGCACATTCCCACACTTGTATAAGAAAGCGGAGGCATGGTAGCAAGGCGGCGAAAACTTGTTCTAAACAATAAAAGAACTGATCGTGCTCACGATGAACGCTGAATATCCAGTGGGCTTCGGTCCATGTCTGGAGAAGTATGCTGTTTTCAAATTTCTTGTTAATGTCAGGCCATGCTAATCGCAGCAGGTACTTCAACAACAAGTCTCTTTCTGATGCCGTCATCCGATGCCAAGGTCGAGAATTTGCGATACACAGGCTTGCCCTATGTAGCCATTCTGAATATTTTGCAAAACAACTCGATGGACCATGGAAGGTCTGTACTATCATACGCCCTCAAATCTTCAATTGGCTAATATTCCGAAGGAGAGCTGCGAAAGAGCCACGGAGATCGTTGACTTTAATGTTAGCATCGTGGAGGCGATGATCTACTTTGTGTATCATCTAAACTACGATATACCGGATGGTAGCTCTGCAATGTTATTTAACGCAAAAATGTATCAAATCGGAGACAAATACGCTATAAGCATGCTGAAAACATATGCCAAGAAGGAATTTAGCACTTCGATGGAAGAGGGCTGGGAGGAGAGCGATTTCCCGGACGCAATCAGTTTGGTGTATACTTCGACGCCTTGCAGTGATAGAGGACTGAGGAATATAGCGGTGCTTACTTCGCTTGATCACCTCGATATATTGATAGACCGAGACGAGTTCAAGACCGAGTTGGCATCGAATGCGGATTTTGCGATCGATCTTATCCAATTCCAAGGGAAGGCGTCTCGGGATCAACGACGTTATACTTGCAATAAATGCAGGGTTACCGGCGATATCGAGAGACCTCATAATGTTGTCGACTTTTGGGGCCGGGCAGTGTACTGTCCATGGTGCGGCAAAAGAGCTTCGAGTTAGACCACCACACGTTAATAGAACGCGATGGAGGTAATTATGTTCCACAGTGAAGTCCTTTTAATGTTGGATAATAGCACAAAAGTGTAGTGGAAGATGTAGATTTGACTATGTCATGATGGATGTAGACTAGCAGGTACTCATTGAGCATGTTGCATCAGCTAGACATTTTGCGCCTTAGCTGCAATGCTCCAAGCCACAACGCCACAGAAATTACTGTACCTGAGTGTGATGGTGGATTGCGGTTGTGCAGATGATTAAATCTCAACCTCCCTGGTAAAATAAACGCGCAAAACGCGCAAAAATAAGTCTTGCATCGTGATCTCGAAGAGAGGAGGCGAGATCTGGATCGGGCCGCTAGACATGATTAGCGCCGGTTGATAGGCCAGAAGCAGGGTTTGATCCGGTCACGGAGTTACGTCATTGATTGTTTGTCCATGGCATTTCAGTGGACATCTGCCCATCCGTCTGCCCGTCTACCACTAGGCCGTGCTTGTGCACTAACTAACTGCATTGAACAATGTCAGTTCATAAAGAGAAGCCGGGGGAGGTTATTACCAGATGGAGGCGGCTGAACATGGGATTCAAAAAACTGAACATGCTGGGGCCAAGTGAGGCTGTCTAGGGTCCTCTTATATTAAAACACAGACCCTCCAGGTTTCGCATGGACATGTCCATCAGAACAGAGTTTCACAAGAACCAAGGAAAGCGGATAATAAAACGCAGCATGGCTTGTTTACACAGTATCGCTACTCACGCTAGTGTGCTCGTCATTTGATTGACCTCCTTCCTTGGCGCCCACCGAAATAATTCCGCCATGTTTCTGACTTGATTCCCTTCATCAGCCTCTTTCTCTTGATTGTTCCTTTTCTCGGTGACGGGACCGAAAAATAGTATGGAGTCCGATATCGCAGACGACCTCGACAGGCTCAACATTAGAGATATCTTGAATGCAGATTCACGACCGACCTTTATCATCGATCTCGACCCAGACGACGAATCACCACTGCCCTCAAACGTCATTCAACCGGTCTTTTGCAACACTGCCCTGACTACTCACGAACGGCTTTTCGATTCTGTGCGCGGAGAAGGGACGTCCGATCGCCAAACCGAATCTGTTTCATACTCTGAGTTTTTGCGTTGGGCCACTTCAATTACTAGGCAAGACGACTCCAAAGATGTCTATCCTTTATTCTTTCTTTACAAAGATCTACTCTGGACCGGATCGACCGTCGCAAAAAGATGGCGATTGATCAGCGGAAACCGACAATGGCAACGAACGGCTCCCCCAGAAACTTTGTCTTCCAGCGCACTCTCTCGCGCCAGTACACCTGGCATCAGGGACCGCGACCAACCCAAGCAGGAACGTACTAGACCAGCCAAGCAACATCCAGAGCCCGAGGCCAAAAACAACGTCTTCCAAAGCCCAACCGAGATGATAGCTCCGGAAATACCATCCGTGGGGTCAACGCTCGTCGTATCAACGCAACGAAAAGAATCGTTCAAATCGTGGTGGCGGGCAGGGACATCCAAGGGGAGCTCAGACCGCATCACAGGCAGCACAAGCAGCGGATCCTTTGTCCTAGGGAAGCCCGAGAAAGCTGTCGCAGATTGGACTGTCCCAAAGCCAAAGGGATTCCTGACGCCGTACATCAAGCTTCTTAGGGCTATTGACTGGGCTTCAACGCCGCTAGGACACATGAATACGTGGTCGCCAGAACTTCGCCAAGTGGCAAATCTCGTCATCAACAACCCTCACCCTGGTAAGACTCATTGGATTACACGACATTGTCTCGCTTTTCTAACACGAGCTTAGCAAGTTTGTTCTGGGGGAACGACATGACAATGTTGTATAACGAGCAGTATGCCATCCATTACGCCGGTAACAAGCATCCATCCATGCTAGGCACGGGCGCATCTGGTCCTTGGTCAGAAGCCTGGGACGTCCTTGGATCAGCCTTCGCTGAGGTTATACGAACCGGCATCAGCCATCGTGGCGACAACGATGAATTCGCTCTCTTTAGACGAGGGTTTCTTGAAGAGACCCATATCTGCTGGACGCTTACACCGTTGTACGGTGGCACCGATCGTATCGTCGGATTCTATAATAGTCCCTTCGAGCAAACGCATCTCATTCTAAGTCAGCGCCGGATGGCCACCATCAACAAACTTGGGGAGTCTTTGCGAAAGGCAACTTCCATCAGAAGCTTTTGGAAGCTTGTACTTGAAGGACTGGAGGACAACCACAAGGATGTGCCTTTCGCTTTGGTTTATTCTGTTGGAGATTCAGAGGAGGCAGATCACCAGTCGAGTTCTTCTGGCAGCACAATCTCAAGCAAGTCCTGCTATCTTGAGGGGACTATCGGTATACCTCGTGGACATGCCGCTGCACCGGATCAGATTGATCTCAAGCGAAGTCAGCAGGGCTTTGTCCCATCCTTCCGCGAGGCCATGCGCACGCGAGGCGAGCCCACACTGGTTCGTATCCGAGACGGTTCTCTGCCGGAAGACATCTTACAGGGGATTCAGTGGCGAGGGTTTGGTGAGGCCGGGTCAGAAGCAATTATCTTCCCCGTTCGACCAACGAATGGCGAGAATGTCTTGGCCTTCTTGGTCCTTGGAGTTAACCCTCGTCGACCTTACGACGCGGGGTACAAATCTTTCGCCTCATTACTAAACAACCAACTGGCGACCTCTTTGGCGTCCATTATTCTCTTTGAAGATGAGACTCGCCGTGGACGGGACGCTGTCGAGGCTGCAGCGTTGGAGAAGGAGGAACTAACGCAGCAGATTAACCTTCAAGCAAGCCGCCTCCGAAGAATGACAGAATTATCACCTCTCGGTATGTTTCTCGCCAGTCCCGAGGGAATCTTACGCGAGGCAAACGACAAGTTCTACGAAATGACCGGTCATACACGAGAATCTCACGCCGAGATGTCGTGGGTTGATTTGATGGGGACCTCGGGCAGTATGATGGAAGAAGGTTGGCATCGTCTGACACAAGAAATGCTTCCGTGGTCTGGGGAAGTCAAGCTACGAAAGGGTGTCCAGGATCCGGTTAGCATCCATGGCGAACTGATCGACTGCTGGGTTTTGGTCACAGCACACCCTGAGATATCAGCCGGTGGCACGTTACGGTCCATCATGGGTTCTATCACCGACATTTCGCATCTCAAATGGGCTCAGGGACTACAGAACCGACGACTTCAAGAGGCGGAGGAAACAAGACGACAACAGAACGAGTTTATCGACATCACGTCTCACGAGATGAGAAACCCTCTGAGCGCCATTCTGCAATGTGCGGATGATATCACTTCAGCTATGGAAAATGCGAGATCAAGTGGTGTACCCGCGTCTCGCGAAATCCTAGACTCATGCCTCGACGCATCACAAACCATCGCGTTGTGCGTGCAGCATCAGAAGTCAATCGTTGACGACATCCTCACGGTTTCCAAGCTTGATTCGAATCTTCTTCTTATTACACCTGTGGTATGTCAGCCACAGGCCATCGTTGAACGGGTGGTCAAGATGTTTGAATCGGAGATGGTAGCGAAAGATATTAGCCTGGAGATACAGATCCCTCAGGAGTTTAACGATCTCGCCGTTGACTGGGTTGCTATGGATCCAAGTCGCGTTCTGCAGATCCTGATCAATCTCATGACTAATGCTATCAAATTCACGGCCTCTTCCTCGAAGCGTGTCATAAAGGTCACAGTCGGCGTATCAAAAACGCCACCAGAAGGTGATCATACCCCTGGCTTTGACTTTGCTCCTACTCGTGGGGAACTTGGCAATGTGGTGTCTTCAGACGAATGGGGAAATGGAGAGACCTTGTATGTGCGATACAGGGTTCAAGACACAGGTTGCGGGTTGTCAGAAAACGAGCGACGGCTGCTTTTTCAACGATTCAAACAAGCTTCTCCCAGAACACACGCTAAATATGGTGGAAGCGGTCTAGGACTGTTTATTTCAAAGCGACTCGCTGAGCTACATGGAGGGCGCATTGGTGTTGCTTCCACTGCTGGGCAAGGCAGTGACTTTGGCTTCTACGTTCAAGCACGAAGATCATCAGCCCCCAATCAAAAAGACCCCAGCCAGCCTGTCTTGTCCCAGACACCGTCAAGTACAAACCCCGCCACAACTACATCGATACCGACGAGAACACCGTCTGGAGAAGCCTACATCCTCACCTCAACTAACAATCGCCGGAGACACGGATCGGGCGAAACATTCGACCCGCGGGACTTAACGGTCCATATCGTCGAAGACAATCTCATCAACCAAAAGGTTCTCGTCAACCAGCTTCGGAAGGCCGGCTGCACCGTCAGTGCGACCAACGACGGCGTCGAAGCACTTGAATTCCTCAGAAAGACGCACTTCTGCAAACGGGACGGTTCGGAGCTCTCAGTAGTTCTCATGGACCTCGAGATGCCCAACATGGATGGTCTGACATGTGTATCCGAGATCAGAAGGATGCAGAAAGAAGGCGAAATCATTGAGCATGTACCTGTGATCGCAGTTACGGCGAATGTTAGGGATGAGCAGATACGAGTCGCATTAGAGAGTGGTATGGATGATTTAGTGTCGAAACCTTTTCGGATACCAGAGGTTATGAGCAAGATAGAAAAATTACTAAGGAAGTATGATAGATACTAGACATAGATTTGGGATACACCACAGGATACATAGCGTTTTGTCTTGCATAGAGCATTTTTAATAAAGGGTAGATTCCTCTTTAACTACAAGACAACGACCAGATCTGCTGCGATATCTAGTCCTGCGACGAATGGCGTAGAGTGTGAGATATTAGCATCTTATAGCCCTCGACAGCATCCTCCAAGTCTGACACCCTCAAGTGTTCATGAGCAGAATGCGCTTCTAGAATTGAACCTGGTCCATATAGATATTTCTTATGACTACCCTTGAGAGATGGAATATCAGTTCCATAGTTGACAACGATTGTCTCAAAGCCTGTTTCATCTTTAGCATTGGCCGTTCATGTAAGCTTTGACTTACCAGCGACATCGTAGTCAAGGGGCACTGGATCGACAGCGTATGTGCTGAACTCGACGACCAGGTGTGCGTCACTGCCCTCGACAATCTGCGAGACCAGATGTTTCATTTCTTCCGCCGTCCCAGCCGCGATCCTCGTACTGGCTGTGGCAGAAGCATCTGCTGGGATGACATTCGGAGCAACACCGCCCTCGATTCTACCAATGTTGATAGTGGTATTTCCAAACTCGTCGCTCCACGGAAGATCGGCCTGCTGGAGAGCTGAAAGGCCGCGGACGAGGCTGTCAATGGCATTACTACCAGTCTCGGGATATCCAGAGTGTCCGGCTTTCCCTTTTGCTTTGATGGTGAAGCGTAAACCACCTTTATGTCCTCTGGCAAGCTTGAGCTCTGTAGGCTCTCCAAATATGACAGATTCCCACGACAAGCCTAGATCGTTTGCGGCCCTCATACCATCCCCGCCGGTCTCTTCACCCACCACGAAGAGAAGTGCAACGTTGCCTGTGCTGATGATCTTTTTCTCTTGCATTTCTCGAACCGCAATAATCTGAGCAGCTATACTGCCTTTTGCATCAACGGTACCTCTACCCCAGATCTCATCACCACGTCGCTCGTATGGCCAATACGGAGGAACAGTGTCAAGATGAGACGTTACTAGAACCCGGTTCTTTCTCTCGTCACCATAGTAGGCTAAAATATTGTCTCTGTTCGTGGCCACGGTCTGTGTCTCGACAGTAAAGCCAGCATCTTCGAGATATGTCGTAAGATAATCGGTGACAGGCTTTTCTGAACCTGTAATGGACGCTTGCTCGACGAGGGATTTGTGTAGCTCAAGTAACGGCGATGGTTGTTGGATATCCGGTGATTGATGTAAAAGCGGAGATTGGATGTCGCACAGACTGAAAGCGATAGCCGTAACAGATATCAGGTAGAAGTGCTTGGTGAACTTCATGTTGGGTAGAGTTGGTTTGTGAAAATTCCCCGTCTAGCATCTTGAGCGGTAAGGCGGGGGGCTGGGACATACGTGATTGTCTCAGCATATTAGATCAGCGTGTCTTAGTCAAGATCGTCATCCACTGGTTTAGCTATCTCAATGTGCAAGCTACCGAATTGAGGACTAACAAAACCATTTCCTGAATTACATGTGTCACTATTAATGGGTACTATCTTGTAATTGTTGTCTTGAATGTCGTGTAGCCGACTATTGCGTGATTTTATTGACCAAATCCTTAGACAAGCGTTTTCTCAAAAACTCTATACTGCGTTGGTCCGGCCAATAACTTAAACAGATCAGGGTAATCTTGACCAAAATCCCCCAACTTCACAAGTTTATAGCCCATTCTGTCGTACCAACCCAACAATCTCGCCTTTCCCTCATGATGAAACGTTGACGGAACGAGAATCTCAAGCTGCATCGTTGTGCAACCCCGTCCTCGGCACTCGTCCTCCGCAAAGACAGTCAGCTGACGTCCCAGGCCAGTGCCTTGATATTTGGTGTCGAGCGCCAACATTCCAAACTCCCCGAGAGTGGGTGTGAGTAATTTAATGAAGACGCAGCCGATGGGTTCATCGTTGGAAGCGAGGTATGCGACTGCAAGTTGGCCGTCGCGTATGAATTGTGCGATCTCTGACTCCGAGGTACGCTTGTATGAGGGAACAAAGATATCGCTTTCGGCTATCTTGTAAGATGTGTTGACGATGTCGACAAGGGTGCCGATCAGGGTTTTATCGCTCGCGTCATCTGCAGGAGGAATTTTGACAATGGTTTGCAGCTTATCCATCTTTGCTCCTTGTCGTAATGACTCGACACAATAGAGTGGTGGGAATATGGGGTGATGGAATAGAGATGTTGTAACAAAAGTTAGAGGGTGAAGGACAGTCAGATGAAGAATTATTCAGCGCTGCTAGATTCATCTCACGTCAGTTGCCGAATGAGCACTTACGAACCAATCAGATTACAGCCCGTGTGCGCTAATGGGTCGAGAAGAGAAGCCTTCATGGACCTCCGCTGCTACCCGGGAAGGGAATGAAACAGATATCTGGCGGTTCTACGTAGTTTTCAAAGCTCAGTACTGATTTTGTACGTCACTCTACAGATAGGAGTCATGATATAAAGCTTACACTTGAATTCACTACAAGCAGCGTATCGTCTATTGTGATTTATGCCCATTCATTTAATTCAATAAAATGGCATCTTTAAAGAAAGATGACTGACTGATGAGCCGACAACCTCAACATTTTTATCTGGGGGTGACGTTGCGGAACAATAATCACTTAATATAGCACCTTGCCAGTAACTTACTTTACAGCATGCACAACTAGTGGATTGCGAAAACGTCTTAAAACCGAAGTCTCTGTCAACATCATGTTTCTATGTACTTTCCGCCTTGATAACAAAGCCCGAAAGCTCGAGATTATATACATTGAAAGCTAAAGCAACCTCCAATAATCCCCAGTAGAGGCTTTCCATGAGTCGCCATCGACTGCACTTAGATAGTACCGAAACCAGCACTGGCAGCAAGACCAGTGATAGAAGAAGCAGGCTTAGCCTCAGCGCCCTTACCGCCGAAGGTGCTGAAGAAGCTAGAGTCGGTACCAGACAGAGAACCAGAGTTGTCGTACTGGTTAGTCTCGCAAACGTGACCGACACCGTTGGAGCAGGCGGCGTTGGCAGAAGCATCGGGGCTGGAGAAGATGGCGCCAGTAGATCCCTCCTCGATGGCAGCCTTGACGTCCTGGAAGAGGTTACCCTCGGCGAGGATCTTGGCGTTGTCGCTGGTCTCGAAGGCATGGCCTGAGTTACCCTGCCAGTAGTTGTTGACGGCGTGGAGGACGGTATCACCAGCAACCTTAGGAGCTCGGCCAGAGGTCTTGAAGATGTAGTTGTTCTTAAGTGTGACCATCTGCTTTGTCGTTAGTATTTAGATAGTGTCAATTCAAGGAAGGTTACTCACGTCGCTGGAACCGGTAAAGTACATGGACCAGTACTGGTGACCGTCGCAAGTAGCAGACCACTGGCTCTCGCCGTTGATGTGGTTGTTGGTGATAGAAACTCGGTTGGTAGCGCTGGTTCCAAGGACAATGTGCTGGCGGCCAATGTTGGAGGTAGTAACGTGGTCAATCCAGACAAGGTCAGAACCATCGACCTGAATAGCATCACCTCCCCAGACGTACTGAGGGTTCAGCTCAGTGATGTGGATGTTTTGAATGATGATGTTCTTAGCACCCTTGATGTAAAGACCCTTGCCCTTAATGACACCGTTGGCACCGATACCAACGATGGACTTGTCAGAGTTGACGACGATAGGGTTCAGTCCGGCCTTATCGTAGGAAACGTCAACCTTGGGGGCGTCGGGCTGGTAGTTGTTGCACCAGTCGTCCTTGTTGATGGCCTGCTGGCAACCTGATCCAGTGCCCCAAGGAGCACAGCCCTGCTCGGAGGCGGTTCCCTCAGTTCCGGTAAAGTCGAACTCCTGGTCGAGGAAGATGACTCGAGTTGTGCTGTCACCGAGCATAGAGACCAGCTCGTCGGTGGACTTGGGGTAGGCTCCCTCAGCGTTGCCTCCACCTGTGACCTCGGAGGCAAACCCCTCGGGGGTACCAGTCACACCGGCGGCGGAAACGTTTGAGACCAGCGCGGCAATAGCCACGGAGAGGATGGAAAGAGACTTCATCTTGGAAGGAAGAAATGAAACGAATGAATGAAAGTAAAACAGTAAAAGAACGAATGAATGGAGATAGACAGAAAGTGGAATAGAATGTATCAGTAAGATAGAGGCGGCATTTTAGGTGTATTTATTCCAACAGCATTTTGACAGCATTGGCAATCAGCGGCTAACCCACTCCCTCCAGAATATTTTTATCTTGGTTGTGCTTCTGTCACTATCAACTTGAAACATTCCTCCTTGGCGATGTCGAATCTCCCCAGGCTGATACATCAGGCACAAGTCATCATGACTGGCGGAAATACTATATCGCCGGTTCTTCCGTGGAACTTCGGCGATATTCTTGCTTGCCTCTCTTGCGCTGAAACGGCGACATCAGGGATGGCTTTGGGATTAAAGGAGACGTGGTATTGTGGAGCGGTGTTTCAAGCTGTTCTTGAGTTGATTAGCTCATGGAACAGAGAAAGACAAGCTTTCTTGGTGTTAACGCCTAGAGGCATCAAAACAGATTGAGATCTGATTACTCGATAAACGAGAAATAGTCTGCTTACAATTGAACTGGCGAGTGCCTAACGATTAGATTAACAGATTGAATAGTTCCAAAGTCTGTTTTCAGTGCTTTTGATGAGAGTGTCAGTGCGTGTAACATCATCGACAGGGTACCTGAAGCAATTGTGGACCAAGGACTCATCAGCTCATTGTCGCTCTGCCCACAGAAAAATATGCTTATCCTAATATCCATCAATCGTCGACATGAGGCGGTTGGTTGTTTGTTTCACTTAAAATAAATCTATGGGAGCAATGACCTCTCCCGTAGCCTCATTCCCAACTTTGGCTCACAAATGCTGATTTTGCCTTTTTGGCAATGTTCCGCGCTCATTGACGGTGTTTGTATGCTTACGATAGCGCTCAAGCTGTTAGAGATTGAACCTCGTACTTGGGACGCTGAAGAATTTAGACAGATCATCCCAGTTTGCAATCCTTACAACGATGGTTCCGTCAAATCTTAACGTCGATATGTCTGCAGCGGAAAGGGAATTTCCCGCCGTGTTATGAGCCGGAACAAGATACGAGCATCAGCCGGACTAATTTCGTGTCTTCATGGGTGACGAGTCACGGAAAGAAAAGTAGATAATGGCCTGAGAAGAACACATGGGCATATGTTTCTTCGGGGAACCTGTCCTGCATATGCATCGGAAGTAATTATGATCTACATTGCGGTGGGTACACGTCACTTTGGTTCGGGATGTGGCTCGCAACACACTCCCAGAAAGTGCCTGTATTCCATATTGAGAGACTTCAGAAAAGAAAGCTACTGCTCGCAGAAACGGCTCCCCAACTCACGTGTGGCAGCTGAATGGGTGAGACGGTGATTTACTTTATCAGGATTCTTGCCCATTTATCATAGAGCCTTATGTTCGGGTATACTCGAAATTCGGACTACACAGCATGGTTGAATCAGTTCTACATGCAAGGTTACCCAAACAAGACTAGAAGGTAAGGCGAATGCTCGGCGAAATATTTATATGTTAGATTAAGAAACCAGAGCATACACAAGGTACAGAGTAAGCTGAGCATACATAGTTTTTCCAGAACTCGGTAACTTGACCACCATGAACTTTGATCCGATAACGGAATCGGGAAGGGCCGTGTACACTCTTCAAGTATGATTTTAGCCTTCTCGAGATCAGTCACTGCGTCAACGCGTGGCTAGTAGCCACTGACACCAACTCGGAATAACGAAGGGTTTTGTTTAATCTTCGTACGAAGCGGCGCACCCTTGAGCTCGTTGACATCCCACTTAGCCCACACAAAACGGCCATGAAGGAACTCAGCTTCTTCAGATGCTGCCCAAACGGCAAAGTCTCCAGGCAGTTTGACTCGATTCTGTCAGCTAGGTATTATAGTCCGCAGGAATTATAACTTACTATCGTCCCATTGAAAACTACTCTCATCGGTGAACCGTGCAAAAGCCTCGGTGTAGTGGAGGCCTGGCTCAAACATGATAACCTGCATCTCGCTGGAGGGGACAGTCATAGCAATGTGGTTCATCATCATGGTGAAGGCGCTTTTGGTGACAGAGTACAGAGGGATGGGCACAGACACCTGAGTGGCGTGGATAGCGATGGTGGAAAGACCTATCAGTGCCTTTAGGATTGTTAGCTTCAGTTTTACAGTTGGTTGAGAATCATCAAGGAACTAACCAGCTTTCGATCGGGGTTCGACTCTCTCTGCTTATGAAATAGGCTGGTCCAGAGATAAGGTGCAGCGACATTGACAGTAAGACCGTCTTTGAATGTATCGAATCCAAGGCCGAGCAGGGTATTTGGCAGCCACATCTTAGCAGCGCTCAAAACGAGAACGTCAACGAAGATGCCATCTTCTGCAAGCTTTGTCCAGAGCCCATGGGTAGCAGTCTCGTCTGCAAAGTCATTGGTGATGGGTGTGACCTCAACTTTAGGGTATTTCGCCTTTATTTTAGAAGCAGCTTCGTCTAAGGCATCTTGACGACGACCTGTAATGATGACACGATCTGCTGAAGCGGCAGCAAAAGATTCAGCGATGCTGAAACCAATGCCGGTAGACGCACCAGCAACGAGAATTGTATGGCCAGCCTGAGATAATTCAGAGCGGGACGGTGAGATTGCTTCGTATGACTCGCGGTGGGTTTGAGTCACGAGATTAGTACCGCTTTGAGGAGCTTCTGTGTTTTCCCAAGGGTTGTCTTGTGGCGAAGTGACAGTAGCAGAAGACATGTTGACGACGGGCTGTGCAAGAGGAAAGTTTGGTTTGTTGTGATACGGTCCGAGTTATGATTCTGATTAATGCCTTGAGCGAGACATCAAAGTGTGATGTGCTGTTCCATTATATAGTGAGTAGATTGCAAGCCGCTCCGTCCATACTCGTTAACAAATCCCAACTTTCGGGACGATGTTTGTGGGTGACACTCTTCAATCCGCTAAAAACCCGCCCGACACTGGCAGCACAGGGGCACAGCGGTTGAGTCAGCACTATAACGTGCTGGAATGTGAGCTAGAGTCCCGCCGAAAACCCGCAGAATCCGCAGATTTCCGCAAGACTTGATGACAAAGGTCATGTATGATGGGTGTTCGCGTTATCTCCTCTTTGTTGCTGACGGTGTTCATCCCAACTGAACACATCCGCAACCTCCCGCAATAAAGAAAGCTGAATAATGGGCTCTGCCACAAAAGTCAAGGCGTGTTTCTCATGCACCATCGGAAAGCGGAAATGCGACAAAGCACAACCCACCTGCGGCCGCTGCAGCGACAAGGACGTTGAATGCCGTTATCCTCTTACCAAGCGGAAACGACTACACATTCCCACAACAGAGCCCGAATGTGTTAGTCAAAACACGGTCAATGAGCAGCGTCCTATTGTAGCGGACGCTGTCTTGCCATCACTGCCTGATCATCTGGTCGATCCTCAAGAATGGATTAGGAGTTTGGGAAATTTGAGCACGTTAGTCGCGCCTGGATTGCAGGATGATACTGAAAGCTCTACCACCACCTCGAACCAGGGAGATGCTACGCACTTTTTCCTCAAGCCAGATGCTTGGGTCATTCGACACATTCCTTTTACCACCCCAACCTTCTCGAATTCTATATGTATGAATTACGTCCGAGGCATCCACGAGTTCTTCAGCGAATGGGTCACCGATGGACACAGCTCTTTTATGCATAGACAACTCTATGCGGACTCAGGATATCCTGCTGCCATTCAGGACGCATTCGCTTGCATAACGTTACACAATGCCAGGACACAGTCGAACGAGGATATCGTTGACGGTATTATTTGCTCCAAATTATCGGCACTGCTCAAGTCTTACCCACAGTGCGACGGCGACGTCAACTCGACAACCGATCTTGACATACGAGAACACCTCTCTCGCACGCAAGCCTTATATGTCCATCTAGTTCTGGCGCTCTTCTCGTCGTCAATCGGAGCACGTGCAAATGCCGAGCAACAGATCCAAACTCTTTTATCCTGGACCCGTGAGCTTTGGGAAGCAGCTCTTCGCGACCCAGACATTTGTCAGTCTGAGAACAGTGACGGGTTTGCTGCATCTACCAATGCCATTGTCCTGGATGTCATGTTCGACGGTGATACAACACCTCGCCTGTGGCGATCGTGGGTTCTATCAGAGAGCATTCGTCGTACCTGGCTGATGACTACCTCGACTATTGGCGTCTACCTTACGCTACGACAGAAATGGGCAGAGTGCCATGGCGGTGTCTATTTCACTGCTCGCAAGGATCTCTGGAATGCCAAGTCAGCGTCCAGTTGGGCAGTTGCTTGTCAAAGCGGTAACCCATTGTTCATTTGCAGTTTGGAATGTGAAAGTCTCTTTTTGACTGCAAAAGCACCCGATGTAGATGATCTTCTAATCAATATGTTTACCATCATGTGGGGTATAGAGAGGGTTGAGAATTGGTTTGCGCGGACTGCTGAGCGTGGGCGAAGTGTGCGAGTATGGAGAGATAACGATCCAGTCAAGAAGTAGGAATTGCTATTAGCTCTAAACAAGACAAGAGAAACACCAGAGCACATCAAAAGGCCATCTCATCCAGAAACATCCACCGTTACGTCCGAAACGCTCCGCTTTGAAGCAGGAGATGCATACGACCCATCAAAGATACTCCAAAGAAATCGGAAAGCTCTTGGCTTCCCGTTCTCAATTTCAGAAACGTGGCTGCCAACAGTATTCCTTTCATATGTGATCTCAGCGCCAGAATTACAAAGTCTTTCAACAGTGGCATCAGTCCACTCAATCGGACAGAACTGATCATTGATAGCCTTGTAGATAAACACCGGCATTGAGGGGGCTCTTACAGACCCCAGTCTCGCCTGTTCATCGTACAGTTTCTGTAGTTGTGGTGCTCTGATATCCGCAACGCCACCTTGGAAGAAAGAATAGATGTCTCGTCCCGAGAATCGCTTCACTGTTTCGGTGACTTCCAGACCTAGGACGGACATGAATTCATCCTTCGTGGCTGGTAATAGACGGCTTTCCAGATAGCTCCTTGCCTCCGGATATTGGGACGTGATGCCCAGGAGGAATGAGATCAACGAACCAGCAATCTGGCTCTTATTAAGCTTGTCGAAGTCGCCCGAGATGTTGTCAACAAGGCCACCCAGAACAGTTCCGTCAATATCCACATCAGGCGCATATATTGGTTGAAGCTCGGCTGCAGCGAAAGTGGCCATCGAACCACCGCTGTAGCCCCAGATTGCGGTGTTATAGCCAGAAGACCTCCCTAGATCCATCAAGCAATGGATTGCCTGAACAGCGTCAAGAGTGGCATGACCGCTCTGAACATTGGCGCCAAAAGCAGAGGCGGGTCCCAAATGATCCGGAATATTTACAACCCATCCGAACGAAAGCATCTCGTCAATCAAAGATGTACTCGACTTTATCCCAAGACTTGGCTCATTTCTCGCCATGATACCAGAGAGTGCAAAGGATGGGCTAGAATCAACGTTCACCGAATTGATGGCGAATTGATACGACAAGATTGCCATCTTGCCTGATGGGGAGTGATAGATGAACGAGGGAATGAAGAGCGTGGTGACAGCCCATGATGGTTCGTCCTTGGAGTCTGTGGATCGGTATAAAATATGGTAGGTAGCTGAAGAGTTTCCCACAATTTCTGAGAGATTTGGTACAGAGGAAATCCGCAGAATGTCGCCTGGTTGCTTGGACTCCCAGTCTTGAGGTGGTCGGTACCATGAATCTTTGCTTGGTGGTAGTGCTTGTTCGTGGACCGCAATATCCGTATCAACGCCGATATTTGCAGCGCGTACCGTGGCACATAGATCACGAAGCGAAACCTGGGACGCCATTTTGCGACATCTAGAACCAAGATCAAACTTCCCGAGAGAGGGGAATGAACAAAGAGAGACATTATCTACAGCTGATTAGAGAGGAGAGAAAACATCAGCGCATTACGCCACGTGCTTACATGCTTACATACAGATGAAAATCGGCAGTGATCGTCACTTACAGTGACGTGTTATCAACTTTGTGTAACTGCGACGTCGTCAAAGTTGATCAACTGAAAGAGATGGCACAATACTCAGATGTCACGGAAGTTTTGTCAGACCTGGACAGAAAACAAAAATTGTACGCTGGTCATACAGGGAGAGGATAAGGTGCGGGTCAGCAATAATGTTATGATATGTCTCTTGGATTTGATCCCGTCTTTGCTACCCAAACAGCGATCGCAAGTTGTTCTCCTCCATCACGTCAATCCAATGCACCGAAACCGCATTAGGCTTCTCCTTGTCGTACTCATCCCATATCTTCTGCACCAGCGTCTTGGCTACTACAATGGGTCTCGGTGGCAACAACGCCTCCAAAGCGTCAAGCCTGCCGATGATAAAACACCGCGTATTGAAAATGTTCAATCGCGACTCGGATACGGTAGCCAATCGGTCGATATCCTCGTCTGCTTGAACCAGTTGGCCTATGTAATCGGAAAGACCGCAATGCTCTGTGGTACCAAGATCGAAAGGCAATGGTATCGCAAGAGGTGCTTGGATTTGTGACTCAAGGTTCGTGGATGAAATATCTGCGGGTTCGAAGCGTAGGCCGGTGCTGGCTGTTATACAAAGGAGTGGCTGGGTCATCTTGCTTCCTGAATCAGCAGGGAGTTGCTCAATAATTTTAGCCAGACGAAGACTCAAAGGTGTAATACACTCTTCCCAGGGAACATGGACGTCCGCTGGGCCAGTCATGTTATCTGGCAATCTTAACAGAACTAGCTCTGGAAATGTCTGGTAGATGTGAATCAGACCGGCTAGGCGATACGCCTCAGCAACGTTGATGAGATGTCGACATGGGGTTTTCTGATCGCCGGTTTCTGTATTCGCAGGAGCAGACTCGAAATCCAGACCAAGTAACTTCTCCTCCAGAGATTTTGCTTCTTCAATCATTTTCAAAGCGGTGGCATGATCTCGTGTCGCAAACGGGCCGGGGTGTTTGACATGATAGCGATAGTTTCGACAGAGTCTCAGCGTTTGAGTCAGCAGTCGCGAGACTGTATTTGATACGCCTGTCCACGGGTGTGGCATGTCATCGACGACAGGGTCCGCAGGTGCAGCTGTTGGATACTCGTCCAAACTTATATCATCGATCTCTTCAACCCCCTCGGCTTCATACGAGATGAAAGGGTTCGTATCCGAGACGACAGACAGTAACATCTCGCAGTATTGCCAGCTCTTGTTGAAAATGTTCAAAAGCTTCCTCTCTTCCTCTGAAAGTCTTCGTTTCTGCTGATTAACACGATAAAGGAGAGCTTTAGCCTCTTTCAGAAACGGTATACCTAGCTGTGTCGCGTTCAGCCAGCAGATACTTGTGCCCATACAGAAAAGACCATAGATCAAGCCCATTGGTACAGTATCAAGGTTTGGCGATGACTTGACGACTCGGAGTTCTTCCTCGATGACATCCGTAGCATTCTTCATCATTGAGATAGAAACCTTTTTCATGT
Source organism: Fusarium sporotrichioides (assembly GCA_019054645.1). Classification (NCBI taxonomy): domain Eukaryota; kingdom Fungi; phylum Ascomycota; class Sordariomycetes; order Hypocreales; family Nectriaceae; genus Fusarium; species Fusarium sporotrichioides. Next base: position 3,717,219 of record JAHKNS010000002.1, on the reverse strand, counting down.
GGGGCATTCGTGAGGAAAGATAGGCTGATGACATGCTTTGGAGACTTGTGGAAACGGCCTCGGATGTGGACCAGAGAGCTGTAGCCATCATTCGATTCGCATTCGTAGGTGAATCATACTGCGACCATAATGAACAGACATCTCGAAACCAATAATCAACCAGTTGAGATGAGAGATCTGTAATTGGTGGCGGTAGAAACAAGGTCGAGTAGTTCTGCTGTGTCGGAAAGAGAGATAATTCGTGATTTTCGGTAAAGCTTTGGGAATTGGGCGACATGTCCAATGCATCAGATATCCAAGAGAATTCCTCAACTGGAAGTCCCTCAACAGGAAGATCCATAGAAAACTGTGTCATGAAATTTCCTGTCGCGGTATTGCTTGGCATCTCCTCGACATGTCCTCTGTGTCCAGACTCCGATGGTGGCGCATCAAGTACAAACTCTCCAAAAATTCCCTGGTCCACGGCACCGGTAGTAGTAAACGTTGAATTAGTGGTAGCAAAGGATGACATTGACGCAGTGTCGAGTTGTCTCTTTGGTGGTCTTCCACGACGTTTTTTCGCAGGACATGTTGACTTTGGTGACGTTGAAGTTGTAAACTTGTGCTGGGTAAGTTCGGCTGTCTTTTCGTGCTTGGTAGACCATCGCAGTCCGCGTTGGTAACCGCCACATTGAACGCCTCGTGAGATGCAGACCTGGCATTCAGGTTTTGCCTCATCGCATTTAAGCTTTAGGAGTGAGTCAGTTTTATTGATCCTGGTGTTGGCTTTGTTCACGTACGTGTTTGTTCCGACATGTCAAACAGCCAGATCTTGACCGAATGGGGACTTTTCTTTTGGCGGCAGGCCTATCGCCTATATTTGATTGAGACAGATTCGATGGAGATTCCATAGCGAGTCAATATTGAGCAGTGGCGCGTGGAAACTTGCTCAGACTCTGGAAAACATGCTCAAACTCGGCAAGGGTGAGGAATAGGGAAGTGAAATGAGTTGAACGAATTGCCTTTTCCCCGCAGAAGTTGAAGCGTAACGTGATAAGATTGGCTTAGCGTTGGACAGTAATTGATATCCTAAAATTCTATTCGCTGTAGATACGCTCCGTTACTGGGGTACTGTTCGTTCTGTAGGCATTGCCAAGCTGTCACCGCTTGTCAGTACAAAAGAAGTATGTGTGTACATCGATGAACAGCCAATTGTTCAGGCAATTTTACTATGGATGATACAGATGGAGTTTTCGGTACAACATGTATATTTACTGCTAAATTGTGACAATACCGATCAAAGCTTGATGCCTGCCTAGGTCTTCGAAGATAACTGCCATCAAACGCCAATCACTTGTTAGTCCGTTCATTCTAACACAGGGTCAAGCTACCTCAGCAAAGTAGTTCCACAGTACAGTTTCTGACAACGTGATATTAAGATCAAATGTCGCGGCGGTCTCCATTAAAGCTACCAACTACTCGCCGTCTCTATCAACCTCTTGTTTTCGGGTCGTAATATTCTTTTCTTCCATCGCGAGTTCGTCCGTCGCTTCAGAAAGGTCAAATCTTTCGCCCAGAATAATGTCGAGTTCCTATGAACCTAACATCAGTGGCATGCCAACAAAGATAGAGAGTGGAAGTCTTGATCTTACCGGCCCTTGGAATGTCTTCTTTCCGTACAATACCCAATACCCTATCAAAAAGATAGCGAAGATGCCAATGACGGCTGAGACGTAATCTAGTCACAATGTCAGATTAAGTTTTGATGAAGAAAGAGAAAGGGGAGGTATACTCATCAGGCTAGCAGTAACTGGCAGTACTGGCGGGAAACAAAAGAACTGGAACGTTGTCAGCTTTTCCAGTATACTTGAACTTTGGGTAAACTCACTATCGAGGTGATAAAGACGTAGAGAACAGCAATGTAGTTGATGATTAGTCCTCGCACTTTGCCAAACCTCCACGTTGTGTCGTTTCCCCGAGGGTCCTGGAACTGCGTCAAAATACCCCTTCCTCTTACGATGAGCGTGAAAACTGGAATGGCGTATGACATATTGAGAAGGATCGTGCAAGAAGAGATAAACGCGTTAAATGCGACAGTTGGACCAAGGTATAATAGTCCGAAAATCGCATTGAACACCCACGTCAGAACAATAGTTCGAACAGGCACTTCCCACCTCGGATAGATATGGCTAAAGTAGGAATGATACGGGACACCTTTGTCGCGAGCCAACGCGAACAACAGTCGACTTGCGCTAGTAATTGAGCCGTTTGTGCCGTGAATAAAACATACTGCTAGCATCAGAGTCAAGAATGTGGTTCCCGCCCGGCTTCCTGTTGATTGGAAAATTAGCTCTACTATGGGTAAACCGGTTTTTGTAGCGACTATGCTAGCTAAATCTGTTAAACAGAATAGCATTACGAGTATGAAGATGGTTCCCCTGTGTTATGTCAGTATCAACTATCCTCAAATTCATTCCCAACTCACGTGGTTCCTCCGACGCCAACAGCGTATACCATCGCCAGAGGGGCGTCTCGAGACGGCGTGGGCATCTCCTCCGTCATGTGCAAGACAGCATCGTATCCTATCAGCGACAGAGCCGACTGAAGCAGTCCCAGAATCCATGCGATTCCATCATTCCATCCTGTTTCATTTTGGAAGGTCGCGAAAACAAATTCGGGGTCTGTTTTATCCGAGGTCGAAAGTAGGACGACGCTGGCAACGAACACGCTGAGAATGGACCAGTACACTGCGGAGAAGTCAGTTGTGCACTAATGTGAAGGGGGAAAGATGAGTAGAGACGTACAGGCAAGGTTGTTCCAGGCACCCAAGATGCGATTTCCGAAGGTCATGGATAATGTACCGAAAGTCAAGACGACCATGAAGATTAGGTATGTCTTCCATGCTGCCACAGTGTAGGTTCCATTGGATGCTACTACACAAGCGGCCGATATAAATTGTGCTTCTGTTGTTGAGTCTCAGGTTATCGGTGCCATGAAAGAAGAACTTACCTGCAAAGAATCCCTCGGTCGTAACGAGTGTTAGCCAGCCAAAGATATTGATGTACCCGACCGCAAAACTCTGCTAATCGTTAACATGCGCAACCTCGATGTAAATTGCCGGTCTGCTTACCATAACTTTCCTCCACTTCTCGGACGTCAAGGCCCATTGGAAGTGATACTGTCCACCAGCAGTGGGCCAGATGGCGGCAAGCTCGCCAAGGCTAGCAGCTAAGCAAAAGTTACATAGCACGCAGAAGATGAACCCATATAGGAATGCAACAGAGCCACCGGACGGAAGGACGAGGGACAGACTCCCTGCTAGACAGATCCAAGTACTGCGTTCGTTTCACATCAGAACCATAGCAACATAGGTAAAGATGGGACTCGACGCACTTGAGAATGGCAAACGTCATGGCTACCATTGTGATCTTGGACAGGCGTGGCCTGAGTTGGCCCTCCGACGAGGGAGTATGCGTGTGGCTAGTCATTGTTACTTTTGGTGGGCTATTCACTCTGGCAGAATTCGAGATTGAGATGGGAGACGGAGCGAGGCTATGACCTGTATATGTTCCTCGGAGGAGACTAGTTTGCAGCTGAGTTTGTGGAGAAGCTCTTACAAACTATTGGAAGTATCCGGCTAACGGTTCATGGCCAAGATAGTCATTCCATGCCCTCTCCTCAAACAATAGTCCAACTTGACAGTCAACTTTAAACGTAATGTCATCCATCTCTCACAGAGTCCACCGTGTCAGCGCCCGCACGATCGCTATCAGGTGCTAGACACCGGCAGCATCCCGAAACTCTACTGCCCCACGCTGTACGATCTTCCAGTAAGTATTTTTATTGAATTAGGAATATCAGTCTAAAATTTCCGTTTTGAGGATAGTAAGACACGATGGCTATGTTTCCCCCGCAATAGACTAGAGTTGCCAGCCAGTGAGAAATGGTTGTGATTCGTGCCGCCTCGCCACTTGGGATGCCTACTTGCTGTTTTGCATGTTTCGAACACGTTAATCGAGGACCTGAAGGATAGTCGTTCTTGGGAAGTTTTGTCCAAGAATATTGTCTGGAAGAGGAATCTCTAGCCTTGACCTTGACTAGGTGATGGTAAGTTGAGGATGGTAAGTTGGGGAATGAGGTGACGCAATGGTTTTATCATTCATACCCTCGAGTGATATTGGGGACCCTGACGTATCTGACGAATCTAGTCACATAGATAATGGGATAAAGATTAGAGGCCGAATTGCTGTCATAGAAAACAGACATAACTGGCAAATGGGACTTTCGTAAAAGAGTAATAGATAATGAGCCTTGATTAGTTTATGCAGTGAGATGCACCAGAATGCGAATCTGCCTCCATACCCTGTAGCTATTATCTAAGGCATTTTCTTATCGGCCATTGTCTTATCGACTCTTGTCTTATCTTATCACGATTTGCCAAGAGCTTATCCACAGGCGTCGGGTCGCGTGTCGTGCCGCATTGAAATGAGTCTAGATTAGCAAATTGATCAACGTGAAGCCTTCGGCTTTCATCTGTCGAAATCAGCTGAGTACTTCAAGTCAGAGTGGCCACCTTGGGAGAGGGAGTGTCTTCAAAGAATAACTTGGCGCCGCTCGACTAAACGTGCATGAGAGAAGGCAGAACACATGAAAGCGTCAAGAATAAGCATGGGAGAGAATTGGACCAACAAAAACGCGTCAGATTCAACTGGAACGGAGATTGTAGCAGCATAGACTATGGACGTGAATGCATAAGAAGCTCTCTCGGTTTTGCAAGCCAGCTTGTCGCTCCATCTACATTCTTAGCGCTGACCTATGCTGCCGAAGCGTCGCAAAGGTACACTAAACGTGTCATTGTAGTGGGTTCGCTGCCTAGTTTACTGCCCTGAACTAAGCTTAGTTTGGCCTGGCTATTCTAGTCAACTAGGCACCGAGCGGACCTCCCTCGAAGGATCGGATCCACGAACAGCGGTCTAACTGCACTATAAGAACACGTAGAAGTTTCGCCAACGAACAGATTGATATGTTCATTCGTTCAGGGTTCGGTGATTCATTGTCTCTGAGAACAGCGTCACCATGGTTTCTTCGGAAATAGCCCTTGCTCCCGAGATCTGGGACAATATCTGCGCTCATCTCACCCCGCCAAGCGTCGCGAATCTGCGCCTCGCTTCACCAGCATTCAACGACATCGCTTTGCCATGGAAGTACAGAAGCATACGTCTAGAAGCGTTCGGGCCATCAGTCGAGCGCTTCATCAACATCGCCAAAACTCCCAAGCTTCGTAACCTCGTCCGGGAAATCACCATCGACACCCGTATCGATCTCGAATTTGAATACGCCAGGAATGAAACTTACCCTTTCCCCACGCCTTTCATGAACGCACTGCCCTACCTAAGATACTTCACCCGTGTCACGGCTCTACATATCCGCTTCGAGGAACACTGCGGCAAGGCAGAAGGGATGTTTGACCTGGACATTGCTGAGACCTATCTCTTTCGGTACAAAGTTCTTGACACCATCTTCCACTGCGCTGCGGGCTTGTGGACGCTTGAGAAGCAGCTGAAAATGGATGAGGAACTGGATGAACAGAGATACATGGACGAAGGTGATGAGAAGTGCGATTACAGTGATCAAGATCTTGAGTTCCGTGGCTCCTGTTTTGCACTACAGGAATTAACTATTACTAACCTGGCCGACTACGCCGACGCTGACATCACGGATTCCGAGGCATGGCAAACCATCATGGCTCTCCCAACTCTCGTCGACTTCAAGGTCTTTATAACATCTGAAGGAGATGAAGCTGCGCCAGAGAACGCGGTTTACTTTGAAGAAAAATACGAATTTTTTGACTCTCTTCACTTAACCTGGTTGTCCCCGAACCTCACTCAGAACTTGAGGGTATTGTCGTTATATTTCAAAGACTATTGGGGTTGGTGTCCGGTTATGGATCTACGCAACTGTGGCCACGATTCCCCATTTCCACAACTCAAGGTTCTCGCATTGGGTAACTACGTCTTTTCCCACGACTGGCAGGTTGAGTGGTTTCCCAAGATTGGGAAGGAAAACGGTAGTGGGGGATTGGAAGAGCTGTACCTTGACGATTGTCCCATTCTGTTTCATGCTCGACAAAATGGCGGTGTTGATGAGTCCGGGTATCCTGATTACCTTACTGTCACAAGGAGGAATCCGTATAACCCGCAGGACGTTGATTTCCCCCTTCGATGGCATCATGTTCTTGCACAATGGAAGGATTCGATGAAAGGACTCAAAGTGTTCCGAATGGGTCATGGATCATGGTGGTGCCGACCAGCGAGAACATTCCAACTGATTTCCAATGACCCGGAATATACAAATCTCGATTACAGTGTGCTGGACTATCGCCTATCACACATTACGCACAGGATCTTTGCTTGTCCAGCCCCATCAGAGGAAAAAGGCCAGCCAGAAAAGTGGCGCCATGGTGTAGGCCTTGACGATCAGAGGGAGACCAGGATGAAGTACATTGAGTACAATATTGGAGTTGGACCTACACCTTGGCTTGAGGATGATCAAGAGGCCGAGCTGGAAGAGGACACTGCAGACAAGGATGATGTCGCGTGGGATGCGATGATTACTGCGATACAGGCAAGATGCAAGAGCGGAGTGTAAGATCTAGAGACTTGACCGTTGAAACCAACAGTTACAGTATCAAGGTAGAAATCAAAGACTTCAAGATGCCCTTCCCAGTTGTGATTTGTAACCTAAAGCCATTTCTGAAGATTTGTTACAGGTACATGCAAGCTGTACGTATTTACCACTGCGATCTGGTGCTATCCTTTTGATTCAAGGAGGACTCGACATCAGAGGAAACGAGAGCTGGCATGAAGAATGCACCGAAGAGAAGTGTCATTGCAGTTGAACGAACAGGAACACGATGCTGGGCTCGACAAAATCATGGATGGATTATCCGCCTGCAGAAATGAATACTATTGTTATGTGGAGTTGGCCGGAGCACAACAGAGCTGTTCCAAGGCTTGGGCTATGAACATTCACCTTTATTCCAGAGCACGTTCCATCTTGCAATAACAAGTAGTTGGATAGCTCGGCTGTTCAGAATTTTGCTCTCTCGCTCCACCTTCAAGGCAAAAAACGCCCACCTCCTCCTACTCCTCCTACTCGTCCTCTTCTAATCCCTTCAACGCCATCGCCATTACCGTCAGCGTTATTTGTTTTTGGATCAGAAGCGCGGGCTCTCAATAAAACCCATCGAGTCCTTTATCCCGAGCACATCATCATGCATCTACCGAGCAGAATGTCAGTTCCCTCCCTGAGAAAGTGGTCTTGCACCACTGGCGAGAACGCTCACAACAGCGCTCAGCCTGCCATCATCGAGACTCCTTACGAAGAAGACGCCTTTGAAGAAATCGCCAACATCAGCGACGAAGTCGAGTCTCTTCACGACTCCGATGATGAAACCCCTTACCCCGAAAGCCCAATCACCTACAACGGCGGCCAATACTTCGACGCAGAGGACTACTTCTACCACAACAACGGAAAGTACTTTGAAAAGGCCCTGCGACCGGAAAAGAAGCCGAAGCCCTCTCAGCCAAAGATGGATGCATGCCTCTTGAACGAACTGCACATCACCATGTACGGAGCGAAAGACCCAGAAGTCGTCAAAATGGAGAACTACGTCAGGGAAATCAACAAGCAGGATGACGCGCCTCTGCGGCCCGAGAGACCTTAGAAGGGCAAGGGAGGGCACGGCAGTCCTGCATGGTCTGTTTGTACGCGCTGCAAGGACGACAGGGAAGCGAACGAAAAGGCACATAAGAAGGTGGCAGGCTTGCTCAAGTTTCTCGAGCCGGGGATGATGCCGAACCGGAATGGGTTGCAGGAGCTGATCATGAAATATCCTCCTCAAATGGTACGACGACGCAGTATTTGACGGGCGGTAAATTGGTATGCTGGTTTACAAGAATAGAGGAGTCAGTTTGTGCGCGCCGCTCAGGTTGGAGATTGATGTACCATTGGCTATTGTCTTGAGATGGACTTATAGGAGATTTGCCAGCGAGTCAGAATATTTCCTTGGCTACAGTAGTAATCTTGTTATTGGGTTCACATTGACAACCTCTGAGATAAAATGAAGATACTCCGAAACTACAACCTTGTCAAGAAATGATGAAGTGACTGATATCTTGCATTCTATGGTTAAAGACCAGCCTGTTGAATCAACATCATCTGTAAAAGTGACTTTAACACCAAGTCACATTCCCATGGACTTTCTATCTCGATCGGATCCAAGCTGGGTCGCGAGAGCATGTGTACCTGAGAACAATTGATATATCTCAAAAGTATTCTCAGAGACCCAAATAAGGAGTTCTCCTACCAATAAAAGCTTGTTGAAAGCCGCAATAAACATGAAGTTTCCTTCATGGTATGTGCTGTTCACGTAAAAACTACACTGCTCGGAAGTACTCATGCATGTTCGAGCTTTTGCAGTTGGCGATCAACCACGTGCAGCCAGAACAACCAGAATGTATTTGCGAAGGACCGCACCTGTCACGCCAGTGCCAGCCAGCTTCTAACAGAATTGCAAGCATTGCACAAACGCGATATTTCAAAATAACGCTAGTGGAGGCTCAAACTTCTGCCCCCGTCCCCCATTTCCCTCTCTTCCTTTTTGTCTTCCTACACAGATTCTGCACAGTCTAACTTTTTGAACCATTTCTTTTGCGACTACCAAACACCAGAAACAAACAGCTTTGTCCTTTAGTACCTATACATATTTTCCTACGTTCCCTTACTTTTCCAAGACCTCAACATGTCTTCAAAGCGTGTCGAAAATCTGACTTCCTCTGCCGCGCAGAGAGTACCTGAGGATGACGACTACGAAATCATCGAAATCATCGGGTCCGACTATGAGGACGAATGGGACGATTGTGAAGCTCCTCTCCAGGTCAAACAGAAAGCTTCCACAGTCACCTCCGCCATTTCTGCGCCCAAGACCAACAAGAAGCTCACCAAGAGAGAGACCTCGCAGGAGAAGGCGCAGAAGCAAATGGCTGCGGCTCTCAAGTTTCTAGAACCCGAGATCAAGAGTAAGAATTACCCTGTGCCCCTTGTTGAGTATCACTAGGTTAACAGATCAGAAACAGGTTAACTTGACAACGATGGTTGAACGACTTACAAGAATACTCTCTGGATTCCTTTGAAGGCGCGGGAGGGTATTTTCTGTGATGATACGGCTGTGGTGAGACGCCCTCTGATGGATATTGCTAGGAAATAAGGGTGTTGAAGGCGGACGAGCGAGTTGGACATCACTCTAGATTTGGTAGAACAACAATTTGACTATTTCTACGAACTGTTTTGAAGTTTTGTGTTTTCTGATAAACCAGGAAGACACCAAGCTTTGCAGTGTGTTGCTAGTGCCATGGCTCTCAATTGTATCTTTCTCGGTTCTATGCTTGACTCAATGGGATTCTCTCCCTTTGCATCAATATTTGTGTGGACACGGAGCAATCTGCAACTTGAATAGATCACAACTAACATCATTCAACACTATTCCTTTACGTAGATTTCGGCTTCATTTTGTGTTTTGCCAGTACTACTACACTACAGGTTTCAATCTCTCGAACTTGTGCTGTAGCAAAGTCGTTGCGCGCTTCTCCTACAGCGACTTCCATGCGAAGCACTCAAGGTACTACAAGACATCTGTTGTATATCGATTACTCCTGTCGGCAGAAGATAGAGTGGCGACCAAGTCCTTTGCCCATATGTTGTCTGTTCTCAAAAGTGATAATGTACACAGATTCTAAGACATTTAAAAGCCAGCCACTGTTTTGGACGTGTTCTCTTTGAACATGAGAACAACAAATCTACGACTTGTTCGATATGGTATGGTGACTTTGGTAGATGAACAATACTTCGAGATCCCACTGTTCCATTTCAAATACTCTTATAGGTGCAGCTCTGTTCGCATCGCTCAGCCAACCCCCAAGCTATGTACAAGCTTGCTTGCCTGGTCCCCTTTGTATTCACCACGCGCTGGAAGATTCACCATGCGGCAGCCGGGGGCAACTGTTCTTCACAATTAGATGTTCGCGAGCCAAAGCCCAACCTCAATCTTGTTCTCACCATTATAAAACCTTCCCGTTTCCTTCATCCGTACTTCTTGGTACCATCACTCACATCATGTGCATGTTAGACCTTTCCCAAACAACCTACCAAGACGACTCAACACATCCGGAAAATACACCCCTATATCCCCTCGATCTCACATCACTCAACATGTCGAACACAGTCAACAAACCCTCCCCCAAGCGAATCGAGCTTGGAGACGACATGGACGACTTCGTTCTTGTCCTCGATCCTACCCGCCGCGTCAAGCCTCTTGGCGACCATGAAAGCGAAGAGCGGAAGAAGAAAACGACTGCTCTCCCTAAGGACGTCGTTCCTGGCAGAGCCTCGATGCCACAGGGAAACAATGCACAGAACTCCTCCGAGCCTCCGACTTTGACCATGAAGAAGGCCCTTGACGATTACCACGCCGATATGCGCAAGTTGGCTGAGGATTCGATGCCCGAGCGTGACGGCCTCCGTGTTGCTTGCGAAGACTGGTTTTGCACCAACAGAGGATCAAGTTACTTCGATCTTGGCAAAGGACTCTGAATGTTTCCTTTTCCCTGTTTTCGATTTGCTTCTGTTCTCATGCTGGACATTTGTTGGTAAGTCATTCTGGCCGTGGGTTGAGTTGTTCGCAAGCTCAAGCCTAGAGTTAACAGATGCTGTCCGAAACATTTTCGGTGTCAAGATACGCCTTGCTCGCATTTTTCGCAAATTTCTTTCCGTATGTTGGCGTTTGGTGTTTTTAACGAGACTGAAGGCATAGCGACGGTTGGATGTTTTATTGGGAAATTGCTTGTTGATATGATACCCTATCTTGTGGTCCCATCCGTGTCAAGATAAATGTTTTTGATGGCCCTTGAGTGGTTAAACAATTCATGCACATTCGGATAGGAAATGAACTTTTAACTAGTTGTACCAGGTAGTTCCTAGAAAAGACTGTACTAGATCGCATAAGCACGTTTTACTATTTTATATTACAGACACGAGAAGTGAAGCGCTATGTTAGTTAGATGAGTGTAGCCTTAGCGCGAGGGAACACTAACGACGGATGAAACAGTCTGTTCGCTCCCCATTTTGGTCCGTTTCTCGCAACGAGTCCGAGCGCCCATGGAAGACTGGGGTACATGACGCGACCGTTTAATGCAATGCGACGCGACCAACCCAAGTATTGGGACTAACGTACCCTGTAGCGTATAACATAGCGTAGAATTGACAGATTACGTGGCTTTCACTAATTCACTGGTTCTCAGAATCTAATCTTGCTAGAGTGACAACACAGGGACCGGGTCTGGTCAACCAACAGACAACAGGTGGAGAGGGTCGGCACTGCGCGTGGTAGGTCATGAAAGTTACGGTTGGCTTGCAGGGAAACCGAGCTGTTGGCTCTAGTCACATATTCCATGTTCAACTGTAACCTCTCCAACGGTGTACCGCATTGGTCAATGCCGTTCTAGCAGGGGATAAGTAAAGACTATGACTTGATCTAGGATAGACCATGTAACCAACCATTGGGCATGGGGACCTGGACATGCGGGAATTAGCATATCAGTAATTGCCTCTGAGCATATGTCGCTCCGGAGAGAAACACGACAGACATGTGGAGGAACCCATTCGAACCCTTCTATCATTATCAGTCGAGAAGGTCTAGGCTAGTCCAGGGCTACGGTGGCACTACTGCAAGTGCTGTCTTGTCGTTCCAGGGGACAAGGGAAGCCCGTGATCTTGATTGTGTCATTCACTTAGCCGAATCCTCTTGAGCCCCTGGACTGAGCCAGGGTCGCATCCATTACCACCGGTCTCCGTCCGAAGTGGGTAAGAGACCCGTGGAAACGGCTTGCAACAGTGGGTGCAGGGATACTGAGGTGGAGAGTAAGGAAGAGACAAGATTGCAATCACACCACGTCAAATGTGTATTAGGGAAGGACAGAGTGCCACTGCATGTCAAGTATGGGTTACGTTGCTACGCGTATGTCTATCACTTCGTATGTACCCCGTTTCTATACCGACACTCGCCAAATCACGCTCGGCAATGGTCCATCACGTGCCGTACTAGTCAACCAACTTATCAACCAAAGAGCCGTTGTCGATGGATCCTCTAAAAAAGACGTTGGTGAATTAGGTTTTTCTATATCCTTGCTGGCTTGATTCCTTATCCCTTGAGCACATATTAACCCCCTGACGGTTGTAACCGTTATGGAGTCGTCCCGAACCGATGCATCCGCCATCAGTCGACTCATGGTCCGTTCACCGCCGACGCTATCGTTGATGAAGACATGAATTCCTTTAAAGGGTAGCGTAGTTTCGTGGAAACGTTAGACTAGTAAATCCGCTTCATAGTTCTGCGGCTCCGATACTCTTGTCTCTACTCTTACAACATATATCTGGCCTATTTATGTGGTATTTACGTGACATCATATTTTGTATTTCAGAATTCCTTTCTAAGCCTTACACAATGCCTCACAAGGACGTTCCCCTGAGACCAGTAAAGCTGGCCTTTGATCCTGTTGGGTCAGACACTCTCGGCGTGCCAAGCTTAGACTTCGCGTCGCTGTTTCGAGAAGAAAATGTTCCAGAGGATGCTCCTCTCGTTCTTAACCCAGAGGAAATGGGGGTCCCTTGGAACACATCTCTTCCTTGGACAAGACAATCCAAGTTCTGGGCTTACGCCGAGACTGCTGGGTACGATTTAGTCAACAGAATCAGTCTTGACAAGGCATCAGAGCGTGGTACACTGCCCATGGAGTTGATGGATGAGCGCCGCAAGTGGAAGATTGATGAGCTAGTTGAAGATGCCCTCTCTTGCTGTGTATATCTTTATCCTACATCATCTCCTACCAGATTGGCATTATTAACCCAGTCTGTCCTACTGCTATTCCTTCATGACGGTATGTCGATATTGGATCGTGGGTAGAGAAAACAATTACTGACACGTGAATGCAGACGTGATTGAGCGAGGCGCTACTCAAAATGTAAGATTCTCATTCATCAGTCGGTCAATTTGGTACAATATACTGACAGATATTTAGGAAACTACAGTGGTAGACGAATTTCTAAGTATGGCTCCCAAGAACAAGCATCTCAAGCAGTTCTGGGCAGAAGTTTTGGAATGTGATCCAGTTCTCGGACCTGATCTACTTTATGCTATCCACGCCTTCGTCCGCGATGGCCGTGTAAAGTCGCCATTTAAGCAAGATCACTATGCCACATTGTCTGATTATATGCTTTACCGTCGCAATGACGTTGGCAAGACGTGAGTTGATTTCAAACCAGCTTTCGTGAAAATCGTTGACTGACTCTGAATCCAGATTTATGATTGCAGCTATCCGTTTCGGCTCTGGCGTGCACCAAACACGGGAGGAACTTGCTCCCTTTGACGAGCTTGCCGATCTTTATGTCAGACACTCAATCCTCATCAACGATCTCTACTCGTATGACAAGGAGGTTCATGAGGTCAAAACTATCAACGCATCTATCGTGAACGCAGTCGCTGTTACGGAACAGCTGCTTTCCGTGTCGCCTGACCTTGCCAAAAACATCACCAGGAATATCACCTTTGATATGGAGAAGGAGTTTTACGGCATGTGTGAGAAGTTTATGCACAGTCCCGATATCAATGATCGCCAGCGCATTTTCATAACGGCGCTGTTTGATGCGTTGACAGGAAATATCTTCCACTCTGCTACTTTGAGCAGATACGTTCGTCACGGAGAGAGGCCGCTTCCCTGCAAGTGTTAGATAATGAGGGAGGTATTGTTTAGAATGTTTGTAGCTAGCATCTGTCCTGCATTTTAATACCACGGCACACGATTTCTTTTTCCCCCTATTTTTGCTTGCATCTCTTACTCTGCACAAGTCTGTTGGAAAGTTCATAACCTACTATGTAATCGTACAAGCACATGGAAATTTGGACAGAGTCCGTGCATGACAATCACTATTATTCCTGCACACTCGAACAGGGATGCACAGCACTTTGACAGGTATGTTTTCTTGGTAAACCCGAACTAACGCCAGCGGCACGTTTTTCTGTTAGCATGGTTGCACTACTTGCTTGACATATTCGGTAGTCGTATTCATCCCACCATCGTAGTAAAAAGAGGCCAGCCCCCGATGCTACACTGCTGGGATCGGAAAATGGGATGACAAGGAAATCCCAGGCTGTCAGGGTAGCTTTAGTCAACACAAATACCGGGGAAGCAAGCGGATGACCAAACGCCCCTGGTCATATGTAGTCTCCCACGTCCAACTAACTCCCTTTTGAGAAGACCGTTTTTCTCGCGTCGCGATAAGTATCTGATGGCATTTCGTAGACGATCTTTGGGCTAGAGAAAACTAAACCGGCCCGATGGTTCATTGCCGTGGATCAAATGTCTCACCGCTTGTTGATGGTTGGTTGTTGTTGTTGTTGTTGGCTGTTGGTTGTTGGTTCTGTCGAAGTTGTCATATCATACGAGTGGGTCGCCTAATTATAGGGTACCCTCCGGCATGTCTTTAGCGGGATAAACCCTGAACCGAATATGGTCCAGCATAGTCGGTCACAGGTGAAAGCATGTAGGAACGCCGAGTCATCATGTCACGCTGGTCCTAGATATGGCAGGTGGGTTTGAGTTGATGATTCAGAAAGTTTGTAGTAGTGGAATTAAGCGCTAGGAAATTACTGATCTGCAGAAGAACGGCTCAATTGCCGCAAGGTTCAGCGAGTGTGGAATATTTCTGATTACATTAAGAAAAGGTGCCTAGTTGGAGTTGCTAGACGCCTTCAGGCTACCATGTAGACGGAGTAACGAATTCTCAAACCCACTCAAAAGAAGCGAAAGTCCACTTCCATTAGTGTCCGCAGCCTGGTCTTTGATGATCAGGCTCACCAGCTCTTGCAATTTAGTGGCTAGTCCCTTGTCAGCGGTCGCCATGCCACCCAAAAAGCTGGTGAGGACATTCATCATCGGGTTCAAAGATGCGTTCATGCTGAGACTGGCACCCAAGGTACGAAGGATCCCTTCAACAGTTCTCAGAATTTCGGTGAGGAGTTCGTCAATCTCCTCAATAATAGTCTGCCGCTGGCTATCGGTCAAGTCAAGGGCTTTGATGTTGCGCGTGGTTGAGAGTCGGCTTAGTGGGGCGGACAGAATAGTACGAATGCTAGAGATCTCCTTCAGGGTGTCGGTAGTTCCCTTCTTTTGTGAGAGCTTTCCAGCTTCAACTTGGGCAAGGATGGCATCTGGGGTATACTGTTAGAAGATGAAGCGTGTATAATTCTTGCACACGTACCGATCTTTTCTGTGTGGGTAGTTACTTGGTCGAGAGTGCTGTCCAAGTCGTCGATAATATCTTGACCGCTCTTGAAGCCTGTCGTGGAAAGTTTGAGCTTGACTAGTCGCTTCGGATGGTTCTTATGAGATTTCCTCGAGCCCTTCTTTCTCGTGATCATGTAAGTCTTAGTGAGAGCCTTGCCCTTGTTGGACTTGGATCGCTTGACATTTGTTGTCGACTTTTGGGTCTCAGGGTCGCTGACGAAGCCTTCGAGGTCGACTGAAAGGGCATTGAACGCTCCCTCTTGAGCGCCGGCGTCGAAAAGATAGGACTCTCGGACGACGAGGGTCTTATCAGTGGTGGGGGCTGTGATAGAGCCAGTTGCCAAGGCGGCAACTACAGCTAAAAAGACCTTCATGATGGACGTGGAAAGAACTGGTGGATGGTTGATTGTATAATCTTGGCGAGATTGTTTGAACTTGTCAAAATTGCAGGGAAGCGGCTTGCAGCTATATGTATTCATTCCTAATGCTTTAGTCTCTAGCACAGACTTAACTTTCTGTCCAAGACCAGTGGAAGCTATTGAGGAATCCTCAATCCTCGCTTGATGCAGCACCATGATACACCTGTGACATAAACATTTATTAATCCCATACGGACCTGATCGCCACCGACGCCAGTTACGTTCTTGAATGAACGTTTGTTCTGTCTTGAGCCCAGACCATATGTATATACTTCGTAGCTGGTATGAAGCTATTCCTAGAAGAGTTGCAGTGGCTTGTCGATCACACCCAACGTTATCAAAATAAAGTTGCAGCAGCCAGATCCGGGCACCCGCATCGCTGTTTTGATACGTCAGATTTCATTTTCTTGGTACTGCTGTGCCTGTGTGGGTTCAGTTACGATGGAGTCTTGGAAGGTAACCTAATGTCAGGGTCAGGTACGGCTGCAGGTCCCTGAACCCTTTATGACTTCATGCATGCCGGCTGCGTTTGGCGAACTGCTGTGCCACTTATGGTAATTTCAGTGCTTACTATGAGGTCAAGTGTTGTAATTTCCCCATCAGCTTGAGTCCCTGGGCATACGAAATAGTAACACTACTGCACAGCATGCTCAGGGTGGCGATTTAAATTCCCGGTTACACAATGCCGAGATATGTGAATTGTATGGATCCGTCGTGTCTCAATTCAGCATTCCTTCCAGAACCAACGCCATTGAGCACAATGACGCCAAATACAGAGTTTTAACCTGCAATTTGGTGAAGAGTCTCGAACAGTCATTAAGCTATAGTCGTAATTGTTGCAATTTGTCACTGAAGAGACGATGTATTACAATTGTTGACAACGTAGGGAATCGCCTGTAAGCATTTCCCTATGCCCGTGAGCTAACAGTGAATTTTCTTCACATAACAATCTAGAATAGCACATCGAAACGGCAGACAAGGACATCAGGATTCGAGACTATTAAACAGATTTCTGCCCGACTGTCGGCATTTTTACCGCAGACTCATCACCATGTCCCAGTGTCTCTTGTGTGTAAAACTTCCCCACCCTGTCCTCAAGCCCGAAGTTAGCGGCAAGCCACAACCAACAAAAAGACGCAACATCTCCACAACTGAGACAAAAATGACAGATTGCTTCTGGTTGAATCCGAGCAAAAGGGAAGGGTCTGGCCGGGGATTGAACCCGGGACCTCTCGCAAGCTATGCTATAGGGTTTTCCCTAAGCGAGAATCATACCACTAGACCACCAGACCGAACAGTTTTATACTGATTTTGTTGGAGTGAGGTGAAGATTCTGGCAATATGAAGTTAGTAACAGCGAGAGCGATTTCAGAACCTCTTCTCCAGAAGTAAACCAAGGCACACCTAGACACAGCTTGGAGAGTTGGAAATCTACATTCTACGTGTAGCATATATGAAAGGAGATAGTTATTGTACACACCCCCCAAGTCATTCATCTGGTCAAGTCTTAAGTCATAAACTCGTAGAATCTCTACAGCATAATACCATAAAGTCCCTCTCCCTGTATAACCTCCCCATTCTCGTACGTAATTCTCTTCCAGCCTTCAGCATGGGCTTCATCCCGGATCCACTCTGCAGTTGGGAAATACCGCTGGTCCTTCTTGATCGTAACAACCGATGGAGTACCAGAGAAGTCTGTCATTTTGATCTTGAAGTCTGTGTGTCCAAGAGTTAGTGGCAATCATGGCTTAGGTGGAGAGTTGACCCTTACAAGTCTTATCGGGAATGTTAGCCACCACATTGATCAGGGCCTCAAGATCAGGCGTTGGCTTGTTATCAATGTGCGTTATAAAGGTCGTCGCATAAACGCTGTACAGGTTCGACGGCGAACCGACTAACCAACTTGTGATGTACACTTCACTGGGTAACTTCTTAATGCACTGCCGCACAGTCCGATGCGGTTTCTGGGCGGTCAGACCACAGAAGTTGACAACACGCGACGTCTCAAACTCATCTTCAAGAACAGTCTGGGCCTTGAAGCTGACCTGCTCACCACTTCGTACAGCGACGACGTCCAGAGATTCTTTCCAGTACATCACATCCGCATCGGAAAGTTGCGTAATAAGTTTTCCGTCTAGAGTGAGTACGATATCACCTTCTTCGAGGGAGTTGGATAAGCCGCTTGATGCTCGCTTCACCATGAAAAGACGACGGTCTGATGACCTGCTTTGCACTTGGCTGATCCACTCTTCCGAGACGCCCATGACGCGAGCTTCGATGATTGTGACAGCCACGAGCTCGACGGACAGGCTTCTCAAGCTGGGAACAATTCCTTGGCCGAGTTTTTCCGCGATTGGAACAATGGCTTGCGAGCTTAGTCCGAAGCAAGCTTCATCAAGATCTTCCATTTCATACACAACCCACAAAGCTTGGATAGAGCCATCTTCAGAGACGAGGACGCCGCTTCCGCAGTGTGTACCGATTCTGGTCTCCACGTCAATCCTATCAACGTTGATAGGGCGCCCTCGAGGGGGGTTTGGAGGTTCTCGTTCCAGTGGTATGACCTTTGTGACGGCTGTTGATGCGTAAACCATCTCATCGCTATCGTTGTGCCCAACAAAAAACGTGGACGCTCCCTGCGAGATGCGTTCCGTACTCAACTTTGCACTCTTTACAGGTGCGTCCACGAGACTGGGATCGTATTGAACGATGGCGTAGTGGTGGGAAGGGTGCAGAAAGACAACCTTTCCAGGGATCAGAACTGAATCTGCAAAGGTGAGCTCAATACCGCACATCTTAGTGGGCACAATCGTCCTGGAAATGATAACGAATCCACGCTCAGCGTCAATTACAAGTCCCATACCCCGATGAACACGGGTAGACTGTCCGTCGATAAGGACAGGGGCGGAGAACTTGACGTTCACGAAACTTCTTACGATCTCCGCTACTGCTCTCAACGGGATGTGCTCAAGAGTGTCAAACGAGGCACTCAGCTTAGTCGGTTGAACCGCTGGCAATGGCTCAGCAAGGACATCGACATCCCAAGCCCCCGTGTCATCATTCCTCGTAAACATCTTCATCCGTCGAAACCAATGTCTGTCGACTGGCACAACTGCTGTGCGAATTGTGTGTCGCTCCCAGACGTGCCAGTACTTGATCGCCACTCGTGCCCTGTCAGGAATGTCCTTCATTACCTGCACGAAAGCGTCTAGGTTGGGTGTCTTTTTGTGATTCACGCTGTCGACCATGAGGTAGTTGTCGTGCATTGGGTGAAAGGGTCCTGCTTTGCAGATATAAACGCCACGGCAGGGAAGGACGTAGCGCTGTGCAACTTGGTACGATATATCGTGAAAGCAAGCTGCGCCGACGGTGACGAAGCGATCGGGAGTAATGGCGTTGAGGTTTTGTACTGTGATGTCTTCTTCTACGTCTTCGCCGTCTCTTTGGACAAGGACGCGAATTGTTTGATCAATGTTTTCGTCAAAGATGGTGTTTAGGCGGAGGAACTGTGTGATGAGTTCCCCGTTGATCTTGATGAGGATATCTCCCTCCTTCAGTTTTCCATCTGACGGTCCCTCAGGCAAGACGTCAACGGCGACGATAACATTGTCTTCTCCTGGAAAAGACTTGCGAAGAACACTTTCCCACTCTGGACTCAACCCAAGTCTCCGACACTCGTCAAACGGTTTGAGTTTGAAGACGGTTTGAATTTCTCCTCTTTTTACTTTGTCGCCGTTCTGGATCTGCTTCAGTGCTCGTAGAGGGCCATCAAGTGGGAGGAAATAATCGGTTGAACCATCTGTACGACCGCCAGCTTGGAGAGCAATGCCATGCCCGTCTACATTGACGACAGGGGATCCTGAAGAGCCACCGGATGCGGAAGCATTGGCTTGGTAGTAGCAGGTGTTGAAGTCCATGTAGCCATCATAGATGGGGGCGTTTCTGTCCAGACGGCTAATGAAGCCTGAAAGAATACCTAGCTTTTCGCCACTGTCGTTACCAATGACCTTGATCTCAGTCCCAACTGTGTAATGTCAGATAGCTATTCCAAGTCGAGACGTTGCGAGTTTACCTTTTGCAAGATCCGGTCGAAGTTCCATTGCGGTAAGCTCCATATACTTGACCGCCTTTGGATCAAATTTGAGAAACCCAAAATCATGGATAGGATCGCGATAGATTGGATGGACTTCTACTTCTTCTTGGTTATTGAAAACGATGTATCCCGAGAACGGTCCAGGCCCAACGACATGACGATTGGTCAGGACAAGACTTTAAAAGTCAGCATAAGCGCTTGTTCCCCAGCGAAAATAAATATCATACCCTCGCTCGGCGTCAACAATAAAGCCAGTCGCTTCACTTGTCTTGGAAATTTCTGTGTCGAATGCATACGGATGTGAGAACTTGACAGATACGACGCATCTGACAACTTTCTCTATAGCTCTCTGCCATGGCTCACTCTCGCTTTCCGAGAGGAGACCTGTCTTAGATGGGATGATTTTCTCAACAGAACTAGTGATACCATTTTGGGCAGACTCTGTTGATTCTGATAGTGACATGTCGCGCATTTTGGGAACGATGGGATCCTGGTGGATAGTCATGCTGATAGTATGTCCCGACGAAACCAGGGTGGCAAAACAAGATCGCCAGTCAATCTCGTGAAGGTGTTGTAATGATATCGGAGGGGTGACGGAGTAGTTGAGAAATGTATAGCGAGAATAAAGCGGGAGTTATAGGGACTGTCGAGGTTGAAAATGAAGGACATGTGAACACACCCCTTCAGTGCTTATGGTTGAACAAAGCCAGGCAGTCAGCCCTATGAGCAAATCAAACTCACCTTCCTGACCCCTCACTAGAGTTGAGGCCCTCAGCCCCGAAAAGTGGACTTGCTCTCCGAAGTGCCGAATGACAGGGTGACTCAAATTGAGGCAACCAACAGTGGCGCAGTGTGGAATTAATTCTTTTCAGCCTTGACGACACTGGGCATATTTACTAGACTAAATATCTCGAAGTCATGTTTGAATCGTTGTTTTGGTGGAAGCGACACAGGTCGCGTGAGGACAGCCTCTGATGTCGGAGTTATCGGTCGCCGAATAAGAGGGATTAGCCCAAATGTCAGCAATTGGAATCAGAGATATTTAGACCAGAAACCTTGATAGTTAGCTTGCCGATGATGAAATGACTCACTATTTTCTCATAGGAAAACAACCAGGCTAAGAGTAGTTATCGTGATGTTAACCTGCTAAGGATGGGTCATTCTTCAAGTCAAAGTATTTACAGACTTTTTTGTTCAATGCATGCAATAACTCATTTGAGAGACGTTTAAGATTGACTACAAACTCCGATCATCGAGAAACTCCAATCCGCCTTCACCTTAACCGGACGCAAGAGAAACCCTCGTCTTGCTTTCTCCCATGCTCAAACTCCACTCCCCATCCCACTCCTCTCTCCTTCTAACCTCAAGCTCAATATCCTTCTTGGGCGTATAGACAGTGGCCATGTCACCTGTGTTCAGCGCTGGACTCTTTGCCCATTGACCCGAAGCAGGAGCCATGTTGCACCGCACAGAAAGAAGAGCCACCACTATCATGATTTCTGTCGAGGCAAACTGTCGCGCAGGACACAAATGTGGTGGCGCGCCCCATGCAACGAAACTACTCGACGCGACCGCTTTCTTGTCCGACCCATCCTTGGGCATGAATCGATATGGGTCAAAGACATCAGCTGACTCTCCCCATGTAGTCTGGTTTGTGTGCACAGGCTGACCAGGCATCATGACGAATTGGCCAGCTTTGAGCAGATACTTGTCGTCCAGGAGTGTATCTTCCGTCACTTTTCGAATATTCGCATGGATATGCCTTGTCCGTTGTGTCTCTTGATAAACAGATAAAAGCAAAGGGCACTTTGTTTTCAACGCTGCAACGTCCACCACAAACCCAGTCTCTTTGTTTCCACTAATTGTCTGTTCGATCACTTCGCGTCGTACCTCGTCAAGAAGGTCAGGCCGGGAGAACAACTCGTAGATAGTCCAGAACATGATGGGAACTGTATTGGCGAAAGCCGCTGTTCCAAAGGTAGCTTGTTGCTTGCAGATGTCATCCTCGTCGATGCCTGCTTCTTGCATGGTCCGTAGACGAGCCATGTAGACTGCTGACACGTCAAGGGGGATGTTCTTGTTGTATTTTCGGAAGGCATCGAAGACGATTTCACGGGCAGCGTAGCCTTTGCCGGTGATGTCGAGGTTGATGAGATGAAGAGGCATGTAATCTTGCCATTTCCTTAACTCTGTTAGCTATCCGGCTAAACCTGTGACATATACTGGGTCTTTCACTTACCAAAATGCTTCATCAATCTTAGGATCGCGAAAAGGATGCTCTACACCTAGAATTCCACAAGCACTCGCCTGCACAACTGCGTACCTAGCCCACTTTAGCAAGAACACCTTTCTCACACTGTTCTTCTCTCTAGGGAGCAGCTCCTCGATATCAATCAACGCACGATCTCCCATTCTTAAATTCTGCTCATCGAGATTGGGACCGGGCGCAAGACTATGTTTATGCGCATGACTGAACGAGTCAACCCACTCACTCCCAAATACTTCAAACGTGGCAGGATTCGCATCGCCCATATGCTTGGCAGCAGTTTGCATAAAGGGACGGAAGGAAAGGGTTTTGGACCTTTGGATAAGAGGGATGAGGCGGGCTGTTTTGGCGACGTATAGTTTTGTGTTGAAGATGGCGACTGTGTAGATTTCTTGGTCTGTTTGCTTGCTGTCTCATTCATTAATAACTATTCTCTAGAAGTACTAGATATAGGTTTTACATACCTAGTTATCCCATGATAGCCAGAACTATACTTGATCATTCCTAACAAATGTCCAAAAAGTGGTATTTTGGACTGAAGACGTTTCGGTTCTCTCGGGTCATCAAACATGGAGAAGAGCCATTCTAGCGTGTACGCGAACAGGACGAATCCTGCTGCACCATAGAAAACCTCACGAAGCATGATGACAACGAAGATGGCAGTGTCACAGTTTCTGTTGCCAAATGGTAGGCACGTTCAGCATTTTAATAGATTTAAATATGGATGATCATTAACCACACTTGGCATCTCGCTTATCAAAGAATCTCAGATCCTTCAGACAAAGTACGAATACGAACTCCTTTGGTGGAGAGACTAAGAACCGCTAGCATTAATCTAGCGCTGACCAGACCATCTTGGTTCAGGGGGTTGTGAGAAAATAAACGAACTCGAGTAGGAAGATGACGAAGGAGTTGATTATGCCCTGTATGATTGGTGGGTGACTTTAACCGTTCTTCCTAGTAGTTTTGTGTTGTGTTAACCAAACGGTTGGAAACGGTTCCAAAGTTTCAATTGGTGCCCAGCTCATCTCAAAGGAGGAACAGTACAATGGCTAGCCACAGACATGCATTGTGTCCAAGTCAAGAATGCATATTGAGCGCATGTTATTCCACAGCAAACTATTGTTGTTCCTTCTTCTTCTTTGTCTTTTTCTTTGTCAATCGATACAGACAATCTTGAAGCACTGTCTAATTTTTCACAACTCAATAACTTGCGATTGCAACACTGCGGGTTCCACTGCAAACGCCTCGCCAGTGCTAACTTTGTCCGAGGCCTACTTGTAACTTTTCTCTCTGTTCTCCCAGAGTCTGGATACATAATGCGAACAAGCCATCGCCTGACCCGATGGTAGAGTCAAGTCATTCGTAATGCCGCCTGGTTGAAGGCATCGATTACCGCATCGTACAACTCATTTGTTTCCTCTACACTCGACTTAGTCCCCAGAAAAAAGGGTCCATCATCAGGGAAGAACAGAATTTTGCGCAGCGCATAAGCCAACTCTTCGGTACCTTTGAATGCTGGTGCAAACTCTGAAACGATGGCTGAGAACCTCTCCTTGTCGGAAATATCCTCAATCTTCCGGTTGGCGCTTCTAACGCAACCGCTTTTCTCCTTGTTCCAAAGGTAGATTCGGCTGTCGGAGGAAACATCTCCATGCTCAGCAATAGCGAGCCACATAAAGCAGTAGAAGAACGACTCCAGATCATGTCGATAGGTGTGAGCGATAAAATCCTCTTCGTGGCGCGCAACATCGATGGCCATAAAAGCCTTGGTTCCAATCATGTCGGAGACAGTGCTTTCCAACGGAACCCGTAGATCCCTGCCACTGTCAAGATCAATGAGAAACCCGCAAGGTTGGCCCTTTTTGGCTCCAGGTGATTTGCTGATCATGAAGTTTCCTGGACAAATATCCCTATGGATGATTTCGGCGTCAAAGTACAGAGACCGGTGTGCTTTAATAGCATCTCGAAGGCAGGTAATCAACTCAAAAACACTTCGGTAGTTGGCAACGGGGCGGCCGACTGGAGAGATAACAACACATGCTGTCAGATACTTATTCGTTTCCAGGCGTCGTTGGGCGATGAGCTGGTTGACGCCCCAAATGTTGAGTTCGGTAACTCGCTTCATGAACTTCTCCTCCTTTCGGCTTGACTCATCCCGGAGAGAGAATTTGACGATGACCTCGTCGCCGCTATCGTCTGTTGCTCGGTAGACAGTAGGTCCGTCACTGACGATCACCTGAGGTCGTGTGATGGGTTCCTTGTCCAGCCAAAGTTTGTATACCGAGCCTGCTTCAGCCTTGTCGTCGCATGTTTCCACCTCATCACCCTTGACAACAACATATTGGGACTTTTTGCTAGTGTAGAAGATCATTGGATTTAGACCAAGCTGCGCATCGTTCATATTCATGTAGTCGTTTTTGAACTGTTCGAATGGCACGTTGTGCACGATTCCTGACCGGTAGAGGCGCACGCGATCGAAGATCCAAAGCTCCAGCTCATCTTCGCATAGGTAGAAGCCGTGAAGGAAAAGACGCGTGGGCTGAGCCTGAAAGACTTTATCGGCGCTTTCATATAGAATACCGATAGCGGAGTTGTGATCGTGACTGGATTCCGGAGAGATTTCTATGCCGACGACTTGTGTTTCGGGCCAGGGGTTGCTTTCGGTTTCGTGGACGGAAGGCATAAGGAGATGCTGAATAACGCCACGCTCGAGGGATGTACCACGGAGGACGCGCTGAGGAGTGTTGCGCTTCCAGCAAATACCCTTGAAGTACTTGTTGAACCAGGACATGTCCTGTTTCCAAATGTCGGCCTCTATCTTGTCCATGTTGATGATATTGGTTAAGGTGCAATGAATGATGCTTGTGTAAGTGTAGAGTCAGATTTGACTTTAGCCTTGGCAAAAAGGGTTCTGGTTGATGTGAAAGGAAGAGATTTAGTTGTGGGAAAGTAAGGAGGTCACGGTCTCGTTTTATGGCAAGGGAAAGAAGGTTCACTGGATCACGTTAATGTTTGGGAAGGTCACACAGCCCCCGTTGGTCACGCGCAGGCGCGCCTGCGAAAACAGATCTTCACTATCGCGATATAAGGCAAACAAAAGAACTGTGGGCAAGTGACATGTAACATAAAGTGAATCCCCAAACACTACAGGGAGTCGATATGCAGCACGAACGCGTCTAGACAGTCCATCTTCGAGAGAACCAAGTGTGAAGAAAGATAAATAACAACTATCCATCTTTATCGACAACACAAAGTTACTTCCATCTCAAATAGAGATCTGTCTTTATCTCATGTGAGATCTCATGCGACGTAGAGTTCGGGTTAGGGCTTTCCCCTTCGCTCATCTGCTGATCTATCACCCCCTCCAACAACCGGGTAACTCATTTCCATTAACCTTGTTGCTACCAGACTTCAACACATAGTTCACATGTACGGGAGGCCATTTCTTTCCCAGAGGCGGCAAAAAATGACCATGAGATCTTGAAGAAGGTTCTTTTCGGTGGCCAATGCTGCGGGGTGAATGAGTACCCGTAAGTTGATTTGTGCGCCTCGACTATTGATTTATGGAACAAGCGCATGTATGTTACACGGAATCGCCTTGTGGCTCGGAATTAATTGATTTGGCCGAGAGCCTATTCCATAGGCGTAGGCTGCTGGATTGAGTTCGTGATAAGCGCGCAACGTTACACAGTCATGTTTATCAGAGGCCAGGAGCATGCTCCAAAAGGAATAGGTCCATATGCATACAACCAGACGCCTTGAACGATGCGGCGAGCCGCTATCACATGCATCTCAAATCGTGGGCAAGGCCGCATTCAACGCATGATGCATAAAGCAAATCTCAAAGACAGGATGCAGGAAGCTGCCCAAGGCATCTTGAGAAGAGACTTTCTCGGATCTTATCACAAATTCTCTTCGTTCTTAATACTATGGACTAAGTGTTTAGTCACTTTCTTACTGAGCTCGTCATTTGTCTTTATTAATTTTCTCTCTATATGCTTCACTATGCTTGTCTTGCTCGTGGTCGCTCGACAGCCATTGGGATACTTGACACTTTGCGCCGTCGTTAATTTCCCGTTGCTGGCCCTTGGACAAAGACCTCAACATTCAGATTTATTACTTATCTTCTACGATCTGCCTGATAATCTTGGTAAGAGTGTCAGGCTGGGTGAGGTTAGGTGTATGTCCGCTCTGAATCTTATGAACCCCAACTTTTCCATTCGTCATGCCTTTGAGTAACTCAACCATACCAGATTGATACTCTGGAATAATAAGTTCATCTTGTTCACAAATGATGTAGTGCACTTGGGCGTCTTGGTATCCGGGGTATGTAAGCTGATCTTTGTACGAAGCCGTCGAGTGCTGGGGTAGTTCTTTTGCCAGCTTGAGAGCTTCTTCGGGTGGTAATTCTGAGTGGAGGAATGGCGCGCATTCAGGTGTGAGGGTCATGTAGTCATCCTTGGAAAGTCAGTGATTTGCTCGTCTCATCGCGAATAAAAGGTAAACTTGCCTCAATGATCAGGTAGTCTTGAGCAGTGAGCAATGACATGACAGATCCGCCGACGGGTAGTGCAACTGCGGCAAGGTAAATGATGTCGGTGACGCCGCTGTTCTTCCCTTGGAATTGTCGCGCTTTTCGTGAGAGTGTTTCCAGGCTTTGAGTAGCGGGAACACCACCGTATGAATGAGCCAGCAGGATCACTTCTTTGTCTTGATCTAGTAGTTTCTCAACGATAGAAACAATCTCGTCGACATCGTCGCTCATGGTAGCAGGGTTCTTGCCCTCCTTTCGACCGACAGAGGGTAAGTCAACGATCTCGGATTGTATGCCATCGCGGGCGAAACTCTGAGCGAGAGGTTCATAAAGCGACGGTGAGGCGAAAGAGCCCGGGACAATAACGACGGTTGCCATGCTGCATGCAGGCTGGTAGTATAGAGAACGAAATTCGATGATGTGATGGGAGAAATTATAGGTAAACCAGCGTATATATGTCTCAGTCCGTGCCCCAAGGTAGCATCGCAAAAAGGAGGGAATGTCTCAGAGTCACGCTTGGAAGATGCAGATACTACGGCAATACTGCCGTAAGAGGACACATTTTCCATTGCTTTATGCGGGGCTAATTCGTCGATAAGGATGGCTTTGACATGAGCTGAACAGTGTCTCTCAAAGGGATCAAGTGCGGTTGCTACCCATGCCCAGGTCGTGATATAAGCTTAAATATAGTCTTGTAACTGCTTTGTTTTGGACGTTGTTGGGCTCGTGTTTGTTCCATGACATTTGGACTGCAATGCAACGCAACGCCATCCTATCAGTCTGTTTTTAGGCGAGCATTTATCAGCACAGCAATTGTGTGATTTGGAACAATGTATTGTGGCACTCGTCTTTCAACCTAACATCCGATTGTTCACATTGACACTTGACGTATTCCCTGTCTCCACCGTAGAATAGTTAGGGCCTTCAATTGTTCTCTTTTTTTATCGAGGTCAAGAATGTGGTCATCCATCAATCATTCTATGGAGAATAATTTAGGGAGTGACGCAGCCATCCCCGCCCCTATCTTATCTCCCTGCAGTGCCTGTCCCCAACTAAACTTAGCGCCTGGACCCTGCGATGAAGGTCACTACTGTAAACGGTCTAGCGCTGTGCTACGAAGGAGCAGAGACTTTTCTAAATATCAAACTCATCTGTCCCTCAACAAAGAAAGAACATGCAACGCCTTCGTCTTAACACAACACTTTTTCAAAGCCCGCGTCTCTCACTTTTCCCTCTGAAATCAATCACCACACTTCACACATCTCCCTTTTCTTCTTTAATAATGGACGGCAACAAACGTCGCCCTGGTCGTGGCGGTCGTGGCGGGCGCGGCGGTAAAAGAGGTATGCATTCGCAATCTCATCGCGGCGGAAGACCTACCCAGACCCAACCTAGCCATGAGAAGCAACAAGACACTCTCGAGCATACAGATACCGAGGATGTTGCTGCTCCTCCTCCTTCAACCGCTCTTGCCCCCGAAGCAGGTGCCTTCAGTACGCGTCGCTTCGACAGTCTGTTGGAGAACAACAAGGTTGATCCCGTCGTCGTGCGCACCATCACAAACGACATGAAGTTCGAGTACATGACCCCTGTCCAAGCCAGCACTCTGGACGAGCTTCTTCCTCCCCATCGCAATGACTGCCTTGTTCAGGCCCGTACTGGAACGGGTAAGACGATGGCTTTCCTTCTACCGGCCCTGCAGACCATGATCAACCAGAAGCGCGGCTCAGGTAGCGGCATCTCTCTTCTTGTCATCTCACCGACTCGCGAGCTCGCGCAGCAGATTTCAACCGAGGCCACAAGGGTTCTCAAGAACCTCCCTCAGTATCGCGTGCAGTGCGTCATGGGCGGAACAAACAAGGACCGCGAAGAGAGAGCTATCCTTGGCGGCTGTGAAATTCTCATCGCTACTCCCGGTCGTCTTTTGGACCATATGTCCAGCGAGGACATCCGCTATGCCATGCGCCATGTTGACACTCTAGTCCTTGACGAAGCAGACCGTCTTCTGGATATGGGCTTCCTCAGGGATCTCCGCTCAATTGTTGGGCAACTTCCTGACAAGGCCGCCACCAACCGCCAGGGCATGCTCTTCTCCGCCACCATTGCCCCTCATGTGAAGCAGGTCGCCGAGCTCGTGTGTTCGCCTCAGTACAAGTTCATCTCGACCATCCCCGAGGGCGAAATCAACACCCATGAGCGCGTTCCTCAGTTCCTCGTCAAGGTTCCTGCCTTTGCCGACATGGCGCCCGCCATGGTGGGAGTCGTTCGCGAGGAGGCCACTCGAGGCCAGAACTTCAAGGCGATTCTGTTTGCGACTACAGCTGCCATCGCCGACTTTTACACCAGCATTCTTGAGGCTACCCCCGGTTTGCCGCCCGTGTCGGTTCTGCACAGTCGCATGGCACAGAACAAGAGAACCCGAATCACCAACGACTACCGAACGGCTCGCAGCGCTATTCTCGTAGCTACTGATGTTGTCGCTCGAGGAATGGATTTCCCCGGTGTCACCACTGTTATCCAAGTCGGTCTGCCCTCTGACAAGCAGAGCTACATCCACCGTCTAGGCCGAACTGCACGAGCGGATGCCGATGGTCGAGGAATCCTCATTGTCTCCGAGGCGGAGGGTTTCTTCCCCAAATATACCCTTAAGGAGATCAACTTTCAGCCCCGTGAGGCCGACCTATCGCCTACTCGGGACGTCATCGACCAAGCCTCCAAGATGGAGGACGAGACAAAGTCACGCGTTTACCAAGCCTGGTTGGGCTACTACAACAGCCATATGAAGTCTCTTCGATGGGACAAGGAGGAAATGGTCCGTCAGGCCAACGTGTTCGCGAGCCAAGGCCTCGGAGCTCCTGAAACCCCAGCTCTTCAAAAGAGCACTGTTAGCAAGATGGGCTTGAAGGGCATCAGAGGTCTGAACGTCACGGCCGACCGACCTCGCACCAAGCATGGAGCTCCTGGCGGTCATGGTGACAATGGACGCGGAAAGCGAGGACGAAGGTGAAGGAAAGGATAATTGATACTCTCATGAAAATATCGGCGGGAATGGATGGAGTTAAGGACATTGCAGGGGGGGTTTTATGATTGTTTAGATACGATGATACTGCATAGACTTTACAAATGAACTAGACAAGATATGTTGAACACGCTCTCGCCAATTCAAGAATGTGTTAATGGAACAAAACTACTTACCGGGGGGTCGGTTGAATGGTTAGTAATCGAAGATGAAAGTACCGATAATGGAAGATTGATGATCCGCTATGACTACTACAAGAGGCCTGTCAAATTGACACATCACATACATCGTCTCCTGCAATCTTACCACAGAGAACTTTTGCCATCGAGAAGAAGAAAACGCCTGTAATGCAACAGCAATCTCACCTCATCTTTGAACAAGGGCATATGCAACTATATGTACCAGCTCGATATGTGCCTCACGAAGGGTGTAGAGCATGGACCAAGTCACATCTGGATGATATCTGTCTAGACATGGACTCTCCAACCCTGGACGACTCGTCTCAAGCAAAAGCGGAACGCAAAATGGATTTCTCCCGGAAATACAAGATCCAGTCTCGTCTGACAACCCGTAACGGCGCGCTAGTACTGGGACGGCCTTTGGCCCACGTATACCCTCCAGACCCTCCCACGATAAATTCCACCAGTGATTCTGGCCCAATAATTTCTTTTTTCTTGTCGTTGCCAGGAGAGCTCCGTCTTGGCATCTATCGCCATCTTCTCGTCTCCCAGAATCTCCCTGTTCTGTACTCCGCCTCGCCTGCTCTCGGCTTTCGCGTCCTCGCTGAAGAATTGTACGATCCTGACTTGAGGCTTCATCCGCAGATTCTGCAGACATGCAAGACGATCAACCGAGAAGCGACGCAGATTCTTTATGCGGATAATGTCTTCCGGAGAAAATTTTACTGGCCCAGTTCTTTGGGGAGGAGGGGAGGTAGTAGGCCTTTGCCTCTCAGGGAATCTTCGCCCATCAGTGGTATCAATTTGCAGAGCATCACGAAAATCCGCCTCTTTCGCGATTACCGTAAATGGCTGCGCCATGGAAGACTGAGAGTTTTGGACGAGTTTCCCTCGTTGAGAGAGCTGCAGGTCCACGTGGACATGAATGACGCTTGGGGTGTGTCCTTGGTATATAAAGATGCTTTGAGATCAATTCATCTTCACCATCGTCAACTTTTCTGCCTCAAGTTCAGGATGCGCCTCGCATTCGACCAGGCTTACAAAGACTGGTGCAACGAATACTCCAGTCGTCCGATGGGTTTCAGTCTCCACCTGCGAAAAAAGGCAGAGTTCGAAGAATGGTTACGAAAAGAGGATATGTTTACCGACAAAAAGATGACTTGGCACTTTCTGATAGAATTGTCTAGCTACGTCGGCCCATCGGCAACAATCATGTTTTCAACGGCTGCGTCCCAATCGAGGGATCATGCCGATGATATATCGTGCTGCGTTAATACCGACGGCAAAAGTACGTGGAGTAAGCTACCGATGTGACAAGTCGATTTTACTGTTATACAATGCATAGACGGAGCAAGAAAACGGGCCTTGGAAAAGCAACCCTGCCCTACCTACCTAGACAAGCTCGGTAAGTCAGAGAGATCTAAGACATAAAAAGTTTCATCTTGGTTATAGTGGGACAACTTCTCGATGTGTCACATGCAAGTGATGGTCAAATATACCCAGCCCTACCAGCCATCCAATGAGCAAGTCTTTAATCGGGGATGTCTGTGTTCCTACAGTCCCTGTAATTCCAACTATGTATTAGAAAGCTACAGAGTTAGAGTTTGGACCGTGCTGCTTGCAGAGTCCGTATTAGAGACCCCTGGAACAGATTTGCAATCGTTCCAGGTCTAGTCACGATGAGACTAAGCTAGGCTTGCCCTAATGAAGCATAGAATTCCATTCAATGCCACTCTGGGTTCCATTCCCGGCGAATGTAACTACGACCAGCATTGTGCCAAGATAATGCACCATACAACACCTTTAGTTCGGCTCCGAAGTAAAAGCAAAAACAAAAGAAAGCAGAAGCCAATATAGATATAGCATTTAGCCCACTTCTCCCCTCTCTATGATATCCGTTTCGTAAAAGGCGTTTTCTGAGTTATGATTAAGTTAATACATAAGAAAATGATTCTACCCGTGGAGTTCCTCTTTCCTCTTTCCTCCAATCCATTTCATCTACACTTCTTGATTACACTTTAATAACTGGCCTCTATCACGATGGTTTCCCTTCGTGTGGCCGTTTCTCTCTGCATAGCCTATCTGCCGTACTTGGTTGCGGCAATATCTCTAGAGGACATCCCGAAATGTTCTGTAAGTACCGAGTTCACTGTTGACCGTTTCTGTCAACCATCTTGGGAGGTCCTTTGCTAATCATGATGACAATAAAAACAGCTACCATGTGTGATCCAAGTTATGAGCAATCCGGCAGTTGCCAATTCGAGCATCGAAGCCATGTGTGCAGCTAGAGAGTTGGAAAAGTCTATCCAGGATTGCATTTCAGATACGTGCACGATAAGAGAATCACTCGGTATGCTTTGTCCTAATCATCATCAACCACGCCTCTTACCTGTCTAACACGGGTCTAGAATTTGCGGATTTCGTCTCGAAAGTATGCGATATCCCTCAAGAAGATAACCGTCCAAAGTATCGAGCTATTGTTATCACTTGGGCCGCCATCAGTCTCGTTGCGATAGTATTATTGCTCACTTCTAAGATATTCGTCGCGACTCCTTGGGGACTCGACGATAGCTTTTCTGCCCTTACCTTTGTATGCCATGCCTTTTGTACAACTTATGTTTGCACAAACTGACACCTTGTCAGTGTATCCTTGTCCCCTGCACAATCTTCTTTCTTCGCGGTGAGTCATTGCTGAGCAAAGGTCAACCATTTGTTATCGACCACAACTGATCTGACTACTATAGCAACCGATGGTGGATTTGGATCCCTCAAGACATTATACCAGTCTGCCGATTTCAGCCCTTTGCTCAAGGTATGCTGCATATCAATGTACTGCGAATGCAATCGCTCATCTTTCTACAGGACATGTTTATCTGGCAGATCCTCTTCATCGCTGGCTTGGCCTGCGCAAAGACTTCGATTCTCCTCTTTTATTTGAGAATTTTCCCGGGTCAGAAGTTCAGGCGCATGGTTTGGACAACACTCGCCTTCAACACTATCGCCACGATGGTCCTTCTCGCCGTCCAGCTTACAGTAGGACGCATTATCGAGTTGGTTTTGGATCGCGAAGACCTCTCCGCAAGCATGGAAAAATACAAGAAGCCCCTCATTATTATCTTGGTGCACTGCGTGGTCGACTTTTGCGTCGATGTCTGGATGCTTGTTCTACCCATGACGCAGCTTTACAACCTGGGACTGAGAACAGATAAGAAGATCCGGGTTATGTGCATGTTTGGTATTGGAATCTTGTGAGTCCAAACCTTGGTTGTCTTTATCTTCAAGCACTAACATGACAATAGCTTGACTGCAGTCAGTCTCGTGCGGTTGATAATGCAGGCCCAGGTTGTGCCGAATCCTAGCGAGACAGGTAAGTCGTCACTGGTTGATGTGTTATCGCGTACTTATAACCAGACAGATAGCAAGTTACATTCGACTGTCATTTGGGCAATCATCGAGCTCAACGTCGGTCTCATAGTAGCGGTTATAGCACCTATCCGCCAACTTTTCCAACTCGTCGCAGCCAGCGGCAAATCTCGGGACGAGTCAACGGCAAACAGAAGCCGATCCAGAACTGCGACATTTGTAGATCGGTCTCTCGTACGGATCAAGGATGTTGATGAGGAACAGTTAGTGGTACATGATGTTGGGAATTTGTGTGGCACGACACTTGCTACTTCGAGTAGTAGAGACACGACGAAAAAGCATGATGACGATGATGTTGAGCTGAGCCAGCTAGGAACAATCAACAATGGGAAGGGATAACAGTGAATGGATGGTTGGGTGGTATGATGGTCGATTAGGGCTAGGCATGAGGCTACGAGTGATGACTTTATTTTGTCCCTAACCTACCTACGCAGGTATCTAGATAATTGATAGCTGGTTCAAGTCTTTGTGCTGGCCGCATGATGTAATTAGAAATTGGAGCTAGACTCTTTCTAAAGTCTGAAGACAATTTGGCCCACTCTGTGATGTTGACTTGGTATCTGTATGTACACTCTAGATAGGTACATACTCATCTGGTGTATGATCAAACTAAACATTCTGAAAAGCTAAAGCCGTCTTGGCTTTCCCGATATTCAACGTTTCATACTAAAATTATCCTGTCAAAGAAAAGACAAGACTCTTAGTCTCGGGAATCGACTGTAGCCCTCAGAAACAAGCATCACACCAAGTCTTGGACCCACGAATCATAATCCTCGTAGAAAAAACTTGGCACATGTCGTTACTAGTGACGTCACGGGATTGTTCCCCGTGCGTGGGGATGACAAGCTACGTTACGCTACGTAAAGCTGCAGAGAAATGTTGCTCTTTACAATCAAATACCCTATCAATTTGCGGTGTACGGCTTTGCGTCTGCAGACTATGCCATCATTGTGTACCCAGAAGACCCGAAGACCCGAGGACCCTGGCAAGGGACTGACTGAGACTTGAGGCTTATATACTTTCCGATGATCTGCGACGCTTCAAGGGTCGTTCGTTGGGCATCAAGCAGCATACAGATAGATAGTGCAGCTACACCAAAACAGCGTCCGTGGTCAACTTCAACTCTGCACATTAACCATCCAAGATGAACTACGCCAACATGATTGAGGAGAAAAACCTCAAGGTGAGCTCGCCCTGTCCTGTCGCTCTCTGTCTGTCATTTATTCGGCGCTGACTCTGCTAGAAAACATTCATCATCGCCACGCTATGTTCTACCCTCGTCGGAACCTTTACCTCCTCCATGGGTCTCTGGGACCGCGTCAAGGAGAAGCGCATACAAGCTAAACGCGACACCACCCAAGACGAAGAGATCAAGAAGCTCAAGGCCCAAGTCGAACAAGCCTCCCACGAACGCAATCGAGCCGCCTCCGACAGGCAAAGGATACGAGACGAAGTTGAAGCCTCGTTCGAACGCTCGGGCGCCCTCATCAATCGCGAGTTCGAAGATGGATACCAGAGATATGGCAACCGATTCGCCATTGGCGACGTCGTGACCGAGAACAAATTACAGGCACAAGTCATCGCTCTGCAGCAGACAGTGATCAATGTCCTGCAGGATGCGCTTTACAGTGGCAGGCAACTTGACCGCGCCGATATGGCCAGGCTTGTTGCTGCCTCTGATGCCGCGAGGGAGGGTTCTCTTGGTGCTCTGAGACAACAGCGACAGCGTCTGGGCGAGCTGGAGGGCCCGATTCCTCCACCGCCACCTCCACAGGCTCTCCCACCATCCACACGAGCTTCCACTGTGATCAGAGACGATCCTCTGTACTGTCGCTATGCCCTCGATCTACAATACATTCCCGAACGACCTCTTGCGTCTAGCTTTGCCCCCCGCGGTGACTGTCTCTGTCCAGCCTGCGACGTCTTCCTCGACGTAGAAGACGACGATGGCTGGGCGATTGGCAAGACAGCCACACGCTTAATCACCGAGCAGGGCTACAAGCGCGAGATTGACGAAGAGCTCGAGTTTCATGTCAGCCCGCGATTCGTCGTCAAGTGCCATACCCCCGAAGGAGAATTCGCCTGCGTGCTGTGCAGTCGCTTCCGTGAAGAAGACGTTCTATGTCCTACAGCAGATACCCTAGTCAACCACATCGGAAGGGTACATACCGTTGCCGAGATGGAGAGGGAGCCTGACTTTGAAGTCCGATCTTTGGACCTTGATAGGAGAAGCTTGGCCTCTGCCAGACCCGTTGATATGAACAAGAGGATCATGCCGCCAAGGTCGGTGGATTCGGGCAGGGGAAGCTCGTCCGGGAGGTCTGTCGCCGATGTGGATAGGCGAAGTGCGAGGGCTATGAGTGTCGATAGGAGGAGTGTGGACCGAAGGAGTATGGATCGAAGAAGCATAGATGGGAGAAGTGTGGCTGGGAGGAGCGTGTACTAAGTAAGCATGGTGTTTGGCATAGCGATTGTTTGTCTTAGGGAGCGTTTATTAAATATTGACTTCAACTGTATTGTGTTTTTAAGCGATGATACCCTCCGTCTGCTGCGTCGCGTCCTCTGGCTCTGGTCCCTCTTGTCCATTGTACTCGTGAGCCTCGACTCCGGCCTCCCTGTACTGCTTTAGTCCTCAGGAAGAACGATGATAAACACCTTCTCGAACTGATCTTGACTATGCGTCTTCTCTTTGCTCACACGCCTCTTCTCTTTCTGCCACTCCGTCGCCTTACTCCCACTGTGAACCTGTAAAGCTCCAGTATAAGCGTTATCCGCCGCCTCATACTCGTGATACGCAGCAGAAAGCTCGGGGTACTTGTTGTTCCCTAATTAGCAGTCAGGTTCCTAATGCCTAAAGATCCGTACTCACGTTCATCATGACCCATTCTGGAAATGCTTGGTTTTCATTTTTGGAGTCGTCCGCCTCAAATTCGCTCTTTGCTTCATCTTTACTCTTTTGGGCCTTTTTGCCGGCTTCGAGAAGTCTTTCCTTGGTTTCGTTGACACGGGCTTCCTCCATATTTGCGTGTTCTTGATCTGAATTCAGATAGTTGATGAGTCTAATGGGGTTTCAGAGAGATAGAGTGCTGATTCTTATAGTCCATTCCCCCATATCTTGAACCATCGGTGGCAAGATACTTTCCAAGTCGTTATGCTCTAATGCGAGATGACGAATACAAACGGGTTCATCCACCTTCACTCGATACGAGGAACGCTTGGTCGCGGTAGGCCAACGTTATGATTGGTGAAGTCCCTTGATTACTCAACTCCCACCGCTAACTAGTCTTTAAGTAGAAACCTAATCTCTGCATCCCTTCTTTATCCTATCATCCCGAGATTCTAGCCGCTGGATTTGGCTTTGAATGCCGTGTCCCGGAGCTCTAAGAGCTATTTGGTTTGAAGTATTATGTCATAGAGCATAACCTGTATTTTCCTTTCTCTCTAGATTATTCTAGATAGATACCTAGATAGAGAAAGGCTGATGCTACGTCAAGTCATTACGTCAGGTTAGGGACTCATGAGCTATTGCGTAACTATCTTTATATGTACAATACGCTTTAATTCTTCACAACCATGACTATAGCTTTCCGAGGATAAATCGCAGTGGCTAGAAACTGCTCACACAACTTGGAGCAAATGTAACCAGTAAGAGTGTTATTTCAGAGTTTCATGATACGTCAAGTTATGTACGCAAAGTGCTAGTACCAAATTCATGGTTTAAAGCTATTCATCTTTTCATTTTTTCTGTAGCGCCTCAATCTATCAGGGCACTTCATGAAACGTTTGCTCGACATCCGTCTTGACAATAATATGCTTATCAGCATCACTACCCTGGCCACTGCGCAAACTCCCTTGGCCCCCCACCACCTGACTTCTCAACGCGATTTCGTCATCAAACCTAGGCTTGTTCCCCATCGCCCAGTCTGGTGGTGTTGGAAAGCTTGATTTCCTACTATTTCTACCTCGCAAGTACCGCAATAATGACTTGAAGCTGGGTAGACACGCTGACACGATGCCTATTGAGGGTTCGAAAGAGGACCAGATGGCCACTGGACCCATATGCCATGTCGTATCGGCTTCTTTAGCGAAAACATTCAGGTAGTGGATTCGTACAGCACTGGCAATGCAGACTCTTAAGAAGGACGGTCAGTACTGAGTCGGTTTGAGAAGGATGTGTTTACTTACAAGCCTCCGAGTGCCAGGATACCGAAAACAGCTGCCTTCTTCTCTCTGCTCATCTGAAGCTTGATTACTTCTGGCACCGGAATCAAAAGTACAACGACATTGGTGATAAGGTTGATGATGGCCAGAGCAACAAAGAAATGGCCAACGTCGATGCATGAACCTTGAGATCCCTTAAACTGTGTCCAATAGTGTGTAACGGGAGTGCAGCAGAAGCTCATGGTGAAGACGAAGATGATAGGGTACGACATCACAAGAATCGTTCCAAACCAAAAGGCGATTCGGAATGAGAGGCCGCCTCGGCTGAATATTCGTCGGTAAAAGAGGAGGATCGAAACTTTGGTCGTAAATACGGCTGAGGCAAAGAGGAAGCTGTATATGTATGAGAGCTAATGCCGTTAGTACCAATCGTTCTAGTTCAATAGGGTTAACCAGACGAACCTTGACCACTTCTGAGAGCTGCGTTATCGTGAGAGCCCACACATGCTGCCCAACGCCATCATGACCAGCTAGCAAAGTTAGTAACTACTCATGCCTAGCGAACTATGTACTCACCAACTACCACCATTATAGCAACGGCAAACACGAACAAGAAGGACACTATGATAGCATAGTCATCCGCACTCAATCCATACGTCTGTTTCGTCCGAAGAGCAATCCTGCCCGCCAGGAACACAGCAGAGATTACTAACAGCATAACAACGACAGCAGTGTTCTTGGCTTCATTGTTGGCCGACAAATCTATGTCGTCAGGGGGCGGCCCGAAGGCTGCTAAGACAAAAGGATCAATCTCCATTCCGAATGAGCAAGGGCAAATTGGGTGTGTTCTGGAACCAAGGAGCGAGATACTGAGGCAGAGCTCCGCACTTTAATAAACGTATCGTTGCATGTCCCATAATGATACTGAGTTATTCTTCTGGGTATAGGCTCTGAGATCATCTGTAGGTGTTCGTGTTTGGAAACTGTTCTCCAGTTTATATTGCGGGCTTGGTCCCTTGCACAGTAACCCATCCGAAACAGGCGGGTCTTTCGCTGCCAAGGGTCCCTTATCCCGGGTATCATATCTCCTCTGCTTGGTTCCCTCCCGCGATCGGGCTGTGATAAGCAATTCGGCGGCATAAAAGCTTGGGGTTTGCAGTCAAGACAGGATATGGGGTGGGATATGGGGTGGGATATGGGAGTGGGATATAGAGTTGGATCGGAACATTTTGTTTATAATATCTTTGTTCCCGAGGAAAAGCCAACGGCTTCGAAAAGGTAGAGATTTTCTTGTTGAGGCCCGTTCGAAGGTCATGGATCGGAAATGATTACACGGTAATAACTCAGCTTCATCGCGATCAATTATGAAAAACACTAATGGATAGGTAACCTGCTTTCCAAAACACAAGTTCTCAGCTTCGTGCATGGTACGTAATGCTTCCTAGATAGTCAGATGTATGCGCCGAATCGAATGCGATTTCATATCTTTCTTTCACGGCTCCGCAGTTTGCCAAGTGATTTATTCGAGGACCTGCCCTCTTAAGCCTGGATCGACGCCAATAGTAGACAAATTTATGCAAAGAACGAAGCTATCACCTATGTTCGGATATTCGCTTGACATCTCAACGTTTATAAATGGGGCTGAATATGAATAAGCGAAAGTTTAAAGTCGAGAGCAGTCTTGGCACCTGGTGTTGTCGGCACAAAGGAAGAAAGACCATTGCTCGGCATGTGCGTGCAGTTTCCGAATTGCAAAACGCCATGTGTCTAATCTCGGCTCATTCCAGTGAGTGGTCAGACGCGTATCAAACATGGTTGATAGATCAAATACCCAAGATGCCGGAGATATGTACGACATGGCAGAAGAGTTACCTGGAACTCTTGCCTCGGTTGGTCTTTTCATGACTCGCATGGTCATCAGGCTGAACTGCCGGTTTCATCCTGACTACCCCTGTTCCTGGCCATGTACTTCTGTCGTCCAAAGAGGTGTAGACGACTTGGTTCCTGCGTCTCCTGCCTTGCTTGATTGTCACCACTTCAACAACCAAGCACAGAATGACGTGCCTTTCGTTAAGCGCCCATCAATGCACGTGGTCTTGAACCCCACGTGTTCAAATCAATCACATCCCCAATGTCAAAAGATCCTGTTTGTCTTTTACTTTCGGGTAAGCCGTGTAATTAGGCTTTTGGGTGCCCATGGTGCATCCCGCGGGAGCCTTCGATGCTACCATGACAGGCCTCTGACTCTTATCCGCGACACTTAACGAAAGTTAATTAAATACGCTAACGATCTACAAACCCGTTTTGGGCAGGCATCTACACGAATTACGATATTAAGGTCATTTTTCCGTTTGAGAGACAATGTCCCAAAACGATGAAGAGGTTTGGTAGAG
Organism: Fusarium sporotrichioides; assembly: GCA_019054645.1. NCBI lineage: Eukaryota > Fungi > Ascomycota > Sordariomycetes > Hypocreales > Nectriaceae > Fusarium > Fusarium sporotrichioides. The sequence goes on along the minus strand of JAHKNS010000002.1, from coordinate 3,677,352 downwards.
ATGAATAGAATTACGGCCCGGTCAGAAGATCAACGGCCCGTCCGGTGTCCACGTGGGATGGTATGAGGACAAAAACAGGTTGGGGATGATGACTGGATACTGTTAGGCCTTATCAAAACTCAATCGAATCACGTCAAGACGGGAGATTGCGTGACAACTTCTGACAGGGATGAGAGGAGCCAACCGAGGGCTACTTTCGGGTATCAGACAGAAAATACATCAGGTAATCAGACACCATTGGCATGGTTTGTCTAATATGCAGCAGGTAATAGATGTGTTATCTTTTCAGTTTCAGAGTATAAAGATAAAAAGACTGAGAAGTCTGGTCTAGATATGTTTAACTGACCTACTAATTTCACCTCTTGTGCTTTCAGTAGCTGGTTCTTCTGATACACCGAGAACCGTATTTATATCTCCTACCTCCGAACGGAGATCAAGTTTTCGTGACAGTTTTCTGCCTGTCTACAAAGGAAGACGAAGTGGTATGCCTGATGAGGTCTTCCCTTTCGAGGGCGAAAAGGCTTGTCCTGCAATTATCACGATGATATAGGGACAAGGTCGAATTATATACATTTCGTAAAGAGATCCCCATGCATATATACAGAGGTGACTTCGTTGCTTACAAAGAGTGTTCATTACAGTTATGCTCTCCCAGGAATACTACCATGATAAGTGTATCACGTCGTTTGATGTTCTATTAACAACCCCGACACGCTTCTTCTGTTTCTATATCAGTGAGAAACATCCCAATCAGTAAGAGCCAGCAGGATTTCGTGAGTTCTTCTTACTAAAGTAGGAATATACAGATCTAACGTTGATCTGATGGCCTGTGACATCCTATCAAGTGATTCTTCCCATCCATAAACACATCACAGCTTGCATTGCCTGAGCACATGGAGCCTCTTGTTTTGTGTATACTGTCTGCTAAATTGAATAGTCTGAGCTTTTCCAAGTAGCCAGGAATCAGTCAGTGTTTGGGGAGTGACCTCGCCTTGGATACCGGTCGAAACACAAACACAGGCGGACAAACTCATGAAATTTACTCCACGGTAATTCAAGGTGGGTCCAGTGATCGAAATGACTAAGCAAAAGTCAAAGAGCCACGAAGTTGGGAAAAAACTTGGTCAGACCGCCATTCCATTCACAACTTGATACATAACTCAAAATATCTCATAACAGCACAGCATCTAAAAGAATGGCTTAATGGTCTAGCGGTATGATTCCTGCTTTGGGTTTAGCTTATATGCAGGAGGTCCCGGGTTCAATCCCCGGTTGAGCCCTTTCGTTTTTGTTTATGTGTCAACTTGAGTTGGTCAACTTTTTGCGGGAGAGCACTATCTTTTGTTTTTGCTGTATGTGCATCACGCCTCATGTTTCCTCTACTGATTAACATGGACTTTGTTCACTGAGCTTCCGAGTATCATATGAAAATAACGTGCTGCGGTGGCTTTCATCACTGTCGACATGGTGTTTTACGATTTCTAAAGTCTAACCCTAACTTTTTCCCTCGCTCTGCAGCTCCAAGTCACAGGAGGTATCACTATCGAGAGTAATATTGAGGAGCAGTGCATTTTACAACAATTTAGAAGAGTGGTATAGTGATAAATACAACGCTGACCCAACCGTTACGACGCATCAAAGCCAAACGCCAATCCATTCCAAGCTGCCCCTTTCCAGATCATTCCATTTCTTGATTATATCCCCTCAGCACAAAGATCCTCGAATATTCATAGTAAAAACAGTAAAAAGCAGAGCACTCATCAAGAAAAAGGCCATTGCCAGTCCCGAAATGACCCTGGACCTTCTCACCAAAACACCTGTCGCAGACACACTCGCAGGAACACCCGCTTCCAACGAAGCAAGTTTGCGTTGGAGTCCAGCCTCGTAGTCAAACTCGTTGGTCTTCTCCTGATATGTGTAAAGATCTGACACCACAGATTCATCGGTAAAGCGGTCAGACGGTCTGACACATCGGTCCAGCACAAAAATCTCATCCTCCAAAAACTGCTTCACGCCATCGTCCCACTTAGTTTTCTTGACAAAGAAGTTGATCAACTCGGTGCACGCATCAATGGCATTTCTCGCTCCAATGGTCTCATTGAAGGTAGTAACATCCCTTGGCGTCGGATCTACCTCGCCGTCTTTGTCGTCGTAATGCGAATGTCGGTCGCCGTCTTGGTCATTATACGTGTGGAAACAGACGATGGATCCCCAGTCGCCGTATGTGTCGGGTCGGAAGCGGATATAGCCCGCTGTATCGCGCTCGATCATGTCGGCGGGGTTTTTGAGGCGTCTCTGTGTGTGGCCAAGAGCGTATGAGTCGGAAATCATATGCAGACACACGCCAAAAGCTCGTTTTTGAATCTCGGCCTTGTTGTATTTTGGTGTCGTGGCGAGGAGGAGATCACGGAGAGTGTCGGATTTTGAGGGAACGGTTTCCTTGCCAAAGTATCCGTGGAGCGCGTCGTTGAGAACATCGTCCTCAGACACTCCTTGGTTACCGCACGCAAGTTTGTACATAACTTCGATCCAGGTGAGGATGTTCTTCCTTGTCTTCTCTGGTTTCTCGCCCAATTCGGATCCCATACCATGGAAGAACTGAAGATTGCCCATGTGCGACCGCTTCGTCATACACTTCTCGTCACCAAACTTGAAAGCATTCAACCACTCGATTCCCAGACTGAACATCCTGTTGTCCTGTGTGACATCCTCAAATAAAAGACACGAAGGATCGTCATTCCAGACGACGCCGCGGAAGAACTCCCATTGCTTGTCGTTGATGTTGTTGTAGACTGTGCCTCTCGGAAAGACCATGTCAGAGTTGATAAAGGCTGCGACGACAATGCTTTCGTGGACAGGGAACTTGATGTCCATCTTGGTGGGGAACGATACGCCCACGCCAATGTCGTAATTTGCTCGTACTTGGTCCTTCTTTGTGACTGCTAAACTATTCCTCTTGTCGTTCATGCGAATGGTTACATTTGCTGATATTGTTAGCCATGTTCGAGAAGATCAAAGACAAAACTCACCAGTCAAAGGACTCCCCCTTTCCTGAACATGCGTTACATCAATCTGAAAGACCGGCGAACAATCCTTGACTGAGACATGGTTTTTGGAAAAGGGCAACGCAGGACACTCGAACTCGAGGGTAAAGTCTGTCCATCCCTGGCCGTATTCCGCTACGTATGTGACCCAAGCTTTGGATCCTCCCCAACCTGCCTCATATTAGTACCGTGATATAGTGACTTAGGACATGGACTGACTGGGTTGAGCGAGGTAAATTGTCTGCTCCGTTCCAGCTTCGATAAGGTTCAGCGGCTGACGTAATGGCCAGTTCCCACTGTCAAGACCAGAGTCGTCAAGGAGGAGATCCTGGTCTGAGTCGTTTTTGATGGAAACATGACACGAGAAATCCATCCCAGCAATATTCTTGTCGATTTTTGTGAGTTTCTATGAGGAAAGAGGTGGAATTTTGAGGTTTGGGTGAGATCAAACGCCATTTTGCAGTCGAAATCGAGAATCATGAAGGGAATCTTTTGGCTAAGAAATGATGACGTCGTTTCTTCAGGCGACGCGTTTAGTCTGCCTCAGCGGGTCATACATGTTTTTGACCAATTAAAGGTGCTCATGCTGGCGCGGGAGAGTCACGAGCTCAAGATAAGGTTATTCTGGTCTTGGTCACTACCCTATAGCTAGAGGTGAAGAACTGGCTGGAATGATTGCTGGTTTTGCTAGGCTTTATCGTAGTTTTATATGTCATGTATTAATATCTTGGTTGTGTATTCATATCAAGAGGTAATCTTGAGATTGCATAAAATGTGTGAGGATGCCTGAGTCTCAGAAAACGGTCTTGTTGTGTTCATTTCGAGATTAATCACAATCCAAAAACGTCACCCAAACGATTGCTGGTACCTACCTAGGTAGGTGGTGTCCGAGGCACAATCGAATTTAGCCGAAGTTCTTCCTCCAGACACTTGCTTTCCTTTATCGTCAACTTGGCGCCAACACATAATTACTAGCAACTGTTCAATGCGCGCATATGCCCTGAGAGTTATTCCAAGAACTTCGCAAGCTACAGCGGTTCGCCCGACTCATGGTCGAAGGCTTCCGACGCGTTCAAGATCGATATCTCTAAGTTTCGCAGTATAATAACGCGTCAGACCTCCTGCTGAAGATACGAGTCCCTTCCTTGACCGACTGATAATACCACGAGAGCCTCTCACACGGCAGTCCATGATCAACTCCTTTCTTCTCATTACCACAATCGCAGAGTTAAGCATACGGTGTCCCACTCCAGGACGCGCACGAGAAGATACCGCATCTGATCTAAGGCAGACAGGCGATAAGATGCTTGAACGAAAACACCAGCGACGTACCCATCTGTTCCCTCAACAAACGTCCGATCAACCAAGAAACCTACCAATATGCTAAGAAACGATCTTAATACTTTGTTGCGACATGCGAAATCTCCACATCTCGAGACTGAAGCCGTGACCGTTCCCTGCGTCGAGCCGAAGCCATACTGTGATAATTCATTGCTACCTATAATATGCCAAAGCTCATCCTAATGGGTTCTTGAACAAGACACTCAATTGCATTATGGCCTCCTCCAACCTGCTGTGATTGCAAAGCGACGGGCTTTTGCCTATAGCGATACTCGTTGAAGATGCCTGTCTCCGCTGCATTGTAGCCAATAGTTAGACAAGACATGGGAAGCGTCAATGGAACATACTGCGGACCTCTGCCAGCCAACGACGTTATGTACTCGTGGTTCTCTTCATAATTCCCATCAGCACATAGTTGTTGCTAGCATATTGCCATGCTATTTGACCAACACCAAAATTAATTCCAATGACTCCATTGACTGAACAACGAGTCTGCCACGGCAACTGACGCATTTCCAAATTGTAATTCCGTCATTGACAGATCACAAAAAGAAGGTGGTTGGAAGGCCAGAAAAAGAAAAAGGCAAAAACATACAACACCGGGGATTCGCTGGTCGTCACCGACCCAACTACTAATCCAGCGCTTCGCAGCTTATCTATGGGAGAGCGGACGGGATCCCGAGTTCTCTGCGAGCTATGGTCGTATGTGCTAAGCTGAGACTTCATTGAGCTTTATAATAGAACAGACGCATGTCGCTATTTTCATGTTGCCACGCAACTACTGACTTGTATCGCAGTCAATCACCATTAACTGATGTGATGATCATTTCTCAAAGCCTCGCTTGCGGAATAGTGTCTGATGAATTTGCCATTCTGTCTGGAATGGCTGGACAGAGTGCCCCGCGATTTGTGCATAGGGTCACCGTTACTGCAATTATCCTCCTCCTCCAATTGTATTTCGAACCAAACTTCAAAGACGTGACGGATATATCTTCTACCCATGATCCTCTTCAAACATACTTAATCAAACTAATCATCCAAAAATACCATCGTGGGCAGGCTTAAAGTCGACATGAGGCCTCTCAACGACCGACTCGGGAACTTTCAGTGGCGTATCCACTGTAATTCCCTCCAGGATAGGCACTGTCATACCCAACTAAGCACCTCATGTTAGTGATTGACCACTGATCAACGCGCTAACAATATTTGACTTACGGCAAAGTATCTCAGCTTCGCAGCATGCAACATGGTTGCTGTCTGGGACGTCACCTTGAACCTCAAAACACTCCATCCCAGCGCAGGTAAATCGTGAACAATCACAAGCCCAGGATTATGCAGATTGAGGAGCTTCGGTGACACACCAGGTCTCTGTATCGCGTCTTCTACAGTCTTCCCGGGGAACTTCTGGTTCGCGCTAGAGCCAAGAAGCCACGAGGGCTCACCGTGCTTGTAAAACGATATAGTTTCGTTGAAACGGTTCTCGATTACAAGATCTACCACCGAGCCTAGAGGTAGATTACTGATAATAGGCTTGTCAAATGTTTCATTCTCAGGGTGGAAAAGAAGAGGCAGCATTGAGCCGTGGAAGAGTTGCCATGGTTTGCCATTGAGAAAATACTCTGGTACACGCTCAGTTTTTGACGGCTGGGAGTCTGCTATTAATCTGAAAGTAAAGTCCGCCTGCGCTGGTCGATATTTGTTGACTAAGGCTGGTGGGTTTGCAGGATACGGAGGAACAAACTGTGCATCAGTGGTACTGCAGTTTGAGTGCGTGTTTCCGTCTGGAGATAGACACATTGTCTCTGGTGTGGTTGGCGGCAATGTCATGGGCTCGCCATATCGGGGTGGGCGCTTCGCCTACAATCATGTTAGATCAGTCGACCTTCGTTTTGCGAGAAGTGGCAGATATACCTGATATCTCAAGATAGCGTAGCCGTGAAGATTTTGCAGTTCGCTGGTCGAAGATATCCGGATGGCGTAATCATCTGGCTTAGCATCCAGATGTATCAAAACTGTCACACGACTAGGATCTGGAATGTACACGACCTAACATGTGTCAGACGTACCAGCCGTTATGAAGGAGGAAAAGGCTCACATCTGATGTTTCAGGAAAGACAAAGCCGCCGTTGTTGGCCACCAAAGTCATCTTGTGGTGGTCGATGGAGACTTTGACAGAATGTTCGAAGCCCAAGTTGATGAGATTCAACATTATGTACTTCTGACCTTGTGTTTCAATGACCTGTATTCATTGTGAGCTCGAAGCAAGTGAAGATAGGTCAAATCCCAAATTTTGCATTGACAGGGCCACAAACCTCGTAGTCCGCTTCGCTTGGTGTACAGGTCTCATCGGGCAACCCACGAGGCTGGATACATCCCTTCTGATCAAGTGAATGTCCATTAATGTGATCGTATCCAGGTTGACGACAGTGTACACGGCCCTTCCCTACCGAGACGTGGGATTAGCTTTGGGTGACAAATACATGGCAAAATGCTGTTACCGTTGACCAAAATTGAGTCATAACAGTAATACTCTGACCCTTCAGCTCTCATGCGGAGCAACTTCCAGACTGTATCACGATGTTGATGATTCTGTATTACAACGTGACGAATGGCGCGCTCAGCCTCGCGGATTTGGCGGAGGTCTAAGCTGTCATTTGTGATTAGGTGATACGGCCGAGGACGATCTGGAGAAGGTGCTACGTAAATAGCTCCAGCAATACCCTGGCGATAGCAGTCAGCCAACAGTCGTGACAAGATCGACACTTACGGGTCGGAATGGATGCCCAGCTTACATCTGCTGATGCTGTGGTAGTGTGGTCGATGAACCAGTTCAGTCCCCATGCACCCGATGTGTCGTAGGCGGTAGTCCAGTTACTTCTCGGAAGGGTCGGGAACTGTAAAGCGTTAGATTAAAATATTCCCTACGACGGTGGCGATAATTGCTTACTTGAGAAAGACCCGCGGTTCCATCGTTCCATGGTCCGATAGTCCTACCCGAAGTCTTGTCAGCGGAACGGGCATGAAGCCTTCAGAAGATGTATTTACTGTTTGTGTCCAATACCAGACCTTAGATGTAGTGTTAGTGTAGGTTCCCAAGCTATCTCACTTCCACATACAGATGAATAGACGACTGAGCATATATGTCGCTCTTTACACTCAACTCGACAATATCCCCTTCCTCAGCATATAGCGTAGGGCAAGGGGACTGGCCGTTGCAGGTGAACATGACTCGCCATCGACCACCATCTGACCCTATTAATACCATTTCCCTACCATAACAATGTTCAGCTTACCTGGGTTCATCCAACGTACACCTGTTTGCAGATGATAACTCCTGACTAAAGCAGTAGATTGGACGCTGGCGTCTTCCTCTTCAGCCCAGTGTGGAAAGACATGGTGCAAGTCCTTGTGCCAGAAAGCCAAGGCAAGACAGAATGTAGTAAGAACGATAATAGATAGCCAAGCATTTCGAGAAGTAGTGTGAAGCCGTTTCACGTTCGGGAGAAAATCCTGCTTGGGATCCATCGTTGTGTGTTTATTGAAGCCGAGGTTTAGTTATCAACGTCAAAGAACGGCTCGTTTATATAAAACCATTCTAATTAGGCGTTCTTCCGATACCTAGCAAACCCCACCTGACGGCCGACTTCTTGTGACCTCACACGGTAGCTGTCGCTATGTTTGAGTCTGGCATCACCCTCACGCGTGCGGCCGTTGAATTAGGTACAATACCGCTTTCAGAGTGGTGGCTACGGAATTCCACTACGCATGTCTCAGGTGACGCGAATCATGAATTACAAAGCATTGATAACATGGCTAGAACTGAGGAAGGAGGTTAGACCATCGGACGTATAGTACTTTTGAGGAAGAGATCTGGTGCATGGGGCCATAAATTAAGCTTTCTATCCCTGGTCTGATTATCGTTCTATGCGAAGACACATGATATCTTGTCAAACATCATTGGCTAAAGAACGGTGAGCTGAAGGTCAATGTTGACGCTCAATTGACAGTACCGCATTCCTTTTGCACGTCCTTGTAAAAGGTAGGGGCCAAGATCAAAGCGGGAGAGAGTTAGTCGATGCTCAGACCTTTCTATCCTGACTCATGCTTGTCTGCCCGCCATTGTTGTTTAGTCCTTTGCCCTAACCTTACTCTTCCCAGCAGGAGTCGTGTCAATCAGCAACTTCCGATTTGTAGAACTATCTACCTGTCCCATGATATCTCTCGGCAAAGATAGGGTGGGAAAAGACCGACAAAGTGGGTTTCGTTTGTGGAGAAACCTGCCCCTGAGTTGATTAGCAAGCCATGATCATACTGTACGGGGTAAGGAGCGACGATCCTAGAGCTCCGGATTGTCAGGTTTCTGTAGCGGCCGGTTGAACGCCGACAGTACCGAGCAGCACAGACGATCCCTTGACCCTTGGGTTCGGTAGTTGAGGCGAGATTGTATCCCTGTCTCAAACTATTCACAAGAAGTACCTTGGCCGAGATCGAGTCACTATGGATGCGGTACCATTGTTTATAGCGACTATGCCCCGGCTTTATCGCATCTGAAAAGATCGCAGAGAACAAAGCCAGTTACATTATTATCAATTAACATGACCACAATGCGACGATGTACCACGAACTTTGTACTCTCATTTCTGTTGCTCGGCGATCTTGTAAGCGGTCTGCGAAGGTACAACTTCACCATTACTAGCCAATGGAGTGCTGCCGATGGCCATGGGCGACCCGTCTTTGCCATCAATGGCCAGACTCCTGGTCCCTTGATCACAGCCACCGAAGGTGAAGAAGTTGAAGTCTTCGTGAACAACCAGCTTACCACTGAGACTACTATGCATTGGTATGTTACCAACCCAGAAAGATACATCTATAGAAGTCAAAGCACTCACACGATGATAAGGCATGGTATCTATCAAGTGGACAGACCTTGGAACGATGGCGTCCCTGGAGTAACGCAATATTCAATCCAACCACGCGATAACTACACATATCGGTTTACTGTGCAGCAGCAATATGGGAGCTACTTCTACCACGGACATTTTGGTCCTGCATTTGCCGATGGGCAACGCGGTCCCATCTGGATAGAACCAGCTGCTTGGCGGCCAAGACCATACCAGGCTATTTCATCGTTACCGCAAGATCTCAAGGGAATGATGCGCGCAGAAGCGAACCCTCGACATATTGTCATAAGCGACTGGAATGCTGAGCCGATGGATATACTACTTATTATGTACCGAGATACAGGTATTGTTCCCTGGTGCAGTAACTCGATCGTCATGAACGGAAAAGGTAGGACGTATTGCCATTCTAAAGAAGTGATTGAAGAAACAGGAGGACCTGGTAGGAACTCACTTGGCTGCAAGGTCCAACCCAAACAGGGACTCTATGCCAACACCCAAGTTTGTGAACCGACAAAGGGAGAGCTTGAAGTTGTCGCAGCGGTGGACGGAGAAGAGTGGATATGGATCAACTTTATCCATTCTGGAGCACACCACGAATTGCAAATCAGCATTGACGAGCATGAATTCTATGTCGTTGCAGCAGATGGCGAATTTGTTCATCCCCAGAAGGTACATGCTGCTAACTGCAACCTTGGAGAACGTATAAGGTATGTGTTTGCGTTTTTGGTGAGACCACGATTAACTGACAACATATGAATAGCATTCTAGTACACCTAGACAAGACTCCAGGCGACTACGCAATTCGATTAACGTCCCTTCGAACAGAACAAATCATCCAGGGACTTGGAATTCTTCGTTATCCCTTCAAAATAAACAACAAAGAAATAAAAAAAGTCCCTACTACGAAACCATGGGTACATCTCAACGGCAGTCTAATATCAACATCCTTAACATCTATGGACGAGATGAAGTTGGCTCCTTTCCCTTCGAGACCTCCGCCACCGACTTCTGACGAAACAGTAAAGCTATTTATCAACATGACAGGTCCTTCAGCTTGGTCTTTGGGCCTGGGTTCTCATCAAGCATTCCGCCAACAGCTACCACCTCTTCTATGGCAAGAGAACTCTAGAGGTAGCACAACACTGGGTGACCAGAATAAGCTCCGGAATGGATCTGTAGTTGACATCGTATTCGAGAACGGAGCCAATGTTACGACTCAGCATCCCTTCCACAAGCATAATCACAAGGCGTGGATTATCGGGACTGGGCATGATGGATTTCCTTGGGCGACAGTCCAAGAAGCCATTGATGCAGGTGCTGCGGATTACTTCAACTTGAAGAATCCTCCCATCCGCGATGGATGTCGGCTTGGAAACGCCACTGGAGACTGGACCGTAATTCGCTACGAGATCACGTTCCCTGCTGCGAGTATGCTGCATTGCCACATGATCCATCATTTTGGGGTAAGACGCTACCGAGCTTTGTTGCATACCATGCTAACTTGCGTTTTCACAGGCTGGGCAGCAGATAGTTCTTCTTGAAGGAGTTGAAGCAATGGCTCAGATACCCGACGAGGTAAAACAAAAGGTTCACGCAGACTTTGTGCAGAACCTTCGTTACGGTCCTTTAGACTGATTCGTAGGGGAAACAGCTAGACAGATATTAAGAGATAACGAGTAACAAAGAGCCGACAAACACCACAACATACTTCATGTACATATAGAAAGCTCTGATTGATCGTGACATATCATTCAGTGACAAACTACCGCTATCAACTCGTTCCATATCCCCGGTCCGGCTTCAAAGACATGCACCTTCCAAGGGCATATCTGGTAGCCCAGCTCTCTCTATACCACACCACCACACTCTCGCTCTGTACTCGACACCTACCATGCCCACTAGCCTCTCTGCAGGATATCCATAGTTGACGCCATCATCGGCCTGCAAATTCTTCAGAAACTGACCAACAAAGGAACCTAGCAATGGTCTCGCAAAAACTTTCGTGATTAACAATCTTTCGTTGCTCATCATTCTCTGACCACCATATGTTTCCACCATGATAAGATAGCGTATAGCGTTCCCAAGAGGGAAGAAAACAGCTGCGGAGCTGTAGTCCCCAGCTGGTGGTTGGAATAGCAGGTGAATCGCGTGTGCGATGCGGTAGGCGTAGGATCTGGCGATCCTCTGGTTTGGACAATCCATCAGACCGCGTTCTTTATCGGTTTTTGGGTCTTCAAGTTCACAGAAGCCAATTGTTGAGTATATCATTAGACAAGCCATCCAATAGTAGCAGCTCAAGTAGATAACAGCTAGATCGTCGTCATTATTGGGAAGTGGTAAAACTTCCCCCACGATGGTGTAGTCGTAAGTCGTGAGAACATCGCCTATTTCTGCCTCCCAAGATAAGAGGTCCGACTCGCATGCACGGCATGTATCCTTGAGCTTATTCGCCAGCTCTTCTGATTTCGTCGTATGAGAAGCTTGCCGAAGAATATCCAAGTCTTCCAGAAGACCTGGGACCTCTACCAAGATGTCAATGAGCTTGTTGAGTGGCGAGTCTGTCACTGAGCGCCACAGCGGCGTTCGCTTCCACTGTTGTTGACTGAAAGGCGACCTTTTTCTTCTAGACATACATGCATTGATCTATGTCTTTCAGCATATGAGCATCTAAACTTTTCATGGTGAAACTTACCAGGGTCAGGCATCCATCAGCCAAAAGCTGGCGACCCATCGAAGACCAGGCATCGTTAGGGCCCCGGCTCAAAATGAGTGCCGTCTCGCCATCGATGTGCTTTTTGAAGCCTTGAGCTGTGGGTCTTCTTGGATCTTCAATGAAAGCTGTGCCAAACAATTGCTACCGCGCTGTTAGTACTGCGGCACTGGATAAAAAAGTTGGGGATGGTACTTCGTAAACTCGCATTAGCTGAATGGCCGCGAGCATACCGTCCTTGTCTTGTCTGAGCGAATCCAAAGAAATAGCCATTTGCTGCAGCGCCAAGCCATATGCATGTTGACTCTTTCGCGTGAGATGCATGTCGTTGCTGTTTGCACCAAGAGTAGCCGTGCTCAGTGCCATCGCGACATATTGGAGAGCGGGCTCTACCTGGCTCAAATCTTCATAAAGTTGCATACGCTGGAAGCTCGTTGTCCCTGAAGCCTTGAGCGAGAAGCCGTTCCCCCCTGAGAGATAATCCATCCAGAAAAGTCCAGTGAACTTTTGAGTTCTGGCTGTCCTGGCGAGTGAGTCATGCAGCGTTATTACAGACGCACTGGGTGATTTTGTGATGGGTTTTACATCGAGGCTGTCTCTTTGTGGGAACTTGGTATAAGATGTTTGTGCTGGTCCTTTGCTGTTGAGCCAGATAGACTGTTTATCGTAGCCCTCACATGAGATGTTTAGAGCGACGCATTGGCCGCAAAAGGGCATTTTCTTATCACACTGCAAGATAATGTCAACGCCTGATATGGAGGAACCCGTGAGGACCTGACTTACTCCTTTCTTGCGTTTTCGACAAGTGATGCATCCCTTTGATCTACCAGGAACGCCCACCATGGTTTTGGCTTCAACTCAACCTTGAGAATGTTGTGAATTTTCAATATGTCGTGGATTGTAGATTCAGCCCAGCATTATATTTGTACGTAGGTAGACTGAGTCGGCGTCTGGACTTGGACCGTTAGGTCACAATCTAAGCAAACGAACCAATTGAGTTTCCCCAGACCAATCTGTCCTACGTAGTAGCATGTAGATCTGGCGTTGGCATTTGCGTGTTTAAATGACGGCATTGACTTCTTGTGCTGGCGCAGATTGACTCTCGATACAGTTTAGCGTTGTGAATCCTTCGCACACGTTAAATCGCATTCGCCTTTCTCTATAAGCGAATAACCTTTTTTAGTGGTATCGACGTAGCATCGCAGCCAATCAACGTGCATTGGGAGACGGACTTCGCTTTCTTGAGACCCTGAGACACGAGCATCATTTGAGGATTTGCAGGCAATTTTGCTGCTCCTGGCTTCAGTCACCAACATAGCCTGGGTGCATTTCATTCCACGCGTAACAAAAATGTATATATATATCTATCACCCTCTGGCTAGACACAGGCCATGCTCATTACTCAACTGCCAAACACCAATCACTTGACTTTACTGTGTTCTCATCTTGACTTCGCCGCATTCCTATCTTGACTAGGTATCTACCCAGTATCTACGGCATTGTATACCAACAATATGGCAGCCCCAACACGTCCTCCAGCAAACGGTTTCGTCGCCAATGTCCGTAAGGTTTACAATCCCATCGGTTTCTCCAAAGGCTACAACTTCGTCCTATGGTTCATCTTTGCTGGTGCCATGCTCGGCTTTTCTCTCGCACGTATGATGTTCCTCGACTACACAGGCGTTTACTGCAATCCCAATAGTCAAGGCAACGGAGCAAGTCCTGGTGAATGCTTCTCCTACAAGAGCAAAGCTGTTTATCAAATCGGAATCAAGCTCCACCTTTACACCATCATCCCTGCCAGTTTGCTCGTTGTCTTTCAGTTCGTGCCATTTATCAGGTACAAGGCTCTGCTTGTTCACCGCATGAACGGGTACATCGTCATAATTCTTGCTGTCATTGGAACTGTAGGCGCGATCATGATTGCTCCTATTGCTTTTGGCGGCTCGCTTATGATCAGAGGCTGGGTCGGAACTGTGGCGATAATGTTCATTGGATCTCTGGCCTTGGCGATATGGAATATCAAGACGCTGCAACTTGAGCAGCATCGAGCTTGGATGCTTCGAGCCTGGTTCTATGTAAGTACTCAAACCGTTTCTGTCAATTGTTAATTACTAACCTTATCAGGCTGGTTCCATCATCACTATCCGACTGATCATGATCATTTCCGCGCTGGTCATGTCTAAGAACCCAAGCTTCCGACAACCTATGCAGTGCGACAAAGTTGCCACCTTCTACGACGATACAGCGTCCTTGGTAGCCAAATACCCCACCTGCAAAGACTTAGATGCCTGGGTAGCGGTGCAGGGCGACATGGGTGGTGAAAGTGCCGAGAACATCTCTGCCGCTCTTTCACTGGGTTTCTCACTGGCTGTTTGGCTAGCACTGGCCGTTCACGCTATTGGAGTCGAAGTATACGTAAGTCCCTCCATTATGCTCCAACCCTCTAATACTCGCTAACAAGATTATAGCTTCAGTTGACACCGGCAGAAACGGAGCGTCTGCGTAAGATCTCCTATCAGCGCCAGCTTGAGAGAGGGTTCAAGAATCCTGGAAGCAGCGGTCTTACAGCTGATCGGCTTGGTGATGCCGAGAAGTGGTATCCAGGAATCGATGCCGCTGCTTGCCCGCCCGCGAAGCGACTTGACAGTGATTCCTCAGTACCTACCGTTTAGAGTTGTGACCCATGTGGCACTGTGGAAGAGATGCAATTGCTCTACATATCTCATGCTATAACCATGCTCATAAACTGCAGGCGATGTCATGGATGTATAATGCTTTTGTGCGCTTCCCTTATCCAGAAAACTTAGTTGAGCGAATCATGCAAATAGAAATAATTGATACTGTTTGAACTATTCAATGCTTGTTAAGATGTCAATTTCAGCCCCGATTGGCGTGATTTAAAGGTTTTGGGTTAATGTAATTGAACTTGCGATTGACTTGACTGAATTCAGTGACTAAACGTTTAACAGTACTCAGCCTTGTAGGATCAATGTTGGTTTGCCACCCAAGACAAGATCAGAAGATGATAAAGGGAGACTAAACTGAGATCAAGAGCAATTATTGTCACAGTCATGCAGGTCTGACAACAGCGGAATTATAAGATCACCCAGTGGGATGGACTTTTGAATCAGAGTCGGGACAATCTTTTGTAGAAAGATATTAAAACGACAATATCGAACATGAAACTATTGAACAGGTCTATGAGATACTTTTAAAACAAAATCCAACAAAGTGACAGTAGGAAACCTCCCATAAACTCATCATATCATTAACGTTATACCACCACATCAGTACTGCTCCTTCCTGTCCAACTTTCCTATCAGCTTTCCACCATCAAGAATACTTCCAAACATGGCAGCTTCAAACAAATAGTTGACCTGCCAAGCATGATGGTTTGCATGTGCAATCAGCCAGACCATCTCAAGTACTCGACCTTTAGCGAAAAGTTTAGCCATTCGCAACCTCGATCCCTCGGCGAGTTCGAACTCAATTGCTTCATCAACCTTGCCCCCACGAACGTACGCCAAAGGTCCTGTGACTAGATACCACCAGAGCTCTTTGAGGAGAGGCTCTTCGTGGTGACGGGCGAGGTGGTCGTGGACATGATCACAGGTGTCCCCCCCATTGCACGTATACTTGGCGTCAAGAGGGCGACTGAAGCCAGTGAGACGGAATTTCTTGTCAAACACCTCATCGAAATCAGCCTCACTCTGAGGCTGAGCAGGAGTCTTTCTGGCTTTCTGCCAGCCTAGAAGGGCACGGCGGAAAAACATGTGTCGATCGTTTTGGATGTGCCAAGTGTATAGCGCAGCGCACATTCTAGCAACAGGTTCGTGCCATCGTTGCGTGAGCATCCTTGCGCCCATTACAGCGTAGGCATCGTAGACCTTCCTCAGCACGTCTTCGCTGACAATCCCTGTATCTGTAATATCGGTGACGTTGAGGAACGAGTTCATCACCTCCGAGTTGACGAGATCACAGCCCACGTCGACAACGTCGGTTCCTGGAGAGCTGAAGACAAGATCTGCCATGACAGCTCCAGCATCAAATCCTCTCGCGGTTGCTTCGGCTGCCATGCCGAGAAGACTACTCTCAGACAGCGAAACGATCTGTGCGGTCCGTCTGTCTAGCCGAGCAGATCGGCCGAAGAGATGATCCTTGTGCTTCTTCTCCAGGGCGATCTTACCCTGGATATACCTCTTGCCGATGGCGACGGCATCACGACGTTCTTGGCCACCGGGTGTTCGAAGAGCATGAGGATCATTCAAACCTTTCTCCAGCAGTGGCTCAAGGTTGGGAAAAACGTAGTTGTAGCCATGCTCATAGTAAAAAGCCATGTCCGTGACGTAGTTGGAGAACATGGTATTCGAGTCGGCAGCACCCATAAGAAGACTAGCGATACCGCAGCCGAATAGGGCATTGGTGGTCTTGAGCGCTTCAGGCCAGTGCTCTGCGCCAAGGATACGAAGGATCTCTTCCGAAACAGGGCTCAAGCCGGCGCCCTTCGGTGGCAAGACGTTACCAATCGCATGCTGGGATTGCTTCCATTGCTCTAGCTCAGGTGAAAGTTTCAGCTGAGTAACCCTGGATCCGGAGCCAGGAGATAATGAACCAGAAGAAGCCCCTGAGGATTCATCGATGTCTTCGAAGACTTCAATCACAAAAGTACTGGCGAGGTGTGATAGATGCTGGAGATCGTCGACGGTACCGCGACCGATGAGACTTCTCGCTTCAGCATATCCGATGTGCACAGGGTTCTTGGCTTTGAAGTGTCGGTCAAGTAACCTTCCAATGCCACGGCCCCGGAGACCCTTGCCCCAGAAGTACGGATACTGTGGAAGCTCAGGAGAAGAAGAAGAAATAGAAGGGTCCGAGTGTTTGCGGGAAGAGGACGATTTGACTTTAATCTTGAGCTCATTGAGGTTAAACTCATCCCAGTAGCTCTGCTGAGGCCAGGGTAGACACCAGGGGAAGGACATTTTGATCGACAACGGGGAAATTAGATCGTGGGTGATAGTGTAGATAGTTCACGATAGTGAGAAGTCTGAGCGTATTGATCCTTACTAGGGCGGTTTGTTGCTCTTCTTTTATATAAAAACCTCATCTGTTATCTCAGGGACAATTCGACTTGGAAACCGCAGCTATAGTACCTAAGAGTATGTATCTGTCTGGGTTGAAACAATTATTAAATCGCCATCGCATACAAAATACCCGTCAACGTTGAGCCATGAAATCTTTCAACCTCGTTGATTGTCTGTTGGTTAAGACACAAGAGCTAGCTAGGGGGCCCAGATCCAGAAAACAGGGATGAACCAACGAAAGGTCTTGTGCGCCCCTCCCTTTCCGCGTTTTACGAACGACTTGTCTAGGATGAGAACAAGATGCAGCGACGATCGCCAGTGACTCGAAGGTGGTGGTGGAGTGTAAGACAGCATGTGTGCGCGCGTGGTCAAGATGCAGAGAGGTTTGGAGCACCTACAAAATTTCGCGTCGGATGTCTCACTATTATAGCCTCGCCTTTTGTCAGTCGGCGACACCCGAAACGCGATGAACATTCTGAGATCTGGATGATTCTTTCGGGGTATTGTAATCTCAGATTCATCGACAGGATAACTCTCGGGAGAAGGGGTCAGCAGATCGGGATTTGCGGAAGGATATGGATGTTGGTATGGATCAAACCTGAATGTTGCATCATCAGGTTGCAATCACCAACATGCAGGTTAAAGTGATGGCGCCAACGCGATAATGGATGGATACAGTGGACTTTGAGAGAAATAAACCCGTGTATTGGGCGTCTCGTTTATCACAGTATGGGCACTACCCGGTAGCTGATTCCTGGGACTATGCCATGTGTGGTATAACTCGGCAGTTGAGTCTCCACGTTTAATGGGAGCCAAGCCATTCTCTTGCTGTCATCTCGAATGGAACCCTTGACAGGTTGGGAATGCAAGTTTGATGTCGGGTTTCCCGAGGTAAAAGAACATTCACATCAGCCAGTGATGATCTGCAGGCGGTGAGTAAGACATTGACTTGGAGCTGAACATACGTAACCCACAAATGCCGTGTCTGGATTCGACGCCCAAAAGGGAAAAGTCTCATTGTCGTTGTGGATAAAACATCTAGAAGCCTTCTCCTTTTTGTCTCTATCCGTAGGAACGAAAAAGTTGAGGAGTCGCAGGCTTTGATACAGCGTGTATGCATGTCTCGCTCGTAGACAAAGAAGAGGGTAGGACAGTCTTCATCATACAGATAACTCAACAACACACACACCACCATGACGAATTATTCCCAGTTTCTACTCTCATCCTGTCACGACGCCCAATCCAATCTGGATCCATGTTAGCTTCACACGCTAATTTAGATGGCCCCTCCCTCCTTCGAAAAGCACGATCATGGTCCTCGATAAACCCCGGGCCGGGCCTCTTTTCATTTTCGTCCAGGCCAGGGCATCGCCACGAGCGTTTAATCGACTCATGGCTGTAGAGTTTACTCGAACAAGCCTTTTCCTTCCAACGCAAACGGTCTAAAGCCAAAGTTAATCTTACACCGGGATTCGAAAGCCGTCGATTCTGTCTTCCCACTTGCCGACGTGATTCGCAGTGTTAGGCAGACATGCAATTTAATTTAATCACCATGCACCAGTCCTGAGTCGAGGTTCGTGTAGATAGGCTAATGGGCCTGACCCTGCTGAGTAAATCGGTCAATCATTGCCAGATTGCCATTCCTACCATGTCCAAACCCGGCATCGTAGTGGAACATACTGTATTGGGCCACATTCCACAGGCTTGGCGGTTTTTCTTCTTTTCTTTTTCTCTATTTCTTCTGCTTCTCCGTTTTGCTTTTTCCTCTGGTTTGTTGTTTAGGCTCTTCTCGGTAAACTACCAACAAAACAAACTACTACTACTACTACTACTACTACCGTGTCTCTCCTGGTCTGGTCTGGTCTTGTCTTTTTTGGTTCCCCATTTCTTGAACTTGCAATATCCATCTTGACTGTACCCTCCCCGTCCCCTCCCTGCAGACTACTGCATACGACAAGTTGTGACCAACAAGCATCGAGCCAACCATTTACAATTACGCCAAGACATCACAAAGTCGCTCACTTACTCGCCCACCCGCTTACCATCCATCTGACTAATGGCTCCATCCGACGGGCTCTCTTCGATCCATTACCGCTCCGTTGATCTATCAGCCCGCGAAGTGAGGCTGCTAGAGCTGCAACCATCTCCCACCAACGATATCAAAGACCGCGTGGTCTGTCGTCTAGTTCAAGAGAAACTGACTGATTCTCCTGACTACATTGGCCTCTCAGCCCTCTATGGTGACATCACAAATACAGAAACCATCATCCTCAACGGCAGTAAGGTCGCCATCCCGCTAGACCTCGCTGAGGCACTACGCTATGTCCGTGATGTCTTTCTAGGCAGGCGGATTTCCAGTGCCCAATCTACTTCGGCACTTGACCTGGAGCTGCAAAGAAATAACAACGATAACGCCACCGCCCAAGATCAACAACAAGACTCGCCGCCGCCTTCACCCACAACAAAGCGTCCCGGCTGGCTAAGGACATTTCTTAAGAAACTCGTCGATCCAGGCTCTGCCAAGGCAGACAAACAACCGCCCTTGCGCGTATGGGTCGATCTGTTATGTATCGACAGGCGAAACAAGCGTGAACAGGCCGAGCGTCGCGCCTCCATGGCTCGCGCATACCGCCAGGCGAGGCTGGTGGTAGGATGGCTGGGCCCCAAGGACTCGACATCTGACCTCGCTATCGAAATCATCAGAGCGTGGGATAGTTGCATGCCTGCCAACTTCGGAGAACCCGGCGACCGTGAAGCAAACCCGAAGAACTACGCACCCATCCTTCAGTGGATGGGTCCCGTTGCTCATCTCAGCGACATTCCGGAGGGTGTCACCGACCCAACAGAGGTGCCTAGTTATAAGGCTATTTCCGGGTTTCTCAACAGACCGTATTTCCGGAATACGTGGATCCTTGATGACATCGCTATGGCCTCGTTCCCCACGTTCATGGTGGGTGATGGCATCGTGTCTTGGATGCAGATCCTACGTCTCAACCGCGTGAATGAGGATATCAAGGACCATGGCGCAGAGATGTTTCCAAGTGAGCTACGGCCTTTACTCGAGTATATGCCTCTTGGTAGTGTCTATACCTTTCTTAAGGAGTTTGATCGGCGGCAGAAGCAAGAGGAGGGTTTTGCCCCGATTTGCTCTACACCAGCCAGTTCTATACGGAGTTCTGTTTCAATGACGGCCTTGAAGACGAGGCGATGATACTAAAAATCTCTTCTGTATCTAACATCAGTTGTTTTCCCCCGGTGTTTTCCCTTTGCTTTTACTGCCAGACGTAGCAATTGGCCCGAGGGTGCCATGCTACCATGTTTTCTTTTGTAGGATACTGCTTGGATGGTCAACTTAGCGATGCCGGTTATTATGCCTCTGAATAAAGAAATAACTCACACTACCTTGAACGACTTCTCACCGAGATGCATCTCTTCTGGAAACATCTCAGTATTGGTTTGGAATACGTGTACTCCATGCAAGACCCTGAGCAGCTTAGTGGTGACGGCTTATGTCATGGTGGCTACGCAGCTACCTAGAACAATCTACAAACGCCACTCTGAAGGTGAGAACTTCAACAGTCAATGAGCACTCGCGAATAACAAAGGCCTCGACTTCGAACTCATGCAGATTACAGATCACAAGTGACACATCGGCAGACTCACTGCCGGTACGGCAAAAAAAAGCCATTGTCGTCATGGAATGCCAAGATGCAAGGAGACCACCACCTTCTATTCCTCAGGTTTCAGCCACTTAGAAACTTCCATGCCGTTACGGAACCGGATGCTGTCTATTGACGGTTGCGGCGGTTTCTAAACTCTAATTGGCCTACGTACGAACCTCTTTTGTTCCAGAAGCCCAAACCGCATGGTTACTGGAATGCTGGCTCTGACTAGCATGTCACCGCAGTTCACATGTACAGAGAAAGGCCTTCGAGGACGGGAAGGCTTACTATCTGCCGTAGAAGTTACTGGTCCGATTATGTTGATTCGTCGAGTCGCACTGACTAATAGGTAACTTAAATTCCTGTTATGTCAGATTTTTGAGTTATAGGTAACTGAAGATCTCGAAGTCGATGAGACGGAGAGAGCGGATGTTGATGCAGATCCCGAGGAAAAACCTGAGATTCATCATGCTACATAAGTAGTAATCGTTCGTTTTCTGTTCT
The DNA here is from genome assembly GCA_019054645.1 of Fusarium sporotrichioides. Lineage (NCBI taxonomy): Eukaryota > Fungi > Ascomycota > Sordariomycetes > Hypocreales > Nectriaceae > Fusarium > Fusarium sporotrichioides. The sequence goes on along the minus strand of JAHKNS010000002.1, from coordinate 3,656,106 downwards.
ACTTCAGTTCCAAAAACAGCATGACGAGAATGCCTGTCTCCGACATTCGACGGACAAAACACTTCCGGTTACCTGCCAAGAATGGAGGCGCTGTAGGGGATGAAGCTACACTATTTTGCCTAAAAAGTCAATTACCTGGGCATCGTGACTGTACATCGTTATTCCCGTTTTTCATAGTTTCTGATAGTTCCCGTTGATTCTATCCGCGGCCGTTTTTGGGTTGTTGGTGGACATTCCGCCCGTTCCTGATTCAACTGGCATGAAAACAAAACTAGATTGGGTTTGGTCTATCTTGGGCTAATAACTAAAATCGACATTCGCTATGGGAGTCGCAGAATTCGGCGGAGTGTTCGAGCGCACTGAGTGCCGATCATTGCCTTCGTCTTCTGCGTTTGGAGAGCTGACATTGTTGGACATCGAAGTAGCACTCTGTAGCTCAGCTGCTTGCCCATTGATTGCCCATCCAGTACTACGCATCTCTTGGAAGCTCCAGCTTGGATTGAAACCTGGGCTTTCCCATGCGTGTCCCACGCGCTCGTACATCTCGTCAATCTGTTCCAGTGTCATCCTACTGGTTTCATACACCATGAACCAGACGAAGACGATAGCAATGATGCAAAAGGTACCCCAAATGAAAAAGATCTTCAGCCCAAACGCGTCAGCCCCTCTTCCCAATATGAATGGAGGCGCATAAGCAACGGCAAAGTTTAATAGCCAGTTCGCTGTAGTTGACACCGACATTGCTTTTGCGCGCAACTTGAGAGGGAAGATCTCTGAAGTAACAACCCAAGTAACAGGTCCCCACGATGAGGCATAGAAGAAGACGTTTATCGCACAGCAGACGATGAGCACCATGTTGGATGCGTTACCGAGATCTTGGGATGATTTCTCGTTTGCTGTGGATACGGCGCTGATTATAAACTGGCATACTGCCATACCCAAAGCACCAGCCATGAGAAGCTTCCGTCTTCCCCACGATTCGATGACGATGAGGCCAGGTATTGTGCAAACACAATTGACGATAATCATGACGAGGTTGATGATGAAGGGATTGCTGACGCCGGATCTACTGAAGAAGGTCGTACCGTAGTACATGACGAAGTTGATGCCGGTAAGTTGCTGCAGCATTTGCAACCCACACCCTGTCAGGGTTCGATGCCCAAGGGAGGAGTTGCTTGTGAAAAGAGCTCGGTACGTATCATGGCCGAGTGTCATCTCATACTGATGGTTGGCGATGATCTCCTGTAGTTCGTTCACAAGAGCAGGATGAGTAATGTCAAGCCTGCGGAACCGACTTAGGGAAATGCCAGCGGCGTCATTGTGCCCTTTTTTGACCAAGAAGCGAGGCGTCTCTGGAAGCATCATGATGCCGCATGCGAGGATGACACCGGGCACTAGTTGCAATCCTATAGGGATACGGTAGGCGGCTGCGCTGTTCATGTCTGCTGTGATGACGTTGATGATGGTTGCACTGAGAATTCCAACAGTGATAGAGAGTTGATAAGCGCAGATGATGCTTCCTCGAATCCATTTCGGCGCTGTCTCAGACTGATAAAGAGGGACGAGAACTGATGTAGCTCCTACAGCAACACCCGCCAAAGCCCTGTAAAGCATCAACAATCAGCATGATAGAAACAGCAAAGCTGATGATTCGCAGACTTACCTGCCAACTAGCAACATGGGAGTTGCTTGAGCACACACCTGAAAAATAGCCCCAATACAAAACGTCAGAACAGCAAGAAGCAACGTTTTACGTCGACCGATGCTATCACCAGCTGGAGCAGCAAGTATTGAACCGACAACAGCTCCGCCGCTGAGAATAGCGACGATAAGAGATGAGTCTTTGGGACATAGATCAATGTGGTCATTTTCATCTCTGCAGGTTTGATCGGTAGCAAAATCGTTCTGGAAGACGTCCATGGCAAGGACGCCATTGATAACTCTGATGATCGAAGAAACGGGCCATTGTTAGTCAAGTTCAATGATGTATGTTTGAAGTGAAGTGAAGTGAAGGGGTAACGATGATGAGGTCTGTGTCACGCGACGCGTCAAGAATTGAGTGACGAGGCTCAAATGGTACTTTTTTGAACTGAACAGAACCAGGTCGCGTCACACAAGCCTGCACTGCATTGCATGACCGCGCCGCAACGACTTCTCCAAAAGAAGCAACGATAGGTAGAAAACAAGATTTTACGAGAGAATAATTCGAGAAAGCTCAACTCACCCCACATCGTAGCCAAATAGCAAACCCCCTGAGGACACAAACAGACCGACAAGAATGGCGCGTATCGACGAGCCAGCAAAATTCTCGGGCTTATGCCAGCCCATGGCGCGTGCCATGACAAGATATCATTGACCGTTAATAAAATGAGTGAGAGGACTGTACTGTACGTTGGATACAAAAATTGATGCAAAAATTAATGAACGAACGATGCTTTTTTCAGAAACTTGAACCAATGGGGACGCCGTGGTACGATGCGGAGAAGCTAACTTGGGGCAAACGGAAGAAAAAAGACTCAGGACATGTTAGTTCTTTATTGGGCAGACATGAATCCACCATGACTCGACATTGTGGAGTTGATGAATGGACCCTTAACGTGGTGCTTCTGACATGACAATAAACTCAGGCGAGTGCGAGAAAAAGAGGAGAACATTGAGTGGAGGTTTTAAAAAATACATAAAACGGCAAAAGAAGAGGTCCTACCCGGGTTCGAACCGGGGACTTCGGAAGATGTTTTCGATGGGTCATCAAAATCCAACGTCCTAACCACTAGACTATAGGACCTTAGGCTTTATTTACAAACATTACTCTAAAGCCATATTATATAGATTATCCGATCAAAATCTTATAAACTCAGCTAATTTGACTCTCCGGTTGCCGCAGGGCATTTTGTTCCTAGACCCTTTCATTTTCTCTGGCTGACCTTTCTAATCAAGAGAAATTTCAAAGCTAGCAGATTGAAGTATTGCCTCGAGCCTACTTCTTCAGCTTCTACTTATAGTGTATCAATTTGTACTTGTATCTCGTTGGATTCCTTTAGCTATAGCATGGCTTAGGGTAGGCTCTACCACGAACGCAAGCGAACAAAAAGAATTGATACCGTACATTTCCACGAAATTCAGGACTAGTAGTAATAGGGCTAACGCATATTGTCGAACCTTGCAAGAGGGAGCTCATTGTTGATTCACCTTAACGTCTAAACCCTAACCCATATCCTCTTCGACAGCGCGCTACGTGGAAATCCACAGTATTTATGATCTTCATCAGGACATTTTCATACTCTACACCTTTTTTCACTACGAGTTGAGAAATCTCAGGTGCAACCACAGCAGGGAGTCAGAATGGAAGATGCATTAACACATAATTTAACAACGACTATCTAGCGCCAGGCGTAACCCTCTCGTAGCCCGTCTAATAAAACTTGCGGTCATCAAAAGACTCAAACTTTTCACTAATAATCTTTCTTGTCAACTCCATCAATTGATCACCAAGTTTTTCGTCCTGTGATTTCTCACTCCCTGGCTCTGGCACGGCAGGAGAACAAATATACTGACCCGACTTGTCAGTTACCGTCGCGGCGTACACTGCGCCGGTAGCGCCCTGGAACTGGTCCTTCTTGAAAGGCTCCATACCGACTGACATCATGTATCCAGCAAGAGGGTACCTATAACAATTATTAGACGGCCTATCATGTGTATAGGGAAAAGCAACGCAATACGTACGCTTCATGGATGTGCTCCAGGCTCTGTCTCGTGCTGACGAAGCCAGGATGGGTACAGTTCATCAGAATCTTGGGCGAACCAGCCTTGGTCACGTTACGATCGAAGTAGCGAGTGTAGAGCATGTTCGCCAACTTGGATCGTCCGTACTGAGGGTTTGGTCCAAGATCGGTGTTGAGCTCGTCCAGGCTCTCAAACTTGACGTCGCTAGGGGCACCCTGATGGGCATTTGAAGCTTGGTTCACAATCCTCACGGTGCCGTGCTTCTCCGAAGTCTTCTTGAGAAGATCGAATAGATAGGATGTGAGAAGTACATGACCAAAGTGGTTCGTGGCCATGTGCAGATCGATACCATACGGTGAAATCTGATAAGTCTGAATACCCCGCCCAGCGTTGTTGACGAGAATATCAAGACGATCGGTTGAATTTTTGATGTGATCGGCAGCCTTCTTGACCTCAGCCCAGTTGCTCAGATCACACTGCACCCACTCTGTGCGGTCAGCCTTCTCTTGCCCGAGTTCTTCGGCTACGGACTTCTTGGCTCCCTTGACGACTTCCTCGTCCAGCGAAAGGATGAATATTTTGCTGATGTCGTGGGAAAGGAAGGTGTGAGTAACACCGTAGCCAATGCCTTCGCTTCCACCAGTCACAAGAGCCACTTTATCGGATAGGTTCGGGGTTTCTGAGAGGGAGAATTGGTGGGTGGCGAGTTTTTCCGCAGGACCACCAAAGTTCTCGGCGATGGTGTTCTGGAAAGGTTAACAACAATGTTGGGATATAGACCACAGGGTAGTTTACCTTGACGTTGTCGACGATAGAAGCCATTGTATTTATCTGTGTCCTTTTCCAGAAAAGACAATTGTTCTGCGATTGTATAAGTGGTAGCTTAGTCAACAAAGGAGTTCGAGTAACGCGGTTTAATAACCCTGTGGAGAGTCTTCTGCCAGCGGATGTGTTGATGGATTTCATTGAAGGATATGGATAAAGAGCAGACTTGTACTGGTTCTTTCTGCCGGTGAAAATGCACATATACTGTCTGATATAAGAACTATGAATCACCACTCTCCTCTGAGTCAATGACGTACATGTCACAATAATGACGAGGATTATTATCATGCAGCGATATGAGACAAAATTGCCATAATCGTCTGTGGCTTGTATTTAAGCTTGTCTTTCTCTTTTGTCTTTGTCCGGTCTTCCACGTGTTGTGTTTGTCTTTCCGGAAGGGGTCAAGGTACATTGATTGATAAGGTTAAATGTGAGCATAAACCAATTATGCAACCTCAGACACGTGAACAGCATGGTAGCTCCGATCCAGTTCAGTCGCGAACATCTCTTCCACCGCCTTTCTCATAATGTTCCCCTTTGCAGTTCTCGGCAAACTCCCCTTCGCTGCGACGAAAACAAGACGCACATCGTCAATCCGCTCATGGGCGTACTTTCGTTGATGGAACCGTGCAATGCGCTGGACAATCTGCCGCTTGAGCGCCGATAACCCATCTTCATCCGCCTGCAATATGTCATCATTCTTTGCTTCGACCACCATGGCTGGTGAAGGACGTCCAGAGCCGATCACAGAGACAGCGCTGATGAGATCGTCCTCGCATACTTGCATGGCTTCCGACTCGAGAGAGCCCGCGTCACACACCAAAGCAAGCTGCATCTTGATCCTGTCGTCCACTCTACCTTTGTAGACATACTGACCGACATCAACTTGTTCAAAGAGATCGCCGGTAGAGAACATGCCGTCTGATTTGTTCCTAAGGGAAATATGAGGACAGTCATCTGCCTTTGCTGGAACAATAAGCTCAAGGAGCTGATTCGGCGAAGATGAGGATTCACCCAAGGGGACAAACTGACATCCCGACTCGGGGAGTGGCGACAAATGTGGTGATGTCGAGGAGGAAACCATCGACAGTCCAATTTCTGTAGAGCCATAGAGATTTATCAGCTTCAGCCCGTTTTGGTGGGCCCAAGCCTCATCTCTTGGTTCAAGGACCTGGCCAGCAAAGTTGATCCTGTCAAGACTTCGGAGCGCTTTAAGTAACGGACCGCTCTGACGTGCCTCTTGCAACATCCCTGATAGAAGGACGGGGAAGGTGTTCAGTATGGTTAGGCCTCCCTTGGAGATCATATGTTCAAGCTCAGAAGTTGGATATGGAACACTAGTAGGTGGAATCAAGCAACCTCCACTCGCCAAAGTTGCTGACAGATTGATCGTGTTGCCCAAATGAGTATACGAGCCCCTGGGTCACAGTTGAGCTATAGACATCGAATGGTGTGTATGAGAACTTACATAAAAGACGCAACAGAACCTGGTTTATAGTTTATATCCCTGTGCTTTCGGATCAAACAGTCCATCCATCGCACTGTCTGAGGAACCAGTTTCGGCATCCCCGACGTTGATCCCGACGTATGAAAGATAACCAAGACTTTATCGCCATCGGTAGACGTGGCTGTGCCCAGTTGCACATCAGCAGGGCGATATCTTCCCAAAATCGTACCAGTAGAGAATTTGGGGATACGACATTCCTTCACCAAGAGCTCACAAACTGGATCGTATAGCAGAGCTGCTGCGTTGCTGTTGCCAAGAAGGTCATACACAATGGAAGGATCCGTCATCCGAATGGAGAATAGTTGAGGGATGAATCCAGCTCTTTGGAGAGAGAGATAATGCAACAAGTCCCCATAAGACCACCCTCTCATCCTAAAGACAATTAGATGTGACTAGTCAGAAACACTGGATAGATTCACCAAAGCCCGACTACAGCGCCTTTTGTAATGCCTGCTTTCGATAGTTCCGTGATCCACTTCTTTGCACCAATATTGATGTTCTGCCAATGCGTCGCGTAGGAAATTGTTTCGAATTCATCATTTGTAGATTCAGATTTCGCGTGTCTTATGGCTGGAGAATCGCCCTGAGACTGTGAAAGGGACTCGATTACTGAGAGTGGTGTATAAAATGATCGCATCTTGACTTGTTACCTACTAAGAAGTTCTTGGCCACAAAAGTTGATCAATGGCATGGTTTTATAGTCTTTACGAAGAACCGTGACTCTCAACAGATATACCGTATCAACTCGTGAAATTAGGCAACGCGCTTAGATACCGCTAGTAACATCGTATACTCATAAGTGGTTAGCCAGCTAATAAGAAATGGTGTTTTTTACTATCTAAGCCGTTGGCCGAATGAATGATTCTCCTAGGGATCCACGCGCGCTACTTAATTTCACGAGTTGATACGATAGTCTCACTCAGCACCAACATACCGTGTGTCAGTCAAATCCGTATGTGAGAATTTAGGGCGAGAAGGATGACAGAAGGATTCGATCGTCTCGGCAATACGGCATTGTGAGCTCTCACGTAACTCAGAGTAAAACTCTAGAGTACTTCTGCAATTATTTATTAAGTCAGTTCATCCTATTGACATCTGGTATGCTTTGAGTAACGATGTTGACGGTAAGAGCCTTGACCAAGAAGGCAGCGGGATTTCAAGGCTGCCTTGTCTACTTTCCCCCTTGTGGCTTTGTTTTTGAGGTAATGATCTTGTGAACGACCCGGCAAACCACCCGCTGATATATACATGTGTGTTTTCACTGCAATTTTAGTCCACGCCAAAGCAATGTGGGCTTTGACTCGAAAAACAGGGGTTAGCAGAGAGGCGCAGCAGGTCAACAATCCGTTCGCTGAGCCACACACAGAACTTATGTAGTCCACCTCGGCGCTGCGGATTACTACCAGGAAGGAAAATCATTTGAAGACCAGAGACACAGCCATAAAAATATGCATGGGTAGTAGACTCGTCTTATCTAAACACAGTGATAAATGTCTCAATCTGCTGACGTAGAAATTATCGATCTAGAGAAAAGAGGCAGCCACCAACAAAACCACTTGGGTACAGATTTCAAGCACATCAGGATGATTTTCGTTTCTCGGTGTAGTGGACTAACGTGTATGGTTCCTTTCTTCCCCACTGTTGTTCACTATATAGCAAGTACATGGTCCCAAAGCAGAGTAGCAGTGTCACAGCATAGGCCATATCACATAGTTGTACTTGGAAAGCCCCAGAATCTAAACGAATGGCCCTTCACTGTCTCGGTCACAGTGCATGTGAAGCTGCACGGCCCAGCTTGCATCTTGGTGGTCAGCAATCTGCTGATTCTTGCATCTCGACAGCCTCAGTTTGAAGACGCGACAAGAGATTTCACTTCTAACGGCGGTCAACTTATATAAAGAGCCGATAGATTTGGATGAACAATTCGTAGTGCGCACCCAGTATGGTAGTTTAACTGTGGTCGTCTCGCCCACAAACTAGATAGCAGCAAAGCTATCGTGTTGTTCACCTCTCCCCACGAAGCGTAACACGTCCTACGGCCACTGCGTAGGGTCACGTTCACAGGTCATAGGCATCCATCCACAGCCACAATGCATACACTAATCCTGTTTCTCTCTTCAAATGACCACTCAAATCTCCCCAAAATGTCTCTTTGAAGCTGTGCAGCCATGCACATGTAGACCCAACTAATGAAAGACGTTGTGTTCGCAGCCCGACCTGAACTCCCAATAGAACAGCGTAATAGAATAAACAAGGCAAATATTTGTACACGTAAACACTGGGCGAACTGGGCGGACTGGGCGGCGACCGCAGAGCCTCATTAGGCTTAATTGTTGGAGGAATTTTGGAGGTTTGTACGGACGGGTTCATGAGCTCATTCCATCTTTTCCTAACAAAGCTAGCTGTATCTGTCATTTCTTCCCAAAGTCATCTCTAACGTCATCAAATTTCCTCACGGTTTCATATCTGAGTTATGGATATTGCTTCCATAGACTCCCAAAGTCCAGCGAGCCCTGTCAAGACCACAAAACACCACCCCAAGCCGCATCGCGATGGCGTCATCAACCCCGCAGCAAAGCAAAGGCCTGGGCATCAGCGAAGGAGGCCGAAGTCGACGTCTTGAAGATGATCGTGCGCCGTATCAAGAAGATCCTTCAGATAACGAACAAGGAAAAAAGAATACCAGACAACGAGGACCACCTAGGCGGCATCACAAGAAGCCGCCGAGGCAGCCACGAGCATACTCTACTGACAATCATTACGCCGGTTACGCCGCCGATGTCCAACCTAGTTTTCTTGAAGCCTCATACGGACCTGGACCTCGAAGTGATAACCTTTACCGCCAGGGCACTGAACCTTACCAACAAGACGCAAGCCCATGGTATCCTCAAACAAGCCCTGCGGGGCCTTCTACCTATCCTGCAAATTATTCTGGTTCATACTCTTACCCTTCTGACACTTACAGCTATTTTCCTGCCACTTCCTCTACAATGATACCTTACTCACAACCAGGACTATACAGCCAGCCGCCTATGGAGTTTGACGAAGACTACACCACAGCCGCTATGTATGAACCTCCACCACCTGTGCCTCCATATCCCAAGTACCCCACTCGAGAACCCAGGCGGCCACCTCCTCGACCACTGGCTCTCAGACAGCCAGCCTCCAGTCCAGAACATACCATAGGAGGTGCGATAAGAGAAATCCCTGAGCGGCTGCCAAAGAAGAAACCATCAAGTCGAAAGAAGGACAGCACCTCGTCATCAAACGATCAAAGAACGATGCTGATCATGGGTCAAGTCCTGGAAGGACTAAATGGCCTCCAAAGACAGCTTGAGGACAGATCCTCCGAGGTTAGATCTGACCCAGGAAGGTTTGGGCCACTTCGTCATCCCAGAAGTGTAGCAACTACAAGCCAATATACTATGGATGAGACAAGATCTCTTGATGTCGAGAGGCAAGAACGAGATCACTTAGTGGGTATTATTAATCGACTACTCGAAGACAGAGAGAGACAAGGGTATCGAAATTCGCATTTACAATCGCAGAGAAGAGACATAGCCGCCCTGATCGAGGACAGCCTTGGTTTGAATGAGAATGAAATGAGCAGAGCGATGATCAGGCATAGTGATAGCAAGGAAATCGAGTCCAAGCTCGATACCATTCTGGACCTCCTAGTCGAACGCCGATCAAATAACAGCCAAGCTCCTCAGCCATTCTTACAGACATACCATAGGCAAAGACAAGACCGCCAAGTCCCAAGAGGAGACCAAACAGTCATTTCTATCAGCTCATCACGAGAGCCCAACATGCGAAGACACGTCTTGCAACGTCGTGCAACTGTCGCTCAGCCTGTGTCCAGAGAACGACAATATGTCCAGCACCATACAACACATTCATCAAACCAGGCTCGTGTTCGAATGAGGGCCAACAAAGCAACCGGCCCAGCAGAAGATTCAGATGGTGAGCCAGTGGAAGACTACGATCTGTTCCAAGGCTATGAGACGCAAGACAGTCCTCTTCAAGAAGACCTTCGAGCCAGACGCCTAAGTCTAGCACGAGATATGGAGGACGACAACGCCAGGAGTGGAGTAGTATCAGAGCAGCAACGCGGCAGAAATACACGAGGTATCAGTAGAAGACTATCGGAAGGTGGTGAGCAAAAAATGAGACCGAGATATTACGCCACTATTGAGAATGTGGATGATGATGATGACGATTATGGCGAAGATCAGGTACCAATTCCAACTCGTTCCTCGATGGCGCATAGACCAAAGGTTGAGCAGGGAGAAAAGAAAATACTACATGTGCCTGATCCACCTGTTTCTGTCATTGGGCAGAGGAGAAGGGGGGCAAGGGTGAGGTTTGATAGTGCATGAGAATGTATGAGATATGATGTTATTTATGTATGATTTATGATAGTTATACTGAGAAGCGATAGTTAATTTACTGTTTATGGAGAAGAACCTGTTCAAACGTGCAGCTTTATTCTGCTTTACCGACTGTAAAGTAGGAGAGCGAGCATGCTGACATACGCTTCCCTGCCCTGATGAAGTTGTCAAACGCATTCAACTGATTCTTCAACCAATTAGATGCCGGGATGTAAGCCAGTCCAAGGATCGGAAATTCCGTCGGCTTGGTCACTTAACGTTATAAAGGTGAAGCATGGGTTACATTATTAAGGAATAACGTTAGTAAATGCAACCAAGACAATACCCAAGACTATCAATAGCGTTATCGACCAGGGATAGCTTATTCTGCGGGGCTTCAAGTTCAATCCAACAATGGCACTTGAGACTATAAAACCACTCCTCCAGCCGAAATTTTTAGATTTTGGCTCCCGGGATAATCTAGTTTGTGACTGACAGTTTCACCCATTTTACATACTCCGTTCATACAAAGCAATCGTCTAGATCAAGAGATCCAGTGTACAAACACCATGGACCGTCCTAACAAAGCAATCTACATGCTCTCCGAAGGGAACCACGAGACTCGTGTCATTCAAGAACCGTACATACCTCAAAGCGCACAGTCACTGGTTGACGTGCAGTATTCAGGTATTAATCCTGCCGACACTCGACATATGTACATGAATATGACGAACTACGTTGCTGGTTACGAGTTCACTGGAACCGTTAAGCAAGTTGGTCCCGAATCCCCTTTCAAGATAGGTCAAGATGTTTTCGGCATTTCTCTCATGTACGATCGTCGACCCAATTATCTCGGCGCTCATCAGAGCTTCCTGCTCGCAGAGCCGTTGATGACCTTCCTGCGGCCAGAACACCTTGATCCTACCACAGCTGTGACGCTTCTCGCTGGCGGAGGCACGGCTATCGACGGTCTCTTCAATGTACTAGGATATGGGTTTCCACTTGCCGATATCCCAGGTGATGACCCTAAAGATGAACCGATTCTCGTCTGGGGAGGTGCAGGCAGCGTTGGACAAGCCGCGATCCAGCTTGCCAAAGCAGCAGGTTTCTATCCGATCATCACGACTGCCTCACCACAGAACCATGAGGTGTTAAAAGAACTCGGAGCAAGTCACACCTTTGACTACAAGAGCCCAACAGTCATACAAGACATCCATACCTTACTTGAGTCCTCGGGCTGGTCATTGAAGACTATCTTTGACGCAGTTTCTACAGGGCTGGGTGTTTTCGAAGGCCTCACCAAAGAACAAGAAGAAAAAGTTCAGGAAAATTATGACCAGAGTTCATCAGGCATGGCTCGTCAATGTTGCGATCCCAAGGTTCCACCAAGCGAGCTGCGGCTGACTTCGGTTCTTCCGGTCAAGAAAGATCCAACTTATGCATTCTGTCTTAACTTTCGCCCTGTAGAGGTGATGTTCATTGGCAATGAAGGAGCGGAGTGGAGTGAAGAATTCAAGCAAGCTGAGGTGGCAAAGATGAAAGCGTGGCAGGCACGCATTGAGAAAGGAATTGAATGGTTAGTTGAAAATCACGGAAAGCACTGGGAACCGCCTAGGACAAGGGTCGCTAAGGGGGTTGAAGAAGGTCTCCGAGGGATTCGTGATGTTTGGCAGGGGAAAGTAAGTCGTGAGAAGCTTGTTATCGACCATCGTGTTTGAGCGGTTGATCAATTCTTTATATTATGAGCTATGTATAAGGTAGAAGGGTAGGAGCACCATTATCCAAGGATCGGACTTGTTTTATAATAATAATTCTTTGCCCTGTGTCCTGTAGCTTCGAACCGTCCCAAGGGATGCGGATCACCCCTTGCACAAATTTCCCAAAGACTCAGAGTCAACTGTTGTCTGAACCCTGCTACATCTTGTCAAAAGTATTCTGTTCGGTGATAATAGCCACCAGTATTACTCGCTCTCCCGACAAGCAATAGTCGACATTCAGATAGGATCTATGTTATCTCTGTAATGACCGAAAGAACGACATGGCCGTTGATTGTCACTGCAAGATAACAAACTATCTCGCTTGCAGACGATAGATCCGGGGGATCATGAAAGATGTAAAAACTCATTACTCGGGCCGAAGTCTATCCGAGTTTCCATTGATATGCCCCTTGACGTCCTGGACCAGCATTCTCCGGAACTACACGAAGTCTACGGCTAGACTTGCCAGCCGCGCAAATACAGTGGATACATGCGGTGGATGCTCGGAAAGCCCCATTATGAAACAAGGCCCTCTGTCTTTGGGCGAATCTCACCTGTTTACTCCCTATCGTTCTCATCGCTGTTATAGGTTTATAGATGGTCTACCCTTTGCGCACGTTATCTATGGAACGAAATTTAAGACTTGGTCGGATCAACGGACAAAGAAATGTTCTGACAATGACACAATCTCGATAACAGCTGAATCCCGGCGTCCCCGAGAATGATACGCTGACAGACTAAGAGACGGCAGAGCCGCAGTAGGATTGCCTTCAGCATGCGGCAGTATGACGTGACTTTGCGGCCCAAGGTGGCCATTTGTTAAGCGAGTTACTCCGTACAGAAGCTTGCTAATGCGTGGCCGTACGGCTGGGGCTTTCTACGAAGTAGGCTAGAACCCGATGGTCATTGTACTGCATTGAGACCAAAATCCAACAATCTTACGGCGACTATCAATATCACAAATGCCTCGCTACGTTCAAGGGCTGACCTTGATAAATGGACAATACTGGCATTAAAACAGAACCGCCCTGTTTCGAAATCCCAGACTCTGTAATATTTCTTATGTAATTCGGCAAATACAAGTGAATACCGTTATGGGGCCGGCGTTTCATTCCGTGTTGCATTGCCTTTGTGTTTCTGGGTTACGGAGCACTGAAAACATGACTCGACATAAAAGGTCATCAGTCACGATCCACAAGCGCATGGGGCAAAAGGCAAAAGATGAGAGCATGAATGATGTAGCCGAGCCTTCTAGAAACTTTCCATATAAGGCATAACTCAAGCAAAGTGCGAGAATATCTTCCGAGGAGGAGGAAACCGCGCATCGTTGCAAGCCTACACAAGTACCTCTTGCAAGGAACAGAAAAAGAACAACCAAGGAGAACTGACAGATTTAGCGTCAAGGTATGTATGTATGTCTGATCAGATGAGCCAAGACGCCTCCAAGAGATTTTATCAGATTTATCCGTCTCCAGACTCCACGGTTCGGGTAACCGACCACGTCGGAGGCCGGGCATGATGTGCGCTAGCGTGATCGGCGACAAATGCCGTGATACCGAACCCAGAAGATGATCAACATAAAAATGATAAACAAGAGGAAGGAAGAAAGATAGAAAAGGAAAGGAAAGTTACAAAGCTGAATGGAGTGGAGATTTGAGTTTCTCTATCTCACTTTGTTTCCTCCGTCGTTTTTACTGGAGAGACTGATGTACCAAAAAGTTGGAATATTCCCTGAGATCGCCGCGCACTATCTCACTTTCTTTGGTACTGCACAGTAAAAGCAATGCATGAGTAAGAATGGAGGCCATTATGAGCGCCAATATGACTGGATCTTAGGATGCTAGATTGCAGGGAGGGTGGCAGTGCGGATAGTCCGAAGGGTCTCGAAAGGCGATTCGGCTACAGTTGCACATGTTTCAACGGTAGTCCACAGTTACGTAGGAAGGTAGAACCGTTCTGTAGACAGTGCCCTTGGCTCCATCCGTTATCGTGCAGACGTTTTGCTTTGAGTTCTTTCTGACTAGGTAGTAATAGTGACATGCTGGTTGCTGCTATCTCTTTTTCTATCCACTTTCGTGACTGGTCACCGTGCATTACATTTGGGTGTTACGCAGTTAAACGAGACAGCGTTCGTCGTATTCCACTCTTTGATATCCACAATAGACAGTACTGCAGTCTCGCCTAGCTTATCTCCGTCCGTCACAATTTAACAGGGCTATGAAGATTATATCGCGCACTTGACAATTGGTCTCCTTTCTCTCCCAGTCCCTGTTACACTAAACCAACAAGATCGCCCGGGGACTCGCAATCCACAACACCGATCCTCTAGATACGGAGATGGTAGGTTTATGGAGCCAATGTGGAGCAGGGATAGATAGGAATAGAACCTTGATCAAGTATAATCCGGGGAAATCAGTTTCTTGTAGTCATAGAAAGACCGCGTTTAAAAGGTCATGACGCCCCCTTGCTTCTTGGGCTCCATCTTCCCCAGATTCCAAGACTCTGCTCGACCCATCTTCTCTTCGTTCACCCTTACCCTGGCCTGAGCTTCGCTGTGCAAAGCTTATATGCACAACTAGTTGAACAGTGAATCTTTCAACATGGCGCCCTCCAAAAAAGAAGAGATCCCTTCGGATCTCGAAGGAATTCAACGATCAAACTCAAACTGCTCCCAAGACGAAGGAACTTCACAGCGCATCGACGATGCAGTCTTTGGCGAAGTTTCAGAAGATGGCCCCAATTACCGCAATGTGCGTCCCACGCCCTAGTATACCTATCACTAAGAACAGTCGGCTCACGCTTCATACAGGTCGGATGGATCGCAACAGTCGCGTTGATGACAAAAACTCAAATCGGCCTCGGCGTTCTATCAATCCCTCAAACATTCGATGCATTGGGCCTAATACCCGGAATTATCTGTCTCATCGTAGTGGCCGTCATCACAACATGGTCAGATTATATGATCGGCGTGTTCAAGAGGCGCCATCCACAGGTTTACGGTATCGATGACGCTGGATTCTTGATATTCGGAAGAATTGGTCGCGAGTTTCTTGCAACTGTCTTCATGCTTTGTACGTAACGAATGGCATTCCTGTAGCCCTTTTACTGACGAGGAATCCAGACTGGATCTTTGTAGCAGGCTCGGCAATGCTGGGTATCTCCATCGGCCTCAACTCTGTTTCTTCACATGCGGCATGCACAGCTGTCTTCGTGGCCGTAGCTGCTGTTCTCGGGTTTTGTTTTGCCAGTATTCGTACGTTGGGTAAGATCGGATGGCTCGCCTGGGTCGGATTGGTCTGTATCATGACAGCCAGTAAGTTTTCTTGTCTCAAAGATGACACGAATGTTTTGCAAAGAGGCAGTGCAACTGACAGCTTTTATAGTCTTCTGTGTCACCGTGGCAGTCGGTGTTCAAGATCGGCCTGCAGCTGCCCCAAGCCCTGAAGAAGGCCACTGGCAATCCGACTGGAAGCTATTCAACCACCCGACCTTTGTCGACGGCATCACAGCAGTGTCATCACACATCTTTGCATTCTCTGGAACGCCCGCCTTCTTCCAAATCGCTGCTGAGATGCGTGAGCCAAAGCACTACACCCGCTCCCTTATAACCTGTCAGTCGATCGTGACAATCACATACATCACCATTGGTATCGTGGTCTACTTCTACTGCGGTTCCTACGTTGCCTCCCCAGCCTTGGGCTCAGCCGGAGCCCTAATGAAGAAGGTCTGCTATGGCTTTGCCCTCCCCGGACTGATTGTGACTGCCATGCTTATGACCCACGTGAGTGCCCCTTGTTCCTCCCTTCCGCGAAACTCATACTGATGTGACAAAGATTCCTGCCAAGTATATGTTTATCCGTTTGCTGCGCGGTACAAAGCATCTCAACTCCAATGGTGTGGTGCATTGGGCCACCTGGTTAGCCTGCACCGGAAGCGTCACTATCATTGCGTACATTATTGCCAGCGCTATCCCTGTTTTTGGAGGCCTCGTTTCTCTTATTGGTGCTCTTCTCGGCACCATGATGTGTTTCCAGCCTTATGGCTGTATGTGGTTGTATGACAACTGGAATAAGGGCTTGAAGAACAGGTCGCTCAAATGGTACCTTATGGTGGGCTGGAGTGTCTTTGTTATCGTGGCCGGTACATTTATGATGGTTGCAGGCACTTATGGCTCCATCGTTGGCATCAACAATTCGTTGAAGGCTGACGGTGGAACGAGCCCCTGGTCTTGCGCTGATAACGCCAATTCTGCTGGTGGGGCTCACTAAGTCGAAGTTGATGTGAGTTGTTGAGTTTAGGACAAGCTTCGGATAGTTCGGAAAAGTGCACTTGGGGCTGGTTTCTCAGGTTGAATGATTTTTTAAGTCGCAGTCTACACCCTATAGAACCATCAGGACTGTCGACTTCTGATTATTGGGTGTCGTTCTTGAGGCATACACGTAGATCTTTGTGTGTTGGGTCAGATGCACGAAAAGGACATCACTTTCTAGACAAATGAAGTACTTAAAAAGCAATGCTATTCTTATGACAATAGAATACCCATTTATGTTCTGTTTTATCAAATTTGTTAACTCTTATTATTATAATGTGACCTGTATAAACAGAATCTTGTGGTGATCATAGAGCCCGAGTGTTACGCATACGAACACCCAGGTAAGTTGTCGCGAATAATGTCGAAACTACTGATGATGGCAGATCTGCTATAATGAAGATGTCTTTACTGTACTAAACCTTGAATAAATAATACATTCTTCATCGTCTGGATTGCCGGTTCATCCGCTTGCAAGCCTCACCCGACACAACGTCATCAGATGCCAAGACGCTTATGTAATGATGTCATGGAACCCTTGTATTTGGCGTTGGCGTTGGCGCTGTAGGCATCCACTATCGGGGTCGTCAGCTGCTCAAAAGAGAAAAAAAAAGTCGCTGATATTTTTGCATCATCTGAGGCACGTCATTCAACAACCGACGATAAATCATTTTACAGCTTTCTCTCACAGCAACAAACGACGATGAGCTTTGTGAGGGCATTCTCATTCCTCACGGCTGTGAGTCTAGTGACCTACACTCTTCTTTCAATAGCGACGTCATTCGGACCCGCTGAAATGCCCGTGTTCGAGAAGAACGAGACTGTTCGTGATATCCCTGCGTTTGGACTGGGGACTTGGTTAGCTGGGAAAGGAGTGGTAAGATCTCCCGCTGGACTTTCAATCAATAACCAATACTGACAAGTTGCACAGGTTGTTCCTGCTGTAGAGTATGCTCTTAGAAATGGCTATCGCCACATTGATACTGCCCTTATATGGCGAAACGAAGAAGAGGTTGGCAAGGGTATCAACGCCTCTGGCGTGTCACGCGATGAAATCTGGGTAACCGGTAAACTGTGGAACACGGATCATCGTCCTGAACTAGTACGCAAGGCTATCGAGACCTCTATCGCGAATCTCGGCGTTGAGTATCTGGACCTATATCTCATCCACTACCCTGTGGCTTGGATTCCTGAGACCCGAGAAGCAGATAACAAGACTTCCCTCATCGAAACATGGAAGGCTATGGAAGACCTCGTTCGCGCTGGTCTGACGCGACATATCGGCTTCTCCAACTTTGCGCCGAAGGATATCAAAGAGATACTCCAGATCGCCAGCATCCAGCCCTACGCTCACGAGTTCGAGACACATCCCTACCTCCAACAACAGTCATTTGTGGATTTTCACAAGAAAGAAAACATCAAAGTGATCGCCGCATCACCACTCGCCAACACAAATCCGACATACGGCGATAAATACCCGAGTATTCTACGTGACGACTTCTGGATGAAGCTTGCCGAGGAGAAAAACGCGACAGTTGCACAGACGATTCTCGCTTGGGGACAGCAACGCGGGACGATCGTGATTTCGAAGAGCACGCACAGTAATTATATTGCCGAGAACTTGTGTTCTCAAGATATTGAGTTCACTAAAAGTGAACTTGAGGAGGTTGCGAAACAAGACAAAAAGTTGAGGTTGTTGAATCCTATTCATTGGGGGATGGATCTGTTCGAGGGTCTGGATGCCGGTGCTGCTGAGAAAGAGGAGCCAAAGAAGGAAGAGGAGGAACGTAATTTGGACTTGTGATTAATATTTGGCCCTTACGGAAACGAACTGCGACATTTATAGACTAGTGCTTTAGGTAATATTTGATAGCGAAGCGACAGAACGAACTGATCAAGACTTACACACGCATACGTACCATCCATGTTTAAAGAGCATTGTAATTGGTTGACTAGATTCTTACTGTCTGACCAGGGATTGATTGGTGCCAGGTTATCAACAATCGGAACACGCTGCTATCGTATGCTTGCAGTTGATCAGGGCGATGAAAGTACTTCGTTTCCGAGCTAGACTTATGAGAAACTTCGTTTCTTATTGAATATACTATCTGTAGTGCTTTCAATCGTATTGCGCGTCTTGTGTAATGGAGAGCACTTCTCGAGAAACCCTTTGATACGAAAGTTGAATATTCATGCAATACTCCGGTTTGGAGTAGAACTACCTGGATATCCGTATGTAGGGTAGCAAAATAAAACCTTTTGATCAGCGTTCATGCATGAGCTCGTGCACGAACAAGCAGGGTGTTTCTTCAAGTGACTGAATCGCCTAACTCGATTCTGGTCTTAGTTTGCGCAACCTTTGTGGATCATTCAACATTGTCGCCTGACAATCTTTAGCTCGCTCTCCAGTTCAGTTGGAAGAGGAGCCAAGGACAAATAATTTAGTGTTGCTTCTTCCTGAGCACAAACCATGGTTCTAGCCTGACCCTGACAAGCTCGGTGGGCAATGACTGTTCAGTGATCTTCTCTTGCTCCACTTTCCCCTGCCCATCAGTTGAAATCCCCTGTCGTCCGGACCGCTTTTTGCGTCCAGGCGGTGAAATTTCATAGCTCTAGGGTCTTTGGTAGCCAATGACTTACTCTCGGTTCAGTTGTTATTTGATCTTATCTATAGAATGAGTTGCCGCTCAGGTCAAAGCCCTTTGGTGTCTTGTCGTGCTCAAGTCAAGTGAGACATTGAGACTGAGCTAGACATTAGCCTCACGCTTTGACAAGCTCATTCGGCAGTTTACTTGCCGGGGCTTGACAGACAGCCCGTTCTCCAATTCAACTGACAGTCCATCAAAATCAACTTGGTTCCAACAGATAGATACCAACAGACAAGACAGTCATTCGCTGTTTCCGAGGAAGGCGATCGTATCCCATTAATCAGAAATCTGAAACTGGAGGACCCAAGGACTGTGTGCAATCCATCCACTGTAAATGCAACCGTCTCCTTTCCAAATACGTCACTGTCATCTATCAAATATTTAGACTCGTCAGAAAACGAAACGAAACAAAGCCACATCCCACAACCCGCACATGGTACCCGTATCTTTCTAAGCTCGTCCCCTAATCTAATTCCTGTAAATCCCCGATACCTATGGCTGTTTGCTGATCAGCGCACCAAAGACGCCACCTGACCCCCGCTAGTGTTGTGCAACTGCCAAGGGTCTGAAATAGCGATCGTCATGTATAATTGGACTCTTTGGCCGTTTCCTTCTTGCGGAGTATGGCTCGTCAACACGACATTAGCATGCGAGATTGAACAGTATCCGCTGATGGACATGGAATCCCCCTACAAACCCCGTAGAGTTGCAATACTATCATTATGGTGTTGCGAATCGAGTCCATAAAACACAGCTGATCTGCTGCTTCGGATTGAACTTTTCTTTCTGCTCTTCAGTCTTCAGCACTCTTCCAGTCACTCTCTTAGCCAAACAAACTTTAGGAAGCAATCTTTGCTCCAGTCACTCATTATTATTTTTGTTTTGATTCTTCAATATGCATTTCTCTAGCTTGCTTCCCACTTTGGGAGGTCTCGTGGCCGTTGCCCAGGCCTCTCCTCACCTTTTGCCCGGTGTCGGTCTTGGTCTTGACGTCGATGTTTCTCTCGGCGGCAAGGGAGCTGGAGTCGAGGCTGGAGTTAACTTGGGATCTACCAAGGACACTGTCACTGACCTTCCCAAGAAGGTCACCGCTGACCCTCTGAAGACTGTCCAGCAGTCCAAGACCAACGGTGTTTCTACTTGCCCTCTCGCCCACAGCTGGGAGGACCATACCCTGTTCCAGGGTGTCGCCGCCCCCGCCTCTGCTTCTGGCCCTGCTATCAAGCTTGGTCTTAACCTCCCCAAGGCTCAGATCCAGGGTGATGCTACCCTTGAGCTCGTCAAGGGTTTCCTCCAGGAGCCTCGCGTCCGCATTGGTCTTGGTGGAGTCAAGGCCTACGTCGAGGTCGACATCTCTGCCTCGGCTGCTGTCCACGAGTCCATTGAGCTCTTTGCTTCCCCTGCTCTCGATATCGAGATCCCTGGCCTTCTTGAGGCTGAGGCGGGTGCTGCTCTTGCTCTTGACCTTGTTGTCGGTGTTGACGCTGCTATTGATCTTTCTGCTGGTGTCTACCTTGCTTTCGGCGAGGAGGCTTTCGTCGAGGTCTCTCTTCTCACCAAGGACATCGTCGATGTTTCCCTCGAGGGACTTGTCACCAAGGCCCTTCCCCTCGGTATCGCTGCTGATGTCGATCTCTCCGCCGCTGTCAACCTCCAGCTTGGTCTCCGTCTCCGAACCGAAATCGACCTGGAAGCTGAGCTCGACATCCCCGTTCTCGACATTGAAGCCGGAGCCAAGGTTGCTGTCTGGGTCAGCCTTTTCGAGTACACTGCCGCTCTTGTCGCCACCGACAACTGCGTTGTCTCCGTCGACGAGGTCATCGCTCTCACCCTCGGTCTCGCTGTTGATCTCGATGTCGAGATTGGCGACATCCTCGACCTCAGCCTCGCTCCTACCCTGACCGTCGAGCTTGCTACTGCTGCCAAGGCCAAGGTCTGCATGCCCAACCGTGGCTCTACTGGTCTCTTCATTCAGCAACAGGGCCAGGATGGCGACAAGACCGAGACCCGAACTATCTCTCTTGCTACCGTCCCTGCTGGATCTGAGGCTACTTCTCAGGGTTATGCTCTCCCTGACGCCTCTGGTGACTACTCTGCTCCTGAGGCCACTGGCGACTCTCCCCTCTACGGATCTGCCGCCAAGCCTGTCACCACTGCTCCTGCTGCCATCGCCACTCCTGCTCATGCTAACGGCACCGTTGGCGATGTCACCCGCACTCTCACCTCTACTCACGTCTACACCGTCACGAGCTGTGCTGCCTCCGTCATCAACTGCCCTGCTCGCTACACCCAGAAGGTCGTTACCTCTACCATCATCGAGAGCACCTACGTTTGCCCTGCCACTGAGACTGGTGCTGTCCCTGCCATGACCACATCTACTCATGCTGCTCCTGTGCCTGTCACCACCATCACCGACACTCTTACCACTGTCGTCCCATGCAAGACTCGCACCACCAAGACCTTCCAGCCTCCCACTACTCCCCCTCCTGCTCCCACCGTCACCATCGTCGAGAGCACCACCTACTGCCCCGAGACCGGCAAGTCCACCAAGACTGGCGGCTCTGAGGTTCCTGTCGTGACCACTGGCGTTCCCAGCAAGGAGGTCCCTAACCCCCCTGCTCCTACCACCGAGGCCAACGAGAAGCCCACCTACTCGGTCCCTACTCCTGAGAAGCCCACCGGTGACAAGCCTGTTCTTCCTCCTGTCGCCACTGTTCCCTACCCTCCTCACGGTAACGGAACTATCCCTACTCCTGTTCCTTCCGTCCCTGTTGTCCCTGTTGTCCCTAGCTCCTATGTTCCTCCTGTTGTCAGCACCCCTGTCGTTCAGCCCCCTCACTCTGTTGTTCCCCCTCCCGTCTACCCTCCCCCCGCTGAGGTTCCCCCTACGGTTTCTACCCCAGTTGTTGTTCCTCCCCCTGCTGGAACTCCTCCCCCTACGGTCCCTACCCCTGCTGTTCCTGTCAGCGGCGGTAGCGTGGTCCGAACTGGCCTCATGCTGGCTGTTCCTGCAGTCATTGCTGTCTTCATGTAGATTCCGGACTGAACGATCGATTGATATACTTGATACATATCGACCATGGGCAATAATGGTTGGGAATTCTCAATAGTTAGTTCATGGTTATTATTAATTTATAATACCTTCTCATGACTTTTGTACTCATATCCTCCCTAAAATGTGACTAAACTCCTTCTCTGTGTTTTCCTATTGCTTGCTGAATATCGTACCTAGCATTTCGACATCATGTGGCCCATGATGGCACCCACATTGTAAATGTAAATCACAGCATATATGCATCTTCAAGTTTTGGCTATTGTTTCAACCCTGATTGAGTAATCTCCGAACAGAAAAATCTGGTTTACCCCTCAGGTATCTTCATTCATTACAACATCATTGGCTATGGGCTGTGACATGTTGCAGAGCCAAGACACAACAAGCCGCGTCGGGTGATTCGTGGTGCCTAAGGCGAATAACAAGATATTTGATAGTCCATACAACCCAAACAGTGCTAAAATTATGTGCTACTGCAGTCATCGTTTAACCTTATTTAAATCAACGTTTCGCCTATCTGCCGAATCCTACTCCATCTGTATATGTGTAGATACTTGCTACGTCTATTATTCACCAAACTTATTAAGCAGACAAGATGCCAACTTCTACAGAATTCTTCGGCTACCCCCTCACTAACCTGGGCCCTCTGACAACAACCTACGAACCCCCTGCATCATGCACAGCCGCAACAACGGACCACATCTACTACGCCAACGCCAGTGACTTCAATACTCAATATGGTCCAGTCTCTTGCGGTCCTGAAAAGATGAGCGACTGCTACCCTTCTGGCTCGGACTACGACAAGATAAACAGCGAGAACCTCAAAAACGGAGGGCACCCAGCAATAGACTACTTTTCCCCTGGCGTGGTTTGTCCCAAAGGCTGGACAACTGCTGGGGTCTTTGCACAGGGCGACGAGGGGACAAAAGATGGTATTTTCACAAAGGGTGCTGGCATTCCAGATGACCAGCTTGGCCCTGAAGATATATGGGGTGGTATCTTAGAACCCGGAGAAACAGTTGCACTTTGTTGCCCAAGGTATGTTGGTTGGCACGACCCACCTATCCAAATTGCACTGCAATTCTGACGTTGCTTTAGTGGCTGGACTGCGGACGCTTGGGGGGGAGACTGTGCGTCTTCCATCCAGCCCTTCGAATCGGGCACATACTCGGAGTATTGTCAACGAATGATGCCGCTCTCTGCATTTGGCTCGGCCTACACAGTCGGAACAAGCGTACTCTCCGATCCTGTTTTATCTCTTCATACATATCCTGTTACTGAATCGACCGTGCCATTTAAGACTGGAGCTGGTTACTGGCCTACAGATCTTGGTGAGGTTGCTATCATCAGAAAGTTCCACCCCGTTGCGATGATTCACAAGGAAGAGGATGTGAAAGAAGCGAAAGAGACTGAGAGCGGAGGTAGTGGTGATTCGGAGGACGCTGATGATGACAATGCAGCTTCGGCCATAATTGGCGCGAGGTTTGCACCTGTTGTTGCGGTTGTTGTTAGTATGCTTGTTGGTGGAGGCATGTTACTCTTTTGATACCGAGATGAAACGCTTGGAATCAAATGGGCGTACTGTCAAGATACAACAGTGACATTGGAATGAATGAATAGATACGTCAATGCTGAGGTTATTGCTCTATTTCCACGTGCTTGAAGTTTCTATGTCATTGTTCTTATTCCTCTGATACTCTTCGCCCAACGCGTTGTAGAGAGTTTTAACTCTATCCACTTCAGCCTCAAACCGCTCCTTCTCATCTTCATTCTCAATCTCGTTGATAAGACTTTGAATGCTCTTGGCGGCAAAGAACTTATTTTTCTTGTTATATAGAGCCCTATCACGCAACGCTACGTCACTTTCTCCTTCTGCTCTCACACGGAAGACCTCTTCCAGGATATCGATATCATACGGGATAGAAAACTGGTCGCGGCTGTCCTCGTAGGTGAACAGATAGTACAGTTCTTTGAAACCTGACCATGCGATGCCGCTGAGACAAAGACTGCACGGCTCATGGGTGGCGAAAAAGACGCATTCCTCACGAGGATCCGGTCGACTTTTTGGATCAGGAAAGGTCTTGGTGTAAAAGGTCTGAATGCAATTTATCTCGCCATGAAGAAGAGGAGATACCCGTTCATCGTTGGTTGAAACTGTGAGCGGTTTGAGGGTTTGCGACGAAAGGATGGCAGCGCCAAAGACTTTGCTTCCTGAGGCGACTCCTTGTTCTGTCAATGGGACGATATCATGCTCAAGGGTTTGAAAAAGAGCGGATAGAAGTTCTTGGGGTGTTTTGGAGGTCATTTTGGGCTCAGATGAGTTTTGGTGAGTGCGTATCGATAGTTAGAGGTCACTTTAAATATAATTTCTTATCTGATGGCAGTTTCGTATCGGCCAACCCCGCAATCGACGTTTTACAACGGCGAGCGGCGTGTACCGAAGGAACGAGCAGAATGCCGTTCACGAGAGTAAACACGAATGTATTAAGATGGCTATGATTATTGACTAATTGATGTGATATTTATTAGACATCGAGGAGTCATGATCGATGGAGACCCTCGCAGTGACAAGTTGCAACCAAACAAATGACGCAAAGCCGGGGTTTGACTGTTAGATAGACACGACGGCCAGTAACATTCCAACATGATGATGAATTGCGACTCATCAAACCCGAATCAATAAGATGATCTGAACCAAAGCCTACACGTCAGAGTGGAGAAGATCGCCAGCACTTGACTCTTTGCAAAGTGAGTCTGACAGCAGCCTCATACACAGCGTCATCCCGACACTGCCGACTACCGTAGAATAAGAATAAAAACCACATGAGCGCCCTTGAACATATATCTACGTAATTCACATCTCCATCTTTTCAAAACATTAAGTCACAAAAACAAGACCTCGTTGATTCAACAATGCACTACTGCCTAGTTCTATTCTGGCTGCCTTTTAGCCTGGCTTTTCATCTCCCCCAGGCCTTCGACAAACATATTATCAGAAGCAAGGCACCAATCAACGAATACTCCGCAGAAGCCGTCATCGGTCTTCTAGACATGCAGCCATCTAACGAAGATGGTTATTTCTACGAGACTTTCAAGGACCCGAACGTTCTACCTAACACGAACCGATCTATCAGTACGGCGATTTACTACCTTCTACAAGGGTCTACAGGCCAATCACTCTGGCATAAACTCGATGCCGCTGAGGTCTGGCACTATTACGCTGGCGCACCGTTAATCTTGTCCGTCTCTTACAATAACGGATCTTGTGGCAGAGACTACGTTATGGGGGCGGATCTTTTTGGAGGTCAGAGGCCTCAAGCGGTTGTTGCGAGGCATGAGTGGCAGAGTGCAAGAAGTCTGGGTGAATGGACGCTTGTCGGTACCACAGGTAAGTCTTGACCACAAAGCAATAAAAGAAAGCATCAGACGAGCTCAAATGCCTTAGTCGCACCAGGGTTTAATCCTGACACACAGGTTATAAAACCGAAAGGCTGGAAGCCAAAGTCATGCAAAGTGTAAGAGGGACCAATGTGGAAGAGGCTTTTGCAAGCGGCGGATAACAAAAGTCTATTACTTTACCATAGTTGCAAGATTATTAGGTTACCAAGGGTATAATGCTATCTGAAGTAATCCAAGCAAAACAAAAGAATGGAGATGACAACTCAACTATCCTTTACAGCCTCAATCAACCGCCATTCCCACGTCGTCTGCAGCTGCGTGCACTCGTCAAGAATGTCTGGTTCATCCCACCACCAGCTGTCAGCAATGATGTATTCTCTCCAAATCTCCATCCAGAGCATCCGTCCCACAGTGTTACGAAGCTCCTGCCTGAGCCCATCTTCAGACTCATACCCATCTCGTACATACTGTAACTGGCTATGGTCGAGCGGAATGGCGTAGAATTGAGTTGTCTCGACCAAATTGGGATCGACAAGTAGCGATGCGCTCTTCAGCCATAGAGGCAAAAGCTTGCTGGGGTTGGTGCATCGGAAGCTCGCTTCTAGGTTGAAGAGTAGGTGGTCTTCGATCCAGGTTCGGAGTAATGGACCCAGAGTACTCGTCAGAGGAAGTGGGTCAATGATGGTGAGATACAGCGAACCTCCTGGCTCGAGGCACCTGTGAATATTTCTCAATAGAGCAGGAATTTCTTGTGATGGCATGACCAAGGGCAGCCGCAAGGAATGGACAGCTTCGATGGTGGATGGCGCGACAGGGAAGGCTGAGGGTGATCGTACTGGTGAAAGTACTGGATGGATATTTGGATATATTATGGGAGATAGAGGTGCTGCTGACAGATGATACACCTGTTTACTGTGGTTGACGGCGGCCAGATATGAAGTGACAGCTGAAGTATGTCAGTGGAACTGCTAGAAAAGAAACTCAAAGTTATTCTTACCTGACGTTTCATAAAGAGCGAGGACCTTCTTTGGCGGATCAGAAGGTTCACAGTCTGTGTTCTCGTTGCTGATCTCAGGGTAAATAGGACCATCCATGTTATATAGTGCAGACAGCATCCACTGCATCTTCTCAATCTCCAAGTCCTGACTGGAGCTCGGAGACCCGTTCACGTCATGCGACTCGGTCAGTCGTAGCAACCTGATCATATTATCTTCTCTCGCTAGACGCTTAACACCGAGCTGCATGTCGTTCAGTTCCTTTGGTATGTCAGGCTCCGGCGACTCAACGTCGTCAGTAAATTGAAACGATGGCTCTGTAGGCGTGCAGCCCCATTCATTGGGAGGCTTCCAGCCGTCCATGGCTTCGGCTCTTAATGAGTTGTTATAGGACGCCATGCGTCGTGGCGTTTTGGGCATGGGAGTGTACGAGCGGCTGCTTTGTGGACGGGGAGGTTGAGGCGGTGGTTGTGATCTGCCTTGTATTAGCGCGAAGTTGCAATGGACAATTGGTCATAGTTACGGACTTGTTACTCGATGATCGGCCGCTCGACTTGGACTTGACACTCGAAGTCGCCATAATCGTCACGCCGCAGTTGACGAGATACGGGATATCACACGATGTACGTGGTATTGAACACGCTTCCGTGCTTCGGGCGACGAAAGAGTCTTCGCTGAGAGTTTGGATAAGAGGCCACGGACGTAACATGACGTTCTCTAGTGTATCTGTATCCCACGGCGTAGAGGATGTCGTCAGTGTCGGTGAAGGAGGATCGTTGGGTGGATTGTTGCGGTCATATGAATCTATAGATATTTGTTAGTATATACATGACCGTTTGTAGAGCGAAGCTACCTGGTGGAGGTCGACTGGTGTCGATCAGTTGGCCATTTCTTCTATTTCTGAGATCGACAAAATGCGAAACATGCACCGTTGTTTGCTCGCTGCCCGTTGAAAACACAGAAAGCCTATCGGAGTCAAGGTCGTAATTGCCTGTCGCTATCGCACAGGTCTTTGACGAGCCTGTAGAAGTTGACGCAGTCGGAGATATCGTATCACCATTCCTCCTCCTGTAGAGATTACTGAATATCGGCACCTCGTTCGAGGATGAAGATGATCCCCGACTGAACAAAGATTTTCCTGTCTGCGACACACTTTTGGGAGCAGACTCCTTGTTCTCGCGATGATCTTTCCTTGACTCTTTGGGACCCGCCCTGGCGTCCCACATGTTGAGTCGATATCGATCCAATTCCGAGATTCGCAGGGCGAGGTTCGATGCTGGTTTTCGTAATATCGAGCGAATGCGACCTCCTCTTGCAGATGCAGGAGAAGGCGGCTCTGTGTCTGGCTGTGTTAATAACGTCATTATGAATTATTGTAGTACGCTGCTCGCGAAAAAGAAGGCAAACTACATGGGATTGCGATGCAGTCGAAGCCAAAGTGGGAAACAGACAAACAAGACAGGGGAAACGGGGAGGGGTCTTGCTTGCATGCATGGTTCTTGAAGTTTGGGGTAAGAAAGTATAAAAATGGCTTTTTACCCGGTTGGGCGTAGGCTGAAGTTGGGAAAAGTCGAGTCCGGGACCTGGCGGTAGACTCGGCCTTTAGCTGGCGAATGCAGGGCTGAACTTTGTCGTCTTTTGTGTATTCTGGACCACACCATTCCTCTCTCTAGTGAGTGACATGAACGGGAAGCTTGTGGCTTAGGAGATGGATGGGTCCAGGACCCGAGAGTTTGGTTATGTTGGGAAAGACAACCCCTCGAGACCGCCATCTCACCTGTTCAGCTGCAAGTCTCACTGCCATGTTTTGTCGCGGCTCGGATCTCCTCTTGTTCCTTGCAGCCCAGAAAACTAAAAGCAGTCTGGAGGGGTCGATCATGTACTCTAATTCCAGGTCTCGATGCGGCTAGTTGGAGTGGCTTGCGGCTATAGAGCGCCTCATCTGACCGGCTGCGTCTCAGGCCATTGTTATGTGCACGGCTATATCTTTTTCTATTGTTTTCTTTGGTATTCTGCATGCCGTTGTTTCAAAGTGCTCAGTAACATTTGTGTCAAATGTACCCTTCTCGTTTTGCAATCTTGACATAGAGAGGTAGACAATAGCGGGATTGCTTCATTGCGAAACATAGCTTGGGTCATGTTCCATTTCGTGCAGTAACAGAGCCATAACATTCTGTTATTCGCAATATTGACCGAGATGGCTGACATGGATAATCGGGACAACAATCCAAAAAACGACTACCTCCCATTCGCAGTACTGTTCGGTATGGGTGTCTTAAAGCAGTACTAACTATGTCTAAGCCAACCAAGATCTTAGCTTATGATTCTAAACCATTTGCGGGGCCTTGTGGTGTCCATTGTTGAAGCTACCAAGCCAGCACCTTACCACGAAAAGCTAGTTAATATCGATAACTTTGCAGCCCTCAGATCCAACTGAACTTTGTTCTGCGTGCTACGAAAGTTAACAAATCAACATCTACCGTCGGAAATCTACCGTGTCTTTGAAATGGGCGAGACTCTTGATGCTCCGCACATGGAAGCCGAGACAAGGATTAAGGGAAAGTGTTGGTGGTCAAATGGCTTGCAACTGTAAGGGCAAACATGCCAAGGGTTCACGTATGTGTCAGCCCATCTATTTACTGACTTACAGCCAACACTTGTACGGTCAGAAGCTCAGTTACCATTTTGTGTCCTCTTTCATCTTACGCGGTTCAATGTTGAAAAACGTTGAATTTTAAGTCTGAGTCTAGTTCCACGTGGAATATTGTCGGACAAAAGACATGGCGATCATCTTCGACTAGTTAAAGTTAATGAATAAAACACATGATACTGGCTGTGCCTGAACATATATTCTGACTTCTACGTAAAGAGTCTTGATTGGGCTCCGTCTGATGTACTTTAGCTACCCTTATTCTCATCATGGTAACGTGCAGCACTAAATTAGGCTCCCTCGCACCGGGGAACGGATGTTCCACATCCTTTCCGGTCCGAGTCCACTGTCCCGCTTACACTTCCGACTTTGGTGTGGCACGATCTCTCTGAACCTCCGTGTGATCCTTGTGTATTGATAATCAATACCGTCGTATTGCATCCATCTTGGAGCACAGGCTTGCGGGCAAGACATGCACTGTACTTTGCTCGTCTGATCAGCCTTGCAATATTAGCTCTTTTAGCAGTCATGATTTTAGGCTCGGTTCTTATCACCAGGGACTACTTTTAGTTCTATACGTCGCTCTCTTCAAAACTTTGACATAGATTCGTGGTTTTTAGTTCCTCGACCAAGACCCCTTTACCTCTTGAACTAGAAGCATCATGGAAATATGCGGAGCAAAGTAAAGTCCTACCATAAGGTTTAATCGGATCGTCGCATCCTCCTTCATTGGTCGTTTCTTCAAACTAGAAGGCAGTAGTCATGTCAGACATTCCAGTACTCGATGTTAATCTTTTGGCTAAAACAATCCACGTGCTTTGACCCAAGAGATCACAGGGGTAACGTTTCTAAACGAGCTGTGTGCTGGTGGAACGAGCTTTGCAGCCATGACATATATCATTGCTGTCAATTTAAGTTGAGTGGGAATTTCTAGTACTTTCGCGGGTTGATGATAGACACAGTTTTGGGGTTTCTGTTCATTCACAGAGGTGTGGGCATTGCATTTGTGATGGGAAGAATTGAGATGATTACAATGAAATCCCTAGTTATGCAATATACAAAGAAGGTAACGTATTAAATTGAATCTTGAAACAAAAATGGCTGACTGATTTTATAGAGGCCAGAAGGGATCTCGTCATGGCTACATCAGCTATGGCTGCACTTTCCAGCTTTGTGATTGGCCTTATCGCCAATGTGCCTATAGTCCTTGCGTACCTAAAGAACAGCGGTAAATTCCCGTTTCGATCTCTCATATCAGATCACACCTTTTCACCAGATGAAGCACACATTCAACGCTCTGGATTGAAACATTGCAAAACACGGTATTTAATTCCCCATCTCCCCATTGGCCTTCTTGTACATGAACATATTAACGTCACCGCAACGCTGTACTCTATGGTTCGCTTCTGTGAAGTAGTGAAGAGTATAGATGGGGAGTTTCCTCGCTCGACAATGGTGTATTGCTGCAATGCAGTAAGCATCTCCATCAGTGCTATGCTCTGTTTGCTTGTTACATCGTTCATTGAAAATGGCGCTGGGATCGCTGGCAGTAGTTGGACGAGGACAACAGGGGCCTTGTTTCTTGTTGCTGTCATGTTTGGCTCTATCCTTGCCCCTGTGCCACCATGAGCGACTGGGCTAACACTCATCCTCGCAGAAAAAGACGCATGTCGGTGATAGGTATAGTCTGGCGCGACAAATGAAGGACATCCATTAGCACTATATCGGCTATACCCATCCTGCTTTCGTCCATTCCTCATATAGCATTACTTACAGAATCATCACATAAATGCTACATCTCTCACCCGCTAGCTGGTCTGAGAGCTATGTACTGGCACACTCCTCAGCGACATGTTTCTCGACACAACAACCAACATTTAGTCGCGGTCCGTCATGACATTGTGCCACATATCAGTAGCGAATGGCTGTCAGTCAGTTTGAGGGTAACATAGGAACGACCCAGCGAGTTGAATTTGCTTGCTTTACATATCTAAAAGGTTCCTTCCACGATATCCACTATATCTTAAGCGTGTTTGTAACTGTTACTCAGCCAGAAGCTGAAGATAAACAAAAATTAAGATTGAATCTGACTCTTATTTTTGGAGAATCGCCGACCAGTCGTACTTCTTCGCCCACTCCTCCCATGTAGTCATAGGGCATTCAATACCAGCCTAGTATGAAGTAAGCATCAAGTTGACTCTCCAACAGCAGCAACAACATTACGTACCTTTTCAATATCTTTGGCAGTCAACAACTCCATACCGCCATCGTACCCTGGGTCGGAAGTATATGAGAACATCAATCCCGTCTCAATACCTGCGTCCTTGTCAGGTGTAGCCTCAGTCATCTCATCAGGTGTAATCTGTCGATATTTGACTGGGACATTATTGATGCGTCCCCATGTTTCAATCCATTCTGGCCACGTGCAGAAAGTACCTGCGGCCATATATGCCTTGCCTGGCGGCATTTGGTAGACAGCATAAGCAAAGTTACCCATGTCGCCTACGGGGTCAAAATGAGGGACTACAGCGTTGGGGGTGGTTGTGAAGGACATTTCAAAAGATCCATCGGACAGCTGCTATCCTGTCAGAAGAGGCGAACCTGGTTAGGTCATGGAAGACATACCTTGTTCATGTAAGAGTCAGGAAGGATATTAAAGCTGGTGAAGAAGAAGCCTGTGTGAATGCATGACATCTTGGCAGCAAGCTCAGGGTAGTTCTCTTCGACATATGTGGGAAACACATCAGCCTTTGCATCGAAGTGATACAAATCCTTAAACTTCCCCCCACTGCACTTCTCAGCTTGACTCAGCGTAGAGACCAGAAAACCATTCTTATCAAGACCCTCAGCCACAGTTGCAGCGGCATCGACGATATTCTTTCCTTGCTGCACTTCGACGTTGTAGGCAAACTTGCGACACGAGATACCCTCCTTGGCAGCTTGTAGTCGGCAATCGGGTCTGAAGAAAGGCTCCCAGTAGTTTGTCACACTGAAGATGATGTTGGCGCCTTTGAATGCTTCCTTGAGTGTCTCTGTGTCATCCAAATCAACTGAGACGACTTCAGCACCGGCCTCGTTTAGCTTCTTGGCCGAATCGGAGGATGGATTTCGGGTCAAACCGCGGACTTTGAAGCCTGCGCGGAGAAATCGACGGGCGACTGAACCGCCTTGGTTACCTGTCGCGCCAATGACACAAATGAGCTTCTCATTGACCATTTTGTTCGTCTTTGTAAATTGAAAGAGGGGAAAATTGAGAGCAGGGATAAATTATCTCGCGTAGACAGGTTTTTAGCCAGGGCCTTTTTGAGATAAGACCGCTTCAGTCTACTAGTTACGTACTAGACTATGCAGTTCTACCCCTCGGAAAAGATGGAACAAAGTGGCTTCAAAGTGGTACGACACTTAACCTCTTTCAGACTTGCCTCGCGATCTATCGAATCAAGAATGGTCATGGCCGCTCCGGTCCCATTTCTTTACTCGTCGTCTTCTCGTGCACCACGTGGTGTGACTTGACTTTTTGTGTCATCTTGTCCCTTTTCTTTTTTTCCCAGTCCCGCCCTTTCCTTTGACTTATGTATGTTAGCACTGCCAGCCGGAACCACCGTCTAACATTAACTCTACCCCTTAAAAATAAAGCCATTTACTAACCTAGTAGCTGGGAGGATTCGCGTCTGACTCAGATAATGGCTTCTGAGCAGGAACCTGGGTCCACGACCTCACCTGTAGCGTCACAGTCGCCTCCTCCACCCGTTACCGACCTGTCGGGTCGCGATAGTCACAATCAAGCTGGGGACAGGAGCCAAATGAGCCAATCACCAAAGAGCCCTGCTGAGACCCAAGATCGGCAAGACGAGGAGCACGCGCCTCTGCAAGTCGATGTGAGTGCTTCCTCTCTCTCATTCCTACTCTATCAAAATGACACGTCGTATTGACGCCATGGTTTCTATCTAGGAGGAGGAACTGCCAGGCAATGACGCAGACTCCACATATGGGTCAGATAGAGATTCATCCTACACAGCTTCAGTCACTTCATCCATCTACGATTATCAGTACGAAAATGGACGGCGCTACCATGCATTCAGAGAAGGCCAGTATGTTCTGCCCAACGATGATCAGGAGCAGCAGCGTTTGGATCTCCAGCATCACATCTGGCGATTACTTCTCGGTGGGGCCCTCCATGCGGCGCCTTTGCCAAAATCAGATGACCAAAGCGATTATCGCATTTTGGACTTGGGCTGTGGCACTGGAATTTGGGCCATAGAGATGGCCGACGAGTATCCCAATGCGTCAGTAGCTGGCATCGATCTTTCCCCAATCCAGCCCGATTGGGTCCCTAGTAACTGCGTATTTCACGTCGACGACTACGAAGATGAGTGGACGTATCGTGAGCACGAGCGTTTCGACTACATTCATGGTCGTGCCCTCTGCGGCACCTCAGCAGACTGGCCTCTCTTCTATAGCAGGGTGCTGGAGAACCTCAAGCCAGGTGGTTATGTTGAGATGCAGGAGTATGATGCTTGGATATTTAGCGACGATGACAGTTGTGATCGTGCCCCATGGACAATGGAGTGGGTGTCCAAGTTAGATGAAGCGAGCAAAATGTTTGGAAAGCAGATCAATGTCGCGCGATATCACAAGCAATGGATGATTGACGCTGGGTTTGAAGACGTTCAAGAACGAGTCTACCGAGTACGTTTCCCGCTGTCTGCTTCTCCGGGAGATATGTTGACAATAACGACAGATACCCATTGGTCCTTGGGCAAAGGATCCAACGTTGAAAGAACTGGGTAAATTCGAACTCACGCACATGCAGATGTCTGTTGAGTCACATACACCTGCACTATTCACGCGAGTATGGAACTATTCTCATGATCAGGTCATGGTGTTGATGGAAGGTGTAAAGAGAGAATTCCGAAGCCGAGACTTGAGATTGATCACGACATATCGATTCCTTACAGGGCGGAAACCGGCTTAAGCGCAGCATTTGGACATTTCTTTACTTAAAAAATGCACTGGCGGCTACAACCTTTTTTCTTTTTCTTTCTTCTCCAAAAAGCCATCCTCATTTCTTCGTCTTGCCATTCTATCCACCACCAGAAAGTGCTCTTCGTTCTTTGGCATATACATCAATATCAGCATAGTAAAGATGACACAGTGGACGTCCAGTCTGGAGCTGAGGTACAGCTGGATAAATCACGACAAACACGATGTTTTTTCGATAAGTGGCCCCGAAAACTGTATTTAGATATCATTCCTTCAAATATATACAAGCAAGTCCTTCTTTGACGACTCCAAATGAATGTGCCTTAAAGTCAAAATCACCTCAACGTGAAGATAGTCTCGGCTCAGCAAACGTTCATCTTGGCATTACCAGTAATACCCCAGTAGATATTCTCAGCGCAGGGAGACTCCCGAACACTATTGTTGTTGACTTGGGCCTTGACGTAAATACCACTGGTGTTAGGGAACTCGCTACGAGCAGAAACACGAACTTCTCCGCCTCCGTTGACGACACCATCTCGAATAGCCAGGTTGTAACAGTTCTCGATGAGTATGGCATTGTTTCCGTTGTTTGCAAGATCGATTGTCTTGATCTCGGCGGCGCCGGACATGGACACGCAAAAGATCCCACGGCCACCACCTCGAGAGTAGACTTTGTCGACGAAGACGTTGGTGGTGGTGAAGACATTGTTGAGCTTGCCATTCTCGTTGGCGAATCGAAGGGTTGCATAACCTGTACCCGCACCGACGTTGTTGCCTTCGACGTAACCAACACGAACGTTGCGTGATTCTTGGATAAGTAGTCCTGATTCACCAACGTCTCGGGCCTTGACAGAAGTGATAGTAAGACCGTCGATCTTGAACGTCTCAACAGCGTGGCTACCAGCTCCAGTTACCACAATGTTACCCATGCTGACTCCATAGTTCCAGTTCGCATCGCGGTCGAACCGGATTCCGAGACCACCACTGAGGTTCATTGTGATATCACCAAGAGCCAGGTTACGGGTACCAGAGAAACGCATGCCAAAGTAGGGGTTTCCCGTCATCGTGAGGTAAGGAATCTTGACATCGTTCTGGTTGATAGCCTCGATGGCTCCACGACCAGCCCTGTAAACGACGTTCATAGTACCGCAGACCTCAAACGTCTTTCCGCTAGTAATGGAGATGGTGTTTGCGCCTATGCTTCCTGATGCGCGGACCGTGACACGCTGGTTAGTGCCAATACGGTCGAGAGCGGTTTGGATGGCGAGACGGTAGTCGGAACCCGAGTAGACATTTGCGCCGTTGACAGTGGCGGTGAAAGAGGAGCCCGAGCCTGAGACCACGCCCTGTGGTGATCCATCGCCACAAGCGGCGTTGACGGAACTGATCAGGGCGAGACCTGCCGTGAGAATCGAAGAGAGACGAAACATGGTGGAAACTCTGTATGTGTTGAGGCTGAAAGGTCTCACACTGAGGAATACTCACAGAACTACATCGTAGTCTTCTTAAATACTCTTGAAGACCCTGTTGAGTCGGCGTTGATTCTATTCGTGCGCTTGATCAAAGGACAATTGTAAAACCGCCAACAGGAATAAGAAAAGATCTGTCCTGCAAGGATGCTATATCTTGGCATATTGGGGTAATGTGATTGCCTGTAGTTGCATCCTCCATATCGACATGCCTATCCGGGGCGATCGGAAGTTAAACCTCCGGCAAATGTGTAGTATGCATATCTGGGGTAAAACTTGGTATCCCCGCCTATCATCTACCGGTGGTATGAATAACTATATGTGTAAGCTTCTTTTGGGGGTTGGGGCTGCCTTTTGTCAGGGTTAATTTAATGATCCATCCAGTATGTGAGATTAAGCATAAAATCGTTTCTAGGCTTAGATGGTTGACGTTGCAATCTCGCTGCACATTGACCCGAAGTAGCGGGGCAGGAAGACTGATCTTCCACATCTCAGATTACTAGACATTGGGCATGATGCTTTTGTGATTGATGAGAAACCACCGAATCTTGAAGAATTTGGTTTTCTCTTGGCACCAGAGAGTACTGAGACAAGCGAAAGCTCATGTATCAGTGTTTCGCATGTGAAGTCGGGATCGAGACATGTGCTCCTGGCTACAGCATAGCATCCCTAACTCAATGCTAACAAAGACATCATCGAACAACTAAACGATTCTAGACTTTCATAGCGTGACCAGTAGGCCCAAGTTTTTGCAGGCTGTAGAAATCACGTTTAAGTTAAACTCAACTTCTAGCTACTGTTTGAATGGCAAGGATGAGGATAACGAGTAGTTGGACCGCAAAGGACAATGTAATCTGACCATTCATCGTCGATGTTATCTAGATCACGGCATTTTTGCTCGTTGTTCTTTTGTTTGCCTTGTTTCGAACAGGTGACTATGAAGCTACTGTGGCCAAGAACAATGAAGACGATACTGTGGGTATAGATTGACCTGCATATGGTAATTGCCATCGGTTGCTTGTAGCTGTTTGTACTACCATGCCCGGCCTCGGTATTGTCAGATCTAACTACTCGTATCCACTTTGGCCTTCTTCTATCCTGCTACTCCAGTCCGCAGGTAGTTCAAGAAGATATCAAGCGGTCATTGAGTCAATGAGGCCATAATCTCGACTCAGCAATGCCGGGCTCAAACATGAATAGGAATCGGAGCTGACAAAGAACTTCTAGACACTACATTTCTGATAATGGCAGTCTTAGACAATGATCCAATAACTACGAAGCTGCTATGAGATCGTTAAGTGCGCAGTCTCGTAGATATCATGATGAGAGAGATTTAAAGATCGTACTTGATGGGCAACAACTTGACGGTGGGTGGGAGTTGGCATGGCCATGGACATATGGCGTCGAGTCACCTCAGATTGAAATTCGGAGGCGTTTTGACAGCCATGGCTGTAAATGCAGTTCAGCGGGCGAATTTGTGTTCTTAGCAGACTAGCATCTCATATGATCAGCTAAGTCTTCTGTGATGGTGCCAGGCTTTATTGTTCGGCGTTCTCTCCGATAATCATGAATTGAATCAGCTTGGCTTACAAGTGGAACTTTCGGTTGTCGTTGAGCCGAGCTAAATTGAGGGGAATGAGAAAGCTGTTTCCAAATACAAACTGCGCGATTAATGTTATGAGAAACGACGAGATATTATACATCTCAGTTGTACGGATTCATCATGTTCGAAGAAAAGATCGTCGATTTCGAGCCCTCGGCTGGATCGATTCCCCTCGTTGGTGCAACAATCGTTGTTGACCAATCAGACTACCCAGGTATTATCCGCGCCGCAAAAGACCTGGCACAAGACTTTGGCCGTGTAACGAAAGGCGATCCCAGCCCTGTGGTTCTGTTAAAGTCAGAGGAAGATTATGTACAAATCAATACAAAGACGGCTATCTTTGTTGGTAGTATTGGCTCAAGCCCACTGATCAAGAGGCTTGTGGAGAATGGCAAATTGGACATACAGTCGATTGATGGCAAATGGGAGTCCTTCGCCGCGGGTATTCTGAATGAACAGTTTGGAGCATGTGAGCGGGCCTTGATCATCGCTGGAAGCGACAAAAGAGGCGCTATATTTGGTATATACACTCTCTCTGAACAGATCGGTGTCTCTCCGTAAGCACTTCGATACATGATCAAGATGAATGATGGCTAATTCGGGGGCAGGTGGTATTGGTGGGCCGATGTACCACCTAAACATCATACTGGAATCCATGCGATTGAAAAGCAAACTGTCCACAGCGAACCATCTGTGCGTCACAGAGGTATTTTCCTCAATGACGAAGCCCCAGCTTTGACTGGCTGGGTAAGGGAAACGTTCGGAGGATACAATTCCAAATTCTATGCAACCGTGTTTGAACTCCTTCTCAGACTCAAGGTCTGTAGTTATCTCCACTTCCTACTTTACGACAGGAAGCTAACAGTGCAGGCCAACTTCTTATGGCCAGCGATGTGGCCAGGCTACCCCAACCCGGGAGCATCTTTCTTCACCGATGATCCTTTAAACCAGAAGCTGGCAGACGAATACGGGATCGTAATATCAACGTCGCATCACGAACCTATGCAGCGCCTATCAAACGAGTGGTTTGCAGATAATCCGGATGGAAGCTGGAATTGGTTGACGAACAAGCAGAAAATCACCGAGTTCTTCCAGCATGGCGCGGGCAGAGCGAAAGGCTGCGATTCATACTTTACTCTGGGCATCAGAGGAGAATATGACAGAAAGATGTTGGCGGAAGACCCTGCTTCTGTAGTTCAGGATGCTATTGAGACCCAGAGGAAGGTCATTGAGAAGGTCTATGGAAGTGAAGACGCCGTGCCTCGTTCGTATCATCACCCAAAAGATCTGCGATGTCGCTAACTCTTTGACAGAGCTATTTGCTATATACAAAGAAGTACAGTCTATGTTTGAGACCGGCCGTCTTACTATCCCAGAAGATGTCACACTGCTTTTTCAGGATGATAATTTTGGTACAATTCGTCGGCTTCCAACAACTGAAGAATCCAAGAGGAAAGGTGGAGCAGGCGTAAGTTCACAATCGAGTATAAGGCGGATCTAGTTGACGTAAGCAAGGTGTACTATCATCTACAATATGTTGGTGATCCTCGCAGTTACAAGTGGATCAACACAAACTCTCTCGTGAGTGTACATCTCCTCCTGCCAAGATCGTTGCTAACAGATTATAAAGGGCAAAGTATGGCATCAACTTCAGCAGGCATATCACCACAATGCCAGACAGATCTGGGTGTTCAATGTAGGCGACCTCAAACCTCAAGAACTCCCTATTTCTTTCGCTATGGCCTTGGCATGGGACATCAACAGCATCAAGAACAACACTCTTCCCGAATTCTTCCATCGTGCAGCTGAGAGGGAGTTTGGGACTGATCTCGCAGATGAGATTGGTTCGATTTGGCATCAACACGACCGACTACTATCGTTGAGAAAACACGAACATATCGAGCCAGAGACCTTCTCAATCATGCACTACAAGGAAGCTGATTCTATCCTCAATCGCTGGAAGGTTCTTCTTAGCCATGCGGAGAGGCTGCATAGCCAGGTTGCTGAAGAACAGAAAGCTGCATCCTTCCAGCTCATTCTTCATCCAACCAAGGCTTCATATATCTACACTGCATTGCGTATCAGCCAAGCACGTAACAGGCTATTCGCTCGTCAGAGACGTAACTCTGCTAACAAGATTGCCCAAGAGGTCTTGGACCTCTTCGATGCCGATTTTGATCTGTCAGAAGAATTTCACAGTCTGCTCAATGGGAAATGGAATCATATCCTAATGCAACCACATTACGGTTATGAAGATACTTGGCATGCACCATCACGAGACATGATCAGCGGGCTATCGTACGTCCAGAGACGCCAGAACTCCAACCCAATTGTTGGACAGATGGGAGTTGCGGTTGAGGGCCATGAAGGCGTGCGAGTGGGACGCATCAACGAGGAGTCAGAACGAACGCATCCAAGCAGGCGAGATCTTGTTCCTGGCTTGACCTTAGGTCCCATGAGTCTTTATGGACCTGACTTCAGGTGGTTTGATGTCTTTACTCGCGGAGTCCCGACTATCAACTGGTCAACTTCAGCTCCTTATCCCTGGATCATCCTATCACGGACTGGTGGAGTGTTGGTTCCTGGCCAAGATGATGTGCGAGTCCAAGTTTCTATCAATTGGTCACAAGTGCCTCAAGACTTCCAAGAGGAGGTTCTTATTGATGTGCAGTCGCGTGAAGGAGACTTTGAACAAGTCCACCTACTCATTGACGGGCGACATGTCCAAGATTCATTTCGTGGCTTTGTGGAGCAAGACTGTTATATCTCGATACCAGCGACTGATTGTCACATGGAGAAGCCATATCTGATGCTTCCTGATACAGGCAGACTCGAGACCGGAAGTGTGACTCTCGCTCCTGGAACAAGGACCAATAGCGCGATTCCTTACATAAAATACCCGCTCTTCACGCACAGCGAAACTGACAAGACGGAGCTGGTGCTTTACTTTGGAACAACTCTCGACTTGTCACCCGAGGATGTCCTGACCTACGATGTGCAGATTGACGAAGGCCCGAGTCAGACGTACAATTTACAGAGAAGGACTCAGCAGAGCGAGAAGAACGCCGCAGACAAGGGATGGGCGTCGGCTGACGGGTGGTTCTTTGCTGCGTCGGACAACGTATGGGTACGGAGGCATGAGCTGGGGCTGTTAAAGACTGGTGTGCATAACCTCAAGCTCCGACTTAACCATGCGAACATCTTGTTGGAAAAGGTTGTCGTCGACTTCGGTGGGGTGCAAGAGAGTTACCTGGGTCCTCCTGGAAGCACCAAGGCTTAAGGAAATGAATGACCTTGCATAGATAGACAAGATGATTATTAAATGTGATCGGTCTTTGATATTATATATTGGATCTAAGAAAGACTTTTTGATGCAATGAATGTAAGTACTATCAAGTTGATAAACGCCAACAGTATATGGTCAATTAAATTTATACATGGCAACCCCGCTACAACGTTTAGCAAGTAAGGCCGAACTTGAGCTTGCGGTCCTGGTTAGCAATACCGAAGTACTTCTCAACCTCAGTGCTGTGGGCAGGTGTATCGAAAGCAGTGAACCAGAAACCACTGGCATCCTTCTGCTGCCAGAGCCAGCAACCGACATTGTTGTAGAACTGCTGCAGACTGGCGGTCGTGGCAGCAGCCTTCTGGTAGTTGGGTCCCTTGGTAGGCCAGCCGGTCTCACCAACCCAGACAGCAGCCTTGGAGTTGACAGCATTAACGTGCTTCTTGACGTTCCAGTACGAGTTCTGGAAAGTCTTGAGACGGAGAGCATCCTTGATGGGAACACCCTGCCAGTAGGGGAAACCGTTTGTGATGGCAATGTCGCAGGCCTTGGTGACGACGTCATTGCGGCCGTCGACCCAAGCGGTCCAGGTGTCGGTGTGTCCGACCTTGAGATTCTTGTTGTATTGGTGGACCATGCCTCGGACATCGTAGATCTGCTGGGCAAGCTTCTGGGGGGAGATATCCTCACGGTAGAGGTCTTCGGATCCGACGCTGATGGCGGCGATCCAGCCAGTGCCGTGCTGCTTAATAGCCTTGAGAAGAGCGGCCTTATCGCGGCCGAAGTGAGCATCGTCGGTGGCCCAAACGCCGACAAGGATCTTCATGCCAGTGGCCTTGGCAGCGGGGACGGCCTTGACAAGTGCTAAGAAGAATGTAAGTAAAAGAGCTTATTGTTGTTCAGAATGCGAAACGCTTACTGTTGCAATCACTAGCAGAGTACAGACGAACAGCGTTGAAACCCTTGTTCCAGCTCTTGATGGCCTGGAAATCCTTCTTCCAGTCGGCCTCCCACTTGCAGGCGCCATCAGCCCTGTTGGCGCCAATGCTGAAACCCTTGTAGGTACCGGCTAGGGCCTCGCCACTCATCATGAGAGCCACCGCAAGGGTGCTGAGAGTGCTGAAGAACTTCATAGTGAATTAACGATAGTAAACGAAAGAAAATAACTGATTAATAAGCGAGTGACAGTTAAAGAGCCAAGAGGACAAAAAGGCAAGAAAGTTGGGATGGAAAGTTGGTTTTATTATGGGATGATGGAAATTATGCCCCTTTTTTCTTGTTGCTTTTTGCCCCTTTGGGCTCGTATTCACCCTGGCGCGTGAGCTGTTCTAGACCTTTTTTGCCGTGTGTGGTGCTATTTTTATGCTTGGCCTGGTCATGGAATGGCGCTAGAAAGGACGGTGTTGCGCGGAACATCGGCTTCGCCAGAATGGGTTCAATCTACGGGCAATTAAAGCAGATTGGTTTTCATGCTTAATCCATCTTTGGGTATCTGGAGAAATTCGAAACGCGTCACTACGGGTTAGTCGGCCTGAGTTGGATCCATGATGCAAAACGATGTCTGCTCTGTTCTGTGCTATCTTGGTTAAATCAAGATGGTTAGCCAACCACAAGATCAAAGAATAATGGAACCAGGCTAAGAGATCTTCCTTGGCTATCGATTGTCCACGCGATGCTGTCCGATTATTGGTCGGAAGCACCGGATCCTCCGCTTTTCATCTTCGCCAGGTTTCTCAATTCTCCATTAGTCTACCTTGATCTACCCTACAACACTCATCAATTTCATCAATCAGACCTTCAACATGGCCAAACCTGGTCATGTGAGAGCTTATTAGTCTATCAGAACTGCAGGCTAATGGAACATTATCCCAATGGTAATGATCTTGTGCTGAAAATATGTCACCTGCGTAGAGCGTTGTTGTTTTGAGGTTAAGCAAATTCAGCTGAGTAAGTCAACCAAAAGATCACAAGAAACCAACCCACTACTGTCCTCAACTTAGTTCAGGATTATAAGCATTCATACAAACACTGAATAAGTCTCTACACTACATTTTATCCCCTTATTCTTTCATTTACACAAGACATTTAATACCTCAATACTGGATAAAGTAGGAGTAAGGTTATTACTCAGATAAGAAACGATAAGGTGAGATTAGATAGCACAAATCGAGATTAGATTAGATATGCCTATCGATAAAGCCATCAGATCAAGGGGAAACACAGTAGGTAGTCTGGTAGGTAGTCCAACCCACTGCCTGTCCCTGTTACTAGCGGCGAGGTCGAGCGAGAAAACTCGGGCTATTCAAGACCGAATGTGAAAGCCGAGGTACAGTTCAACCACTTAGTTGCCTTTCTAAGCCTGACGATCAGTGATTCTCCGCATGGCATGGGGGAGTAACATAAGGTCAGATGGTTCGGATTCTGAACATGAATACAGTCCCTGCAAACCTTGACATTTATGCCCCCAAAGTCAATGCATGATGTTTATTGGTGGAAATATTCCACTTTCTCAACCATGAAGAGGCAAACGACTTATGAGTGTTCGGCAGATGTTGGGGTCCGTGGTCAATATATAGAAGAAGATGATACTTTCAAGTAGCGACGCGATTGAAGTCATTTTTTTCGAGAATCATATCTGAATCATCTTTACTCAGCATGAGATTCTTGGCCATTGCTTCTGCTGCCCTGAGCATCTTTGGTGGTGTTCAGGCTGCGAAATCGCCCTTCTTCATCCTTACAGGAGACTCAACTGTTGCTACGGGCGGAGGCTGGGGCGATGCGCTTCTCAACGTGACCAAGAAGCCTGGAAGTGGGATTAACCTTGCAAAAAACGGCGCCACCACCGTTTCTTTCAGAGACCAAGGCCTCTGGGGTGCCGCGCTCGATAATGTCAAGGCACAAAATGCCAAGCATGAGGCTATCGTTACGATTCAATTCGGCCATAATGATCAAAAGACCCTCACTCTGGAGCAGTACTCGGACAACCTTTCCACCATGATCGACGAGGTCAAGAAAGCGGGTGGAACTGCGGTAGGTTTGAACTTCGATATCACGACGTCATGACTAACTTTTAAGATTATTATCACATCACTCACTCGCCGTACCTTCAAAGACGGAAAAGTGGTTGAGAACCTTAGTAAAGAGCGAGATGCTGCCATTGCCGTTGCAAATACCGCTGGAGTCAAATATTTAGACCTCAACACCGCAAGCACCAAGTATGTCAATGCTATTGGCCAAGAGAACGCGGATAAATACAACGAGGTTGAAGGAGATCGGACACATCTCAATCTTTCAGGAAAGATCGTCTTTGGAAGGATGGTGGCTGATATATTGGTTCAGCAGAGGCGTGATCTGGCTCGATACATCATGACCAACGAGAAGCTGAGCCGGCTTATCAGGGATGGAGTCTTTACAACCGGGCAGGTATAGTCATGTATTTAGTTATATTCCACCGTCCTTAACTGAGGCCCAAGCATACTCAACATACTTGTGCTTCTCAACGAATAGTCATATATACTGTTAAATTTGTATATAGTTGAAGGCAGAACTGATAGTTTACGTTGGTGTCTGTACTCAAGATGCTCAAAATATATCGTTAGTAGTATAGAAACCTGAGATGATGATTCGGCGACTCGAGAACCGAAGATTTCTGTTTCGGTTGGTCCCAGATTCGTGGATAAGTGCGATGCGTAGATATCTGCTGCTGGGTCAAGTGCTAATCCTTCAAGCACGGAGCCATTTCAAATGAACAAATAAGCAACTGATACGTCGCCGTAAGCCTTAAAGAAAGGATTGTCAGTGGGAATTATTCTCGACAAGAATTTCATATTTTCTGCCTGTTTGCACTCAGATTTCCGTCAGGTTAAGACAGACTCATAATAAAGATTAGTCCGTTGGGCAATGCAATATTTGATATTTCAAATTAAAATATTCTTTCTAAGTTAGACCACCCGTGCCGCCTCCCGATTACATATCTGAGTAAGTATAGCAAAGAGGACCCGCAAGAGTATCCATGTAATCCTTGACCACAGGCTCCTTCTCAGCAAGCTCCATGACAGGCATCGTATCAGTCATCTTGGCAGGAATCGTTGTTTCGGTGACTCGCAAGCCGGAGTAGTCGGATAGACGGGTCTCGTTACGCCCTTGCCACTTTGGGGTTATCAGTAAACGTGCAGCTCCACATT
This sequence comes from Fusarium sporotrichioides, assembly GCA_019054645.1. NCBI lineage: Eukaryota > Fungi > Ascomycota > Sordariomycetes > Hypocreales > Nectriaceae > Fusarium > Fusarium sporotrichioides. The sequence goes on along the minus strand of JAHKNS010000002.1, from coordinate 3,611,346 downwards.
GAATAAAGGATAATCATACCTTAGCCCAAGCACGGTCGACATTGGCATGGTGGAGGAAGAATAGAGGTTCGTTGGGAGAGGTTGCGGGGCCCATGTCACCAAAGATGACACTATGGACTGGAGGTTTGTTAGCATCAGAAGATAGATTGAGCTAAAATAAACTTACTCTGAGCGTGGGGGAGACCCTCGAGCATGTTGGACATGTCCTTGTAAGTGTCGAAACCGTAGATGGTGTTCATGACCTTGGAGTTGTAGGCGGTAACCTGCATATCACCGAGGATCTGATCGCCATTCTCGTCTTTGCCCAATCCGCCATTGAACTCGCGAGTGAAGCAGTGCAGACGATCGCCGCGAGTATTCATGTCAGGCCATCCCATAGCCAGAGTCAAGTTGGTGTTGGCAAAAGGTCCATCGACGACACAGCGCTCAAAGCCAGGTACATCGCTACCAGTGCGCTGCCCATCACCGCCGAAACCTGTCTTCGGGTCAAACAGAGGCGAGTTCTTCATATCGTTCTTATCAGCGTCAATGCTCCAGTCCCAGTATGGCTGAACACCCTTGTAATCACATTCGTTCTTGAGCAGATCCTCATGGAGCTGCACAAACCAACGGTGCCAGGGGAGGAAGTTGGCGACGAAGTGAATTTCGGTGTTAAGGGAGAAGTGGGTGTACACAAGGTCGTCCATGCGGGAGGTGACGGCGTTGATGTGGGAGTACTTCTCCTTGGGGAGGTTACGGATGCAGACAGCGGCGCGAAGGTATTCGGCCTTCTCAGCACTGGTGAGTTCGCGCCATTCTTTGCGGACGACGGGATCTTTGCAGGCGTTGTTGGCGCGAGCGAGAGGGCTGGCGAGGGACGTGGCGGCGAAAGCCAGGGTGAGGAGGGTCTTGACAAGCATTTTAACGAGTGTGTTTATAACGAATGTAGCAATAATGTCTTAACGAGTGACAAGTTATTAAATTTGATAGTGATGAGTGGTGAGGACGGAGTAGAAGTGATCTAGAAGGGTGCAACGCCGGCCATCTTATGTACGATGCGATTGATCTTTCTTCGATGGGGTAGCATGGATTAATCTCCTTATTTGACACTTCCGTGGGCTAGAGGCCCAGGCTTGAGTAATACTACCGGAAAATGGGACGAAGAATTATCCTATTGGATTCATGCCAACGCCTAATTTGTGGATCTACGCCGAATTCTCAGCTTTTAAGTCTAAGAATACGAGGTCGGGTATGCCTGTCCAACCGGTTGTCCCCTTATTCTAGAAGTTAAGGACGACGAAACTCTTAGCTTCTTCAACGGTGCGGTAAGATCCTTGATCAACATTCTTTTAATAGCTGAAATGACTGGGGCGCGCAGTGATCTCTTGAGACGCCCAGCCGGATGTCAGACTACATCGAGACTAGCCAGGGGTTCACGGACCACGGGTCGTGAACTGCGACATCATTTGCGAGGGATCGGTCCTCGTAAGGCTCGTATAGCTTTCAGTTCCAATACTGTCTATGAGTTATGTTGAACTCACCTAAATCTGCCCTTTGTTGCTTCGGCGCCCTATCAAAGCTCGCAAGAAGGATCCCAGTAGTCGATCGACAATGTCTGATATCAAGCTCAAGTATGGATTATCACCGGTTTTTTCCAACCTCAACAGAACAATTGTAGATCGAATAATGCTTCTGCGCCTGATCTGTCAATGTCACGTCTAAGGCTCTTCGGATCAGAATCGGTTGTTACCTAAGAGAATAAAGGTTGTAACAGCACAAAGTGACTGGGACTTTTCTTCTGACTGACCCATTTGGCTGGGAACTTCTCTTCCGTCTATTATTCGCCAAAACCAACCCCTTGTTTCGTCCAAACCAGGATCAATGTCGGTTAGTACCGAGGCAGGAATTTAGGTAGGCCGAGTATGACTGATTTGATGTGACAAGAACAAGACGCAATACAACCGGACTCATCAGTAACGCCTGAAAGACCAACACGAGAATTTCATTTGAATGTGAGGGACAAAAACACGCAGTCAGTTATGTGAGACTTTCGGAATATGTTCTCGTTGCGCATCCTTGATCTATCTCCAAACGAATGCTTCTATTGCGTTTGCCTCTAAAAGCAATCGTGATATCTGCTTAATAGCCTGATAAGCTTCTTGATGTGAATAGTTTCAACACCTTTCTCAGCTCATTAGTAGGTAAAACTTTCGTCAAATACTTGACTGTTCGCGACCGGATCCTCGCGCTTAGTGAACTACATAACAACTCGCAGGAGAGCATCTGTAGATGGTTATGAATCCAAAAGGCTTTTGCGGTGGATGGACTCAGTTGTATCAAATTGGCTGACTCACCGTATTTTGTGCCCGGTGAAATATTCCTTAGTCTCGATTACTTCAGTCCTGTCCTAAAGAAGTATGCGGTTGATGTTAAAGACTACAGCACTGTCAGGAATGTTAATGTCTAACAGAGTATTCATATAGAGTTTTTTGAGCTTTCTTTACGATGCTGATAGAATAGTTGATGGCAATGCTCTGCAGTGTATGTTACTCTAGACCCATTTGTTATTTAGTTTATCTTATAATCGACAATAGGATGAACGCTTCAGTAGCTGAAATCTTACATTTACAGAACGATGATGAGGACCCACCTGCCAAGGTCGTGATTACATTACATCGTTCTGGTATTGTCTCATCACAATCGTATAGGCACGTACACATGAACCGCGATAGATGCGGGCTATGGATCAGCAAGAGGCAAGTAGCCATGTCAGCGGCACGTATTTTCCGTGAATTCAACATCTATCAAATGCTGTTACTGAAGTGAAGTATTGAACCGTTCTCCAAGTCAAGCTAAAATCATGACCTGAGAGTGTCCCATCGTGCTTCAGATGAGTCACCCTCCCGTTTCCCTTGACTTGTGATAACAATGAAGTGAAGTTTAAGAGCCTAATCGAAACTGTCCCCGTGCAAGTTGGTGGACCAAGGCTACTCACCGTCACTCAAGTCGTCCAAACTGGATCCCTTCCTTGTTTGTTGCTACCTCGCTACTGATAGCATAATCGAGTTGAATCTTACAAATGGAGGATTCTTGGGGACAGGCCAAGTTACACAGATATGAAAGATAACCAAATATTCTATAATGAGTATTAGAAGACTACTTAAGGTGCAGACTACATATACAAGAAGTGAATTACCAGGCTGCCGACCAGAGGTCAAATACACTCTTCTGAACATCCTTACGTCTTACTAAGTCACCTGAGGTGGTATTTCTCGTCACGTCCTGGATTACACATCCTTGTGCTCTGTTGATGTCATGCTGGCTGGAGAAGACGTCCTCAAGCCACTGAACAGCCGCCTTATAACTGTTGTTGGTTTCCTCGTAGTGCGAGCCGACAGTGTTCCTTTCGTAGAGAATGTCGGCCCCTACAGCACAGTATTTCTCGACTAGAGCATCAGTAGCTGATATCGGCGTGACCTCATCGGGAATAGCTTGGTAAATAAACAATGGCCATTTGGGAACGCCGTGATATCCCATGATACCTTCCCGGTTGACAAGAGCTAGGATCTTCGGGTCGTTGAGAATATCGGTACCATTCTGGAAGTATTTGTTGATATCAATTCCAGCAAAGGCGACGCCAGATTCAGTAACAGTAAAGCCCTCAGCTGCTAGGAACCCAGTCCTGTTGTACTCGCTATCATCGTTGAGTTTAGATACAAGGTACTTGCGGACATCGGGATATTGGCTTGTAAGACCCAGTAAGGTGTTTGGTACCAGACCGGACGTAGCTTGGCCGTTGACAGAGTGCATGAAGGTAGTGATATTAGCCAATGGAGCTCCCATCGCAGCACCAACAACCGGCCCTGCTACCAGATCAGGTGCATATTGCACTGCAAGTTCTGATGCCCATTCGGTAGCAAATGCACCACCAGAATAGCCCCAAAGGGCAGCACGGGGTGAATTAGTGATGTTAAGGCCTAGACCAAGCGACAGAACAGCGCGAATCGAGTCCAAAGTAGCGTATCCGGAGATGATACCAGCGGTAAAAGCAGCCAAGGGTCCCTCGTAATCTGGAACAGAAACGAAGAGACCTGACCCTAGAGCAGCCGTATAGGGAGCAGAGGAATCATTACTCGCGCTATACATGCTGTAACTCGGGCTGGCATCGACATCGGCAGAGTCATATGGAACTTGGAATGACAGGAGCGCGCTTTGCTGGAACTTTTGTTGCGCAAGACTATCGGGACCTAGCTCGGGGACTAAAAGAGTGGTGACGGCCCAAGTAGGTTTGAAATGACTGTCGGTTGTACGATAAAGGATATTGTAGGAAGCAGAGCTATTGGCGGTGATGCTAGTCAAGTTCCCAGGCGCAGGTCGTACTCTCAAAACGGTTCCAGGCTCAGCGCTCTCAAATCCAGGTGGCGCTGTATACCATGGGTCCTTGCTGGGTGGAAGCGGTTCTGATGACGCAGCTTGGGCGGCGCCAATAAAGCCCAGCCACAGGCTCAGAGAAAACACCAAACGATTAAGAGCCATACTGAAACGAAACGAAATGAAACGAAAGACTTGAGCTATCAATGGCTCTTTGCAGCTCGCAGTGGGAAATGCGGCAGACAATCATATTTAACAATGCAATGTATTTAAACCTTGGGTTTGTTATGTTAGGGGTGGACTAGGGTCTACAGATCCCGGCACGTACGTCCATCCTCAATGAGCTGGAATAAAATGAGTCATTGTGAGCCATAGGAATGGACCAACTTGCAGGGGGCTCCTAACTGTCACCAAATCTTACAAGAACTAGAACTGATTTGAATGAGGAAGGGCTGAAGACATTCAAATTGCAGATTTGTACAATGCTATACTATGTATGACGAAGCCGACTTTGTCGAATTGATGGAGAGCGAAAATTTCGAATTGAGTTCTGAGGCCCTCCCTATAAACGCAGTTAGAGCTTCACCCAGAATTGACAGCCGCTTTATTGACCCCCTTGTCAGGTCCTGGTCCTTGTATCAGGCCTTCCATTCACAACTCTATCACTGGTTCGTTTCTAGATTTAACCTTGAACTAGGCCCACCAGTGAGGCCTGAGAAAAGTTAGGCTTACTCTGTATTGTTTTGCCTTTTCTTTCTCGTGCCTGGACGTCCAGTCTTTGTATATCAAGTTTCATGGCCTTCGTGATATCTTTGCCAAAAAACACAAATCAGAGACAGGAACACCGCTAGTATCAGCGACACTACGATGGATATCGCATCGAAAGTGGAAGGTTTCCCAACTTTGGGCATATTGTATTACACTTCAACCTTGCTTGCCGTTTGCACCTATGCTGCGCTGATCATCATTTCAATCCCCAAAACTGGACCAGCTTCTCTGGTGCGATATTCCTCCCCTGCCATCGTCCTTACAGTAGGGAAGCAACTATTCCATGCGTCATCTGGAGTTAGCGGCAGTCTTGCTCATCGTAGCCTAACTCTCGCGCTCACGGCACTGTTTATACTGCAATGTTGCAATTTCCTGGTCCTCACAAGGCTGGATGCCAAAGATCTAGCAAAGAAAAACATATTCCAAGACTCTGATCATATGATATACAAGGCTTACCGAGTTGTTTGCCTCATCTTCAACGTGCGAGGTATTGGGACACCATGGCAAGCAAAGCATCTTTGTGGCTTTCCTCGGTTCTACCAGCGTGGCAAAGGACGGGGACCAACTCCCACATGGTTCATACTTCGCCAGTCACTTATTGTTGCGTGGCAATGTCTTCTTCTAGATATTATTTACACCACCTCGATGAGCACGCCAAAGGAGGATACGCTGAAGCTTTTTGGCGAAGGAACAGAATACATGTATTTGGACGCCAATGCCCAGCAATGGACGGGCCGTTTCATTGCTGGGATTATTGCATGGGTAATACCAGGCAGAGTATCTATTGATCTCCCACATCGTGTCTTGTCGATAATCTCGGTCTTCCTTGGCTTTTCTTCTCCTCAACAATGGCCGCCGCTTTTTGGAAGTATGTTGGATGCATACACTATTCGAGGCTTTTGGAGGTAAGTCTTAATATTCTCCTCATCTCCACTAACTTTTTCTGACATATGGCTAGCACATTCTGGCATTCGTACTGTCGCTGGACTCTCACCACGATCAGTAGTTTTATATGCCGAGACTTTCTGCGGCTTCCACGTCCGTCTATTGTCGAGCGTTATCTGAACATCGCTTTCGTCTTTTTGGGGTCAGCTGTCGTGCATATGGCTATTGATTCATTTTGTTGGGGGCCGCCCATGAAGACGAAGCTGCCTACACTAGCTTTCTTCGGCTCCTTGGTTGTCGGTATTATTATCGAAGATACGATTCAAGCTCTATGCCGTCGCATCACCGGTGAAAAGAGGCGCGATGGAGATGACGGAGTTCCTGTATGGCACAAGCTTGTAGGCTACATCTGGGTATCATTTTGGTTCATGATGACATCGCCCTGGTATTTGTACCACAATAGTCGACTGTCCCCAGATGATACATGGCTTGTGCCCGTGAGCTTTGTGGACACGTTCGGTCTCGACACAGCCACGATGCTGCTGTTTGGCAGTGGAGTGATCTTGAAGTTTGCAATCGGCATTGAGGTGTAAACACCTTACGGGGGTGAAGGTTTGCATTTGACGAGATAGATACCATACATAGATATTTATAGTAATGCAGCTGGTTGTTTCCTCCACGATAAGAAGGCTGTTTGATGTTAGATGAGATAGGTACGACAGCATGAATATTCCAGTATGTAGAAAATGAATTCCCGGCTTCAAGTTTATTCAGTCGATACTTCAAGCGTTATGCGTTATGCGTTCTTTCATCACGGGTGCCACGATGTAGTTATCGTCCACGTAGGCCGCCCGATGATATTACAATACACATATGGTCCTTAACCAATCTGTCACGGTTGTGCTGCCGGGGGTTAAAGAAATACGATGGGCATTGGCAACACATATTTCGCCTGGCATTCTGCCCGTTCAGTCAACTCGAACTCACCGTGAAGGGAGGGAGGGAGGTAAGAGGTGCAAGGATTAGTGTTTTGATCCGCTCGCGCGAGGCTAAGAACCGAACTTTGATAGTGGGTTAGTGGCTCTAAAGAAAGAAGTTAAGGCGTGTCAGTGGAGGCTGCGTAAGGCCCGACAGTGCATCGTAAGCCATGACTATCAGTGCCTCCATGCCCTGTAATCTTGCATTACAACGTTTGAAAGCCAAAGTTTTACAACTTTTGTTAGTTCGGGTTGCAAAAGAGCGCCTGTATTTATTATCTCCAATACCTACAAAGTACGTCCCAGACTATTTTGATAAAACCCCAGGCCCAGATTTATTTTTGAAGCCACAAGCAAAAAGACGAGTAATTCATTCCATTCCACAAAAGATGAGCGCTTCATCCTCCTCCGCTTTACCGCCCTTGGTACCAGCGCTATACAGATGGAAGTCCACTGGATCCAGTGGCCGCCAGGTTCAACGCCGGTGTGTAGGTGCTGAGGCGATTGTTGGACTAGAAGAGAAGAACAGAAGGGCTTTGTACGACCTTTACATTGCTACTTCTCTTCGAAATATTGCACCAGCCTCAACGTCGCTGACGTTGCAAAATCTCAAAGAGATGTTCGAGTTGGCTTTGTTGGACGCACGTTTCGAGCACCCTGAATGTGCTTGTACAGTATCTTGGGATGATGAAGTACCCGCCATCATCACCTATGAATCACCAGAGAGCAACGAATCTGCTCGCGACTGGGCCAGGGGATGCATCCATGTACAACCCACTGCAAAGAGTGCTCTCGATCTTTGGAGCGAAATGGAGGAAGGAAGAGCAGCCGCCAACGATAACACACCATCCAAATCGATTGAGCTCTTTCTGCTTTCGGATGTCTCTACGGACTCCACGCCAATTCCCCAGGACGCGACCGTCGAGATTCTGTTCCACAGCAATCACTTGTTTTGGGACGGGATCGGTTGTCGAAAGTTTGTTGGGGATCTCTTTCGCCTCGTTGGCAGTTACATCGGCCGCAGCGATAGCGGAGAGATGAAGAAGATACAATGGGGCCAAGAGATTAAGAATCTGAGCCCTCCAGTCGTCGACTCTCTGAAGCTGGACATAAACACTCTTGGGAGCGAGTTCGATGACAAGTGCACAGAGTATACAAGTGCTCTTGTAGCCAATTATGTGAGTTGAGTTGCTTGTACCCTCTCTGCCATTACAAACTAACCTTCTCACGATAGAAAAGCCGGGGTATGAAATTTCAACCAGGACTCGCTTTGCCTCGCTGTGTCATTCATAAACTCAGCGCCGACGAATCCATTGCTATAGTCAAAGCTGTGAAGACTCGGCTTGGCCCCGGATTTACCATCAGCCATCTGACCCAAGCCGCAATTGTGCTCGCCCTGTTAGACCACCTCAAGCCGGATGATCTTTCTGACGACGAGGTGTTCATCTCGCCAACGTCAGTAGATGGTCGCAGGTGGTTGCGTGAGGATATAGCCAGCAACTTCTACGCCATGTGTCAGACTGCTGCTGTTGTTCGGATTGAGAACCTGAAGTCTATTGCAGTGAGCCACAAAGATGAGAAAGAGCTGCAAGTCAGAGCTCTGGAGAGCGCTTGCAGGAATATCAAGAAGTCTTACAGACAATGGCTTGAGAATCCGTTTCTGCAGGCTCTTGGCCTCAGAGTTCACAACTTCGAGGCGAGCTATCTGCACGCGTAAGTGGAACCCATTCCTCTCTCGTTACATTTGACATTGACTGACACTCATCCGCCCCAGAAAACCAATTCCGTTCGAAGGGGAAGCAAACCCAGTATGTTTTCCTAATTCTCGTGAAACTATGTCCCTGAGATGCTGACAATCGCCTGACAGTTGTTCATCAGTGATGGCATCAACGAACGCTTCATTCCGCATGAGATCAAGCAAACTGCAACAGGCGAGAATGTCCTGTCTGTCGAGAGCATAGACTTTGTTGTAAACCAGTCTTTGCCATATCTGTGAGTCTAATCAAGGTGTAACAAAGAGGATATTAACAAAGAAACAGGGCAATCCGACTGGACAGCTGGAGGGACGCTTCTACCCTCAACATCATCTACAATGATGCAAACTATACCGAGGCCGAGGTACAGAAGTATCTGCAGAGTATAGTCGAGTTCATGCTTGCCTTTCGACTTTAGGTGATTGTATGTGGATGGTACATTCGCTACTCGACGAGCAATGTTATATATTTCAGACTTTTGACTGTAAATTACGTCTGGTCATGGTTCTGTAACCCGGGAGGGAGGTTAGATGTGAGATGTAGATAGGGGCGAATTTAGTAGGGATGAAGCTTTCTTTGTAACTTGAATAAATATTTCTCTTTTCATAGCTAAGTCATGTCATGATACACTCAAACGTTGACCCTTGAAGCCTCATGATGTGTCTTGGATAGGTCAGAACTGCATTTTCTCTATTTCAACTTCATTCATACTCTACCGGGTAAGTTATACTCGCAATAGACGGCGCAAGCTGTATCATAACTTGTCAATACATAACAAGCCTGAGGAAGTCCCAGCGGGGGACATCTTCCTGACTGTAGGAGACAGTATTGATGATTCAGCATGGTACGATACACAGCGAACAGGAACATGTAGTTGAATCAAATAGCAGACACGTTAAAAAATCTCCAAGATTCATTGTTACAAAAAAAGATGCGTATGAAGCCCAGGATGTCAGCCAGTTGCAGGTAATGGTTATAAATGTACGGTCTCTTGCTCGTCACACAATTCATTGCATGGAATAGTATTGAAATTGCAGCGCGTATAAATCAAATACAATTTATTTATGTTTAGATCATACTATTGTGAACTTCCATCTCTGCATACCAAAAATAGACCGAACAAAGAGAACACGGGTTGATGTAGTAGGATGACTAGTAGGACATTGTGGCAGCAACTGAAGCTTACAAAGCTTTGAGAACCTTCACTCGAATCTCGCCAACGTGTTCGGTCTTGCCTGGGATTGCCTTGGGATAGGCAACAATGCGGGCGTGGGTCATGTCGATGTCGGCTTTAGTGGTGTCATACAGCTCAACGTCGTAAGCTCGAGCAATTCGAGACATGGCAAGATACATCTCAGCAAAGGCCATTCTACGAAGAAATCAGTAAAAGCTCTCTCCTAATCGGTAGGTCCCATAGATAGTGAGGGAAAGTAGCTTACGTGTAACCGATGCACTGTCTAGAGCCCTGAGAGAAGTTGGTAATGTACTTCTTGAGCGGGATCTTCTTCTCTGCGGCCTCAATCCATCGCTCAGGCTTGAACTTCTCGGGTTCCGGGAAGATTTTGGGATCGGTGTGCATGAAGTATGTGGACTGAGATACCGGGGTCTGCGATTATTGTTAATATGTATAGGCATAGATCGATAGAAAGAACACTTACTCCAGCGGGGATGACATGCTCCTTGTATTTCAAATTCTCCTGAGTAGCCACACGTCCCGAGCGAGAGATTGGACCAAAAGCGAGACGGAATCCCTCATGAACGACGCCATTCAAGTAAGGGAGATTCTCGAGAGTAGCCAGGGGAAATCTGTCGCCCTCAACCTTTGGCAGACTGTTCAACTCCTCTCGGAGTTTTCTCAGGCATTCCGGATGGGTCAAGAGATAGAAAAAAGTGATGGCCAGTGTTCTTGAAGTAGTCTCAGTACCTGCAAACAGGATAACGGTACCCTCATCGAGCATTCGCTCAACGGTACGCTCAGCGGGTGGAATGTGGGTATCGGCAAGTGCACCGAAAAGGATAGATGACTTGGCCTCGGAGGTTTTGCTAGACAGGAACTCATCGCCACCGCGTTCATGAATCTCATTTCGCATCTGGAGAAGATCAGACACAGACGGTGCGATCAGGCGGAGACAGGAGTAAGGGAGGCGCTTCAGAACGGTGACCAAAACAGGGATAAAGCGTGCAAGATGGTAAACCTTGGTAAGACCCAAGAATCCGTCGCGAACCACAAAGTGAAAGTCTGGAAGATCAAGATAGTTGTAATGCTTGCCATAGAATCGAGAAGTGATGACATCGGCCGTCAGAGCGCAAAAGGCACCGTCAAGACTGAGGACCTGGTCGTTGTCCAGATGTTCTTGAAATCGACTCAAAAGTTTGGTAACGCGTTCATGGATGAAAGGCTCGAGGTTGGTGATAGATCGCTTTGAGAAGTAAGGGTTCAAGTAGCCGCGACGAGCACGATGGTGGTCATGATCAACAGTAGCAGCAGTGGCAGTTGGAACGTCAAAGGCACCAACAGTGGCCGGGTCCTTGTTAGTTTTCCGAGCACCAGCAGTATAGATGGTAGAATAATAGGATGGATCCCTAATGTGAACCTCTTTATCGTTCACCCGAACAATGGGGCCTTGAGGGTGTAATAGTCAGTCTTTTTATCCTATAATGTGTATCTCTGCATATCGTACCATATTTATCGTGCATCTTGGCAATCTCCCAAAGATATTGACCATCCCGGATGACTTCATGGTAGAACTCAAGGTATGGTCCAATGGCAGCCAGCTTTGGTCCCGGGATCTTTCTCAGTGGATGCAAGTAAAGGTTGTAAAAGCAGGAAGAAAGGAAGTAGATAACGGTCGATGCTGCGACCACCCCAACAGCATGGCTGATGGGGATATTGACTAAGGCTTTGATCCAGTCTTGGTCAACCATCTTTCCAGATTCAAGTCTTGAATAGATCTCTAAAAGAAAATGGTGTTTGTGAAGATAAAATATTGAGGAAACCTGTGGTGATAGGCAGTACTATATAGTGTTGTTTGTGAATACAAGCCATCGGAAAGTTCCCTTGATTTTTCAACCCCGCTTCACGGACTCTGTCCTCACTCCGATGACGAAAAATGAAGCATTAGGTACCTTGTTTTGCACGTATCGATAATGCTTTGCATCCGTTATGTCCGTGAAAGCTTCACAGCTCTAAGGCTGTACTCAGTAACGCCATGCTAGATAAGCTTTGCCAAATGTCCTTACTTAGTAAGTCGAAAACTAACCAATCAATCCAACAAGGTGAACATGGGGTCTGAAAGGCCTGGCTGGCCTGACAGGAGCGATAGAATGAGAGAAGAGACATGCCGGTACAACCGGGTAACTTCTGAAACGGGGTATGTAGCCGCCAAGAGAGTTTCTACGATCGGTGGATTGTCAACAGTTGAAGATGTGAACCCTCTCGTCCGCGGACAGACATGCATGCAGAGTGGTACGATTCTACAGAACAATAAAAGGACCAATGCGCCGCAATATTAAGAGCTAATGCACGGAAGCATCATTAGGCTTTGGAGGCATCAAGGGTCTTGTCTCAAACTATCTTCCAGTGCCGAGACCGATGCACGGTCAAGGGTATGTACATGGTCTTGTACAAAGTACAGATACAGCCTCAACTATTATGCAAACTGCCAAGGCTGCAGCCAGTGGTTACCGTTACACTTGCCGCATTCTTAAATGAGTTATCATTGAACGTTAGAGAATGCTTCGTTTGGAATCCTGTCAGCTTACAATTTCTCTTTTCAGTATCTGTATGCTAACAGTGGTAGTCCGCATACGGAAGCTACAACTGGCGTAGCAAACTGTAAATATTAACGCGCCTCGGAGTATATCAATACCGTTGAACTGCCGTAGTAAACTGTAAATGTCGGTACTTGCCGCGGGCACTAACTTGAGGCTGTTAGAGACATTCACTCTTAATAAAACGTCGTCTGAATAAGAGACTTTACCAATCGTCCTGTTAAGCCAACTTTTTACTCATCAATACATTGAACGTGTATCCTTATATTCTCACCAAATGATTTACATGGCGTCCGAATCTCATTACGAATCTTGGAGCGCGTTGCCCCTCTTTGATCGTGTTGCGTCTCCCGATCATGCCAAGGACTTTGTCCCAGATCTAAACGACTATGAATCACCAACTTTCGAAGTCGATCTTCTATCAGAAAATTACGACTATGACAACTTTCTCACATATTCTTTACCTACGGTGGACCCTACAAAGACTTTGCTCCACGAAGAACCACTTTGCTTCGAGGGTGATTTCACAAACCCGGCTATCGATCATTATATTACCACATCTTCGGGTCTGTTGGACGCAGTGCCAAGTCAGCTCATCGCTCTCCCGAGCTTTACACAGCCAAGCAAATGCCCGTTCCCCAATTGCAAGTCTACCACCATATTCGAAAGTGGACGCGACTTTCGGCGGCATTATCGTCAACATTTCAAGCGTTTCTTCTGTCGTTACCCAGAGTGCTCTCAGTCAACTCAGGACATAATGGAAGTTGGTACTAAAGGCTTTGCAACTCGCAAGGATCGTGCTCGGCATGAGTCCAAGCACAAACCAACAGTCCGGTGCCCTTGGCACGACCAAGAAGGACAACAATGTCTAAGGGTCTTCAGCCGCGTGGATAACATGAGGGATCACTATAGGCGGATACACAAGTGTTGACCAAGGGTCGATATGGCAGGTGCAGATAATTACTCATAGAAGGCAAGATTTGCGAAAATCAATATTATCTCCATAATAATTCTGCATTATACTTTGAATTTCGTAAATGCTGACGAGTTTAGAGTAGATCCCTGCTGTTTTTAGAATGATATCATAAAATACCCTGTAAGTGATTGGTAACAGCCCTGTTTTCATTACTCAGTTAATAAGACTCTATGCGTCTCAATGGATTTGGACGTACAGCATCTCTACGCGTCGCCATTATGTTTAAGCGAGATCAGCACAGTCAGGAATAATTTGACCCATAAGTTCCACAACAATATGGATAACGCAACGTCTTTGCGCCCGCTGTTTTAAACCTCTCGGCCTGCCTCATCTGGCAGGTGACAGTATATTTTAACTGCACTTGGTTACCCATGCCACGCACAAAGCTTCATGTTTGGCCGTTAGACTTCGGGCTTCGACTTTAAAATCGCGACCGAATCCTTCAATGCTTGGCCCGCGTATTGCTTACTCGCTTCGACGACTCTGCGGCTACGCCTCTCGTGTTAATGTGATAGACGAATGTGGTTGGTTACTGATTATGCCAAATTCCCGTGAGCTATTGCCGTGCTGGAGAAGAATCCATTGTGAACCTGTAACCCTTGCTGTTCGAGGATGGCCAGCGGCGGTCATAGTTCTGACATCCGCGACGTATTCATTGGCGGAATTATTACACTGATAAGAGGGATTCAAGACTGTATCTCATTGGCAAGAATTCGCCGATAAGCCGGAGGTTTTTTGTTGAATCAGAGGCTGATATTCTGCACCGTGGGGGCTTGAGTAGTAAATGGCACAACCTGGCGGCTATAGAGTTGACACTACAACAGCGAAACATGTCACCTCCATATGTTGTGTTCTCCATATTGCTCGCGTACCCAGGTTTTCTGCAGAGCAAACAGTCTGGGCTCTACAAACTAGTGGTGGATACATCGTCCAAGACGCAGTTTAGCAGGCGGTATTCGAAACGCTGAGGGTCAAGGAGGCCGCTTAGCCTCAAACCTGGTAGTACCGCGGCCTCCTCCGCTTGCACATCAACTGTGCTTCCTCTGTTGTGAATTTGCTAATATGCAGTGTAACGTTAATTGCTATACTTGCTGTTTTTACAACTTGCGCTAGCTCTTTGACAGCGATGGCATGCAAGATTATCGTTTGTGTTGTCATTAGATGTAGATAAACAAGGGCACCGCGGCTTGTAACCGCAAAAACGCTGACATGCATGCCCCACGACCCCAGGCCTGATTGTCTTGGCGGCTTGGTGTGGTAAGAACGTATCAAGAAGGAAGAAACCTCTCGATCTCTAACACCTGCCTATATGGATAATCTCCCAGTACTATGATGAATACGACTAAGGAGGGGATTCGGAATTCCGTACTGCGTCGACAACGGAGAATAAGCACCATTTAGCGCACGTTACGTTATCTATGTCAAATACGAAAACAAGATTTATCTACGGCACAGCCGAAGACATCTGTATTCTAGTTCGTGCATAGAATACAGTGCTAGATACGCGGTTTAGACACAGGTGATGGAGATCTAAGTACAGATTTCCGCACAAAGGAAGGATTCAAGGATAGTACAGCTAAATTCAGAGCCTCCCGCTAACTAAAAAAGGCTAAGTTGGTGAACCTTATTCAAAAGTGCGGTTGCAGTGCATTCGGGAACGAACGGTTTTGAATATGTGTAACAGCCGGCGGGTTTGCAGGGTATATCGTAAAAGTGGTTACCCTTAAGGCCTTTCGCCTTCTTAGGCTTTTGACAGGGCCCAAAACAACTCCGTGGCTGCTTGGACAAGTGAGGCTTCCACCCCTATCGACAGAAGGCTAGTCCACTAGTTCAAACTCAGTTACGGACAACAACCGAACTCAAAGCTTCAGGCCTACTCCTCGTCCATTGACACCAGGATCCAGAGCCAATCGCTTGCGTAGCTAAACCAAATACTCTTCGAGCTAAAGACAAACCGGACTAACCCTTCCTTCCGGGAGCCGAAGTCTTTCTCAACTTCGTAGTTTTGCATGAGACGAGAGGGATCAAGCCTACGTCACGGTCTCTGTCACAGGTAGCCGGTTGGGGAGGCTATTGGCATCGACATTGGCTCAGTCTTTAGGCCTAACAAGAAAATGACAGCTAACAACTGTGTACGGTTCGAGATGGTTGCCATCTAATGATATATAGCTGGCAGCAACGCTCTTTGTTATGAGACAATGATAGCGATCTAGTTTGTTGATTCATCAAGAATTGTTACCAATACACCTTGCCAACATGGAGAACTTTCCCACCGAATATTTCCTTAACACTACCGTGCGCCTTCTCGAGTATATACGATACCGAGATAGCAACTACACTCGAGAAGAGCGTATCGAGAATTTGCACTATGCTTACAACAAGGCTGCTCATCACTTTGCTCAGCCACGCCAACAGCAGCTACTCAAGGTAGACCCCAAGCGACTACAGGCTTCCCTCCAAACAATCGTTGGCATGGTCGTGTACAGTTGGGCAAAGGTCTCTAAAGAATGCATGGCCGATCTATCTATACATTACACGTACACTCTCGTTTTGGACGATAGCAAGGATGACCCGTACCCAACCATGGTGAACTATTTCGACGATCTTCAAGCCGGACGTGAACAAGCCCATCCGTGGTGGGCACTCGTCAACGAGCACTTTCCCAATGTCCTTCGGCATTTTGGTCCCTTCTGCTCATTGAACCTTATTCGCAGCACTCTGGACTGTAAGTACCCTGGCCTTGTTATTCCCCCACATCCCGAAGCTGACAATGATGGAATTATAGTTTTCGAGGGATGCTGGATCGAACAGTACAACTTTGGAGGATTTCCAGGATCTCATGACTACCCTCAGTTTCTTCGACGTATGAACGGCTTGGGTCATTGTGTCGGGGCTTCTCTATGGCCCAAGGAGCAGTTCAATGAGCGAAGTCTGTTCCTTGAGATTACATCAGCCATTGCCCAGATGGAGAACTGGATGGTCTGGGTCAATGATCTTATGTCATTCTACAAGGAATTCGACGATGAGCGTGACCAGATCAGTCTCGTCAAGAACTATGTCGTCTCTGATGAGATCAGCCTCCACGAAGCTTTGGAGAAACTCACCCAGGACACTCTGCACTCGTCCAAACAGATGGTAGCTGTCTTCTCGGACAAAGACCCTCAGGTGATGGACACGATTGAGTGCTTCATGCACGGCTACGTCACGTGGCACTTGTGCGATCGCAGGTACCGCCTTAGCGAGATATACGAAAAGGTTAAAGAGGAGAAGACTGAGGACGCTCAGAAGTTCTGCAAGTTCTATGAGCAGGCTGCCAACGTTGGCGCCGTTTCTCCTTCGGAGTGGGCTTATCCACCGGTCGCGCAATTGGCGAATGTTCGATCCAAGGATGTGAAGGAGGTTCAGAAACCTTTTCTGAGTTCAATTGAGCTAGTGGAGTGACCGAAGGTGGTTTGGAAGTATGTTTTGCGGGTACTCGCTAGGAGAATACTGGCCGTTTATCATGATTACAAATAGCTTGGTTTTGTTTTTTATTAGTCTAGAATGGACGGTTGAACAAGGATAATTACTACAGGATAGGCAGTTTAAACTGATTTCTGAAACCCGAGCCTGTAAACATCCCACTTGACTGCAGGCTTTTGCATGGCTACCTAGGTTATACCTGTTATGGTCTCAGTACGACAGGGCTATCCCGGCTCTGCGCCGCAGTAGCCGCTCCGTAGTGTGGTGCGGGAATCTTCTACCCGATCGGAGGTTGGAGAACTTGTTTTACACCGAGTTTACGCATTCCAGCCATGTCTTCTCCAAATCGCTGACCTAGATCCATGTCTACTTGCTCCATCTGACGTTCATTGAACAAGGCGTACAGAAACCACACGAGGTAAAGTCTCATGCCCGCTCAACAACTACTGGGAACACGGCACATCTGTTAAACTCTATCCTTGCATTATATTGTAACATCGCCTAACTTCTCCACGCACTATTCTTTCGTGTTTCTTATCCAACCTCAATTGTATGCCACCCAGCAATCATCAGATTACTATTTCTGTTAGTCATCATGGAATTTCCGAAGCCGAGACAGTTCAGAGAGACGAGTCTGTTGATGTACTACCTGGACGTCGTGTTTCCTCTGCAATGCATTTCACCAAACAACAATTGTCTGGGAAAAAGAGAGTGGTTGTTGACTATACTAACTTCTGCTCGCCCTACATACTATGCAACATTGTGCCTGGCCCTCCTTTATAAAGAGTCTCTTTCAACCTCGTGCAGAAGTGAACAAACATTAGTATGGAAGAGGGAAAAGACCTACTACTACATTCTTGCGCTCCAGGAGTCTCAAAAGCTCTTGGGTGGGCTTAACAAGACTTTTGGTATCACAAGGCTGAAAGGGACGGTCGTTGCCCTCGCTTGCATGCTTCAGCTTATCGGGTTTGAGGTAAGACGAATCCACCATGACTACGATGTTCAATACCAGATGTATAATTATTGTTGGCGACTAACGCATTGCGACAGTCTTCGCACCTGAGTAGGGGAGATTGGCGCGTTCACCTCCTTGCTGCCAACACACTCATTCCTGTGTTGGTCGAGGGTTGGTCCACAGCTTTGCAGTCAGGCCCCCCAGCCACTTCCATATGGTGTGAGTTAGACGAATCGGACTTTGATTCAATCGACGATCAGACCTCTTTGAGCTTCGAATATCTCGGAGCTTTGAGATTCCTGTCAAACTCCTTGGCGACAATTGGCATCTTATCTTGCATATCTGTTGGTCCAGCAGCGCCATTTGAAGACTATGGTCACCTCCTGGACCAGCCAGGCCTGATACAGCTGGAAGAGGTACTGGGGTGCAAGAACTGGGCCATGCTGACTATTCTTGAAGTGGGTAAGCTGGATAGGTGGAAGCGCCAGGAGCAGGAACATAACCGTTTGAGCCTGAAGACACTCGCTAGGCGCGCAATGATTATAGAGGATATGTTGACAGACGAACTACAAAAACTTCCGACAAGCGAGACGCTACCGGATCTGATCACCCACATTTACGCCGCCTCCATCACGACATACCTACATACAGTAGTTTCAGGGCTGAATCCCAACCTTTCAGAGGTCCAGGATAGCGTGTGCGCAACGATATTATTGTTGGAGAGACTCCCAGACTTGCAAGCTGTCGCGAGCGTTACTTGGCCTTTGGCTATCACGGGGTGTATGGCCTCAGAAAATCATAAGGATTTTTTCAGAAGTACTCTGAGGTCTTATGAAGCGACATTCAGCTCTTTGAAGAAGTATGACGGAGCTCTCGAGGTCTTGGAAGATGCTTGGAAGAAAAGAGAGGTAGATACAGAGTCTCCAATGAGGTGGGAGGATTTGATGGATCACCATGGGCTTCCAGTGCTCCTTTTCTAAGGATCAAATTACCCCTTGACACTCGTCCTATTGACAACAGAGATTATCTGTAGTCTTTCGCATGCATGAGCTACCCGATTTGTGTAAGTTTGGTGCTCACTTACCAATGATACGGTCAGAGAAGTCTCATTAGCGCTTACGGATCGTTTTAGTTTTTGGTGTTAAACCAATATTGGCATGAAACGACGTACGATCGTCTTGTGATCGAAGAGCGAGTAACTACTCAGATGTAACTTAGATTGTATACTTTTGATATAGACTTCCAACATAGATTTTCGATTGTAAGCCGCGTCTTATCTAAGTATGTACATCCAACCAGCTGTGCTGAAAGTAGTCTGAAAGCATGATGAGCTAATCAGTTCTGTATTCCCTTATAGTCTTAACATGATTTGACTTGTTCAGCCCGTAAAACACACGATACTGATAATGGTGAGGGAGTGTTGACTTTGGCCGCGGGAAGTTATTGTGTTCCCTGCAACGATCGTTCGGAACGAAACACGGTTGGAGCAAGGTTTTTTCGTGGGCCGGAAATGGGAGAATGCTGGAACGAGCGACAGGTAATTCTATCCAATTTGGCTTGGAACGCGATGTCGGTCTGCTTCTTTCTAATGGAGAGTTGATATCGCATCTTCAGCATGCCTTGGCTGCGACCCAAATGGTTGCGCATAAAGCAGCGCTAACTCCTGAGTATGCGAAAACCTCTAGCCACGAAACATCAGGGTCCATCTCCGTTGAGTCGATCAATTTAGCGGCTGCGAGCATCTTGGAGTCTGGGGTAGGTCTTTGAATGGACAACGGTGAGTAGTATGGTGTGATATCGTGTTCGTGTTGAGGAGGAATAGATTGTTGAGCTCTTTCCACGGGTTCTGACCCATGTTTAATATTGAAATTATTCTTATTTCTATGCACTATGGACTGAGACAGACCTGTCGAAAATTCGCGCGAAAGAGGCCTAACATGACTGTGAATTGGTGTGAAACTGAAACGTCAGTAGAAGGCCTGAATTCGTAAATGTCGAGCTTCCGGCCTGAACTGCCACTGCCACTGCAGCTCAGTATGAAGTGAGTGAACTTCACAACTACTCGTTGTCTCTTCTGCAGCAGCGCAACACTGCAACGGACTTATCGGCATCAACGAGTCATGTCGAACGAATGGCAGGTTACATTGATGGGTCATTTCTGTTTAAGGTTTCGTGCCAGGCCAGCAGGGGCGTGGAATCTGCCGTCGGTGTGTGAGAGACCCTGTTCAAGTTCCTACTTCACATGTGGCATTTGCTACCCTAAACGCCCAAGGACGCGAAAAGCGAAGAGAGAAAACCAAAGGCTACATTTCCTTCGTCCGACTGTGCGGCCTGATGTCGCAATTCGAGTTACTTTACAGAGTACTGCCAGTTCGCTATGTATGATGTAACTCCAGCTGTTACTTCTGTTTCGTCTTGTCTGGGTGGGCCTGATATTAGGTACGGTGCTGCTCCACTTTGCAACCATATGCCTGCACGCAATGCAGGGCTTACAAGTGTATTACGCAGCAGTAGAGGCTTCCCTGGAGTGGGATTCTCCCCACTGCAGCAAGAAACATTCGCGCATGTTGAGGCACTGATTTTTGAGGCCTATCCGCTCCAGGCGCGCATTTTATTCCATTAATGTCCACCTAAGGAGGCCTGATTCTCTAAAACAAACTAAATACAGTATAACATTTATGATCGTTCGACGTGACAGAACACTAAGGATAGAGTTTTAGGCTATCCAGGTATCCCCCAACGCCCCCACCAAGAAATACGAAAATCCACCACTAGACTGACTCGGAGTTCGGCAATTGCTTTTCTCCTAACAAGGGTAACAGCCGCTATCACCTTGGGATGAGATACACGTTCAGGGGGGGCTTATTCCATGCGAGATACACTCTGCTTTCCTCGTACCAATTCCGGCTACCTTCAGAAAGACGAATATCAAACTCCCAAACTGTTCTTGCCAGCATCATACGCATTTCAGCGTACGCAAGACTAGTACACATGTTAGATGGTGTATCTTCAAGCATGGGCATGGTTGGGCTAGCTGTTAACTTACTTCATGCCAATGCAATTTCGCGGGCCAATTGAGAACGGCTTGACTGCATCGAGACGGTCATTGGCGAAACGCACATCTCCAAGCCACCGCTCAGGAATAAAGTCGTGTGGTTGAGTGAAATACTTTGGGTCATAGTGCATCGCCCACATGTCGTTCTCAACCAAGGTCTATTGGAAGGCGGATAATGTCAGCAGTTGTTCCTCTCAGCGTTTGCAATACTCCAAGAATTGCTGTCCCACCCACTTACGTTCTCCGGAACAAAGTGACCGGCAACAAAGCTGCCGCCTTTGGCTATCTTTCGTGGCGACCCTCCGCCTGCTACAGGCGGGTACATGCGCAGAGCCTCGTCTAGAACTGCTTGCATGTACCGCAGCCCCTGTGTAGATACAAGATCAATATCATGGGCTTGTGTGTACGTAGATCGGACCTCTTTAGTCAAGAGATCTAGGGTACGTGGGTGGGCACAGAGAAAGTAGACAGCTGCAGAAAGCAGGGTAGCAGTCGTCTCAGAACCAGCTACGATCAAGACCGAGGCGTTGGACGCAAGCTCGTTAAATTCCATACTCTGGAAAAGAAAGTTAGATCAATATCAGTGCCAAAATGTATAAGAAGCACCTACAGTTCCTTTAGATTTCAGCCCTTGTGTGATCTTCCCCACGAAATCTGGCCTGTCTGTTTCCGTGTCAAGCCGCTTGCGCACCTTCATGCTGGCAAGCTCTTTGTTCTCTGCAAATTTGGTGAGAAGACCTCGAGGAACCAAAAGGCCAAGATAGGGAGCAATTCTGGGATATCGGCCTATCTCAGCTAGGAAAGCAAGACTCTTCAGACTTTCAAAGGCCAGAGAAACCCATGGATGGTAAGTAGAGTTATCAAGACAACTGAAGGATTCTCCAAACGCCAGGTCGCCTATCATGTCAAATGTCGTAAAGGTGTACCATTTAGAAATGTCAACCGTTTTTGTACCACCGGATGACTGCTCATGGAGACGTTGGAATAGCTGATTGACATATGCTTTAAAGGTAGGCTCTTGCTCGAGCATCGCCTGGGCGGAAAAGCCATATGCTAGGGCACGACGGAAACGAGTATGGTTCTCGCGATCGCTACCCACGATGTTGTCGCCATTAGATTGTACGGAGATTGGATCCTTACCATGTTCAGGTTCACCCGACTTGCGATGACCACGGACATCCTTCATGGCATCTGGGTGATTGAACGAGAGCATATTCGGTCCTATTCGTACAACTGGGCCATACTTCATATGAAGTGCAAGATGTTTCTTGTGAGGAAGTCCACAGAGCATGAGGAGGGTGTGGGGGACTTGTGTGATACTGTTGAGCCAGGGCCCAGGGAAGTTCCGCAGGGGGTGGAAAAATAGGTTGTAGACCACCACTACCACAAGATATGCAAGCCCCTACAATACAAAACGTTAGAAGTATCCAGACTGATACCATTGAACATACTGTGCCGCCTGACAAGGCCAACAAGGGCCACAGGGAGTATTGGAACATGACTTGTGAAGACTCGGAGAATGTAGATAGAAAGAAGACTAAGATGATTTACACGTTGGGTTCAGTGCAGTATTAAGTAAAATACTGGTTAGTTATATGACTGTCTATACAGTATCGTACTAGTGACAGTCTCTGATAATTCTCTCTAAATTAGGCCTTAAAGATTTGATATGATCCCTGAAAAGCTTAGCTTTCATTCTACGCCGGCTTGCTGGGCTCGTTATGCGAAGCCGTCGTGTAATCCTAAACTAGGCCTTCCAAAACCTTGCACCTCCAACATGCCCCCTCCATGCTCACCGTAGCAACACAACCCCGGACCAAATCCTTCGCCCGCAGTATTCCCATCCCCGTTACTTCTTAATCCCTGTTCCGGTTTCCCAACACCATCAAGCCCCGCCCCCCCATTCCGGTGTCACACTACTCAATTTGGAAGATGCAGTGTTGTGCAATTTTCAGATGATACGTATTTGCTTGTATAACGGCTGACTGGCCGGGAGGTGAGGGCAACTAAGCAAGCTTGAGCACTGATATTGAACGAGTTGCGTGCCGGACAGTCGCGAGATAAAGGGTGCCATAAGCTGTAGTATCTGTTAGTACTGTATCATTTTCTGCGGCACTAAGCGACACATGAACGATACCTTTCATTCTTTATCAGCCATCGAAAGTATAATTGGAGATGGTTGTGATTCAGAGTTACCCTCAAGTACGTCTTTATGGGCGTTCTTTCTGTCATAAAGCTGATGCGGAACGTGGTCAGTTAAGTAGCAGTCCAAATCCCTCATACAAAGGCTGGCAATGATTGGAATGACACCCAGAGCCATGGCGAAGTAATAGACATTAGCATATGAAGCTGTGTAACTATCCGCCATAGCTTGGCTGACCACCGAAGAGATTTCGGTCGTCATCCCAGGGAGAGCGTTCACGGCTTCCATTCGTCCCGACTTGGCGGCCTCAAGAAGACTGGAGAAACTTCCTTGTGGAAAGCCCGTACCACGCAGGGCTGAACTAAGATGGGTTGCCAGCTCGCGCGGATACCGGTTGGTGTAGACGGAGATGAAGGCGGCGGTGAAGATAGAGCCGGCAAAGGGGCGGGCCGCAGCAACAACAGCTATACGAAATCTTAGTAAGGTATCATCAGTAGAGATAGGACTACATACCAAAGGCCACGCCTAAGTTTTCATCTGTCGTGATGAATTGGACTAGGAGCATAGTGATGTCCTGAGCCCAGGCGACGACAAAGCCGGTCATAACTGACAAAGCAATGGCAGAGTTCTTGTTGTCTCGGTTGATAGATGACATGGCTCCGAGGAAAGCAGTAAGCCACATAGCTCCGACAAGTATTTGCCAACGGATGTGCCTGACAAGATGAAACAAGCTACCAAGGACCACCACTCCAGCACCTGTGCCGAATGAAGCAGTCGCTGACATCCATGCAGTCTCTTCCCAGTTCTTCAAACTAGAGCCGAAGATATTGACAACTTGCTGAGGGTAAATAATAACAAGGGAAAGGTGCATAGAGCCCATGATGGAGCTGATGATAAGAATGCAGACAAAGCCACGAGTATCTTTGAAGAGACTAGGCGGAACCATGGGGCGTTCGGGCTTGCCATAGACCTCGTACAAGGCAAAGATAACGAGAGTGCCAGCGCCGGATGATATGAGTCCGATGACCTTGGCAGAGTTCCACGGGTTGTTCGGCTGCCCACCCCAAGAAACGCCAAGAAGAAAGAGCGATGTTCCGGCAATGACAAGTATGATACCTATCCAATCGACTTTTGCTAGTTCCTCTCTCTTGCTGACCTTTTTCCCGTGAAGTTGCGCAAATGACGGGGGGTAGTACCAGATAATGATAAGTGTGACTGCAATTGCTGTCAAGATGTCAGCATCATTACCGTGCCTTCCATACAAGAAACACACAACTTACTACTCATTATGATATAAATGTAGAAGATCCAACGCCAACTGCCCTGTATAGCAAGACGCTGACCAAGGTAGGGGCTAAGACCATTCGTAGCGACAACGGGAGCAGATACGATGAGAAGACCCAAAAACTTGGTTTTGTTGCTCATCAGCTCGCCAATGAATAGAGGACTGGCACCTGCTGGGCCAGCGGCAACACCCAGCATCGTCATTGCAGCCAAGAGAGTATTGAATTTGGTAGCTGTGCATCCAACGATAGCGCCGACGAGTCCCAGAACATGAGTAAGAATAACAAATGGCCGTCGCCCAAATCTGTCCGTGAGGCGACCCATCATCAAAATACTGACAGCTTGGCCAGTCGTCCATAGAGTCGAGAAGAGACTTGAGTTTTCACTCTGGCCAACATCTTGGAGTATATTGGGAAGAGCGGAAGCTGATGCTTGGAGAACAAAATACGTAGCAACGACGTTCATTGAAAAGGCTGCAAAGGACGCCACGATGCGAGGTGATCTGTAATATCCGTCTGGTAGCTCTGCGGCTGAAGTGGCGAGGGCTTTGGCTCTCATCCTGTCGTCCGGCTGAGATTCAAGGTCGAGACCTTCCTCTGGAACTACGACAGTCATCTTAATGCGATTGGCCCAATGGATGAGGTGATGTTAAAACTGCTCTGGGCATAAGTCCGTATGCTATATTTGATAGTTCCGGTGACTGTAGCAGTGGTAAAATACCATGGGCTTCAGGGAGTCATATATATATCTATATCTATATACACATATTGGCTGTAGACAACCTTGCTTAGACGATCTAATCCTTCTGCCACCCTGTATTTTCCAAAGCCGCTAGTATGGTAGAAGCTGACTGTATCTCTTAGAGGCTGCAGCTTAGCAGTCGGTTCCCTATCGCCGAAGTGACACGGTAGCCTCCGAACAGCAGTTAAGTTAAGGAAAGAGATATTGAGTTGGGGCATCTTGACTGTGATTGGATGAATGGGTAGCGAGAGCCCTGGAGTTCCAGCTGGAAGGCCTTATTTAAAGTCTAGAACATATGACTGGACATGGTTTCGTCGGCTAATTATCCTTGGTTGGGAATAGTTGTTTCAGTAGACAGGGGACGGACTTCAAAGAACACTGCGTGGCCGAGAAACGGACGACCCAAGATGAGGGCATACATGGCACCGTTTTGATAGCAAATAAAAGGTACATCGTGGTAATCTAAGAAAACCCATAGCTAACGTACACAAACTGCAATGTTTCTCGCATAAGATCACCAGGAAATAGAGACAGCCAATCAGTATCTAACAGAAGCCAAAATTTCTATCATGAATACGTTTGCGCCGCGGCTAGTTAAAAGAAACCACATGGATAAATCAGTTCGAATTATATATGAAGTATACTATGTCGTTGTTAAATCGACCTTCGCCAGACTGATGTAGGAATGTTCCGGCATGCTAGTCAAACCTTCGATGGTACGGTAGCTAGAGAGTTCCTGAGGGCAAGGCAACAACTCAAAGTTCCATATCAAGATAGTTATGGACGTTTTCAGTTGTTGATATCCCAGTCTTCTGCCAAAACAGCCACGCGTACCCAAGCCAAAAGCCAATGTTGGACCAGCCAACCCATCAAATTCTTCTGCCGTCTCAGTCGCATCAGTATCCTTCTCCCTGTTGTTTGACGGCAACTTCTGTCCAAGCCACCTTTCGGGCTTGAATTTTGAGATGTCATGGCTTTCCCAACACTGGTCCTTCTTCTCACCAGCAGCCTGGCAAGTCTGACTACGTCTGCTCTCGTCGATCTCAAAGCCAGGGGTCCAAACACTAGGTCCATGGGTAAGAAAAAGGACGTCCGTCCCCTTGGGTATGTGATATCCTAGGATTTGAGTGTCAACCTTGGCCAAGCGTTGAAGTGCAGGCGTAGCTCCAGCGCATCGAAGAATCTCCTCAATAACTGCCTCAAGATAGGGAATTCGCGCAACCGCTAGCTCCTGGAACGTTGGGCTACGGTTCTCAGCTTTCGCTTTGGTGAAAGATGACTGCAAAGCCTGTCGGAGCCGCTTCTGGACACTGGCGTTGTCCGTAAGGAACTTCAAGCCCCAAAGAGTGGTAGTACTTGTTGTGTCGAAACCTCCGAGGATCAGTCCGAACAGCTAAAACAAGACACGTGATTAGTTTCTATCAGTATAGCTTTCTCTCCCATTCTTTTTGCTTACCTCTCCTTGCATCATTGTTGAGAAATAATTCGGACTCCGATTCTCAGTTTGAGCCAATGCTGTTTCACGTAGTACCATCTGTTCCACCGCAGAAGTAACAGCCTGGCTATCGGATTTTCCGCCTTCGCTTGGAAGCTTAGAGACTGCAGACTTAAGGCTGCCACGCAGGAAATCGTCCCTGATCTTTCTGACCCTCCTGAAGTGTGGCATGTTCATTGTCACCTTTGCTTGCAGCTTAGCTATTGGCGAACCTTGCAGACCTTGTGGGGCTTTGGCTAAATCAATTGTTGCATTGATTAGATCATCAAAGGCAACATCAGGAAAGTCAAAGGGCTTGTCGCTTTGGGGGGCATTTCGGCTTGAATTTTCGGCATTACCATTCCACTTTTCCAATTTCTCGATCTTGGGAAGCGTGGTACTGGACTTGT
This sequence comes from Fusarium sporotrichioides, assembly GCA_019054645.1. Lineage (NCBI taxonomy): Eukaryota > Fungi > Ascomycota > Sordariomycetes > Hypocreales > Nectriaceae > Fusarium > Fusarium sporotrichioides. The sequence continues at coordinate 3,584,341 of JAHKNS010000002.1, read as the reverse complement.
AGTAACTCCCGAAAGCAAAGCTGTAAACAGCATCCAATACAGCGCCTTGAATGTCTTGGGTTGCAAGGAATGGAGATCCATCAGCAATTTGGGCTTTTAAATCCCATACTCGCACGAGTCTCATGATGTTCGAATGGAATGCAGGCCCTGCAACTTTCTGTATGAAGGAAGGTAGCATGACGTCTTGTACCAGTTTGCGGTGTGTTCGAAAGACGGAATTTGTTTGCTCGTATATGTGATGATCGGGTATCACGTCTTCCAGGAGACCCCGAATGTTGGTTGATCGATCGAAGTCTTTACGCCGCAGCATGATATCTTGTGTCTCGCGAAAGTCGGCAAGGATAACAGTGGGACGCTGCAATGGGCTGAGAAATAACTGGATGATCGGAGATTCATGATTCTTCATTTGTTGAATGATCCAGTCCATATGCGTTTGATTGTTGGCCTTTGTCCCCTGAATCATAGCTGGGATGTCGCCGAAAAGGCTCTGTAGAGCAGGTGGGTTGTAAGGAATGCTGGATATTGGCTTGGGAAGTGCCCACTTGTACAGTAAGTACAGTGCAAGCACCATTAGACAGAGAGAGAGAAACATGGTGACTGTTTCGTTCTGTATGAGGTGAAGACTATGATTGCCATGGAACATAAAAGAGTGTAACTAAATTATCGTATAGCAACACGGCAAGAGACGAACGGTGAAATGTTAGATGGGATGGTCGTGGATTTAACGAATTACACGTAAACTTTCGAATGGATTAGGTATCTTAGGAATTGGCGAATCAGAAAACCTATGATCGCGCAACTTCTGTACGAGGTTCAAAACGCGAAAGGACGCCTGAAAGAACTCTAGGTACCTCCCTCACTGCTAACGGAGACAATATTCCTAAATGACTGCCCCAAGCCCATCGCTAGTAGCTTTCCCGTTGTCCAAAAGGACGGCCTAAGGCTTGTTCATACGTGCAGTGCAAGGCCTACTGGCGCGATCCTAGACCCTGGTATATAGTTATCCACTTTGTGGTAGGCCTAATCCAAACCCAATTCGGGGGGCCTGGATCTGTGGCCCACGAATGATATCAGCCGCAAAACAGTTGATCAGTTTCTAATCGGTAAACGGGAACAGGGGAAGCACCATTCTAAAGTTTATGTTTTGAGAGCTAAGGCGGCGGGAACCCGTCTTGACGCGGCCTACCAGATTGCTTATGTGTACTAAACCTTCTGGTGAATACCAAGCATTTCGTACCCTGTAGAAGTAGAATTGATTTAACAATATTCTCATCTTTTAAGTATTTATCCTTCGATTGTTCCCAGTCATTGTAAAAAGAACAAACAAGCATATTTCTTCATCATTGAACAGTACACACAATGTTGCCACAAGTCATTTTGAACCACTTGGGTTCGATTGGAGAAGCTGCCTCGACATGGTTCTCAGAAAACAAATATTTTGGTTCCGTTGGACAATGCCCGCCCTTGCCTAAAGGAGACCTCAACTATGACATATATATGGGTTATCCAGAGATGTTTGCGTGGGACAAAAAGCGTTGCGTGGCCTACGTCAGGTATACAATTTTCTACTTTATGGAGAGTTCTTCCCGCTAATTCTCGCCTTTAAGCAACCTGTACAACGCCACTGTCAGTACTTGGGATCCTTACAAGTCTGTTGTTCTGGACACTATTCATTTTCCGGGTCTCAGTCACGCTGGCAATTCAGCCAGCCCGAACCCGCTACATGCTAGTGGGATCATTCTGCGACCTGACGCATATCATGCCGAGACTCTTGAAGTCGTCATTGATAACGGAGACGCCTTTTACAGTGATGGCTTCAACGTTTCGGGACCGGACCACTTGATGAGCATTGATTTGAAGACAAAGGAGGTTACCAGCCAGTTGCGTCTCAACAACGGCCTTTACGCCGGCTACGCGGACGCCAGTCTTGGGCCAGATGGAAACACATATGTTCTTGGAACCTATTCATCTAACATTTTGCGGGTGACTCCAGACAAGGAAATCTCGACTTTCTACGTTGCTGAGCCCCTCGGGCCCCCCCGACTGTACGGCTTCACCGGCATTGCTCATGTCGGAGACGCTATGATTGTTCCCGATAATATCATTGGGCAGCTCATTCGCTTCGACGTTCGCGATAAAGTCGGAACTCCCGTCACGATTAAGCAGACTCCTTACCACGAGTTCAAGACTGCGAACGTTCTGCATTTCCCGGAAAGATACAACGACACGATTCTTTTGGTCGCCGAGAACATGACACCGGATTATCCCTACGGTGGCGTGTCGGTTTATCAGGATAAGACTAAGCAGTTCAACGAGGTTGAATTTTTGGGATTTCTGCCCAGCCGTCTCACGAATGCCCTGACAACTTCTGCTCGACAGATGGCCGATCGTATATACGTGGTTGCGCTCCCTACTGACGGTGCCAACATTACCGTTGCCGGTGAGAGTAGCAGATTCCCCTTTCAGGACATCACAGAAGAGTTGGATTTGATGATCCTTCCCGAGATCAAGGACGAAGCCCGTGACGAAATCTGACGGGCTCAACGATGAGGACGTAGAGCTCATGTCACATAGAATGACATTTCGATATACACAGAACGGGCGATATCATATCTCAACCAACACGCAGTTATCATGCCTTGCCGTGCCGTGTTTTACCATTATGAAGGATAAAATGTAGTGCATTGATAACAGAAAATACAAAACTTATTGTTCATGAGAAATCACTTCCTAGCAGCAACTGTAAGCCTCGACTTCTCATTCTCAAGTTACGAGCGACGCTCCGAGTAGATTAGTTATTGGCACGGTCACATGTACAATTGTTAGGTAGTAGGTTAGTGAGGTATCTGTATTAAAAGGATTTCTGGGCAAGCTTGTTATGTCTATGGCTGTGAAATATACCAGGGTTCGTTTCGCGCTGGACGCTTTCACTATGTCATCATGTCGAGCAATTGGATATACCAGTAGACAAGAAATTGATGTTAATGAAGTTGAGTCCTTTCCTTCACATACATCGAATGAAAGTTGAGACGTCAATGCCGTCTTAGAGAACCACCTTCAGCTTTTCGGGTGCGGGTGTGTGAACTACCACAACATCGTTGTGACTTTCCGTGATATTCCACTCAGTTGTTTGAGACCCTGTTCCAGATCCTCCCGAGACCCTATACCAGTTCGTCTCAGGGTCTCCAAGACACTCTCCGACTGTAACCGCTAAACAAAGGTTAGTAATGTTCCTCAATCTTCGACTGTCAAATTACCTTTCCTTCCGCTTTGAAGTGTCGCCTGGATTATACGGGGGAGTATGTTCTGCACGGTGTTTTTATGTACATCATGCATCAGAACAATCGATCCTCCATCACTCAGGCCAGAGTTGTACGCGTCTAAAGAAGGTTCGGCACCGCCAAAAGACGAATAGCGCCAATCGTCGGTGTCGATATCAGCAATAATCACTTTATACCCCAGCTGACCGAGTACTTGAAGTGTTCGATCGCTGAAGCTAAAGTAAGGGGGACGCATGTATACGGGATCCTTACCTATCATGTAAGTGAACTCGTTACTGAGCAATGCCATCTGTTGCTCTACATCATAGTCATTCAAGCCTGCGAGATCAGGGTGACCATAGCTGAATGTATGTGTCAGATTCTTGATATTGTATGTTTTCTTAGACTGGTACGTGTATATACGTACGTGTGTGAAGCAACCTGGTGCCCTTCATTGATCATCCTATCAACCGTGTACTGGTAGTCTTCAATATTTCCCAGGTTATACCCGTTGAGGAAGAATGTAGCCTGGAATCCGACTGACGCAAGCTGATCAAGCACAGAATCCGTGTATACAAAAGGACCGTCATCGAAAGTAAGCGCAACTGTCCCAGGCGTAGTGCAGCTGTAAATAGCGAAGCCAGCTGATAAGGCTCTTTTCTTGGGGTACGTCGGAATTGTCAAAGTCGTAGCCAGATGGCTCAGGGACGCCAGAAGAGTCAAGCCACGCATTGTGAAGTTTTAATTAATAGACAAAAGCGGTTCAGTCACTCAACAAACAGACAAGATGATAATTAGCAAATGCAGGTATTGCGGTCGGTGAATGTGTCATCGCTTATGTGTTTATTAAACCTATTTTATATCTCTCATCGGAATTGGCCTTGGCACAACAATAAAAATATCTTCGTCATCGTATATGCAAGGAGAAAAGGCGAGAAGCCATTATTGATAAGGTTTTTGGGTTTCCAGAGCGACAGGAGCATTACGGAGGCTTTCGTAGATGATGGTTGTTGTGGCTTGGTGCGAATACCCAATCAAGTCTCGATATCATTTACGTGATCTGCCAATAGTTCCTGTATCTTAGTTTAAAACCAGATGATAAGTGGATTATTGTCTTATTAACGCGTCCTTTCCGCGTCTTGGCAAAAGCCGCCCTCGTCAGCCCTTGGTCGACGAGGTTGAGACCCCTCGTCTCCGATATTGGGTAGACAGTTCGTTCATGTGTCGAGATGCGTCAAGCGAAGCCAGTCTAAATTGACCGAGTTGTCTGTTAGAAACGCAAGTGCGAGAACACTATCATGATAATAATCAACCTTACCTCCTGATCATTACAGGTCAGTTCCCGCGATGTTAGTATTCTGCTGTCGAGGTCCCGATCTGCTCTATGTTCGCACAGGTTTTTCCTCCGACTTTCTCTACCCTCCGTTGCCTAATGATTTCTTTTTTTTTTTCGGTTAACCATGACTTGGAAAACCATGTAAGAAATTAATCATACGGGCGCTAGACTTCGTACTCCAACTGTTTTCTCAAACCCTTGCCGAAACACTCTGAAAAAGGCAAACAATTGATTGCCATGTTACTGTTCAGCATCTCGCTTCAAAGACATCTGCCAGGCAGCGGAGATGATCAGAAGCTGGGTGTTTAGTTCAGATTTTTGAGTCGGTTGAGATATGACCCCCCTGCAAACGTCACTTCATTACTGGTTTCAGTTAGCGGCTGGTTGGCTGCTATTAGTCTATTGAGCTGTGACCCAACCGAACCAGAATAATAATTCACGCACGCGTTTGGTAGTGCTTTCAACAGCATTGCATCAACTAAATACCTCACAGATGAGTTTTATTATTTTCACAGTGAATCATTAGCATGACTGTCCGGCTTTAATCCAAAACTCATTTTTGTCAAGTACACACATATAGGTGCGAAACCTTCAATCCAGAGTAGGCCGAACATATAGGCATACATTGACCAGAAAAGAACAATAAGCGCATACATGTAACCACTTCCTGATTAACATCTTGAACAGCTGGATTTCTACTGACCCTGACAATGTATTCAAGGTCTGTATCCGATGACGGAGATAGCCATGCTACGTAACATCATGGGAAATGCATCGTTCCGGTGAAATGCCCGTTGATCGCCGGATTTCCCCCTCTTAATCTTATCTTGATTAGGAACCTGGAGAAGCGGAGGACTTGCCGATGATTTGACTAAATGGAAAGAATCGGCGTAGAGTTACCCGAAATTCACAACCTGATATTTAAGCATCTTCCTTGAATTTCAGTTCTCTGTCTTTTTGAATTCAGCCATCCTCTTATTTGTACTGACTGAGAACTCTTTACATCACAATAGCAGCGATGCGCAAGTTTTCATTAATCCTCATGGCCTCCGGCGTCCATGCTGGCTTAGCTGCTTCCTCGTATATCGATTCTTTATCAGACAATGCCAAAGAACTTTTTACTGAAAGTATGGACTGGATGGACACGTATTACGATAGCAAAGCCGGTTACTTGTACGACTTTAGTGCTGCAGCTGCCCTTCGACACGAGACACGAAGTTCGGCGTGGTACGCCTTCGGACTCTTGGCTCGCAACAAAGGACACGATGTTTCTGAAGCCGAAAAGATTATCCAAGGCATTATTAATGGGCAGCACAAAGATCCTTCTGATGAATGGTGAGATACTCAAATACTCTGAAAGAAGCATTAGTAGCTAATATGATCAAGGTACGGCACATATCAAATATTCCCTGAAGAGCCTTCGGTAGGATCAACCACCTACCCTGCCGACATATACAACACATGGGACCCTAACTGGAGGGGGTTTGTCGGAACCACTTTCATCATGGCTCTGGAGGAGTTCCCTAAACTCATTAGCAAGCCAACGCAGAAGTTGATGCTCGAATCTCTTCATAACGCCACCAAGGGTGATGAATATCGCTTTGGTAATCTTGACCCGAAGAAGGATAACTTGTACCCATCTTATAGCAATCCGGTATGTGAATCGACACCGAAATTGGCACATGCATTAATCATAGTCACAGGCCATCATGCGAGCTTTCATGTCGGGTTGGACTGGTCGGCGTCTAAAAGAGTCCAACATGACAAGGAGCGGCGAGAGATATGCTAAAGACATCATTGACCTTTTCAATCGTGCCAACACTCTGTCCGAGTTCAATTCAGGCACATACACTGGTGTCTCCTTGTACGGCCTCACATTGTGGAGCAAGTATTTGCCCAAGGATTCAATTATGGCAAAGCATGGGCCCGACATGATCAAGCACACCTGGGAGGCAGTTGGAAACCTCTGGCATCCTGGAATGAGGAACATGGCTGGACCTTGGGATCGCTCATATGGATATGATATGAATCGCTATCTCAGCCTGATGGCTCTCTGGTATTGGGCTTTCATTGGAAAAGAAAAGTCCTCTCTCATTCAAAAGGTCAGTTATCATAACATTAATTTACTTGCTTCAAAAGTTAATCCGGATTATTGCAGCCACAAGTTATGTCGCACATGGCTGACTATGCGTGGGCACCTCTCTTTGCTGTATTGGCCAAGAGTCATCAGAAGCTGATCCCGAAACAAGTCCTTGGGGATCTTGTAACTTTCAAGGGAGAACATAACTTCACTGGCAGTACCTTCTACCCTCCGTTTGACACTGTTCCTCGAAATATTTCCACCTGGCTATCCAAGGATCTCACCATTGGCGCGCAATCGTTCAGACAGATTTCTCTTGGTGGGCCTGGTCAAAGTCAGGAAGCCTACAACCCTGCTGTCATTCAATGGGACACAGGAAAAGAGATATCCTTCATTTCCGTGAGTTGTCAGATACGGCCTATTAGTAGGAGCAATGCTAATCTGGGGGAAAGCTTTACCCAAGTGAGACAGCTCTGGATGTCGAAGTTGGTCCAGGTAAACTTCGTCTCTCATACCCACGTGGAAATTCAAGCTCGGTATTCTCTTTGCTTGTGGGAACATTCATAGACAAACCTACGATTGAAGGCTGGGACGATTTGCCAAACCTGCGAGTCAACATCTCTGGCAACATTGATCCCAACTTTCAATTGAGCTTCGGTGGCGCATTTGGTGGAAGCTCCCAGACTTTGAGAGACTTCGAGTTGTGGAACTTCACCTATACTATGCCTAGGAGTTTCCAAGGCGTACCCGCCTTGGTGATGGACTTGGAGACGTTGCTTTGATGGCCATGTCTATCAATGTGCACGAAAAAGCACTGTCTGAGGGATGCAGTGTCGAAGCCAGAGAGGTTGGAATTGATCTCTACAAGCGCAAGTTGGCAGGTAATTGTCAAGATAACCCCGGAATAGAACTGAAAGGGTAGATAGTTTAGTCAGTTGACGAAAGTTAAATCTTACAGAGCCGATATAGTATATAAGCAATCCTTACTTGTTTGAATTCTCAAGGCAGGGCTGTAAACCCTTGAATCTGTTATTCTCAGATCATGCTATCGGAAAGAAAAAGATGTTACGTGAGATGTGCTTTCAAATACACGTCAAAGGTTGACGACTAGCCAAGGGATGTGCATGATTGCATCGACTGGCATTTCAGCGAGCTCTATAGTGGTACCTGGCTATAATATCTAGGACTATTTATATCTTGATTTAATTGCCACTACGTTCTATAGTCAATACCAGTTACGAAGGATTGCAATAGAGATTTACTTCACCGGTTTTATACATCATGTCTTAGGTAATCTATGTCTACATCAACAGCGTTATCGCTTATCTAGAAGCCTGGTATCATGCAGCATATTGACTGTAATGATATTATTATATATCTTAAATCTAGAGCACCTTTGAAAATCTGGTGTTTCGTCTCATTGTACTAACTGTAAGCAATGACAATGCCACTAAGTGCACCTGATCCCCAGTACAGCGTAGTCCTGAATTGATGCCGATGGGCTCATATAATCCCCGAGCGATGACATCGTGATCTTTGCCAAGCTTACTAGCTCCGTCACATACTTGTCGACAAACTAGCTTAGTTCGGCAGCAGTCCGCCCTTGTCCGACTTTGCGCCAAGCTTGCCCGCATCGATGTATTTCTGGAGAAACTCGACGGGGGTGTTAGGCAAGCCTCGCTCTGCGATGTAGTGCTGCTCAATGAAAGATACAGTATCAAGACCAACAGCATCCATCATGGCCACGGGTCCCATTTCTTTGGCATACCACATCTCCTTCCAGAGACGATCCATTTCCTCTGGAGTGGAAACTCCCTCAGCAAGAATGTTCAAGACTTCTCGCTTAATGGCAGCCCAAAGTCGGTTGTAGATAAACCCAGTCGACTCTTTGCGCGCCACATAGGGATGGAACCTGATCTCTTCAAGTTTTTCAGACAAAAACGGAAAGATACTCTCGTCCGTCTCCCCATCTGTCATAAGCTCCACGACACGGTAGTCAGGAGGTAGATAGTAGTGCATATTCAGGACGCGCCGCTTTGTGTCGGGTCGCAGATCTCCAACCATCTCTCTAGACTTATAGGAGGATGAATTGCTGCAAAGAATTGTGTCCTCTGATGTGAGCCGTTCTAGATCGGCAAATGTTGCAATCTTGATGGGGAGCTTCTCGGGCACGGCTTCGATGACAAGCCAGGCCTTTGCAACAGCCTCGGGAAGGTCTTCAACGGCTTGTATAGATCCCCAGACGTTAGAGTCTGAGTATTTTGACATGCTGGTGTTGCAGTATTCTACAGCTGCTACCCTCTGTTCATGACTTGGATCACGAATGATAACGTCATATCCGCTTGCAGCCCAACCGCAGGCAATACGTCGTCCGAGGACTCCTCCACCAAGTACAGCGACAGTTCGGCCATCTGTAGAGGGTAGTGTGAATGGACTCATGGTTGTAGTTTATGAGTGATGGGTAGGTAGGTAGTAGGTCGAGCTCAATTTCTTGTGTCAATCTATAACTGTTTGACTTTGAGAATTTGGATTGATAAGAAGAAGAAACAATTTAAGCTTTATTATAGGCGTCTTATACAAGATTCTTTCGAGGCGCTACTGCCGGGATTAACCCGATCACTCTTGGTCTGAACGATCCGACAATCCGACAAAATGAGGTGGAGGCTACGGCATAGCTATGGCGGCCAGTGCGGAAGCGCGCGGGACCAGAGAATGAGGCTCAACTTAAGCTAGAGTCCGGATACTCCGACAACTAGGATCAGCTCGTGGATGCATACACGTAAGAGCATTAATTGCCGCCATGCAACGTCTTCAATCATGTCGGTATGTTTCTTATCCGTGTTGTGACGAATATCGGGCTTCGCGGGATCCCAATGCCGACTTATGAATATTTCCTTGCATGTGTTTATGATGCACGATTTGCATGAATCGGATCCGCAAAGACGATGGATCGAACCTCAAAACTCCACACCTCGGTAGTGGGAAAAGTGGGTTGCCTTGGCTTTGGAATCTTCGAAGAATAGCATGTTGCCCACATACAAATCTTCAGCGGGCGGTTTCATCCAACCACTTATACATTTCTGTCTGCAGTCCATTGAGACTATCTGTAATTGACCATCTCACTTTGTATTCAGCACGTCGATGTTGCCGATACATTTTAGGCAACTCACCCGCATCGCCTCGATAACGTCGCCCACCCAAAGCACAGATTAGGGAAGGATCAACTGTATAAGAATTTATGGATTAGTTACATAGTAGAATAACTAAAATTCTCTCTAGACAAAATCAGACAGAGTAACCACTTTTACCAGATAGTCATAAGCTTTATTTAACATAACAATAGCTTACTAAAGAAATCTCCAACATCAACAGAATGATTGATTGCTCTAAAATACAAAGATCTGGTCCGACATCTTCGCCGAAGCACCAGGCTGCTCATAGCCTAAACCGACAAGTCCCTTCTTAGACGCATTTACCATTCCCGGCGGGCCACACAAGAAGACCTTAGAATCCATGCTGGGAGGAGGCATCTTCTCCTTCATCAATTCCTGGGTGACATAGCCCGAGCCATACTCCCAGTCGCTAGGGGGTTCATCTAGTATGTAATAAACTTTGAAGTTCTTCGGGTAACGTCTGGCGAACTTGTCTAGTTCCTCCCGCAAAAGAATATCCTGCTCTGTCCTGTTTGCGTAGATCAGAGAAATCTCCGTAGTGTCACGATCATGCTCACAAACAGCGCGAATGACTTGGAACATAGGTGTGATACCTGTGCCACCAGCGATCAACCCGATTTTCTTGCAAAGATTAGGTTGATACTTCATCGCTCCCTTGGGACCTCGAAAGAGAACCTCATCTCCAACTTCAAGGTGGGCCAGATAATTGTTGGTCAACTTTCCGTCGGGGTACACTTTGATGACCAGTTCAAGGATGCCAAGGTCAGAGTTGTTTGAGACAGGCGTGTAAGAACGAGCGACAGTTTCTCCCAGTACGTCGGCCTTGATTGTGACGTGCTGTCCGATAGGTAAGCCCAACACTGTGCTTGTTGTCGGTAGGCTGAAGGTCAAGCGAAGGACGTTTGGTGTGATTTGAGTCTTTTCCACCAGAGGAAGGGGAGAATAGGCGACGGGGTCTAATAGCCCTCGTTGCAAAAGGGTGTCATGCTGAGTTCGCTTCGGCACCTTCATGTGCGCAGGATAGCTTGTGAAAGGTTTGCTCTTCATAGCTAAAGTGGTGAAACGCTGAGCAAGTACTGCGTTCGTGATTGCAATAGAGCCACTTCCGACGATGGCGCCTTTGATGAAGCTTGAGCCGGCTGAGTCATTCCTCAAAGATGCAAGCACCCAGTTCGGCACACTGAGTTCATGACGACGACCGAAATAGTATGCGCCGACACCCGCGACAAGAACAAGAGTAAAGCTTGCCAGCGCTGACAGGGAGGAAGATCCACCACTAACAGCCTTAGGTGTTGTAATGGGGGCAAGTGGCTTCAGCTTGGGCTTCTTCTTCTCAAAACCTTTGATCTTGCCAATGCACAGATCTTCCATGATCTCAAACGCATCTTCTGAGTGCCCAGCATTATCAAAGTCTTCACTGGCGTCGATGCCAGCTGCTTCAACCAAGACATCTGCACCACCGGGATGGTCTCTTATATATCTAGTGACATCGTAGACTGAATAGTATTAGCTGTATGCCTTACTGTTGAAGAGAAAATTGAAATCGGCTTTGGCTTACCCTTGCCGTGGATTATTAACCACGAGTCGTCTGGTTTGTTATGCTCGGCCACTTGTTTGACAGTGTATTCCTCCATTATAGCCGAGATAGATAGGGTATTTGTGGCTATTGGAAAGGCACAAAATTCTGTCAAATGATGAAGTAAGTTGTCAAGTAATATGAAGAAATGAACAGGAATAAATCAGCTCTGAGATATGTATTGGATATTCCTCGCATGTGGTTCGCTTTAACAGCACAGCCAGAAGAAAAGATCATTGCCATAAACCTGCGTCATCGATGCTAAAAAGGGCATTGCATAAGAAGGAAGAGTTTCATGGATCATTAGCATCCGCAGCGGGCCGAGATACAGCTCCGTAGTGCTCTAGTCTTGAAGCCGAAGCGCGAGCTCCGTTATGGATCCTACACAAACCGAGGCCGGTCTCCACTTCGGCCTCGATCCCGATGAGTTACGTGGCCCAGAATCAGGGCAATTCCGCACTCTCAGATTCAAAGGTGGTCTTTGCCTCCCTCTGCGACTGTGGCCAATTCCGCACGATCACCGCGAATGCCGGGAATCAAAGGGCTCATGTCGGTGGTTCTATTGACATTAGCCAATAGCATGTGACTTATTCAGGAGACCCAGAAATTTGCCGAGGCGAAAATAGAAGAAATTGACGGATGTAACGGTAAAGTCTATACGGAGCACGAATAATCCAAACGTCATTCTTTAGCATGAATAACACAAGCCTATTGTTCTCCACGCTCTTTTCACATCATGGGTCGCATGGGGCGTTCAGGCAAGATGTCGAGGCAAGATTCCTATTTGTTATGCTCCAGTTTTCGTACCAGCTTCCAGATTCTTTTTATAATCCATGATAGACTCTTGGTTTTTTGTCTGGATTCTAAAATTGCAGTTCGTATTTGAATAATTTGTTGCTTGCCTTATATTCGCTATGTCAACGAAACAATTCTACCTGTTGGGCGAGGTTGCGTCCACCGCCCGAGAAATCGAGCTACCGCCTGCTATAGACTTCGAGGAGCTGCAGAGTATTGTTGCCTCGCATTTTGCCATTGTCAAAACTAATAGTAAGCAACGATCCACCACGAACTTAGCAGCTATCACTAACGTATGATGAAGGTGTTGGTTTTGTTCACGATGGCCGAAAACTTAACATCGTAACCGAAGTCCTCGAGATAGAGGAACCAATATCTATCTGCATTAATGGAAACGCTGTGAGGGATGTTCCCGGCCCTGCGGGTATCCCATACTTCGGCAATTATCTCGAGATCTATCCTGACCACCTCGGTAACCATCAACGTTTGTTTGAGAAGTATGGACCGCTCTTTACCACATCCAGCATGGGCAACCGTCTGTACCAAACCAATAATTCTGAGCTCTCAAATATCTTCTTGTCTGAAGATCACTACTTCACCAAGGACATCGTTCCTGGTCACCCTTTACATCCTATCAAGAACCAAGAAGCAGGAGTTTTCTTGGCTGATACAAACACCGAGCAATGGCGACTTGCCCATAAGTTCCTACCACCAGCGCTGGGACCAAAGGCTGTGAGGCATTACGCACCTACTATGCAGCGCACAGTTGAGTCCTCATTCAAGGTCTTTGACGAACTGGACCAGAAGGGTGAAGCATGGAACGTCTACCAGTACATGCTTAAGCTTGGCTCTCAAGCTGTCGGCAAACTCGTTTTGGGCATGGATTTTGCTCATTTTGAGCAGGTCGACTCGCCGCTGCACGAAATGGTTCTTAAAATCGCCGAGAATCTAGAGTTGAACAAGCGTGTCTCTTCCATGGGTGCTTGGTACGCTCAGATGCCCTTTGGTGATCCGAAGAAGGTTCGTCAGACAATGGCCAGAATTATGGAAATGATGGACGAGTCGATTGCCAGAGCCTCCAAAGGCCAAGAGGACCTGGAGCTCCAAGATGCAGCTCTCAAGGCGGACAACGTTGTTGGTAGGCCACATAAAGAACCCCGTACTATTCATCATAGGCTAAACATGGACAGACTACTTCCTTCGTGCTACCGATAACAAGGGCAACAAGCTCCCACCTTCGCAATTTGCACCGGCACTCCTTGTCGCTACTGCTGCCGGCTTTACAACCACATCATCCTTACTATCTTGGTTGATCTACAGTCTGGTCAAGTACCCAGGCAATCAAGAACGCCTTCTTCAAGAGCTCATTGACAACGACTGGGACGAAAATACTCAAGTCACCGCCGATACCACGAGTAAATTAACCTTCCTTGACAAATTTATCAAGGAAACTCAGCGTCTCCACAATCCATCATTCCAACCCGGTCGCACCGCAAAGGTTGATATGATCCTCCCAGGCGGATATCGTCTCCCAAAGGGCGCAGTAGTCATCTCAGCGCTTCATCACATGCACAACAACAAAGACATATGGGAGAATCCAGGACGTTTCGACCCTGATCGTTGGGACACGGAACAGGTCAAGAACAGGCCTCCTGGCTCATACATTCCATTCGCAACAGGGCCAAGAATGTGCATTGGGTTCAACTTTGCGTTACAGGAGATCAAGGTGTTCTTACCCAAGCTTGTTTATCGATACAAGTTCAGTTTGGCGCAGGATGGCCCGATCGAGTATGACCCTTACTTCCAGTTGATCCGACCCAACAATTTGTATGTTCAGGCAGAGAAAAGAGTGAAGTGGCCACCAAAGTCAGAATAGTGGGAAGATTCGGGAACCGATGACAGACCAGATAATGAAGCGCGTTATTTATATATCCTTTGTGAATTACTTCTTTGTCAATTATAATCATTGACTATTGACTGTTCTTTCGGCAATAAATGCTGACTGTGGTAGTCGTTGGCCTATTCCACAACCGTCTTAGCTTCTCGACGAATAAATGGATTTGGCATCCATAGTCACCTCGACGACTTCGTCATAGCAAGACATCCAGTTCTCACAACTAATTTCTCACAAATAGTGATTTGTGTAACAAATTCGCGCTCCTCCAATGGATTCCTCTTGGGAAGCCGAATTCTCATCCTCTCGACATGTTCACAACAGAGGCTCACGCAAACCCAAATCGCAAACCGCCAATATCTCACATATCTTTGGTGTTTATGAACTTCAATGCACAAAGGCTGAAAACATAGCTCTGGAGAAGCCATCGCATGCAAAGAAGAAGAAGCCCAAACGACAATCTGGACCGAGACTCACCATTCAGAGTTTCACTGCTGGTGAGCATGGACTAGTTGGCACTCTTCATTTGCCGGGCGTCTTAGATGCCGAAGTACACATGTCTGGTAGTCGAAAGAAGCTGCAAGAAATCCTGGACACCGAGGACAACTCCGGTGGAGACGATTCAGGCTCTGGAGAAGACCTTGATAAGGAACACGATAGCCACGAAGACGAAACTGAAAGCGAAGCAACTCGCAGCAATATCGACCCCCCACAGCGTCCTGATGCTGCGAATGAAAGCAACAGTGCCGAAATATCTACCCAAGAAGATAAAGAACGTTCGAGATTCAAAAGATTTGAGAAAAACACCTTTCGACAGCCTAAATTCTGGTTCTTCTGGGAAGGGGATGTTCTTGTGTCGCCAGATAGCGCTGTCCTTGCGGGCACAGATAACATGCCGGACTCTTTGCCAGACAAGCCGCAGTCAGGGATGGGATATATTGTCTTCAACGGGAATGGGTACAAAAAGTTCCATGGTACTATCAATTGCGAGTCTCTTGGATGGATGAATGTTGCAATTAGCGGTCGAAAGGAATAAGTCATGAGAAGCTACCTCAGTTCCATATTCCACGAATCGATGACGTCATGGACATCGATGTGAAATTGTTTCATCGTGACCTCATTCTACTTCTTTCTCATATCAGGCTCTATCGCAACACGGCAGTACGATAGTCATCACATATCTTCAGGAGCTAAGTATGAGACGCTTTCCTCAAGTCTTTGTATCATCAGCCCAAAGACACTACCTGAGGCATCTATATAAATAGGAAGCACATCGGTGTTGAATAAGGGCTCCGAAAAGCAGAACTTCATGACTAAATAGTTCACTAAGTATAGACAGCACCTATTCACCACAATTTCAGAGAAGCTGTCAGTTCTAAGAATTCAAGCCACAAAGATGAGTATTGTGGAGTTATACCGGAGGGCTGATGATGCTCGTGACATATATTATTATTTGGTAGAAAGGCATCACCTCAGGGTTAATGCAGGAACTATCCTAAGACTATCTAAATAAAAGGATTGTATTAATGATTTGAAATTTGGAGTTAAAATAATTATTGATCAAGTACATCAATGTATGTTATGGCAATATGTTCCATAGACCACCGTGGAAGCCCACGAGTTTATCCAAGACCGAGTGGTGGTTTATAACTTGATAGTCTGCAGTGCGCCATACACCCTGTACTCAGTAATTTGCTACTATCCTTCGGGCGCTGTGTTTGGATAATTAAGCTGATGGACATTGAGCTATGCGGACACTGGAAGTATTTTACTCACGTGAAAAGTATCACTTTGCAGTGGCTGTGTCGGTGCTCGGCCCACAAGTATGTATGCTGTACTACGGATCATGGAGGATCTTGGTGATGAGAATGACGAATGATCTCGGGATAGGTAAGGTGTTAAGCACGTATGCTTGTAATGAAGCGGTATTCAGAACCGTCCAAATTTGAGTCTAGCGTTTTTAGAATATCATCACGTTCACTATATATTGGTTTCTCTTGTGGGAAGGATGTGCAGCGGAGGGGGCGTACTGAGTGAAGAGCATCCAAGCCTATCTGTAAACCCCGTACATGTAGTGACGGTATGCCGTAGTACTCTAGGCAAAGGCCTAGATCATGAAGTGATCAAGAAGTATTGAAACGGTAGACATGTAATTACCCTTACAATAGTTGACTAGACTCATCGTGAACGAAGATGCCAGTAGCTATTGCTTGTAATCATAACTTACATGGTACTTGAATAGATCTGACCACAGTTCAACCAATGGCTGTTGACTTTTTACTGAATGCCTCAGAACTTGGAGGCAAAATAGAGTAGTGAATGCTTTTGACCAAGCTATGAGTTCGAACGGTCAATCTCATGTAGATCACTGCAAATAAATTATAATAGCGACCTCCTATTCGTGGGAACGGGTTGCCCAGTCCATCTGGCTCGGAGACAAGCTCCGGACCGATGTGGAATCACAAATATCTAGCGCCTAGAACAACAGGATCGATAGGTTTCGTGTTACATAAAGAAGTGGGTGTACTTCCCAGCAGTAACAGCAGCCATGTTGGTGATGGTTAAGCATGGATCCGTATGAGAGTATGTAAACCCTGACAGCATGTTGGTGGAATAAAGATGTTAGGGCCAACAGTGGATATAAGGTTATGTTAATATTGACCCAATGTTTGTCGATGTCTGCTTCCATATTAACTCACTATTCGTCGAGTCAACATATGCAAGGCTAATATCGTATCTCAATCGGGAAATGCTGGGAGATCGGTAGATCGATATCTCCTCTCCGGATCACGACGGATTCGGGAAATCACGACTTCATGTGTTGAACTTGCACAACATGCGGCTGAGGAGTCGATATCATGCAGCAGAATGATGCTGACCTTGTGTGATTTGCTTCATATGGATATCCAAACATGTCATTGACCACATTCAGTCATCAATCATACTAATGCAGGTGTTCAAATACGAAGATTTACCTGTTTCACATATCACGTGCTGGCCAGTCCGCCGCTGCTCCCATTTTGGGGGAGTTCGGTTTGGTGAGAAAGTCTCCGAACAAAGCTAAAAATACTCTAAGCAAGACTATTGAATGCTGTGCTAAGCAATGTGACACGCTTAACGACACTCCAGATAATTAGGAAAGGCTTAATTACTTCACATGCGGAAATAGGGAGTCTTCGAAAATTAAATGGCAACACGCTTTTGCTTCTATTCGTTTGTCCTGTTACCTGATTGGGCAAGTTGTCCAACAGGCAGTGCCAACAATAGTCGTGGCGTGAGGCTTCAAAGAGCAGTCCACTTTTGCAGAAATTAGACCAGATAGAATGCAATCTGATGTTTTAATTATGCATAAACGTCTGGGTAATAATAAGGGCCTTGAGCGGGCACCAATCGCGATTATCTCCAAATCATGTACGCGTACTGCGGCAGCAAGATTTGTAACATTGAATTTATCACGTCTCACGTCGTCAAGAGGCGTCTGCATGATTACGTGCTCATACGCCAGCCAGTCAAAGACACCTCCTAAAAGAGATTCGACAACAGATTGTGTATGTCCCGATGGGGGGCAACAAAGCTGAAAAGGACAAAAAAGATGGTCGAGTAAGATCAAAGGTTAGCCCCGATCGGGATGGCTTCTTAGAAAGTCATTGCTCAAGCGTAGAGAAGCGGCAACCTTTTTCATCAACGGGTAGGAGTGACAAGTTGGCACTTTAATTCTGCACTAACGTTCATATCGGTCAGTGGCAGGGTTTCCTGTTTCCTGAAAATGCCCGTCTGTCTAGCTTCCTCAACAATCAAGAGGCGGGGAGACGGAGAGGCGAGATAGTTTTTTATTAGTCGTGATTTTGACCGTTGCATTTCCCTCAACGTTGAGGCCCGATGTGGCTGATTTGCCCGCGTTCCTGAGGTTTGGGCTGTGTGCAACGTCTGGATAAGGTCGAGCTAAGCCCGTACAGACTCATTGCCCTTTCCAAGTGACACATACCACAATGGTTGGCACTAGCAGTCTCTGAGTCGCCTTTGTACGTTGGCTGAGATGTCTGAGATGTCTGAGGAGAAGTCGTCAATTTCCTTTTGAGAGGATACCCTCATCAATGGGAAGACCTGTTCCCTGGGCCAGAAAGTTCCATGAATCATCATTCTCGTGTTCGAAGACGTAAGCATCTCAGACTTAGAATAGCATACTATTCACGTCGCACAGTGACTTGACGGTTCGATCTTGTTGTGATCCATGGCCATGCTCGTGGGACGGACATCACTTTTGCCTGAGATGCCACCATGCATAGCCAATCAATCCATTGTGCATCCCACAAGTGGAGCTGTTAGTGGCTTGCGAGAACTCGACCTCGCAGTTTCAACTTCAGCCTCAGGGGTCCTTCGGTAGGAGGCAAAGCTTGTTCTTACATGTGCTATCTGCACGCACAATCACCAAATCCAATAGCGCCATGGACTATGCAAGAATACACGCTGATGATTGTAAGCAAGCCACCAACAACCTTGGGTGATACAACCATGACAACATGATGCTGGAGGGTGACGATTTCGACTTATCCTCACGACCAACAGTTTCAACCTCGTCACGATTCAACAACATTCTGTCGTACCCTACCTAGCCAAGTTGGACTCGGATGGGGTGGAAAGCCTGCAGGAGTCAGCTTTGTTCGATGTGGTCGATTAGCTTCATACCAACGCATCATGATGTGGGAGCATGAATCTTCCCTATCACCTAGAGGCAAGCCGACAACAGACTTTACTAAAACTATTTTCAACACGGAGAAACAGTCACACAACTCTGCAAGATAGCATCACGATCCTCGTACCCATTCAGTAGCATCACAGAAGGACATAAAAGGGACCTGTTCCCTCACTCGAACAAGTCTTTCTTCACTCCTCATCCACCTTCCTTTCCTACAATCACTCTTCTCTTCTGGTCTCTTCACTCGCTCGAGAGATCCAATACCTTCTTTACAAACACTTCTCTTCAACAAAGCACTACCTGCACTGGTATTCTGCAAAGATGAAGCTCTCTGCTATTGCACTTTTGGCCTTGACCTCGGGCATTGCTGCCGCCCCGGCAGCTGAAGCTGGCAGAGATGTTGATCGCCACGACTACAAGCCACCCAAGGATCACTACAAACCTCCCACTGGGTACAAGCCTCCCAAGGACCATTACAAGCCGCCCAGCGAGTACAAGCCTCCTCCTAAGGATCATTATAAGCCACCTAAGCACTATGAGCCTCCTACTGGGTACAGGCCTCCTCCCAAGGACCATTATAAGCCGCCCAGCGAGTACAGGCCTCCTCCCAAGGACCATTACAAGCCGCCCAGCAAGTACAAGCCTCCTCCTAAGGATCATTATAAGCCACCTAAGCACTATGAGCCTCCTACTGGGTACAGGCCTCCTCCTAAAGATTATTACAAGCCGCCCAGCGAGTACAAGCCTCCTCCCAAAGATCATTACAAGCCACCAACTGAGCACAAGCCTCCCAAGGACCATTACAAGCCACCTAAGCACTATAAGCCTCCTACTGAGCACAAGCCTCCAAAGGACCATTACAAGCCGCCCAAGGATCACTACAAGCCTCCCAAGGACGAGTACAAGCCTCCTCCCAAGGACCATTACAAGCCGCCCACCGAGTACAAGCCACCTCCTAAGGACCATTACAAGCCGCCAACTGAGCACAAGCCTCCTCCTAAGGATCATTATAAGCCACCTAAGGATCACTACAAACCTCCTACCGAGTACAAGCCACCTCCAAAGGACCATTACAAGCCGCCTAAGGATCACTACAAGCCTCCCAAGGACAAGTACAAGCCTCCTCCCAAAGATCATTACAAGCCGCCTAGCGAGTACAAGCCTCCTCCTAAGGATCACTACAAGCCGCCAACTGAGCACAAGCCTCCAAAGGACCATTACAAGCCGCCCACCGAGTACAAGCCTCCTCCCAAAGATCATTACAAGCCGCCCACCGAGTACAAGCCACCTCCAAAGGACCATTACAAGCCGCCTAAGGATCACTACAAGCCTCCCAAGGACGAGTACAAGCCTCCTCCCAAGGATCACTACAAACCCCCCCACTAAGAAGGGACACGGTTCCTCAATGTCTCTTGAGCTGTTCGAGGTACACGGCATCTACTCGAACAGTGTAAATCTGGACAACAAACCTCTACGCAAGCATTCACTCGTTCTTCTTATCGTTTGCATATCCCCACATGGGAGCGCTCTTTACTCTATGATTGACGATTGGAACTTGGTATAACGGATGGTTAGGACTGAATAAGTTCGCTTCCTCTACTCTCGTTAAATAACTTTGATTGTAACTTTTGGTTTGTCAAAATTGAAAGGCACATGTAGTTATCCTATCAATACTATCACATTTGCTGATTACCACATCTGATTCCCATACGCTCCGGTAATGACTTGAAATCTATCTTGACTCGGGATCCGACTCAAACGCTTCTCCGTATACGTTGATGCTTTCGACTTGGACTTTCCTCGATGGCAGTTGTGAGATAATGTAATGTCGCGTGAGAGTGATCATAAGTTAGATCCGTCTGACTACCAGGATATCCCTTCTCCCTGATTTGTTAATTTTCACGAAAACGCCGTGTATCTATATCCAAGTAATCCCACTGTCATTATGTTGGATCGGCTCGACAAGCATATTCTGGGGCTTGGTCCTCGCCTATAACAATACTTCGTCATACATGGCATTGTTTACTCGTCGACCGTGTTCTTTCAGAAGGTCGTTAAATTCCCCGCATTAATCTCGATACCAGCGGCAGATTGTAGCCATGTATTCCAATCGATGTCTGTGTCAATGTCCATATTGATGTCCATATCAGTGAGATTTTCAGTGGCCATATTCGGGTCAGGCCAAAGCCATGATCCGACGCCTGTGCCTATCGGTTGGCTATCACTCCAACTCGGAGGATGTGTAGTTGCCTTTAGTAGGGGCTGTGTGCCATCAGTTCCGCTTGTATCATGGTCAGGTTTTAAGAGGAGAGCCTCAAGCGAGCCGTTCAAGCCTTGTCCTGCGACGGTGTTGGCGATCTCACTCGAACTGTATGCATGATGTGATATGTCCTTATAACTACCATCACTGGGGGTTGATTCCTTGGGTAACTTGACTGGTATCTTCCCAACAAGCGTGCGCCAGTGCTCAAGGAAAGAGGTTTTGCGTTGTGTATGTGGGGTTGATTCTGGGTCGCTCGGGACAGGCAGAGAACTGTCAATGATTTCCAACTTCTCGATCGACAATGGGTTATTGCGTATTATCTCAAGCTGTGCATCTCGGTGGTTTCTCGCCTTGGTCATTAACTTGCGTAGTGGAATCCACATACGCATGTTCTTAGCCATGCTGTTGTGAGAGGGAATTAACCACTCACTGTGGAGAGCAATCCACGCACGTTCAATTGTAGGTGACCACTGACGCCGAGATATCTCGATGAGCAGCCAGACTATGGCATACCAATGGGTGTATGTCTGATAGATCCATCTCCACTGGCGACATCTTGTCTCGGCATTAAGGGAATGGTTATGCTCGGCTATCTCTATAGCGGCAATGAGTAGCCTATCTCTGACTTCATCTGAGAAACGATCGCTAGGTGAGGTGAATAGCGAGGGAAGATACACCAAGAGGGTCAATTTGGACAGGACCAACCGCGTGACTACAACCCCAACCCAGTTGATGATATCGTCAGGGTCAATTGAGTACCTAAAATAGCCGTCCTCCAGCTTCTTACGATAATGGTCCAATAACTGGGCCTGGTCATCAAGGCTCGGACCACCTGATTGAAGGCTAGAGGTCATCATCTGCATAGATACGTGCGCCAACTCGCACATGGCTATGGCAAGGGACATATCCGTGACTCCTTCACGCTCCACGGGAACATGTTTCGTATCAGGGCCAAGATCCGAGTCGTTGATGTTGAGGGGCATCTTGGTGTCGAAACTATCTTTGCTGATAGTGAACTCAGTCCCTTGGTCCTCTGAAGCACGAATGTCAATAACTATAACCATCCACCAGATACGGCGTCGTTGTTCTACTTCATAGGGCGATAAATGCGAGAACCGAGACCCATCACGATGAAGACCAACAGCGTGGGCCATGCGTATCATCAAGCCTGTCATCATCCAGACGTACACAGGACTATCGTACCGCCGAGCGAGGGAAAGGAAGATGGCCAGTGTCTGAACGTGGACAATGTCGGGATCGTTGAGGAAATCTGCTTTTGCAAGAGCTTGTTCCAGACCACGACGAAACTTGAGATTGAGCTCGGCTTTAGTTGCGCCAAAATTGGTCACTACATCCTCGTCCTCCATTGATGTTATCGCGGCATAGTAGATGGAGAAGAGTAAAGCCTGGTTCTTGAAATCGATTGAAGGAGTTAGCCCGCGAGATGAACGAACCATCTTCCTGATGGTCGGCATATGGACAATATACATGATAATGTTGATATTTTCTTCAAAAACATCCAACAAGAAGGGGATCTGGGAGGGCAATGGGGTGAAGTCCTGATTTCCATGTGTCGATGGCGACAAGTCATGTTGGAACAGGAAGGCGTGCCGTTCCACAGGATCTCGATGGAGCTCTTGAGTTGAGTGAGTGTTTGTCAGTTCTTGTTCATCGGAAGACGCTGAATCATCTCCCATTCCGCGGGTATCCATCTTAAGTCCCTCAAGCTAGACAAGATTAATGAGCAGAAGCGCAGAAGAAGAGCGTGTACCTCACTGACCTCATCACTAATGCGGGACCAAAACCCACTGGAGATGTAACGTCTTTGGTTTGCATCTTTGAGAACCATTCGGCCGAAATGCTTCTGCACGTCTGACGTTGTCGACGCTGAAGAGGGGCTGGTCGCAGCTCTCGTGTTCTCTGGTGGCGATGCGGCCTCAGAAGAAGCACCCCTACTGCTGGTGGCATTAGCCAGCTCCAGCTGGCTTCTCAACTCTTTAACCAGGTTCTCGAGTGTATGCAGCCTGTCCAATGCTTGATGACCCTCCAGGTTGTCGTTAACCTGTCCTGCGCCAGCACTGGTAAAGCGCTCGAGGCGCCGAGCCCATCTAGGCGGACGGTCATTGGAGGGAACAACACAGGGAATATT
Source organism: Fusarium sporotrichioides (assembly GCA_019054645.1). NCBI lineage: Eukaryota > Fungi > Ascomycota > Sordariomycetes > Hypocreales > Nectriaceae > Fusarium > Fusarium sporotrichioides. The sequence continues at coordinate 3,561,119 of JAHKNS010000002.1, read as the reverse complement.
AGCTCGCCGACAATTCGAGCATGGGGATAGCTTATCGCATCGAACTTTGCGACTGCGACAGACGACACAGCTGCGGAGCTTGGCAGTTGGTGCAGACCTCGCGCTTTTTTCGGGTCCAGAGGCCGAATCTGACGCGAGAAGAGGGGCTTGGGCGGAAGCTGAGGGAGACGACGCCATTTGCGGGTTAAAGAAAGGAATGGGCTGATAGTCTGCAAACAGTTGTCTAACTACAGGTAATTATTGGATTGGAAAAGGGGAAACTGGTTTGATGATTCTCAGTCTCCCGTGTCCGGTGGCTTGAGACGTTCGCGTTCCTTTTTTGTTTTTGTTCTTGTCTTCATAAGTAAGCATAACTTTATCAGACGCCGTGGATCAATCAATGATTCGTGGTTATCGTGGCCGATGCGACATTTGCGAGCCTGAACCAAGTTAGCGTATACTATCAGCAGAGACTTACTAGCCATCTTAGGAGGACAAATTATTACTGTATCATCTTTTATTAACGCGAATATTGGGTGGTTTTTCAGACTGTCTATGTCTTATTCTGAGAGCTAGTCTTACTCAAAATTTCTTTCGCAATGTTTGTAGCCAGTTCACAGGCAGAGTTCACATCATCAAGTTGTTCTTACGATACTGTCTGTTAGTGCTGCGATCGCCTATCTGGCGCTGGAAATAAGCACTAACTAGACTGTCTTCAGGTCACCTCATTTTAGTTGACCCCCACATCTGAGACTCTCCAATGAATTATGAATCTCAATGAAGAAACATAATCAAGGAATAAGCAAGACCAAGCTTTATTCACTGCTATTAATAGTAGTATGTCTCAATCAGTATTCCGTGTCGTAACCTCAATACATTCCTGCCATCGCCACGATTCCACAGCTCAAGCAAGATGTTCAAAACACGACCCCCTTTCGGAGAAGGGATGCCTTTCCAAGGGATGTCTTGCTATTGATGACAAGTCCAATGCCGGTTTAATTCACTCCACTACATTTGACATTTATGACCTCTCCAGTGATCTTCTCTTGACTTGCTCCATCCAAACTTCAAGTTGCTTGTACCAGGCTCATAGACCATCTGCCTTTCATGTCTCTGACGGCGACGACACACAGCCATTTCTCTCACGATGATTACCCATCGGTAACATCTCCACGACCAAGTGGCCATGGTCAGGGCCGTAGTATGGATGTAACAGCATCCACTCTTCATAGAACAAGTCCCCTTGATTTCGATTTCGCCAGGATCCAGCCTTTCGTCAAATCCGGCACGTTCCTCGAACCACTCGACACAACAGCGTATTCTTCGAACGAGTCCCATAAGCCTGCACTCTCTAAACGTAACAACCGCTCTGCAATGCGTTTCTCCTCGAATGCAGGTATCATTGAAGAGTACGCGCGGTCGTGGAATAGTCAAGATATCAGCATCAGTCTACCTCATGATGGCGAAAAGGAGTTTAACAATGAACGGCTCGTTAGTCCAAGAACAGCGGACAGCACACCGAGATGGCCTTTCATCAATGACGATTGCCTCAACACACCGGACTCCGTAGACGCGGAGCCACTGTTCCCAACCTCGAGTGGCACTGTCTCACACCCCAGGCAAATACATCGTATCGACGAAGACTTGGAAGAACTGGCTGCCTTGTATGTTTCTCCTCTAGAAGCTGTACCCAAAACTCCAGAAATACCCCCACCGTCATCAGCTCGATTATCAAACCGCCGATCTCTTGGCAAAGTCATGACTTTTGCCGAGTTCGAAACATTCCGGAGGCGGAAAGCTTTAGAGGAGACAGAGAGACTCTTTTACGAGGGCGAAAATGAAGACGACAAGATCGATTATGACATAGTCGATGAAGTAGACCATGTCAAGGAGCAGATGACGCAGCGTAAGAAGCAGCAGGCACATCTTAATACCTATCGACAGCAGATGATGAAGACAACAAAAGGACATGAGCTTGCACCGATGCGCTCTCATTCTCGAATGTCTTCCTCACTCTCCTTCAAGACGACAATTCGGGGTCATAGAGAAGAGATTTTCACGCAATACGGCGATAACGACGACGATGAAGATGACGTGCCGCTAGCTCTACTCCAGATGAGACAACGATCAGATGGGAGAGAAGCACCCATGTATATCACGGATGGGAGGTCAGAGTATGGTGTGCAGCTCCAGCCGGTTTCAGAGAACAGGAGACAACAGCCACGCTCTCCAATGCCGGCTTTTGCTAGCAAGTTACCGCGCAATCCTTTTCCTGGAAATTCAAACCCTTCTTGGCCTATGAGTAACCAGCCACTCATTCCCGGTGGTCTTGTCGGTGTAATAGCAAGCGAGGAACGTGCGAAAGCTATGCGTCGAGTTGCCCCAAGCCATGGCTTCCAGCCACTCACCGATACCAATAACGCTTTCAACTGGACATCATCATCGCGTCAGCCACCTCCAATGCCGGGTGTATATGGCATGCCAATGGCCCAGCCGCCAATGCCATATTCTCGACCACAAACGCCAGTCGCGGTGCCACAACTTCCTCCGGCTCCTGCCAATCATCAGATGTTCAACTTTATACAAGCCCAGACTGACTTTTTCCGAAGTATGGCTACCATCAATCAACAAAGAAGTGGTCAGCCATGGGACAACGTTTCGTCGCAGCAGTCAGTGATGAACATGGGGATTCCTGGTGGGATACCTAGCCGTGCCCCCTCAAACTATGCCCCTTCCAACTACGCAACGTCTAACTATGCACCTTCGAATTATGCGAGGTCAACATACGCTCGCTCAAACTACGCCAAGTCTGTTCGCCAACACGATGTGGGATATGCCGCCTCAGTTGCCCCGTCCGAACGTAATGTTGTTGGCATGCCAAGCCGCTACAGGCCTGTGTCCAAAACGGCACATCCAGGACGCGCCGAGAGAGAGACCCGGGCTTCCGCGAGAGTTTCCACCAGCAGTGACTGGAATCACAACCGAAACATGAAGCTAGACACGCGAGCTATTCTTGAAGCAGACACTACCGACAGCGAAGATGATGAAGCATTCTGGAGAGCCAAGAAAGCGAAGCGAGACAGGAGAAGAGCTATGTGTTTTCAAGACAACGATTTGGGAATAAGGGCAGAGTGGATTCGATAAGCCTCGAGGTCGATAATATCAGAAGAAACAACTCAGGGGAGGATTAATTAATAATACCGGAAATCCCAAATGGGACATACCACACACGACTATCCAGTCATCTTTCATAGACTTCTCTATAGACCGTAATCATCACACAATAACAAAGCACATTATTCCAGCCACCGAGCTAGGAGGGAAACCTCTCACCTATTGTATTTAGCCACTTTGGGCAGTCTCGATTGAGGAAACCTGGTGTACACATTGCTTGATACTATATCGCAAAAGGAAGGAAGAATTAAATTATCATAAATCATTCGCCAGGAGCTTTTCTTATATTGCTAGGTGTTGACAACATGTTGCCATCCACTCGCTGTTCGTCAATGGCAGGTAATAAATTATATAACATGAAACAGAATTTTTTCGCACGGTTTGTGTATACAACATTCATTGACGTATCTCTTAACGCTCCGCTGTCCGGATGTCGACTTGTGAATCTTTGTGGGGGCTTCTTGAGGAAAGCGAAGAGCTCTCAGCTCGCTGTGGTGGGCCTGGAGGGTAAATCTGAGCTGCTAACTCAGACGATGACCTCGAAACAGGGCGAGAATGCCCGGTTGGGTCGCCACGGGCTGTGGCAGCCAGAGCCTCGAGCTGTCCCATTGTGTCAAGCTGTGTGGACGACTTGGACTTCATGAATGATGCTCGGTCATCAGCCATGAACTGGTATCGTGCATCTGGGTTCTTTCGCCAAAACACCAACGCACTCGATATGATGATCATAAGGAGAAGGATGAGAGAGAATGCGGCATTGGCGACAAAGAGGACAAGACCGGTGACCGAAGGGCCCATTCTCGGCATGCCTAAGACGTTGGTAAAGATGAAAAGGCAGATAGCGTTGAGGAAGTTGAGCACGAAGATGGCAATGTTGAATGAGTTCACGCTCTTGTCCATAAAGGGACGCATGACACTTGTGGCGATCAAAGCAGCCACCTCGATGACAATGAGGGCAACCGCTTGAACTACGCCGCTCTTCTGGCTCAGGGCGATAAACATGCTCTTGACAAGGATATAGACAAGCTGGGGCACGACAAAGTAGTAGGCAGTGGCTCGGTAGGGAATGTACAAGAAACCCCACTTGTTCAAAATGCGCGAGTCTGAGTACAGAGTGACGACTGGGTTGCTGTGTCTGGCAAAAGTGACAATCTTGAATGCTGCCAATGCGAGGGTGATTGTGACGGCAAGGAAGAAGAAGACGGCCAGGACTACCAGGGCAGCCGAGTCAACTTGAGTAAATTCCCAAAGAGAAAGAATAGCGATGGGGGCAAAACCCATGAGGGTAAGTCGAAGAAGGATGCCTTTGAGGAGTGTGCGCCACTCTGTTCGGAACTCGAGGAAACGTTCATGCTTGATCCAAGCTTGCTTTGCGCACAGATCGAGAATGACCTTGGCGATGAGAACAAGGAGGCAAGCGAAGACGATGAAGACGATGAAAAAGGTGAGCGCAGTGAGGAAAAGATTCGTTGTCTCGATATGGGAACGAAAGGCCACACGCTGAATGCCGTAGACCAGGAATGAGCCATTCTCAAGCTCGATGTTCGACCGTTTGGACATGGCAAAGCCACGACGAACCAGGGCTGCAGCACCAGGAATATACTCGACAGATCGCTTGGCGACTTGGACCGAAGAAGTGGCAAGGTGATCGAAGATGCGAGCGGGTGTGCCGCCTGTAGCGCGCTGATACCAGGTAAAGATATCTTGCATCCAACCAAGGCGGATGATGCCCATAGACCATTGGAAGTTTTGAGTCCACGCATCAACAATAGGAGGCATGGTAATTCCTGTAAGTCCTATAATAGCTTGGGCTTGGAAGTATGTGAATAGAGCCAGGGTGTTGGCAGCAAGATGAGAGGATGCATTGCCGTAGCCTGCCAGCGAGATCAGAGCTGAGGATACGAGTCCTATTCCGATGATAATGGCAGTGACCCATTTAACTGACAGTTGCTCGACTGTCTTTCCGGTGGAAAAGTCTGCCTCAACACATGCGACGCTCTCTCCAGTGGATGTCATGTTGACATATGCGCGCACGGTAGCATCCAAGTCAGGAATGCCATATGCGATATTAGGGACTTGGTCCAATGCATCGCCGATCGGGAAGTTAAACTTGATGTCAATATCGCCCGGTGTCATAGGGCAAAGACTGGGAATCTCAAGACTGCCAGAGCAAGGGTCGACGACCTGACGGATGAATTGGTATCCATAAACATTAAGGGCGACATCGAAGCGAACTTTGCCCTGGACTGAGGCAACAGCGTTGACGTTGATGGTGGCAATCGAGTTGTTTGGCGTGACCACAACATGGAAAAGACTAGCAGTCAACAAAGAGCCCTGTTGACAGCTGTTGAGGGACTTGGACTCGAGGATCCTGTCGGCTGTCGCGAAGGACGAAAGCTGAGCGAGCCATGAGAATAAGATGAGGGACGCTGTGAATAGCTTCATGGCTGCGGTGTTGGAGATGGATTGAATTGGCTACAGTTCAAGGGACGCTTCACTATCAAGACAGACTGTGTCGCTTCTACTATGAGATTGTGCCAAGATGTTGGATGAGATGCGACAGAGTTACCAAGCGACCATTGTTGACAAGCAGTGAACGAGGGATGGAAACAGGGGTGGGGCCAGCCAGAGGTGAACGCGATGAATGGATGGAGGGATGCTTTCGGCTGACGCGGCAGAGATTCATCAACTGAAACAAATGTCTTGTAGTCGAGTCCGGAGCAATGAAACGAGAGTGATGGACGACGATGTGATCAACGTCGAAAGAAAGCGACCGACTGATGAGATGAGCGTTAAGCTTAACGAAGTCGAGGTTGGACTGCTTTATCTTGTGCAGGTCAGGTTGATATGGAGAAAAACTCTCAGAACCTGGGAAAGCGGGAAATTGGAGGATAAGCTCAAAGCTACAGCAAAGAGGCGAAGCACAAGCATTGGAAGTGGGACCAAACCAATCAAATGATCAAAAAGAGTTTAGTCATTGCACAAGGGCTTGCATTCAGAGTCTGGGATACGAGATTGCAGAACAGGTACGTAGTGTCTGTCGTGTCTGTCAATGGAATGTCACATCATGGCAGTCTCCTCGATGGCCCTACTTTTACAACTTTGCCATATAAATTGCGACTGATTAAACTCTAATAGACAAACAAAGTGGTCTTGCTTATGCCATCAAATGAAACTTGTCGGGTTCATGAGTGAGTGAGTGACTTCAACCGGCTAAATGTAACCAACATTTGATCCATCGTTGTGTCTCACCCTCACCCTTGCATGCAACTCTTCGTATTGCGTCATAGAGCCACTATCACCTCGTGATCTTATCTTTATCGGCGGAGTTCTCCGAAAGCACCGACTACCCTGTATCCTTCATTCAAAGGATGTCACTGATCATAACATGGAGTCTTTTTTCCCGACATTAGGATGGAAACCATGTCAAGTGAACATGAGACCTCGAAAATTCATCAGGGCCGATACAGAATCTATATCAAAGTTTTAGGCTCCTTGCGCCAATGGTATGTAAAGTCACTTACTTCCCATCAAGACAACATTGGAATGGTTTTCCGCTTCGGCATCAACAAACTGAAATAACTTTGAAGGAAAATATATTACGCAGCAAACTCGCTGCCACTGTATTGTACATATCTAGACCAGCTCCAACGTACCATTGAAGTTCTTGATTCGCTCGTCAAGGATAATGGAGCTTAGAACCCAATCACCATCCCGAGACAACTCACCCTCGAGCCTTTGACCTCCATCAACAAGACGCACATTTCGCGCCGAGTTTCCGAATCCACCACCACCTTGGCTACCGCCGCCAGGGACCTGGAGGGTTTGTCCAGGGTAAATCAGGTCAGGATTGCTAATGTTGTTCTGCCGAGCAATCTCTTCGAATGAAGTGTTGAATCGGGCAGCAATGCTTCGGAGAGTGTCTCCGTGCTGGACTGTAACCTGGGAAGAACCACCGTGATGGCCGCCAGCAGACCAACGGAAGCTTCCTCTGTCATTCTCCAGTAGCTTGTTGAGGGAGATGGATGTGTGCTGGTAGTCGCCATTCTCACGCTTGCAAGAAGCGTGCAGAACGTATTCACCATGGGCATCAAGTCTGATATCTCGTGATGAGGCAGTGAAGTTGCCGGCATAGTGTCCACTACGGCGTCGGTTGGAGCCGCGAGAAGAGCTGCGACTTCTTCGGCGACGGGAAGAGCTTCGGCGACGGTGAGAACTATGGCGGTCATCATCTCGTCTGTTCTTTTCCTCCTCCTCCCTTCGCTTCTTCTCCTCTTTTCTTCTCTTCTCTTCCTCCTCCTTCCTCTTTTCTTCCTCCTTCTTCTCGTCCCTGTCGTCCTTCCAGTCTTCGGCGGCATCCTGCAGCTTATGACCGCTGAAGGCTCCTGCCAGAGCACCGATGAGGGTGCTTGATTTGCTATGTCCGGTAGCTCCGCCGATCTTGTGACCACCGAAAGCACCAGCCGCACCACCGGCTACAGCTCCCATGAAGCCGCGCTCACCATCTTGGCCATCGCCTTCGTTGAACTGATCACGAGGGCCTGAACCGTAAGGAGAACCCTGCTGATGTTGTCCAGGTCCAGATGGTGGGTATTGGGGTTGCTGGCTCTGCTGGGACTCGGAGTAGTAGGACTGTGCCTCTCCGTGACCTTGCTGGTGTCTTCCTTGTTGCTGGCCACCTTGTTGATAGCCACCTTGCTGCTGACCATACTGCTGGCGGTCGTTTTGTTGGTATCCACCCTGCTGATAGCCGCCCTGCTCTTGACGGCGTTCATCACCGCCCTGAGGGAAGGGACCTTGTTGCTGGAATTCGACGTTGTGGCCGTAACGAGTCATTGTGTTTTTTGTTGGAGGTGTTCAAAGTTAGAGGTACAAACAAGATCATGGATGATGACTTGGGCTTCAGCTAATTTATATGCACAACTGCCGCGGTGAGGGCGAAGTCACTCGTCGCAGCCACAATTGACGTCTCCAGTGACATACGAAATAAGTCCAATCGGAGACGTCAACGTTGTCCAGGGTGGATTACCATCCGCACAGCCTCATGTTATTGAGTGATGCCACGTATTTGCTTGCGAAGCTTTGAGCAACACTTGGCCCTTTGCTTGGTGGTAACTACAGTCTTGGCGTTTGACTTGCCACAGGCAGTGGCAAGCATGCAGGGGTCCCTGTTATTTTTGGAACAGACCCTTCATCAAGGATTGCAGGATGTTACAACTCACAATCACTCAGATGTCCTCATATCGAATGACTGAATGGCACAGCCGTCAGGAGCTGCCAATGGTTCTGCATGCAACCGCTACAACAAATACAGCGCTTACTTGTTCTTGTTGTTGGTGCTGACTCTCTCTCCCGGCCTAATGCCAAGCGTTAGTGCGGTTAGTTCGGCAGCCCGCCGAGACGCGTACACCGCAGCTTTTAGGCCGATATTTGGTGGAGTTCAGATTGATAATAGTTGTCGCAGCACGAATAGCTTCTCCTCAAGTCCCGTTAGCTGTTTGGTTAGTATCAGCACCAGACATCAGTGCGACGCCATGTCATACCATCACCGCCATCTTATGCTTCACCGTCTTGCATGGAAACCCTTCTCCAGTATCTTCTGACAATGGCGAAACCTTTTACCAGCCACCTGAGAAGAAAAATACTGGTTTCCTTTTCATCAAGCCCGGTCGCTGGGAGTCAGCGGTAGGGAACATCCAAACGCCGATCGTTCGATGGACCGCTAGGATATTGCATCACACAAAGAAATGCAATGTCAACTAACAACAAGACCGGCAATGCATTCGACTTATTGGACGACCCGTATGTCTGTTCTTTTCCGATAGTCGTCTCATGGTAAGGTGATTCAAGACTTGTTTTTGGAGTGACAATGAACTCTGAATGGGTATCTATTGGGATATTGTGGTTCTAAACAGTCATGATTCTTCGCATCATCCTCTTCCCGAGCCAGCTTACAGTAAAAAGAAAACTGATGATACACGATGCTATGCCAAGTATCCACGCACCTTCTATTGCGTAGTCGGAATGCCAGTGTTTTGTGGTTGCGCTGACTATATCATCGGCATTCAGCAGGTCAACACCTTCATGCGCAAGTGTCCTCCAAACATAATTCCTCTGTGACGTTGGCCATCCCGGCAACTCCCAGTACCTTGACTTCAGATTGAGATCTTTCGCAAGTCGAACCTGATTCTTGACCGTTGTCCTTTGCGCTTGGCTGAAGTATGGGATGAAAATCCCAACAGCTCTCCACAGCGACACGGAAGCTGTGTAAAACTCGTTTTCTTGCACCTGGGGACAAAGGCTGTCGACCGTCCGGCAGAATCCAGGCCGAGAAAGTAGGTCAAGAGATGCATCGAGAAATACATCATGGTATTTCTGCCATTTAGCCAAGTCTGCGCCGATGTTGACGTCTCGTTGCTTGACGATATTACCCGTACCCACGACAGTCAGTGGTCCAGAATGGAATGATTGGTTCGTGGGTGTTGAGGAGAGCTTTTGGTGATATGAGAGATAACCTCTCGCTCGTAGAGGCTCCAGGTGCTTCATCAAGACTGGCCATGTCTTTGCAGGGTCGTCTTTGACATCAATAAATAGGATCAGCGTCTTATTTGGGTTTGTCGCAAAGACACCAGCGGCACTACCTGTTTCTGTCAGGTTGTCGACATGAGTTGGGGAGTTGAATGCGTCCAGAATATGTAACAAAGGAGTGATATATAACGACTCGAGGGTTTTCTCTGGTCTGAGATTCCACCAGTGATGACCGACCAATAGATCCCTGCCATTGCTGCTCAGCCAGACGTCTGCTTCTACGCTAGCACAGCCAACAGACAAAGCTGAGAACAGAGGTCTGGGTCTCAGGTAGTCGTTGTGGGAATGCACCATAACGGGTGAAACCTGGGGCGACAGGTCCTCGACCCATCGCTTTGCACTCTCTGCTGCGTCGCCATAATGCTCAACGGGGTCTGCCAAGGCAAAGCCTGAGGCCTCGAAGTTGTAGATGGCGTATCGTTCGATGACGAATGTCAACAGAAAGAAAGATACTCTGTGGGGGGTCAGCTTTTAACTTGATGGTCCAGCAGCTTAACTACTGACAAGATCAGAAGTGCTCCAAGACCAGCCGCAACACATAGCTTGACCCATTTTGTGCAGAGTTTCCAGAACCAGGATCTGCTACTACTGGTAGCGCAAACGGTGTATGGCAGTGCGTCGTTCTCATTTGGAAAGCTTCTCGGGTGAAGTGGTCGATATTCGATATCATCTTTATCTGTTGGGCTACACAAATAACCGGTGAGATTCATTGTTGGTTGTGTTCCAGCGACGGAGGGATACGAACCACGAAGACGCAAATAAAATAAAAAGGTTAAGATGCATGCCCGGGTTTAAGAGATACGAAGGAAATGCGAAAAATGATTGTCAAGTGCCGGCATGATCATGCGGAGAGATTCTGGACCTCAACAAACGTTAGTTCGTCGATGGCCGTATTACAGCTGTTCTAAACCGCACGTGGCTCCACCATGAAGCTATTCATCAACCAATCCGAACAACAAACTGAACCACGAACTTTAAGCACGAATACTAAAACGTGACATTGACATTCTCTGCAAAATGGTTGTGATAGGCGTTAGTCTAATATAGATTGCTCCGAGAGCTAAAATCGACGAGCTTTGTACACGTGTATCAACCAACAGACACGATGCATCGCAGACGAGTCAGGTTTATGTGCCAGCTGGCGATTACAGACTGCCATCCGATAAGGAGCCATTAGAGGAAAGATGTAACCAAGAATTAGATTTTGAATTCCAAAGCATGCATCTTGAGCCTTTCCCTTTCGGTACATCCTGATGGTCCAACAACTGAGAGTGTTAAAGATCAAGCCACATCTGCTGTTTTCTATAGATAAAGTTTGTCGCTTGTTGCAACCAACCACCCAAACAACCATTATATATCGATCAGAAGACACATTCAAATACATACGACCATACCTACCAGAAAATACGGGATCCCGTCCGCTCTCCCATAGTCAAGCTAGTAAGGGGCGGATTAGTAGTTGGGTCGGTGACGACCAGCGAATCCCCGCTGTTGTATGTTTTGCCAAATTCTCTTTTTGCTCTTTGACTAATACTCAAAGCGCCCAATGGCTTATGCTTAATGTCTTGGTGCTCTTGTTGTCTCTTTTCTTTTACTGTCCCTTTCTGCTTTATCGTGTTTCAGTCGGGCGTATCCGTATGTTAGAACGTCTTGGGTCAACGGTGTGGGTCACTTGTTTATTATAAACAAGAGTTTCCTCGTTAATAACTTGCGGTACATCCAACAAAGGTGGACAGTATTCTTTTTTTCTTCTTCTCTAAAACACTTTATTTTATAAATTCATTTGGAGTACAGACTGGGATCATGTGACGCTAGGCAGCAACTGCGCGGAAGTACATAAAATGATGTCAGTTTTGTCTCTCAATAATGCTGGGTTTCATACAAACACAAACATAAACACACATATTATTTCAAATCACAATGCCATCGTATAGTAGCAACGAATTCAACGCAGACTGGCGCTATGCTATAACAGAAGATTTTGTTACCTCAACTGATCAGCCTTACCCATATGCTGATAACGGCCACTTGCAGTGGGGAAATGAAGTTCAAAAGATCACCTTGAACGGGACGGCGCATCTTGCTTGCGTAAGTAATGATGGTAAGAGACTAGCTCTGGGAGTCAAGCACGACATTCACGTCGTCGATACCAGAACATGGGAAACTGTCGTTATCCTCAAAGGACATACCTCACAGGTCAACGCTATCGCTTTCAAACCGGATGATGCCAACGTATTGGTCTCAGGTGAAAACGAGGAAAGACACGACAAAGAGCCTGCGTCTCTACCCATGATCATTTTCTGGAACATAGAGGAAGAATGCACAAAACACCCTCATACAGATGACTTCTACGGGGATGCTGTTCACGTTGCAGCAACAGCTGCAGCTGAAGGTCTAACCAAGATTGGAATCATCCTGGACCAAGACAAGATCCAAGAACTAAAGACTGGCTTCCAACCGGTCGTCGATCGCGTCGCCGCCAGAAGCACGGCGGCACGTCATGTCACTATCGACGGGCGACTACGAGAGCACTTCCAGTCTAATATCTTCAGCCCTTCTGGTAAGTGGATGGCTTACCTGCCTGGAAAGGCACCTCAAGCAAACACAGATGTCCCGTGGCATATGCATATCGTTTCCACAGACACTCTTGAGAAGAAATTTACTCTTGAAGGCCATACCGACGCAATCATGTGGGTAGGATGGAGCCCTGATGAGGCACTCTTCGCTTCTATCTCGTGGGACCGCTCTATTCGTATCTGGGATGCTTTCACAGGCGACCAGAAGCACTGTTTCATGACTGAAACTCAGAACTGGACAGGGAACTTTTCTCCAGATGCAAACTATTTCGTGGCAACAGACGGCAACGGCCACATGAGAGTCTTTTCACTGCCGTCGGGTGAGCTTCACTGGATGTACGAAGGACAGCATGGTGGCGGTTGGAGACGAACTATCAGCTGGCACCCAAACAGCCAGTGGCTTGCCATAGGGGGTGAAAGATTGGGCGAATTGCTTTTAGTTGACGTGGTGGAGAGGAAGCTGCTACAAAAAAGAGTTTTGTCAACAGATGCCTGCACAAGGGAAGAGGAACATCGCAAAATGATGAAGCGGTTTCTAGGGGTGGTAAAAGTGCAATTCGTCGACAATGGAAACAAGCTTGCAGTCTGGACCTACGGTGATGGAAGTATTGAGCTTTACGATATTCAACAGGAGGTCAAATGGAGGTTTCCCAGGGGTGGTACAGATGACGGACCAGAAACGCATGAATGGAGAGATGACAAAGGCAAGGTCACAAGTAAAAGAGGTTACGGCATGGTAGTATGGGAGGATCGTTCGAAGGGTGTACTGCGGATGGCTGGTCTCGATTTTGATGGTGTTCGCATCTGGGACGTGCCGCTGACTCTTTAGGCCACTGCTTCCTAGAGACTGGTATTATTGTTGTCACCTTGGATTGTTGCTTGTTATGTTCCTCTCTCTTGATAGCCCTTTATAATTCCATTCACTCTCTTCAGAATTTACCGACATGTTCGCTACTTAACAGGGCACTTTCTTTGACGTTTATTTTTGATGTGGTTGAAGCGAGAACAGCGTTCTGAACAATGACTGTCGAGTCAAAGCTAATATCCAGGAGTGTTCTCATTTCGAGTGTCGCCTCCAAAATGGTAATCTTAGTCCTTGAAACTCAGCGAAAGACAGAATGGATAATTCGGAACAGCGGGACACATATGATGCTGGGAATTTACGAGTGCGATTCCGAGTCCGAGTCAAGTATAGTAAGCTCACGTGGCTGTGTATTATGTGGGACTCATTGCACTCTTCCTCGCGCGAAGATGAGCGAAGGGCGAGACGGTGGAGGGCGCTACTAGCATGTTGATTGGCTTAGCTGAGGACGAGAAAAGACCGAGCATTCGAGTTGGCAATGAGGATGAGAAAGATGAGAGGCAAAGGCATCATTCAGCTGAGAACATGTTCAATATAAATAAATGAGACCAATGCCTCGCTGAAATGAGAATTATCACTGGAACATCAGCTCATATATACATCCATCTAAACATCCAATTCTTTCCATCCCCAAATACCACTATACTTTCATCCACACATTCATCCACCCAAGCAGCCAAGATGACCACACATACCATCCGCAAAGTTGTCTACTCTGCCTTTGGCGGAGCTTCCAACGTGAGCGTCGTCACAGCTCAAATACCTCCTCCCGCCAAGAACGAAGTCCAATGCGATGTCATCTACTCTGGCTTTTCCGGCGCCGACATCCAGATGCGGCTTGGCACATACCCTTTGCAAAGAGACGCACCAATGACACCGGGCTACTGCTTTATTGGTCGTGTCAGCGCCAATGGCCCCAAATCCTCGAGGTTCTACCCTGGCCAACTCGTCGGGGCTCTCAGCATGTACGATGCCGAAGCCCAAAAGATTAATATCGCTGAAAAGTACTTGATCTCTATTCCTGAAAATGTTGATCTGCGTCAAGCCCTCGGTGTCTTTCTCGACTGGAACACCGCTTATTGTCTGGTTCATCGCGCTACTGATCTGGTCAGGAAGGGTCAACGCGTTTTCATTCACTCCATCAGTGGGGCTGTTGGTTATGCCACCATGACCATGTGCTTACTTGAGGGCGCTGAAGTTTATGGCACAGCGTCAGAGCGCAACCACGCGTCGCTGCGAGAGCTTGGAGTGACACCGTTTACATACACGGATAAGAACTGGAAGGCCGAAATGAAGCAGCGTGGTGGTGCACACGTCGTCTACGACCCAATTGGCTTTGAGCACTACAATGATTCCTGGGACATTCTCATCAGAAATGAGCCTAGCCGACTCGTTGGGTTTGGCGGTAACATGAACGTTCTCCAGGGCGAAGACGCCAAACCGCGGTCGCAGTTCTCATCGCAGGTTAAGCTATTAGCCAAAAATGGTTGTCTTGTTACCAGGAGGAGCACTTCATTCTACTATATTGACCGCGACCGTTCGACATTCATGGAGGATCTCCAAGTAGTCATGTCCATGCTCCTTGATGGCAAATTCCAGGTGCCAATTAAGAAGACATGGGATTTGGAGAACATTAGGGAAGCTCATGAGACTTGGGGTAAGGTTCCTGGAGTTGGCTCCTGCTTTGTCCGTGTGGACCCCAACGCTGCTCTCTGAGGAGGTGACGACGATTGATTGATTGGTTGGTTAGAAATGCTTAGCTTGGATTACTCGGTTTCAAAACATGTTCCTTTTCCTACCCTACAGTAGCTCACGTGAAATATAATTATGAGCTCGAGTAAGAGGTATCGTGTGTACAATAACAATTTCATGTATTACGGTTGTGAAATGATTATTTCCATTTCAATACGACAGCGTGTTGAGATTAGCCTTCGAGTAATTCGTGGATGTCTGATAATATTTTATTGTATTGTTGAAGGCTTGGGAGTTCATCACACAAAACCACATCACAAATCACTTGTCCCTGCAAACTTGGAATCGGGGTGATGTTACTCCGACATCTAGTGACAGATCAGGACTAGCCTCTCTGTCGCGTACGCGGTCGACGCGACGCGATACGACGCGACTTCCATGCCACTCTTGTTTTATAGCTAACAATGGCGTCATGACAAATGGCTGGGTATCTCACATTCTGATGACAGCAAAAGAAGGCTGGTGTAAACCATGACCCTCCTGTTCCGGATGCCACGAATGGGGGCCATCTGAAGTGTCATTCGCTCAGCGCCGCCCAATCGGTCAATATGTGACTAAATGTTCTGTGCTAGTTATGATGAAACCACGACGCATGGTCACTGGAGTTGAGAGGACACCACTAGGCAGTGAATGCGATGAAGAGGCAAAGGACTGAAAAAGGATCAGAACCAAGCTGTTGCCAGGATGTTACACTGAGTAGTATCGATATGTGATGATGAAAGATAGTAGCAGCAAGCCGTCAGACAAGGAGTTGAGCTCTGAATAACACCACCGATATCGCGATGTTAGTACGTATATTCTACAACCTCCAAGTTCGAACATAGTGTCCGCTATGCAAGCACTGGATAACCACGACGAGCGCAGATGTTACACCGCTAAATAAGGATAGAGATTCAGAATATCGTAATAAACAGAGATTCACAAATCAAAAGGATGAGTTTCCATATAAAGCATCCCAACTCGTCCATGGACCTCAATCTCCATTTCTTCGACTAACAATCCCAGAATTGAGCTGCGATCTAGTCATCGACATCAACGACACTCTCATTTTAATATAAAGAAAACTACCGCCTTTAAAACCGCAAAGCCTGGCATTCTAGACACAATGTGTCAAATGGTTGTTTCTGTTTTCAACTGTATTGATTGCGGTCGCACTACTGGAGCCGAAAGTCTGCATCATTCCATGTGGCAGGACTACTGCTCAAGACTGATGTTCTACTTCCAGTATTACCACGGATGCTGTCTCTTTTGCTCATGGCCCCGAGAACAAGTCCATCTTCACAGAAGCTGTTACTGACTATAAGTAACTCTGGTCTGTAGACTGCCAAGTCTTCAATACTTAAAGCAGAACCTAGATAATATTAGGAACTTACAAAAGAACAAAAACCAGGGTACAAAGAAGAACCTTAGCTTTTGAGGAAGACTTATGTCTAGTAAAGGGAGCATGGAAAAGGCAGGTGTTTGATAGAAGGCATGAGGGCCATCGGCATTCCACCAGGCTGTTAGATATGCTAATAAGACAACATTGCAAAACTCAGCACTTCTAGAGCATACCGTGACTGTGAAGTGAAGTAAAGAGGGACTACGAGAAGTACAAGAATAAAAAGGATGCAAAGTCAAAAATATCGAACACAATGGGATTGTATTCTAGATAGTTATGCCACGTCAAGGGATCGAACCTTGGACCTTGTCATTACTAGTGACACGCTCTACCACTGAGCCAACGCGGCGCAATCTGATTGGTTGAGAGCGCAGGACATTATCGTGCTACTCGCAATCTCTGTCAAGTGTCTGAGCATGCGAACCGTCCTTGTGCGAGGCTTAGTGAGCTGAGATGGGGGAAGAAGCTGGAAGCAGAAGCTTGGTCTGTGATCCGACGCTCATAAATACACGAATGCTTGAATATGAACGAAATACGACCACATCGGGGTTCTACGGACTCTGCTTATGGCTAGTTTTTATCTATGGATAAGGAGGGAAAAAAAAAAGGCTGAACTGGTATATTCTTTATTTTGTATGAATGTGAGATCGAGCCCTATCAACTCTCCCTTTCGTCTGTAGCTTGGTAGCCAGGAGGCTGATTATGCCATTGCAAAGGGGCCACGAGAGCAGTACGATATGTTGGCAATCTGCTTAGCTCCGGAAATTCGTCTGAATCAGTGGTAGCAGCTTCGGATGAACTTCGCGATGAGGGGACTGTTTGGCTCTGCTGTTCGTCCCTAGCACTGTTTGAGGAGAGTCTGGCCGTGGGTTGAGTGACATCCGCTTCTGGGGATACTGGTTGGAGACCGCATGCAGGTGTCTGCCAATCTTGGAGTGTACCGCAAAGCTGATCAAGGACGTGTTCGCCATACAAAGGTGGGCCAACTGTAGCGGCTGTTTGGCGTAGTATGCTAGTAGACCGATCAACCACATTACCCTGTTCATCGAGAGTAACGAATGGCGACATGCAAATGCTTATAGGGATTCCCATGTCGAGCTGAAGAGTCAACGTTTTTGCCAAGATCTAGTTATAAGAGAAATACTTACGTGTGAAACATGCCCGTCCTGGTTTCGAATAGGAATGTGTATCTTGAGTTTGTGCCAAATCTTGATTCCTTGAGCATCTATATCCTGGGAGCATTCGGCGAGAGCTTTAGGTAGATTTAATGTTTGTTTGATGACCCAGCCTTCTTGGTTTGTTTCTTCAATGACATCTTGCCAGTTTTGATCTCGGGAGACTTCAAAATCCCAGTGGGAAACCTCTCGCTGGCTCTTGTGTTCTCGTGTATAGATGTAGTGTCTGCTGTGCATGCTGAATTCGTGAAATTCCACCAACTTGACCCCGATTCGTTCCAGTTCGATGCCTTTGACTAGGGGCGTCACCCGTATTTCTAAAACCACAGAGCTACCGAATGCGACAGCTTTACTTGGTATACATACCGAATAGTCTATCTTATTCGTCCAAGTTTGTTCAACACTCACGTTGTGCATGAACTCAAGGGCGGTCGGGGCCAAAGTACGGATAATCCTAAGCTTCTTGCCACAGGATGCATGTCGGACGAGCTTTCCCCTGTTGATAGTGGCTCTGAGTGCATACGTGATAGACGCATCTGGGAGACTATCAAGGCTCTCTGGAGTGTCGCCTGGCATCAAAACTTCAAAAGGCCATTCATAATTGCCAGCTGGTAAGGTAAGGCTTTTACCACTGGCTCCTACCAGTGGAGGCCACTTGTGCTTGAAGATGTTGGTATTATGAGCCACACCAGGATCTGCTAACCACCTTGTCACCCTATCAGCACAAAACCACGTTGCCGTCTTCGGAGATCTGGCTTTCCCATATTGAGTACTTACCCATGGCGGACGTTTCCATCTAGTCGTATTCTGATCTCTTCAATCTTGAGAGGAGACCGCAAGCAGAGGACTACAACTCCTCGTAGAAATTGATCGGAAGATTCGTATTGATTGCCCCAGAAGACAAGCAAGTCTTGCTCTAGCCTATAGAGTACGTCAGTAATTTAAGCGGCATGGGAAATCTCGGTGAGGAGACAGAACCGTATATCGAATAGAGCGTATAATGTTGACATCGTGCTATCGAGAGGTTGAGTTCAGTGTCGGGCATTGGAACTTTGGATGCTGAAAACATGATTCCACGGATGTCAGCTTTACAGATGAGATTGACCAGGGGACTATCTATAATTAAAGAATTTATGAGAAGTAATGATACGACATGATTATCTATGATAAGAACATGTGGTTCATTAATACAGATTTTGTTGGGAAGGTCTGGAAGTAGTACAGCTCAGGACCTCGGCTCATGCATGGGTCGAAAGATTTACCCGGCCCTAGTCATGGCCTGATGTCAAGATAGACCGTAGTTTCAGTTTCGGAGCTGCCGGCAGAATGTACGTATGGCGCATGAACCGGGAATGGTCTCGTGAATAAGCACGGCATGGGCTGTATCGGCATTATCACAGATCGCTTTTGCATGTGATTAACCGACATGTAATTTCGCCAATGCCGCCACAACAATTGAATGATATCGAACTACAAGAAAAAGAAAAAGCTGTTCCAAACTTAGAATAATACCGTATCTCCTTTAATATGCTATGTCCTCATGGAGTAGCCGCAAAAACTGCTGATTACTGTAGAACCAGTCCCCTATATTAAACGTTGTGTCTTGTCCACTAGGGAGAACCATATCCTCAACGCTCGTATCATTCGGGGTATCTGCGACTCCAGGTTCGGTCATGGCCGAATCACTTGAAGTTAGTATCACAGAGTTATCGTATCGAAGTGTTGAACCCGACTGAACACAGAGACGAGCAGCCTGACTTAACAGCTCGTACAGACGATGTGGGTGGGTCGCTGCCTCACGGTTGACAGTATCGGATTTGAATGACGCAGCGAATCGATCAAGGCGGTCAAGATCATGTGTGTTGGAGTGACGCACAGCATTCTCAAAAACGATGCTGAATGGAAAGAAAGGCGTATGGAGAACAGCCCTTTGGGAAACTGTTAGTCCGGATAGGTCCCCGATGCTACCTGCCTTGACTTACCAGCTGATGTATCTCTTCATCAACAGAGGATCCTTGCATCCATCAACAAGCTTCATGCACTGCCCGTGCAAGTCCAAAGTATTACGCGCTACAGTGACACAGCTGTCAGTAGCGTATGTGTTTCCAGCAGCGGGTATCGCTCTGAGAACCATGGACATCATGGAAGACTGACAGACTAGGTCACAATGTAAGTAAATCACTCTAGCAGGATCCTCCTCAACCGTTGAGCTTTGGCACAATGCTGCCTAAAAGATATCAATTAGCTTGTTCAAATTGCGCCCAGAGCTATCCTTACCGCAATGTCCGCATGGGTCTCATCTATGATCGACTGAATCTCTTGAGCGAGAATACCGGCAGCCTCTGCACGTGCATCATCCGTAGAAGCAAGGCCTTCTGGGCTATACAGCTGACTGTATATTCTTCCTTGTATCCGTCCAAATCGAATAGCTATGTGATGGCTCGGCTCAATGACCAAGGTAATATCGGAATCTCTGATGCCAGAGTAACGACCCAACCGTAAAGATAGACCGTTTTCATAGCTATACACAGCCCAAAACAATCGAGTCTGCATCTCTTTATCACCTCCTGAGTATCCATCAAGGCGATGGTAACCTAATGTCTGACACAGGGCCATCGCGTTTGAGATCAAAGTCCAGGCATGTGACGCTCTGCCCTCTTCGACCATATACAACGACTTTTACGTATCAGCTTCACTCTATAACCACGTGTTATAAAGACTTACCCCGAGAGTCATCGCAGCGACAAGTTCCATCGAGGCTTGTGACAGTAGTGGGAGCCTGAGAAGAGCACTGCCAAGACTCGATCTGTGAAATTGGCAGTATTCTCTGTGCTTTGAGTCTCCATGAATAACAGCATACTCGGCAAAGACATATGCAAGAAAACTGTTGGCAATAATCATTTCTGCGCAAGTGGATTCGCCAACGCCAAAATACACTCTGGTACAAATTTCCTGGAAGGTTACCAAAGGGAGAAACCTACAAATCCAAGAGATTCGAAAGTCTGTGATATGAGCTGTAGGATGGTTAGTACACAATCAGCAAATACTATCAGCCACATACCCTTCGCCCAGCGTAGAATCTCCAGAATAGCTTCCAAGGGAGGTGCTGGACCATTTCCTGTTCGATTGCTAGCTATATGCTCCGTGGAAGCAGGAAATCGTGATGCATGAGGATCCTCCAAGACATTGACGAGATTCTCCAGCGAAGAGACAGTATCTTTCCACTCGGGACTTGTATAACCCGAGGTGCCTTGCTGAACGATGGATTTAATAAGATTGATGACATGTGATGAATGGTCCCATTGGGGAGGTGGAGAACTCTGAGATACGTCTCGGTCCTTTAATGGCACTTTCGCTACTCCTGGATTCTCTACCCTCGGTGTAGTATGGTGATGTGTTGATGCACGCGTTGATGTGATCCTGTCCAAATCAAGACCTGTCAGCAGCGATTTGATGTGACTGACGTCGCGAGAGATGTCATCGATCTTTTGTTCACTGCTCCACACGCGTTAATGAAAGTGTCATAGGATGGCATGCAGAGTAGTTACTATTGTTCTGAAACCAAGACTCTTTGTCGAGCGGTTGATGTCCTGATCGCGATCTTGCTGTGAGTGCAGTCGACACGGGCAGTAGAGCAATTGGAGCACGGAGTTCCCCTATCGCAACCGATCTAATACGATGAAGAAATGTCAGGGCGAGTTATGAATAATTCAGTCGTTATGGGTTCATTGTTCACCTTTCTGGCTCGGCATTGATCGCACTGATAACCAGATTAGTTAATGTTCCATAACTACTAACACTCTGGATTCACTGTACCGAGCGACGACTTATTGCTGGTCGAATTGGGTTTGACTCATCATTCGGAGATGCGCGGATTTCCATACCGGATGCCATGATGTTGAGGGATGGAAGTTTGTCATCACACAGTCAATGACTTGTGCTGAGAGGGGAGCAAAGAGATGACAAACCCTCCGGAGAAGCGCGGAATCCCGCGCATTTGCGCCAATGATCGCAAAGCAGCCAATCAGATAACTGCTTTCCATTTGTCATTTACGAGAACATCTTCCAGGCGATGGATTCAAAAGTTTGGGATTAGTATAAGTAACGAGGCTCATGCCATTTAAAAAACACAAAACCAATAAGAAGGACATCACAATTACCAACAACTCTAGCTTTCAACCTCTGTACCTCTAAAACCATGCCTCAAAACATCCTCATCACCGGAGCTGCTGGCTACATGTAAGTGAGTCAAGGAAAACATTAGGTCAGAGAATTAACAAATATGCAGAGGTGGCTCCATTGTAGCAGATATCCTGTCACGAAACGACGAGACACTGAAGAGTGTAGCCTTGTTTGCGGCTGTGCGAAACCAAGAGCAGGTCGACCAGATCTCCAAGATCGGAGTGAGGGCCCTCCTGGTTGACCTTAATGATAAATCGGCCGTTGAGGATGTCATCAGCCAAAACGAGAGTAAGACATTAACCATATCTTTACTTCGAAAACTAAATATATGCAGTTGATCTTGTTGTGCACACTGCCAGTGCTATGCATCCAGCTATGACATCCAACTTGATCAGTGCTCTCGGAAAGCGACGTCAGACCAGCGGATCCAAGACATATCTGATTCATGTAAGTTGAGTTGGCCCATCAAGCGAGTTTAACTAACACAGCGGAAGTCATCCATTGCCACCATGTTCACCGAGGAAGGTGGATGGCCTTACGGTGAAGTCAAGGACAGCGATTCTATCCTAGATAAGGAAAGGGAGATCGGATTTGACAACCCTGTCCGAGAAGTCAGACTTCCAATCAGATACAGCAAGAACTGAAACATTTGCTGACAAGATAACAGGTCAACAGTCTCCTTGCCGAAGAGGGCAAGAACCAGAGTGTAGAGACTTTCAACGTCGCTGTTCCTATGACGTGTGAGTATCCGTCTGTTATAACCTTTGCGAAAAGCCACTAATAAGCTGATTTCTCACCAGATGGACGTGGAAGTGGAGAGTGTAGAAAACTCTCAGTGAACAACCCAGCCATGATCCGAACAAGTATCAAGCTGAAGACCGTTCACAAATTCGACAAAGATGGAGTGAGAAGCCTTCAAGTACACTGAATTTGTGAAATTGAATCTGACTGACTCGTATTCAGCACTTTGGAACTGTTCACATCACCGATCTTACCGACGTCTACGTGCGACTCGTTAGCAGGATCTTGAAGCAAGAGCCTATCCAGGTCGGCCATGATCGCTACTTTTTCGCTATCGCCCACAAGGCACATTGGTGGAAGATGATGGATAAGATTGCCGAAGGACTTCATTCTCGTGGTCTTGTGACGGAGCCCAAGGCCAAGATTTGGTCAGACTACCACACAGCTGCTGATAGTCTTGGGTTCCCAAGAGCTTACATTGGAGCTATGGCAACACACAGGTTAGTAACGTTCGAAGCCGCGGTGAAGCTTTTACTGACGATACCCAGCGGTCAATTGATCCCAACAAATGTGTACGCGTTGGGGTGGAAGCCCAAGTGGGATTCGGAGGAAAAGTTCTTGAATCAGATTGATGACGAGATCAATGATGTTCAGAAGTTGGACACGGTCAAAATGTCTCTTTTCGACAGTATGATCACAGAGCAATCCAACTGAACGTGGTTATCAGGTGCCGGAGACAACGTCATATGCGCTTGCTGAATAGACTCGAATTTACTATTTGTTCATCACAACTTCTTCTAGAAAGAACAGGGCTGCAAAACCACGTTTCTATCTGCTTTCGTCCCTCTGAGCAAAAAATACCATTGTGACCACAAGTCGATAACGTCTTCTGGAGACGCCATTTACCTTGCTGCAAAGGAGTAAATTGACGTAGAAATAACCTTCTCTGACGTCCCTCGCCTTACAGATGGCTAGCATTAGGAAAGGATCTCCTGCAGATCACAGATAAGAGGTATGTAGAAGAATACGTCATCACAACCTGTCAATCGAGAATCAGCGGGTATCAAGCAGCGTGTTGCCTTAGCCGGATCCGAGTGGGACAACTCCACCAACCTGGGTTATGGCGGCGCTGTAGAAACTCTTGTGCAAGTCAAGCAGGGGGTTCTTGGCTATTGCTGAGGATTCAATACGGCAGATGCCGCCCTAGTTAGCGGGGGCACCGAATAAGCCTGTAAATATATTGTGGTTGTCTGAGAATACTTAGACAACTGAGTGTACTAACACTTGGCCTGCGTTCTCGACCTTGGGTCGGGTTCCTGCATTATGCAGGTGGATGGACTAGATCGCCACAGACTTCATGAGGTGACGACAATAAAGGAAAGGCTCAGGCCAAGGCGAGGTACCAGGCCGGGGACGATTCTAAACACTATATTGGCAAACTTTATCTCTCCCAAAGCGGCAGAGTGGTCACAAACACTTATCAAAACCTTCTGGTTAGGAATGCGAATGTCGTCTAGTAAAACCCAAACAAGAAGCCCCGTTCTGGCTAAACAATTTGTAAAAGGGCTGAAGGGCCAGTTCGATTTGCATTTCAATGGGAGCTAACCAAAGGCCAGACTAGGGCCAGGGTCGAGCTTCCACAAAGTGAGCGCCATGGCATTCCAGTCCGAGACCAAGGATCCTGGCCTATTGCCGCATCTTACTTAGTGTCATCGTGGAATGAAGCAATAAGACATGCCCTCGTCCTTTTTGCTGCCTGCAATCAGATATCTGTCTCACCCTGTCTCTCACTTTTCAGTGGCAGCTATCTTACGGATATACACACGCTCATTATTGACCATGACTCTGACAAAGACGTTCCCGCCACCTCGTGGGCAAACTGTGATAGTACGTTTACAGTCTTCCCTTTTGATTCGTTCTGATATTTTGTGATGGCTAACGTTTGGAAAAGGGAGTGTCGTTCAGTCTCATCGCATTCGCAGCTGCGATCATTGGTTTCAGGATTTATCACAGACTGAGGGTACAGAAAGGAAGGCTTGTTCTCAGCGACTATTTCATGATATTGGCGTTATGTGGAGCCATCACTTGCGCCTCATTTGATGTTGTGTTTTGGCAGCGCGATGTTCTTAGACCAAGAATGAGCGTTGGGTTCGAAAATTACAATCCCGGTGAAGAGCTTGTTGAATTCATTTACAAGGTGAGAGACCCTTTAGAAACAAGGCTTGTTCACGACCCTGAATGGATTGGAACTGACTCAGAATCCTCAGCTGTCTTGGGCTAGCGAAATCCCTTTTTACGCGACCGTTTACCTATCTAAGGCGATATTACTGGCCTTGTACTTCCAGATCTTCCCTCCGTTTATGGGAAGACGTCGCAGGGCACTTTGGGCCACCGTTTACTACTGTGGCCTGGCTTATATTGTCACTTTGTGCATGCAGCTCTTCTCTTGTATGCCACTTGAGCGACACTGGTATGTCACTCAAACATGATGTCTCACTACGGGGAATTTATTAATATTACCTAGGGTTATCAGCCGACCTATCACCGCATGCGATTGGAGATGGCAGGGTGTCGTCTTTCAGGTCTCATGGGCACTGGCGTTTTTAGGCAGTCTTCTTGGTATGCCTAAGTCATCCATCTCACCGAGAGCTTGCTAACATTCTATGCCAGTTCTCATTCTACCATTCATGGTCGTTCACGACCTTGATTTGACCAAGAGGTCTAAATTTTGCCTGTACTTTGTATCTTTAGTCGGCGTCCTTGACATCGGCATTTCTCTTATCCGGTTCCTGAACGTCGAGCTCGGCGATGGTACCGAGTTCCGATCGTTCAGTACTATCGGTGAGTACACTTGTATGCAATCTCTGAACTCGTCTAATCACATTTTCTTGAACAGAATTCTGGAGCGCTCTCGACGTCAATATTGGTCTCATCACCGCCTGTCTCCCTGCCCTCCGGATTCTTCTCGGCCGTACCAGAACACCCGATACCTACACATTCGACGAGGCAAAGACCGCTCGCTCTTCTCGCGCCATGGAACACCGCGAGCTGGAGGCGGTCGAAGATTCCACATACCTCGGCGTCAGCAACAGTGCTGGCCCGTCGCGGTCGAACAGAGCTTCGATGTACAGCGACAAGGGTCAATTGAGTCCTATCAAGATGCTTGAGCCCAAGCCTGAGCGCAAACCTGAGCGTAAGCCGCCTGGACCTGCGTGGAAAGACTATGAAGAGGAAGACAGTGATCTCGAGCTGGAGAACATCAATGTTGAGGCCCTCAATAGAGACCAGGCGCAATCGTACTGGTCGGTTCCTTGAGCTTTCGTTTTGTCATACACTTGTACATCACCAATAGCGTCGCGTTATCATAGAACAGAATGTTTATAAGATATAAATCACTTCTAAACTGTACTTTACTCCGAGGATAAAAAGTCCTCACACTAAAGTCGCTTGATAACTATCTCCTTGACCTTATTCAGATCCAACGCTTCTACGGTACGTCCTTTGTACCCTGTCATGGTCTCTGCCATGCAAAGGACATTGTATATAGCTTCTTCCGTCGCATCCGCCACCGCCTCAAACACACCGTTGATTGACTCATTCTCAACTGTTTCAACAGTAATCGAAGAAGGCTTGTAAGGATCCAAACCACCCTCAAACTGCTGCATAGGAATCTTGGCAGCTGTAGAGAAAGCCAAGAAAATATCGCCTGAACCATTACTGCCATAACCGCCAACTCGTGAAAGCCCAACAGTCGCACGCTTGGCTAGTCGTTGAAGCTGAACTGGAAGAAGGGGAATATCTGTCGCGACAATGACGATGATGCTGCCGTCAGCGAGTGGTCCTTGAATTCCAGATGCAGTCGAATTTGATGTAAGGGCTTCTGTTGATGATAAGATCCTCCCAACAGGAACACCGCCAATACGAAGGTCTTCCTTTTGCCCATAATTCGCTTGAACAAGCACACCAACAGTATAATCCTTGTTGTTGCCTTCTTGATCAAGTCCTGGGACAATTCGGCTACTTGATCCCGTACCGCCTTTGAACCTGTGGCATATCATACCCGTACCACCACCGGTCGAACCCTCAGGCACAGCATCTGACGAAGCGTTGAGAATGCCCTGTACGATATGTTCCGGGGTGACCGCGAAGCGACTTTGTTTGTTCAAATAGCCGTCGTATGTCTCTGTGATGACAGGAAACGCGAAGAGGCCCGTGTCGCCGTCAGGAGTTGCATGGTAACGTATAACATAATCATATACGCCTCTGAAAGCTTCTCCGATGGATGAATTTGTCGTCAATATAATGGGGCAAGTTAAAATGCCTGTTTCATCGATCCAGTGAGACCCAGTCATTTCTCCAGCGCCATTAAATTTGAAAATGGCTGCATGACAGGCGTATTTATGCCAGTCCTTCCTGGGGACGATTGTAGTAACACCAGTGTTTACGTCCTGGTCAGGCTGTATCGACTCGGTGTGTACAAGAACTCCTGGGACATCTGTGATGGAGTTCAGACGGCCTGGTTGCCATTTGCCTAAGAACAACTCTGGCAGCAGCTCCCGGACACGAAGCCTTTTCGTATATTGCATGTCACGGCCCATGTTTGGGTAACCGAAGTAAACTTGTATAGTGCTCAACGATAGGACGTGTTTCCTGAAATCTGAGACTAGGCTGAATAATGTGCTTCTGGCTTTATGTAGAGGTGATGGTCTGAGCGAAGAGTAATCGAGGAGTTAACACGTTGATAGTAAAAGAAGTCAGACCAATAACAGACTCAATGGGGACTGTTTTATCTTCCTTCGGCTTTCGCATTTAATTCAGTCCCCGCATTTCGGGAATGTCTTTTCGGGTATGCGTGAGATTCCGTCATCACTGATCCTGCGTGGACTTATCACCCAGGATATGCGGCACATCAGATAGTGATGCCTGAAAGCTTTTGTCTCACCTTCTTCTTATACCCTCTTAGCAAATAGTGCAGAAATTAGAATTAAATTGTCGGCACACATTGACTAGAGGAGGAGCAATAATTGAGGCTATCACGCAGCTCGGAGACCTGCATCTTGAGAAACAGCGCGACCGAGTTTCGCCTGGTCATTGAGATAGCAGGATTACTTACGCAATAAATCCATAACTTATACGCTTACTGTCACGGCTTAAATTTGACTGTCAGTCTCCAGAACTCGGATATATGTAAAATTAGTCAGCCCGGATCATCCGCTGGTTACAAGACTGTACTTGTGGAGTTGGCAAGAATTCGTGGCAACTGCCGGAAGTGACGGGAAGCTTTGGTGCCGGGCATTGGGGAAATGGGATGACGTCTCCCACGTCAGACACAAATAAATGACAGCGACTCTACAGTGATATTGCCTGAAGTCCGAGGTTCCCCTACTTTGTTCAATATTCTACCAACTGGCACACATATCTTGAAGATGGAGAAAGTAAAGGCCCGACTGCCTTCTTGGGACACAACCAAGACACAGAGCAAAAAAGGCTTCGACAAAGTCTGGGGATGGGCCGACAAACTTGGAGCACCCGTCAACAGACTATCCAACCGCATTGGCAGCGAAGCTTTCTGGCCGACAACGTTGGATAAAGAAAGTGATAAAGCGGCCAGAATCTTAAGATCGTTTTGCAGTAAGCCAAGATCCGGAAGGAATAGTCTTTACTAGCGTAATGACACACTTACTGACTTGATGACAGAGGATGGTTTCTATACTGAAGAGGATAAGCCGGCTGATGCCGAACAAGCTGGACCAAAACAGAAGCAGCGCGTGCTGAAAAAGATTCCTAAAAAGGTGATGCAGAACGCCGTGGGTCTTGCCATCTTCACCACGATGCGAACCGGCCTCTGGGTATCTGGAGCCGGCGGATCTGGAGTTCTGGTCGCTAGAAATGAAGAGGATGGCTCATGGTCTCCCCCATCAGGCATTCTGCTGCACACGGCCGGCTTGGGATTCTTGGTGGGAGTGGACATCTACGACTGTGTTGTCGTGATCAACAACCGCAAAGCTTTAGAAGCATTTACTAAAATCAGAGCCACACTTGGCGGTGAGATCAGTGCAGTCGCCGGACCTGTTGGAGCTGGTGGAGTTCTCGAGAATGATGGCAAATGGAAACAAGCAAACAGACCTGTTTTCACTTACTTGAAGTCAAGAGGTTTCTATGCTGGCGTCCAAGTCGATGGAACAGTCATTATAGAACGAACAGATGAGAATGCACGCTTCTACGGACAGGAGGGCATCGGAGTGGCTGATATTCTAGCCGGAAAGGTCCGATCTCCCCCGGAGATTAAGATGTTGATGGAGACGCTGAAGGCAGCCGAAGGTCGGACGGATGTTAACGAGGCGCTAATGGAGGAGCTAGAAGGGCAACCTGCACCTGGCGATGTTGAAGTTGACGCCCCAGGCGAAGACAAGATATTTGGTATTCCAGACCCTGAAGACCCGGATCCCTTCGGAGTTCGCGCACTCGAGAAAGAGGGCCTCGAGATCCGCGACGCCGCAACTCACTCAAGACCTTCTAGCCAAGTATTCGAGTACCACCCTAGCCCGAATAGCCCTACATACAACAGGTTCTATCGCAGGAGCATAGAAACAGGCGCGGGAAGTAACCGCAACAGCTACACGTCAACGACTAGCCGAACCTGCGCGACATCTGAAGCCAGTACTCAGACGGAGCCTGTCTTGGTTACACCGATCATTGGCACTTCGCCCGAGAGCAGAAGTATCGTTTCCCATGAGAAGTTTGATGACGAAAAGTCGAGCATTTACGAGGATGTCAGACTGGAGGATGGGTATGGATCGCCATACAATGGAACGTCGCAGTCTCCTTATATCATGTTTGACAGCTTCACCACACCACCTTCTGGACCGCCCCCTCTTCCTGCCAGAAATCCTGCTGTTTAATCCAAGCTCAGCGCTCAGTGTATATAGTACTTTTATTCTTTGCCGACGCATCGTTTTCTTTTCATTTTATGGGGTGGATTTGGTTCTCGTCCAATCTGTGAACAGGACTGTACCAGTACATGCTGCAGCTTCTCAAGACGTCCAATTCTGTGCGTAAGTCATAGAGAACCTCACGTTTAACAAGAATCATCGCAAAAGAGTTAGATCTTATTGTATCCTCTAAGCTTATCGCAAGGTTTTACTGCGGGGTTCTGTTGAGGCATTTATTTGATTGTAATTTCCGAAAGAATAACGATAAAGTGAAGTCTTTTTTCCCACTTGACATGATCCTCTTTGCAGTTTACTTTCTTGATTTACACAAAAACCTTGATCATTATACTCTACATAATCGGATGCCATCGTCGGAGAGAACATGGAGGAAATTACCATCAGCATACCGACGCTGGACGAGATCCCCGAGCTTGTCGGCTCTATCACCAAAGCCCGAGCCGAGATGTTCCCTTTCCTCGATCAAGCATCCAGCACCCAGATGGCTCAAAAGGAACTCGACAACTTCCGAAAGAATCACTTCGATCATGCTCTAGGAGCCTTCCTGACTGCCCGGTCTGAAGGACGCCTGATCGCCACCATCGGTTACGTTCCCTACGATGGCCGTTTCCTATTCCTCAACCTTGAAGCAGATAACGTAGTCGAGGTTGTCAGGCTATATGTCAAACCAGAGTGGCGCCGCGCAGGAATAGCTTCCAAGCTGTTGGCCAGACTAATCGACACGGCCCAACACGCTGGAGTCAAGCAACTCTATCTACATACCCACCCTTTCTTGCCAAACGCCATTGGGTTTTGGGAACAGAATGGGTTTTCGATTATGAACGTGGATAAGGACCCTGTATGGCAAACGACACATATGAGTCGCATGCTTAAAGAGCCATAGACAGAAGGGTACCTAGTCTCCGGGAAAAAGAAAAAGAGAAAAGAAAAACCACAAAATTAGTAGGTATCACCTCTACTAACTGTTTGAGCAATTGGACAAGTGACTCTTTTTGGACATAACTGACTGTATTTATAGTTACTTGAGCAGGCTACACAACTCGAGATCTGTCAGAACGCCGGAAGGCTCAAATAATTTTTTTAACTATATATAAACTGCTCCAGATGCATGGAAGCCGTTGCATTTGGCACATAATGTTATACACAAAGGACATGGCTATTATAGAGCTGTTACACGAACCGTTAATTCGCTATGCGGTGAGAATGCGGACTGCTGGCTGTTCCATGAGTGATGTTTGTTCTGTACATGGAATTGCTGTTAAGTGGAATCAAGTCGTTCCCAAGTGGGCATAGTTAACTGAGTCTTGTAACTACCTATTTCACAAACCTTGTCGGGAGCTACCTGTCAAAGCCTCAAAGGGATGGCGTTAGAACTGCCGGGCCCTGCATACCTTCCCCACGATGATCAGCGATCAAAGATGGTCAAAACGATATGTAACGATTACGGTAAATCGCTGCGCAACTCAGCCACTAAGCCAGTCAGGTATATGGGTCTTGGTGACTGGACTAGTTTCTTGGCTTCAGATCACCCAACATGAGAAAATGACAAGAAGCCGCGCGTCAGCCCGTAATGCCAAGCTCATCACCAGCCACAGAAGCTCACCAAACGAGATTTAAGCATATGACCGTCATGATAATCCGGCGAGTCCGATTGCAAACTCCGTGGCTGAGCTCCGCGGTTCTGTCAACTTTTGCCGTTGCATCCGGCTGCCAAGTCCCGGGAATGCCGAAACCCGCGCTGCAAACGTATTGGAATAGGTAGGGCTGGCAGGGAACTGTCAATTGCGCCACCTTTGCCCAGAGTCTGATCACATCAGCCAAGAACAGCTTACTGGGCCAAGGCTGGATAGCTTAATGACGACAGATACTATTTAAGAATGAGCTCGACCCCTCAATAGTCTGAAGCTATCAAACCGTTTACTACCAATCCCCTCAGAATTGCACAGCTCATCTGCTGATATCCATAATCCCCAACAACAACAATCTACACATCTGCAACTATGTCAGCTCAAGACTACTACAGTGGCGGCGGAGGCAGCGGCGGTGGCTACAACCAGCAGCAGCAAGGCTACGGACAACAACAAGGTTATGGCCAACAGCAGGGCGGCTATCCTCAGCAGGTTGGTACCATCGATCAACAGTACTTGGGTCCTAGCAAATGACTGACATTTCTTCTTCAGCAACAGTACTCACAAGGCTCCAACTACGGCTCACAACAGCCTAGCCACGACAGCCGCGACCAGTCATACGGCCACCAGCAAGGCGGTCAATATGGCGGATCCAACGCCTACCCTGATGGCCCAGGTGGACCTGGCGGACCAGGAGGACCTGGCGGACCAGGAGGACCTGACGGCGAGCGAGGTCTGGGTGCTACACTCGCAGGAGGCGGTGCCGCCGGATGGGCTGCACACTCCGCTGGAAGTGGTCTCCTAGGCAGCCTTGCCAGTGCCGCTGCTGGAGCTATTGGCGCAAACTTCATTGAGCACAAGTTCAAGAAGCACAAGAAGGAGAAGAACAAGAAGCATCACAGAGACGGACGTCCTCGAGCTTACACCGGTGATTCCACCAGCAGCAGTGACTCCGACTCTGGTGATGATCGACGCCGAAGTGACGACCGCCGCCGACGCAGGGATGAAGATCTCGCCTACGGCAAGTCGCAGTATGACAACCAATCAAGACATGGAGGCTCCAGTCATCATGGCGGCTCATATGGTGGTCAGCAGAACTATGGTGGCCAGCAGGGCTATGGGGGCCAGGGATACGGAGGACAGCAGGGCGGATATGGTGGTCGATACTAATTCTTTTGCGGTTTAAGTACGTAATGAGGTATGAACAACATAGATTAAGCAACAGGCATGTCGCAACAGAAACGAGAAGATGAATACAAACAACACTTCGATGTTCAATGTTTGTGGCTCAACATTGTTTTGTTACAAGAGTGCACCCTTGTTGTTATTCAAAAAGTGATATCAGGTAGTAAGGTAATATCGTACTACTTTTGCCGATGACAACAAACATATTAATTAGTATAGATACGCAATACACTAGTTTATGCAATAGTTCTAGATAATCAGGGTTGGAATCTATATGCCCTGATATTAGATCCTGCACGAGAAACGTGTGAGCTGATGTCTGCTCAGATGTCTATCTGGTGTTCCACCACTCTCTCTAATCTGGCCTCTGGTCATGATTTTGACGCCATGTTTTCTCCTACTACGCGGAGCACTTATTTGCTGTCTCGATATGATTTGAGATTGCATCAGAAATCAATACGTACGTCTTTTTCATATCCTGGTATTGGTAAAGCCAATTCATTTAATATTATGCCTGAGAGGTACAATTCTTTGTACCCTAAAAGGACATCCAACTTCACATCTGCAAGGTGGCGTCGTGATCATTCGAAAGAAGACTCCAAGGTATTGAGTACACGTCTGCGTTTCCGTTGTGTTATTCCGCTTCTACCCTCAACAAAATGCGCCTGTTAGATTCTTGCACCGATGAGCCACTGTGTCATCTTATTGTGCGATGATTTATTGCGTCGTCCGGATTCTGGTTAGAGAGTCAGCATTCGACATGCACATTGCACGAATATCATTTACCCATAGATGAGAGTTTTGTGGCATTATTAAGACGCCTCCCGCTTCCAGGTTATCACCAGCCCTGGCTCCACCAAATGTAGCGAATATGTTGAGTTATTCCACATTCTTGATTCATTTCAGGTCGACAGATTTCCTTCACGAACGGTCACTATCCTGAGTCCGGCTAGAACTCGCGTGATACAGGCTCGAGGCGCTTCCTTGCGTTGTCCCGTCACTCTGGCTGCTGATAGGATCTGGCAGAAGTACCTCGGCTTGTTTTATGGCCTCGAGAACACTAAGGGGTTCATTTGTTGTTCTAATACGATTGAAGATCTCTTGGGCCTCGCAATCTGATCTTTCGTGGATGGCGTTGAACAGCTCTCGGTATTGTTGGTTCTCGAGCATTAGAGTGTCGCATTTTTTCTTGACGGCGACGGGGACTGGTGGTGACTCGTACAAGCAACTCTCCATTTTGGAGGAGCATCGGCTACAGGTCGGTCTTCTACCATCGCACTTCCAAAAGCTTTCAGTACTGCTATTAACTTGACTGTAGATGTCCAAAACATACCTTGGCCTTCTTTCGCCGGCATCCCTCGCAGGCCACAGCGACGAGATTCCTTTTGCCCCTCGTCCTCTGGCCTTGGCCTTGGGTTTGACCTGTCACTGAGGACTCTGAATTCGCGCCACCATCTTGTTGGTTCGGGTCTAGAATCTGTTGCGCAGGCAGTATGGGAACCAGTTTCCTAGACCCTTGAGGTTCCATAGCCAAACCAGAGGATGGACCCTTTTTGTTTCAGCAAACCATGTGATTTGGAAGCGGCATTGTCAGAGAATGTTTAGTGAGTAATCAGTTAGTGGCTCGCACTGCAGCAGACAACAAGTGCCTGCCTGTATTAAGGTCAACCATAATGATGTCTTCCGGCAGGCTTGTTAGAAGACAACCAATCATCGTTGTCGGTGCTCTCCCGGTGAACGCACTGGATACAAGCAAACTTCCAAGGAAATCCGTCACTATGACGTCATTTCCAGGGATCAAACTGACTGGTGGACAGAATCATACGTCAGTTGATGAGCCGTCTCTCCAGCGCGGAGCGATACCGTGTTATTCTCTCAACCATGCATGACACTTTGCTTCCATAATAAACTGAACCCATTTTATTTCAAAGCAAAATTTATTATCCTCAATTAACGGTATATGCTTGGAATGTCGAACAAAGCCATCCATCACCCTCACACCTTTGGTTCAGCCTGTCGAATGTATGTCACCATCATATCTCGGCTCGATGACATACAATAAGGACTTCTCACCCAATTAACTTGACCGGTACTTATTGTCCGTCGAAGATCATTAGCATAAGCACAAGGCCCTACCTTTATTTCGTCATGTTCTTAAAACCCGCTGTCTTCCGCTCCCTTTTTATTGAGGCCACGCCACGCGGTATCGCGCCTCCTCGGTATTGTTAACGAATCAAATTCCCGATGGCGTCACGCGAGAATAACTCTCTGACGTGTGCGTGCACTTCGCTCAATTGTTGTGTGTCTCGGCCACTTTGCTCCGACACAAAACGCCGAAGCTCATTATACAAACTTCATTGCAATGCAGAGCTCTGCGACGAGTTGAGACGCGTGGTATAATGGCTCCTTTACTTCAAAATTACATCAACAAGACATCGTTTTTGCCATTTTGCATTTAGTTCAAAATGGTCGTGTGAGTTACTAAATCGACTCTTCATTAACAGCTTTGCACCCTATTCATTCTACTGTAAATTGTGACACCATTGGGCTCCTCATCAAGGATGGACGGATCGATATTTTGGTTGTAATCGACAACATTAGAATTGTCCACATACTTCGGTCCACTTAACCAGCCGTCTTTCACTTCCAAATAAGGCAGGTATCCCAGCTTCATAATCTTGTCGTCTTAGTTTCGGTACTGGACGCCTGACTCGTTGGCTGCGAAATGATCAGTAAGGAACAATACAAAACCGAGATCCTGGATACTGCTGTGTGGACATGGCATAAATTATGGAAACACACATGTTCCCAGTAACTGCTCCATTGCGTCAGTTGCAGTGTACGACGCGAACCCATGGAATTGAACAAGGCTGCTGGGTCTCTAGTAGCCACCCCTGTTTTAAGCGACATCTTCATTAATCATACAGTAAGTACATGTGCCGCCGAAAGACTGGGCCAGAGCTCAAACGACACCCACAGACAGAATCCAACGCCGTGCATCTGTTATCACTTGTGTTCTACATCATCGACAACGAGCAGACTCTACCCATGTCAGGACCGGGAGTGTTTTGAGACATGCAGGGTCTCTCTTGCGCATCAGGCCCCAGTTGCTGGGATAAGAATCTCAGACTAATTCAAACAGTCGGTTGTACAAACCTGGACAAATATAGGAGAAAGGTAGCAAGAGTTAGATATTGCAGCTCGTATTGCACTATTTACGGTACTTCGTCTTGGCGCAAAAGTATATGGAAGCAGTGGTATTCCAGATAGTGCTGAACCGTGCGTTCCGAACGGGTTGCCATCGTAAGCCAGAGGTGTCACAGCTTATCTAGTATTCATATAAGCAAAGCCTGTTTTGTCATTCGACTATACTATCAGATTACCGTCCCAAGTATTTGACAAAGCGACAGTCTACTCACATATCAAGAGAATGTCATTGGCCAGCAGATGTATTCAAACCAAGGTGTGGGATCAGGCAGAACTCTTGAAGATTTTAGTATACTTCAACCGTGAGCCAATGAAAACATTAGATGCCATAAGAAACAGAACGACAACTATGAATGACTTACTAAAGTTCGCATGCCTTTTATTGCTTTTGTATATCTACGGATGATGGTCAATCTAGGTTATTCGCGTCCCAGTTATGTCAGAAGTGAGGGCATCCACAGAAATCCATGATTCATAGACGCGAAAAGCAGTCGCGTGCCGTCTTTCAACTCGGAAAGATTACCAATAGCGCGTTCTATATTCGTGGTTTATTGATATGTTGTGAGACATTGAAACGGAAGTCCCGGAGCAACACAAACAGCTAAACTATTCGTATCTCTCTTTCACGGAACAGCACATCAGTTCCTTCGTAAAATCATTGAGGAAACAACATTTCATTTTACAAAGAAGTAATGACTCTCATCGTAACATACCTGTTAGGGATAGCTTCGTTCGGTCTATTGGCTGCCATTCTCTATCTCGGCCATGTCAATCACATTTTGAAGCAGACGCCACAGGAGGTTTGCCAACTCTCAAGCAAGCCCTGGGCCCCAGCACTTCTCAGCGAAACTTATGCGGCAATAGAGAAATCGCCGATTGACCTTTATAAGAGCTTACCACCCAGGCTAAACAGAAGATACATCATTACAGGAGGAAACGGTAAGTCTAGCCTCGGTGGTAGTGATCCCTCCAAATAACTCATTCTGACAGGTCTTGTCGGCGGTTACATTGTACTTCAATTATTGGCCCGTGGAACGCCACCGAAGAGCATTAGAATCGTTGACATCCGCGAGACTGAGCGTGACGATATGCGAATCGGTCTAGCCGCTGAAGTCGACTTTCTGCAGACAGACATAACGTCCATTACGTCCACGGAAAGGTCATTCAATAAACCGTGGGATCCCTCGATAAAGGACCTGCCACTCACTGTTTTCCACACAGCTGCTGTTATTGTACCTTCTGCTCGGTCAAAACACCTCTACGAGTTCCTTCAGGCAGTCAATGTTCAGGGCACAAAGAACGTTTTGGCTGCTTCTCGTGCAGTGGGTGCCACTGTCTTCAGCTCAACTTCATCGGCCTCGATTTGTGTTTGGCCTGTGGACCCCTTTGTCTCTCCATGGGCCACTGAGCCGAGGAACTACTGGCAAGTACTGGACGTTCGGGATTTCTCTGAGCCTCTACGGCGTCACGAGGATTACTTTGGGAACTATTCAGCTTCCAAAGCGGCTGTAGAAAGACTAGTTTGTGCGGAAAACGACGCGTCTTTTCGCACTGGCTGTATTCGCCCAGCGAATGGGGTATATGGACATCCGACAGACAATCCTGTTGGTATTCTACTTTCTCAAAGCGTTCACACGACGTATGGAATTTCATCAATTTCTTAATTTAGAATAACTCTAACATTACTGTAGCTGGCTGCCCCATATTGTCCAGAACTTCGTCCATGGCGCAAACGTAGCTATTGCACACTTACACCACGAAGCTGTGCTTGCAACTGGAGATTGCCAACAAGCCGGAAAGCCATTCGTCATTACTGACCCGGGTCCTCCTATCACGTTTGGGGATCTTTATATGGCTGTCAAGACATTATCCATTCACCGTTTCAGAACTGCCTTGGTGCCGCCGGTAATGATGCTTCTCCTGTCGGTTGTTGTTGAGTGGTACATTTTACTTCCTTACAGGTTTTTAGCGCTCGGAAGATTACTGCCCGAACTTAAAGGAGATATCAGGAAGCTGCAGCCAGCAATCTTTTCCATATGTACCCATCTAATTGCTTCTGACACAGAATCAAGGAGGCCTGTGAACGGGGGTGGAATTGGGCATGAAGGAATTGTCACAACTCTTGAGGGTGTTGTTATGGAGATCATGGATTGGAATAGCGAGCACTTGAAAGATCCTGACGAAAGAAGGAGGAAGGGGTACACAAGTTCAGTATCGTTGGCCGAAAAGCTGCGAGCATTTGGAAGTGTAGCACGGCTATGAACAGATTGGAAATGTTTTCACCAGTCATATTCGCTTCCAAATATGGTGGAACGAAGGGTGCATCATGAGATAGTTGGTAGTAACAAATATAGTTGGTTGTCTGGCGCCCTGTCAGCTGGACCGCCCATATTCACAGGCGAAACTGATGAGTGTTTGGATCTATTTCGAGCCTATATATTAATTAAAGAACTATATCATATGCGTATTAAGCCATAAGACATCGTGATTTCAATTGGCCATCGAAGTTGATAACTTGCATACGAACCTCTGGCATCATATTTCAATGTTGCATCATCCAAGAAGATAGAAGTAGACGTTACACGCATCTAATACATGGACGAACCGTGGCCAACCAACCAAGATCCAGATATCAGTACTTGAATCGAGGCTGATCAGTACCAACTGCACGCCTGTTTCTCCAGACATAGTAACCGTGCATACCGATGCAACCTACGGAGACGAAGAGAAGCAGACCGGCATTAGTC
This sequence comes from Fusarium sporotrichioides, assembly GCA_019054645.1. Lineage (NCBI taxonomy): Eukaryota > Fungi > Ascomycota > Sordariomycetes > Hypocreales > Nectriaceae > Fusarium > Fusarium sporotrichioides. Next base: position 3,522,992 of record JAHKNS010000002.1, on the reverse strand, counting down.
CAGTGACCGGTGGGATAACCCTTGGCAGCTTCATCAGCCTTGTAGATCCAGACGCCGACGATCTGTCCAGGAGCGCCCATGGAAATGTTCAACGCAATAGCCAGGCCAATGGCAGCTGTAGAGTGCAAGTTGGACGAAAGCCAGCCCAAGAGAGGTGGAATGCAAGCGAACGAACCGCAGGCTGCAATGATAAGACAACCGTAGCGGGGCTAGAGATGATCAGTAACTGTTTGAGGTCAAAATCACAGAAGACCTACGCTGTAAGAGTCAGCAGGGAGTGTTGCAGAAGCAATAAATCCTACGGCGCCAATCAAAGAAAATGCCGCAGAATGAAGTGCACGGCTAAAGAGATGTCAGTGTCGATAACGGAATATTGTATTGCTTCAACACTCACGCATTGTACTTGTCCGCCGACCATGAAACAAGTAGTGTCACAACATAAGCTGCTGCGTAAGGAGGCACGGTCATCAACTGAGCCCGGAGATCTGCGAACTAGAGATGGTCAGTGGCAGCCACGACTAGCTATAAAACATATACATACTCCCAGACCAGCGGTAATCGAAGGTGTAAAGAGTGACAGACTCGAAAAAGGAGCAGAAATTCCAAAGTAGATCTGTTCAGGATTAGTGAAGACTCGTTTGTTTGGCAAGTATTGGGATGCATACCAAGTAGTGGCACCACAGTCTCCATTCTAAGATGGTTGATTTTGCGTCCTCCCATGTCATAGACTTGCTGTCACCGTGCGACCCTTGCTCAGCAAGTCGATAAGCAGCGATATCTTTCTCCTCAGCAGAAAGCCAGCTTGCCGACTCGGGAAAGTCGGGGAGACAGAACCAGACCAGGAACGATGATAGCACAGAAGGAATACCTTCGAGAATGAACAGCCATCGCCAACCGGACAGACCATGTACTTGGTTCATGTGCCCGACACCGTATGCAATAGCACCGCCAAACGCTCCGGCCAGTGTAGCTGAGGCTAATATGGTTGCAACTCGGACTGATCGTTCTTCCGGTTTGTACCAGAACGTGAGATAGTAGACGAGTCCCGGGAAAAGACCTGGGTCGGTTAGATGGACAGAGACTTCTGAATAGGGTTTCAAGACTCACCGGCTTCAAAAACTCCAAGCAAGAAACGTAAAACAGTCACCACAGCAAAACTATGAGCAGCGCCAAGACAAATGGTAATCGTTCCCCAAGAAAACATGAGAAAGGCGATCCATCTGCTCGGTTTCATCTTTTTCAGGAAGTAGTTAGACGGCACCTCGAATAGTGCATAGGCGATGAGGAAGATCATGAGCGCAATGGTGAAGTCATAGTTGGACATGTTTGTCTCGGATAGAAGATCATGGCCCGTGGTATGATTGAGGACTTTGGCATTACCAATATTGGAGCGATCCAGGTAACACAACAGGTAGATGCCTGCTGCCAAAGGAATGATTCGCGCATCCTGCTTGCGTACGAGAAGCTTCTCAAGAGCCGGATCGACTGCTGCAGTGCTTTCAAACCGAGAATCGGAGTTTTGCTTGAAGAGAGTCAATTGGGGTTCCTTGAAGAGTAAGAAGTTTGGGGTAGCGCCACCTTTTCGTCTGCCTGGGAACCAGCCATTTCAGGGTTGGCTTCAAAGTCGGTTCGCGCAGCCATCTTGACGATCACAGACGAAGAGTTTGAGGGAGAAGAAGGGACCCCTGAGTGAGGTAGAGAAAACTCTTGCCTGTAAAGTTAGGGAGGAGGAGCGAGGAGAACCAACAGAGACAAATAAGCGAGGTCAAAGGATTCGTCCATCTCATCTTACGGCACGACGCGAGGTAAAGTGTCCCCGCATTTGCTGCACCCACGGCTTGACCAGATTCATATAACGATCTGCACCTTGTATGCGGGGTTCATACTTGTCGGTGCCGGTCTCCGATGCCGAGCTCTCTGTAAGTTAAGGGTCTAAGCGGTGAGGAGCAGCTATCTGTCTAAAGAATGACAAGGTGTTGGGGAATTAGCGAAGGTTACAGTACTCCACACCGCTAGAGGGCCCGGAATGATCTCCCCGACAAAACATCAGCCACTCCGTTTCTACGTAACTTGAGCGGAACCATTCAACGACAAGTCCCTTTAATTCCCAACACACAGGCCATAAGATTGCTATAGCTTTTGGAATCGACGGTGCAAAGTCTCACTTGGAAATAACAGTCGACAACGACGACCTCGGAACCAAGGTCAACAACAACCGCAGGATAGTGGATGATATGAGATTTCGAGCTCGGGATCCAGGAGTCTTTTCGTGGCACCAGAAGTATACATCTTGCTACTGCATGTGAATAGTACTTGCTTCAACAAATATATACAATTACCATATACATAGGCATGTTGGAAGATAGGATTCGCTCAAAGAACAACTTCAACTGGATTGGCCTATCAAACACAAAAAAGAAAAGGGAAAAAGAAGGATCCTAGCAACTACTCGTTTCGATCGAGTGACCTCCGGGTTATGAGCCCGGCTATGTGTGCGTTAGTAAAGAGTCATGCTATGAGACGCTTGAGATAAACATACCGCGCTTCCACTGCGCCAAGTTGCTTTCTTGGATGTGAAGCGCCGTGGTAATTTGGGATATATAGCCAAGTCATTTTGTGCGGTCCATAAGAATGAGTCACGGATCCTCAGTGGAGATTTGCCCTGAGTGGAACATGATCGAGTCAGGGTAAGACACTATGAGTGGGTCGTAAGTTCAGTTAAACATGTTGAGCGTCTACGGGGAGATACTCTGTGAATATTTGAGACCTTCATCGTCCTAAATAGCACTAATACTTTCACTGGTTGACATCCGTGATGGTTGGTCCAAGTTTGTCTACCTAAATCCCAACATTCACCTCCAGATAACTATCTTCCCATGGAAGTCACTCGACAGCCGGTGCCTTTTCCTCCTTTGGTTTCTGGGCATAAACGACGTAACTACAAGACGAGTCAGTCTCAACATTACCTCTGCTGACGTCGAATGCCAAATCGCAAGACTACTTACTAAGGCCAGTACCCGTGCATGCGAGGATTCTTAATCTCCTTTCTTAAAAATGCCAAAAACACAGTAACCTCAGCATCCGTCCAGCCAAGCCCTTTCTGGAACATCCTAGTCACCATCGCCTCGAGTCCATGCAGGAGATTCTCCATCTCCCATGCCCCTAGGAGCTTCATGCGCGGATCCTTAGGCCATGGATTGAAAGGAAGCTTGAAGACCCGTTCTGTAACGTTGGTATAACCGCGCTCTTCAAACCAACCTCTCCATTTCATAGGGTCTGTAAGGCTGGCGCCGAACTTGGAGGAACCCTGTTCCATCATGGTGGAGAATTTACGCAGATAGCTGTCTTCGGGGATCGAGTCGTCATCGCACCCGAGAACGCCAACGATGGCTTGGAACTCTACCCATCCTCCTGGTTGGAGATGTCTTATCTACGGTCAGTTCCTTCAATGTACTCTGATAGAGGTATGGTTGCACTCAACGTGTAAGTTTGGTCGACCAACGCCGGCCAGTCTCGAATTGCGAGCAGGAGGTCTCGAGAGAAGATAAAGTCGAAGCTATCCTCGCGCCATGTCCATATTCTCTCGATGTCATCAACCTCGAAGTGACAGTTTGGCGGGACCCTGTTACAACTTAGCCTCACATATGATGAGTAAATTAACAATAACAGTCACCCACCAGTCAGGCTGTGTTGGCGCAACGTCAGTGCCGATAACCTATGTGTTGTGAACGACATGACTTAGAACAATACACATGTTTTTCTCCTATGGATAACTCACCTCCGCAGATGGGAACTTCTCGGCCATCTCGATAGACCATATACCTAGAGTTGAACCATTAACAGCGTGCTCTCTCTGTTCGAGGGTAAACGAACCTGTGCCGCAGCCAAGATCAAGGATTCTTTGAGGCTTTTCTATGGGGGCTAAATACCGATTTTTCCCAATGAGAGCGCAGTACTTTGCATGACACATGTCGATGCGATCAAGCTCAGCCTCATCCATTGGGAGTCCGTACTCTATCAATGGCATCAGTCAAGATTCAGCGGCTGCTCTAAGGTAACCTACCTTCTTTACCATAGACAGCATAAGTCCTCCCTCCCTCAACTTTACCCTGAAGAATGGAAGACGTGAGAGACGTCAACGAGGATCGTTCGCTATCATTGTCGTAGGCCTGCGACCCAACGCATATTGGTTAGTTGGTGGGGACAGCAGTTTGATTTGCATCGAAAAAGCCCACTAACTTCATCATCCGCAACAGGCTGCAGGGTCTAAAAAAAAAGAGGGCGTTGATCAATTCAAGGTACCTTCAGATAGTCTAGGTCGTTCACTTACATGGTCAGGTTGGATAACCTCTTCTTGGTTGTCGTGAGGAGAAGACATGGTCGAAATCGCCGTACGCAGAATGATCAGGTCGGCGTTTGAGAAAAGGGCATGGGGGTCCCAACATTGAAGAACTGCTTCAATCCTCGCCACTGCGATTCTACTCGATAATGAAATATGAAATACCAAGACACTCCGTCGGGCTAACAACTCCATCCGTCTGGATATTGAACTGTGCCGCATTACCACTTCCACTTATCAACAGAGTGACACATTGATTGGGTCTGATCTGCAAGGTTCAGGCATTGTGCCAGGGATGAACGACCTCGGCTCAGTATAAACCCACCGGCTAAACCCGTGTAGTAGGAATGCAACTCACATCACCACTGTCGTCGACTGATATGATGCTAGACAGGGCTTGGCTTTCGGTTTGCCCCGCCTGTTGGTTCTGTTAAGTAAATATCACTACGTAGGCATGATATCAATTATATGCGAAACACAAAAACCATCTCCGCAAATCTGCGCAAATTCTAAGTTGCGGCATTGATATATGCTGTCAAGTCACATCTTAACACTGCTTTTGTCTAGTAAATCCAAAAGCCTAATATGGTTCATCCTAAAGCTGAAAAGGCACTCGAGGAGGCCAGAAAGCTCGTGGCACAACTTGAATCATACGAGGATGACCCAATAACTCACCAAAATGTCCTCAAACAGACAGAGGCCGTCCGCCTTGCCATCCAGTCTCCCATGGACCGCATGACACATCTGATGGAGCAAGTCAGCTTCGGTGGTGCCCTTCATACCATAATTGGGATTCGAGCTTATCATGCCATGCCGGAGGACGGTAGTTCCATCACTGCAGAAGAGCTGGGGCGAATTACCAATGCGGCTACGACAGTGATCGAGAGAGCTTATCGTGTCGCCATCAACCATGGCGTTTTCATTGAAACAGCGCCTGATGCTTATGCCCATAACGACTTATCTCGAATTCTGCATCCGAGGGGTCTGGGGTCTTTCTTTCTCATTGTTATTGAGTTTGGTCGTGCGTTGATACATCTAGCAGACTACTGCAAATCACACCAGCCAGAAGATGTCTTTGACTTGGCAAAATCCCCTGCTGTCTACTCAGTTGGCAAAGAACACCTGGGTAAATCCTACTATGAGCTACTGGATATGGACCCTGACCCTGAGCGCCGCGAACTCTGGAATGCCAATATGGTTGCCGTTGATGAGTTGATGCCAGTTGTTGGTATGTTCCCGTTCGCTTCTCTAAAAGAGGAAGTTGATCAGAATCCCGATCGACCATTCTTGGTTGATATCGGTGCTGGTCGTGGACAATCGTGCATTGCTATTCGCAAGGACATCGGCGATACCTTTGACGCCAAGTATATCCTACAAGACCTTCCTGGCGTTATCAATACCATGGACCCGCAGGATTATCCAGACTTTGAGCTGATGGCTTATGATGCCTTCACACCCCAGCCTGTCAAAAGTATGTGCACTCATTAATAAGCCTAGCTCTCTGGGTACCTATTACTCTGAGGCAACACTGCTGACTCTTCTACCCCGAAACATTAGATGCTCGTATTTACTTCATGCGCCGTTTTCTACATGATTTCTATGCCCCAGTATGCATTGAGTTCGTCAAAAATACCGCATCAGCCATGGGCCCTGACTCTCGTCTCATCATATGCGACCAATTGATACCTGACACAGCAAAACAACAGGAGAATGTCGATCTTTATTGGCTTGACTTTGCTCTCCTTTGCATGTCGGGCCAGGAGAAGAAGAAGTCCCAGTTTGAGGAGATCTTTAAGGCTGCCGGTCTGGAACTTGTCAAGATTTATCCTTCTGCTTATGGATGTACTGTTATGCTAGAAGCAAGACTCAAGAGATCTGAGTAGCGAATAGCAGAAGAGTATGATATTGTCACACATGTTTCCTTCTGTTAGTATTAAGTGTTTAATCATACACTGTCCTACAGGAATGGCGGAATCTCGTCGAGATGTTAATATACGAATGCGCTTTTTGGAAGCTCGTGATACAGGATGTAGCAACCGTCATGCATCTTTTCGCGTCAGCATGTCATGTCAAATGCTTTGTCCTCTTGCTCAACACTTTGGCTGTTGCATCACTCCAATGTTGCAATATTTTATGAATCACAGGGTCCCCAATTGGGAGATTCCATGCTGCTGGCTAAACAATCTTGTTGCCACAGCGTAATCACCCGAGCTTCAATCACACGCCTCATCGTAAACAATCGTAGATTGTAATTTTGTCCCTTTTCGTATTAGTGTAAGAGTTCAAGAGTTAGGGATGTTGTGTTACCACGCTTTACTATCTCACAGGCACGGGTGTGATAATGTCACCTGCCCTGCGCTTTGTTACAACCACCATCCGTGTGAGTCCAAACTCTAAATACGGTGGAGGGTCTACCTGGTACCCGGTTCTTGGATTGTAGTCGATGGTTAGCGTACAACCTTGAACAAGCGACAGGCGGTCCTATTCCTGGCGGAAAGTATCAGGAACATCCTAGCATCATCCGAGGGCCCAGAATACGGCAATTCAGTTTGACTTTGACAATATTTACTACCAAAGAATAACGCGCATAGGATAGCTTGATGACACTTCAAGGGTCCTTCCCTGCAACAAGTAAAGTTTGTCGGCAGTTGCATCTCAGGATACTAATTTGGGCTCAAACAACGAGGGTTATCATCCACGGTGGACAGGTTGTGCAATATCAAGTATACGTTGTATTTAAAGAGATTCTAGTAGGACGTAATGCCGCTCGATGTGTCCAATTGCAGGACAAGTGTGTAAGTATATACATAGAAGATCATGATCTTATGATCGTATCGCAAAATGTACTCTTATTATATAACGTCAGAAAGAAAATATTAAGTCGCAAGATTGAACCCAAGATCAAACTGTCACCTTAATCGTGCTGGCAACACTAGGCACTCCAGCGTTGTTGAGTACGAAAAGCATCCAGTATCCTGGCAGCGCGATGCCAGAGTCGTTAGGGATCTTGAAAGAGTACTTATTAGTGCCAGCCCCAGTCAGTGTCAGGGGAATGCGTCGTTGATCGGTGTTGACGGTATGCGTAGCAGTGCCGTAACGGATAAGCGAGGCACTCTTGATGGCACTATTGGCGGTAACGGTAATGGTACTGCCGATTTTGGCAGTGGTGGCTGAAACAGCCGTGATCTTGGGGCGGGTGGCAAGGTTTCCATTGCCATCAAGAAGGTACTGGGGAGTGTAGATCTGAGCATCAAAGTGGTTGCTGTTGCAGCTGCCGCAAAGGCCGCCACCACCGTTGAACACAGTAGCGTCTGGCAGCAGCAGAGACATACTGTGGTAGGTTCTGGGAATGGTGTTGGGCTGTTGAGTCTTGAACTCGTGGGTTGTGGGAATGTACATCTCAGGTGTGAGCTGAGCGTTGGTGTCGGTGAAAGGGTTGGAGTATGATTGTCCACCGGTAATGAAGACGTTGCCATCAGGGAGGACGACAGAAGTGTGAAAGACACGAGCGTAGTTACCAGCGCCATTGTTTCCAACGAGGTATGTCTGAGCAACAGCTCCGGGCTCGGCAATAGCGAGGACATGGGCGTTAGCAGTAGCGGGGGCTTGTTGGTAACTAGTAGCGCCTCCATAGGTGAGAATCTTGCCATCGACGGCATCATACATGACACAATTACCGTTCATTGAGTCAGGGTCGACTCGGCCATTCTTGCGTCGTGTACCAGCAGCCTTGGTATCACCCTGAGTTCCTCGGGTGGTGTAGTACCAGTTCATCGCTGTGCTAGGTCCAGCTTGGAAGACACTGCCCTTCTTCCAACCAAAGAGCCAAGCGTGGTTGTCAGCCTTGTAGACACCCTCCTTATCTTTGGTGAGCATAGGACCAACAAGACACTTGGGAAGGGATGTCCAGGTTCTGGCCTTGGGGTCGTAGATCTCGCCGTTCTTGCCACCACGGGGACCACTCCATGAACCGCCGATAGTGAAGACACGTCCATCAGAAGTGGTAGCTGATGACTGATAACCACGAGCAATCTGCATGTCAGGGCCAGGAACCCACTCGCCATTAGGGTTGAGGATGGAGGTTTTCTTAGCATCATTGCCACCAGTCACAATAATTTGTCCTTCTCCGTCCATCGAGATACCGGGACAGAACATGTCGTGCTTGTTGTTGGTGACGTTGCGGTTAGAGATGACGTTGGTCTTGGGATCCCAGATAGAGGTGAGAGTGAAACCACCACGGGGAGTGGTGCCCTGGAAAGCATCGTAACGGTACGCAGACCAGATAACAACTTTTCCAGATACAGGCTCGACAGCTCCAGCAACAGGAATGACAGGGAAGTCAAGAGTAGGTCCCCACTTGCCAACACCGTTCTTGGGGGGGTTGTACTTGAGAGCATTGTAGACAATAAAGTCGGCAATGGAAATCCAAGGATAGTCGTTGTTTACGTTAGAAAGAGCGACAAATCGAAGGTATCGAGCAGGCTTTGTCTCAAAATTTGTGATGACAGGGTATTTATCTCCCCAGTATGTTCCGAAAGCAACGGGAGAGCCCCAGTTGGAGCCATCAGAGCTAAGGTAGACTTCATGGCGGCCAATCCAGTTACGAGTGTTGCCATCCTGGCGAGGTGTGATCTGCAGGCCACTCACGTACTGAGTCTGCTTCATGTCAATGACGATTGAGTGAGGTGGTGGTGTGTTGGTTGTGCCATAGGGAGTCTGCCAGAAGGTGTCCTTGCTTCCATCAATGGCATTGGCACAGGGATAGTTCGGTGCCTGGCTGGAGCATCGAACAGTCCATCCCTTACGATCAATAGGATTGGATCCCACGGGAGGAGCAGCGGCGAATTTGCCAGGCATCTGCCCTTGCTCCTCAGGCGGAATAGCAGTGGTGCCTTCGAAGAGGGCACCGAGGCACAAGGCCAAGGTGTAGAAAGATTTCATTTTGAAGGAGAGAAGGAAAACGAAAGTGACCAAGCCGAAACCGTTCTAACCAAGAGTGGCAACTTGGAAGACGCAAGGCTGAGAGGAAAACAAGAAATAAAAGAGAGAGTAGGAGTGAACAAGAAGTGGGGGAGTAGCCAAAGAAACAGCAAAAGCGGCGCGCAAACATATTTATCTCTTTACTGTCAATATGATTTTGACCTTTTCCCGCTTTCGTTTCTAGACGAGACACCCAACTAGGTACATTAGTTTAATGCGCTATTACAGTGCAATAATGAGTACAGTTCGTACATATGCAGGTTACATGATACATCTCGCATGCTCACCCCCCTCCTTCATTGACCGGGCGTTACTCAAGATGGACGAAAAGGCTTTGAACAGGATGACAGCACACGAGCCAAGTCAAGTCAGTCGGGTCCGCAAGGTAAGGCCGGCCCGTTCAGTTGAGGCGTTCAGGGCTTCAGACAATCTAGTGCGTGCATGAGGGCTGTGCACCACGTTTCGAAGAGACTGCATTACCTATAACATGTAGGTATGTTATGGACGATGGGTCGGTTCCGAGTAAAAGTGACATATTAGCCCCTTGTAGCTCAGTAATCTGGACTAGTCTGTGGGCTAAAGACCTCACGAAACCCCTGTCAGCTGAAATGAACAAGGCCAATCAATGCTATTTTTTTTTTTTTTTGGAGACGTAACCACCAAGACAACTCGCAAGAGCATCAGTATCTGGTGGACTGTTTGGTACTGGCCTCGGGAGGGGAACAACAGAGTGGACAAAGTGTGTTAGGCTAGTGGCCTCGGTTGGTCTCTCATTTGACAGGGGTATGTTCAACAGTTTGTCTACTCTGTGCTCTAGATATTATCTGCCTGTTGTATGAATGACGAGCATGGGGCGCGATGATGTGAGACAGGACAAAAGTGCTGCTCATGTGCATGCAGTATTGTAGTTGAGATGCTGACTAGTTTCGGTGATTTAAGACGTACTGCTTCTGCTTCTACTTCTATTGTCCAAATGTGTAAACATCCGAAGGATTTGCAGCATCAGCGACTTTCCTCTTTCCATGTTGCTGACACATTTCTCGTTGTTGATTCGAATCGAGGTTGCAGTCTCTGCAGATCAAAATGCAAGTCCCTTCGTATATACCCTGCTCGTGGCGCAATGTGTGCTTTTTTTGGGTAACAAGACTGGCCAAGGAAATGCTTGCACGTTCACTGAAAGTTCTCGCCCGCCAGAGATCAACTTGGCGCTGACTCCACTGAGATTTACCCCTGGTCTTGATCATCGGCTCAGACCGAATTGAGTTAGAGGCGCCCTTGATTTGCTAGACTAGCCTGGGTCATCACGAGAGCGAGCCTGCACCATACGTAGTCTGTAGCCTACCCAGGTACGTCTAGAACAGAAAAGGCGAGTAATAAGATGGAACAACTATTGTCGCTTTACTTTACCCGACATACCGGTGAGCCTGCGCCGTACAAGGCAACGAGAGCGAAAATGCCACTTTACCTACAGCACCAAGACTAGTGTTTACCTCCATTGAGCAGGGCAATTTCTGTGCCTCATCTCGTCAAGTTCCGAAAAGACCCAAACGCCATCAATAACCAAATTTCATCCTTGTGCGACCGTTCCAACTCAAAAGCCGCGCTACGGATGATTTACGATAACCAGGGAGGCCCAAGTGGCGTTCTGGTCACAGGGGTCAGTCAATTTGCGCGTACTGAAGATGCCAACCCATGTGATCGTTGTCTGATGAGTTCCCGATCTTCCGATTAGTTAACCGTTAGTCTCTTTCTCACTATACTGGTGCGGTCTAGCGCTCTGGGTGCCAACTGACTCCATGTGAAAGGAGCCGTTCCCCGCGCGGTAATTACTGCACCCGTAATTATTCCATGTCTCAAGGAACACGCGGAATCCACCAAAATAGCTTTCTTTTCTTTTTCTCTTTTGTGGGAACCATATTTTGCCGATCTCCCCTATGGTTTACGTTTCAAAAATGCCCTGATTGTACAATTAGGTCATGACAAGACAGGGTATGCCCCTGAGCCAGTCTCAATTCACCTGGTCAATCATTCACTTCATGTTTAACTTTGACCTGAACTAACCAAAGCAAAATTTACGCGAGTTACCACGTCAGGCCGACAAGGTAATAAGAGTACACTGTAATAGCAGCTGAAAGGGGTGTAGTAAAAAGCTGCATGCACAGCTCAGGGGAATTGCATATTTTTGGTCATGTCAGCGTTCAAATATTGTGGTGATTGGTCAAGCCGTATAGCAATTGCATTCACATCACCGCCAGGTCATGAATGAAGATTATCAATGGCGTTCTGGTGGTTCAAACACAGTTAGCCCGACCTGCTGTGTGGAGGTGTCCAGCTCATGTTAAATTGAAGATCTACCCGTAGATGAATGGTAGACAAGATCAGTCGTATGATACAGGTCCATCAACATCGTTGTCGCAACTCAGATCATCAGTATAGCAGACCACGTCTAGCGCATCGCTCGCACCTCCCAGCCAAACCCTATACTCGCCATCCGGCTCAGGCACAAGCCAATCCTGCGCCTTAACATCCCAAACACTCAGGTCCTTCCTTGTCAAGGTCAACTGTACCGTCTCACTCTCTCCCGGCTCGATGATCCCCGTCTTCTCAAAGTCACGAAGTTGAATGACGGGAGTCTCGTATCCGGCACCCTCCGGAAATTGGATGTAGGCTTGAACAGAAGCTTTTCCAGGGAATTTAGCGCCTGAATTAGTAACTCGTACAGAGATGGTATAAGCTTCGTCCCAGAGCGCTGGATTTCCGCCTTGCGCGCCACCTGCACGTGGAGTAGCCGTCTTCTGCTTAGTCGAGTACCCATCTGGGTAAGGGTATTTGGACTTTTCGGCTGCCTCAACGGCTTTCTTTGCATCAGATTCTGATAGCCAAGAATAGAGGTAACGCCAAACTGTTTTGAAGTTGCTTGGCATGAGAGCCTCCTTGTAATCAGGGATATCTTGGGAATATTCCAGAACATCGCCCTTTGCTGACCTTTTGGGAGGGTATTGGGCTAGCGTGGTGACTCTCTTGATGGTCGCGTTAGAATAGGTGAAGTTGGTGTAGCTCAGACCGTGGCCAAAAGCGTAGCGAGGTCGAATCTTCTCCTTGTTGAGCCAACGATAGTCAATGTATAAACCTTCGGAGTAGGTATCGGGCGGAGGATCGACAAAGCCAGAATCAATAAGTTTGACAACACTCTCAGGCATGTCATCCTCCCTCTTAGTGATACTGTATGGCAAATGTCCGCAGGGAGATGCATCACCAAAAAGAATGTTCGTCAAAGACTTGCCAGCTTCTTGTCCGGGAAGATGGGCAACGAGGATTGCTTTGACTGAGGGCATGTCATGCCACTGTTCAAGTGTGACAGGTCCAACAGTGTGTATCACCACGACAACATTCTTGTATTTCTCAGCCGCAGCCTTGATGAGAGCGTCTCCGCCATGCCACACATTCAGTTTATCGGCATTCCGATCGCCATTGTTGCCTTCAACTGTGTATGTGTTCTCGCCCGCGTCGGAAGTCACGAAAACAATTGCAACATCGTCATCAGTCGCACTCGGGACTGAAGGGAATTTATCGGTGTTGTAGAATGCAACATCATCAGCCTCTTTCTTGATGGCGCCGATGGGATCGTCCAAGTACATGTAGTCGACAGTACCTGACCCCCAGCCTTGACCCAACGTGCCTTTGTTGCAATTTCGGTCGGTGCAAGCATTTGCACCATCAGGATTGGTCTGGGCGCCTGTGCCAAAGACTTTCAGGGGGCTCTTCTTGCTTAGCGGCAGAAGGTTGCCGTCATTCTTGAGCATAGTGATGGCGTCCTGGGCAACCTGTCGGGCGATCACGTCGTGGTCTTCTTGCACTTGGACGAATTCGTTGACGACTCCCTTGGGAGAATTGGGCCAAGCTCCAGGGTAAAGAGGGCCTACGGCATCATATGTGTTGGTGTCAAAGGTCAATCTGGGAAAGTCTTGGTCTTGTCCAAACTTGTACCAAGTCGCGACGATACGTGTGGCCATGTCGTTCAGTCTTTCCATAGGAACCGATCCGTTGAGTGTGGCGCGGGTCATCTCGTACATCCACAGTGACCTGCCGAGGAGGGGAATGACTGGGTCACCAGGCATGCTCATATCCATTCCCGCAATGGCTGATGCGACACCAGTGATTTGAGAAAGCCAATCAGTCATCACGAAGCCTTGAAATCCAAGCTCTTCTTTGAGTAGTGCATTGATCAGGTATGAATGCTCACTGGACATTGTGCCGTTAACCTGATTAGCGTCAGTCACTGCTTACACAGTTATGAATAGTAAAACTCACTCGATTGTAAGCAGTCATGGTTGCTCCCACGCCTGTTCGAACAGCTTCGGCGAAAGGCCAGAGGTAGAGCTCATGCATAGTTCGATCATCTGGTCTGATTAGCACATGGCTAATCACGATGTAAGGATGACTTACCAATATTTGCAGAATACGCTGGAGATACAACATCAGTGGTCTGTCGTCTGTACATTTCCTGTTCGTTTCCAATGAGATGCTTAATAGTTGAGATCACACCCTGTTCCTGAACACCCTTGATGGTCTCTCGAGCACCAATGGCTTGGAGAGCTGGATCAGAGCCAAAGCCCTCCCAGTTGCGTCCGCCCTTGGGCTTTCGACCGATAGGGCCGACAGAGGGACCAAGCCAGATATTCACACCCTTCCCGCGCGCTTCCTTTCCAATCGCTACACCACGCTCATAGATCAACTTCTTATCAAAGGTTGCACCCGCAGTGATTCCATCTGGGAACACGGTGACGTTGTCAGCTTGTCGGACACCATTGGCCGCATCGTTTAGACAAAGCTGAGGGAAACCGACACGATCAGCAGATCCGGAGTTACCGTTGCAGCGACTATGTGGTCAGTAAGACTTGAGAAAAAGATAAGGCTTCATACCCTATGTTGTGTCAGTGGCTTGTCTTCGATCGGTTCTATTCAGACATACCCATATAGATACCTGTACCAGATGTGATGTTGGTCTTCTCAGCCAATGTCATAGAATCGACGAGCTTCTTAGCTTTTACATAGCTATCCGCCCAGTCTTCGACCCATCCACCATAAGGTGCTGGGTAGTATGGAGCAGCGATGAATCCATCTGAGCCCTTGGCTGGTGCACCTGAGCCTAGGACGGCAAAGTTGACCAAAGCGATAGCAGCTACCTTGGCGACAGTCATTTTCGCAGTGAAAGACGACTTGAACTATACTCTCAACAATGAGTAGAGAAGGAACACTACATTATTATACAATTCCCGTGTTCTATCTACCGTCTCACGTGTTCAAGTTCAGCCGAAGATAGTCTATCGTTCAATTCGTGACCATCTCCGAACGTTAAAGCGGTCATGCGCGCTCGCGCTGCATCTAGTGCGTTGATTTTCAGGGCACAATCTTGCTTTCTGCCAGTCGTTACCTGTTTAGGCGTGCAGGCTTCGATCGTTCGGGCCTGAAACTGCCGAAGAGGGTATATTGGTCCGTTCAGGGTAACCTGGAAGAAATGCGGAGATGATGATCGTCTCATCTGATGATCTCTCCCAAGCATTTCAGCTGAGTAGGATACGGTTCAATTGGCTCGTAATTATAAAGCCGACGCGATTTTGTGAAATGGCATAGAAACAATCACAGAGAATGCATGTGCTTAACCGCCATTACCACCTTGGACAGACTCTTATCTATGACACGCTATATTCGCGACTGATATAACCGCTCGGTTAAAGTAACCCTAGGCTATATGTCAACGCACTGCTCTCTCAAGACTTTAATTCTGCTCTACATTGAATCAAATTCCCCTCTCTTTCTTAGACTTGATTTTCAGCCTTTCCATCCCGATGCTCGCCAAGAATGCAACACCAGCGAGCGACGTCGACACAACGAAGGCGTTCGACACACCGTACCGGAAAGCATCCTTGACATAGGAAAGCTTTTCGCCTGTGACAATGTGTTCCAAATCGATACCACCTGCAGCAATGACAACTTCAACGTCAATCTCGCTGATTCCTTCCAGCCTTTGGCGAAGAGAGTTCTGAAACACGTTCTGAGATATCGAGAGTCCCACAGATCCTCCCAGTGCTTGCGACATAATCACCAAAACTGTTCCTAGAGGAATATCTGCAGTACCCAGCACCACTTGAACGGCAAATATGGGAATTTGAATAGCTATACCAAATCCCGCGCCTGCAAGGACTTCGAAGCCAAACCATTGGGCCAACGGTGTGCCCTGATCGATGGTATATAGCAGTCCTGCAGCAGTGGTAAAGATAGTCGAGCCTATCCACATGAAAGGAACATAGTACCCAAGCCATGTAATGACGGAGCCAGTAAGTAGAGTCGCGACGGTGGTTGTAACTCCGTGCGGCAGGATGTTTACACCTGATATCTGAGGGTCCACAGCTTTAACTGCTTGGAAGTAAAAGGGCAAATGGTACGTCTGTGTGGTCATAGCGCCCTGGTGAAGGGCAGAGAACGTGCATCCGAGCAGGACTGATCGTTGAGAAATGATGCGAGGTTTGATCAAAGCTCTATCCATTGTCAGCTACAATTAAAATCGTCCTTGCTTTGAGTGGCTTACGCTTCACCTTGCCGTATCTGGATATATGTAAAGATAATGAGAAGCAGACCAAATCCTACAAAGCATCCCCAGACACGCGAATCGGACCACGGATAAACTGAGCCACCATTCTGCAGTGCTAGAAACAAGCAAATGAGAGTCCCTGCAAGAAGGACGGCGCTCTTAAGTCCCAGGCCGAGGATCTTCTCTCTCACAGACTTGTCTTTGTCTGGAGCTTCACCAAGAGACAACGGGTAGTAAAACGCGATGATAGCAGCCATCAGAGCACCCAGTGCTTATAGGATATCAGACACGATCTCATAAGACTGAAAGGGGATCACTCACGCAGATTGATCCAGAAACAAAATCTCCAAGTCAGTTGCTTAGAATGAGTGAAGACACCACCAAGTGAAGGCCCAATGACCGAAGATATACCATACATACTCGACACGATTGCCAGAAGCAATGGTCGCTTTCTCATTTCAACGATTCTAGATATAATGATCATCGCACCACAGAAAACGCCTGCAGCACCAAGCCCAGCTATGGTCCTGCCGATGATGAACACTGGCGAACTTGGTGCAGCGGCGCAGAGTATAGAACCTGCCTCAAAAATTATCGACGATGTTAGATACACCCATTTCAAGTTCCAGAAGGTGTATATCTTGCCAAACGTCGGCTGGGCAGAGAGTTGGGTGAGAAGGTAAGCTGACGCGTACCAGGCTGGGGTGAGTGAGGTCAGAAAGGGTACTATCTTGACAAATAAGGCTTACTTACCGACATCACCAAGACTATTGAACTTGCTTGTTATCTTTGGGATTGCAGTCGCTTTGACTGGTGAGTGGAAACCGCAGTATATGGGAGTCAAGACCTACCAATGATGCTATTGTCCAAGGAAATCATCAATACGCCGACCATCAGCGAGAGAGTCATGAGAATTAGTGGTAGACCATGAAGATGTCCATTATCCTCTTGTTGTGTCTGAGTGTCGGCTGTATCTTGATGAACGGCAGCCTCAAAATCAGCTGTCGGATTCCGTTCCTCGGTTGGAACACTGTTTTCATTATGTTTCATTGTTGGTGATAGTGCTTTGTTCCACCTGAGAACTTGTCAACATCCCCATATCTTCGACTCTAATGATCATTACTAACGTTGGCTCTTGTTCCGAAGTTGTGGAAGTTAAGATGTCTTTGAAGTCTGTCGGCCAGAGAGGTCTGACATCTGGTTACTTCGATTACTGGCATAATCTCTTAGTTTTCGGGGCAACTTGACTAGTCAAAGGGCCCATTCTCGATACACTCCACCGTTTGAAGTTCTGCTAGGACTGAACACTGCACACCATGTAATACAACAGTCACGAGGCCTGCATCGAGTTTTTAGGCTATTCTACATGGTGCTGCGCTCAAACTCCCATTAGCGTCCTCGTAATAGATCAGATAAATGGATGACACGGTACGTCAAATGCTGCTTACAGTGAAGCGTGCTTGAGCTGCAAGATCTAGGCACTTTTTCACGACAATCCTTGACTTAGCCAGAAGGTGATGCTGGAGTAGACAAGGTATAGTGTGGCTGATTCAAATCGTCTATCAATTGCTTCCGTGTATTACAAGTCCATGAATTGTTCCATGTCTCACTACGGGCGTTTCCGTGCTGTCAGACAAGTCTTACAGCAGATTCACTAAGTTGTCTTACCATCACGACCCCTTCAAAGGGGGATAAGACTGTTTTTCAGTGACGAAATAAGCAATATGATTAGCTGCATTTAGCCATCGCTGGCTTATCCTGTAAGACTTATGGATATGAGAAACATGTATGATTATTAATCGATCGATTACTCTGACTGCAGGGACAATTCACCACCCAACTGGAGAAGAAGTCAGCCAACGCAACGATTCAGGGCGTGAATTTGTCATCGAAAGTAACGTTGACGAAATTGGCGGCATGACAATTGCGTCGGGCCCAACAATCCACAGCCTTCGGAGGAAATTTTACAAATATTCATATTGGAAGGCTGGTTCAAACCCCAACACTCTCAGATTCTGAAGGTTCTGGGCCGTGGTAACAGGATATGTTTCATGTCATTGGCTCGATTGTTGATAACAAAGTACAGGGTGGCCATTTCGATCAATCAGCCATCAAATTAGCCTTTGTTGCTGATCTACCGAGGCTTAATAGGTTGGTAATGGCTTCTCGACACACCTTACGGGGTTGAACAAACTGTCGGGCGGATTTGGGGATGAACTCGCCTGACTGAGCTTCGGTGCCTCTTGGAAGTATGAAGTATAGGGCTGATTTGATTTTGTGCGATCTGTTTGTTTTCACGAAGGAGATACTGCATCAAGGAGAAGATTGCAAAGACGATAGACTACGCTGTTGCCAAAATTCATCATGTGTGCATTCCTTGAAATGATTATATTTGTGGGATTCCAGATGTCCTTAAACGAGCCGAGTGTCCAACCTTTGTATTCCAACTTCAAAAGAAGATTGTCAAGACTCCTTACTTATCGCCACCTCGTCACACAGCATTGGTACAACGTAGCAAGAACGGCAAGGCGGGCCTCTCCGACAATAATTGGCTTGAGCAGCATCTCAAGTTACTACAACAGCCTTCAGCCCAAACCAAGCATCATGACAGATATCACTCACCATTCTCTGGGCCTCCCAATGAACTCTAAACCAGTATGGATACTTAAGGACGCAAAATCTCCGTCTTCGACTTGTAAACTGACACACCAAGTTCTTATCGTACAGCCGCAGATTCATTCACCATGCGCTTCTTTCAACTTGCAAGTATCCTTGCCCTTGTAAGCCCAGCACTTGGCAAACTCGACAAACATGTCTTGTGCCCTTGCGTGGACTTCAACCATGTTGATAAGCACCTGTTCGAAGGTCTTCCTCAGACACCCCACACTCTCACCAAGTGGCCATGGGGACGTATGTATCTGTCTCTGATAGCACGTCTCATGTACGGCGACTTACATAATAACAGAGTTGCCTAAGCAATGCAAAGTCCTGGCTGCTCAGGAAAACCTGAGTCCCTATGACATGGACGTTTACGATGTTCTTTATGAGGACTGTCCCCAACCTTGGGTTATCTGTCACCATCACAAGTCGCCGAGCCCTGTCGAAAAAATCGCTGACAACTTTGGTCGCGTCCCTGTTGGCTTGCGAAACTACATTCGAATCCAGTTCGGTACTTATTTCTCTGCGTTATATCCGACGACGTGTATTGATATTTAGTCTAGCGGCTCCAAAGCTTAAAAACAAGCTCGCGGGCGCTTGCACAACGTAAGTACAAATCCGAGTGACGCGGTGATGATCTCTGACTTCTCAGTTACCCTCGGGGAGATGTGATATACTACGGCAATACTACCCACAGACTTCAGGATTGGGTTCACGAGGCTATCCATGGCGTCGATTACTACCTAGGTCTTAGGACGTATGGAAAGATGTTCACAGGTGTGTATTGTAGACTACAGTTAATGCAAGACGATAACTAATCTCCCTTTCTAGACACAGACTTGTTCATCAACGAGTTCAACAAGGATGACTTTGTCAGCGATGATTATGCCAAACTATGTGGGTTCATTCATATAAGATATCACCAACACTTTACTAAATAACGAGTTGCAGCATATCGCGAGGCTTTTGCTCAAATGGGTGTACTTGCCACGATCGAAAAGTTCTTACCTGGAAGAATGGCCTCTATCCAATCGAACTGGAACATTCTTTCTCACCAATTTGCTGCTGTGTCCACCTTTTTGGACGAAACCTTGTCACTGGACGGTACATGTGACCGGGTGGACAAAGATTAGTAAGTCATCTTCACACGTTGGTAGTCTTTCAGATAATAGTTGCTAATCATCAACAGTGAAATTGCCTGCATGGGACCTGCGGCAGGTTGTGAGAGCGCACCGAGTGCCAAACTGAGACGAAGGAACAACGAAGCGAACGAGAAGGATGGCAGCGGGGCCTCAGCAGAGAAGGTCGTCGACACCTGCGAGGGGCAATACGACCAGCCGCTATAGCCTATCACGTCTTAGAATGGTGTTTTTCTTCGTCTAATCAATTCTCTAGTTTCACTGCTTCCCACCACTAAGGATAGACATGAGCTAGGATTATGATTATCCCAGATAGCAAAGAAAAGCGAAAGAGCTGCCACTCTCTAGCAGCGAGATGCGTCTCTTATCTCAAGATTAATAGGCTTTGACTTAGGGGCTCAATTACTTGCCCAAAGGGGCAAAAAACCCTCGCCAGTACTTGGAAACCATTACAGTATCAGAGACTCGTTGGCAAGCCATGCTCCAAAGATTGTGTGTTATGTGAAGGAAGGTGACAGGTTTGCACAACATGTATCTACTTGCCTTGCAGCGGTACACATATGGTATTCATCTTGTTACAACTGTAATTCTTACTGGAAGAGTACACGATCTATTATATGATCATTTGAAGATCTTGAATCAAGAAAAGCATTCTCACTCATGTGCTCTTCATGGCAAAGCATCGCTTCAGGTTCAGAACATGACCAAACCAGGTAGTCCGACGATCCTCTTAGACAAGGAACATGGCCGCTTCAGAGACCAAACCAACGGAAGCCATCCCAGCTTTGGTCATTCCAGAGCCAGAGTCGGTAACAGTAGTAGGTTTGGTCGATGTAGCCGTGGGGCCAGTAACGGAAGCCTTGGTGGTCAACTCGGTGGTGGTGACCTCCTTGGTGGCAGTAACCTCCTCGGCGGCGGTGGTGGTGTGGACGCTGCTCTTCTGTCACTTATTAGAGGTTGTGGCATAGAGATAGGAGCGAAAGAACTTACAATACTGCGAGGGGTCTCCAAGGACCAGTGGGAATCGGATAAGAAGGTGGGCGAGGCGGACCAGACAGTGGTATTTGTGGGAACCGGGGGGATCACAGTTCCGTTCTGGCCCCTGACCATAATGTCGTAGGTCTTGTCACCTACGTAGATAGAGCGGTTAGGGTCACATTGAGAGAATCCCCAGACGTAAGCATCTGTATCACATTAGCAAGTTACACTCATCATGTGTCGACGAAGTCGCGTACTTGGCAAGTTTTCTCTGTCACACGCCGCCGTCATGCAATGATACTAAGGTTCATGGAACCCCTTTCCGCAGTAGCATTCCCGCATAGAGGGATCACATCCCTGTGCCGCAACAGCGTGTTCAACACAAATGATCTTTGCCGTATTAGTTATGCAACCTTTTCTTTGTTTTCGATAGAGACTTACGCCACACTCAGGAATCCATTCAAGGTCCCTGCCCATACGATCCTCACTAGCCAGTGCAGGCGTTGAGAAGAGAGAAGTGGCGGCGATAGCCATGATAGCAGAGGTCTTCATGTAAGGTGTTTGTCGGTGGTTGGTGGTATCGAGTGAGGAAGGCGTGACCGATACAGTCAGTTTTCTGGGTAAGGTTCTTTGCAGGAAGACCCGGCACATTTGCAGACTCTTATAGGCCAGATGAAAGTTTAATTGTGGCCTAGGTGATGAAACCTGGAATCTCGAAACCCATCTTGGGACTTGAAACATAATCAAGGTTAAGATTTAATACCTTGCAGACGTCCCAACACTACGTTGTCTGCCGTATCAGAGGCTGAGGAGGACAACTACGATCTTTAAACACGATTTCCCCAGTGATATAACTTTATTGGTTTCTATGGCCGCATCATGTTGGCTTTGGTCTGCAGTTCAGGCGCGAAATATTGATAGCCACGCGCGTGTTGCTGATACAACCCATGGCAACCTTTCAATTATCGGAGCTTACCCAACTTTATTTATTAAAGACTTTGCAACTCATTCTACTGGGGATAGTGTCATGCATGCATGTCCTTTGCCACAGGCTAACGGAGAATACTTTAATGAGAGTGGAGGCAAAAGGCTCAAATAACAAAGAACATCCCCCTCATTGAATTTAGTACTGAAAACCCTTCTAAGTTGGCCAATAGATATGTCTTCAAAATTGCCAAGTCGACGCGTCCATGGACTCAACTGGAGAAAGAGTTTGTTGAGGAAAATGGCAAACCCTCAAGACATATTCTAGATTTGAGTTGCTCCTACAGTCACTAGGTCACGATTTAGCCGCCATGTATGCGTGGCAAGTGTTACGACCAATGCATTCCATGGAGATGTATTCAGTGACAGTATTTGGGGTTGCCAGTGGGAGACAGAGAGAAGGGAGCTTGTACCCCATGACGACGCTATGTTACAGTAAAAGAAGAAGACCTATCTATCATCGGGACTTACGGCGGGCGAATGGACTGTCTACTATTTGTTTCCTATGTCCACAAGGCAAAAAGAAAGACGATGAAAAACAGTCTCTTGATCTAGAGATGGAAAAAAGAAAATACGCTGCGGTTTGTGTGGATCGAACACACGACCTTCAGATATCGAATGATTGAAGTTTGACTTCAGTCTGACGCTCTCCCAACTGAGCTAAACCCGCTAGCCAATGAAGTCGATGAAGAGATGGCTCACTGGGTGGCGTAATGTAGCACAGCTGAAGACGTCCGCTCCCCATGGTTCTTTGTCTGAGCCATCTGGCTTTACTACTTATCAAGGTAGAGAATTATAAGTTCTTAGATAACATCTACCATTATGCTAACGAGACTTCCTGTCCCAGGTGATGTTTAAACGTGATCAAGCTCCAGTGATTGTATTGTCGGTCAGTCTTTAAAATCCGTCTTGACAATGGCACGTTTACCCTGCAGCACTACAACCAGGCAACAGGCTCGAGGTCCAATCGATGATGTCTTTTACCTACCTATGGTTCGAAATTGGGATTGTTACCCTGGCTAACTTGGGACGTATTGGATAAGCGGCTTTATGCTGCAGCTTTGTTTGCTGGTGATGTCCGGCATCGTGCTACGTTATAATTTATGTCACTGCCAGTCTAGTGAGAGTCCGTGCACAATGGGCGGGAATGTCTGGAAATTAATTGCTTGCTTCCATCCCAGAAATCTACCAATATTTTACCATATTCGGGCGAGTAGCATCAAAAAGAATTGACGTGTCTTCAGCGACCAAATACTTAATTTCCCTTTTTTCTCTCTTTCTTTTGGTGTGTCAGACCTGTCATGCCTATCACCTCCCATCATCACCTCAGCCAGCCTTGGCAGAGTCATCAGCCCGATCCTTCGTTTCAAACAGATGATCGGTCAATAGCGGGCCCTTTTTTACTGGCACTGGAAGAGATTAATTTAACTGCCCCCGCTTCTATCCAGCTAGGCTCAATGCTCAGAGAATCATAAAACTAACATCAGCGCCTTGATACTTGCTTACTTACTTACTACACCTTGACTCATCACCATCAGCCACAACTCGAATTACCACAACAACTTTCACTATGGCCGTCACTAAATTTGGACTCCTCACCCTTCTCAGCGCGAGCGCCGTCCAAGTCAGTGGTGATTCTGGCTTACAGCGCCCCGCTAGAGATGCCGTACTCAACCAGGCGACACCACAAGGATGCTTCAGCACTCTCCCATCAAAAACGAGCCTCGTCCAGGAGGGAACATTCATGACGACCGGCCAGTGCTTGAGCCAATGTCAAAATAAGAACAAGAGTGTTGCCATCCTTTACGCAAGCAAGTGCTACTGTTCAGAGTCCTATCCGGCCAAAAACTCGCTGGTGGACGACGAACAGTGCAACTATAACTGCCCAGGATACGCTCCAGAGGCCTGTGGAGGCTTGAACCCGCGTGTCTATAGCGTGTACAACACAGGGCTTGATCTAGATCCCGCATACGACACCGGTGAAGGCAAGGATGACAACTTATCCATTACTGGCTCTGGCACCACAACCCAGGATGTAAGAACAACTTGGGTTTCAACCAGCACTACCACCTACACTACCCCAGAGACCGAAGCCGAGGAAACCAGCATGTCTACCGCTCATGCTGAACAGACTTCCCAGGTCGCCCCTGTGGTGAATGAGACCCTTGCGGCTGCGACCCCGAGCGCTTCTGCCTCGACGGTTCCAGAAAACGCCTCGCCCCGGCTTTCTAACCCTATTGGCAATTTTATCAGAATGATGGCACATCTGCTATAGACTTTAGATTGATAACAGAGGAGAGGTTTCGTTCTTCGAAACAGCATCGTCATCCCATACCGAGAAGCCATGTAGATATTGTTGGAAGATCTCGCCTCATAATGGCCGCGCATATTTGTGAGAAGTTTCATGTTCACCATGTATCAATTCCATGAATGGGCTGAAGGAATAATTATGTATCTTCTGGTACAATAATTTAAAGAATATAGGCGAAGAGATGGTCTGTGGGAAAATAGTTGTTAAATTGTTCAGTATGCATGCGTATGTACCTAAATAACCGTCCCAGTGAGCTAGGCGCCCTGAAGCAATCTATTTTTCAGGTCTCTTCGGTGACTCCCTTCACTAACCCTAGGTAGCTACTGGTCCCCTGAAAGATCTGAAGGCAGTATCGAGTACTTGTTCTTTTCATTGCCTTTTTAAAGATGGTGAATGATATTTACCAAAGAAACGTAAATTGCTTTATTCTTGAAATTCTGTCCGACAAATCTATGTCTAAGCTGTGATAATTCTGTTGTTTTTCACGAACGCGACAGAGCGTACTCAAATGCTCCCTCTTCAGGCTTGCAAGTCGCACCAACCTCGGGAAGAGTGCCATCAATAAAGTAAGAGGAGATAGCCTTGAGAAGACAATCAGATGAATGTGATGTTACACCATGCTGTTGCACAAGAAATTAGCACTTCTCTTCAAGAAATTGTTAACAAGGAAAACTTACACCAACGCCCTCATTCACCAACACTCGGCTATCCCTGAACCTGGAAGAGACCTGGTATGCATGGCTGAGAGAAGTGATAGGGTCATAGGCATTGTTGACAACAAAAACCGGGAAGCTTGTGTTGATGTTTCGAAGGGTATTTGTGTCAACACCCTCTGCAGCATCAAACTTCCAAGCACCACAGGCCATGTAGTCAGCAGCGATAGCATCGCCAAAACTACTCTCGGCAAGGTGCGCCTGGTAGAGAGAATAAAGATCCTCTGGTGTCTTTACTCGGAGGGAAGTCTCAGAACATGCGATTCCCTGGAAGGAGTTCTTGCCTAGGTTCCACTCCGATGCATCCTCTTTGTACAGGCTAAAGGCCTTCTTGTAGTCTCCGTCGAATGCATATGAGAGGAGCTCTACCACGGTTGAGTAGGTAAAAGGACTGGAGAGAAGGTTCATGATGCCATTCTTCAGCTCCTTCAAAATAGAGTTACCAGCGTAAGGATAATCGGCAGATGACAAACCCTCTGGAAGATCAGTCATGTCTTTCAGTTTCTGGAAGAGATTGACTGTCGCGTCGCGCAAGTCTTCGACTGTGGTTTTGCTTCCAGAATAGTTGGCCAATCGACAAACGTCAGTACCGAGCTCGACACATTCAGTGAATAGATGCACCAAGGACTTCTCGGCATCCTTAGGACCTCCAATACCGGTTGAGGTAAAGTATGCGTCAGCAAGAGAGTTCGAGTCAAGAAGAAGCCGCTCAATGCGATCAGGGAACAAGGATGCAGCAACTTGTCCAAGGATGGTGCCGTACGAAATACCCCAAAATCTCAACTTGCCGTCTTCTCCGAGAGCATCGACGATCTTCATCATGTCTCGTGCGGTGAAAGCAGTGCTGAGGAAGCGGCCATTTTCTTTCTGGGTCTCGTAACAGGCCTCGGCGACTTTCTGCATCGACTCCCAGGCTTCATTCTTGACGTATTCCCAGAGATCGGCCTGAGGCATAGCATCGATGCTCCTACGAGACTTTGTGATGGATGTAGTGTTTACATCACAAGCAAACGGGATGGTTCTACCTGTGCCACTTCGCATTGTTAGAAGTCGTCTCGTACAGTGGTCTGTCTTACATACCGAGGGTCGAATGAAATCATGTTGTGATGACCACCTAAGATGCTGGGAATCCATTAGCTTGAGTCATCTCGGACAATAATGCGCATGCTCACTCGCGAAAGTCCTGTCCGAGATAGGCGAACGTCTCGATACCGGAGATTCCAGGACCACCTGGGTTCCAGAAGACAGTGCCTTTAAAAGGTTCTTTGGTAGCGTTGTATCGGAGCAATTGAAGCTCAACTGTCTTTTCAGAGCTTGAGTTGGTGTAGTCCAAAGGAACTTCAATCGTCGCGCAATCACCAGGCTTGAGTAGCTCCTCAGGAAGATCCAAGTCACAAGGACCCCATTTCAACGTCGACGCATCTTGGGCCAGCGAAACGCGGGAAAACAAGAGCTGCGACGTGCCGAGAAGGAGCGGCGCAAAACGGTCATAGAGCATCTTCATGTTGGCGGCGGAGAATCCGAGGATGATGGTCTGTCTGAACGGCAGCATATCGCAGGACTCGATGATGTTTTATGCTTCCTGGCTATGAAGACCGGAGCGGACCGTCGGACGATCAGATAAAAGTGATGTGGGGATTGTGTGGGAGGGATGTTGATCCCAGCGGGGACATGTAATTTCGGGACATGGTCAGAGAGGCAGGTTTTCTCACTCAGCGTCAGCACTGGATCACTTGAGTGAGATAGAGTTGTCGAGCGGTGGATATCTTTCTCACCTCATTGTCACCATGAAAACGATTATTCTTGGGACGCTCTACAGTCTGCATCGTACATTCGAATTGGAGCACCTCAGCATTCAGTTCTCCAAAGAAGCCTCTCTCTGTCTTCTGCAACTAGATATCGTCACTTCTCTGTTTTCTACTGATCGTCTTTCTGTTCATGGAACCCTCCCGCTTCAGCCGCAGGCGGGATCTAACGGGAGACTTTGCTGTGCCGCATGACGACAGCATCCGTACCTGAACTTTTCACGATAATCACGCTAATTTCAGTCAATAGAGAGGACGGAATTCTTCCATCTTTACAGTGCTATTCTCAGGCAGTAAGAGCAAGCACGAGCTAGATAGGTGGTGTTGACCCGCTGTGAGATTAGCGCTCATTAGTGGACAGCAGCTCTGGTTACATAGCCTACCTAGCCTACCTAGCCTACCCAGCTGCCCGAATTGATCGATATTTACCAGGTCCTGCATCAGACAGTGAGTGGTACATTAGAACGTGAGAAATACAGGGGTGTTTCTTCTATAGCTAGCACGTGCTAGAAAAGAGAAAATACCGCGCCTAGTCAAATCTAACTACCTTGGTCGGTGTTACAAGAAGCAAAAAGATGAGCTTGCGGTTTATGTGGATCGAACACATGACCTTCAGATATCGTAATGATTGAAGTTTGGCTTCAGTCTGACGCTCTCCCAACTGAGCTAAACCCGCTTACTAATGAATTGTGGTTGCAGAAGATTCTATTCACAAATATCATGGAATTTTACCAGCCAAAGGGTGTTTCTTGTTCAAGTGTCGGGACTGTTGCCTGTGGTTCAGGCTTTGATATCCTTAACCCTGGAGAGCATCTCAGTAATGCTATCATGTCTTCAAGACTGAAGCTAAAAAGTCTCTAGCCATACGTGCCCACTCTCTCTCTTAGATTTGTTTTACATTCATCCAACGTCTTGCGTGACATTCCTGTAGTACGTAGATTCATTCATGGGCCAGGTTTGACTATCTAGTGTAAATCTACATCTCGAAATACAGCGTATAATGGTTTCTGCATCCAGGATTAAACCCAGCATTGCAACCTGGACACTGGTTGTTACTCTCCAGATACTCAGCGATAGAGAGCTCCCGAGAACAATTACCGCACAAGACTGCTAGCTCTTGGCGGTCCGACTTGGGCCAGGTCACTGAAACATGCCCCGCCAGTTCGTCATGACAGCTGATGCAGGCGTAATATTCCAAGCAGCATTTATGCCGAATGGCAATGATGTCCAGTTCCGAGTGCCAGTGATCGCACTGGAGCTTTGGATGGGTGTTTACTCCATGAACAGTCGGGGGACTTGGTGCATTTGACTCCTCTGATAGTTGGACGGGCTGAGGCATTTATGTGATGCGGTCGCAGACAGTCGTTTGATTATGTGATTTTTCTTTTGTTGGTCAAGGAGGAGAATTTGGGTCGTATGTAAACTAGGCGGAAAGTTCTCGGTCACAGGAAATGGATGTCCAGCTACGTAAGATCCTGATTTGCGATAGAATACCAGACGAGGTTGAAGTGGCTGTTAGCGTGTCATTAGCGTTCAACAACGCAGTAGTAAAAGGTCGACTAGCGCTATTTCTCCGAGCGGACAGTGCCCTAGCCCTGCAACAGAGCTTCATTGTGGAACACTGGTGGTGGTTACTTCTGTCAAAACACTGCTGTGCACAATGAACGGGCGTTATTGCCCTTCGAGGCCTGCTTCTCCTTGCGTTGAGTGCGGGTCAATCTGACTACGGTCCGTGGGGTTGTACACTTGTACTAAATAGTGATCTAGCGATCAAACAGCGCTATGGATTGTTGTAGCAGGGGCAGCAGCGTTCAGATTTCCAATCTGAACTTGAAAGGATCAATATTAACCCACGAGGCATCAGCAGCCCCCGCACTATAGACATGACCAACCATTTTACTTATCACAAGCATTGCTCTTAACTGCTTACTATCTGATAAATCATTACCATGGCATCAGGGTTTCTGTCTCGTCTTCCGGAGCATTTTCTACCCCCTCGAGTGATATTTGCCCCAATTGCACCTAACTCCCGCAAGCTCAAAGTTGGTTACACGTACTGATATCCCAGTCTCACAGATACAAAAGCCGTATGTTGGATGTGCGCACTGCAAACTGTTACAGGCTATCTATAATCACTATAAGATTGGCTTAGGGTGCACCAGAATCATTGTCGACTGTACTTGGAACAAACCTGTTGTTCTCAAGTTCAAAGACACACTGAATGACCATTTTGCGTCGTGGCATTTGCTTTATAACCCCTAAGTACCGTATAATCCAGAGTGGGACAAATCAGTGCTGATCTTGTAGGTGCCTATATTCCATCATGGCCCAGCCTTGGTGGGCCAGGAGAGAGTCTTGGCCATCTCGGATCTGAATCCAGTCTCAAATTCCTACGAGACGGTATGAATGAGTGTCTAAATGCACGTGACGGCATTCATGTTCCATGCAAGCAGGCAGTAAACAAACATTACCGAAAAGAGCTTTGGGTATCCGTGAGGAGAAGGTGAGGCTTTGTTGTACAGCTGGCCAGTCTGGAAACTGCTGTGCGCTATCTTACCGTTGGGGGCCACCTGAGGAGACCTTGAGAACCACGGACAATAACATCAATGACATGCTGAGCGGGATAGAGCTGTCGTCATTGCCCAAGCTACTTCAAGACATCGTAACCCTGACACGTCAGCTAAATGTGCCATATCTTTGGGTCGATGCTCTTTGTATCATCCAAGAAAACAAACAAGGTCAGCTACATGTTGTCATTGGAACAACGCTCAACTCTAACTTTAAGTCAAGATGGGGAGGCCGAGACACCGAAGATGGGGGAATATTACAAAAATGCCGTCCTCACAATAGCTGCATCGTAAGCAAATCAAGACTCACAACACTTTCTCGTACTACGAGAAGAAATCCCTCAAGAGCGGCTGCCAAATTTCGACTTCACCAACTCTGATGGAACTACGTCGAAGGTAATAGTGCGACAAGTTCCCGACTACGCTGGAATTCCCTTAGTCGCCAAATCGCCATTCTCCACGAGAGCGTGGACATGGCAAGAAAATGTCTTGTCAACGCGCATCACCCATTTCTCTAAAAATGAGATTGTTTGGGAATGTCGATCACAGCAGGCGTTTGAGAATGGTGCCAAACTTCGGTGCTCAGTTGGTCTGGCATATCGATATGCAAGAGCTGGTGACGAGGTGGAATATTATTGGAAAGCTCTTGTAACAGATTATTCTAAGCGAGAGCTCGCATACGAAAGCGATAGACCTCCTGTTATCAGCAGCGCTGCTGCATATTTTAGTACGCTTGTTCCTGGTCGGTATCTTGCTGGTGTTTGGAAACAGTGGCTTTTTTCCGACATGGCGTGGTGGTCATCTTGGGGTGATTGCAATGCATCTCCGCCTGCGTCTAAGAAGCTGAGTGAGATGCCGAGTTGGTCTTGGGCATCGATCATAGGCCAAGTTCACTTTCCTCTCGAGACATGCGTGAATAGCGACAAACTTTCTGCCATCAAGTTAATTCATGGAGACTGCGACTCAACTAGCGGCAATGCTTTTATGCAACCGAAAGAGAATTCGTCAATTTCTGTTGAGACACCAGTATGTCAGGTCAAGTATCCAGCAATGATGTTCTTAATATCGGCCCGTACGAAATCAACGGGAAGAGAGATACTTGGGGGGTGGAGAATATCTTTAAAAAGAGGCGGAAGAAGTCTCGCACCTTTTACCCTGACACAGTTCTGCTACCAGATGGCCAGGTTACTACAAATCAGGGGACATTTACAAATGTTCGAAGATCACGAAAAGCCGAAGTGACTAATCCAACTGCCTTGAAGACAACAGCCTTCTGTCTTCATTTGGGTGGGGGAAGGTACGCCGAGCTACCTAACCAAACAATGTCGTCTATACCTCGCTACAGATATACCCATTTCTGGTTGGTTCCCTCGTCCGTAAAGGAGCAAGAAGGTCCTTATATAAGCTTGAGGCGCCTGGGACTTCTTAGTCATTGGTCACAACCTACAATGCGAACTAAGACGAGTCGGGTGAGACTTGTCTGAGATTTTCAATGACAAGCTACCGTTTTCCCGTTATCACTCCAAACCTAACTCGTGTTATGGGTGGCTAGAGATTCAGTCTGAGCTCGAATATCAATGGCAACAATGAGAAACTCTTCCTTTCCAGTTTGGTCGGACCATTGTTAGATGGCGTCTAGAGAGACTTCTGGCCAGGAATATATCGAATAAAATGTGATGTTTGTTTTCACCCTTGCATTGGTTCTTAATAACATATGAGAGATGCTTAGTGTCCCCATGAATACTGCAACATGGGCTTTCACTTGGTTTTACGTTTGATCAGTTTCCATATCCACGCTGTAAAGCACTGAATCATACCAGCCTGTATAGACCTGTCATGGAAGATAGACTAGTCGTGCTTAGGACAGGAAAGGCGTACCTGGATGGCTGTAGATCAAGGATAGATATCCTACTTAATTAGCTCGCCGCCTGGACTCCGCCGATACTACGAACTTAGACACTATGGCAGCCTTCCTTAGCAGCCCCGAATTGAGCCAAGACCTCGGTAAATCTCGCCAGATTAAGTAAATGTGAAGGGATCCTGTAGAAGACATCTTCCATATCTCCGACGTCAACGAAGTGTTCAATTTATCTTAAGGATCTTGGTTTTCACAGCAAATTCATGGTTGTCTTTGATAGCGAATCTGCTGCTAAGGTCCGTCCGTTCAGGGTCGCCCCTCAGGGATAGGTAGTGAGGTTGTCCACTTGGAACTTATGCACATGCCATATTGCATTGCCACACTTGAGTATAGGGTGGGGAGAAGTGACATCCTCGGATATCGGAGACCCAATTGACAAGGATATAGAGACGAACTGGCACACGTGCCAGAATTACAAATACATGTGGACTCTAGCCATGGGAGCTGCCAGTTTTGAATGGTGACAGGACAAATAGGGACAAATACCGGGTGTTAGTGGATCGCGACGATAGATACAGGCAAGATTAACAAGGATCACCTCGGCACGTACACAAATACAATTGTCTAATCGAAACAATTCCTTCAATCCCTTGCGAGAGTCTGGCTCCTGTAAGCAAGCTACGGTTGCACAAGGCTGGTCTAGACCAGGCGCAGTAGATTGACCCTCAAATTCTACGAAGAATTTGACAACGAAGGAGTTGAAAACAAATGCAGTAATTGTCCCGTGCCGTCCGAAGACTGGTGGACCTTTTCTCACTGGGTAACATACGCGATAGTGTTAACATAATGGGGGGCGGGCCGTTGTAGTATCTGTAGGCGAGTCGTATAAATGTGAGCCCTTGTAAGTCTATGGAGTTCGACTAGGGTCCTGATACGATACACTTCTTCTTGAGAAACCATCAGGTTTTACAGTATAAATACAGGTAGGGAGATAAGGCGATGTATGATATAATGGGCTGCTTATAATCATTGTATATTTTTATTCGTTCAACCAGTAAGGTGCATCTTACTTTCATACGTGGTGAACAATATATCTGTAGGTAGTCAGGCGGTGTGTTTGTCTGTGCAGCTAGATACAGGGTCCCGGAAGGATTGGGTCCACATTTGACTAGAACAAATTATCTCCCATAATCAAGACCTACTGACAATATTTGAACTTGTGCTTTATAGGCATGTGCCATTCAGAGCCTCAATTTAGGCAGTTAGCGATAGCTCCACTAGGAATCTATGATTCGATGCAAAGCTTAAGTCGGTTGAGAAGGATTTCGATCCTAGTAGCTAAGATGGACTACCTCAACTGTTTTGTCAGTGGCAATAGTAAAAGTACAACCGAGGCTCGACGAGTTCTATTCCGAACTCTGGGTATAAATACAGACCTTGTGCCTTTGTAAATATTCCTCTCCAGCATCACAGCATCACCAACTCTTGTTCCACATTCCAACACTACAACAACTATCCAACACCTACCTCAAGATGCACTTCACCACCGCTTTCGCCTCTCTTGTCCTCCTGGCAAGCTCTGCTTCCGCCACTTGCCACGGAAGTGGCATTTACTGGCCCAGTGACTACAACAGCATGCTTCATGAGGCCGAGAACGAGTGCCGTAGAGGTGCTTTCACTGGCGTCTTCCAGCCTGGAATGACGAAGTATAAGTGCGTCCAGTATGGCAACGGCGTCAAGCTAGAATTCTCCGTTCGAAACGGCAACACTAACACCGCCTTCGATCTTGGCGATGATGACTGTGTTAAGGAGTTCCGAAAGGATATCTATGATTGCTCGCGCGGAGGTTACCACACAAGCTCCGGCTGGGAGTTCAGGTTGGTTTCCATTTCTCCTAGCTGACAATGTAGTTGACAAGGGTGACTGACAATGTTTTTGCAGTGCTGACCCCAACGAGGGCCGTTGTTAAGAAATAATGGCATAAGTATAAGTCAGTACATGAAACTGAATGATTCAGCCTTCTGTACAGTGAATCCTTATATGTTAGCCGGAGGATAGAGAAGGAGTGGCGGATAAAGAGGAGTGGCAGACAGTACTTAGTTCACTTATCAAATCCCGCTACAATGAAGATCTCATGTACCTTGTGTGGAAAAAAAAACTCTCAATTCAATTTCGATATTGTTATTAGCCAGCAATGAGAATTACTACATGGTAATGTCACTTTATCTATTTATTCAATAATCGTGCTAGTAACTGCTTACTTAAAGATATGAGATCTGGTGTATTATAGACTTACATAGCCTGGCTACCTTCTAGATAAAAGGCAGGTCTTGGGGTATTACATTCTGATAAATAGCCATACCTAGGGAAAATAGCCTATACGAGCCTTTTGCAAATATACCACAGAAGCCTCTACCTCAATGCGCCTGCAACAACCTGGCAGGATCCTCAAGTCAACTGAGAGTTTACATGTTTACGATATGAGCCAGCAGTTATAGTTAGGTCTGGAAATCCAATACCATTATAGGACAATGTTTCAAGCCTCGAAAGGCGCAACCTGTAACAAGTAAGGATCGAAAGTCCGGACCGACTAGTAAAAATGATTTATGATAGAAAATTAGGTCTATCTATTTGTAGACGGGTACTGTCAGCGCCTCATCGCCTATCTATTGACGATAGGCCGAGAGGTAGTTTCACCGCCTCGACGCTCGCAAACAGTCGCTTCCATTGATAAGAAAACTTGCACCAGATTCGATGCTTAGTAGTTTGGTCTCACTGGCATTATATGTAGAATTTGGAATCTTAAATTATTAGGGATGTTCGGAATTGCATCTAGGAGAATTGAGTCATGCTGATAGCTGTTGGGCTGTCAGGTAAGCGCATGAGAGCGAGTTTCAGTGGTCGAAAGGAAGCTACTCGCTTATTCTCACCGTTCCAAATATTATCTTGTATAACCTTTCGATCGAGAGCCAGTGAACACAGAGGTTGATTGGAACTCGAATTTTCGCTTATATCTTACCTACTTGGCAAAATCTGGTATCATTAACTAGTTAGTACTTAACTGCCCTTATGCTGCAGTCAAAAAGTTGGCAAAAGATATTGCTTCTCTCATCAAGGGTTAAGCGGCCATGTCGGGCCTAATTTATTCATTTCCCCAGAAGCATTCGCTATTATTCCAACAAGTGTTTAGTATCCACGAAACCATATTATTATCTCTGCATAGATTGTGCACGGTCAGTTCATAGTTTGCGTCCATGAACTTTGCGTATTTCTAATATGTTAGATTTGACCGACACTTTTTCCAACTTACACCTCACCAATGTCGATGGCTAATTTCGATCTTCAAGCCACACCAACTTACACTCTCACTCACAGCTGTTTGGTAATTGACACATACTAGTGCCGCTAGAGAGCCTAAATGAGTGACAAGCTGACAAGCTACGTTATCGTCAGTGGCGTTGTTTAAGTTTGATGATACACAGGGGGTGGCGCTCAACAGATCAGAGATATGTTCTTAGCTGATAAAGCCGGAACCAATGAGCACTGAACTACAAGTTGCGAACTATGACGATTAAGAGAGAACTTATAATAAAATAATTAAATGACTGTGGTATCATAAACTATGCAAAAAGATTCTATAGCACCTGCTTGTCTGCCTTCAGTCTAGCGATCAATGTGGGAAGATCCACGTCCTGGACACTGACACCCTGATCAATGGCAAGACACGCCGCAGTAGCAGCACTCTGGCCAAGAACCATGTACGTAGGCTCCATGCGGATCGCAGAGTAAGCAATATGAGTAGCACTCATGGTAACGGGGTTGAGGAAATTTGATGCATCCTCCGACTTGGGGCAGATGGACTGATAGGGGATGTTGAAGGGGCCTGGTGTGGCGATGTGCACTTTGCCCTCGTCGCGCAGCTTTCCATCGACAACGACGCGCTCAACCTGGTGCACGTCGAGAGAGTACGCGCCTTTGCCGATGCTGTGGTTTGGGCGAGCGGGGGGAGACTGGATGTCACTTTGGCGCATAGTATAGCCACCGTTCATACGACGACCTTCCCGGATGTATATCTCGTAAGGCCAGTTGTTGTTGTTAACCCATTCGTCCTTGGCATATCCCCATTCGCTGACCCTAGTGCGCAGGTCTTTAGGGACGCGAGGATGGTTGGCCAAAGTCCAGAAGAAACCTTGGGTATAAGACCTGTGTTGCTCATAAACCTGTCGACGTCTCTGATAAGACCAAGTAGCGTAGTTGCCGTTGTCTTCAAAGCTTTCGCCAATAAGATCAGTGCTGACGTGGCTCTGGGCATTAGAGTCGGTCTTGATATTGGGCATGAGTTGGCTGGTGAAAGGAGTGCCGGTGTAGCCTGACTCAAAGTATCGCAGGAGTAATTCATATTGAGCTTCGCGGTAGTCGGCAGGCTTGGTGAACGGGATTCGGTTACTGGTCTGCTTGGTAAGACTCATGCGGAAGTTGTACGATTGAAGACGGAAGTCATCTCCTTGACCTTGAAGGGAAGCAGCATCTTTGATCACTCGACCAACACCTTCGATAAGTCCACTACTTGAGTCGCCCTTCTTCTTGTAGGGGTCAACCTTGGAGAGTTGCTCAAGGGCACCGAGGCGAAAGCCAGCCACTGATTCGCTGTAGTCACCGGTGCTCTCACGGCCTGTGCGCCAGGAGACCCCGGCTGCCTCCATGAGGTCGCCTTCATAGCTGGCATCGATGAACATCTTGCCCTGGAAGAGGTCTCCATTCAGTGTCTTGAAGGAAGCAATCTTGCCATTCTTCTTGACCACACTGCCCACGGCTCTGTCAATGGCTCTGTTGCGAAAAATGGGGATCTTGCCATCCTTCATCCACTTTTCAAGAATATACTCAGCCACCTTTGGCTCAAAGGTCCACTGAACCTTCTTACTCTCATCGATAGCAGGGCCGGGCTGAGCACCAATCTTTCGTGCCAAGTAGCCCGACCGTGTCTCCTGATTCCAAGAGGTGCTCTTCTGGTAGTGGGAGTAAACCTTTCCATAAAATTCTCTCGCAATACCACCGATGGCGTTCCCGTTCTTGGAGTCTGTCCAACCAAGGCCAGATGTTGAGAGGCCGCCCAGCGTGCTGCCGGGGAAGACAATCGCCACTGTCTTCTTCATGCGTTTGGTCTGCACGGCTGCCGCTATGGCAGCGACTGTGTTTCCGTAGATGACCACATCGTATTGGCCAGGCACATCTGCTCTCTCATGCGGTGCGGCAGTAGCATTTAGCATAAGATACGACGCCATCCAAATGGTGCCGATCAGCAGGAGGAGCCGATTCCTGAAGAGAGCTGCCATGATTGTTAACGGAGGAAGATGGGCTGGTTACTCTAGCCGAAAGAAATGGGTAAGGGAGAAGATAAATAAGGTATTAGAGTAAATGAGTGGCTTGTAGGTTGGCTGGCCCTTGCAAAGCACATGAACGAGTAAAGTTCAAGACACAGAGAACAATGGCTTTGTGGAGGGGCGGCTACAGAGACATGGCTTGCGGAAGCACGCGCCGGGTAGTGGAGTAGGTTTGACTGCCAAATGGTGTGTATAGAAAAGGACTGGTTATGCTTTTTGATCGCGAGGACCTCGCATTTTAAGAGAGAGGAAATGTTGTAATTTGGACCAGAAGGGGTATCATGCTGGGGTAGTTCTAGAACGCTGGGCATAGGAGGGCTGCATTTCTGACCGTAGTGCTGCGGCAGACCGGAAGAAAGAAGCAGCTATGCCATATTGAAGTGGCATGCCGCGACGTTGGCAATCAGATATCCATGGTATTGTTTCTGTGACAAGGGAGAATGGAGAGGGTGTGCAAGGTTGTACGTACAACACCACACCCTTCATTCCCTTTACGTCAAGTACCACGGACTATCGACAGCACTATCGGGACACGGACAAAAAAGTAAATGTAAGAAAGCGGAATTTGACTTACAGTGACCAAGAAGCTTGAAAGGGTGCACCCAGATGGACGAGGGTCTGTGTGTTTGTGCTTCTAAATCGAGGTCGGACCTAGTAAATTGGCTACCTCGAATTCTTCGTATCAAGGCCTGAATAGACGAGCTACCACAACTCATTGTGTGTAGGTGGGTGTCAAAGAGTCTGGACCCTTGACTAAGATAGGCAAGGACCGACTCGGGGTCTGCCAGGGGTAAGAAGCGAAAGGTGATCTGTGCTTGCTTGCTTGCTGTTATTATGCGAGGGAGAGAGAAGACGACCAAGCAAGATGGGGGGTGACAATGGGGACGTCGTTGGAGATCTCGGCCCTGGATATCTGTACAGCACAGTAAGAAATGGATCAAGGGGGCATCCACGGGACCCGGAAATTCAACTGGTGCGCGCTAAATTGATGCAAATTTACCCCTGTCTTTCCCTCAGATCTCGGCCTAAACTCGATTCGCTCAAGAACACATTCCTTATCCAGGACAGGAACAATGCCACCTCGTAAAAAAAGGTGCCCTCATTTGCTTTTCTCCCCTATCTGTTGCAATCTCCAAGTCAATTGAATTAAATCCGTATTAATTCTATTTGAAGATATTGAGTTTCCACTACGGACTTTATTATTCAGAAGTCTGATATCCAACACCTTTCTCTACCCGCCCTGCTTATCGATCGCTTCGCTTCGCTTCCAACGTTGTTGTGTCTTGGCAGGCTAGTCTACGGAGCAGAAAATCATCATCCAGGATTTCTTCCTTCTCGGGACCTTGCCCCGCGCTTTGGTCAGCTTACATCCCATGCTTTTACTGTCGCCGTTGAGGGCTACCTACCGTAAAGTACTGAATGGAAGCGAAGTCTAAGTCCAGGTCCAGCCAGCCAGCCGCGCCGCCCATTACTCGGTCCAGCCAATTGGAACTGTCCAACGGCCAATAGCGCCTTTGCTACTGTCAATGGTTTGTTCAGTGGGTGGTGCAGTTCTCCAGCTGTCATGCCATCATTCATACAAAGCTCGGTTTAGCCGAGGCTGTTCTAGAGCAACTGTCTCCATTCCTTAGTGACTTGAACCTAAAAAAGGCGAAGCAAGAAATTGATCGCCATTTTTCTTTGTTCTCATTAGGCCATTCAGCCGATCATTTTTCAACTATAATACCAATAGTTTGTTTAGGCCTTCTCTATCAGCTGTTGTACTCAACTCTCTAACCACGTACGAGACAACTTGTTGGCTTAACCTTCAGCTCCTGGTTAAAATTGTATAGGATCATCTTATCGCGCATCGCAGTTTTGTCAGCCCTGTATATCACGTTTTCAGCGTAAGGTACTCTTCATTGGCCTTATCAAAGGCCCTGCATGGTCCTCTATATCTTAAATGCTCTGACGTGTCACAACCTCATGCATATTCCATTACCAATCGTCACGACCGTCACATCTTACAAAACCAGCCTACTCAAGAACATGCAGCCTTCTATTCCTTGTTAGGCTAGCCTTTCCAGGGCACTTAAATTGGACGAGTTGGTATTTCCGTGCCCACGAGGCACAGCATTGAGGCCCTGACCTAGCCGAGGATCCTTGGAGACTCGTACTGACCAGTCAGTCATCATACAGCGGCTGACCTCATGGAAATTTACAATTTCGGGCTCGGAAAGGTAGGTAAAGTGCCAGATTACGAGCTTTTTTTCTTGGCATCATAAGCTTAAACATCTCCACCACTCTTAACTGCAGATCGACGGCCCAAGCGGCTGTGGCTTTTTCACCTGCACATGTATCCTGGAGGCGCATCGGTCATGTGGCATTCAGGCATTGTATCATCTGCAACTTTACCTACATGCATCGATAAAGCAAGGGCAAGTCAGTGTCAGCAATGCCAAGGACTATTTGTACATTGCATAGCCATTATCAACCAGTCGGCCAGTTCCAGATACAGGAAAATAGCCAAGGCTTGGCCGCCGAATAGGGCAAGTAAGCACGTCCAGGAAGACCCGACTTTCCAACTTGTAAATCATGTAATTTCTCCCGAGGTTCGTAAAATACGGTGTGCAATTAAGAATTTCGGTACTGTTAATCATAGTTGCAAGATTGTCTCAGTACTCGGTGCGGAGGCGGTCCTTCGGCAAAGTAATCCTGTGTGGGAGCTCACAGTTCCCTTCCTGTTGCTGTCAGTGATGAGACAAAGGTTACTAATGAAGATATGTTTTGTGGCCGATGTCGCCTTGGACTTGTTGTTCAGCTGGCTCTGCAGCCCCTAGAGTCTTGTCAGGATACCAAAGCGCTCCGGTCTACAGTCCGTCAGACGCTCCAGAAGCTTAAATCATACCTAAGATAAGATCAAGATACGCACAAGACCCGTTTGCGATTATAGTTGCAAAAGATAGGCTACCATGTAGGGTCTTCCGGGGTGCTGGCAATAACTGACAACCTTAGCCTGGCGATTGCCTTCTGTTCAATCCTCTTTTTAAGACACAAACGTTAATCAAGTGATATTGCGACGGTGCAATGGCAGGCTGTATGGATATCAACGACACGGCAGATGTTCAGAGCCGGAGTACTCCCATCAATGGTATAGCATAAAGATACCAACCACTCTGGGAACTAATTCTCGCCATATGTTACATCCTTGTGCGAATGTAATAACTTGGTCCGTCTTGTCGAAGTCATTTGAAACAGGTTCGAACAGTTAAAAATGTGCAAAAGATGCAAAAAAGAAGGTACAATAGCGGATTTTAACCGCCTTTGATGGACGAACAGGGAATCGAACCCTGGACCACTCCCAGATTATTCGGATGAATCATGCTAAGGGAGTATTATACCACTAAACCATTCGCCCGATTTAAGATATGAACCCTGACACTATAACCTTATATCTATATAGAACAACATGGCTAGATTACTCCTAGAGCAAGCTTCTGAACACACCCGTCACAGTCTGTGATTCATCTCGCCAATATGACATTGGAACATATGTGCTCTCTTCTATTTCTTTTCCGTAAATTTCAAATGGAATCGTTGCCAAAGCTGCTTTAAGTACGGATACAAGGCTAGGTTCATCAGTCACCATACAAGATACTTGCAATCACGTGTTGAGCAGGCAGTCGATCGGCTGTGAAACGTGCTTTGTCATATCTTACAAGTCCCGCCAACCCTTCCCTTTGAACGGTGTACAAGCAAAGGCACAAGCTGTCATTTCCCTCATAATGGTCAACTTTGGCATCTCTAGAGCGTGCGATACCTGCAAAAGGCGCCGTAAGAAGGTGTGCTACTCATTTCATACACATACCTAGTACTCGGTACACTTACTAATGCAATCCTCCGCAGTGCGATGAGACTCGTCCAGTAAGAACCGTGAATTCCTAGCGCTGGAATCAAGTCCCCGAACGCTGAGGCTAACTGTGTGTTTTGGAGGCTTGTCTTCGCTGTGTCAAGTCCCGGCACCCCTGTCCTGGTTACAAAGATGACTCTTCGCTGTTGTTCCGCCATTACTCGCCTAGAAACCAACTCCTGTATCCAACGTTAGAGAGATGGTCACCCAATGCTGACTATATGCTCGAGGCAGCTGCCGTTGACATCTTCCTGGATGAATTGGTAGTGCGATCCCTTGACCGGAACCATTCACGGGGTTTTCTAGATGGTATGCACGCTACATTCGCTGCTTCTGCTCCCAAATCTACTCTCATGTCCGCTGCCAAGGTTGTTGTCCTTGCGTCACTGGCCAATCGCTACCGAAGGCAATCCCTTTTCAATATGGTCCGTAAGCAGTATGGTCAGCTTTTATGGGACTACATGGCATCTCTATCATTGCCGTCAGAGACCCTATCACCAGAGCAGTTCTTTACTTCTGTTCTGTTAGGACTTTATGAGGTTAGCCTGCTATAGACCGATGCTTAATTCGTTGTTGACTTTTCTCCAGCTTATGTCATGTAACAGAGCCTCGCCTACACGCCACCTTGTCCATGTTCAAGGACTTGGCTCCATCCTTCAGAGAGGCCTCTCGTCACCACCATCCACATCACATATCGGCGTTCACCTTCCTGGAACGTGGCTCATTAGCAAAGGGGCGGTCTTGAGCCGGAACCGCCCAGTAGATATCTGTTCAACTGATATGGAGATATCTCAGACTCATACACAAGGATCTGGGATCTTATGCCCTCCACTTGACGATAACCCACAACGTTCTTTGGACCAGATAATGGTTCGATTGGCTCCTCTCACGGCACGCACTGAGCAACTATTGGCCAACGCTAATCCGTCCAGAAACGCACTTTTGGAGCTTTACGAAGCCTTGATAGTATTCCGCGATGAGATCGCACTTTGGGCGGATTTCCAGCCACCAGCATGGCGCCCAGAGCTTGTTGGCTATGTCTCACCGGACTCGGCAACCGTAGGGGAAATCCCGTGGATATGCTCTGGGCCAGTAGAAAAGTACTTTGATTGTAAGCTCAACCCAACCGATCAAGTCTTGATTATTTTGATACCATGCTAACTCTTGTCAAAGTGTATGTTGGAACGGCCTGGAACTCGTGGCGCTCAATGTACATTGTCTGGCTAGATCAATTATACCATGTCTCCAATGCACTTGGACAACACGATCTTATACCGCACTATGTCAGCACAGTGGAAAGCCTGGTTGCTGGTCTCAAGGCCTCCATCCCATACCATCTTTCTCGCAATGTTCAGGGCTATATCAAGTATGTCAACGCAGGAGTACCTGATTTGCAAATAAACCATTTGAGTGGCGGTCTTTTACTATTCCATCATCTATACAGCATTGGCAGATGCACGGTTGTTGCTGCATCGACCAGACAGTATCTGGCAAATGTTTTGAAGTGGATCGGAAACGAAATGGGGATTGGGAATGCGGCTGTTCTTGCCGAATGCTTGCGGCCCGATGAGCAGGGACCTTCTGTCATGCAGAACTCGAAGATTTCGTTCATGGATGCACTCGAAGGATATTACTTAATTACGGCAAGCATGTTGTCAAAGTCTGTATAACACTAGAAACATTGTATCAGGGAGCTAATGGAGACTGAGATAGATGACAGGTAATAAATGAAATGGCGAGGGAATGTCGGTCTCTGATATGGAGGTGCCTCGATTACAATATACTTAAAGAATAGATGAATAACGCAACATCCCTTTGCTTGCCACATGATCATGCCCATCCCGGTCCGTACTCAGACTGACATCTTCCCAGCTACTGGTAAGTTCTAGTTGCTCTTTGCACTTCTGCTCTATCAGACGCAATGCATCGCTTCCTAGAATAACCCTTACTGGCTCGTCTCTTCCGGCGCTTATCCCTTCGATTTTGACACAGTCCACAATACGCTCTGACAACTTTCTAACATCCCCTGGAACATTGAGTGCAATATCGTTGGCAAAGACATCCATCATCTCCTCGAAACCGGGGTTATAAGCATCGATGGCCGGTTTGTACTTTCCAAACCCTTCGACAGATCCTTCTTTTGGTTGACCGAGCTGGGATGGGAAACCGCCAGGCTCAAATATGATACAACGAACGTTGAAACGTCGCACTTCTTTGGCTAACCCTTCAACAAAGGCGCCGAGAGCAGCTTTCGAGGCCGCATAATGGGACAAGAAGGGTAGAGGTCCCCAACCAAGACCAGCACCAATAAAGGCAATGGTGCCACTTTTTTGTTCTCTGAAATAGGGAAGGATTGATTGGGTGACATGAAGTGTCCCAAAGAGGTTGACGTCGAAAATATTGCGAACAAAGTCGTCACTACCATCAACTGAGTCAGCATGTCCAACTTCTCAAGACAGCTCAATGACTTACTCGGCTTCCTCCACACTTTTGGGTGCAGATATACCAGCGTTATTCAAGAGAACATCAATACGCCCCCACACATTCCAGGCTTTCTTTATTTGCTCGGCGATCTCAGCGCGAGGTGCTGTGACATCAAGATCTAGAAGGAAGACGTCGTCTGATTGAAGATGTTTGAGGCGCCCAGTTACTCCACGGCCTGTCGCAATGACTCGTTCACCTCTCTTGGTGAGATTATGTACGACAGCGGCACCGAGGCCTGAGGTAGTTGCTGTTACTAGCCAGATGAGCTGAGGCATGGCGAAGACGTCTGCAAGGTTGAGTGAAGATTGAGATGTCGCAAGACATGGCACATCTTATACCAGATTATCATATTTGCACAAAAGACTGTAACATCTAAAGTCCGTCTTATTCCAAACGGACTTATCTCAAATCCGGCCCTACGTGCATGCGAGATGCAGCCGCAGTTATTTCGGGCCCGCTTTGTTATGTTCAGCACCACGAAACTGGCGCAAAGCTAGCTTGATTTGGGGTTCCGATCCTATCTATCAACTCCATGATCTTACATGCATAAGTAATCAGCGGCTTATTGGCGGATAAAAAAGTCAATTCCGTTGAAACCTGGGTCTAGCGCTACATTCTGGGGTTCAGCCGCTTTCGATCTGATATGGGCTGCCAACATAGGCCAGGCAGAACCTTACGACTTGCAAAGCAGTTTCATATACAAAACTCTGAAAGCAAATCATTTGACGTCTGAAAGGCTTAGTCTCGCTAATGCTTGACTAGTCTTTCACATAGTACCGTGTGCTTCCCATTGGATCCATGTAACCAGGAAGATGTTGCTTTCTACGATAGTGTGGTGAAGGCGAGAGTGTCTTGCGGCGACCTTTGATACTTTTGCCGCTGGCGATCTGTGTCCTCAAGAAAAATAATGAAATAAGTAGAAAGTCAGTCATCTTTCAGAGATTTTTCTCCTTTTGCCAGCGCAGCCTAATGACGCGCTAATCTTCGACATTGGGTCGTTGACGTCAACAACTTTCGCCAAATTTTTGCCTTGGTTTTTTATAATGAATTTCTGTTACATAGAAAACCGTGTCTTGACAAAAGACATGAGATCTCTTAGAAGTCTTCGCGCCCTCACATCTCTCAGACCAGTCACAATGACAGTAACGACAGTCCCTTCAACACATCCCATTGCGCAGCAAGGTCCGCTATCGCAGACCAACAATGCAGGAATACACCAGTCAAGCGACATTCAATATCAGCGTCGCGAAGCTCATATCCCAAAGTCATCAAGCGAAGATGAACCACTCTACATCCTCACACTCTTCACGGATAAGCATCACCACCAGACCATGACGGCACTACGACGGCAGTGGTTCCCATCACACATCCTCAAAGTGGATGCCCACGTTACGCTTTTTCATGCTCTCCCAGGCTCTAAGCTAGCTGAGTTGAAGCAAGACATTGCAGCTGTCGCAGAACGCACAGAAAAGTTCGACATTGCAGTTGGTGTCAAGGGAGTTTTCGAGATGGGCAAGGGAGTCGGCATCAACGTCTCCAACGCGGACGACTTCCAGAATAGAGCATCTGGTATACGAAGTGAGCTCAGAAACAAATGGGAGCCTTTTCTCAGTGATCAAGACAGGCGAGAGAAGTGGAGAGGTCACTACACCATCATGAACAAGCAGGATGATAAGGAGGAGGTGCATAAGTGTTTGGCTTATTTGAAAGAGGGGCATGCGAATAGCAGAGGGACAGTGGAGGGATTGAGTCTTTGGCTATATGATAGAGGCTGGTGGAGGGAGGATGGAGTGTTTAAGTTTTCTGGATAGATGTCGATGTTCTTTTGTCGCTTCAAGAAAGACATTGGAGGCTATAGAACAGACATAGAGGTGCGCAAGAGTGCACATGCATAGACAACAATTCTACTGTGATGCTTTGTGCCGCGGAAAGCGACTACAATATTACAATAGACGTGAGTTTTTTATTATTCTTATTATCGGCAATTTAATTATCACGTCCTGGGCTAACAAGCGAGCGATTAAGGGGGATCAGATCAATGACGGTGACTAAACTTGAGTAAGAGATAGCGCAGTGTGGCCGATGAAAAATATTGACAATGAACGAACGGTAAAACAATCGGCTGCGAAGTGGCACGAATGATTAAGATGAACAAAAGGCAAAAAAAAGAGTCGACAACGGCAGGATTCGAACCTACGCGTGCGAACACAATGCCTATGATGTCTCAGAAGAGATAGCAGGGCATCGCCTTAACCACTCGGCCACGTTGTCATGTCAGCATGTTCGGATTTTT
The DNA here is from genome assembly GCA_019054645.1 of Fusarium sporotrichioides. NCBI lineage: Eukaryota > Fungi > Ascomycota > Sordariomycetes > Hypocreales > Nectriaceae > Fusarium > Fusarium sporotrichioides. The sequence continues at coordinate 3,478,021 of JAHKNS010000002.1, read as the reverse complement.
GCTTTATATAGTCACCGTGGGACTCAATTTTCTGTCGACGAGTAATCAAGCAATCCAGACAGTCCCGCTGTGAATCGTTGAATGAGAGTCGGTGTGCATTAAAGATTCTAGAGAGGAAAGGATGGAGAAGACACTAAGTTTGTCGCTGGAGTGTGGGTGCTGAACCAAGCCGATGTTTCGTCAATGGGAGAAGGTTTTGCAATGCTAAAATTGAGTGTGGAGAGGAAACACTGAACCAGCAAACGAACGGAGACTGTAAATAAAAAGTGAAGTTTAAATGAAAAGATACCAGTAATTTCTGTCATAGAATCGCTAGTATATAGCAACCAGGGAGCTGCTGTATTCTTTAAAGTAGATTGAAAGCTGCAATAAAATATTCATATTACAGGGTAAGTCTGAAGGACAGGAAGAAAGAGATTTTCTGCAATTCTCGTCTAACCTACGCTAGCAGATAAGTGACGTTTGAAGGCTGATAAACAAGCTTATCTGTTAGTGCAGGATAAAAAAGTCACAGTTATCCTAAAAAAGTTTATTTTCCCAAGCTCAGTAGGCGTAATCACGTACTACTCCATCGCATCAACCACAATGTGTCGTCGTCCCAGCTCAACCGACACATCATACAGCGAAAAAGCAACGTAGACAAGATCAACAAAAAAACGATTACCTGTATTCACAGGTGGCTGGAACTCTCCCGCCGGGAATTGAACCCGGGTCTCAAGCGTGACAAGCTTGCATACTGACCACTATACTACGGAAGATGATGGTTGTTGGGCAACCACTGTAGCGGAGTTCGATGGTGGAGGAACCGCTGTGTTGGTATATGGATAGTTGCATTCATTCTTCTGCAAGACTTGTTGTTCCGTGAGATGAATGCTATTTCTCTCCCATCAAACGCTGGTTTGCATTGATCCTGATTCCAAGTACATCATTCACATTTGGGTTTGAGTTTGAGTATAGGTCCTTGCCATCATACCATGTTTCACCTAGAGCAATAAACACAAACCTTCAGCTCCACCGAAAAACTCTCCAACCAACACAAGCAACAAAAGTTGGGAATCGGTGAGCTGGTTGTACAAGGCTGTGCCATGCTCTTATGCTGTGCTGTCAGTAACAGTGAGAATAACAGACTGGGCAAATAATCCTTGGTGCCGTGCATGACGCAGCCTCAACAGCCGACCGCCTCAATTAATGTTTATTTACGGTCTTATTTTTGGGTCACCCTGTGCGTTGTCTCTCAATACTCCTGCAGTGCTGCAAATCAACCACCGTACGCATAAACATCAAACTTCACCCGCAGATCAGCCACTGAGTTTTAGAGGCTTACGATTCGCTGTTTTGACCTTTGGATCCTTGGGCTGTGCGATGCCAAGAATCGAATTGGAAGCACAGATCAACACGAGTCCCCACGACCTGGCAAGACATAACAAGGTTTATTACGGAGGATTGAGCGAGCTGATTGACGGTTGATCGTCATTTTGGAGAGGCTGGGCAGCTGGGGTAAGGATTATGTTTTGTGAATAAATATACTTGGTATCCCGCCTCTTGTTTCTGAGTTTATCCAACTTTATTAGCCACTCTAAAGTTTAATTATCTACTCTATAACCAGTTACTTTATACCGTGTACTGCATTGCATCTTTCGCTCTACATACCTTAGTACTCTACTATCCATCTCATCCATCAAAATGCCTTCCCTCACAAACACCTTTGTTGCTCTGGCCTCCCTCTTGGCTATCTCCAGCGCTGCACCCACTATCCTACCCCGCGCCAGCGAGTGCCCCTCCACTGGAAAAGCCCGCCTCCAGCCCTCAGCTCTATACAACATATTCCCCAGCGCTCCCAACGTCGCAAAGAAGGCGTCTGGCTTCCACGTCGAGACCTACAACAACGCTTCCCAAGTCGAGCAGCTTCTCGTCTTCAACGATGTCCCCGCAAACGCCAAGGACTGCAGCATCGGCTGGGCCCAGGGCGAGCGACCAGAGCGTATCTTTGTCGTCAAGGGCGGCGATGCTTTGACCGAGGTCAAGCAGTTGTCTGGCTTCCCCGATGCCAAGTCAGTCACGTACGAGACGGCCAAGGAATTCGATACGGCCGACAAGACTGCTGGTGCTGCCGACTTCACCAACTGGGATGATCTCCCTGCCCAAAGCCACATCATCGGCGCGATCGACTGCAAGAGCTCCATCTACCTCAAGGCAGCTCTCCGAAACCCCGACGGAAACACAAAGGTCTTCCTTGAGCAGAACAGCAAGAACGGCCTGTACATTGAATACAGCTGCTAGTTTACCTGTCGCTTGCACGTATCTGTCACCGACTTTCACTTCTCTGTACATTTATTTTAGGGTTATGGATTTTTCTTTTTTCTTTCTCAAGGGAGGATTTATGGGTTGGTGAGAAACATCAAGTTAAAGAGGAGACATACAGGCTGATCTAGGCCTATGACATGCACGATATGAAGCATCATGACATAGAATTAATGAAACAAACACTTCGCACGCACAATTATTTCCTTCCGATCCGATCAATCTTTTATTTATCTGAAACAAGAGTGTCATCACTTTGCATGTCGCACGCGGAAGAACTACAACTGGTGGAAATGGCCGCCTCAAAAGAGGTTTGGGTCGCCACCAGCCAGTACCTAGTGATGTCACGGTAAATGATGCTAGAAAACGTAACAGGCAATGAGGCATAGGTAGCCCAAGACGCGACTTGATGAATTCGGCTGCGATATGGACTACCAAACGGTTTGACGCAGCTTCAATAGCGCACAATCATCTGCAATGGATATTCTCGCATTGCATTTCCCTTGGTGCTGCGTTTGCTTGTCCCAAAATAGACCATCCACACCTGGTATATGGATTAGCACCTGCAATGTGAACTGTGAATCATACGATATCGTTCAAGGTCTTTGGACTCGATTGACTGTTAATGGAATTATTACTCGGACTCACGGACTGACAACAATCGAGTGCAATCAATGATTCACAAGCTCCGACTCTAGTCTTCCAAGTTGAAATGACCCTTTGTGATAAACATAGATACCCATACTTACCTACGGTCCATGGTACCGGGTAATGTGCACAGTATTTTTGTGTTTATTTCCGAGATTGTTAAAAGCGGTGGACCACAAAGGCAAAGGGGGACAAACACAAACATGCCACGCCCCCACTGATTCGCCTGCTGGGAAAGTCTCATTGGCCTGTAATCACTTTTTCTCCATTGTAAACTAAGGGGTAAAGTTAAGTGTCTTTTTTTCCGCTCCCTCACGATTTCCGCTCAGGGTCCTCCTCTGCTCTGTTCTGCTCCGTCTTGATCCAACATCTACAGTTAAACCTGGACCCTGGATTTGGCTACTCCGATCCGCTAACGAGTCCATCCCCCTCACACCCCCCTTTCCCCTTCTCTTTACCGTCTTGTTTTTCGGGCTTGCAAGACTCCAGCCAGACATAGCTTGTCCAGCTCACTGATAAGGACACATTGAGAAACATGGCGGAACATCTCGTCTTCCACCCGCAGCTCACAAAAGCCGATGCGCTGATCCTCGAGGGTTTGCGCCAAGACATCAACGAGTACAAGCAACCCAAGGTCGATGCCGACATCACAAGCCAAGATGGCCAACCCCCAGCTCTGCGCCAAAGAGCAGCCAATGGCAAACCTCCCAAAGGTGCGTACAGTTGTACCGTCTCATTTCATGTGCGACATCAAAAAAATAATGTATCATGAGTTGACAACCAGTAGCTCGCGACGAGGATTTGTTGCGCCATCTTCAAGCCATGAATGACCCCAAGGATGCCCATTTCGAGGAAAGCGTAACAAGCACTTGGGACTTTGATCAGATCAAGTTGCCGCTTTTCCTTGAGAAGCTGGTGCTGCGGCCCTATGTTCGCATTGCGAAATCTATTGTTCGCGTCGACACAGATGTCATTATGCTTACCCATCTTCTCCTCTACTTCTCTACATCACTACCCAGTGCCATCCAGCTCTTCCGTAATTTCTCATGGATCCATGGCATTCTTCACTTCATCATGCAGTTCACATACATGGGTTCTTACACACTGTTGATGCACCAGCACATTCACATGCGAGGTGTTCTCAACAAGCGTTTCGCTTTGTTTGATAACTTGTTCCCTTACATCACTGATCCGCTTATGGGTCATACCTGGAACTCTTACTTTTACCACCACGTCAAGCATCACCACGTTGAAGGAAACGGACCCAACGATCTTTCATCAACGATCCGATACCAGCGAGACAGTATCCTTCACCTGTTGCACTACATCGGAAAGTTCCTCTTCTTTGTCTGGCTTGAGCTTCCCCTCTACTTTATCCGAAATGGAAAGACCATGACCGGATTGAAGGCTGCATTCTGGGAGCTTTCCAACTATGCTTTCCTCACCACCATGTTTTGTCTGAACCGAAATGCTACAATTTGTGTGTTTCTCATGCCATTGGGTCTTATGAGACTGGGCATGATGATGGGTAACTGGGGTCAACACGCCTTTGTGGACGAGCACGAGCCGGACTCCGATTATCGTTCGAGCATTACCGTGATTGATGTTATGGTACGTTTCAAACCTCTCACCAACTTCGGGCAAGGTCCGATACTGACTATTCACAGAGCAACCGTCAATGCTACAACGACGGCTACCACACCTCTCACCACCTCAACCCTCGTCGCCACTGGCGCGACCATCCCGTGCACTTCCAAAAGTCGAAGCATACTTATGCTGAGGAGCATGCTTTGGTCTTCCACGATATCGATTACTTCATGATCACTGTTAGACTAATGATGAAGGATTACAAGACGCTTGCCAAGTGTCTGGTGCCCATAGGTGATCAGATTGGGCTGACCATGGATGAGCGAGCTGCCATGTTAAAGCGAACCACGCGACGCTTCACCGAGGAGGAGATTCAGAAGAAGTTCAAGAGGCAGTAGACGGGAGCGAGATTAGACATAATAAAAGGAGGCCGCAGATTTTGGATCTAGCTGAAATATGGTCGTTTGAGCAGAAAATATATTCAAGGAGTTGCTGCGTTGCTTTCTGTCTCTTTTTGCGTTTTGAAGATGTTGTCTCGTTCAATCAAACGCCTGGTAGTCTCTTTATTCCTAGACGATCCTCAAATATCGCTTTATTTGGGGCTGCTCAGTGAAATTATGGTCAGCTTACATGTACTCCGGACTTTGGAAAATAGAAATTGTCCGAAGGTTTGAACCTGGAGTTAACAGAGCCATATTGTGCGTCTAGCTATCCTTACCAATCTGTGATTTGTAATAATGGAGAAATTACTAGGTTCTTAGTCTTGAAACTAGATTATCTGTTGCAGGTTTCCAAGGGTTCCTGTATCATGCTCACGGACATAAGTTCGAACTGTCATGATGAAAATGAACAAACGTCCCAGAAAGAGTACATAGGCTTACGTCTTGAATGGATATACCGGATTTAACAGTGCCATTAATGATTCGCTTACTGATAACTTTGTTCATGACGGTCGATTCGCAGTGGAAGTATCAGGACAAGTCATGGAAATGGTATGTATAAAATGTTGCCTGTCCTGATGTTACACTCGATCATCACCTCCAAAGACTACACCAATAGTGACCAACTTATCACAATGTATCTGCACTCTTTTCTCCTGGCAATACTGCCATTGTTATCAGAAGCAAGCCCAACAACCAAAGGCGAAGACACCACCTCACTAGCGATAAATACAAGTTCTGGAATATTTGCACCATACTTTGACAGACATCAACCAAATGTCGCGTCTTTCCTCGACATTCCCTACGCAGAAACACCCGTTGGGAACCTCAGGTTTGCATCACCAGTAGCGAAGAAGAGTACTGGAGGTGGCATCGTCCATGCAACAAAGCTTCCAGCAGGATGTATTCAATATGTGCCTCTTCTACTCCGGGGAACCATCAGCGATGGACCTGTCACAGCAGGCACTTTCCAACGCGGAGACTACAAAAATACGACCGAAGATTGTCTTAAACTCTCACTCTTTGCTCCTGAGAAACCCATTCGAGTCAAGGAAGAAACAAAGTCCCCGAATTTACCTGTTATCGTCTGGATACACGGAGGAGGTTATTCTGTTGGTGGTACCAACGTCCCCTACCAACTTGCACAGAATTGGGTGCAGCGTACCCAGAAACACATAGTTGTGCAGGTACAGTATCGCCTCAATCTTCTAGGCTTCCCCAACGCTGGCGGTCTAGCACAGGAGGGCAACAATCTCAACCTTGGTCTGCTTGATCAGCGTCTCGCTGTCGAATGGGTCCGCAATAATGCTGCTCGCTTCGGAGGCGATCCCAATCGTATCACGCTCTGGGGCGAGAGCGCCGGAGCTTATGCGGTTGATGGATACCTTTTTGCCTCGGCACAAGATCCCATCATCAAAGGGGTTATCGCAGACTCTGGCAACGCACTGGCTCTTGAAGGAGTGGTTGGTGACTCAAGGAATCATACCGACTTTTCTCGTGCTGCAAAGTCTCTGGGCTGTGGTGGATTGCATCCGAAAGATGAGCTCGAGTGCATGCGACAAGTGCCCGAGCGTAATTTGAAAGAATATCTCCAAGCAGATGTTGGCCAAAGAGGGGCCGCCGATGACGGGTTGAGCGTCTCTGTAATTGCTGACAACATCACGGTCTTTTCCAACTATACTGAGAGACTTTCCACAAAATCATTCAAGTATCCAACTGATATTCCTCTCCTGATTGGAACCAACACCAACGAGGGAGCTGCTGTTGTCCCATATAAATTCCCCGGATTTGAAACTGCAACTGTGCTACCAGAGGAACTTCAACCCTTCGCTGATGGATTTGGACTCAACTTACAATGTACTACACTCAAAGAGACCCGTCTCAGGACTGAGGCAGGTGCTACGACCTACCAATATCTCTACGCAGGCAATTTCACCAACATTTCGCCTTTACCATGGCTGGGCGCATACCACACGGCAGAATTGCCTTTGATCTTTGGTACATACGAGACAGAAGGACCGTCTACCAAGTTTGAGCGCGCCGTCAGCGAAAGAATGCAGGATCTTTATCTCAAATTTGCTAGTGATCCTATGCATGGATTATCAAAATTTGGATGGCCGAGAGCAGAGTCGCAATTGAAGAAATCGAAGCTTGTCAAGTTAGCCGTAGACAACAAGGTGGAGCAAGTTATTGGCGTGAAGAAGTTGGTGGACGAGTGCGTTCATAATGGATTTGCTGTATAGGAGCGTGAGGGGGGGATACAGGACAGTCTGTCACTTCACACGTATGTTAGCTAGGAAATTTACTGAGATAGCCGTAAAAAAATTGTAAGCCGATCCATGGAGGAGGTCATTGCTATCGCTGTCTTGACTGCCGCTTCTAGTTGTACTCTTATCGCTTGAGAGGCTGGCGATCACTGTCGGTGTATCGCTTAAATAGTCGCCAAGACTGGTTGAGCATTATCCCATCAAGTATCATGACCGGAAAAGGCAAGTTTCTTTATGTATGCAACGGTACCATAGACTTAGATTCGGTCGCTTGAAGATAGTAAGACCTTGTTGCAAGGGTGAGCGATTGGGATGCTCGGACTTTATGCAAAGACGGTACCCCAACCAATCGGAGGCATTACTTTTAAGTCTAAATGGCTACCCTACAAGGAAAACGCTCCGTGATGTTTTAGGAATGTGCCCATGAGCCGACGGATGAAACAACTAGACTGTTGAGGGTTGTCATGATAGGCGGAAATAATGCTGTTTCTATATGGATTGCATGATATAGATTACCTGAGAGATAAGTATATGAATCTCACATCGCCAACCCTAGACCAATGTCTGGACATCTTAGCCCATACACTTCTTCAAGCTTTACTCATCCACCAAACTAGCTGGACACCATGCGTTTCTCTGCCGTCTTTACTGCTTTAGTGGCTTGTGTTTCTACTACAGACGCTGCCATTACCTGGACTCTGGAGAAAGCTGCCAACCCAACCGCCGATCAACGCGATGCCTATGGCCGCATTGAAAACGCCATGCGTCTTGCCGCAGACCGCTACAACCGCCTCGGAAGCGCGACCAAGAACATCCGCGTCTCCTATAACACAGGTGTTCCCACCGCCGACGCCAACTACAACGGTAGTCTTCGCTTCGGCGCCAACCGATCTTACATGAACGAGCGCACAGCTCTACACGAGATTTCACACACCGTCGGAATCGGTCAGACTGCTGCTTTTGACCGCAAGTGCGCGGCGAATGATTGGCCCTCTGCGACACAGCTGCTGAGGTCTTGGGATGGCAATGCGGCGAAAATCAACTGTGGTGGTGGACATATCTGGCCATATGGGCTCAACTACGACAATGAGTGGAGCGAGACCAACGCCAATCGACATGTGCAGCTCGTCAATGCTATGATTCGCGATGGGATGTAAGGGCTGTTTATGAGTGAATGGGATGCGAGTATGCGTTGGATTTATATGAAAATATTTGAAGATAAGTACATAACTATGAATTACAAACGCCATTTGCCAATGTATCAATATGTCCCTCACTGGTCATCTGAATGGAGCCACCAAGCGATGCAGTTGTCTCCCGCTAGTATCACCATACAAAAATGTAAGTTGCCACCAGATCTACAGAAGTAAATTGACTTATCCCAGATAGCAAATGTCAATATTGTAGGCGGTACAGATATACACTTCAGCATAGCAAAACCCCACTACTTTTTACAACCCGAGGTTGTTTCGGCACGCCCAAGTAGTTGATCCGAGGGATAGGCAGGACTAAATGGCGCTGACCCGACCAAACTGCTATCACGACATTCGGCCAAATGGAGCAACGATGACCTTGAAGGACATCACCAGCAACTCCATTTCAAGCTTCATACTTGCGGCCAATTAAGACATTCACGCACTTTCGGAACTGTATTCGAGTGACCGACATTTGGATGCGATTCTTGGTGGGAAGAAATCAAGTTTTCGGTTTTTCTGCGTCGCAGGTCACATCCAGTCATCTCGTATCGACAGGTCATATCCGTCAGCTCGTATCTCCTCTGGAAGTGAAAAAAGGACTGGAGCCAGTACTTTGCCAAGCCCAGGTCTGAAATTGGTTCCATTCTATGTTCCCAGACAGGGGGATATCTACACGGTTTCTAAAGGGAAATGCAGGAGTCTTGTAAGAAGACCAATTCTGGAACTTGGTCATCTTGACCATGTCTGTACCTGACGATCTTTGTCTTGTCTGACGTCTGTTGACAGCGATATTCATCGTCATGGGCGCTGAAATGTGCCCTCTGAAAGACGGTGTCATCGAGAATACCGGATGTTAGTGGGGTACCGTTGCATCAATGCTACTCGAATCCCTCCCATCAAGTTTTGTTGTTTTGAAACTTATCGTTTTGTCAGCATCAACAATTTGATTGCCGAAGATCCGGTAGTGTACCTTAGTATTAATGAGAAGTCTGATCTCACCGTGAATTAGTACAGTTATTCGAAAGCGCCGAAGAAAAGATAGAGAGAAAAAGAGTAAAACGTCTGAGCATAAAGAGGTCATTCACAGTACCCTGACTCAACTAGCCTGGTCGTCCGGACCCCAGCCAATGGTACCTTAGAGTGGCATGGGTTTTGGCAGCTAAAATCCTTCGCACTGACCTAAACACTATCAACCTTTGCGGATCTCTAGTGGATTTCAGTGAATTGGTTTAATTGTGATCGTCTTCCGGCAGTTAGAGCATGTTTCAATTGTTCAATGTTTCCATCTAACGAATTGTTTTACCCACAAAACCCCTTCTTGTCTCTTTGTCCAGTCTCTCCTTGTGGATGACTTCATCGTATTAGCGCGTGAAGATCTAATTCTCGGCTATTACACCTAATCATATCCGCAGACCTCCTTTCAAGGGTGGATTGATGTGGTATTAGGAGTAGATTCAGAAGTTATATAAGGCTACACACTTGTCTCACTCAAATACTCACTCACTCACTCACTCATCGGTCATCCAACTCTCACTTTAATCCAGTCTCTCATTAATCTAATACACAACTCACCAAGTCACTCTTTTACTTGCTATTAATTTTCAATACCTTCACGATGAAGTTCAGCCTCTTCTCTTTCGTTGCTCTGGCCTCTTCGGCCATGGCTGCTCCCGCTGTCCAGGTCCAGGCCAAGGCCGCTGGTGTCGGTGCTGCTATCAACGCCCGTCAGGTTGCCGATTATGCCGCCGTTCCCGCCGTCAACGAGGTTGTCACCTCCACTGTCAGCAAGACCGTCACCAAGAAGATCACCTCCACCAAGGTCACCAACACCGGCGGCGTTGTCAAGGTTCTTACCGTTGCTGTCGACGAGGTCACCGTTCAGGTTGGCACTATCAGTATGTTTCCCACGAGATGATGCAAAGACTTAGACTTCTAACACATTTACAGAGGAGACCATCTCCAAGGTCAAGACTGGCACTCTTAGCAAGGCCGCTGCCATCACCCACGTCCACCAGAACGTCGCCATTATCAACGACCTCCTCACCACTGTCGTTGACCAGCTCAAGGATGTCGTCAGCGTCGATGTCAACGTCCCTGACGTCAAGGTCATCGTTGGCCTTGTCCTTAAGCTTGTCCACGAGCTCGTCGGTGTCGCCAAGGACATCCTGAGCACTCTGGGCATCGACAACATCCTCGGCAGCGTCCTCAACCTCGTCTTCCGTCTCGTTGGCACTCTCCTCCAGCTCGTTACCGACCTCGTCGGCGACATCGTTCCCGGTGTTATCGACATCCTCTCCAACGTCCTTAACACCCTTTCCGGCACCGCCCTTGGCCCCGTTGTCAAGCCCGTCACTGGCGTTGTCGGTGGCCTCACCGGCTACCTTAGCCAGGGCACCCAGGGTGTTGCCGCTTAAGCGACCGAAGTGCAACGATCGACATATACCCCTCAATTGGATCCGGAATCGAGTTAGACATTAGAAGCTTAGTGATAATTATTCTTAATTCGATGGTGTTATCCTTAACTCCTGCAACTGCAGATTACATTACATATCATATCATCGTGATAAATGATCGTTATAACAACCTCACTTGCATTCCACCTTATAACTGCCAAAATGTCTTAACGTCTCACGGCACTGGCCGTCTTTGATGTCCTTCTTTCCACGCTTGCAGTTTTTGTCATGGTATAGAACCACTGAACGGTTAGTCTCATGCGATTTTAGAACAGTCCAATGCTACTCACATTTGCAGTTATAATCATGGTCATACTGCTTAACCGACTTGATCTCATCGGCGAACTTGCTACACTTGCCGTCGTCATTGCCGTGGAGAGTTAATTCTCCAAGATTGTGGTCATTGCTCTTGGCACCGCAGTCATTGTCTCCCCATATGCGAGCGGCAATGACATTGGCGTTGGGCGGAGGTTTTGAGTAAGGGTCGGCAGCGGCACCCATAGCCAAGGCTGTAAGAGTGGTGAAAGCAGCAGCGAAATGCATTTTCGAGATGGTGATTTGTTAAGTAAAGATTAAGTTCTATATCGTGTTGTAGCTAGAAAGTTGGGATTGTTAGTTAATGGTGGTGAATAACTAGAGGATCGTGAGCGACTATATACAATTCTTTCTGTATTATTTCCACTGTCAACGTTTATGCTCACTAATACTACTAACGCAACAGCATGAAGCTGTTCACCACACGTCACTTTTGGGGCTGTAGAGAACTTGGGACTGTTTTCGAAAGCCCCAAAATAGACCAGATCAGCTCGGATCGCCCGACGATACGAGCTCTGTCGTCAGCACTAGCATCATTCTACTTTGCAGCTCTTATCTTGTCAGGACATATCTAAGACACGACGATTCTACCAGAGTATTGTGTCTTATACTCGAATCGTCGACCAGAGAATAAGTAAATGCCATTTTGTGAGAGATCATACGAGGGATATCGTCTACGCTGCTAAGATAGCACAGCGCTCTGTAACGTAGCCTTACTTGGACCCTGTTATGCCTTTTGAGGAACAAGATTGCCTAGATACCTGTGCACATGTATGTAATGCAAAGATCCTATAAAGGACACGTCCTTTTGGCACATCCTCTGCAAGCTGCGTTGTTGCATAGGCATCCACTTCTTGTAGTGACGTGTCCGGACGTGCCGGGCCACAGCTGCAGCCTCACCAGCTAAATTTAGAATGGCATAAATATCTGGCCCCTTGATGTCTCATTATCAGTCGTCTTCCTTGTCAATGACCCGAATAAATACACAAATCATCTCAAAAGCCGACCAAGAGATAAGCAGAGGGATCGTTGGATGTCTTTTCATTTTGATGTCTTGTAGACACAGTCGATGTAGCACTAATTTATAATATCCGCCCAACTCCATGATAGCGAGCTAGGACCAATCTACAAACAGCGACACGGTAATTGTGGCTTAGGCATTAATTTGTCGGTAGTAAGAATTGTTTGTTTCCTGTTGCGATTCTAGCCGACTCGGATCCTCAACAGAAAACAGTGATTGAACAGTGGCTAGTTCTCTATATTCCTTTCTGGATCACCAAAAAAAGCGAAGAGCAAGAGGAATGCATCAAATGTATCCTTAGAGAAAAGAAGAACCACAGTTTACGAGTAGACCATATATCTATCTATCGAAAGCAAGGCGATACAAGAGAATGAGCGCATGAACAGAACTCCACCCCAAATGGTTACCATCTGTTTTCAAGCTCAACATGTCTCATCAACACGTCAACACTTTCGATCCGCCATTAGAAATCTTGACCACATTGGGTCTTTCATACCTGACAGAGTTGGGATCATTCTTCCGCTCCTCCTCGAGTGCCCACTCGATCGACCTATGAGTGTCGACTGTCCACAGAACCCTCATGATCAACCCACTGTATGCCATCTCGGCAGAGTGACTGACCACCCAATGGTCAACGCCCCCGACTTTCCGATGGAGTCCTAGTCCGCCTTTTGCCCCAAAAGTAGTCTTCTTACCGCCGGTGTGACTTTCCTTGAGACCATGGAGCATAGCCAACTTCCTCGTCTTGGGCTTCGACCTTAGGAATGCGTTCAGTGTCTCTTCCTCTACGTCGACACCGTGAGGAGAGTCCAAGATTGTTTCGTGTACTTCTTGGCCATCAACTGTATGTGACCAGGTGATGGTGAAGACAAAGTTTAGGATGTTTCTCCCAGGGAGAAATATTGGTGTGAGCCATTTGGGAAATGGCTCTCCTGGATGAAGGTCTGGATCATGCCACGATGTTGCTGAAGGATCCAAGTTGTTAATCACACGGATTGTTTTGAAGTGGTTCCAGGTTTCGATGATTTCAACTCCCGATAGTGTTGCAATAACAGGAATATCTGGGGGGAAGGACTTCAGAGTCGGTGGGTGTAAATGGTCGGAATAATAGAAACCAAGAAGGATAGCATCCAAGGGACTTGCAGTACTTTGTTGAGTGGCGTTTCCCTCGTCCATAGATGGCAAGCGCACAGCGGCAGCCTGTTCGATCTCCCGAATCACATTTTCCAGGCTTTCGAAAGTTGAGATCTCGGGATTCTTGACTATCTCAATGTGAACGAGCCATGGGCTGATAACATCGGCAGGACCTTTGAGCCAAGGTTCGAAAGCAACATGATAGAAGACCTTCCTAGTCTTAATCTGTTCGTCTTTTGGTCTGGGAAATGACATTAACCAGCTGTTATCACCATTGAGAGATGTAAAAATCGGCCGAAGAGGTTTATTGGTATCGCACAGATATCCCGTGATGGCATCTTGTTGTAATTCTGCCATTGTATATGTGTTGCGATGTAGGTAAGATGGGAACAATTCGAAGATGAAAATCAATATTGACTTTGCTTTTTGAGAGGCGCAGAGTCAGTCCATGACGGCATCGGTGTGAATGTGCTAGTTCATACGAAGCTAACCCCTTTTGCTTGACAAGGCTACTATGTAAGATCACAAGGTTAACAATCATCAGATTTCCAGCTCCATTCTCGGGTGGGAACCGAGCTGCCATAACTGCGAATTCAATGCCAGCTATATGACGAAGTCACACCAACAGGGGCCAGGCAGAAGGCGAGTGGGAGCAACTGGACGATGGGTCGTCTAGTAAGAAGACATTTGTCCAGGTTCATCTCGAGATGCCGACGCTGGAGAGGCAGAACACTTCACTCCCATGAGTCTCGCGATGATACTGTATATCGTATAACCTGAAGAAATTTACGTTTACGCGGCGGATCCTGAGTCGCAGTTGTTGATGGATAAGCTAATGTCAGATCTTTATCCTCCAACCAGTCGTTCAATTCAATAGTGGCAGACAAGGTATCTACCGCACTAACGGTCGTGGTCAGCGTATACGGTACGTAAGGGAGGCGTGCAGAGTATTTTTTCGTGTGCATTCAATTATGTTCCATTTAGCTTAACGGCATAGGAAGAATGTTGCTAGCAGACTGCCAGGTTCTTTCACATTCCAACTCGAGGAATTGCTCAGATACTAGCATAATTATTATTCTTTCTCTCTTATTTGTGGCGATTTGACCAAGGATCAGCAGGTGAGCCAAGAATACTACGTTGAAATGAGCCTCTAGAATAAGCAGTAACGTTGAGCGTGGTCAGCACCTTAATCAAAGAGTTTGAGGAAAGTGATATTGAACAGGCTCTGATAGGGTTGACGAAAATGTCATCAATAACCTATCAAACTTGGTTAATTCGGTCGATATCATAGAAACTGATGCTGCGACAGGGCGAAGTGTGCCGCCTACCACCCTCATATGGAGATCAAGACTCCATGACATCACTAGATTCTATTAGGAAAGCAAATCGTGCCTCGGCATCTTGATAGCTCAACAGAAAAACAATTGGACCCAACGCTGTTTCAACTAAAGCCGAGGCCGAATTTCCGTAACGCGGGGTTGATGTACTCCCAAAGCAGCAAGGATGGGTAGATACCCCACACACGCGGGTTGTTCTCTAGAGCTGGTCTACCCCGGATTTGCTTTTTCAGCTAGGGGAGATGGAGATACGCGCCAGCAGGTAGAAGCGGTAAGGATGGGGTTAATAAATAGCTGGTGTAGTGTCGGAGTTTCTCTTCCTCGCATGTTCTGCTCTTGAGGTCCGACTGTATGACTTGACTTTGATCACCCTGTCTTCTCCGCCTCCGCGACGCTCTCTCTCCTCTCAGTAAACATGGCTCTTCATTCACGATGGTCTCAGCCAATACCAAAATGCTCTCTGCAGCAGTGGATATTTGGCTCGAGTAACGGGCCCATGGAAGATGCTGATAAATCTATTCTCATCGACGCAGACCGCCCAGACACACACTTCCTTACTAAATCTCAATTCCGATTACTGTCCAAACAAGTTGCACTCGGTCTCATCAAGAACGGCGTTCAACCACAAAGCAGAGTTCTCGTATTTTCTGCAAACAATGTCTATTTCCCAAGCGTATTCCTCGGCATCCTTATGGCCGGCGGTGTTTTCACTGGTGCCAACCCGTCCTTCACGCCCCGAGAGCTTGCCTACCAGCTCAAGAACTCAGAGGCTACACACATGTTTGTTCATGCAGGTCAGCTCCTTACTGCTTTGGAGGCAGCTGGGGAGGTTGGATTGAAGAAGGAGAACATTTTTGTTCTTGACCCTTCTGTTCCCCCACCCGTTGGGCCTAACTCAGCTCTTCCGGCTGCTCGCAAGGATGGTCTTCGCCTATGGACCGAGTTGTTGGCGGATAACCACGAGGAAGCAAAAACTTGGCAGTGGACCGAGCCCCAAGATGCTGAGACCGCAGCTTGCTGTTTAAATTACAGCAGTGGCACAACTGGAGTTCCTAAAGGTGTTGAAATTACACATTTCTCGTACGTTGCAAATGGCGCAGGCGTTGTCATGATGTCAGACTTGGAGCCAGATCCTGAACATCGAAAAAACGCAAAGGGATTGGCCTTTCTACCCATGTACCATGCGTACGCACAAACATATTACATTTCCATCTACCCCAAGGTCTGCATTCCTGCCTACATCATGCCCAGCTTCGACTTTGAGAAGATGCTGCAGCACATTCAACGCTTCCGCATAACAACCCTACTATGCGTCCCTCCTATCCTGGTATATCTGTCCAAGCACCCGCTTGTCAAGAAGTACGATCTCAGCAGTATCAACCGTGTCAGCTCTGGAGCGGCGCCACTGAGCCACGAAGTTGTCCATGGCGTTGAGAAGTTGTGGCCGTCAGGTAATGTCACCGTCAAGCAAGGCTGGGGTATGACCGAGGTGACGTGTACTTGCATGACATGGGATCCACGGTCAACTTCAGACCCTGACAAGGTGGGAGAGCTGGCGCCGAACTGCTCGGCCAAGATTATGGAATTGGATGGAAAGACACAAATTCAGAAGCCAAATGAACGTGGTGAGCTTTGGGTCACGGGACCAACGTTGATGAAGGGGTACTGGAAGAACCCCAGTGCGACGGAATCTACTATTGCCGTAGACGAGAATGGCACAAGGTGGTTGAAGACAGGCGACATCGCATACGTTGATTCATTCAAACCAGGAGGTATCTTCCATATCGTCGATCGCATCAAGGAACTCATTAAAGTCAAGGGTAACCAGGTCGCACCCGCAGAATTGGAGGCGGTGCTTTTGGACCATCCCGAGATAGCAGACGCTGCAGTCATCGGTGTTCCATTCGAAGGAGATGAGGCCCCTCGTGCTTATATTGTCAAGGCTCCCGGATCCCAGCTCACTGAGAAGCAAGTGGTAGATTGGATGGAGAGTAGAGTAGCAAGGTATAAGCGCCTCAAGGGTGGCGCTTCGTTTGTGGATATGATCCCAAAGAACCCAGTGAGTTATGCCCTCCGGAATTCTGTGTTCATATGTGGTGTACTAATCATTTCTGTTTTCTAGTCCGGAAAGATTTTGCGACGAGCGCTGCGAGATAAGGCGAAGGAAGAGATGGATGCCGACAAACCACCTTCTGCACGTCTCTAGTTAGCTTCAACTTGTGGACATGTAGATCTTTTACCATGCTCAACGATTTGTTTTTTTGCGGTCTTGCGGCTGTTTCATGAGACAGTTCAAGCTCTAGCGGACAATTTAGCACAGACGAACACCCGAGGCTCAACAATGAGCAGTTTACAGACTTTTGTCATTATTTCGTCCAGCATTGTCTCGTGCATGATGTGTGGGTCACAGTTTCACGTACTATTACTGGGCAAAAGCACAGACATGAGCCCCGATAGTGTGTTCCCAGGAGATAATCATGTAGAATTTATTTATAGTTCCTCACCTCAATCAAAATACAAACTTGTTAAACTCCGAATAGCTGCAGGGTATACGACGTAGCAGACTAAGCGAATGACAGGTCAAAAATAGCTGAGTCAGCCATGATGCATGCTATTCTGACATCATCATCGTGTTCAATCAGGTTCAGCTCTTGATCTGAAACTTGGAAGTGGGAAGTGGATGAAAATATATGAAGTCGTCAGCTACCTCGGAGACATTTAGCTTACGTAGATCCAAATGTTCAATAATATCATCACCATGAATATCAATATCCCAAATCTCATCAAATCCGCTGTCCCAGAGGCAGAGGGACGAAACGTGCAGATCCTCTCAGACAACAGATCCAATTATCGGGATGGTAATTTTCTATCAGGAGATTTCCCGCGAAACCCACCAAAGCTTTACATAACCGGAGAGAACGACGATTTTGACGAAACGACTCTAAAAGAGTGGCGCGATGAAGGATTCAACGTCGAGTATATCTCCATGGAGAGCTGCGGAGATGGATTTCTAAAGAAGATCAAGTCACTGAGCAGGGAGAACATGGCTCCTTGTGAGAAGTTTGGAATTGTCGGTGAGTCAAAACTGTGGTAAAAGGCTATTGGCGAAATGCTGATAGAAAGTAGCCTACGATGACGCAGCAGCTGTGTGTCTGGAACATTTTCACATTCTGGACAACAACCCGGAGTTCAAGCTGGGTCTTCTCATTGCCTACTACCCAACTCGCATTCCCGACACCAATGGCAAATTTCCCAACAGCATAAGCGCTCTTGTGCATCTGGCAGCCGGCGAGGAAGTGGGCGTTGTCAAACAGTCTCAGATGGTAGGCATCCAGGGCAAGAAGCGTGTGCGACGTACCAAGATCAGCAGTGGTCTTGGTACTGGTGGAAAGCTTGACCTTGCGTATCCCAGCTATACATATGAGGCTGAACCTGGATTCGCTGAGCACGACCTTGACGAGTACGATGGGGTCGCGGCCGATTTAGCTTGGAGTCGGAGTTTGGCTGCTGCGAGAAAGGTCTTTGGTATCAACCCTGACCTAGAAGTTATTGTGGAAAACAACTTGCAGAGTGAGTGATGCGGGTGCCTATTGAAAATATTATGACTGACAGAAGTCGACAGGCAAGCTTTACTCGAAGAATTTGAACCAAGCCATCGCAACATACACAACGCACAAGACGCCTCACATAACATACATGCCGACCTTGGCAGGCGCAACAGGTACCGAAGAACTGAAACGCTTTTACTCCGATTATTTCACCACACCGCCGTCCTTGAAAATCACATTACTTTCGCGCACTATCGGGGTGGATCGTGTGGTGGACGAGATGCACGTCCAGTTCAAGCACACTGAGCAAGTGCCATGGATACTTCCCGGAGTCTCACCCACAAACAAGAAGATCGAAATACTCATGGTCAGCATAGTTGCGATCAAAGGAGGAAGACTGTACCACGAGCATGTTTACTGGGACCAAGCGAGTGTGCTGGTTCAGGCTGAATTGCTGGACCCGAAGCTGCTACCACAATCTGCAAAAGATCTAGGCCTCGAGAAGCTCCCTGTAGTCGGACGCCGGGCGGCGAGAAGGGTCCGGAGGAACAGAGATTTGAGCGATGATGAGGGTGAAGCAGATAATGACTTGATTCCCGGATGGAAGAAGAATGGAAACAGTGACAGTGGAGGTGTTGCTGAGCTGCCTTGATGGAGCGTTACTATATAGTACGAAAATGGCTGGCATTCTAATACATACGACCATACCTACCAGAAAATACGGGATCCCGTCCGCTCTCCCATAGTCAAGCTGGTAAGGGGCGGATTAGTAGTTGGGTCGGTGACGACCAGCGAATCCCCGCTGTTGTATGTTTTTTGTGCTTTTTCTAAATGCAGGCTAATTGTATCCTCTTTTTTTTTGTTTGCTCCATCGTGGAGTTCGACGGAAATCGATAAGGCAATTAAGCGAGCGAGTATATATATAATAATCTAGCGAGGGTATATAAACAAATATACAGTACAGTAAAGCATCAAAACTCATTCCTCCCTGTGTGCGTCTTGTCATGGATGGCCCGGAATCTCCCTAATTGAGTCCCTTGGCGATGTTTGCGTATTTAGAGTTGGGGTACGTGAGACAGTTGTTGCTGCTGTCCAGAGAACCCAGATTCTTGGAGCTGGTACCCATGAGCGAATCAGCTCCTGTCTTATCGGCGGATGCTTCCCAAAACATGCTTCCTCCAAGAGACTTGTTCTTCACATAGAGAACCTTGTTCTCGACCATACCGGGCGTGTCAAATGAGATGAGCTCTTTGGTATTGGCATCGTAGCTGTAGGAAGCTTGGGCATCGCGGTCGTACACGAGACTTGCTCCAGCCTTGGGAAGAACCTTGTAGTCCCAAATACCGTTCTCCCAGCTGCCGGATCCGACGCCAGAATACCCTTGGCCGAGACCTCCAGTGTTTTGGAACGCGCGACCGTAGATGGGCATGCCGAGAACCATCTTTGTAGAAGGTACACCCCCACCAACATAAGCCTTGATGGCTTGGTCAGTATTGAATGGTGTCGCATTGGGGATCTTGGCATTGGCATATTTGTTAGCTTGATGACCAGAGAAAGCGCTCCAAGCCCCAGCATAATCATATGCCATCAGATTGACATGATCAAGGACGTTACCAAGCTCCTTCATCTTGAGCTTTCCATAGTTCTCCGGGCCAGCAGGTGCAGCGATAGACAACTGGAAGTGGTATCCAGACGCGTATTGCTTTGAGTAAGCATCTAACTCATTACGCACAGCCTGGAGGAGAAGAACCATGTTGTTGGCCTCAGTATCGTTGGCGGGATATTCCCAGTCGACGTCAATACCGTCAAAGCCCCAGTCCTTCATAAGCCCAACGGCGCTCTGAGCGAAAGTGGCCCTGGTGGCGGCGGTACTGGCAGCTGCTGGGAAATTGGTTGACCATGTCCAGCCACCGATGGAGAGCATGACTTTGAGTTTGCGGTTGGCCTTCTTGAGAAGGAAGAGCTGCTTGACGCATCCATATGCATTAGTACCTGGCTCCTCCCAGGCTGAAGAGTAACGATTAGTATTGAAGGATATGAGTCAAAGAAAGGGACTTACAGTCACCAGTGTAATGCTTTTCGAGGTCGGCATACGAGTCGCCAGTATACCTAAAAAGCATGAATAGAAACACCAAAACATGCGAAGGTAACTACTTACACTGTTCCATCGGCTCTTACGTTCAGGAAAGCATAAAGCACGTGAGTCAGCTGAGAGGCAGGCAGGTTCATGGGCTGGTAGTTTCGACCGTAGATCCCCCTAAGTATTGTTAACGGAAATTGCTCATGAAGCGAGCATTGATGTAACCCACCAGTTGACAAAGTACACTGCATTGACGTAACCAGTCGCTTGCTCGGAAACATCATCTTCGCTGTTGAGGTCTGTAACGACAAGGTCGGGGACCTTGGAAGGGATATCTTCACGGGCAACCATTGTGAATATGTTGACAAGTCAAGATGAGAGAGATCTGTAAAAGTAGTAGGTTGGATTTAGAAAGCTGATGATGTTTGTTGTGATTGTTGATCTACACTTGACTTAACCCTTCATTTTATACACAGAAAGCCAGTCAAATACTTGTTCGTGAAGTATCGATCGTGATGATAGGAGATTCATCACACTGTCGGGTCATCGGCCGTTCTCAGCAGGGTTTGCGACGACGATGCAAGTTTCGGCCTGAGAAATGGTCATAGTCGTGGTCAGTATCACTGCTCAAGTGACTGTCGTGGAATGCGACAAAAGTAGATCAAGATCAGTTCCGAGGATCGAGAGTGTAAACAGAGATAAAGCCAAACCCGACGCTGCGTGCTTGTAACGTTGCAGAATTGTTTCATTTCCCACGCCGATCAGGTATGGCATCCCGCTATAGGACGGTAGCGCTCGGACAAAATAACAAGGCTAGCCCTATATAACATTGATATCTGAGATAATAAAAACCCGGTGATCCTCCCACTTGATGTATATTGTCGCATTGACTTTCTTCTTGCACGCGAAAACGAGTCTGGTGGTAGTTAAGATAGTGTAGAGTTGCATCAAGATGAATGAGTAGATAAGGTAAGGTAAATCATTTGATACCCGATGGCAATGATCAACACTAAAGCATGCTTTTGCGTACGGTCGGGAGTGTTGACATGATCGTTGCAGAGTAAGGTCGTATCCGAAGGAGCGTGACAATGACACCCGATTGCTCTGCTCATCAGGGAGCAAATGGTTATAGGGACTTGGAGATGTGACGGAATTAACACTCCACTATGTATGTATTTCTGATATCTCGAAGCATCAGTAGTGATTGTTTGCCACTGCAGCAAATATCCTGGTACACGATCAATCAGTTATTCACCATTCTCCCTTGGCGTAGCACAACTACCGACGACTGCCAAGAAGTGGTTGTTGAAGAAACCTGGGAAAATGATCTACAAAGACAACAAGACGCTCTTGTGACCATTCAATCACTCTTGGAGGTTCGATGCTACATAAAAATCCATTCGAAGTTACTATAGTGTCTTGTTTAGGAAGGTGGCTAGCCAGCGCATCTCCAACCAAGACATTTGTCCAGGTGGCGCATGTCTCACCTTGCAAGTCCGCGAGTCAGCAATGTAACGATTAGGACAACGTCTGGATATGAGGGTACAGAAATAGATGACTCTAAGAATCTACTATAAACTGGTATAATTTGACCTACTTATTTGTTACCTTATGATTCTGATGGCCAAGGTGTCTGATATCCCAAGGCCAGTTTGAGTTAGCCAACACGTGCTGCAGTGTTGTATATTAGTGACAATAAAACCTGCAAATCAAACCAAAACGATCGCCAATCATTTGGTGTTGCGCTCAAGATGATCCGGAGATACCTATCCGCTAAAAGAGACACAACCGCAAAAGATCAATCGTCATGTATAAATTTGAATTATCTTTACTACTTTGTCCACCACATCCCGTCGGTATTGTTATTCGCGTTCTTTCACAGTAAGAGAAACCAATATGGTCAATTCTCGACGCCAATAGATCCCAAGTCGAAACCAGTACGCCCCATTACTAAATAATTACAGGGCTGACGAGACTCCTTTTTTCAGATCACCAAGATCGAAATGAGACTGTACAGCAAAAGATAGACCCCCACCGCCCGAAGTCCCTGTCAGTTGCAGTGTTTCTCTCCATTGATCAATCCATCAGAGGTCATACATATCAAGGTGATATATGAGACGCTTCATAAACTTTACTAGATACAATATTGACGCGGAAATTTAATAAGAGCACATGCCTGAATGCGGAAAGGGAAACATGCTTGCATAAATTGTATATCCTGACGCCAAGACGCATAACTTGAGTCTTCACATTCCCCTATGTGATTACTACTGCTTGTCAATTGCATAGTAGCTAAGCTAGAACCTATATCCCATGATGAATTCCCTTTATAGACGAAATCTATTCATGAGGCGCCACGGCCACTATCTAACACATCTTCAGCTCGACACAAAGGAGTGCCATTGCATAATTTGAAAACATATCGGGCAGTAACAACTGCAGATCGGAACCATCTACACGAATCACATAGACCAACGACCATGTTCATACTTTTCATAGCTGGTAGGAAAAGTGTATATCGAACACGGCACGGTTAATTCCATTGAGAGTGCAGAACCGCTGAGGAATGGAATGCAATGTTAGATCCGATACTGTGGTGGAGGGACGGTAAGGGGGGGCGATGCGGGGGTGGCATCAACCTCAAGCCACAAAACACTGCGAAGACTATCTAGATCGACAAGCACGGTTTCAAGGCCTGTGCTGGAAGCCCAATACGGACGGATGGGTAAAACCAACGACCAGCATCCTCTTTGGAGTCTCTGTCACGACTACAAAAAAGAAATAAAACTCAAACATTCAATTACTATGGATATATGAAAGACCTTTATTAAAGGCGATTCCCACTGAAAAGATTAAGTTACTGTCGGACTGCATGAGAGGAGTGGCGTCTCTAGTTTGAGACTAGAACCCGTGAAAGTCGATGACCAGCTACAGGAGCCAGAGTTCCAACGGTGACATGCGGCCAGCTAAGACCGTTGAAGTCCAGAAAGACAGTCTGCGAATACTGAATCTGGGTGTACTCAATATCAACAGTCTTGGCAGTCGGGACATTCATGTCTACCACGAACTTGGGCACAGCATCCCTGGGACCGGAAGAGGCTGGACAGACAATCGTCTTCTTGTCAGCCTTGATATCTACCACAGGTAGGTCAATCTTGGTACGGATCTTGGAGAGCCAGTACTGGGCTGTGACCTTGGCTGAGTTTGCATTGCCGCTTCTGGCCTGGACAGTAGCAGTGTTTACACCACCGTCAGCACCGATAAGAAAGCCGATGTTGCTAGTCCCGC
Source organism: Fusarium sporotrichioides (assembly GCA_019054645.1). Taxonomy (NCBI): domain Eukaryota; kingdom Fungi; phylum Ascomycota; class Sordariomycetes; order Hypocreales; family Nectriaceae; genus Fusarium; species Fusarium sporotrichioides. The sequence continues at coordinate 3,454,406 of JAHKNS010000002.1, read as the reverse complement.
CGCCAAGATCAGGGTTCTCGGGAATAGAAGACACTGAAAACGTGGTGCTTTCAACGATCGTCTTGCTCTTGTTGGCGTTGCGGAGAACAGTGTTTGGATCAGTAAGGATATCCTGTGTGATGGTACCAGCCTCTATGAACGTCGTCAGGTCTTGAGGAAGACGATGGGTATTGTTGTTGGTAGCAGTTTGGCTTCTGAAGCCCACAGTCTGAGTACTACCGACAACGAGTGGTGTTATGTTAACTGACGGGATGTTTGGTGTGCCCTTTGTTGTGACAGTAGGTTGGAAACATTGAACATTGATAGATGTTCCATGGGGAATGGATGCCATACGCGAAAGCGACGCTGGAAGGACAGGCATCTCCTGACTAGCAGGTACATGCATCCAGAGGCCAGGCTCAAAATGAATGACAGGCTGCTTCTTGGGTGGTGCCACAATCTCAGTAATATCGGTAATTGTCTGAGTGTATGGCACACCGTTTAGCATCAGATCAGCCTGTGTGTCCAAACCGCGATTAGGCACATCAGTAAGCCCCTTACTAAACGCCATGGATTCACTGGTGAGGTTGAGTTGCAAAATGTTGTCATTTGGGTCTTCGGACGGAGGCAGAATAGGAAGAGGGGTAGGAGTTTTTGTGCCGTTGGGTCTGAAGATATTGTTGAACCCGAAACCACCATAGGTGCCATGGAAGTGTGACAAGACACCCAGCTGTGACAGAGCAACATCGCCGCCGGTGGTCTGAACGCTGGCAAAACCATTGAGCTGGACAAGATCATCATTGTCCTCCGGCTGGATGGGGTCAAGTACGGTAGGGCCGAACTTGAAGTCATCGCCCAGATTCATGGGGGCAGAGGGAGCGGTTGGGAGCGCCATGATGGAAGGATGTTTTTCAATAGTCTTTATTAGGAGAAGTCTTGATTGAAATTGTACTGCCGATGTAGGTCATGTTAGATACTTCTTGTTATATATAGTCGGTATATCATTATATCACGAAACCAGAGGCTTGATTACTTACCGTGTCTAACCTCCGTCACTCAACGGCTGCAAAGCTATAAGTCTGGCTTCTGAACATGCTGACAGACCACTCATACAAAAGCTACAGTAACACGAGCCCATTCCAATAGTCAACCGCAGGCTTCCTGAGCAAAGTTCCTATCACATGTATCTTACCATCCTGGATTCATATTACTGCTGACATCTCATTCCAGTCAGTATTCCAGCAACAATCCGGGCCGAACCTAGGCTACCCAATCCGATACTCGCGAACCAAGGGACTAACTCTCACTAACAGGGCAAAAACCGAAAGTGGCTTCCACAATAGGAATTGTAAATTTCGTATCCAGTAACGCTGGTCTAGCGGCTTGGTCTAGACCGGTAGTTGCGGCAGCACTAGCTCCCAACAGATGCGATTCAATGTTCCGCAGAGTTAAGTTGAATTATGTGGCTCAAGCCAACGAATACGTAGTTTCGAGAGCGATACGGGATTTCTAGCGGCTTGAATCTTGAATTACAGTCAGCTTAGGGTCACTTTGCTCTCCCTTGCATCAGCCTTAAGAAACGGCACATTCCTGCCGGTCAGCCGCACCGTTTGCAAAGGCCGCTGCTTGTATCTCATTACGTGTCCCCGAAATAACATTAACTTTCACGTAAGAATATCACAAGCGGCGCATGGTTTTAGTCACTATAGTAAAGTTGGCCGGTACACTAATTTAGTTATCCTGTATGTCTAATGGCTCACCGACAGCAAAGATTTATCTACCATAGCGAATAGCGAAAACCGCTCTTTTGTCCTTGTAACGGAATATGTTTCAGCATCTTGCTCATGACGCCAGGTTAAATTTCACAAGCTGCACCTGGAAGCCTCCAATGTCTTTGCTTATGTCTTACGCTATCCACCACTACATTCTATACCTTGTATCTATACAGTTTCTATCATGTCCTTCAGCCGCAAAGGCTGACTGCATTGCTTGAACCCCTACGAAGCCAATTATGTGGGCGTATGGGACACCAGAATGGCTACCCCATCCCACTGTCATGATCCCGACACCAATGGGAATACATTCACTCAGCCTTGAGTAGACAGATTGACTGCATAGTTTGCGTCTTGATACCGGATCAGGATAGGCTCTTACCGCATGCTTTGCAAACCCCGCAAACAGTCTGGAATTGATCATTCTATGTGCGGCTGCTCGAAGCTTGTCCGAAACGAGGCGGAGGTGGGGTTGAAACTAATTGAAACATGCTGATGGTGGTGAAAAATAGTGGCTGGCTGAAAAGAATTGCCGTCGGCTCGGCCTGCGCTACTGTGGAAGTATTGGCCAGTTCGGATCACAGCAATTACGCCTCATGTAGTGAATGTCGAACTTCAGCGATACTCTCACATGATTTCACTCTAGAACCCCGTATCTGTTTCTAGATTGGCGAATTGATTGGTGAAGTTATCTTCCGCGAGGTGAGACTGGTGAGTGGACTGCTGACTTCTAGTATCGATAGTTGCGTCTACCAAGTCAGCCACAACGCGTGTCTCAACACTCTAGGAATGTCGGGTCTTTTATGTTGGACAGAATATATTACGTTGCCGTTCGTGTTTCCGTCAGCTACCCTTTAACACCTGGGCGGGGACCAGAGTATAAAAAGCAGTTAAGATAATCCACATAGGTCCCAATCATTGTCTCTCATTCAATATACTCCCTAACTCCTTACTGAAGCATTATGTTCAAAATCAAAGACTTTACCGGGATGCAATACTCCCGCGACGGCCCATCTATCGGAAAGCACGACTACGAGTACTTTAATGAGCAATATGCCTCCTCGTCCCATCAGGTAGACCACGACATGAACCCAGCCCTCATTGTCCAGCCAAAGGAAGACACAGATGTTGTTAAAGCTGTGAAATGGGCAAAAGATAACAAAGTCGCTGTTGCTGTGAAGAGCGGTGGCCATCAGTACAGTGGCGCTTCATCTACGGGCGGCAAGAACATCCAGATTGACCTCTCCAATACGTACAAGGACATGATGGTTATTGACGCCGATGGCATTCCCGAGGATAGAGCTTTGGTGTATATCGGAGTGAGCAACCGGTTACAAGATTTCAATGCTTACCTTCGACACAATGACTTGTTCGTCCCACACGGGCAATGCGCCTATGTATGTACGGGTGGGCATGGCCAGACCGGAGGCTATGGTCAACTCGGACGCAGCTTTGGTCTCTTCGGCGACCATATCATCAGCATCCGCATGGTCGATCACAACGGCTCAATCCAAGAAGTCACAAAAAAGAGTGATTCTGAGTTGTTTTATGCCATCCTAGGTGGAAGCCCTGGTAACTTCGGCATCATCACCCATTACACTATCGAAGTATACCGCGGGGCAAGCTACATGGGCACTGTCGCCGGACCCAACAACTTCAAGGGCCCACACGGTTTGAAGGGTCTATGGCTCTATGAGCCCAATGTCCTTTCTCGTCTTCTTGGTTCCATTGCTAAGATGTCCGACGAGGGTACAGCACCTCGTGGCTTTGATCTATGCTGTAGCGTTCTCAGCACAGAGTTCCCTATCACCATGTTGTTCCCTTCGATGCAGGATGACACTATCTGGCAAAAGGTCCAAAACAAGATCAAGAATGCCCTTAGTCAAGAGGTGCTCAACCTCCTCAACGGTAGCTTTCCTGCAGTCATCGTCCTTTATGCCCAGTGGTGCCCCATCAACAAGAGTGACAAGTACGACTCCACTGTGGACAAGTGGTTTCAACAGTTCCGCGACTTCCAGAAGGACTGGAAGAACCACACTCTTCGTATCGAGGAGTTCGACGAGAGCATGTCCAGCATGACCGGAAAGTGGATCTTCCCGAAGGCAAGAGAGTTCGACCTTCCCTATGTCAAGCGGACATACGCGACCAAGTCGCAGACACTCCAAAAGGACGGTTGGGTTGATGCCACTGTCAAGCGTCTGGATCTTATCTTTAATCCTCAACAAAAACTTGGGGACGACAAGTCTGATAAGGAAGGAGAGGTCTACGACCACTGCAAGCTCTCTGTGCAGATCCAATGTTTCGGAGGTCAAAATTCCCGCTTCTACACCAACAGAGACAACGGCACCTCCTACAGCTGGAGAGACTCCACCGTCGTGCAGACCCTCGACTGTTTCCACGACCCCGGTGACCAGTACAGGCAATATGCAATCAACTGGCAGGCTAAGAACGACACGATCATGATCGGACCCAACAGTCCTTTCAGCAAGAAGGACAGGCGCGTACTTTGGGGCTCATGGGGTGATTGGGATATGAGCAAGACTGAGATCTGGCAGGCATACTACGAGGATGCGGAGAAGTACAAGAGGTTGGGTAAGACGAGGGCAAGGGCTGACCCTGATGGAACGTTTACGGCGAACCCTTTTGCTGTCACAGCTGTGAAGGATGGGGCCAAATTGTAACATACTTGACAGCATATCATCAAAGACTGCAAGAACTTCGTTCATACTAATTTATTCCATTTGTCCTGTCCCATTCTTTAGTTGATGTATAAGCTTGAGTATTCAACTTATCTTGTGGTCTCGCACTAGCCATCTATGTAGCTAATGTTGTATTTCGCTTCCATTCGCAACCTAGCTCTTCATTGCAAGTTGATACCAGTTACTATATTGGACTGTTTCGGTGACGCTAACTTTATATATCCGGACTAAAACAACCTTTCACAATTAATGGGGCGCTGGCGCAACGGTAGCGCGTCAGATTCCAGCAACGTTTCAAGGTTCGCCTTGAACTCCGCCGGTGATTCCTGAAGGTTATCCGTTCGAATCGGGTGTGCCTCATATTTTTGCATGTTTTGTTACCACCCTCGCAAACAGTTACCAAAGTTCTACGTCAATTTTATCATGTTTTTATTGCTTCCTTGCTTACATGATGGTTTTGTTCTTCATTTGCGTGTCGACTTGAGTCTGTGAACCAATTGATTCCACCCCGTCCTCAGACCTGACCTCTACGTTTTCTTCTTTGGCTTTGTCTTGTCCACGATGTCCACCCACTTCATGTCAATTCCCCTCTTGCTTAGAATATCATTTGTGAGAATCTTGCGTTGGTCACCTTGAACAACAACCTCCATCAAGCCAGGTTTCGCACCAGCAACCTGGCCCACACTTGCCGATCCGGCACACTTCTTCTGAAGTTCGGGCGCCAAAACTTGAGGGTCGATGAAGAATGGCTCGAGATTGGAGATCTTGGTAACAACCTTTGTACCAGTTCGTTTCTCCATCGTGATGAGGATGCGAGGCGGCGAACCAGCCTTGGGCTTCTGGTCAGCTGAAGGGCGCCCTTGTGAGATGATGTGGAATGGCTGGCACAGGTGAGTGTCGTCGAGGACTCGCTTTTGAAGGGCACTTCGGGTGATGCGCCCTGCTGCAAGCCAGCTACGATCGTCGTCCGTCGGTCTATTGCCCAGAATGTCGTTGGCGATAAATGGATCCAGCTTGACGCTGGAGTTGCCTTGGCCTCCCAATTCGGGGTGTTCGTCAATGTACGACTTGAGAGCTGCTGAAATCTCTTGCGCGCTGTAGAAATCGGTCTTGGAAGGGAGGAGGGTCGGTACGAGCTTCGAGGATGGGCGGTAGACAAACTGAATGTTGATCTTTTGCTCAACAGATGCACTGTTCGATGACTGGCCCGCATCCCCAGTGGAAGCACTACCCTCGGCAGCCGGGGTTCTGGGTGTCGGCAGTCGATAGGGTCGGAAACCATTGATCTGTGCATCGTCAAAGTCGATGTCAAGAATGACTGTCTCACCTCCATTTCGGTCCTTTGCCAGTACAATCTTTTGCTTGTGCAGTTCCTTGATGAACTTCTTCGTGTTCTTCCAGGATGTCTTCTTGATGTTGTAATGGCGACTTTGAGATCGGAGGTTGGGCTGGATCATATTGGCGATAATGAAAGATGGCTGTAGTGGAAAGTTCAGGCCGTAGTGAGGTGGGCTACCAGACTGCTTCGCTTTGTAGGCGGCATAAAGAAAGGCTTGATGGAATGCGTTGTCAATCTCTCGTGTTGTTGGTTCTTGTTCTTCGTCTGCATCGTTTGCATCATCTGCATCGTCTGCCGTAGCGCGCGACTCTTCGGGTTGGGTGCTATGTGATGGCTCGGTTGGTTGGCTTTCATCTTCCAGTGACACCTTGGTAAGCTGCGATGAGAGCCCTGCACCAAGACCGCTCCATGCTTCAAGGTTTGAAGGTGGATCAATACCTCCACTGCCGAGCAACTTCCAGTTCCAACATTCGTCACCAGCCCAGTGAAGAGCCTTGACTGCGGCGCCCTTCTGTCCCCGTAAGTCGTCGGGAAGATTCTGCACATCGATTTGGCAGGTTCCGACCCAAATAGGCACTGTGTCGTTCTGGAGACCTGCGACAGCCACAACAGCGCCCGTGGTAGCTCGCTTATCCCAGGCGGAGCCTCTAGCTTTCACCAAACCGGGAACCATGAGATCGGCACCATGCTTGAGCTTCTCCTCAACGACAAAGTCGGGCGTGTGTAGAAGCGGGATGAGATTAGGGTTGCGCCACAGGGTGTAGACAGTCGGTATCAAGCGGGGGTTCTTTCCAGTCTGGAACCAAAGAACGCGTTCGTCTTGATCTGGGTGAGTTCCAATGTACACGGTCCCTTGCTCCGTCGCCGTGATGAAGCGGGCGGATGAAGTGGAATCTGGCAGCAGTGAGTTGCGCAGCGATGATAGTGTGCTTGATGAACTATCGTCGGACTGCTCTGGGAGAGGAACTTGGTAGTCGCGGATAATCTGATCGGCGAGTTTTCGTCGATCTGACGAGCGCAAAGGCGCAAGGTTTCTGATATCGGGCTTGCGCTTGAACATGATTGAAGGATCTGATGAGGTGAGGCAGGGATGTGATGGGCTTCCAGGCCTGAAGCTTGTGAAGTGTGGAGGAGATTTATTTATGGTGGTTATTCGTGGAGGGGCAGCAGTCGATTTATGCTGAGTCATCATTGCGTCATGGTCAGCCACCCCGCGTTAGGCAGTCGAGGCAGTGTTTTGTTTGTGAATCAGCAAATAAGTAGACTAATAATAAAAGCACGCCGGGTGACTCATAGAGACTCATTTGCTGTCATACATGATAGTGATAACAATGAGTAATTTAGTAAGACTGTTACAGTTTGTTCGTAGTCGAATAACGTTTTAGAGACTAGCCATTACAACTACCTATGGCGTAAACGTGACCGATCGGAACGTCCCTTTCTGTTAATGGAGTCTTGTCTATCAAACATTTACCTGTAAGCAAACGTTAGACATCTCTCTCTGTCAAGACCACCTACCTGCACAATCGTGACCAATCATCCAGCAGTTACTCTCGTAACACCCTGTGTCTCTCGGTCAACAAACACCGAGTTTTGAGTGAGAGTCTCCCAGAATGTCTGGCTTCTTCCTCAGAGATGCCCTCGTTGCAATAGGCATTCTCAAATCTGAAAATGAGCCAACGCCTCTCACAAGTCTAATCAGTAATCTCCCGAGCTATCATCGAATCTTGATCAGTGGTCTCCGCAATACTGGAAAGTCAACTCTCCTCGAAAAGCATCTCGCATCCAATACTAAGCATGTAATGGCTTTCACCATGTTTACAGTTTGTCATATCGATATCTACAGGTGTGGCAACGTTACTTTTCATGTCATGGATATCGGTTTAAGTCGGCCTGAAGGATTCCACACAATGGAACGAGCGTTTTTCAACCAAGCGGATGCAGTTGTTTGGGTCGTGGATGCGAATGATTGTGATACGCACGCAGAGTCGAGAGAAGAGTTAATTGGCAAAGTTGATCACAAAGATGGCATGCCGAGGGATGCACCTCTTCTCATACTGGCCAGCCAGCGAAATCCAAAAGCATGACCATCATTTCTGAGTGTCTCGCTTTTGCTGACAAGTTTACAGGATGTTGAAGCTGTACAGAAGACGAAAGGCTTCTTCTTTGATCAAGGATCATCTGCACTTACTACTCGACCACATGTGAGTTATCAGAAAACCGGCATTTCTGTTTGTTAACATTTACAAAGACAGTTCTCGGCGCCAACATGCACACGGGAGAAGGTCTGCCAGAAGCGTTTAAATGGCTCGGCGAAAGGATTACGAGTCGGACAAAGCACGACACGGTGGGTACTGAAAGGGTTAAAGTTTCTGTCCAAGATGAAGTCATCGCAGTATTGGAAAATGGCTCTGGGCGGAGGTTTAAGCAAGAGCAATAGCCAGTAAACTGACTTTTCAGTCAAATAGTGTCATCTAAGGACTTTATTGTCGGTGTTTCTTGATAGATCAACAGTTGTCTAGTAGCGCACTTGTGTTCAACCCGTTATCCCGACAGGCTTTAATTGCCATCCCAACCCCCAACTTTTCACGTCTCTTCCGTCACTTAATATTCTCTATATATACCCCGAAATAAACTCGTCTGCACTGCTTGCATGCTTCACTGTCGCCTAAGTTGATCCTGAACATTGTCCCTTCAGCAAATGTCCGATTGGCAATTGTCGTTTCAGCCAACAAAAGTCTCTTCCAGGCAGACTCTACCCCAGCTCAGCCTCTTTGGGTACCTTGTCAGCTTATCAGCAGCCGGACTGAACTATCACTGTTGGCCGCTACCATTATGAGACCCTTCCTCGTGGCTTGGGCACTGTTTACATTAGCAGCCTCTTTACCCTTCCTGAAGGATTTCCATAAAACACTCAGGTATTGGCTTTTCATCGACTGGCCGAGGGATAGTGTATGGGAGCCGTTTGACGGGCCTATGTCGCCAGAAAAGCTGGAAATGGAATGGAATGACACGCTAAGGGGTCCCAAGGTGTTTATCCCTAATCCAAGCTTCGAGCTGAACATGGGAAAGCCTTGGAAGTTGGTCGGGGACGGCGTGGAGGTCGTGAATAACATCTCTCTTTCTCGTAAAGGAAATAACTCCCTGTGAGCCAAAAGCACGAAAGCCCACGATCGCATTTAGCTAACAAGACTGTAGCTTATTCACAATTAGCGATCCAGAACAACTACCCTCGGTCTATTCTGTACATCTGAAAAGCCTGAGAGGCCACCAGGTCTATTATCTCACATTCAACTACCGCCTTGTCAAACTCAAAGGTATTACAAATAAAAGGCCCTGTTTCATCATTATTGGGCTGGGCGACATGGTTGTGACATACTCCATATTCGTCAAACCGGGTGATCGACAAATGATGTATCACGGACACCTCCGCTATCAGAGTGTCACAGTGCCTATGTACTCCAGGGTCAGCGTTTCTCCTCTCGTTATCTCGATGTTCTGTGGTGAGAACCTTCGTACTGGGGATTATTCCACGGTATCAATCGATGACATACGTCTTGAGAAGGGCGAGGGGGTGTTTTCGGACTGGGCGTTTGATCTGCCTCGGCCACAATATCGATATGGGTTGCGCGATGGGTATATTGCTGACTTCCAGCACCAAGGTGCCAAGTGGTATTTCTATGGCACCCGAACAAATATGCCAGTCAACTGCAGAAAGTGGGATTGGGATTGTTTTGTTGCGGGTGGCGACTATCGACGTCAGGATATTTGGGATGAGGGTTTGGGTGACTACTGGCCAAACGAGCACCAGCCAGCTCGTGAGGTCTCAGAGGTTCGTTAAACGACTGCTAGCTTGTTATCGCGATAGCGTTGGTAAGAAACAGGAGTGTTCAAATTATGGGTTGTCTCTGTCATATTCTCAGCATAAATGATACTACAGGATGAAGTCAGGACTTAATCTTAATAGTTTATGTGTGTTTATTGGTGGCATCAGAGCCATTTCTAAGTTAAAAATTCTTGATCATCCACTGCTAAGTCTCAAAGACTTGTGCTCATAGGTGCCTCCTCCCTTCTTTATGGTTCACCACCTTGGTGACCATACGGTCTCTCGTCCAACTATCTCCTCTAAACATCTTCTAATCTATGCTTCTTTCTATACGAACCCATGCTAGACCATCATACACCACTTTTATGACAAAGGAAAATATTTAAAACATTAAGATAATGTGATGTGGGGTTGGCATGCTGCGCTGCACTATTGTTCACAGCACAACATGCCATGCTCGCTTGCTTGACGAAATACCAGGAAACCTCTCCAATGCATCATGTTGTGTATATCATATTATCGGACACCAGCCTGCACCAGTCGGCTTTCGGCTGCGGGGTTGTTAAGAAACTTGGGTACAGAGTCCTGGTTGCAGAGTTAGTACAAGACCATGGTAAAACATGATTGGAAGTCGAGAGACTTACGGTAGCCATCAGCTTAAAGACTGCGTCATGGGCAGTCTCGAGTAAAGATATCACCTCCTTCAAGGTGTCCGCCACTGTCGCGTCAAGGGCTTGCGCCTGTGTCATGCGCTGCATAAGGCTCGAGCGGATCTTGTGGTTCACGTTGACTTCTCGTGGTGAGCCGGGGGCGAGGAAGGTGTTGAATATGACGTGAGCTGCTGATAGCAGCTCGTTCATCTCGTCTTCCTTCTTGTCATTCTCAAGCATGGCCTTCGCATCACGAATAATGACGTCGACTTGCTCGTAGAAGGCAAGACCCTCCTCGCAGTATGTCTCACGGAGGTTTTCGCGGAACAGCAGACGCAGTGTGGGATCAAGCAGGATCTTCTCAAGCTTGTGTCGGTTGCTCTCATTGACGCCGCCCTTTGCTGATGAGGAGTCGGTCTTGCCTTGTGATGAGCCACGACTGGAAGAGCTGGTTTCGACGAGGTCCTGGCCACGCTCAGACAGTTGGTAGATAGCGACAGGTGTGGGTTGGAAGAGCTTGCAGGCGGCGAACTGGTTCATGTAGACCATGTCGGCGTTCACAGACTCGATGAGGTTGTAGTGGACAAAGTGAGTCGCCATGTTGACGGCTTCTCGTAGATCGACACATGTCGTGTTGTCTCGCAGCCACTCTGCTACAGACGAACCCATGAATGTATCATGGTATGTGCGGCCGTTTACCTTGCGTTCGGGTTGCATTCGGATACCTACAGCGCCTTCCGAGAGATGTCCCTTCTTTCCGCGACCGTCCACGCCGATTAGTCGACAGAAAACGACTTCAGTTGTTGCCCGATCGACGTGGCACGTATCGGTCTTGGTATCACGTTCCAGATACAACAAGGGTCCATTGATGAGACAATGCAATTCGCTCAGTTGATCCTGGTACAGTCCGTTGGATTGACAGAACCAGTCGAAAATGGTGATACCCTTTGATGTTGGTCTCCACACTCCTCCCAGTTTGAATATCTGATCAGGCTTTCCATCTGCGGACTCGATGTAGCGGGCATCGACGAATTGTTGGCACAGGTTTCGGGCTGTGTTCTGGTTCATAGAAAAGGTTGTTGTGGAGGTGGATACGACGGTGCCCAATGGGTTGTTGGGATCGGGCATTCGATTTGACTGTGTCAGTTTGAGATTGCCGAGGTTGTGAATAGCATCTTCTGCAAGGAAGGTGTGCTCGATCTTGATGAAGCGGACACGGTGAGGGACAAGAGGTAATAGACTGGCGAGGAGGGCCGAGAACAAGTCCTGAAGGTCCTGTGAAATGTCAGCGATTTGATTCGGGATGAATGAAACTCGGCCGGATATAGCCCGGACAGGGGATTACCAACCTTGGACTGTGGTCGGTCATCGTTGTTGGCGCAAAGCAAACGTGACGACGATTGTGTGATGGTTCCTTTCGACATGTTGGATTTGTGCATAGAAGCCCGCCTATCCAGTGAAAAGCCTGTTGTATCGAGCATTACTTTCGAATGAAGAAGAAAAGCAGATTGCCACACAGCACAGTCAGGTTAGTCAATAGACCCAAGTCAATTCATGGGTGCGGAGCTGGGAGGTAATATAGATAGGAAAGGGGCCATACATTACTCGTGCGGCCGTCATGCGATTCCTCATTGAGAGATAGTCCAGCGGAGAACCACATGGCAAGCCGCAGGACCACGCGACTGACTAGATCTTGATGCAGATTAGCTTCGCGATATCCACGTGTTGCGACATGGTAAATTGGATCGGGAGAATGTCACAATACTCCATCCTGGTCCCTCGATCCGTCTGCAATGGAAAATCATGCGCAGCCGCAGTACAGGGAAGAAACCTAGCTACCTGGCTCTGCGCTGATGGCTCAGCCCATGTTGCGCATAACATCTGTTTATTCCCACCGGGAACGAGTGTGATCCGGCTTCCCCTTTCTACGGACTTTCTGAACCCCATTGAAGCAACAAGGTTTACGTCTAGGTCGTCTCTAGCTTAGCATTATCACTTTGGAGCCTCGGCATACCAATTTCAGCCAATTATCGTTTTGCTGCCGCCTAGAACGAAGACCCTTGTCCTTGAAAATCTCAAACATTGTGGCAAACGTTTTCCAGAACAAAATTGTGCATCAAAACGTCTTGGCTGGAACAGGTCTGCCCGAGAAAAGCAACGACTACGACATAACCAAATACAGTACAACCATAAATTTTGCCTGGCTTCCGTTTTACAGAACCTGAAAACAGGCTGGACATGACTTTGTTGATGAAAGATCGACGAGGCTGCAGATCAACATGTTGTGTAATAGTAACAAGGCCCTACTTCCGCTCATCCACTTTTCATCTCTGCAATTTACTGCTTGCGGTTCCGCTGACGGAGGCAGGGAGTGGGAGGGTAGCACTGACTGATCCCCGGGCCCCGAAATCCTACGGCTTAGCGTTGTGGCGCTAATTAGGAGCCGCCGTCTGAGACACTACCTGTCGCCTGTTAGCCTGTTCATAAGTACTTGGCCGTGAAACCCTCTTCCGATCCATACGGAGTTAAGAATTGGAGCTTGACTCAGCCAGAAAAGCGCGTGGCTTGAGGCTCAAAGCTGCGCTACACTACGCTGGAACAAGATAACGCAAATTAAATCTTACGGTTTCCACTCCATGTTCATTCGTCAATCTGCCCATCCCATCTCATCTGTCTTTGCTAGCGGAGATCACCGAGATCTTCCCTTGACCCGACTTGTCGATTATTATGCATGCTTGCGTTCCATTGTTGTGTTTTGGGTAGCCGAGGTGGAACATTGACTGCCGAAGTGTTGAGTTTTTCTGTTTCACTTGTCATGTATCAACAGTTGTCTTTTCCGGCACCGTTTCAAGTCATCCCCTCTCCCAAAGCCCAGCCACTCTGTTTCTTCTCTACGGTCTTCTCGAGCCCACTGTAAACACTTGACTAGTTCCAACCAAGACTGACTGTAATAATATCGCCCTAGGCCGTGCCATTTCTACTTCGTTTACCTTTTTTCCCTTGTCCTCCAACACTAACCTTTAGTCTCAATTAATCCAATCTCATTTGCTTGGACGTGGCGATCCTCCACTGCCTGCCCCAGATGTTCATCGACTAGAGGGCGTTGGCGCCAGTGACCCTTGGAAAAGAGTTTCCGGTGCAGGGACGTTACGGTACTATTTCTGCACCGTTCGCAAGCTAAAATCACCCGTCGACCGCTAAAGTAGAATGAGAAGTGATATGGTTGACAAAGGCCCGACGTCACTCTCGCGTGGGAGATGAAAGGTTGACTCGGTTACCAATTGTTCGTATTGAGATCTGTGCTCAGGCTAAAATGAGGCCGATATTTTGAACAGGAGGATCGTCCCACGTGGAACCCTAGGAATTGCTTTATAGCTTCACAGCGATCGTCTGATCGAATGCGCCCTATTCATGAGATCTGACCAAAATATACACTGCTACTAGTCTTGGACAGCCCCTACATTAAACTTGATGCCAGATTCAAAGCTTCCCAAATGCATTGGCCATTCTTCACAGATGACATTCGCGCTCATAGCTTGTGAAACTCCTGAATTCCAGTTGCGTTCCAAAATGGAGCGCAATCTCGCGTTGTGTTTGTGGGTCAACCAGCCCGTAGACCTTGATACGAAGGGCTTCTCAATCGCGGATCCAAGAGTCGGTACTAGAAAGAAATACCGAAGTCGACAGAATACCATGTAACACAACACTTCTCATCCGTCTCAAAAAAAGCAGACTAGCCATGCAGGGAAAAAAACCGGTAGCGTACCAAGTCGTGCCCAATCCAGCTTCTCGTAACTGACTCGTGAACTCTCTGAGCCCCATGTTCCGCTCTTCCGAAACCTCTAGACTCAGCCATTCGCTCTTAGCTCTAATTTTCCACGTGGCCGACACGTTTTCGTGCTTGAGACCATGACTGAGGACTGTACTACAAGGACCCATGCTACGCGTTCTTAGTCTCCTTTTTGCGGGCTCCTTCTACTTCTTGACTGGGGATTAACGCATGGGTACTGACCCTTGACATTCTATTGTGCATCCTCTCCTTCAGGGGGCCTTGCTGAGAAACAACGACGGGTTTACGGGTTTGTTAGAGGTACATGATTACCTCGGTAAGCGCAGTTTGATGCCGAGTGTGATGTACCAGCATAAATGCAGTGTTCCATTGACATTGTGGGACAGGTAGATAATAATAGAGAAGGAATAGGATTGGTTCCAAGATCCCAGCACTGCCCAAGTAGTGCTGATTGAGTTTGTACTTGGGCCAGCGGCCCCATATAACCTCCGACTCGGTTCGTTCTAAAAACGAAGCCCTATCGTAGGTATCCTCCAGTAGATCAAGTCTCCATCACTGTGAGAACTTCTCCACGACAACGAAAGAGCCAATCTAAGAATGGTGATTATCGTCTAGCAACATGGCTTAACGTGCTAGTTTTATGAGACACGTGGCAGATAGGCAAAATGGCAGTTGTAACGCCCTATGTGATAAAGCTATACTGTAGAGGCTAGAAAGATCATCCGTGTGGAGGCGCCAGCCGCTCAGCTATTCCACCCCCGAGAACTCAAACTTGAGTCGAGGGGCTGCTCCTCATGGCTTCTTCAACGACAATTGTCCGAGTAAGGTTATCGTCGTTAGGTAGTCCCACGGACCATGCGAGCTATGTGAGTGGGATTTCAGCACTACCAGAGACTGCCATTGTTAAACTTTACAGCGACAGCCACAATAGGGATAAGACATCGTATTCATCTAGGCTAGTTACGCAGGGAAGGAGCTATCCTTGTGACCATTCAACAAAGTGTAAACCAGGTAGTTGCACAAGTCACTAATCAACGGAAAGGCCGAAAGACAAGTCGTGATAATAACTAGAGTTGTGTACATCGGTCGATCTATGAGTTAGTAGTAACTGCAGGCTATTTACTGGAAGAGAGAAATCTGAAACAATTGGTAATTCCTTGTGGCGAGGTTAGTTGGCCAGCTGATGCGTAAAATAGGGAGATGACTTACCCTAGGGTGCAACGACAGATCAAAGGTACAGCATTGGAAAGGAGAATGAGTCTATCCCAACAAGTGTAATAGATAGCAATTCTCTAAATTTATTGTGCAGGTAGGTATCAATACTGATTGCGAAAATACTGGTTCAGAAGAAAGTGTGAAGGACGACACGTTCTACACCCCCCAATGTTTCAAGTCTCAATAAGTTGAAACCTAAAATTCTGCGGCTGCCATCACAAACACTGTTAAGAGGAATTTAAATAAAATCTCTTCACTTCTCTGAGAGATCTGAAATGACTTTACATATTGTCCTTTCGATAGACACTCATCCTGTGATCTGCTGATACCACTGTTTTGCAAATATAGACCGCGAGCAACTGTTTGGTAGTCTGCCGAATATAGAGACCAAGAAACGGACCTCGTATCATCCAATAAAAACTCGCTGCGGGCGAATGGTTTAGTGGTATAATACTCCCTTAGCATGTTTCCTCCTCTGGAATCGTCATTGGGAGTGGTCCAGGGTTCGATTCCCTGTTCGTCCAAGCTTGGTGGTTAAAATCCACTATTATCCGCTCTTTTTGCTGGTTGCATCTGCTTCACTACCCATTCCATCTTTTTTCCCTCTTTGTAAGAGCCTGGTCATTCCTACAGGACTTGGTTCAATTGTAAGAGAGACCGGTTAACAAACAACGAAGAACTTGAGGAGCAATAGCAGTATTCCAAGTAAACGTATTATTGCCAGGGGACAGCATCACATGGCCGTAATGATAAACCGCTGTTTTTAACGTTTATTCTAGGCTCTAGCGAGGGGTGACAAAAGGCCTGCCATTGGTGCGCATCCTTCTTTCTCCAACTGCAATAACAAAAGACAGTGGTTGTCCAATTACAACAGTCAATTTGGGCGAGAGGCTTTTACTTGCATGAGTCCAAGACATTGAGATACGTGAAGCTACGTCACAAACAGGAAAGAGATCTTCCATCAGCTCATAGACTGTGTCCCCCGAACCAAGATCAAGGTTGAACGTTAGTCCCCATACGGGGAAACTCTCTCCGACGACCCAATCAAGAAATTTCGTCATGACTTCTTCTTTCCCCCGCACAAGTCCTTCACGCGGGGACCCCGCAAACAAAGCAATGCTTCAGGGGTAAAAGGCCAAGCAACGGGCCTGTTTTCCTGAAAGGGAGAGGTCACAACACCATGAAAGCTCCTGCCGCACCATTCATATGCCGACGCTACAATTAAGCATCTTTCAGAACGTCGGTAGATATTCCGAACTCGTCTGGTAGCATCACGAGTTGAATATCTGGACAACGATACCGAGGCTACAATAATAAATATAGTCACTATAAAAAGACCAAAAGACCATCGTTTTAGGACAGCTTAGATCGTGCCACTCATCTGCATCTCGTATCAATCATGCGTTTACAATCCCTACTCTGGGGAGGCCTTTTGGGTCTTTCCACCGTCCTGGCTGCTCCCACCGCCAACTCAGGCGTTCAAGAGCCCCCTTCTCAGGTCAAGCGTGCCGTCCCTACTTCAACCTTCTCCAACAACGTCATATTTTCTCCTCCCTCTAATGCCGGGTGGACCGATCCTCGTGTGCTCTACGCTCGTGCCATCCAGCTCTCAGATGGCTCCCTTCTCTCCACCTGGGAGAACTACTCACCTGAGCCACCGCTGGTTTACTTCCCCATCTACCGATCCACTGATGGTGGTGTCAAGTGGACTCAGATCGGAAAGGTTCAAGACACTGTTAACAATTGGGGATTGCGATACCAGCCTGATCTCTATGAGTTACCTCGAGCTATTGGAAAGTGGCCCAAGGGCACTATCCTGGCCACTGGAAACAGTATCCCCACGGACCTGAGCAAGACCAAGATCGATGTTTATGCTAGCACCGATGGTGGAAAGACCTGGACGTTCACCAGCTCCATCGCTTCTGGAGGAGAGGCTCGACCTAACAACGGCTTGACCCCCGTCTGGGAGCCTCACATGATGGTCTACAAGGAAAAGCTTGTGTGTTACTACGCCGACCAGCGTGACCCCAAGCACGGCCAGAAACTCTCCCACCAAACCACCACGGACCTCGTGAGCTGGTCTGCCCTTGTCAACGATGTTGCTGACAGCAACTACAACGCCCGCCCTGGTATGCCCGGAATCACTCTCCTACCAAATGGCCAGTATATCTTTGTCTACGAGACCTGCGGCACCGACGGCTGCCGTGTTCACTACCGTCTGAGCGCCGATCCACTCAACTTCGCTGCTGCCAAGGATATTGCTCTTGTTTCCAACAAGGGTACTCGTCCTGTTAGCTCACCCACTGTTGTGTGGAGTTCCGTTGGCGGTGCCAATGGAAGCATTATTGTCAGCGCCGGAAGCCAGAGCCAGATCTTTGTCAACAAGAACCTGGGCGCTGAAAACTCTTGGGCGGAGTTCGCTACACCTCAGCCCAACGCGTATACTCGAGGCCTTATGACTTTTAAGGAGAACGATAACTTCCTGCTTATCATCGGTGGTGGATGGTTGCCTCCAAGCTCTACTAACCAAGTCAGCTTGAGTGTCATCGACCTGAAGAAGACTGGATTGTAGGTCGTATAGATAAGATAACCGAACTACCGATAGATACCATTACTCTGTACTTTTTGGTAAAACATAGAAATTAAAATCACACACGAATTATATCATCGTCAGTTCCAGAATACCGTAACTCTCGTATCACTAAGGACTTGATGTGCATAGCAGATTCCTTCGCCTTTTTGCAACCCATATACTCGATGTCTTAGTACACCTTCGACGAGATTTATTATTCATTGAAGGTGTGAAGTCAAGTTGTAAAGCAATAAATAAAAGAGAACAGTCGCCACTATATATCAATCTTGACCTTAGTAACAATTGTAATTGCTATGCCTATGCTGGATCGACTATTGTCCACACCCGTATACAGTGACCAGACCACGCATTTGAATGGTAGACTCCCTAGGTCAAATAGAAGCAGATGTTAAAGCTAGTATGTGCCAATATTCCCGTTCAGAAGATGACCCAAAGTAAGGCAGCCTTCTCACAGTATCCGATAACCTCAGACATCCATGATTTGAGTGAAAGGTGCTACGAGTTCACATCGCGCTCGCTAAGATGTAGAATGAACTATTTTCTCGAATAGAAATATCTTGCTAGACATCTTCATCTCAAGACTAATTGAACCACTGTTGTAATCATCACCTAAACGCAAGAAGCGCAGATCTCGGATGTAACTATCTGTAATTCGGACACGTCGCTTTCTTTGCAATGGATTGCCAGGCATGAGATAGCCGCATTCTGGATGTTCCTAGCGCTTTTGCAATGGCAGGGTATATCAGCGAGGTTCGTACACCCAACCTCAAACGCTGCTGAGGTGAGACACGGGATCTTGTCAAGTGTTAGCATGACGCCAACATCAGTTGCAGGTATTTACTAACCCCACAAGTTGGGATGGAGGAAGCCTGGATACAGTCAGTGGGCATGGTCATTGTTGCCGCCAGAGTTTTGCAGACGACAGTGACGAACGGGATGAAGAATGATCTGGCCCGCATCTTCGCAAATGTCCAATTGCATAGACGTTGGGAAGGGCTGTTGAGAGCTACTGATGATCGCTTCGAGAAGAGAAAGACTCATGGTATTTATAAGAAATGGGTTCGTCAGTACCTAACCTACTATTGACAATCAGACAGCATCTAGTCCCTAAGTCGGGTGAAAGCGACTATGTACTACTTCGTGTTAAGGCTTTCTGTTATACTACTATAGTCGTGCGATTGAAAACATCCCAACCGAAAACTCGCTTTGGTGACGCATATTGGTAGCATAATCTACGGAGGTGCCATCTAGGAGTAACATCATCTTCACAGTGAGTTGGCTTTGCTCATTCGTGTGGCGCCTTAAAGAACGACTTGACACATGGTTACAAGCCACAGTCAACCTGTTTCACATCATTCATCACTCCTTCACGTGCTCATAATAGAAAAAGACATGCTTCCAACGTATACAATATTCGCGTAACTAAGATGGTTTGTATCCAGGTATGTAGTGTCATATATGTCCTGATAGATATACCAAATCTAAGCACAAGCAGTGCAGACAGCAGCAGCGGCAGCCTGGACGGATAGCGCTAGTGGAATTCCACAGTTACCGACGACACATCCAAGAGCTGAAGCCTGAATCACATCAGAACTAGCACACTGGCAGGCAATGTCGCTACATCCGGCAGCAGAAGCTGCAGAGGTGATACAGGGAGCCTTAGCAAATCCATTAGTACATAATGTATTTTGGTACCGATTGTGTCACTTACACCGCAGGTGGGAATGGCTGACGTCTCAGGGCAGTCGGTTGGCGCGGCCTGTGGGAGGGCGAAAGAAGTGCCGAGGAAAGCGGCCACGATGAACGAGGTGGTGAATTGCATGTTGAGTGACTTGATGGAATGATATGAAGGTTTGTGTTAAATTGCTGAGTTACTGCTATCGAACTTTGAAGGACCATGCCGTGGTATTTATAGGCGAATTCTAACTCTCGCTGCGTTTCCCCGCCCTCATTGTTTTCCCCGTGCATGTGAATACTATATTGTCCACACTTCTCCAGCGCTTGAAGAAGCTTCAGTGAAGTCTCATAAGAAGATCGTTGCCGTCGTGTCCCCTGTATTCCAGCCATTTGAGACGGATGGTGTTTCCTCATGTGGCATGATGACTTGTAGATCGTCTCACGATTAAGGTCGAATCCAGACTCAGCGACCGGCCGGCCAGGAAAATGCCGAGAGGCCGAGGCTTGTAACTTTATGTCACCTTTAAAAACATCACACGTGAAGCTTTTATTGAAAAATGTTACGATTATATCAACCAAGAGCAGGGTTCCCCACAAACATTTCCTGGGGTAGCGGAAGGTGGTAATGTGCCGTTACATTGGGAGCAAGGAACTTGGCAAGACTAGTAGATATCCTTGCTGATAGGTAGACGTCCGGTATAGGAAATTCTTAAAACGCTTCATCTACCGTCACAACATTATTTGTTGATATTATTGAGTACATACTTTACGGAGCGGGGTTGTGATAGAACAAAATCATTAAAGGAGAATCGGGAAGACGATGTCATGTGAAAGCGAATGTGACACATGTGAGCCAAAGAACCACTTCCTGTTTCACTGCGGAAGTGCCCATTCCTTCATCCATGGCGCTTCCCGTATTTGATCAGCGCTCGGCCGCTCGCTAGGATGGTGGACAAGTATTTCCTTTAGCATGGCCTGGAAAGCATGACTTACATCCTTATCGAGTCCTTCCATGTCCTTTTTGCGCCCTGACTTTGACCAACGTCTTCAAACCGCTGATTTTACAAGACCCTCTTAACTGCAACATTCGTTCCGTGTTTTAAACGCTCAGATCGCTTCCCTTGTTTTTCCCACCACTTATCTATAGAGTGAGCAAGAATATAGACCTGTTCAGTTGTGGTAATACCTTGATGTGATCAGCAAGTTTGGAGGCAATTTTAGGTCTTACAAACCTATGGACACTAAGTAGAAGATAGAGAGGATATATTGTCTCTTAATGTACTTCTGACTGTTCCAACCCACGAGAAGTGTATGATCCAAACGCCTTTCCATCAACACGGAAAAAGATGTACAGTGCCATGGCAATTAAATCCAGGACTCGGACATGGTAATGCTCTGGCTAGTCAATGAATCAGCCACGTCATGAATAGAACTCTCATCGGAAGCAACTTCCCATCACTACAGCGAATCGCTATGAGATAGGGCTTATAAAGCTAATTACAGAGCCGTCCCTCAGTCATCGTGCAGAGGCTGGCTAATAGCCGGTGATGTGTTTTCTCAATTGAGTAATTTGGCAAAGCAAACAATTAACAACCCCATAGGCTGACTACTCCTGAGTCACTTGCTGCTTTATGTGGCAGAGACGATCAGATGCAGCCCAGAAGACTTAACTCAACGTCCGACAATAGATGAAACAACGTCCGTCCGCAATCTCGAAAGTGCGGTTGGGGTTTGAAACGTAGTCATGCTCAATGGTTTCAATGATATAATTGTGAAATCTTTTATGTATGAAGTACTCTACAATTTGTCATGTCAAGTCCGCTTCTTATTGGCGAATATCCGCGCCGATAGAAGAAAGATATTTACATTGTTGTTGTAAGCCCTTACTGATCTTCTCCATGCTCGTTCTACCACCAGTCTCAAACACGATACGGTCTTCTCCCTTCTCCGTCCATACACCCCACTTGACAGAACCGTCATGACGATACGTGTTCGGGTCCAAGGATCGAATAAAGCTTGACCAATAACCCTGAACAACTGGGATAACGGGTGCGTTCTTCTCACCTGGAAAGTAACTCGCGGGAGGATTGTTGTTGCCAAGTCCAGGTCCGAAGATGGCATTCAACTCAGCGACGTGTGGGACACCGAGACCCTGTGCCATTTCATCAGGATCCTCGACGTTGTACCGGTAGTTCCAAGATTTGGAAACACCGTACTTGGTTAGGGCGTTGGAGATGTAGAGACCCGGGCACATATATCGCATGTCTCCATATGCAGTGCTAGCCTGTCTCCAATAACAACCGGCATTGGGGCAGGTGTCGTTCTTGTTGGGGTATAGATCGTTGATCTTCCCGAGCTGCTCCAGTGTCAAGAAGGGGAACTGGGCTTTGAGGAACTCGTCACTGTCGGCGATACTGGCGGCGTCCCGTGGTGCAAATGGAGTTCCGCCGTTGGTATCATCACCTGTGATAAGAGGGACCTTGATGAACCTTCCTTGCTCGAAGAGCTTATATGTCAGGTCAGGGATCAAGTCGTTGTCGAGTGAAACAGTCCACATGTAAAGGGGAGCTTTAGAGCTGCCTTCAAATGGGATAGCCTTGTTCACTTTCTGTATGTCTTCAGGTGACTTTGAGCGAATGCACCGTAGAACATCCTTCTTCGAACCAGCGCAGCCAAGGCGAATAGCCAGGTTCTCATATTGGTAGGAAGACTCCTTGGGAGTCAAAAGTGTGCCAAAGGAGATAGATTCTGCCGCAGCGCCATGGAAAAGCCCTTCGTTCTTACCACCATACGCACTCAAGTGAAGACTTACGCTTGCAGCACCAGCAGAGTCGCCTCCGATGACCACATGGTCTGGGTTTCCTCCGAACTTGGCTATGTACTTCTGAACCCATTGAAGGGCCTTTCGCTGGTCATGAAGACCAAGGTTGGGCTTGATGTCCGCACCATCGTTGAGGAATCCATAGACACCAACGCGATAGTGGATGCTGACGACAATCATGTCCAGATCACCAGCCTTGACGAGACCCGTTCCGTTGACGTTGGGATTGGCATTACTGTTGAAGCCACCACCCTGAATGTAGAAGTAGACTGGAAGCTTGTCTTCACTTGAGGCATGTGTTGGAGCCCAGATGTTGAGGAAAAGGCAATCTTCAGCCTCGGTATCACCAATGACCTTTGGGTCACTGCTCGTTCCGATGCAAACAGGCTTGCGCTGTTATTGATGTCAGCCCATATCCTCCAATTGTATTCTAGAGCGACAATTTACCTTGGTAGCATCCTGTACTGCCCTTACGCGACTGGGATCTTGGGGCAGTGTCCATCTCAAGTCTTTGACTGGCGCAGAAGCGTAACGCACACCAAGCCATTCCGAGACGCCATTCCCAAGATCTTTACCCTTGTACTTGCTGTACCCAAGATCGACAGTGGAGTCCACTGCAATAGAGGGCAGTGACAGCGCTGCAAGCAGTAGTAGACGAGATACCGACTGCATGGTAAAGTTTATTAATGTATAGTAACACTATTATTGAAACATGAGAGAAGCTGATGGCAAAAATTACGATATAAGTCGTTTTCGGTTCTCAAAAGTTGATGCCGCTCTCGGCGCTTCGCCGGCGTTTTATTCCAGGTTTGCTAGACCAAATCCTCAATTTTTCCTGTTGAAAGATCACGAGTCGACGTTTTGATTGCTCTATTAGGTCAAGCTTTCAAAGTCCGGGGAAACAAAGTGGTGCATTGTGTGGGGGATGGGGAAACGAGCAGGGATGATCTTGTTGAAATACCATGGTTTACCCAGCACTGAAAGGTGATTAGGCCGGGACTGGGTATCGTTCCGTCTGTGCATGAGCAGTATCCTCGTATTGGATTAGCCTTAGGCTTTCCGGCAAGCAAATGTCACATAATGTTTGCCGAAGACCTGACGCGCAATCACCCTAGACTGACGTTGCCAAGTTCCGTCTTAGTGGCACTACTCACTCCCAGAAAAGGTATTTCTATCTATAGGAAGTTCAGACAGATTGTACTAGACACTGACAACGGCTCAACATAAGAGCCACTGCTGGCCGTCTATATAAATTCTGAAAAAGCGCATGTGTTAGTTTTTGTGACCATTGAGTCTGAACACCATTCCAGCAATTGAAAAACCTCATCCGATTTCGCGGTTCAATACGGAATGCAAGCAGTTCTGTCTGTTCCAACAAACCGCTATAGATCGTCCTTCGAGATTTTTAACATCCAAGCATGCAAATTGTTCTCAGGAGGGCTATATAATCAAGAGTCTGAGTTGACATAAACCTTGGTTCTTTATGAATATCTCACACACTAAGTTTACTTGATCTTTCACGCTATACGTAGTATTTGTGGGGGCCCTTCGCATGGCTGAATAGAAACTGACACGCCGCGTTGTCTTAAACACAAGTCACCGTTTATTCGCAATTTTGCATCATTCCTTGAGCCCCTAAAAACTTTAAGAATACAGGAACTGTTAGTGGCTTATGTGTTAGCTGTCTCAGCTTTGAACAAGACTCCTCTGCGAGAACAATATTGTCTCACGAATTAAAGCTTACGCAGGGAGTCAAGATAATGAAAAGACGGCGTGGAGCTTCGCGTGAGTCCCATAGGCAATACGTGGTCTCAAGAGAGACATTGCACACTCCCTTCCGACTCTGCCTATTGTAGGGGGATATCAAAAAACCAGTCACATGAGAGGCTCGTTAACCATGGTGAAAGTGGATCTCACGTACATACCTTATTCATTCTGAGACTCCCAGACTATCTAATCTAGAAACTAGCTATCTCGCCCTGCGCGCGCCATAGCTTAGCGAGGGTAGCAAGGGAGAACTGAGACAGGGGTAATGGATTGTGCAAATGAAAAAGACCCTTCTTCTTGCTTTTCGTTCTTGGAATATTTACCCTTGGTCAATGTTATTATCTTGTCGTCAAAGCATTACCAAGATGAATCGGTCATGGACGAGAATTCTATCTACAGCCCTCACGACGATCTTCCTAGCGGCCATTACTCTCAAAACACTTTATCCAGGGAACGACCCCTACAGGTGCCGTGCTATTCAGAATTCAGGTCGATGGATAGACCCCGTACGAGATGAACAAGGAAATCGAGATCCGTTTCGCCAGTGGCAGCCTGACGGATGTATTTTGAGCCAATACGAGTCAGAGGACATACGAAGATGCACAGAAGGGAGGAGCATAGTCATTTCCGGAGACTCAACATCAAAACATGTTGCGCGTGCTATGGGTCACATTGTAAGTTGATGTGAAAGCTGTTTAAAACCAGTACTGACGTGTCTACGGCTTGATGCCAAGCATTTCAACAGGGACGACACGAGAAAGGGATTCCCCAAAATGCAACTATTCAATCTGACCTATCACGGACAAACGATCGAACGACTTACCAACGTGTGGCTCTCCGCCCATGATGCCCCAGGCCAAGAAGAATTCGTGCAGAACATCGAGAAATACGCAGAGGAGAGACGAAATATCAAAATCGTCAAGGAACGAGAAGGCCCCGCGTTAATATACATCGCAGCTGGTGCATGGTTTAGTCAACCTCACGTCATCTCATCGCGCATGGAGAACACGACTGAGGCCTGGAAGAACATAACTGACCCCTGGGATAAGCGCTATGAGCTATATAGGAATCATGTAGTCAGTCTCAACAAGTTCATCGGCGAGAATACCCCGGATCATGACCCTTTCACAGCTCCAATGGACCCCTATGACGGTATCGGCGATCTAATTCTTTACGCCCCGCCAGCTGGACCGCGATATCTAGGCGATAACCCTGCTCAGAAGGCAGACAGAGACCGAAGGGCAGATGAAATTGTTGAGATGCAGCAGTGGCTCCACGACAATGAGGACAATTTGAGCATCCCTCTAGTCTGGTCGATCCCTGGCGTTGTCGTCGGCCAGGACAGGATCTGGCGTGACCCCTTACGCTCGGGCTTTCACGTCAAGTTTCACGTCGCCGAGTTACGGGCCAATATTCTTCTTAACATGCGATGCAACGCGAAGCTTGATAGAATCAAGTCTTACCCGTACTCACGTACTTGCTGTACCGACTATGGCATCAAGTCCTTCACGCAAATAGCTTTAGTCGGGTTGAGCATCATGTACTTGACTATTTGCATCCTTTGTGAACTCTTGGACCTTCTTGCCAACCGACCGCAGGATGAACCTCACTGGAGCCTATGTAACATGCGAATGGGGTGTCTTGTACTAGCTGTTCTTATGTGCTATTACGCCGATCGTACCCAAATGATGGCGAAGGGAAGTAAGCTTTGGCAGCTGGAGGACTTCATCACACTGTGTCTCCCATGCATCGCAATTTTGATCTTCACAATCCGGCGTTCGGACTCTCCTCCCGACTTATCCTTAACACAGCCGGATGCGGAGCAGCCCTTCCTGTCGCAGGAACAGATTGATGAATGGAAGGGGTGGATGCAGTCTGTGATTCTGATATATCACTGGACCGGAGCTGAAGGAGGTCCGATCCATGTCATCGCCCATCTTTGCATGGGTGCTTATCTCTTCCAAACTGGTTACGAACACACCTTCGACTTCATGTGCAAGAAAGACTTCTCCTTCAACCGAGCGGCATCTAAGCTTCTTCGACTCAATATCCTTCCAAGCTCGCTTGCTTACTTCATGGATACTGACTACATATTTTACTACTTTTCACCGCTCCTGTCATTCTGGTTCCTCGTCGTATATGCAACAATGGCAATTGACAGGCGACACAACAACGACTTACAGTTCTTGCTGTTGAAAATATGTTTCTCCTGCATGCTTGTCTCAGTCGTGTTTATCGCCACACCGCTCACGGGCTGGACCTTTTATGTCCTTCATGCTATCTTCAAGATACAGTGGAGCGCCACGGAATGGCAACGCATCGTCACGTTGGACGTGTTTATAGTGCACTTCGGAATGCTCGCTGCTGTCGCGGACCGTGAGATGAAGAAAGCCGAGGTTCCTGTTCGTTTTGGTCTTCGTACATGCCTTGCTCTTGGAGGCTTATTTTCAATCTTGCATTATCTGTCTTTCACTTCAGACTTCTCCGAAAGGGTATACATGGGGTGGCATCCTTACGTCTCCCCTATTCCCATATTGGCTTTCGCTGCGTTGCGAAATATTCCATGGTCCGCGAGAAATTACCACTCTAGAGCCATGGCCTGGCTGGGCCGCTGCTCTTTGGAAACGTATACCCTTCAATTCCATATACTTCTCGCAGCCGATAAGAACGGGATCCTGATTGTGGACGGTCTTTTCGGTGACGGTACACTTTTGGGGGACCGATGGAGAACCTTGGTCATAATTGTGCCCATCTTCCTATGGATCAGTCACGCGACAGCCGAGTCCACGGCTTACATTGTCAAGTTAATGATGCATGAAAGGGGAGAGAACGAAAAGATTGCCAGGTCGTCAACTCTAACAAATTTGATAGAGAAGATTCCGGGCTGCTCCGACATTACAGAGTCCAAGGTTCGTGTTGTGTGCCTTCTTGTATTCATGTGGTGCCTCAACTTGATGACGCCCGGGCATGAAGTGCCAGCTGCGCTGGAAGGTGGACACAACGTTAGAGTAGCGCCAGGTAACTTCACTATAGAGATTCCCTCGCTGGTCCAGTTAAATGACACTACATGGTAGAGCAGGTAGACTGTATGTATTCATTGAAGTATGCCCCTGCCCTCTTGAGTGACCCCCCAGTTCGCCACGGCTTGACCCTAATTAGTTAGCGCCGATCCCCTGTCCTCTGTCTACAAATGGGATGAGTCAGAAGGAATTTTCACGCAATAATAAGGAAGTGAGCTATTTTCCTCCCTCCAATCTACCTATTGAAGGCATCAATTCGTTCCACAATGCCGTCGTCTTCGTCTTACCCGGCGCAAGCTATACAGCTCGAGACTCTCGATTTCACCCGTGGAATTGATGCAGCGCCGAAACAGCCTAACGCGGTTTTATCCTCGGCAGGCCGGCGACTAGGATCTCACGACGTTCAAGATCAAGATCGAGGCCAACAGGCTAATTCCACGGACGATGAAGCGATAACAACACGGGTCGCTGTCGTTGTTGAGAAGTGGAACGAGCCAATTGGAAATGTCTTTCGAGTCGCTGCTGTCTTCTTTAGTCTTTTCGTCTCGGGTGCCAATGATGCAGCCTACGGTGCTCTGATTCCTTATTTGGAGACATACTACGAGCTTTCGTATCTTGTCGTCTCGCTCATCTTCCTTTCTCCATTTGTCGGCTTCATTGTTTCCGCAGCGACCAACAATTATCTTCACATGAAAGTCGGCCAACGATGGATCGCCTTTATGTGCGGCGGATGTCACGCCTTGACATACCTTATCTTGTCTCAGCACCCGCCTTATCCGGTCCTGGTCTTGGCATATGTCCTGGCTGGTCTGGGTAATGGTATTGGCCTTGCAGCTTGGAATTCCTACATAGGTAACCTTGCTAGGTCTAACGAGCTATTAGGATTCATGCATGCGAGCTACGGCCTTGGAGGTACCGTGAGCCCTCTCATTGCGACCAGCATGATTACCCAAGCCAACCTTGGCTGGTATGACTTTTACTACGTGCTTGTAAGTTGCTGTACCATGAAAGTCTGTTGGATATGATGACCAATTTTGCGCAGCTCGGTATGGCCGTCCTCGAGACTGCTACCCTCACATACTCATTCTGGCCCAAGACAGCTCAAAAGTATTGCGAGACTGTCAACGCAACTGGCGCCCGCACTCAAGGTACCAGATCTGCGCTTTTTGTCAGACCTCACGCCCGGGTCGTTTGGCTCTGTGCCCTCTTTCTCCTCGGCTACGTTGGCGTAGAGGTTGCATTGGGTGGCTGGGTCGTGCAGTTTATGCTGCGTGTTCGTAACGCCGACCCTTTCGACGCAGGAATGACAGCCGTCGGCTTCTGGTTGGGCATCACAATGGGACGTATGATCCTGGGCATGGTAATCCCAAAAATAGGTGTCAAGCTGTCGCTCCTCATCTTCATCCCTATCACCATGGCTCTGCAGCTCATCTTCTGGCTCGTCCCCCAATTCCACGTGTCGGCTGTTGCTGTTGCTCTGCAGGGCTTCTTCTTAGGACCCATGTTTCCCTGCGTAATCGTGGCTGTCACGATGCTTTTGCCCCGACATCTTCATGTGAGTGCCATTGGATTTGCAGCTGCATTTGGAGGAAGCGGTGCCGCTATTCTGCCTTTCGCAGTCGGCGCTATTGCGCAGGCGAAGGGTGTTCAAGTTCTGCAACCTATTATCCTTGCTATTTTGGTAGTTTTGCTAGGTATCTGGCTTTGCCTGCCCAAGATTGAGAAGAGGAAGGATTAACAGAACTTGGTGTTTATGATGGATATCTTTTGGACTTCTTGTTTGTTTCTTGATTTCATGGGCTTCACGAAGTTAGGAGACGTCTATCGTCCCAGGTTAGCAGCGTTGCCATAGTGGGTGAAGATTATCAGGTCATGCTTGTACTTGAAGATCAATGGTTTGTTGGTAAGTATTAAGATAAAAAGTGTTACGTAAATATACTTAGAAAACAGATCCTCCGAAATACTTATTCAGCTTTAGACTGAGTTTTACCGACTTCAAAGTTAGACGTTATTGAAGATAACTTCGTTCACCTGAGTTGCACTCTGTCACATAACATGCATTTATTAACTGTATCCTTTTGACGTTGAGTTTCATGAGAAAAGGAGAATCGAGTTTCTGTCTTGCGTTGCTTGAGTTGTTCTAAACTTTCGAAATTTTAGCTGTCCGCACAACAGTTTCTATCTTTGACTCTCTCGCTCAAAGGTTTGCTGGCGTCTGTCAAGCGCCTTCCCATCTGTATAGGTAGTATTCTAAGCTTTGATGAATTCTGGAGAATATGATCCTACCTTCTTATCCCGAAAGCCCTGTTAGATTTTAACTTTTCATAGAATTCTCGGATGGCCAACTATATACCCATCTTCATTGTCAGCGGATGTAGACATGCAGGTCATCTAGAATTAAAAGGCATCCTGTGGCATATCAGATATAAACTTGATTGCTATAGTGTCAATACTATACGGTCATCTCTCTGGTGTTTTCCTATATACAATAGACTAAACTTTAGATACGAGCGAATTGCCAATATATTATCTGATATCTTAATGTTAAACTTGCATGATGCCTGCTCGAACTATGATAAACTATCATTTATGCGCGCTCATAGTTTGTTCATCCACAATAAATGCACTCAATATGTGTCACTGTGCAGTGTATCAAAGTTTCCCTTTCAGCGAACTTTTGCTATATAAAGCGCTTCTGAACCCTCAGATATGGAGACTCTTCTTCCTCTCTTCAAAATTCCGAATCCCATCTGGAACCAACTTACCGTGACTTCCAAGATTGTACCTTCCAACAGTAAACTCAAAATGTTTCTCTCTCACTCCACCGGCACCCCCATCCTGACAGCTGACGACGCTACTGTGCTGGTTTGGCTGGGTCTTGCTACCCAGCCTGACGAATACGGCAACAGACAACTCCACAAACGACTTATTCAAACACATTCCAGCCACGGGTTCAACCGTTATAGCAATGGTCACTGTTTCGAGACCAATCCTGATGCCTTTGTCACTATTCCCGACCGGATACTCTCGGAGGCCACTATCTACTACCTCGGTTTCACGGCGGAGAAGACGGCACAGATTTGGAGAAGCTGGCTAGACATTTAGATGGACTTCACGGAACTTCCCGAGGTATCTTTTCGTGGGTATGTGTTGAGCTATATCGACGCCGACATCGATGTAGACAGCAAGAAAGACAATGCGACTTGGAGGCGCGTCATGAATCTTTGGGGGGTGACAGCCGCTCTTCAAGATGTCATGCTAGATCCGCATATAGGCAAGACAGGGCTGGCATAAGTTGTGCTGTCTGTGTCAAGAAAATGATGCGAACGCGATTTAGTACGCTGCGCGATATCCAGATGGCATCTCGGTCTCGGGCAAGGTGTTTGGAACCTTCTGACTAGGAATGCCATACTATCTGCTTCTTGAATCCACCGAGTAGGTGACCATCTCAACGAACGGAATGAAAGATGTGTAGCACAGGCTAAATATGTAGCTTATCTAAAGTTTTAACCGGCGGTATTAGCTGCTCTACCTACTTCGGCCTTGTGTACATGAGTGCATGTGTGCGGCCACCACAAATCTCCAAATCAGACGATAACCATGTTTACTCGCCATCAAAAACCAACAAACTCTGAATACTGACTCTCCCAAAGCCACTTTGTCTTAGCTTTTGACGTCCGCAGTGGTCCGGAAACTCACTAACGACCATGACATCAATATCCTCTACAGAAATACCAGCCTTGACAAGTAGCTCGAGCATTGCCAACAGCGTATTTCCCGTTGCTAGCACGTCATCAATCACCACTACACGGGCACCGTTGCGAAGGTCGTTGGCGGCCATCTCAATCCTCTCCTCCTCCACTCCATTTACATGAGACGAGACATGCGAGGAGTTCTTTCGGACAGAAATTGTTGGCGGCGGAAGTTTTCCAGGAGGACGGACCGGGATCAGACGGACTTTCACCTCATATGCCAGCGGTACGGCAAAGATATACCCTCCAGTGTCGCAGCTCACTATCGCGTTAACCCTGCGCCAATCAACCGCAACATGCTTCTTCAACAAAGACGTGCAGAGCCTAAGCCCCCCTGTCTGTTGACAAATCTCGAGAACATGACGGAAGTCGATGCCTGCTTTGGTAAAACAGGGCACTACACGAACCATCCCAGCAAGCCGCCCTAGATCGTCGCTGAGGAAGGGAAGTAGATTGTGTTCGGCGAAAGTCTTGATCTGATCATCGCTTGCTGCATCATTGTCGAATGTGAAGCTTGGCCGATAGTTCAAGTCAGGCACCATCGTCTCTGTGCCGTTAGAACTACCACGATTAACAGAATTGCCGTGTGTGAAGTTCTGTCGACGAAGGAATCGAGTCTGGTGACCAGCCTTGACGAGAACATCAACCAGTCTAATGTCCGGAACTAGATGCCAGAGATTTGTCACGGGTGCCTCGTCTCTCATACCAGTGATGAACAGTACATCCACATCAGCGCTCCTCATAATTTTAACAAAATGTTCGTTTGCCAAACAGGGCCGTTGCTCCAGTTGCTGCCCAAAGAATGCTGCCAATGCCTCACGATGCTGCTCTTTGTAGGCGCGATCCCGAAGCAAGCGTTTCAAATTAGCACCTGTGTGCGAGGCGTATTCTTG
Organism: Fusarium sporotrichioides; assembly: GCA_019054645.1. Classification (NCBI taxonomy): domain Eukaryota; kingdom Fungi; phylum Ascomycota; class Sordariomycetes; order Hypocreales; family Nectriaceae; genus Fusarium; species Fusarium sporotrichioides. Next base: position 3,422,613 of record JAHKNS010000002.1, on the reverse strand, counting down.
CTTCGTCACATCGCTTATGCTGAGAACAGAGGTACTATGGCCATGTCCTTTGATCGCAGTGGCCCAAATGTTGGCGCAGTAGTCCTTTCCAACACCATGTTCTCCAGTCACAAGAACAACCGTCTTTTGTGACAACATGTCTTGCGAGAGCGGACATGCGTAAGCGAGTACGTCCTGAGGGTCGCATATTTGTTTTAGCTTAATTACCTTTCGAAGGTTTGGACCAAAAGCTTTCGTCGCGAGGTTGGCATCTCGAGGATCTGGCCCAAGGTCGGCGCTGTAAACTCCTTGACTCACTGGCAGAAGAGTTCCAACCACATCATATATCCAGCGAGTTATTGCACGTGAAGCGGGCGTATCATCCTCGTCGCGGGGCCAAACGCCGGTCACTACACAGGCAAAGTCCCAGTCTCGGCAGCCGAAGGCGGAAGCGTCGCTAGCAACATCTCGGATTCCCTGTCCTACGTGTAGGAGATGGAAGTAACACATAGACGATGGGCGACTGCTAATTGCCGCAAAGATAATTTTCGTAATGTGACTTTCTTCGATATTCTTCAGGAAAACACATCGCTTGAACGAAGAAGTCTTTCCACCACCGTGCCCCCCGTAGCCGACATATACATCTCAGTGTCAAACAATCCGACAGCATCAACAGTCTTTGTGTGATCACTCTCTCCGATCAGCCGGATAAATGATTCGGGAGTCACCGGAAAAGGGCCCTTGCCTGTCGCGATATCCCTGCTTTGGAAGAGAGTGACTCCAAGCATCAACTGTTCGTCAGCGTAGTACAGATAGGCATCCACTGATGATTCCTGATGGAGAGGACGGGCGAGGGTACTCGCGAACTTCCGAAGAATACCATTTGCATGTTCGTCATCCTTTAGTGGTATACACCAATCTTTAACCGAGAACGACCGGGCAGGATAGACTTTGAACGTGACCTTGATGATGATGGCAAAATTGTTACCAGCACCTTTCAGCGACCAAAGAAGATCGTCTTCATTGTCAGATCTAACGGCGCCGATCGGCTGATGCTCATCTGGTACCTGCCCAACACAAAGAACTTGGCCGGACTCGACACTGACAAGTACAGCACCAACAATAGCATCGCAGGTCAGACCATGAGATCTGGCTAGATGACCAATACCTCCTTGGAGCCACAGTCCAGATCCGACACTGGGACGTGCCCCTAAAGGAACGGTCAGACCTTCGGACTGGGTGGCCCGGATTATATCGCCGGTTTTACATCCAGCCCCAGCTACTACCAGACGGTGGGCATCGTTGGATTCGCCAGTATTCTCAATAATGTGCACTTGGTCGAAGGCGCCCATATTCACCGCGACGACATTGGACCAGAGGCAATGACCACTATGGCCACCACCAACCACGGTCAAGCTGAATCGGTGCTTCAAGGCCCAATTGATGCATTCTTGAACCTGACCAACGTTTGTCGGTCTGACCATGGCTATCGGCGCGCGGGACTGCGCCTCTCTATTCTTAACCTTGTAGTCCTTTGAGACCAGTGGGATTACCGCCGTCAGCTCTGAGAGCGCGATGGAATACCGAGTAAAGGTCATGATCACTTCGGGAGAAGCGAAGGTCAGAGTACCTGGATGGTCGTTTTCGTGACGAGCCATGGTGCGGCATACCCTTCTCCATTCAGCATGAACAGCGTCGCGCAGTTTGTCGTCTCCAACCGAGCAGCCAGCGCTGAAAGGGGCAAAGCTGTTGATAGTCTTGTCACTGTCCTCGATGCGTATTATGCCGTCTGGGAATGTGATCGACCACTGACAGGCGAGACCATTGAGACATGACGTCGAGTCACGATGACAAATGACAAGTATACCGTCTTCTGGCTCCACAAAAAGCATGTTCAAAGCATGTCTGACGACGTTCTCCTTCGACGAGATACCGTACAGACTGTGGCAGAAGAGAATAATGTGGTGCTTCTCACGGACGACCGTCTCTTGTGTGAAGGCTTCTGTGTGAATAGATGAGGTACATAGAGAAGGAAACGGCTGAGTGTCTTCTGTCGGGTATAGCCAGGCCTTGAGCTGCTCAGCAAATAAGTGATTTGGCTCGTAGGCCGTGTAGCTTGTGATCTTTTGTCTGATGGAGTTGGACAGGTATCCGAAAACACTCTTGGGACCTGGGCCGATTTCGAGTACAGAAACATCTTTCTGGGAATCGAACTGGGAATGAAGAAGCTGAGAAAGTTTTGGAATAACGAAGTCACGGTAGTTATTCCACCCAATGTGGTGCAAGAAGAGCTTGAAGCTCTCTTGGTATTCAACATCCGACAAAGTGGCAGTAGAGGCTTGGGATGGGATTTGTTGCTTCAGGGCGATACGTAGGGCATCAAGAGTCGCCATGTTGAAAGATTCACTGGTCGTAAAACAAAATGTACCAAGTCTGAGAAGTCTGAAGACAGAGACGGGTGGTGCATTTATTGTCAGCGGGCGCAGTCATTCTGAGAATATGATATGGTTGTCATTTTTAGCCTAATTGAACATTCTACATTGATGGGCCTCCTTTGTGTAACATGGAATATCCGTTTGCTCCCGTCGCGTAGTTTTCCGACAGTGGAAGAAGCGGCTCTTCTCGCCAACATGGTAGGCGACGTCGATATCCATCGGAAATTGACGTCCTAGTGAGATGGCCTTATGCCAATTGGCTTTTTTTAACGGCATCTCTGGCAAAGATATTGGTGTGACTCCTTGGCTCGGGGGCCAAAGCAATATTGGGACAAACCGTAAGCCTCCCTTGCAAACCTGTTGCAACAACCACACAAACAACAAGGCAAAGAGTAGTACATCACAAAAAGAGACAAACAACAAAAAAGAAATGCCTCGCTTGTTTGCAATCGTTTTTATAGGAACAGCCCGATGCGGGGGTCGAACCCGCAACCTTGAGATCGCGTACTCGTAAGAGTCTCACGCTCTACCGATTGAGCTAACCGGGCGTGGCTCTAATTGATGTGAATGGCTGCACTATTCTGGCACTCACGACAATGCAAATGCGCGAAGAGTTAGGCGGTTGGTACCAAGTTAGCATAAAATCATGAATACATTGCAGATCCGCCTGTGTGTAAACGGAGTACAGATACATGATTCTAGCAAACTATCATTCCAGCAGCGCATAAATAAATCTATTGCCAAGTGAACGCGGACGCGTGGGTTTGTTGCATACAAGTTCCCGCATTGTGCAATACCCACATATATAATGCAAGACATGACTATGCATAAATGACAATTTGTCGTTAGCCGTATGTACATCTCCCGAGCCCTTGACATATCCGCACGAGTGAGGAATGCCAGTGTAGTACAAACTGAACATCAGCCACAACTCCCTGATCACAAGCGAGCTTCAGTGTTACTTGTATGTCAAGTTGAAAGGAAATGTTTCTACGAATCAACCAGTGCTTGTCTTGCAAACTGCCTAACCCAGAAAATCGCCCAAATGTGTGCACATGCTTCAGGGTAGCACCTCGTCAGTTGACGCCAAAAGTTTTCAAGACTGAAATGAAGAAGATGTATTGGGTTATGCTATAGTTTATTGAGGAAAACAATATCTGGCACATTAAAACCGCTTCGTGTTCTGCAACTCATCAACTATTCAAACAGCTTCATTCATTCACTCCTTCGCTGGATACCAAGACACTCCAGGAATGGTCCGTCATGGCATCCGATCAAATACGCTTGTTCTGTGGGAGATTCATTAACATGCCTTACTTTGCACCACGATGGTACCGCAAAGGTGTCGCGAGATTGCCACTGAAAGGACATGGTCTCGCCCGTCGGGGTCACGAGCTCTGTTCGACCATGCCCTTCGTAGCAATGATATAGATAAGACTGGCTTTCCTGTGATTCAAGTGTTGAACCCGGTCCTAACCTCTCCGCTTGCACACCGAGGAAAGTCGACAATGGCTTTCCATCTGATAGTTTATAGTGATAAACAGAGTACGCGTCGTCACTGGAGTTGAGTTCTTGCTGAACCGGACCCCAGGGAAAACGAAATTCGCAAGGGTCGCAGTGTCTAGCGAGAATTAGAGATACTGCTTTACATGGTCCTGTGAGAAACTACTTACTCGCTGGGATATCGCGGATCAGAATAACCTTGTGCAAAGTGAACTGGAGCGAAACGGAACAAAGGGAGATTTAGCATATCTAGCCAGACGACTGGCTTGTCGCTCTCGTTCCCATGATCGTGCCAGTGCCAAATTGGTGTGATTACAACGTCGCCACGGACAAGAGGCATCTTCTTTCCCTCAACCGCCGTGAAGCCCACGCCGTCAATGATGAAGCGAGCCGCAAAGGCAAGATGTCTGTGCGCTGGTGCAGTCTCACCAGGGTTCACAATTTGAAGGCCGCCGTATATGGTGTCTGTAGTATATGGCGATTCTGGAACGCGTTAGTGATATGAAGCGTCGCGATTGAGGTGGCGCACTTACGCATACTGGGATTTACTAGCATCAATACTCTTCTCTCAGCCTTTTCCTCAGGGACTAACTTGGCGGCGGTTTCAAGATGAGGCAAAGCTTCTTTGTACTTCCACATATGTGGCTTTGCTGTAGGGTTTGGTGATGGCGGTACCATCATGCTCATTTGTGACCATAGAGGCTCCAGGTTCTTGGAAGGCAGTTCGCTAAGATACTGCTTCATTTCATCGGTTGTGCCATCAGAGGCCACAGCGCTAGTGTAGTTCCCCATATTCCGTGAATGACACCAAGGAAATGGAACAAGTTACTGGGAACTTTTGTAATAATTAGTAGAAGGGTGTGAAATAGTGTTTACAGGAGAGATTTAGAGAGAAGACCAATTCGCAGCAGAATGCTTACAGTCCTGTAGAGTCGCAGACCGTCCAATTGATCATCCCAAAACAACCAAGAATCATCTCCTCCAGAAGCATTCCGGGGTCTCTCGGAATCTCCGCTTTCCGACCGGACCTTGCTATGACTGGCTGAACTACGAGATATGGAACGCGACATTTCCAGTAATATCACCCAATTATTCGGCAGCTGTTCCATTCAACTATATGAAGGACTTATGAGCCTTTTACTCAAAAGACTATAATAAGAATTGCAACAATTACGATATTACCATCACAAAAAATGTCCTCAAGCACCTGGAATCGCCTCATTCGCTTCGTCGATGACAACGGAAACGAGACCTTTGGAGATCCCGAGATTCAGAACGACAAGGATTTTGCTGAGCGCCTGGCCAAGAACGACCTATGGGCCATCGAGTACAAGGGGCAAAGTCCCGTGTCACAACTTGTGAAGAGTGAAAGAATTCACGTGAAAGCTGTCCGAGAGCTACTTCGATCATCTGATGTGCCTATCGTCCGATGTATCGGACTGAACTACATCAAGCACAGTGAGTGAAATGTCTCTTGGTATGAGCACAGTTACTGACTACTGCGTCAAGTCAAGGAGGGCGGTCGAACACCACCGCCTTACCCTTCATTGTTTATTAAACCTTCAACCTCAATTGCTGGGTTTGATGAAGATGTTCCTATTCCTAAAATTGCTCAGGACGGCACAATAGATTACGAAGGAGAGCTTGTATGTTCCATACCTACTCTGCGCAGAAATGTTGTTGACTTTATTAATAGGGCATCGTCATCAGCAAGTCTGGCAAGAACATCTCCAAAGAGGACGCCCTATCCTTTGTAGCAGGCTACGTCGTCTCCAATGACGTATCAGCACGAGCATGGCAGCGAGACCCCAAGAAAGCAGGTGGTGTTCCCCAGTGGTGTTTCAGCAAGGGCTTCGACAAGTTTGCTCCTATTGGCCCTCTTCTTGTGTCTCCGGCTGTCGTCGGTAACGCTTCTAAGCTGCACTTGACCACAACTGTCAACGGCGAGGTGAGGCAGAGCGAGGGCACGAATGATCTGCTATTCGGCGTCGAGGAAATTGTCAGTTTTATCAGTTCAGGAACTACGCTTGAGGCTGGTACTGTAATTCTTACTGGCACGCCGTGTGGTGTGGCTATGGGTATGAAGGAGCCCAAGTACCTCAATGATGGTGACGTGGTCGAGGTTAGCATTACTGAGCTGGGCAGTGTGAGAAACAAAATGGCCTTTGAGTAATGACTGAAAAAAGAACAATAGACGCTATAGGCTAAATATGTTGATGATTGGAATCCTTTAATTCGTGCTATTCATTTAGAAGCTCCCAAACCCCTTGGATATCGTTCAACCAAGACATATCATTGACATTGAAGTCAAAATCCGCAAAGTCCCGAGGGTTGAAGTCAGGTACTGGGGACTCAAACCCTTGAACCAGCTGCTGGACACGATCAAGTGATTCCATGTCAGGCATCATATGCGGAGACATCTGGTCCTCTCGTGTGTCCTGGTTCATCACCCCACTATTGGTGCTGGTTATATCGCGCCCTAGTGAACCTCTAGATGTGGCCTGCAAGATCTTAGACGATAGAATATGCAGCGCAGTAACGCATCTCTTCGCTGACTGTCCGAATTGTTCATGTGTTTTGAGGAGCGAGATGGCCTGGCCCCAAGATTGTCCGATTTCTGCAGCAGAAAATACATCAGGCCTTAACTTGGCCGCGATCAGAACAGTCGCAGCTGAGTAGACATAATAAACGCGGTACCACCATGCTGGCAGTAGGCCAACTGTACTATCCATCGACTGATGCGTGACGAGTGTGTTGATCATATTCTGGGCTGTGGTAACGCAGAACATGGCGCTTTGCTGGATAACACGGGCTTGCAAGTTGTCTTCAGCTTGCGGCCTTTTTGATGGGAACGGCGACAGGCAAAACCTGGACAGAACCGGTCTAAGAAGCAAGATCCTTGCGTGGAGAAATCTGTTTACAATATAGGTCAGCATTTTGACGTAAAGAGAAGGCCGAACTGGCGACGGAGACTGACCTCATGCGCAGAATAACCGCCTGGCGTTGCGCTATCTTATCTGAGTTAGACCCGAGCAAGTCCCATCTTAGATGATTCGGCAATCTTGACTCCCATCGGCTGATACATCGATCAAGTTGAACCACCCTGTCAAGGTCATCATCCTCACCGTCTGAGCTCTCAAGATCCGAATGTGTCTCCTTCTCCTTATATCGGCTGTCCTGTATATGACTATAGAATGCCATCATAGTCTTGTGTATTATCTCGTATAGGCGAACAGACCGTACGAAAAAGCTGTAGTATTCTGGATTCTGTATCTCGCTTGGCTCGTTTATGGATGATTCTGCTGGGAGTGGGACAGACTTTGCCAGATGTTGTGAGATCATGGCAGGGCGCCCATGAGTTACAGATACCATACTAATTGAACCGTTAACTATGTCGGGTAAAGTCTGCTTGCTCGGCCTACCGATCCATAAGAACACAACCGTGCCAAATCCGTCTCAGCAATTCCCGTTCTCCAGGATCTGAGCGACTTGAGGATGTCTCTGGTAAATGGAAGCCCAAGCCCTGAGCCATTCTGATAGCTGACCCAATCACCATCCAGGTTTGATGGGGATTATAAGTACTTTGAAGATATTGGCTCGTCACTAACAGACATTGTACCAGTTCCAGAGAGCCAGGTTCCCAAGGGTTCATAGGCAACAACTCCTGTGCTCGATGGAAGAATGTTTCACTCGTTTGTTCGCGCTGATCTAGAGGTTGTGACTCAAGAAGCTGTGTTGAGAGGGCGAGTATGACGTTAAGGGTAGCAACAAAAATGCGCTCGTCTAGGTCCATTGCTGTCCCGGCGAAAATAGCGTTGTAGGCTCGACTCCAACGTGTCCTATCAAGGAAGGGATACAGCGGGTCGACATAGAACCAGTAGAGCTCCATGAGATGATCAGCTTGCCTACGCGGAGGAAGAACGTACGAGAGTGATGGCAATGACGTCGACGTAGTAGAATTTATACCACCAGCTAACCGAGAAACATTTGATGGGTTATTTTGTGAGTTTGTTGTAGGCCTTCCTAGTCTCACATCGATGGCTTTCTTGATCTGGGCCGTAAAAGAACCAGCGCTGCTTCTACCGAAAAACTCTCCAGTGCTAGCTCCTTCATCAATGACAGCTGTCATGGAGTCGATAGCAGACGGACTGGTCGACGGTAACGAAGCACCAGCCTTGCGCTGTCCATATGACTCTGGTATTCGACTACCTGGAGTAGAGGTAGACGGAGATGAATAATGCTGCTGTGGTGGGTTTGAAGAACGCCTGAGCGGTTGTGGTTGTGTTCCCAAAATACTTGACGAGTAAACATCATTCCGTTGCATTTCTTGCACGCAAGGTGAGGTCTTGTTTCCATTGTGCTCCTTTGGTATAGAGACGCGACATGAATTCTGGGTAACTGAGGAGGCTGTGTAATTGCAGCTATCACGCAAAGCCAATTTTCTATTGCAAGTACCACATACTACGGTTTCCTTAGCTATTACACTTTTAAGATGACTAGCAAAAAGAGAACAGAGTCTGACCTGGTCGCACTCCGTCGCATTTGACCTTCTTTGTTCTGCAGTGATCGCATGCTACATCAATTTTGAGACGTTTCAATCCACCCTGGCGATTGTGAGGCCGATGAGTTGTTCTTGGTGGAGGTTCCATCCTATGGTTTCGTTGTCGTTGCCGGAAGGACGATAAGAAAGTTCGGAAGGGTCAAGAATTGGTTCGGAACGGAGAACCCCATGTTTATAAGCTACCTTGATTGACTCAGGTCCAATCGGGAGATCTAGTTCAATCCACCTCTGAGAAGCATCGTGACCAGGTTCCCCTCCTTCTCCGCACATTAACCCCCTTTTTTGGCTTCTCACTTCCGGGCTTCTTCCCATTGCTCGGCATTCTTGATAGGCTCTATCCAAGTTGGCCGATTTCTCACGAATATCTCCGTTTTGGGGCGTAGAGTCAAACTGAAGGCTAAGTCAGTGCCACTTCGCGTCATCGTCCGTTGAGCAGAAGACTTACCCCCCGTTCAGCAGTGGAAGTCGAATGAGATAGAATTTACCCTGCGCAGCTGCTGGAACAGTCCACAAAGTGCATCCACATGTGCGACAAAAGGCCTTTTCTTTACACTCTCCGCTTGATGTGTCGTGGAGCTTGTATCTTGAGATCGACTCGTTGCTCGTTGTGGAAATTTGGACATCTTCGGTTGCAAACTTTCCAATCTGTATGCCGTTCAGCAAAGTCATCGAAAATTTCTGAAAGGCCATACCAATTGCTGAAACCCACCAGCGCCTTTACTGCAGTGATTGCAGAAGCATGATAGTACTGCGACTGCCCCTGAAGAGATCATGAACTTGACGGCGCCGCAGAGACACTCGCCTGAGTAGGAGGCTTGCATCATAGGTAGAATGTAGACTGGGAATGGATTTTATGTTCTGTAAGTACAACAAATCAAAGGATTATTCTGGATTATTATATCAGCAGTATCTGCTTTAGATTTGAGCAGGGTTTTAAACCGCTGGCTTCACACCACCTACACGAAGGAACGGAACACTTGGTGGAGTGTCGGTGATCCGAGGACCATAAAATTAATGACAAATGTTGGAATTAGAGCTAAGCCAGGACCACAACTTAATCACTTAGAGGTGAGGATTCTGCAAGTTTACGGATGCACAAGTGACGCTCTACAAACTAGAATTTGCGATGTATGTGTACACTAAGCTACGAAATGCAGAGAATATGAGATCTCAATCTAGTGCAAACATCAAAAATAGTTTCATAATAGATATTTATGGATCGAAAGCAGTCTTCTCAACCTTGACAGCAACTTGGCTGTTAATGTCCGCGGCCGATGAGCCCAATGAAAACAGATACTCGCCCTCTTCAACTACCCATTTCCCCCGACCAGTATTGAAGTAAGCCAAATCTCGCTCCGACACTCGAAGACTGACTTCATTCTTCTCACCAGGCTGTAATCTAACCTTCTGGAACGCCACAAGGGTCTTGATGGGATGTTCCGAAGATTGCTCAGCTCGCCCAGCGTAGATCTGCACTAATGTTCCTCCGGCTTGTTGTCCCGTGTTGGAAACTTGAGCAACGATAGACCAGTCATTGCCTTCCTTGGACACATCTCTGAGCTCATAGTTGAAAGTGGTGTATGAAAGACCGTGGCCAAAGGGAAAATTGACCTTCTCTCTCGGGATCCTGTCAAAGTGGCGGTATCCAATAAAGATTCCCTCCTCATACTTTACCTTGAGTTTCCCCTCAACATATTCACCCGGAAAGTTCCCGTGTGCTGGACAATCCTCAATATTTTTGGGAAAGGTGACGGGTAAACGACCTTCAGGGTTGATAGCCCCTGTGAGGACATCGGCAATGGAGTATCCACACTCTTGACCTGGAAACCAAGCCTGTACTACTGCAGGAACCTTCTCCAACCAAGGCATAGAAATAGCAACACCAGTCGAGTTGACAACGATTGTATTAAGGTTGACAGACGCCACTGTTGTTACGAGAGCATCTTGAGTGCCGTTGCGCGGTAAGTTGAAAGAGTCTTGGTCGCGCCCCTCAGTCTCCCACTGGGGGTCATGCCCTGTGAATACAATGGCGTAATCTGCATCCTTGGCGACTTGAGCAGCTTCACCGACAAGATCTGCATCGTGGTCAGATTCAAGACAGAAGCCGACACGGACACCACTCCGACCCTCGAGAATGGTTAACCCGATTTTGGTTGGGGGGTCGCTGCAGATACGCAGACGATATGTCCTGCCTGCTTCAAAGTTGTAACGAAACTCGGGCTCAGGGGCAGCGAGGAATAGAGAGCCCATAGGGTCTGTGCAGTTGGCTGTCTGTTCATAGATGATCTCGCCATCGATGTAAACCCTAGTGGGGCCTAATCCAGAGCATGCGATGTAATGGCTTCCCGTCTCAGATGGTGTGAAATCTCCGATTATCTCCAATCGTCGCCATAGAGACTCTTGGGATCCCAAGGGCGAGTACGTTGAGGTTGGCTGCCCAATAGTCGACACTGGGGAGTCCTCGTCCTCCTTGAACAACTGTCTGCTGAACCCTGGCTTCCCGTCAAGACCGACGACCTTGCCAGCTGGTCCGGTCGGTTGGATAGCAGGAAGGAGACGTTCCTTATGAGCGCCCTTGGCAAAAGTAAACTCGACATCGTCACCAAGAGCCTCATAGAGACCCTGCCAAGGTGTGACCTTTCGATATGCATTGACGGAAGCGCTACCGCCGCCATGAGCCATGGCTTCCTTGGCAAATCCAATCAACGCAATCTTCTTTTTCTGCACCTTTTCTTTGGTGAGAGGAAGGATGTTCCGATCGTTCTTGAGGAGCACGATACCTCGAGCTCCGGCTTCACGTATCAGTCTTCGTAGATCAGGAGTATTTGTATCTTGACCAAGAGCAACATCATGAGTGTCAGCTTCAAGACCTTTGAGTTTCAACGCCCACTCGATAAGCGTCCTGGCTCGTCGGTTGATTGTGTCTTCGGATAACTCTCCAGTTTCAAGTGCCCGCTTCACAACGTCTTCCTTTCGAAGACGCGGTGGACCCGGCATCTCCAAGTCGAGTCCAGCATTGAGAGCCACAGCGACTGAATTGGTGCCACCCCAATCACTCATAACAAGACCTTTCCACCCCCACTCACCGCGAAGGACATCCTCAAGAAGCCATTTATGCTCATCACAATGGATTCCATTAACGTGATTATAAGCAGTCATAACAGCCCAAGGATTTGCTTCTTTGACGGCAATCTCAAACGGCCGCAGATAAATCTCCCTCAATGTGCGTTCATCAATTGCCTCATCAACAGTTGTCCTAGCAGTCTCCTGCTCATTCGCGACGAAGTGCTTTATTGTCGCCGACACACCTAAACTTTGCAAACCCTGTATCACTTTGGAGGACATTTTCCCTGTCAGGAATGGGTCCTCACTGTAACTTTCAAAGTTGCGACCGCCGAGGGGATGGCGGTGCATGCAGACTGTTGGGCCCAGCATACAGTTTACACGCTTTCCTCGTGCTTCCATGCTTAGAGCGCGACCGAATTGCTCAGCAAGCTCAACGTCAAACGTGGCTGCGAGGTTGCATGCTGCTGGGAAACATGCCGACTTGATGTCTAGGTCTGTCGCCGCTGAACGAATTCCATTTGGTCCGTCTGCGGTCTTATATTGTTAGCGAATGTAGCTGGTATGGACAAGATGAATTTACCTTGATCGAGGGAACGCCTTTGTGCGGAATTCCGACTGTTTCTGAGAAGCTTTTCCCAGCAAGGAGAGAAATCTGGATTAAATTAGTTCTGTAATAAAAAAGCTTCTCAATTGACGTACCTTCTCTTCCAGTGTCAAGGAATTAATTATCGTATCTATATTAATGTTTGACATGATGCTGTTGTAGACGTTGATGTAACGAGGGTCGGGCGTGTATCTGGTCTTAGAAAGGAATCAATGCGACTCCATCAATTATTGGTATTTGGAAATAAAAGCAGTCTGGGAATTAGTCAAGGTTGCGATTTTGGCTATTATCGCTCATTTACTAATTATCGACTGTGGATTGATCCGCTTCTAGACGACGGGCAAGGTCATTCAGCTTCCGCAAACTGTTAACCGACAGACCTTGAGGTGACGGAAAAGTTATGCTCAGGGCCTCAGCGTGCAAAAGTTAGTGAGCTCAGGGCACCCAGTATCGCCTAAGCTGACTTGCTAATTTCGTCGTTTATGCCCGGAGCGAGTCAGGTTTCCTGAACCCCGGACAACCAAGTTTAGGGACGGAGATCCAGTCATCCAATCAAAGAACTCGATGTCCGGAAGCCAGGTTCGACGACCAATGAGACAAAGGTCCGAGACATCGGAACACTCAAGCATAGTTTCGGATCTTTGGCCTAAACTCGTCAGGCCAAGACCTCGTTAACCAACTTGTCAAGCTCTTCCATGCGCCCACAGGTGGACTTGATTTCCCCATGGGGTTCTCCCTTTTACAGTGGTGTGGGGAAATCTATCACTGAACTCTTTTCTGTTCCGGCTCAGACATGATCATAACTAGATATAATCTGTTTGACCCTGATGTTTCAAATTTCCTGAGATCCAGCATCTATCTATCACCAAATGTCTGTCGTCTGCTGGTAGTTGCTCTTCCTCAGATCCTCCACGCTACTACCTGCCAACTGAAAGCCACATGGGTCCATCGACAAACAACAAAGGGGCTGCTGCTGCTGTCGGCACTGATCTCGCGGCAGTGAGTTCTCTTTCCACTGGTGCTGTCTTGCATATAGATTATGAATACTGACAACGTCGTAAGGTGCTCCCCGATGATCAGCGACCCTGGTGGCGTGTCCCCCACCTTCTCAAGCTCAACCTTCTTCTTCTCATTCCCCTGATCTCCTCCGGTGCTATCGGCTACGATGGCTCCATGATGAACGGTCTTCAGACTCTTCCCCAATGGAGGGGCTACTTTGGCAACCCCGAGGGTGCCATGCTCGGTGCCCTCAACTCCGTCTACCCTGCCGGTAAAGTTATTGCGCTCTTCTTGGTCACCTATGTATGCGATCGTTTCGGCAGAAAGAGGGCCATGATGATAGGATCCATTACCTGTGTCGCATTTGCCATCATGCAAGCTGTGTCCCAAAATCTCGAAACCTTCATTGCCGCTAGAGCCATCCTCGGCTTCTTTACCAGTTTCTTGGCCCAGCCGAGTCCGATCCTTATTACCGAACTCGCCTATCCCACCCACCGAGGCAAGCTCACTGCATTGTACAACACGTCTTTCTACCTTGGCGGTATAATCGCTGCATGGTGTACATTCGGAACGTTCAAGCTCGACACAACATGGAGCTGGAGAATCCCGTCTCTTCTTCAGGGAGCTCTCCCCGCGCTGCAACTCATCGGCATATACTTCCTCCCAGAATCTCCTCGATGGCTCGTTGCCCATGGTCGTAGAGAGGAGGCTCGTAAGATCCTCGTTACATACCACGCCGGTGGCGACACGAATGCTCCCCTTGTCAACTTCGAAATGGCCGAAATTGAGGGGGCTCTGACGCACGAAGCCGATGCAATGTCACAAAACTCCTGGCTCGAGCTTCTGCGCACACCCGCCAACAGAAAGCGGACTCTTATTGCGGTCATTGTTGGATGGTTTGCTCAGTGGAACGGTGTCAATCTCATCAGGTAAGTTGCGCACTCCGGCTCCTTGTCCGGTAGAGCCCGACTAACACATTGTGTAGCTACTATCTAGTCCTTGTCCTCAATACCATCGGCATTACCAACGCCAAAGACCAGACTCTCATCAACGGCCTTCTGCAGATCTCCAACTGGCTTGCGGCAATCTTTGTTGGTGCTATGTTGGTGGACAGACTCGGACGTCGTACATTGTTCTTGGTTTCAACTTGTGGCATGTTTGTGTCCTACGTTATTTGGACTGGCCTGAGCGCTTCATTTGACGGCACTCGCAGTGCATCTACTGGCAGGGCTGTCGTTGCATTTGTGTTCATCACCTTCTTCTTCTACGCTATTGCATGGGCACCACTTCTTCAGGCCTATACAGTTGAGATCTTCCCATACACACTCCGTGGCCGTGGTGTTTCCATCATGTATATCAGTACATTTGTCGGCTTGGTTGTCGGAAACCAGGTCAACCCTATCGCGATGAAGAACATTGGTTGGAAATACTACATCCTATTCTGTTGTATTCTGTTTTGTCTCATTTTTGTCATTTGGTTGCTCTTCCCAGAGACCAAAGGCCACAGCCTTGAGGAGATACGAGCTCTCTTCGAAGGAGAGTCTCACGGTGCGATGCATGCCGAGAAGCTCGAGGACATTGAGAGTGCACAGACTGATAAAGAAGGGAAGAAGGACAAGAAGGTCGACTTGGTTGAGGTTGCCTAGACCTCTTCTGCGTCAACCACAATTCGGCAAGTAGTAATAGTTAATAATTCTTTGGTATCAAGATGACCCTTGTGCAACCAAAGCAACCGTAACCATGTGCAATACTCCAGTCAAGTGATTGGAGTGCTTGCCCTCACTTCAAATCTCTGCCTAGGGTGAAACGGCGCAAGGCGGGCTGCCGCGTTGTAGCTCATTAGTTCAAATAGGCTCTGAGCAAAACGGCGTTGTAATTCGATCACAAATACTCAGAATTCGCTAGTCGAGCTTTACTAACACGTAGCTGTCACATATCTGATGAGGGATGAATGCTTTAGATCTTGTAAGCTTGAATTAGGTTACCAGTAAAGACACATCTTGAAATAAAACAGCTCGCCAGCCTTGCTAGATACCTTGTGGACGAGCGTTGACGCAAGGTTGTACGTTTAAAGAGGCTGTGCGATGAGCCAGGTCTGCCACTATCCATCACCAGCCCGATTGAAGGCATGGTGCACCTTTTGAACATAATAGGACGAACGGCAGCCTCATCGATTACCATTGGAAGCATCTTTAGGAAAACGAATAGCCCAGTGGCGCATCGTTACATATAAAGAGAGTGAACAGTCCCAGTTGCGACTGGACAAGTTACAGCACTACTTTCACAATCCAGAACAATCTGATGAACAAGGAACAAACCATACCCATCTACAATATGAATTGCTCCACTACTACTGTTCTTATTCTCGCTAAGGGCATCTTCGCTGTGCCCAATCTCTTGAGCAGGCTTACCCATGAGAATGCCCAAGCAAGCCTTCCATCCTCTGGAGATGATATAACGTTAGTAGATAGCCTATTCCGTCAGCCTGAGGACTGGCCTGTGTCTTTCTAGTCCAGTCTTCGAGTGTATATCTCCAGCTAATACGGTATTTTTAGTCTGTCCATTAAGCTATCACGGTCTTCCATGAAGAGCGAGCTGCATCGTTCTATTAATTATGATATCTGCTGGTTATTTTGCGCCAGTAATGAGATCAAGTGTCCCAAGCATTGGGTAAATTAGAACTATAAACTGTGTTATTTGTAAATGTTGCTAACAGGACATTAGTATTCTAAGCAATCGGTGAGCGAGTACATATGGATTTTTGCATAGGCGATAGACTGACACATAAATTCCAAGGCGAATGCTGGACGTGCTGCAGATCGTCCGGAGATTAATTCTCTGGTGAAGGGGATGAACGTTGACATCAATTTCTGAAGCTTCATGCTCCTATGACCGACTATTTATCTCTACTACGCTGGCTTACGGACTTGTTATGGGAAGTAACTCCTATTGATCTGCGTTCCCCATATCAGGATAGCCAGCTGTCCATTTGTTGGAAAAGACGTTGGACTGTGCATCCATATTTGTAGAGAGACCTTTAGCACCAGTAGAGAATGAATGCCAACTGACGATGCCGAGACCGCCATCATTTTAGTCAAAGAAGATGGTGTGAATGAGGCGCATAGTGATTGCCGCGTCTTGAATGTGCATTGCCTGACACGCGCTACCTAGGTAGCGCAAGCTCTGTAAATTGGACACTCTTGATACGTTTGGTATGACCTGGATGCCTGAAGACTATTGACATTATTGTTCGTTCCTGCAACAAAACGAACTTCATGTAAACAGTGATGACTTCTTGTAAGAAAGGGATTTCCAGAAAGCTCTGACACGGTATAGAGCCACGGAAGAGGCGACCAATTTCCAGGACGAGAGTATGTGTGGTGAAATGAAGTCCAAGTAGTGAGTTAAGTTCTGAAGCATCCAGTGAAAATACTCTCTTTTTTTATAGGCCCATTAACCAAGTAACAAAGTTGCAGTGATGCGAGATGGACTCTTTGACAGGGTATCGGTTAATCAAGTCTATGGCGGCTCCATAGATCGCAATTTGGAAATTTGCTTTTGAAGGCAATAGGATACCTGATGTTTGTAAGCGATTGGACGCGATTGGACGCGATTGGACGCGATTGGACGCGATTGGACGCGATTCTCAAAGGTAATGTTTACGATCAGTACACTGTAATCACAAGCTACAAAAAGGACCACGGTGTAGTAGAAGATCATAGGATGAAAAATGTACCTAGGTCTAATGGCAACTAATCACTATGTGAAAAGGACTTTACTTATCAACTGCAAGATATAAATGTCTAGTTCCGGGCTGCTAGGTATTAGATACGGCGCTCATTCTTGTATAGCAGAGATTTCATCATTATACTTGGCAGTACCGTGGGATTCGGAAATCGATGGACCCGATCGCTTCGATGGCCGAACTGGTCAATTGTCAGAGCGGCTGACGAAAGGGAGAGACCATATCGGTACAACAGCAAAGGACCAGGTCATAGCCAATTAATCATGACTAAGAAACAACTTTTACGATGTTTCAGTACCAATATTATGAACAAACAACTCGACATCACTTGTATTGCACAGCACATATTTCTTTCTCGCCACCTATGCACCGGCCAGTTTTAGAGCGACATCCGACATTGCTTTCAACTGAGCTTTGGATTCAAAACGCGCAATCAGAGACTATTAGGTTAATTTTTGTACTATAAATACCTGCAGGTCCCCGACCTTTCCTTAGACATATCCAAATTCCCAACACTACTCCAAATCGGACATTTGCTAATTCAAATCTTCCACAGCTTATCGAGATGCCTGTCTACACATACATTATCGAGACTTCACAAGTCACACATCTTACAAAGATGACAGCGGTTCTCGAAGATATCTATGGCAGGGGTCGATTTGGAATACACTGGGTAGGCGCAAGTGGTTACCGAATCAAAGTGACGACTCATGATCTCAAAGCACCATGGGAAAGACTCAGGGCAGCGGGCATGATATTCCAGGCGCTTCAGGTTGATTCAGGGATAGTGAGGAAGGGTCGATAGAGTGATGGAGACATAACATACATACTTATTGACAAGTCCAAACAGTTTGACGTGAATCAGATACACCGATAGTCATCACATAGCCGATATTGAAGTGCTAGCATTAAAGGCAAAATGATCTACAGGTTGATACCGTAACATTTGATACAGGTGCATCATTACACTAAACATTGCGCAATACTTCAGGTCATTTTTCGATGCCGAAGACTAAGGGCTAGATGTTTCGGTCGACTGGATAACAGAAAGAACTTTAGCCTAACCCTTCGCAAATTTCAGTCATGCAATCTTCTTACAACACGCTCAATTGCTCAGCTCTGTAGTGGTGAATATGAATATCTACTGATAGTCCGATTTGGCCCTTAAACGTGACATTCAGGAGTAGTGATAATTTTTCTCTATCCTCGCATCATTGTCATTTATGCCGCGCTGAAAGACTCCACTTTGATCGATCCGCCCAAGGAGTTCTCGGCATAGTTGAAGATGCCAAAGCGATAGGCAATGAAGAAAGCCCATCCATTATAAAGTTTGAAGTTAGGGCCAAGTGTCTCGTACTTGGATCCATCCCAGCTGTATGAAAAGACAGTGTTTCCAGTTCCCGCAGGGTCAGTGTCCATTTCGATCCTCAACCAGACAGTGGTTCTTCCTGAAGGCACAGCAGCAGTGGCCTTGACTTCACCCATACTAGTTGTCGCTCCATTCCATTCATCCATGTTCATTCCATGCTTCGTGGCGAGACTGAACTGTCCGTTGGTGCGATGAATGCCAATATATGCGCTTTGGTCACGGAAAGCCGAGAAACCTGCACGGTCTCCGTCTCTCATATTGGAGAAGTTAATCTTGACAGTTCCGACAGGATGATTTCCGTGGGTTCTGTGAGTGAGAGTGTTTCGAGCTTGATAAATATCCTTGGTCACTGTTGATGTGCGAAGAGTCAAGCCGTTGTTGACAGCGAAGGAGTTCGTATCGGGGTTGTGGTTCCATTCCCAGGAGGGGCTAAGGGATGTACCGGAAAAGGTATCAGTTCGCGCCCAATTCTTTGTCACGCCCGATGTGCCCGGTAAAGTTGGGTACGAAGACCCCCAGCCGCCATTGCTACCCTTTGTGAGAATGGGAAAGCCATCACTGCCCCAAGTGACAGGCGCTAGTACTGGGAGACGTCCAGCAGGATAGGCCCAAGTGAAAGACATAAAGTACCAGTCGCCCTTGGGGGTCTTAATAAGACTACCCTGATGAGGTGAGTTCCCACCATTGATGGGTGGTGTGACCCTGTCGGCAAGGAGCTTCTTTTCGTAAGGGCCCCAGGGACTCTTGGACTTCCAAATCCAGGTTTGGCCATTGCTTGGGCTGTCGTTCAGAACGTAGTAGAGGCCGTTGATCTTGTACATACGATTGCCCTCGATGTCTTCCTTCCCAATGTCTTTGTTGCTAAAAACGTTTTGCGATTTGACTTGACTGAACCCATCCTTAGACAACTGGGCGACACGGACGTCCCCTGATCCCGACACGATGTACATAGTATCGTCATCGTCAATCAAGATACCATTGTCATAGTGGCAATTTCCATCACCGAGATTGCCACGGTTAGTCCAGGGTCCTTCAGGTGATGACGCAGTGAATACCCAAGTTTGGTAAAAGTTCACGCATCCAATCCAGTACCATAGACCATTACTCTTTCTGTAACGCATCGATGAAGCCCAAGTTCCGCCACGGTAGCTTCGCTGGTCTCCTTTGAGATCATAGCCATCACCAAAGGTAAGGCGAGGAATAGAATGGCCAATGATGTCCCAGTTGAGTAGATCCTTTGATCTTAGGATCGGCGCTCCGGGGCTGTAGTGGAAGTTGGAAGCGGAGAAGTAATAATTGTTGTCAGGACCCAAGAAGACATCGTTGTCGGGGAAGTCAGAATAAATGATGGGGTTGTTGAAGGTATCAGCGCGAGGAACGAGACCAGCCGACGCTGGAGTCAAGGAAGCGGCCCAGAGGCTGGCTCCCGCGAGGATTGTGGAGACCTTCATGTTCTGATTGTAGACGAGCCAAAGCGCCACAGTTTGTTTGAAGCGGACTTAGAGGGATACTTATATGTGGATTGTATTAAGATCCATTTTCTCCATGATGTTGTCTACATAGGGCAATTCCAGGCTCGGAGCGTCGGCCTGAAGCAGCAACTTCGGCCGACAACTCCGGATATTCCTAGTTTGGAAGATGCAGTCAATAACGCTTTTGTCAAACGGCAGTTCAAGATTTACTTCAGCCGAGATTGGATAAAAGTGAAAAGGATATCAGGGTAGCAGAAAGCTGAAGTCGAAAACATAGGAAAGATAGACAAATAGCCTAAGATGCAGCTTACAATGGCAATCAATAACTGGATTACATTCGGCGCAGGTAGCATCTGATTCTCTTCTTAGGCATTAGAGTATATTTAATCCCAATGCAAGAAATTTATACAAAATATCGCCCGAGGAATTATGAGTAAGTGACCAATTCTATGAAAAGAAGATTGATCCATTAATTAGTATCTATCGTTATGCCCTTATCAAGATGACCATGTACTCAAAGGCTCAACTGCACATTAATCGCGGAGATCCACGACAACCTTCTCACTGCTGACACCCTTAAAGAACAACAAATCGAGCGCATCGTTCAATCCACCAAGTCCACCAGGAATCTTCTTCGCAGGCACTGATACCAGACTCCCGGTCTCAAGAGCCTTAGGGAAGTATGTATCGAAAGTCCACTTCAGCAACTCTGCATTCTCCTCCTTACCCAAAAGCAGGGACCAACCCTCGAACTTGCGGGTAACGCCAGCTGGTAGAGTTTCGGGACCAAAAGGTGGTTGTAGAGCATAAACAGAATCGCCACCAAGGGCTGCTACGACTTGGGCATTGAGCTTAACCGTATCGCCAGTCGAAATCGTGTCAACAACGATGTCATAGGGCCCAGAAGCGGTAAGTTCTTTGATCAGATCTTCGGATTCTTGTGTGTGATCGATGATTTTAGAGGCATCAAGCTTTGACACAAAGTCCTTGTGCCTTGGAGAAAAGGTCGTGACAACATCATACCCAGCTTGAGTGAGATACTGAACAGCCATACTGCCGATACTGGATGTTCCGCCGTAGATGAGGATTTTTTTGTTTTGTGACGTGGGCTGCTCTCCCGGCACAGGTCTCTCCAGCTTCAAAGTAAAGTTGAACAGAGCAGGCAGAGTGGGGAGATTACCGACCAGGCGGACCGCAAGGTCAAGCGTCGCGTCATCGGAGACCTTGGTGGTGGTAGCCTCTGCTGAGATGGAATACTCTTGGTAAGCACTATATTTGCTTTCTTGAGCGCCTGCCG
Organism: Fusarium sporotrichioides; assembly: GCA_019054645.1. Lineage (NCBI taxonomy): Eukaryota > Fungi > Ascomycota > Sordariomycetes > Hypocreales > Nectriaceae > Fusarium > Fusarium sporotrichioides. The sequence goes on along the minus strand of JAHKNS010000002.1, from coordinate 3,401,583 downwards.
TCTTCATGCCGACCACTTTATCCCCAACTTGGAAACCCGTGACTTGGGATCCAATCTTGTCAACGGTCCCGGCAAATGAGCTGCCTAGAATGGTTGGGTACGGTAGTGGGAGCATTGCAACCTTTGCTATCTTGGCATCAATGGGCTGGAGAGCAATGACCTGGTTTTTGACGAGAATCTCATGGGGACCGGGTTGGGGAGTCTCGATTTCCCGGATCTCAAGGGGGGCCTTGGCGGCGGGGACTTGAGCTGCAAGATGAGGCATTATGGTGGAGTTCTTAGTAATAGTCGAGAGACTGATATAGAGTGATTTGTATGATGTTAGTCGAGTAAGAGGATGATGAATGTTTTTGAGCTTAGTGTGCTGAAGGATGTTGTCTAAAATAATATTTGGAATGGTTGGGGACTTTGTGCAACTAAATACTCGTGTCTGTTTTCCTGACCTTTATTATCTCTATGACACCATTCTTGGGATTCTTTCATGTTGGAAGGATTCACGGCTTAGAGGATTTATTCATGTATGTCAGCATGGTGTTTCCAATAGGGTAGGTAGTTGATTATGTGACAGTAGGAATCCATTCGAAAGCAATGTCGATGCCATTGGCTGCTCGGAGTCTTGGCATTTTGCGAGCGGGGCAGGTCGCATTCTCCATCGATTTACAGGGAGTTCAAGACCTTAGTCTAGTTCCGCGAGGTGGAAGTACCTGGTGTTGCTCCATGACTGTCAGCAACCCATAGTGACATTACATCCTCCGCACAATTGGACAATGACCGAACATTAGCTTAGACCTTGGTTGACCAATCAAAACCCTGGTAATTTAGACCGTTATCGGGTTTTGTCGCATTACCGAGCTGTCACAGTCTTTCCAATCAAGCATGTTCGCAAAATCATGGACATCCGACAGCTCCATCTTAGAAATCCCATGGATGGCCTATTGAGCATCATGGGTTGTGTTGGTTAGTAATTGAGTTCTCGATTCAGTGTCACTGTTACCTAGCAGATAGAAGAAATCAAATACATAAAGATCATGATACTATCATCAAATCTACCTCATCTCTTATCATCAATCCCATCACAACAATTACTACCTTAACAATCCAACACTAACAACTTCGTATCGAACTACCCGCTCAAAACTCAGTCACACTATACACAAATCATAAAATCTTCAATGATGTCTCGGGCAATCCTTATAACTGGCGCTACCGGAAAACAAGGTGGCGCTGTCATCAATGCCCTTCTCGCCAAAAGTTCTTCTGACTTCCTCCTTCTCGCTGTCACTCGCAACAAAGAGTCGGCTTCCGCAAAGAACTTGGCGGCCAAGTCTTCGAATATCAGGCTCGTCGAAGGCCATCTTGACTCGATCCCCGCTCTATTCCAAGCCGCCAAGCGAGCCGCGGGAAATGTGCCAATCTGGGGTGTTTACTCAGTCCAGCTTTCCATGGGCAAGGGTGTTACCCTAGAAGGTGAAATCCGCCAAGGCAAGGGCCTAATCGATGAGTCCATCAAGGCGGGCGTAAAGCACTTTGTTTATTCCAGTGTTGATCGTGGTGGTGATGAGAAGTCTTGGACCGACGCTACAGTCGTTCCCCACTTCAAGACCAAATACGAGATTGAGCACCATTTACGCGACTCGACAAACAATGGAAAGAGTTCAATGAGCTGGACCATTCTACGTCCTACCGCCTTCATGGAAAATCTTGAGCCTATCTTTGCGACCAAGATTTTCCTCACCATGATTCGCGACACTTTGAAAGACAAGCCTCTCCAATGGGTCGCCACCGAAGACATTGGCTATTTTGCCGCAGAAGCCTTCGCTAACCCACAGGGTTGGAATAAGAAGGCTATCAGCATAACTGGCGACGAGCTTACTTTTACTCAGCTGAGCGAAGCGTTTGAACATGCGACTGGCGGGCCTGCAGGAACCACATTCGGGATCCTGGGCAAGGCTTTGAAAGTTGGCGTGAAGGAACTTGGAATCATGGTCAACTGGTTTAGAGATGAAGGATATGGGGCCGATCTTGCCAAAGTGCGACAATTGAACCCTGGAACCAAGACAATGGAACAATGGGTCAAAACCAGCGCTTTCGTGAGCCACTGATTTACACATACTTGCACGTGTTTGTCCTGGGGTTTTCATCGGTTCGTCTGGAACTATGCTTGGGCTAATATAATGCGATGTACGGATAGACAATGTTCAGCATTTACAGCTTAATTGTAATCATTTTTATTTGCAGATTGACTAGGCATTCCGTAGTGACTCTTCCTTCTGAAATCCTTTCTGGTTTGACTTGGGCTATCACAGTGGTCTTGCTGAACACTACAATATTTGCATTGACACGGTATATCGAAACAAACTGACTCGAAAGCTCGTTACCGAAAATATGAGTAAAGACATACGATCCATCATACTGAACAGTGACGCAACTAAAAAGTGAATGTGTTTCGGACAGCCTTAGCCAAATTCTGTGCCAGAAGCTTATGAATGGCTCCACTGGCATGATAATCATCAGCCCAAAGACAGTCACTGGATCCGAAACAAGTGGCGTCCTTCGCTCCGTAGTCAGCGTAGTTACTAACTACCTGATCAAACGAGGGCTTGGTGTCGAAAACCTGGAGTTTGACGGCCGGGTGTGAGGAAGCGAATGCGGCTGCTTTGGACTGTACTGCTTTGTTATAGGAGATTATGTCCGCTCTGAGACGAGCCAGGTCAACTTCAGGTTGGCCTATCATCTTTGGGAACTGATCGGCGTATGCTGCAATATGTTAGCGTTCGCTGAAATACTTTCGTAAGGTCGATAACGCACCAGGAATGTTCAACAAAACGAACTTGTTAAAGCCATCATCGACAAGTGTTTGCAGAAGTTCGAAGTAGCGGTCTACACATTCTGTGACAAGCGCGTTGGTCTTGCTCCAGAATGCTTCGCCAACATCGTTGATTCCGATCCAGATCGCCACAAAGGTATCGGCATCGCTCATCGCTGGTGCAACGTATTGTTTGTACAGCGCTACTTGATCTGACATGGAGTATTGTGCCCACGAATTGACAATTTTCTTGTCGATCGTAGCTCCACTGTATGCAAAGTCGTATGTTAAGATGAGGGACGTGTTGAGGGTGGAAGTGACATGGCCAACCCAATTCAGTCCGGCTGAAGTCGTTTGACCAGGTAGTCCAGGGTTGCCTATGGGATTGGCAGTCGATGGCAGCTGTCCTCCTGGCCAGAATCCGACGGTCGAGTAAGAGTCGCCGCTGCTTGGTGTCAGATCAAGATTTACTGGAAGTGATCGGCCTTCTTACAAAACCACCAAGTTCTTAGCACTTGCCGATGCTACAGGGCTGGCGAATGCCTGGGAGCAGCATACTGCCAGGACTAAACGTGAAACGATAGCCTTCATTTTTGCCCAACAAGACTTGAAGTACAGACTTGAATATCAGATATTATAAATTGTAAAGATTGATCTTGGAAGTCGAGTTCGTCCTTCTTTTTCAAATAAAAAAAATACATGTTATATATCTTCTGAATCCAGGACCTAATTAACCCGAAGTCGTAGATCTCGGACAAGTCTTTCCGATTGGTGGGACATCTAATTGAGAAACAACAATCATGGATTGAAGGATCAAGAACCCCTCTTTGCAGCACCAATCACTCTCGACAGGATATAACTGGGATCAAGTAAGATTGGTAACCTTGCACTGAGAGAGAAACCTCATCATGAAGAGAATACGGCTGCTAACAGGTCTTCCAAGTGTTTGAGGTTTCCAACCTAGACTCTTGCCGATAAGCAGGATACAGCTCTCTGTCAAAGTGAGGTAGTCCATATTACCTCGATAGCTAGCGCTCCGTAGTAGGGCTTATATTAGACAAGGATGATGGGTAGGCAGGACACAACAATCCATTCCACCTTTGAACAAGACGCGCTGTCAGAATTGTCACAAAACGAGAGACGTCATTCTTTCCTCCTTTGTTCTTACATTAAAGTATTTCGCGCTACCCACAACTTCAATCATCTCTTCTACATGATCAACTACGGCAATAAATACTACTTCTGACCGCAACGCGCGGTGCTTCTGACTGTACTTGAGACTTCGTGTGTACTAATTTCTTACCTCTTAATTCTTACGACATCCCACAGTCGCTATCGTTATGCCGATAGACCAATCACCATTAGGGGAGTAGCGCCCTATGCATCATTTCATATCAACCGTTTACCATGGAGGAGATGGGCTGTGCCATCCCAGTCTCAAATGACCGAGTGAGCATAAGCTTACTGGATGACAGGAAGTATATATAAGTAACATGTATCACACTATCATTAACTCATATCTTCTTAATAAATTTAAAATAATATCAGCCCACAGTAACAATGCCAGCCATGATCGCCAAAAGGCCGGGACTTCTGCAGATATCGGTCTCTCGCAGTACCGAAGAGAAACGACTGATCCCAGCATACTGCAGCAGTCTCACTCGCCGTGCGAAAGAACTCGAGATCCTTCGCAAGAATATCCTGGCTGATGCTAAAGGAACTGAGCTGGCATTTGGAATCCAGTCTCGCTTTTCACCTCACGCTGTAGCCGTGTCAGATACTTTGTATTCGCGACTGACTCAGCTGCATGTCCTTCTAGGTCGTGTTTTCGTCGATATCGTTGATCGGTGGTTCACTGACGAAAGCGCTCGTTTTCCAGAACGAATGCCTTTGGACCCATCGGAAGAGTCTCTGCTCAAATGGATAGCGTCTAGCGGGAACATTCCTGATTATCGCGATCACGCTGGCTGTTGGCGTAGCGATATACTGTTTGAGCAAAGCCCTGATGGCGTGTTCAATGAAGCGCCTCGTATCTGTGAAATCAACGGCAGGTTACCCCTCAATGGAGTTCTCGGCATCAGTTTAGCCACGAACGGTCTTAAAGAGCTCGGTGCAGCCGCAGGAGGTCTAGAGACACAGAGCGACATGGAGGTAAGTCATACCGTATATGTACCTCTGCTCATCCAGTGCATTGACACTACGCGAATGTCCAGGGATCATATGATCGTGTTATGACGATGTTCGACCCCGAAAAGCCACTCTTTACTGTCCATAGGAACTTTCCCGGCGCAGACTCTAAGACACTTTCTGGAGTCAATCTTAGCAGAGGGAGACCTTCGGTCGAAGCCGTGGATCCCAATAATCTCGAAGTTAGAGAAGACAAATCATCGCGGACTGGGCTGTCGCTTTGGGATAAGTCTACCGACACTCATATGGAGCAATGGATTATAGAGATGCTGCAAGAGGAATATGTTGGGTTGGAGCCAGCTGTGGTCCAACAGTTGGCCCTCTCACCTCTGAACGATCTTCGTACCGTTTTTATAGTTCACGACAAGAGACTGTTAGGCATCATACCGGAAGAACTTCCCGGCATGGTCGCCCGTGGAGTACTCACAGCCGAGGAAGCCGAGATTGTGGCTGATGGCCTCGCTCATACTATAAACCCCGGGTCCGAAGGTCTGCGAAGCTTGATCCGGGAATCAGAGGACAACCCTGATGTGAGGCTAGGATACATCTACAAGCCTTGTCGAGACGGTATGGGACATGGTATTGAGCTTGGCCGCAACATGACGCAGGAAGCCTGGCTCGAGCGCCTGAAGAAGCTAGCAACGCCAGACGTTCTTCGCCCACATGATGCTGCAGCGGTGATCCAGAAGCTTGTAGACCACAGATGGTTAGACATGGTTCGTCACGAAGTCGCGAGTGACGACGGTGCAAGGCCAAACAAGCTTCATATGATTGGGTCTTTCTTCATGTTTCACAATCAAAACTATTATGCCGCTCCCTGGCGCATGGGGCTAGAGACGCATCTCGGTATCAGTGGTGATAAGCCAGGCATCGTGATGGCGATGGTTCGTCAGCCAGACTGGCCAGTCTGCTATGATCAGGAGGAAGATCCATGAATTGAGAGAATTGCAACAAATGGGCCTCGAAAGTATTGAAGTCGGAAAAGATGTTGAGGTACGCTGTGTATCTCTGCATATGGCATCGTCGTGAAGACACGCCATTTCGTTCAATTCGTCATTCTCAAGTCACTGCTCAGACATAATTGAAATCTCAAGAAACTGTTGAACTTTTTACTGAACTCTCATTTGTATTTCTCTTTACGCCTTTCCAACCAACCGCGACTTGTGTTTGACTTGTCTCAGCTTAAAGTACGTAGGCAGTCATCACAGTTGCTGTGTCTCCTAGATTCCCGAGGAGGAACTGTTCTTGGTGTGGATATGTCTTGTGGAGCAAAAAGAAGCCTTTAGCAAAAACATACAACAGCGGGGATTCGCTGGTCGTCACCGACCCAACTACTAATCCGCCCCTTACCAGCTTGACTATGGGAGAGCGGACGGGATCCCGTATTTTCTGGTAGGTATGGTCGTATGTGAAAGACGGTACCACTATTTTGCTACAATAAGCATGGCAAAAGAAGGGCGAGAAGATACTATTGATAGATTAAGTCCACTATGCATATGTGACGATAGCGCTGAGAAGAATCTCTTTCTTTTTGCATTTTCATTAAACTATGACATATTGTTTTTCACTCCTGTAATCCTCCTCACTCTTGTGCTTTACCGGGGAGCCAAACTAGTTTCGGAACAAATCCTGACATAAGGCTATACTCCTCCTCATCAACCACGTTTCCAGTCTCCAAGTCAGTAACAACAATCTTCAGCCCACTGTCGGTGTCAAGAAGATGATCGAACTTCTCTGCTGGAAGAACCCTGGTCGCGACTGGTTTGCGGCATCGGCCCGTATTGGGCGGCCCATGGCCTTCCCTTCCTCGTCCCATACCCAGTCTCGTAACTTGCCCAATGAAGCCAGGATTGCCAACGACATCAGGTGTGGTTGAATTTGCATTTCCAGTGTATACATCGATGCGGTAACTAGAAATGGTACATCCTACACCTGTGAAGATGATGTAAGGCACGAGCTCTCGCTTTGGCGGCTTAGCAAGAGTACGGTTGGTAAAGCCGTCGTTGACACTACTCTGTCCTGGCAAACCTAACGGAAGGGCGATTGCTTGACCACCACTTGCCCTAGGCCTATGGAGTCCCTTTTCCTCGGCGGTTTTGGGTGTGTAATAATCAGGGCTGGCGGGCTCGCCATACATGTAGCCAAGTGCCCGACTATCTTTAGCCATGTCACCGATGGTAGTGTACAGCCATCGTCGGGGATCATCATAGCTGACCTTCTTACCTTGATCCATAAAGGGTTGCAATGGAAACCTTGAGGTGAACTGGTTCTCAGGATTGGAGTCCATAAAAATGCCGGCCAGGCGATCCATATTGGCATGGTAGGAAAGGAAGATTGGGTCAAAGGCCGTATAAGTGTTGTCTGCCTATCAGACCGTTATCACCAACGTCTTTTATGGCTCTCAAACACTTTTAACATACCATATCATAACCAACCCAGCCATGGAAGTTGTCATGAACTTGCTCAAATAGGCCGTCAAAGTCGCATCGAAAGGGGTAGGCCGTGTCAGGTTGGTGATCAGTAAAGTCTACAAGATTGGCCCACGGAATTCCAAAATGCTGTGCTGACTCTAATGTCGTGTATGTAGTTTGCCCCAGAGCATGTGCTATCTGGTCATGGTACCTTTCGAACAACTTAATCTTCGCTTCCCATCCAGGATTAGATGACCCCTCAGTTAAAGTTTCGTTCCTGGTAACTGTTTCGCTGATCCCATTTTTCGACTTCCCGTCTAGAGCTTTGGCATAACGAAGAGGGTTCTTTCTCTTGCCTAGCTGGGGGTGTTGGTAGTCCTGTTCGAGGAACATGGGAGGAATTCCGGCAAACTTTGATGATGATACCGATGCTTCTTTAGCATAGCCATTCCAGTAAGGGATGGGGAAGTCTATCAGCTCTTCAACGTATCTCAAGTATGCTCGATGCCAAAGGAACGTGGCCTCTTGGTAGTGTAGACACCAATATGCATCTATTTTTTTTATTAGATAATGTGATGATGACAATTCAATGGGATACGTACGGAGGACTCCAAGCTCTTGCCACTTGGTTTGCTTCCCTTCAAAACCAACGTCCTGAACATGGAGGATGTCATCCAGCTTGGACTGATATTCCACAAGCTCCTCTTTGGTCATGCTCATGATATCCTTTCTCACTCGATATGATGTCGGAGGCTCAAGAGGCTCAGGAATGACAGGTTCAACAATTTGGGTAGACTGGGTGTCTAGTTTGTTTCGCATGTATCCATTGTTGGCCCAATGTCGAAAAAGCTCGAGGGCTTCTTCTGGCCAATAATGATCGGGGTTACGAGTGACAGGCATTGACTTGGAGCGAAGATGATTGTAAATACCGGACGCTCGTTTCCTTACGTCTTCATAGCTTGAAAGGTCCCACTTGCCCCAATACAGCATCTCGTTAACCCATTCCCTACCGACAACTTCGGAGTTCGTCGTGATCCAGTATGGTTTTTGGATCAGAGGCAGGATATCATCTTCCCAATTGGGTACTTTTGCAGCTTCAAATAAAGACATTATGACGCTTGAAGGTTTGTTCTGCTATTTTCAGGCTTGACAATAAATGGAACGAGATAGTGCAGATGGTGAAAAAGGAAAGGAGTTGGGGCTGTGGAAAGGCAATCATAAATGGGGATTCCAAGATACCAAAGATCTGCCATTTCGCTTGCCTGGAAATCAGCTCGAACGTTTATCAAAGATATCATCTCTAAGGATTCCTGAAGGTTAGCCTGTACTAAGCTAAGATAGTCAAAGTGCCTGGGAGTGGCGAGCTGAAATTCTTCTGTGCCGCAACCCCGCTTGCTTTATCGACATCTAAATGTGTGACTTGTTTGAACCTGGAGTCTAGACTCATGATTTTGTCTCGAATCATCTTTAGCGTGTCTCCTATTGGTCGTCAAAGTATGTGATAGTCATATGCACTTCGCTGTTGACGAAGCATACACTATTGCACAGGTTCAGCCCGCCACACGATTACAGACGTCGTACTGGTGGTTCCTTTCACCAACTCACACGGATAGAACTTTTACATCCTGGGGTCAGGATACAGTTTGTTACGACGTTTCTTCTCCTCTCGAATATCACATCCAGGCTAGCGCCATAAGCACACTTGCAATCATGCCTCAATTTATCAGCCTGAACGAGTATCCAGCGGTGATAATATTCTTATCCGGCTTTGCCCACTTTTGAAGGCATTATCTAGATGGATGGTATCTCTAGTATACTGCAGACTACAGGTCCACTTGTTCTGCATCGCAAGTTCTGCACTTACTCTAGAGATACAACTTGTGGAATGCGTCAGTCACGATATATCGAAGTGAATACAAAGCTAACTTTTTTTCGTGCGTCTTTAGTCTACATGCACGGTGATGCTCTTATGATATCGAATTCGAATTTAATCATCAGTCAGTAATTTCTCAACATCTTTAGTTTGTCCTAAATTCATCTCCAAGAGCAAATTCCAGTTTCTCATTGCTAGACCCTGTCCTAATTCACCCTACAAATCGCTAACTAGTAAAGCACCTTTGGGGTAATGGAAAGGTACTCGGGTCCATTAGGAGGACCTGGCTCAGGCATACCCATGTAGTCTGAAGGTCCGCTCTGATCTACTACCCTCATTTCCATGGCCTGAAGATAGGAGTCGGTCACAATCTTGTTCACTTCGCCACTCTCAAACGTTGTGACCAGGTCCTTATCTCCCATAGTCTTTGGTTCGATCCATGGCTTCTGCAGATACGGCTCTGTATAAGTAATCGCAGGCTGAGGTTTACCAGGCCACTCCGCCGTTGCATCATCGGGTTTAGGTCCAACAATTCCAGACACGCTCATTATGATGTAGTCTGCGAATTGACTGCCGTAGTGCACATAACGACCACCGTTGTTCTGGTCGAACAGATCACTGACGTTGAGCTCTCGACTGTCGTCGATGGTCCGCATGCCTTTGACTGAGACTCGAAGATGAAGACCCATGTTCTTGGTGATATCACCACGACCACACCAATCAAAGACACCTTCAGGAACAGGGATCATCTCTCGTACGTTTCCGCGCCGCTTACCCGTAGGGTCTAGCAAGAAGGAAGAGAAATCTGCGTCATAAATGTACAACGCGACGGGGTCCATGACTGAGATAGTCACAGGAATTTTGACAACGTCACTGTGTGCGAGTCTGCAGACTTCGTTGACTGCTGCACCAATCTGCCGATCATGGTCAGTCTAGTATACTCTGCCAGTCAAGTCGGACGTCTTACAGTGGGGTCAGAGTTTCTCGACACATTACCATATGCAGATCCATCACCGCAAAGGGTAAGCATATTAGTGATGGGTTCCCCGTAGACCAAGTCAGTCCGAGTAACCGTCGCCTGCGCAGCGATATCGATTTCGGCACTGAGGCTGTTGTTCAGTTGAATCAAATGAGCAATCGTGCCAGTATCGGTGTGGCCATTCCATTTGTTGTAGATGTCGTACACTCCGTTCTCATCTACAAGATCGTCGCCCTTGATGTCATCTGCAAAGTCAGGATTCAGCTTCTTGTAGATGTTGAGGATCTTGTCGTTCCTCTCAAACTCTTGAGCAGTGGCGTTCTCATTCGGCGTCTCAAACTTGATCGGGTTGTACTTGGCCAATTCTTGCCAGTACTGCCACTTGGTCAGTGATAGGGACATCGGTATTTTAAGGAGCAGATTCTGGGGACACTTACTTCGGGGCCCTCGCAGGTAAATCTGACCACTTCAACGTCACCGTTGACCTTTTTGGTAGACCATTCAAGATATTCGTCCATCACCCAGCGATCTTCGCGGTCAGTAGAGACCTCGAACGGCACTTCCTCTCCCGTTTTGGGATCTTTTGTGAAGCCTTTGATCTTGACGGGATCCAGACGACCACGGGGTGCACGCTGATTCTCTGGGGCCTCAGCAAATCGCCACCGCGCGTCGTCCGTAGGCTGCGTAATTCTAACCTTTGGCCCAGTCAGACATAAGTGATACTAAGATAAAATAAAACACCCACATTTAGGGGAAATCCGACCCAAGTAATAGGCACAGGAGGGAGAGACTTGTCATATGCATACTGGGTCGGATTAAAGAACTGGGTCAAAATGGTGCGTCCCGTTTGTCTGCCGGCAATTTCATCGTTGAACCAGCCATCGACAGTGGTCGACCACTTTTCAAGCTGTTCGCCTTCGAAATCCTTCAAGAAGGCAGGTGGATTGAATTTCTCAAGTTTCTCGAGCTGACCAGGCATCTTTGAATTATGGAAGCTCTCAGATATGGGTGGCTGGTAAGATTGTAGAAGAACGAAGAGTGATGAGGACCGGAGGCAATATCTTGGTCCTGTTTTTACTATCACTAGATAATTTGTTGAATCTACAGATAGCAGATTGAGTAGTGACTAATCGGAGATGATGTATCGATATGTATGATAGATGTGCCATGTGTTTTGTAACTTTGCATTGCGTAATGTCTAAGGCTGGCTGAAAGAATCACCACTGACAACCGGTGAGGAAATATGGTTCGAGAACAGAGGCTCTTACATGAAGCTATTGCATATAGTTCACTTTTGACGCATGTGTGATGCATGTGATTTGATCTGTCAGACACTTATCAACGAAGCGTCGAAGACACGACTCGTCTTGTGAGATGGCAGTCTCACTCGCATGCAGCAGCGATAGGAAAGGACATGCTACCAATATTAACAACCATGCATACCAATGGACCTATTGATTCTTTTCCGCGCCGCGTAAACACGAATTGGTGGCAGAGTTGAGATGTATGCAACAGTTCAGGGTCTAGACTCGATTGCGGGGTAGTCAATGATACGCAGATCAGAAGGTCATTCGTTTCGCTCCTATCGCCAATGTCTCAGTTGCTAATCGTAAACGGCACGCTAATGGTCCGAGCCTAGCCCCCAAAAGAACTCAGCTCTTCTCATACAAGCCACATTGAACAGCATTTGTTAATCATGCAATTGCGACTGGCTACGAAGGTTTCGTTGGAGTTCTGGACCGTGGGCTATGCTACGCTGACACACTCTGAACGCGACAAAACTATTCTGCAAGTGCATGTGATATGAAGAAATGGATATAGTTGACCCTGCAAGAGCCCTGCACGAAGTCACACTGTCTTGATTGGCTGACACGTAGTGTATCGAAGGCTGTTATGATTACTCTGCGTGTGCTCTATAGCTGAGGAATCTCTTTTTGTCATAACTTAGGATAAATGACTTGACATCTCTGTTGAATATTACAATTGTCATTCACTTGATACGCGACAGACGACGTCTGTAACCATGACGGACCCTAAGCGTGGCAACTACATTGATCTCAATCAGACATTGTGGTATCGGCAGTTTGTTCGGGGGTTCAATGCTGAGAAGAAAAGACCATATCCAGACACAGACACGCCAGCTACTGAAGCCCAACTCGACAATGACTTTGTTGACTTTTGGGGCAAAAGATTACGGGCTGATCCAAAGTTCAGGCAGCACAACACTTATAATGAGCTGATGACAGAGTTTTGGGGTGAGAGATTCTGGTCCCAATCGACTCTTACATAAGACTAATGGTGATCAGACGATCCCAACATCATCCTCCAGACGTATGCTGTCGCGGATGGTCAAACGGTTCCCAGATACAAGCAGAAAGACTGGTTCCGATCAGAACTTCGCTTCATCTCAATTCTCTTTCCGGCTGACGCGAACCATAAGAAAGATACCAAAACCCCGGTTGCCTCTGTGTCTTGGGCGCCATGGTTCGTTATGGTTGCCGCGTAAGTCATCCTCTTGGCAGTCCTTATTTCGCTAACAGAGCCGCAGATCCGCCGATATCCACTCTGAGAAAGACATTTTGCACATCATGAGCTGGTCGCGCAATGACGGCCAGTTTAGATACTATGCTGTAAGATAGGAAACTCATGCTTCTATTATATGTTCAAGTCATTAATAATTATAGCGCGATCTTATCATGAATGATGACGTTACAGGACAACATGGCTGGGTTTACCTTTGTTCTTCCATGGATGCATTTGATGCTCCAGGGAAAGCATACCTCGGACCTTTAAATGGCCATGTTAATGGAGGTATCGTTATGAAAGAGATCCATAAGTACGTTACATTTGACACTGTTACAAGGAACCTGCTAACTGAACGCCAGGCCGTGGATGCACTGGCTAGTGGGAGGTCGAGGTATGACCGAAATGCTAAAGCCTGAACTTGTCAAAGAACTCATGGAGGCTCCATGGCTAACTCACCCTGGATTTCCTCCTCTCTACGGAGCGAGTGTGCAGTCTGGGGAGACTATGGAGAGAATTGTTCTTGATTCTCTCCGAGTTTGGTTCTCCAGCCGACGAAATAAGGACTTTTTAAGCCAGGGTGGTAAAACAGAGGAGTGCCCCCGTAACGTCCAGCGATGGGCAGCGCACTTCTTTCTGTCAACGAATATCAATATTGCAGCTTCACCCAGTAAGGCGAGGGTAGGCTCCGCGCCGAGTAATGACAACATTATTCCTTCGGATCACTTCTTCAACTATGAAATGCTTAGAGGATATAGCGAACTTCTGGTATGTATACTTCACTCTTGTCTGCCCTTTTCTCCGCTGTGTTCCTCAGTCCGCCAATGCTTCTTTGCCTGAGACACTAACACCCACCATAGCCTAATCGAAACTTGTATGACGCAGCGTGGTTGAAGGCACACATCCTGGACGAAACTCCAGCCGCTTTGGCCACCTGGAACGAGAACAATTTCGGAACCGACAAGAGTCAGTACTACACCCAGGAGCAATGGTTCAGGAGATATACTATCCCAAAGTTCGCCTACGATGGTCCTTCTTATCTCTGGGCTTCACGAGATCTAAAGCTTTGCACCTTACAAGAGATAAGCGATCCGGAGAAGGCGCAGCTTATCGTCCCAACCAACACGCTGGCGGGCGGCATAATGATGGGTACTCTCGAGAATGGCTACGAGGACATTGATGGTGGAAAACAAGTCAACTTTGCTGTTCAGCAGTGGGGTGAAGGAGATAACCCCTGGGTAATCCTTCAAAGCTCTGTTGATGATGCTATGGGGGTGTGGATGGCGCAGAAGATGTTCTTGGGAGATGACAAGGACTCCGCACGGTGCCAGCTGTTCTCCGAGAACACATTCAATGCGCTCCAGATGGTTGACTTTTGGAACCCAATTTACTCATGGAGACGGCTGAAGCTCATGCAGTATATTCCCGTTGAAGCTAAGCTTGTTGATACACCCACGACTGATCCTGTCACTGGAGAGGATATCTATACCTACGACCTAGAAAACAACTTCATTACAGCTATCAGACAAAGAATGGATGGCAAAGGCAATTTGGAGGATCTTCAGGACGAGTGGCCAGAGGCCGAGTTCCTGTGCAACTTGGAGAAGCCTCTCATTGAACATCAAATCCGCATCTACAACTACACCGGATCAGTCGCTAACAACCTTGGTGATTCGAAGTGGATCTTGGAATACCTCAAGCTTGCCGAGTCTCGACGCCGCATGTTCCGACCAATGCCTATGAACTTCTTTGGCAGCAACATCCCTTATTGCCTAGCCATGACCGTTGACCACCCATGGCTTGAGATGACGGAGGAAGGCAAGGTACAAGATATACCAAAGCAAGGCGCCGACATCCTTAAAAAGTGGCTCGGTTCGTTAGCGGGCAACGATCCGAACATTATTCCCACAAAGTTTCAAGGTCTCAAGCATCTGAGTGACTTCACGGACGCCATTCAGGATAGGCTCGACAATGATTCACCTGGATTACCTGTTGTACTATTGCCCAGGCCGTCTACAATGCGTATGGCTTGCCAGCGCTCGATTGCGATGACCAACCCGGAGACAAAAGAGCGTCCCCATAGCTGTCCTTTCTTAGCGGAGAAGCACTCTGCGTCTATTCTTACAGCGGTTCAGGCATGAGTTTGATGGAAATGGTCAGGCAATTTAGGCGCTTCGCTGTTTTGGACATTCTCGATAAAATTCTATACGCTCTCAATTGATCTGAAGTGGATTGAAATAACTTCTTATTTCCATTTGAACAATCTTATGAATATATGTTTAATTGCCAGCAACTCCTTTTAAAGCACACATGGCCAGACTTCGTCCTTTTCTCTTCTAGCACTCCAGGAACGAGAGGGTATGAACATGCACGCAAATCATTTGCATTTGTATCTTTATATGTGCTTGTATTATTCACCATATCCCGAAGTCATACGGTTCTTGCCTCGACACAAGACTCGCTCAATCTGCTTGCCCTCCTCGATCTCATGACGGGTACCAAGTAGTGTTCCACGGCGATGGTCTTCCCGCAGTCTGGTAACCCAAATCTCAGTAGGAGTAGGAAGCAGTCCCGAACCTGTTTGATGATATAATTTGGTACTCCAGGCGTCTTCTTCCCGGCGCGTCTCCCTCACCAACCGCTCCACTGCAACTGTCGTGAGCGGTGGCCGAACGGTGGTAGGTTTCTCAACATCGGGCGTCTTGGGCAGCTTGGGCCATTCCGAATCGTTGAGGCACGCGGGATTCGGTTTCGTTCTGAAAGCAGGTGACGGTGCTCTGGTTGGTTTCTTCAGAAAAGTTTCATCGATATGCTTCAGCTCTTCACGATCCATCTCGGATGTTTCTTTCCGTGGCTCGCTATTGGTATCGTAGCTATAGGCTCCGGATTGTGCTCGGCGGCCTCTCATATTGTAGGTGCGAAACATTTATGTGAAGTTGTTAGGTGGGATGAAAGAAGGTGGCTCAGAAGAAAGGCAAGTGAACAGCTGGTCACGTCTAGGTCTTTTTAAGTGGACAGAAAGTGATTAAACTTTTTGAAGAGGCCGAGAAAATCGATTTGCCTTTGAAAACATGCCCGTGATTGTGAACCCAACCGGCGGCGATTAAACTCAAATTCGTATAGTCCATGGAAAGTTGCAAGAATAACATAGCTCCGAGTTTATCTGCAGCAACGAATCGAACTTATAAACAGCATCTCTTTTCAGCCAAAACAAGGTTATATGTCTACAAGAGCACAAAGTCTAGGCAAAATCCTCATCACAGCAAAGATCTACCCTAATCGGCCAGTAGGGTATTGTGAATAATAAATAATTCCCATTGAATTCAAGCCTATGTCACAATCGTGCTTTTCGTATATGACTCCATGAAGCCGAACAGCGTGACAAGTTAATTTTAGTGAAAGAATTGTCTTGCATGAGCGCCAAAGTTTGTTTTTGTGATCGACTAAAACTTTGTCGCGGTGATAAATGTGTTAAAAGCAAAAAGGATTATCATCCTAGTGGCAATTGAGGCTTATATACTTTAACAAAATGTCATTCACCTATGAGTTCCTCCGAAAGAAAGTTAATCACAAATCATTCAATGATGGAGTGAATTTACATTGTTGAACCTAGTTTAGTTGCCTATACCCTCTAGACAACAAGTGTTTAAGAAAGATTAAGAAAGAGAATAACCGAAGAGAAGTAGAGAGAAGATAAAAATCGAAGGCGCTGTAGTAGATATGATAGTGGTATTGTAGGTTGTCAATCGGATAGCAAAGTGGTGATATGAAAAGCGTTGCAATTGACACACGAGAGCTCATAGTACTACGCTAGCGAAATCATTGCTATGGCAGCGGCATCTTGTTAGCACACTAACTATACTGGGCAGTTTTTATTCTCGAGCATACCCTGCCGGGCTATAGGTCAGGCGGGCAATTACTCACCATTGGGCACATGTAAAGTTCTAGCTTTCCGAATTGTGCGTATTCGTGAGATATATTGACTTATGATGGCAACAAGATTAGATTTCAACTCGCTACAACCACCGCTGCTGGTCTAAGCTCAGGTCTAATGGCGCTGCATTAAGCGTGTTTGCAAGTTCCAGCGCCGACGCCATCGGCCAGTCCCAAATGTTCCACTGAAGTTGTTCAAGATCAGGTGTTATCATCATGTCTGAGAAAATCTTTCGCCGCAATAGATCCAGAACATCTGCGCACTGACTAATATGATCCTCGACATCGTCCGTGTGCCTGTGGAACTGCTGCAGCGCTTCGATGCATGACTGGATAATGCTCTCATCCTGATCACTTTCCACAGGATAACCTTTCCATCTTGTGAACAGGATTGTTAACCCTGCTTGCCATAGCATGTGTATCCCGTTTGGGTACAGAAGTATGACAAGAAGACTCTCTGGACAGTCACCTGGCATCATCGAGTTTATGGTAGGATCAGTTCCTAGTGCGCTAAGACCGGAATTTAACAAACCCACAAGAGTTGCAGAAGCTTGGCCACAAGCTTTGAGTGAAGAGACATATTGAGAATGAGCAGTCGTGAACGATAACGCGGGTCGGTGCAAGTGAATTGTCACAACGCAGTGGGCAACCTTCAAGAACAACAATTCAAAAGTTCTGCTCGCTACTGGCGTAGTGAACTCGGCATCAATCTCAGGTTCAAAGACGACGCGTTCCCACATGCTAAGCTCAGCTTGGAGGCGCCTGATCTTGGCGATTCCCCCGCGACGTCTGGTAGTTGTGTAAAGATTCTCGAGAGTGCGGCCGATGATACGCGCAAGTTTAAACAGACTGATAGCTGTGTCTACCTGTGACCGTTCGCCAGGTAAAGGGAACTCGACGTGAGTTTGATATAGAAGATCATGGTCAACGCTTGTGGGGAGGTCTGTGTCGACATCCTGGTCGCGGATCAGACGGGGCATGCCGTGATAAGCGCTGGAGAACCTGAATTTGGAGTCAATATATTGAGATCGAATGGGAATCCAACTTGTCTACATACGCATCCAAGGCATATTGGCACCACCATGCCCGTCTTCTTAACTCTGTCTCGAGAGGGTTAAACTTGAATCGATCTGAATGTCGATGAAGTCCCAAAGATTGAGCAAGGCGAGTGGCTAGGCCCGATATCTGAGAAGCTGTCGAATAACGCCCAGACAGCTGAAGATAGATTTGGACGATGACAAGACTCTGTAGACTCTGTAAACTAGGTTGGGCTAGGACCCTGTCGAATAGAGTCGAGCACATAACGTAGAAACGCTCAGAAGCACAAATAAAGTGGCTGTGCTGCTGGGAACAACCGTCTTTCTGTCCAACAAGCCCAAGGGCCAGTAACCCAAGGGTTTGATATACAATAGCAAGTTCGGTTGCCTCTGATTGGCCCGGGACAAACAGTTTCCGAATGGCGCTTACAGTCGAAGATTTGTGGATGATAGGGTATAGTGGTGTCCAGCGGTCAATAGCCATCTCCACAATCTCTGTGGTGTTTGAGGGAAGTTGAGCGATTATGTTGGTCACCTGTAAGTCGAGTCTATGGACAGAGGCTCCCCAGGGATTGTGTAAATATAACCCATAAGCGCAACTGGGAAGCGCATCATTGTGCATATGAAGAAGCTGAAGTTGTTGTTCAACTTGAGAAATAAAATGGACACCTGTGGTAGAGCCGCCGAACATGGATGCGTTTCGATCATCGACGACAAGGCGGCCCATATGGCCGATCACAGGCTCATTAGCTGGCTCGAGGGGAACAGACTGGCAAACCTCCGTTGTAGCACCTGTCTGATTGTTTGAGGAATTTGATATAGAAGGTCTTACTGTCTCTGGAATAGCTTGCTGGAGAGACAAAGGTCGGGAGATGATCGTATCCGATGGACTAAGTGATGTTGCAGGATTTTGCGCTATCTGTCCGGTGACTGAGACACATTGGGGGACATCAGATGGTGGTTGGCGGCGCTGCTCATTGTCCTCAGCTTCGTAGAAACTGTGATGGGTTAGGACACGAGCGGTCTAGGCAAGAATAAGAAAGTCTCGCCTTTTCCGTTTTCTGTTTCTCTTTAACTTTGCCGTCGTTACACAGACGACATTGGCCTGTAGACAAGGAGAGCACTAAAGATGGAGTTAGCAGTGCTTGAGTGATGTGGCGGCTTGCTTGCATCGTTCTCCTCGCCATAACACCTGATCTTTCTTCTGATACCAAGTTAGTGCGGAACGCCTCATTCGAATCATAACACTAGTGCCAGGACGGGCTTTGACAAGCTGGGGTTTCCAGGAGAGACGCACCGTCGACAACGATCGCTGATAAGTCAGTATCAACAGGTGAAATTTAGTGAACATATACCGGTTACTATCAAGGACTACATACCATACTTGACCAGAGACACGGCCAGTTGATGAGCTCGGGTTCACCTCGTCCATACTCGAAGCTGTTGGAATGATGGAACAAGATTCGGTTACTAAAGGTGGAACGACGAAGGATTTAACTAAAATTCAAGTGCGGGGCTGCGCTAAGCGATGTCGGCAAGCATTACAGCCGTAAGAATCGCTCTCTGAGATGCAACAAGATTGATCATAGAGAAGTGCTAGTTCCAGGAGTGGAAACGGAAGCAGCCATTTATAAATAACATTCCAAGTTGAAGGCTTATCCATATTTACTATCTCTTTCTTATTCTACCACGTTCGATCCAGTCCTAGATTGAACAAAAATCAAGATCAAAGCTCCCTAGATATGCAGAGTCATCTAATAAGTGTAAAGAGCGCCCTCATTTTCCGATGAATCCAGAATACTGCGGTTGAGCTTCTTCAGCCAGACCCTCATATCCCATGCACACATGATGCTAGTAACAGCAAAGGCTACCATGGAAGAGAAACCCATAAGGTAATCGGGACCATCTGATGAAGGCCAGAGGTATGCGCAGTAGATATAGGCCAGACTCGCCGTAACATTGACCAATGCGTAGGCCACTGACTTCTTCTCAGGTGTCTGTGAGAGGGTGTTACTGACCCAGCCAAGAATAACAGATCCAACAGAATAAGCACCAGTGGCGTAAAGGAACGTTGCCGTATAACGAGCCGCTGAGCTGAGTGTTGAGCACGAGATGACGAAGCCTACCACGGCCAGGGAGAGCCCTGCAGTAATGTGCCAGGTACGCTCATTGAAGTGACCAGAAGACCAAGCGAACGGGATGCCAAGAATTCCAGACACAAAGTAAGGAGGGGCAGTAAGAAGAAGGGCGGTGGTAGACTTGAAGCCCATGGCGCGAACAATGGTTGGGAAGAAGTTGTTGAAGGAACATGCGCTACAGAATAATTAGATCAGGTGCCAAACGTGATCCGGATGGGACAAGGACCAACCTAATGTGAAGGTTTTGCATCAAACAGAAAAGCCAGGTTCGGGGATCCTTGCAGGCTTGCTTAAATCCCTCCCAGGTCGAACCCCTCGCCTGCTGACCCACGGTATCGCGACTGATTCGAAGAATGCAAAGCTCGCGTTCTTCAGGTGTAAGCCACCGGGTTTCTGAAGGATCGTCAGGCAAAAGGAAGAAGCCAAAGACGGCGACGACAGCTGTAGCGGAGCCTTCGATGATGAAAAGCCTAGAGATCCATTGGTTAAACAGAAATGAAACATTTTAATCAGACGAAGACGTTCATACCATTGCCATCCAGCAATTCCCTTGACTTGGTCGAGTGTGGAAAATGTGGCTGCAGCGATGAGTCCAGAGCAGCCGGTGCTTACAACCTGACCAGTATAAAGCAGCGAGATGCGAGTAGCGAGTTCCTTTCGGGTGTAATAGATCGAGAGCAAATACAGGGCGCCTGGGTAGAAAGGCTAGATTGCGATAATCAGCTTTATCGGTACAATACTGAAGCGCAACAATGACTTACGGCTTCGACGAAGCCCAAAAAGAATCGGCAAGCAACAAGACCTGAATAGTTCTTAACCGTTGCAGTACAGGCTGATACTGCAGCCCAACCAATCATGCAGCAAGAAAGATAGATGGATGGTCGGGTCCGTGTCATGAACATGTTGGAGGGGACTGAAGATATCCGAGTTAGTCCCGGTCGCTAGTATCTTTGGAAAAGATAACATGCTCTGCATCAAGAGATAACCGACAAACAAGATCGAGATAGCAGTGTTATACTGGACACCTTTGAGGTTTAAGTCTCGTTCAAGGGTATTCAATCGCGCCTGGGGTAGGGCGTTTCGGTCGAGATAGTTGAGGAAGTACATCGCCCAGAGGATAGGCTTGTCGAGTCAGTAATTCCATACAACAAAAGTTGTTTCAATATCTATATCTTACCATGATCATTCTATCCAGCTTTCGAACTAAGGCAATTTCAGCAGGATCCGTCTTGCTAGCAGCACCGGAGTAGTCGCCAGATCGATCATTATGCCCGCTTTGCTCAAGCACCTTCTCGTCGCGAATGGTATCTAAGCCATGGCTAGGCTTCGCATCCTTGGAGGAAGTAGACAATCGGGGCTCACATGATGAGGCCATGACTGCGATGGAAGAGTATAAGTATTGACAAGTAAAACTTTCTGCGGAAACAACCACAAAGCAGGAAACAAACAAGAAGTTTGGAGTTCCGAGCCCAGAGGACAAGGAGACGATGAAGACCTTCACATCTTTATATGCCAGGCCAGCTGCTGGGTCGGCTTAACAAGTCAAGACCCTGGCTGGTACCCCGGGTTATCAGCCAAAGACTCTGGTTGCTACCCCATGGAGAAGCCTTGGTTCTGGGGATAACGCGGAGAAGTATAACGGAAAACCGTTGAGCGATCGATTTGAGTGGACCATGTGGTTGGTAACCTTTTGCGCCTTTGTTCGGCCTATCCCGCTATTTCGCTATTCCGCTAATCCGTTGTCTCATCACCAAGATTCTCGCTTATCCCGCACTTAGCGAGTTTTTCGCCGTATTCCGTGCTCCACTACGTAACAAAAGTCAACATCAACAACGGATTAGCAGCAGCGATTGGTTTGCTTTGGCACATGCAACGTCATGATAGCACGGAATCAATTTATATTGCGTGTTGGACTCGTGCATACATAAACACCGGCGTCCTTCGGCATGGAATTACAGTCCCAAGTTGTTTCTTCCAAGCTCCACCTGCGTCCTCTCATTCACTTACCATACAAGCCACTATGACTGCTGCCACTGTTTTTGATACCATCTTGTTCAGAGACACTTTCGGAACTGAAGAGATAAGGGACTGTTTTTCTGAGCGATCATATGTCTCGAATCTGATCAACGCAGAATGCGCCCTAGCTCAGGCTGAGGAAGATGAAGGCGTGATTCCTGTCGGAACTGCCAAGGTCATTCGTGAGCTTTCAGATGTATCAAAGATCGATTGGCCATTACTCGCAAAGAGAACAGAAGTCGTGGGCTACCCGATTCTCGGCCTTGTAGAGCAAATGGCATCTTGGGTTCCTCACAAGCAGGGTAAGTTATATCGCAGCTTGAATAGCGCCAGAAGCTAACTGTATACAAGCTGGCTACATCCATTGGGGCGCCACTACCCAAGACATCATGGACCTAGCGTCACAGCTACAGATCAAGGATGGTATTACAATCGTGGAGCGCCTCATCGATGAAACAACCAAAACACTCGAATGTATGTCCTTGAAATACCGCAACACACCAATGGCTGGCCGCACACACTTACAACACGCCCTGCCAATCACATTCGGCTATAAATGCGGCGTCTGGCTTTCTGGACTTCGACGTCATGCAGAGCGATTACAGCAAATCAAAGAACGCTGTTTACTTGTGCAGTTCGGTGGCGCTGCCGGTACCTTAGCCTCACTAGGGGATTCAGATAATGGCATCAGAGTACGAAAAAGATTAGCAGCTATCTTGGGTCTCAAAGATCCTGTGATTACCTGGCACGTCGCTCGAGACACAATTGCCGAAGTGGTCAACTTTCTGGCATTAGTTGGGGGGTCCTTGGGAAAGATTGCTCTAGACTTGATTATGATGTCGTCTAACGAGCTGAACGAGGTAAGCTATTATGACTTTACGTTGCGAATGCGAGTTGACTTGAAATAACTCCTAGGTTGCGGAACCCTTCGTACCTCACCGAGGCGCATCATCAACAATGCCTCAAAAAAGAAATCCCATTTCAAGTGAGATTATCCTAGCACAATCCAAGATCCTTCGGGCGCAGGCAGGGCTGGTATTGGATGGCATGGTATCGGACTTTGAGCGTGCCTCAGGGCCTTGGCATCTGGAATGGGCATCACTGCCTGTCGCATTTATCTCAGTAGTTGGCTCGCTTCACCAGGCGAATTTTGCGCTATCAGGCTTACAGGTCAACTCAAATGCGATGAAGGCCAACCTTGAATCGACACGAGGACTCATCGTTGCTGAAGCCGTGATGATGAAGTTGGCCGAGTTTGTGGGCCGCCAAGAAGCTCACGAGATTGTCTATGGAGCATGTGTGGCTGCTGTCGAGGAGAATTTGTCGTTGATCGAGTCACTACAGAAGATTGATGAGGTCACACAACATCTGACCGAGGAGCAGCTTCTGTTACTAGTCGACCCAACAAACTATCTTGGTTGCTGCCGGTTGATGGTTGACGAGCTTTTGGGATCAACAGGTGCAAGCCTCAAGCGAAAAGCAAGTACAAATGGGATGAATGGAACGAACGCGGCAACAAACAATGGGGTTAGCAATATGAAGAACGGCTACCACTAAGGGCAAAGTTCATGCTTTATGGTAAGGCCGGAATAGTATAATACAACAACACAATCTGGGTACATAACATCAAGGATTATTCTAGAGTAGAGACTGTGATTTGTGCAAGTCCAATCCTTGGTAAGAATATTCCAAAGGGTCGTTTACACGTTAGTTGTAGGTTTTGACTGATTCTTGAACAATGTCGATGTTGCCTCTATCGGTCCGATGTCACCTAGGATACACGCCAGAGTTGAGGATTCCATACTCGGCCAACTTTATGTTTGACAAACTACGGACGACAACAAGCTCGTTCCGGGGTCTGGCAATATGACGTTGTGTAAATACCCGCCTTTCCATTCTGCCGAGGATACCGAGTACTACTATCATTCAGGGTTATCCTGTTATTACTTCACTAAAATGTTATTGCTAGAAAGTCGAATGTCAACGACGCACCCATTGGGACATATTATCAGAAGCTCATGTAATCAGTCACTATTTGTGACATCATTTGCAGCATTTTTAGTCACCTTTTTCCTGGCCGGCCACATCATCATGGAAAAAAGAAAGAGGGAAAAGCAAAAGCATAAGGTACCACAACAAGATTTACTATAGCAAATATCATCGAGCTCTATCTATTCCATAGTAAACCATAGACCTACACTGAACTGTACTGTAAACTCAGCAAGGAGGAAAGTACAAAAAAACATACAACACCGGGGATTCGCTGGTCGTCACCGACCCAACTACTAATCCAGCGCTTCGCAGCTTGACTATGGGAGAGCGGACGGGATCCCGTATTTTCTACGAGCTTTGGTCGTATGTGTCAATCTCATCAAGTAACTAACATTATGAAGACTTCACCATTCTTGGTAAGACGGCCATGTTCCTACCGAAGAATGATCCAGACCTTGTTATGTGGTAAACATATCGAATGACTTTGGGCCCTTTCGGGATTGTGCCTGAAGTGGAGAGTTAGGCCAAGCATAAATGCCGATGCGCATTAACTCGTGTTATCCCAATATTTCTTTTTCCGGCTTCTATAATGATGTTGAGAGGCTGGTGTCTTCCCCGCGATACTATGTACGTGCATCGAGTCCAAGTCCGGGAGTTGCATTGGACTTGGCGGTGTTTCGATGGAGCAATTTAGCCGGACAAGTTGGCCAGTTAATTGGTCTGAGGAGCGGTCAGACTCATCAATGACCTTTCGGTTGTCAAAATTGACAGGTAGAGTACAGAGTAGCATACGACGTTAGCGTGTTGATGTTATTAAATTAGCCGGATACATCAAAAGAATAAATGCGCCAATCAACGATACTAGACAACGATTAAATGTCAATGCACCGAGAGGTGGCAAGTCACAGCGCAAACAAGATACAAGTCTAGACTGCTCTGTTCAACACACTGACCGACCTGCAGAACAATTAAAGGAGCATTTACAACCCTCTCGAGAATAGTTCTGAAACAGAACCTTCGGGAACTGAGCAAGAAATTAGCCTGAATAAACATGATCCCCAGTTTCCCCTGCGTAATAACAATGCCTTGCCTGGCACCCTGGTCCAATGCTTCGGTAGTCGATGCTACCTACCGCCCTAGAACGAAAGATGGTTTCTTTCGCGATGAGCTTCCCGTATTGGAGCCATGTGGTCCCTTGCTGCCCACGCGTACATATCTTCTCCCCTTCAAGACTCATCCTTGGCCTAAATGGGACGACTCGGAGCCCTGACCTTCCGCAGTTGCACCTAGACCGGATAAAGCGACGCGATTCAGTTAGCACGTTTCATAAACCCGGAGATGAGTACCGTGTATGCTTGCGCTATCCCGGGATCGTATCGACCCACTAATCAACATCAACAGCCAGTTGACCATGCATATTGACGATCCCTTACTTTGCCTTCATGTAATATCGCCGGCAAAATGAAGATCGTGGTACCGATCATGAGCAGGTTTCTATCCTTAGCGGTCACATCATTCATCTCCACCAGATAATCGTTAATAAAAAAAAGCAAGCCTGAAGAGACGCTGCTTCGAGATATAAATTGACACGTCGATCCTCTTCCTTTAAGCTTCTGCCTTCTCCATCAACTTCAAGCATCAGTCTTCCAGCTCATCACAGTCAAAATGGTTTCCTTCACTTACCTTCTTGCCGCCGTCTCGGCCGTCACTGGGGCCATCGCTGCCCCCAACCCTACCAAGGTTGAAGCCCAGCCTCCTAGCGGTCTTCTCGAAAAGCGAACCAGCCCTACAACTGGTGTCAACAATGGTTTCTACTTCTCCTTCTGGACCGACACCCCCAGCGCTGTCACCTACACCAACGGCAACGGAGGCCAGTTCAGCATGAACTGGAACGGCAACCGTGGTAACCACGTCGGTGGTAAGGGATGGAACCCCGGTGCTGCTCGGTAAGATACCATCATGAATTACTTCGTACAGAACTTCTGCTAACCATTTCTTCAGCACCATCAAGTACTCTGGTAACTACCAGCCCAACGGCAACAGCTACCTCGCTGTTTACGGCTGGACCCGCAACCCTCTCGTTGAGTACTACATCGTCGAGAATTTCGGCACCTACAACCCCTCTTCCGGTGCTCAGAAGAAGGGTGAGATCAACATTGATGGATCCATCTACGACATTGCTGTCAGCACTCGCAACTGTGCTCCTTCCATCGAGGGTGACTGCAAGACCTTCCAGCAGTACTGGTCCGTCCGCCGCAACAAGCGATCCAGCGGATCCGTCAACACTGGTGCTCACTTCAACGCCTGGGCTCAAGCTGGTCTCCGTCTCGGAAGCCACGATTACCAGATCCTTGCTGTTGAGGGTTACCAGAGCTCTGGACAGGCTACCATGACTGTCTCCGGCTAAATGCTTCGAGAGCATGATCAGTTCGAGGAGGCTCTGAATTCCTCGAAGGACCTTTGACCAAGGCTATATGGTTACTGGGCTGGACTTGTAGCTGGACTTCACGCAGGACCTGTCTCTATTTCAATGTACATATCTTCATCTCCAATGAATATACAATCCCGGTCGGCTTGCCCGGCTTTCTTACATATTTAAATCTACAATTGTGCTCCAATGACGTTTCAATAATGGTTCAAAATGCTAATCCCGAAATGAGAAGTAGAAGTTGGTGAAGAGTAATGGGCGTTTGAACTAGTATTAATTATCAAGAACTGTTCGAAAAAGAGATTTCAGGTAGAACCCCACAAACAGATTATGACATCCTTTCATCACAGCTGTCCTTTTCTCATGCAACCAAAAACTTACAATGTACCTATACAGTCATATATGCATTGGTCGGCTGTTCCACCGTATCTGGATCTGATGATACCATTGGTTTATGTGAATCTGTCTTGCTTTGCTTGCTGTCATCTCCGTAATACTGGATCTTTTCCTTCCAGTTGAAATAGGGTCGCAACGACGGAAGACATGCAATTATCAATCCGATACAGCAATCCATAAAACTCCATAGCTCTTGAAACATTCTTAGCTCACGGCTCTTAACATTCCAAGGTTGACTGATCGATGACTTACCCACTAGAGTGATTGTGATAACCAGATCTGCCCCGTATTTCTCAATCAAAGCAAAGCGGACGATGGAAAATGAGATGTTGATGATACCGAGGCCAAAAGTGGCAAATAGACTGTATCTCAACCGCGGTCTCAGTGTAAGCTCGGGAACGACTAGCCATGGTAATATGAATACTACAATTGCCACCCAGTTAACAGCCACTCGTAACAAGGAAGAGTGGAGGGTTCTCAATTAGGATATCTCCCGTGATGTTCAAGGCCCACGCTATTTCGAATGTCATTCTGATGCTCTCGATCGAGCATCCCTCATCTGACAAGGCCCTTCAAGTTTCAAGTTAGCAGGAGAGACAGGGTACCATTCTATGGTGCCAGGACGAACCAGTGCCTCCATGTGGGCAAACACGAAAGTGTGAGGAACAATATCGTTGTGGTGTAAGACATAGCGATATATACAATGACGGCCCACAAGAATCGTCGCCGTTTTACCATAAAATCGGGAAATACTTGGAGATACACAGACAATAGAGCTGCTTTCGATAGGTAGAATGTCGTATGAAAAGGATAATCAGCAAAGTGGTAAAGCTTTATCTATTGTTAGACCGAGTTCTTAAGAGTGACTCGTGGCTTGCGCACCTTGTAAAACTTCGAGGCCTCTGCAGCTGTCCCCTCGAATCCGACCAAGCCCAGCGTGACACCCTTTCGAAGCGCGCCCATCTCGTAGAAGACAATGTCGAAGCATGCCGTTGCGACAGCTGTGCACCATCCGGCGCACATAAACAAGTCGCTCCCAAGAAGTCGTCGTCTTTGTAGTATTAGTCTCAGGTAAAGTCGAGCCAGAATGACCCCAAGAGCAACCGAAAGAAGAGTCCATTGTACAGCCTACGATGGAGAATCAGTGTTTCATGCTTGGCCAAGCGCAACGAGAATTCGCACAATGACTTCTGGGCCCCTCGGATCCATCGCCAAGTTTGCGGATGAAGCTGTTCGAGCGGTAATAGAACGGCTGGAAATGGGATCACGTTGTGGTTAAGGGTCTTGTGATTTACATGACGACGTTGACAAGGCAATGATGCAAAGAAAACCAAAAGCGAAGAAATCGACGCGAAAGGGATGGAAGCGCGATGATCTATCTACCTGCCACGCAAGCTAAAGTGAAACAGAAGCTTTCCGCTTACATTCCTGTCTTGTAGAAACTACCAATGAACCAGCGTAACCCAATAGGTGACAGTTCTAGTCCCTCAGCCCACATACCAACTGACAGCGCCAAACTTTGCCGCCTTTCCCGAGCCTTGTTTCGTTACCTGGAGTGACAAGTATGTTGTATTATAGTAGTTATTGACGCCAATACATTGTTTTCAGTGTTTTCAGTGTTTTCGGTTTATAGGCTTCAGAAATGTGTCGCATTTGCCCGATTGAATATTTATACAGCCGCAACCTAACCCCCGCCGTATCAAAACTTCTTGTTTGTTGGTCTAGAACTCCAGATTTCTCTTTCCTCTATGTTCAGAATGAACGCGGTGTGTTTTCAATGTCCGGAAACAAGATGGGGACCAAAAAAACACGCAAGAGGGTTTGTAATATCCTGTTTAGTCATCTGTCTTAAACCTCCTTAGGTGACTGCTTCTCCATCAAACCCTTCAATTCAGCAAAAGCTTTGAGAATCTCTGGGCTCTGGGCAATGATGTCCTTTCTTGTGTCCTCGCCAAGATCTCCTGCGCCCGCTAACCACAAGTCCGGGCCGACGCCGTCATGAAAAGCGAGAGCCGGGCTAGTCTCAGTCACTTGAAGCTTCATGCCCTTCAATACCTGGTTGAGCTGCTCATTGGCTGACTTGCCCCCGAAGATACCATAGCTGATAACCACGACACCTTTACCAATCCATTCGTTGTACAGATAATCAACGGCGTTCTTGGTACCGCCGGCGAGACCGTGGTTGTACTCGGGAATGACGAAGATGTATCCGTCGTATTTGGCAATCTCACTGCTCCAGGCTATCGCATGGGGTTTAGTGAAACTTCCCTTTGAAGGAACCAAAGCTGGCATGATTGTTTCATCAAAAACGGGGAGATTGAAATCTGCGATGTCGACAGGTATAATCTTGGTGTTTTGAGATGCGCCTACATCGCCAGTGATGACCTCCTGGACCAGGCTGGCGATCTTTGGGCCTACTCTGGGGGTTCGTGTGCTCGCAGTGATGAGAGCGATCTTCATGGTGGTTGCCATCTGGCTTAGTTGTCTTGAGGAAAAAATAATGATATTGGGTTTGATACAGGTAATGATGGTAATAAGAACGGCTGGTATTTTAGACCGACTATTCCCTTATATAGGTCTCGGACTTGCTGATAGATCAGAAAATCTTCGTGAACGATGCCAGAACCTAACTGCCAGCGGCTCGAGCTGTGAACGTATTTCTAATCGACTTACAAATCATACCCTTCCGCGCGCGCGTTTAAGTCTCGCCGGAGTTGAAACGCACCAAATACTTATCTCTTGGCTCAACAGTCTAAAGCACAGAGAAAGCCTCACGCGCGGGTCGGGATATACTAACTTGATGACTTCGTAGTGTTGGTGTAGTAAGCGGCGGTATCATGTTTGATTGGCCACAAGGGCGCGCGCGCAACACTGTTGGGGTGCACCTGTTTGATACCACAGTTCGATAGAGGTAATCCATTTCGATCCACTCTCGCATCAGCTGCCGTTCGATTGCAGCGGTTTCAGATAGCCATGAGAATAGTTCCAGAACCATTTATCATTCCTTGATTAGTGATACTGCCGGCGGCACTAGAGAAGGAAATACTTTGTTGAGCAACTGACGCTGCAGTCGTCACGGCTGTATAGATATTAAATTCCAGGTACGTAGTATTTGTATAAATCAGTTATTACTATATAAACATTAAGTCCGATAACTTCTAGTGGTAGCCTATTTTGCAGCTTCAATGATAAACTCAGCAGCCTTCTCCGCAATACCATATACAGCTGTCTGGATGTGCGCTGAGATCAAGAGCGGAATGATACTGGCATCAACAACACGAAGGTTCTCAGTTCCATACACCTTCAGCTTGGCGTCAACAACACCGCCATCGTTCTTAGGGAGCATGGCACATGTTCCAGAAGGGTGAAAGATACTGAGTGTAGTGCGAAGAGCATATGCCTTGAGCTGCTCATCAGTCTTGACATCCAAACCAGGTTCGTATTCATCCTCCCAGATAGAACGCATGGGCTCAGTGTTCGCGATCTTGCGGTTGTATTTTACAGCTTGGGTCACAGCCTCGACGTCATGAGCGTTGCTCAGGTAGTTCGGGTTGATGATGGGCTTGCCAGCGGGGTCAGAAGGGTTGATGTGGACGCTGCCGCGGCTGAGGGGATGCATGACGACGGCGATGAGAGAAACAAAGCCTTTTCCAAAGAGAGGTGATGTAGCAGCAGGGTAACCCTTGACACCTGTGTAGCCATCAGAGAAGATGACCTCTACTTGAGGAACCGAGCTATCCTTGAAGAACTCGACCTTCTTCTTGTCAACCTTGCTACCATCCTTTGCAGCAGCGTCCTTGGCAAGCGATAGCATCTTGGTATTGCTACCGAGGGCCTGCTTCCAGGTAGAAAAGGTATAGGCACTGCCAGTGTAGTCATACAGTGACTCTTTGCCAGCATTCCAAAGCGCCATTTGTTCCGCAGCAAAGGTAGCATTGCTCTTGAAGATGTCAATGGAAGTGAACTGCGGCTTGAGCTGGTATGAACTCATGATACGAAGGTGATCCTGGAGATTCTCGCCGACCCCGGGAAGGTCAATAACTTGCTTGATGCCAGCAGCTGCGAGAACAGACTTGCTTCCAATGCCAGACTGCTCCAGTAAAGGTGGACTCTGGATGGATCCAGCGGAGAGGATAACCTCGCGGCTGGCTTTTACGACGGTTCCGTCGGTAAGAGTAACACCTGTGGCGACAGCCTTCTTGTTGCCCTTGGCAGGACTCAGGTTAATCTTGGCCACAGTGGTATCAGTAGCAATCTCAAGGTTAGAGCCGGAAATCTCGTCATAGGCATTAGCGCTGTATGATCGTTTATAATTGGCGGGGTCAATGCTGCTTGGCTGGTACATAACACCAAGCGGATCACCTCCGAGAGACTCGAGATTCTTTCGGACACCAAGCTTGTTCAGAGTAGGAATCCATGACTCTTGGTGCTTGGGGATGACGCGATTGACAACGGCCTTGACAGGGCCACTGTCGCCGACACCCTTGGAACCATATGTAGCGGTGTTCTTGCCAGTGAAAGTCTCGGACTTCATCATAGCCTTGATCATCGTCTTCCAGTTCCATCCCGGGTTACCCAGAGCTTCCCAGCTATCATATTCGGCAGCAGCAGCGCGATCGTAAGTCATAAGATTGAGGGCAGAGCTTCCACCCAGGACCTTGCCACGGTTGATAGGCCAGACTCTATCATTGGCGCCAGTCTGGGGTACTGTGGTAAAATTCCAATCGTATTTTGTTCCCAGGGTCGTACCCTTGAGACCAGGAACGTTGATCTTTGGCTCGTTAAGTGCCTCGGGACCGGCTTCGATGAGCAAAATCTTGGAGGATGGGAGGCCTTCGCTGAGGCGAGCAGCGGTGGCTACTCCCGCAGTACCGCCTCCAACGACGATCTGGGCAGAGAGAATAAAGTCAGGCTGTGGACAGGACAAGGCGGGTGGGGGTTTCATATTAATTCAACTGAGACGCTTTCAAACTCACATAGTCATATGCATCTTGAGACGGAGCCGCGACTGCAGCTGCAGCAAATGCAAGCCACAACTGGGGTTTGACAAGCATGGTAACGAACCTGGGCAAAAATGAGAGAAAAGAGTGAAAGATGGGCTAGGCAACCAAGAGCATGCACTGCAACGATCACGGACGAAAGAACGGAGATACGGGAAAACTCTAACCATTTATTCATTATCAAATGGTTTCCCACCCTTGTTAATTTGGGTAGCATTGAACATGAGAGGTTTAATTATTTGATGCTTGCATAGACAACCGAGGCGGAGCACACCCCAGTTACCCGGGGCTCGGCATAGCAGATTGCTTGGCTCATACTATCAATTCAAGGGATCAAATACACTAGCCGGTCAATATCTAAGGATATATGGGTAGGCGACGGGATCTGGTGAGTTATTTCTTTTCCTTCCACCTATCCAGTTCCAACGAGACTGAAGACTGGCATGGGCATGGGCAAGGGTAGGTCGGTAGGAGTCCTGGACAGGCCACTAATATGGGCCCGTCCATAGAACCGCCGAACCTTAAAACTTGCCAACGCTCGCTAAAGAGTAATAAGGTTTGTTCGTGCATCAGAGACTCAGGGGTCATTTACAGGGTCTACATGCTCTGTAACGAATCAGAAATTCTGACGACGGAGACATCTGGACCCGTGCTGCGGAACGATCCAAAATTGAATCCCGGCTCAACGTCCGATCATGCATATTGTATCCTGACAAACTCTTCAGTGGATCGCACCGTTATCCCATCGTTCGTTGACATGTTCCAGGGACAACATAGCTACAGGCATTGCTGGAGTCTTTACTTCATCTAGCAGGAGCTGAACACAAAAGGCTGCCTTGACGAACAGGCCTAGAACGCCACCAACGACAAGCGATATCGTCTTTGTCAGCCCCCTATGATGAAAAAAGTACTCCCCGGCTAGGGCCATCCGCGCATGTCCGTCGCAAGTCAGTGGCATCTCCCCCACACGAACTACTGCGTTTGATTTACTTAAACATGGATTGGCCTGACACTACCGGAACGTCTGGTCTGATCTTATCTCGCCGATCCTCCCTCTCTGTCCTTTTTCTTTTTCCCCCTCCTCATACATCTCTTTTTTTAAACGATGGCCACAGTGGAACCGCCGAACCCGCTGCCTCCAGATGAAAACGTGGGACCAGCCTTGCTGGGCGTGTCTGGTACGTGCCTCGCGCTTGTGATCATCACCACTAGCGTTCGGCTATGGGTCAGATCAGCCCTGCGATCGATGGGCCCCGACGACTACACCATTGCAATTGTCATGCTTCTTGGTATCGCACGATTCGGCGTACAAGTTGCTCAGGTAGAGATCGGCAATGGACGGCATAGATGGTACATCGACCATGAGGACTATATACGCAACAACATGCTCGGATGGTTCGCCCAGATTCTCCTCTTCGCCAGCATATGTCTTCTCAAAATATCCATTCTGCTGCTTTTGTTGCGTATCAAAGATTCGCGAAGGGTCAAGTATGCGGCTTGGGGAATAATGGCGGGTCTGTTCATCACCAATTTTGGCTGCATTCTTATCCTGCTCGCCGAATGCAAGCCTATCAGCGCATACTGGACAGGCGTTGGTGCTTGTTGGGATCCGCGCATTCGCATTTACTACATCTATGCTACTATTGGTTCGTATATGCAAGGTCGATGAGAAGAAGCTGAACT
Source organism: Fusarium sporotrichioides (assembly GCA_019054645.1). Lineage (NCBI taxonomy): Eukaryota > Fungi > Ascomycota > Sordariomycetes > Hypocreales > Nectriaceae > Fusarium > Fusarium sporotrichioides. Next base: position 3,368,181 of record JAHKNS010000002.1, on the reverse strand, counting down.
AATGAATTGTTTAGCTTTTTCTATCCTCACAGACCTGCTGTGTTCTTTGTTACCAGTTTTCGTCATCTGGAGTGTCAAGCTACCGATGAAGACAAAGCTTTCTGTCTGGGCCCTGATGAGTTTAGGACTTGTGTAAGTCAACAGTTTCCTTGGTAGTTCCCTTGATACAGTAACTAACGTATACTCAAGTGCCACTGGCTTCGGTATTGCTCGAGCATCTTCGCTCGGTGTGGTAACATCAGATCTAAGTTGTAAGCTTCCACTCCACACTTTGCCTCAATGTAACTGATATTCTGACCCAACGTCCTAGGGGTTTATGCTATCACAGCAATATGGTCCAACCTCGAACTCTATCTCGGCATCGTCGGTGCCAATCTCGCACTCGGCAGATCGATCTACGGGTATTTCTTCAAAGAAAGCCACCATTCCAAGGTCGGCTCTTCATATGGCTACGGCAACGGGCCCAGATCGACAACTACATCGGGGAACCTTAGAATCCCTAGTTCAGGTGCCTTCCGGTCAGGGCAAACACGTTTACCATCGCAAGGCCAGGATAGTGAGATCTCGTTAGTGGATCAAACAAAAAAGCAACAACCGTCTACGTGGTATGCGGATGTGAATACGGACGATGACAACCCGCCGGGAGTCACTGAGCATAGTAGATGAAAATACCATTAGGATCCATTTAACTAAAAAGTATTGATTTTGCAGCTATTTCATGGGGGTTACGACTTAATGTTAAAAAGGATGTGCATAAATACCATTGGTGGAAGATAGAGTATATAGAAATAGCGCCTACCTTGATCTGTCTCTTGGAGACTTGCATGAGATAATCCGAGGCTAGCTAAAACGTCAGGCCAGTTTATAAAAAGCAGGGATTGCTTGACAGTAGAGATGTGGTGTCCTATTGTGCCATCCCACCCACACTTTAGCTCAAAGTAGAAGAAGAACGCAATGACTTAGTGACCAGTGACTAGGTGAAGGGGCATTGAGACAACATCGAGGGAGGTAATTGTGAGGTGAAGGCAAGCCGACGAATTCTCGATTCAAAATAGGTTTTAGTTGTCGTGGCGATAAATCTGAGCCGAGGGCCAAATTTGTTATCCTCAGCTTTTTGATCGCACAGCTTGGTTAGATAGATGCCATGTTAGTGTGTAAACTTTCGCACTTGCCGACTATGTGCAGTAGCTTGTCTTAGCTACGTGCCATAATCTCTATTCTCAGGGTGTATCGAGTGACCTCCCAAACCTCTGAACTGATTCTTGGGGGCAAAGAAATAGAGCACAGGTAATGGTGATGGCTCAGACTTGATGAAGTTGGAAAATACATGCAGTCGAGCTTGCTCAACTGGCCAAGAGCTCAAAGCGTAGTCCATTTGTCCCCGTAATGGCTCTTGCAATATTGACGCATGAGATGAATGTCTGGAAAAAATCCAGTATGATGTGTCGTGATTTCTGAGAGGGAAACAAGTCAGGATCTTTTGCGAAACTGTGCAATGAAATTTGACGGGGCACCACTTATATTTCACAATACAGATCTACTAGACTGTTGTGAGTATGACTGAGTTGTCCAGAGTCAACGGAAAGGCCCGCCGTCTCGGCATTGCACAAGTAAGGCGGCTCAGATTTTAGTTGCAGTAGGAGTAGCCAGATAATCTCATAGCCAATGAGCTACTTATTATGGTTACTTTTGCTGATTCATTGGTCACTCCAATCCACATATATCCTATTTTGGTACCCTGGCTCAGTTCAAGTTACACTTGAGCAAGAGGTCATCCGACGTCCCGAGAACCGAAGCACAACACGATGATCAATTCGCTTAAATACAATTTCCGTGACCCATTTCTAGTTTCTCTGAAGCCAGTTTACAATGTGAAGTGTATTTCGGATCTCAGGAGGAAGATTCCGTGGGTCCTGGTCCGACAGTCAGTTCGTCCAGCTCCGCGTTTCCCAAATAGGAATTGCATGGAAGGTATCCTCCGAGGTGAGCTTTCCCAATGCTACAGTATTTCTCTGCCCGCTTTAAGATCCTTTTTGGCCACATGACTTCATCGGATGGTGTTTCCGGAAGCTATTATGGCTAGAACCGTTGGAAGAGCGGCTGAATTGAACATTTTGTGGAGAGTGAGGAGAGACTGGAGTCAAGGCTTAAAGCAGATGCTCCGAGAATTTCCACATTCTATGCCTCATAGCGGTTCACTCGTGGGGACTTTCGGATCACGCTTATTCTCATCCGTAAACGTAGCACGAAGAGAAGGTTTCTCCAAGCGGGGTTCTCTTGGTTTGTCCCTGAGGGGACGTCGATCTCATGGAAACTTGCTCTAAGGCTCGAGATCCCGTGTTTCCGACGCGTCTGTCTCCAAGTTGCGGCTCTGGAGCTTTTCAAGATGTATATAATGTCTTTGCTTCAACCTCAATCTATCGTTTCTCTTATCCTCATCCCCAGTCAACAGTCCAGCAGCGTAAGACACTCTTCGACTTCAACAACAATGACGGCCTACAAGCTTTTCTTGGCTGCTGCCTTTGCAGCCACGGCTCTCGCAGCCCCGGTTGAAGAGCGTCAGTCTTGCAGCAATGGAGCTTGGTAAGTGTTCATGATCATATTCTTTAGAGGGCGATTACTTACATACCTATAGGGCTCAATGTGGTGGCCAGAACTGGAGCGGTACTCCTTGCTGCACCAGTGGAAACAAGTGTGTCAAGGTCAACGACTTCTACTCTCAGTGCCAGCCTGGATCCCCAGACCCTTCTCCCACAAGCACTATTGTTAGCGCCACAACTACCAAGGCTACTACCACTGGTGGTGGAGGCTCTGTTACTTCACCTCCTCCCGTTGCCACCAACAACCCCTTCTCTGGCGTTGATCTGTGGGCCAACAACTACTACCGATCCGAGGTCAGCACTCTGGCTATTCCCAAGCTGAGTGGTGCCATGGCCACCGCTGCCGCCAAGGTCGCCGACGTTCCTTCTTTCCAGTGGATGTGAGTTGGGAACTCCTCTTTGATGTGCACCTCTTTACTAACTGCTACAGGGACACTTATGACCACATCTCCTTCATGGAGGACTCTCTTGCCGATATTCGCAAGGCTAACAAGGCTGGTGGCAACTACGCCGGTCAATTCGTCGTCTACGATCTGCCCGACCGTGACTGTGCTGCCGCTGCCTCCAACGGAGAGTACTCCCTTGACAAGGATGGCAAGAACAAGTACAAGGCATACATTGCCAAGATCAAGGGCATCCTCCAGAACTACTCTGACACTCGCATCATTCTCGTTATTGGTGAGTCTGCATAATTGACTACGGTGTTTCTCTTACTAACAGCCATCTAGAGCCTGACTCTCTTGCTAACATGGTCACCAACATGAACGTCCCCAAGTGCGCCAACGCTGCTAGCGCTTACAAGGAACTCACCATCCACGCCCTCAAGGAGCTCAACCTTCCCAACGTCTCCATGTACATCGACGCTGGTCACGGTGGCTGGCTCGGATGGCCTGCCAACCTTCCCCCTGCTGCTCAGCTCTACGGTCAGCTCTACAAGGACGCTGGCAAGCCATCTCGCCTCCGAGGTCTCGTCACCAACGTCTCCAACTACAACGCCTGGAAGCTCACCACCAAGCCCGGCTACACCGAGAGCAACCCCAACTATGACGAGCAGAAGTACATCCACGCTCTGGCTCCTCTTCTGGAGCAGGAGGGCTGGCCTGGTGCCAAGTTCATTGTCGACCAGGGCCGATCTGGCAAGCAACCCACTGGCCAGAAGGCTTGGGGTGACTGGTGCAACGCTCCCGGAACTGGATTCGGTCTCCGACCTTCTGCCAACACTGGTGATGCCCTCGTCGACGCTTTCGTCTGGGTCAAGCCTGGTGGTGAGTCTGATGGTACCTCTGATACCACTGCTGCTCGCTACGACTACCACTGCGGTATTGAAGGCGCTGTCAAGTAAGTTCCAACACATCAATTCGAGTTGAGCATTATTCTAACCACGACATCTAGGCCCGCTCCTGAGGCTGGAACCTGGTTCCAAGCTTACTTCGAGCAGCTTCTCAAGAACGCTAACCCCTCTTTCCTGTAAACTAAATGCAGATTACACGGTGATGAAGCCAAGAACAACACTCACCGAAGGAGGGACAGGAATTTGACACGATCACCAGTCATTTCTGGATTTTCAATATTCTTTCCGTACATATTTAGCTACTGGCACAAAATTTGACTGATGATTTCAAATACAACGCGTTTTTCCTTGTGATGCTCGTTAATATTTCTGTGTTAGTTTCGGATATTAACTTATCAGAGATAGAGATTTTGATAATCACTCGATACTCCCGCGAGAAATGTGTAATGCCGTCACGATATTCTCTAGATGAGAACTATATATCGAGCGAGCGAAGTAACGAGGAGCTGGAGCCCCCAGTCGAAACTTGTGTATGAGAGAATTGCAAACCAATACGATCTATCTCAAATCTTCTTCATCCTCGGGTCTTCACTTCTGTAGTCAAGATTCTTTTCTCTTTCATATATCAACCATTGTCTCAAGAATTTCATAAAAACTACAATACATATGTTCAGATACCCTCGAGTGTCTTAATCGACAACGCCCTCGGGCAGAAGCGAAATGTAATCTAGCGCAGCCTTCTCCGCGCCATCAGCTTTTCCAATGATGGTCAGCTCATCACCAGGCTTAATCTTGATTCCCTCAAAAGTCATTCGAGTAGCCGAGTGGCCATCGAGAAAGTCGCTAGGCCAGTGTCCAAGCTGCTCCTCGTTATCGCCAATCCATTTGCCAACCAATCGTTTGTTGAGGTAAACTGCCCAAGTAGCCTTACCCCTAGCAACATCGTAGTAGTTCACTGCGAGGTTATAGGTTCCCTTCTTGAACTTGAGCTTGGTGGTTGCTGTTCCAGTTCCGTTGGTGTATACAGCAACATACTTTGAGGCTGTTTCTGTCGGTGTCACGTTGACAGGGTGGTAGTTATCAAGATCCATCTTCTCAGCCTCGATCCTGTAAGGGTGATTGCGAACTCGGCCTTGAGTGTCTGCAATACCAGAAAGGTTTCGGTAGAACTCGTTAATGGCATCTCTCCAAACAATTGAGTGGCCAGCCTGGTAGTTCAGCCTGAAGAGCTCGTGTTTGAACCGGTCATCGTCCACCTTTCCTTTGAGTGACTTCCATAGCCTGGGGAAAGTCTGCGCTGTATCGGCACCCTTGTAGTGGGCATCGTAGAAGTGTTGGATGACAGTCTTACCAGAGTGGAGCTTAAAGTCATAAGGCACATGGTGAAACCATAACATCAGATCATCGGGGGTGGTATCAGGGCTCTCGAATCGCTCTGCCACCTCAGTAGGATACTGGCCAGCATTTCCAGTTCCGTTCTTTACGGTACGGTCCATTCCAATATGGTCGCGTGTCGCCCTGGTCCATTGACCCCAGCCGTTATTGTCCTGAGACGCAGGGTTGGGCCCGTAATGGGCATAGAGGATATCGGTCAGAGTCTGGATACCCAAGTTACCAGAATAGTTCTCATACGCAGGCCAGGATTCCATTGACATCTCAGTGATTGCCTTTCGAACCTTGTTGTCCAAACCAAAGGTCAAACGGGTCCAGTCTTCGAGAATCTCCTGAGGATCAGCTTGAGGGTTCCAAGCCATGCGACCAAACGCGTAAAGGTTGGACATGGACAGATGACTTCCGAGCCAAGTCTTATCAAGTCCTACATTGGTAACGCCTGCGTATCCTCCCAGTTTACGCTTGAAGACCTTTCCGGAAACGATGTCGCGGACGTTAGACTTCTTGCCGTCGATACGCATATCAAAGTCTAGGATTGTTCGCCATAAAGGAGGCAGATACACAAGATGGCATTGTTGGCCCAGGTATTCCTGACTGATCTGCAGCTCAATCGCACTGTTTGTGTTGCGAAGATGTGCGAATAATGGGTTGACCGGTTCTCGAACTTGGAAGTCAATAGGGCCGTACTTAATTTGCACAACAACGTTATCGTCAAACTTTCCGTCAAGCTCGCTAAAGAACTCGACAGCGGCATTGGCACGGTCGGCTTTCCAGTCTGTCCAGTCCAGCTTGTCGTAGACGAAAGCTCGGAACATAACAATTCCTCCATGAGGCTCAAGGGCTTTGGCGAACATGTTGGCACCATCTGCCAGTGTGCCTTGTAAAAGGTTAGTGACTGTGGCTTATGGAGAAACTTGCACATCGTGGAGCTTTATTCCCGGGAAATATTGAAGAGAACTTACGGTTGTAGGTAAGAGGGCCGGGCTGACCCTCGGAGTTGGCTTTGACCAAATAACCTGCCATATCTGGAATGCGCTCATAGAGTCCGTCTGTCAAATCGTGCCACCACTTGATCACCTTTTTATCAAGAGGATCAAAAGTGTCCAAGTCTCCGAGGACATTGGGTGAGGCAAAGTTGAGTGAAAGACCAACTTGAACACCCCAAGGTCGAAGAAGGTCGGCAATCTCAACGAGACCATCACGGTTTTCCTCGTTAAAGAGGCGCACGTCAGCGTTGACATTGTTGATCACTACTGCGTTGATTCCAATGGAAGCGAGAAGACGACCAAAGAGAGGTACACGTGAGAGATCCTTTCGAACGTTCTTGACGCCGTCAAAGAAGATAGAGGGACCACCGTAACCTCTCTCGATGGAACCATGGGTTGAGCTTGCGTTGAGGTTATCCCACTGGTTGGCCCAGCGAATCGGCGCGCTGGGGTTTGAGGCTTTCTCCACGTGTTTGAAGTTGCCCTGGCCGAGCATTGACAGGTACTCGAAAGCGCCGTAAAGGGCGCCACGCTCATTTTGACCAATAATCTTGACAGAATTATCGGAAGTGCTGAGCCAGTATCCGTCCTCCTCCAGTTTGAGATGCTTTTGTTTATCATGGCATGCCTTCTCTAGGTTATCCACGGTAGTGACGACTATTGTCTTGGCGAAGTCGCAAGTCTTTTTGCCGTCTGCGGTCTTCAAGTCGATGTTGAGAATACCGCTAAAGCCCTTCTGAAGCTCAGACGCGGCACTTCGTAGTGGGCTATTCTTTGAGCCACCAATGACACGGATGTTTCGAGGCAAGGATTTAGCATGGCTGGAAACTTGGTTGGCTGGCAGGGGAGCGTATCGGAGCCATCCGTCCAAGCCATCTTCTGCCACGACACAGGTGGAGAAGGCGAGGAGAAGAGTTGAAACCCTCATGGTGGACTATCACTGTGACTGCGTCAGAGTCGGCATAAGTGACTTCCTTGATCGAAATGGTGCGCAATGGCACAGTCTTATATCATGGCTTATTTCACGATAATAATCATTTCCATGATGCGGAGGAGATAATTCCCATTCAGGCTGATTGAATTAGCCTTTGAGGGTGACTTTGGGGAAGATCGACATGGACCATTACTCCATCAATCGGCGTTGAGATACTGACTTGGGGTACCTGGCCCGGGCCTCTGTCTTGGTCTGATCTTGGTCTAAACTACGGAGTACTTGTCAGAGCCGGGCGATTACCCCAGGTAAAATGACACTCCATCGGCAATCTCTCCGAGGTTACTTCCTTTTCCTGGTGTCGATGCTGATCTTGGAACTTGGAAGGTAGTTCATCTGAAGTTTAATTGTTTTTAGGCAAAATAACCACCACAGACAAAGATCAGCGATCTCATCTCATGGCACATGCAAGGGACGGGAGATGAAGAGGGGCAGACAGTAGCCAGAATTGCTGGCTTAATGCAGGAATTGGTATAAACATTGCGGGTGTTTAAACATGCGAGGAATATGCATATGAATTTGCTGATCATCTTCTCCGACAAGGTTTAACTGGCCAGCAAATCCCCGGCTTAGTCGGCCTATGACAGACAACGCATCACGACGAAGCGAATTTTGGCGAGTGCAACACGGACAGCGCACAAGATTAGGTAGAGGGAAAAGAGGCAGAGCACACAGTAAAAGTACAGAAAAAAAAGGCGATTGAACAGCACAAAGCCGCTCTAAACGTGAAACGACTGACTCATAAAATACCGGTGGTGAGTTGTCCATGGTTTGCCCCTGAAGGTTCCCTCATTCTGAGACATGTTCGTGGCCTTTGACTCATGCACAACAGCTATACAGACAAGCAGACACATGGCCTGATCCACTGTAGTCAGCCGCTATGTTACATGTGTTACAGCGAATTTCTCATCAAAAATTTTCAGTACACGACATGCTCGTTTTTTCTTTCCCCCATGCGAATTGCGGCTATCAATGGATATTATGATTCGCCTGGAACCCATGCCCGGCCAGCAGCACATCAAAGTGACTAACTTAACTCTGGGTCCTGTCTCCAATCGAGGCCTTCCAAGTAAACTCTCTCCACTCTTGGGCGTAACAGCGGACAAGGTCCAGAGCAGGACTTCGTTCAAAGTCAAGCCTTTTGGACCACAAAAAATCGACCCGGATCGTCGTTGATCAAATCGAATCCATATTGAAAAGCATATTCAGATCCTAGCCTAGCACTTGTATGTAGAAAAATGGCACTCTGTACGGTCCGGATGCACAAAGAGACAGGTGCATTGCCTTAGCTCTGTAGCATCTGCATGCATGGCCAAGTGCATTTAGCTTCGGGTAGCATGTCCTCTTGTCCAAAATCCACTTGTTAGGCATGCACAAGGCTTGTTTGGTCAATTGGACCCTCTCTTCATGGTATGTTGGCCGCGTCAGGTTTGTATTTGTTGGCTTTTCAGGCTGCAGACCACTATTTTGGTCAAAGAGACCCGGTGTACGCGTTGTAGGCTCCACTATGTTAGTAACTGTAGCTAGTTGAGATAAGACCTTTTTCTCATTGGCATCCTTGCTCAGAACTTCTCCATGTATAAACCACCATTTTGACAAGAATCACTCCACGCCAATATGGACAGGTGTAATTCAAGAGACAACTGGCTATAAAAGCGGGTGACTGCTGTCCCACAAACCGTTTCTAGCTTGAAACATCCTTATTACCTTCTACATCTATTCTCACAATTATACCTACAATAGTCATTTAATCTTCTCCATCTCTTCCACTCGATTATAAACTCTAATGATCATTTACAATGGGACGAACAAGCGACCATATTCACTTCCCTCGCCATGTTGAGCGTATCCCACGTCGACCAAACGGCCCCAGCGGATACAGCGACTCGTTGGGAAGAGCTGTATTGATCGACATCATCAACTACTTTGCAGATGTTGTTGACGCAATTGATGACATCAAATTGCCCAAGCAACACAAGGATCGAACGAAACTCAAGAACGACAAAAAGAAACTGTGCGATACGGTCGTGAGGGGTGCGAACACCTTTTCAGCTCTCTTCAACTCTGCCAAAGGCCAAGCCAAGTATACTGATCTTGCCCGTACGTCTTTGCCAATTGTGTCAAGCCGAAATGACCCAGCTAACATCCTTTATAGCTAAGAACTTACCGGTATACCGGGATGAGATTAATAGCCAACTTCTATACCCACTGTCGAAAGCCAAGTCGAGCCTCGGTCGATCTTTCTCATTCGCCCCATTTCAACAAAGACTCATGGTCATCCTGCAGCATATAGAGGCCGAGATATGCTGGTGGCTCAAAATCCCCCGTCCAGGCATCTGCTATGACAAGGGATTGAACAATACCACCAAGGCCTCAACAACACATAGCTACGGCAAAGACCCAACACAAACCCATGGAAAGGGTTCAACAACACACACCCATACCACCAGCAAGTCTCACGGACAGCGTTCAACGCAAAGCGGCAAGACTCATGATCAGCGATCATCAAGACCTACACAAGCTAAAAGTGGTCAACAACGACAGAGAAGAAGCTCGTCCCCGGCGGACAAATCAGGTGGTTGCACGGTCATGTAGCTGGCTACAAACGATCAAGATATGATGCCAATTGCGTGAAACACATTAAAAAGAAAATTCTAGTATTATGTATAATGAAGGAACGGTAACAAGGGCGGAAATATTGATTTGGCATACGAATGAATGCGGAGTTGGAATAAAACATATAAACAGGGCATTGGGTTTGTGGACGGCGGTCTTCTTTTGGGTTAAATTGCACAGATATCCACGGTTAGTATCTTGTCTTGGAGCATGTAATCACTTACTCTTCACAACTAAACAATCTTGAATCATTATATTAACCTTTACTGCCTCATCACCGCTCGTGAACGTGACTCATATCATCCAGAAGTTCAAGAGTCATCAGCCTTGCAGCTGTAGGCAATGCCCCCTAGCTCTTTATCAGTTCCGTACAAGTAAGGTCCACGTTTGGCTCTCCTCAGCCTTTCTTCTAAGCACTGCCGGAAAGTTCCGGAAGGGAGCGTCTCACTGTCATGTTGTTCAATCGCGGCCCACTCGAGCTTTTGCATCTCCTCCAAGCTACCATATCTAGCTTTAATACTCTTCATTGTTTGCTTCTTCGCGTCGTCCGGAATTTCTGAGTCATTGAGAGCCTCTTGATAAGCATCCAGAATCGCCCTTGTGTTCTTGGGAGGAATGAGAAGAGTACTAAGAACGTCCCAAGATCCAATCTCGACTGTTTTTCCGGAGCTCGGCCATTCAGGCCTAGACATGTCGTTAACCCTAAGTTCGAGGACACCTGAGATACTGTCATGAAACTCGACAAACGGCACATCAAGGCTTTCATCAGCCCAGTGGACGGCATCCACTCCATACAGAGAATTATCAAGATGGTAACCGTTCCAAGTCCCGCCGAAGCCGTTGCTAATCTTAAGAAAATCCTTGTAGTCGTCTGGTAAAATGATATCGAGTTTTTTCTCGAGCGATGAAATCTGCTCATCAGTCGCTGGTGGCAACACAAAGAGTGTTTCTGGAACTGGTTCGTCCATTTCGTCCCAAGAGCTCGTGCCATTAGCTTTTGTGTGACGCTCCAGTTCCAGAAGGACTTCCTTCAATGGTTTCGATTCTATAGCGTGCTTCTTACGGCCTTGAGTAAAACGGTCGGTGAATGTTGCGACGACTTCTTTGCCAGTGGCTTCGAGTTTCTCCTTGTTGATTGGAACTTTTCGAGCCAATTCTCCAGTGGAGAGAATTTCGCACAGTTCATGATGTGCCACCAGTGATGGTATCACCCGGCTTCTATGCAGATTCTCGGCGATGAGTTCGAGGGCTTGTTGAACTCTGGAATCGCTTTTGATGTCTTGTAAATTTTCGGTTTGCTTTGACGCCAGCCTGATAGCGGTGCAAAGAGCATCAACGGCGACAGAGCTGCTCTCATCCCGGGCCTGTTTCATCTGTTTCTGGAGCTTCTTCTCGTCATCTCTCCCTTCCTCATTTTCTTCGTCGTCTAACGAATGTTTAGTAGCGGTGTTGCGGGCCGACTTCTTGGTTTTATCCTGGTCTGGGATCTCATCAGGCCACAGGTCGGCTGCTGCGAAGAAGGATTCGAAGTTTCTAAGTTGCTTTCGCTGCCAATCCGAAGTAGTTTCTCGAAGCAGAAGCGACACCAACGTTTTAGTAGTTTCAATCTCGCCCAGCACAGCAAACTCGCTGGCCACGTTGACTAACTTATTGTAAACCTCGCTGAGGGAGGGATTGGTCAAGAGCGAATCACGATCGAACTTCTGAGGTTCATACATTATGGCCTAACTGAGAAAAATCGGGAACTTTCTTTTCTGGTAGCTATGGTCGTGGTGGTAGTTGCAACGATGTCAACCATGTTGAAGTTTTGATTCACGGTGAGACAAGTTGTGTAATGCTTATTTTCTGACGTCATTGCACAACGTCAGACAAGCGACTGCCTCCCTGCAATAGGATGGAAATATGCGCCTAATCGAAGCTAGTGTATGTTTCTTCGTTCTCCGTGCTTTAGGGGATTGGTTGAAACAAAAGAAAGCTGATTGTCAAAAGCCACAGAAAGAAATGGAACGAGGAAGTAATAAGTATATCATCGATTATACTAGCTAGATACTTTGAACAAGTTTTACTGAGCAAATAGGAGCCAGAGATCATAGCCAAGAGTTCCTGTTTTCGTTTAAAATAAAAATAAGAGACAAGACTTCACAATTTGCAGTGGGAAACGAGTTTTGTCCTCAGATTGCTTCAGATTAATTAAGCAAAACTAAATGACTACGAGCACAGTTCCAGACCATCCCCTTCCTCATCTAGCAGATAAACTTGATGCGACCAACAGGACTCTTTTTTACATGAAAGTTGACCAGAAATCTGCAACCTCTTCCCTCCACTTCTTGGTCCTCCGTTCATCTCAACGCATCGACAAAGCCAAGCAAAATTCGAATCAAATCCTTAGAAGAAAACGCTTAAGCGGAGCAAGGAGAGTTGGAGCCAGCGTTCTGGGCACCGGGGAAGCCGCCCTGGTTACCCTGACCGGGGAATTGTCCCTGGTTGTCCTGCTGCTGCTCGCCACCCTGCTGCTGACCGTTACCGGCATCGGGAGCGGGAGTGGAGGCACCGTTGCCAGCGGCAGGGGTCTCGGCGGGAGCGTCGTTACCAGCAGCGGGAGTCTCAGCGGGAGTCTCAGTAGGGGCATCGTTGCCGCCAGTGGCGCCGCCAGCAGAGGTAGCACCACCCCAGACCTTGGGGCCGGGCATGGGGAAGTCCTTGGCACCGTTGTAGATGGAGAAGTTGGCGTAGTCATCGGTCTCCTTGTAGGCACCGGGGAACTTGACCATCTCGGCGTCGACCTTGCCGGAGCCACCACCGGTGACGGCAACCTGCATGCAGGAGACGTAGTGCTCGGGCTGGTTCACGTGAGATCGGTGGATACCGATGTGCTCAACACGGAGGAGGTACTGGCCATCGGGGGTACCCTCGGGGATCTTGACATCGGCGGAGGGAGAGTCGTAGTTGCACCAGGCGTCCTTGGTGAAGTCACCGCCGGCGTTGCAGACACCCTCCTCCATGATCTTGAACCAGTCACCGTCACCCTTGTAGGACTTGACATCACCACCAGCATCGGACATGTAGGCCAGAGTAGGTCCGGGGTGACCCATCTTACCACCGACACCGAGCTTGAAGGTGATCACATCACCGGCCTTGACATCGGCGACCTCAGTAGAGGCACCGTTGGAGGTGGCACCCTGGTTGCAGATGATGTCGTCGCCATCAGCGAAAGAGTTGTCGCGAATGTCCTCAGGAGGGTTGGAAGAGAACTTGATGGGGTTGTACTTGGTAGCACGGGTGAAGTCTCGGATGTACTGGAAAGGAGCAGAGTCCTGGCCGTTGACGGTGGCGACCTCGAAGAAGTAGTGGGCAGAGGCGACCTGAGAAAGGGCAGCGAGGGCGAGAGTAGAGAACTTCATTTTGAAAGATTTGAAAAGTTGAGGATGGTAGAAAAGTTGCTTGGTTTGCTGGAGACTGGCTCGGTGATTGTAGTGAACGAAAGAAACGAGAGACTAGCTCTTCGAAAGAAAGACTGAAGTGAATGAAAGAAGATGAAGATCTGTTGATGGAGAGGAAGGGAAAAGTCGAGAAGGACACGGCAAACGGGATGTCTTTATAGATTTCGGATCTCGAGTTGTCTTGTCGTTCTTTGGTCCACTCAGCAGGGATGCTCTTTGCGCCTGGGCACTAGAACGAGAAAGAATTCATCCGCCCATGCAAGTTTTCCCTGCACTGTTTCGTCCTTTTCGGCCCATCGGGCCCAATGATAGACGCCTAGAAGAAAACGATTCATCCCCATATTCGTAAGATCCCTGGAAGCTGGCCTTGAACGAGGCTAATCTCACCATATTCTCGTTCTCTGCCCCTCACCTCGTTAAGGGTGCTGTTACAGAGTACGGCGGCCTGTTAGGGGCTGTTTCAGTGGACGTCGAAAATCGCACCAATCAACAACGCTGTTTAATTTAACTAAGGTTGTGCATGCCAGGGTTTCTAAGTTTCGCCTATGTTCCCCTATTAAACAAGTTTAAAAACAAACATAAAATTCTAACTTAATTACTATGTGTCTATTCAGACCATCATCATCAGGTGAATGGAGTTATAAAAGTGAATAATCGACTTCTCTAGTGTAGAAGATGACCTGACCTTTCGCTGCCATACTAAAGTCGAGGCTGAGGACCCTCCTTCAACATTACATTACAGTGGGCAAGTCTACGGCGTAAAATACGAAAATCAAGACGAGACCATGAAACGCTAATTTCGGTCAAGGGGGGTCTGAGGCTCTTGGCGACAGGGATCTAGAAACGACGTCGTGAATCTCAGTAGTGGAGTTGGCCCCTAGTTGGTGATCTTAGCTCCCAACCTGACCACTACCAACATGTCAGCTCTATATCCCTGTTCTTGAATTCGGTAGATGTTAGACTCAATACCTTCTTTTATCAAGAGGATAAACTACGAATTTGCTGTCGGTATTGTCCATTCCTTTGGTGGCTCTTCTGAGGGAACGTAGTTATTGCTCCCTCCGTAAGACCACTCTCACTCTCTTCTGCACTATTCCTAGAGCCACCAATCTTGCCGAAATTTGCCAAGACCCCTTTTTTTCCGACGACAACTGACAAACTCAAAACATGAAACTAATCATTGGAGCTTACTGTCAGACGGCTTCCCCACATTGGGACGACTATGATAACGAGGCTGCGCTGTTGAGACAGCAAGATAATGGGCCGATACCAAACCAGTAAATTTTGCGATTAAGTCAGCATTGACTAATGCCAAATTTAGGCTCCGGACTGTGCGTTAAGCTGAATTGAGTGACTGGTGCACGTCTTTGATCCAAGCGTGCGGTGACAGATTCACTATTCTTTAGTAAAACATGACGCATCAAGGCGAACTAGGTAACCTTGATTACCGATATTGTCATGACAAGTCCCGTCACCAATCCTGGGCGGATAAACGGGCCGCTTAAGTAAACATTTAGCTCCTCAATTTCACGTCAACTTGTTTCTGTACTAGGGTAACATTGTGGATAATGACATGGCCCTGCTGCACACGAAGCGCTTGCAGTTTCAGCAGTACCAAAGAAGTAAATGTTAACGCCATAAGCAAGAAGGGCATGACCTTGAAAGAAACGGCATCCATCGTTCATCTGTGATTCGAGCGTTTATTCTAGATGCATCCTAATAGCAGGGAACTGATCGAGGCGCGGAGACTTTCTTCGCGCTTGTGCCTGCATTGGTCTTCCTTCAACCGTTTCCAGACACAGGGTCTTGGCAGGGGCTACGCATAAGCTTATTGACTGTAAATCTGGTGAGATGCAATTCCACAAAATTCCATGCATTAGCTTGAAGGGGCACTGTGCTTTGGCGATGCCAAAAGACGGTGGTGAGTCGGGAGTACTGTAACAACGCGCGATCTAGTAGCCAAAATACTACTGAAAACCATACCGAACATCATATCACACGGGATAAGATCTTAATACACTCTTTGTTAAGGTGTGTCAGAGGGCTCAACACCTATTGATCGATTTTGATGTCTCAATATCATGCATCCCTGTGATATTGGGTACGTAACCGTTTCGATTTACAGGCATTCGATTTACGAGTTGACCGCTAGATTTTGTCATTACAGTTGCGAGCTCGAAAGAGATGAGCAACTTCGTTATACTACCCCGCTGGATAAATTAAAGCAGAGCGGTGAGGTCTACATGATGTCAAGTCGCAAGATGAAAGGTTGAGCTTTGGAAGCTTTGACACTGCACCCCAACCCGAGGACGCTCCCTTGTCGGTCTAATCTCTTCGTTAAATTAGTCTTGACTAACCATTCTTTCTCGCGTCGATAAGCGAGATAGCACAACAAAACCAGAAGGACGAAAGAACCACTATAGTTCCATCTATAGTACCAGATCTGGGGTTGTAAAAACATTTCCCGTTACATATCCCGGTTGAGGATATATTGACCATAAAGGAAGAGGTTGCAGCCGGGGAATTTACCGTGAGCAAGGTGTACGAACTAGCGATTGGCTCTAGACTCCGGAGATTTAAGAGCGGGTTCCGTCCCGTCAGATTAATCGAACGACAGTAATTCCGCCAGTGGAAAAACCTTTGCTCGGTTGATCCCATCTATAATTCCGCATTCTAATTATAATACACGTGTTAATTAGGCCCATTACCAGGATGAAATCGTAATTAGCCGTGATACATACCTTTTGCTAGAGTTGGATATTGCCTTCTGAGACTTGGTCAATATGAAATGACAACCGATACTATAAAGTGAAATAAAGACATACTTATGCAAATAGAAAATTAAATTAGGAGCGGCTGAGCTGTCACAAGAGGACTTGTCTGGAAGCACCAACGTTTCTTTCTCAGCATGGATAGTAACACTCTGTGTCTTTATCATTTTCATCTAGGGTAGGTGATGCTGATGATGACGCATTATGCTACTAACTGCAGGCATCAGGCTCAGTTTAACGGTTAATTGTCGGTTAAGAGATTTGACGTCGGTGACAGTGTGAACCTGGTGAGGATACAGGGGTACGAATGAAACTGCCTCTTAGTACAAGTCAAGGTACTAACGAAGCCACCACATTTGCCATCAGCACTTGCAAGATGCAAACGGAAAACCACCATGTCATGTGTCTTCTGAATTTGAACTAATCTTGACTCATGCTGCTTGATCGTCTCCATTGACGAGTTGTTATGTGGGAAAAGGGATTTCGTAGACAAAGAATGAGCATTATCGTTACAAACCAATCAAAATACCAGACCAAGTTCTCTGAGCATCTTACATTGGTAGTATGAGCGTTCGCAGCCACATCACTGTCTAGAATCATGGCGACGTCACACGGCATTCTAGACTCGAATACATCCCAAGTACAAACCGTCCATGGCGCAGAGCAGTCTACAGGCCGTGGCGTTTGAGCCCCAGGTACGAACTGTTGTGGAAATAACTTCGATGGCGGTGTGCTAATAAAAACAATTGTGCATGAATATCTGCTGATATTGTTTCTCACTCATGATGATCCAGACTCTTGTTCTGTTCTTGGCAGTGTGATTTCGGATAGCCCGATAGCTGTTGTTGGTTTGCTTCAACCTGTCTAGACATCTGTTTTGGAGGCTCAGCTGGACACACTAACTTGATACATTAGTAGGCGTGCCGTGTTGGTGGTGCAACATAATCTGGATCTTTTAGTGCTTCGGCCATTGATTACACGCTGCTTTATGTCGCCCACTTACCCCTCATTCCTCGAGTAGGTACTGTACGTACTGGTGTAATGGCGCTGCATGCAGACGCTCAAATGAATTCTCCGGTATGAGTAAATGATCATGTTGACGAACCTTGAGGCGAACTTAATGTTTCAAAGATGGTGTACAGTGGTCTAATCTAGATTGTCGCCTTGTCTGTTCTTTCCTGTTGGTGTCGTTGGTGCTGTTGAAAAGGACGTGCGAGTGGACACGCCATTGTGATGGTGTCGCATCAGGCAAGCTATCGTTTCCAGCGGTTTCCATCTGGAGCATATACCAGCCAGAAGCTTAGGCCAATACATATCGACATTCTTAGTGCTCACCTCTCAATATCTATCAAACTCAGCGATCGTCAATATGTCGTTGGGTGCATGTAAAAACATTACCCTTGAAACCATCTTTGAGCTTTAGGGTAGCATCCACTTTTAGATTGTCCTGAGCCGATTCCACATATTGGCGAAGTACAAAACCTTATCTCTTATCCGTTGCCGCTTATCGCTTATCGCTTATCTCTTATCCTTGATCTCACCCGCCGCTGTAACTCTCGGAGATTGTCAAGACTGCTTTTAGCATTAACTTGAACTTGACGCGTACAGAAGAGTGACTGACGAATACATGGCATTCTAAAATTAGTTTTCTGACGGTTGCTATAGAGTTGACCAAGTCTAATCGTCCTGCCGTGTCTCATTGCTCTCCAGTTGGCTCCCTAGGCCCCCTACATGACCTGACCCCGCTGGACCAACGCTATGGATAAGCAAACAAACGATATTGTCAACTACGGCCAATTCGATAACAATCGGCAATCTTCAGCTCGACTCTGCTAACATCGAAGCTGAAGGGGCCCGGGGGGCATCAGTATCAGTAACTTCCAAACAAAATCTTCGTTGACAACATGACAATCATTTTCACAAAAGCTAGCAACTGAGCGACAGTCCAATCCACCGTGATGCCTCATGAGATTAACCACGACCAGTTTGGTGCTAAAAGAAGGCTCAAGCGTCAACCAATCCATACTTGTGAATATCACCCACCACCTTTATACACTAGATTCTACCAAACGCAGTGGTCATTAATTTGTCCTATATTTCCAACTCACTTAGCACGCAGTCTTCCAAAGCATGTTCGAGACTGACAGTGAAGGGGCAAATGCCAAATGCAAGGGATGATAGACAGCATATGAACTATCGAAATCTAAGACAGGCTAACAGCCTGAGTAGAGAATGTCACCAACAGGGAGAAACATACACACTTTAGACAATGATCTTCAGACGCTTTGACCTAACCAAGTGGTGGGCTAAATTCCTCACTAGATGTTTGCCAATAACGGCTAACCAGGTTAGTTACGTGAAAAGTCTCAATAGCTCCACCGCTACTAACAAAAACGGTTGCCTCCAATTGCGGTCGGCCAATGGTTTTAGCTCATGAGAGTATAAGGATCGTGGTGAGTGTATGAGTGTCGCACGAGTAAATAGTAGTGAAAGCCTACTGGAAATGCAAGGTGCGCGAGTCATTATCAAAATGGCTGTGATTCACACACCCTCCATAGGTCCATTGCTACTTAAACTCGACATGCTCTCACTGAAACCTTGACCCGAGCAAACGCAACAACAGATCTCCGAAGATGGACTCGCAACTATTCTCCCAAGTCCCCAATCAGGCGACAAGTTCAACGCTTGACTCTCGCACCCCAAAGATGAACATTCTCTTCTTATGCACTGCCCACAACTCGCTGTCTCAACAGCTCTACCTTCGTCTTTCACAGTCACATACTGTCACTATTGAATATGCGCTTTCTGACAAGGTCATGGTCGAGGCGGCAAACCTCGTGCGACCTGATGTCATCATCTGCCCATTCCTCACCTCGCCTGTCCCAAGCGAGGTCTTCGACAACTACCTAACTCTCATTGTTCATCCAGGACCACCAGGTGATGCTGGCCCCAGTGCCCTTGACTGGGTATTGATGGGAGATGATGGCACACTACCAGACTCTGCAGAACTTCTCAAGTCCCAGTCTTGGAACGAAACCGGTCGCTCCCATTGGGGTGTCACGGTTCTACAAGCTGTGGCTGAGATGGACGCTGGTCCTGTCTGGGCATTTGAACAATTCGAGATCGACATTAATGACCCTGAAACGACAAAGGCGACACTTTATCGTGGTTCCGTCACACGAGCCGCAATCACTGCCACATTCTCTGCTATAAACCGCATCACCTCGACAGCCAACGCATACTCTGACTCAAGCATCACAACGACTTTGGGACAACAATCTCCATCCAAGACCTCTGATGTCCACGGCATCTCAGTGCATCTTCAGCCAAATCCCGCATACAAGATGCTGTCCGTCACACAACAGAAGCCTTTCCTTGGTGGAGCGACACATTGTCGACCGCTTCTCAGAGCAGCAGAACGAAACTTTGACATCCAAACCGAATCAGCAAAAGCCATTTCCCGAAAGATCAGAGCTTCTGACTCACAGCCTGGCTGTCTCACCAAACTGTTCGGAACTATGAATCTTTACGTGTATGGCGGCATTGTTGAAGCCGGAAGGAGTGTGGATTGCAAACGTCAGCCGGGAGAGATCATCGGATCCAGAAGCGGCGCAGTTTGTGTGGCTACATGCGACGGCATGGGAATTTGGATCACCCATATCAGGAGAGTGAAGCGCAAGGTTGACTCAATGCTTTGGCCCAAAGTACCTGCTGTCACAGGCTTGCTCGAACTTGGCCTCGTGAGTCAAAGCACCATGGATGACTCGACATCATTGCGAAGGCTTTCCGACTGGTCCAAACCCTCCTACTCTACCTTCCAAGACATCTGGGTGGATTTCTCACCCGCAGACCAGAAACGCGTCGCGTTTGTCTATTTTGAGTTTTACAACGGGGCGATGGGCACCTCTCAATGCTCACGACTCGTCGAAGCTCTTCAGTCTGTAGCTTCCGTCGAGTCTCTTGAAGCTGTCGTTCTCATGGGTGGTAACTCTTACTTCAGCAACGGCATTGCTCTCAACGTCATTGAGGCTAGTTGTGATCCTTCAACAGAGTCATGGCGGAATATCAATCGCATAGATGATGTTGTGCACATACTTCTTGAAGTGTTCCCACAGAAGAACGTGACGACCATCGCCGCGATGAGAGGCAACTGCGCAGCGGGTGGCGTTGCTTTGTCAACAGCTTGCGATGTCGTGATAGCAAGCTCCGAGTCTGTTCTCAATCCTGCGTACCGAGCTCTTGGTCTCTATGGCTCGGAATATCATTCTCTGTCTTACACCGGACGATGTGGGCCAGACATCGCCAGGCACATTCTCCGAGATATGCTACCAATCTCAGCTCACCAGGCCAAACATATCGGTCTTGTCGACCATGTACTTGTTGGCTCGGGATCTAGCTTGGACATCAAAGTCAGAGATTTCGTGGAGTCACTAACTTGCACTCCTTATAAGCCCAGCAACTGGAAATCTCGTGTTGACGTCAGTCCTTCGGGGCTAGCAACAGCAAGGGCCCATGAGCTTGGTGAGATGGCGAGAGACTTTTGGAGTGCGAGGTCAGAGAGATACACCTTGCGTCGACGAGATTTTGTTCGCAAAATCAAGGTGACAAAAACACCCCTACGTTTTGCCACCCATAGGAGACATGAGGGAGAAGTAGATGAGGAGGAGGCAGATGCATTTGATGACGTGGCAAAGTACGAGGCAACAGCTCTGCGGAAGATCGCAGAAGTAACTTCTCAGGGAAATCAAGCTTCTTTCGCGACGCACAACGAGGAGGCCAAGTCCCACAACAAAGGAGTGGACATAATATCGGAATTGCTTAGTGAGACAAGGAGTGCGCAGAACGAAAAGGCTATGTTGTTTCCTTGTTACTATGGAGCTGATACCCCTGTTTGTACTTGATACTTAATATGTTGCAATGACTTTCTCGCAAGCACCTCAAGAAGAGCCTTATCTGTCCTATGTCTAATAACATGACTTTGTACTGTGGTCCTATACCTACATCAATCAAACGAACATTCCAATACCACTTGGAGATTCCAATAATCACATATCAGATATGGTACCGTTGACATACCTAAGAACTTCGCTCGCGGAAGAATGAAACATCTCCAATGTCTCAGTGGGCACAAGGTCAAATTTGTGGCAGCCCAGGATATCCAGGATAGCAAGCTTGGCGTGAAGAGCTATCTTCTCCTTTTCATCTTTTGCAATGTTTTGTTTGCAGTCTTCAATACTCTTCCTCAAGATCACAATCCTCTCAAGCGTTTCTGTGTATCTTTCGCGATCATCTTCCATCTCATCCCCTAGTGCTTGCAGATGGGTTTTTGCGTGGTCCCATCTCATCTCAGCTCCTTCAAACTCCCGGAAACTCTCGTCATAGGCGTCGAGGTACGGCTTTGGGCATTCGCTACCTCGCTTGTTGACTCTGGCAGCCATGAGTTCCATGAATGATTCTGCTTCCATGAATTGTTCTTGGGCTCTTCCGAATGCCTCGGAAGCTTCTTGGCGGGCTCGCTCCTTATCCTCCGCATTGAGATGCTTGACGGCGTCTTCCCGCTCATCAAGCTCATCCGAGCATAATTTCATGCGTTTTTCAGTATTCTCGATACGTTCGTCCAAGGCTTGGATGTTGCGGTTAGTCGATCTTCGACAAGCGGTTTCCTGCAATGAGAAATAGAGGACAGTATCTCGATCCTGGATAGACATCGGGATTCACTCACAATCTGGCTCATCTCCACATCTGCGTTGGTATCCTGCGAGTCGAATCCTTCCTCTTGTGCAGTACCGTAGTCACTTTCAAGGCTAGCACTTTGTCGAGTGCGCTTTCGAGGGATCGATCGTTGATGATTGGGAGCTTGCATCCCATTGACAGGAGAAGGACGGCTATTGATTTCGGGCCCTGTAGGGGAAAAGAATCGTCGGGCATGGGTCCCGTCGCCATACTCTGGGATTACGAAGTATTTGGGGATGTCGAGGATATCAGTAGGAAACTCGGCTTGGCTGTCGTCGTATTCCTCGTTGTGCATAGAACCAGCGACTTGATTCGTGCTTTCTGATGCATGATTAATCCTGGCAAGCTCCCGTTCGCGTTGTGCTTCTCGAATCCATTCTTTGGCCAACCTGCAGTCCGTTGTCAAACGTGATGGCAGTTCTGGTTTTTCCTCCTCGCAACTCTCATACTTGCGGACTAGAAAGTCGCGTAACTCAAAATGTGTTATAAGTGACCTATCTTCACAGACGGAGTCCACTGTTGCGGCCAATTTGTCTGAGCAGTTGATGTTCCAATCTTCAGGCTTTGGGTTGAAGTGCGGCGGCAGCTATTCTCAAGGCCACATGCCAACCTTTCGGCGGATTCGTTGGAAAGACTTTTGAATCCTTCTCCTCGAGTCGGGATTCGGCGCGTTGAGTCCAACGGTATTGTAGGGTGCAGGGACGGTGTCTGTCATATTGGGGACGTATCTGATAGATCAGAGGGGACGGGCCAAAAAAAGAGATCTCTCCAATTTCAAGGATAATCGCTGAAAGAAACGAAAAGAAACGAAAAGAAACGAAAAGAAGTAAACAAGCGTGAAAAAAAGAGGTAGAGATTAGGACGCTAAGAGCCAGAACAAAGAAAAGAAAAGCAAGCATGGTCTGTTGGTTGGCTGTTTGTCTGTTTTTGTTTGTCGGCAGAACCTGGAGCCGAAATCCGTTTGTGCAACGCAATATGGATGAGGGCTTATGCCAAGACGTGAGGGAACAAAGGTGAAACCGTACGAAAAAGTATTTGGTATACAGAGTATATACATATCTCAACAACCGGTATGCTGAGATAATAGCCCAACATGGGAGGATTCTTACAGTACGGTTCTCTATCAAGGCTTCCTACCCCAAACGAAATATACGGGAAGATAGATATGAATGGTTGGATCCCGAAGCTCCTTCTTGGCCTTGGCCATCAAAACCTGCACTTCATCGTGGCCCCAGCCAAGGAATTTCCCAAGGAGCATAGGCGTATAGGAATCGATAGCCGCGCAGGACTGAATAACTTGACACTTTCCAACCTCTTTGAGAACCGGGTCCTTGGGCCAGCCACCAATAGGAATCTAAACAAATATCAACAACCTCCTCAATATGAGCCATCTAGTAAAGTATGATGTGAACTTACCTTGCGAATCTCCTGATGCACGTCCACAAAGCCCGCCTTGATCATCTTCTCCTTCCATCCCGTTACACAGTCAATCGGCTTTCCGAATTTGATACTGCTCTCCCGCAAGGCCACGGCCCAGATTTCTGCATTCACGGCCTTTTTGATCGACTCGTCATCTGACATGAAGAATGCCCTCTGCCCTTGCATCTCCAGGTATCCACCGCTGCTGAGGTTTTGGAATGCACGCTCGAAAAACTGTTCCTCGTTGGCGATGCAGCCTTCCAACTCGCGGGCGTGGATGTAGTCAAAAGGCCTCTTGTATACCCATGGGTCCTCAAAGTCATCAACTTCGAAGACACAATTAGTAGGAGTCCTTCAGATGGGTTAGAAACCTTTGCTTGGAGAGAGATGTTGAGTTGTAACATACCAATCAGGTTGGATAGGACTAAGGTCAGTTCCAATGACTTCGGAAGAAGGGTGTTCACTGTTCACGAAATTAGTGAATCGGCATCACTTTAACAAAGCATAAGTCGTCACTTACTCGGCAAAATCGATAGCCCAAATACCAGTGCCCGTACCTAGATCAAGGACGCGTTGCGGGCTGTCACTGATTGGCGCAGTATGGAGTTTCCCATGCATGAGGAGACTGTAGATGTGGTGAACTAAATCCATTCGGTTTTGCTCTTCATCGTCATTGGGCTTTATTGTGTCAGATACTTGAAGTGCAAAGAGGTTGGGTGAAGTAATAGGATAGACAAACCACTAGATAAGTGCCTTCATGAAATGCATGGTATCGACGACCATGCTGTTACGCTGTTAGATGCATGCTCTTTGATATCTTCACAAGACGAACCTCATATCTAAATAAAGAAAATGATGTTAGCCTGTTGAATGATTGACAGCCAGAGCCCTGTTAGGAGGTCTTACCTATAGCTGAAAATACTGGACTTGAGGGATGTGAGGTAACTCGATGATCCATCGCTGCAATGACTTGTTAGCAATCTATGCTATGAGAGATCTGTTAGTCCGGAGGCCTACCCGAGCTCTAGAGTAGAATCGCTATCCGCAGCAGCATCCTAGGTAATAGTCAATACACAGTCTTCATTCCGTATCGTGTGTTTTACATCTGCTTCCAAAAGCTCAGGGGGGTTTTCAGGACGCTCGTTTGGCCCTTGATCGGTTTGAGAGGGCATCATGAAGAACTTTATGATCGACTGCAAAAAGAAATATAGAGAAGCTTGGAGGACAGGTGGCATGCCCCGCCTCTTTATGGAATATTAACCGTCAGACTCTTCAATGTCACATCATGTTGGTTGTTCAGAGGAATGAGATCAGACATTGGCTGATGACCCCACTCGAATGATGCAACTGCAGGGAAGCGTGAGTCCAATTGGGACAGTCCCCGATATAACCATCGTCTCCTGGGTCTGTATCCTTGTTGATCGACTTGGTCTTCGCGTGAGCCGCTGAACGTTATCCTTCGGCTACAGAGTTTCGGTTAACCATGAAGGATGACAGAGTGATACAGTAACATATGTGGAGATGGAGGGGCTTGATGTCTAAACGAAACTCAATGCGACTACATGTCTTCGAGAAAGGAGAGAAACGTGAGACCTCAAATCACGATACAGGAAAAAGACAAAGAGGCAAAGAGCAGCTTCAAGGCTAAATTGTCTTGTCACCTGAGCAAACAATGTCTGACTTTCTGCAATCTTGATTCCTGTTCACTAATGTGGTATTTGCATTGAAATGCAGATGTGGATGTGAATGCAGTGCTCTTCTCGGCTGCACCAGAAATGGAAGGTCTGTCTCAGTTGACCCTGTTGATTCTGGTATAATAAAACGGAAATATATACATACGATGAGAACACAACGCCACAGTGACTCCCAGAGACAGCAATAGCAACTCCGATGCGTGTATATATACAATCGTAAATAATAGTCTGTTACATACGACCAAAGGTAGTGGAAAATACGGGATCCCGTCCGCTCTCCCATAGTCAAGCCACTAACCGGCGGATTAGTAGTTGGGTCGGTGACGACCAGCGAATCCCCGCTGTTGTATGTTTTTTGCATTTTGTTCAAAATACACAGTGTTCTATGAATTTAACCTACCTTTCTATGCATTATGCAACTGTATCATCTATCATTTTCCTACAATGGTCATATGTGTCATCTTTTGTTGGACCCTATATGTTGTCAACTTTAGAGACCAACTAATCACTTTCCATCTGCTGAAGCATGGTTTCTACTGCAGCACATCTCATATATCGAACATTTCGATTGATGAGATCTCAAAGGCCATCGTGAACCTAAGTTCAAGTTTATTCCGTCGTTTACTGTAGACTGAAGGATATATTATCTATACTATCTATTATAGATGTAATGTAATGCAATGCTATTGAAAACACAACTGAGACACGCTATATAGATTATGATCACAGCCGTGAAGCTGATTGTCCGAGGCCCAAGTCCTTGATAATAATATCCGCAGCCCTTTCACCAATTACAATAGCAGTGTTGTTTGTGTTGGCGCCAACGTTCTCTGGTGCGATACTCAAATCTGCCAACTTGAGACCCTTGGTACCCCAGACGTTCAAGCGCTCGTCTACGACACCGTTTTGCTCACGAGGAGCCATCCTGCATGTAGCCATGGAGTGCCATGTTGTTCCGACGTTCATTCGGACCCACTGCTCGATCGCCTTGTCATCCTCGGCAGAGTACTCGATATCCTTGACATCGCTCAGGGCCTCGTTGAGATCCGCTGAGGCAGCCTTGGATCCTTCAGGCCAGGTTGGGTGGCCAGCTGCAACTTCACCGCGGTACATCTTGGTGCGGCGCATGATCTCGCGGGACTTCTTGTAAGCCCACACTTGCTTCTTGAGGTCGATATCGTGCTCATCGCTCAGGAAACCCACGTCGAAATCAAGCTCGTTGTCAAGCTCGGGTCCTGTAATATGGATGTGACCTCGGGAGTAGGGGTAAGCAGTGTAATTGCCGACAGTGACATATTGTTCTTCAGGCACAGTCGAGGGGTCTCCAAGGAAGCTGATGTCATGTTAGTTCGACTGATAAAGAATAAGGAACGTAAAGTAAATGTACTTACCAAGAAACAAGACCCATAAGCATCAAAGGGCGGTTAGGAGCGTTCTTGAAGTCCTTCTCCCACTTCTTCTGGAATTCAGATCCAAGCGCAGCTACATCAGCTTCTGTGGGACGGAACTTGCTGGAGATATCGATCGAGTTCCAGCCCAGAACGGGATCCTTAGAGTCAATCAACTCTTGGCGTTTGTGAGGGTTTCGAAGGACTCTGTCAATAGTCTCGTGCGGCTGAAGAGAAGTCTTGTAAGGGTACAGGATAAGTTGGTGATCCTGGTACTCGTGGCCAACACCAGGCAAGTCAAGCTTGACATCAACGCCAGCCTTCTTGAGAATATTGGGATCACCAAGACCTGATCTCTCAAGCACGGGAGGAGTGCCCAGAGCACCACATGAGACAACAACAAGCTTGCGAGCCTTGACGGTCAACTTGGGGTGCTGAGTAGGGCCTATTTGTGCTTGGAATGCAGGGTTGGGAGTGTACTCAACACCAACAGCTCGCTTCTCATCGTCAAGAATGACTCGGACTACCTTTGACTCTACGAGAACGTGGAGGTTTGGGTACTTCTCATTGTCGATCTTGTTGTGTAGATAGGCTGTCGCGGCATCTTGTCGTCGACCGTCCTTGGAGACATATCGTAGCCATCTCTCAACACCATTGTTGGCGTCGAGTGTTTGCAGATCTTTAACCTCGGGCCAGCCAACTTCAGAAGTAGCATTAATAAAGTCACTCTCTGAACCCTTTGAACGGAATGTGCCATCCGAGACATGGACTGGGCCGTCGTATCCGTGATGTTCAGGGTTACCAGGTCCGTGGTATGTCTCAAGCTTGTGGAGAGTCAGTCAGATATTCAATAAATGATTAGAATGTTGAGAATTACCTTCTTCAGAAAGGGGTAGATCTCATCTGCAGTCCAACCAGGTGTCTTCCAAGAGTCAAAGTCTGATCGTTGGGCACGTGTGTACATCATAAAATTAATTGACGAGCCCCCACCCAGCGTTCCACCGCAGGGAACGATGGACTCACGTCCCCCCAGGTGGTCTGACTTGTTAGACTTGTAGAACAAAGTAGTGGTGGCTGTAGGTAGTAGATGATCCAAGAAAAATACGGGGTTCTCAATGTTCTGGACTCCGCGGTTGTCCTGACCTCCTTCAATGAGCAAGATGGACAGATTTGGATCAGCTTCTGCTAGCCGACCGGCAACAACGCATGCTGCTGTTCCGCCTAGTGGTAGAATGTGGTTAGCATTGGCGTCCGGTGACGAACGGCTACAGGGCAATGGGTATTGGCTATACCTCCAGCAATAATGACATCAACCTCGCTGATGTCGCTAGCGAGCTTAGTATATAAGCCCATGGTGAACTAAGTGTTGGAGATCTTTACGGAAACGGGTTGGGAACAGGGAATAGTGAATGACTGGCGTTATTATGATTCAGGGTTGAGAAAAAGAAAGCCTTAAGCGCGAGGGGGCAAGATATATATTTACAAAGTCTATCTGCACAAAGGCATCGAACCACACACGCATGTCGCCTCCATGTCCTGGAACTCATTCTTGCGGGAATTGTTTGGTTGGATCAGGACCCCGAAAAACAATTCATGATCCTTACTTGACGTAGGACGTTTCATCCGGGGTTCTTGCGATATTGGTCAAACGCCGGCCAGGTCGGGGTACGTTGCAACGAACTGGGGAACGGTATGGCACTTTGAATGAGTTGGCTAGTCGGGTAACGCAAAGCCAATCCCTTCTCCATAGTGACTAGCTGCATGGAGCTTGGTGTTCATAAAAAAGGACCCTCTAGCCGCAGTCCGCGGTAAACGCTAAATAGCAACTGGATAAGGAAAGTCTAGATCCGTCCTCCACTGACTGTGCGCCTTGCGGTCTAGAGGTTAGTGTGCATATGCCCGGAGAATCTTTGATGGAACGGTGACGCCCGAGATATTGCTGCGTTGTAACGGTATGCAGGTGCTGTCGGACCAAAGGCAACGTGGAAGTTCGGCATTTGGTACCTTTTGCTGCGCCGCACGATACGACAGTCAAGACATGCCTCATTCGAGCTAATAGTGTTCTACAGACTCACAGTGGGTTCGAGTCAGCCGCTTCTCCAAGTTTGCCACTGCAATCACTTTAAAATCTTCGTACATTGCGCGGACTCTCGCAGCTAACTATTTATGGCTTGAGCTAAGGTCCCCTTAGACCCAGTCTGGTGTGTCGAATCCTGGGACAGCTCATTTACCACAAATGATCAACCAATGTGCGTTACTAACCGACCGGCCAACATTGATTCCGACCCTGGCTTGGTTAAAACGGGCGGGGGGTATTCTGAATACCGGTTACGCTACACTTCAATTCGGCGAAAGAATGACACACGGCATGCACATTAGTTCAAGACTGGAGATTGTCCAAATTATTAATTATGTGCATTACGGCGGGTAACGCTTAGGCCATATGGCTTTTGAGAGATTCTCTAAGTTCTAATGTAGTATGTACATGAAATTACGGGATAAATGCCCGAGACACGTTGGACGGTATATAGGTATATCAATAGTTTATACCGCCCGCAAGCATCGCTTCGCGCCGCACGGCCTCAACTTAGTGAGGCGGGCCTGGAATGAATTGTCTCCATCTTCAATACTCCTCTGTCAGCCCTATTGTTTCACGGGTATGCGTACGGCTCCTTGAGGTGCCGTGTCGAGGATTGGGAGCTTGCATCGTCCTCATCGTGCTTGTCCATTACCTGTACGTGGGTCTGTGTCACTTTTGTGATTCCTGGACCCTGATGAGGCTTGATTTGGCTGTCGGTGGGGTCGTTGCCGGCATCAACGCGAACCTCGAGATTCCTTCCTGCTGTCGAGAACATGGGGCCTCCAGCTCTAGTCGAACCCGTCTTTCTAGACGCATGAGCTCTAACCTTGGAGCGGAGCTCAGTGTCCTCATAGCCGTCAGGGTACGAGCTGTGGTCGCCTGTAGCGCGGACAACTCTGACAATAAGCGCCGAGATGTTCATCTCAATATGCAGTTTGAGCATGTAAACAAGAGGGTGGAATTGTACGTAACTATTCCAGTCAGATTTCGAAGATTCGGGATCAATGAGGGCCAAACTTACATGAAACCGTTGCCGATAGACATGCTACCAATGAGGATGAGATCCAAGCTCATTGAGATGAAAATCATGATGAAGTTGTATCGCATCAGAGGCTGGTACTTGGTGAGACCATTGGCAATCAGCTTGATACGGATTAGATAGATGAAGTAGCCGTGAAGCGCAGCATCGACGATCAAGAAGATACCCTTCTCGATACGATCCCAGATGTAGTTGATGTCGTGGTAACGCTGAGAAATCTGCAGCTGGGCAGGGATCCAGATACAAAAGACGCTGATGTTGATGAGTCCAAGAATGATTGCTGTGATCCATCTGATCTTGATTGCGTTTCGTCGATCGACCATAAGGAGTGAAATTCGGTTGATAATAATACCGCAAATGCACTGAATCTGTACGACCCATAGACAAACTATTATATCAGGTTAGTTGAGGCTCGTTCGTTGGTCTGGGGAGCGTATCGTACGGAGAGCAAAGAAGATCCAAAAGCTAATTTTCAGGTCAGCAAACTGTTGTATCGGAGTAGAAGGCGTGACATAGCACGGGAAGGGACATACCTAGGAGGAATATAACCACGGAGGAAGCACCATGACAAAATTCCGATAATCATCGACGCCAGCCACTCAGCCCAAATCATCCATACATAAGCTCTGAAGCGTCCTGTTCGTTTGTACTGATCCCATGTTTGCTGCGCAGCCTTTTGTCCCGAAAAAATTCCCACAGCGATCGTGAAACCCCAAATGATACTGGCGACAAGTTGGTCGGTGGTGCTGGGTGCGACCGCCACGTAATGGTCGGGTATTAAGAAGCCGGCCATGGCAAGTCGTATGTGTGTGTCTGTGTACAGTTGGACAAATCCTTCCCGCAGATAGTTGAAATGCTAGAGACTAGGAAAAGCCAAAACGACAGTCAGGACCGACTTTGTACAAGTTATAACAAATGAAGGAGTGTGCAGGGTTTGGTCGGATCGAGTGAAAATGTCCGGCATTTGTCGTCATTAAGAGGGAAACCAAGACGGAGAGCCCCCCTGTAACAGGACCCCCGAGTCAGATCGGATTCCTGTAGATCACAGAACCTTTTTCTTTTGCTCTCGGACGTTCTAAAAAATTGGTTCCAGAAAACTACTTTAGCGTTGATAAACAACACTATTCACGGTGGCTCAAATGCCAGATATAAGCAGAGCAAATCACAGTATGGTCTTGCTGATGAATTCAAGAACGGCGCCTCTATAGAGCGGCGAACTAGACTTGATCGATGCTAAGGCTTAGCGGACGGCGCTTTTAGATCCCCGGTGGGAGATAGGGGCTGAGCTTCTTCGGGAAAAGCTGGGCTCGCCACCTACCCCGTGAGCGGATCCGAGTCATTGTAGTTGGTCATTAGTCTGTTTCGACTCTGCTAGCATCTACGTAGTACGGGATCCCTCAGGGACTAAGTGCCGAGTCGTACCTGGTAAAATGAGACAGCGACACTCTAGAAGGGCTTTTTCAGAATTAGTCGGTAGTCTTGAGGATCCGTTGCAATGGTTCGGTCGTTGCGCGGTCCGAAATGATTTTCTTTTGTGGTCTTGATGTGGAACTTTGGACGATCATATGGAGTTTCTCACATTAACAATAACATTGGTAGACTGACAAAGTGCCATCTGACTCGATCGCCTTTCCGGAGATCTCTCTATTCACCGCGCTCTCAATCTCTCTTCCTACCTGCCCGGAAATTGTTCCCACAATTGCCTGTGCTGTGCTGGTCAAGCTAAGCCTGGGTATCTGCCAGGCTTCCCCGTGCATCATTTCGAGGTAGTAACAACAGGGGATATCTTAGCTGCAGGAGTTATTCCATGATTCGTAACTGATTGCGTCGGGTGTACGGAGCATTCGCTTGGGGGAAAACCTTGCAGGCGTTTCCACTAGCTGTATGTGGCTTGTTGTTCGCCATCAGCGCGCTCCCAGGAGGTCGGGTTGGCTTGCGCTCGAGTCAAATTCTTCCTCAAAGTAGTCTAGTCAAAGCTGCCACTCAAGTCTGACTGAACTCAATTCCTTCCATTTCATGCCGCCCGCTCCAAACAATCAAGGGAAACACGTTTTCTTCCCCAAGACTTCAAAGCTAGCTGAAGCACTGACTCGAAACATGTGGCATTCCTTCACGAGGACGATTCCTAGTGGTTCTTTCTCACGTGGCAACGCCAAGATACAGTCGTAGTTTATTACCGGCGTCCCGACTAAGTGTTGAAGCGCCAAGATGATCTGAGTTGCCAAGGTGAAGGTTTCTCATTTTTGGTGCTACTACTTTGTCGCCTGCATGTGTACTGATAAAGTGTCTCGCCACGTGTGTTTCCAACTCTCTACTAGTCCGAGATAGCGTTGAGCGAGTCGAGTCAAGTCTTTCCAGGAGGTTGAGGACAACAGAGTCGGAAAAAAAGGCAGGATACAGGGTAAGGCAGAGAGACCCCTACAACCAATCTTGGGCACTGACTCGCAGCCTGGTTTGCATAACCCGCTCCCTGGCAACATCCGCGACCAGGCTATTGGTTGGTTCATGCATTTCAGTGGTACGTGTGTGCGCTTGCTAGGCTTTTACGTCTTGACTCAATTACCCGATCATTGTTGAGACTATCACTTCCTCAAATACAATAGTTATGCCCTCTCATATGCGAATGTGATCAGTCACCTCATTTTTTATTCAGCCCAAAAAGGCGACTGGGGTTATGCTTAACTGTTCATTCCTCACTACCGGCGATCATTTCTCCAGCCCCCACCAGTCTGGTTGGATCCGCATTGATGAAGAATAGTTAGACAACATCGGGCCCCAATGATACCCTGAGTTGCCCGCTCCTTTTTGACAACCCAATCTGGGTCTGGGACCCTGGAGCCAGTTTCTTCCACCTTTGATGCAACATGGCAGTTATTTCAAGCGACCAACAATGAGTTGGGTACGAATGTTGGCGGACCAAGCTCAATTAAAGTGGTGAATGCGCTATTTAATTTTCCTTTCTAATATGTTTGGCCCATCTCCTTGAAACTCGTATGCTGGGGATGTGACTTGAGCCAGAATAGACCAACAAATCCTTGAAAAACCTATACGGGTTCTCTGGTGCGACGCGAAACGAGATATTCTGGAGGATTAGTGGATAAGTAAAAAAGCACGATAGGTCACAACAGATAATTTCTGTGGGACTTTCTTTTGTTATGTAGTATTCGCTTGTGGTATCGGATACTTACGCGCCATGGAAATCTCATTTGGAGAAAAGCACTGATCTTCACTCGTGCTGTAGTCTGTTTGGCTTCCGTGTCGTCCTAGCAATCTCTTTGGCGAATTTCCGATTGCATTTGGAACCAGGTACAGAGTAGTGGTGGCCGAATATCAATACTGCATGTAGAATTTCAGCCTTCTCGGGGACCAGCCCGCAAGCTTCCACCAATCGGTCTATCGGCATAGGTGACGATCTCTCCCAGTTGATCTGAACATAGAGATATCTCCATCCTAGTGACTTGGCTATGTACGTCTTGCTCGGGAATGCTACAGAACCATCGGAAATGGGGTAGTCGAGTATCAGCTATTGTTGGGTTGCTCGTAAGGCCGACAAACCCCTGCTTGATACCACCTTACACCGGCCTTTTGCAACTTCCTGCCGGAGACTAGCCATCAAAGGTCAAAGAGACACATTTAGTGGATCATCTGCAAGAGCTGGTCTAATCACATGCTTCGAAGGTCCCAGGTTTTTGGTATTGGCGATCCACAGCGAACGTGAGAGAAATGGCGGAAAAAAGCACAACACGAAGCAGCTATAACCAGAAGAGATCACCGAGGACATAGGGGCAATGAAACAAGGAATGATTTGGATTCTGATAAGCGGTTTCGTGAAGGGGACGGTGTTTTGACCAAGCGAAAGTATCTTTACAGCATCTTGACTATGCATCGGAGATGATGCCAAGAGCAAATTGGGATGTATCAGTATTGAACCCTGCATAAATTCATCAAAGGAAGGTTGTCTAGCAGTTTAGATCAAGTTATCAGTTCTTTAGCATATGAGAGTTGTTTGTATTTGATAAAAAACATGATTAACTAAGGCTCAATGTTTGTGTGCTTCTGTCAAGAAGGACAGCTAGACGAAGTACCTATAAACGAAGGCTTCTGTTATCTAGGTACCAGGGTGCATGTTTGCTTCTTCACAGCTATATTGAATCAAAAATATCGGTGAAGTTCGCAACCGTGGCTGTACGCCTTGATGGAGTAACCATCTTTGGGACAGGACAAGGCTTTGACGGCGGGTAGTCAAACTTGATTACGAAGCCCGTGTCCGATTTATTTTCAAAGAGTGTCACTCGAAGACCGAAGATGTGTGATGGCCCATTTCCCGTCGGATATAGGTTTCAGTTGTCACTGGGATTTCGACCCTTTTTACCTTTGTCGTTCCAACCACGGAGATAGTGATCCTCTAGACACTGTTCAGGTGAATGTGAAAACAACCGAGTCTCTGACTACGGCAGTCCCCTTGCTGTCTTGTTGTCTCAGAAACCGGGCATGTTCCTGGTCATTCTACAACTCAACCCTCGTCTGTCTCAGGCTGGGTCTAAACTAGTAGCTCAGTAAGGTAGCGGTAGATATACATACGACAAGAACATTTCACCCGGTTACTGTGGAAGGATAGAGAAGATGAGGCTCGTATTGTGTAAAGACTCCGTGCTGCTTTACCCTTTCATCCTAAATCGTATCGCCCTCTTCGTCTTATCGCAGCTAAGGTTACTAGCCAGCGTGTTTTATTTGAGCCCTATACGACCCTAAGGAAGTGAGGAGTAGTCAAATGGGTCTTCTCATAAATGCTTTTGCGAATCCATGGGGGGAGTGGTGTGTCATAATTACGCCTTCTAGGACAGTGATTTGTTTCGTGAGCGCATGTGCCGATATTTAGAAAGAGGTGAGAGACCTCATATCGAACTATCAGAAGCAGAAGGCGAAGAAGGCCCAGACTTGTCGGACTCTTAGGAGTTTTTCGGGGGATTGATGCCGTTCGGAAAGTACACCGTTTGAACGCCCTTTATAAGCACGGCGTAGAGTGTACCACTGACAAGGATAGAGCGGAAGGAGTCAGGCTTTGGAGCCATGGATCATGAAGTCAACACAACGTCGCGGTGCAGATCAATCTACGGTAAGCTTGTTGGGAGAATGAGAACGAGGAGGGGTAGTTGGCAGGACATGATGATTCGATGAAAACACTAGATCGGATTAACCTCGCGCCAGTGACACGATCACCAACTCGGCAATATCGGAACTTCGTAGGAGACGAGATGTTGACTGTCTTGTAGTGTTTGCATCTTGACTACACCAAAGTTTGGCGTTCGATTACCAAGTAGTAGCCCCCGAAGTCCATCTTCAGGGTTGACCATCCATACCCTGTACCACAGAGAAAGCTCTTTGAACTCTTGCTGTGCATTATGGTGTAGAATATAATGCGGTCGACCGGCATCATGACTTAAGCGTGATAGTCAAGCTGTACTGGAAGATGAGTGTATCTGACACGGATCATGGTACAAACTCACTCAATCGTAGCAAATGCATTTGAAGTCTCATGTTTGGTTCATCGAACTCCCGCATTTTGGTCAGGAACAGTTGACGTCATCATTATTGGCTGGTTCATCTACGGTTATCATACAAATATGACCCCTAACACCATGCAGACATCCTAATGATGATTGAAGGTAAATTCTCTATTTTGTTCCTAGGCCGTGAGACCTTGACATGTATGCACGAAAACAATGCACATGATCATAAAAATCAACACTTTGAAGAAAGAATGTAGCCTTGAAAGACCTGTGGTAGTAAAACCGGAGGTGAATCTACTTGTCCTACCTATATATGTAGGCCATTGACTGAGGGGAAGGAAAGAACTGCGTTGGCATGGGATTATATTTCAAGAATCTACTCGTAGCCTCTCCGCCCAAAAGAGCTGCAGTAGAGAAGGACACGATTTCTGGCGTTCTCTCTTGAGTCTGCTACGCCATGACAAAGCAAACAGTCAAGCTATTTCCTGAGACGGCGAAGCCAATGACAAAACTGTTTACTAACATAAGAGCATTATAAGACATGATCGAGATCGGGGTGTTAGGTATGATTGACAACTGGAGGGCCAAAAGGAAATGTCATGAACGGGGCACAAAACATCCCCAGCCTCTGAGATAATTCTAAGAATGACAGACAAGATACTCAACACAATTACCTTAAAATATGCATACGACATAGCTTCCCTTACTAGCAACCTAAATAAAGCCAAAAGAGGGTTCTGAAAGTGTGTTTACTGATCCTGGGTGCAGAGCCCGGCAGGATAAAGCAGACTTGCGTGTCTTCCCACAGTTTCGACAGGTATCATATTATGCGCAAAATACCGCGACAAGACAAATCGAGCTAATATAATGACATTTCATACGTCAAACATACCAAAGAAAAGACTATGTCGGTGCTTGTCATACCAATAAATAAAAGCGCTTGCATATTTGAGTTTTAATGGCAGAACCGTCAGTCGGGTCAAGCTGACAATAAACTAGGCGACCGATGAGTCTGACTACGTCACTTTGATCGCTTTGATCGTCGGGCTCATTAAGCATATCAGATTCGGCCGAGACCGAGTCGAAGACAACCGTTAGAACGTTGCCGATCCAGGAAATCAATAAACCGTCGGGGGATCAGACAGAATGCCGCTCATCTCCCATTGATTCCTCAAGTCATAAATTACCTAGATGGCGGTTAACTTTCAGTCACTATTGCTGCAAACCAACGAATTCTCTGTGCCGCCTGAACCGAAGTTCATTAAGTTACCAGGTAGCTGGGAAGACGAATTACGTCTGAGATAGCACAGAAAGGCTGTTGGAGAGAATTATAGTTCGGCGAAACCAACCGAATTGTCGGGACCACGGCTCATCGGCATCTTAGCGCATCTTCACTAACGGCGTCGAATCACAAGCCTCAAGGACCCCTTTTTGGCTTTCTTGCTCTTTGGTGACGAAAGAGATCTGCAAAATGGCGTTCTCCAAGGGGTCTATCCGAAGCCACTTGCAACAACAGTTGGACCCTTTCGGAAATCACGGCTTCATGGCAGTCAATGATATTCACTGATTCTCAGGGACCTGTACGTTGTCGTAGGTGGCCCTCAACGGGTAGTCTAATTCAAGTCAAAAAAGTTTCCGTATTAGGCCGTTTAGCTTTTAGTCTCGAAATATCCACGAATCATATTACAGAACCGCACGAGTATTCACTCAACAGACAATTCATAATGTTGGGAACTAAGGAAAAGGCATGAAACATGCATCGTAGATCCCTATCCTGTGCAAAGCTTAACGTCATGGTCTTGGATGGCCGTTGAGTTCAGGCACACTTGGCGAG
Source organism: Fusarium sporotrichioides (assembly GCA_019054645.1). NCBI lineage: Eukaryota > Fungi > Ascomycota > Sordariomycetes > Hypocreales > Nectriaceae > Fusarium > Fusarium sporotrichioides. The sequence goes on along the minus strand of JAHKNS010000002.1, from coordinate 3,331,397 downwards.
ACAGTTGATCAATGGACTCACTTGTTAGTTCCGTTAACGGTGCAGAGCACCGTTAGAGAATATTATCAATCTCTGCCACTGACGCTTTTGCTTACCATCTGATATGAAGTTTGTTTTTGAAGTTAAGGTTCCATCACCTGATATGACGCATCTGACCAGTCTGTCGGATGCATAGTTGTGTTTCTCAGCTATTGAGCCGCACAACATCTCGGCTTTTTGACGTCATGAAGACCCTCAATTTCTATGTATGGTGTGTTATCAAAGCCCTTGACCTGTGAAGCTACGCATAGAAGTGACGAATATGGCTTGGAGAACCTATTCGACATGTGAAGGCAGAGATGTTATGCCTCAGAAACTACGTAAGTGAAGAACTATTCCAGCCGAGCAACTATCTGCGACAACTTCAAAGATAAAAGGAAGCATCCCATCTCGTTTAACAACAGTTTTCTTCTTCATCCAAACAGACATCACTCAGCTCACACTCCACTTCAGACCCTGACAGACATAACACAACCTTGCCTCTTCATCCTATCTGCACAACTACAAACCAACCTCGGCTTGATCAAACACCAAGACAACAAATATCTCAAATCAGCAAACATGACCCAGCTCACCAAGGTTCTTATCATCCTCGCCGCTGTCGGCGCAACCTTTGCGGCTCCCGTCAACAAGCCTCGCCAGCTTGGCGGAGAAGGCAGCGCTGCCGACTCCATCATCAGCGACACCGATAATGCTTCGGGCTATGCCACTGAGAACGCTCTGGTTCATCTCGCCAACCTTCTCGGCGGTGATGCTACTGAGCCCGATGAGCCCAATGGATTGAGCGGCAGCGGCGGCGGCAGCCCTCCTCCCCCTCCTCCCAAGGCCAGGATTGTCAAGATGACCAAGAGACAACTTGACAAGGTCGCCGATGGTGGGGCTGCAGTCTTGAACGCCGTGGGACTCACCGGAGAAGCCGACTTTCTTAAGACTGACGGAGATGCCATTGATGGGCAGGCTACTAGCGATGGAGCTCTCATCGGACAGCAGGTCGGTGGAGACGAAGAGGACATCGGCGAGCGCGTTGGAAACTTTGTCCCGGAGAAGGTGCCCACTGCCCCCGGCGTTCCTGGAGCTTAAGCTCTCAATTGAGGTCTCTGGCGGCTAAAAATGGTGGAAGTCATACTGGGAGTTACTTGAAAGTCTGTCATCGAGTATCCTTCTTAACTACTATCATTACTCAGGGTCTGAGAACTGTCAAGGGGCTACAGGTTGTGTAAGAATGTGTCCAGTGGGACTAGGAGCAAGTGATGCGGAGCTAGGAGCAAGGTGTTACAAGCGAGCGTCAGCCATTCCTTCCAGCGTTTAGTTTAGCCAGTATTCTATAGTATTAATTAAATCTTTCAAAATACTTTTCTGAATTATGCTTAGATGAACATACCATCATTAATCTGCTCAACCTTGGTCTGGACTTGCGACAAGAAACCGAGGACCGACAGCAAAGAGATCGACAGATTGACCATTGCTACTACCTCTGAATTGAGTTGCTAGTTATTCAGCTCTCATACTCAATGACAGTGGGTAAGCCGTCTGCAATCAAATGATCTGTTGGTCATATATCGGCCCCTGGTGGTCGACTTAATCTACCGCGCGTGCCTATGGAATAAGCCGACGACAAAAAAACTCTATCTTCGTCTCGGGCGCTTTGTGGAGGTCTCTAGTCTCCATGAACCTTTCAGTCAATGCGCTGTGTACGAAGGCAGGCATGGAAGTTGCGATAGGGGTTATTAAGAATGAAGTCGACTGCAGCCAGTCTTGCGACGCGCTCTAGCCGAGATTGCTCATAAAGTCAATAAATCCTATATACATTTTCTTGTAGCTAGTCTCGAAAGATCCTTTCTTATTTTTTCTTGTGATCCGAATAATGTAGATTACTCTAAAATCCTAAATCACCTCGTGATGCTTAGATCATGCGACAGATGTCCCCGATCCTCCGTCGAGAATTGTCGTTGCCCGTCCAATAAGTTTGGACAAACAAAGTCGCTGGTCATAGGGAAGCGTGGACACATTGAAACGACTGAGGCTATCAAGCCTTTGTTGCAAAAGGACATTATTGAGATCTTGTTCAGCGCTCCGTAGATTGAGCTTGCATTTGTTCATCTGCTTCCTCAATTCTCCAATCTTGGCGCCAACGTCGCGATGATTGCGTTCGGCGTCTTTGAGCTGTTGTTTCTTTTTGGCCTCCAGCTCCTTGATCTTGTATAGCTTGCTCTTGGAAGTCTTGCGATCGGTCTTGATTGTTTTGAGGGCCTGATGGAGCTGTGTCGGGACCACGTCACGGCAGTCACTGATTGTTTTGGTCATCTGATTTATCGCCTCTTTAATCTTATCCAGCTTTGTGGCAGTCTGTCTCCGGCTGATAGCTATAGCGCCGAGCAATCTCTTCACCCTGCTGACGGCTTCAGGGTCTCTGCTTTGAGATAGCGTCTTGTGATCGGCCTCGAGGGCTTGTAAAGCAGATTTGTACCTTGCGATACGGCACGTAATGTGCTCGGCACTGTGGTGGGGCCCCTTGGGTTGCACTTGCAATGAGTGTTATCAATCAGCATTATACACTCTGTCATACCAAGAGTCTGATGGAGCAAGCCCTTGAACTCTATCTGGAACACATACCGTTGCCTGATTGATTTCCAAACCAGATACTGACTGTGCGACATCGGAGCCAACCGTAGGAGCTGTCCGCGAGCCGATAGACGTGGTAGCGTTGCGCCGTCGCTTTGCTGGCGGCTGTGTACTCGACTCGTCTGTTGCACGCTTGCGATTCGTGTTGGGAGAACTGAAAAATTCATACCGTGGTTAGCGAGAGACTCTTGGCCACCTTTGTTCTTGCCTGCCTACTTGGTCCTTTCGTTATCCATAGGGCTTGAACGAGATGAAAACATCGATTTTATGCAGTACGTCTGGTGAATTTTCCGCAAGGCAGCTTACTTACCTGGGTGGATTCCGACGGCTCATTTTGCCCACAGGGTCTCACAGAATTGTAGTTGCAGGTGACCAAATAAAGTTCTTCGAGAAACTCGGCGTGATTCTAGCAAAGCCAGTTAGCTCCAGGTACTGGAGTCTTTAGAGTTCACCGTACAGGATTGAGCGGCGGGAAATGCAGTCGAGGGTTCGCGCAGTGCCTGAGTTAACCGAGGCGGAGCAGAAGTTATTCGAGGAGATCCCAGCAGGCAGTTGTTAGTGGCGAGGAAAGCCGAAGATAAAATGTTTCTCCGTTGTTGACAGCTGCCCAGCACTGGCAGCCGGGAGAGTCTGCAAATGTCTAATAGATCAGTTATAGTAGTCACTGGTTTCAAATCGCTAATTTTTATCTCAGCAAGGCATAAATACGGTCTTACACAGGCTAAGTGCTTGACTACTGGAGGGGGTTCTCGAGGCCCATTGTTCAATATCTGTCAACAATAGGATCTGCTAACAGAATAACTGAACCTGCTATCGGCCGAGGCAGACAAACACTTCCTTTCTTTGAACATTCTTGCTGTCAATTCGGATGAATGATTTCAGTCCGATCCAAGTGAATATTGTCGTAAGAGTTCGTCAGAATCTAGGCCATCGTAAATCAGTACTCTCGGCTGAAGAATGCGGCAACTGCCACGGTACAATACAATATTCTATAGCCAGACAATCTAATCTCATATGGTTATGAGTTCCTATGCTCGCTTTGAATACAATAATGAATTAGTCCTGGGATCGACTTCTCTACCAGGATGTACAAAATAGCCAATATTTCACTGTTTAGATATCTAAACTTTAAAGATTGATATCCTTTCTTCAAAATTATCAGTCAAGATCAAAGTACCAGCAAATACACCAAGCTCACCAGATACTCTTGATCGCAATGCCCTCACAGGAAAAGTCTGTCGGTCAAACCTGGCACGAGGAGTCTGGTATGTTACTACAATACAGTTTGTCACAAGTACCAACTCACCAACCTCACAGTCAACTTGTACACGACACTCCCCAAGACGGGAGCTGAGTCAACCAATGTTAAGCCTTCGAAACAACATGAAAACCTTCCCGAACAGCCATACAAGCCGTTGAAAACCGTCTAGGAGCTGGTCTTCCTCCAAGGCGCGCGGGCTCGGCACCGATGTCCGAGCGTGAAAACGGGTCGGCTCACCCGCAAGAAGCACTGAGTGAAGAGTGAAGGCTGGAACTGGAAGCAAAAGAGCAAGATGGAAAGGTCAGGGTTCGATAGTTTCTTTCACTATGATCACTTCCTGGGTCTGTAATTGAAGACAGCGCATTCACAGAGGATCCACCGTAGGGCAACTTCTCTGTTGATGTGACATTTGAATCGAGACTTGATCATCTCAATCTGATGGACATAACTCACGTATGTCTATGTGACGTGCATAAGTTCCGATAGCTACTTATGTTTCCTTGTTTCTTCATCTCAATCAACATTTCGCGGCAGGCAGTATCGTGTGCTTACTAATGACGTCACAGTTGTAGGACTTTCTGGCGTCAGTGGGTACCTTAGTACTTAAATGAACGATGATGCCACGAGTTCCGCACTTTGATTCTCCATAACAACGCCCAAAATGAGTCTGGATCCGCAGGAAAATACACTCGAGTTCCTCCTCCGTCACGTCGATGATGAACCAACAATCGCCGACTACCGTTCCCTCGCAGAAGTCATCGAGGGTATTGCGCAGACAGCCGTGAACTTTGCGGTCATTGGGGAAGTCGATGGCGCTACGAAACTCCTGGAAACCCTTGTCAACAGAGACATTGACCCTTTCGACCATTGCAAGAAATGCTACCCGTTCTTGCAACCCTGTATGTACTTTGCTTGGGAGGCAAACTCGTCTTGGCCGTCATGGATCCCCCAAGAGGAACGCACTGAGGAAAAGCTCCTCGAAATGGAAGACCAAGGACGCAAAGTTTGGCTCGAGAGGTTTAGCGAGGAATGGGATATTGCAGAGGAAACGGCCAGGAAAGCCCTTGGCATGGCCTACCACGGCTTGCCGACCGAACTTCCAGACTTGAATGGTACTCTTGCAGGGCAAGCTTTGATGGCAGAGAAGATGAGCCAAAACGGAGAGTTCTCGTACTCTGCTAGTCCTAATGGCCCAATGTCCATAAGATACTCCAAGATAGCCATGTGGTGGCGTCAGGGGATATACCCATATCCCTATGTACAACTCTATCGCACAGCAGGATTAATGATCGCCCTCGACATATTCACCCGGCTGGATCAGGGCACCGAGGCTCGAGAGTTGTTTGACAAGGTATGTGAACGGATCGAGGCCTACGAAATGATTGAACAACTCGTTTGTTCCCGGTTGGTGTGGAGTAAAATCATCCTTACTCCTCATCTGCCCATGCTGGGAATGCTCAACATCCATCCGGCCAAGGTTCGACCGGCCATCTCTCGCGCCGTTCAAATGGCCGAGAACCGCCTAAAAACAGGACCCAGGCGTCGATATTCGAAGCAAAGCATAGAGGAGCTGGCCCACACAATTAGCAAGAATACCTTCGAAAACTGCCCTTACGATATTCTAGACGTCAATCGTCCACCGGATCAGCCTCGGCGAAGGCCCGGGAAAAATGACGGTCTTTTAAGGCCAGGATGCTCTTCAGCTGACATAGTCGCATTGGAGAAACGACTGAAGATACAGCTCCCTGAAGACTATAAAAAGTTCCTGAGCGTGACAGACGGGCTTGAGCCGATCTGGAACGGCCAGAATGCACTTTGCTATTTGGCAAAAGCTGAAGATGTCAGCTGGCAAGACCTGGACTTTCTGGAAGGAAATGAGATTCCTCTACTTCGCGATGATGAACCGCAAGCTCACGCCGGTAACATGCTGTCATGGCCCACGCCAGAAACCCTGCAGGGCATGTGTCTCTCAGGCGACCTCGACCAACACGAAGCAAATGGCCATGTGTTTCTTGTTGGTCCGGATATTGTTCAACCAGCCAAGGATTACTTCTTTTCGGTTTACCAACAAAGAAACGAGTCTCAGCGTGGCGAACTCGATAATCTGGTCCAAGAGACGTGGGGCAGCATGGACGTTTTTCGGGACTTGGACTACGTATTGATGTGTTGGACACCTTGGGACCTCAGATTCTGCCCCTTCAAGGACTTTCGAGATTTTTTGGAGCAAATGGCAGAGGTGTCTTTGCAGAAGAACCGACATTGGTTGAATGTGTTTGAGCCCAGGTATAGACGACTAGCAATGAGTGGTGAATGAAGTGATAGAAGCAGGACTACATGTGGTTAGTATTCACTCTAAGGTAGAAGCCATGATTCTGATGCTGGGATTCAATCATTTATCACGGTCACGCCCGACCCCAAAGCTGTCAACTTTTTTTCACATTGAAGTTGAATTGCTGACGCCACACCTCTTTATGGGTACAAGATATAGATTTGAAGTATTTTCACTATAAGGTCTTATGCTATACTATATATACATCTATTTCTTATCACCCATTACCGGTGCATCACCTGTGTCGTGAATGGCGTTCGGCACAGCTCTTTCAACCGACTCTGGTAGTATCTCTTGAATTTTCTGCGGCACTACGGATTCTTTGCCGCCACCCTTGGCATGTGACTTGTTGGTTGACTGTCCAGGGTTGTCGCCAGTGGGATGGATCTCGATAACTGTCAGTCGCTTTCTATCTTTCCTTATCGGTGTATACTCACAGAATCAGGGAGAGCTTCTTCGACACCCTTAGGAACAGCCTCTTGCAGACCCTCTGGAACCTTTGATGGACCGGTGGCGTGTGAGACGTTTTCGTCTGTACCTCGCTCAATTTGTCTGTTGGATGCCATTGTAGAGAATTGCTTTGGTACGAAGGATGGTTGAAGTCGAAGGATATTGAGAATTGATCGAGAGCTGCGCATATTGATAATGATGAGAATATACAAAGAGAGACTGTTTTCAAGAGAAAAAGATATGTTCTTATATGAAAATTGGTAAAAATCATCAACGTCATGTATTTTCTGGTGATTCATCTTTCTCAGGTTAAGAGGTCATGTCGTCGCGTCATCCCTACCTCGACCTTATGAGAGCACGTAATGGCTACGGCGCATAAAATGAGAAACCTTATCCCAACCAAATAACTAGAAATGAATGATGCGTAATGGAAAGACTGCACAGGATGTCGTTGAAAAGTAAGTGCGTCACTTCCGTGTAGCTTTCATGTTTCTACAGTCGCACGTTCCTTATGCTTGATCAATTCTTCGCCAGAAACATGAGAGAGTTTCATTATTGAGCTAGCCCGTTGTCATTCAGGTTATCCACTACACAGGAGATGAATCCAGCATATAATTCTTCGAGTCCACGCATAATTCGGATCAAGAAATTGGCCATACTTTCCACCTAGCAAGTAAATCGAGGGAAGTCTTCCATTATCCTATCTACTTGCGGCCATTTCAGTTCTCCCCAGATCGAGCTATGAAGATGGCTTGGGTGCATTTAAGATCACGTCAATAACCTTGTGATCATCATAAGTCGCAACTGTCCGCTCACACAGGGTTGCAACACGCTCCTTGCTCTGAAGGCCATCGGGACAAATGAGCCAAATAACATTTGTCATAAAGGATCGTCGGTACTCAGTCATGACTTCAGGATCATTATGTCGGTCGAACTTAGGACCACCGAGGCGATGCAGCGTCTCAAGATAGTGATCCAATATCTCCATCTCGTGAGCTCTGCGATCCGCTACGCTCAGCATGGCCGTCATATGGTAGACAACATCATGGAAGCAGGATCCAAAATGGAAAGCAGACCAATCCAAGAATCCAATGCGGTCGTCGGCAGTGAAGTAGATATTGCCGATATGAGTGTCACCATGAAGTAGAGTTCGGAATCGAGGGTTGCGCTCAGCGTAGTAGCGATCCAGAGCCTCGTTGCATCGAGTACCATCCATCAGATACTCTGGTAACTGAGGACGACCGGGACGTCTGACCACCTCATCCCATGATCTGCACATAAAGGTCATGGCAGGGTCGTAGTTGTTCCAAATCCCTACCGCTTATTAGATAGTGATAACCCAATGAGACCTTAGGTGCTTACAAGGGTGATCGTCCTGGCTCTGTCCCCAGTACTGTGCGTGGAGTCCAGCCAATTGCTCGACGCCGTTCTTGACCTTTTCGACTGAATACGAAGCAACCTCGGGGGGGAAAGTGCATCCTTCGCTGACAAGATCGTTCATGATAGCGATTCCCTGCTTTTCGCTTGTTCCACTCCACCAGCCCTTGGGGAAGATCATGTTGTTGATGCTGGGCGCCACCTTTGAGAAGAATTCTGCCTCACGCTGCGCCAGACTAACCGTCCATGGCTGAGCTTCGATCATCTTAGGATCGAAGACGCCCTTGACGCAGATGTCGGTTGGTCTGTCTCCGCTACTCTCACCCTCGTAGGTGATTGTATAGAAGAGTTTGCTAGCTGTACCCCAAATATTGCGCGTATTGTCGGCAGACTTAACCTTGTGGCCAAGTTTGGCACTGAACCACTCGGGTGTCAAATCTGCCGGAAGGGCTGGAAGGTTATCGCTTTTGGTGTCGGACATGGCTGAAATTGACATGAAAGAATATCCTTCAGTTCTGCTTCGTGCTAGTATGGGTCAGCAACGGGGATTCTTATACTCGTGAAAACGAGTGAGATTCTCTTTCGCTTATTCGTTTATGTGCCTAACTACTCGCAGCTTCGCTGACTAGAGATTCAACTTCATTGGTTCAAATGACCAGTACTGTAATTTCGCTCGAATAGCTATGATTTATCCGTATGGCTAGCCAAGGAGAGGGGTCAGCCTTAATTACGTAGATGCTTCCGAATCTCACCAGACTAACTATTCTTCAACGAAGAACGGAGTTGTTGCACGATTTGCTCGTCAACTTACCAATCAGATATTTGGCCCTTGACCAGGGTACCGTTTTAACATTGCATCAGAAGTGGAGTGAACAATGATACAGTGATACGGAGGAACACGTATCCCGTAAGCACATAAAGATAAGGCAAGAGATCAAGTGATGGTAGAAAATTCTATTAGCAGACAAAGTCTGACCCCCAAGGTATCTAAAAACAATTTTAAACTCCTATCTATGCCAAGTCCAAACAGGTGCTCAATGATCTTCAACATCCTCATCCCTTCCTGGGTACATGATATCTTGAGTGATGACAGCCCTCACATGGCATACAAACACAAAGACGAAAACACATAGTATAAGAATAGTCATGCCAGTTGCCACCCAACCTATGGCGGGGCTCTCAAGAGCCTTGCCGATGGATATTGTGGCTAGAGTGAAGCCCGTATTGGGGAATACCATAGCGTAAAACCCAAGATGGAAATATTTCGGCGGAGATTGAATAACAGCAACGGCAGCGATACCAAACCACCACAAACTGAGCGCCCATAGAAAGATGGCGCTCATGACAGCGATCAACTTAACAATGGCTACAGTAGCAGCTCCATCACCCTGAACGATGTCCCAGCTCTCAGGCATACCATTGGCCATGCCAATGACTGCCAGAGCAGTGAATGCAGGCGGACCTACGCACATGAAGAGGCCGGGTCTGTGCTCCCTGTTAGGAAGCCCTGCCTGCATAAGACGTCCAACCATATGTGCGTACATCATGACGGCAACGCTCAGGCCGAGGCCCTGACATGTAAGTCCTGCACCAATGATGGTTAGGGCATCAAGGTTAGGCTGGGTTTCTGCAATGACAGATGCGATTGTACCCGACAGCATGATAGGGAAGACCGGGAGTAACCAAGTAGGCATCATTGTGCTGAGTGAGAAGCTGTGGGCGGCGAAGACATAGCTGTATTGGCCTATGGCTAGAATAAGGGCGACAACCAAGTATCCCCAAAACGATGCCTGGACAGCCCAGACAAGATTGGCGTTGTCTTTCGCTATAGCATAACGGTCGGTGCTCGTGATGAGCGTGGCCATAGATAGGAGACAGGTAGGCACGAAGAAACCCTCTCGAGGGTGAGTCAAAGACTTGACAAATGTGCCTTGGTGCAACAGAAACCGTGAGGCCATGGCGATGCTGACTGAGGTAAATATCATCAAATTGATAATGTATATGACGAGACCAATGGTCCGTAGACCAGTGAACTGATGCGGTTGGGCGTATAGAAGGAGGGATAGACCTCCAGTAGACATGGGCAGAGTGTACCAGGCCCAGGTAAAGTGCTTCAAGCGTTGACGTAACTTGAGCTTCGGTCGATTGGGATCGTAGATGTCACATATGGTATGAGAGTCATGTTGCTTTCGGATGCTAGGAGAAGGTGTTGATGTGCCGGATTCGACATCTGTCGTTGGGTCTTGATCATTGGGGTCGAGGAAAGATGTTCGGTTGCTGATTAGGTTGTTGAGGTTGTAGCTATCACGGTCCATGCTCGGATCCGCTGGCCTTGCGCCGCGACAAGATGGGTGTTCCATCGTGATATATAAGGAGCTATCCCTTTTGGATGAGAGAAGCGGATTCACAGACAGATAAGGGATAGTCGTTTAGTGATGGCTTGCTTGAGCAGGAGAATGAGCGAGAAACAATGGTGATGAAGGTACTTCAGGAGAATGGCATTGAGCAAGGGCTTGGCAATAAATACTGGCTCGGATTAGAGAAAAAGATAAGAACCTCAATGTCTCCTTGCCTTTACTATCGTAATTACACACGCATATCTCTAACGGGCGCAGTGACTCGATCTTCATTTTGTCTTGGCTGACACGCAAGCTCAACTGGTGACGGGTAAGTGATGAGATGCGCCGGTAGTCCCCTAACCGGGATAAAGATACAGGGGTTTCTTTGGGCATCTGGGCATCTATCACCAGCGAGGTTCTTTTGTAAGATGAAACCTTGCGCACGATCCCGGCATTTAGTCCAGATGGTAAAGATAGCTCGGGACGCCCCTTGGCGATCGCCTTGAAGATCGACGGTGAGCCAATAAAGCGACCCTGCCATAGCTCCGCTGCACTTTACTTGACTCGTGTTTCGAGGCTTGGGCTTGTCATGTCAGTGGAGACAGCCAATGAGGACGTGACGGTATCATTGGACATGAGCCTCATTTAAACTAGGGATAGATTGCGGCTATGCTTCGATTTACTCGTGTCAAAACACCATTCATACCTTGGTGGAAGATCCCTCTCAAAACGCGACTAGTGTCTGGTGGCGGTGCCAGGGTTGTGGCCAGTAACAATTTACCACCACGCAACCTTTCAGGTGTTTATCTCGGATGCGAAATGAAACATGTTGCGCTGATCCCAGAACATTGACTAAGATTTGTTTGATGTAGAGTAACGTGCGTACGTAGTCAACATGATGCGTTGTTCATCCTGAGCCTCAACGGTGGATCTGATACCGTTGTTGCGCTTGGGTAATTGGATTGCTTTTTCCTGTGACACGAAACACTGCCTGTTTGAGAACGGCGGGAAGTCCGAAGAATCTCTTATCAGTGCCGTGGAGAGAAAGAATAAGCATACTTTCAGAGTTTTAGTTGTGTGGGTTTCGAAAGGTCCACTGCCAATTGTTATTTTTGACAACAGACTATCTTATCAAGCACAGACAGGTGTTGATAAACACTCACTTTACAGTGAGTCATTGGCGCGAAAAAGGCACTGACGCTGATGCTGATGTTGCTCAAGGGTAGCTCTACACGATCGAACTATGGAAACGGTCGGTTATTTTTGCAGTGACGTGATTTTTGTCAAAGGCCATATTTCTATTAGGGGAAATTTTATGAAAGACATTAATCAAGACAATTACATGAACGATTGTCGATCGATCAAACACGAGATTAAACTGCCGCTTGCCAAGATGGCGGCTCAACGCGAAATGAGACATGACAACATGTTTTGTTATTCCCGACAAACCTCGACACGCAGTAGTCACATGAGAGATGAAAGGGAATAAAAGGGATTGGTCACAAAGGTTCATAACAAACTTGTGTTTCGCTCATCGCCGCGCCAAGAGACGATCATCCAGTCTCAAAGAAATCCACTTCCTGTTGTAACTTGCCGCCATCGCCATTGGCACCAATTGTTCCTCGACTAGCCTGGTGTTTCTGCGCTTTGGCCGCCAGACGCTTAACAGCGTCGCCATCCGCGAACTCTATGACCTTGTCGATCTTGCTACCATCTTCATTCAAGTAAAAAGTCCAAGCAAACTCCATTGTGACAACATCGCCGTCTTTGTACTTGAAGTCCGATTTGCTAGTGACGGCTGCCTTCTTGGCTTCAGCATCAATGACCAAGCGTTTAGAGACAGTGTTGTAAACTCCTCCGACAGCAAGATCGTCGGCATAAAGTTGCTCGTACTGATCGTTGGAGATGAGACCAGGTTCAGGAACACCGAGCGCTTTACAGAGTGAGGCGGGAAGTAGCTGACGAGTGCATTCTGGAGTGACGTCGCGGTTGATGATGGATGTATTATTCTGCTTCCTTCCGTCTTCATAAGCCGACAGGAAACTATTAACTGTTGCTTCAATAGTTTTCCTGATATCAATGTTGTCTTTGTTGACAGGCATGGCTTTTGTAATTTCTAATAAGTTAATAAGGATTGGGAAATGGATTCCGTTATGTTTCCTAAAATTTCATTGACGAGGGTGGCAGAGAAGCCTGTTTTATACTGAGGACAGCTGATATATCAGTGTTACACCGCTCACATAAGCATGCAATGGTGGTCAGCGATTGTGCAATCCTTCTGGGCTGAATACACTTTAGCCTCCGAGCGGCCCGAGATCCTTATCGTAGCACAGTGGTGAAAATTGGTTGGTAACAAAAAACACATATCCCTGGTTCCGACCTGGATACAATCAATATCGGGCAGGATGTCTATAGTTCAGGCAAAAAGTTACAAGGTTGACCGAGCTGAGTCCTTGTGGGTAGGAGGCGGGTGCCTCTTTTTTACTCACCGAAAGAATTGTGACGAGAGAAGTACCACACGTCAGTTTGAACACCTCAAGTCTTACAATATACGGTTATAGTGACTCTACTCAGTTACCAGAGATCAGATTGGGGGATTGGGGGTACCGTCTAATTGTACAAGAAGAAAGCAAGTATTCTCATGTGAAAGAAAAAAAGGGAAACAAGTAAGTACGGCATCTTGGCAAATGGGCCAAGAACCCTGTTTGCGTGAAACGGGACTACGGCGATACTCTCCCTATGTTGACATATATGTATGTTGGTCATATCGTTTTGGATCTACAGTATTTCTATACGCATCCGCTATACCAACGGTATTCAGAATTATCTCGTATATGCATAGATATCGACACGTAAGTTTAATTTGACCTAGGAACTTAACAGTAGTTACAAGCTGAATTACTGATATCTTATCATCAAGTGTCAAAGCTGTACTCTCAATAAACCAGACCCCCAAGCTACTGTTAATAACGAATGCGGACTTTGATGACAAGAGTAACCGAGTGAAACATAGGATATGAAGAAAGTAAAATGCAATGAAATATATTATATACCTGCACCAAACTGTTTGGCGAAATCTATGTCGACCATGGTTGTTCCAAATGTCTATTCACCAATCGAATAATCAACCCACCTCACCAGCGAGGTATCTTCTCCGAAAATTCCGGCTTAAACCTTTTCATATACGTCGTATCATCTCGTTTCTTCAATCCACAGTCCAGATACTGTTGATGAAGCTTGGCCAGCCTTTCTCTGTCCAATTCGACACCCAGACCAGGAGCTGAAGGTACTATCACGCCTCCATCCTTCCACTTCAAGGCTCCCTCAATAACAACATCTTCATCACGGCGCTTCCATGGCCAGTGAGTGTCGCAGGCGTAGTCGAGATTGGGAGTTGCAGAGGCGAGATGGGTCATGGCAGCAAGCGAAATGCCCAAATGACTGTTGGAATGCATGGAAAGACGCAAGCCCCAAGTAGCACAGATAGATGCAAGAGTTTGGGACTTGCGAAGGCCACCCCAGAAGTGGTGATCCGACAGGATGACCTGCACAGCGTCCTGCAAGATTGATGGCGGTAGATGATCGAAAGCAACAACTGCCATATTTGTAGCCAGAGGCATAGATGCTTCCTTAGCTACAGCGGCCATGCCTTCAATTTCTCCAGCAGGATCCTCCAAGTACTCCACAATTCCTTCGAGTTCTTTGGCAACCCACTTCGAAGTCTCGACGGTCCATGCAGCGTTCGGATCAAGCCTCAACGGTAACTCGGGAAACGCCTCATGTAAAGCTTTGATCGCCGCAACTTCATCAGCTGGGGGGAAAACACCACCCTTGAGCTTGATAGCATTGAAGCCGTACTCGTCTATGATCTTTTTGGCCTGCTTCACCACCCCCTCTGGGTCTAGCGCAGGTCCATACTCATCATCTTCGTCACCGGGATGACCTCCCCATTTGTAGAAAAGATATGCAGAGTATTGGACGGAGTCTCTGACACGGCCTCCGAGCAAGTCGCTGACAGATATGCCCGATAGCTTGCCTTGTAAGTCGAGGCAAGCAACCTCAAAAGGCGAAAAGACTTTGTCAGCAACGGAAGCTGTTGTGACCATGCCTCCCATCCCATCACCTCCAGTGTTGGTATCATTGCGAAGGGACTCAACGCATCTTTGATAGATTACATTTGTGCTGTACACAGAGAGGCCCTTGATCTTATCGGCAGCTTTCTGCAACCGGTCGAGATGAGCTGAGTCTCCGTAAGATTCTCCAAGACCGTATGAGTCTTCTGTGATTACTTCGATAATGCTTCTCAGTGCAAAGGGTTCATGAACTCCCACACTGTTCAGCAGTGGCATATCATGGAACGCCACTGGTGTGATAATGATATCCTTGATGGTGCTGCGTTGAGCCATAATTGCTGTGTCTTTGCAACTTCAGAAGTGGTGGCCGATCTGTATGCCATGTTGGGAATGTTTGAGTGGTGGACTATTTATCCCGAGTTTGACAACATCAGACGAGGTTCTTTGACCAGCCTCCACGTTGAGTGCGGGGTAGCTACTGGTTCTTCCCATGTAAACATCATGGGTGTCATGTGTGATTGCTGTTGTGTAGTATTGCAGGGACTTATTTCCGAACCATCTGTACAGAGCATCAACAGGAAAAGGAAATCTCGGACATGTTTCCTTGAGATACTTTAGAGTGGCTGGTTTTGTTTGCCTTGGATGCATGACGGATAACCATTTGATTGGATACTTATCCGTACATGCCAACCCCCATTGATCGGCACTTCCTGTAGACCAGGATAGCCTTTCAAGGATCGTTTTCCGTGCAGTGAGACCTCTAACCTTATACCCCGCACTTCATAGCAGTCTAGCTCCTACGCCAAGTCTGGGGTTGGGTCTGTTGGTCTGGGGAAAGACGACAAGATGGGGGTAGCCACTTCGAGCTAATCTGGCCTGTGGCCTTTTCTCGTACCGCTTTTCCAGATCGGAAGGCCAAGTATAATACCCAGCGCTGTCTTGTGTACTCGAGCTCTTACCTCTCGTCATCATCATCCCTTCCGTTTGAGCTTGTCTTGCAGTCGTCACCACAAGTTCTTGTTACCATGGCTCAACGAAGCTCCATCTCCAAGAGCGACATCGAGGTCGCCGACCAAAAGCCGGCTCACCTTGAGAACAGCGCCGAAGCTATCGAGATCGGCGGTTTCCGTGTCTTCGGTTTGGACCCTGACGATGCCGACTTCTACAACAGTTACACGGAGGAGCAGAGAAAGAAAGTCTTCCGAAAGGTTGACGTTCGACTCGTCCCAATGCTTGCGCTTCTCTACCTGATTTGTCATATCGATCGTGCCAATATTGGCAACGCCAAGATCGAGGGCATGGTTGAGGACTTGGGCATGACTGGTGTTCAATACAACACCATCTTGTCAATTTGTATGTTTCTTCTGAACAGCCAATTGAATGACTTGGTACTAACTCATGAGCAGTCTTTGTACCCTACGTCCTTCTCGAAGTCCCCAGTAACATTCTGCTCAAGAAGTTCAAGCGACCCTCCGTATACCTCGGAATTCTCTGTGTCTGCTGGGGTATTGTTATGACCTGCACCGGACTTGTACAGAACTTTGGCGGTCTTATGGCTACACGAGTTCTTCTCGGCGTCTTCGAGTGAGTCAAGATTGTATGGTGGATGGACCAGAATGCTAACACGGGAACAGGGCTGGTTTTTTCCCTGGCGCCATCTATCTGTGCAGTTACTGGTACATGCCCAAGGATCTGTCAACTAGAATCTCTTACTTTTACTGCGCAAGTGCTTTGTCAGGCGCTTTCTCCGGTCTGCTTGCTGCTGGTATCGCTGAGATGGACGGCGTTGCCGGTCTTGAGGGTTGGCGATGGATTTTCCTCCTTGAGGGCATGGTTACCGTCCTTCTCGGTGTCGCATGCTTCTTTTTCCTTATTGACACACCTGCTCTTTCTTCTCGATGGCTGTCACCAGAAGAGATCAAGTTTCTCGAACTATCCATGTTCATCAAGCAGGGTGGCGGTTTCCAAGAGGAGACAGCTGTCAGATGGAAGGATATCAAGATGGTTCTTACCAATTGGCGTGTCTATGTCCAGGCATACTTTCTTCTGTGCCAGTCTGCGCTTTCTTACGGTATATATCCCAGTTCCAAACGACAAGCTTCATGGCTAATTTGTTTCAGGTACCAAGTTCACTCTTCCTTCAATCACCAAGGCCATGGGATTTAGCAATACGAATGCTCAGCTGACTTCTGCCCCGCCATATGTGGCTGCCGCCATCTCTGCTATCTGCTTCGCCAAGGTGTCTGATCGCTTCTTCTGGCGAATGCCATTTGTCGCTATTCCTATGATCATTGTCACGGTTGCCTACTCAGTCATTATCTCTCTCAAGGGTGAACTTGAGTCTAAGAAGGGCGTCGCTTACTTCGCTGTCGTGCTCGCCGTGGTCGGTATCTACCCCATCCAAGCCGCAGCAGCCTCATGGAACGCCAATAACATCGCCCCCTCATCTCGACGCGCCATTGGTATCGCGTTGATGAACTGTGTCGGAAACGTCGGTGGTATCGTCGGTAGTTTCATGTACCTTGAGAGCGAGAAGCCCAAGTACTACACTGGTTTCGGTCTCAGTTTGGCATTTGGAGCCACTGGTCTCATGGTTGCTCTATTCCTTGAGTGGAGTTACAAGATGGCGAATGCTCGCAAGGCCAAGATTGCTGAGGAAGCCAAGACCAAGTACACTGAGGAGGAACTATTTGAGATGGGTGATCGGTCTCCTCTGTTCAAGCACGTCCTGTAATCGAACATTGGAGAGTCGTTAGGAGATGGGAGGACTATGTTTACTGAAGCCATCAGGCTGATAGTGCTGTTTATGACGCGATTTATGCATTTAGTTAATCACGAAGTTATGAACAATATATTGGAAGTTGATACCCAGAACAAGTTCCCGCGCATGACTTATCGTCTGTAAAGGTATTCAGCGCACTATATAATAAATTCATAATGCACTCTAAATCACATATGCGGAAACGGGAGGGCGCGTAGCTTTGGCACTAGGACTAACGACACATATACACCAACATCACCTACCCATGTCTGTTACACCTCGTTCTTCTCACTCTGTAGCAAACACTCGACTCTAGGCTGACTAAGAAATTACCAACTTGAAGTGATTTACCAGCTATAGACTCGAAATGGGTCAAAGTCTCGTAATGGCATGTTGATGCACCAATATACTTCTTAAATGTCAAATCATGAGTTCACATTGCTATCATATGCTATCCAGTTCGGTTATCGCCGTTCAATGCACCTCAACACCATTGCGTGCTCCATTTGTAATACCGTTAGCTACTTCTTTGGCTATCCCGTTGGTATGGCCATTCTCCACTGCTGGCTTCAGAGTAGCCTCAAAGCTCAGCATCTCGGCAATTTGAGCTTGGATACTCTCCTTGGCCGTATTAGAGGGTTCCACATAAGGCCTTCTTGGCTTCAGCTTGTCTGCAGCGCCCTTGATTCCCGCAGCCTTTGCTGTGCTAAGTGTTGCAGCGTACTTCACTGATGCAATACCCGCCTTGCAAGGTTGTTCAGCGAGTGCAGCCTTCTTATGCAGAGCCATAGCCTCTTGGAATTTGCCCTCTTGGTAGAGATTGTAGATGTGCACTATCGTCTTGGGGACGACGTTGGCGAATCCGGCAATGGTGCCATGAGACCCAGCTGCGAGTCCGCCGATCAGGAAGTCGGACTGACCACCGTAGATCGAGAAACGTTCCTCTGGCAGCTCAGCTGCAAGACGTGTGATCTTGGCCACAGCTCCGCAAGTCAGTTTGACGCCAACAATGTTGCTGTGCTTCTTGGCCAAGGCAGCAATGGTGGCAGAATCCAAGTCGATACCGTTGCAGACGACAGGGAAATTGTAGATGACGATTGGAAGCTGGCTCTTCGTGGCTACATCATCAAAGAAGTTATTGATAACTTCTGGAGTTGTTTGCTTGCCAAAGTAAGCGGGAGGTAGAAGCAGGACATAATTCGCTCCAGCGTCAGATGCGTCGCTGATGAATTCGAGGACTTGCTTCGTTGAGTGTCCACCAACACCAGCCATGATAGGAAAGTCCGGCCCGCATGCTCTACGAGCTGTTTGCAACAACTCCTTGCGTTCTTCACGCGTCAACATGAAGGTTTCGGCATTTGTCCCGAGGACAACAAGACCTGCTAGACCCGTCTTGGAGAGATATGAGTAATAGGCCGCTTGAGAATCGGTATCTAGGGTATCGGTGTCATGATCGAAGAATGTGATAGCAGGCGCCCATACGCCGCTCGGTGGTGCAGTTCGTGGGGACATATTGACGGAAGATGATGCAGGAAGAGACTATAATCCCCGGATAGCACTAAACACAGGGATCCAGCTACTTAAAGGTGCTGAGAAGTGGCAATCTGCCTCGAATCTAATATGCGTGCTCCGGCACTACTAAGAGCCGCGCGAGTCCCTCCACCTTCGGATCGAGGTCAATAGGGACATCTTGTTTCTATTTGTTGCTCGGGTATATCATGCAAGTATTAGCGGATGATGCCCGTTGAAATTTGATCACGCCATGGAAAAGCTTACGCGAATGGTACCCCCGTGCAGCTGCTCCAGCGAGCTGTGGGGGGCAATTAGCATATCTAACGGAAAAGCAGGAAATGAGGGGGTCAGGGTAAATAACTTTTCCGGGGACTAAGAATCAGTATTGCCGATCCCCCGCACAGACTACCTACCCGGTTGATGACAGTTGGTTGCGGAGATTAGATCTGGCCTTGGTCTGTCAACGACCGGTATGTGATGACCCAAAGAGCCTCAGACGTCTGACAATTGGGTATGCGGAATGTCCATCCCGGTACCGATCGTGGCAACCTGCTCTAGTCTTAGCTAGTATGTCTCTTTCACAGATGGGCCCTTGTCATTGGGTTTCCCGCCTTGAAAGCTACTCATGTGAAGGAAGGGCAAAATATTGACATATGAATCGATTATGTCCATTTTAATTCTGATATGAATAGAATGAATTCAATGCTATATGTTGGGAAGACATAAGCAAGATGTCAGACAAGTCAAAGATTGTGAATGTCACAGGCATATAATCGTCTTGTGAATAGCGGTTCTGAAACTTTCATCATATATCGTCTATTTTACTGCTATAACCACAACTCTATGACTTCCTGTGCATGACAGTTGCCGCGGCCTGGTGGTTGGGGAATATCAAAGTATCTGCGATGACAACGTTTTCCCTCCTACCAGCAGCAAAGACAATCGCCTCAGCAATATCATCCGGTGTCAAAGGCTCACAGCCACTACTTCCAGTTAGTATCCTCATTGTCTGGATGAGGGTTCGTTTGTTATCACTTACGCGTACACGGCATCTGCCTTTGACTTATCGCCATAGAATCTCACAACAGAGAACTCGGTCTCTACCTGACCAGGATCAATCCTGATAACTCGAACACGCTTGGAAATAAGCTCCTTGCGCAAACTCTCAGTGAAGGAGTGGATCGCGGCCTTGGTAGCGCAGTAAATGCTGCCGCCGGGGTACGGCTCGCGGCCGGCGATGGATCCAATGTTGATAATGTCGCCAGCCCCCTCGCCATTGTTGCGCTTGAGCATACCGGGCAAGACAGCTTGTGTCATGTTAATCAAGCCCGTGACGTTGGTAGCGAACATAACGTTGATATCCTCTTCCTTGATTTCCGGTGCCTTGTCGACACCCTTGACAAGACCACTACAGTTTCTGTCAGCGTAAAGTTTCCTGGACAGCAAGTGACTACTTACGCATTGTTCACCAAGACGTCGATCTCGCTGAACTCGGCAGGAAGCTTGCTCACAAAAGAGCGCACTTCATCAGGCTTGCTGACATCCAATTGAACTGGGTGCACTTTAACGCCATCGCCGACTTCCTTGACAATATCTTCGGCAATTTGTCGAAGGCTGTCGATTCGGCGAGCTGTAAGAACCAGCTTCAAGTTCTTGGGGCTTGTACGAGCGAATTCAAACGCCGTAGACTTTCCAATACCGGATGATGCTCCAGTGATGAGAACAGTCTTGCCTTCAAGGCGTTTAGAAACTGCGGATGACATGTTTGGAAAGGATATGATTGTGTGTTGAAAGGGTGTATGCGAAGCTATTGTGGCTATCTCAGCGCTTGGTTGGATCAAGATAAATACCTACTCTATTTGTTGTTTGGAAGCAGAAAGACAGGTGTAGAACTCATGCATGTCCCTCTTTCCGCTCCAACCACAAGTATTTCTTATCTTCAACGGATTCGTGATAGGACAGGGATTCTCGGGCCAGCTTTTCCGACACCGAGACTCGGCTTTAGTTCCGGTGGCTGGAAAAGGAAAAGTGCATATCCGCAAACTGGAGAACAATCCACGACCTATAGCCGAGGCTAGCCATCCATTGATGTAGAGATTTAGCAACCTGTTAATTTTACGGCAAAGATTAAAATTAGAAGAAGAAGTAGTGAGAAGCAAGCCTGAAGCTCTCACAGAGACATTCATATCCTAAACACCTCATCATCCAGGAATGCATCAAGATTGCCCAACCCCGATGAAATCATCGACGCAAATTGACCCCATCCTGAAAAGTCAACGCCAGACATGCCATTATAGTCCATCCCATTCTCCCCCATTAAATCAGTATAAGATGTCTTGTCACTCGGCGTATCCATCGTGATAAGGTTCGACTGAAAGCCGCTTTCCTGCGAATGACCGTCTATGGTTCCAAACGCAGTCGTTGACGAATGCATCCTGTTCATTTGACGCAGTGCTTCAACGCGCAGCTCCTCTAACAAAAAGCAGTAGCGCTCCGATAAAGACCCCTTTTCAACCATGATTGTCATATGGGATTGACATCGTGTGGCCGCTGTAAAGTAGTCGATATATGTCTCGGGTGGCGATGCCCATTTCTGGATCACGTATATGTACATCACCATAGCCGCAGTGAATGCAAAGTATGCCGTGACCTAGATCCAGTCAGTCCCTGTCTATAGCTTGAAAACCTCAGTTTACGAACCCAGAATGCGCGGAACATTTGACCATGTTCCGACATCTCATCAATAAGACCGACCGTGTTCATAGCAGCTTGTAGACACTTCTGAACGCTCTCTTGCGTCGCTGCGTCACTTACACTTGCTCTTCTGTTCTGCCGTGAAATTTTTGCAAAATTGTTGAGTACTGCTTGTCGATGTATAAGGATAATAGCATGCCAGTAAGTCATGTTAAGGACATTACGCTGTCGCTGTACAATAGGCACAAGGAATGTTGTACTAAAGTAATCCGCATCAAGGAACTGAGAGAACTCAGCTCGCCAATCACTCAAATCTTGGGAAATACGTTGTGTTTCTTCTGTTCGACGGCTGACGGATATAGGCTTAACCGAGTAAAGGGCTCGAAGTATGTGTCCAATGATGCGAGCAAGCCTGAGACGTGGATTAGTATCTTCGATCGTTTATGCTCTGGCGGACCTCTTACTTCATATGTCCAAGAGGCGCAAGCATTACTGAATAACCTTTGGTAGAGCCAGTAAGATTTATGTGATCTTTTGTTATATCGTTGTCATCCACACAAGCAGGAAGCTCGGTATCGATATCGTCATCGTGAAAGTTCCGCGGTCTTCCAAGAGACACACTGAGGTATGCATCCAGCGTGTAAGCACACCAGAAAGTTCGACGACGACTTTCAACTTCGATATGATTTAGCCCACTCATAACGCCAGGCCTTTTGTTTCGGTTAAGGCCAATAGCAAGCGCGAGGTTTGTGACAATGCCGAATTGACTCCAGCAGTGATTGACTCGAGACTGGGTGCCGAGATAGTAGCATTGTAGAAGACGTGCTTGTACGCTGGTCAGCCGTATAGAGCCACTTTCCTTAGAGAGCTGATGTTCAGCTGCCAGATAGTATCTAGCGCTACACAACGTGCGTTAGAATTGCATATGACCTACACTGGGTAACTGACCTTAGATCCGACGGCCCAGGCCTGTCACCTTCAGGCATATACACTCTCGCATGTGCCAGAATCATGAATAACAGAGCAACCTTGGCAGCAGAGTTATTCGGATCACGCATGGTTCCAAGTGTCTCATAAAACTCGGTAAACCATTCCTGGATAGTGGGCCGATGCAGGAACCGGTACGTGGGCATGGCAAAGTCAAAGTACCTGTCGATCAAGCGCTGAGCATCCTCTTTTGGAAGCATCATGCAAAAGTTCGGGTCATAGTCAGGGTTGTGAAGGGGTGCATCGCCAAAGGTAAAGATACTTCCTGGTCCGGAGAAGGAAATGGCTTGGTGTAATCTCTTCTGCACCCTAAGTAGAAATGATACGCCTGAGGCTGGACCGATATAATGACCTTGAAGGTCCTCTTGAGATGGTTCAGGAGACTGCTGCACGGACGCTACAGCCCTTAAAGGAGCACCATCTTGTGCCAACGCGTTAGATGGGAGGCCATATTCCTGTAGCTCTGCAGCTTGATGCGTTGTCTCGTGGGATGGGCCGGCCATGTACTGCTGAGTCAAGTCTGCAGGACTGCTATGCTCACTACCAGCCATTGTATCCTGCGCCGCAACAGCTATCGTCTCTACTGCGACATCATCTGCAGATGGAATTACCGGGAGACGACCTCGTGCATAGGCTGAGTTAAAAGTACAAGAGGCCCTTGTTCGAACACAGAATTTGCAAGGTTGCATGCCATTGCACTTGATCTTACGCCTGCGCAGATTAGCACATGAGTTTATTTCCACACCAGGCGGTTACGTTTACTTCTTGCAGCCATCACAAGCCCTTGTGACTCTGACTCTTTCACTACCCTTTTTCCGTTTCTTAGAAATATGCCCATTGTTGCTGCTGTCTTCTGAAGGGGCCGAGAGAATCGAACGTTCCAAAGTCATTGGAGGCAGATCGTTCCAATTGTAGGGAGATAGATTGCTGGTCCAATTTGAAAGTGAGACTGAGAACGGAAAAGTGAGAGGTTCTCTGGAGTATTGACCGGAAAAGTGTCTGGGGGAGTACATGGATAAATGGCTAGTCTACCTGTTACTAATACTTCAACCCCGCAATATGCATCACGTGTATCCCTTGTTGGTCTCCCGAGGATAACTTGGCAACCCTTGTCTGTCTACTCACGTTGATCCATACTTTTCGGAGGCTGGCTATATGTTCATTACTATGCAGAAGCATAACGGAATAGGAGCACAGGTTCCGTAGGTCGATCGAGGGGATACTTTTTTTATGCATTCGTTGTGACATGGTGTCCATGGTTTGATTGTGGTACTATATATTACACCCTGTAGGTTTTGAAGCACTTGTTGATATTCCGAATCGTACTCAATCCTTCATAGAACGGATGAGTTCCAACGCCTTGATCTCAAACTCATCGCCGAACTGCAGAACTGATCTCCATCGTGGTGGAACGGCTTCCGCTCCGTCCCTCGCGCCTAAAAGTCCACCTGCGATGGCAGCATTTGTATCAGTATCATGCCCAATGCGTACAACGTCGACCACAACGTCCTCCAAACTTCTCTGATCGAGAACCGCTGCTATGGCAAGGGATAGACTCCCGAGCACGTATCCACTGCATCTGATTCTAGGCGATGGTCCCTCTTGCGCCATTTTTGCAATGTTTAGTTCCTCTCCGAGCGCTATCGCTTTATAGACGACGCCTTGCTTGCCCTCGAGCCTCCCTGCAACAGCAAGACCCGCTTCAATAGCTTCTTGTACAGTGACTTGGTTGATGAGCTTGGAAGCAATAGTGTTGTAAGCTGCACATGATATGGTGCATCGTTTATCGTCATGGGTAATTTTGCTGATACGCTGACTCTCTTCTATCATCTTTTCAGGATCTGACTGGAACAGGCCTGTTGGAATGCAGCGCATGAGACTTCCATTTCCAGCGGCTCCCTGCCCGCTTCCAGCGTTGTCCGGATCTCTTGTGGTCTTGTAAATATCCAATCCAATCTGAGTGGCGTTACCAATGTCCTCAGGATTGCTTCCCCTTTCTCTTTCAGGCCAGTCTCCTTGTAACCAATCGACAAAGTAATCACCAGCCAGACGGGCGATATCCTGCTGAATACCGCGATGATAGCGATCATGATAGGCCAACAACACCCCACGAGTCATATCTGTGTCGTCTGTCGCATGGCCTACTGGCCAGCGGAATGGACCTCCGCCGACGATATCTCGAAGGCCATTTGGATAAGTGCGGGCGACGCGTTCATGAGATTCAAACTCGACCGTTGCGCCCAGTGAGTCACCCGCGTGGACGCCGAGTAGAGCGCCAATGACGCGGGACTCCCTGGGAGAAAGCTGGGTATTGGCGAGGGGAGATGTCATATCGGATGCTCTTGAAGTGAAATTGTTTGTTTGGCACGAATGATTTAGCATTGCGCTGTGATTTATATCTTAGGCAAGCGGGGCTCAAGGCTGACAGTCATTTCAGCAGATCCATGTTGCTGCCTGTTACTGAGGCGGAGCTTTGGCAGGCTGACAAGACCAAGTTCTGGGGCTAACTATGTCGGTCCAGTTGGGTACAGTTTCTTACGCTCAATCGACAATTACCCACTAAGTTGCTGTGTATTTTTGTATCATTGCTGTGGACTATTATTACCCTCGGGCTGTAACCTTGCTCCCTCAACGGCGCCGTCGATCATGGCTGCCTCCCGGGTGTCTTTTCTGTGAGAATCCGCACTAAGGATATTGGTCTGGATTAGGGCTACACTTGAGGTTGGCCGGCGGATATAACACCCATCGGTGATAATATTAATCTCCAGGTGCTTACGTCGATAATTACTAACGCCGACTTGATGGGGATGCAATAGAGGAAAGTCTATTGTTTCCATGGTATTAAAAGGCGTGATTTCCCATTACCAATAGGTCCAGCATAACAACAATTTTAAAATGTCATCGACAAAAGGTCTTGTACTCGTCACTGGCGCCAATGGATTCATCGGTGCACGCACTGTTGAAGCCTTTCTTGGGACAGGTTATTCTGTCCGCGCAGCTGTTCGAAGCGAATCTTCAGCCTCCATTCTTCTCTCAGCATTACCTACCTACGCCTCGTCCAGCCGCCTCAAAACAATTATAGTTCCTGATATCACTGCTGTTGGGGCATTTGATGATGCGGCGCAAGGAGCTACTGCAATTGCCCATCTCGCTGCCCCGGTCGACTTTTCCAACAGAGACATGGAATACGTCATCAATTGCTCGGTGCAGGGTACCCTCGGTGTTCTGGAGTCTGCCATCAAAGAACCTGGATTGAAGTCTTTTGTCTACATGTCGTCTATTGTAACTGTCAGAGGAAAAGCGCCAAAGCATCCAGATAAGGGTTACACAGAAGAAGACTGGAATGATCAAATCGAAGACGCGCTTTCCCAAGCTGGAGCCGATGCGACGGGACATCAAATCTACATCGCAAGCAAGTTGAAGGCAGAACGTGCATTCTGGGAGTTCCGCAAAAAGCGTGGGGATAAAGTCAACTTTACTATGACAGCTGTCAACCCAGTTTGGGTCGCTGGACCGCCATTGATATTACCTGAAGACCCCGAGAAGCTCAGCGAGACAGCCATTGTAGCTTATCGCATTATGAACGGCCAGGATTTGCCTGCTATGGGACCTGGAAACGGAACACACGTCGACGTACGTGATGTTGCCAGGCTCATTGTCTTTTCGGTTGAGAGAAACCAAGTTGCAGACGGTCAACGATACATCGCCGGTGGTAATTGTAATTACGCCAACATTCAAGCTTACCGCGACTTGTTGCGCAAGGCATACCCTGATAGGCAAAATGTTATTAGTGAAGGTGAGCCGGGGAAGGGATACAACCAGGACTACAGCACGCCTGACGGCGGCTTCTTGGTTGACGGGAGCAATGCCGTTAAAGCAACAGGCCAGGACTGGATTCCGTTTGATCAAATGACTTTGGATGCCGCTAAGGCGTACGAGAGGTATTTTTGATTAACATTATCTGTAATAATATCATTTCTCGCTACTGGTAAACTATCGCTTGCACTCCACATTGTATCTGATCTGCGAAACGTTGGTGAACCAGTTTCAGTTATTGGTATCCCAGAGCTGGTAGGTTGCCGATTCTGCTTCATCTCGTGTACAAAATACTGATCTTTGTGATAGTCTGGACATTCGGCAATACCAAGATGCATCCTATCCCGTGTATCGGCCCAACTTTGCTCCTCATCTCTGATCCCGCTAGGTTGAGGCGCCAACGGACTCTTCTGCTTAGGTTTCGATTCGTTACTCTACTTCATGTCACCACCATCCTATTTCTCCTTCTTAGCATTTTCAGTAGACCTTTTCGCTTCCGCTTCCTTCTTGTCGGCCCTCTTCTGCCTCATCTTCTTGACTTGTCGCGCAAGAGCGTAGGCTAGTTCGGTTGCAACCACCACTGGGCAGGAGAATATTGCGTCTGAAAAATGGTTAAGGTTTGTGTCGCCGCCGTCGACATGCTCGCCTTTTGGATCTTGCATACGTGGGTCTTTGCTTGTGAAGGGCAGTGGATGAGGACGAAAGTTTGCCATGGTGTTCAAAAAATCTTAGCGAGTCTCAAGATAGTGAAATACTGACCAATAATTGGAAATGAGAAGCTACCGGTCATTAGTCGTGGGCGAGTTTAAGACGGATATTCGGTGGCCGATTATGCTATGTCACTATGCAGAATGACAACTGAAAGAAGATATTGTCAATCTCAAACCCGATTACAAAAACGGCGAATGAGGGCTTCGCGGAAAGTTAATCGACCTATGGCTTTGCCCAGTACAGTATTTGGCCCCCAACTGACATGTTGGTTCATCCTTGTTTTTGGGGCCTTTGGATTGCCAAGTCGGTGTAGGCTGTAGTCTCAAAGGTTAATGCTTGACTTGACTTGTTATCTAGATTGTACGTCATAGCAGTGAATACTATCGATAAGCACTCTTATCATCTCGAGCTTGGTCAGTTTCGATCACATTGGATGCGGTCTGCCACCCCCACAGATCATCCAACCGGTCCAAGTGTGACAGGGTGGGTAAGGATCAGAATCTTGGTGAATGATGTTTGTGAATTTGAGTATAAGCATCGACAACCTCTCCAGAACGGCTGAGTCAAACCAACAGCGAGAATTGCTTCTGCAGACAGCTGAGATGGGGATGCAGCGAAACCCGATGCACTAACAAATACCGAGGTTCCGTGGTTATGGCATCTCGTTATCACCGAGAAGGTCCCCGGTTCAATCCCGGGCGGAACAACTCTTTTTGCGTGTCTGATCTCTGTCCTCTCCTTCTCCTTGTCGTCTCTGGTTACTCCAGAACTCAAGACACAATATCTTAACGCTAACAAAATGCCACAAAAACAAGACACAACAGGATGGATACTCGCGGTTCAACCCAGACCCATTTCCCCGCAACGGCTCTCATCTTAATTTTCTTTCATTCCTCTCAAGTAACCCGTGATACTTTATTACCCCATGAAAATACCAACCCCGCCAAAACAGCTCCACGAACCCGGGGGAAGTCGGGGGGCTAGACCGGGCCGGCGTAGACTTATTAGCTAACGGTTTCCTCCATGGTCAATAAAGTCTTAGTTTTAACTCCTGCATCTCAACGCCACCGCTTATAGTGTAGCAGTCGCCATAGACGAAGGGGTAATTTTTACATAACCGTTGAGATGCGACTGCAAAAAGAGAAGAAAAAATATTCCTGGCAGGTGGAGAGGCTAAGGTTATAAAAGGGTGATGTGCCAAGTCCAAAGACATATGTATTCTTGGAAATACACAAATCGAGCTCGATACCCCACGACATATCGATTGCTGTATAAAGACAAACACAATGGGTGCTAAAAGTATTGACGAGATCCATTGTCATTCACCCGTGCCATCTGGCTCGGGTCTGGGTCAGCATATCGGCAATCCTGTTTGTGTGCCTATGTTCCAAGTATACCAAGATCTCGCTGACGCAGTCTGCTACAGTCCCCTCTCGCTATGGGAACGTTTGCAACCACACTCTTGACTCTATCCTTGTCCATGATGGGCTTCCGTGGAGTTGAGACTCAGACTATCTTCATCGGAAACCTGTGCTTTGCTGCTGGTCTATGCATGTTTGTATCTGCCCAATGGGAGATGGCTCGCGGCAACACGTTCGGCTACTCTGCCCTGAGTGCCTATGGTAAGTTTGTACACCGGATGTGCCCATCCAATGACTTACCAAGTTTCTTAGCCGTATTCTATGGTGGGTACGGAGTCATCCTATGCCCATCACTGGGAGTTCTTGAATCATACGGGGGAGCAACTCCTGAATACCACAATGCTCTTGGATTCTACGTTCTGAGTTTGTTTCCGCCTATCATTAAATTAATATTTCATTAACTAACCAACTATATAGTCTGGGCGGTTCTGACCCTATTCTTCATGCTGGGATCAGCACCTATGTAAGTGTTTCTCTTGGCAGACCCTCCAGTCCCGACACTGATAAACCTTCAGTAATCTCGTTTCGTTTGGCATCTTCACCACAATCTTCTTCTGTTTCACACTTGATGCTGCTTCGAACTTTGCTCACGCTGACGGAAAGCTCGAGGTAGCCAAAGCTTTGATGAAGGCTGCTGGTGTCTTTGGATTTATCTCGGGTCTGTTAGGATACTACAGCTGTGCGGCATCAATGTGTGCTGACGCGCTTCCATTTGAGCTGCCTTGTGGGGATACTTCGAGGTTCTTCAAGAAGTGCAGAAAGCAGCTATAGCAGCACATCAAACTCATAAGTGGTTGTCATCTTGGATGAAGACCAATGGAAGTAAGGAATAGAATATTGTACTTCGCTAGCCAGCAAGTTTAGCCAACTTTAAGCAAAAGAGCTACTCTTATCAGCCAACTATTTATCCTTCTTTGAATCATTCTCATCGCCTTTTACCTCATGCCATTCTCCGTCACCCCCAGTTGAGTTTTCGATCTTCATGGAAGATGTCGTCGAAGACGGATCATACGGTGACATCTTCCAAAGATTGCAAACAAGCAAATATTGCGTTCCGAGAATTAAAACGCCAAACCCCAAAACAACAGCCCATCCAAATAATATGACAGCAGTAAGAGGAGAGTACAGGAGAAACCCAAGAATACGCGGTTTGATGGTAGGATATGTGCGATTGATCAGGCCAAAACTAATGCGCCACGCTGACTTGAGAACCCAAGAGCCATGGAGAAGGTGCAGAGGCAGAACCAGACTGCAGAGTAAAAAAACGAGATATTGACGAAGACGCGAAGTGATGCGATATTTGAGCCAGAAACCCGATGGCCGAGGGCTGATTTTGGCTTGTTCGTCAGCAGTTGAGTCGAAGAAGTCGACTTGCTTGGCGGACCACCAGCAGTTGGCGAGAATCAAGACGGCAAGGGTCCAGAACACGTCGCTCTGGAGGTATTCGTAGCGTGCAGGGTCATTGTACCACGACGACTGGTAGGAAGGTGGGGATACTTTGATATGCATGTTCATGACGATAGATGTGGGTGGAATGAGATGAACAATAATTGATAGTGAGATTGGAGTTATTTATCATGTTTGCATCTGAAAGACGCTGGGGCATGCTCGAATAAATCAGCCTTTCTTAAACGGCTGCCTGGTTTATTACCTCATGAATTAGTGTACTCCGCACCCGTACCTACGATTGATAGATGTCATTGGTTAGTTGTTTTGTGGTGATCAATTGGGGGCTGTTGATCGTCTAGTGAGATTACCCTTCAAATCAGCAGAGACGTCAATCGGGCAATGAAGAATGCCTTACGAATTGATATCCCTGAACGCAGAGAACATAATATCGAAAATAGGGGGGAAAGGCTGCCAGTTGCATCCAATCTGGGCAACTGTTGCGAGAAGGAATCGCAGATCAAAACGATCAGTTGTACAAACAGCCAAGCCTCTTAGCCCGCACCAGTCCCTCCGTATTTTTACCATTAGCTCATGGAGTCTAGGGCATACTTTAGGGACGGCCCACCTGCAAATAATCCACTGAACTTGGGTTTCTAGCTGCTGGTTCTGCTAAGGTTTGGAACAGTACAGCTAACTAAACCTGGATACTTGTTCATCAATCATCACATCAACAACATAAAGGTCTTACTTATCGCGTCACTATCTATAATACTCGATAATTGATCACTTTCTTGTAGTTCTACTTGCCCGCTCAACGTCGACTTTTTACTAATTTCGGTGCCTGGCCAGCTGAACTCGTTACTGTGGGAATCAGCTCTCAGCGGCCCGTGCCATGGATTTCCTTAAATCGTAGCCTGGCAGGCATCCGCTAAAACTCGAGCGCTTTTAAGACTTCAAGTAACCACGGTAAGGCAGGAATAATCAACACAGCCACAAAGATACCCTCAACTATCCTCATATCCTTCGAGATGACGTCCAATACTTATATACCCCTCGAGATCACCCTTCAAATACTTGAGGCAGATATACGTCCAGGCCGTCCTAATCGCATCCTCGATGTTTCAAAACCCGATGTGCAACAGCTTCTCACTTGGGCTAAAGTATGTCGAGCTACATATGAGCCTGCCATACAATTTCTGCGACAGCATTGCATATACATCGACTCCATTTCCCGCTTACAAAGCTTGTTACGATGCCTGAAGTTGGAAAACGGAAGGTCATCCTCCACCCTCCCCAGGACTATACCACTCTGTGATGCATCATCAGTTTACCTGGGCCTCAGCATGGAGGAGCTTCAGTCGGTTCGAACGAGCGGATTAATTAGGGATCTACTCGTCAGACTCGGTGGTTCGGTGCGCCGTCTCATCGTTGACCTACCATACCGCAGGATTGCACAGCAACACAGCATCGATGTGCACATAGATGCTTTGTTCTGTCAGGGCCTACAGGCACTCACCAACCTTGAAGAACTTACGACCTTGGGTGGCTTACCTGCACTGGAGTTCTGGAGAGAAGGGTTTGACGTTGGGCAAATGTGGCCAAAGCTGCGTCGAGTAGCTGGCTTCAAGGTCAACCTGGCTGAAGAGGCACTTTGGTACAACATCGCCAGAGCTCGCACTATAGAGCACCTTGTAATAGCCATGCCTTATGTTTTGCGTCGGGATATGTGGAATATCAAACAGTCAATTGGTGGGAAAGAATGGAATACAGAGGAAGGAGGTGACTCAACGCACGCTCGGCCTCTGAAAGTTGTCATTGCCCAGCATGAGTATACTGCACCCATCGTCGACACACAAGATGGGAATCTACACGACCCTGCGGGGCTTATCGATGTGTCTACTTTTGAGATACCAGTCATTGCGAAAAGGGTTGACTGGGTATGCAAAGAATGGTTGGTCAGGTCGGCTAATGATGATACTCTCTGGGAATGACGAGTTATATAGAAGCAATCCAAAGTGGAAATATATCATGCATTTTATATAGTTTCATCCAAGTTCATGTGATGCGTTCAAGAATCTGGTACCAACAAGATGTCGTCCACGTTGATGGCCTGTCCAGTTGCAATAGACCTATTAGCCGCAATACCCGTAAGAATCGACGCCGCCCCATCAATGTGACTCGCCGCCCTCATGTACTCATCAGACACTGGTGTTCCAAACAAGTCATTGAGCAACACAGTATCCCCACCTCCATGCGCACCGACACCTTCTTCGACTTGGATCTCTCGTGGCTTCTCAAACAAGGGTCTCAGTAGGATCTTTCGACTCTCAATGGAACCTTCGGCAGCTTGGTCGCCTCCAGAGTTAACATAGCTGTTCTCAACAATTTCAACTTCAAGTCGTCCACCAGTTCCGTTAAAGCTGACTCGGAAACCTTCCCATGGTGCATAAGCCGTAAGAGAGTATGAGAGGCTGGCCCCGTTGCGGTACTTGACAAGCACATTCATCGTATCCTCGATGCTTATTCCGTCGCCAAATACACTCTGATCGCGGTAGTAGCTGTCTTCATGCTCGGCATCAAGATACATAGCTTTCAACTGTGGATTCTGGTCAAGATGTAGGGCGAATGGATCGGACTTGGCGACTTCGCTACCATGCGCACGAGTATAGAACTCAGTCTTACCGCGTTGCTCAGCGTTTTCCCTGCCGTAGAAGGCAAGGTCACCTGTCGCAAAGACTGTCTGGGGCCGTGTTTGAAGCCAGAAATTGACGAGGTCGAAGTGATGGGTTGACTTGTGAACCAAGAGACCGCCGCTGTTGCGCTTGTCTCTGTGCCAGCGGCGGAAGTAGTCGGCTCCGTGGCTTGTATTGAGCATCCATTCTGCACGGATGTTAGTCCACCTCCCATTATTTCACGCAGTATCAGTTTCCTTACCGAAGTGGACACTCGTGACTTTGCCAATAGCACCAGACTTGATTAGTTCAAAGACTTTCGTGTTATGTGGCGCATATCGATAGTTGAAAGTAACGCGAACTTGTTTGCCAGTTCTTTCAACAGCCGAAAAGATTTCCTTGCACCTTGGTGCATCAATAGTCATTGGCTTCTCTGTGATGACATTACATCCCAATTCCAGTGCACGGACAATGTATATGTTATGCGTCCTGTCCATGGTTGTGACGATGACTTCATCCGGATGAGTCTCCTTGATCATCTGGTCAAAGTCGCTTGCAAGATAGGCCGGCACCTCGCCATGCCCTAGAGACTTGAGCTTTGAGTTGGCATATCTCATGCGCGTCTCATTTGTATCGCAGAATGCTACAATGCAAGATGTCTTATTATAGTCGGTGGCGATAGCCGAGTAGAAGAAGCTTGATCGGCCGCCTGTGCCAACAACGGCGTACCTCTTTCTTGTTTCTTTCTGTTCAGCCATGTTGAAGATGTTTGTCGGTAAGGCAGGGGGTATCAGCGGAACTTGGAAAGCGGAGTGCCAACTGTGATTATATAGCGGACCAGCAGGTAAGCTACTGTAGAGATGCCCCCAAAATTCAAGAACCCCACGCGGTAATTATTGGGGTATCACCACAAAATGACATCAATGCTTCACTGTTAGAGGGGATCATGTTCGGGGTCTCTTGCCCCGAACTGTGGATCTCAGGTTGCGGGGGTTGTTCCAATGACAGAACAGAATGCCAGATTTCCGATATTTCTATGAAAGTAAGGAATCCTCTAACCTCATCGTATTGAGTGACTCACCGGCGTAGGCAGGGCTCGGGTTTTCTTGCCGCTGTTTCGAGCCTTGATGTGATGCAGGTTGTCGGACTGGGGAAAATGCCAGGGCTACAGGTATCGAATTAAGGCTTTGTCGCCTGCAACCACTGTAAGCTTAGGGAGAAACTGGTCCGGAAAGAGCAACCCATTGCCCATTATCTATACGGCAGGTCACCTTCAACACGAGTCTGATAAAGGTCAGGCTTTCAGACCTTGCGTAAAGAGACTTTACTCCTACCGATTCGAGAGACTCCATGTCCCAACTTTGACTTCCTCTGCATCTTGGCGGAAATTGATCGAAATCCCACTGTCCCCCATAAAGAAAGACACTGCAGATCCTCAGTGCATCAAATCAATTACTGCCTTCAGCCTACTTGACCATGACCAGAATCTTTCTGTTAGTCTGCCTAACTTATTCTCTGCAATTCTTACCGATTGACATGAACGTTGAACAGCACTGGCGCCTCCGGGTACATTGGAGGAGATGTCCTCCACTTGCTGCTCAAGTCGCACCCTGAGTTTCGAGTCCGAGTCCTGGTTCGAGATCAATCTAAGGGAGCTGCCATTACCAAGGCATTTAGTCAAGTCGAAACCGTTCACGGCAGCCTTGATGATACAGACGTTATCGTCAAAGAAGCCCAGGAAGCTGACATTGTGCTGCGTAAGTCAAACTCACTCCCCCGCTTTTCGTTTGTGAGATCCCTCCACTAAGCCGCCCTTGCGCGTGTAGATCTGGCGGCTACTGGGCATCTTGAAAGCGTCCAAACTATATACAAAACTCTGTCGAAGAAGCCCAAAGGCCCCAGTTCGCCATACTATATCCAAATCTCAGGCGCAAGCGTACTCGCAGCTGGTGAACTTGCTGACAAGGCGAGGGTTTTTGGCTCTGGTAGTGATGTCATGTACAATGACCTCACCGGCGTCGATTCGATCAAGACGTTCATCAAGCAGTATCCCAGTCGCGCCGTGGATAACTACATTCTTTCGGTGAATGAACAGAACTCACCTGTCAAAACTGCCCTCGTCATTCCTCCCATAATTTACGGCCAAGCCCGTGGCCCGGGCAATCAGCGCAGCATGCAGATCCCAGACCTCGCCAATGCTACATTGAAGCACCAGCGTGGATTACAGGTTGGTTCCGGTGAAAGCCGATGGGGTAACATTCACATCCAAGACCTGAGCCGCATCTTTCTGCAACTCATCGAGAAAGCGGTTGAAGGTAGTGAAGATGACAGCATTTGGGGTGCGAATGGCATCTTCTTTACTGGTGCTGGGGAAATGGTAGGTGCTCTGACGCTCGGCTCGGCTTCAACCAAGCTAACAAATAGTGGACAGTCATTTAGCGACATATCGCAGCGAGTTGCCACAGCTGCGCATGACTTCAATCTCATCCCGAGTAACGAAGTAGACCAAGTCAATGCAGACGAGATTGACCGAATAATTCCCCGTGGATCCGTACTGCTGGGAACCAATGCGCGTGCTGGAGCTGACAGAGCTAAGGCAACGCTTGGCTGGGAACCAGAGATGGAGAGCTTGGAGGAGCATATTCCGCAAGCCGTCATCAACGAAGCACGAGCACTTGGCATGAAGGGTAAGGACCTTATTTTCATGGGAAATTTGCAAATACAAGAACGATGCTAATACTGTCACGAATCTAGTAGAGCAATGGCTGTAGATACAAGAGTCGGGCGTCTACAAAGTCGTTGCCCTTGCTGAAAAAGTAGGCATCAAATCGACTACTACTCGCAACCTTGAGAAAGGTTATGTTGTGGTCCAAAGCAAGAGGGGGAGCTAAGAAGATGAAAAGATGGGACAAGGCCACCTGGAGAAAGGCAAGCATTCGATGCCGTGGGATATGCCATAGCCTTATTTCTTAATGCCGTCCCATTCTACAATTCACACTTGGATCTCTGACTGTCGTTTCAGTTTCTGTTGGAATATACTTGGATATTGAACTACGTGGATCGATATTGAACACCTAGTTACAGCTGCGACGTGTCATTGTTGTCCATCATCGATTAATATATATAACCGTTGCTTCACCCTCAGAGTATTTGTCGAGTCCCTCACAAGCCCAGCTTCTCTCTCGCCATCTCACAAGACTTGGCGATCTCAACGTTTGAAATAACCGCGATTCTCTCCTTGATCTCCCTTTCGATCCCGGGGATATCCTTGCCGACGCCCTTGGCTCTCCACTCGTAAGCGTCTCCGACGAATCGGCTGCTCTGCACAAGCCACTGCGTCCTTTCCCTTCTTGAGGCGTCAAAGGCTGCAAACACCGCCTCGAGGTGTGAGCGGTTCTGCACCCTTTCATCAGCCAACAGCTCTGCCATGACGGCGCTGTCTTCTATGCAGAACCCTGCTCCAGCGCCGTGATGGGGACTTGAGGCATGGGCAGCGTCACCGAGGATGGCCATTCTGCCTTTATAGAACGTGGGTACGGGATTATCACCCGTGTCGAAGATGGCCCACTGAAAAATAGTCAGTACTTGTGATTTCGGGATTCTTTGTTTCAACATACAATGCTTAGCGTCTCATCTGTAAGTGCTAGGAGATTTCGCACAAGGCTGTTGTAGCCCTTAAAGTCATCAAGAGCATCTTGACGATGAGCAGTCTTTGTCATCTTGCTGGGGTTATCCCACTCATTTGGATCGGTCCGGAAGGCGACAATGTTCAACTTCTCGCCATGGTTGACTTGGAATGTCAGTACATGACCATCAGGTCCCATCTAAAGTCCGTCAGCATCTTCTCAAGTAAAAAGACCTTGTCAACTTACATGCATACACGCATTTCGGGCTCTTTCCTCACCAACAGCCTCGATGGCCTTGTCCATGGGTATAAGACCGCGATAAGCGTACTTGTGAGAATATTGAGGTCGCGCAGATGGGTGGTTCTCGCCAACGATGAACTTGCGGACGCGAGATCCAATACCATCACACCCAATCAGTGCATCAGCATATGCTGTTGTCCCATCGGAAAAGGTCATGCGAATCTTGCCATCGGAGTCTTCTTCCGCCTGCTCAATTTGCTTTCCAAATTGCACCCTCTCTGATGGTAGCAGATGGATAAGTTCGTCGAGGAAACGAGCTCTGTGAACGCCATTCTGACCCAAGGAAGTCTCAATGCTGAAAGCAGTTTTGCCATCTTCGGTGGTGCCGTCAAGAAAGTCGAACCACGTCTTCTTCTTAGACTCCCAAGCGTTCCAGGTGCAGACTTTGTGGAACGCTTCGCCGACACCGGGATGGCAGACCTTCATAGCCTGTACTGCATTGGGAGTGAATGAGACTCCAGCGCCAATCTCGTGGAAGTTATCAGCTCGCTCATAGAGGGTGACGGGGATGTTGCGGCGGTGGAGCGCGATGGCGAGAGTGAGGCCTGCGATACCGCCGCCGACAATGGCGATGTCGAATGACTTTTGACTCGATGTACTAGCCATTGTGTCCCTTTGTGATCCAAAAGAATACTCAAGATGAGTTTGACAAGTGTTTGTTGTGATGATATTCCTCAATGTTTCTAGTTTCTACTTATAAAGACCCCATCCTTCCGTCATAGACTCATGGATTTGTAGACACATCCGACAGGTCCGCCTGTTGACTAGTTGACCAAGTAATGCCAGACCCGGCTTCCGATCTCCACTGTATGTCTTCCGATGCCGAGGAGTCTAGACTAATTCTAGTTGCAACTAGCCAACCATTAGCTAAGCCATGTTTGCGGGGAAACCTCCACGTTTTCTCCACGGAATTGACTCGGGAGCTCCTGACTCGATCTCAACATCTTAAACTGCACCGCCTTTTTGACACCGGGACACAAGACCATCCCGAGATGCGTCCTTCTGGGTTTCGGATACTGGGCCTGTCAATGATCTTCAGAGTAGCGTCCTATCATTAATCACATGAGTGTGGACTATGTGTGGTACGGTGGAGAGATACCCACAACATGGTGGTATCGATTTGGATAGCAACCAACGAAGAAATAGGCCGTGCAGGTGGAAAAAGTATATTTTTCTAGGTATATAATGAGAAGATAGGACAGCTTGCCAGAGATCTCAATCAATTTTTTGCTATAGATTTTGTCTCTGAGATTTTCCCTCTGAACTGCTCACTGAATATCGAAATGTCGTCCCCTAAACCAACAATTGTTCTGGCACCAGGTGCTTGGCACTTGGCCAATTGCTACGATGATCTCCGACAAGAACTTCACAGCCGTGGCTGGAAGACTGACTCTGTTGATTACCCTTCAGTTGGCGCCGAGCCTCCAACCATAGGTCTCGACGAAGATGCCGCGGCTCTTCGAAACGTTCTTCAGCGCTTGGCCGATGACGGAGAACAAATCGTTCTTGCTGTCCATTCATATGGCGGACTTGTAGGAGCAAACGCTGTTAAGGGTCTAGGATATCGTCAACGACGCGAACAAGGGCTACCGGGGGGCGTAATTATGTACGTGTATCTGGCCGCGTTTGTAGCTCCTGTCGGAATGTCCATCACGCAGATGCTCGGTGGTCAGTACCTACCGTGGATGAAACTTGAGGTAAGTCGTATTGGGGTTTCAAATTAGACATTCGTCCTACTAACACCTTTCAGGATGGCCGCGTGCATGCGGAAAACCCAGAAGAGATTTTTTACCACGATGTGAGCGGCCAGACACTTACAAAGTCCTTGGACAGACTCAAACATCAGTCTGCACCCATCTTTGATGGGGTTGTCACGAATGAGCCTTGGCATGATATTGCGACGATGTACTTCTTTTGCACTGAAGACAAGGCAATCCCCATAGCTGTGCAGGAGGGAATGGCAAAACAGCTGGGTCCGGATGCATTGCATTATCGTTGTAACGCTTCGCACTCTCCCTTCCTCTCCAAGGTTGACGATACTGTCAAGGGTCTGGAGTATGCCGCAGAAGAGGGTGTCAAGAGAGTTGCCCAAGCTTAGAGGTATTATGGAACAAGAAGCATGGCAATCCTGCAACGAAGGAAATAATTGTGAATTAAGCTAAATAAATCATCATTTTGAAGCAAGTATGACACTATCTTTTGGATGCCCTCAATAAGAGTTGTGTTTTATTTTCTGCGTGACCGTGATTTGCCTCAAGGAAACATTTCCCACAAGTTTGGATACAATCATGCACTAAATGGCATATCAACGCTATCAAAGTTCACACCTTTGTAACACGCTCAAAATACACAAGGAACAGTCTCCAAACGAAGAACCCGACCAGTAGTTTTTGAGAGCTTCGCAAGGCTGAATATCCGGTCAGTGTTATGCTTTCAGGCAAAGAACTTTTACAAAGTCTGTCTCACCATGTGTTGATCTCTGTCAGACCAACTGGGTCGCCCTCGACAATGTCAGGGAAACAAACGTGGATGGACCTGGCGATCTTTAGGGCGCATTTGACATTGGGCTTGAGTTCAGGAATCTCAATGGGCTGCCGTTCATCAAGCTTGGCTGGAGCGGCGGAAGCAAGGACCAGAAAAGGGAGAGCGAGAATCATGGAGGCCTTCATATTGGCGATGTTTTGTGAAAGAAAAAGAGTATGATCAGGAGTGGTGGGTGTATGTTGTCTGAGCGCTGTAATTGTTGGGTTGTACAACGTGAGATGAAGCAGGGACGCTTCTTATATGTGTCGTCAAGACTTGAAGAAGGTATGCTAACATCATACTAGAAGTACCTAGTTTTACTTAACAGAGTCAGAGTGATTGGGTCTTTCGAGGTCATCCTTGATCTAACTCATTTTGACATTCCGAATTCCTTAGTGAAGCCTGAAGTGGTGTACAGTTTTTCGAATAGCTGATAGCTAGTCAAGTTTTGGCCATAGCTGCATTGACAGCCTTACAAACAGCCGTTGACGTTTGGATAGCCAACGTCCTATCAAGTAGGTGTCCTCTACTGTTTTAGACAATGACAAGATTTGACTGGAATGTGATGTCCCTGCAGGGCATATGGCAGCGGTAGGTCTTGCGATTTCAAGATGTTCATTTCCTTTTCATGTCAGCGGCGTCTGCCGCCACTACAACAACGTTTGATCGACTGTAGATCCGTGAGATATCTGCGCGACCCTCAATTTCGGTTCAACTCTATCGTTGTTTTAGCCGTTGTACATAGGCGCGAAATAAGTCTCAGATCTTTTTTGGGCCAATTTTCTCATTGGTTCACAATACGCCAAGGGTAACTTTGTTTGTGTGCTAATTTGATCTATTACACTACTGAAACCCCTGTTCTATTTGCTTACTGGCTCTGATGTAGTTATGCCACTATGCGAACCGAATTCCAAAAACCAAGACATGGTTGTCCTCTTTTGGTTCAGCTCATGGTTAGTGATCAATTGTGGCCAGTCGATTTGCAACAGGGATCGTCAAAAAACGCCAATGTTCGTAATCGACGAGTTCTGGCCTTGAAAGTTGCCTACTTCTGAACTCAATGTCTCCAATCCTCAACAGCCGCTTATGTCATGTTTCGCGCGACCCTGCGTTCAAGTTTCTAAGCCTGTCGCAGTAGCCCCATGTCATTTCTGAGCGACCCTGCGCAGGTAGGCAGGGTCTTGCAACATCAGTTATGCGATGATCGATATCTAATTGTGTTCACCTTCAGACCTCAGCACTTTTTGCTCGGGTTTGTACTTACGTAATCTTGCGTAAAGGGCGACACGTTTTTCACGACGGGGATTTAGCCCTCCGTTTTGCAAGTAAATGCACGCCCAACCTAGCAATGACAGCCAGCTTCCTCTCCGCTGGTGTATGTAACACGGTTACGAACAGCTGTGATTGAGTCTATTTTAATTTGGAATTTCAAGAATCTATCATATCGTATGTGTGTTGCCACTGTTGAAGGTCTGGACGTTGAGTAACATGAAACGCGATGTGTCAAAGTTGGAGCCTATAGGGTATGCTGCCATCGAATTGAATGATGGCATTTCACCTTCCAATTATCGTGTTTACCAAGTTTCCTTTACAGTATTCAGCAAAAACATGTTTGTGAGCGTGATTAACTGAAAACCCACCCTGGCCAATGACTCCATGGTTGTTGGTATTATAATTGCTTATGACGTCGAGGACTGCATTGAGGCCCGAGTCGCCATCATAGACGTGACACAAATAAGAGGGTGCACATTCGTTTTTACAGTTATGAGTTGTGTAACAATCCATCCTATAGATGTTGCATACAAAGTTGAACATAGCTAGAAGAGTGATGAGAGAGTGACTGACATGTCCCTTGAATCAGAATGATTGATGCAAGATGTGCTTCATTGACGTCAGGGATCTGATGTAAGCATGTCAGAGTAAGCACGGTAAAATATTGAGCTCGGTAAATGAGTTGTCCGGATACCGATGGGTCGGTCTTTTAGTCTTATCTGATCCGACCACCCATTGTTTGCGGCGGTCTTTTCGCTGGTCCAGAGGATTCTATTCGTCAAACTCTGTTTAGTCAGCGGAGGATTACCAAAAGTCCGCTTCCTATTACTTCCGTGACATTGATTAGGCTCTTGATTAATAAAGGGGATGGGATAAGCGCAGGGTTTTCTCTCTTTATCTACCCGGAATTAGCGCCATCTCGGTCTTTGAGCCATTACTGTCGGTGCCGTCGTGTCGCGAATCCTCCAGACCCCCCTGAAAGTTTCAGTAAAATGGATTCATTGTGGGTTTTCTTTTATCGCTAGTTATCGACTTTTTCCTTTTTAGCTCGCTCTTCGGACTCCTAGACTTGACCGACCACACAAATCGTTTCAGCACTGACAGCAGAGCCGCGCTACACTGCTTGGAAATCACACCATGAGGGACCTTTTATTTATATGGACGCACGCTACCTCAAATCTCGGTGGAATTAATTTAACAGATAGCATCGCTAGATAACAACCCATCTTTTGTGGTTCCATCTCTTCTTTAAGAATACCTCTAGTCCCTGCATCTTAAGACAAGCTTAATCCCATTTAACTTTTTCTTTTCCAACAGCGATAACCATGTCATCCAACGATATAGAAAACCAGCAATCGTCATCCCCTGCCCCCACGTTACACGACGAGCCTACCATGGACGACAACCAGAGATACGGCATCAACTCGCCAGTATGGCGAGGTAAGAGAGGCTTGGTTGTCAAGATCCTCACTGGTGTCATGGTGGCCATTCTCGTTGTTTTCCTCGCCGACCTCTCATACCTTTTCGGCTCAACATACCGAGTCAACGATCGAGTCTCTGCTCTCAAGATCCTTGTCGTCGATTACGATGGTGGACCCGTTGGAGAATCCGTCACCAACGCCTACAAGATGCTCCAGGCCAAGTCTTTCCCGACAGTCGAGTTCCATTCCTCCGATGAATATCCCGAAACTTCAGATGTTAGAAAGGGCGTTTGCAATGCCGATTATTGGGGTGCCCTCTACATTAACAAGGGTGCTTCCGACCGTCTGGCCGCTGCCTACGAGGGCGGCTCTGCTGCTCAAGATTACAACCCTGCCGACAGTATCACCTACATCTACAACGCTGCCAGATACCCAACTGTCGCCTCTGGCTACCTGATCCCCAACTTCCAAGCCCTCGTCGGAGCAGCTCGTGGTGGTTACTACCAAACACAAGAAGGTCGCTCTGCTCTTCGCAATGTCAACTCTAGCGACCCAGCCGCTGTGGAGGCCTATCTCAACCCCATCACCAGCACCCCCGATGTTATCCGCCCAACCAACCAAGGCTCTCGAAACCTGTACAACACTATCAACATCGTCATGGCTATCCTCGGTCAGTTCTTCTACGTTCTTGCCATGAACGGTATCTACGAAAAGTTTGGTCTCCACAAGAATATGAAAGTCCGCGATGTCTGGGCCATGCGCTTCATCAATGGCAAGATATTCTCCATGCTTTACGCTGTCGTCGTCACTGGCTACATCTGGGCTTTCCGTGAAGACTGGGGTGTCGGCGGTACGGAGTGGGCTCTGACCTGGTTGACATTCTGGCTCTTTATGGATGTAAACTTCCAGGTTCTCGAGACTTTTATCGGCAGTTTTCTACCGATGGCTGCCAGCCCTTTCTTTCTTCTGACATGGTTCATGGTCAACGTCGCCTCTGTTGTATTTCCCTTTGAGCTCACTGCTGGGTTTTACCGCATTGGGTACATCTTCCCTGCCCACTCTCTATGGATCGTTCTCATGCAAGTTTGGTCCGGATGCGGAAATTCTCTGCATATTGGTCTACCCATTCTCTTCGCCTGGTGGGTTGTTGGACATGTCACAGCTTTCTTCGGTGTTAGGAAGAGGTGTATGGATCAATCCAAGGCCCAGGAATCAAGCGAAGAAAAGCAACAATAAGGAACGAATGAAAGGTTTAATGAACAATCTCTACACTTTATGATATCCTATAGAATACACAGCATGCTATTTACAACTATGTTATTAAGACAGACTATACCCAAGACATTTAATTTACTATTATTTAGTTAATATTTGCTTCAGTTGCTATACTATTATAGACGTTCCCGCTCTGAAATCTACATGATATCATTATGATCTTAGCATTTTCTTTTGATGCGAACTGTGATCCTTTTTAGGTTTGTAGTGTGATTTCACATAATGGTTCCTATCATATCTGGCCATTACGGAAATGACAAATCATGATGCTTTAATAGTGTCAAGTCTGTGATATCTGGTGGGAATCTTCAATTCATAGGTGGCGGACTAGGCTGAGTGTTCGTATGACAAATAGTTAACCGTTTACTTAAATCTTGCACATATATGTTTTCTTGCATAATATCAAAACGCAAGACGGACCTTGAGTTTGTCATCTTTGACAATCTCCCGCTCCTTCGACATTAGTTCTGGAAGATCCCAAGTCAGGTTGATATACCGCCCCGCCAGCCACGGTCGCCTCTCGGATGCCAGAAACACCAATGAATTTCCAGTCAGCTCGGGAGTATCGACGAATGCTAGGGATACCCGTTAGTAAATGATGGAAATGATGGCCACGATAGCAATGAGAGACGACAGACCTGGTCTCATTGGCTCAGGGATCCCTTCAATACCACCAGACATTTCTGACGGAGCGTTGCCGGGATGCACACAGTAAGATACAATCCCCTTGTCTCCATATTCCAGCGAGATGAACTCTGTTAGTCTGACGATAGCCA
Organism: Fusarium sporotrichioides; assembly: GCA_019054645.1. NCBI lineage: Eukaryota > Fungi > Ascomycota > Sordariomycetes > Hypocreales > Nectriaceae > Fusarium > Fusarium sporotrichioides. The sequence goes on along the minus strand of JAHKNS010000002.1, from coordinate 3,287,751 downwards.
ATTTGGAGACCTGGTACGCGCTAAGGCTGTGTGAGACGAGATGAGCGCCCACACTGGCAATATTGATGAGAGTCTTTGTGTCGGACTTGAGAAGTAGAGGAGCGAGGGCTCGCGCAACAAGATATGGCCCGAAGACGTTGGCGCTAAGGGTTTGTAGCCAGTCTGCAGGATCAGACTCGGCAATAGATGATATGTTCATGAATGCTGCATTGTTGACGACAACGTCCAGATAGCCAACCTTCTCATCAATCTCTTTGGCCAGAGCATCGACACTCTCTGGTAAACTGACGTCGGTCTTGATGGTTAGTACTTCGGGCTCGGGATGTCCTGTCTCCTTTGCGGCAGCTCTGATGGCTTCGGCGGTGGTTGACATGTCAGAGCGTGATGCAACTATGAAGCGGGAGGCTCCAGCGCGGGCAAAAGAGATGCACATAGCCCGGCCAAAACCTCGTGATGCTCCTGTAACTAAGATTGCTTTGCCCTTAAGGTTGAAGTTGGTCGGGTCGATGGCAGGATAGGTGTCAGAATGGACAACCGAGGTAACATCATAGTCGCCTTTAACGAGTTAGTTTTTCTAGCGGACTGTACACTTAAAAGAACGGTTGCTAACCTGGACCTTCAAGAGGGTTGGGGGTTCCTTTAGGGGGAGGCATGACGACAAGTAAACTTCGTAAGGCTTTTGTTCGATATGTACTAATGAGATTCGTTTTGCAGAAATACAATTAAAAGCTGATTGATTCTTGCCTTTTGTTTCCTTCCTTTTCGCTCGGGCAAAGGCACATCTTATACTTCTTTTTCGTTAACAGAGAATTGGCGATGATGACAAACAATGTACAGTTTCAGTGATGTCGGAATTTCCGGTTACGAATGAGGAGTGAGCTGTTCAGATCGCATACAGCCACTTTCTGCAACTTGACTTTCGCCACAGAAACAGCCACCCAGACATCATCCTCATTTCTTAGATCTATAGAGTTCTTTCCCTTATCCTCACTTTATGTTACTCATGGTGAGAAATACCACTTGGTACAAGGTTTTTCGCGTGCACAAGAGAGAGGTGCACTGTTCAAATGCTTATATCCTATAACGAACAGCAGATATGCAACGCCTAAAGCGCCTTGTGTGACGAGCCTAGCTCTCATAAACAAATATTGCTAAGTCAATGGCGAGCTTGAGTTCCATCATACAATGAGCGACCTTTTATAACTCATATGCAAGGGAAGAAAATGCAATGATGTACGGGACAGCTCAAACAAAGAACATTATGGGATATACAAACGAAGAGGTAAGTATCTTAGCAGGTTCGACATATATTCGAACAACAAACTATTCTGTGTAGTTTAGTAGGAATTGCATGTAAAGGACGGAAAATAATATGTCTTGGCAACCTCGGCTCAAAATGGGGTCCAGGTGACCGCTTGTACACGACTTAATAGAGCGCTAGAAGAATGCATAGGTTCTAGAGATTGGGCGTTACTAAATTTAGAGAACGGTTTTATGGTTTGAACACGGGGGCTGTGTATTTCGCTTGTGCTGCCATGAAATTAGTGGACGGAACATGTATGCATACCCATATTAACTACAAGGTCTGGGGGCCTGGACCCTGCTTGCCTGGGTAGTTCGGCGCGACCGAATGAGGTCCCAAGGCTCTCAACAATGCATCATTCCACTGATTATGGGGCACTATGGATAATTCAGCGAGATCCGAGCCGTTGAAGTTGCAACGGACTGTGGAGAAACCTCGTATTCCTTCACGAGGCGGGGACATTCCCAAAGTAGAAAGAAAAGACAACACACAATTTGGTGTAGGCTAGTTTGGTATATTTATTTCCTCCAGTAGACAGGTCCCATGCCAAGGGGCAACTGCCAGCAACGATCGGCAGTTATGACGCTGTAAGTTGGACATCAACAAGACAAGAAATTACATATATAAGATCATTGTCTTCATTGTCATTTAGGTATCATCTCACTCATCAAACCTTCTCAATCAACACTCAACTACTTCAGCCAAACTCCCATCAACTACCACCACCACCACCAACAACAACAACCGCCAACATGCAGATCAAGGCTCTTCTCATTACTCCTCTCGTCGCCGCTGGCGTCGTCTCCGCTGCCCCCAAGGCTAGCAGCACCCCCAAGGTCACCTACTTCCAAGGTCTTGCTCTCCGCTCCGCGTCTCCCATCCACTTCAACTACCTTCAGGCTGCCCAGGAGTCTTTCTCGCTGAAGCTCAAGGATCAGGACTCTAGCTGTTACGACGGCAAGAAGCACAACGAGGCCACTTTCCAGCTCTACGGCGACGAGCTCTGGCTCTACTCCATTGGCAACCCTCGCCAGCAGGCTTACGTTGATTTCTCTGGCATGGGCCAGGGCAAGTTCGGTTTCACCACCGGCGCTCAGCCTGCGCCTAAGAACGCCCAGCGAACTGGCTGGAAGATCGGCAAGGATGGCATCCTTACCAACGGCGGTTCCAACTTCGTCGCCTGCCCCAACAGCGACGACCTTGAGAAGACCTCTTGGTCTGTCTGGGTCTACAACAGCATCGACAACCCCGGTGGCAACAAGAACTGTGTTCCCTTCACCGTCAAGGCCGCCACTGTTAAGGAGCCTGTTGCCTGCTCGTACGCCCCTGTCCTGCCCAGCGTTTAAATTTCGGGTCATGAAGGAAACTTTCTAGTGTATATATTTACAAAGCCTCTGGGGTGAAGTTGTCAGATATAGAGAGCGAGACCTTTATTAGCATATTAGCGTTTTTATGTGTTATAACCTCAATTAATTGCAAATCCAATCTTGCCTAAATCTCATCGCACATTGTGTCCCCTGCCTTCTTCACTTAAACATCTCCATGCCATTGATACGATGATTTAAAGTCAAAGTTGTAATGCTGGCTCGCGTTCTGCAGTAGTTGTAATACCAGCTAACAAGTCTTCCCATGTCGAGTCATCAATCGCTTCCAAATCTAACACTGCATCCATTTGCGTATTACCAGACCCTGTACTTGACAAATAACCCCCTGAGCTTCCCATTTCCGACGCCGAGTATGGTCCATCGCCGCAACCGATGGAAAAGTCGAGAGGACCATGATTCGTCCCTCGCACCTCATCATACGCAACAAACACGGCCCATATCATGTCCGAAAAGCCATACATGATGTCAGCCTCATCACCAGTATTCTGTACCAAGGGAGACAGGTTCTTGAACTTGGTTTGCAGTCGTCTCGCTTCACCTTTTAGATCTGCAGCCCTTTCTATGGTAGTTGCATCATAAAGGGAAGTACCGGAGTATGAGAAGCCTGTGTTGTTGAGAGCAAGTCCAATATCTCTAAACATCTCCGGCCAGATCTTACTGGCATTAGACAGACACGAGAGGGTTCTGCAAATCTTGGCGGTCGTGTAGAAGGTGATGTACCACAAATCTTCATCTGGACAGTCCATCACAGTATCATTCAGAGATTTGCAACTGCGCAGCAAGTTGAACAGAATAGACATTCTGGTGCTTACAGAGAGCGACGGATTGCTGGTTGCGAACGAACTGGCAACGGATGAATGGTCCCAGAAGTCATCATGCAATGAGACTTCGCCTATCAACGTATCGAGTAGATGGAGCTCGATCTTTATCGAGACTATAGGTTTGTCAGCGTCCGAGATCTTCGAGTGGGAGCTAGGAAATTTAACTCACAATTCTCCTGGAAGCCTGGCGGAATAGATGCCTTGAGCAGCGTTGATTCATTGCTCAGGGTTTGCAAAGCCATTGCACTGATGAACTCGCCCTTGACATCTGTGTTTTCCAAATCGTCGTAACCAAATGTGTCGCATATACGTCGACTCAATTCGTTTATACGGACTAGGTGGGCAACGGGATCATCAGTGGCATACTCTTTTCTTGCTGAAAGTATCTCCCAGCTTTGTCTGATATACCCCGTGTAAGGTATCGCGCAGCGTGTTCTGAACTTGGTAGAAACCCTACACAATCAGCATCAATCCACAGTGTGGTTTTCAGTCACCGAGGTGTCTTACCAACTGGCTGTACAGTATGTACCAAGAAGAGCCCGCAGTTGATCTGTAGAACGAACAGACTTTCGGCCAGAGGCCGTCTCATCCGGTCCGAGATCCACCGTACGTCTGGTATTGTTCGGATTCTGATCAAGTCCCAAGTTTTGAACCAGGGATACACAAAGTTGTGCAAGCTGAACAATCTGTTGCTTCTCGTAGCTGAAAAAGTACTGATACCATGCGATATAAACTAGAAGGCCCTGTAGAAGTTCCAGGCTACTTTCAGACTGCATCAGGACTCTCTGATGGGCTTGTATCCTGACTTCTTCTCCGATTTGTCGCTGAATGGTGCAGTTATCCACTTTCATGGTCGCCATGATGCACATGAAAAGGAACGGTTTTGCTGTCTTGAGAGACTGAACGGTAGTATCAGGTGCAATTGGAACAAAAGGGAAGTGTCGAACGGCTCGAGTTTGATAGTTGTCCAACAAGATCCGTGCCTCGTTAAGGGTGATGAACCCATGATCGATCACATCCAGGCTTTGTTGCGGAGCGAAGCTGCGTGGCAGTGATGATCCTGAGATACGGTCCGCACCCAGCATATCAACATTAAGATCAAGATCAGCAGAGGATAGCTGGGTAATAAAGCCGCTCAATGGCGTCCCCTTGGCCCTTTCACTGAGTATAGACAAAACCCTATTCAGTCGCTGTTCTAACAGCCTCGTGCGACTAGCGACACAAGTTAACATCTAAACCGATCTTTTTGGAGCTTCGTCGGGACATACGAGGCGCTTGAGGGACTCTTTCGCTTGTCGACAACATTCAGATAAGTGCACCGCTTGCCAAGGCGATTGCAGCGCTGACACTCGTCAGCTGAGAGGGGAAGACATTTCGACTTGACTGACGTGCAGTTGACACAAGCCCTTCGTCTTACACCAACAATCTTTGATGAGCTATCGGTCGGCATTTCGTATATCGTATAGAAGATACTACAGCGAAACGATCGTGAGAGTTAGTTACAAATTGCAATAGACTACCATTAGCAGGCCAGTCACTACTTCGGTCTCTGAAGACCTTCGGTGGCGCGGATTTTCCGTCGGGGGCGTTGACAAACAAGGATGTGCAGGATGACGATTTTTTGTATTATTTGCAGATTGATTTCCAAGGCCAGTGTCTCTGGGCTGAAAGCTGAGAGGCTTCGGACTTACGGCACCTTGCAGAGTGACGTGTGTCAGCATAGAAAGGCCAATGAGCATATTTTGTCTTACCAATAAGCTGGTTGATGATCGGCCGACAAAGGAATAATCACGTAACATCCTTATTCCAACTTGAAAAGTGTCTGTGGCGTTCTGACAACGACTGGTCGGGTCAGTTGTTCTCAACATACAAGACAAACATTCTGAAACTACAGAAGTATTTGTAAATTGTATAGTCCTTGTACCACCCAATGGCAGTGTTTGGTCGAAGGCACAATGTGCTGGTTTTGAGCACACCGTGGCTCGCGGTCATGAGCTGAAGAGTCTTTGTTTATCAATTTGTCAAACACGACCATCTCCTCAAATCGGTAGTCATTCCATGCACCTGCACTCTATGAAACCTTTCAGTAGCTGGATCAATGACAAAACAGGCGAGGAAGTATACAGCTACAGGTTGCTGGAGTGACAGTGCTAAAAAGATACCTCGGAGTTCTTACAGCGCTAGGCTGCCACGGCAAATAGACGCAATGTCTGTATACCCTCTAGGCAACTTGTCAGGCTGTCCTCATCCATCTTACCCAGTTCTAGTAGAGGACACCAGCGCTTAGGCTGTTAGTAGGGCTGTCACAAGGCCTAAACCGTACAGCTTTACAGCGTAGTCAAGAAGCTAATTCATGTCCAGTGGCATCCTTCCCGTTGTCTATATATGTGGTGTCAAAGAGACCGAAGGCCGCTACAGATCATTCAAATCACAGAAAATGGCATGAACTTGATGAGAAAGTTTACTAATATAAGGCTATGCAACATAAAGAAGAGCCTTAAGGATGATAAGATAATGTTAAAGGCTTGCGTTGACATGACGCTACCCACGATCATGACTTGAAATGTACGACGCGAACACTTCTTGGAACGGAAAGTACCGAGTGTGCCCTAGGTTATCTAACAAGCCTCATTACACAAAAGAATGGCAGCAAAAAAATTGATTTGCTACTGCGTTCTGGAAGACGGCTGAGGCATCGGTAGATGTTATTGATAAAAAAGAAATGTAAAAAAAGAGATGCTTCAATAGCAGCTACTGGTTTCGATCCAGTGACCTCCGGGTTATGAGCCCGGCTGAGAGGGGTTAGTACTTGAATCGAAATCGAGAATTGAACAAGACATACCGCGCTTCCACTGCGCCAAGCTGCTTTCGCTTGAGCTTATGTAATAGCTTAGTCGTTTTTAGACTTTATATTCTCTTACTCGAATGGCCTGCATAGAGAAATGCCATCCTTGACGTCACGCAACCAACCACCAACTCATGGCCAAGAAGAGTAAAGTTTTGTCACACATTTCATTGGTGCTGGCTGGAGTGCTTTCAAGTCTTTGCCTTCTTATCACGCCACATTTCTACTCCAACGGTCAAATACACGGAGTCCCCGTTGATTTCCATTGTTTCGTTTATCTCTCTGGTTCTGTCTTAGCGATTAAACTAGGCTTTATGCAGATCTGCGTCAGAACGTTTCCCCAGACACGATCCATGTCAGATCCATGGAGTCGAGGATCCGCGGACGCCGTTGTCCATACTTTACTTCTTGTTTCATCAAACATCCCTCCATTTCAACGCGTACAACGCTGGTTATTGTTTCGGGAGCTTCGGAATAATGCAAGATATCATTGGCCAAGGCTGGAAGCGCAGCCTGGCTGGGTCCATGATCCATGTTTCACAAGCCATGTCCCAGCCTTTATCAAGTAAAAGGTGACGACAACTCCCTGGGGAAATCCAGGCTAAGAAACCTCGAGATTGGTTGTGTCTTAGCACCCCCGCAGATCTAGCGCTTATATCAGACCACCACGTCACGTCAAATGATCTCCCAGGCCACCAAGCATAGGACAGACGGCACTTTAATATTCCCCGAGCCCTACGTACCATCCGTCGGTGCCGACGATTAAAACAAACACATTACCTACAACACTGTTCGGTGACTCATTCCGCCATTTTTTTGCCATGCATCTTATTAACCAGATTTTGTTTATTTTTGCCTCTGCTTTCCACAACTGTTCATCATCTACGCCCCAGCAATCATGTTGACTAACATGATGCGACGGTTTCGGACCTCACCCGTGGGGAGAAACCTTTACAACATTTGGCTGTTTGTCTTCGCACTTATCGTGTTTCTAATATTCGTCTCGACCTTTCTTGTTCAAGGAGGGACCATTGACATGCCCGGATGGACCAAAGATCTTCGAAAGTACGATGGCGATGACTGGGATCGATATGCTTCCATATTGATCGTAGCTATCTGCTTCTTCTTCACATTGACTATGATTACGGGCGTGGCTATTCTACGATCTGGCAGATACTAGAGTTATCCAGCAAAGGCATAACAAAAGCTTGGTAAACAAGCCCTCCCTTCAAACACACTTTCGGCCAGCAACGTGGCCGCTTCGCTAAAGAACCTGAAGGGAGACGCCTCGCCATGGCAACGAAAACAAACAATGGATGGAATGCGCATGTCGCGACGAAGACTGGGTTCTACGGTACGCGACCTTCAAGCTTGTTTCATCACGCGATTTCGTGCCACGTTCACTCTCAACATCAACGAAGAGACCACTCAAGACCGAGCCCCAAGCATCACGAGCTTACGTCATGCTCTCGTTGAGCATCTCACAGACTTGAAAGAGAATTTCGCCTCGGAAAATTTCTTTGTTTCTGGGACTGTAGCCTGATATCATGACAAGAACCTATGATGAGACATGGTCAACGATTCGTGCAGGACGGATGACCAAGAGGAAGTCCGTCGGAACAAAGAACAGGGTCATCGGTCTAATTTGTTCTTTGATCATGTCACGACGATCTATAAGAATTGTACAACATATGGTCAGTGGTGAAGATTTATTACTAGTCTTCGAGCTCGGCGGGATGAGATACCCCTCAGACTGACTTCTGACAGACACAAAGACCTTCGAGTAATGGATATACGTATGAAGCATGTAGGATATTGGAACGTATGTAGTTTATGTAATGTATGATAACGAATTTATGATACTACTATTATGACCAACTGTATGAAAGATGATTATGTTTCCTTCTTACTCCACTCCGGATTCAAGCACAGCAAAAGTCCCGGCCTCAGAATCAAGCTCAGCCAAAGCATCGTAAGGCAACGTCAACATCGGTACAGTATGCCCAATATCTACATTGAAGAGAATCGGGAACTTCTTTGACGCAAGTCGGCCCTCGCACAAAAGACCCTTGATAATACCAGCATAAGTCTCTCTGTCCTCATCCGAGTCATATCCGTAGGGTCTTCCTACAACTAGCCCCGCCGCTTCCTCAAACACGCCTTGGGCGATCAAGTCCGCGAACGCTGCCTGGACTCGGTGAGGGGGATTCCCGCCTGAGCCGTCTTCGTTCGTAGCCGTCTCAAGAAAAACGATCCGTCCACGCCAGTCGGGGGCGATGGCCGAGATGCCAGCTAAGCGTGCGACGACTGTAAGGCAACCTCCAAATAACCTCCCCTGAGACTTTCCGGGTCTCAGCCATTGCCACTCGCTTGTCTTTACGACCGCTGGAGGCTCTGTCGACGTTGCATCTTGGAAGAAAGGTGCTCCTCTTGGTGCGTAATACAGTGACCGCGGAAGCTGACCCAGCGGCTCGGGAGACGAAATCGCGCGCAGCAGGTTGTCCACACAGAACCTGAGGGGAGTATTTTTATCATTGATATCGTTTGCTTCACCGATTTCAGGAACAGCACCGGGGCCATAGAATGTGCGCAGACCTGTCATGGCGTATAAGAACCAATGCAAGCCTGTGATATCCGAGTATCCAACCACGACTTTGGGGTTGGCACGGATTGTTTCATGGAGTTCTTTGTCGGCAATCAGAGCAGGAAGAAGTTCTGTAAAAGTTGTGCCGCCGATGGTGGTGATAACGGCAGAGATACTCGGGTCTAAGAAAGCTGCGCGGATTTCGGATAGTCGGTTCTCAATGCATGATTGAATTCCGTCGTCTTTATTGAAAAAAGTCTGGATTTTAAAGCCTTTGTTTGACAGAACCGCGGCGGCCCGGTCTACGACAGCTGGGAGGGTGCTGTTGATTCGTTCTGATGGTGATATGAACGCAATTTTGTCGCCTGACACCAAGTGATTTGCTCGGATAGGCGACGGCATGTTGGGTGGTATTGTCTGTGTAGAATTATAAGATCTAGGTGTTATTCGAAAGGAACGATTCGTTGCAATTTCAAACTCGAGACTTGATTGTGGTGTGTTGGGTGATAAACCATGATGCGCAATCGAGAGGGGCTGATGGCGCGGGTTTTAACATCTCCACCAAGGATTCAACTAACGTTATGTGACAAATGAAACATCAAATACGGTCGTTCGCCTAATCACGAGAGATTCACTGATATGGTGTTCATTCAACGTCAGCTATCTTGAATATAATAATGACTAGGTATACATTTGTCAGCCAGATGAATCTATCGCGCCCTTCGGATGTCCGAAAGGATTGCATGGAACAAAAGTTCCAGTCCAGGACCTTGTCACACCAAGTGTCCACATTAAAATTTGCTGCATTAATTACTCCCACTCTAAGCGCCTAGTATTGCGGCTCATGTTAAATCATCGCCCATTGTTTGTGTATCAACAATCGGAAATAACGACATCGTCGTATCAAACGAGTCAAACCAAAGCATATTTGGGGAGATCCCCAGAAAAGCATCAGTCACGTCCCCAACTTCAATCTCTGGTTGCTCTCCTCCTTCAATTGCGTAGCTCTGCTGCTCACTCGCCATCTCTTGGTTTGGTACATGCCCAGGCCTAGGCGTCTGAGGCTGCGTTTGGAATCCCTCAGATAGAGGTATTCGGAAATTCATCTCCGGCTGTTGAGAATTCCCTAATGGCGATTTTCCTATGGTGTGAATGCTGCCAAAGAGACCATTGACTAGATGACCTTGTCGCTCCATCCGCAGCCTGGCTCTGTTGTCCATGTAAATCTCGCATGCTCCTTGTAGATGATGTAGGATCATCAGATGGCGTTTAGCCACAGCATCGTAGCGGGCTAGATGCTCAAGAACACTTCTTGCGGCGTGAAGACTCTTTTCAAGCGGGAAGGAGTTGTCGAAATCGCCAAATATGGCTGCCCCGAGTACCAGCCCAGACACGAACGCTGAATTTCCTACTATTGGTAACCGCTTTGGTATGGTGCCTGCTTTGAGAAGTGGTTGCAGGAGGTCGACTGTTCGTACGGCTGATTCGAGACAGGAATGGACGAGTACCTCGTTGGATGATGAGGAACGCTTCGTAGACGCGTTGGACGACTGCTCTGCTTCTTCAACATGTTGAGAAACTGCCTTGTGTAGGAATGGAAGCGACAGTAACATGATGCTCCAGTGCCCCGTCAATTTGAGGTGCATAAGGCCGATGTTTGGCTGTTGCTCGCCACTCTCGTCACTGATCAGATCCTCCTGTTCAATTCCATCAACAGCCAAGCCTTCGCCGCACTGCGAGGTCCATCTTCGGAGACTCTTACTAATACGTTCCAGTATCTCGGGGGTGATCATTCTTTTCGCATAAACATCTGTGAGAATTGACTCAAAGATCATTGATAGATCGTTACAAGCGGAGTAGTTCTGCGGGTTTGTTGTGTCGCGCAACTCAGACGTCGAAGGAGGCCGACCGAGCGATGCACTCATGAACAAGTCAAGGATCCGGATGCCCTTCCAAAGTTGCTCTCGTGCCCGGCCCTCGGTCGATGAAAATAGGGAAGATATATCATGACGATGCAGCCCTATAGCATACGCGGCTCGTACACCCATTCCGAGGTACATAAACGCTGCGTTACGGCGGGATGCACCCAAGAGATACATCGCGATAAGGACCAACGCTTGGATAGTGACGATTCCTGGCTCTTCTATTAACGTCTCAACTGTCAAGTATCGAGCGTAGTTGAAGAAGATCTCAGCCTGATCATCCTTGTCTTCTGGTCCTGTTTGCGCACCAATGGCAAACACAAGAAAATAAACAGAACTCGCTGGGTCAGAAATGTTTTGACCGTCCTCTATCCACTTGCGGATGTCATGGTGGAGTTTTTTCTGGTCGAATAGTAGCAGCACGCAATTAGTCGATTGCATGTACCACTTCACTCGGTAGTCGACTTCCAGTTCTGTTTGTTGTGATGGCGGATTCTGAGCACTAGACAGAATCCATCCTCGCCGTGTTTCAGGCGATGATTCGACAATTCCATGTCTCAATGGATCGTCGACGAGTGCACAGTCTCCTATGCTACGACGTACGATTCTCCGGATGTTTTGTAAAAACGACAGTGTCGCAGAGTCGCCAATGAACATGTATTCACCTCTTGTATCCTGCACAAGACGTGACATACGTGGAAGCCGTTCAGGTTGTGTATCCGATAGCAATTGTAGCGATGAGGAAGTCTGATCGTCAATATAGGTGTCCTCGGTGGACGCCAATCCTGATCTGGACCCAACTGTGATACTACCAGCTGGAGTATGTTGCTCCGTGATGTTACTCAATCTTTCAGGGTCTGGGCTGGGCAATGATGAAGCAACAATGCGTCGAGCCCCAAGACCCGAAACTGATGGGGACTCCCGACATTCATGACCGAGACCTCGCTTGATGCAGCGAGCACAAGGGCGTCGACCATCGCATCTTTGCTTGCGGCGTTTACAGCTCTCGCAGGCTTCGGCGCAACGTCTTCTTTCGCTATCTCGGACCCTCCTGGTAGGCATTGGATTTGATCGTGTGAAGACGGACGGGACTGATTGATTGAAGCCGCGGGCCGCCAACTGTCGGATATGGTCCTGTCTTTATTGGTTCATCAGCGAGGGAAGATGGGGTAAGTTTAGGTGCTGTGTCCGCTGACGTAAATTGGTCTAGGCTTAGTGTTCCGAAGGGTGGGACGCCGGTAGCCGATGGGATGTCACCATGAGGGGCGGTGAGTACAGAACAGTCCAGCACGTCTGTTTATAGCACCGATTGCAAGTTCAGACGTACTCGAGAAGGAATATCACACAATTCCGGTTACAACTGGTGAAGAGATGCAATGGAATCATAGTGATAACTCTCATCAGACACAAATGTTAAATAACGTATTGACGGTTTTTTTTTTTTTTACACTGCAAAAATAGTATAATCCTAGGACAAATTGGAGACAAACTCCTCAATCTTTGCCCCTACCTCTTCTGGTGCCTCTATGCAATGCCAATGTCCGACTCCAGGCAAAACATGTATATTCTTTGCAGAGCTATCACATCCCCATCTATCACAAATGTCAACTTCTGATAAGAGTAAAGAAATTAGAAAAGCGACTTACTCGTCCATAATCTTATGTGCATCAGGTACAGGACTTGTTTTGTCCTCCTCGCCAGCCAAGACCATCAATGGGCAGTCGAGGCTGGAATACGTAGGTAACTCCGCTTTAGCAATCGCCTGGCATAACGCATTATACCCATCTGGCTTCTGTGATAGTAGCAGAGCTCTAATAAATGCTTTTTGAGTCAAAGTTGCCTTGGTGCCCGTGGCAGCGAAAGGAATGGTTTGGGCCATGGGCTCCATTCCATCTATCACACGCCGTTTTAGCAAACTACTTCAGTCTCGCCTTGATTCAAACGACTGACCTTTCTTGACTGTCTCTATACGAGCATTGAAGATATCTGCCAATGCAGGCTTGGGTAGCACAGGACCGATGAGGATAGCTCCGCGGAGGCGGCACTTGGAGGCCAACATTGGTACAATGATACCGCCCATGGAGTGTCCAGCAGCAACAACATTCTCAGAGGGAATGCTCAACCCTTTCAGTAGCTCTTCAACATCACTGGCTATGGTATCAAATGTGGGAGCTTCAACCCCAGATGACAACTCGGACTGGCCACTTCCTAAATTTGCTTAGTGTCATGTTGTGTCAAAAGAGCCATCAGAACTGCTCACCATAGACATCCAAGGCAACTGAGTTATATCCAGCGGTTGCAAGACTGTGCATCACTGGTATATAAAACGAATGAGACGATCCCAGGCCATGGATAAATACCAGCACTGGACCAGAGGTTTTGTGCTCTGTCCTGGCGTTCACGCGAGCGTAGAATAGCTTCTTGCCATTGACATTGAGAAAAGGCATGTTCTTTCCTGGATGATCACTGAAAATAACGACGGAATAATGAGAAGAGCCAAACGTTTAGTCCCGGTCCACGATATATTGTGCTGAGGTTGGATGACATGTGTCAACTGAAATGCCTCCCTCAATTGTTCTAGCGTTGCCACTGTAAAATCCAGTTTTAGTGTCGGAAGTCGGGTGAGAGTCCCTCGGTAATGGAGTCAGCCGACGTAACCACTAAATCAATTTGACGCTGTAGAATTATGGGGATTATGAGACAAGAGTCACATATGACGGACACTATTCTTCTCAATTACTAACTTAAACTCAAAGGACTACAAGACTTTAGCAGACAACACTTTCAGGAATTTGTCATTGGCAATTGAAACGTGTGTCCTCATATAAAAACACCTCTCAGCAAGCAAGTCGCGCGACCATCAGAAGCAGATCTTTCGTTTGGCCAACCGTCGCTGAAACGAAAACATGGGCAGCATCAGCAGTAACACTTACTCCTCCGTCGAGGAGAGTAAGCGAATCTTTAACTATCTGTGCGATCAATTCGACGAGATAGCTCTACCAAGTGGTGTGAAGGAGCTTAGGGATAGCATCGAGTTTACCTCAAGCCGAGATGCGCCGTACTTCCCTATTCCCTTCAAGGAGACCGAGACAACCGCGGCATTAAAGGCAGTCGAGGGTGCCGTGGCTTGTCTGTTGGCAAGTTCAGTTGCTGGCGAGTCTCAGACTAGGAAAATGAACATCAACTTGGAGAAAACGACGGCTTTTCTTTGTCAAGCTTACATGGCCAAGGTCGGTGGTCTTGGAAAGCTCGACCCCGGTGTTAAAGCGAAGCTCAAAGGTTAGTAGATGCGACAGAATCCATATAGTAACAAAGAAAAGCTAAATTATCTGTAACCAGACACCGACCTGCTACAAGCGCAATCTAACCCATATCGTCGCATGTCGGCAAACCTCTATGAGACTAAGAACCCTGGAGAGTACTACCACATCCATGGATCCCTAGAGGCTTCAACAACCTTGAAGATGATAGGTTTGGAGCCTTTTCGGCCGGATTTGCAGTCTCACGAGAGCATAGTGGAAGCTATCGAGCCTGCAGTTCGAAAGTTCAGCGTGGAAGAGCTTGAGAGCATGAATGCTGCTAATCGACAGGCTGGAGTGCCTGCTTTGAAGCACGAGGACTTTGTCAAGACAGAACATGTAAGTGCCTCTTCAATGCTCAAGTTTAAACAGGATAGAGCTAATTTGCCGATTAGGGCAAAACAAATATGGCTCTTCCGCCATGGTCGGTGGAAAATCTGGAATCTGAGACACCCCAGTGTCCCTTGAGCCAAAGCTCAGAGCAGCCTACAAGGATCCTGTCAGGTATCAAAGTTCTTGAACTCTGCCGTATCATCGCCGGACCTATCATAACGCGTATACTCGGCGAGTATGGCGCTGACGTCCTCAAGATCACAAGCCCCAATCTTAGTGACGTACCCTTCTTCCAGGTGGATGGAAACATGGGCAAGCACGCCGCAGAGCTCGACCTAAAGTCAGCTGAGGGAAGAGCTCAGTTTGAGCGTCTCCTCGCTGAAGCAGATGTCGTTGTTGATGGGTATCGTCCCGGCGCTTTGGAGAAGCTTGGATATGGAGCGACTGCATTGGCCAAACTCGCCAAAGAGCGTGGTAAGGGATTCGTCTATGTGAATGAGAATTGCTTTGGTTATCAGGGCGAGTGGGCTGGACGTCCTGGCTGGCAGCAAATTGCTGATTGTGTAAGTCTTCTACAATGAATGGATCTGACAGATGAGGATTAACATTATGGCAGGTCACTGGCATAGCCTGGGAACAAGGTCGCTTCATGGGTATGTCAGAGCCCATGGTACCTCCTTTCCCCATTTCAGACTATGGAACAGGGTGCATTGGTGCTATCACAGCATTGATAGGCCTCTACCACCGAGCAACCAAGGGTGGATCGTGGCATGGAAAGGCGTCACTTCTTCACTACGATCTCTTGCTTTTCAAAGTCGGACAGTACCCCGAGGAGATCAAGGAAAGATTGAGGAAGGAGATCGGCCCGGACTTCCTCGCATTGCGACATGCGCACAGCGTTGATCAAATCTCAGGAACGGCGCTGTTGAGAATGAGGGACACATATCCGGAGTTATTCTCAAGTGATAAATATGTCGAGAAGTGGTACTCTAATGCCTACAAGGCTGAGGTAGAGGCTGTACCACCGGTTGTGGAAATTGAAGGTGTGGATGTTGGATTTAGAAGAGCAAGTCGCCCAAATGGCGCAGACGAGCCAACATGGGATTTCGGCCGTGAACCGGATCACAAGCTGTCGAAGTAGCTTTCGACGATTTAGTTCTTATTTAGCATTGAGTTTAACTGAGTCAGTAAATGCCAGACATAGAGTAAAGCTCTTATTTCCTCCTACCACAAGATATCTCAGTGTGACAGCCCGGTTTTGCAACCATGGTTCAAGGAATAGACTTGACCACATCGACTTGAGGCTACAGCGCTAAGATTTAGCGGCCATAGCGGTACCATCCCCACTAACAGCTCCTGTTTTCCTGGCATCGGCATCAGGGTCCGTTTCTATTCCCTCACTCAGTACATCCGATCGGAACGTCCCGACATCCGAAAGGGTGTGACCACCATGATCGTCAGTGTCGTTTTCTGCCGAGAGTCGTAAATGCAAATATCATGTCTCTGGTTGGTCAAGAAATGAACCCCGCAAACTCACTGCAACTGTAATTATTCACGATCCTCAGCCGAAGGGGTCCCTTAGCCGCACCTTATTCTGTCTATATCCGAATCCTACCATAGGTTCCGTAAGCTGACTATGAATTGCGGGGTCAAGTCATCCGCTTGACACCATCTCCATCTTGAGTCCAATTCCTACGCCGAGACTAGAAGCTTTATATCCAAGCATCGACTAGGAAATTCATTCTTCATCACAACCATCTACACACCTTTTGCATACCTATCCATAGACATAAATCCCCATTCACCTCCTACTATACAAACACAACACATTGATTTCATACCATATCTACACAGCACAACACAGCAAAGATGTCCCCATCAGCAGAAGCAACCGGCGGAAACGCCAGTGGTGCCCCTAAGGAGGAGGGCCTCGGTCAAGCCTTCACAAAGCAGGTCATTGACTCTTTTGGACCCAAGACTGATCCAAGACTTCGGGAGGTTATGTCCTCGTTTATCCAACATATGCACGACTTTGCGCGCGAAACACAACTCACTTGCGATGAGTGGATGACCGCAGTTAACATGATCAACTGGGCTGGTCAAATGAGTACAGACAAGAGAAATGAGGGACAATTGATGTGCGACGTCATTGGTCTCGAAAGGTATTTTTACTCGATTTTCATATTCCATAAGACAATGGCTGACTGTTTGGAAGTCTCGTGGACGATATCACACACCGTCAGGCAGTCAAGAACGGTCTATCAGGAACTGAAACCGCTATTCTAGGACCATTCTGGCGCCAGGACACGCCCGTTCGTGAGAACGGCACTACCATCTCCTTCGATACTCCCAGCGATGGCAAGGTCGCTTACCTGTACGGTACTGTGACATCGGCGGAAACGGGAAAGCCCATCCCTAATGCTTCTGTTGATGTTTGGCAAGCATCCACCAACGGTATGTGACCAATCTACAAATCTCTCAACTCATACTGATCTCTGCTAGGCCTATATGAGCAGCAAGACGACAAACAGGTTGAGCACAACCTGCGTGGAAAGTTCATTACAGATGACCAAGGTCGTTATTCGTTCTACTGTCTGCGCCCTACTCCTTATCCCGTAAGTAATATCTTGAAAAGAAATCATTTTGTACCAGTAGGCTAATCATGTCCCAAGGTTCCCGAAGATGGCCCAGCAGGCAAGCTGCTTCATCTCCTAGACCGCCACGTCTACCGCCCTGCCCACTTGCACTTTATGGTAGGTTCACCTGTAATCCAGAACAAAGAGTTGGGACACTAAAATATCACAGGTTATTGCGAAGGGCCACAAGTCTGTTGTGACCCAAATTTTCGACTCGGACTCTGGTTATCTTGACAATGACAGTGTCTTCGCCGTCAAGGATAACCTTACAGTTACTTTCGTGCCACGAAAGGGAGATTCGCAAGCAGAGTGGGAGTTGGAATATAACATGACCCTCGCTACAGAGTAATCGTGTGACGTTATTCTGTGTTTTATATAGTCATAGCGTTATTCATTGAACACATTTTTCAAACGAAATCTTTTAGGTATTGCCCCATATCTAGCTACGAGATTTGGGTATAGATATGCCAGAACCACTACGTCCTCGAACACTTGAAAATATACATAGAACTTGCATAAGTTGTATTTGAAGTGTAAGTTTGAGGAGTGAGCAGCAGATAAACGTATGGATGCACAAAGACCAAGGCCCTTGACCTTGGTTTGTACGTGCCATAGATATTCTATTAATGTTTATGTTACACTCTTGTTCGGCGGTGAATTACTCGACTTTGTTAGCGTTTAATATTCAAACCCTTGACAATCTGGAGATTTCCGAGGTTCAGAATACGGATTAGGTTAGAGTTCCAACCCATTTTGCATCCTCAAACGAGAGCTCCAGATACAGGTTCGGTCCAGTAGACATTGCGCATATTTCAAATAGCATTCTAGGAGAGTGTTATGCTGTTATAGTACTATCAACAAGTTCACGCAACTTACAACGGTGCCGGTAGTGCGTCCTGTGGCCAGTGTCGATGAGATGCCAGGAAAGTATTTTGTGGCTAAATACGAACATCTGTCGAAAAGAAGGCTGAAGATTTCGTTATGTTCAGATAGGGAACTCTCCACAATCCTTACAAAAGATGATGTTGCGTTATGCGGTGCTCTCGCTGAGTTCACAGACAGAGAAACCTTCCCCGCCTTATCATGACAAGTCGCTTTACGAGGTTTTACGTGGAATCGCCCTTAATTCGCTGAAAAGAGATGAGCATCAATCGCCATCCTGTGACTCATTGATATCAGAAATAATTATATATTATTTGAATAATACTGTACCAACCTAATATTGATTTCATAATGATTACGTTCTCTGTGCTTGGGAACAGGGTAGGTACCCTACATTTTTACTTTGACTAAACATTCGATGACTGTACAACCCGCAAGCTACCAATTAAAACATCAACAACACCAAATGCCGAACAATAACGTAATGATAATGGTGTTTTGATGCAACTAGGTAACTGTACCCTGGATGTTTTTGGAAGGCGTGTTAGATTCGGGATAGTGTACCGGAAGACTTCGTTCTGGGGAAGAAGAGATTGATTGGCCAGTCGATCCGACACGTGACCGGTTGCCGGTTCACCGTCCGACCCACCGACGGCGCAGAGTCCGGAGCTGTACAGCTTAGGCACATAATTGGCTGGGGAAAGGATATTCCGCTCCTAGATAAGAGATATGACCAATAGGGGCAACCTTGTTGGCAATCCGTGGTTCGCCCACTTGGTCTTGGCTCATAGGCATGGTAGCGATATCTATACCATCTCAGCACACCGCAGCACAAGACATAAAGACGAATTTTCACGACTTCCAGCACCTGCAATGAGTCGAGCTGGGTTCAAGCAGCTTTCGCTGCTTCGGGCGTCAAGACAATGCTTATCGACCCGATCCCTAGCAACAATTGCAAGGTGGCCGAACCACAATGCAATTGCGCGGTCAGCGCCTGTTTCTGCAACAAAGCTGAGAGCTCGACCTTTCAGCACGACCAGGCCCCGACGAACACAAGATGAGGTGGAAGATGAATCGAGCTCATACAGTGAAGCTGATCACGAGCATGCTGTCATTTCCACATTTGACCTGTTCTCCATCGGCATTGGCCCTTCTTCATCTCACACCGTAGGACCAATGCGAGCTGGCAACATTTTTGTTAATGATCTTATTGAGGCCAACTTGCTCTCCAAAGTCAACAAGATCCGTGTTGCCATCTATGGAAGTCTTGCGCTTACTGGCGAGGGCCACATGACACCGTCAGCTCTTCTGCTGGGCCTCGAAGGCGCTGACGTGGAAACCGTCGATACCGGATACGTGCCCACCCGCTTTAATGACATCAAAGCCAGCAAGAAGATCTATCTCGGCCGCGGTCTAGCAGCTGATGGATCCAAGGGTAAGGAAATTGATTTTGACTACGACAAGGAGTTCATTTGGGAGTGGGGGCGCAAGCTGCCCCAGCACAGCAATGGCATGCGTTTCACAGTCTTCGACAAAGACGGCTATGTCCTTGCAACCAACGACATGTTTAGCGTCGGAGGTGGTTTCGTCGTCAATGGTGCTCTCAGCATAGCACCCCAACAAACGCTTTCTCCAAATGCCCCTGCGCAGCTAGAGGACCCTGATTTGGAGTCGGCGGCCCATCCGGCTGATTTGGCCGAAAACTTGTACTACAAGGAAATTCGGCGCTCCGATGCCGCGGGAGATCGCAGGACAGGTTCCGAGGTCAAGGCTCTGGACGAAGCCAATGCAGGACCGACAGCTCTCCTCGGAGAGTCACCTGAACCAACCGGACTCTCTACCGACGTCAAGTCAGAGACTAAGAGCACCAGCTCATCGCCGCATCCGCGGTATGCATTCCGAGATGCCGCTAGTCTGCTTTCTCTATGCCGCAAGCACAACCTCACCATTGCTCAGCTAGTCTATGAGAACGAGAAGAGTCTGGGTTACACGGACGAGGACATTTATCGCAAGATCTTCAAGATCTGGGGTGTAATGGATGCCAGTATTCTAGAAAGTGTCCAGGCGCCCCCTGGGACGAAGCTCCCTGGCTCTTTGAAGCTGCACCGACGAGCTCCCGCGCTTTATCGTCGATTGACCCGAGGATTGTACCCTTCCTCCACTGCCGATACGTCTGCTGCTCAACTTGAGCACAAGTTCTCAGCGCCTGACCCCAATCTTGGCGAAGATGGTGCTTCTTCGCAGCCTGGCGCTCTTACTTCACCATCAGGTACTCTGAGCGCCTCGGTACCGGATAAGTTCATGGCTGGAGGACTCCGAAAACGTGGACCGCCACGGATACATGGTTCTTTGAACCATCCTATTGCCCCGGCTCCATCACGCCGAACGACATTTCCAACAATGGATTACCTCTCCGTTTATGCCATTGCTGTCAATGAAACCAACGCTGGCGGTGGCCGAATCGTCACTGCGCCCACAAACGGTGCCGCAGGTATTATTCCTGCCGTGCTCAAGTACACGACTGAGTTCATCAGTGATGACCCTGAGCGAGATATTCCCACCTTCCTGCTTACAGCCGCCGCGATTGGTATGCTTTACAAGCGAGGTGCCACCATCTCTGCTGCTGAGGGAGGATGCATGGCCGAAGTAGGCGTTGCCTGCTCTATGGCTGCAGGCGCGTTCGCAGCATGTATGGGCGCTAGTCCTGAGACCATTGAGCAAGCCGCCGAGATTGGTATCGAGCACAACCTCGGACTGACTTGCGACCCCATCGGCGGCCTTGTCCAAGCTCCCTGCATTGAGAGAAACGCGCTGGGCGCCACAAAGGCGATTTCCAGTGCCAACCTGGCCCTGAGTAGCGAGACAGGTACTCAGCGCGTAAGACTGGACGATGCTATCCGTGCGATGCGTCTGACAGCCAAGGGCATGAGAAACGAGTTCAAGGAGACAAGCTTGAGTGGATTGGCTACGAGTGTTCACATTAATATTCCAGTCAGCGTTCCTGACTGCTAGACGAAATTTGTACTTAGCGAGCGAAATAATTAAACAAAAAACAGGTACGGGGATTCTGGATAGAATAGAAAGTTCGCTTTTTGCGGTAGTAGTTAGCTAGATTGCATTGTGGATATCACGTGCTAAATGTAAGCTTCATAATGCGAAACAATCTCCTCATGCAAAAACATAACTTCGTGCGGCCATCATGGACAGTCAAGAGAATGATACTAGCGACCTCGAGTACGATGAAGAGTCGCAACGTTTGCAAGCTGTCTGCTCATGCTGTTTCGACCTCAACGCTTCTCTCGTGGATTCGGCTAGTGACGACGTTAGACTTGATCAGAGCGAGCTCGTAATATCGGTACTTCGCAATGCTGCACAGCTCAGGGACGCGGCGACCAACAGTTGTGAAAGTTGTGCTGTCATGATTAACGCTCTTGAGTAAGTCATGGCGCCAAGATATACCTGTCCAGATCAAACACCGTGGACTAGACATCTGATGCGCGAAATAGATACCACAGCTTGATAACCTCCGAATCATCCCCCATTGCTCTCGATGAACTTGAAGACCCCAACCTGCCAAGTCAAAGTAATAATGGAGGCGTCCGATTTCGACTTCGACTTCCAATAAGTCAGGGAAACCCAGAAATATCACTTAGTAGCCCCGGTCTACCGCAAAGATTTCTTCAGTTTTACACTGACGAGGGTATGTGTCCTCAGCTGTTTCTTACTATTCGCTAACATATAAAAGCTCAAGGACGATCATGGAAGACCATTGTGCCTATGCCGGATATTTGCAATGATAACTTGTCAAGGCAAGGTATTGTTTTCATTAACTCTTGTCTGAGGCTATGTCAAGAGCGTCATGCACATTGTCAACAAGACAAACCCAGTTTGCCAACGCGTGTTTTGGATATTGGAACCGGCAATGATACTCACGTGCATCTGGTCGAGACAAGAGACATCACAACCGCGAAATACACAGCACTAAGCTATTGCTGGGGCTGCGATCCTTCTATCAAAACTCTGACCAGGAACCTGGAGGACATGAAGTCTGGCATTGCCCTCGAGAAACTACCCGCGGCATATGTGGACGCAATAGCACTTACCAGGCAGCTTGATGTGAGGTACATCTGGATCGACGCGTTATGCATAATCCAAGACTCGCATAGAGACTGGGAAAGAGAATGCTCCAAGATGGCTGACACCTATGCAAACGCCTATATCACCATCGGGGCTGCATCTTCGCCATCTGTGACGAACCACTTCCTTAAACCACAGCTCCATCCGCCACCACATATGTCACACCGCAAACAGGACATATTCACCGCAATATTGTCAGACACTGGTGGCGAGATGCAGGTCTCAGTCAAGGCAAGGCTCATGCAGGCAACCGGCGCCCACTGGCTGTGGCAAGATGCCCGCAACGATGAGCAGCCACTCATGGAACCTCTCACGCAGCGAGGCTGGACTTTACAAGAGAAAGTCCTTTCAACGCGGTTCCTTTCGATATCTTCAATGGAGATGGTCTTGACATGCAAAGAGAAGATATTCTGCGAGTGCGGCTCAAGATTGAATTATCAACGCGAGTTTGGTCGTACACCGCTGAGTCGGATATCTCAATACGATGAAGCATTCAACTTTTGGCACAAAATTGTTGAAAACTACTCCAAGAGAAAGCTTACGCAGTCTGAAGATAGACTCCCCGCGATATCTGCTATAGCTGCTGTAGTGCAGAAGAAGATAGGGTCAGAGTACGTCGCTGGACTTTGGGCCGATAATATTGACCTTGATCTTCTGTGGCGTAGAGCAGAACCAACACGGGCGCACATAGCCAGCTCGTATTACATTGCGCCGAGCTTCAGCTGGGCTTCGATTACGGGTGAAATCGATTACCTGTGTTTTAGGAATGGAAAATGGCCATACGAAAAAGCTACAAAAATTATTGAAGTCACTTCAGAATCGAGACCTGATGCACCGCTTGGGAGAGTTACTAAGGGCAGGCTTGTTTTACAAGGTCCAATAGCCCCAGGATACGTCGAGCGACAGGATTCACATGGTTGGTTCATCGTGCGTATTGGAAGCACGCGTTTTTCCTTTTGCCCAGACACTGCTCTTTCAACAACGATGACGGAGAATGGATCAGAAGTATCAGTCTGCAGAAGGCCCAGTGAACACAACAGAGAAGACCTTGAACGGTTACTGAAGAGACTAGATCAGAAGGAGAAACATAAGTCTGAGAGGAACAAGATTCGCTGCTGGGTGCTGAGACTTGGTGCGTATCCTATCATGAGACGGGAAGAAAAGGAGCATCAGTGGTTGGTGTTGGGGAGATCAGGAACTGAAACAGAATGCTTCGAGCGAGTTGGATGGGGGTTAGTAAAAAAATACGACGAGGAGGAACAGGTGTTTGCTCAAGAGACAACAGAGACTATAACATTAGTGTGATTGATAGTTCGAGAGATAGTTGAGCAAAAGAGAACACGTTATACCATGTAGCTACTACAAAGTACTTTTTGCAGCTATAGTAAACCAAACGGCGCGGATAGTGTTTGTGTATCGGAGTATTCGGCGCGACCGACCAGGTGGATAGCTGGAATTGCAGACCCTCTACCGTGCGGATAGAAGGGATGGAAGCAACTACTTACTATCTAGACGAATAAACCCCCGCCACCCGCTGAGATTGTTATCACCAAAGTGGATCATCATGCATACGTTGACAGGGGATAAGAGCCTAGGAGCCCTGTCCAAGCGAGGCCCAGGCTAGCCCAAGTCACAATGACATGAGGACATGCAGGCATGGGTGAGAATGGCGATCGTGGACCAATTGACAAAAAGAGTTACCGGCGACATTCTTGGGGCTTGCATAGATACTTTTGACGGGAGCTGAAACTGAACTAGGGGGGTGAGGGTAGGGTAGGGGGGGACCAAGCCACAAAGGGAACTTTGGGTGAGACTGATTTCTGATTGATGAAGCCGACAGTGACAAAGACAGACGGACAGAAACACGTAAGAGAGAGAGAGAGAGAGAGAGAGAGAGAGAGTTGGGCTAGTGGTTGAGTTAGTTAGTTAGGTAGGACGGGACAGGTGGACAGGACATGGAAGGCATGGCAGGGCAGGCAAAGGAGAAAAAAAGTCTGGATACCTACCTAATAAAATGACCACCTTGACAAGTATCCACATTTTACAGTCTATGCCTTGTTGATCGGAAACTTAAGCCAAGCCAAGCCAACGGACGAACCAGGCCAAGCCAACAACCCAAGTTGGATCAGAAAGAAAGAAAGAAAGAAAGGAAAAGGAGACGGAGAGTCAAAACTCATGTCTCAGTCAAATCCGTGCGGGGTCAGCCAGTACAGTAGAACCAGCTACAGCGAGCTACAATCAGCTAAGTGATGTGTGACATTTGTTAATTCTCTTTCGGTTGGTTACTTATTAGCCGTCTTTTCCCTTTGCTTTATTTAGTGAATCACTTTTTCTTCCCCCCCCCCCCCTGCCTAACAAGATTTAACCTTTTCTAGGTACTAAAATGTGTAATTAGTTGATAACTCCCCTGATGATACTTACTAAGATAGGTGTGTATGGTAGGTATGCTGTAATATATACTGTATTTAGGTACTGTGCAGTGCTGTGCCATACTGATGCTTAGGTTTTGTTTGCTGCTGTCAGATCTCTCTGTAGTTCCGCCACACCTCGCCTGGGGACTGACTGCTGCTGCCCGGGCTGTTGCTGTTTCGCTTATGTTTGTCTCTTTTATTTCCTTAATTGTAACTTTTTATCTTACTGTGGCGATAGATGACTGTTTTGTTTTATTTCATCAGTTGGTGGCACTATTTCGTTTCATGTATTTTTCTTCCCTCTTTCACAACCTCATTTCCTTTCCTTCCGGCCGCCCATCCACGACAAGAAAAAACCTTAGCAAACATTCATCTTTTTCCCACCCTTTTTATTTCATTTTCCCCTTCCTTCCTCTACCGTTCGACTCACCGTTAAGATCTGTCGCTGGCAATAGAATCATGCGAGTCCTAAATGACTTTTTCCTCGTGTTAAAGTCTAACCCAAGTTCCAGTAATTGATTGCATTTATTAGCTCGGCTGCTATTTTCTCTAGTTTGAGCGTAAAGTCAACTTGTACAGTACAAGTTACAAAGCACTCAGACTCTCACAGACTCTCTTACAGACTCGGACTCAGACTCAGACTCAGACTTAGCCTGCCGACGGTCATACCAATACCCGCTGGCCTCGACCTTGACCTCCCCCCCCCCCCCCCCCCCCCCCCCCCCCCCCCCTCTCCCCCCCCCCCCCCCCCCCCCCTCGATCGCATCCAGTAGGAGCTAGATGCATGCGAGCGGAGCCTGCCCCAATCCACCAGCGCCCGAGGATAACACCGTCATCAAAAAAGAAGAAGGGCATTCATTCGTAGCTCTTCGTCGTGCAAAACATAGCAAACCAAAGCAAATCATTCTACCCTTCTTTCGCTAATGACCACACCCTTTTTCGCATCTGGCCAAGCATTCAACCATTTTCTTCCACACACTCTCATCCCATCCCCCAAACATAACCAAATTGAATGCGATTACCAAGCCCACAAAGCCACGTGCAGGGATAGTCAAGTGGCGTACACGCGCCATGTCAACTGCCCAGCAAATTCTCTCATTAACACACTCGAGATCCTCTTTAGCCGCTCGGCGCTGGGGGAAAACAGCGACATGAATTCAACGAGGACCTCCGTCGCCGGCGTCGAGGTTTTTGATCTCACCGACAACTCAAATGATCTTTCATCTCAATCCTTGCCGCGCATTCCGAATTCCTTGTCGCGCAGATACAGGCAAGGGGGCGCAACTTTCACGGCCAATCGCCATGGTGTTTTTGAGGTTCGAAATGCTGACGTGTTCCCAATGTTTTTCATTCTCGGCATGCTGACTTTTGTCTCATTTTAGCGGTCGCGCAAGAGGAGGAGGAGCGATGATCTCACAACCGGCCACAAACAGGCCCGCTTAGAGAGCACGCGAAAATCAATACACTACGACGCGGTGTACCAGAATCAGAGGGCTGTCAAGAAGCACATTATCGTGCGCAGACCCACAGATGATTCACAACACGCCAAATTCTACATCATACGATGTGACCAGCATGACATTAGCTTTGACAACAAACCGCTCCAGGACGCCTTGACTCATCTTCGCTCAAAACACGGCATTTTGACAGCCAGCCATGACACTGTCATAGAGTGCCTTGGTATCGAGGTTATAGGATGTGATGATCAGAAACTTGAGCAGAATAACACTGTCGCTCAGAAGGCTCTGCAAAATGGGACTAACGCGCTGGGCAGAGATAGTATTAGAGTGATGAACGATGATGATTCAAATCGGTCAGAATTACCAAAGTCCAAGAGGAATTGCCAAAAGCGTCCAGCAGCAAAACAAAAGCACGTTCGAAACCCTACTCGGTCCCATCAGCCATACAGCCAACTTGATAAGGACGATACCCCGCTTGACTTAGTTCCTGGCAACGTCTACACCATCTGGTGGTTTGAAACAAAACAGTGGTTCGCTGGCCTCCTTATTCCTCCCCAGAATCTAGAATCGGTGGGCATCTATAACTCGCTCGAAAAGTTGGCTATTTTCAAAACTTT
This sequence comes from Fusarium sporotrichioides, assembly GCA_019054645.1. NCBI lineage: Eukaryota > Fungi > Ascomycota > Sordariomycetes > Hypocreales > Nectriaceae > Fusarium > Fusarium sporotrichioides. The sequence continues at coordinate 3,261,116 of JAHKNS010000002.1, read as the reverse complement.
GCCAGCCTGTTACCAGTACGACACTTCAAGTAAATCGCTCTCATGGGCCGAGGGTTACGAGGACGGCGGACCAAAGTCATCAGAACGATATTACCCATTCATCTTTTTCGAAGGCTTCAAGTTTCCCAACGACTGCCATCAGGCCTGGATCCAAATGGACAACATTAAGCCCTGGGATGACGACAAGACGGTCTATATCGAACACAGAGACCAGGCTGTCGAATTCATAAGAGAGCGCCGGGAGGGAAAGAAGCTGGAGAGCCAGAGACCAGAAATCGAGACCGAGATATCAGATTCGATGGGCGACGATGAGTCATCAGAAAATGTCGGATCCAGAGATCCTGACTACGACGAAAACTCGGACGATGTGTCGTTAGAAAATGACGAGTGCAGAGATTCTGACCATGACGAAAATTCGGACGTGGACGAATTTGAGCATTCTTCGCCGTTGGCGGAGTCTTCGACAGACAACCAAGCAGTACCAGAACCTAATGTTGCAACGCCCGATACTATTGATGAGCCAGAAGTCGCAGCGGAGCTCGAGGAAGTTTCAAATAAAACAACAGTTGATCCTGCGCACGACACTCAGCAGTCAGATGAGAGCGACGAGGAAATGATAGATGTCTCTGACGAAATGGACGACTGTCCAGCGCCTGAGGCCTCACGACGGCTAATGACCACCGTACCACTGCCAGACCTCCCTTTACAACGGGAGAGAGTGCCAAAGGACCCAGACGACGACCCGGACCAAACTACTCAGACCCAAGAATCGCCAATTCAATACGACGATGAGATGGACATAGTTTTAAGTGAAGGTACGGGTGAGACTGAAGGACAGGAGGACATAAACCCGTCTGATGATGATCTAGACGAGACAGGAGCGGTGGCGATGGTAGAGGAAGTGTTACACAATGGGAATAAGGAGGCACAGAAGGACATCCTTATGACAAAGCCGTGTGGGGATCATTCAACGACAAAGGAGCACGCCCAATGCGACCGTAGGACAGTCACGAAGACTCACGACGACCTCGCCGAAGAGATGGCGCCGGCTGGTACACCCGAAACTGACACGCAATATATCGCTGAATCAGAGGACGACGATGCATCACAGCACGAAGATCTGGCAAACCAGACCAACGTGGACCGTCGGGCAGAGTCAGTCTCTCGCCAGTCCTCTGAAGGGTCGAGGGTATTGTTACGTGATTCCAATGAGAAGCCACAGGCGACTTTCACACGACGATCTGACCAGAATCGTTGGACGAATGACGATATACGCAGAATAACCGATGGTGCTTTGTCTGAGAGGGGTACCATTGAAGGAGGTTCCTCTGATATTCAGTCCACAGCCGAGCCGATCCCGGTACAGGAGCTAGCTGTGGTAAAGGAATCAGCCTCAACTCGTGTGCCAGTACAAGATCTTGACCTTGACAGTTTGTTAAAAGAGGGTGAAAGCCTCGAACTGCACATGTCCCAGGCGCAGCCTGCGGCAAGCTGCCAGCCCAGCCCGACCTCCTCTGATGATAATCGCCTCGCAGAAGAGATTTTCCATGCCCTCCTGTCGGAAGATCGCCAATCGAGTACTCCCAAGAGCCCAGATGATATGAATTACTCTAATGGCGATGCATTTCGACCCCGCGCTCCATTAGCTGGTATAGGTGGACGATATTTTGCATCTTCCCCCCCGACGAGTGAAGAACGTTCCCAACCATCTCCATATGCTCAGATGGGTGAACCAGCATCTGTACACTCACGGCCCGTGTCCAAGGGTAGCGACGTGCGACAACCGTCTTATGAGGAAACGGGTACACCAGCTTCTGTCTTGCGACGTCTATCAGCTGCTAGCAACGCTAGGCGAAATTATTCTAACGGTGAGATGGGTCAAAGGGCACACGTGGCTTCCAGACCATTGACAGGAAACGGCGATATCCCTCGGCAACGTTCATACGATACTGGAACAGGTCAATCCGTCTCTGCCACTGATAGCTCGAACCACGAGCCCCATCTCCGAAACTCCACACATGGCAGCATGGATCAGATAAGGTCTGCACAACCTCGGCTATCATCCAGAGAACTCGAGTCACGACCTCAGGTAGTCGGAACAGCGATACGACAAAGCCCATTGACGTCTCATAGCGATATTCGCCCAACGGCGGAGACCTCACCAGTGCAGATGCCACTCCGTAGCGCCGCAACTCATCAAAAAACCCCAGCGAACCCAAGTAATTGGCTACAGCAGGTGACCACATCGCCGCCAGAGTCCCACGTACAGGTATCTAAGTCTACCCTTATGCCTCCTGGGATACAGGCCATAATTTCCTCACAACAGTCAGCCAATGCCCCTAATCAGGGTTCCGGGGTGTCTGGATATCCGCACTCTCCGCAGATTGCTGGAACGGAATCTTCACAGTCAATACCAACATCTGAACAAAACCAAAAACCAGTTAATCCATCTTCTTATCCACCGGCTGTCGCCGATTCGCTACCTAGTCCTACAACGCAATCGTTTCCTATTTCACATTTGCCATCTTCGACGCAACAATCCGCACGAGACATCCTACGGTTCCTCCATCAGACAGACTCATCTGCTCAACAACCAGGCCATGACGCTCGATTGCCACCTTCTGGGGTTTATCCTGATACAGAGGCTCATTCACGCCAGCTTGGCCAACAAGGGTCATCGGCGACTTTCAAGACTCCTGCCGTAGGAAACAGTCATACGTTCCAGGAAGCAATGCGATCACCGCAACAGCACGTTATACAGAGCCCCCCAAGCTCTTATCAGAACCCCTCGGTGCCGCAAGTCATGCCATCTCCGAGACCATCTAATTCGAGCATCTCCCGAACAAGCTCCTTGTCTCAAGGCTACGCAGTGCCTCCTCCCCAGCCACTGCCATCTCCTTACCTGTTAGCGGGCGAGGTGCTGAAGGCATTATCTAACACTCAGGACTTTCGTGTTCAGCCTTCGCCACATCAACCCGTTAGGGAACTTGCGAGGTCTCACACTGCGACATACGGCCAGCCCAGGCCAAACACAGCAGCCTCCTCGCCATACATAACTACGAGCCTACCCCCACCAAGTACACTTGCTCAGGGACCACCATCGTTACAAGTGGGCGCTTCACCACGACTGCAAGCGATGGAAATCTCTCGTCCCAGTTCAGCTGCGCATGAGAGTAGGACCCCGACATCCCCTCGACAGTATGCGATGAGATTTTCGCAGCCAGGATCGACTAATCATGGAGCATCGGTGGATACGGCGGCCTCGCCTCGTGTGACGCTCATGAGTACATCCCGGTCGGGATCTTTTGTTCAAGGACAATCTTCATCGGTGAATGCGTCACCTCAGTTGGCCGCCAAGGAGATCTCCCGACCTAGCTCTACTATTTATGGACAACGTACACAGCCAACGATGTCCTCACCACGAAACACCTCGATTGTCATGTCTCAGCCGGCTCCTCCCACTCACGGACGTGTATATCAGCCGCCTTCGAGCTCATCTCCTCGATTACCAGCGGCTCAATCTCTTCGACACAATACTGTGGACTATAGCCACTCGGGGCCTCAGACAATGTCATCGCCGCAACAGTCGCGTCCAGGACTACCGAAAGAACCTTCTGGACCTGGGTCTCGGGTGCACCACAGCAACTCTTCAAATGGGCCCTTGCCTCCACCACAGCCCCGAGTAGGCAATTACGTTCCTGCTACAATAGCACATCAAAGCCGTTCTCCACCCATTCAGGCACACAACAACCCCATGAGCCATTCTCACAGACAATCCCACACCGCTAGCCAATCATACTCTTATGGAAACGGTTCCGAAACTCGAAACTCGACACCAAGATCTCACGCGCCCGCATACCAGGTTCCAGTTCAGCCACCGAAACCGGCTGTGCAGCCTGGTCCCCTTCATGCTTATCTGCCTCCGCAGATCGCTGAAGCGCTGAAAGAGCGAGCTGGAAGAAGAGGTAGCGATATCAAACCTGGCGACTTCCTCAACTACCAGAATATGTATGAATGTCCGTTTTGCCGAGCAGGAATGCCTGAGCAGGCAGTTTTTGTTCAGCATCTACAGAGGCTTTGTCCTTACATAGAACATTTAGATGAAAAAAGACAGACAACGGAAGTTCGTCGCTGATTTGTCTTATCAACTTTCTAACTTATGTATATATTATGGTTCGTCTCAGAAGAGCGCCACACAAGGTGCGGTGTTGTTTGCGGTTGCAAGGAGGAACAACATGATAAGAAATTTTGGGCAAGTCAGATTTTTGACTGATCGTGGAGCGTGGTATGCTTCCTTTGGTATTGATTCCTCTTCCAGGAGTACAAGACATTGACCAGTATATGGTTATAATCATATAACATAACAAGATGAATTAATTAGACTCAAATGGCCATGTTACATCACGTTTGTGTATGACAGGACAAATGGATTACTTAATTATTACAAACAGTATCTCGCTTTATCGTGTCCTCATCATACCTACGTATAATCACTGTACTATTTAAAGCTACTTTCGTGAATTTAAAATGCACAATCATGGCATGCTACAAGAATCGCCGATCAAAAGAGTCCGCACTACTCCGTTGGTGCCAGGAGATGTACAGCGGTTATCATGAGCTCCGTATAATGCCACTTCACTTTTCGTCAGTCTTGGAGTCACTGACCACTCCGCCTTCGACACCAGTTGTATCAAGACCCAACTGAGCCGTGTCCCAGCCCTGTCTTTGCAGATATTCGCGGAACTTTTGGTCTTCGATGGTGATTGTATCCTGTCCGATGTGCGGAATGCAGAAAAAGACGATCAGTGCTGAAAGAATGCAAAGACTGGACGACACCCAGAAGGGATACTGTGCGCTTTGTGTTTCGTTTCCTCCAGCGGCCTGGATGTATGGAAATACGTATGTTCCAACAAAAGCGCCAATCTTACCAACTGCAGCAGCAATGCCGTAATATCGGCCTCGCACTCCAGTGGCGCATGTCTTTGCTGCCAGAAGACCGATGTTGTTTCCAGGTCCTAGCTCACCAAGAGCTTGGAAAATGCCAAACACGACTGCGAATGCAGCAACCTGGCTTGAAATCTTGTCGTAAATGCCGGCCATGATAAATCCGACGATGGCCTGAAGTGTTACACCGAGGATGAGGGTGTATCGCGGGCCAATCCAGTCGCTGACAAAAGCGCCGATCAAGGTACCTGGAAGATAGAACATGTTGACGACAGTGTTCCAGCCGAATACGGTCGTAAGAGGTGCTCCATCGCCGTAGATGCCGGAAAGGATAGAGGAAGAGTATATGCCAAAGGCGTATGAAGAGAACTATACATGTCAGCCAGTGGATATAATAGTGTCTGCTGGAGGCTTACGTTGTAGAGAAACCATACCAGACTGACACTGAAGAGTCTGAACCAGTAGTATTTCAAGACCAACCAATATGGTGTTTGACGCCTCATTGATTGCTTTGCGAATTCATCAGGTTCCTTGAGCCTCAGTCGCAGGATGAACAGCACAAGAGGGAACACAACTCCAATACCAAGACTTGTTCTCCAAATAGTGCCGTAGTTCGAGTTGTGAGCTGCAGCGGCAACAACATCTATGAAATGTCAGTGAGAGCTTCATTCGGGGAACGAGGGTACTGACAAGGAACAAAGGCGCCAATGACAAAACCAAAGTCAATCATCGAGTTGGTAAAGAGAATAAACCATCGGTTTCGGGTGCCTTTCTTCATTTGCCCACTGGACTCTGCGCAACCGACGCTACCTGCTGGGTATTCACCTGGGAAAGTCAGCACACGTCTCTTTTTCCACAATTGACATAAATAACCTACCTCCGATTCCAATGCCGACAAAGAATCGCCAGGCGGTGAGCATATTGAACATTCCAACGGGTTGTCCGTGCCAGTACGATCCAGCTGCCAAAGCAGTGAAGATGATAAGAATAACAGTAGACACCATGAGCGTGTTGGTTCGCGACCAATGATCAGCAAGGAAGCCGAAGACTAGTTGGCCAACAACAGTGCCTGCAAAGGCAATATCGGATACGTATTTGAAAGCATTTGAGTTGACGTAGACATCTCCATATTGCCTTCTCAGCGTGGTGTTGACGGAACCGATAACCTGATCACGTTAGGAAACACAAAAAGCAAGATGGACATGACGGGTCTCACGTTGTTGATGTAGCCATCGGAGAAAAGACCTGCACCACAAGCGAACACGGGGAGAGCGGTTTCAATCCAGGGTCGTTGAGGGACATCATCATGCGGCATGTGTGCTTCATCGTTGTGGCGAACTTCATCAGAAGCATTGGTATCGGACTTCTTCCTAAAGCCTAACATTGTGGTATGCGCACAGACACTCGGTCAATCGCAGGAGAGATAGTTGTGTTGTCGTGGGTTGGGAAGAAGGAAATGTGCAAGCAGTCAGAGTTATACAAAGAGAAGGAGCGAAGCAAGGTCACGTTGCCACGGTCAAGGAATCAGTGATGCCTCGGGTAGCAGAGGGGGACTGGCAGGGTGTCAATGGATTTCTGCTAGTTAAATGCAGGATCATATCTGTGAGGTAATGGAGGAGATAAGCTTGCGAAAAAGAACCAGGCTGCTGAGGATGCAACCAACAATAGCTCCACTAACCCAAGTCCTTTTCAGCAGCTCGTAAGACAAGCTCTGCGAATCATTACGTACACGAGACAAAGGTATTGGGAAACAGGGTAAGTACCGTATCAAATGTTTCCTCGTTGGAGTCACCGAGTGCCGAGTTTACTCGGCGGGTCCGTCGAATTGACTTTAACAATGCACATGGGATTCCCTTCCATGAAGCGTTGATTTATTACCGTGTTAGGCGTCGTGTGGCTTGCTGCTCGGCTCAAAAATGCCGGTAATTACGCCGCCATGTATTCTGTAGCCTGTCAGAGTCTACGCTACGACGAATGTGTAAGGTGGTTGGCTCTCACTGATATCAGCTGGTATTGTCTCGTGTACTGGTACAACAATGGTCTCCAGAAATTAAGATGAGAGTTTATCTGTGGGTTCTGTGGGTTAATCAAACGGCTGGAGAAGCGTCTTTGCTCGACCTGTCCAGGGGTCAGTTGGCTCCTATGGAAGCTGCGCTGTTGACAGTGGAGTATCCTTCGCTGCGCGTCGATGGAAATATACCGGGCACACGATCACCTCCCGTAAAGGGTTTCGCCGAGTAAAAAACGCAGAGGGGAAGCCGATGTAACGTTAGTGTTAGAGCTCCTTTTGGTAAAAGTATATATACATGAAAAGTTCAACCTACGTCATCAAAAGCCTCTATAGCTCAGTGGTAGAGCGTCGCACTCGTAATGCGAAGGTCCATCGTTCAATCCGGTGTCGAGGCATAATAAATATCTTTTTGTCTTATGAGTACTAAGATTACTGAATCTGATTTCGTTTCTGACTGATTCGCTTCGAGTTTCTCTTTCTTTCTTTCCTTCCTTCTTCCTTTTTTTTTTATACTCGATTAACCTTGCAACGTACAAACAAAGTCAACCGGTGTAACCGTACTGATACTCAATTAGCCCTGAACAAAGTTGAATATAGTTAAGGTTTTCGCCAAAGACCCTATTTTCTCTAAACCTACCCAACTCTCAAAGTACTCTCAAACTCACTTCCGTATATATCGGTATACCTATATCACAGAGTGTTTAGTTTGTAGTTCTCGAAGAAGCCGTCTAGCAATCTCCCAGACCAGCCTCTCTGTCTCAAACTCATCAGGCATGAGGCATGGGCCAAGCCTCAGAACACTTGACGAACCTAATTTGCTTCCAACTTCTTCAACGACACTGGCACAGTCGAGGGTTCCTAGACAGTGACTGTGTCCTTGTTGACTATAAAAATGGCTTTCGCAGTCACAACAAAGGCCCGAATTGATATACGAGAACCACATACAATACTCCTAGCTTGTAAAATGACATTGAGTCTATGGAAAGTTCCTACAATACGTATACATGTTACTAAACATCTGGCCTGTCCGAAGCGATTATACCTGCGGCTTAATTCGCAGCTATTCATTCAACATTATATAATAAGCAAAGCACTTTTGTGAGCAACCGCCATGAATGAGCTCAGAAAAATACATGTCTCAACCTTCTTTGATAGCGATGGCAACGCATCCTGCAAACCGCATGACAGTCTCGCCCTTCTCGTTCTTGAAAATCCCGTCACTATGAACAAGCTGCTCCACGATATCATCGACTGCCTCGTCCCACCTCTCTTCGTCTTCGCGAAGCCATCCTGGCGGCAAAACGCCCAAGTAGCTCCATGCCAACTGTGCCCAACGTTTTATGTCTGGAACGGTAACATAGGCATCCTTGTGGTATATCTTTGTCTTGTCAGGATCAAACCCAGCATCCTGCAATGCCTTCTTCATTTGGCCCTCCTCAAAGGACATGTCTTGAAGTAGCATCGGGAGAGGGGCATCCTCTCCACGTGTCCGACGATTAGCATGTTTGAGGGCGTCTATGTGTGGCATTCTATTCCACGTCGATACCATGGCGATGCCCCCCGGCTTCAGAGTCCTGTGCACTTCCTTCAAGCCGTGCTTAGCGAAGTTCATGGAGTGGAAAGCGAAGTTGTTGAATGAGTGAGAAAAATGGTTGTTCGAGAAATCAAGATCCTAGTCCATGATGAGCACAACATCCTTCAGCCTGAACATTTGAAACTTACGCGAGCATCCATTGTGTGCGCCTCCAAAGTCGATTTATTCAGTTTCGCCATCTGTTCGCAGGCCATCACGAATTGGGGGTTGATATCCGTTGCCTGAATACGCAGTCCTTCAGCAGACGGTGGGGTCCTTGCCATGATAGCCTGGGACACAACTCCGGCACCGCACGCATTATCGTGGATAAGATCAGTGGATTTAAATGGAGGAAGTAGATCAAGAGAGAAATTAATGATGGTCTCGCTGACATTTCCCATCAGCTCGATCAAGTGCGATGCCTCATATTGGGTCACTTGCTTTGGTTGGTAGGAGGAAGACATGGCGGTTGAGAGTGATGCAGCGGATACGAAACAAGGTTGGAGGCCATCGAATTCAGGGGAAATATTCATTATATAAATTTCTTGAGATGGCCTGCAGGAGTGAGGCGAACAGCGGTAATGACAGCAAAGCAAGTCGATGAAAAGCAAGCACAGCAAAGCGGGGCAATTCTGTGCAAAAAAGCATAGTACAGGTCATCTAGTATGCATTTCAGCTGCCAAGAATCTTGTAGCGATTCATGTCAATTCTCTTGATACTCGGAAACATTTGAGACCAAATTGTAAGCTGATGTCAGGCATCAAAAATAAGCGAGACTATCAAACCAGAATATTTGACTTATATCGCTCATTATTCACTTCATTCGACTGATGCCGTATAGCCTGCTTATGGTGTTTTTCTCGGAGTCTTACCTGGCGTTATGGGCTTAATTCTGACACGGATTCTTTGGTGACAGTGGATGCTATCCAGGCTCTAGTAACCTGTTAGATGATTCTTTTTCCGAAGCTTTCCTGTTTATCTAAGATGGAGACGTCTGGAGCTAAACTTGCTTAATTCGGAAAGGTCGCCATGACCACATCTCAATTCTGTTTGATTGATGTCATTGGATGTAGCTTCTAAGATGTCAGGGATTTCCATGACTATTGCAGATCCCTCTTTTGTGTGGCTAATTGCACTGACTCCATTTGCTCTGTAGAGCCTTCCAGTGAGGTTGCTCAGTGTGACTTTGCCTAATACCAGATATCGTTAGTTCCAGATTTAGTCTTGCAACGGAAAATAAGAAAGTATTTAAGACCTAAGGTTAACAGCGTGTTACAGCCCCAGTAAAGGCAACCGCTCTTTTTCCAATCACGGAACTGCTATCATGGCTTCTTTGGTCGAATCCCACAGGATATTGGTGCAAGAATATTCCTCCGAGTTCATTAGTGCTGACATCAACTCTAACGCACATGTCACTCACCGTAAAAAAAGTAAATCCAGTTCGAGAGGTATTCCTTTTGCCAACTTCATTCTCGCCAAGAAACACGAACTTTAGTGTAGACTACCTGGCTGCTAAAAATAATTCCGAGATGAACGCTTCTTCCGAACTCTTTACCACACTTCCCAATCGGGTACGCATATGCTACCAGACGTTCGGCGATCCTTCGGATCCGGCTGTCATTCTTATTCCAGGTAATGAGTGACCTTTCTTCTTTAGTGACAACTTGTTACTTTCTAACCAATCCACCAGGCAACGCTGGCTCCATGCTGTTTTGGCCTGAACCTCTGATTGAGAAGCTGCAATCAACTGACGATGGCAAGAAATACTTCATTGTTCGTTATGATCCAAGAGACACTGGTCTCTCGCAGGAGTTTCCAGTCCCAGCAGGATATTCGATTGGCGACATGGCGGAGGACGTGGAGTTACTCGCTGACCATCTGAATCTCACTGATCCAGGTAAAGGCTTCCACCTTGTTGGTGTCAGCAAAGGAGGTCCCGTGGCCTATACTGTTTCTGCACGTAGGCCTCAGCAAGTCAAAAGCCTTGCACTCGTGTTCACATCGCCGGGCGTCAGTCCCGAGCTGCCCATCAAAGGTGGACTTGACCTAGGCTTCCAGCCCATGCTGGCAGGTTTTGGAAACTTGAAAGAGACTGCTATCAAATCCGGAATGAAGATGTATGACGCTCTGACTACCCAGCCGGATGAAGCAGAAAGGAAGGAAGTCGAGGAACTGGTTACACGAATCGTGGGGCGGGAGTACAAGCACGGCACATTGTTCAGCAAGGGGCCGAATCATGGTTCTGCGTCACACGAGAAAGACGGCTGGCCAGGAGTAGATATGCTCAAACAGGTCAAGTGTCCGACAACAGTTGTACAAGCCGGAAAAGACCAGACATTTGGGGAGATTCACGGCAAGGCGCTGGTCCAAGCCATACCAGGCGATGTTGAGTATGTACTGTGGGAGGACGTGGGTCACGAATTGCCCAGACGGATTTGGGACCGGATGGCTGCGCTTGTTCACAAGACTTGGGAGAAGAATGAGGCCACTTAGAAGAGCATGGTGACACGCGAGAAGGGTTTGAGCGGCTAGAAGTCACAAATCTATTGAATCGGGCGACCTCCAAGACACCGAAGCCCCTTGAAGGGGGACTTTAACGTAAACAAGCCTCGTTTCAACGGCTTACACACGTCTTAGAACATTGCAGTTGTTGGAAATATACAAGAATGTTATCCAAAACAGGCACCGGGGAGGGGTTGATCCTCTCTCATGCTGTGATTCACAGGATGATTCCCCGGGGAGAAATAGCCCATCAGTCATTCTTGTTTATTCAGGAGGCTGTCCACGTAGAAGGGACCTAAGCACTTGCATCGGTAGAGGCTTGGATCGAATGCGGCGTCAGTGATTTACTATAATTAGGTCTTTGAATTTTGCTCGCCTTGCCTTCTCCAATTATTAAAGCCTGTGTGAACCTAAAACTATATAGATCAGTCTTTTTGTATTCATCAGCCTCAAACTTTCTAGCAACCACCACCATCGCAGCATTCTTTCAACTCTATGATAGCCTCTCAACATGCGCTCCATCATCATCGCCGCAGCCTTGCTGCCTTTTGCCTTCGGCAAGGCGACCTACGACAACTGGAAGGGGTATTCCATTGACACGTCCGACACGTCTCACAACCATGTCACCAACATTCTCAGCGGAATCAACCACGTTCCACTTGGTGAACACCAGGACACGATTGAAGTCGCAGTCCACCCGAAAAGTATCAACAGCTTTGAAGGTCTTTCCTTGAAGTCCACTGTTTTCATCGAAGATGTGGGCGAAGAACTTGCTAAGGAGGGAAGTTTCGAGCAGCTAAGCCGTCAGACATCCTTCACTTCTATATTGATGACGAACTAACGTTTGATAGCTGCGCGTGCCCATGGCCGTTTCAAGCTTTCCCAGCCCGACGAAGCCTACTTCAAGGCCTACCACAGCTTCGAGCAGCACACCCAGTTCTTGAAAGATCTCCAAACCTCCTTCCCCAAGAACTCCGAAGTCTTCTCTGCTGGTAAAAGCGTAGAGGGTAGAGATATTCAGGGTATACATCTCTGGGGAAAGTCCGGCAAGGGCAAGAATCCTGCTATTATCTGGCACGGAAACGTGCATGCTCGCGAATGGATCAGCAGCATGGTGAGTAGCTCTATTCCCCCATTGTGGCGAAGGTGATTTCTAACGCTTCTCGAAGACAGTTGAGTACTTGGCATGGAAGCTCGTTCAGGGTTATCATGACAAAAATAAGCTTTCTCGATCGATCATTGACAGTCATGACTTTTACATTCTGCCAATCGTCAATCCTGACGGTGAGTTCCCATGGCTTCGGTGCAAGCGTTCAATTGTATACTAACCATGATATCTAGGATTTGTCTACACCACCAAGTCTGATCGCTTATGGCGTAAGAACCGCCAGGAGGGCCCCAACAAGACGTGCGTGGGCACTGACATCAACCGAAATTGGCCTTACAAGTGGGATGTCCCCGGTGGCTCGTCCACAGATCCGTGCAACGAGACATACCGAGGTCGCAAGCCTGGAGACACTCCAGAAATCAAGGCTTTGACAAACCACACCATGGCAATTGCACGGAAGACGGGGATCCGCTCCTACATCGATTGGCATTCTTATAGTCAGCTCATCCTGTTGCCCTACGGCTACACGTGCGATCGCAACGCGACAAACACAAACTACCAGATGGAACTGGCAGGTGAAGTTGCGAGCGCAATTGAAGACTACGAAGGAACATACTTCAATTACGGCCCTACTTGTCAGACTATCTACCAAACCTCGGGTGGTAGTAGCGATTGGGTTTTCGATGTTGCTAGGGCTGAACTTGCTTGGGGCATTGAGCTTCGACCTGGGAGGTTGAGGGGCGATGGGTTTGTTCTTCCACCTAAGTACATCATCAAGTCTGGTGAGGAGATTTGGGCTGGTATGAAGGTTTTGTTCAAGAACCTCTTGGAGAAGGGCCGACGAGATTGAGAAAGGATTCGAAGAAGAGGATCGGAAGGACTTGTTGCAGAGAAGATTGCCGGGACCCTCGCTAGTCTAGGCTACGGCCCAGGAGAGTCGGAACTTGAGTTTCACAGCCATCGATAGTCAATAAAATCAGTCTCTAGAACTTGAACTTGGCGATATCTGTCACTGATGATATAGCAGTTTCTTTGTGCTTTGTCAGCAAGCAAATCGGTGAGATGGCCGAGTTGGTTATGGCGCCAGGTTAAGGTTAACCTTAACACCAATTTCCTGGTGGAGCAATCCTCCTGGGTTCGAGTCCCAGTCTCATCAAAGTTCATTCTTTTTTTCCTGGTTTCTTTTTGAATAGGTTGATCTTGGATCTATGAACGCTACCACTCTTCGTGCTACCTAACGTAGATCCTGGTGATTCTACCCGAGTCACCCTAGGAACCGCTATATGTACAGTGCGCCGTGGAGGGTAACACAGGAGGTTGGTAAAGGCGGTCATGTCTCACTTTGCTGCGGACAAATGTGCCAAGTCACAACCAGCCACCCAAATTCCTGGCCCTCTGGATTAATCTCACAGCCGACGAAACACGATTCAGCTCCTGCAAGACCTCACGGGGACCCTCACGGGCATTCCGTAGCTGAACAGAAAATAAGCCTCGGTCAGCATGTAATTGTCAGTAGTGCTGATGCATTATGACTGAACTTATACTCTTACTTGGTGATGCGATTCAAACCCAAGAGTTGGAAACTTCATTATTGATATAGCCAGTATGCTAATGCTTCGCACAACCAGTTAATGTGTCCAAATTCACAGCGTTATGGTGAGTACATGGTGCAAGCCTCAATGTTGCACCCGGTCTGAGACAAACGGGAGCTGGATGCGATAATAATCCCGGCTGTCATTTCGGAGGCCTTTTTTTCTCAGCTGGAGAAACAAGGGTTGTCGTATCCTAATTCCACAGCAACTGCGTTGACTATGCTGATCTCCAACTGCCTAGTTGGCCTCATTTGCTGACACTCCTGCTTTGGCCTGTATCATCCTTGCATTAGTGAGTGAAACACTGTGCTTACTTGGTACAATGCTGCTTTACCGCCTGAAAGATAGTGGAGATCACTGCAGATCCCAGCCCACTCAATCGAGACGCAACAGACAAACAAGCAGATGTAAGATCTTTGGTTGTACAGAGCACATAACACATTTATTATATAAAGACCTGACTTCACCGGTGGTTTTTTTAAACAGTGATTTACTCTTGAACATCCTTGTCAGTAGTTATTACAACAGACGACCGTCAAAATGCTTGCTTCATTTCTTCTCTCATCGTTGCTATGCCTTTCCACAGTCTCAGCTCTCCCCAACCCGATTCTGGCGGAGCGTGCGGCCTGTGACTGCACTGGAACACGTGATGGTGGTTCAAACTCCAAAGAATACATCTGCCGTGATGCCAGACTCGGTCCCTCGAGACTTCCCAGAAAGCTACCTTTGAGCACCTTTGTCGAGAGTTACAATCGTTTCGGAGGTCTGACACCAGCTCAGTTTCTCTTGACATGGACCGATGAGAAGGGGAACTACAGGTACCCTCCACAGAACGTAAGTTAACTATTGTCTTCTAAACGTACCATCTACTCACCATGGCAGGGTTTCCAACTTGATGCTCAAGGCAATGCCATCAATGGAAGCATGATTCTCCCTGTTGGAACAATGGTAGACCGATTTGGAAGCGAATACGGTAAGTCATTACCTCAAGCTAGTCATGCTGCATATCCTAACTCAGTCTCAGGATCGTTCATCTCTGCAGCTGCTGCTCCCTACTCACAGAGAGCTCTTCCTCCGTCAAATCTGGCAACAAACCCTGATACTCCCGACTTCCCCTACAACTACCATGTGTATCGTGTAATCAAACCGCTTCCAGTAGTTGGAGGACCCATTGCGCCATGGTTCGGTCAGCCTGGTCTTGGAGCACAGTTTTTTACCGGAGAGTTGGGCAATGTCAAGTTCTTGCTTGAGCAAAGCTACATCCAGTCTGAAGATCCCAAGACTCTTGTGCACAAGTCTGATGGTTGCGCATGATGCTGAAATCTCAGGCGCGAGTTTCTAGTGGACGACCTTGTTATTAATGTATTTTTGATCCGATTCGTTTTATATAGTTTCGTTATATCAGTTTGCAGGCATCAGCATTGTTTTATTCTATACCTTGTACGATCTTCCTATTTATATTTCCACGTGAAACCCTGCTCGGCAACCTGTATGATACCACCAATACTTCTGACATACACCTATATACCTCAACGAGTAGGCACATATATATCCACCTATTTTTCTAGTTTTTAATCTTTTTTCGCTGGTGGCGCCGTTGACTTTGCAGAACTTAGATCAAGGTTTTAGCAGACCCCAAGAAATTAAGTTTTGCGATAGCGTGAGATGGGCTCTGAGTAAGAACGTTACCGTAGAGAATATCCTTCCAACTTGCACAGAGCTGTGGCGCATCACCCAGTGGAAGGAGACGAACAAAATAGATTTTCAATTCTTGAAAGGAATATCGCCTTCTCCATAACACAATTTCTGACCAGCAAATAGCAATTATGCATCTATTTCTGCCACTTCGATCATCTCCGACCACTAACCCTATGGAGCGATGCGATCCGTACTATGGGGCGATAATCTTGACCATGAGACGCTAGCGACGTTTAAACCAGCGATCTACCTATCAGTGAGCACACAAACGGTTACACGGCATCTGTATTGTAACGTGAAGGAATAAAACCCCTCGTCGAATGAGAAAAGTCCAGCCTCTTATTCCAACATCTTACTTTGTCTTTTTTCGCAAACGACTTTTTCAAAATGGCCTCACATCCGGATCCAGCAGCAGCAAGCCCCAAAGATGTACACGATGGGCCCGTCAAGCAGGATGTTAGCGCAGGCATTGTGGTGCCCGCCTTAGCAGAGGGAGATATGCCCACGACTTCCAAGTGGGAAATCTGGAGTTGGTATGCCTACTACATCGGTGCTAATGGACTTGCTCTCTTCAACTTTGGACCAACTGCTTTTCAAAATCTACTCGCTCAGGCAGCGCCAAAAGATACCGGTCTTTTACCTTTCGCTGGTCGTGAACGAGATGTCAACAGTATCGTTCTACTCGCCAATGGCATATCCTTTGCTCTGCAAGCCGTTCTCTTCCTCATCATAGGAGCATATGCAGATTTCGGAACTGGGCGACGATGGATTTTAGTGGTCTGGTCAATCGTGGCCTACGGAATCGGGTTTGGCTGGCTGGGAGTTCACGACCCTAGCAAATGGCAGACGGCGACAGGCTTGTACATCGTTGGCCTAATCGCGTACCAGATGACTCTCACATACTGGACTGCGGCATTTCCCTCCCTTGCGCGAAATACACCTCAACTGAAGGAAGCAGCACTGCAATTCGAGTCGGGTGACATCACACAACAGGAAATGGATCGAAAGGACGAAATGGAGAGGAGCAGACTCAGCAACGTCGCTTTTTACATCCAATCCGTTGGTGAAGTCGTTATATTGGCTATGATTGTGGGCGTCATGTTTGGCGTCAAGGTTGACAAGAGTCCAGAGAACAACAACTGGGGGCTTTCTGTGCTGGTAGCATTTGCAACTGCTTGTTGGCTTGTGCTCTCAATTCCTTGGTTTTTCATCGAGAAGAAGCGCCCTGGCATGAAGGTCCCTGATCACCTGAACATCGTTACAGTCGGGTTCTGGCAACTTTGGGAGGCTCTCACTCAGATCTGGCACTTGAAGCAGAGTTTGATCTACCTTGTTGGATATTTCCTCCTAGGGGACTCCCTCAACACAACTGTGACAGTCATCGGTACACTGCAGAATCAGGTTGTCAGTTACGAGACCTTGACTCTAACCTACCTTCTCATTGTCGGCATTGTTGCTCAAGCTGTCGGAATTGGTGCTTTTTGGCTAATCCAGAAGAAATTCAACCTCAGCGTCAAAGCCATGTTCAACGCCGTCATGGTCTTTATCATCCTGTTGGATGGATGGGGAATGATTGGAAACTGGACTGATAAGTTCGGTTTCAAGAATGTCTGGGAGATTTGGCTATACCAAGCATTTTATGGACTCTTCGTTTGTCCATGGTACAGCTACTCCCAAATCATGATCAGCTCTGTCACGCCTCGAGGCCACGAATTCCTCTTCTTCTCTCTGTTTAATATTATTGGTAAATCGTCGAGCTTCATCGGGCCTTTTATCAGCAGTGCCATTATCGATGCCACTCCAGGAGGCACCAACAATAGCGCCCCCTTCTATTTCTTGTTTGCTTTGAGCTTGGTCAGTGCAATTGGCATCTGGTCCTTCTTAGATTTGGAGAAGAGTGCAAGGGAACAAGAAGCTTTTATTATAGAAGAGAAAATTCGCATGGGCGAGGACTCAGATGCCAGCAAGACCACTTAGATATTTATGCATGGTTTTCAGATAGTTTAAATCAAGAATATGAGAGTATTCTTGTCTCGACTTTGATTCTTCCCGACATAGCGGCTGGACCAATACCGGCCCGTGGGGGCGGTACTAGCTAACCTTAACTCCGAGTTGATGGGAATCCCATCCCGAGTCGTTCTCGGCGGAATACTTGCAGGCAAGCGAGCCCAGTAGTCCACCGTCTCATATGGCTGGTTGACTTCAGGGCTGGGTTGATTGTTATCTGCTGTTTCCCGTAGTATCAGTGCATTATCAGTGGGGTCATGCTCTGGAGCCAGGAGAGAGACACAGAAAGCGGGGATAAATTTAGCCCATTCCAGGGTAACTTGGCTCAAAAGACACCTGTCCTGACATCAAAAGAGCTCCCCTACGAAAGCGTTGTTTATCGAGATTTGACAACAAAGACCGCATTTCATATTCTCTCTATCGCTTCTATTAATTTGTAGTAGAAGATCTCCTCGACTATATTTGATTCTCTGTCGTGTTCGGATATGTCAGCCCAGTACCTTTCAACCAAAAATCGACCTGCGAGAGGAGATTCCTCGTCCTGGTCGACGGTACTGACCGACCGCCCCAGACAAACAAACATGGCCGGCCGTCCCCATGTGATCTGACAACATACTGACAAGTCCAACAGTAGTTAAATACCTAGCGACAACATCAACAGTATCGTTGCATCGGTCACTGTAAAGGACCAACTCAGCAGCACAAAGGCGAGGGTGAGCACTGCAACTCTGAAAATCTAGTGGCCGTTACGTGCCTTGTCTTTCAACAATAGCAACGGTCGCGTGGCCCAATGGCAAGGCGTCTGACTACGAATCAGAAGATTCTGGGTTCGATCCCCAGCGTGATCATTTCTTTTGCCGTTTATAGTAATGGAACTGCAATTCTTTTTGTTTTATTCACACGCAATTGTGAATGATCGTCATTCGCTTTGATCAACAAGCAATTATTTATTGACTTAGTACATAAAGTTTATCTATTAAATGATTCTATCAAACGCCCACTCCCATTTGTTCCGGTATAAATTATTCCTGTCTCCCCAAAAGTGAAACCTTCATCTTCTTTAATCGCCTGCTCTCAAACGTCTTTGTGACTCTCCAATTACTCACAATCATAACAAAAACAATCAAGAAAATGAAAACCGCTCCTATCAGTGGCACAATCAACGCAAACACGGTCAAGAAATAGCTGGCGTTTTGGAATGCTGGCTCTTCAAGCAGGCCATCGACGCCCAACCCTACTTGCATTGCTGTGAGCGCAATGACAACGTAGGCCAGGATACCTGCCAATACTGAAAAGTTATCTCGGATGAGATCGCCATAAACAGTATGAGAGGCAACTCTCGAGTAGCCGCGCAGCAGATAACCTTTGTGAAACGCATAGATCTTGTTGAGTCTGCTCAATCTCAACTCCCCGTACCAATAGCGCGGATTCACGCGGTCGTATTGATGGTTCTCAAGAATTTGAGCGGCAAAAGCCTTCCAGCCTTCCCAAGTTATTTCTTCTGGAAGCAAGCCATACTCTTTGGCGATGCGGAAGTCGCTCTTGTATGCGATGAGTGCGGTGTATGAGTAGAGAAATCCTCGAGCCGAGGAATCAAGATTGCTCTGCGCTGCTACATCGAGATGTGCTGTATGGCTGATGTTGGCAGCCCAAAAGTTTGGGTCAAGTAGATATTTTGGCAGAGGTTTCAGGAAGATGCGGTCCCTCCACCAGACCATATGGAGCTCAGCCTGCTCGCTGATGATGATGTTTCGGGAGATGAGCCTCTGGTGATGAAGTTGTCGAGGCGGCATCAGACGTCCGCATACCCAGAGCCATGTTTGGATGTCAGTCAGTCGCGAAACTGATAATTCCCGCTCTAGGAAGTTAGGATCCGACGTCGGGGCCACAACGTCATCGTTGAAGCGAGCGCTCGCTGGTAAAAGACTGCCAAAATCCTCCTTCAAGGAGGAACTAGCGATAGCAAGGAAGTCCCTCTCCAAGATGCGGACCGTGAATGGTGGAGTCGGGCTAGCCATGTCGAGTCGATGTTATATCCAGGCTGACCTCCGAAAATGAGTATGGCGTGGGATTTATGGTTCTTAGAAAGACGGAAACAGAGAGGGACAACCCGTCCCTTGCCTCTGTCGATGGCAATAAGTGTTGATGTCAGCAGTTCAGCTCGCCTAGATAAAAAGCAATGGATGGCAAGGTGGAAATTAAAAAGCATCCTTACCAAGCAGGGGTCACAGGGCTGGCTAAGCCATCATCCCTGGCGGTTAAATCGGTTCAATGAGATTGTAATTGGCTAATTCTCGCTGAAGGATCTCTTAGTTGCACTCGGAAAAGAGGGTTGTCCCGCAATCCGTGCAGCCCTTTCATCCAGCGTGCTGGAAGAAGAGTTGACTGTAGTCCGTGGGTTTGTGAGCATTTTGCGAGTAATTGGTGGTCTCGACGGGATGTTTGCGAGCCTGGATAGTATTCAATTTGTTTCTATCACTTACAAATGCTGTCTTGGAAACTTAGACTTTTGACAGAGTGAAGAGGCAAAAGATGGTGAGTGGATACAGGCACGGGTACAGTATCCAGCATCCAGATGACCTACTAATTTCAGCCAGGATTTGGGGGCTGAGATTGAAACAAGCCCAGACTTGGAGTTGACCGGGGCCACAAGAAAAATAGAATAGATAACACGGTCAGCTTACGGGGTGATAACGCGTTCAATTTGTCTAGTTATTTCTTACACCCTGAATTTAGAAGTTGATCCGTTTGCTGACTCCCCTGTCTAGCAGCCTTATGTATGGTGCCACTCAGCCACCATACTAAAAGTTGCCTAGCAGCAGTCTGACTTCCTCCTTCTCTACCTCCAGGCTGTCAGCAAAACACCAAATGTTGCGGCATTCATTCTCTGAAGCAAAATTAACAGAGCCACGAAAATGTCCATTCGTCGATCCGCAACAAGGCGTGGCCCTCCTTCGGGGCCTGCTCCTAGGCCGAAAAAAGGTTATGAGAGTGTTGAGCAGGGTATCGAGCAGATTTACCCCAGCCCCTCGTCTGACAAGAAGACGGACATGGAGTGAGCAGCATTTGACGTTGGGTTTGCAATCCAGATCCTTAATTGACATTCGAATAGTATTGTCTTTGTATCGGGACTGGGTGCTCACCCAGTAAGGAGCTTCGAGCATTCTGACACCGGCTTTAATTGGGTAAAGGATGAAGATGGCATCGCTCGCGAGTTCCAAAATGCCCGTATTCTTCTTTACCACTCCGAGTCTTCATGGACCGGGGCTATCAAAGTGAAGCAGTTTCTTGGAAATTTGGCACATACTTTACTTGAAGGACTGCACGCGAAGAGAGAGGTAGGTTAACAAACTGGAATATGCAATGCAGAGGTTAACGATGGACAGAATGCCGCCTCGCTCAGGCCCATCACATTTATTGGGCATAGCATGGGAGGACTTGTCATTGCTAAGGTATGAGCCCGCCTTCCATGTCCCGTCTACTTTTCTCACAAGCTAGTAGGCCGTCTGTTTAGCCTCATCTCGATCAGACCTTTTCCCAGGCATGTTTGAAAACATAGCTGGCTGCGCATTCTTCGGGACCCCCTTTCAAGGCGCTGAAGCTGCATCTTGGGCTTGCATGCTTGAGAACGTCAGAGAGACGTTTTCCCACGTCACAGACAAGGGGGGCGCTTCACCAACTTCTAAACTACTAGAGCTCATGAGACCCCATGATGAGTACTTAAAAGAACTTAAGCAAGAGTTCATCCGGCTTGCAGTCAAAGGACCCAAAATCGAGCTACGCGGCTTCTGGGAACAACATCCCACGACGATCAAGAATCTGAGTGGCATGCCTCAGTTTCTCCAATCTCTTAATATTCCACTTCCCAAAAGTATTGGAGAGTTCGTCACTCCAGAATCTGCGGTACTGGATGGCGTGATGGATGCGATAGGCCTATCTGCTAATCACAGGGACTTGGTCAAATTCAAGAGCTCAAAAGACGAACGATACTTGCTGGTCCGAGGTCCTCTTAGACGTTTGATCAACGGATCAGGCCTACGAATCAAAGGTCGACACAACGCAACACGAGGTGTCGATCAAGCGACCGTTGATAAGGCAAAAAGAGAACTGGAAGGTGTGTCAGTCAAAAACAAGAGGGACTCTATTAAGCGCAACACTACAACTTCACCCTGGTTCTCCAAAGAGCCCGAGTTCATAGGCTGGCTTTCCGAACCTAACGAGGCAGAAGAAGTTTCCCTTGTCAAAAGATGCGATTGCCTGTGGGTACATGGTCGTGATGGTCGTGGTAAGACGAGCGCAGCCTTGTCCGCAATCGAGAAGATTGAAGAATGGGTCCAGGATGATGATCAGGAGGTAGAAGAGGTCGAGTCTACACGGGAGTGTCATCGGCAATCATCCCAGGTCTACCTTGCCTATTTCTTCTGCGACAAGCCACCAGAGTATGGTACAGCTGAAGAGCTGTTGAAATCTCTGATCCATCAGATCATTTCTAAGCAACGGCTGGTTTCGGTGCACGCCAAATTTTTGTTCAACAAGAAAGGCCGCGATAAAGCAGCTTTGCTGACGGTAGAAAATCTTTGGCAAGTACTCCAGGATATTCTATCGGATGATGTGTTTCTTGGGGCACGCATGTACTTTGTCATCAACAATTTGGAGACCATCTCACCTGACGCTCCATCCACTGCCACTTTACTGAGTCTTTTAGGCTCAGAAGTTGAGCATGATGGTACTGGAAGACGCGCACTTGTACGATGGATGTTCACTAGCGGCCAGTCTTGGGACATCGATCAGGCGTTGCGAAAACCCTTGGTCCGCCTGGTAGATCTTGAAGACGAGAAGTACGGTGACCAAGTCCAGTTGGAGCTCCGGAAGCACGCACAGAACAAGGTTAAGGAACTGGTCCAGCACAAGAGGTATAGTAAGGCACTTATGTACTTCGCCAGCAGCGTGATCGGACAACGAGCTCAGAACACGCAGTGGATAGACATCACATGCGATTCCCTTGAAGACCTGCCTCAGCATGAGAACGACCTCCAAGTCCGCCGTTTGCTTGAAAGGGTCCCTCAAGAGCTGGATTCTCTTCTAAACGCTGCATGGCAGGATGTCTTTGAGAAAAATCGATCTAAGGCTGGTGAGATCAAGGAGATGCTGCGTGTATTGGTTCTCACGTACAGAGACCCAACTGAGGCAGAGCTTGGCCTTCTTGCTGGCTTGCAGTCTTCGAACGAACAAGTGTCGGAGCTTCACGATCTCATCACAAAGTGCAGACCGCTAATCGTACTGAAGGAGAACGAAGGGGGTGAGCCCACAGTCTGCTTCGCTTTTCCGGTGGTCAAGGTCCATCTTCTCGAAAACGTTCACAAGTTACTGGGCCTCACAGAACATGGCATTAAGTTACAACACGGAATCCTCGGCTTCCGCGCGTTCAGTCATGTCATGGAGACCTTTGGTGAATTTGTCGACGAAGCTGTGAATGCAACACAAGAAAACGTGGACCAAGAAGAAGAGGACGAGGTTGAAGATAACGCAGAATCAGTCGCTGACCAGCAAGACGTCGATTCCAACCAAGATCACGACGCAAGCGACACCGTTGATACACACGAAAACAATGCCGACAACGCTTCCGAAACCCCTGATGACGACGACGAAGAGGAAGAAGATGATGATGAGGGGGAGGAGGATGAAGATCCCGAAGCGCCTCGACTTAAAAACATCGCTCTAGCCTACGCCGTTATATATTGGCTCGACCATGCTAGTCAAGCTACATCCGATATCGCCGAAGCACTCAGCTCGGAAGAGAAGTTCTGGGAGAGGGATTCAAAGATTCGACGTCACTGGCTGACAGAGCACACTCGAATGACGGGAGTTTTTGAATATTTTCAGCGTGCTAAGTTCACGGGATTACACGTTGCCGCTGCAATTGGCTTCAGGGATCTTGTCTCGGCACTGATGGACAACGGCTACGCCGAAGATATGAACGCGTATGATGATCTCGATAACCAGCCGCTTCACTTCGCAGCTTATCTAGGAAAGCCCGAGAATGTTGAGGAGCTACTCAACAGAGGGGCCAATATCGACTCAGGGAAGGAGCTGGGCTCTATGACCCCTTTGGCGATGGCGGCAGAAGCAGGAGATGTCAAGATCATGACGCAGCTTCTGCAACGAGGGGCGGATCCAAATGCCATCGATCCCGAAACTGGAGCCGTGATCTGCTCGGCCATTAAGTCTGGAAACACTGAGGCCGTGAAGCTTTTGGTCGCTCATAACGTCTCTCTGGTGAGTCCAAAAGAGGAAGACGATGACTCTAAGTCTGGAAAAGAAGACGACGGGGCGGATCAAGACGAAAATGAAGACGAGGGTGAGGATGAGGATGCGGATGAGGAAAGCGAGGACGGTGATGATGATGATGACGAGGAGGAGGACGAGGACGACATCAAATCTCCCTTAGCTCTAGCAGCTATGAGAGCTGACTTGTCAGTCTTCGAGTTTCTCATAAGCGAATATTCTGAAAAATTGCCTCCCTCAGAATATGGAGTTGCGCTTGTCGCAGCCGCGCAATGGGGTCGAACAGAAGCTTTCACGCGACTATTCAACGACTTCGAGCAATCCCAGGAGAACATACAGAAAGCTTTATATGAAGCAACCAGGTCTGCTGATGGTTACTGGGATATTGTTACAATGATCCTTGAGAAGTATCCTGGTTTGAACTGTGACAAGGCCTTCCTCTTTACAGCACAGGGAGCTGATGGCGATGACGAGATACGCATTCTTGAAGCTATGTGGGAATATACCCAAGGCGGAATCTCTTCCGAGTCTCTAGATGAGTCCTTATTCGAAGCGACGGATCGCGAGAGTAAGAGGACTATCGAACTTCTTTTGCGATATGGAGCCAGTGCCAACGCAACTGGTGCAGTGTCAGTACCCGAGGAAATAACGGCAATGAATGGAGTGCTAACCAGGCGGAATAATAGGTATGGAAATGCCCTAACAGCTGCAGCCTTCGACGGCACCATTGACATTGTCACGATGCTTCTTGATGCTGGCGCTGATATCAACTCCGATAACGGCTTTGCTCTTCAAACCGCTGCCGAGCATGACCATATCGAGGTAGTGAAACTCCTTTTGGAGCGCGGAGCCGACATCAACAAACTTGCGACTCACGAGAGTATGCCTGAAGGAACAGCGCTGCAAGCAGCTGTCGAGTATGGCCACGAGGAAATCGTCGACGTGCTACTTGAACACGGAGCTGATCCCAACCTCGGAGGCGGCAGCAACAAGTACCCCATCATCGGTGCAGCAAAGAAGATGGAAGAGAGCATTTTCAACAAGCTCATCCATGCCAAAGCCGACGTGAACGTTGTAGGTGGCTCGGATGACACGACGCCCCTGGTTGAAGCGGCCTATTATCTCTCCAAGGAGGCTCTGAAGCTCGTTCTGGACGCTGGAGCAGACATCAACCACAAAGACATATATGGTAACACGGCACTGATGTGGGCCGCTGGGCAAGGTGAGGACGCGTCGGTAGAACTCCTGCTCGAGCGCGGCGCAGACGTCTTGGTTGTGAATGAAGATGGCGAAAATGCATTGCAGAAAGCCTTCCATTCAAGTGACTACCTGACTACCTTGGCAGTGGTTGACCATGTTTCCAAGTTGATGGATTCCATGAGAGTTGCTATGGAATCTGGCGATGCCGGTGTTGCTGCAGTGGTTCGAAGTGTGCAAAGCCAAGGACAGGAGCTTGAATACGACGATCCTCCTCGGCCGGTTTCACCGGTCAAGGACGAGAGCAGGAGAAGCTCTGTGTATGGAGGAGTTCCACCAGATACACCGCTTGAAACGGTCAAGCCTGCAACAACTGACTTCCATGCTGAGAAGATCGTTGTTGAAGAACCACAAGCTGCTCCAATCCACGGTCTGGCTGCGCAAGAACCTATAAGTAGACCGTCCATCACGCCTTCAGGACCTTCTGCCGATTCTGTTCAGAACTTATACAGTCCTGCCACAGGCATCCTCGACTTTGCCCACGAACCACTATTTAGACGCCAGTCTGAACTTGGGCCAATTTCACCAGCACAGTCACCAGGGCCGATCAAAAGGAAGCCAATTTCGGGTCCTCACCCTCCCATGTACAGACCATACCAGCCTGGATCTGGAGACAACGTTCGGCACTCAACTCCACCTGGATCGTTAGCGAATGCTTTCCAAGCTTATCAACCAGGCCAGCAGCAGACGCCGCCGCTCGAAGTACAACCTTCCTTGTCACCGCCAGAGGCTTTTACGCCGCCAAGTCAAACTTCACCTGAACCTGGGTTTGTTCCATACGCGCCAGGTGTTCCGGGACAATCTAGACCAGAACCAGGTCGAAAGTCGTCGCGTACGTCGTTTATGGGTATGAAAGTTCCTTGGTCGGAACACCGGTTTAACTGAGACGCGAGGGTTAAAATGGCGCCGATGTGTTAAGAACAATAGGCTGTATTTAATGCATCATGCCATGGTAGTTTTCCAGTTGGTGATTATATTCTTGTTGTTCTGCGAGCACCACCATGGTAGTTAATAGTAAAATTGAGTTTTGAATTCTCTTGAAAACCTCCCACGCTTTCTCTTGCGCCGCTGAAACCTCACATGGTCATTCGTAGAGCTGATAGAAGTCGGGAAATGGCAAAATCTGGAAATTGGTGTTGCTTGTTGTAACGAGAAATGTTTATCAGCGCCGAAGGATGGATGGTCGTCTTACAAGGGTCTCTGGCCTGAGAATCTGCCTGTTTCTCCAATTTCGGGCCTTGCTAAGGCCGAGGTGCGCATCTTCGGACTACGGCACGCACGTACTGCGATTGAAGAGGGAGCGATAGATGAATGAGTCACTTCGTAGATACTCTGAGAGAAGAAGGCTCATGTAATTATTACCGGATTGGAAGGAGAAATACCACCATGACTCACTCCGTCGACGATGGGACAATGGGGTAAAGGTGTGAAGGTCTGGATTATTAATTGCAGTTATTCTCTGTAGGGTAGTCCAACCCCTCATACAGTCGGTCCCAATGACAGAGTCTCCATGCTTGCAGAGTTGATCGGCGTGCGTATTGTGTAGTAACGTTGATAACAAAACTGGATAGTTCTTTGTTATCTATAATATTTACTTGTTTTGCGAAAAGTGTCGGTGATGTCATTGAACATATTGTCAGCTTGATGGATTTGTAAACACTGCGGCACGCATTGAGTGCTTAGAAATGATCATAGAGCCCTGCCGAACAGGATACCCCAGCACTAAGTACCCTGCATTGCTGACGCTGAGTAAATCCCGTTAGATACACAGAGGATTACAAAGGCATTTCCTGATAGCCGAAGACCGAGCACTCGATGAGTCTACAGGATGGTGGTATAAGCATGGTGAAAGATCAATATATATGAGAGGAACTGTAGCCGGGTGTCAAGTAGAATAGCATCAGTCTGATATCCAGTTCCAGAAACAATACTACAAAAGCTCATCATTTTGCTGCAAAGAAACCGCAAAATTGTGTAGAGACAACTCGTCAAGATGCGACACTCAAAGAAGATGCAGATCGCTGAAAGTGATGGTAAGACTCGCTAAACTTGACCATCTTAGCGCTCAACACACTAACTGACAACGGCAGGCCTAGATAAACACCAACACGCACCCAGCAAAAAGTCACAGATCTCGAGAAGAAACAACGGATCATCTGGGAAACAACTCCAGCAACTTTCCAGGCTCTACCAAGATGCGATGGATCTTTACAACCAATCTGCTTTAGCAGAGACAGTAGAAGATATGCTACGGACGAAAAACCGACCACGCATAACCAGAATTGTTTCACTGGGTTTAGGGAGTTTGCTTGACGCTAAGGATCAACAGCGTCGCGTTAAACAGCTGGTCATGTTGATGGCCATTGCATCGCATCTCACAATCCCCAAGAGCACTCTCCAGATTTATGCCCAAGACCCAACATTTACAACAGTTGATGAGACGTTCTTAGCGAGCCTTGGAATCGTCGTTCTAAAAACACCATCAATTGCCGATTTGGGCGAAGCCGGACGAATGATGAATGAAGAAACCCTTGTCTACAGCCCTTTCCTCACCCTCGAGACATACAAACTGTTGTTATCTTCATCACAAACTTCCGAGATTCCAGTCAACGTGCCCATGTTGATAAGCGATGACTTTAATGCGCTTAGATTGAAATGGGACAAGCGAACTTCTGAGAGAAAAGATGTTGAAGGGTTGATTCAGGGTACAAGGGCGGGCAATTATCGCCGACGTGCAGTCAATGGCGAAGGGTTCTGGACAGATTTGGACCGACCCTTTCCTCTAGCACTGTACCTTAAACAATCGACACCTACTCGAAACGCGGAACCAGTACGGAGGGCAAGCGTGTTTTCGCAGTTTGAGCAATCGTCGATTCCGATATATGCTTAATTTTACCTCTGAATGGAACTTACAGTACTTGCAGCAAGGGAGACCTTGAAACTTCTTCCTTGCATGGGACGTACGGAATGATCTGAGCGGTCAGGAATGCAGGGCATTGAACTAGGAGTGAATGAATCCATGTCAATTTAGCCTTATCTGAAAGTTTTATTAGCGATGTCTTATAGCAATAAAAGCCGATCTTGTTGCTTTTTGTCCATACAGCTCCTTGACAGCTGAAAATCGTGTTTTTTTCCCTTCCCTTCTTGGTAGCGATCACGACAAAGCCAGACTTGGTAACGAGTGCACATCGAGGATGAACATTGAAGTTGACACTGGCCAGAAAGCAATTGAAGACTTGAGTACCATACGTCTATGCAGTATTCACTTTGTCATCAAACTTCATGTCGCTTCATTTGTTGCAAGGCGAAACTGGCAAAGAGAAGAAAAAAAAAGGAAAAAGAATGGATTCCAATCTGATCCAGAGTCATCTGCAGCCCTAAGCTTGCCGGTGGCATTGACTAGCCTAGCAAAAACATACGGACAAGGCATGCGTTATCGAGCAAACTATCGGAGTTGACATATCCAACTTTAGGTTTTCTTCGGAAGGGGCTCCGAGGTTTTAATAGTTGTTCAGACTTCTGATCATCTTCTAACAAATGCGACAATATCTGTTGATCAATGGATTGATTGGCATTGCGGTAGCTAGTACGAATCTCCCCTGCCAAGACGGCATGTGCGAAGCTATTGTAGCGACTAACGACCCTTTTCTTTGGATCCCTAGACTCAATCAGCCACTGATAGACGCTGATTGTCGCGTTATTCTTTGACCATTGAAGCCTGGGCGCCACCATGTGCCAGTTCCAGCACTTCAAAACCTAGCAATATCTCCACACAGCAGGCTTGAACTATTGATATTTAGCGTTGTTCCAGACATTATGACTAAAAACAAGAGACAGACTGGCGCCCAGACATAGTCCGTCTGAACACGCGTTATTTTGTAACCTTTTCAGCGCTATGCAAGGTGGCGTCAATTTGCAAGTGGAATGTCTGTTGGTATTTTTCAACCCCTGAACGCACCAGGAACAAACAAAGTCAGGTACCTCAACAAGCGATTTCCCTCTTCTTTTGACTACCATGTCAAGCATGTCACTATGCCACTAGCTTGTGGCAATCTGTATGGAGACGAAATACAGCAACAAAAGCAACCAATTGCCAAGCCCAATTCATGTCGAGATGCCCCGCGCAAGGGCGAGTCAAAATTCCAGTGGCTTGGATCCCTTTTTAATGCAGTTTTTAGGGGTTCAGCACCCCTACGATCCCCTGATATATGTATATCCTCCTCGCAGCCGAACCACTTGGCCATTCCTTTCAGCTTCTCTGTTTGTTAGCTCATTCATTCTCTTGAACACTCTTTTTTCCAGCAAATCGCAGTCATCTGGGTCTCAGCTGGTCAATTGAGTACCATCTGTCTGCCAGATTAATCTGCCTCCCCTCTCTACTAACATGACGAACAATGAGGAAGCTGGCAGCTGGTGGCGCCAGATGTTTAGCAACACCGGGTACCAGGAGCTGCCAACGACAGTTGTGAAGGACAAAGCGGAGACAAAAGCTCAGGTTATGCCGAGAAGATGTCTCCGATTGTCGACTCGGGGCTTTTTGCTTGTGCTCGCAGCTATTCTTCTAATCCCTACTTTCCTGGCTCTTGCAGCGCTTGAGGTACGTCAATTGCAGGTCGTGAAGTGACTTGACTGACTGTCAATTGCAGGGTCGGCAATACCTTTCTGATGGAACAGGCGACGTATTTGAGATGACTGAAGGCCAGAATGCTGCCTCACAAACGACCTCCGAAGCCATCTCGGAGGTTCCTCAGGATTCAGTGCCCGTTGCTGATGTTGTTTCTGACATGCCCGAGGTCGACGCAGCTGAGGCCGATGCGCAGGTTGACACACCCGAAGTCCCTGAGGTCCCCGCGGTCCCTGATACAGTGGACGTCCCTGCTATTCCCGTTTCGCCCAACCCTCCGTCTATGCCGAAAGCGGTCTCCAACCGTCGTCTCGTCATCCTCCTTCCTGCCAACGCTCCCGGTGTCAACCTGTGTAAAGCCATGATCACCGCAATCGCCCTTGGATACCCTACACCCGTTATCATCAACTGGGGCAAGAGTGGTTCCCATCTTGCCAAGATCGGCGGTGTTCTCGACTACCTCGACTGGGCCGTGCGTCTCAAGTCCGGCCACAAAGATCGCCTGGGCATGGACGATCTTATCGTGGTGGCCGACAGTTCTGACTCATGGTTCCAGCTTCCTCCCGATGTTCTGATCCAACGTTACCACGACCTCAATGCCGAGGCTGATGAACGCCTGCGGAAGGAATGGACTGGCAGCTCCGAGATGCCCATGAAGCAGACCATCATGGTGTCGGCCCAGAAGAGGTGCTGGCCTCGAGCCAAGTCTGGCTCTGAACTCCACTGCAAGGATCTCCCCGAGAGCCCTCTCCGTAAGGATCTTTACGGACCCGACACAGACAAAGACCCTGAAATGCGCATGGTCGATGTTCGTCCCAAGTACATCAATAGTGGAGCCTTTATCGGACCTGTTGGAGACATGCGCCGATACTTCCGTCGTGCACAAGAACGCTACGTGGCTGGTAAGGCTATCCAAGGAGACCACTTCTACAGTGACCAGGGTTTCTTTGGCGAGATTTGGGGAGAGCAAGAGATCTGGCGCAAATGGAGACGTGAGCTCGGCGACAAGGTCGATCTTCACCAGAACGCCTCCATCATGGTCCGTGATCAGTTTGAGTACCACGTCGGCCTCGATTACTACCAAACCATCTCCATTCCCACCGTTTTTGAAGAGGATGACGGTGATATTGTCAATCTCAACAACCAGACTCACATTGCCGAGCGATCCAGAGAGCTTGAGATTGAACCTGCTCGTCTCACTCGTGTCCCTGACGAGATTAGAAACGCCAAGAACCCTATCGCACGTCTCTTAAGCGAGGAAGATCGTCAAAACCTTGACTGGGGCGACATGAACTTCTACGCTGACTTCTTCACCACCGCCATCCCTGTCAACATACATCACAACGCGCACATCAACAATCTCAAGAGTCGTCGCGTCTTGTGGTGGCCCCGCATGTGGTTCTTTCCTTACCTGCGTGATCTCGTCATGGCTCAGCTCAAGCAGCGCAGACAGCAGCCCCTTGGACGGGTCCAGACCCCCGAGGGCAAGGCTGTGTACTGGGGACTCCAAGCTTACAAGGAAATCAGACGATACATGCATAACCAAAGGCAGATGGTGACGACGGACTTTGACACTATCTGCATGTCAAACTGGGCGAAGAAGGAAAAGCAGAACTGGTGGGATGTGGTATTTATGGATGAAAGGGGACCATTAGAACTATGAGCGTTGTCTTTTTCGATCGTTATTTGGGTATGACTTAATGGGTGTTATGCAATTTACATAATCAAGTATTGTCATATGTCTAATACTGTGACTGTGAGAGTGTTGCAGTAAAGAACCTCGGTATGGTGATGTTCGACTAGGGCTTTTATTGCCTATCTCATCGCCATCTACCTGTGTAACGCAGTCCAAGCGCAAACACAGCAAGAAAGACCAACTCGTGGCTGCCTTGCTCTTGGACATGAACAGTATGAGCTTCGATATTTGACTTCTAAAAAGAAATCGACGCGCTGGTACTCTGATGTGATTGTCTTTTTGAGCACCCGTCAGATAGCGTTCACACTCGAGCCTCATGTTTCATGCCCCCAATTAATTATCAACCATCATGCTCTTTCCCCCAGGTTTACTAAAAGCATATATTACTATAAAGTCCAGCTAGAAGCACCTGATCCTATGCCCTTTCTGTGGCCACTCATACCTCAACCGGGCTATCTTGCCCGGGGTTTGCCTCTTCGTAGTGCATCATCTTGACAAGTCGGAAGTAACCAGCAGCAAGCGCAGCGCCAAGTAGGGGTCCAACCCAGTAGATCCAGTGGTAGCCAGGAAAGTCTCTGGAACCGACAGCACAGCCAAATGATCGTACAGGATTTGCCGATCCTCCGGTTACGAAAACGCCTTTGATACAATTAGATCAGTATCCTTACTGAGGCAGGAGCCTCGACGATGCTTACCTGGGATAAGTGCGACGAAAAGAGCCAAACCAATACCAATAGGGGCCAAAAATGTGTCGCGAGACTTCTCAGCCGCGAGCATCAAGACAACAAAGACCAACTGGGCTGTGAAGAACATTTCAAGAAAGACACCTTGTACAATGGAAGTGTTAGGTCCGAGTGTCGTATTTGCAATAGAGGCACTTCCAGGGAACATGGCATTGACAAGACCGCCCGCACACATAGCAGCGGTGATCTGGGCCGGGAACAGAAACAGGAAGCGTATCCACGGAAGTTGACCGGCGAGGCAGAGGCCGAAAGTGACCTGACAACGGGGTTAGTCTCTTCAGCAGTTGAATCCAAGAAACACCACTTACAGCAGGGTTAAAGAGCCCACCGCTGATTCGGTAGAATGCCCAAACGTTTACCAAAAGAGAGAATCCGTATGCCATGGCCACGTACATAACGGTGTTGTTGGCCAGGGTGCCGTTTGGCCCCGAGATGGGCTCTTGGAGAACGGCAACGATGTTTCCAGCATAGGCAAAGTACAAGAACAGAAAGGTGCCCACAAATTCTCCGGATGCCGCTACCAAGTGCTTACCGAACTCGCTGAGGTGCGTCGTCCTTTGCTTTTCCTGGTGGGCGTAGAGACGGTTTCGGTTTCGATCATTCATGGAGCTACTGCGGCGATTCCTCGCGCGGCCATTATGGCCATTGTGACCGTTGTGACTATTGTGGCCATTGTGGCCATTATGGCCTTTCGTGCCGTAGATATCTGCCATGCTTGTGAACTGGTGATGCTATTGATGTTGATACGACTGGCTGGATTCCGCATGCGCTGTACCCAGAAAGGAAATAGCAAATTGGTGAGGAAATCTGGTGGGAGGTGGAAAACAGGGAAACCCGGAGGTAAAGTAAAAGAAGGGCTGTCTTAGTTGGAGCAAATCGGCAAGATTGGGAGGAATGCTCAACGGCTGACGTCGCAACAGTAACTGTCAAATAAATGCTCTGTTCGTCCTTCGAAACAAAGGCTCATCACTCTTTTGGTTCCTCGCCCTTTACAGTGGCTGGGCGTATGACGCGCACACAAGCTGGCCTCTGTGCGACGGCGACGTATCGAAAACGTCAGAATTACAGTGAACAATTGGAGCACTTGTTGGGAGCAGACGCAAACAAATTCCACATTGACATGAGGAGGATCCCACCCCTTCAGCTTGGCAGGCATGTTTTGATCCCAAATTATTGAATTAGAGTCAACGTCAAAGCGATCAATTGGATTGGCGTTACGCTAGCCCGGACCTGACGTCCGGAAATGAAGATCACGACTTCAAATGGGGAAAGGTTGTTGCACAGCTCCCGTCGTACTAAACCGTTTGAATCAGACCATCGGTCGATTGCTCCTTGGACGTGTAATCATGACCATTATCATGTATGCAGCAAGCCGCGTTTGCCGACTGTATAGTTTCCTATAAAGCTCAGGTAAAGCTTACCATGTCTGACACCAGAAATAAGTATCACTCGATCGGCATTTGCAAACTTCTTGGCGTTGTTGATCAATTGGGCCTGTTCTCGGTGACTGGGTGCCGTGCTGAACGAGCTGACATGTGCACGCTTCAATGTGCTGAAAGAGAGGCTGGGCGGACGAAAGTGGCTGCTTTACTGACTGCTATGACCTCAGTTCGCTTGCGGATCATTTCGGGCTGATGCATACTGGCACCGCATATTATTCTGCACAATGGGGTATCACGGCTGCTGTCACATTACATTGATTAGGTCTTTTTCATTCAAGATGCAACTATGGTCAAGTGCCAAGAGAGCAATGGACAATCAGATTACAGCGCCAAGTACAATCTCACAACAGCATCCTGCTCTTCTTCATTCTACTCCGCTATCCGAAGGACCGATCGCTGTCTCGAAAACCAGAATTCAAGCACACCTCTCAACGGATTACATATCCAGCCTGCTGCATCGTAACCATGGTCATGATCATGATGATTGCTCACGTTGACGATAAAATGATATGGGAATTCTTCGGATCCTGTACCCTCGTGTTGGGGGGACAAATAGCAAATCTGCAATGGCCTCAAACACTTCTTCTTACGATCTGTACCAGGCAGATAGCCTCCAAATCTATAGTCTCCCAGCGCTCGTTGAGCCCCATTGGCATATTCGAATAGCATCCCATGACAGCGTCTGTCCTTATCTTCTCGAACCCATACACAAACCACATCCTCTAAGGGCGCTGAGGAAATGTTGGTATGATGGTTGAAAGGTGGATTGCTGAACCAGGGATAAGGAAACGACGGACAAGTAGTGTCGCCCTGTTGGTGCCGAGGGTATGTTCCAAATACGGTTGCTGGCCCGACGTCCGAAGAACTATAAACGAACAATCTAGGGCTGGACTGGCCGAGGACCGCATCTTTGTGTGCGCCCGAATGGTACGGGCCGACAGCGATGTCGCCAGCCAATTTGGTTCGAAACTATCACTATTAATTCTACCCCTGATGAGAGGATGGGGGATCAGGGACCAACCAAGAAGAATGGCTTTTGCGCTGTAGATTGTCCTCCTTCGAGCGAGCTTCTTAGCCTGACAACAATGGCTATAATTTCTTCGTTTTTGGGAATGGGCAAGTATACTGACACGACGTTCACCCCTCGTGTCTTAGAAAGACGCTCAAAGGTGCTATTTGCATGTGGGCTCCTGTGGGTATGTGCATGGACTGCGTAAAGCTTGCTGTGTGAGAAAAAGAAGGTGAGGCCCGTCACAGCATAAAGGTCGATAGTTTTGAGCTGCATCGACTGTGATACCCGTCCATAAAACTCGCAGTCTTCAAGTCGAGGGGGGCTGGGAGTATCCCAGACCTGGAAACCTCGTATATGGCTCGGAAGCTGGAGCCGCATAACGTTGAACTGCCTCAGGTTAGACCAATAGAATCTAAACTAGGGTTTCACAACCTTGAGTATCGCAACAATATCCTTGACCTCGCTCTCGCATGCAAGAACAAACGCTTCTTTGTTTGAGCAAGCTGGTTCATATGGCGGTCTTTCTTGAAACCTTTCGACCTTGCGGATACCTCGGTAGTCAAGGGTGAGTCGTATGTAAGGCGGGCATTCCTCAGAGAGCACAACAGCCGATTCTCCCCTTGTCCACGACACGATACTGCACAAAGGCATTGAGTCGCTCGGCATCATCACGTCTTGTTGCGATTTAGACAATTCCCTGGCTAGGCTTAGAGCTGAGATGCAAGACCAGAAAACCGCGGACTCGCTGTACTTGTATATCATTTGGATGAGTTCTGTTGGAAGTCGGCCCAGCAGACCAACACCATACGTCTCGGCTTTCTGACGAACAAGATCCATCTTGACCTCGGATTCTCGATCGAGCTGAAGAGCCGGAGCGCCTTTCCACTTCTGACCTACTGTCGCCCATAGCCTATCGATAGAATCTGCGGCTTTGCAATGTTCCTTGAAAACACCAACACAGACTAAATGTAGTCCTACTGCCTCGGGATATCTGGCGCATTGGTAGCAGTTAGGCTTCCAGCAGAGACGCCTGTCGTCAATATCAACACCATTATGAAGGTATCCCCGGTGTGCTGGCCGGTCTAGGCGGCTTCCTAATCCATTGTTGGGATCGCCGCTCAATACTGTATTGGATATATCAGTGATTGTTCGTCGCTGATAACATTACTAAGTGAGACTTACAGGGAGCGAAGCAATCCCCGGTCAATAGGTCCTGCCCGCAGATACCGCATTGGGTACGAAGACGATTATGCTTTATAGTTTTAACCATTGCGAAGATTATCTCAATTCGCATGTTATACGCTTCGAGAGGAGAAGCAGTTGCTGACAGAAGTGTAACCTCGGTTGCGGATCATTAAAGAGCCGATGAGTAAATGGCAGCAATGCCATACGCGATTGGTTAGAGTAACGATGATCTGGTAAGCAGAGACTATAGTGTTGATGATACAAAGCTAAATTAAAATATTGAGAGTTCAATGATGTACTGGGCAAGTTTGCGAAGGGGACGATGGAAACACAAGCTCGTGCTTGTACTAACAACGCAACACGGTATGTTGTCCGAAATGGCAGAATGACAAAGATGTCAGAAGATATATGGCATGTTAGATAGCAGATAATTATATAACATG
This sequence comes from Fusarium sporotrichioides, assembly GCA_019054645.1. NCBI lineage: Eukaryota > Fungi > Ascomycota > Sordariomycetes > Hypocreales > Nectriaceae > Fusarium > Fusarium sporotrichioides. The sequence continues at coordinate 3,224,994 of JAHKNS010000002.1, read as the reverse complement.
AAATATTATACTCGAAATTTTGTCTTTTCTTTTTTTACCTTCTACGCTAAGTTCGAATACATACAAGTGAGTTAATCCAGGTTTACCTTCGGGACAATAGGTGGGACGCTGCACCAATGTCCTGGGTATTAGATATACAAGCCTTGCTCTGCCCGTTAATTGAGGTAATACAGTTTATTGTCTAAAACTTATCAGAGCTTGAAGTTCATGTGAGGTATGCTAAGACTTTTGCACTGGAACTCACATAGGCTCTATTCGGGCCGACTACATATCAAGAACACGTGCAGGCATATTGACGATAGAACAATATATGCTGTCATGATCCAGGAATCGATACCAAGGATAAGCCAAGTCTTACTAGCCTTTCCAGGGCTTTCTCCCGGTTTGCTTTGTCTCCTGAAACCCTCTTCAGGTATCTCTGCATCATTCCTCGTGGACAGCTAATCTTTGAACTGAAACCCAATCCTTCTCACGGTCGTAATAAGCAATAGCTTCATGCGGTATTCACGAACTTTTGCGAAAATAGCCTAGTAAAGCTGGCGCGTTGTGTCAAAACTTTCGACAGTCACTCTATGTTCCACTAAGCGTGCTTCAGCACCCAGCTCTAGAAGTGGCAATGGATACTTTTAACTGTTTAATTGGCGAATGACTTTATTGCTTTCAGCCACTAGCTCAATAACTGTCACATATCATAAATGGTGGTCCTTTCCTGTTACACCGTCTTTCAGCTAGGCTTTGAGTGGTGTCAGCCGGAGGGTAGCCCACCGCACTTAGGGTCGAGAGAATGGCGTGACGTAGATTCTAGACTACTCCAATTCCTTTCTAGAGAACCCTGTCCGGGATACCGCCTCGCGGTCTCGCCATTGAAGCAACATCGCCAGAATTCGGGAGGCTTCTGTCCGTAAATCCGAAGCGTTGATATAAAGCAGAACCTGACTTGCTAGCATCCACATACGCTGCAACCCCATCCCTATCCGCCAGATTACAGCCCCATTTCATAAGCAAAGAACCTGCACCGCGCCGCTGGTAGTCTGGGTGAGTGACGAGCGTGTCGAGGTCTAGCGCGAATTAGTTGGGACCGAGATCTGGGTAGCTACGTGGGTAGTCAGCCAGTACCACTCACAGTAATGTTTCTCGTTGCCCATGACTCGTAGCCTCTCTCGCTCTTCCTTGGCAATGAACTCATCGCAGATTTGGCCAGGTTGGTCCTCGGTCCATGGCGGATATCGACGACCCCGCTCCTGTGGCATCGAAGTATCCCATTTCGCGAAAGCGGCTATACGTGGTTTACCCCAGACGTCGCGGGTTTCCGGGTCGACGACTTTGACATAGTGTTGAAACGGTTTGTGAACGAGGTCATGGTAATTGGCGTCGGTCCACCATTTGCGGACGGCGGGCGTATCAGGCCAAATGCGTCTTATTTCAGGGTCAGTAAATGCTGCAAACCAGACTTCGGTGAGCGTAGGGATGTCGTCCTCGACGACTCTCTCGATTTTGAGAGTTTTTGAGTCTGAATCTGTCATCGCTCTGCACAATTGCGGCTTTATGGAAACGTAATGGACAGATTTCTACAATGGTAAGATTTTAACCGCTGATCCAATTTGATAGCATTACGTGTTTTTCGCTATTGGTTCGATAGACGAGTCTTTGTCATCGGAATTTCTCGCGCCTGGTGTCTCAACTCAGGTTTGATACTGTATGCCTTTCAATCGAGTGGAGCGTCACCTTGTATATTGGTGAAGTTATTTGCATATTATTATTGTTTGTTATGTTAATCTCAACCAAGCATAGTACGTGTATAACTATGTTTGGGCCCGAAGCACTACTACTACTACTACTACATCGAGGCTGCAAGAACCCTGAGATTATTGAGAGGCTCGATATAGGATTCCACAGGGCTGACCTGCCGTAATGTATACTCCAACAAATCCCGCAGGTCAATCGTTGAATCGATCATGCAAGCCTGCGATGTATGTCGTTGAGCGTAAAGAGTTAGCGTGTATAGGTAGGCGTTGACCATCAATGTATTGGAAAGATTTCTCCCCGACAATAAATCGTTGAGCGGAAGCCACAGCTGGTAATCTCGGAGTAGCCGGACGCGTTCAAATTGTTTGTCGGCCGATGATGAAGGATCAAGCTTTGCCAAATCCTGCGCCAAGGCGATAAGCATTCGTAATTTCCTCCACGTGTCGTCCTCCGGATCCTGTTCTTTAAGAAGATTCTGGAATGTGTACATCTCGATAATTAAGTCTTGCAGTATCAACGATCTGTCATAATCAGACATCGCAGTTGTGCATCGGTCGGACGCTGGCTGCCAGGCTTTAGCAAGCATCAGGTAGAATCCCGATCTGTGTCCCAGTCTATGGCAGGTTTGCAGTATCTAGGGTCTCGTTAGTCTGAATTTCTCCTCGCTTTGGAGCCCAGAACTCACAGCAGTAATTCCTTCGGATATTTGACTTCGGCTCGACCTAATATAGGCTGTCAGGATGATGCTTGTTAAAGAGATGATGTACCCACATATCCTCGCACAGCCATAGCAACGACATGGAAGCAACAAGCGCTCCGTCTGCGTGCTCGAGGCTGAAGTTGGCAAGACATTTCCTGAGATCCTGTATAGCCAGCATCTGGTATTGATACTCTTTTCGGCGGGCGTGTTGGCAGTGGGTAACTGATGCGACTTGGTATGCCGATAGAGCAAGAACTCCGTTCATGGCTAATCGAGAGCTGGCGATAATCCGAAAGAAGCTGCGCAGCGATTGTCAGCAGTAGAAACTACAATAAAGCTTCTCAACGAACCTTGGTAGATAAGACGATATAACTGTGAGTTTGCTCACGCCCATTGCTGTGAGTCTATGTTGGTTACTCGCAGCCTGGTAGACAAAGCACAGATCATCCTCGGAGTAGATGGTCGGCTGCAGGGTTATCCTTATACGTGCATCTGGGATTGGCATGGATCCTGTTCTTCTCCACTGCCTCACTTCGGCTCTCGCTTTTGCAGACCAAGGTCTTCGGGATTTGGTAGTCGAGGATGGTTGCAGTTTATTATCGATCGGTGATGTCTGGAGTAGTGTTTCTTCGTGCGACGGTGCGTCTTGGAATGAGCACTTGACTTTGTGCTTTGTGCAGTTTTGGCTAGGTTTCTGAATCAGCTGTGATTCTTTTTAAGATGCGAAAGACGAAAGAGGGTATACCATTGAGGGTAGCTCTCGTCGCAACGGATATGGCGCTTTTTGCTGGACCAGAAAAAGAACACTGGTTAGTATCTTGATCGACTAGTATCGATGTTCCAGTCCAACACACCATGTTAAACAGCCAGTACGAGATTTTGTATGGCTTCATATTGTCAATAAATCATAACGGTGGAAATGAGGTCAATTTTAGCTTCTTACCTTCTTCGATTATTATTTCTAGCGTGGTTGCTCATCATGGGCGGCATATATGATATGATGTAGAAGGAAGGTAAGTTAGTGGTTAACGAACGAGTAGCTTCGTATATCGAACAACGACAGCTAATCATCGGGAGTAAAGCGGGCGAAGGGCTAGCCGACTGGAAACAGGACGGTTTTATGCATCTTTAAGTAATTGACGCTTAGACGTTGAGCATTCCAACAAATTGGGTTTAGTCGGCTCCCTATGACTCGAGAGGTCCCTCCCCTGAGTCCAGACCCGGACGCCACTGGAGACTCGGAAACCAAATACCCAGTACTTGAATGAGTACGTTGCGTGTAGAGAGAGGATCGTGATAGCTACGGGGTACCACTTGGACTACTGGGCATCTTTTGCAGACCCGGCCGAGAACAATCCTTGGCCGCACAAGCTTCGGCCGTCATTCCTCGAAATGTGTTGGAGGCTTGTCGGGGTACGTTACCCTGCGCAGGGTAGCAGACGAAGTAGGGGGACTGGGGAACCAGCAGCCAGGCAGGTGAAACATGTCAACCTGGCGTTTAATTAGTGTATTAATGGCAGATCCAAACCCACAGCCGTCTCCAGATTTAGTCCTGGGAAGGAAATTGTGCAGCCTATCGGTAGTCTAGTCAATACACTATACCTACATAGTTGATATACTGTAACAGAGTGGGCAGCCGCAGAGAGCACATTGATAATGGATCCGGGGTGGGTCAGGTGATCCTAGAGAGTGCTGTTACGTAGCAATGAAATTGATGACAGGAGGCAAAAGCAGACTTAGTTTTTCTTTTTACAATGCAATCCAACCTTGTGAACGGAGATGTTGATGTCGGGTGAGACTTCCGGGGGAGTCCCAAGAATTGTTCTTTGCTGATTGGGGAAAGGCGTATGCATGTCTCAGAATATGTGCGCGATCAGACGAAACCAACATGGATATTTTGCGTACTACATATGGTGGCGTCGATAACAGACGTTGCCTTATTATAATAGGTGAGATGGATAAGATGGATACGATGTACTATGTAGATTTGATGGGGAAGCATGCAGCCGAGTAAGCAAGCAGAGACACAGAGAGAGAAAGACAGTCCTGCCAATGCTTACACTACGACCCTGCCTACCACCTTCGCTTAGCCCTAGCCTTAGCCTAGTCCTTCTGTCGTATGTACCTACGAAGAAAGAAACAAGGCAAGAAAGAAAGGAAGAGACCAGACAGAGTGCTTGCTCTGTTCATCTGCTCGATCCGTAATCAAATTCCCTGTTTTGGGATAAGCTTGCGACGTCGCTTAAGACGCTTTGACGTTTTACGGACCGACACCAAAAAGAGACGTCGCTGAAGATAAAACTCCACCAATGCTCGCGTCGCTACATGACATATTTGCTTACTCAGGCACCTCTTCAAGGTTTCAGCTCAGCTTGATTGGTCTTCGTCTCTGAAAAACGACCAGCCATAAACTTCTCTCCACAAGACAGTCTTTCGATACCAACACGAGCGAACCTATCGTAGAGTCCCAGCTGCCCATTCAAGCTCCACTGGGTCTACGGTACTGCATACCGCGTCTCTAATATTATCGTATACCTGTCCTGAGTGGGTGAAAAAAGCTTGCAATTTCTGATTATGGTCTTCCCCGGCGCCCTCAGCAGGGGCTGCGACCGCTGCAGGAAGCGAAAGATCAAGGTACTTTATTTCCTTTTTCCTTCTTCTTCTTGTGCATACTTGTTCTGCACCCACCTTCACACGCCAAAACGTGCTGATCCGCTTATGCCTGCCAGTGTGATGGAAGACGTCCAGGATGCAAACGCTGTGAGCTGTACAAAGCCTCGTGCCCTGGCTATGATCGCCCACTAGCGTTCCGATTCCACGGAGAGCCAGGCCATAGTCTTGTTCGTGGTGAGCCCAGTGCCCGTCGTAAATCTGTCCAGACCCTCGTCTTGAGCAAGGGGTCGTCAAGTTATGCGCTCACTCACTCAAGGCTCACCAGCCTAGTGGCTGCTCGACAACCCCAGCCCTCATTCGAGGATGAGTCCATCGCCTTCTTCCTGCAAGAGTACTGCGTGCATCCGGCGCCAGGAGTTATTGGGGGGCATCTAGACTTCCTAGAGGCTATGTATAGGGACTCGAGCAGGTCCTCGTGCATACGTCCGGCCACTCTGGCTATAGCTTATATGGCACTTTCTCGGCACTACAAGTCCTCAACGCTATATGTTGCGGCGAGAAGTCACTACGGGGCCGCCCTACGGACCGTCAATAGAGATCTTTCTGTATCGAAACGACCCCTGAAGGACGAGACCTTGGCGTCGTTAATGCTCATGGGTATGATTGAGGTAATTCGGTGAGCCCTGCACCTTGATGATCTACGCACATTGACGAGATTTCCAGGATATTGAGTGCCAAGGGCAAACAACAAAGGCCGTGCACATGGCAGGTATTTCCAAGTTATTCGATGTTGTCGGTCATCGAGTTCTCACCAATGTTAAGGAGTCCTCACTTCATTCATGGATCTTTACGCAAATGGTTAGTACATCTTAACTTGGTCCTGATATAGCTGGGATACTGAGACAAAAACAAAGCAACTCCCCTCCCTCGTGGCCAAGGAGAGTATGCAATGCCTGGCCATTCCTGACGCTCAACTAGACACCAAAAGCCATGTCGTACGCTTGGCCCTGGTGGTGACTCGTATTGGACAGTTTTATCGGGCCTCCAAGCAAATCACGGCTTCCGATTCAGCATTGACACCAGTTGTGCAGCAAGCTCAGCTCGTGTCGCTCATCAAACAAGCCTTGGCAATAGCAGGGGAGCTAGCCATGATCCAAAAAAACGCCATGCCCACGAAACTCAGACCACACGAGACGACGGACAAGCGGCCAAAGAACCCGGCCAATCAGTCTCTCATCAGCTTCGATTCACGATGGACCGCGTCCAGGTGGAGTCAGTTCGCTTTGTACTTGATCCTCTTCTTCGAGAGACTATCCAAGTGCTCAGACGCCCTATTACAGCTGGAGACGATAGGAGAGGAGGAGACCCAATTGGCCCGGGCCGCCGGAGCCATCTCCGAGGGGCAGATCAGGGCCATGATCTATAAACTTTGCAGTGCCCTGCCTTATCTGATGGGCGAAGTCGATAAGCAAGGACGACCACTCTCGGTACCGGAACGGCAAAGCGTTATTATGTACCATCTCGTCTGGCCGCTCTCTGTCGTCATTGTCAGCTCTCATAGCACCCTAGAACAAGTGGAGGACGGACGAACGAGGCTGAATGCCATTAGGGACATGTACGGCATTAAACTTGCTTATTTTGCCCCAGATTTAGCAAGGGATTTGATGGCTTAGTGGCAGTTTATTTACAGATACCAATAACAAGAATAGATAAGCACAGACAATTAGTATGAGTGTCAAGCCTAGGATGATCTTCAGGGTTCCCAGCGCAACCGAACATAGCATTGCTAAATGGTTCAAAGTAATGTGACGATTGCCTATCAAACAGACACATCTTATGTACCATTTGTCTGCCCCTACATGGAGCCTTGCACACTCGCAATCTCGCCTACCAGCAGACTTTTTTTGAGGGCCCGCTGACTATCGACTTCCTGACAAACGTATGAGTAAACACGCTGATAGGGTACGGATATTTGGGCTGCAGATAAAGTGCCACAATATTAATACCAAGAAGCTTCAAGTCTTAGCGTGTCTGTCAGTGTGATGAATTCCGCTAATTCCGGTAGCAGATCCCCCACAGCGGAATCATTGTAAAATTTGCAAGGCTTGTCCGTGCCAATTAACTTCTCTCTTTTGCCGAGTTCGTCTAATATCGTGCTTCGGCGACTCCAGTAATTCGAAACCAAGGAGTTGGAGGATTTCTACAAGTGTTTTCTGATAGATCATAAAAGTCTCCCTCCAAAAGAACCGTAGGTATTATGGGCTTCGACGCCCGTTTTGTGTAGTATTGAAGTCCAGTCTTTGTAGTTTACAAGACAGTCCTCAACGTTTTGGGACCTAGCTTGCGACTTTACAGCTGGTCCCGATATCCACCTGTCAAGACTACCGGTTGATCTACATTGCGTGAACTCCATAATTGCTTAGTCGACTCTATCTTGAAACTTGAAGCAGGAAAAGCAATATGACTTGCAGATACGAATCTAGACACATCGAGTGCCGCACAATTGCCGATGCCATCCCCAGCCGTTTCAGTTCGTGCATACGTTCTTCATCAAAAACAGTAATGCTTGCGAAATCCGTCATATTCTGATCACAAGGTCACATTGAATTCCTCAGAAGAGAATGTAGGGTAGCATGATCGGCAATCAGACAAGTGTCAGGTATTCAATCAGAGACAGAGACGAAAGGACAGGCTAGACTGGACAGGCCAGGATAAGCCAGGACAGGACAGGGCTGATGCCCGACTCGGGTTAGACTGCGTCCTGTCCTGTCAGCTTCCCACGTTACTCCACTCTCGCTCAACGCTACCCACGTTCCAGTTCCAGTTACTGTGACGAACGTGAGCGAACTTCCTCCTCCACCGCGAATAACGGCTTACCTAACTCCTCTCGGCTAGCCATGCGAACGTCTCTCCGAAGATCATGCAACGCCTGTGCAAAAGCGAAGCATAGTTGCGATCTCGCGACGCCGAAATGCACGCGATGCGTCAAAAGAAAAGTCACGTGTGTTTACGCAAACGAGCCTTTATCTTCATCATTGTCAACGATAACGGAACCGTCGGTCCGAGGCAAATCTGTAGACAAAGCTGGAACGAGGGGATATTCACCAAAAGGCCGTGACTATGATGCGCATTATCACAGCTCAATGGCACTATCCACGCCGGTGAGCGTATCATTCGATCCATTCGACTCATATCCAGCAACTAGACTACCTAGAGTTCATGTTCAGCGATTGATACAGCATTGTAATGTTACATGTCTCGATTGAAACCAAGACCAGTATCTAACTCGTTCCTAGTTCTTTCAAACATTTCTTTCCAATACTATCCTCTCGATCTCGATATGGCTTCTAATCCTTTCATCGTGTCATGGTGGCCGCTCGCATTAGCAGATCCAGCGTTGTTTCACGTCTCGATACAAACGGCATCACTGGATGAAGAGCGCCGAGCTCAGAGAGGCTTTCCAGTATCGGAACTTCTCATGGCCGATTCTGTATCTTTGATACGAAACAAAATTGGCAGTAGCTCGCTGGCTGTCCAAGATGAGACTTTGAATTCTGTGGTTACCTTGGCTGCTATCGAAGTGAGTGATATGAGCCAAGCAGTTACTCGCTATTGCTGACTTTCGTGTTTAGCATGGAAAAGGTAATATCAATGCCAGCAGAGCTCATATAGACGGTGCCAAGCGTATTGTTGAGATCCGTGGAGGTCTCGATCAAGTCAAGCAAGCAAACCTGTTGACGGCTAGAATGATAGCTTGGTAAGTAGCATTGTCTCTTGTGGTTGACCAATTGCTAATATGATATCCCAAGGGTATCTTTACTGGTCACAGGATCCCCTCAATACCCAACTCAAAATGAAAATGGCACGAGAAACGGAGTCAGTCCAACGCTACAATGGCTCTTGTCATCGTCGTTTTTAAAAACACCCGATCCAGTTGTGCAGGCTCTCGATCTGCAAACCGAGATAGCGGACATGTTTACTCGTCTACGAGGCATTCTGCATCAACCAGATGCTTCGAGTCTACTGAGCATGGAGCTTCATGATCTTACATGTTTCGTCGTTCACAAGCTCTTACTGATGCCTCCATACACAGCGTCGCCACAATCCGAATGTCTGCGTTGCGCAATGGCACTCTACATGCTAATCATCCACGGTACAACATATTACACGCATACGGAGCTGGCCAACAATATTGTTCAACTGCTCAAGGACCATCTCCAACCCCTGGCAGGAAAGACTACGAGCATCCCCTTCGGCTCTCTACAGATATGGGTCCTGTCCGTCGCCATTGTTTCAACCACAAATCCAACAGAAATCCAATGGCTAACCTACGCAGCCAGGATTGCCTCAAATGCCTTGGGTTTACAAACATGGGATCATGTCGCCATTCACTTGAAGAACATTTTATGGTTAGAAACTGAGAGGGCAGACGCATTTCGTCATCATTGGATAGATATCTTGTCGTGAACGCACAACAATATCACTCAATTTAGATCCTACGCACAAAACTATTTGCCCTACTTGGTTATCTGTCGTTTTCCTCGACCTCCTCACTTCAAGAATGCACGACACGTCGATTCGTCAATCGCGAATCGCGTATTCGGATTCATGTCTTTGATCGGAGACTAGACCTAAAACGTACTAGTCTCCGTTCCACTGACGATGCCTCTGAGTGGCACAAAAGTTGGCGTATAAAGTCTTAGGTTTACAAAATAAAACAACCTAAGAGTCAGGTCTAGGTCGCAGGAGCCGACCGACGAGTTTTGTCCCTTGTGCTTCCACAGGCCAATTTTCTCGAAACCCCGTGGGATGCCTAAGCGACGTTGGAAAAGGAGGCAATAAAGAGAGGGTCGCAATCAGGCTATCTCCGGAACAAACCAGCAAAAAGCAAATAGATTAAACACAGAATAGCTCACAGGAAACGGCACTGGTTTATTCATGATTGGAATATTTCTCGGGCTAGTGATATTAGATGTCACCGCATTGTGCACAAATCGAGACATAGCGAGATACAGCGAGACAACTATCGGCTTCCTGGAACAGGACACTCAATTCCGTTCATGTCTATCTTGGCATTGAAACGTAAGGAAGAATAACACACATCTGACCATGCAATCCATGAGTGATCTTCCCCACCTCAGACTTCGGAGTCTAGTACACAAGCGGACATCTCGAAGCTGTAGATATCAGTCCACCGCGGCTCACCCCTACATTGAGCAGCCATGTCGGCGTGACTTAATAGATATTTCTGGAATTGAACCACTACTTGTTCCTGTCTTTGTAATCGGCACCTTTCGTATTCTTGTTGCCAGAGCCGATCGGTCCTGATTGTTCAGCTGGCCCTTCTCTTGGCCCTCCATCCTGGGACTTGAAACTTGTATAAGAACTCTGGCCTCTCCCATATTTCTTATTGACAATGATCACACCTCTCTATGTTCTAACAGGCCAATCATGGCTTCAATACTGGATTTTGGCACTGGCCTAGCATCCATCAATGGATCATTCTCGACAGTAACTGATTTATCCAAGGGGAACGGCCTCCTTTCCGGCTGGATCGAAAAATACAGCAAGACTGAGATCGCAGTCACAATCCTTGCTATCCTCATGGTATACGACCAGTGCATGTATCTCTGGCGAAAAGGTTCGATTGCTGGTCCAGCATTCAAGATTCCCTTCATGGGACCATTCGTCCAAGCACTTTACCCCAAATTCGACGCCTATCTTGCTCAGTGGGCGAGCGGCCCCCTGAGTTGTGTATCTGTCTTTCACAAGTAAGCTCAATCTATCTTCCTGAGCCATGATTCATACTCACTATACTACCTCAGGTTCGTTGTCCTCGCTTCCGATCGAGATATCGCACACAAGGTCTTCAAGTCTCCTACGTTCGCCAAGCCATGCATTGTTCCCATGGCTGAGACCCTCTTACGACCAAGCGCATGGGTCTTCCTCCAGGGAAAGGCACATGCCGAGTATCGCCGAGGACTCAATGGCCTCTTCACGAACAAAGCTATCAGTACTTACCTCCCTGTTCAGGAAAAGGTATACGACGACTACTTCGAGCGATTTGTCGCAGCCAGCGAAGCCAACAAGAGTAAGCCAATGGCTTTCATGCGTCTCTTCAGGGAGATCAACTGTGCGCTCTCCTGTCGAACCTTCTTTGGTGACTACATCTCGCAAGATGCCGTTGAAAAGATTGCCGAGGACTTCTATCAGGTCACTGCTGCTCTCGAGCTCGTCAACGTCCCGCTGTCTGTGTACGTACCTTTCACTAAATGTTGGAGAGGCAAACGCACCGCAGACGCTGTTTTGGCAGAGTTCGCGTCGTGTGCCGCTGCTTGTAAAGCAAATATGGCTGCCGGTGCTAAACCTAAATGCATTGTTGATCAATGGGTTCTTCACATGATGGAATCAAAGAGATACAATGATCGAATTGCCGCTGGTGAAGTAGGAGCCGAGAAGCCCAAGAATCTTATTCGCGAGTTTACGGACGAAGAGATCGGACAAACTATGTTCACCTTCTTGTTCGCTTCGCAGGATGCTTCTAGTAGCGCTACCACTTGGTTGTTCCAGGTCCTTGCTCAACGACCGGATGTACTTGACCGTCTTCGAGAGGAAAACCTCAGTGTTCGTGGCGGAAACAAGCAGAAGCCTTTCGAGCTGTCGATGTTGGAGTCACTTCCCTATACCAACGCGGTCATCAAAGAACTCCTTCGATATCGCCCTCCCGTCATCTTCGTGCCCTACGAGGCTACCAAGACATTCCCCGTTACGCCCAACTACACGATATCAAAAGGATCCATGATCGTACCATCTTGCTATCCCGCCCTACATGACCCGCAAGTGTACCCAAATCCCGAGACCTTTGATCCAGAGCGATGGATCACGGGTGATGCTGAATCCAAGACCAAAAATTGGCTTGTATTTGGAGCTGGTCCCCATGATTGTCTAGCTCGGAAGTATGTGCCTCTGACTATGGCCGCAATGATTGGCAAGGCATCTTTGGAACTTGATTGGGTGCACCATGCGACCAATCGGTCTGAGGAGATTAGAGTGTTTGCCACCTTGTTTCCAGAGGTACGTACAAATGCTGCTCAATAACGATGATATACTGACTTCTTTCACGTATAGGACGAATGCCAGCTTGTATTCACACGCCGAGAGTAAAGGGCCGTAATGGTCATGCCAACTCGTAGTGTAGGTGTCCGTTATCGGGAGGGGGAAGATGGCAAGCTGTTAACATCCTCAAAACTTAGCTTACAATGAGATCGTACTTAACTCAGAAGTACACCCATCATTCCAGAAAAAGCAAGAAACACACATTTTGATATGTCAGGCAAAGAAAGATCTGAATCGTTCGAGTCACAAATGTATAGATGAAAGAAAGAAACTTATTCACAAATATAGATAAAAAAGCTCTGCTGAGCAACCGACTTCCACTTCTTCTCCTTTTAGCACATACAACTCAAGAAAACACCACTTTTCGATCGACCATTGAGCGTCGACTGCTTATACCGTGATATTCTGTAAAGTTGGTTGAGTGGAGTAAGCTAACTAAAACATATCACCGAGCCTCGTCATATTAATCACTTCTGCATATCGTCTAGGCTGGATGATAAAGGAAAGGGAGACCATTATTAATTTGTTAAAGCTGCTGGCAAACTTAAGTTACCTAGTTTACTCCCTTCAACTAACTTCACAGAATGTTGCGGTACTATTATTTAGACTATAATTTTAGTTTATTTATTTTATACTTTAAAGCTTGAGGGTCGTTTTTTCTGCTACCTGCTAGCTTATTTATTCCCCGATTCATTATCGTAAAATTTTCTTCAGTCTGCTCATGAACACAAGATGCCAGATTACCCGAGGCTATCTGAAGAATACGTCTCTGGGAGGAAGACAGAACAAATCCCATTACACATTATATCTGGCCAATATACTATAGTGCTTATTACTTCTGTTTAAGCAAAAACATCCTCAAGGAGGAAAGAAATCTCCTTCTGATGTGTGTTGTCAACAGCAGTGTAGGTAAGGCCGGTCTTGTTGACGTCAAAGACGATGTTAAAAGGCTCCTCGAGGGAGTATTGAGGCCACGCGACGTGCTCAGGGGCAGTCTCGACAGTGTTGGGGGTGGTGTCGTGCATAAAGGCAACCCACATCTTGCTCATGAGGTCAGCAAGCTGAACAAAAGTTTCAGGCTTGCCCTCGAACGGGTTAGCACCGTATCCAACACCCTTGACGTTGTTGAAGACGAAAGCAACCTCTTGGAAGTGGGTGGCTCCAATGATGGCAGGGAGACCGTTGACGTAGACATTCCAGAGGTAAGTGAAGACGGGAATGTTGGCTGAAGAGAAGGTCTCGGCCAAGAGACGACGGCCAGCGTGCTGCTGGAAGTCACCAGCGAAAGAGGCAGATCGCTTCCACTGGAGACCATACTCGTTCTGAGGTCGGCCGACGAAAGAGGCGGGAATACCCTTCTCGGGGTCATCGGGGTAGAGCTCGGTAGCAGTGGCGACAGCGTCCTTAACAAGGCCAAGGCTGGACAACCAAGACTGGAACTGCTCGGTGGTGTTGATACCCTTCTTACCATATGCGGTACCCTCATCGAAGTTGTTGCCCATCAGGAGGGGAACGTGGGCGAACTTCCCAGAGCGAAGGAGTTCGGGAGCCTGGGCAGTCATGAAGTCACCATCGACGACAGCAGTGAGAGGAGGAGTAGGGACGCTCAGGGCAGTGGTGCTGTTGAAGATGTTGTTGAGGGTCTCCCAGGGGAGCTCACGGAGGCAGTCTAGGGTGTTGGAGGAAGAGTCACATCCAGTCTTCTTGACGACAGCGTCGTAGTAACCCTGCCAAGAAGCAGCATCTCCGAAAAGGGCAACAGGACTACCAGACTCTAGGATGGCGGCGCGGAAAAGATCGTCATGCTGACCGTCGTAGGCAACAAGTTGCATACCGAGGGATCGAGCACCAGCAGACTCTCCCCAGACTGTGACCTTGTCGGGGCTTCCGCCAAAGGCAGCGACGTTGTCGTGGAGCCACTTCAGGGCCATACGCTGGTCTTTGAACGCAAGGTTACCAGCGTTCTCCTTTTGCATCTCCTCACTGAAGAGGAAACCCCATTGGGAGACACGGTAGTTGATGGAGGCAGCAATGATAGGCTTACCCTCCTTGACGGACTGGTCCACAATCCAGCTGAGGTTGTACCTGGGGTCACGAGAACCGCCGTTGGTGTAGCTCTAACATAGATGTTAGTAATAGTTCAAAGTTAAAACTGGTCGAGGCCAGGACTTACACCACCGTGGACCCAAAGGCCGACAGGAAGCTCATCTCCAGCATTGACACCGGAGGGACGGACGATGTTGATCGTCAAGCAGTCCTCGTTGACAGGACTGCCAAGGGACTGGGTGTCGGAACCGTAACCGATGCACATCCATCCAAACTCTTTTGCATCTCGGTGACCAGCCCAGGCCTCATCGAGAGCCTTGGGAGAGGAGAAACGGAGAGAGCCTACAGGAGGCTGGGCGTAGGGCATACCAAGGAAGAGATCATGGTTGTACTCATCACTGTGCTTACCATGGTAGGTACCATTGCAAACTTGAACAGCAGGGACACCTGGAGGAGAATGAGGGGGTGGAGGATAAGCACCGGGAGGGCCAGGAGGACCAGGAGGACCGGGGGGAGGAGGACCTCTAGGCCCAGAATGACCGTGAGGATCAAGACCAGGAGGGCCAGGGGGAGGAGGATAAGCACCAGGAGGGCCAGGAGGGCCTGCACGAGGATGAAGGGGGAGAATAGATGCTTCTGAGAGCGTCAAGCTTGATACAGCAGCCAGGAACAGGCTTAGCGTGTTGGTATGCATGATGTAGTGTACTGTGGATGGTGACAGGGTGCTTTTGTCTTGGAGGGTTGAGAAGCTGGGCTTCTAGAACGATGTTCTCGAAGGGGAAGGGGAAGAAGAAGCTCGTGGAAGACAAATCTGCATCGGTGGCTTGATGTGCAATAAGACATGTCGATCACATCGGCTCAGCGGTTCTTTAAGAGTAAACGCCTGGTGGGCCAGTCCTCGCATAATGTTCGGAGCTTCACCCATGCGAAAGGCGACGACGACCAACATGGCTACTCTGAATGCCTGCTGCAATTTGCCATTTGCTTTGGGATGATCCATGGAGGATAATTAGATCCGAAAAGGATCCCCTGGTCTCCGCCTGAAAACTGGGCTCGTGAGCCTGTCATGGTGGGATAGTGGCCTCATGCTGTCAGAAAAGTTGGCCGCTCCGAGGTGTAGAAGACAGAATTAGTAAGTCAGTTTATTCTATCTATCCCGTGAGTTTAGTTCATTTATTTTCGTACCCTCAAGCTTGGAGGATCCCTTTTCATCCTAGTTACCCACTAGAGTGAGAGGAGAACAGGAGTGAAGACACCTTCGAAGAAATACACTTTGGCTAGGTCTGTCGATCCCTTCCACATTTCTTCGACAGCGCCGAGCAGAGTGTGACGATCGGGCTCAGCTCCCCCACCTAGAGATCGGCATCTTCGAGTCATTCAAACGGCTAAAGGGATTTGCTAGAGTTCTCTTTCCTTCTAAAATCTCATTGCCCCGTTGGTTAGCTATAACCACGGTGGTTGATATCCATTTACCGTCTGCCCGCGGACGTTAGACCAGATCCTTCGATGCTAGGTCCAACAGAAAGCACAAAACCCTGTCACGGATCCCTTTATTTCCGAGATGGCTTGAAGGAAGGAAAAGGTGTTGGGGGAGGAGACCCTTTGATATTAAAGCAGAGAGAAAACGGACCTCCAAGTGTCGCAACAGCAACTGGGTTGGGTCTAGCTCCAGCCGCTGGGCGCTAGGAGATGTCTCAAACTGGACTAAAATCGGCCGACATTCGACCCATAAGGGCCTAACAGGTCATGGCTTCGCTCGCTTGAAGACGTTGCGCGATTAGGATGGTGGAAGGACATGAATCCTATAATAGCGAAATCTCCAGTATAAACAGAAGCCGGGAGCGCGGATATTTCTCCGATGTCTGCCGGTGGAGAAGTAGACAGGAGGTTTCCATTTAGCATCGCTTGGCACTTCGGGCATTTGCTCAGTTCCCGCGGGTTCTCCCTCGCCTTACTGTGTTGGGTTATTCGTAAGTTAGTGAGGCAGCTAGAGAGGCGACGGTCTGCCACCGGCTTCCTTCGTGTCACAATTTGGTGGGCTGGCAATTAGCCATGTACCGTTTGTTTGTGCAATACAGCCCGCGGCCGCTGTCAACGGATTTTGCATGGACAGAAGACTTGGAAAGAGAGCCAAACGTATGAGTATGGGGGATCTAGTGCCAAGGTTAAATTTCGTGTCCACATTCTCCATATGATTTACCGCTTAGCTCGGTGCGAGACAGAAAATCCCCCTATTAGGGTTGCATTCGGCTACATAATTCCCCCGCTGGTAATTCGAGACGAACGGCATGTAACCTGGTTTCTGTAGGTTCTCACTTTCTAACCGATGAGATTTCCAAACCAACGGTTCATGCGCGTGCGCTCTCCTGCCGAGCGGCCGGATCTTCATAATTATCATCTCTTATCTACCATTGAAGGCGAGTATGGTAATGATCATCCCTCTGACCCTCAATTCCCACGTGGACTGCACCTGCAACAGCAAGGATTCATAGTGACGCATATTGTCGTTTCACCATGTGCATTTATTACAAAGAGAAAAAGATCCTGAATTTGTGGCTAAAATCTCCATCACTTCGGTGGCGCGTTTGATCCTGGCATGCATCTCCCAGCTCGGCCGTTCAAGCCAACAAGGGACATTTCTATGAATCACCTTGCAGTTCCTGGTGCAATAAGCATGTTTGCCGACTTGATTGGCTGCGTTCTTCTCGTCACTGTGAAATTTACGAGTTGCATCAGCCACCAGCGTTGAGCTAATTGCAGTGGTAAAGCTAGTGGCGTTAGAGGTCTGCAGCTCCCAATCAATGATGGAATACGTCTTCGCAAAAAGGGGTTCCGCCATTAGTTGAACTCTGTTCTTGCTTTAGCTGCAGCCATAGCCCGGCTCTCCAGGTGGAGGCGCGATCAATGCGCCGGCCCAAAAGTCCCCATACTAGTCATGGATTCCATCCAGGTGTCGGCGATTTTGCCAATCTTTCCCATAACTGCTGTTGATGGCCTGACAGACCTCGGTGTTAGTACCTTCATTCCCAGGTTACTCCTGGATTGACACTAACAGATGACTGGTGCTTCCGAGGCCCAACTGATGATCAGCACGAAAATATATATCTGCTGGGACCCAGGGATCTTCCACTGGACCCAGGATTTGTAATGGAATTTGGATCGGCGTTGGTTTCTACAGTCTTGCACTCCATTGAACCCAATGACCTGAGTATTTTTCTTTCTCTTCTTAATTCCTTGTTAACTCCCACTGTGGCAGGGTCGCAATGGAGGACGAGAGAGGAACTCGCTTGCTTGCTTCCATCTGGACGTTGGCACTTCTGAGTCTAATCCTATTGTTTTTACGTGTCTACTGCAAACTATGGAGAGGCAAAGGATTGTGGTACGATGACTGGTGCCTCATCGCGGCTCAGGTGAGTTATAGCTACCTACTTAATCTACACGATGACGAAGTTGTTGGCGCTGACCAGTGGATTTGTCCCGCCTTCTAGGTGACGCTGATGATCTCTGTCGCCATAAACACGTATCTGGTCTCTCTGGGTTTCGGTCGGCATAAGGATACCATCAGTGACGAAAACTTCAAGAAGATCAATCTAAACACCATCATCGGAGCTGCTTTTGGCATCATCGCAACGACGACTAGCAAAACATCATTCGCTATCACCTTGTACCGAATCGCCACCAACGTATGGATGAAATATTTCCTCATTTTCGTTATCGTAACCATCAATGTTTCTATGAACTTGGTTTGGATCTTTGGTCTTGCCAAATGCTCTCCTCTTGCCCGAGTGTTTGATAAGTCGGTACCCGGTACTTGCTGGGACCCAAAGGCGCTTCTTCAATTCCAACTGTTTGCTGCATGTAAGTGTCTGCTGGACAAATAATTGGGTGCCCCATTGACTAATTTGGTCCAGACTATTCGGCCGTTCTCGATTTCGTCCTAGCACTCCTTCCCTGGGCCATCTTGATGCGAATGACTATGCGACGACGAGAGCGACTTGGAGTCGCTGTTGCAATGAGTTTGGGCGCCATGTAAGTCTATTTGGCTTCCAAATCATGCATTCTTGTTAACTAACGTCTTCTGCAGTGCTGGTATCACCGGTATCGTCAAGTCTGTCCTTGTGGTCAGTATGAAGAGTGAAGATATCACCTACGACCGTGTAGACCTCACGATTTGGACCTTGACTGAACCCGCCGCCTCTATCATGGCTATCTGTATTCCTGTTCTGTACGTTTTATCCCCTTTCTATATTTTCCCATTGTTTGAAACTAATCTGGGATAGGCGAATGCTGTACCACGAACTGAAGTCGAGCTCGAGAAGTTACAACAAGAACAAAACCGGCACGAACCCCAACGACCACGAAACGAGGAATACAGTCCCATCCTCAGCAATCAGAGGATCCAGACGATATGGCCCCAACTCCCGGTACGGCCGAAATTCTGTGGTCATTATGTCAGGCTGGCAGGAGTCACAAGAACATCTTCAGGATTCCGACGAAAGCATTAGCGGGTTGAAGGTGTCCGCGAATGCTGGCGGAGTTATGAAGACGGAGGAGGTTAGGGTTCAACACGAGCGCATGAGCACTTTCAGTGACGAGAACTCGATAGAGTTGAGGAACATGCCGCAAGCTCAGGTCAAAGGCGGTTATCAACACCACGATCGAGCGCCTTCTTTCTAAAATCAAATTCTTCCATACGTGTTCTTAGACTATATATTTATGATACCCTTTTACAACAGATACATTTATTTGCCTGCCCAGTGAAATTTGTAGTTTGTTAGGTTGTGTAGTCAGATCCACATAGGCATAGGCGAGTCATCAATAGCTCAAGTAGCGTATTTACTCAAATCTCGACCATCGACTACGGTCCGTTCCGTTTTAGATCCGATTACTATAATCTGTTTCAGGCACTATTTTCTGCTTCCGTACCATGTCTTTACTTTAGCATTGCGTGCGTACCTAGTCTTGAAATCGACAGTGTGGTAACACTAGGCGCACCACCAGATTGTAGGAAAGGGACTTTTGCTTTCCAGTTAGTCGGAATATCGATAGAGAGATTAGATTAATACATATTGTATTGTAAGCATTGTAGTTCCAATGAAGAGATTTCCTGAGGTCAACTGTTGTATGAGGTTTACCAATCTCGACTTACCAAGCGCCAGTCCGTGGGCAAGCATTTAGATTAATCTTCTACTGCCTTGAAGAAGTGAGTTCTATATGTGGTCACTCCAGCCTACTAGAACTTAAATTTTATTATGCTTGGTAGGTAAAGCACCATTTTTGCGAGTCTCTATTATTATTCACAAGCCTGCTCTAGCCTTTCCGCAGTATCGAGACTTGAATGCCCCATAAGGCCACCACTTCTCTTACTATTACCGAGTTCTTAGAGTCGGTACCGGTGCTGATTGCGTTTGCGATCTTTAGCTCACTGTCGGAATTACGATCCTTCGTGGCTAATGGATGATTCCGTCGGTGGTTGGAAGTCAGGCAGTATCAACTGGTCTAGTGGTGATGAGAGTCTCTTACAGGGAGATGTACAGCTCACCTCAGCTTATCCTGTGTAGGTGAGTTCGTGGAGGTGCCAGTCTACACAACTCCCAGTCCCCAAAATTCACGGTGAGACTGGTTGGGCAGTCTTGTGCCCAAATGATTGAGTAAACTCCCTAGCCGCCGGAAACCGCTTACGCTACATTCAGTGAAAGACGGCATGTGTTGAATGAAACACTGCAGTCGCCCTGTTGAACATGGTTGCGGCGGCTCTGCAAGGCGTAAGGCCGCACCAACGATACTCTAGTGAACTATAGAGCCGGAAATGCGAGTGAAGATAATACAGTCAATTGATTACAAAACAAAGATAATAGTGAGGCATTTACTAAGACGTGGTTTATGTCGGCGCATATATTAGAGCTCGTTACATTTATGAGTGATTTCTCCACTCAATACTTTGATAACTTTACGTGCTATGGGGATGCATCATCATAGGCAGAACTTAGCTGGGCCTCTTGGCCCAAATATACTTTCCAATAGCGTATATAGCATGCTAGCCCTGCCTGCCAACTTACTTCTTGCTCTCGGACGACCAGACAGGAGTAGCGCCAGCGTTCTTGTACAGAATGAGGTTTCCATCGTCCTGGACAGCAACGAATGTCTTCCAGTCACCATATGGAGCAGCAGTGTTGGTATGCCAAGTAGCCTGGCCATTCTCATCGCTGCAGGAGAAATGCAGTCAGCAACCTTACCAACAATACTAAATAAAGAAAAACTGGACTTACTAGATACAGAAATTGCCACCGCCTTGCATTATGGCGCCCTTTGCGTTGCTGGTCTGCTGGTTGGTGCTCTGCCAAGCGCAGCGGTTATTGTAGTAGACGGTGAGCTTACCGTCGTCTTGCATGCGGAGCTCGACGGAACGATCTTTGCTGAAGATGCTCATGCTGACCATGAGCCAGTTACCGTTTTCAAGAGTGCCTTTGCCCATCCTGAGTGATTGATGTAGCTTATTTGCAAAGAGGTGTCGAGTGAAGATGAGTTGGATGGAAAGTTTGTGATCGGGATTGGGGGCGCTTGAGGGGTACTTATAGACACAAAGGACCCCGTGACGTCTGGAAAAGACGAAGAAAGTATCTTGTAGACCATTCCACCTGCAGTTATGTTTGCCTGTGTCGCCGTAGGACATAGAAGTCGCCTACTGCGTCCAATTATGTTCAGCCTCGCTGCCCGACGGTACCATGCATAATGTAGTCACACATATCGGTCTACCCCTATAGGCCACTGTCATATTTTGTTCTCCCCCGATCTTTCGGCACATCGACTCATCAAGTTCGTAGGAGCGATCTCAGAATGCGGAGTTCCCGTACTCTAGTGTGCCTAGTATCGCAGTGCAAAATTCTTAAAACTGCTCGTAGTGAAGTTGTAGAGGACCACACGATGGACAACGTGTTGCCCTCGAGTAAAACAGGCACGGAGAAAAATGCCGGTATTTGGTTTAATATTACAGCTGGCCAATATGTTGACTCTGACCGTCCACAACACGGTTTCCTTGCTGCAACTCCAGGTGGATCCGAACCAGCCAGTCCGGCTGTAAGGCTGCCAGACCTCTGATGTCCTGATGCGTTGAATTATCTGACAGATGGAGGCAAGAGTTGAAAAGGTCAAATCACTCTCAACCCGCGTCGATGAGCTACAGTTACATGATACGTAGTTCTAGTGTACGGTCTGCAGCAAAACTTGTCTTGCCAGGTAATGACACTATTGTCCATTTCATAGAAACACATACTATTAAGATAACCAAATGACCAAACGATGAACTGTGCCTTATCCTAAGCGCACCTTCTTGCTGTTAGGAAGTCTCTCATATGGGATCATTTCGTCAACAAATGCCTTGGCTTTCCCATCATTAGCCCAGTCCCAGTCATCCATGTAACTAGTAAACAGGCAGTTAGCAACAATTCGGAAGAAGTCGCATTAAGTCTGTGAGGCTACTTACGACATCAATGCAAAAAGGGCATATGATTCAGCTGTAAAGGTGGCCTTGCTGGGGCCACAATTTCCCGCATTGGGCCCTTCGTGAGAGCGCGCCAGATTGGAAACCCATAGAAAGTTGTCTATTGTACCTCATGTTAACCACAATGCGATAATTAAATAGGACCTGAAAGTCTAAAGTAAAAGGACAGTAGAGAGAAGGACTTACATGTCACATATTTCTTGACCCCCGGAATAGAAGCATCAGTGGTACGTTTTCCGTCGGGCTTTTGATAGACCAAGGCTCCCTCTTTTCCGACAGCTTGTTGATCAGGAACTAGACAAAATCGTACATTAACGTCTGCCGAGATCAGTGAATATCTTTCGGTATAGACATACCATTGCGGTTCTCACTTCCACCACTCTTATCACCCCCGAACCAATGCGCAAGCTCATGAACCATGATACGAGCAAGGCTAGTGGCTGAGTATGTATCCAACGCATCATCTTTCTGCACGTCATCTTTAGCATCAACGGCAGACTTTGTCTGAGCAACCTTATCCTCGAACGACGGAGGACAAAAGATGATGAAGTCGTTTCGGGTAAGGGTGACAGCGAATACGCCAGGTCTGCAGAGACCTGTGTTCTCTTGCTTGACGGCGTTAACCAGATATCGTTTCTTGTAAACCCAAGCCCCGGCTGTTTGACCTGCCATCTCTTTGGGTCTGGATTCGCGAAGGGGGCGCCCTGCTGGATCGTGAGGGTCCTTGTCGTCTCTTCCCACCCACACGAACTTGCTTTCATCGCAGACAAGTAGGGGCTTGAGCCCGCCGTATCCGTTTGCTGGAATCATCTCATCGTTGTGCAGTGTCTTGACCATGCGATCATAAACATCTTGAGTCGATAAGTAATTGGGTACATATCATAGTAAAATTAACTCACATCTAACATTCGAGTAATGCTCCTCGTTAGGGTCATGACCATCTTTATTTGGTACAAAGCCAAACATGTTGGTCGCAGCCCTCGCAATACGGTCCCAATTGGTTCGCATGTTTGAGACGAAGTCCGGGCGCACGCCTTTTAGTTTCTCAAGGTCTTCTTGGGCTTTGACAGCGAGAACCTCAGCATCGCTGTATGCTTTCTCAAAGGCGCCTTTGCGTTCAGATGTTTGACAAGAGTCATCGAGATCCCAAACATTCATATCTGCAGCCAAGCCAAGCCCGGCGAGGGCCACTATGGGGAATAAAACCTTCATAGCGAAAGGATAGGCCAAGAGATGAGTTGAGAAGGAAGAGGTAGAAAAATTGTAGGTGATGTGACACGGAAAAAAACGAAGAACACCTCCAAGAACAGAGGTATAAGAGAACGAAAGCTAGATGCGTTGCAATGTAAAAATACACTCGTCAAGACTCAGAGCGACTATCTAAGAGTCTGTGTGAGAACGGGGGAGTAGCTTGTCGATAAATCGCAGGGATATGGAAAATTCTCCATCCAGAATGACTCCATCTAAGCCTTGCGCGAAGGCACAGACAATCCTTCAATGTCACTGTAACTGACTCTCATTCTGACGTGAGAAAGCCGTTTTATACAGATCGTAATATCGGTCCTACTCAGCGCTTAATTCACAGCACGAGGATTACCGTGGACAGACCCAAAGTACCATGGACAATTACCTAGATATAGCTCTGTAGGGCTATGCCGAGGCTGTGCGGCTCGAATCTGTATAGAATCCTACGGCACTAGGACTACTTATGATTGGATCTCTTACGGCTTTGCATTTCTTCATCCTGCATATAATTGGACCGTCTGTAAAATCGGAATTATCTACAAAGCTAACGTTTGACGCTAATACGAGCATAGTTAAGCAAAAGCTTACAATTAATTTCAATATAGAAACAAGCTTATGCACTGTGATCCTTCTCTATGGAATTCTGCTGCGGATACTGGCGCCCCAGGAGATGGACTCCCATAGTGAAGAAAATCGACTGAGTTTACATGCCAAGATGGGTTATATTTCCGAGATAAGCACCACAATTGGTGCACAGTGGTTCGGCGGCTGTGCAGATCCCACGGCTTACTTGTCTTCCCTGCCCTGAATTGTTAATTTTGGATGAGGCAGTCTAGCTGCTGCAAGGGTACTTCTCTATCCAAGTTACAACACTAAACAAATCTTTCAAGCAACGCGGTCTGAGTCTGGGTTGTATATATCATATTGCTTGAGCTCAAGGTGCCGAATAATATCAAGCCTGACTTGGCATCGATTCTTTTACATCTCTTTCACATACCTGTCTCCCAGCGCGTTGCACTTCTCCATCATTCCCTTGACTGTTCCAATGCAAAAGACCGCCGTCATGACGGTACCTTGGAAGGTCAACTTCCTAGCAGCACTATGGCTAGTTGCAACCTTTGCCAGTGCAAACCTCGAACAAGAAACCTCCTCTGGAGCAGCCGTGTTCACACACCCAGTCTATCCTAGAGTTTTGGTTGCAAGACAAGAACAAGAGATTCCAGCGGATGACCGGAATCCTCCCCCTCCAGTTGTCCCAAATCCTCAGCCTAATGACCCCGCGGGCCCAAACACGCCTGTACCAGCTCCTGACCCCCAAGAAACAACAGTTGTACCGAACAACCCTCCTCCGTCAGTTACCACAACAGCAGCACCCGCACCCCAAGAGCCAGAGATTACAACTAGGCCAGAGAGCCCACCTGATCCAGTTACGACGGAAAAGCCTGATACGCCAGAGGAGCCGAAGACTACTGATGTCGCGCCCGTACCTGTACCAGTTCCAATTCCCAACAAACCTGATGATCCCAAGACGCCCGACGACCCCAAGAAGCCTGATAATCCAAAGACTCCGGACCTTCCAGATGTACCCACGGTTCCTGACACGCCCGATAAACCCACAGATCCCAAAAATCCGGAGGACCCTGACAAGCCTAAGAAGCCTGATGATCCTAAAGACCCAGAGCATCCTGAGAATCCCGATCCTGAAGACCCTGAAGACCCTGAAGACCCTGAAGACCCTGAAGACCCTGAGAACCCTGATGATCCTAAAGACCCTGAAGACCCTGAAGACCCTGAAGACCCTGAAGACCCTGAAGACCCTGAGAACCCTGATGATCCTAAAGACCCAGAGCATCCTGAGAATCCCGATCCTGAAGACCCTGAAGACCCCGAAGATCCTCAAAACCCTAATGAACCGGATGACTGTAAGAAGAAGGACCCAGCACCATGTACAAAGACTGTCTCGTTTTACTCAGAAAGCGAGACATATACAAGGTATTTCTACACTCCAAAACCTTTCTAATCAACAAATTCTAACAGAGAAACACATAGCACCGTCTACGTAACATGCCCTGCCCCGATCGACTGCCCCGCCAAGCAAACCCCAACCATCACCACCAGCATCTTCCCCGAGGAGTCAGTCCTCTGGGGCGACGTACCCGCCGACAACGAGGCCATCCCTACGATGGAAGCGATCGATGACGACACCTCTCGATACTTCCAACAAGTTTTTGACGACGAGAACATATCTATCAACGATGCTCAACACCCAGATGTTCAGTGTCAACAACAAAGTAGCGATGACATACCTCGCGACTGCTTTATGTCTATCTACTCCAAGTTCTGCGCCGACGTTAATGGACACGAGGGCGATGAGCTGAGCAAGAACCTCACCGGTGCCGATGCCGAAAGCGGTTCTCAGGAGAAGCGCGCGTCGCTCAACATGCGAAGACATATGCTCCGCGAACGAGCTGAGTCTTGCGATGGTTGGGTGTTCGAATACGACTGGAGCGGCGCAAAGGGTGATTGTCAGATCCCCTGCGGAGACTCTATGTACGCTTTCGGCGATGAGTGTTTTGACTCTGAGAACAGTTTTCTTGAGGGCACTATTGATGTTGGTTGCGGCACTTATAAGTACACTGCGATGCCTACAACATCAACGACAGCACCACCGTTTCACCTAACAGGTGTTCCGACCCTAACCGACGTCCCTGGACCTATCTCCACGCCTGACGGTAGCTCATGCGCTGAGACAGCAACTAACACACAATGCTTTCAGGGTGGCGGTAATAGAGGACAAGCATGTGTCGAGAACACACATTGTGCTTCATGGGTCTCAACAAAACCCACCGAGGCTCCAGCACCACCAGAGGAGAAAATAACACCGTTGGAGTTAGGCCCAGTCTTTTGCAAAAATAGGGGTGGCGGTCACAAGGACGTCAGCCCAGGCGCTGTGCGTGCTTTGGCAGATGGGTACTGCGAGGCCGACTTACCTAATGATATGAAACCCGACAGCCCTGCTTCTGGTACCACGAAGAGTCGTCTCTATTACTATGAGGTTTCGTGGGTTGAGGGATGCAAGACGACTGTGGATTCGCAGGATCCGTATAAACCGCTAGGAAAGGATGGCCCGCCCTGCAGGGATTTGTTTGTAAAAGCTTATTCAGGCTGTAAGTACTCTGTCCCATTCTTTACTGATCTTGTACTAATACGCTGGCTTACAGGTGACAATGGCGGTATTGGAGGATACATTGATGCGGGTTGTGTACGATACATGTTCCTTGGCGCTCAGTAGTAGCTTTTTATTTCGTGACTTCAGCAGCATGGGGTCATCTATATCATACAAGTAATGAAGTCCTGTTCTAAACGATTACTATGCTTCTTGGTTTCCACTTCTGTGCGAGAAGACCCCGTGTCTTCACCCCCTTCGTCTTTACCTACCGCCTTTGCTTTAAAGTATCCTATACGGTAATACTCGTCCTTCCGGGTAAACCATCAATCCGTACATGTCTCTGACCTAGCTCCGCAGATACAAACGGCTTCAGAATGCCATAACCAGAATCCTATCTGCAAGATGACTAGGCGTCTCCGCATTATCGACGTCCCAGTTCCAGTTGATATCGCAAGCAACTTGACCGCTGTACTCCGGCGTGAACGACAATAAATCCTTGCAGCCTATTTGACGATTTACGTTTTGACTTCGCCATGGGTTTGAACCCTCTACCACCGACAGGAAAAACGGGCAAAATTCCGAATCTGTTACCGTTAAGTGCTACAGCTTTTCGCGATGTAAATTCCATGTGCTTGTTCTGTTAAGCAGGAATTAAGACGAGTCTCGAGTCTCATGGTTGAACCTAAAAGTACTACCTGGACATATACTCTCCAAGACCATCGATGTAAACAGAGCTGGTCAAGTGAAATTGTCATAAAACCAGTTGGAGTACCAATTACCGCCAACAACCATCTTGGGCTCTTCCTCCATCGGCTCAGTCGCAATACCACAGTCCAAAGGCTCCGTTCGGTACGCAGTGATATTTACGCGTCCAAGCTGACCTGCCTTGCCACGAGTGAGAGAGTTCATGACTGTCAGTGAAGTCTCAAATCCAGACCCAGCTTGAGCACTATGAAGAACAAGAACCGATCGACTGGTATCCCCATAGCTCAGTGACCAGCAGGAGCCGCACAATGGAGAGTCAGGCCTATCGACACCTTCGTGACCAGCTATTTGATACGTGACTTCGCCTACCATCGCCCAATCTTGACCTTCGACGATCCGGCCGTCTTTCCAGCACGCTAGCTCAGCAACGGGGACAGTGTCGTCATCGTAGAATCCGTTGTATGTAACTTTATGAATGAGTAACTAACATAAGACGTATTATTTATATCCCTTACCAGTGATTGCAGTGCTTAAAGAGATGTAAGAACTAATAGTAACCAGGCTAGAGATGTACATCTTGAAGTCAAAAGGGAAAAATCCGATGGAGAAGTCCAAAAGGCCCACTGACTTTTCTTTTGGAAGAGATAGATAGCACAGGAGTCCAAAGCACTAGTCCAACTTTTTTATTCCTCCTTTCCACATGATATGGCTGTTGGTTCAAGGTTGTTGGTTGTTAGTTGTTGGTTGGTTACATGACTTGATTCGCTCAAGGATCCCAACCTAGACCCATGAGGCATGAACAGCGAGCCTATTAAGCTTGTAGGATATTTCAGGCGAGCTCGCTAAGGGCTCCACCTAGATAATTGGAGCGATCTAGACCCTTGATAGCTTTGACGAGGCCTGAATACCTCGTATAAACATGTCTTACAGACGAGTGTTAACAGGCCATCAAGTCTACTGCGAAGAAGCAGACCAACCAACAGAAAAATACTAACGAATGAGTTTTCACATCGACATACAATTCAATACTATCCTATAATGTTTATCTCCGCTGATTGTCCTTTGCCATCTCTAGACCCATAACGATAAGCCGTTTAATCTCTAGGGCCAGTGAAATGGTACGACAACCCACTATGTCCTTGAGGCACGGAAAACCTACTTGGTCTTCCTGTATTCCTCGGCTGAAGGGCTGTAAACCTGAAGAATATACTTCAGGCAACTACTAATACATCATTTCTTTTCACGACGTAAGATCCCACCTTAAAAGGTTACACGATAGTGGACCTTAGTCGGTTTAAGCTCGGCTCATGGGTCACTCAGAAATTTGGCCTTGCAACTCCAGTTCAAAGCCTTTCTTTGCTCGCATGGTTACCATAGGCTGCTGAGTTTCCAAAAAAAAAAAAAAAAAAAAAAAAAAAAAAAAAAAAAAAGAACAGATAGTGTCGCACACGATGAAAACACTCTGTCCACGTACAAGCAATACCTTGAGCTCAAAGTTGGCCGTTGCACTTGCCCGACAGTGGTGGGCGCCAATCTGGAATATTCGCTCGGAGCGCTTTGTTATGATACTGTCACATCGCACAGGTTCTAGACAAGCGGGGCATTCGTGTAGGATATGAAGAGGCTGTCGCAGCTCAGTGAGGCATGGGTGTGGCTTGCAACTGATCTCAGACGGGGCTTCTAGTTACACCACTCATCGGCCATGCTACGCCATCTAAACATTCGGTGGAGGGATACTAATAGAAAAATAATGAATGTCCTGTCGAAATCATTACACTTAAGCTATGTGTCGCGTGGTTAAATCCTGCACTTATGCCCAAGAGAAGTGTTCGGAGTGTAAGTAAGCTCCCGTGGAATCCGCACCCCTGAGAATATCCAAGTTCAGAGATGCGACAGCGTTTCGAACATCATTCTGCATATTTTCCGGGCCACAAACGTATACACCAAGCGAGTCAGTAGATATCATCCCGTTTGCCACCCCTTTCAGAACTCCTGGTAGGTCGGGTCGACCATGCAGTTCGTCGAATGATACCGGAATTTCTGTCCCCTTTTCGATCCCCGATTCTTTTTTCCCGGACACTAAATTACTGTTCAGTGGGATGGTTGTTTCTGGTATGGCCCCACTAGTGCGGTAGAGCTGTATATGCAATCCCGAGACCATTTTGTCTGAGTACTTCAGTAAGGTTTCGCTCACAACTTGTCGATACCAATTACAGCTCTCGACATCGCGACTTGCTAGTATCACACGAAGTGATGAGAACGGATATCTGTCCGTTTGAACCTCTTTGCAGCCTTCATCGCCGTCAGCTGTGTGGATTGTGATATACTGCTCGATAAAAGGCAAAGTCCACCCAGCTCCGGAACCTCCTGCGATGACAACAAGGTGGTTGCTGTTCAGGTAAGACTGCGTATGGATGCCTCCATATGGTCCATCTACTAATACTGAGACCTGAGTTCCTGGGTTTTGCAAGGCGTACTCGTACAACTTTGCTGTAAAACCCCTATGTCTCTTGAGATAGAAGACTAGGAAGGACTGGTCACCTGGAGACGTTGATGGTAAGGAGCAAATCGTAAATGGATGCGATGATAAGGCTTGTGCAAGTCCAAAACCAGTAAAGCGTAGGAAGCAGTGCTGTCCTATTTCCCATGTAAAATTGGCCGGGATAGTGACACGAACAAACCCGTTGTCTTCTACTTTGACATGAGCCTTTGCTCGAACACCATACTCAAAGTAGGTTCGTAGCCAAGGGTAGACATAGCATGGAACGTACACTGCAGCTGTACCTATGAAATAGTGCCTGTAAAGTAAGCGTCAGTGTCGATGCCTGACAAGCGAGGACATGAAAGGCAGGTTTACCAGGACGTCAGAGTATAGTCACAGTGCCAAAAGAAAGTAAGCATGAATATAACAACAGCGAAGAAGTGCGTCGCTTTGAAGAACTCATATCCCAACAGCTTTCTGGTCTTCATGTAAGCTAGTAGTCATAGGTAAGATATTCAGATAGATACACTTACCGAATGGCACTATGAGATGCAAACGTAAGCCAGGCTTGGAAGATCAAGGCGACGATACCTGTCCAATAGAAGAGAAGGCTCATCTCAAAATGCATCTGCATATCATGGAATCGGATATGATAAACAATAAACGGGAATGTGTGCAAGAGCGCCAGTATAAAAAAGGTGTAGGCTATCCATCGATGGAATACTTGTAGTTTCTCATGTGAGACGCCCGTCAGTAAGGTAATCCAGTTTGTCTTGGTTGCTGTAGCACTACTACTCGTTAGTAATGGTCGAAGAGGCTATAGTAGGTATTTCAGGACTAACAATACGAATGGCATGCATCCCAAAGCCAACCATCCGGATCTTGTTCCTAATGGCGGTGAGCCGCCAAAGTCTAGCGAAGGCCAATAGTACGGCTGAGGGATTAGGTCCATGCCTGTCACAGATTAACTTGTCTTTCTCTTGCGTAGCTGTTTGGTTTACTCACAGAAAAAGAAAACTGCTCCAACAAGTCCTAGTAAGAGCACTCCAACAGGAGCCGAGCTGAATCCAAGTGATGTAACATGAAATCCCCGATATGAAAGATATCTAATAATGGCAATCAACATTCGCCAGAGCCTAGGGCTGCGGAATGTCGGAAAAGCAAGGCCAATGATATAGTGGGATACCAAGTGTCCAACGGTAAAGAGTCCAATGGCGCTCATGAAGAAGGCCACTGTAGGCAAAGCGTAGACGTGGTCCGCAATGTACCTTTTTGGACGTTAGATAGCACTTTGCTAGAGGGGTTCAGTCAGGTAGTAAATTCTCAGCTTACCAAAAATGCCATCTTTTCATATACCAGGCACATTGCTCTTCAGTGAAGCCATCACAAGTGAATTCACGACTCCCAGTCAGCTGGATTGGGGACGTGAGCCAAGCTGCTGACTCCATGTAGAAGAAATTGATCACAGAGAAATTGCCACCGAGTAGATTAGATACTAAAGGTCCAGAGTGATATCTGTAAAGGGCTATTGGGGCGGGATGCCTATGTGTTCAAGGCTTGGCAATACAGATGGATGATACTGACTGCGTCCTCGAGCTTAATGTGTGTTGTTTTTGTAAGTCCAGAAGGTGACGAAGGTGATAAAGAAAAGGTAATGAATCGAGGGAAAGTTAGAAATAGCCAGGGCACCTATTACTAGCTAGCCAGGCTAGAGACATGCAAAGAATGGAAGCATGTTTTGCCCTTGACCAAGTAACTGTTTTATAGTCGGCAAGGGTCTTGTGCCGATTTCTGTAAGCATTAATTCTGATTGGTCTCTCTTTCAATAATTTGTTAACGATCTGGAGCATGTCCCACTCCTTCATCGCATAAACGGCACTTGAGTAAGTTTGAGCAAGTTTGTCTGGCGATAAGATTATTCCCGATGCGCCACCGCGACGATACAATCTTAAATAAGTAGTGGTCGTTTTACACCTCGGACCACGAGCAAGTCACTTCATATCTCGACACAAAATGGATTCAAGTTCAATGAAGATGGACACGGACATGGGCATGGCTACTTCGACGGGCAGCTCAATGTCCATGCCAACTTCTACCGCCGGCGCCATGGATATGGACATGACCATGGGCATGGATCAAATGAACATGGCTTTCTTCACTTCTACCAATACACTCCTCTGGACAAACTCCTTCGCCCCAACAACTACGGGACAATATGCAGGTGTTTGCATTTTCCTCATCGCCTTCGCCACTATATTCCGCATGCTGCTTGCTCTACGCATCAACTTTTACAGCATCAGGGATAGTCTCAGGCAAAGGCGCACCAAAGGCCTGTTAGCAGAGCACCGAACCAGTGAGATTGGCCAGCGCCCATGGAGAGCCAATGAAGCTGTAATGCTGGGAGCGATAGACGTCGTGATTGCGGGCGTCAGCTATTTGCTGTAAGTGTTCTGACCTAGTGTTTGGTCACTGAGTAGAGAAGAGAGATTGACCAGTATCTTGTTTAGGATGCTTGCAGTTATGACAATGAATGTTGGCTATTTCCTTTCAGTATTGGCTGGGGTATTTGTTGGAAGTGTTATCTGTAGTCGCTATTCCGTAAACTCTAGCCTACATTAGACTTGATTGTATACGTATAATACTGTGCCTGGGGCTATGGTCAATGGATTGTTCCTCCCACCACGGTCAATCATGGTATTACAAAACAAGAGCTCCTTGGAAAAGTAATGTGGTTCAAGTCGTCGAGTAAAAGCTACTGGTACATCGCCCTCATTATCTTCTTCAGCACCCACTTACATGGTCTTAGATAAACACGTTAGCTGAGTTGTACACGGGATGGGAGCTAGAATGACTCCACAGCCCATTTTATTTCCACGGTCGCGGGGTTCGATCGCAGGGCTCGGGCGGCTAAGATCATGACCAAAGTGCAATGCGGCCACCCTTGTACTGCGCTCATTCTACCCCACCACCGCAGCTCACACCACCTGAGAGCCCTGGGAGAAGCTGCTGGAGCGCATCGCGCCTACCTTCCTGAGGGATGCTTAGATTAAGATAAAGATAAAGAGCTGTAGCTCAAAGATAGCCACAAGAGGAACAAGGAAGACAGCCAAGCTGTTTCGGCACTGACGCGCTTGGACGAGAGGAGACTCTGGTATTCAAGAGAGGCGATGGAGGCGAAGACACGGGTCGCCGGAGGATGGGACTGAGGACTAGTCACAGGGGACATAATATACAACCATCGCCTTTTCAAGTTGCCGAAACTAATCTGAGCCATGGATTATAGGCGCCACCGCAGCTCCTACGTACAAGGGTCGCAGTATCTCAGCCTTCTTCGGCTATCCTAGAATGAATTCTTCTTTCTTCAAGTTTCTTTGGTCAAGAGGATCAATCTACCAATCGTGCAAGGCCTTGTGGGACTCTTTCCTCCTGATCCTGCTGGCAGACTTGGCAGATCATGCCTTCTTGGACGACGTACTAGACAAATTATTGAGACGGATCTTTGAAGTGCATGCCATATGTGAGCATATTCTGAGGCAATGTGTTTTACATAAGAAATAGGTCAATCGTATGTTGATATTCATCCGGGTCAGCAAATACTATGAAGCAAAGCAAGATCAACTCAAAAGACATTGTATATTTGGTGAGAGCTTCAGACATAAATGTCTAATTTACAAATCACAATCTTTTGATGATGGTGAATATTCTGCATTGTTCCTGGTGTTTTCAACACCTCCAGTCTTTAGCAACTTTCCCAACTTCACATAAGTTCTAAAAGATAAGTCAGATGCGAAATTATTGTAAGGCATATTCTACCGGGAAAGGCACTATTGTCACCACAGTCTCGTGGTGTCGTGGTCACCTGTTGTGGGGTAACCAATATAGAATTAAAATTGCTTATCATTGATGGGTGCTCATCGACACCACATAGCATGATACAGAATGATCACTGGACTTCAAGAAGAACCTGTTTGTATAAGAATTGTGTATGTATACATAAGTTTGTACGGTCATATAAGAGTAGATACATGAATCACACAGCTCTGCTGCGTGTAAATATTTGAACCGACTAGCGGCAGCCGAATAATATCAGAGCGGAGGGCTGCCCATTGCCCTGCTCCTTGGTCCCAAACTCAGTCTGGAGACTAGAAACCACTTGTCTGAGTCCTCATGAAAGTTTATTTAGATTCTCTGGACATCGGGACCGGGGATATCGTAAGAGCTGAACGATGCGTAGAGGTTGAAGAGAATGCCAGGGTCCTGAGCGGAGTAGAACTTGGTGAAGTCGCCACCGCCGCTGAGAGCGGTAGAACCGCTACCAGTGACCTTAAGGTTGATGCACTGGGGGTAGGCTTGCGCGCCGTTGTTCTGGCCAGCAGAGTGAAGGCCAATGATCTCGTGTCGGAGAACGTAGTTACCGGCCTTGAGGTTTCGGGGCACGGTGAACTTCCAGGAGAAACCGTCACGAATGAGCTCATCGGATGCCCACACGCCAGGGTTGCTACCAGAAACGTAGCCCTTCTCGGCGACCTTGGTCCATCGAAGGCTTGCCTTGTTGATGCTGGCGAAGTCTCCGCTGACGGGAGCGAGGTACTCAGTGACGGGACCGTGGTGAGACTCGGGCCAGGTGTCCCACTTCAGGGTGACGACATCACCAGCAGCGACGGTGACAGCGTTGCTGACGGGTCGGGCGCTCTTGTGGCAGATGATATCGGCAGTGCCAAAGGCAGCGGGCTCAACGAAGCCGTTGTCCTGGTTTCCAGCAGCCCAGCCGACAGCGTTAGAGGGAGCACCGTGGGGAATACCACCAGTGTACTCCTGGCCACCAGCGATAACTTTGGCAACGTGACCGTGAGCGTTGACTGAGCTGGCAAGGAGAGCCACAGCGGCGAGGGAAAGAGTGTTGCAGTGCATGTTTGTGGTTTAGAGACTGAGAGGGCTTGTTGGGCAAAGTTGTATGGGTGGAAAGACAATGAGAGACTTGTTTGAGAGGCTGTGATGATATTGACATGAGGAGATTCATTAATGATTTATATATTCGAGATCCATCAACTCGACGAATTGTTCATCCCACCAAGATGAGTCTATACACAAAACGAATTATCCCGTTTTGTCGACGGAGCCAAAATGGACCTGGACCAATTCGTGACATGCACAAAGGAGATGTAACGTCCGTGGTTGCCAAACTGAGCCATGATCGTCATCGAAGACAACGAAAAAGGGCGATATTAAAGGATGGTTTCCTTACGTAGCAGCCAAGCAAAGTCAAGCAGTCACTGGCATGAATATGGTTACACATGGACCAACCATAACCCGGCAATTGTCGGCCACCGGACAGAGAAGCCGGCAGTCGATTCGCTGTGGACATGTTTCAGGAACAGTCACTGACCAAGGTAATCCGGAATTAGAACCCGTTTTTCCCGCCATGTAAGCCAGTCATAACTTGGCGAGATCCGCTATGAAACGAGAATGGCGACAGCGTCTACTGAAAGCTTATGTTTTTATGGTTCAACAAGGTCTCCTAGTAAAACGGGCAGTCGACGTACTATTCGTGGAAATAAAGAGCTTAAATTAACTTACATCTGGTGAATCGCAAGGGACGTCCCGCATGTAAGTGTCCTATCGCTGTGGATCGCATGTCGCTCTAAACTTTGTTTTCCGAGGCGTTGGTTAAGCATGAATCGTGATGCAGGATTTGGAATCACTCCGAGAACTTGGGATGAACAGCATTTGCGGCGTAGATTTCTGCAAGTCAGATGGCAAAAGCACCTAAAAACGTACCTTCGGAGCGTCTTGCGCGGCTATCCTGGGGTTGTGGGGAGACAAAAGAGACAAGATACAGAAGCCGCCATATGCACATGAGACAATCGAGGAAACGGATCGAGAGTCATGGATGAGGGATCCAGATGTGATCGAGTCATGATCCAATGGCAGTGGAGAAGGAAGAGATGCTCCAGCCAAGTTGGGATAAATTTTCCCGTATCCCTGTTTCAATTTTGTGAGTTTCGCGGCCCGATGTTTCCACGCATGATTTTTAATTAACACGAGACAAGCAGCCAAGGGACTTGGTTTTTCTCTTTACTTGTTGCTGTTTCTCTCACTCGGAAAGACGGGACGATATGGATTGTTTGGAACAAGACAGCCTACAGAGATTGTTGATATTTTCTGATGATTAGTTGAAAGGTCATCTGATACTGTCGGTAGTTCAATAAAGTTTTCGTTTACTTTCAGGCTGAATGCAAGAGCTTGGGCTCTATTCTTGGTTCTTTCCATCATTTTCGCAGTTCGATCTCATGTCTTTTCTCAGCACGTGGGCTATGCGTCTAGCAAATTGTCAATATAGTTCGTCTCTACTGCTTCAACTAGCACATACGACCAAAGGTAGTGGAAAATACGGGATCCCGTCCGCTCTCCCATAGTCAAGCCACTAACCGGCGGATTAGTAGTTGGGTCGGTGACGACCAGCGAATCCCCGCTGTTGTATGTTTTTTTTTGTATTTTTGCCATTTGGATAGAAATGAGGAAATCCTGAGACCCTCTATTTTTTGGCTTGGCTGTCCAATAGCGTTGAGCACTTGAGCACGTGAGCTAGCAGATCGGGAGATCTCCTTCCGAAACCAAATTTGACAGCAGTCAATCGCTGGATGTAACGCTATATTGGATCACACTAAAGTCTTACCCTATATGCTTTCTCTCAATCTGCAATGCAAGGCTGTTTATGTCCAAATGAAGATCAATATTTGTTGAGATTATTGACATATTTTAACCAATTCTATAAGAACATTGACTGTTCATTTTCCAGCTACATTACACGTTATAGGGGTGAGATTTCGTCATTGTTAATGGAACCGTTTATTTTACAGGATGGAATTAGACAGGGTCAAAAAGACGTTAGTGTAGCATTTTGGCAATGTTGTGACTGTATCGAGTAAACTTCGTGGCGCCTTTAACATCAGGTATTGAAAGCAGGTTTCAGCAAATCTGACTGACTGACAATTATCTGGAAGGTTCAGCGATTACGTTTAGCGCCATCTTATAGGCATATAGGCTGCAGTAGAATGTTTCCGAGCCATTTCACGATACTATGCACGGTCATTGGATAATTGGACATGACGAATTGTATACAACTTAGACTGTTTCACAAAGTAACCAGAGCATTCGTGATGAGTGAGTGCATGTGTATACGTTGTTCATTTGTGATTAATTTGGCAAGATATGCTTTACATCACTCTACAGAAATACCCCTTCTTCATAGCCCAGGCAAGCCCGAGCAAGCAATGAAAAGGTTGAGCCCAAGCAAGTGCGCGTTCGCGTCACCTAGAGGCAGTGTAATACTAGGGACACAGTGGGTGAAATCATGTGCAAGCACAGAGGAAATCGCCCGGAATCCAAAAATAGGAATAATCAATGTTGGTCTCCTTAGAGACCTTTCAGAGATTAAACTGAAAAGAACAGATACTACACTTGATCTAAGCCAAAAGGCAAAGAGAGCTAAGGAGGAAAGGAAAGAAGAAAGCGTAGCTTGGACAGACTGGGAGAGATTTTTATAGAGGAATATCAGGCGGTGAGAGACAGCGGATGGCAGAAAAACAAGCGGCAGATCAGTCCTTGGTCTTGGTCGTGACGCGGTGATGAAATTCGGTGGTTGGGAAGCATTTCGCTTAGAACAAGCGACGCATTTTTGACCAACGAAAGCTATGTAGTGGATGGGATCCATTTACTCTTCATTTCCCTACGTCAACATGTGTGGATGGATAGATTGACGACACATTCTTCGAACGCGCCTGTCAACCAAGTGTTCGTGTCGGAAGCACGATATGATATCCGTATGTACCTAAGCAAAGTATGGGTCTTGACGCGTCGTTTCTCCATTGTCGCGACATTTGATACAAGTTGCTCAATTTCTTACTTGGTTGTATGGTATTACTTCATTGAAATTCGTTGCTAGCCAGTTACTTTCGCAGTCGCAGGCCGTTCTTGGCCCCAAACATTCCTCTCAGAGTTTTGATAGGTGGCAGGATCTTCCAAAGCAGTCTCAAAGTTCTCTTCAGCATACTGCTCGGCATCGAACCCATGGATCCAATCCTCTCGTGGAAAACCAATGCTGCTAGGATCCTTCTTGGCTTTCTCCCAGTCAGTCTTATGCCACAGATCCCTGGTCGATTCGCCAGTCTTTTGAACCGCTTTGACGCGCTCGTATCTATGTGAATGTCGTGTTAGTACAGTGTTCATATTGTTAAATGATGTAATTACACACCTCAAATTTTGATGAGCCTTCAGCGCTCCGGGAACGTTCCCTTTTCCGGCGCGCTTGAGGCAGACAGCAATCGTCACGCCGTCTTCCATAGCCTGCGTCGCACCTTGAGCGCTTGTCGGAAGGAATGGATGAGCAGCATCTCCTAGTAACACGATGCGCCCTTTCTGGCTGATCCATGTCGGTAACGGGTCGCGATATACGAGCTTCCAATCCACGACCGAAGGCGTCTTCTCGACAATTGCTCGGCAAGTAGGATCCCAGTCCTTGAGAAGATCCAAAACTTCTTCGATCTTACCGGGAAACGACCACGACTCATCGATATCATGGTCATCTTTATGTGTCAGAACCCAGCAGCAGTCTTTCCCGCCCTTAAGGGTCGAGAACAAGAAGTGGACATCTTGACCAATCCAGCCATTGAAGGTATCGCCATTCTCGCAGAACTCCTTTGTCCGAGGGTCTTGTATCATGTCTTTGTTTGAGAACCTGGGAACTCTGGTCAGCTGTATTTCTATCTTCTGTTCCAGTTCCGTCACGTACCAAGCTCTCCAAATGGCGTACCCACTGCTCTTGGGTTTATCAACATAGCCCAAGACAAGCTCTCTCGCCTTAGACCTTACACCATCAGCGCCAATCACGACATCACCGGATATCTAACCCAAATTTTAGCAGCTGAATAGAGATGTGCAGTCGGGAGATGAACACCTTTTCTCCGCTCTTCATAACGATACCTGCATTTGTCTCGTTCTCAAAATACCCAGATACGCGCTGGCCGAGATGAATGGGAATCCCAAGCTCATCGCGTGCATAATTGAAAATTATCTCGTGCAGCTCGCCTCTATGGCCATTCAAAACTGGAGCCTCAGGATTCGGCGGTGGTCGCTTTTGGTGATAGACAACCTCGCCAGTGTCCCATTTGTGGATTCGGAAGCCGTAGTCCTGTATGTCGATGCACATTGGACGCAGTCTGGCTACGACTTCGCCATCAGACCATCGGTGGAAGATCCTACCAGCGTTTCCGCCGAAGGATATGATGTCGCCGAGAACTTTTAGCTCAGGAAAGGACTCGTAGATCTCGACATCATGACCTTGTCGATGGCATTCGATGGCAGCTGTCAACCCGCCAAATCCAGCGCCGACAATAATGACTTTGATACCTGATTTACTTGACGACATGATCTGGATAGAGATATGCTGATTGGGCTTGCGGCTGGGTGAGTAACTTCGTCCACAACTTAAGTCATGGTCAATGTAAGTCGGATGCCATAATCCTTACCAGGTAAGCCGAGGTTTGTATATCCGGACTGTTCCCCGCACACGTCGGATCAGATCTGCATTTGCAACCAGCATCCTTCTATGGTCAACAAGCCCAATTGGTAATGCTATTGTAATAAACACTAGAAAACATTCGTGTTGAAGCTTGGCTCCTTCAAGAACAGATTCAGCCAATGGGTGCTGTCAGAGGTGGTTCTAATTATGCATTAGAACGTGTTGTTGGGAGCCGGTTTTACTGAATGATATCTCATGACCTCTCATTCACTAGTTCGCTGTGAACCAAATATCCGTATCTGGTGTCTCGACTACAGCGTCAGAAAGTAAAATATCTTGGCTCCTGAGATCTGCTGCAAGATGAATCATGGGATGGATAACCCCCGCAGACTTGGCTGCCATGTAATTGCTTTGTCAGTCAGTGAGCATACAACGATGGAAATGATCACGGCAAGTAGGTCGGCAATTGAGGCTGCAGCAAGTATCCTACTCACTTCTTGGCAAGGTCAATTGGCGAATAATAGGCTGACACTGCATGCAGAAGGTCAGCCATGTTGTGGTATCGAGCTGAAGGTGGATTAGAAGGGTTGTTTGACCAGAAGTCTAGACCAGCCAAGGGACTTGTTTGTGGCATCGGGAAACTCTATAGCTTTTCGTTGTGATCAGAAGAAGACTTGAAGAGTTACCGTATTCTTTCTACGTAGTGGGTGATAGTCGACTGATCTGAGATTCTAGCTTTCGCCAAGTAGCACAACCAGCAAGCACATCGGATATGTTTATCCTAACAAAGTCTCGGTTATGCACCCCGCACCCCGCATATCGGTTAGGGATGAAAGCCCCGTCTATAGTTCCGCTAGCGAGGGATCTGCATATTGCAACGAATCTGGTATAGCTGTAACCCTCTGTATCATATTCTCAAGTCTGAGATTTAGATATGAAAGCAAGGGTAGATGCAGGTCTCTTGAGCTTGATCTCAAGCTGACAACTTCCCCCCATGAAACTCTCAACATACACTTGGGAGAAATGACTGCTGCAGAAACAGATACCATTCGCGCCCATTGGCGGTGCTTCGTCGCCTGTGGAATCATAGTTCTGTCACCTTTCCAGTATGGTCTCGACTTTGGTCTTATCGGAGGGCTCCAAGCTATGCCTGGCTTTCTCCAGGTCAGTCTCAAAAAGTCAAGCCGTACAGGTATCAATCCGTGACAGACTGACATTGACATTCACTCTTCAGGTTTATGGTTACGAAGACCCAGAAACTGCAATTGGGTGGAATATCTCGACCACTAGACAACAGCTCATCTCCTCGTTGATGACACTGGGTGCTTTTATAAGCTCCAGTCTTGCTGGTTTTGTTGCGGTGAAACTTGGTCGAAAGATGTGTCTTTGGCTTGCCTGTTTGCTTTGTGCTGTTTCGAATGTCATCATGATGGCTACGACTGATATTGGCCCTCTGTATCTTGGTCGACTCCTCATCGGTCTTGCAAATGGATACTTCATGACCTTTTCGCAGCTCTACATTCAAGAGACTAGTCCTGCCAAGTATAGGGGATTATTCTTGACTGCATTCCATTTATGCACAACCTTTGTAAGTGTTGAAGACACTTATAGACAGGTCTGGTGGGCTAACTTCTACCGTCAAGGGCACACTCGTAGGAACGATCATCGACTGGACAACTGCTAAGCGCCCAGATAGATCGGCGTATCTCATTCCGCTTGGAATGATTTACATCGTTCCTGTCATCATATTCATTTCTCTTTGGTTTATCCCTGAGTCTCCACGATGGCTCATACTCCAAGGCCGTTACGATGATGGTCTCAAGTCACTAGACTGGCTGAGGCCAAAAGGGGCAGATGTGGAAGCAGAACTGGCTGAGATCCGACAAGCCATTGACGCAGAGACAGCTATGGCCAGCAGCGTCGGAGTACTGGACATGTTCAAAAGCCCGGTCGACAGAAGACGTACTATGATATCGGTGTGCGCAGTTCTTTTACAAGCTGCTTCGGGTTCCATGTTTATCATTGGTGAGTATCGACCCGTATTTGGTGCGATACGCTTCTGACTAGATTACTACAGCCTTCAAGGCCTATTTTTTCGCCATGGCAAAAGTACAAGACCCTTTTGCCATGAGTAACGTCCTGAGTACTGCAGGCATGACTGCGACTATCATCAATGCCTTCATCGTTGTTCGATATGGACGACGTCGTGTTCTCTTGCTTGGCGGTCTCACTATTGCTGGCTTCTTCCAGCTTATCTTTGCGGTTGTGTATGACAGAAACCCAGGCCAGATTGTCACTGGAAAGGTACTTGTTGCACTTTCGTGCTTGTATATGGTGGCATATAATGTAAGTAACGTTGGACCACAACAAGAACGACTCAATACTGATCATCACTAGGGTATGATTGCTCCTTACTCATGGCTCGTTGCTGGAGAAATTCCGTCACAGCGCCTTCGAAGCTATACGTTTGGCCTTGCGGCAGCTGCCGGATTTCTTGGAGCTTGGCTTATCACCTTTACGGCACCATATTTCATTAACCCGAGTGCACTGAATTGGGGTCCAAGATATGGATATATCTGGTTTCCTTCATGCATGATCTGTGTTGTTTGGGTATACTTCTTCCTACCAGAAGTCAAGGGCCGTACTCTTGAGGAGATAGATACTATGGTACGTTGTAGACATGAGTTACACCTTGCCTGCGGGTTAACTGACCGTCCTTGTCCCATAGTTCAACGAAAGACTTCCAGCAAGAAAGTTCCGAGCCTATCAGCTACCACAGAATGTTACTGGAGAAAATGTGGGAAAGTCAAGCATTGAGTTAAGAGTAGTTGAGTCAGAGAGGGTCTAAGAGACAGTTGATATCAATGGGACACTGTGGATGTGACCTTGCAAGTTTCATTCACGTACACTTCTGCACTACAACAACCCCATTCTGAGCATACGGACCGAATATCTATGTGTATTCAATTTTATCGATCAATTACTGTGTAACGGTTAACAAGCATACGATTTATAACTATAAGTGCAGTTTGGTCTCAGTAGAATCCCTTGCAGTCGCACTCACAGTCATCAATACGTGAATACCAGTGATAAGCCCATCCAGTCCCATGGCAGATCGTACATGGGCATAGACTTGCTGACATATAACGTCTAGAAACCTCTTGACAGAAAGCTGTGTGATGGAATCAAGAGCAATGAGCCCATCGGTTCGTACATTCTTCTAAAAGCCAGTACCGCACCTCAACCCGGTACGTTCCTCTGCCTTGGCAATACTCACAGTTGGGGTTGTATCTCTCTTCTGCCTCTGGACTATTTCCTTGAGAGCTAGCATCTGAGGAGGGCATGTCGAGGTAAAAATAAAGAAATTGATCTTACTTGAGTTGTTCTTTGTTTGGCATGAGGCAAATGCTGTTCTTCGCATATGGTTTCAATATCAGGTATCGAATACTTGGACTTAAATAGAGCAGACCGCGTGTTATTCACGGCCATTATTTTCTACAAACTTACTTGTATTTGAAATCGAATCTCTGTTAGAACGTATCTACACATCTAGCTTCAAATATCAGATTTACAGACTTGACTCTTGAGGTTACGTGAATATTCCAGTTTGACTCAATCCGATTCAAGAGAAAATAGAAATTTGCCACATCGCCACTCAATGTAGTTACATGACCATAATCGGATTCGTCATAGTCAACTAAATGTATCCTACTTCCTATAGCACTTATCCTTGTCCCTGATAATTGATAAAGTGATCAGACATTTGCAAGGAAAAGCACCGTGGCGAACTTTGGTAACTGAAGTGATTAGTTATTATGAGTTGGCCCAAGTGGGTTCGTGATTCAATAGTGACCACTGCGACCTCTATTGGAAGACGACTATTTTAGAAAAAACATGTTTTCATATAAGCTGGTTGGTGTTTGCAGGTCAATAATACGAGGTAGAGATGAGAACAGAATTCCATGTTCACTCTCTGAACGAAACGTTGCAACAGGATTACATATGCCGAGCACTCAGCCTCGTATATCTAGATCCTTTGAAGTCTGGCGCATCTAATTTGTCTCTTACATCTTGGCGTTCTGTTTTGTGCTCTCGGCTGTGTCCTAACTCAAACTAGTTGATGAGCGGATCAAATCTGACGGATGATGATCCGAAACACGAAGCACACTAGCTGAGTGAGATATGCCATTGGCTGATAAATTTGAGAGTTGCACTGCAAACGAATATGATCGACGTTCATGCATTGACATAGCCCAGAGGAGATTACCGTAACTAGGATAGCTTGTTTGTACGATAGAAACGTAACAGGATCGACAAGTGCTGACTGTCGACAATTGTGAGTTTGGAAATTTCCTAGATTGGTATTATGGACCGCATGACTGCCAGTTCGACTTTATACTTGGCATACTATTATCTAAAAATAAAGAGAATAGTCTCTGAAGCTGGTTTGTATTCAAAGTATAAGAACTATAAAAGGCTTTGGCACTCCTCTATAAGAAAACAAGCCACTCGTGAACACATCTTCAGCTATTCAATCCTACACAGTTATCAACCACTACACACATCATGCATTTCGCCAGCTTTCTCACTACCACCATGTTCACTCTTGCCTCC
Organism: Fusarium sporotrichioides; assembly: GCA_019054645.1. NCBI lineage: Eukaryota > Fungi > Ascomycota > Sordariomycetes > Hypocreales > Nectriaceae > Fusarium > Fusarium sporotrichioides. The sequence continues at coordinate 3,181,537 of JAHKNS010000002.1, read as the reverse complement.
GCTGTAACTGCAGCTCCCGTTTCAGACACGTACTTCGCAAACGCCAGTGTCTTCGCGATCAACAAAGTCGAAAACGTATACAAATCAGTTCAAGTCCCCTTGGGAAAGCTGACACATATGGACTATCAACTGACTAGCCTCGAGCTACGTGGCGTTGGGTTCCTTCTCCCTGACGGCCAAAAAGTTGATCCTCAAGACATCACATGTCAGATGTACAAGGACGAGTTTGGTACACAGCCCGGAAGTGCTGCTTTCAACATGGAGACACCCGCAGTTGTCAGTCTTTTGAACCCAGTTGAGTTTGGATGGGTTTTGTGCTATGTCAACGTTAATAGCGCTTGATCTGGGAGAGAGAATCTTGTATCCTTACACTGAACGATGGGATACATGGTACACGGACATCTTGTGAAAGCTTTCTTTAGTTGCCCTTTTTGTTGCTTTATTGGATATTGCATAGGATTCGCTCATTGTCATTGGAACAAACACATTTTCTCGCGATTAGTTGGAAGTTGACTTATTGACTTCTATTATTACATTCTCAAATTTAACCCTTGAAACTCCGCGTCTTTTGTAGAACTGTTACTGATGGTTGTCAGCTACAATCTAAATACGCTAACCAGATCGTTACTATGTTCCAGCCGCCTAACAAATTATGGGCGCGTCGATCGTGTCGGCCTAAGCTTCCATCTTCCGGACGAATGTAGAGCACGATAACCCTGCGTAGTGTCGTGTGGCCGCACAAAACTCTGATTTGATCTGACTGTCGACATCAAGAATCTGGATAAATGTTGGGGTATAAGTGTATCTCCCATGCGAAGAAACCTGTGCTGTATATCAACTTCAGGATATACTTAAAGTCACTGGGAGAATGAGTTCTGGTATTCGACTGTCGTTAAGCTTGCATTAAGGTTATGCAAACATACCACGGCATAACTAACAGTCCAATACCCCTGCAAGACCCCTGCCATACATAATTCGATGGTAGTCCCTTAGTCTTATCTCTCACATAATCTCCGTTAGTAGACGGAAGATTGATTTACTGGCAGGGCGCATAACTAACCAGCTCTGGTCACTCGAAAAGAAAACCAACTCAAAACTACCTGAGGCCGCATCTTCGCTTTAAGTTGAAATAGCTGATAGGTCAGCAATTACGCCTGAAGATTGACAGTTATGGTAATGTGTTGCTCATTCATTTTGGCAGGGAGGCTTATCGGCGACCTTCTATGGAGAAGTGCCTCTTTATCCAACATAAAGAAGTCAGCCTTAATCGTTTTCCCTTTCTCAACTCACCGCACTGCAGAACTCAGTGAAAGCACCCAGATCCGTTAGACAAGGCAGACTGCATCATCTCGAGAAGTGTTAGCGTCTGTCCTAGCTTAGTTAGCCTAAGGTAACGATGCTGCAAGGGTCGAAAGCTTGCAGTCTGGACTGGTCTCGTGGCGTCTAGAATTAAGGTTAAAAAGTAGCTTCGCTTAAAGAAGCAACTGTCAACAAATCAGCAACCCTGTTTAGGCTGTCACAAGGCTCAGATTGCAAAATAAGGAATGAATTAGTAGATGTGGCTTGTCTGGGCTGAGAAGTGACTATGACATTTTCATTGTTATCTTTTCAGCTGAGAGACTTTATTTGCGCTATTTGCTCAAGGGGTTTGGCTTGCTAGATGGTATATTTACAATGACAGCCCTTTCGAAACAGTCTTGCTTCTGTCTCCGATAACCATCAACTCGCTGATATCAATCATGCGCTGTTACCAATCTCTCCCCTTTCTAGCTTCGGCACTCGTAGCCCCAGTTTTTGCTGGACCTGGTCAAGATCTCAAGGCCATCTGCAAATCTACCGAAGGCGTATACGGATGCGAAGAGTTCATAAAGGTTCCATTTGGCTCGGAGCCTATTACAACATGCTTTGACACAAGCCCTTGTGGTGTCCAGATTCTGACCAACAACCGGAACATCTGCGACCTTGTTGAGGAGGCCTTACCAAGCGATGCAAACTACATCGGCGGGTACACTGCTTGGTGTCATCGAGCACCAGATGCCTTGACCGCCATAAAAACCGATAAGTCTGTCTGGGTTGACGGAAAGCTCAAGGACGCCGAATACGTTCCTTTAGCCCGCGCGTTGGGCATCGAAGAGGTAAGCAACAGTTTCTTTCTCATGGCTCTGTCCCGCTCGGACAATACTGATAGTCGAACAGGAGTTTGCAAATCAAGGCCTTACGTTCCAGAATAACAAAGCCTCTGTCCTGGCTAACCAACTCGCGAACAAAGATGGATGGACTGTCCTCAAAGGTGGTGAGGTATGTTGACCAGAACTTCCTCCCTAGCCCTGAATTCATAAACTGACCAAGGACAGATCATCACACCAAAATACTTCGACTTGGTCGAGCGCCTCATTGCCTATCAAACCTGCAACTCGGGCGATTGCTGGGAAACCTCACTTCAAAGAGTGCTGGACTGGTTCATGGAATGGATCCCTCGTGGTACCGAGATCAGAAACGGCAAGCTTTCCAGCATGCTCAAGGATTGGGAAAAGACCTTTGCGACACCATACAAGAACAGGATCACTGCCATCAAGAATGGAGCGACCACTGTACAGACACGTGTCAAGACCGTCTCAACCCAGGTTGATTCGATCAAGAAAAGTATTTGCGCAAAGAACGCATGCACTGGGAAGACTGCTTCGACATATCTCAAAAATGGTCAGTTGTACACCTTACCTCCTTACATATTGCCTTACTAACCTGCTGCAGTTGCAACTACTCTCCAAGCTATAAGAGATCTTTCTAACATCGCTGCTTCTGCAACCAAGGCAGATGAGCAGCGAAAGTACATTTATTACAACTTCCTCAGTAACATTCAGTCCAATTTTGTCCTTCCGCCAGAGTACCTCGTTCCGAACTATCTTAGTGACCTTCTTGATGACGGAAGGCTTGACAATCTTCGCGGTATCATGCATGGCTTTGGGACGGTTACATCTGAGCTGAGTATGTATGCCAACGACATCAAGAGAAGTCTCACACCTCTTATCCTCCTCACCAAACACGAGAGCAGATCTCGGGAGGCGCTGAAGAAGGTCAACAACCAGCTTACTCCAAACTGGAAAACCAATAACGAACTTTCCAAGACTGCTTCGTCTCGCAAGGTGCGTGATGGCTTCATTCAGATCCAGTCCCTCCTCAAGAAGGAGCTTCAAGGCTCATTGACCACGCTTATCAACGCTATCGACGCCTTCGATAACGACTTCCTCAAGTTTCCTCTCAGAGGCAATAAGATGGAGGTTACTTGGGGTGCTGCTCCGTTTGATCGTTGGACCAACCTCCAATTTAAGTACCCATGCAGGAAGGAAGTCACAAAGACTTTCACTGAAGAAGGCTTTTCGAAGGATTTTACGTGGTCGACCTTTAGCCCTTGCACATTCACCGCTCAGAGAGTTGATTTACCTAAAGGTTGGGTTCCTTATCTTAAGTATCGGTTTGTCAAGACATGAATGGGCTTTCCTTAAGACTGGCTACGCTTCTTCGAGCTGTTGATTGAGTCGTATACTTCGGCACATGGCAGATCACTGTGAGGCACATTTCATGATCCCCAAGGTCACTGTATTAACGGACAGGAGGCAAAATTGAGATTAGCTGAGCCAAGTCGTGGCATCAGAATTTGAAGAGAATACATTCTATTACCATGGATTCATTCCCGATCGTCTGTGGAGGAACCTCTTTCCATCCACATGTTGCTGCCCAAGCGGCTACAGCTGATCATTAGGGATCAGTATCTGGTTGATCCGTAACTGTAGCCTCCCTCATCATCATCTTGCTGATCCTGGACGCAGGGTCCACAAGTGATTTCATCATACTTGGTTTCCTTTGTCTTCGCGCATTTCTTCTTATCCTTGGCATCACATTCTTGTTTCTCAGTCTGAACTTCTAGACCCTTCACCTCGGAACAGACAGGGCACTTGCTGTCTCGATACTTGATGTGACACATGGCGAAGTCTGAAAGTTGTTTGGGTATGTGGTAAGTGTAGTAGTTGTTCTGATTCGCGATGCTGTTTGAATGTTGTGTTGATGTAATTGTGCGAGTTGGATAATGATCAGGGGGAGTCTCTGGAATTTCGTCGCATACTTATACTATGCTGTATCTTTCGAGTTTTCGTGATTCAATTGAACAGGGAACTGGCTCTGATACGAACTCCAACCGCTACCATGCAGGACAGGCTTAATCATGAACATAACCAGTGATCCATGGTGCACTCCGACAATTATTAAGTCAGTTTTACTGAAGAAATCGACATGTGATTCATCCTCACCAGAGCGGTCTTCGAGTGTCTGACGGTAGTTGTTTATTCATAGCCACTGGCCTGACAAAGTCTTTCGCTTCGCAATGGGCAATGAATAAGAGTGGTCTTGGGCAAAGTGAGATGGCACATCATTCAGTGTAGTATTCATATTTTTCGTATTGATTCACAGATCTATATGTTTAAACAAGAGAATCCTTGGGCAACAGAGAAGCATCGCTCTCTTCCCAAGGGTGGGCCCTCTCAGCAGCTCGCACCATCTCGACATGCTTAGCGCTTCGAGGTGTAATGCTGTAAGCGTAATCGACAGGGTGGCTGATGAGTCCAGGTGTACCATCGATGACAACGTCAATCTCCTTTCCATCCTTGTCAACAGCCTTGCTCATGTTAAAGACAGCCAATAGTCGCGCACAGGTCATGAAGACACTATCCTCGGCCAAATAACGACCAGGGCAGATTCGGCGTCCGTATCCAAAGGCATAATCACTGGGATCAGGTTCATTGCGAGGCTCAATATACCGTTCGGGGTCGAAGGCAGATGGATCGGTGTACACTTCGGGGTCGTGAAGGAGAGCCCAGGTGGAGGGAATGAGGTAGGTTCCCTTGGGAATACGGTATCCGCCGTACTCAAGCTCTTCCTCGGTCATATGGGTTGTGGTAGTAGGAACAACGGGCATCCATCGGAGAGCTTCCTTGGACAGAGCGTGGATATAAGGCATGTTTTCTTGGTCCTCAAAGTTGGGCAGACGTTCGCCCCCAGTCACACGGTCAATCTCGGCCTGTGCCTTTTTCTGGACTTCGGGGAATGAAATCATGGCGAGAACAAAACTGCTGATAGTAGAGACGGTAGTATCAGCACCGCCGCCGTACATGATAGTAGCAGTGGCTTTGACAGCGTCGATATCTTCCTTGGTAGGCTTTCCGCTTCCATCATCATTCTTGAAAGTGCCGCTCATGAGTTTCGAGACATATGAAGGTCGGTTCGTTCCGCTAGACATTTGCTTCATGACGAAGTCGTAAGGGACATCCAGGGATTGGTCGGTGATGCGTCGCCACTCCTTGGCAGTCTTCTTGAATCCAGTACCAGGAAACCAGTCAGGGAGGTTGTTGAGGCTGGGGATGATGTCAACTGCCCAGGAGAGGGGCACGAAGGCCTCGGAGAAGTTGGTCATCATGTTCTCGATGAGGCTGACGAGAGGATCGACTTTACGGGGCTCGATATTATATCCGTAGATGATTCGCAAGATGATGGCGCTAGCTTCGCTGTTGCGGAAATTGATCAGCCTCTGCATAGTTGCAATTTCATTTGATAGGACAAACTTACGTTTTGATATGTTTCTGGAACTCCTCAGGTCTTTCAATCGTTCTGATAAGGAAACGGAGGGACTCAAGATCCTGAGTGTCTCGGAACTCGGAGCAGATCAACTTGGTACCCATCTGTTGGTGCACAAGCTTGCGATAGTATCGGAATTTGTCACCGTAAGGAATGAGAGGAAGCATAACATGGAAACCACAAAGCTCGCCTCCAAACTTTGCACTGGGTCGAGAAGAGGTCTTGGTCGACCTCTTCTCAAGAAGCTCGTGCATAGCATCGGGGCTGTTGAGGACGATCATGGGCTGGCCGAGGATATTGAGAGAGCTGATGGGTCCATAGAGTTCCTTGTGTTTGGCCCAGTGCTTGTACTCTGCTGTGCCGGTGGGTGGGAGGTCGAAGAGGTTACCAATAACAGGGAGGGGCTTGGGTCCAGGTGGAAGAGGCAGACCTGTCTGCTTCTTAGGGAACAGGACATAGTAGACGATGAGTGCGGCGAGCGCCACAGCCGGCAGAAGGAATAACCCCATGATGGCAGAACAGCAACACAGAAGATTAATACTATCACGACTCAAAGGGCAAGAAGATGTATGTAGGTAAGAGCTATATATGTAGGCTTTCGGACAATCTACTTCAAAATCCCAAGTCCATCACAAGCAATTTTCTTATGCTGCGTAAGCTTGTACAGTGAAACAGTTGTTGGTTGGTTGTTCTCTTGGGCTGCGAATACGTGGGTCACTTACAAGGGACCCTTTGCGTCTCACCAACAAGATGCGAGTCAGTCAAGGGTTGCAACTTTGCTATGTACGCATGGACGGAAGAGCACTCTCAATTTGGCTCCTGAAGGATGCCCCCCGATGCTTGCACCCTGTCCGCAGTATGCATGCACTGTCTAGTTGGTTCGCAACACGAGCCAAATGTTTGCCGAGAAAGGGCAACGATATTCATAATATGTCGTTCTCTCTGAGCAGCGTTGCATGGTATGCAACGAGGAGCAGGGTTAAAGTCTGCGACGAATAGGAAATTGTGCGTCCTTAATCATATCAAGAAGATCTCTGTTGATCTCCGCACAAAGGTGAGACTCAACAGTGCACAGAAAGCATGTGCCGAATCAACCTGTCGTTACGATGGGGCTTTAGCGAATCAGGGAATTCGATTTTCTAAGGAGGGCCAGTCGTGACGAAACGGCTTCGAGCCTTTTTGAGTTTATTCTAGGGTTTCACACAAGGATTATTGACAAGGAACGGCCCGGGTTTATCTGTATGTACTTGAACCAACAAGATCGCCAAAATCGCTTGCCGAAATAGTAAGCAACATGGGCACAGTCGGTGAGGCGAACAAAAAGCGTCAAACAGGCAGGACAAGAGATGTGAGGAGGGGGGAGAATGTGACTTTGCCATGCTGACACCGTGCAGCCATGCGACCATCTGATGAAGCAGAGTATACCAAATGAGGAACACAGGGTGAGAAGCGTCCAACACTCCTAGCTAACTCAATGCAGAGATCTGATAACCTTTACTTGAACTGAGCCGTCGACGGTTGAAACTGAGTCAAGTGGATGAGCCGAATTAGCGGGCGAGTCATTTATTGTTATTATTACCCGCGCGTATCCATCAATTTCTTTAGCAAAAACAGGGGGCCTGGTAAGGATCTGTCTTCCATATCGGTAGTTGTCGATCTTTTCGGAGCTTGATTCACCCGAGCAGAAGATCCTTCTCTGGCAGAACCAGGGAGAGACTGCTTCAAACAATAGCCAACGAGTTATGAATTGCCGCGAATGTTGTATTTTAAGACATAAGTTATCTTAATAGACAGTACTTACAAAGCACACTACGGGATATTGGCCCAAAAACCTGGAGGATGTAGGGGAACTCCACCGTTTCCCGTATGAAGCCGACCGACCGTGGAGCGACATACGAAAATGAAGAAGCATGGACATGGAGCTGAACACGCCAACACTGAAACGGTGCCTGAAAGAGTTGCAGTTTCTTGTAAACTCTGTTTAGGCGAAGATGGCGTCGGACCGGCATGCGAATGCAACAAAATGCGCAAGAGAAGTCTCTATCCCAGTCCTCACACGTTATCTGCCTTGTTGGGTATCCAACCAAGTGACATCCGAACTGAAATACTGCTATGTTATCGACTGTCGCATGGAAACCAAGGATTTCCAGGGCGTCGATGCATTATGATCTCGCCTGGCTCCTTCTGTTTGACGAATGGCTCGTCGCAGCCCCTGTCGGGGGTCCTCCACTACGGGATCCTGTGGACAAGAGTACACATCTGGCTCAGCTTGTGTAATTCTCGTTGTGTTGTTGGTTGATAAACTCAATCGGGGTTCTCAATCCCACCTCTTCCTGATTCGCAGGCCATTGCGTCCCTCTGTTGACTTACTTGCGCTTCTCAACCCTAAGCAATGTGCCTTGCGCTAGGCCGCTCATTCAAACGCGAAACGAATCCGCTATAGATCATCTGGCCAATATACCCCGAGGCAGAGACAGTGCAGGAACCAGGTCAATGATGATAACAGCATGCTTGGGCCCAGCTTCAAAGAAAGTGTCCACCTAGTGTAAATCCCCACTGTAGTTCAGAGTAGATCCTGTGAAGGTAGATCCCTAGGTAGGTGCTTACGCTAAACCGGTACACAAATTTAGCGGCCGTAGCGGGGTCGAGGTTCTGAGGGAGCCCGCTTCAACCTAACCTAGCTTAGGCACTGTTACAGGGCCTGATTCTACCAATATTATCCTGTAATGGGACCGACCAAATAACTGTAGCATCGGATTATCGTCAAAAAAGACTCACGGAAGCTTGTGACAATTGATGGATTGTGTCGCTGTGTTGAACAAACGGGCTGAATTGCTGGTCACCAAAAGATCAACGATACCGCCAATGCAACTGTACTGTAGCATTTGCTCCATGTAGAAACTCTTGCATTTTTACCCAAGACATGCGCTTGGCGTTGGGATCTCTTCCACCAACAAACGGCCTGCACATGATTTCTGACACCTCAAATACGACTGACCGATCTAGATTTGATCTCGCATATGTCCTTCAAGCCAAGAATTATGTTGGTCGCACTGGACGTGATCGCCAAGAATGCCCAGCAGGGCGCACCATTGACTCGGAACCTGGCAGAGACGGTCGCAGGAGCAAGATCAACACTCTCTAGGTTGGTCAAACATGGCACCGCATGTGTAGCAGGCTGTTGGTCATGTCTACTTGATGCAGATGATCATATTTCATGGCAAAGAATACACGAGACGCTTCGTGAACGACTCGACGTTCAGTCAAAGACACTTGTTCTTCAAGCACACCCCCTTCAGTAGGCATATTGAACTGCTTTTGCACAATGGATGTTGATTGTAGTAGGGTCTTGTGGAACTGATCTATCTAGGTATCATAGTCCCGCCTACAGAGCTTGCGCTCTGGCCCTTCCTCTCTCCATGTTTATCACCATTCCCATCTAGCCCTAACCTTCCTCAGAGAATCCGATACTTTAATCAAGAGGATCCCCTCTGATACGCTGCCCATCACTTTTTCTTATCTTTGCTAGCCCTTATTGCGCGCTCGAATTCCTCATACGAGTTCCTGAACTTGTCGTAGGCTCGATCCACGCTGTCAAGCTGATCCCTAGTCTGTCGCAACAGGGCGTCCGATTCGATACGGGTGTAAAGCGCCTGATCGCATATGTTGAAGCCCGAGCGCTTTACGCGTCCGTAATTCGCGAGTGAGAGCACTTGAGGACGGCTCGTAGGCTCTTTCTTAGATATCGACGCAAGGCGCGAGGGGCCCTCCGTATTGCGAGAGGCGGCGGTTCGACATTCGTCACGTGGAAGTCGGCGTGGATGTCGACGTGGAAGGGATTCGGGAGCTAGATAGCCAGGTCAGCCGATGATTGAGAATGGTCTTCAGCTGTCTTACCAGGTCTCCGGTGTCTCATTCCAGCTTCCGCTCCCTCGCTGTACTTGAGCTTCACACGCATCGGATGCACCAAAGGCTCCTCGCACTCAGGGTTCCTGAACTGTTCGGGGAGTTTCTGGTCCGGGGTCGCCGTGTCGGGGTTGAGCAGTTTCTTGATTTGATCGAGGCCGTCTGCAGTTAGCGCTACGGTTTGGCTGCCCGAGCTGGGCTTGTAGGAAATTTGTGAAGGTAGAATCGTGGTCGGGGGTAGGCATGTAGCCTCCCAATACATCGTGGAAATCTGAGTCCTCTTGGCCATGGTTGAGTTGCTAGGATTTGTTAAGACGACGAACACAATGGAAGTATTGTCGGACGATAGGGAGGCCTCGAGGCAGCGAGCGCTGTGTTATGCTGCAATGCGATGCGATCGTTGTTCTGGATCTCTGAGTAAGCGAAAAGTAGTATGTCGATGCTTTGCGAAGAGCCTGTAAAGCAGAAGCGGCTACCTCATGATAGAAGGAAGGAGCAACGAATGCAAATGCAATGCAGGAACAAAGGAGGCAGGCGACGGGAGGCAGCCGCGCTATTGATGTTTGTTCTGTCGGTTCGCAGTCACAGTGCAGTGGCATGGCACTGCCAAACTACGGCGGCGGCCAGCCGATAGCTTTCTGGCAACGAAATGGCAATTGGCTTGGCTCGGAGCAATACATTTTGGTGCTTGCAGGTATAGGTATAGGTATAGCATTGTCGGACGGCGCTGCAGCTTCACGGCAGTAATAAGGCTGCGCTTGTGGCTGCAGCGCTTTTGCGACAAGCAAGGAGTGTCATCGTGAACAGTCAGTCACAAGACAGAATATGGCCAATATTTTACGCAGTATATCTTCGGTTTCGATGTGCGTTCGAAGGATGGTTTGTGTATAGCAGCTTTGGAGAGTCAGCAGAAACGGAGCAAAGACGCGTCTTTGTCCATCAAGTTAATAGCAAGGTTGCATACTAGGCGGGCTGCTTGTTACAGAGGTGACTGAAGACAGCACCTAGTAGCTCTTGGAGCTTAATTTAGTACTTTGAGGCCAAGACTGGAGATGGAAGACAATTCGTAGCCCAATTCGACGCTGATGTTTATACATTAGTACGTAGGTCCGTTATGCTCATTTGAAGGAGAGAAGGACATTCGCCAATATACCGAAAAGGAATTGGTGCACTTGCTCGGCTATTCAGCGGCAGTGTCGGTAGAGGATGCACTAACAATTTCTCTCCAATAATGCCTTTGCCTTTTCCTAGACGGAATGGCGTCACACTCGGCTGAATTTAATGGCTAACTAAGTTACCTTTTTCAGGGTGCTGTAGAACTCAAGTCGCAACAATTGAGCAGCGCCGTCTCTGGCTTCTACTCGATTCTCCATATTCCCACTCTCTCGAGCGCCTTCAAGAATAACCTCTGGATTATGTCTTGAGTCTAAGCAGCCCACCAGTCGCCGGTCACTAAGAAGATACCCGACAGCGAGAGCATATGTCGTCTAGCAGGCGAACAAGACCATGTTCGCCTGGTTTCAGTACAGTTCCGTCTGACCCATAACATTTGTTCAACACAATGAATCTCGCATGCGACCCTTGTTATATCAGAAAAGTAAAATGCCAACAATGGTTGCCTTGTCAACAATGCACAACCGCTTCTTTATCGTGTTCTTATGATAGAAAGCGCAAGAAGTCAGGTCCTAAAGGTCCGCGGAAGCGCACCAAGGAGGCAATTGAACAGGCTCAACAGTCTTCCAAGCGTACGCGACAGCGAATAAGTGACAGTAAGCCTAACCTCGCGACCGAGATAGCAACATCGTCATCTCTGATCCAGAGCACGCATTCAGAGACATGTGGTGCTTCAAACAGCCAGAGTGGTAACGGATCAAATGGCTCTCCCGGCATTATAGCAGCACAGCTCAATGATCGGATCCCACTCTCGTCATTGACGTATTATTTGAACATATACAGCAGCTGTCTGTACGTCATATGGCCCGTCGTTGACCATGAGAAACTCCTCTTGCGCCTGCACCACGTTCACGACAAGACCGCATACGCGCTTGCCGCGTCAATATGCTCAGCAACCCTCGCTCAACTTCAGCTATCACCGGATGAGCATGGCAATTCTTCGCACTCGACAGCACTTGAGGCGGAAAAGGCAAGATTCATGCTAGACTACCCCAAGCACCAAACAATTGACGCATTGCTCACTTGCTTCTTTCTTCACGTTTATTACGCCAATACAGGTAAGATCACCAAGTCCACGCTGCTTCTGCGCGAAGCCATCGCCCACGCGCACATTCTTGGGCTACATCAAGAGTTATTCTATACGGATCTGGACGCGGAAAAAAGTCAATACTATCTACGTATTGCATGGGTTTTATTTATAACAGACAGGTCAGCATCCCTTACTACTTTGTTCTGCCCAGTTCGATTGCTGATGCACACCCAGAGCTCACTCTTTGCAACAAGACATACCCCCAACATTCAAGCTTAGCCCGACACTCCCACCGCTTCGATCGCAACATGACCCTAGCAACGATTCAGCTTTTTGTAGCTTATGCAAGCTTTTTCAGGACTTTGATGATGCCTGTCCTCAGAGTGTCAGCTCCAAACAAGTCGGCCTTCTCGGTGCTATTAGTTCTCAATTGCGGGCGAGGCATCCTCTACCACTGTGTGAGAATGAAGTTCAGAGAGCCGACATTGTGGTCACCGACTCGTGGCTGAGGGTTGTACTATGGAAGGCCGCAATTCCGTATGCCCATGTCAACACAGATCCATGTGATCAGAACCTCAGCGTGTCATATCCTGCATCTGTAGCGCATGATTTACTGTCCAAATTGACTACTCTGTCATCGTTTGCACTAGAAACCCACGGGCCTGGAATGGTAAGCACCCACTTGGTCCATATTGGAGTTTCACAGCACTGACTTCCACCAGATGTCAAAATTATTTGAAGTTACAAACTCTGTTGCGGATGTCATCATCTGTGCCCCGGACCTTGCAAATGTTGGCTCAGTGTATGTCGGACCACGAGATATCTTAGCAGCTTTAAGCAGCTTGATTGCTTCGCTGCGTACAGCCGGAGACCCTATACTTCTTACCTTGCTACGAGAGAAGATGGTGGCATGCGCTCTGGACCAAGCCAAGCCAGAAAGGTTATTGCGAATTACTGATGTGTCGGATGAGGATGTGTACGATGAACGTAGTCACGCATTTGAATGAGAAAGCATTGTATTATCTGATTCTTTGCGACAAGATTAGGTCCATGTTGAACTTCGCTGTCATTGACCTTCAATTCGGAGACATAACCTCGTAATCACCACGTAATCACGACATTGTTACAGGCAGATTAACCAACAAGGCAAACAAATGCCTCAAAAGGGCGGACGGAGATCGCGTCCTGGGACAAATCAACTTCCGGATAGTTGGACAGCAAAACCTTGCCCGACTGTAGACCAGTGGAAGCAGGTACCGGCCAGGCGGTCTCTTGATCTCGGAAATTGCAAACGACAACAACTCTTTGCTTTCCGTTAGATCGAGTATACGCAAAGATATCGCTATTCTCCGCGTCAAGTAGTTCAAAGTCACCGTAGACGACAGCATCCTTGAGCTCTTTCCGTAGCAAAAGCGCAGATCGCCAGTACTCGAATACACTACCTGATGTGCCGACTTGGGCTGCCGCGTTCCACTGCTGATAGTCGTCGTTGACTCTGATCCATGGCGTGCCGGTTGTAAACCCGGCATTGAGCGAGGAGTCCCACTGCGTCATTGTTAGCACATCTTCATCTGTTGTGAGAGTCACTACTAACCTGTACCGGTGTTCTCGCGTGATCTCGCGCCTTGAGCTGATACTCCTTTCGAGCAAGCTCAAGAACCTTTGCATCGGAGCCCGTTGCCTGCTTGAGCCTTGAAAAAAGGTCAGTTACAACACGACAACAGTAACAGCTCATGGTCTTACTCTTCCCAATGGTTCAGGGTTTCTACATCTCGATGCTCAGTCATTTCCCACTCTGGCGGCATATTGGCCATGCCCAATTCTTCGCCTTGATACACAAACACAGTTCCGCTTTGGAAGCAGAGGAAGGTTGACAACATCTTAGCCGACAACTCACGATATACGGGCTTATCGGACACCCACCGACTGATGGAGCGCGATTGGTCGTGGTTCTCGAGGTAAAGAGCGTTCCAGCCCTTGTTCTTGTACATAAACGTCTGCCACTTATTGACAATTGTCTTGAGTTCTTTCATTTTCCATTTCTTTGCGGAGAATTTCCCTTGGTCACCATGATCCATATCAACGCTGTAAAAGCTGTCAGTTGGTGAGCCCTTCATTAGATGATTGCGCAGTATTATCTTACATCTCAAAGTTGAAGATCATGTTCAGCTCGCCACGGCTCTCCCCGACGCTTTTGATGACTTCTTTGGGGTCTTGAACCGCAGGCATCTCTCCGACAGAGAAGGCATTGTACTTTTTGAGGATAGAGCCAATGTCGCGAAGATACTCATGAAGCCGAGGGCCGCAAGCGTAATGATCATGACCGAATTGATACTCAGCTCCTGGGACCTTGGCTGGGGCATCGGGCAATCCCTCCGATTTACTGATAAAGTTGATGACATCCATTCTGAACCGTCAGCATGTTTCGAGTAATGGATAGAATGGCACACACCGAAAGCCGTCAACGCCCTTGTCTAACCAGAATCTAACTATATCATGTACGGCTTCGCGCACAGGAGCATGTTCCCAGTTGAGGTCGGGCTGTTCTTTGGCGAACAGGTGAAGGTAGTACTCATCAGAATCTGGGTCGTATTCCCACGCACTGCCTGTAACAAGTTAGTGACTGGATGAGAAGAGAATGTGATGATGAGATCATATACCTCGAAAGTAAGAGAGCCAGTTGTTGGGTGGATGTCGCTGGCCATTTTCGTCATATCGAGGCTTCCTCCATATGTACCAGTCCCTGTAAGGATTATCTCGGGACGACTTGGACTCTTGAAACCACTTGTGCTGTTGTATTCATGAGCAATGCCAAATCACATGAGTTCTGTCAATGTGCCATACCTGGTCAGAAGTGTGGTTGACAACCAGATCCATCAGCAGCTTCAGACCTCTTGAGTGTAGCCCCTCGATCAATCTTTCAACATCAGCCAAAGTTCCATACTGAGGGTCAATATCGCGGTAATCGGCGACATCATATCCCATATCGATTTGGGGCGACGGATATACAGGACATAACCAAACAATATCGACGCCGAGTTGCTTGAAGTAATCGAGTTTCTCAATCACGCCAGGGATATCACCGATGCCATCTCCATTAGTGTCTTTGAAGGAAGCAGGGTAGATTTGGTAAACCGACGCCTCCTTCCACCAAGCTGGAGTGACAGGAGTTTGGGTACTCTGTGTTTCGTGAGACATTCTGGGTGATTACAGTCTCGGCGTTCCAAATAGCAAGCACACAATAAATGAAACGCTACTTATTACAGCAGATAGAGGGGAAAGATGAGATTTCCGTGTTCATTGACAATTCGCTCACGCGTCGTATGCATGATGCATTGATGAGAGAATATCCAATCATCGTCCCTCAAAACCTTCCGAGAATCTTTCCGATAATTCTGGTTTTTATTTAGCTTGAGAAGATGATGACATTCAGTCGATAAACCATGCACCAACCATGGTGCCCGAAGCTAGACCTGGAAAATCATAAGAGCACATGCTGGACTTCTCTGTGGGACCTCTCTCCCATTGAACATTTCCAGATAATAGTTGGTGTATTTATTGGTTCTACGTGGTTTTTTGAAGCCCAATACCAACTTCTCGCCCTGCCTAGTAGCATGGAATCAGTGCAAATAAAAGGCTCGTAGAGAAACTGTTCCCTAACACACACGCTGTCAACAGTTGGCTACTGGTTTTTCTTCCTTCAACACATAAGTGATGTATAAAATAACCATACTGTCGCGTTAAACACTAAGCATATGCTAGATGTGGCATCTCAAATCTAGATAAAATGGATTTGTGTATGAATGGGTGTCGAGGGAAGAAATTACCCTACAGACATGACAACAAAGGCACGTCTGACGCAATAATCTATATGACACGTATTTGCCGGACCAATTCGCAACAATAGCTATTCCTCCGCATTTGGAGATCTCCCCGAATAGCTCAGCTGGAAGAGCGTTCGACTGTAATTGTTATATGTCATCGAAAGGTCACTTGTTCGATCCAGGTTTCGGGGAGCTGTTTTTTTTTGCTTTTTCTCCATCTATCAACCCTGCTTCCCCACAGCACCACCACAATCACATTAAGTTTACACACATGAGTAGACCTTGAAGTATGAGAAAATTTAGCGACAAAAACACAAAAGGGACACAAACTGATACTGCTAATATCTCTAACTTTTGGCTATCCATGCTATCTGACATGTTTGTGGATTCGTAGAAGCAGTCTCGGAGCCTCTTGGTCGCCATGTTAGCGGACGGGAATCCATCAACATGTCTTGCCGTCCACGGGTTGTGGGTTGCTTGTAAATAGCCACGACGCGTCATCGCGCAGCGTCAAAATGAACTAATAAGTGTCTTCACAGACCACAGACAGTGCACGGCTACTCGCAATGCGACCGCGCCCAGATCTGTACATTATATAAAGTAACGGACTCCCGTGGATCACCTGCTGCGACATCGATTCATAATCTGAGGCTATCAATCTCTAAGACCACGTCAAGTCGTCTTCAAGTATCACCTGTCGTCTTGAACTGCGACTTTGGGATAAAAAAACCAACATCAAGCTTATGAGATCGTCAACGGTCTTGTCAAAGAGGTTGAACATCTTCGACGTGGATAGTCGATTGCAGCCTGGTCCGTCAATCTGTTGTCGCGTATGGACTAGATGACCGTGTGTAAGTATCTTTGGAATACTTCCGTGCTGCAGGATGAAGTCTCGCTCAAGTCGACGTTCGATTCAACAAAGACAGCCTGGGAATTGAGTTCGTAGGGTGGAAGTAATGAAGATGGAGAGTCGATCACATTCTTATACTTCGATCGATTTGATCACCGACGTGCGTGGGACTTGTTCTCTCGTAACTCTCATAAAAACCTGAGAAATGGCGGCGAATTAATGAAGAAAGTAAACACTATGGCGCGGGGAAGAATTTTGATGGAGGATGAAACACGTTCACGGATAGCTGCGAAGATCTGCTGTCTAATTCATTCTCTTATCCTAGTTTCCTGACAATCTGATAAGCCTCCCATATACCCTATCGAGCGCCATTCTTGCTGTTCTACTTTCGTCTAGATATACATGCTGCAAATAACAATATACCACCCATTTCCCCCTTTTTGGACTACCTGACACCGGCCCTCGTTGACCTTCAGCCAGTGATTTTATGGACACGAACATGCCATAACCTAGGAGTTCGCTAGGCTCTCATCTAAAGACCTCGGGTACTCATCATTGGGAGGAAATAAAGAGCCACCCACCAAACAGCCACCAGTCGGAAGCTTGTCTGATCGCTCTTACGATCCCGACGAATGAGCATGTGTGCCGCTACAAGAGCCCCAGTGACCATGGGTAGCATGCAGCCCACGAGGCCAAGACCCCAGTAGAGAGGGCAGATTACAGACCAAATGCAGACTCCCACAGCTGTGATCCAGCGTGTCGGTGCGTCGCCAAGAATTAGGGGGAAAGTCTGGCGGTCGATCAACTTGTCACCTTCCTGGTCGCGCAAGTCCTGGACCTGAATGGTGGTGAAGACCAAAGCGGCGCAAATCATGAACCAACCCAGACCCTTGTTTGTGAACTCGAACTTGACGTCGGTGTTGGCTTGAATGGCCATCACGGCCACACGAAGGGTTGCCACGCGGTTGGTGTTGATACCGCAAGCGTTCATAAGAGCCCGCTGCCACCAGCTCTTGTCGCCCCAGGCACGCTCGTTGTAGAGCCATGTGCAAAAGAGGTAGAAGCACGTCTCTTGCCAGCCACCCATCACGGTAAAGCATAGCGTGAGCAGCGAAGCAATTGCCACCAGCTGCCACCGGTGGGTCAGCTCAGGTGAGATACGGCCAGCTGGGATGGGTCGCCAAGGCTTGTTTGCGCCATCTTCAATGACAGATTGAGGCTGACGCTGGTTTCCGAGATTGAAACACAGCGTCAAATGCCACGTGAAATAGAGTGCCACAAGGATGCCTTTACCCATATCGGCCCAGTGAATGTCTGCATTGCAGATGGCGCCGGGGCCAGCGAGAATCCCTGCGATGGCAAACGTGGTGTTTATGCCAGTGGAAGTGGGCATATCACTCTTTGTGAACATCCATATTGTGACACAGTGGTAAGCGAGCTTCTGCATGAAGCTCGACTTGTCCTCTTGTGTATTGCATGCTACCTTGTGTCAGTCACATGTGGAAGTGGATGTGGTTGGTTCAGGGATGTTTACCAGAATGTTGGGTCGCTTCCTTGTGTTCCGTGCATTGCATTGAACTCTGTCGCAATGAAAAGGGCGCATTATGGCGCTTGGTAATAGTGACAGATTTGCTAGCCATTGTGAGAGAGATTAACGAGAAAAGTATATGCAAAGATAGGCAAAGAAGCTCAGTTAAGAACTGGGATGAATCTACAAACAAAAATTTGGCGACAAGATGCCACTACTTATTCATTCCACTCGAAGCCGATACCGTCATAGTTCGTCCTCGCAAACCCCCTACACTTCATTCGGAACGCGTACGAGCCTGAAAAATCTCAAGTTGACCGAGGCTACGGGGTTTCAGGTCAGGGACTAATAGCGATCGTCGAAGTGAATTCTCGGTGTTCTTGAAGAACCGTTGAGCTAGTCAAGGGTTGGTGCCGGTAGATGTAACCTTTGCCGGCTCCGACTTTACTGGGGCCTGGAAACGCTAGGGTCCAGCCTGCTGGGTCAAGGTTCGAATCATAAGGAGGATCAACATGATGGAGAAACACCGGATGAACAGTGGACCAGGCTATTGGGTATGGAACGAAGGATGGAGCGGTGAAGGGGCTATGGTGTTGTAATTATGGGTTCTAGAAATACGACAAAACGATGGAAGCAGGCCTTCGAAAGAGTTTTCTATGACGAATGAGAAAAACACGGAAACATTTGCGTTCGTTCCGGGAAATTGTGACCTTCCATTACGTTACAGTTGCGATGTTCTTCTAAACTGTAAGTACCTTGGGATACGACCTTGGGATGAGGAGTATCAGTACAGATTGCGGCGTGTGTACATGATTGGAAGATTCTTACTTTTCTTGAGTCGTGAACTAGTTAGTTAGCGGTATCTGAAAAAGCTTGTCATAGTCAAAATACTTTGTTGGAATACTACCCTGAAGTTTGTTTAGATTACCTTGCAGCATGGCAAGCCTGTACCAATTATGTGAATGCACTACAACTGTACAGTTCATTTGCGAAGACAACCGCCATGCTGGGTACGAAATTCATAATGTTTCGATTTTTGTTCTTTCTATCTGTATACCTTGCTATGTGTCCATAGAGATGTGGACATATATGGGTCAACTTCGATCAAGTAGCCAAAGTATCATCTCTCTGACATGTTCGTCATCCTCACGCATCGCCACGTTGAATATGACTTAGTACCCTGTACAATCGAAAGAAGTGTGGAATAAAAAACAATAGGCTGAGCAATATCTATCTAGGTATCCAACGCCAATGATCTATAATAGTGAAACATAACTGTGGAATAATCTAAGAATCCCAGATTGGTCCAAATGCTGGCACACCCAAAGCCTGCAGGTCCAACACCAAATCTATGGTGAGCTTCGGATTAGAGATTACAACTACAGCCTCACTCTCTGTCTTCTTGTACAGATCAAGGACTGTAGGGAGAGTATTCGGCCTTCCCATTGTTGAAGTGTTGTGGATGTGTGCGTCATCACCCATTTCCTCAATGATGGAAGCGATATTTGGTCCGTAGGTCTTGAAAGGGTCTCGAGTCGACCAAAATAGAGTGACCCTTGTTTGTTTCGCTAGGATCACCGGAAGACAAGGTGCAATACCCGAGCCAGTAGCTACCAGAACAATACTCTTGAACATGGGGGCAATTCGCAAGACGCCACAAGTTGGTGTGCGTCGAACCCATACATGTCGAGGAGGATCATTGACAAGCTTTTTGGTCCAGTCGCCAGCATTGGAAATTACAACCGAAAATCCGTGCTCTTTGGGGTTGTTGACGGTTGCGAATGCGTGCCATTCCAGTAAAGGCCGCGATGAGAGTCGGATAGTTGTACCAGGCTGAGGGTTGGTGTAGTCAAAGTACATCCGAAGAGCGTGTGACGAGAGCCTTTCCGACTGCACTTCTACCTTTCGGCAGTTGAGCCAAGTAGAAACAACGCAGCAAGTTGAGATAAAGACGAGCCAAATGTTGACACTACCGAATACAGAGGCGGCAAGGGAGTGGCCAGGGGGCGTATTGAGTTGTGCTTCTAGAATTGTCATACACCATAAGAGAGCCAGAGTAGACCAGCCAGCGAAACGGTGAACAGCTTCGAAGGCATTGTGTATCTTGGCGCGAATAGTCGGGTATGCCATGGCCAGCATCGCTAGGAGTAGGCAGTCCAGCATGTACACCACGATGATATGCGCCCACATGACGCCATCACGGCTCTTGGCGATGTGAACATCTCTGGTTTTTTCGATAGAATATAGAATGAACCAAAATACTGCTGCTACGCCGCAGCCGCTGTGCAGGCCACCAAGGTGGTAGATCTTACCCGCTCGCTCTCTCATCCATAGCGGCCAGGTTGTTGGAATAGCAGTGAATATTTGATAAAGGCCGTTGACGATATGCTCTTCTCGAATGGCGATAGAAACCACAAGGTTGATCGAGGTTGCCAGACCACAGGTCGTGGGGTCAGGTTGACCATTGAGCCACCACAGCCAAAAGAAGATGATAACACCAGCCAGGTTGGAAAGAAAAACGACTGTAAAAAGAATGCGATATTCGGAAGAGATAAATCTCACAAAGCGAGTGAGCGACAAACACGCAGGCCGTCCAGAGGACTGCTTCTCGGTAGAAACCATGGCGATTAAAATGGGGTCAGATTTGAATGAAAGTATGTTTTAAAAAGGCAAGCAGCGGTCAGAAGGAACGGTCCTCAAAATGGGGAATAGAGCATCACCGAAGAGCAGGCAATAGGAAGCGTTATCAAAGTCATATACCAACTGCTGCTCGGAGGATCGGACGATTATTCAAGAGTACCGGTGGTCCGGGACGAGCTGTCAGTCCACTTCTCGTAACACTTATTATGAGTACGTGGTAGAGATTTCTCCTGAACTGTCAGTGTTTGACAAGCATGGGGGGATGCAACACATATCAGCCCGTAGAGCTCAGCCGTTAATGCAGATCAATCCACAGTTATGAACAGAAAATTCCTGATAACGGTATCTCGGGCATATCTGGAGCCCAGGACCCTTGCAGGATTCATGTCGTTGTTCGTATTGGGATGAAGTGTCTTGGCAGATTTCTCAGATGACCTTTGTCTAAACATAAAGAAGTAGAGGTTATGATAACGTGCATTCCAATCCACACTTTTCTCGTCAGTATCTTCCATTTGTATCAACACCACTCGATCGTGGTATACAGCATGAAACTACATGGTTCGAGTTTTAGGATACAGGCTATTTCCGTACAGAATTGTGATTGTCTGCAATTTTGATAGAAGCTTGAGCAGGAACCCCTCACCACATAAAACTTTGAATCCTTGCTACAACCGTGCTACCAGGACATTTCCAGAGCCTCCTTAATAGCCAAAATATTTAGATCATCTTAAGATTACCAACCTACGGATACAGACACTCGATTCCATCGGAGCATGCCCGCCGTCCAGAGGTACGGGGCGTCGACTCTGAGATTTTATCACAAGTCCGTCCTCAAGCAGGGTTGAATGCTTGACAGGACTTGTGAAACATGCCCTGGTCGTACAAGGGTTAACTTACGTGCTGGATAGAAACCCTGCGACTGCTGAGTGGAGATTCCTGCCAGAGAGTTTCTTTTCGCAATGAAAGTAGTGGAGTAAACGTTGGTTGACAGCTGCAGATCGGTCTCCAGATTACGTTTCTGCAGTCAGTGGTATTAACCTGAACGATGGCGAAGAACGTGTACTTAGACTATAAGGTGAATAGTCGATACATAGTCTGATATGGCTTGGAATCATTCGTCTGAGTGTTGACTAGAAACCTGACTATGCTTTACAGCGGCATAACATAGCGTGCAGCATCGCGACAATCACATACAATTTTACTCTAGGCTGGAAGGATTTAGAGTTACATTAACTACTGCGATTGGGAAATAAGTGAATGTTGATACTACCCTGTTGGTCGGCGGAAGTGAAGAGGTGGTATTCCTTACCATGAAGATTAGGCGAACGAAAGGGTTACATTCCGTAGCGGGAGAAAGGAAAAGAATCAAGACAATAATTAAAAACGAAATCTTCGTGTTGCACAAGTACAGAGAAGCTATAAAGAAGCACAGAATAAACGATCTTGATAGAAGACGTCATTCAGATTCCCGAGAAACCCAACTGTCTGGTTTTGCAATCTATTCAAGACCCCTAAAACAATTCTTCAGCCTTGTGTTCTCAACTCGAAGAAATGGCCTGATTTTGAGTTTCAAGGTGCGTCTTTGGGGCTGTCGAAGGGTTAGGCTAACCATTCTCAGGGTAGGATCCAAGATAATCCTTGTCCGGCATACGACGTTGAGATAGGGTTACGCTATTGCAACGGTCCGCTCAATAGTGCCAGGGTCATTACCCGTTTGCAGGTCCTAATATGCGGATCCCAGGTGGATAACGTCGGCCTTGTCAAGGACGCGAGAATGAATGGGGTTTGTTTATCGACAGGGATTGATGTTTATTGTCAGGGGATCACGGATCAAGGGTGCTGGATTACGAACACTTTGAGAATGTTAGTCTACTATGTACAGAGCTCCGTTCAAACTTTTTGATAGAAGAGAGTTCTGCAGAACATCTTGTCACTGGTCGGTTAGTCACATTACATGGTCAAGTTATCTGGGAAAATATGTTTAAGGAGTAGTTATGGAACACGTAGCTCAGAGAACCCGGTAGCAGGGGCAAGAATGAACGGGAACAGAGTCACGTCACCCTGGAGTCCGTTCTTGTTCTCAACTCATGACTCAAAGATGGAGAGTCCACTTTGCCATCATTTGTCACATAGTTAATTCTCAATCCAGTGACAGTAAAAAATTGTACCAATTACTTTTGTATTCTAAACCCGCAGTGAGCGGCTACCATCTTTAAACCATAATATGTAATACACCGTACCCGAAAGAAAAGAAAAACTGCTACCCATTGCCCCGACCCATAGCCCACACATAACCTATACCGCTGAATTGACATTGGTGGTGCTAACATTTGCAGCAGGATCGGGACCCTTTCCAATCAGGCTCCGCTCATCGAGCTCGTAGTAAGACTTGTTATCTGTCTTGGAGCGTGCACCGCGGCTACCTGTCCAGCTGCCTGCGCTTTTATCAAAGTTGGAATCCTTGTTGGAGCCTGTAAAGCTCATCTTTGAAGCAATTGTAGACATGGCGTTGGGCCAGAAATGCTTGCAAAGATGCCGGATAGCCGGCAGACTTGCGCACACCATGCCAAGCTCTGTTTCCCAAATGGACCAGATGGTGACTTCAACGTATTCCCCTGCGAAGATAATTAGTATCACTCGTAGTCGTCAGAAATATGATAACTTACACGTCGGATTTGTGGTTTTGCCAAGAGAGACAAGGAATGGTAGACGAATGACACTGAATACGGTAACACTAACAAATCAGGTTAGTTCAATTCGGCATGCCAAGATATGACAGACTTACACAATACCCAGACTGAACATGACAAAAAGCTGAGCCTTTTGACGGTGCTTGACTTGCAGCTTCATCAGATGAGGCAACGGCAGAAGTAGAATGACTATATCACAAGCCATATTGATACCACCAAAGATATAGGTCTGCACGTTCAAATCATTGCAGTGTCCTTTGTGCTCGCCATCCCAATTTGTGTAATTGTAACTTGCGGGCAAGCATTGAAGCCCTGTAGTGATCATTGTTGCTGCACCACAAAGCGCGACGAAAATGCCGATCAGCAATGTCAACTTCTTAAATTCCGATGTTGTGAAGATGCCGCGCAGAAAGAAGAGGATGGAAAGCTTTGTGCTATACAAATGAACACTGTACATAATCTGATCAATCCAGAAAAGCTTCAGTAGTTCGTATAAGCGATCAAATGGGGTGATGTCCCAAATGTTCAGACCAAATCCTAGATCCGCAACTAATCATTGTTAGCTGATGTATAGAGTATTGCAAAATTAGCGACTTACGTCTGCAGGCAAGCCATATGTATGGCACTGTAGCACACTGCAACATGAATTAGTGGGTAACTCTAGTAGTCCTTTCTGTTCAACTTACAGCTGCTATCATGATCAAGTAGTCGTCGACACCCAGTTTACCGAGAATTTTAACTTTAGAGTAAATCCTCAGAATAACTGCGATCTCGGCAATGATACACGCCACAATGGCGTTGATCCTGAACTTCATTTGTTGGCTCTGGACGGGAACATCGCAAGCCATGTTCTGAACTCTCATGAGAGCTGTTGTTGTTAGTGTAAGCCTGCACGATGTATAGATACATCAACTCACTCAATGAATCTTTAACACTGCAATTCTCCAAAACACAAGCCTGTGTCAAGCCAGCAAAGGTTGGATCGGTGCACAGACATGTTGTGTTGGTCATGGAACATGGGGATTTTGGTAGTGCTTCTTGAACACATTTCAGCTGTCAGGCATGTTAGCGTAAAGTGCATGGTAGATACGTATGAGCTGACTGACATCGCACGCGGGTATCTGAGCCGCTAAATCGGCAAAGCTGGCTGCGTTGACAAAGGCAGCAGCCAAAGCTGTGACCAGAAGGGAAAAAGAAACGAGACGCATGGCTGAGGAAGGCTGAGCTGAAAGAATCAACGTCAATGTATCAGGGCCAGCTGAGATTTCGCGAAGTAGAAGATAGGGCGAAATATTCGCATGTCTTTATATCCCACATCTCAACTTATCACTGGACATTATATCCCCCTGAATTTAAGAACTACCGATAAGGTACCAATGTCCTGGTTGTTGGCACCGAGGTCGAGGTGGATCGCAAATTCCTCAACGTTCCCCTTTGCAGCCGTTGTATGTTGCATTACACCAAAGCATTAATCTATGAACGAAACAAGCTCAACGGTAAATGTACGAATGCTATCCGCAGCTAGCTAGAACAAGGGCGACGCTCAGTGACAAGTGGTTATCCTTGCCACCAGAACGTAGAAGGATCCAACCAACAAGTATTTGAAACGACGGGCCAGCAATCTAATGTCCTAGGTACGAGGACATAGTAGCATTGTAGAACCAACAGGTGACGATCAGTATCTCTTAGCTGCGGCATATCCTTGGCCCTTTGCTTTTCTCATTGGAAAATGGTAGGTGCGTGCTAGCGGTTGTATCCCTGTCTTCCACCCCCTCCGATTGCTACGTTAGAACCAACGGTTGAGAAGTGAACCCCTGCTAGTGACTGGAGACACTCTAGAGTTCTCTCGAACTTTAGATGACAGGACCCACACTCCTCATGAACTGCCGGCCGTGGCTTCAACGTTGTCTCCACGCGTATACTACGAAAGCCAGCACTCGGGGTGGAGTCAAATTCATGAAGGAGTTCTTCCTTCGTAAACATTACCCGTGCACTTCTTTGTACCCGGGCTTATTTCCTGATTCTATTCCGGATGAAAACTCACTGGCTGTCTTACGGATACATCTCTTCAAAACAGCCTTGTTAATTGATTGTGCAAACGTGGATGACCAACCTCGTCAGGGGACGAATACCTCCCAGGTTACCCATGTACTGTTAGTGTTGAGAGATCGGCGATGATCACTTACTATCTAAGAAAAGAAAAACTCTGTTCGTACAAGGCTGCCAAAGCCAGGTAATACTAGTGAGGTTCCAACGGCTTGGTGGAAGACTACTCCGTCAATCAAGGGAGTCGCGGAACCGCGAGCCGCTTCCTAGGTCTTTGTCGATCTCAACTTTGAACAGTTAATGCTTTCTTGGCTAGGTCGACTACGTAAGGCTTAATTTTGTAATATCCCCTGCTTCGAGAGTACGCCAGACACAACCGTCTGCATTCTAACTCATCTCGCTCTATTGGTTGATCGACTCAGGAGAATTCTCGTGTCCCGAAGCTCTGGTAGTAACCCCCCTTAGCTGCCCGGATTCTCGGCCTCAGCGATATTGCGATGATCATCATTCCCCTTTCACCATCTACTATTTAAACAGAACAATTGTCTGTCTTTCAGTTCACTGACAAATGAGCAGCTTCTCATTCGCATTCATTCCTTAATACTGACTTATACGTTCATTCTTCCTGACACCATACACTCGTTTTTATCTAAGTTGTCATCTTTCAAGTTGTTAATATGAAGGCCTTCACTTTTGCCACAGTGGCCACCGCGCTGCTCTCTAACCAGGCTGCTGCGCTGCCCACTCTTGACCCCGACTCTCCCATTCCTCTCAACGCATTCAAGCTCAACTCTCGCGATGGACAGGATCCCCATTTCGGCATTGATCCTGAGATCATCCGCAAGTTTGCCTCACAGGCTCCTCCCACTCTGGGAAAGCGCGTCATTGACTTTGACCCCAAGGAGCAACTCGTTGATGGTAAGTAGACTATCTTTCAGTATTCAATCTTTACTAACCCCTTCAGTTCACGGAAAGCATGAGTTTAAGGCTCCTGACTGGGAGGCCGGTGAAGTTCGAGGACTTTGCCCTGGACTTAACACTCTAGCCAACCACAACTACCTTCCTCGCAACGGTGTTGCCACTGTAAGTTTCTAATTGCCATTATCGTACTACATATCTCTAACACGCATCAGTTCACTCAATATGTCAATGCTGTTGGCAAGGTCTGGGGCATGTCTGCTGACATGGCTTCCCTCTTGACCACCCTTGGTGTTGTTCTCGGAGGAAATCTCTTTTCCGTCTCACAGGGCGGCTGGTCCAAGAACATGAACAACAACCTGTTCGGCCTTCTCGGTACTCCCCGTGGTCTTAGCGGCTGTCACCCTCTCTTTGAGGTTGATGGTAGCCCTACCCGAGGTGATCTCTACGACCCCATTGGTGACAACAACAACATGAACATGTCCTACTTTATGGACCTTTACAACCTCCAGAAGGATGCCGAGGACCCCAACTACAGCATCGAGGTCCTGTACGAGCACAACAAGAACCGATGGCACCAGACCATTGCCACCAACCCCTTTGCTTGGTTTGGTCCTGCTAGCGGCTGGCTTGTGCGTGCCAGCCCTTACTCTTTCACTGCTCGTCTTGCTGCCAACCGTTCTGCCGAATACCCCGATGAAGGTCGCCTTGACAAGGAAACCCTCAAGGCTTTCTTCTCCGTCTACGGACCCGAGGACAACATGACCTACGTTGTTGGCCATGAGCGCATTCCCGAGAACTTCTACCGCCGCCGCTACACTGACTACGGTATCCACGCCAACGCCCTCGACATTGTCACTCACAGCCACCCTGAGGTTCTGAGCATTGGCGGTAACACCAACGGTGTCAACACCTTTGTCGGTATCAATATTGATGACCTTGCTGGTGGTGTTCTCAACGGCAAGAACCTTCTCCAGGGCAACAACCTTGTCTGCTTCGCTCTCAACGCTATCAAGACCGGCGCTCCCAACGCTCTGTCCTCTCTCTTCGCTACCCTGTCATCTGTCACCGACATCCTCTTCGCTGCTCTTGAGCCTGTCATGGGCGCTATGGACTGCCCTGTCTACGATGATCTCAGTGTTAACGGAACTAACTGGATGGACTACAACAAGGAGATGTACCCTGGTTTCAAGAAGGCTGGCGCTGGCTGGTAAAGCAATTTGTTATTCGTAGCCTGAGTGTCTTGTGGTATGGCGTGAGAGACTTCGCCTGTGTATAATTCATAATGTGCATATTATAATAAACAGCTTAGGGCCTTGATATAGCTACCCACTGGAATGTCCTGGACCGCATATGATCGTGAACATAATCTCAAGTCAGTGAACAAATATATAGCTACTATAGTTTTTGTCGAACTTGACCTAGCACCTTGACTAAACCTGGATGGAGCTGATCCAGTGAGGTACATCCAATAAGACGCATGTTACGCTCCAGCTCGTCTTTGTAAATCCGAATTGCCCTCTCGACACCCTTTTGACCATATCCTGCCATAGCATAGAGGAAAGGACGGCCAATGCCGACTCCCCGAGCGCCCAAACACAAAGCTTTGAGAATATCAGAGCCCCTACGAACTCCACCATCCAGGTAAACCTCAATCTTGTCATGCAAACCCAATTCGCGCAGAGTAGGCATAACTTCGGCAAGTACCTCTATCGGGGGTTCAGAATACTCCAACTGTCGTCCACCATGGTTGGAGAGGATTACAGCTTCGATGCCGCATTCAGCCGCTTTGACAACATCCTCCACCCGTTGCACTCCCTTGAGGACAATAGCCATTTTGGTGATACTCCGAAACCACGAAATATCGTCCCAGCTCAGAGTCGAGTTCATGATTAGTGAAGGATCAAGTTCTGTCGCCGGCGCATCTTCGAACTCATCGCTCTCGCTCTGTTGTAGTCGGAGGACCTTTTCACGGCTCCCGAGATGGGGATTGTCGACAGTGATGCAAAGTGCCTTGCAGCCATGTTTCTCGGCGTTCTCGATAGCTCTTCTCGTCACGTTTCGATCTTTCTTGACGTACACCTGGAACCACTGGGTACGATCTGGCCCCTTCGCGTTGGTGATGTCTTCTAGTGGGAAAGAGGAGTACAGCGGTATCATTTGAATGACATCATGCTTGTTACTCGCCATTGTCAGAGTTACTTCGCCTCCTGGGTCACCCAGTTTTGCATGTGCCGTAGCTGAGATGTAAATGGGAGCAGAAGTGCGTGAGCCAAGGAATTTCGTCGAGATATCGACATGTTCCACGTTGACCATGACTTTGGGTCGGAAACGTATTTTTTGGAAAGATCTGTTGTTTTCGTGCAGAGTCTAGCATCTTCTGTAAGCTCGTTGTGAGTCTTTGTATGTGGAAGCTTTGACACGTACAAACTCGTCGTCTGATCCGGTAGAATAGTAGTTCCAGGACGTTGTCTTCATTATATTCTGAGCTACATTCTCAAAGTCTGATATGTTGATGCAATGAGATAGCTTGGGTTTGCGATATAGACTTCTCCGGGTTTCTTCTTTCGCTTTTGGCGTTTCGTCTTCGTTTGTGATGGCACTTGTATCAACATCACCGAGATGTTTGGACGGTTCAAGCCACTTATAGAGAATATCAATCGAATGAATGAGATCAAAATCTCCCGTAGAATCTTTGCCCTACGGTGTGTAAGCAAGAATGTTTACTCTTGTGAATCAAGAAGCCTACTGCATTCTTCAGTATGACTTTCTTGCCTCCGGGATGATCTGATACCAAAACATTAGATATAGAAGACAGTCTTATCAATGAATGTGACAAACTTGGAAGGAATTCTGTGAGATCATAGGCCTTGTTCTGTTCTGCTGTCAGTGAAGCCTCCGGTAATTTATGAGCGATTTTACATGGATGATGAGCCAACAGGATTCCGCGCTATTGTGCTTCGCGACATCAGCAGGGTGTAGGGTCATGTTGCCTGAACAAAATATCTGATGGCAGTGACCAGTGGTTCGCGCCGAGTTCAAGTTGTAGTAACCCAACTAAGTCAGTACCACCTCTGGTGAAAAAGTAGAAAGATCTTGATGTTATTGAAAATTGACTGGTTCGTTATCTTAAACAATTCACCCCCACTTGTTGGCGTGCGAGTGGAGACACATGGTGTAACTTGGTAGAGGTCGAATAGAACAAATATGTAGATCTGATCATATCAAATCCGATTCTTGGAGGAGAGAGATTATTTCTTCTGCTTCAAAAGGAGCGTCAGCCAGAACTTGATGCTTTACTTCCTAGTGGAGTTGGGTTGAAGGGAACGGCTTAGAATGATAGCAAAGTAAGTCCATAAGCTATAGGACATGGGAATCAACGACTTTAAAATCGGTCTTAAAGTGGCATAAGTTGACTCACCGAGTCTATTTTACTTTAGTAATTATTTGTTACACAGCATAGGGCTATCTACCAATAGTAGGGTGACTGGCTATAGTAAGCCGATTCACCGACATGAAAAGAATATTTTTCATTGCGCCAGATGTCTGGGCAGTACATAATTGATCCTGTTGAAAGGTTCGTAAAAGACACGGAGTAGGTTCAGAATGCCGTTGGAAAATCGCATTCGTACTAAAAATCGAACGC
Organism: Fusarium sporotrichioides; assembly: GCA_019054645.1. Classification (NCBI taxonomy): domain Eukaryota; kingdom Fungi; phylum Ascomycota; class Sordariomycetes; order Hypocreales; family Nectriaceae; genus Fusarium; species Fusarium sporotrichioides. Next base: position 3,151,661 of record JAHKNS010000002.1, on the reverse strand, counting down.
CACTGTGAAAGCTTCTCGCGACAATTCATACGAAGCAAGCCATGTGATGAGATCCTTGGGCCTAGGCAAAGTCATTCCTATTATGCAAACTTCCCCAACAATTGTTCATGTCCAATACAGGTTAGCGAATGACGGCCGAGTAGAGAAATGCTTGTTGAAATTGTTAGAAGCCCAGCCTCGTTGCGCATCGGGAGGGCCAAATTTCAACGTCATAGACTTGAACACAATTTCTAATTATTCATGCTGAGTAATTTGCTCATCGACTTATTTCAGGTACTTTTGTGTCAGTTGTCGCATAATTACGTAGGTAACTTCCACCCGGTGCTCTTCCGCATGGCTAGTGCAATGCGATTCTGCAAAGTTTCTAGTGTTCTTCGATGAGAAGTTTGTAACGTTATGCCACAACAATATTTCGGTAGTTGTGAGCTGCATTCGGCATCATCGCCGCAGACTATACCAAAACTGTGGTGTCAATGTGGGACATGACGCATCTTAACCGGATCTACTAATGGGATAACGTTAGTGGCAACGACCTAGCGAAACTGCTCAAGTCATGACATCACAAAGGGTAAATTTATAATTATTGCGAGCGAGGCTGTATAAGAGAGCGGAATGCCCTTCAGCCTAGAAGTATGAAGCAAGATCAATACTAAGATTGATATTACACAATCTCACAATGGCTCCACGAAGATTCCAAGCCGAGCAGACAGATGCGAGCCCATTAGCTCAGCCGCTCAAATTTGAGTTCAGCGGCTTGACCGCCAAAAACCGACTCATGAAGGCTGCCATGACTGAACGCCTTTCGACATGGGATCCCAAGGTCCTTGAGAAGCGAGGTGTCCCCACGCCAGAACTTATCAATGTTTACCGACGATGGGGCGAGGGAGACTACGGTGTTATCCTGACTGGAAATGTCATGGTGGAATATGACCATCTCGAAGCTGCTGGTAACCCTATCGTCCCTCGCGATGCCCCCGCCTCTGGTGAACGATTCGAAGCGTTCAAGGAGATGGCGACTGTCAGCAAGAAGAACGGAAGTTTGATCATTGCGCAAGTCAGTCATCCTGGACGTCAGGTGGCCGATGAAATTCAGAAGAATCCCATCTCTCCCAGTGACGTACAGCTTGAGGGCGAGGTGATGGGAATGCACTTTGCTAAGCCTAAACCCATGGACGAGCAGGACTTTAAGAATGTCATTGAGGGGTTTGCTCATGCCGCTGAGTTCCTTTACAAGGCAGGTTACAACGGTATGCAATTGCACGGCGCACAGTAAGTATAACCATTGGTTCAAAAACATGAATGTCACTGACATTGCTGCAGTGGTTACCTTCTAGCACAATTCCTTTCTCCCACCACCAACAAGAGAACAGACAAGTACGGCGGATCGATCGAGAACCGCGCTCGTATTATTTTTGAGATCGCGGATGCTATCCGTGCCCGCGTTCCCGATAAGTCATTCGGTCTATCCATCAAGGTAAACAGCGTCGAGTTCCAGGAGGGCGGCTTCTCCACAGACGACTGCAAGGTCCTTTGCCACCAGCTCGAGGATCATGGCTTCGACTTTGTTGAGCTCTCTGGAGGAACCTACCAGAGTCTTGCCTTCGCTCACCGGAGAGAGAGTACTAAGAAGCGAGAGGCTTTCTTCCTTGAGTTTGCTGAAACAATTATTCCCGAGCTGAAGAAGACCAAGGCTTATGTTACTGGTGGCCTAAGAACCGTACATGCCATGGTCGAGGCTCTTAACACTGTTCATGGTATTGGATTGGCTCGTCCTACTACCAACGAATTTGATCTGCCCGCCAAGCTTATCAAGGGGGATGCCAACGCAGCTATCGACACTCTGCTCGATGAGCAGAATTTTGGCATCACAAATGTTGCTGCCGGTACACAGTAAGTTTCATAAGTCCCCCATTTGTATATGCCATAATGCTGATATTTTCAGAATCCGATTGGTCGGAAAGGACAAGCAGCCCCTTGACTTGAGCCGTGAAGATCACAAGAAGGTGTTTGAAGAGTCGATGCAGAAGTGGGGTGAGGCTATGGCCAATAATGAAGATCAGTCCAAGTATGGATATGTCGATATTGAGGGTACCAAGCTGGAGCCATTTGGCGCTGCGTATGCGGCCGCATAAACCATTATATAGACAGAACGACTACTGCATAGATAATAATTAATCTTATCAAAAGAGGAGCGGAAAGAGAAGTTCTTTGTATAAATTGTGTTACTCTACGCACATGATGCTATCATTAAATCATTGTAGGCTCTTTGCCCTTTTCTCTATGCTAATAATGTTGATGTTGGGATTTCAAGTCATAAACACAACTCGAGCCATTTGTTCGAAAACATGACTCATGACTCAAACCCTGTCCGAGTCCTCCAAATTCTCGGTCTGGCTCACCTCTCCCTTGACATCGTGCCGGAACTGCTGTTCCTCTTGCTTCAACTCCTCCTTGAGAATCTTCTCCGCCTTCCAGATTGGCTTAATCTTGAAGAGACGGTGGACCTGTTCCAGAGGAATGCCACTAGTCTCGGGAATCAAGAAGAAAGCAAAGATGAACGCGAAGAATGAAAGCGTCGCAAAGAACATGTATACGCCGTAACCCATCGCCGCAAACATTTGCTCTGTGAAACGTGAGACGAGGAAGTTGAAGAGCCAATTGCTAGCGGTTGTGCAAGCTTGAGCAAGCGAACGGAAACTAGGGTCAAAGAATTCCTGGCATATTGTTAGAAACCTAGCAAGATGTAAAGGTTGCGGAGTATAAACTTACAGAGTTGATGACCCACGGTGTACCATTCCAGGTGGGCGTGTAAACAGCTGTCCAGAGATAGAAGAACACGATAGCAGCGATACCACTGCCGCTCAGATGATCTTGTGGATTCTTTGTAGGGTCGACGATGTAGATGTAGGCACCTAGAACCCACATGCAGATCGAGCCTGTGACACCACCAATCAGAAGCAACTTGCGTCGACCAAGCTGATCAACCAGGAACAAAAGCCAGACGAAAGTCATGACGGCTTTGATCACACCGAAGATACCAGTCATTACGTTGACGGTATCTCGCTGAACACCGATGCTCTGTCTAAGGTTAGCATTACAGATGTTGAATTGGCAGGAGATGCACTTACTGAGAAAACAGTAGGGGAGTAATAGTTGATGGCATTGATTCCAGAACCATTCTGCCAGAAGAACAGCATACATCCCAGGAAGAGTCGGTACATCATGTTTGGTCGTTGGGCAAGAGCTTGGAAAGGTTTCCACAAGCCAAGACCGACGGTGTGCTTCTGGACCTCGTGAGCATGATCGACAGCTGCAACCTCTTCCGTAATATAGATGTCAGTCGGCGTCAATTGTCGGATCCAACATAGATTCTTCATAGCTTGTGTTCTACGGTCCTTGAGGAACAACCAGCGAGGCGATTCTCGAAGCCACAGTGTACCGAGGAACAAAAGACCAGATGGAATGATTTGGACAGCGAACGGCACAATCCATTGCTGTTGGCTCTCGGGCATATGCTTCTCAACTCCGTACTATTTACCTGTTAGTCGTTGCATTGAGGAGGGGAGAGGCACCATTTGACTTACGTTGATCCAAAAGCCAACCAAGCCACCAATCTGCCAACCAAGCTCATAAAGTCCAACAAGGCGTCCTCGGATAGCAGGAGGTGCGAGCTCAGACAAATAAATCGGAATAATATTCGACGCGATACCCGTTCCGAGACCCGAAAGCACACGGCCAGCGTAGAGGATACCCAAGCCAGTGCTGGCGTTAGCACCACACTGGAGACCAGCTCCGAGAGTGAAGGTAGCGGATGCAATGGATAGACACCACTTGCGACCAATCCAATGGCTGAGAAGATATGTGAGAAGTGCGCCGAAGAAGGCACCAGCGATGAAGAGCGAGACAATGTTCTCGCTGATCAAGTTCCGCTCCTCTGCGGTCTTCTGGTCGATGCCAAACTCCTTTTTGAATGAATTGAGAGTGATGGTGGTTCCAATGAAGGCGCTGGTATACCCAATCATGTTGGAGCCGCAGGAAGCAACCATTGCCAACACGTACACTCTCCAGTTGTAGACCGAAGGCGGCGTAGGCCTATCTTCGATGAGAGTGAGGATGCCCATGGTGAAAGAATGTGTTTGTCTGTACAGCCAATCGAACAGGAATACTGCCGAGATTGCAAAAACGACACAGGATACAAGGTTATATAGAAAATAAGGATGGAACAAAGATCCGGGGCCCCAACTTCAGTGAGGAGTATTTCGTTTTCCCCAACCTGACAAAGTTTTCTACTCCATACGTTACGTTGCAAGAATTTCCACCTTTCTCTGGGGCGCTGGATGTAAATTTTCTGGAAGTATTATGGATCCTATGGAGCATGTGAGTCGGGCCGGACGAGCGTTTTCCCCGTGTGATTCCCCATACGGGGCAGAGACATTTCTCGCCAGCTTATTATTAATAGTTACAATGCAAGTTTGTAAAAGTTCATGATGGAGCTGATAATTTCGAGTGATTGGAAGGTTCGGCAAAGTGCTGGTCAAGCGTCGGGGAGGCTCATAGAAGCGGCAGTTGAAAGTCTCCGAATTACTTGAGCCTCAATTGAGCCTCAAACATTGGCGGTCACTGCCAAGTGACAAGTGACCGCTATTTACCACCAAAGAAAGCCTGTAGTGCCTGGGCATTTCTCCAAAAAAACTCAATTTGGGGCATTACTTAGTGCAACTAACCCCCTAACCCTTGCTACTCCCGCTTAATGCCCGAACCCCGGATAGTCCGGAGATCAGCATGTCACGGCCTCGTCCTCCAGGTTGTGCATGCATCAACCGGGAAAATGTTTAACCCCGCAGACTATGAGCGTTTTCCAACAGCAGAGGGATAAAAGCTCGCAAGAGCCACATCAAACATTCAGACCTCGAGCGTTGCATGGATAACGGGTAACGGCACGTCTGAACCTTTGCTGATCGAAAATCACATGGCACTGATTGGGTTTACGGTGCCTGTCTACGTCAGCTTCACCTACGGTTCGTGAGATCGACCCCAGCGTAACCCCATGGTGGGCGGTAGAGTCTTGATCCGGGGATATAAGAACATCATGGGGAATAAACGTGGGGTGTGATAATCACATGGATAACATAATGGTATTTGGATCAGAATTATCATAACCACGATAATGCTTTATCTTTCGTTGGGAATCATACACTAAACCCCAAGTTTGTCCACTAGACAAGTCTACTGTTTTGTCAAATGACTAGTGAACCCAGAAACACTCTCGGCATTTGAAGATTTTGATGACGAACCGTGGTTTGAGCTCTGAATTTGATAGCACCGTGGTTGAATGCGACCCTCTCTCGACTCATTCTCTACTGTGATAATTACTGGTTGGGTATTTACTGTCTGTGACATAGCTTCTTTTTCTAGTTCAGTTTCTGATGCCATTGCTGACATTCTCACCGATCCTGATTACTGCTCATCTGGCACTGGTTGTCTATTACAGCTAGGTTATGAATCCAGTAGGTAACATGTTTCCATTGAAGCCTGCTAGTACTATCTATTACTCTAATCGTTAGTTAGGGTCTGGTTGTAGATTCTACAGTCTGAGCCGTCATTCTTTCTGCTTCTGCTGCTATATGTTCCATTTTCCCATCGTTGGTGATGTCGAGAAGTCTGTGTGCTTCAGGGTATGCTTCATTAGAAACAGGTGCAATTTGTAACTGCCAGAGCCAGAAGTACTTCATGAGTTCGTACGCATAGAAAGTTCGATATGCAAAATGTAATCACCACCAAGTCACACAGTAGGTACGGCGAGCTGTTAATCTTTCTCGGCAGACGGATTGGTATGTCGTGATGAGATTTCTGGAACCTGGATCTTTAAAGGACACTTGAGGCAGCATGGGAACATTCCACAGTGTCAACACACATCAATATGTGTGTTGACCATCCTGCATTATGTTGGGTGTAATCAGGCTGCATGAAATATTTGTTGAGGTAATGCAATGTCTCAAACAGGTTTTTATCGGATCAATAGAGCAGCATCCAAGCCAACCTCAGTGCCGTAGATCTACAGTTTCGAGACTGTCTGGAATACTGTGCAGCATGATAAGATAGATGATGGATAAGATAAGATAACTCACCTAGTAGATAACGATAAGCTCCATCCTCCGAAAACATGTTTTTGGTCCATTTACGCGACCATGTCGCAACATACCTAATCTAGGCACATAGCAATGAGCCTTTGGCTATCGAAACATGGACCAGTCATCAGTGGTACATAACCTTACTTCAGGCAGGCCTGTGCCTCGTCAGCGCGTCGCGCCTATAGTTCCAGTCCTGGTACTTTTTCTCCTTGTTAATCTCTCAATGAGTCTCTACCAACTGCCATCCAGTCGATTGATCGAGAAGCGTCTATGTGTAGACTACTATCGTCAAAATGATCCCTCGAAGCTTCCATCTGACGGTAGTATGGACGAGAAACTATGCAAATTTCGCATTATCGAAAAAGAGCTTGGCCGAATCCAAGGCGGGATGGAAACACTTTGGGTTGCTGGAGGTAATCAGGTTACTGCCTGAAGTATCTATTACGCAGCTGACGTCCTTCAGATTTTGTCATGACTATTCCCCTTAGCTTCCTTGCTGAGAAATGGGGCCGCTCTTTTATCCTCAGATTCAATCTCATCTCTCGTTCATTCCTACTATTCTGGGCTATCGTTGTTGGTCATTTTGACAATATACTCCCGACTCGTGCTATACTCGCCGGTCCTGCTCTCTCCATCCTCGGTGGAGATTGTGTCTTTAACTCTCTCACATATGCACTTGTCTCAAACTTGACAGATGATCATGTCCAGCGGGCCATTTACTTTGGCTACATGAGCTCTGTTTCTTACGTCGTAGCGCTGCTCGGTCCAGCCTTGGCCTCGGCTACTATGTCGTTGTCTCTGTTACTCCCGTTCTGGCTGGGAATCTTGTTGCTGTTGTTTGCCATATCCGCCATACAGATGTTACCATCAGCTCCGGGCATGAGCAAAAATGCCGATGATCCTGATGAGGAACAACAGGAACCTCTTTTATCGTCTCCACGCTTGAAAGCCCAAGGAGGTGACCTGTCGATACTCCATTCAGTGGCACAGCGCCTCGAGACGATCAAGAACATTGTCACCAGACATCCAAAGAACTTCACCTTACTTCTGTTCAGCTTCATGCTCACATCGCTTGCCAGTTCTGACACAAAACTTCTTGTTCAGTACATCTCCGCACGATATAAATGGACTTTTGCTATGGCTGGATACCTTTTGTCCGGGAAGGCGGTTATTAACTTCACGTTACTGACACTTGTTATCCCTAAAGTATTGCGTTCTGCACGCGTCGTACCAGGCGAGGCATACTCCGAAGCTGTGGACAAGTCGAACCTTTTGAACGCCATGTACTGTCTGTTAGTCTCTGTCTTTGGTGCCTTGGGAATTGCAGTGGCGAGCAGCATCTGGATGCTGGTTCCAGCAATGTTCATATACGCTCTCGGATCTGCGTTACCCATCTTTACACTCTCCCTTCTCAAATCACCCGCTATATCACCACAACAGACGGAAAATAATACCCGTGCGTCTGAGATTGAGAACCATGTATTTTCAATCGTCATGCTAGTCAAGACTGCAGGGTCTCTTCTCGGTGCCCCGCTGATGGCTACGCTCTGGGTCTACGGCCTCAGCCTAGGTGAAATCTCACTTGGGATGCCATTCTTTTTCAGCAGTGTCGGCTACACTGTAGCTATTTGGGTATTTTCCAATATCAACTTGGACAGATATTGGATGTCTCGTCCATAACGTTCACTACTGAGTCCGAACGGGTCGAGCAGGAAATAAGGCGAGTGCAATACGATTATTCTTGGTGTACTAGTATGCTCAATTAAACACTTTCTCCTGTGATTTCAACCGTCACTGTGCTCCAGGGGCTTTCTCGGGCTGTTCGTTCCATTTGTTAGAGTCCGATGTCGCATCGATTAGATACAGGGGTGAGGATGGGATGAAACATGACAACTACCCTGCAATGCAATTGATTCGCGTCGTTCACCTTCGTTTGTCCTATCAATCTACCTACATAGAATGGTTTCTGCTCTTAACTGCGGACCGGTATCATGTTGGCATCTGTACCCTGATATGTGCACCTTGTAGTCTAAGTGCTGTGCCATGGAACACAGGAGGCACAAAGTCGAAGAAGAAAACCGATCCAGCACTGGCAGGTACATGCAGGCTGTTTACATGATGAAATTGGAGGTTCAGATGTTGGATGATCATCGCATCGACATGCAGCATCCCCTGGCTAGTCCGGGTTGTCTGGACCAGGAATGAGTGCGACACGAGTGGAATCACAAAGCTCCGGACAAATGTCCAGGCAAACAGGTTCTGACAAAGCTCAAAATAGATCAAATCTCAAACAGGTCAACCTGAATATCCTCAATTATATACGCGTACACTGACGGGAATTACAGTGCAGTCCCAACTGGTTTCATTGTCGATTGTTAAGCTTAACATGTTAACCCTAGTAAGGGGCCTGTTTCAGCATCGGGAAATTTCTCCCAATCTCAAAACCAGCCAGTGATCGTCACGTTGTGTCATACCAGCGACAGGGGTCAGCTCGCGCATGATAGGTGGTCTTTTTTAACAACTGAAACGAGTTGTGACAGTGTATCATTTGAGGATTCCATCGCGTCAAGATGGGTCATAGTGGCAGGTTTGGTGGTCCATGTTGTTGATTGAGTTTACGCAATCCATGGGCGTGAAAGAAGAAACTTGGCGCCGAGGGCGATCTGCAAGCGATAACTGTCACTGGATCAGCGAGTAATCCTTGGACAATGACAAACATATAAGGCTGTGACATGTCCAGATAATTGTTATTTGTTTCATCATCACTTTCTTTGCCTTTTACTTCACTCTTTTGACAAGCTGCGCTTGGCCATTCTTTATTTTCCTTCCCAATCTTCAGTCGTTTCAACCGGTTTGATACCACTTTCTCTCATCATCCTTTTGCCAATTCAACAACAGTAAACATGCAGTACAGTATGATCATGGCCACTTTGGCCCTTAGCGTTTACGCTGCTCCCGCTCCTATGATCACCGGCGCTCCCTCTCTGTCTCGCCGACAAGAAGGCGGTGCTGCTGGTGGTAGTAGTGTTCTCGACGCTCCCATGACCATTGCTGCCGGCGAGTCTTTTGATGGTGGTAACGCTATCTTTGACCGTGGTGTATCGTGCACTGGCCAGGAAGAGGGTGGCGACTCCGACGCTGTTTTCATTCTCGAGAAAGGCGCTACCCTTTCCAATGTTCGCATCGGTAAGCCAAACAGCATCTTTGACCCCAAGACTATGCCTAACTGTTACTGTTCTAGGTCCCAACCAGATTGAGGGTGTTCACTGTAACGGCGGCTGCACTCTCAACAACGTTGTTTGGGATGCCGTCTGTGAGGATGCCTTTAGCATCAAGAAGCAGGACGACGGTGAGACCACCACCATTAACGGCGGTGGCGCCAAGGGAGCCGAGGACAAGGTGATTCAGCACAACGGTGGCGGTACCGTTATCATCAAGGACTTCGAAGTCTCCGACTTTGGCAAGCTTTACCGTAGCTGTGGTAACTGCAAGTCCATGCCTGCTCGTCACGTTGAGATTTCGGGTGGTTCTGCCAGCAACGGAAAGATGCTTGTTGGCATCAACCCCAACATGGGCGACACCGCCAAGATTTCCGGTATCCAAGTCACCGATGTTGCTAAGGAGTGTATTACTTTCGAGGGCGTCACCGATGGAAGTGAGCCTAAGGAGGTTGGAACCTGCGATGGTACCGGCTCCGGTTCTGGTGACTCCACCGAAGCTCCTGCTACTCCTACCACGCCCGCCGACGACTCCGAAACCCCTGCTGAATCTGAGGTTGCAGACCCTGTTGAGTCCTCTGTTGAAGGCGGTTCTGGTAGCGACAACGGGTCTGGTGACGACCAATCCAGCGATGACGAGAATAATGATGACTCGGAGGATGAGAACACAGACGAGGATAAGGAGAACACGGATCAAGACTCCGACAACAACGATAACAGCAACAACGACGGAGAACAAGATTCCAACACCGAGAACCAGGGTGATTCCAACGGCCAACAGCCATCTCAGCCTCCCCAGTTCACTGCTCCACCTCAATTTGGTGCCCCTCCCCAGTTTGGCGGTTTTTAAACGCAGGCTGTTCTGATGTTACGTTTCGTGAAACAAAGGATAGGTTCAAACTTGCGCTGTCTTTGCAGCGAAAGTGTTGGGTTTTTATGTATCTATACTGTATTCAATAGAGATAGGTACTATTTGAAGTGCAGCTAAACAGTATTGCATTGAAACTGTTGACAGCAATACTCATTCTGTAGAAGCGTGACTGATCGAGGCCTCATCGTCGTTCCACTGTTCTGGTTGTTGTCAACGGCAGAACTGAGTTTAGAACAACTAGTCGGGTCGAGCGGCGTAATTAAGTGTTCTATGCAGATTGAATTAGTAGCGCTAGTTTGATTGAACTGAGGACAATAATATAACAGGTAGCTTCAGCTTGTCAGTGCTAGACGGAAAAGGGCAGTGGCCAGGCAGGCGAAATAGGGCTGAGTCGGACGGATACTCCACCGGAACTAGTTTAGTGGAAACATGCAGGGCAAATTGCCATGCCATGCCTCAAGGAAATCTTTGATGATGCTGCTGTTTATATTCGAGTAGTAGTATGCAATCCCACCTTCACTTTACCTCATCTCTAATTGTTGAGGCAAAGACATAGAAGTATCGATTGACCTGGTAATGAATCGTCTTGGACGTTGTATATGAGAAATCTCATGATGACAGAAAACTACCTATGACGATGTCTGCCTAGCCTAGCTACATAGTCCTTCACATAAGCGTGCTCATTTCACTTAGCTAGTGAAAATGACCTGATTGGACCAGCACAGCCTTGAAGGATTCTCCTCGTTTCATTTCGCTAAAACAACTGTGCCTTATTAGCTCCAACTGCTTAGCGCGCTGTATTCTCAGGAGAATAAAAAGTCAGACCTTGCTCCAGTGGAAATGTGATCGATCTGCTTACTTCCGACCTCCACAATCATTAGTCCTCCTTCGTTATGTTGGCATCAAAGAACATCGTTGGTCTCGTCCTACTCCTAGCACAGTCTGTGGCTGTCCAGTCTATGGACCTCGATAGCAGAAAGGGCATTCTCGAGGCTTCCAAGAGCCTGGCTGGGGACCTTATTGAGTTCTATAATGGCAACAAGAGCGGTAACATTCCCGGGCTGCTGGAAGAGGACAACGGACTGGGCGATGGTTACTATTGGTACCAGTCGGGAGCTTTTATGAGTGCCTTCATCGACTATTGGCAATTGACCGGCGACGACACCTACAATGACCTTGTTTCAGAGGGCATTCAATGGCAGATTGGACGGGATAAGGATTTCATGCCCGCCAACCAGACGGCAAAGGAAGGAAACGACGATCAGGCTATCTGGGCAATGGCTGCCATGACTGCTGCTGAGTATGGTTTCCCCGCGCCCTCAGACAAGAAGGCCCAGTGGTACGATCTCGCCAAGAACGCCTGGGATACACAACGTAAACGATGGGATGCCGAAGAGGATAGTGAGGTCTGTTACGGTGGCCTCCGATGGCAGATCATGCCCACCAATTCTGGTTACAATTATAAGTCAAGTAAGAATTGGTTCCCTTGCGAAATGGAACGTTACTGACCTGCGTAGCTTTGTCAACTGCGCTATTCTTTAACCTGGGAGCACGCATCCACCGATGGACTGGTAGCGACGAGGTCGCCGACTACGTCACCATGGCCTACTCTTGGCTTGAGGCGAGAGACCTCATTGACCGCAAAACTGGCGCTGTCTACGATGGTGCGCAGGTTAGCGACAACTGCACAACTACCAACAAATATCAGTGGTCTTACAATGCCGCGTCACTCTCCATGGGCCTCGCCTACTTGTACAATACTGTGAGTTCAAGTGCTTCAACGTTGGAGTGTTTAGTACTAATTTGTATGGCTAGACCTCTAACGAGGACGACACGTGGAGGAGGCTTACCGAGAAAATGGTCACGACTACTTTGGACACTTTCTTCACCAAGGATGGTGAATTCAAGGAGGTCGCATGTGTAAAGGGCAATTGCCCGCGTGATATCTCTACCTACAAAGCTCTCACTCATAGGTGGCTCGCCGTTACCACCCAGCTTGCTCCCTTCTTGTCTGACAAGGTTCTTCCTGTTCTTCACAAGTCAGCCAAGAGCCTGAAAGCAGAGGGCAACGGTAAAGATTCACTGGAGCAGAAACTTGCCAATTTTGCCATCGTTTCCAATTTGTTGATTGCGGACTCTGCTGGTCCTATGATTCAGAACCAAACCAAGACGGAAGATGACTCTTCAGATGCCACTGGCTCGGCTACTACCAGTGTGGCTCCCACCAATTCCGACGCTGCTGCATCGGCGACGACAAGTGCTGATCAAGGCAACTCCGCTATCAACCTTGGTGGGTTGAGTAGCCTTTTAGCCATGTCTATGCTCATCGTTGTTTTCCAGGGGCTTCTGTAGGAACAATAACCTTTGTACATGATATGACGATTTAGAAAGAACATTCTTTATATGGACAAGTCTCCCGGCCAACGTGCCTGTTCAGACGGAACTTTGAATGCCAATGTGCTTATGTGGTACTGAAACAACCTTTTTGTTGGCGACTTCGATACTTTCACGACACCTGCATTTGACACTTTGCAATGTTGTTGGCTTATTGTAGAGAGACCAGGGACTTGACTCTGAACAAAAGCCTATCGGTCACCGCAACCACCCATCACTCGTAACTTACGCGTCGACCGGGACTAAAGCTTCGGCTATCACATTGACACGTATCTCTCTGGCTCGCTCTTGGCAAATAGAGCGGAACACATTGCAAGCAGTTAACAATGAATTACAGATTATGCGCATTCGGAAAAGGATTTGTTGCATATTGAAGTCACGTTCAAGCTTGTCATTGGTTATGAATGCAATAAAAAATGTTTGTTTATTGACTATCAATCCAGAAACTCCTGCTTATTTTACAAAAAACAGAAAAAAAAGGGATCACGTGTTTCCCTTGGACATCATTTCATTCATGGCTGAAGTCTTTGTAACCCGGGGCTACTTTTGAACCCCGATGTGGTGGATCAAGCCACGCTTGAAGCGGGACCTCCTCCACCTCTGTGCGTCTACTCCAGTTTCCATCTCTGGCAGTATTTGGTAACACTCTGATAAGAAGGTTTCTCGAATTTGCTGGGCAATGTAGAAAATTGGGAACTTTGTGGTGTGATGTGTAATGTTGAGGCGCGGTTATTCATTTCATGTCGTTCGTTATTGGTGGGATAAATTCCCATCCAACTTGTCGTGTCGCCCAGCCGTCAGATTTGCGGCGAAGCATTTATGTTGGTGGTAGTGAATAGCAGCCGCGAGAAATTTATTGCCGGCCTGAGGGGAGGTTGATGCCAGACCAGCGAGGTGCAGATGAAGGCTCAAAGACGTTTGTGCCCAGAGGAGGGTCTCGGTTGGACGAGGTAGACATGCTAGGGGTCTCGGTAACAATGGCAGAAGACTCGGACATGTTGACGCGAGTTGATCCCCAGAATCTGTCCATGATGGGGTCGTGAACAGCAGTGTCTCTACCGTTTGAAACGCTTCGGCTGGGATCTGTGGTGCTCAGTCGTCGGGTCTGGGTGAGACCGAGACGGAGATTCTGAGGAGCAGCGCGGACGCCACGGCAAATAGTCTGAATGGAGGAGCTCATGTTGATAAAGTTTGAGGCTGAGTAAAAGTGAGATTACTGTTGAGTTGTGAGATAAGATTGAAGTTTGGAGTCTGGGGAGATGTGAGTCTATGACAATATACTTATATCTTTGTCGGGTTTGTTGCCGGGCTGATGGTGTTTCGGCTCGGATGAAGGGAATCGGTCTGGAATAGGAAATCCCCCACACCAACTTCCCCCGCAATTCCTCCATCTCTACCTGTACCCCAAAATCCGAAGTGGGCTTATATTGACTCTGGGACCTGATACCGGTAGTTGGAAGGAGACAAGATAAGGTGGCTACTTGCTTATTAATGGGACCTTGTCCGATATTCGGGCATCTCCAGGTCCCTCTGAATGGCTACCATACCCGTTATCAGCCCACATCGTTTCCTTCTACAGCTCCGTCAGGCCATCGTCTTGCGCCATCGGACCATTGCCAACGACACGAAGTAAGGCCCAAACGCAGGGTTCTGCCACTGGCCTCGGGGCATCAGATGGATTGGCCGCTGGAAGCGTAAAGGACGAAATTAGTAGCTCAACTTATGCTACCTAGACCAGACTTCTCTGAGGCTGCTATTTTTCTACTCTAAGACTTATGAGGCCAGCCTTTCTTCTACCCACGAGGCCAACCGATACAACCACAGATTGGCTGGTTGTTGAGACTTGGATTCGCTGGCTTTGACGTCAGTATAGCTTTGTATATTGGGTTTAACAAAAACGATGGGCATCATAGCAAGACGTGTCCTTTGAAAAGGGGAGAACACTGGGCGTCAACTTTGTCTTGGTGACGTGGCTGTACCGGAAACCTGGCGAGTAACGCTGTGTTCCTGATGCTGTGCTAGGACTAGAAGTTTGGTAGAGCGACCCGAACCCTAGGGTTTCTTGTTGAAAGCTTGTGTATCCAACTGTATAACATTAGGCCGCAAGAATGAGCCATCGCTGGTTAATTGATCTATGTGGCAATATGTACATATTGTCTTTCTTCACAACATCACAGGTGAGCGTACAACCAACGCACACTCCTCGATTCACTCTTAATCAATATCATATATCAGCTTAATGAGACGATCAGAATTTGAATTCTGCTAGCTAGCTATACTAGGAACGGAAGTCCATCTACACGCTGCGAAGTACCCTGGGCAGATTTTAAAACATAAAAAAGCGAAATCCAGCACAAGGTTTTGGATTCAAGTAGTTACCGACTTACACAAGACAGTCTTGAATAGCATCGTTTACCTCAGAAATCATTTGACCCATGCTTTACGCCTTGCCTCGAAAATCATGATGATGATAAACGTGAAAGCCCAAGTTCAAGAGAGTGGCCCAAAGATTCAGATGATGAAAAAAAAGAAGGTGGGAGATATAACCCCTATATTGGTGTCGTGAAAAAATGAGTAAAAAAGAAAATATGCTTGGGGGTACTGCTGTACGCAACACAATAAAACAATCGGCAGGGGATTATTGCGCTAGTTGCGTCTTCGCGGGTTGTGGTCGGGTATCGTTCTTGCGACGGATGCCGGAATCGAATCCTTGTGATACTATGTGATATGTTCGGTCGACATCCGGTATATGCAAGTCGATTTTGGACACTTCGTCGGTTGTTCGTATAGGCTTCCGTTGGTTGGTTGGTTGATAGCGTGTTCCAACGCTAATAATACTGCAAAGAAAAGGAAACGTCCAGATAGTTCCACCGGACAGTTTCCCACAAGTTACCGTTACTATAAGGTATTGTTGTCTATGACAATGAGTTCCTGCCACGGCGGCCACGATGAGACTCGTTAGTGACTGTTGAGGTAAGGGCATTATCCACCACAATATCGTCCCTTCTGAGTGTTCTTCGTGGAATCCAGAAGAGCTGGATCGCACCGATGATGGCAACAATAACACAGCTGACCCACGCTGTCACTGAACCGGCAAGGGCGTAGAAAACTCCAACAAGAGGAGGAGCAATAGTACGTGCCAGACAAGCACCAGACATGGCGAGTCCGTTGACCCGTCCAAGGACTGCTGGAGAGGGTGTGGCGTCCTTGATGAGAATCAAGCAGACAGGGGCCACGATGAGACCGCAGAAGCTTTGCATCAAAAGCGACAAGTAGATTCCAGCAGAGGTGAAAGGCTCGGGGAAAGCTGAAAGGAAAGGCATGAGCATGTAGGATACAGGGTAGAGTATGATCATGCTAAGGAACGAGTGCCACACGCCCACGCGGCCGACGTACACGGGGAAGACAACGCCCTGGATGAGCAGACCCAGGACACCATTGACGGCCAAGTACAATCCGACGTCGTGCACAGTGTAACCCAGACCACCGACCAAGTCAAGCGTTCCGCGTGTCTCCGAGGGCTCGTCAAGCAGATACGTGGCAAGAAGGCTGCTTGCAGCCATTTGGTGGTACGAGAAGATGAGTAGTGCGACAATGAGCATCATGACGGTGTAGTTGAATGTCTTCTCTCCAGACTCGGATCCTTCGTTCTCCTGCTCCTCGTTGGGCGGTGTCAGAAGATCCTGGGGCAGTAGGACAGAGTGAACGGTTCCAAAGGAAGATCGGCGCAGATCGATGAAGTCGTGCTCAACGGCCATACCCAAACTGGACTCGGCAAAGCGGGGGCGCGATCGGCTGGTCGAGGGAGACATGTGTCGCATACGGCTGCGAGAGGCAGAGCTTCGGTACTGGTTTCGAACGCGTCCGTGGAGAGGGGTTCTCTCGTCGATGGACTCGAGGTCGTCGACAACTGGAATATCCTGGTAGTTGAGAGCGGCGTGCTCAGTTTCCTCACCAGGTCTGACGAGGGTCTCCTCGAGGAAGAAGATACCCTGAATGACGGCAATGACGACAACAACGACAGAAACAAGATTGGGGAGAAGGAACGGGTATCGCCCGAAGAGTCCTTCCTCGGAGAAAAATCGAGGGTACCAGTAGGCTGGCTGGGCGAGGAAACCTCCCATGGCGGAGCCAATGATGCCACCCAGAGTCCAGATGAAAGGCTGCACGGCGTAAGCCTTGGCTGTAGCATTGTTAGCGTCTCTCTGTTTTATTGCCGCCCAGAGAAAATTCAAGAGAAAACTTACGCTCATGCTCGGGCAATTTCACCATTTCAGCAACCATGGTCTGCATGACAGACACATTGCCGTTGAGAGCACCGCCGACAAATCGTGCCAAAAGAGCGACCCAGTAAGACTTGGCTAGACCAAAGATGAGACTGGAGAGAGCGACGCCGACGAGTCCAAACAAAACAACGGGCTTGCGGCCAATGCGATCAGACAAGATACCCCATCCCATAGAAGTCAGGGCCTCAGCGAGGGCGTATGCCGAGACAAGGAGTCCTGCGTAGAATGAAGCATCATTTTCGGCAATACCCAAATCCTTGACCATCAAAAAAGTGTAGGCCAAGATTGAATTGAAGGCGATGGGTTCAGAAAATCGACATATTGCTGGTGGTTATTTTGTTAGCGACGCGATGCGGTGAAGGCGAGAGCGAAGGCGCTATAGAAAAAGAAGAAAAAAAAGGATGAAGAATGACGTACCGAGAATCGTTAGTTGCCTTGTGGGAAAGGCGTTTGGGTCTTTGTCAGCCTTTGCTCCTCTGAGATTCATGATCTGAATGGCGACGCGACTGCCTCTTTTTTCCCTTTTGTTGACTTGGAAATTAAATGGATAAAACCACTTTTTGTCTCTTGTCTCTCGGTCGGGATGTGACTTGGAGAAGGAGAAAAGGAAAAGGAAAAGTAACCAGGAGGAGGAACGGTCTAAAGGGAAGATGGGATGAAACTGAAAGAAAAGAAGAAAAAAAAGTCTTTTGTTGGCGGGCCATATGACTTTTCAAGTACCAAGGTTTGGTCGTAGGCTAATAGAATTTCACACCACGGGCGCGTACTGAATCAGGCTCCTGCTTTAGTAGGTCTGCTTCTGCTTCTGCTTTCTGGTTCTGCTGCTTGTGGTAGGTAGACCGGCCCGTAAACCGACTTCGGTGCTATTGTAACAACCCCCACGTACATGTACATACCTCCTAAAAATGATGAAAGGTTGTTTGCATTGCCACTACTAACCCTGGTACTTTACGGATAAATTTCGCTTCATCTTTACTCTTGCAGCGGTTATCACTTGGCAATAGAGGGGCTACAGGGGCTAGAAGGGCTAGAGGGGGGCCAAGTTACAGCGCGTCTGCCTACAAAAAAAAGACAATGATCCTGGTAAACTTCAGCTCCTGTCATCGATGCAAGCAGGACATGACATGGGGTAAAGTGGATTATTCCCTCATATCCTTCTCTTTCTCATCGAAAAGCAAGACATTATTTATTGTCATATCCGTAGCTCTCTTGTTGGAATGATCGTTGGCCGAGGTTCAATACCGCTTGCACAAACATTCCCGGGTTAACCCTTGCTCATTACTCAAGACATCGATTCTCTAGCACTAACATGAATCACCACCACAGAGTTTTTCTTTTTTCTCTCTTTTTTTGCTTTTTCTCTCCATCTTATGTGCTTCCCCAGTTTTTAATTACTTTACATACATACAATTCATGTCCGATGACCTCGGTTCTCGTGCTCATTAGTATGACTATGCCGTACATAAGACAGTTGGGAATTGATGATCAGTGGCAAGCTGCTTGCTCTGTGGCGAAATATACTTTCGCTTGATCCAATGTCGTCAAGGTGCATGCAAAGCATAGTCAAACTGTCAATCTGTCAAACGAACTTTAACGATAATAAATGAAAACATACTTTCTTAATGTCAGACAAAAGTTGGACTCTGCAAACCGTGAATCAATATTCCATGAAAACGAACAACTGAACCTGTCTCAGTTCTCAAAATCGATCCCATCTTACTCCCCCTCCCCAAGTCAAAGTCGTACACCGTTTTTCCGCCAAGAGATGACACTAATTAAAACCCGCCATCATTCATGTGTGGCGAAACGGAAATCGTTCAACTGGCTAACGTTAGCGGGACATGATGGACCAATCGACACCGACTTGTTGGAAGTGACGATGAGGCTGAAAACGGTAAGGGCCATTCCATTCATTCACAAAATGTGAAAAAGAACGGTATGTGATGTAGTGTGGTGTGGGATGGTCTGGTCTTGTGGGAGGGGGCATGATAGATCGAATTTATTAGATCTGTCGCTTGGCTTTAGCTTCCTTATCGAGACCCATACTTGCTGATCTGCAGCAAGCGGGCATCAATCAGAAGCACATCTCGTCTTACGGTGTCTTCTTTTCTCTCTTCTCTTTCTCTTCACTTCATCTCGCTAATGCACGGACCCTTAATGTCTCCTCCTTGGCCAGCCAGCCATCCCGCCATAGTATCTATCGCATCATGTTAGCATGTCTAAACAAGCGCGATAAGGCGCTGCAACGCAACCCCTCAGATATCATCGTCCAACACACTTCAATACTTCCGGACCAATAATTGACTGTTGAACAATGCTAGTGCATGAAACTGCCGCTTTTGTCAGGTGAGCTGATGGTGTCGTATCGCTCTCCCCTTCCCCGCCTTGCTCACCGGCTTTCTCTCCTAGTGTTTGGTGGCTGGGAAGAGCCAGGCCGGGGACTGACCGTTCAGTCTCGTCCTACCGCAAAAACAAGTTCGTCAACCAGGGCTTGGTTTGACAATTGACGATGGAGCGGGTATCCAGGGAGACATCCTTGATCATGCGCTACTTAAATGCGCACCATCAAATGTCGGCTGATAAGTAACCTGGCCTGTACCCCGATCGCGCACTGAGAAATCCAGATGGATGGGTCTCGATTTATTGGCATGGGAAACTGAACAAGGCGCTACCAATTCCGATCTATTAGGGATAATATTTAGCACATGGCTTTTGACACCTGACGTCTTTATAGTCCAGATTCTGATGCATTGTTCCGGCGGTGTGGTTCTACTGTACCCCAAATAGCCAACTGCCGAACTCAATTTAACGGAATCGCATCAAGACAACTTCCATTTTGCGTAATACCTCCCACAATCGTCGATCAAACTGGCATGTGGCTGGAAAGCCGTGCTCACCAGTACAAATTGCTTTTGCTTGGTGTGCGACAGATCATTTTAGAAACTGGTCTTCATTGAATCATGATATAAATTTTGTATCACTGGAACACACAACAAGGAATTTTAGGTGGGTAGGACGAACTTCGTATCGGTCATCCCTGCAAGCAATGTTTACCAGTACTTACCTATGCACGGGGAAATAAGCATCGGTAGTCCAGGAACGTCCCGCTGGTAACAAGTCTCATCGTCATAGAAGCTGAAACGGGTGAGACGGAAGGGCTTGCTTTGTATTAAGCCATGTCGTTATGTTTCACTTGTAATTTCTTATTCCTTGAGCCGCGTACCTGTATCATCTTATGCATGTTGCCTTGGTGATTCATTAATAAATTAATATTAACTTGAATATTGGGCCGGAGTAAGGCAGATGTTAACAGTTGAAACCAATAAGCAAAACTACCATCTGGACCATCAAGCAAACTTCGTCTTGGGACGTTCCTGCAATTCCCCATCCAAGATTATATCCACCTTTTCATTATAAAAGCACAACAGTTTCGCAATACCTCCGCTCTCATGCGTCGGATGATTGTAATACCACACCAAGTTCTCATGAGTTTTCCCGTCCACCACGACATGATAGTACTCAGCCTCGCCTTTGTAAGGACACTTGGTCTTGAGATTGCTCTTTCTGAGAACAGTTTGGTCGACAGATGCAAGAGGTAAGTAGTAACGGGTTGGTAGACCTGTCTCGAGGAGATGCATCGACGATTCCGTCTTGGCAACGGTTTTGCCACCGACCTTGACCTGGATAGGGCGCTCAGAACGGAGGATATCAACGCGCTTAAATGGGTCTTTTGCGTGTACAAAAATTGGTTCGTCTTCCTCAAGCCATTGGTCTATCAAGTGGTCAGTCTCATATCGCTGTCGGCCTCGCCATCGGGACGTACCTATGCTACGAAAGTCGAATCGTACCAGGTCGGACAGCGGCCCAAGAGTCACATCTGGGAAGAACCTCAAGACGCCGTCTACTTTCTTCTCTTCGAGGACATCATGAGCTGGTACGATAAGTTGAGAGATCGCTGCGCGCTCCTTGAGCTCAACCGAGATGCTCTGCTTGTCGGCCAATTTCCCGTTCCTGATATCTATCGAAGGAACGTAAATGGTGGGAAAGCTATCGTGTTCCCAGACATAGACGGCTTTAGTAGTATCGACAACAGTGATGTGATTATGTATAGCCCGGATCCTACGGGATGTTTGGAGAGCTTTACGAGGACCGTGTTCGATGAGACTCTGCGCGAGTTCCGCAAGACTGTATCTGGCGCTCATTTTTGAGTCAAGGTGATATGAGACAATAACAACTTTTCTTCAATATTGTGATTATAGAAATTTGTTAAGTATAACATTTCTATATATCAGCGATTCGATGGCGAGCTGATGTTATTATAAAGGTCATACCCCGCTCATAATGACGCATCACAGTATGCACAGGATTGCCCATTGGACCTTTGATTTATAATCGCCTCCACGGAGGATACGCCAACGAGGTAAACGCCATTTTAATGTCAGATATGATCTGACAAAAGGGAAATCGAGGTGTACAGCTCGATATGGACTGACCTTGTTCCGTTGGTAGACACTGGCTTTGCCGTGTCCTCAGAGGTCTACCGGCCACTGATTGCTAACGACAGAACACGCTTTTGACAATTGCCGTATTCCTTAATTGTCCACAAACTTGGAAATCCTCCTTCTTCTCTACATTAATGTGTTATGGCGTGCCTTTATTTGACAGGTCAATATCGCGTGGCTGTCAGCGTACTCCACGTGACTGACCAGCTCGGCAGAATGAAGATCATTTTTCGACCAGAAAATGGATCATCATCTTTCCCAAGCCAGCTCAAATTCTACGACCCAGAGACATACGCGTAACAAAAGCCAAATCTTGCTTAAACCGCATCGCACATGATGGACACTCTTCCACCTGAGATTATCCGGAACATTGTCTCGAATTTGATCATCGCGGCGCGTTGGGTCCCTCACATAAATGAACGCTGTCCCATAACGTCTCTCGCACCCTACGCATCGATTTCTCGACAGTGGCGAGACATCGTCGAATCGATAACGTTTCGGCACCTGATTTTAAATTCTAGGAGACTTAATGTTGCTGAGCTCGAAAACTATCTCACACCGCTTCGACTCAGCTACATCCGATATATATGGTACGATTTCGAATTCCCTGCACACAATCTGGCCGCATCTACGAACCCAGAAGAAGATTACGATGATCAGCTAGTCTTCAACAGAAGTGTCAGACAGCTTCTTGAAGTCCTGTCTCGAATACCGCCTCGAGAGGCACCGGTAGTTGGCTTGGAGATATTCATAACGCCACCCAAAAAGTTCGCTCTCCGCCTGTTGCGTAATGAAACAAAAAGGTCGCGTGAAAGGACAGAGGTCCTTTTTGGAAATGTGATACCTGCCTATGTCGAGCTATTCAAAGATTGGGACGTGGGAATTGCCGAAATACCGGCTGTTACCTACTTCAGAGTGGAACCTGGCTCTCAAAGTATTCTGTTCTCGCCATCCTCCATCAACCGCATTGCTTCAAAGATGCCGCGTCTATCAAAGGTGGAATGGTGGCTTACCGACGAAGAGAATATCGATTCGACTGCTGAGACGAGTCAAAGAACAAGTGAGTACTGTGCAGGAGATGAACAGGGGACTGCTCATTTCTATAAACTGAATGGCCCTGGGACGTTCCTAACATCACTCACATAGTGTTTTCACGGACACTCGAGATCGTTCCAACGTCGATCAGGTCTTTCGTTCTAAGCTATCTACGGCAGCCTCCACGATCCGCAGTCGACCGTCCCAATAGCACAGTTACCCCAAGCACCCACGAAGATATTTTGAGTCGATCATTCTATTCCTTCACCCAAAGAATCGGGCTGGACGATTTCTATCTCCTTGCTAGAGTGGACAGCACAATTCTCTTACCCCAAAAGCCTGAACATGATGCCATCTGGCCGAGTATACGTCTTTATCACCTCGAACTCAAAGAACACTTACCGTCAGGCGAGTGTATCGCCCAATGGCAGCCTGGCAAGGGAGGATACGCGTACGACCAGAAGATAATGGACAGATTCGCCATCGCTGCTGCGACCTGCGCTCCTAGAATGCCTAGAATTGAGGAACTCAATATCATACACCATGGTCGTACGCAAATGGGCATTTGCTTTAACACAAGGTCCAAAGGTGAACCTTGTCTTGAGTTTGTAGGCCAGCCAGACGTTCCTGAGGCAAGTGAGGAGACCTTGGCGAGTTGGAAGAACGCAGTCAAGACACATGGATTAAAATGGGACGTGAATGTCACAAACGAGATGGGCAAAGTGTACCATTTTTACTAATGGTCGTATCTGTGGTTGGAAGAGGCACGGTGGACGAAAGCATTCCCCAAGTGCGATAGCACCTAGCTCATGGATATCCTCTCAACTTGCGAGCCGGATGACTTGAACAATTATCAGCCTAGAAGGGCGTTCATTCGCTTACTACCGATGACCCGCCAACATTGACTCGGAATTTTGGGGCATTTCAGCTTACAAACGTCGTGTCAGATTTTGGCTCGACGACTAGCGCTACAGGCGGTGAGGCTGTGGCGCTATGTTGAAGCTGCAAATATGAGCCCCATTGAGGCGGAGCAGTGATTAGTTAGGCTGATGTCCAGGCTGACAGCCCAAAGAACTTCCTGTGCTAAATAAGAGGCATCGTCCACATTAACTTGCCCAGCAAACCAACCTCATCACACTGTTAAATACTTCCGTCTTCAGACGTCAAGACCAGGACAATGACTTCAAACAACAAACCGGAACGAGCCAGTTTCAACGATAGCGTCGAGCCAATCCAGGTTCCCATAAGCGCAGAGTGGGGTATCCGCGTTCCTGGTCACGAGATGATCAAACTCATATATGGATTCACCCCTCGAGACATGGACGACAGATGGATGTGCTGCACTGACGGGCCTGACAAGGAGGGGAATATCAGGGTCCGGATGTGCAGAAGTTGGAGCAGCATGGAGAATGTGGCACTGATAGGGCAAGTGCCAGCTGAGGCATACAACAACGAGAAGGTCATTGAGAGAGAAGGGGGAGTCATCTCGAAAATAGTGTGGGAGAAGCCACAGAAAGATGCTTATGAGCCTATGGATGAGAAGAGGGCAAAGGAATTTGCAGTTAATTTCAGCAAAGCTTGGATGAAATGTGATTTGAAAGGGTAATGAGGTTTGGATGTTTGGAATAGGAATGTCCCGGCGTATCATTCAAAGCTTTTCCATCGGTCTCTTTTTAAATCCATTAATACTCAAACAAGCATTGAGTGCGGTTTTTGTATCTCCCAAGGGCCTCCGAAGTTTCAACAACCCTTTCTCTCAATAGATACTTGACTCAGTTCTGGCATGGTTAGCGATATTCAATTTGAAGAACACAGGACAAACTTCAAATCTCAACTCGAATCATCTAGTCGGTTGTCCTCTTGGAGGCGAAGGCATTCGTGCGCGAGCCGCTCTGACCTCTAATCTTTCTGTAGCCTGGCAGTATTCCTCTGCAACCGGACGAGACGCTGATGTGTATGCTTGGTTATAGGTTTGCGATAATGGAAATGATTGACGATTATTCATGAGCGGAGCTGTATCGGCGGTCTGGCTCGGGAAAAGGTCGTCTATGGCTTCTAGGAGATCCTCATAGAGGCCTTTCACGAATGGAACGATTCCACACATTTTTGTTGAAGATACACGCTTTGGGTGATTCATGTAAAGGCTGAGTTGTTAGTGAAACCTACAAAGTGGAATGAATCTGTTCGAGATCACGTGCCCTGAACAGGCAGCCTGTCGTTTTGGACACTGAACAGGCAGCCTGTCGTTTTGGACACTGAACAACGTCACAAATAAATATGTTATATGCAACCGTGAATCTAATGGTTTTCTGTTCATCTCTGATTGTTCATGGATATATTATGTATCGCTTCAATATTGTCTTGATCTGAGACCCTCATGTTTATCTACACCTTGGGTGACCTTCCTGACTTTGTAAAACTATCCGTCTGGCCCCCCATGCCTTCCTTGCTATCGTTCGCCTGCGCATTCTGGCTGTTGGTTTTCTTTTCCTTTTCTGTCAAGTTCTGATTTTCGAAAGAGGCTGCGTCTCCTTTTCCGGGCCCGCCCTTGAGTGAAGCCATGGCGCCTTCGGTGTGGTCTGTGACTTTCTTGTCGTGCTTGAGATCGGACGAGACGGGGGTCTTGACTTTTCCTGACTCCATACGTAGTGAGGTATACGGAACGTAGGTGGGTTTGCTTCGCAATGCCGATGTGATGGTTGGGAGACGTCGGAAGGACGACAGGGATTGGCGTGCGAGTGTCATCTTTGCAATTGGCTGTGGAGATTTACTGGAGAGAGAGGGTAATTGGAGATTGTGAGTTTATGGGTCGTGAGATAGAATATAAAATTCAATTGAAACGAGGAGTGGGAAGAATTGATGTAGTCGTAATTTCGGTAATGAAAAGGCTGAAATGTAAATAATGACGACATTGTAAAAGCCGAGATACAATCGTCATCATCATGGTTGATGTCATTGACACGACACATTAGACCCATCGACTTCATCCTCGGTCTAATAAAATTCCGAATCGTATCTCATGGACGCATTTGGACTGTGTCTTGAGATAATGCTGTTCATTTTCTTGAGATCTCGCTACTATATCCATTCCACCGCCTTATCAGGTGTAGGTGCTTTTGACCCAGGACTCCTCCCTCTTGAGAAACTCCTTAAACGTAGTCAAAGTAATTCCCCATCTCTGAACATCCTCAATATCGACCTTGTTCTCCAGGTCCCGGGCCATGACCTGTATGGCAACAAAAAAGTCTGTTGCCATCTTCTCTTCAATCTCCTCTTCCGCTAAGAACTTGGTTGTGAAAGACCTCCCAGTTGCTTCCCCTAGCTGCTTTGTGATTTCAGCAAGAGAGAGTTTCTCGCTCGCAATCGGCACAAACTGTGCGTTGAAACGCTCTGGTTCACGGAATGCAGCCACAGCAAACTTGGCAATGTCCTCCACGTCTACTTGTGGGAGACGAGTCTCGGGTGTATAAGCTGTCTTCAAAATGCCGGCACGTGGGAGATCAGGATACATCATGTTGACCTTTGGTTCAAGAAGATTGCACATGAAGAACCCAGGTCGAAGAATTGTCCAGGCATCAAATCCGGCCTCTTGGACGAGATTCTCAATTTTACGTTTCCAGCCATGTCCTCGGCAAACCGGGTGATTGGGATCGTGGTATTTTCCCTTTTCAAGGTCTTTTATGGCCATGCCGCTGGAGTAAACGACATGCTTGACGCCAGTGAGTCTGGCCATATCGAGGATCCGCTTAGCGTGAGGGACTTCGGAGGTGAAGGTTGCAAGGTTGGGTACCACATTCAAGAAGACATGGGTGCACCCGTCCATGACCTTTTTGAGGGATTCTTCGTTTTCCCAGTCACCAGGGGTTACTTCGGCGCCCATTCTCTGGAGCTCCTCTACCTTGGGCGAGTCCATGTTGCGAGCTGTAGCGCGTACGGTCCAGCCGATATCAAGGAGTTGTCGGGCAACGGCAGAGCCCTGTCTCCCTGTCGCACCAGTAACAAAGACAATAGAAGCCATTCTGCTCTCGCTTTATAGGTAGCTGGAAAATTGATAGAATTGAGAGAGTACATAAAGCACAGCATCCATGTTCTTATAGGGTCACAGTCTGAGTGAAATCTACGCTTGCTCTTCTGGGTCTGGTGTGTTGGCTTAAGTTTGCGGAGTACGTTGCGGACTTTAAGGCTGATCGGGATCAGTTTGGCCCCGGTGCCCGACTACTGGGCATCACATCCGATGTTGTCTATTGCACTTTGCTTCTCATCGTGATCCTTTCGCAGCCAATACGGATGCTCCGGCCCGGTACACTACTGTTCCTTTTTTCCAGTCATTGTGTTCAGCCACAAGAAGATTGGTAATCAATTCAGGTGTTCGGCATCAAGACGCGCCGGTCGAAGTAAGCACAGGAGTAACGCCGGGTAGTATGATATATCATTTTCTGAAATGAAAACAATGATCTGACATATTATGTCTTGTCCACTAGCCTGTCCGTATGCACAATTCGAGTTTCTTTCCGTACATCGACAGTTGTTCAAGTCGGTTTTTGACCGCAAATCACGTATCTGAATATTTGTTAGACATGTTCAGAGTACGATATGAACAACTTACACAGGCCAGTAGGCATGGATCGCGGTGTTTTTAATGTCTTTTCTCACGTTTGTCAGGAACACATCCAACTCGGACTTCGACCATCCCAACACTCTAGTGAAAAGAGCGTTGCTGATTGCTTCGAGGCCACTTGAAATATTCTCAAGTGTCCATGATCCTTGGCCATGTTAGCTTCTTTCTTCTTGTCTTCGCACAAGAAGTTTCTTACCTAGCTCCTTGTACTTTTTATCCTTTGGCCAGCGGTTTTGGGGCCATTTGTAGATTCGTAGCGAGACGTTTTTGAAGCCAGCCTCTTCCATCTGAGATTTATAAAAAGCTGTTCCACCAAATGGTCGACCAATTTTCTCTGTGCTCTCAAGTAAAAGATTCGACCATTTGTAGAGCGCCGTGTCGGGAGACATGGTACCATCATCAGATGTAGGAGGCATAATATCTACAACCTCGACCCAGCCACCAGGCGTCAAATTTTCGAAGCTTTGTCCAAAGAATTTTGGCCAGTTAGCGAA
This sequence comes from Fusarium sporotrichioides, assembly GCA_019054645.1. NCBI lineage: Eukaryota > Fungi > Ascomycota > Sordariomycetes > Hypocreales > Nectriaceae > Fusarium > Fusarium sporotrichioides. The sequence goes on along the minus strand of JAHKNS010000002.1, from coordinate 3,124,112 downwards.
CGAGACAGTCATGAAACGACAATAGATATAGTCAAATGGCTCAGAGAAAGTCCATTCATCCTCCATATCATCCACCTGGAACTGAACGTTTGGAGGCACCATGGATGGCTGAATCGGGCTCAAATCCACTCCAGTCACAATCGCCTCAGGGTGTTCGTCGGCGAAGTCAATGGCCCAGATTCCTGTTCCCGTGCCAACATCGAGAACACGACGCACAGGTATAGCACCCTCTTTGTAGATGGGAGCAAGGTGAAGCTGATTGTCAAAAGCTAAAAGGCAGAGGCTGTGCTGGAAGTCCAATCGATCTTGTTCAAGATCGTCGTTAGGGCCGATGTACGCGCCATCTTTGTGAGCATGATATGTCCGTCCATTCTCTTCTCTATACTTGTAAATAGTGGAACTTAACGAAACAGTTGAGCTTTCATTATCAGTGCAGTTGAGTGCTGAATCATCGTCAGTGATGTTGTTATCTGCATCAAGCTGACCCGCGGGTTCGAGTGGTAGCGCTTGCTCATAGGGCGACGACTGTGGGGAAGCTGTCTTTGCGGATGTAACTTGCTCGGCCATAATTACCGCACAGTTGATATGAAAAGTTGATTTTACGTGACGGATTACTCAAGTAGAAAGTCCAGTCAAGAATAAACAGAAAATGAGCGATTTTTAGTGACTGCGGTTCTTAAAGAGGTATCCCAAGCGAATGTCAGGGGGAGGGGATTAGTTATGGGAATAACAAGCACAATACGGGCACAGGAACTTACCAACTACCTGTGGTTGGTTGTTAGCTGGTGGCCACGTGAGTTCTTCCAGGGTCGTTGTAACGACATCTTCTCTATCCACTGGCAAACAGAAACAGCATGATGTTCTGTTATTGTAACGCTATATGCCATGCCTTTTCTTGTTCTGGCACGTTTCCTACCAATGCCCAAGAGTGATTCAGTGTTGCCTAACGAATTATTGTATTGACGTTGTGATTCTAATCAATCACACTCTGTTCGTAGCTGTGTTCGACTAGGCATACCACCCAACGACTGGCATGTTCAGTATCATGACGATCAATCAACGAACTCTAGGCACTGATTCAGAAACAACCTCACAGATCCATACCTGTTTATGAGAACAGAATCCCGTGATAAATAACATCTAGAGTGTTCAATTTGCACAAAGGTGTCTGTGACTGAGCCATGGTACGTACCCCTGGGTATATAAGGAGGGAAATCTCCCTCCCAAGAATCTTTTCTCTCGTCAAACCAATCTGTGGATCTGGAAGCAAGAGAAAAGAGTTCAGCAACGCCCTATCTTTCTACTCAATACTCAGAACCACTTTCAGACAACACAGCACTGCACTACATCACTCGGTGAGTAACCCACCAACACCGAAATCATGCCTCGTGTCCAAAACTTCGATACAGATCGTGGCCGCCTTCCAGAAGGCATGACCCGCATCGGCTATGATTCAGAAACTGGAGTCTACATATTTCGCGCCGCCGATGGAACCCTCTGGGAGAGTGCTCCCGGGATCCAGTACGGCGAGTTGACCCCAGTCGGAGCCAGCTCGAAGGCGGATTTGGACTTCCACAAGAGGAACCCACAATTCTTTTCCTCCCCTCCGCCAAGAGCTTCTACTAATTCTTCTGCAGGAGATGGTCCTTACAACCTTGACAACCTGCCAATACGTTCTGCGGCTGTTCCCCGTTCTGCAACTCAACGCCGCAGTGTCCCCCAACGCCGCTCTGCGACTCAACGCCGCTCTCCCGCTGAGCGTCGTTATACAGCCCCCTCTCGCCCCGCTGATGGTCCCACAAGAGCCTCATCATGGGCTACCCTCCGCCAACGAGTGCGGTCCGTCAAGACCACACTCACTGGAAGTGTCAACAAGACACTGGAGGAGGTCAAGTCTGCCTTCAGCAAAACCTGATGGCGCTAAAGCAGTGCGATCAATGTAGAGCTCGGCGGGGTGTCGGGGATGATGCGCTTAACAGCTGGATGACTACCATCGGAAAGCTGCAGCGTGTCGACAAGGACGGTACTGAGTACTGGCAGTACTGGAAATGACAGGTAAGTGTGGCCTCCCACATCCGGATTGGAGGGTACAGTCTCAGCGCCGGACTCTCAGGGTCGGAGTTGGTAAGGAAAGGAATGTTGTTTTCATAGACAGATTGGAATGAATAAATGAAAACTTCTTAATAATGAACGACTGTAAAACACTATTGATGTGACTTTTGAATATCGTGATGACTGCCTCTCATCAGGTTTGTTAATGAAGCTTGATAGGGTTAAATTACATGTATAAATTGCCAAAAGCCTTAGGACTGTTATTACATACGTGTTCACCAAGAGATTTCGGGTTGGCATAAGCCTTGTACTCTTTGTCTGGATAATTCTGGTTGAAGTTATCTCCGCATATTCTACTGATGGGTCGAATTTGTTAGCATTTCGTATTCTTTCGCCGTCTTACTTCTGATAATCTACTCATTAAAATACGTTTCGGCTTGTCGACTCAACCCCATGCGAGTAGGTACTAGAAAGGTTGGTTTCTGAGTTTAGGATATAGGAATAAACAGGCTCAGAAGTCTTGCATGATGTTAGTTCACCTCTGGATAGAATCAAAGCTGGCCGCATCCTGATCAGCAGGAACGGGAAATAGAAGTCCAGTAGGCTAACTAAACTTAACATTGTCGAATCTTATGAACGTGAAACTTTGGGTTGCTGGTATTTGGGCTACAACATCCACGCTTGAGAAACTGTGTCTATGCGAAACAGATCACGAATTAAGTCTTTCTTCGGGTAATCTAGTGTATTAGAAAATAGTCAAAGACTCGATATATCTTCTCTCTTGTTTGCAGAGCGTATACTCCAATTCCAGTCTTGCCCCGTACTGATTGTTAATCACTTGCTCCCAAGACACACACTCGACCCTTTGCGACACATCGATTTCTTCCATAGTCTCTATACTTCCCCCTCCAACTTTTTCTTCTTCAATCTCAAGTATTCTCTCCACAGCCCTTGCAGCAAATGCACTGTCCCAAACTGCCTCCCGGAGCGGCTGCCGTCGCAGGATCCTCAACACATCTCGCCGGACCATGGGGTCCCTACATTTTGCTCCAATGATATAGAGAATGGGAAGAATAGCTACGTCTTGTGTGAATCTCGGCTTTGACGATCCTTCGTGGTGCTGGTGCCCAATTGCGACTTCATCGACCATTGCGACGCATCGTTGAAATACTGGCAGAAATTTGTCATACTCCATCTCTCTGTCCGGGCCGAGACTGCTGACAAGGATCCAAAGAACGATATTTTGGAGTTTCAATAATGTTATAAGACGGTTGCTCTCGATATCGGTACTATAGTGATTGTTTGTGCTTAGCATGTCTTGGAATCGACGCGACCACGACTCTAGCTCCTCAATAACAAGCTGCTTGGAATAGACGGAAGGAACGCCGTCGACGAAAGATGCCTCTTGCGCCATCCAGTGCATTCCCATGGCTCGTGCGAGTAATGCCTGGTGGTAATTGGTGGCATGATCCACTGACTCAAAAGCCTCGTTCAGAAACAAGGGTTCTTCTCCAAACGTCACCTGTATGTCTACTGGGCTCCAGCCGACTAGATATGCACCGGCTTGCATATCGAGACGTCTCAGCTGCTTCACAACTTCCATGAGAAACACATTTACGCTGGAGACACTGGTACCATCTAGCATGGGACTAGGAATACTGCGCGAGAGTTTCACGCCTCCTTGTAGATGTATCATTGCCCGGCGATAATTACCCGACAAGTTGTCGAAGCTTGTGAATAAGTAGCATACTAATAGCGTGGTCACCATCGCTTCAACATCGTCGCCACTGTTTCGTGCTAGAAAGAGCTGTATGGCTTTGTTATAATGGAACAAGGCCCTGTACTCCGACTGGGTAGAACAGCCGTCGTGGAAGCTTCGATGAATCAGGGACAGGGCAACAGCAGCATGTCGCACTGACGGGATCGTTTGAGAAAAGAGCATGAGGGTTTCGCGCCATGACTCGCTCGGGTAGTACTCGTTCAGATGTTTGACGGAAGTGACTTCGAAGAATGACATGGCTTCTGCCTGAGCTGAATCAACTGGCAGTAGCAGAAGCGCTCTGGGGTTTTGAAAGATCAGGCTGTGGTGGCTTCGGTGATGTGTGTATGGCACTTGTCGGACGTTGGAAGCAGCATATGAGTTCGATGAGCCGCAAGTCAGTGCTGGAACAGCCTCTGGGTGATGGTACTGGCTTGTCTTCACTTCGAGCCCGACAAGGTGCGACGCCACATCATAGCCGTCACATGTCCTCCCTGTCGACTGGCACTTCAAGCATGACGGCCGAGCCTGATCGCATTTGATCCGTCGTATTCTTAGTGCTGTTGGTGAGTTCTATTGGTTCGACAAGCGTTGCGATGATCTAGGCGAGACTCACTTGCATGTTTTGCAGCCCAGCTTTGACTTTGGGGCGAATTGTCGAGGTTTCTTCCTCCAGGCCTGGCTATTACTTCCGGTCTTGCTGTTCGAACCGTTCATTACTGCAACCAAAAGTGCTATACTAGTCCAGGACAGTGTCGCAAATGTTGTATTATGTAGAGATGATTCCAGAGGAACAGTAACCCCAAGAGGAACAATTAGCTAACCAGACTGAGGGCCTACGTTAACAAAGATAGTGCTTACCTCAAATTAAGGCTGCTCATTGGTCAGTTCGTATAGGTGGATATGCCAAGGCTTACTGCAAGGCCCTTGACCTCGGTCTTTTTGACGATCCCAAATATCAGATTTGTGAGAGTCAGGTTGGGAGTCCTACCCTCGGTCTTTAGAGGCTGAGTTTCTATCCAGGATTTTTCTATTTGCCTGTTCGTACGAGTGGAGTAAGAGTGTTACGTGTAATATTAAACAAGGACTTATCTGGTCAAAAAGAGGATTTTTGAAGGTCACTCAGAATGTATAAGTAGTGTCAGCACATCCCGCAGCAGGGCGATTTATTTATACATAATCAGTTATTAAACATTTTCAATCACATTGCAAATTACAATGAAGCGAATCGCATTTACTCTTATCCTACTCGCAGGATTTGGAGGTAGAGCTGAGTGTCGAGAAAATACCACCACGGTTCAAAATTTTGAAGATGCAAGTTTCCTGGCCATTTACGAATGCTGCTGTCGTTGTGTTCAAATCATCTGACAGAGCACATAGATCAAACCTTCGACTGAGCTCATCTGGACACCATGCTTCGACAATTTTACCTGTTCCAGGCTCAAAGTTCCACTTGACTACGAGAACCCGGATCTTGGCACAGCACCCATTGCTTTCATGAAGCTCGCAGGGCAGAATGCCACTTCTGATTCCCAGAGCCTCATAATCATTCCCGGTGAGATTGCCAGAGCCATATCGTTCCATAATCAAGCTGACTCTACACCAGGTGGCCCGGGCGGCTCTAGCATTGACCTTTTGCAGGAATTTAAAGACCAAGTCGGACAGATGTTTGGCGAAACGTATAATTTCGTCGCCTTGGACCCCCGGGGAGTAGAAAGAAGCGGTCCAAAGCTTGACTGCTTCCGAAACAACAAGAAAGCACGGGAAGCTTTCAACCGAGCACACTACACTGGTGCCACCAACACGTCCTCCAACTCATTCGAGGAACAATACTACTCGGCCGAAATCTACGGAGATTGGTGCAACAAGGAAGTTAAGGATAAGTCACCGTTTGGCTATTATGTCACCAGCCCTGCGGTTGCGCGAGACCTCCTTACCTTTGTCGAGGCAGATGCAAAGCTGGCGGGCCGTGAGCCTTCAGAAGCCAAGCTCTGGGGCTTCGGCAACAGCTATGCCTCTGTTATTGGTACCACTTTTGCATCCATGTTCCCTGACCGTGTTGGAAGATTAGTCCTTGAAAGCATCTTGGATGTCGACCAATACTACGACAACAACTGGCGCAGTAATTTTGTTGATTCGGACAAAGCGTTTGAGCAGTTCCCGATTCTATGCCATGCTGCTGGTCCAGACTTATGTTCTTTCTGGGGACATACGCCAGAGAGCATCATGGCTAGAATAAATACGATCATCCGAAATATTTCCAGCCACCCTATTCCGGTCAGTGGAATCAACAGTCACACTTTGCCAGGACTCGCCACATACTCGGATCTCAAGTCTCTTATAGCGTATGGCCTCTACGAGCCGCGCACCTACTTCCCCATCTTCGCAGATACCTTTGCTGAGCTGGAAAACGATAACGCGTCTTCTCTAATTGGATGGTCAGAGAAGCTATTCCTGACCATTGATGTGGATGTCATTATCCGATGCGCGGACTCGTACAGGAACAACAAGCTTGTCACTATTGAAGACTGGAAAGACTACATCGAAGATGCCGTGTCCAGCAGCAAGTACATTGGGGACGTGTTCCCGATCTGGGCAAGGACGATTCTATGCCGTTCGCTTAAGCCACAATTGCCTGACAGCATGATGCTACGAGGTAGGATTTCTATTACCATGTCGTTCAGCAGTGGTATCACTTCGAAAATTTAGTCTTACATCTTCTTGTAGGTCCAGTTACTGGAGTCAACAAGTCCATGTCCTTTCCGATCCTATTCACAAGCAACACCCTCGATCCTGTCGCTCCTGCAGCTAAGTATTTACCCCAGTAGCCTGTGCCTAGTGCTGATAAGTTGGCTAAATTTTTCAAGTGCTCACAAAATGGCTTCCCGATTTCCGGGATCTGTTGTGCTTTTGCAGGAGTCCGTCGGCGTGAGTTCCAAGTATGCTTCAGGAAACGCTCTCGGCTAACCATCCGGCTCTTTCCAGCATCCTGTTACACGAGAGGGAGGATCTCCTTGTTACTATGAGCATATCCAGGGATATCTTCAAGGCGTACTTCCGCCTGCCAACATCACCTGCCCGCAGAAGTACTTTCCATTCAGAGACGGGGTTGGACAGGTTTAGTCCGGTTATTAAGTTGGCGTCTGTGGGGTGCAGTGATTAATTCCATTCTCTTTCCATCCACAAAGAAACGCCTTCAATTTTATAGGGGGTCTCAATCTTAAGACACACCATCTAGCTAGCCATCATACAGTCTCGCTTTCAATTGTATTGTAGTTAATCTGCAACTGGCCTCATTCTCCCCAGTGGCTCACGCCTACATGTCACTTAGGAGATCTGAATACTACAGAGCCCAAACGGCAGTTCTCTCAGCATCAGATGTCAAAAGTAGGTTGGTCGTGGGCATTATCATGGCCTGGGAAGCAAAAAGTGCTGTTCCGTCCGGGATTAACCGGAGACCTTCTCGGTGTCAACGAGATGCCATAACCAACTAGACCACGGAATCTAGCTTTTCCCATAAAGAACGGAACGAGGTACGTGTCGGGTAGTGGATCACGTTCAAGATCATATGCTGTGCCACTTGTTCACAGCTCAAGCATGTTACAAGCGGGACACTTCCAGTCCACTGCATCACCTTCACGAACTGCCAAGGAAACATCCAGAACTCAGCTTCGCCTTGTGCGGTAATGTCATGCTACCTAGCTGCTAGCCTTGCCAAGCCTCTAATCGCTGCACGTCAAGCCTAGCAATTATTCACAACATGAGATCAATACGTGATGCCTATCGAGTAATGTGTTTGAATATCTGGTTGTCGGTAAACTAAAGGAATATTGTGAATCACTCCTTGAAAGTCTAATAGTATATATCCATCGGAGTAGCACTTTGTTTCCTAGCGTATACCAGAATCCACAGTCGCCTACACTTTACCACTTCTCTCTAAATCACAATACTAACGATCAAACTCGAATACCATCTCCTACTTAGTTATGTATCCATCATCTAAGGATAACGCTGAATTCCAGCTGGCCAAGAAGCCAGTTGACTTCGGGATACCTGGAATCCGATGCCCTACTTGTTGGAAGAACGGAAAGGAAGTTTGGGTTATAGCTGGCCGAGCTTGTGGATATTGCAATACGCCTTGCATGTAGTGGTTCAAACAGTCGCCGGTGTAAGTTGACACCTTTTTGCGGTATGAAAGTTCACTAATCTCGAGAATTTGACACTGACAGCTGCTGTTGTTGTTGGGTCGAATTACAAACTGCAAAATGCGTTAGACAATAGGAGGGCCTAGGCCACCAGAGACGTGGGCGATCAGTCATCTGCTGCCGCGTCGCTATTAGATTAGGATAATTTTAATCGATTATGATAACCTGTTCAGTGAAAACTTGTGGCTTATTCCTACCTACCTTTTTACAAAAAGAAATTAGAAAGCCCTCGCGCATGTCTCTCTGCAAGCCCAGTCAATTTCACGGACATCAATCTCCTTTATAAAACTTCCTAAACAGTCAGCCAATCACAGATATTCGTGATCATACAATAAACTTGTAAATTATTGAGGGACTCGAGCCTCTGTATAGATCAGTAGTTTATCAGTAAACCTCAATATAATCGGAAACGTATAAACGAGTTCGCGGCTGGATGAGATTGTGACTTGTTGTCTAATTCTTAGCCCGACACTGTTCCCGATATGTATCTAAATCCACAATGGACCAGACCCAGTGAATTTTGCCTTCGTCAAACCAATACATGACATGCTCATGAAACTTGACGCCTCGTCCGTTGGGTTTGGCGTTGGCCCAAGTTTTGATTGGAACACCTGTGAACTCCAGCCTAGCAGCAACCCTGCCAGAGCCTTTATCGACGATCAGATCCTGAATGTCAAAATACAAGCCCTGAATGGCTTCCTGACTTTCTTGGATCAAGGAAATGTACTCCGCGATGGTCTTCTCGTGAGTATTGTGCGTCACCAATGGCTTACAAAAGTTTTCAAAAGTAGCCTCCATTGTCTTCTCATTGATGCTTCCGATGTATTGGCGATAAATCGAATCGAGGTCAACAGCAGTGGGGTTCGAATTCTCCAGAAGATGTGATGGTGTCCCCATTGCTGAATGCTTTGTGGCACGTCGAGCATCATTGTCTCGTATCGATTTGATAGCTGAGAGTCGACCATCTATGAACCAAGCTAACATTATCTCTTGATACTGGACCAGTTGTGCAGCTGATGTCTCCTCTGGGGGAATAGCTTGGGTCTTGATAACTCTGGCAGCAATGGCCTGCGCGTTGACGTCTACAACAGAACTTTCGAGCTTCGAAGCGGTATTATTAACCTCGGCATCAGAGCGCAGATGGGTGATAAAGGTCTCTCGTTGTAGCGAGTTATTGTTGACTACCACGGTTGGCTGGACTAAAGATTCCAACTTGTCCCATTGTCCCTCATTTTGGGCACTGAGAATTGCTTCCAAGAAGCGAATAATTTCAGACCGTGATGTTGAATGATTCATGGTGAAATTCTAGCTTGAATATGTCTGGAAATCCGTGGCGGGGATGGATTCTCATCGGGACCAAGCAGGGCAGCCAAAGGATTTTGTACAATTGTCAGCAAGATGCCAATGACGCCCTTAGCAAATCCTCTGGATTAGTCATACGATGTTCCGATGCCGATCAACAAGCTTTCCTCCGCACGCCAAGAACGAGATGTCCAGGGCAAGAGTTTGATGGTTCATGGCAACCACAGGCCGGAAGCTAAGGTTTCGTAAAGGTGCATCCAAGTTGAGTTTGGCAAACAACAGAGCTTTGACCGGTCGGCAGATATTGGATCTATCAATGAAAGGACCCACTGATAAATCTGGGATTAAGGTGTGTAACTGTGGCCAGAGAAATGTGTTGACAGTTGGATCCTTCACATCGTTGAACCTTGATAAAAACACTAAATACGTTTCAACATCGATCCAATCATGTCTGAATGAGATCTTTGACAGACGTGGACAATACCGAAAAATATAGGCTCTATGTTTGCCGTTGGCAGCTTGGTGAAGCGATGGCTTGGTGACAGCCTTATTCCCTTCCCTTATAGCATCTGACAGCGGGCTTTGGCTTTTGGCGTGGCTCAATCGGCTGGTAAAGATAGGATTCAGGACAAACACACAGTCACTGATAAATAGCCCGCTCTGATAATGGAGTAGAGATCATTTATATAGTAGATTAAATTGAAGCAAGAGGTATAAGAGTAAAAAATGGGGTATTATTGTAAAGAAGTAAGTCTATGTAATTAAACGCTATACGGCCGTCAATTGTTTTTGGGTTTCCAACCCTGCAATAACTTTTAAGTAATGATTATTTTATGTGAATGATTGCCTTGTGTTGACACGGTCAATGTCGTAAGGGTTACCCTCATACGACTTGCGGCGTGACGCCATTGAAGCCCGCGAGGCACGCGAGGCTCGAGAGGCGTGGGATCGTGTGGATTGGTGTGTCCTGCTTGCTGTGATGGGAGCATAAGCGGGCTCATCGACCTCGGTAGAGGCATCGTCATCAAAGGTCTCCTCCTCAGGAACACCGTCCTCCCTCTTCTCTTCCTCGGAAGCGGGGGCGTTATCGTTTTGTAGCTTGCGCATGAAAGCAGCCGATTGAGCGGCGAACTTGCACTTCTCACGAATGGAAGCACCGTACTTGTAAAACAGGAAAGGGAAGGGAACACAGGCCAGAGCAAGGAAGGCAGGGACAGAAGAAGCCCAGTGAATGCCAAGATCCTTGTACATGTAAGTGGTGAAGAGAGGGAAAGCAGCACCGAAAAGGGATCGGAGGACAGAGTTGGCAGCCAGAACTGAGGCGGCGAAGATGGTGTAGGCGTCAATGAGATAGTTCATGACACTGAGGAAGACAAGGACCATGCCGAAACCGAAGGGGACACCAGCAGCAATGCTGACGAGCCAGTGAGTGGAGGGGCCGTTGGTCCATGCGAACCAGAAGAGGCCGATAGGTAGACAGACGGATCCGATGAGGCATGAGGGGAGACGAGCTTCGGGCGGGGCGAAGCCACCGTTCTCCTTCTCGATCTTGACATAGCGCTTGTTCATGGGGATAGTGTATCCAATGGCTGCGAGCATACCAATCATGATACCAAGGAAAGCAAGGCCACCAACACCGGTGTTCCAGCCACGCTGCTGCTGGTAGACGATGGGGAAGGCACCGAAGAGCATGTAAAGAGTTCCGTAGACAATGGCCATGTAGATGGAAAGGAGAAGCACGATAGGCTCTCTGAAGAGAAGGATCCAGGGACGCGAAAGAGCAGTCTTGAAGGATTCGACGAGAGTAACCTTGCCACGGTCGTAGTCAATCTGGCTGACATAGACCTTGCCAGTCATCTTGGAGAGCTTGGCGGCACGGCGACGGAGAAGGACTGGAGCATAAGTCTCGGGGACAAGCAGGGTACCAGCGATCCAGAGGGTACCAGAGAAGGCACCGAGGAAGCCCATAACCCATCGCCAGCCAGCATTCATACCGAGGAAACCTCCAATGATGGGACCGAGGACGGGGCCAAGGAAGGGAGCCGCAGCGAAGATGGCCATAGCGAGACCACGCTGAGAGGCGGGGAACATGTCGGCAATGGTACCACCAGCGTTGGTAAGAGGCGATGAACCGAAAGCGCCAGCAAAGAATCGCAGAACAATAAGAGTTGCGGCGTTGTTGGCACCGGCACAGCCAGAGTTGAAGGCAGTAAGAGCAGCATAGGTACCAATGAAGAGGTATTGACGACCAAACATCTCGCTAAGAGGCGCCCAAAGAAGAGGTCCAATTGCGAAACCCAAGACGAAAAGAGACACACCAAGAGTAGCGACTTCTTGACTGATATTGAACTCCACAATGATCTGTCGGATACCGCCAGTGTAGGCTGACGATACGAGGGCGACAGCGAGAGTTGTCAGAGCGACAGTCATGGTAATGAACCACTTCTTGACTTGGCTGAACTCCATGGGGTTTCGGGGATCATTGGGGATCCATTTCACCCTGTAAGGATCCTCCTCTGTACCTGAACCATCGTACTTGTAGTTTTGGACTTCTGGTGTGATACCAGCTTGGTCGGCGACCAATCGCCAATATGGGATTTTAGCCATCGCTGGGCTTTCGATATTGTCGTTTTCGCTCATCGTGTCGCAGTCGAATCGAGTAGTCGCTGTATGTGTTTATGTGTGCGAATAGCGTCGATGCGTTTTGGCGGGGGAGAGAAAGCTAGAAACCCGTTGTCTGGTAAGAGCATGCAGATCACACAAAAGCAACGGGAGCCAAGCGAGTTAAATAAGGACCAGGTTTCTTTGATCGGACTTTATTAATCGACTACGTAACTACCGTTTCTAGGGGCGGACGGATATTGTAGGCAAGCAAATCTCTTCAATTCCATGACGGATCCGCCGACCGGCGACAAAACCCTGGACAGGCAAGGACGTGTGGTCCCTACGTTAAGTCCGACTATCCGACAAGGAATGATATCACCAAGCGAGACGCTAAGAACATTCTGGGTTACTCCTATTAATCTGGTTTGGGTTATGCCTCGGCTCTAGATCCAACCTAACGGGTTGTCGGGTCCGGATCGGGCTTTTCGGCCGTAATCAATTCCAAAATCCGGTGCAGATTTGGTAGATCTCAGTAATCGTAAGCATGGTCGTCAACGGATAAGTAACGGTCATAGCGTGTTAGAAATCAGATCCTAAATCAGAGTTTGGCGATGCATGGTTAGGCCTCTTTCGGGGAACTGATTGGGCCCGTCATGACGAAATCCGCGGAAAGTCCATGGACTTTGTATGCGAAATCTGTGCGAAAATAGTGTCATTGGCTTACCAAATCCGAAGAAAAGTTCTTTCGCCACGGACTGCGTCATGCCGATGCCGAAATCCGGTCTCAGCTTAGCAAGCGTAACAAGCCTTTTGGACGCGAGTCATGAGCTTGTCCAATAGCGTTGTTTGCTGATATGGAGACGGAAGCTGAAGTTATTTAAAACTCCTTTTCTTTATCGCATGATCCGCTTATTAAACAGCAAGGGAGATCTCTCGTATCTTAGATGGGTAAGATTCTAGATTGACTGAATGGAGATATCATGCCGAGATAGTGGATGCTTCTTGTCCCATTTGAAGCGCCTGTAATTACGCTTGTCGGGCGGGTACTGTAAAGGATTATCAATAAAGCTTTATGAATCGGTCCTTTTTTGTTGTTACCATTTACGCCCTAACTAGTGGGATGGTAGAAAGGTTGTGATTCAAGTTGTCGTGTTTAAACAGCATAACTGACTTGGTTATGCCACGTTTTACACTTCCCGCACCTGTATTGATCACCAAGAAACCCTCTTTTGATTGCGCTGAGCTAGGGCAAATGATGTTTTAATCTAATGTAGCTTGATATAATCCCTGTGTGCTTGTAAGTCTGCAGTAAATAATAGATTCGAGTAACATGTTCCTTCGATTACAACTGACTGTGTTCTTGCTATTGCATTGATTGATTTACCAAGCTGTAGGGTAAGCCCACCAGAAATGGCCATCACGACGTACTAAAACATTCCGCGTTCAGACTAGTCCAACAGAAGCGCGTCATTGAGACAAGACAGCAACAACGTCACTAGACTAAATACCAGCCCCTTCCGTGCCAAGTCAGCCTTCTCTTGGCTCGATCGAACCAGCCATCTGGTACTGTAGATCACAGTAGATCGAGGCGTTTTCCCCATTGGAGTAACGGCTAACGATCATCCTGTAGCCCAGTCTGAGGGCAGAGACGCCAAAAAAACCCTCGGTTCCGTGGTCTAGTTGGTTATGGCATCTCGTTAACACCGAGAAGGTCCCCGGTTCAATCCCGGGCGGAACCACGCCTTTTGCTTTTTGGACTGCTCTCTGCGCTATACTCTTTGCGGATACTAAGTGAGACAAACATCACATCAGCGACGCGACCAGTAACAACCCATTCTCGTGTCCTCACGACCTCCTCTGGTCTATGCAAATGCGCGTTTTCTTATTATTTTCTCCTAGTCCGGCGCCTACGCATGCTCTTCAACATACCATCGTCTAAGCTATGGTATCCGTCTTATCGCTCTGCTGAGTCTCAGTTCCTGTCTCGCTACTTGTTTCTGCCTTTACAGGCTTGGGCAAAATAAAGACGGCCGATACCAGCATAAGACCACAAAGAGCCGTGTAAAATGCCCACATAACCCTCAAACCACTGATATATCCTTGCTTGTCCGTATCGCCTTGCTCTGCATCATTCGATACATGAGTCAAGTTACCACCGCGAACAGTCCGCTGAATCAAGACTGTTCCAACCACAATCGATACGGAAACAAAGAGACCACGCATGAAAGTGTACGCAGACATAGCCGCTGCCAGATCTCTCTGCCGCACATGAGTCTGAAGCGCGATCATGGGGTTTTGGAACAGGACACCGCAGCCCAAGCCTGCAATGACTTGAAAAATCACCAGCTTGACCCAATCCTTTCGCTGCCCGAGGCTAATAAAGAGACCTGTACCGAGAGTCATGAGAGAAGCGCCAATAAGAATCACGATCTTGTAATTCCCAGTCTTTTTCACAAACAGGCCACCGAGGCCAGTCGAAATCGACAAGGGCAGAATCAGCGGAAACAAGGTAACTCCGGAAATGATGGGTGAGAAACCAAGGATGACTTGGAAGTACAGTGGCAAGAAATAGTCGTATGAGATGAAAATGAAGGAGTGTAAGGTTGCCACGGCGAAAGAGGCAATGTTTGTTCTGCTCTGGAAGATCCGAATAGGGATGATAGGGTTCTTGGCAACTTTGGCTTCCCATACCATGAAGAGTGCCAAGATGACAACTCCAAAGACAATGAGGCAGATGACAAAAGCAGAGTCCCAAGGGGCGAGTCCGCCTGAACCAGCTTCAAGACCATAGAGGAAGCAAATAGTGCCGCCGATGATGAAAGCGAAGCCAACCCAGTCAAGACTGCGCATGCCGTCAATGAGAGGTTCCTTCTCGATGTTGACTTTGAGGAGGAAGAAGAGTGCTACTAAAGCAACTCCTTCAAAAGGTAGGTTGATGTAAACTGTTGATATGGTCAGCTAAAACTTAGTAAACTGGTCAGCTTGAGTATACTTACAACACCATCTCCAGGTAACGGCTTGAGAGAAAACACCACCCAATACCGGGCCGATGGCTCCAGCGATGCCAAACACAAGTCCTGTGATACCATAGTATTTTGCACGATCCTTCAAGGGAAACAAGTCTCCAATGAGGATCGTGATGAGCACCATGCAGCCTCCACCGCCTAGACCCTGGACGACTCTACCACCGATAAGCATGCCACTCGAGTTTGCCAAAGCGCAAATAAGACTTCCAGCCATGAAAAGGGCAGTGGCACTCATCATACTCGGCTTACGTCCAACGATATCCGAGATCTTAGCCCATACTGGCGTTACCGCTGTTGTTGATAAGGTGTAGGAAGATCCTATCCAGGCATATTCGCGGGCCGACGTGTGGAGTTCATTGCCAATTGTAGGAAGAGCTGTAGCCAAGATGGTCGTATCCAATGCACATAGGAAAAGAGTTAGACAAAGAGACAGTACAACAAGGCGTCGCTGAAGGGTTGTCATGTGTGGAGGAACGTATGAGGCCCCTGTCTCGACAGGTTCAAGACGGGAGCCCACAGCGTCTTTCTCGTTTTGTCCATCTTGGTGTGAAGGAGACTGTGGCTGTGATTGTGATTGAAGTGGCTCCGACATGATACGCTGGGTGTAACAGTAAAAAATCTTGGTCGAAACGGCGCTCGTGATTATGTAGACGAGGAGAATATTGAACGAACCACTTGTAGAATGTGTTGTCAGTTCGGTTCGCTTCGGTTCGGGACTGATGACCCCGGACA
The DNA here is from genome assembly GCA_019054645.1 of Fusarium sporotrichioides. Taxonomy (NCBI): domain Eukaryota; kingdom Fungi; phylum Ascomycota; class Sordariomycetes; order Hypocreales; family Nectriaceae; genus Fusarium; species Fusarium sporotrichioides. The sequence continues at coordinate 3,108,432 of JAHKNS010000002.1, read as the reverse complement.
GTGGTTCTCCCTTGAAATGGATCGGTGCGAATAAGACAATGGGAGTTTTTATTATTATTAGGTGAATTCACTTGGAGAACTAGTTGAAGGAATTGGTTTTTGTCGCTGTTTTCTTCTTCTTTTCCCCCTTATTCTGCAGCTCATCTCAGCGTGGTATCTTGAACTGGTAGAGAATCATCATTTCTCATGTTGACGAGTCGTGATGGGGGGACATCACTGGTTGGACTTACTCGTGTTGCTTCAATCCCGGTCTGCCAAACTAGGAAGGAAATCTTTATCCGAACCGAATCGAACCGAAGTTGAGCGACGAGCTAACAAACGCCTCCTCAGCAGCCTCCAGAACCCCATCTCCAATGAGAACAGAGACATTGGAACATGACCAAGCAATGCAGGGCCTCGAACACCCCGTCTTTTTTGATCGAGAGACCCTCATCTTTTAGTTACCCCGCGAGAGATGAAGCCTGACAGGCCCGGGGTAGTAAAGCTTGGCTATGGGTAGCTTGAGAGACGAAATAGTTCAGTCAATTTAGCTCAGGTTAGATGAGATCTTTGCTTATTTATTCTTTCCCCATACAGACGGATCAAAGCCGTGAATTTCTTCCGCAATTCGGAGACATCTATGAATGCGGGGGAGTTGCTTAGCGACTTTTTACCCCGGACACTGGTTATGATACGCGTGTGGGGGATACAAATTGTTGGCGACACCCTCGGTAATCGTCTCCCCGAGACGGGTGACGTTTCTGTTCTATTCTGTTTTGACCTCTCTATCTGTCTGTCTGTCGCCTGAACACCCAGAAACAATGTCTTCTACCATTGACACAATGTCACAAGAATCTCAAAGCCTCTCTCCTACGCCGCGCCCTCCCCGATCCAAACGTGGCCGTCTCTCTCTAGCGTGTACTCAATGTCGCAAACGCAAAGTGCGATGCGACGCGACAACCCCCAAGTGTCGGAATTGCGTTTTGCGAGGTGATGAATGCACAACTTTCGACCCGCGACGACCCAATTCTGTGGCAGTGAGGAAATGGCCTCACAAGAGTTCACAGAGCACGTCCACGCTGTCGCCGGTGCAGCGCAGAGCTTCCATCGTCAGCCAGCACAGCTCTCCGGCCTCGCTCGTGGGATCACAACATGCCGCCTCAACACCCTTGTCGGCGAATGGGAGCAAAGAGAGGCTTCCGTCGTGGATTGAGCGCGCATACCAAGAGAGCCAGACGTCGCCCGAGAGCGGAACTGATGGACAGACAAATGATAGTCCTGATGTCGTTATGAACACCGATGAGTCGTCGCATCGCATAAAGGTTGGTTAACATCTTCTTGGTGTGCCATGCAGCATCGATTGATCTTTTATAGTACATGGGTTCCAGTAGCCTACAATGCCTCACCCGCTTCATTGATCTCTTTCTCCAGCGACGAGGACTAGATCCCATTGGCAGACATTTTCGCTGGGGTATGTGCTTTACTGAGGAATTTTCACTGCCCTTAGTACCGAGCTTGCCGGACCTACCCAGCATGTCCGTCATGGAGCCCTGTATAAAGAAATATTTCAGCCGCACGCATCCTCTAATACCAGTTCTCGACCATACCGAGTTCATATCCGATGTTTTGCGCTTTTCCGATCAACAACAAACGTGTCCGAATGGTCTCCAAGGAGCGATAACTTCTGTGGATGCACCTGCTCTCGTTGCAATATATGCCGTGTTGAGTATTGGTATGGACGATCATGAAGGCACAATATCGCCTGCAGCTACGGGCTATCTTACAGGGGCTTACTCTCTCGTAAGCCACCTACTCAGCTTTCCATACATGAGCTCTGTCCAAGCCCTTGTTCTACTAGCAGTGGCTATGCGTGCAAGAGGTAAGTCTTGAGCATATTATTGTATCGCGCTTGACTGACACTCTTTTTCGCAGGGAAAGACGGCCAATGCTGGCATCTGCTTGGCCAAGCAATTCGGATAGGCTACTCACTAGGCTTCCACCGAAAAATCGTTACATCGAATCCCAACGAGGACTCAGAACATCGAGTTAACCATCAACTGCCCTCTAGAGTTTGGTGGTCATGCTATGCATTGGAGAAATCCATGCAGCTCGAGACAGGCCGACCCAGTGCCATTGAAATCACCGACTGCGATCAGCCACTACCAGATAAGAGCAGCGGGCTGAATCCGTGTTTTATTAGATGGGTGTCTCTTTCTCAATTGGTTGGCAAGATCAGTGAACACATCTTCCAGCGAAGAGCAGAGAGTGCTCTTGAGTTCTTGTCAGGTATTGCACAGTTAGATCAGGCACTGATTGACTGGCTTGATGAAGGAGCAGAGGGTGTGAAGACGAACCAAAACGCAAAGACTTCGGAAGAGAAGTCCTTTGCCATCTTTCTGTCTTTGCAGTTCCATCAGGTGAGGGAGATGATCACTATCAAAACTGTATGGTGTACTAACATTTCTCGCAGGCTCAAATCACTCTTCTACGGGCATCACTAATATTCCCCGAGGCCTCGTTCCAGAGTCAAGTTCAGAGGCAAGAATCCAAGATTCAGAGCATATCTCGACTACTGCAAAGTCAGGTTACTTGCGTCGAGGCTGCGCGGACCATCATAACCCAAGTCGCCGAGTTTGCAGACTGTCAACCTGACTTTTTGCTATTGACCCCAACTCCCACGTTATTGGCAGCCGTGACGCTCGCACTGCAAACATTTAAGAAACCACATAAGCGAATGGGTCGATCAGACGGCGAGCTCGTGAGAATAGGATCCGACTACGTTGCCGAGTGTTATCGACGTGTAGGCCAGCACGGCGAGTTCATCAAAGGCGTGCTAGAGCTATCACTACGCGTCAACCAAGTCTTGTCTGGTGACAGCTCAACTATCCAGACACCGAAATTGTCGCAACAGGACTCTCAAGGTGCGAGTCTTGATCAGAGAATATTGTCGCCAAGTCAATTCTGTGACCCTAGTGTTGATTCGTTCGTATTCGATCCGTTGGAGTATTTTCAGGATCCGTTTCAAGCGATGCCGTTGGACCACTTTTGGGCGGTGATGGAGAGTGATTTCGCAACTATTGGTGATCAGGGAATGTGTTGAGCTGTCAGTATGATCAACAGGAGGATATCGTTTGAGTTTAGGAATCGATACCCAATAGCAACCAAGTTAATAGCGTTTTGTACTCTTAAAATTTGTCGTTTTGTAAGCAAACACTGAATTTTCCATGAAGATCTCGTGAAAGGTGAGGTAAATGTTGCTAGAGTTATCGGCAGTGAATGGTTGAGTGGAGGCTCGACAGATTTTATCGCAACTTCAGATCTGACAAGGGTCTTGCTTGGTAATAAACAATCATGAGCGATGGTCATCGTCGGTTTTCTGTTTTGAATCACCGAGCCGAACCGCAACATATGTTCACGTACGATAATGGTATCATCAAGGGATCTCGGAGATGAGCGTTTCTGGTCGTCATGTCCAAACACGCAGTTGGTTCATATTGAGATGTTTCAGCTGACCCTTGTGCAAAGTGCTATGTATATCGACTCGACATCCGGTAAGACACCATGAGAGAAGACTAAAAAGAAGCACGGCGCTGTCAAGTCTGATACTCGAGCAAACATGCCAATAGATCTACAGCAACTATGTAATGGTTCAGAATATCCCACCTGGAACTCCGTTAACTACGAGACAGCGCTACAGAATAAGAATTTGAAGTAGTGTAGCTTACGTTTAAATCACACTTTGCACACAAGTACGAGGAAAACGAGGACTGGAGTCGTGCATCGACCTACTAAACCGGGGGCGGGCAAAGTTAATCATGAGATCAGCATGCTTGGAGTCTAGATTTATTTCCTAATCATGTATCAGCCGCACCTAAGCTAGAGGCCCTGTCGCACCTAGCAAGGACGAACTTACGCCATGGAGCATCTATCGCCCCTCGTTTAAATAAACCGAGCCGGTTCGGTCGAGCACTCGGTTCGGGGACATCCCCACGCATCCGTGATCTGCTCACTAGCATTACCCCAGATTTTAGTTACTTGTGGAGGCAGTGGAGGAGTCGAGCAACTTATTCGAGTTGCATATAAAGGATTAAAGACCGCGACTAATCTTCAGAACTTCAAGTCAATCACAAACTACCTGACTCGTCCATTCTGTTCACACATCGACACAATGGCTCCATCAGCAACCACCACCGCCACCACTACACAGGAGCACCCTACGCTCACTCTCCGCCCTGAAGGGCTAGACCGTATCGTTATTGACGGCAACGACCGACGATATGGTGACTGGAGAGATGACCTTGTCCGTGATGGCTATGCCGTCATTAAAGGTGCCATTCCCAGAGAGCGGGCACTGAGCTATGCCAACCGCATGTATGGCCTGCTCGAGAGCTTGTAAGTACACTGGTACTGTAAATCAGCAAGTCTCTAACTAACATGTACAGTGACCTAGGCTATAACCGCAACGACCGCTCTAGCGTCCACCCCGACAAGCTTCCCGTCATCAACGAGAAGGGCATGCTTTTGAACTACGGTGCAGCCCACGAAGACTTTGTCTGGAATGTTCGCGCTGAGCCTGGTGTCGTTGGTGCTTTCGAGAAGGCCCTTGGCACTGAAGATCTGATCGTTTCCTTCGATGCTATCAACTATGGCTTTTCGAACCGAGAGAACCTACCCGCCAACAAGCCCTGGCCTCATCAAGATCAGGATCCCGACAAGCCCGGCTTCCGTTGTCTCCAGGGACTTGTGAACCTGTTGCCCAACGGCCCAAACGATGGCGGTCTCATTGTCGCCAAGGGTGGTCACTTGTTGAGTAAGCAGTTTCACGATGACATCCGTGGCACTGAAGAACGTATTCCTGCGTGGACCCCAGAGTGGTATGGATTTACAGACAAGGGCATGAAGTGGCTCGAGGACCACGGCTGTGAGTGGTACAAGGTCGAGGCTGACCCTGGTGACCTGATCGTCTGGGACTCACGAACTCCTCACTACAACGTGCCCGTGAAGGGCAATCGAGATCGCTTCGCCATCTACACTTGCTTCATGCCCGTGACTGAGGCAACGCAGGAGGACCTCATCCGCAAGAAGGACGCTTTCGAACGCAGAGTCGGCACTACGCACTGGCCCAACGCCCGCCATATCGGGTCTAATGAGGCTAAGAGGAATGGCAAGGCTGATCATGTTGTTCGCGATAGACCTCTTCACGAGCCGCAACTCAATGAGCGGGCATTCAAGTTGACAGGTATTCCTTACATCAAGGCTGAGACTAGTTAGAGGTAAAGGGAAATGGATGATGAATGAATTGTTTAGAGTTATGTAGTATAGGTAGCAACAATGCATCCCGTTCTTTTTTTCGGCAAGATACATGAATTGAGAAATAAGCATAAATACTGCTTGAGAGTAAAGTAATTGAGGAGCCAGGTAATTGTAACGTTATGCCGCCAAAATAGTGGCCTCTAGAGTGCGACCCAGTAAAGAGGCACCCAACCAAAGACATTAGTTAGTGCGCAGCCCGCTAGCTGAGAATGAATAGCGAACAACCCAGAACGACAATGGGACTTGACGCGGTTGGCCTTGGGGAAGTAAAAACCATATGAAGTATGATAAGTGAAAGTGCCATCATGTCATCTTACGTGACTTGAGACTGTATCTTTATTCTTTGTACGCTAAGTGTAAAATCACGCGTTGTGTCACCGTTGTACGTACGATCCTGCAAATCCAGTTCCATAAACCAAGCCCGTATGTCCAAGTTAAGCATCCAGATAGTTGAACGAAATATCGGGCAAGATTCGACCGAGTCCACACCATCTCAATTCGTAAAGGCGATCACATACAAATGCACGAGTCGGAATTTCCCATCTGTCACGGCAATTGCCTCGGGTCGTGTTTGAGGGGTATTGTTACGGCGATGGTCGCTTCGGTTCGCAGATGTCGGTTCGGTCTCGGTTCGTTGATCCCCGGATCTGACAGACGCTAGCGCCTCACTGGCAAAACCCTTGGCAGTCGCGTATAAGATGTAATTAGAACGGCAGATCGGGCATGTTAATAGCAAGAAAACGGAACATCTCAGAAAAAACATCAAGTTCATCATGGGTAGCCTACCTGACCTGCATATCGTGATCGTTGGTGGAGGAATCGCTGGTCTAGCAACCGTATGTTCCCTAACACGCCTACAAGATGTACCTGAAAAGAAGCTAAATCATTCCAGGCCTGTGCCCTAAGACACCCAAACAGACGTATTACAGTGCTCGAGCGCTCTCGTCTTCTACGTGAAGTCGGCGCTCTGATCTCCCTTCAACCCAACGCCAGCAAGATTATCACAAAATGGAAGCTCGATCCATTTCTCGAAAGCGCAGAGCCTCAGATTGATCAAGGTTTCAGAATTTTTGATGCTGACGGTAACCTGGTGAGAGAGCTGCCTTTCCAAAAAGGACAGTTTGGCGCAGACCGTGTTCTTTACCATAGGCAAGACTTGCAGTCTGCTCTTGGCAATGCAGCAGTCAGCGAACTGGCTCAGGGAAAGCCCGCGGAAATTCGAACTGGTTGTCAAGTAGCCAGTGTCGACTGCGACAAAGGAGTCGTGACACTTGACTCCGGCGAGGAAGTCCATGGAGACATCATCATTGGAGCAGATGGGATCCACAGCGTCGTGAGAACGGCCGTAGTAGGAGAGAAGAGGGAAGCTTTACCGACTGGCACATCGGCATATCGGATGCTCATCCCAGTTGAGAACCTCAAAGACCTATCTCTTCCCGAGAAGATCTTGGATCCATCCGACCCTAAAACAACCATGATCATGGGCCACGACAGAAGAATAATTATGGGCCCTGGCAGAGGAAGCAAACTCTACGGAATCGTTGCCTTAGTGCCAGACGAGAAGCTGTCAGAAGAGAGTTCAGACAGCTGGGTAGCTCCCGGCAGCATTGAAAAGCTCTTGGAAGCATACTCAGACTTCCCATCATGGTTACATGACATCTTCAAGGCGGCGCCTGATATCGGCCTCTGGCAGCTACGAGACATTGACCCCCTGCCAAACTGGGTCAAGGGCCGAACTATCTTGATTGGCGACGCAGCGCACGCTATGCTACCCACACAGGGACAGGGTGCTTCACAAAGTATCGAGGATGCAGAGGCCATCAGTGCATTCCTGTCTGAGGTTCACTCCAGAGATCAAGTTGGGGAGGCTTTGAAGAGGGTGTTTGCTGCAAGGTATGACAGGGTAACTCTGATCCAGAAGTTCAGCAGAGATCAGGCGAAGCCAGCAACAGATGGTGTGAGTAAGGAGATCAAATTGGATCCTGCTCAGTTTATGAAGTATAACAGTGACTATGATGGTGCTGTCGATTGGGAGGAGCGCCAGAAGAACGGAACTGCTAAGCCATGACGATGGAAATGAGTATATAGTAATAGCAATGACATTTATATGATAAACAAAACACGACAATGCAAGAATTTCGTGCCAAACATGTCAAAAGATAACTTAGTAACGAGATGAAAACTCGATCTGTGCTGATTATGTCTCAGTGAAATATCCGAGCAGCAGATGAATGACCTTAGGCCATAATTGCATTAACGGATCTTCGTATGTTTAGTCCCAAGGCCGACAGAAAACTTGAAACAGCAATAATACTAGTGTCGATAAAGCCCGACCCGAAGAGCGAGACGAACAAAACACAGCGTTTTTCAAAATTTAAGCTCTATCATAGATATATCTTCCGAGTTAGATCAAAGCTACAGTCTATTATTTGCTAAACTATCTACTTTTAACTTATATCAAACATTTACACAATAGGCAGTATAATCCTGCTTGGGTAATCGCCACCGTAATGAATCTTATGCTGACCCTTGTTCTTCTCGCTGTCCGGCCTTGGCTTGGAGAATGCAGCAGTCTCGTTGAATCCAGGATATTGTCCAAGGATATCGAGTTGAAGACTTTCACCCTCCTCATAGTCGACACCCATGCACCAAATACCGATCTCAAGCTTGACCACTTCACCCTTGGGAATCTTTTGTACCTCATCGTGGGGGTGGAAGGGAAACTGGGGGTGGATAGATTTCTTCTCATCGATCTTCCTTTGAGAGGCTCGTAGGATACCCATAGCACCGTTGTGTAATGTGAGGCTCTGGCGTTCCTTCTCTGCCATTTCTGAAATGGCTTTCACTGGGGTCTTGTCGATGGGGAATTGCAGATGGCTCAGTTCCTTGCCAGACTTGTCCAACTTGCGGACTTGACAGAAGACGACCATGTCGTCATAATCATCACAGCTCATGTAGAGCTCAGCCTTGGGCATACCGATAATTCGTGTGTGCTTATCGAATGTGTAGCGGAACTTGGAAATGGACCACCGATCTTCGGAGTTGTAGGTTGAAACACCAGAAGAAGGAGCAGAATCGAGGAGAGAATTACTGTCGCCCAGATAGAAAGATCGGTAGTCGGTGTTGGGGACTGGGAAATCGGGGAGCTCGATGTCACTCTTGACCTTGCCTTCATCAAACTGCAGCGTTGTCCAGCGAACTCGAGGCGTATCTTCCCAATCGTTGTCGATGCCTTTGAGGTACTTGTCAAAGTATTTCTACCGAATGGTTAGCCACACAATCAGTTGGAAATCGTTATTTGAGGACGCGTACCTTGAGTTCGGGATAGCTTTCCTTGATACCGTAGAGCTCAAACCACTCCTGGTACCCACACCACTTGATCCACTTCTTCTGACTGCCCAACTCCATCCAACCTCTCACAGCACCCATGGTGTGAATTTGACTAAGATCAGATCCAGTGATGAAAACAGGAATGTCAATCTTGCTGAAGTCGACACGCTTGTCGTTCCAGTAAGCATTAGCCTGAGGGCTGCGACGGTACATCTCAGCGATATCCTCAACTCCGTGTTGACCCTATTCCCAAACAGTCAGTACCAATATCAACTTGTTTTAAACTCAGATGCCTGAGAAGGTAATATAAAACTCACTTTGATAACAAGCGTTGTAATAAGATCAAAGTTACTCATTGTGAACCAGCCACCGCGGCAGAACTGCTCTCGGAAGATATCTCCAGAACCTTCCCAAGGGGCAATTGCCTTCAATGATGGAGGGTTCTGAGCAGCGGCTTGCCATTGCATAATGGCCAGGTATGAGTTTCCAGCCATGCCGACATTGCCATTGCACCAGGAAAATTTTGCCAAGGCCTCGATAACATCGTAGGCGTCCTCTGCCTCTTGGGCACCCATGCAAACTGCGTCTCCATCACTGTTGCCAGCTCCTCGAGCATCAACGTGTGCAATGGCATAGCCTTGGTTGACCCACCAAGCAGGGTCAAGACCTTCAAACTTCTCCAAGCCACTAACGTCGTCCTTTGTCAAGCAACAGGCCCAGACGCAGACATTGAAAATCATGTCCAGGGCCGAGTATTTCTTTCCATAGGGAGACCAAGAAACGATAACAGGTACCTTTTCTGAGCCTGTAGGGCGGTAGATGTCAACATAGAGACGGCAGCCATCACGAACAACAATCTCCACATCGTGATCAATGCGGATATCAGAGTCCAGAGTTCTGGCATTGAAAGGAGCAGAGCCCTTTTTCAAGACCTCTGTCTTGCCAATAGTAGGCTCAACGTAACCATTGTCGCCAACCTCAGGCTTGTTGAGGGGCTTGAAGGCGACTTGGACAGGGGGCGGCATATTGACTGAGTTGGGGTAGAGGGTCAAGAGGTAGGTAAGTGGTAAAGAATTGAGTGAAGGCGAATCGCCTCAAAGATGACAATTGTGGAATAAATGTTTCTGGATCTTGGACAAAGGAAGGGTCTTCTTGAAAAATTATTGAACAACTTGGTAATAGGATAGATGATGCTCTTGACTGGCTGGTTCTGTAGAGAGATTGAAGAGCTTCTTTAAACTCCTCGGCCTACTGACTGGAATCGTGAATACGGAGTGGAGAGCTTCAGGGCTAACGAGGGCCTAGAATGATGGTGCAAGAAATAATCACGCAGACTACTCTGACTAACTCACCAAATGTGAATAGTTATTTCGTCTAGCACAATATTAGAAAGCGGCTGGGTCCAGGGTCGGTTCGGGCTAAAATCCCCCACGGGGTAACATTAAAGATGAGGGGAAAAGATCGCGGAGATGCAACACGGTTGATCATGCAACCACAAAGTGGAAACCATTATTCCTAATTGACTATTTCCGATTGGTACTCGCATTATCATGTCCCTTGGGGGTCCTTGCCAAGTCCAATGGTTCGCCCTGTCACTTTGTAGATAGTGGCTACAACTAGTGTCAGTTGAGACATAATCCGAATACAACAGAGTCCGGTCCGAACCGAAAACCACCGAACCGAAATAATGCGTGGATCTCACCTCCTCAACCGTGCAAATCTGATTCCGAGCCGGTTAGGGCACTCATTACCCCATATTCTCATTTCTGAGGCCCGGATCAGAGATATAACTAGCTTCAGCCTCAAGGTCATCTTAGCGTTTTTCCATCATCAACAACACAACACTTCCAACTCTGTTCTATCACATCACACCTCTTATTCCTTTCTTACACTCTTCACAATATGTCTACCACAGTCACAGTTGAGCCGACTCAAACAGTCGCCGCTCGGTTTGAGACCAAGGACTTGGTCGAATTCGACCCCAATGTCGTGTATGGCGATTGGCGAGACGAGTTCCACAAGACAGGCTGTGTTCTCATCAAGAATGTGATTAGCCCCGAGCGAGCTCAATACTACTGCGACAAGCAGATTGAGTGGCTCAAGAAGTTCGAGCTTGGTTTCGATGAGAAGGACCCCAGCACCTGGAACGCCGATCACCTCCCCATCAGCTTCAAGGGTGGCATGTACTATGGCTACGGTGCCACTCATGAGAAGATGGCTTGGGAGGCTAGAACCGAGCCCAAGGTCGTTGAGATCTTTGAGAAGCTCTGGGAAACCAAGGAGCTTCTCTGCTCTTTCGATGGCCTCAACATCTCTTTGCCCAACCGCAAAGACATTACCTGGAGCCCTTGGCCTCACTGCGACCAGAACCCTGAGAGAAAGGGAATGCAAGCTGTCCAGGGCCTTCTAAACTTCGCCCCCAACGGCGACAAGGATGGTGGTCTGGTTTTGATGAAGGGCTCGTCTAAGCTCTTCAACGAGTTCTTCGCTCACAAGAGAGAGTCAGCTGACCACGAGGATGCTCCCCCACCCGAGATCAAGTACATGGACCTCTTCCTCTTCAGCGAGAAGGATGTTAAGTGGTTCGAGGAGAGAGGTTGCGAGATGTACAAGGTGAACATGGAGCCCGGTGACTTTGTTCTCTGGGACTCTCGCACCATGCACTACGCCAAGTTCCCCGAGGGTGATCAGATCCGCCACGTCCAATACGTCTGCATGACACCAAGAAAGTTCGCCACTGAAGAGGCCCTCAAGGCTAAGAGCTACTGCTTCGAGACATATACAGGAACCACTCACTGGCCCCACTGGTAAGTCACTCATGCCTCCTCTGCCGTATGGTTACTTTGCTAACTATTCTTCAGCAATATTCGTATCGCACAAGAGAAGCCAATGAGAAATGGCGAGATCTGCCCCAAGTACCGCACAGAACCGTTTGAGAAGCCTGAGGTTACAGACCAAATCTTGAGATTGGCGGGTGTCAAGTCTTACGATGAATAATGGTTATAGTCATTTTGAAAGTACAATAGTCCAGGGCGGACAAAGATCTTGTTACAGTATCATAGTTGTTTCCAATACACACTGAAATGTTCATACTCCTGTGTCTCCAGGTCATTTTGCTTCCGAACCGAAAGTTCTCAAATCTTCGGAACTCTTAGTGTTATAATAGCGCAGGCCTTGGATGATTAGTCTTTCTAGCATAATGGGTCGACGACCTCAGAGCACCTTCGTGCTGTTGGGGGAGACTCAACAAAATCGAGATCGCCTTGACTCGTCGTCACATTAACCTACAGTTGCATGTAGCTGCATATTGAGGTGCATGTGTCTCCGTTATCCTGTAGAACACGCGTGTCGGCAGTGGTTTTCCAATTGATACCGTGTGATAGGCCATGTAAGCCCAGACACTTGGCATGGGGGTTGCTAGTGGGAGACGCCACAGCAAGGGTCGAGACTCGGTTCGGTCCAAAACTGCCAAAATCCGGGGTAGAGTCCGGGGTGGCGGATCTCGGTTCGTGATAAGTCTAACCAGCTTCATCCACGAAAAGCACCCAAGACTTCGGGATGTGGTCCTCCTGCGGGGAAACAAGGTTTTGCGGGCAGATGCACCAGCCAAGGCCAAGCAAGCATTGACATTTCCCTAGCGAGGGATAATCACCTCCTTGTTTTCCCATCTTGTCCTTTTCGTTATTTCTTGGCTCGTGTGTCGAATATCTATAAAGGTCTGAGCTATGGCGTCCATCTGGAGAATCTTTTCCTCAGCTTCATCAGCAAGCAAGCCAGAGCATCACATAGACACCTTCAGCAACAAATCCATCATCATGGATACCAAATCCGATGTCAATCATGTCGAGCATCTCGAAAGGGATTCTCTCGACGTGATTCAGGTCTCCAAGTCAAAGGTCGAGATCAGCGGCACAGTCAAGCTCACTGAGGGCAAGACTGTGTTTATCCCAACTCCTACCGCCGACCCCCGAGGTGAGAATCTGTCAACTGCTAGACGTCTTATTAAAGTGCTGACTTGACAAGACCCCCTGAACATGAAGATGTGGCAAAAGGCCATGGTTCTCATTGTCATCTCACTCTGTACGTGCAACCTTTCCGAAAGCGATCCCTTCAGATACGATGATTAACATGTAACAAGTCTCAACAATCGGTTTGGCCTTGGTATCCGGATTCGGAGGCCTTCTAGGCTTCTATATCCCAGCCTATTCGGCTGCTGGCAAGGGCTATGCCGACATCACGCACTTGATGACTTATCCCACACTCTTTATGTGAGCTTCTCTCTAATACCAACCAACAGACAGTGGAAGGAACTAACATATTTGAAGGGGCATAGGAAATTTGATCGGTATGCCAATCGGTATCGCAGTCGGTCGACGAATCGTTCTTATCGCAGCTACAATCATCATGATAATGAGTGCTGGCTTGTGCGCGGGTGCAACAACCTATGAGTGGCATCTCGCAGGACGTGTTGTTCTTGGACTATCTGCTGGACAAAGTGAGGCTCTCGTGCCCATGATCACCCAGGTACATAAATACATCCAGTGGCATGATTGCTGGACATGACATGACTAACGGAAACAGGAAATCTTTTTCCTCCACGAGAGAGGTCGCTGCATGATGATCCAACAGACCATCCAGACTATTGCCACAGCTGTCTTTGTCATCTTCGCTGGCCCCATTGCTGAAGCCATCTCTCCCGAATGGTGGTATGGTCTTGGCGCCGTTCTGTCAGCCGTTTGCTTGTTCTTGACCTTTTTCTTCGTCCCCGAGACCAAGTACCATCGCCCTAGCTCATCCTACCAAGCCACCGGTGGCTCCGATGACGAGGAACCCGTTATACTCTGTATGGAGCGCCCTGAGCTTGATTATGTCAACTTTGCTCCCCGAACTTGGCGATCTGACCTGCGACTCTGGGTCGGCGAACCTGAGTGGAACAAGATTGTGGAGATCTTCACAGTAAGCTAGCTCAGGTCCATGATAGTCTCGACCCTGCTAACCCCTGCCTAGCAAACCTTTAGTCTTATGCTCTTCCCAAATGTCATGTGGGCCTTGCTCTTGAACGGACTCACCCTTGGTGTAAACATCGCCATTGGTACCACTTACGGCGGCATCGTCACAGCCCCTCCATACAACTGGCCCCAGTCTTCAGCTAGTTATGTTAACGCTGGCCAAATCGTCACTTCTATTATCGCCCTTCCTTGCTTTGGCTATGGATCCGACTTGCTGATCAAGTGGTTCGCTAATCGACGCAACGGAATGCATGAGCCCGAGGTTCGCATCATTCCTCTCGCTTTCCCCATTATTGTTGGTGTCTTCACAGCAGTGCTATATGGTCAGGGTGCCGCTCACCCCGAGAACTACCATTGGTTTGTTTTCGTCTGGGGAGTTGCTGGTAAGTTTACTGAGTAACCTTGCTGTCTAATAGATCACTAACATACATACTAGCTTATTACTTCGCCTTTGTTGGAGCCAACATTGTTGCTATTACGTATCTTCTGGATAGCTATCCTCAGCGCGCTGGTCCTCTTCTGGTTATCATTTGTGCGATGCGTGGCGTCATGTCATTTGGCGTGTCTTACGGTATCGCTCCTTTCATCGAGAGAAACGGCTACGATGGTGCCTTTGCCGTCTTTGGTGGTTTGACCGGAGCGTTTGGTGTTATCGGTGTCTTTATCTTCATCTGGGGTAAGAAGATCCGAAAGTTCACTGGACGCTGGGCTACGGATAAGACCAAGAGCGATTAGTTGCAGCACATGGGTATTATTCGCAGGGACTGATGTTGGTATTCAATGGATGATGGTATGACGATTGGTTCTAATTGATAGTATATATGAGTTACTCGAGGTTACATACAATCAAAGTGCTGAGTATAAGTTTAGCAATTTCTTGCACACTTCCAACTAGCCCAAGTGTATGACATGACTCTTATTTCATAAAAACCTAAAACTCATGACCTAAATTGCATAAAGGCGCGGAGCTCAACGTCTTTACTTTAGGTTACGTCCTTTGCGGAGAAAAGGGGATGCGTAAACAGGTATCTGTGCGTCAGACCGCAAACGGATCAGCATTAGGATCAGTGTTGCGTACATATTCAGACCCCTTAGCCGTGTCGTCTGCAACCTCTTGTCCATATTGCTCAGCGATAAACGCATACATCATGTCAATACCAGCTGAGATGCCAGAAGATGCCCAAATATTGCCATCGACCACCCATCTGGCATTTCGCGCCCATTTAACATCAGGCCCCTGAGTCAATACCTGCCATCTGTTAGTGGGAGACCTGGAATTGGTACACATTGCTTACCCAATCAAAGGATCTCTTGTTGCTGGTGGCTTCCCTGCTATCCAAGATCCCCGTCTGTGCCACAATGGCACTTCCTGTGCAGACTGTCAAGAGGTACTTGAGCTTGGGATATCTTTCCTTGACAAACTCCCGAACTCTCTTTACATTCTCTGGATTCCTGGCACCAAAGCCGCCCGGAACAAGAAGGACTTCTATATCATCAGGTGCTGTCTCGTACGTGTGCGTGGGCACAACGCTCTGTCCGATGCAAGCAGGCCCGCCTTCCACAAACGTGGACACAGGAGCAAGTGAAGTGTGAAGAAGCGACACTTCCATATGCTGCCGCTTGGACGTGAAGTTTAAGACATCCAGCGGTCCAAACACGTCTAGAGCTTGAAATCCAGGGAATAGTGCGACAGCATATTTTGTGGGAGGAGGCATGTTTTTTTTTTAGTTGACCAAAAGTGAGGCAGGTTATTTAGTGACAGATACGCGGTTCACAGACAGGACAGGATGACGGTGAGGGGTAGTTAGCGATATTTGTCTCGCAAGATTTGTCAGCATGAATCTACGTCTAACCTTAGTTCTCATAGTTATCCTAAATAACATGGCATAAATTAGACGAGTATCTCAATTATTTAATTTATCTTAGCTTTAAACCGAAACCCAAGCCTTCTCAATGTTCTTCAAAATTCTCAACTAGAAGATCCGTAGGGTATCTCAATTATAACATTCTAGTATCTACAATAGTTAGACTTTCTCATTCTCTACTGGCATTGTCGCCCTTCAAATCTGAATCCCGTTCTTTGTTTCCAATGCTGACCTTGTCCTTCGGCACCTTGGTGAGCCAAAATAACACAGGTGATGCCGCCATGTTAAAGATGATGTACACCCAGAAAATACCAAAATTCCTCCAACGGTCATTGTAGTCTGCACTCACCGTTTCAAGAAAAACGTTGGTGTTGTTTCCGCTGCAGAAAACGCATTCAGTACTTGACCCCATACTCTCGGGTGTAAGGTAGCCATCAAAAGCCTCGATGTAGGGCTTCAAATAGGCTGAGCAGTTCGTTGAGGGTGGTGGGGAGAAATGTAAGTACTCCTCAGTCGAGCAGGAGATCTGCGAGTTGCCGAGACCAACAGAGAGAACGCCAGAGAAGAAGTAAGTGAAAGGCGACACCCTGTACATAAAGATCCAGAAGCCAGGCATAGCATCTGGAGACACGAGAACTCTGGAATAGTGTTAGCCAGTGATTATGTAGATTGAGTTGGTGAGCATACCCGCAGAAGATTAGAGAAAGGGAGTGTAATAGGTTAGTCAAGTTGCCAGCAGCTTCGGCGGAACCAACAGCAGACAAAACCATGTTTGTAAACGTCCCGGCAAAATTCATGAAGGCAAGAATGAACAAAAACATGAGAGCCTCTCTTTCTGGACCCTCATTTGCCTCCAATGCATTGTGTCGAAGCCCAATGGGATAGTACCAGGATATGAATATGAGAAGCGCTGATAAAGAGTTCCAAGGGATCTCAACGAGTAAATTGGAGAGCACGAATACCTGCCACGAATACGTCTTGGATGGACTTTCCCGAGACTGGTAAAGTGCCCGCTGAGCATCATAATGTGGCATGATCTGTGAGCAGACATTTGCAAAGATGACAAGCAGCATGAAAATGGCGTACATCTGATTCTGTAGTCCATGGAGAGAGTTGGACAATTGCCAAAAAGAGAAACCGATGAAGAGTGCCTGTTCTAAGTCAAAAACTGTCCTGGAATGCTGTACAAGTATGACTTACACTGAATAGACAGAGCGCAACCTTGGAGTAGAGGTATGAAGGAGTGCGCCAATATTGCTGGAATACCCGTTTCAGAACAACATGAAGTTGGGTGGTGAAGGATGCTGCAAACGGGCGTAGTGTATCAACGTCGCTTGGGTTTGTGATAGAAATCGCCCGTCTAGAGAGCTCTGCCTTCTTCATCGCGAGCTCCGTTTTGACTGCTTTGCGTTCTGGGGAGTCATTCCAGATTGCAGGCCAGTCTTGTTCAGTAAGAGACCCGGTAATTTCAAGCATCCACTCTGCTGGATTCTCATCAGGCCCACAAGCACGAGCTCCGTTACGCTCAAAGTAGCTTGTCATCGTTTTTGAAGAAGAACCAATGTCGCCAAAGTACATTGTTCTTCCCCCCATAGCAAGAAAGAGGAGGCGATCGAAGACTTGGAAGAGATGAGCGGATGGTTGGTGGATTGTGCAGAGAATAGCTTGGCCATTGTCTGCAAGTCTGCGAAGTAGTTGACAAATTGACCAAGCCGTCTGACTGTCGAGGCCTGATGTTTGTTAGTACCGTACTTCCCAAGAATCACGAAATACTTACCTGATGTGGGTTCATCTAGAAATAGCAATAAAGCAGGCTTAGCAGCAAGCTCGACACCAATGGTCAGGCGCTTTCTCTGTTCAATGTTAAGACCTACCAGGAATCATTAGCCTCCAAGCTAGTTCTGAGGAGTTGTTCTGGTATCTACCTTCACCAGGTACACCGACGATAGCATCGGCGTATGATCTCATCTCAAGAGTGTCGATAACATGGTCGACATATTGTAGCTTGTCCTTGCGGGAGGTAGCACGTGGCTGTCGAAGAAGAGCGCTGAATGTCAAAGCCTCCCTGACTGTCGTGGTTGACAGGTGGAGATCCTGTTGTTGGACGTATCCAGTCTTGCGTTGGAATCCTGTGTCCCTTGACTGGCCATTGACAAGAAAGTCCCCACCAACAATACCAACACTGGTGCGGTTAGCCAGCACATCGAGCAAAGTAGTCTTGCCAGCGCCTGTAATGCCCTGAAATCTTGTTAGTTTCATAATCACAGGCTTCACCGTGGCATCAGAAATATTGGCCGCTAGGAGCATAACGGACGAAAGTAGTATGTTAGTTTATGCCACTTAGCTTAGGGTTCTTAGGCTGTTTATCTTTGGACCCTAAAGCTTAGAGCCCAATTGTCGTGGTACCGACTAGACCCATAGGAGAGTCAAAATGACAAAGGTCGAAAAGAACGCGCCAAAGAAAGAAAAGCATGTAGAGGTCACATGAGCTTCACTTACCATGAGAGCAGTCAGAGTCCCTGGCTGGACCCAGCCATCCACCTGATGGAGTAATCTTCGGGTCTCTTTCTTGACCTTGATATCGTAAGTCACATCACTCCATTGGAAAATGGCGGTCTGTTTCTCAAGACCAACAGGAGGGTCGAGAGCTGCCTTGTCATTGTGCAGGATATCCGCCGAGGTATCTTTGCCAAAAGAAGCTGTCTCTTCGTCCAATTTCGACCGCAGGTAAGGCATATGAGAACGGCGGAATATCAGCACCTCACCCTTGGACTTCTTGGCAGATATGTACTCTGTGGCCACCAAGTAGACTGCACAACCGAAGAGCATCAAGGCAATCATGATGCCAAAGTTTCTGGTGATTGAGATTAGCCCCACATTACATAAAGCTTTAGGTTATTTATTTTATATCGTAAAGCTTAGTGAAGAAGACTTACCTCCACAGATGACTATGATGGTAGCCAAAGTTGACGGCAAGGTACACATCACCGTTGACAAAGTCGGCACCCGCCGCAGCTCCGGTTGTTGCGCAAATCCGCTCATTCGAAGAGACGCGTTCGTATTCTGGTCCTTGAGGCACGAACCTCGAGCATTCGATAGTGCGACCATGGAACTGTTTGCCTGTGTTAGCTTGGAACAGCGGGAGCGTCGCTAGGTACAACTCGCCTCATTGATCATGAGTCCCTCGAATGCATAGGCAACGGGCTGGGAGTTGTTAGTACTTCATTGAGTTCTGGACGTGATTTTTCGCTGACATTAAGGTAGTTGAGCCATCGGAACCACGGGACCATATCCTTGATAGGTATTGAAAAACCAGTGTAGATCGCTAAGGCGAGACAGAAGATAGATGCAGGAGCGAGAGCCTGTAACTGTCAGATGTTTGGCTACTCGAATGCGGTCTGAGGGCTTCCTTACCTCGGGCAGTGAACGTGATAGAGCGCCGATGCTGCGGAAGTACATAGACATAGTCAGGGTACACGTGAAGGTGAATAGTAAGAAGACAAAGAAGTGACCCGGAGTACGCCTCAGATTTGTCATGAAGTAAAGCACCAGATTGAAAGTGATCGACGTCAGGATTTTGTTGGGGAGGTCACAGATCATTGAGGCTTGAGATTGTCAGCGGTTGTTGACAAAAAGTGAAGACTGTACACTGACCAACGGCTTCAGTAAATGGATGATAGAAGGCATACTTGGCATGCTTTTCCACAATAGGTCGTTGCGCATATAAAGTCATGATCTACCAAGGGTTAGTCAGTTGTCCGCTTAATCACTCTTCGCAAAACCAACCTCAAGAGCGCTAGCAAACGCTGCAAGAAGAATTCCAAAGAAGAGCAATGCTCCGCGACTGTACAGTGCGTCGGTGGTATTGGGTAGGTTGTAGAAGATGCTACCTGCATGGTAATTGTTAGATAGCAACGCTATATCATTTTATTCGCAGAACCTTACCAACGACCAGCGCCATAATTGCGTTGAAAAGAGACCCAATAATGACCAAAGTGGCATTAGACCTCAGGGACTGAAATCCTCGTCGGACGCAGAGTGCGACTTGTTGCGGGATAGAGAGATTGTAGGGAGACTTGGCACGCCTGGTAGAGCCATGTCAATATTGCTCAGTCTCCATCATCGGTCACTCAGTATAGACCTCATAGAGACACGACTGGAATACATATGTGTTAGGAGAGGACTAAAACTCACTGTGAGGTTGCCTTGATAGTCTTGCGGAAGTCTTTGAAGCTATCCAGAGACGGACCTCCGATAGGATATTGTTTGTTAAAATCATCGATCTCCTGCAACAGACGAGCCCGCTCCTTGCTCCCCTTCCATGCTGCCGCGAAGTCATCTGGCGTGGTGGGTGTCTTACCTTGGAACCCTGGACGAACCCTCCGCTCCAGCGGGTTAGTGAGGGAGGTAAGAAAGTCAGCAGTTACCTGTCTTGGCGCACATTCGAAGCCCATGTTGATGAAGAATTCCTTCGCTGCGTGGATGTCGCCGAAGTAGATCTGGCGACCCTCATACAGTAGAGAGACCTTGTCGAATACCTATTTAGATTAGTAACTGACATCCTCATTGGGAAGCGTAATGAGATACATTGCATATACTCTGCGAAGCCTGGTAAAGGCTGACAAGAGCGGTTGCTCCAGTGAGCTTAGTCGAGGTTCGTAATGTCCGTACAAATTCGAGAGCGGTCGCACTATCGAGACCTCGAGTGCTATTGTCCCAGCACTGTAAGGCACTACCTCCAATCGCTCTGTCATAGAGGTAAGTATTTGAGGGCATTGCGGTATCATAAAGGATAGCCTACGCTTCAGCGATACTAACACGCTTACGCTCACCTCCGGATACCCCACGGACGAAGTCGTTGCCCACCTGGAAAGAGGGTCAGTCGAAGTCGAATACCAAATAATACAATGAGTTCACTTACAATTGTGTTCACAGTATGGGTCAAACCGAAAGCCGCCATTACAACATCACGAAGATGTGTCACGTATATCTAAGAAAGCCAACATTGTCAGCTTTTGCTACAAATAACATTGCTATAAAGAAATAATAAATTGAATACCTTGCGTGTTATACCGTCTATGAGCGTACGAGGAGCCTTCGGAACAATCAGTGACAATCTACAAAACAAACACCAATTTCTCAATCATACCCTTGCCCGACCAGCAAAATCAAGGGTTTGTCCTACGGTCAACTGAGGGAAATGAGCATCGGTTTCTGCTTGGTAGATACATTCCCCCCTGAAGTCCTTGTGCATAGTCTCTTTCGGAATGCCTTGATAGTTCAGGTAGGACTCCTCCCCAATCTTGAAACCACTAGTCTCTCCAGAAATGGTCTTTAGGAATGTTGAGCAGCCACTAGGCAACAAATCAGCATTCTTGATAACCATTAGTTAGTCCTCTACTTTTTACCTTCCCGGTCGTCCGAGGACCAAAAGCATCTCTCCGCTCCTGATCAAACCGTCAAAGTCCCTCAGGATTTGAATTTTGGCAGATTCGCCTTGACTCATGAGCTTCTTCGCGAACCTGACTAGCTCGAGAGGATAGTTACCAAATGTCTTTTGGTAGTCCATAGCCTCGCCAACTCCGTGAGCAGAAAGATCCTTGTAAGCTACGCCAGCAACACCTCGAGGGTACTTCTCGGGGTCACGAGATGTAATGCTCATGACAGCCTGCAGCCAGGCCGCAATGTTAAACTCGTTCGAGTGCGGGTCAAGAGCTGGATTCTCAGAGGCAGAGAAAGGGTTGATAGGCTTGCTGTCTTGTTGCTTCAGCTCGGAAGAAATAGACTTGGCAAGAACTGTGAGGCGCTCTTCTTCATCACCAGTGAAGGGTGACAGGATTGTAGACTTGGTGTCTTGTGGCGCATCCTGAACCTCAAGCTCAGGCATACGAACAGGCTGGGCAGCTGAGACCTCTTCGGAAGCAGTCTCGCTGACTGTCTCTTGAAAATAGCTAGGACGGCCATTTTCATGAATAACCTTCATGTTGGGGTCTTTCAGGTACTCTCCCATTGGAGCACTGGTCCATTCGCCATTTGCCATGAGGGCAACGCAACAATGCCAAGGAGTCGTGAAACCCGTCTTAGTGTCTAGTAAACTCATCGAAATCTTGTGCTCTCCGGTTGAATGGTGAATGGAGAGTCGCAAGTGGTTGGGGAAGCCATTCTTGACAGCGGCTGCAAAAGCCTATGACCCAATGTTAGACTAAATATTTCATACTTAGAATAGGTCTCATGTTTAGTAGACTTACATATCCTCGAATGAGCATTTGCTTAGCAAGGTATCGAACATCTCTCCTGTAGTCATTGGCTGTTCGGCCAACACCAACGGGAAATATGTGCTTGAGATCGGACTCCAGAAATCGACGATAACCAAGGTAGGTCATCATGGTATCAGGGTTGTCCTTGATCTCTTTATCAATATCGATGTCGTCTTTGCCAAAGCGATTAAGAAAGGCCCGACGGAAGTTGGTACAGTTGGCAACATAGGCAATCTCCCGCAAATCAGGTGGCATAGGGAAGTCAATCAAATCCTTGATCCTGGAGAATCCAATGTGCTTGAAGCCTTTTGCTGAAGACATCTTTCGAAGTGCCTGTCCGTATGCCCACGTGTCTCGGTCTGAGATACTCAACAGATCTTTAAGATGTTAGAACTTTCGTCGATCCTCGAACCATTGTAAGAAAAGAACGTACCGTTGTATACAATACCGTCGGAGATAATAATGCATTGCGCCCCTGGCGGATATATCTCGCCAATACGGACACACATGTCGTTGAGACGACCAAGGGAAAGCTCCTCAGCCTTGTCAGGTAGGATGCCGAACACCTTGTAAGCCTTGTTGGCTGATTTGAACGGGAAAGCGGGAAGACACATGTCAACCCGGGTACCTGCAGCAACGAATTTGTTCAGAACAGCCAAGAACTTGGGCCGTCCAGCCGCAAGTCTCTCCTTGCTGTCATTGAATTTATTCAATGCATAGTCAAAGATGATATCCAAGATCTTTGACGAGATATCTGAGACATGAGTCTCCACCTCGGTCTGCTCAGGGACAAAGCCATCAGCAGGGAGAGTGTCTGATCCGGACGAGTCAGGACTCTCGACCACAGAATTGTCTTTGACTGGCTTCGAAGGTACAGCCATTCTTTCTGTGTTGGGACAGGGAAGGCGGGTAAAGCGGGACGATCTGCAAAAGAATGGGACAATGGCTTAAAGGTCAAGATCACTGCAGGTAACACAGCAGCCGTTGGCGTGGATTTATCAGGGAAAATGAATGGGTGTTTTTGCAGGCAGTGGAGTCTGGAGGTTCTCGAAATTTAAATGAAGAGTCGCCGGGTATCGATTAAAATAGTCGATTCAAGTCGGTGCTATTCAGCCGATGCCAAATACTCAGCCTGGTTTGTAAAACAACACGCCTTGTCTCCAGCTCCGTTACAGCCCGGGGCGAAATTTTGCCAAAGGTGCCCAGGCCTCAGATGATGGAACAATCTTAGCTAAGGAATACTGGAATAGTCACCGATGACACAACTTGAAGTGATGGAACAATGGTAGATCAACCTGTAGCAGTGGAAGATGAGGAAGTTTCTGAAAATACTCAGAAGTGGGTGTGCCCACGAGGAGTCAGAAACTCTAGATGACACAATAGGAACTCCTTCCGGTAGCCGATTACTTCCATTTGGCTCTGACTCCCATTGTTACATCTCGGCTTAGAGATAGGGCCAAGATCGTTGCGCAACCTGCTCACCGGTGCATGTGCAACATGCTCAAACTCAGCCCTGCTGAACAATCATGCTACATTACATGTCTAAGCCTTTTCATCCTCCATGATGTAATCCGCGCTGATTCTCAGCAAGAGAGTCTTCCAGAATAAGAAGGTCTTTTGTGAGCGAGATTGAGGTAGTTTTCTTTGCAATTCTAGTAGACCTAGACCTTGTCGCCATGTAAAATAGTGGAGTAGTTTGGTTTTAACCCATGCCTAAGGAGAATCGCAGTCTACACGATAGCGCACATTGTATCCGTATAAGCTTAGCTTAGTCTTAGAGGTATCTTTCCTTGTCTTCTGGGCTCAACACCGAAATTTCCTCTTATCTCCCTCGGCATATCAACATGCCCCCGAACAAGAGACCGGTCTACCTGTAATGGGGGGTGAGAAAGCGGGCATTACAACTGACATATTGTGAATCACCAAGCCTTTCGGTCTCTTATCCTGGCGAATTGCACCGATCTTGATGCTGTGTGGTTACGCAATTGGTCATCTGTAAGTCATTGAAACGCATTCCAAATTCTGCGTTTGATCATACAGTAAGGCTGATGTCTCATTCGGCACTGTAGCACCCTGGTCTGTCAGCCGCACCGCCAGTCTTTTATGCCAATCCTTTAGATCACCTGCATAATCTGAGGTTGTACAAGGCTCTTGGTGGATGGATGAGAATTTGACCGAATCCTACCCTCCCTGAGATCCCTCCGCCCCGGAAGCCGGACGAACATCCAGCACAAGTCTTGTCAGCAAACGTGCAGATGTCAAAACCGGCAGTGCCGCGGTGATGGAATACGAAATAATACGCTCGCTTATGGTTTCACAGAGTATTATGGTGTGTGGGATGCTTAGAAGATGTCGGAATACACATCAGAGTCCTATTCTTGGGTAAAGAAAGGCATCTACGTCGATCGAAGGAGCCACATTTAATCGCCACAAAGGCGGACAACCATTGACGGACTAGTTTCGAAAGTAGGTAGTAAGAGATACCCAGCTCGATGCGAAGATTCAATGAGCAGTTTTCAGGGGTCAGGTGGATCACGAGCTCCAGGACAAGGTACCCTTATAAATCGTTCGCGAACCTTATAGTATTTGGTGGGTCGACCTCGAGTGAATGCACGTCAACCTTGTAAATATTTCTTTACAAAGATTTTCTTCTTTCTCAGAATGACAGTCAACAGTAATACGGAGTTTGGGAGGCGACTAATCCCCCAGATTCTTGATCGTCTGGCCTTGGCTGATCCAGAACGTGTCATCTATTCGATTGCCTCTTTCCCCAATGATGAACCAAGCTTTCGTGACATAACTGCGCGTCAGTTCACCAAAGCTGTTGATAAAACGGCCTGGTGGCTTCGAAGCCAGCTTCACTCGACGAATGGAGCTTCCAATGGAGATGCAATTTTATCATCGAAGCTCCAAGCTTTGGGTTATATTGGACCTCGTAAGTGCAAGAAACGCGAAACTTGGAAAGTTACTAACCTTCAACAGATGACATCCGTCATGTTCTCTTGACGTATGCTGCCGTAAAGGCTGGCTGTGCAGTGAGTACAACTCTTCGAATAAATCACAAATCATAATCCTAATGCTATTTAGGCTCTGTTTCTGTCACCTAAAAACAATGTTACAGGAGCCCTAGCTGTACTCGATGCTGCAGACTGCGGCATTTGGGTGAAGCCAAAAGAACAGCCAATGTTTCCACTTCTAGAAGGCATTCTACAGCAGAAGTATTTGAAGATTCTTGAACTTCCAAGCATAGACGAACTTTTGGATGCTGAGTCTGTGGAACCCTTCCCTTTTGACAGAACATTTGAAATTTCCAAGAATGAGCCATTCTGTATTCTGCATACATCGGGAACTACTGGTGTGCCAAAGCCCATCTTTTGGACCCATGCACTGATCGGAACCATGGATGCTGTTCGTTTGCTTCCACCTACTGAAGGTGACGGTGGACTAGCTCCATGGATGGATAACTGGAATCCTGGAGATAGGATATACTCCTCTTTCCCCATGAGTCATGTAAGTGTTCCAGATACATTCTGCACCTATTTTATAGGACTAACGGTCGTCGTTTTAGGGCGCTGGTGTGCTCATGGATATCGTCATACCTGCACTATGTAGTTTGCAATGTATATTGGGACCTGCAGGTGTTTTGCCTAATCTTGGATTGCTCGAGTCAATCGCCGACCATGCCAAGATCGACATCTGGAGTATGGTACCATCACTTGCAGACGAGTTGGGAGAACACCCTGATGTATTAGCCAAGTTTAAACCCTCTAAGTTTATCTGCGCCTCAGGTGGTAAGTAAAAGTCATTCATGTCCTTCCCTAGTTACAGTTCTGACTATTATCTCAGGCCCTGTCAGTCCACTCATTGTGTCCAAGGTTAACGAGGTGGTCAGAGTCCTCAATCTGACCGGCACAACCGAAGGCCTTTTCATTGGTAACCTATGGGTACCCAGAGAAGACTGGCACTGGTTTGCCTTCCATCCTTACTCGGGCTTCGAGTTCAAAGAAGTCCAACCTGGTATCTATGAACATTGGGTACACAGGAATGAGCATTGGGAACTCTTTCAAGGCATTTTCCATACGTTTCCTAGCCTTAATTCTGTCAACCTCAAAGATTTGTATGTCAGACACCCTACCAATCCTAATCTCTGGGCTTTCACCGGGCGAAGCGACGATGTTGTCGTCCTTTCGAATGGATACAAGATTTCGCCTCTTGACACAGAAGCTTTGATCACTACGCACCCCGCAATTGATGGTTGTCTATTGATTGGTTCTGGAAAGTCTCAAGCGGGTTTGCTCATCGAGCTCAAGGATCCCTCAGAGAGAAACAACGAGCTCTTTGACAGCATCTGGGCGACGGTCGAGAGAGCGAACAACTCCACTTTTCAGAAGACTCGCATCCAGAGGGAATACATCGCCTTTTCGGAGGCTGATAAACCCTTCATACGCACAGACAAGAGGACAATCAAGCGTCGTGCAACATTGGAACTGTATGCCGATTTCATCGAACGTTTCTATAGCTCTAGAAATGAGGAGATTGAGGACGAAGATTTTGATCAATTCTCGATTGACACGACTTCGGATGAAACTCTCCTAAACTCTTTAGTCCAGATTATGCGATCAGTCTTGCCTGAAGTCACAGACTTTTCTCCCGACGAGGATGTGTTTGATCTCGGGCTAGACTCGCTTCTCGTTGTTCGAGTCATCAGAATCATCCGCGCTGTTACGGGCTTAGAAGAGCAACTTGCTCCTAGACACCTCTACGCCTATCCAACTTTGGATGAATTCTCGTCACAGCTTGCAAGAATTCTGGAACAAGAGAAGGCCAAGAAATCCGCTGTACCTAAAATCACCAATGGCGAAGGATCAAACAACAAAGCTCCTCAAAGTACAGATTCGAATGATCTGCGGAGACTAGTCGCTGAGCGTAAACGACGTCTCGGATCCAAGATGAATCCTTTTGATGCTGTGAATCCCAACCACTACATGGGTCTCAACTTTTACTTCGCTCTTGGTGCAGGTGTCAGCTTCGAGGAAGCGTTTGTGAAAGTGCAGAGGGGCCTGGTGAAGGCTTTTGAGATTATTCCAGAGCTTGACGGCAAGATGATGCTGGCTTCAGAGCACGAGTTTGGCTATAAAAAAGGAGAATATCGCATCACAGTTCCTCCGCAGCCGCTTGCTGCCTCTGAGCAGCCCAGACAACTCGTTTACAAGGACTTGTCTCAGGTGCTCCCATCATTCCAGAAGATGCGCGAAGCTGGATTCTCACCGTCCTTATTTAACGATAAGCTCGTCCTAGACTGCCGCCCATTTCCAACAATGCCAGCTGATATCTTGTTTGCTCAAGCCAACTTCGTCGAAGGCGGGTGTATCCTAGCAACCAATTTCATTCACACCTGTCTTGATGCTGTGGGTGTCATGATGGCCCTTAGAGTCTGGGCCGAATGCTGTAGATATCTTGACGGGGATGAAACAGCAACTTGCGATTGGTTTGACCCCGAAAGCTTCAATCATGATCTTCCAGAGATCATCTGGGAGCAAGCGGGATATGCGAAACCCGTTCAAGAGGTAGATCCGGCCACATGGGGTTACCTGCCGTTCCCAGAGAAGATTGCAGAGACGAGGGTCGTTCAAGCCGCCTTGTCGCAAAGTGGTCTTCCCCCAGCACCCATATTCCGGGGCAGCTCTGTATGGCCGGCTGCCCCCAGCGAAAGGTCGCTGAACACGAATGTTTTCCTACTTGCTGGCGAGAGTATTCACAAGCTCAAACAAGAGGTACTGGCGGATGCAGACGCCAAGAACCGATCCGTGTCAATCATTGACATTGTGCAAGCATTCCTCTGGCGTGCTTCTATACGATCTCGCTACAGAGTGGCCAAACAACATCGTAATCAAGACTTCGAGGACAATGAGATGTCAATCTTGGAAATGCCAATTGACGGCAGGCCCTATTTCTCGTCTCATTTGCCATCATCCTACATGGGTAGCTTACTCATTATGAATCGACCAAGTATGCCAATCGAAAAGCTCTGTTCTTCCGACACGAGCATCGCACAGATTGCAGGTGTGATTCGAGCAGCAGCCGGTCGTATCACTCCTTCGCTGGTGCACGACGCGTTTACTCTCCTACGGTCAATGTCAGATTACAGCAAACCTGCGACAGCAAACATGGGTCTTGAGCATATGCACGCCATGATCTCAAACATGATGTTATTCCAGACAAGTGACATTTCATTTGGTGACTCGTTCTTTGCTGGTGGTAGTCCCGAAGCAATGCGACCTCAGATTGAACGTGGCCACAGGCGGTTCAGGTTCTTGGTGATATCCCCGTTGAGAGAGGATGGTGGCGTGGAATTGATCTTTCCCACGTTACCTGAAGAGTTGAAGATGCTCATGAATGATGCGGAATTTACCAAGTACGCAACACTCTTGGATCACAAAGGGGCATGATTGTGCCGTTGTGACAAGTGTTTATAAGGAAGTGGTTGAGTCGGGTTCTTTTCCATTTGTGTTAGTTATAGAGAATTCACTGTGATTTTACTGCATTTTGTCTGTTGTCCACTGAGAGATTGCGCTAAACTTTTGCTCATATCCACTATAAGCTGTCCTGGATCACTGTAGCACGCCTGTATTGGTGGTCCATGAATGGAAAGATCAGCAAACATAAGAACAGCTTGCTTTCCAACATGCCTAACATTCAGAAAATTCACCTAAAGCTTCCCTAAGACTTTTCTTTAGGTTATCCCTAAGCTTAGGGCAATTTCGAAGGTACTCAGTTACTGTGAAAGAAGCGTCAGGAGCAAAATGAGGCAAATGGGAAACACGGTTGATCGAAATGGTTACAACGAAAAAGATATCCCTGTCAGTCGGCCAGTTACCCGCCACTCGTAGGATCGCAGCCAAAGATAATGTGCTCAGTCACAGGGAGAATACAGTAAAGTACATGCATAAGCGCGACACTTGCCCATGCTTGGCTTAGCTGTTGGGGCGGAACGGCTCGCCAACAAAAGAGCCCATGGGTATAATTAGATACCTTCCAGTCAGCTACAGGCTCACTAAAATAAACCCTCCACCAACAACATGCTCGAACACGAGCAACCTCTGCAAACATGGCCTTGAGCAAGTTAGTTTTCATCCTCACAGCGATACCAAGTCGGTATCTTACTAACGTCTCCTCTTTGATGAAGGAAATGGAATGAATCTAGGATCATCGCCTGGATCCCCAGGGAGCTTGGTACAACATTGTTTCTCAATAAATGGTTAGTTAGACTGCTTAGCCATTTGTGATGATGAGAGAATTTGAGCAAAATATTCATTGGTTGGCCTAATCTAGACAAATGAATCGATGTAAGACTACGGTACAGGCAACAGCTCGTGTTACACGCTTCAATCAAAGGGGCTGTGGATCAGTGCAGCCATAAAGCAATCTCTTCAATCAAGATCAAGTACCTGTCGGAAGTAATTGAAGTGCTGTTCTTTAAAAAGGCCACCTTTCACATTCTTGAGGATCCTTCTGTCACTCCTCATGCATCTTCCGATATTGCAGTAATCACCATGTCCCTCCCAAATCCGATCGATTCCGACACCAAAGTCCTCCATCAGGTACTCGAAGCTCACCGTGATGCTCCTTACAGAGACAACGAGGGCTCTTCCTCCAGCAATGACGCTATCGACGCCGACTTCCAACATGGAGTTCAAAACATAGAGGCTGTTACTCTGACGTGGTCCAGAACTGCTCTCTTCGTCGCCTTTGTTTTGATATGGGTTGTCTACTTCGTACAGGGAATGGTCGGGGGAATTAGCGGTGCCTTACTACCATATGTCACCTCTGATTTCGCCATGCACTCCCTTACGCCCACCACCAGCGTCATGAGTTCCGTTATAGGAGGCGTTACCAATCTGAGTATTGCAAAGACTCTCGATATTTTTGGTCGTCCTCAGGGATTCATGTTCTGCTCCATACTTGCGACAATTGGTCTCATCATGTCAGCTGCATGCAACAACGTTGAGGCCTACGCTGCATCCCAAGTCTTCTACACGGTTGGAATTAACGGGGTTGGCTACAGCCTCAGCGTCTTTATCGCCGATACCACCTCTCTTCGAAACCGAGGTCTTATCCAGTCCATTTGCGCCTCCCCCAATATCATTACTGCCTGGATTGGGGGTCCCATCGCCACTGCATTCTTGAAAGGCCCGGGCTGGCGATGGGCCTTCGGTATGGAGAGTATTCTCGTACCAGTCGTCACTATTCCTCTGTTTAGCCTTTTCATGGTTCACTATCACAGAGCCAAGAATCAAGGTCTTATTCCGAAAAGAGAATCTAAGGGCTCTCTTCTCAACGCAACCCGATACTATGTCCGGGAGTTTGATCTTGTTGGCCTGCTCAGTCTCTCCGCTGGAGTAGCCCTCTTCCTCCTACCCTTCAATTTATACACAATGCAAGCAAAGGGCTTTGGATCCACCATGATCATCTGCTTTTTCGTCTTTGGCATCCTTTTGCTCATTGCCTTCGGCATCTGGGAGAGGTTCTTCGCCAAAATTTCGTTTATCCCTTGGCGATTCCTTCTTGACCGCACCGTTACTGGCGCTTGCCTTCTCTCCTTCGCCATGTTCTTTAGCTCGGGCTGCTGGAGTCTATACTTTTCCTCCATCCTCCAAGTCGTGAATAACTTGAGCGTCACCGACGCGAGTTATGTAGTGTCCGCATACACAGTTGGCAGCTTTTTCTTTGCCATCTTTATCGGATGGATTCTGTCATACACTGGAAACTTCAAAGCTACCACCTTGTACGCCGCGCTTCCTCTTGCTACACTCGGAACGGGCCTTATGGTCTACTTCCGTCAACCAGATCAGAGTGTTGGTTATATTGTATTGGCACAGCTTATTATGGCGGCCGGAATGGGTTCTATCATGATCACTGCGGAGATCGCCATCCTTGCAGCTGTTAGTGAACAGCAGTACTTCGCGGTCGCCATTGCTTTAGTATCGATGTGCTCAAGTATCGGACAGGCCGTTGGTTTGACAGTTTCTTCGGCAATTTGGCAAGACACTATTCCTAGAAAACTGGCAGAGTATCTCCCAGCAGAAGATCTCCCAAACCTTCCAATCATCGCCGCGGACATTGTCACTCAACTTTCTTTCCCAGTGGGGTCACCTACCCGGCTTGCGATTCAGCATGCTTACGGAGACGCTCATAAGCTTCTGTTCATCGCGGGTACAGTGGTCTGGGCTCTTGGTTTCTTGGGGACTGCTATGTGGAAGAACATCAACATTAAAAACATTAAGCAGACTAAGGGGCGTGTTGCTTGAGTTATGTATAGCGAGGTTTCTGTTCAGGTATGGTTGGGCTTTACTTCTATTATAATATTAGTTCAAGGTCTTTACGGCATACGTATATGGGCTTTTGTAGGCTAGTTGGCGTTTCGGCAACAGTAGGCATAGGGAAATCACAACTCTTAGTTCTTCTTGCTTTTGTTACAAGAGCTCACAGAGCCTACAAGACGTATTTCAATTGCTTATATGTAAAGTGATGACATTAATACCATTTCAAGGTCATTCTATGAAGAGAGGCGTTTTGTCTTTTGACGGATAATGATACAAAGTCAATTTGACTGCAATCCCATCCGTCTACCATGCATGATCAACTGTGGCAGGTATTGGCTTGGTCTCTGTCGTCAAGACCCTCTTGAACCAGTTTGCCTTTGCTTTGTTGGCAATATTGATCAATGGGACCTGTGGATCATCCATCATGTCGAATCCATGAAAGGCTCCAGGCCAGATGTGCAGTTCGCATGTAGATCCGCAACGCCACATGTTTGTAGCGTAGGCGACAGCAACATCTCGAAATACTTCACACTCTCCTGCATCAATGTACGCCGGAGGTAGGCTTGAAAAATTGGTTTCTCTGGCGGGAGCTTCGTAGGGAGTAACATTCTCAGTTCCGCGTTTGTCTCCAAGAATATGGTCCCAGATTGCGCGAAGCCAGGTTGTAGGAGCAGGATTGCCGTACTCAAATTGTTGGTCTGCCAGACTTTCACAGCGGTCATCAAGCAAAGGTGAGTAGAGCATCTGAGCCTTGATGGGGATGGCCGGAGACTTCCTGTCCCGAGCCATAAGACATGTGGAAGCTGCTAGAGCCCCGCCACCAGAGACACCAAACACTACGATGGCCGCAGGATCGATTCCCAGGCTCGCCGCGTTCTCAGAAACCCATACAAGGCCAGTGTAGCAGTCCTCAGCTGGGCCGGGTGCACGTGTCTCAGGAGCAAGACGATGTTCAATAGAAACAACAACGCAATCAATGCCCTTGAGAAGGTCGATCACTTGCGTCAATGCAGTGAACCTATCGCCGCTGACCATGCCTCCCCCATGTATGTGGTACAAGGCTGGTCGAGCTGACTTTGCTGGTTCTGTTGGTGTGAAAACAGAAAGAATGACGTCGTTGTTATCGGGACCAGCAACAACATGTTCAGTATGTGTCAAGTGAGGCTGATCTCTGAGGATGCTCTCGGCATTGTAGGTGTGCGAACCATGGGGACATTCTTCGACGCCCGCCGCGACACCACGCATCAAGTCAAGACTAAACTCCTCAGGCAATGAAGCATAATCGAGCATTGGTGCAAGGGACGGGTCATAGCACGGCCGAGGAATTTGAATCCTCTTGTCAAGCTTTACGGCTTGCGAATAGGGATGCGGGTAGTTCATGGCTGAGAAAGTCCAAATATCGAAGTAAAGGCTGCTATACTGTAGAGGTTCAAGACAAGTTTGATCTGTTTGTTCCGTAATAAAGTGAAGATGTTGATGTTTCTATCACATGTCATTTGTACATGCTGAGAGAGACAATGAGCTCTTAGAAGAAAGGCTACGCAGTGTCTACGTTTCACAAAACTCACGTCATCTGACTGGGTCGCCGACATTTCCAGAATAGGTAGGTCGTTGAACTTTACACAATCACTAGTTGAGAGGGTTTGAGGCCATTTTGCTGACTCTGTGTAACCACCACCAAGAAGAACCCCCACCTGTTACAGAGCTGAGTGAGGTTGAAGCCGATAGGGCAGTCCTGGAAAAGATGAACACCAGAGATTTCGTCCCTTTCCTACGCGGATGCTTACTTAGTGTGGTCGCACATGGCAGAGCATACATAAGCAGATACACCCATTGCTCCCAATGCTCGGCACTCGTATTTGGCTGACGTGAGTTAAATCTCGGGCACTGTGATGATACCATACTGCTTACAAAAGATGGTGTCAGTAAGATGAGCCTTATGGCGTTCTTGAGGAAATACCATATGTCATTAATTCTCAGGGATGAGAGCCTGGGGCTGAACATTATGATGTCTGTGATTGTGAGCGATGGAATTATGTCAATGCGAATCATATAAGATCGTATAGTTATGTAGTAAAGCAATCACATCAAGCTACTCGAAGAACACTGAAGCGAAAATGGCTGAATACCAGCTACCAAAGATTCGCCCTCTGGGTAACTTGCGTCTCAGTTGTTAGATACTCACAATTCCACTAATCACTTGGCCAGGCAAACTTGAAGAAATCGCGGCTGCCGCACACCACATAGACTTTTTCACCAATTGTGCCATTTCAGCTCACTATAGAGCATCACAGCCCCTTCCTAGTCTTGATCTTGAACCTCTGATTCTCTCAGCTTTATCACAAGTCCTTCGCCAACATCCAATCCTCTTTGCTATTCCCGTTGTTCCGGATACTGAACAACCTTATTGGGGTCGTCTTCCGTCAATTGACTTGAAGCAGGTTGTGTCTTTTGTTGAGCGTTCTTGCCCGTCGTCTTCTGATCCACAGACTGATTATGAGCTTGATGCGCTACTTGAAGATCGGCACAATACCAGTTTCAAGGCTGGATATGGTACCCTGCCAGTATGGCGACTGATCATCCTTCAAGATTATCACTCAAAGGATGGGTTTATGGCTTCGTTTTGCTATCACCACTCTCAATGCGATGGCACGAGCTCTCAGATTTTGCAAGATTCATTCCAGAGAGCTCTCTGTGATATCTCCTCGGGCTCGGTAGGGATACAAGCCGTGGAAGTTGTTCCTTCAGACGAGAATTCCATCTCTTTGCCTCTCGAAGATCTTCACCCCCTTCCCCTACCAGAGAGCCTGTCGACACCTGATGCTGCTAATCCGAACGAGTGGAGAGGCAGTAGAGTCAGTGTTCCTTGCAAGACGAGATACAAGTCACTCTCGCTGGTACCAGATGTTCTACAATCTTTTGCGCAAGAGTGTAAAAAGAACAAGACAACCGTCACAGCGGCACTTCCAGCTCTTGTAGCTAAAGTACTATATGACACCCTGCCATCTACAACAGAGACTTTGACATGCAACCTACCTGTCAGTTTGCGTTCCGATCTGCCGCCAAAACAGGTCGACAATGTACTGGGTAACTACATTGATGCTTTCAAGGTACAACTGCATCGGTCAGACCTAGACCAGAGCTCAGACGGCACAGCTACCATTTGGAAACATGCCAAGAAAGTTCAACAGGCTACCCGGCGGTACTTCGCCAACACTTCACCTTCCGGAGAGCCATATGCGAATGTGGCTATCTTCAAACTGATACCAGATGTCAAAGCATTTCTGGCTAGTACTGTCGGCAATCCAAGAGGCGAGTCTTTCGAGGTTTCTAATCTTGGGCATTTCCCAGAGCCCAAAAACCTCAAAGGAGATGGCAATCCGTCGTGGTGTCGAGGCAAGTTGCTGCTGAGTCGGTGCGCGTTTGCTCCTGGAGCTCCGTTGGTGATTTGTATAATCGACAACGAGGCGTCTGTTGGTATTGGTTTCACATGGCAAGCTGATGTCGGTGATGATGAGGTTGCTGAGAGCGTGATCGATGGATTGAAGAGATACTTCAACTCTTAGGAGGGTATTGAATAGTGTTTTTTGTAAAGTCTGAAAAAGGAACAGTGATGAGAGGTCCTGACTCGTCATGTTGATGCGACACGATGCAGATAAATGTTGTTTTGAGATCGACAGACTAGGATCATCATTGTTTGTCTCCCGGGTAGCAAATTTCTATCAAGTGTAACTGCAATCTTTACGCAGGGGCTGGATACTTCGGCGGATCCACCCAATGCTACCATACGGGACGAAATATTGCAATCGTTTTACATACTATGGCATTTTAGACCAGATTGTAAATTCACCATTGTCTTTGCCGAAGCTCAGATCTCAAACCCTCGTTAGCACCTCGGCAAACTCGGTAATCAACCCACTTTCTCCTCATTGTATCCCACTCGCCTTAGGTCCATGATTGTCATTGCTTACGATATTTTCAATTTATCTGCTGCCATCCAACTCGGCTCTCTAACCCTCTTCAGTCAGTATGAAGCCAGGGTCCAAGAGCCTAAATCATGAACCTTGTCAACAGCCAATCAGAGTACCACGCTTTCCAGGTCCGATACGACAGAAACACGTTCTATAAACAAGGTTTACGGTCATAGATCCTTTCTGAGTCGCATCAATTATGGTTCCTCTTTCTGAAACAAATGAGGAAAGGGGGGCATTAACTTTCAATATCGGCAACTGGACGCGGGAAACAAGACTTGTCGACCGTCAATTATTGGTTACACTGCGCAATAGTCCTGGGTAGATACATAATATTGACCTATTAGCTGGCATTGCGATTCGGAAAGTACAAAGATGTCACATCGCGCCTCTGAGTCTCGACCTACGATTCTTAATCATTAGAATTTGCTTCCATAGTCCCTCACTCTCTTTACCTATCACTCGTTTTAACCATGCCTACCCTCCAGGCCATCACTTTGGCTGTCTTCAGCGGCCTACAGGTAGCCACTGCATCGAGCTACCCAAGAGCTGAAGAAGCCAAGCTACGTGCAGAGTACGACTACGTGATTGTTGGAGCAGGCGCTTCAGGACTCACTGTTGCAAACAGATTGACGGAAGATCCCGGTATGGCGTATATCAAGACTGAAAAATGAAGGCCACCGCTAACTCGGGTCTGGAACAGCCGTGACAGTGCTCGTCATTGAAGCCGGTGATTTGTATGAGCCCAGTATCCTAATAACGACTTCCATGATTCTGACATAAACACAGTGACAACAATGAAGATTTCATGACCATTCCCGGTCTTGCTGGCGGTGCTGTCGGCACCAAGTACGACTGGGCACTGGAATATCCTGCAAGCGAATCTTTGAATGGGCGCAACATCTCAGTCCCATTAGGCAAAGTAGTTGGAGGATCGACGAAGCTGAACCGTATGGTCTATGATCGAGGATCAAAGTCCGATTATGATCGCTGGGCTGAGCTCGGCAACAGCGATTGGCAATGGAAGTCTCTGCTGCCGTACTTCAAGAAGGTATGCTTACTTTTGCCGTGATGCCGTGCGAATAGAGTCTTACATCTGTTGCAGAATGAGAAATTCTCTCCGCCTACAGCTGAGATCAAGAGAAAGTACGGAATCACCGTTGATCCTTCTGCTCATGGATCTTCAGGCTTCATCCACTCGACTTTCTCGCCATTTTTCTGGCCCACCACGAGTAAGTTCACTAGGTTTCCTGTCCACTAATCTCATCGCTTAGTCGGACCCGTACTGATAGTGTTTCGTAGAGAACATCGTACAGGCTGCCGGGGAACTCGATATCAGCATTCCCGTCGATCAAGCCAATGGTAACGCTATCGGAGGATACTTCTGCCCTCATAACATCAACCCCAAAACTGTCGCCCGCTCATCGGCGCAAGACTACTACAGTGCCGTTTCCAGCCGCAAGAATCTCCAGTTGCTTCCAGGTCACCAAGTCACACGTGTGCTCACCAACAAAAGCGAAAAGTCTGTCAAGGCTACCGGGGTTGAGGTATGGCACCGTTTTCTGTGTATATATTCTTACCCTAACCCTTCTGGCAGTTCTCGAAGAGCAGAGATAGTAAGAGGAGTACCGTCAAGGCGAAAAAGGAAGTCATTCTTGCTGCTGGTTCCATTCACACTCCTCAGATCCTCCAGGTCTCTGGTATTGGTGACCCAAAGTTATTGAGCGGCATCGATGTTCCTGTCGTTGTTGATCTTCCTGCTGTTGGTCAGAACTTCCATGACCACGTTTTACTGGCAGTTGTCAACACGAGTGAGTCTCATAGTGTGCCGAGTTAGTGCAAAAAAACTAATCACTGTTAGTCAACGCACCTCTGCAAACTGGCAACCTGACGAGCAACGCCAGTTTTGCAGCTGAAGCCCGTGCTCAGTATGACAGCGAAAAGAAGGGACCTTACACTTCTCCCACCGGAGATTTCCTTCTTTTCATGCCTCTTTCTAACTACACAAGCGCTGCTTCCGAAATTCACAAGAAGGCCGCCGGTCAGGATGCCACCAAGTTCCTACCTTCAGGTACTC
Organism: Fusarium sporotrichioides; assembly: GCA_019054645.1. Classification (NCBI taxonomy): domain Eukaryota; kingdom Fungi; phylum Ascomycota; class Sordariomycetes; order Hypocreales; family Nectriaceae; genus Fusarium; species Fusarium sporotrichioides. Next base: position 3,071,308 of record JAHKNS010000002.1, on the reverse strand, counting down.
CTTCCGAGGTTGTCAAGGGTTACAAGAAGCAGCAAAAGGTCCTCAATGACAAATTGCTCGACACCAACTCTGCTATGCTCGAAGTCATCTGGAGCGACGGTGTTGCGGTTTTGGGTCTTCAGCACCCGTACTCTCGTGGATCTGTCAAGGCCACGTCTTCAGACATCTTTGACTCCCCCGAGGCCAATCCTGAATTCTTGAAGAATCCCCTTGACGTTGCGCTGCTCGTTGAAGGTGTCAGATTCGCTCGAAAGCTTTCTGGTGCACCTTCGATCAAGGCTCTTAACCCTTTGGAGATAGTCCCTGGCGCCGACGTCACAAGCGATAGTGCGATCGAGAACTTTGTTAGGTCAGGCGCTTCAACTCTCTTCCATCCAGCTGGCTCTTGCAAGATTGGCAGCCGAAGTGAGGGTGGCGTAGTTGACCAGAAGCTTCGCGTGTACGGTGTTTCTGGTTTGAGGATTGTTGATGCTAGTATCATGCCTCTTTTGCCCGCAACCCACACCATGACCACTGTTTACGCCATGGCTGAAAAGGTAAGCTTTTATCCGAAATCTTCCAATGCGCATAACACTAACTTGTCTCAGGCTGCGGATTTAATCAAGCATGGTTAAGTAAGAGATGTTTCATACGCGAGTATGTGTATGGTTATGAATAAGAACACAAATCCAATAGTCTTCGTACCTACATTTGTTGATACTTCATGTTCACTCTGTATATCGTTTCGTCACGATCGCATCATTTGATAGTCCTCGGCCCTGGCATTATAAAGACTATATAAGGCTTAACCAAAGCCACTACAGTTCTATTTCTTGTTCACAACTCATCTATAGTTGTATCGCAATCCTGAGGGGCCAAGTTAATTATCTACTAAGTCAATAGCATCATAAGTGATTCAGGCTAAGATTTAACTTGTTATCCAGTCTCATCTGACATCAGCCGTCATCACAGTGCATCTTACGAACATCCTATTCGCTCACCGTATTGCTTGTTGAAAAGCAGTGATCGGAAGCGCGTGACGTTGAGTTGAATGCTGACGTTATATCTGTGAATGAGCAACCAGAACCTTTCTCGCAGTATTCCGTCAAGCTAGAAATCCATCGCAATGGATGTCTTCGCACAGCTGCCACCTGAACTTGTTGCTGCTATCCTGGCAAATCTTCCCGACCTCGAAAGTCTTTATAACATCGCCAAAGCTTCTCCCGGCGTCTCTCGGTTCCTCAACAGTCCATTAGGCGCCACAGTTCTAGATGGACTACTTGACTCATGGAGTTCAACGATCCTGGGAGAGTCTCTTACAACTGACGGCGACAGCCGGAAAAGGCATGTTACAACGAAAGATCTAGGTACTACACCTTGGGTGCCCTATATCTTGCGCCTTATAGCTCTTCTCAGGCATTGTGCTGTGAATGATCAACCTGCTGATGATCTCACATCCTTTATCCTTAAATTCATCATGCCCTCCAAAGAAATGGAAGGTGTTCCACAGATAAGGGCAATACCATCTCATCGTGTCCCGAACATTCGGTTGCAAGACTTAGGTGTCAAACAAGCTTTTTTGACGCGTGAAATACTTTTTCTCATTAGAAAGCTGTTGGTACTGGCAAGCGAATGCTTTGACTTCTTTCTCGAGCGTATCAAATCCACTCGTCCTCATCACCTTGCTGATAAGCCTTCCTTTCTTGACCAACGGCCTCTCTGGGGTCATCTGACTGGCAGCCAGCCTTGGGGCCAACCTTATGAGATTAATGCTGGAGATGAAGCTTCATGGTATGAAATTCAGAGACTCATAATCGGTTTCTGTATGCTTCAGCTGCGCTATGAACTAAGTAATGCTGTTTACGAGGGGCGCCTCGACTGGCCGGCGGACGACGTCAAGAAAATACGTTCTATGGGAAATTCGGATCCATGTGTTCCAATGCTCGAAAACTCAAGTATACAACTGATATGGGAGCCCATGTGGGCAGCTGCGATTTATGTCGCATCTTTGAAAGGAGCGTCTAACGACAGTTCCAGTTCCTGTGTCGGAGACACGAATGTTGAGCGTAACAGATTGAGGGTTTTCTTCGATACTGGCTTCCAGCCCTTGGAAGAGGAATACTTGCAGCTACCACGACCGAAACGTGAGGATCCAAGTTTAAAGTGGCCAAAGGTGGTAGTTCGTCATCATGAAGCATTGTACTTCGGCGAGTCTTTGTATCTCGATTATGAGATAGTACTATTTGGCAGTAAGGGCTCTCGTTGGGCTGCAGATATCTTGTGTCCTCCACTTGGTCGGCGAATGACTGAAGGGCTGTTGTTTCGCCCACTCAGACGCTTGGGATTCGGTATCTGGGACGACAAGCGAATGGTGCAGATGGAAATGATAGACGATCCCAGCGCAGAACCGTATATACCAAGACGGTTCAGTCTTTGGGGTAAGGACCAGGCTTTTACATGGGCAAGTCTCTTAAGCCCCGAGGAGAAGGAGGAGTTGCGTACATATCAGGAGGCTTTGAGACTAGAGAAGGAAAGGAATTACGATGGATTTTCAGACACTGGCTAACCCCATATTCACTTCATCTGATGCAAGCACAAAGACTTTCATGCCCTATTCTACACTTTTGGAGGATTTCTGTGCGGGAGTTGAATATGAGCAACGTTGATGATTTCAGTCTCGCAGGACTTTTGTTATCAAGAGTTGGGTGATTACCTTTCCGCAAACAGGCTGTTTGGATGGATTGAAGAATGGCTATGAACATTACTGCGTGATTAGCCCCACTGATATCTTTTTCCTTTTTTAATAGTTTAATACTGTGTTATACAGACTAGTAAAAGGACGAGTTTGTTTGAATACTTGTTAACAATTGGGAGTTTATTATGGAATCCCTGTAGATGGTCTATCTAAGAAGTAGTCTTGAGACTAATGTTTAAACTTTGTACATAATAACAGAATTTCATCTTGAGTGCACTACCTGCTTAGGAGCGGCGCTGCATACGGCGGCGCTGGCGCTGGCGCAGAGATCGCTTGCACTTGGAGCCGGGCTTCTTGACAGGAGTCTGAACAGGCTCGCTAGGGGTAGAAGAACCAGTACCGGAGGCAGGAGGGAAGCTGGGGCTGTTGTTACCGCTACCGTTGTCGCCGCCGTAGGTGGGAGGGACAACAGGGGTATTGACAGGAGTCTCAACAGGCCCTGTAGGAGTAGAAGGACCGTTACCGTAAGTAGGAGTCTCAACAGGGCTGCTGCCACTACCGCTACCATTGTCGTTCCCGCCGCCAATGGTGGGAGGAACAACAGGGCTTGACGAACCACTTCCACCGTTGAGGATCTTGGAGGCAGCGTGCTCAGCAACAACCATGACAATGGCTTGAGTGTTGCCGGTTGGCAAATCAGGATGCACAGACGCATCGACGACGTAGAGGTTGTCGGTGCCCCAGACCTTGGTGTCAGTGTCGACAACGCTAGATCCATCGTTCTCGGTACCCATAATGGCGGAACCGACGAAGTGAGAACCACTAATATACTCAGCCATGAGGCTCTCGGCAGTAGCATTGCTAGCGATGCTAATGGTGCTGTTGGGCTTGGAAGTCATGTCAATGAGCTTCTGCATAAAAGACTTAACGGCCTCCTTGTCAGCGGCATCATTCAAGTAGGGCTCGCCGATCAACTTGGTAGCACCAGAGCTTGTAACCTCAAGAGCACCGCTGGAGGTAGAACCATGGGTGAGGTAGACCTTGAGCTTGAGAGCATCATCGCCAGCGGGAGCACAAGTGCCCTGAACATATCGCTCAACACCGTCAGAACCCTTGACACTGTCCCAGAAGATGAATCGTTGACCGGACTGGGCAAGAAGACCGGTACCCTGAGCGTAGAGATCAACGTTCTCCTGGCTGGGCTCGGTAAAAGCAGTATCGGGAAGAGCAGCCATAGGTGTCTTGGTCTTGACCTTGACAGTGAAGATAGGGTGGTCCTTGAGGTTCTCGCCAACGGGAAGATCAATCCACTGGTTCTTGGGGGGCATGGTGAGGCGTTGGCTACCGCTGGCAACAGTTTCGATCTGCTTAGCAGGGCCAATACCAGAGTTGACGAGAAGGCGGGGAGTAGAGAGAGCACCAGCAGCAAGAATGACAGCACCGCCAGTCTTGACCTTGATGATTTGGCGGGTAGCAGGACCAGATTGGATCTCAACGCCGGTAATCTCCTTACCCTCGCGCACAACACGCATAACCTTGCTTTCAAGCATAAGCTTGAAGTTGGAGTTGGCTTGGGCAAGGGGGAGATAATCACGGACAGGACCAGCACGTTGGCCGTCAGTGATCATCATAGGAGGGTGAGTGAACACGGCCTTCTTCTTGTCGGGCTGAGCAATGCCATCAACCTCGCTGAAGCCGTTGCCAGAGAAGAACTGGCTTAGAATGGTGTATGCAGACTGGTCGACTAATTTACCATCTTTCGTGGGGCTCAGGGTACCGGGTGTGCGCTCCCAGAGTCTGGAGGCAGCGGCCTCAACATCATCGTACTTCCAACCAGCGGGCCACTTGTCATCGAAATCAGCACGCTGAGGACGAACGAACATCATGGCATTCACGGCCGTTCCACCTCCCAGGATACATCCAGCCATGCTAGCAGTATCAGTACAGTACTCAGAAGTATCGACCTTCGAATTTGTCAAGTGGTATGCCATCGCCGGCACGTCATACTGAGTGGTTGTTTCATTCCAGTCCATAACAGCCTTGCCACCAGTGGAGTAGAAAGAGGCCTTGCCACGTTCAAGGAGAAGAACGGACTTCTGTGACTCGAGGAGACGCTCAGCAACAATGATACCTGCCGGGCCTCCGCCAACGACAATATAATCATAGGTCATGTTGGAGACCACAGTGGTGAAGTTACCGGTAGAGGGGGCAGAACCGTCAGAGCCGGAGCCGGATCCAGGAGCGGCAGAGTCGTCAGAAGCCATAGCAGCCCAGGTATCGTAGTCGGCGGACTGAGAAGAAGCGGCATCAACAGAGAAACCACCAAAGCCAGCACCGTGGTAGTTGAGAGCACCGCTAGCATCGGTGGGATCGTCAAGAGGAGTAGTGCTGAAAGCGAAAGCCATGACAGCGTTGGCATCAGAAGCCTTGAAAGTAGTACCATCGGTCTTGATGCATCCCTCGCAAAGGAAAGTGAAGGTGAAAGAGTCGGTGCCGACCTTGACACCCTTCTCGATGGGCTTGATCTTGACAGTATCGTCATCCAAGACATCGGGGCTTGTGTATCCAGAAGCTTGGCGCACGGAGGAGAGGACCTTGCCATCGTTGGGCCAAGCAACAACGAGGAGCTTCTTGCTCATGGTAGAGCCCATACCAACGGAGGCATATCCCTCAGAGATTGGGGCAATAATCTGACCAATAAAATCGGTGCTGGGGGTCTCGGGCATAGCGATACCGAACGTGAACTTGCTGCTCTTGTCGACGAACTGCTGGAAGGTGATTCCTGTGTCGGCATCCTTGTACTCCTCGGAAGCAGCCGACACGGCCTGGAACATCAGCGCCGCTGATGAAAAAAGTGTTGAGAAACGCATGGTTGCAGCGTTTCAGTCGAAGTATAAATCTGTGTATATCGATCTCAAAGAAAGTTGTTTGATGGGGTGGATAAAGACTGGACGAGACGTAATGAAGATACACAGTACAAATGAATGTTGGCAACCAGTGCCTGTAAAGAACGAAAAAAGATAGAAAAAGAAAGAAAGAAAGACAGATAGACCAAGCTAGATAGAGTGTATCAAGATCTCAAGAACATGCTGAAAAGGTGAACTGGCGGCCGTTATATACAGATCCTACCAAACAAATGCCGTTTCCTGCGGAAATTCGCTTCCGAACGCTCGGGACAGTCTTTGCAAACGTCGAAAACGGTATTGGTGGCTTAATTGCACGACATCGGCCAATATTCGCTACCATTGTGGAGGAAGACGAGCCACTTTACCTACACAGCATCAAATTCTCTACAACCCTGCGCCCACTTGCCTAGCTTCCTCTGCTTCAGGTTGTTTGAGACGGCGAATCCTACTCCTTGCCATCTATTTTAGAGGTTGTCATGTCGGTCGTCTTTTCTCCTATTGGCTGTGGACCTGGTTTCAGGATGACGGTCCAGATCCCTGAACAAGGTAACAGAGCCTCTGTGGGTCCAAGAGTCGTTATGCGAAACGACGCCAGGGAGATTCAACGAGGCTCTTGTTCTTTGGCCTAGCAGGATCAGCAGGATCAGGAACTGTTTCAATCCTGCAATGCTGGGGGGGCTTGACCTTGCTGGCAAATGCCGTAGTCTCGGGACTTTGAAGAGGCAGATCAGGAACAGAGATATCACAACTCTTGCGTGAGAACGCAGTCCGCGTTATAATTCACGTTTGATCTAGGCTCACTAGTTGACAGTTCATTTAAGTTTAAAATTGATAGCCTGAAGCTATAATTGATTGTAAGCTTAAAAGGAGGAGCTGTCAAAAGAATTGTCTTTCTACAACCCCTCGCGCGCTTAGACGCGTCATGCCTCTCAGCTGAGATTGGATCAGGAACAGGGATGATTAAAACTAGACTGCAGTGAGTATAGAAGACGAAATTAGCGAGACATCTCATGCTATTTTAGCCCGCTGTAAAGATTATTTGTTTTTCGTTACACTTCAATCTTTCTGTCGACCTCCTCGCAAGGAAAAATGTTCTTCATGACTCGAACCGAAACAGGGCGCGAAACGAACCCGTGCCTCATTTAAATAACACAAACAAAGCATAGCCAAGTCGGGAGAATCTCCACTTGTCAAACCTTACAATTCTTCCACAACACACCGTTTCCACTGCTAATTGTTTACCCGCTGCTGCTCGATCAAATTTCATCCCTTATCGCAATTCCTTGGTTCGCTCATCAGCAGCGGCTATCCACTCCCTCAATTTTGATTCAGATCGGGCTTTGAAGCCGACCTTGAATGGCTTTGGGTCTGTAGTTAGTGACGTAGGCACCGCATTGCATTCAATTGAGTCCATGATTGCCTCATCCTTCTTATCTTTCGGAGGAACCATCTCAAAAGCTGTGATAAGACGGATGAAGGCTGTGTAAAGCTCGCGGTTGGCCAGATGAGAACCGGCGCACATTCGCGATCCAGCTCCATAGGCGTAATGCGGTGTTCCGATTTCTTTATCATCCATATATCGTTCAGGGTTGAATTCAAAAGGCTTTGCGAATCGTGCCTCATCATAGTCTGCGGCGTATGCATTCTACAAAACCAGTCAGCCGCATGCTTCATAAAAGACGAGACGATAAGGCAGAACAGGGCAGTGAAAGGCAAGGCTGCCACGCGCAAGCAGGGCTATCTTACCATGAAGAATGTCGTTCCTGCAGGGATTGTAGCACCCTTGTACGGGATGTCCTTGATGTTGACTCGCGGCAAGCAAATCGGAATAACCTGTACCATGTAAGAAACGGATATTAGCCAACATATCATTCCGAACACCGGGTTTGATCTTACCGTCCAGAATCGCAGGATCTCCTTAACGAGGGCCGTAATATAGGGAACCTTTTCTTCCACGAGACATCGTTCCCAAGCTTCGCCGTTGGGGTAAACCTTGTGGATCTCTTCCAGCGCTTTGGCTTGGATCTCTTGACCGTGTGGTGTAGCGAGATATGCTATGCCCATGATGAGGTTACCCGGGACTGTATCCAAACCAGCAGATACCATGGTGAGGCAGATGGATTTGATCTCAGCTGAACATCTGTTAGTTTCTGCTTGAATTTCACGAACGATTCCCTTACCTTCGTTCAGTTTTGCTTCTGGGTCCTTCAGGATATTTCCAGTGATGCAAGGCTTGTCTGTTCCCTCTGCAATACGGCGCTTAAGGTTATTCAACATGTCGGTGAGATATTTGTCGCGTCTCGCACGGTATTCTCCAGCTGATGAGTTCTGTGCTCCCCATAATCGTAGCAAAGGTACATAGTCTTGCCAGTTGTTGCTTGTTGATCTGAAGTTGGAGATTTCTCGTTCCACATGGGTGATCTCGTGCAGCAACTCGCTATTGACATCCCCGTTGATGCGATATCCATAGTTGAGAGTCAGAGACGTGTTGAGAGCAAACCGAGCAAAGTAGGGGGAAGGATCTAAATCTTTCGTTCCTTTCTCGCAATCATCCAAGAGCTCTTTAATGCTAACGAAAGACTCGAGGTCAAGAATTGGCATATAAGACTGCGTGGCGGGGCGGTTGAGTGCAGTTGCTGCAGCCTTCCGACGGGCTTTGCACGACTCATCCCATGGCGAAGTGCCGATTGTGAATCCTTGAGACGTTGAAACTACTGAGTGGAACGTGTGGAACATGGGGCGCGAGATGAGCGCCGACTGGTGAGTGATCCAGAAATGTTTGACAGCATCATAAGAATTGACATAAACGACTCGCTGAAAAGGTCAGAAACGCAACTAACAACATCAACTCTGGGTACGCACCTTGTTACCGAGCCGGGTCTGGAAGACAGGACCGTACTTTGCGACCCATTTCCGCGCAACTCGTGCATGATCTGTTCCCAGTTGAAACAGATTTCCAAAAAGTGGCACACCAGGAATCTCGGGAATACCCTTGATCTTGGGCTTGTCTGTTGAATTCGCAAGCCTGTACAGTAGGAGCAAGCCTACGAGAACCGTAACGTAGAGAACCTGGTCCGACATGGTGAGAGCACAACGTGAGAGAAATGTCTACGTGCTGGCAGTTGGGATACGAGCCAGTTGATGGTTAGCTGGCTGGCTTTTTATACCTACATCAAATGAAATGTCCAAATAACAATTCCGCAACGTGACTTCATTCCCCCTCAAGTGCTCGGTCGGAATCTGCAGATGATCCCCAGGCTTATTACCGAGTAAGCGGGGAAGCCTGTGCCGATTCCGACGATTGCCATGAATAAGACGTTTTCCATTGGTTGCTCAAGTCTCTTCTGACGTTTTCATTGTACACGTCGGATTCAACACAAAGAAAAAATAATCTGACTCGCTGCGACACATTGACTGTTGTGGGTTTACTTACTCAGTTGCCGCATTGTTGCGGGCATATGGGGATTCCAGGGTATAAGGAAAGTTGGCGGCTAGCATAAGAGACGAAATTAGTAAGTCACTTTATCCTGCTTAGATAGTACGCTTAGGCCATTTAATTTTGTACCCTAAACCTCAGATGTCAGCTTTTCTGATACCCGCCATAGGAACCGGGATAACACCAGAAGGACCACATTCCATACCTAGCGAATAAAGCGCAACTACAGTTACGGTCCATTCAAACATGATGTGTCATATTCCGGAGCCTCTCTCAAGTGTGGCCTGGCTCCAATGGAATTGGACCAATATCTCCATTACCTACTTTTACTATGTCGTTATGCAACAGCTAAGAAGCGAACACATCAACAGGTCCCCAGCTATCTAGTGAAGAAAATACATGGCCAAATCTATAAATTTCACTTCTATAGCCGTCTCTCATACGTTGGCGCCCAAGTCATGTCGCCCATATTTACTGTTGCTCCAAAGGTGCCACTGCACGAAGCTCTATCTGCGGTAAGAACAAGACAGTCAACTCTCGTGGTATACCGATTGAGATACAGGAAGAGAATATTTCTAGGCTGAGAGGATAGTTACTGATGGCAAAGAAGTCTACAATGTGGTTGTGGAGTTGAATCCAGAACTATATTCATAATCCGATTGTTGCGCTTTTATTTAGACAAAGTCGTAATTTCCAGCAGTTCTCATTTAAGAGCTATCGAACATCGTAAGCACTATGCATGGTTGAACACAGTTGCTCAGAGTTCGAGGTGTTTCTCAGCAATGCTGATGCATCTTTAGAATGCTCAAGTGTACTCACTAGCGAAATGATAAAACAGTCGGTTTCCTATGTTACATAGATAGACTACAGATGTCTCAACGAGTTTCAACTTGTGTATGGGTAGTGAAGCATCCAATTGGTAAATTCTGGTTTACCCATTACATATTCTTAGAAAGGCAAAGTGATGGCATTGAAACAGGGCATGGTCTGTACCAAGCTCTTTCATCCATTATTCTGCATTCCATCGCACCTCCTGGCATCTAAAGTTGACCGCTGGAAATATTAGAGACGAAATCAGCAAGTCAGCGTATGTTATCTATGGGCGAGTCTTTAGTAGGTATTTGTTTTTACGCTCTAACTAAAGCTCAGAGCTTCCGGGACATGGATAGCTGTGGAGATGCCGCTAGCATTGCAGAACGGAACTCACTGGAGCATTGGTTGTTCCATTACTCTCTGTGTGGCATACTCAATTGATACGGTGGGACAATTAGCAAAAAGGATGTACTCTCTTGCTGAGGCAAAAGAAGATGATGAGACTGGGACTCGAACCCAGGAGGATTGCTCCACCAGGAAATTGGTGTTAAGGTTAACCTTAACCTGGCGCCATAACCAACTCGGCCATCTCACCAAGTTTTGTTGTTGACAAATGATCTCAGTTTTGTCAATATACACATACTATTATTTTAAAGAGATACGGCTCTGTTGTCAATTCAAAGTTACAAGATACGAAATCTGGCTCGCTAGGGTCTGTAACCAGTTGCTAGAAGAACTGTACGGATCTGCTCAACATTTGCATGGTTCATCTCTTTGGCTAAATTTGGCAATCCACTGTCGCGAGTGTCAAAGTTGAAGACTGAGAGAGACATTGTCAAGAGACCAAATTGTCTGGCCACTTTCTGCTATTTTTAAACTCTCTTCTAGGCTATTTATCTGTATCCTTATCCTAGATCTGAAGTTCGGGTTCCATTATTTGTAGCCAGCATCTTTCACAGGTCTCTTCCTCGATCATGGTCACATCAATTGATGCCGTCCCAGGTTCCCACTGACCTCTTAACCTTTTCACTTATGCAGTTGTACAGTTTATTAGTCATGTATTGAATTTCTTTCCGAATTACCAATGAAGTCAGTCAGAAGCTCTTTGTCGCCGCCGTGGTATTGTCTGGCTTCATTGCGTGTACATGCTATTCCATCCTGTATGCTTCATTCGACGGACTACAGTTGCCCGACACATTGGCCAGCGAGGGTTCACCGAACTTAGCCGCCTAAATCCTCCAATGCCCACCAGGTTTTAGCGGAAATTGGTCGCACCAGCAGCCAACAGTACTAGAATTAGTGGACCTAGACTGCCCAAACGTTCCGCCGATACCGCTTGGCCCACTGACGCCATTCCGAGACCCATAAGTGCGCAGAAGAAACGCGCGTTTTATTTATCAGATCTTTTTCTCTGTTTATCAGATCCTTTTCTGAGTTCTGACTCGTCTCAACTCAACTTAGCTCGCTGTCTGTTGCTGCATGTCATTCACCCATGCTGCGTTGTCTCACTCGTGCTCGACCGTCATTATCGCTATCACTCTCGCCACCACGAAGTCTCATTCACCTCTCACGCACCCACAGAACTATGGCAACTGAACACAGTCATGGACACGCTCGTGTCCCCAATACTCTCGAGTGGCTCGCCAAGACCAAGAGGGGCGATTACCTTGTTCAAGTAGCTTGGCCTCTGTGCTGGGGTGAGGATCGTGTTGCTGCCCAAGACGAGAAGGTCAACCTGGTGTGAGTACAGCTTCAATTGCATCACAAACACTGAGCATGAACCTAACAACACGCAGTTATCTGGTCGACGGAAACGCCTATTTCTTCACAGCCGTTGACGTCTCTCGGCGTTTGGAATATCTGAATAGCACAAGAACTGTTATTGTAGGCATTGGGTACCCGCCCAGTAAATACGTCTATGACTTCCGTCGGGGTCCAGATCTCACCCCATATGCCGACGAGTATGATATGCCCCTCGACAGACATGGCAAGCCTCGTACCGACATCTCATTCGGTGAAGCCGAGCAGTTCCTCGACTGGATGAAGACAGATGTCATGCCTTATGTTGAGGACAAGCTCTTCCCCAAGGCCAATTTACACACTGGTCGCAAGGCCTTGTATGGTCACTCTTACGGGGGGATTTTCGCTCTCAACACCATGTTTACTGAGCCAGAGCTCTTCAACAGTTACTTGATCGGTAGTCCCGTCATTTGGTGGAACAAGGACTTCTTGATCCGCAACCCTGAAAAGACTTTCCTCGCTCGCGACAAACCTGTTGATCCTCCATTTTCGCTGGCGCTTACATGGGGCACCGGGAAGTCGGACCTGGTGAGAGAACCTCAAGAAACTGACGAAGAGTGGTGGAAGAGACAGAACTGTGCTGAGCATGACGAGATGAGGGAAGCTGCACAGACATTAGCATCGCGCTTGGAGAAGAGCCCGAGTGTGAAGAAGATTTGGACACGCGAGTTCGCGGGTGAGGATCATGGAAGTGTGGCGGTAACAGGCCTTCAGCAGAGCCTTATGCAGTTCATTCTTGGCAAGATATGATGGAAAAATAGACATAGAAATGATAGAGTATAATGTTAAAAGCGCGTTGCAATTGTCTATCCGGATGGTTTCTGCAGGTTATCACACGATCGTTGTGGCGAGCGAAGTTGAAACTGAACATCACAGACGGTGACACTTTATCACAGGACAATATTAATTTAGATTATCAATTGAATTAACCCTCCATAGAGGTGTTTCAGTAGTTTTTATGAAGCGGAAAAGGCCATGACCAATTTTTGAGTAGTAAATTCATTCGGTGCGTTGAACTTGAAAGCATGCTCGTCACTAAATATCGCAAAGGCCGCATTACCATCCATCATTCAACATTAAACACAATCATTTTAGCTACAGGTATCTAGACACAATATGCTTTTTTCGGAGACCACATGTGGTCTCGTCGTTTATTAAGTTTGAGATTGCCCAAGACTGAGTCTCCTTAAAACACGGTACCCTTGGTCTGCTTGATCTTCCTGAGATCGTAGTTCTTGATCAAGAACAGCGAAACGAGGGCAATCGCCATGATTCCTGTACCAGCACCCAACATGCGAGCCTGGCCGTATCCATAGGCCTTCTGGATGGCGAGGCGCTCAGGGCTGCCCATCTCATACGCCAACTGGCTGTCCAAGTCTCCCGAGATGAGAACGGCGTCCTCTTGGGCGGAAGCGGGAAGGTACTCGAAAAGCTTCTCTTGAAAGGTGTTGGTCCAGATGGCAGCAGAGATAGTACCACCGACAGCGGCGCCGATGTTTCCGGTAACACTCAGAGTAGCGAGAGCGGTAGCAACGTACTGATGCTCGACGGCAGCGAGGATACCAACCTGCATACACAGAATAAAGGTAGCGCCAGCGATTGAGATGAAGACCTCACACATAACGAGGTAGCCAATGGACTGGCCAGGTTGACGGAAGTGGATCATAAGGCCTTGGGCGAAGATGTACAGAGGAATACCGACGCACAGAATCCACTTGAATCGACCGGTCTTGTGCATGGCGTAGCCAACGATGAAGAGAAGAATACCAGAGACGATCTCAAAGGTGTTGCTGACGTATCCAGCCTCCGAAGGGGGAAGGTTGTTAACGACCTGGAGGAACGAGGTGAAGTAGCTGTTCCAGCAGTAGTAAGCGATCATGTAGATGAAGTCGAGAAGACAGACACCGATAACGGTGCGGCTGACGAGGATGTCGAATCGGAGGAAGGGCTTGGGGGCGACAAAGCGCTCGTAGAGGCCAAAGATGACCAGAAGCACGATTCCAAGGACGATCATGGCAATGATGTAAGGTGTCTCCCAGCCTTGAGGAGCCATGCTGGCAATTGAGAAGGGTAGGAGGAAGATAACGAGACCAGCAGCGAAAAGGAAAGCACCGGCAGCTGTTGGCGACAATTAGCAGTCATTTGGACTATTGAGTACAACTTTCACTTACCATCGAACTCGATAAGACCCCACTTGATGCTCTCCATGACTGATCGGCCACTGGACTCATGAACAAGGAGACCCTGCTTCTTGGCCTTCTGGAGGTTGTACCTCAAAAGAGCATAGAGAGGTGCAGCGACGACGGGAAGGACGATGGAGAACGTACCAAAGCCCCATCGCCACTGGTCGCCGTTAAGAAGGAAAGCCTCAGCGGACTTGGGACCGGCAAATGCGGTGATCATGTAAGGAGACGAGGTGAAAGCGTACGCAAGACCTCGGTTCTTCAGCTGTGTCGAGTCGGCCGTGATAACGTCGATACTGTAGGTCAAACCGGACCAACCAACCTGCCAGAAGACCTTGGAAGGGTTAGTGTATGAAGCACGCTTGGGTGAGAATCGATAACTTACATAAGCAGCGCAGTAGGTAGGGAGGTTGTGACTGGCAGCCATCATGATCATTCCAATAGTGGCGAAGAGGACCATGAGGAGGAAGCCCTCAGCACGACCCCAGAGATCGAGAATCTTGGACAGAGGGATGTAGACAGCGGCAGTCATACAGTTGGCGACAACGCCGATGACGGGAATGAGAGAGTGAGACTCCCACTCACTGCTTGCGTAGGGGACCAGAGTGTAGTTGATCTGGCTCTGGAAACCGTTGACGAGATAGATCAACCACATACTATAAACAAGTCAGTACACTAGCCTCAATTGCGACCAGATAAGCAGGAACATACAAGACAAAGACGCCAGCAAGGGCCTTCTTGCTCCAGGCCAAAGTGGTAGCCTCAACAGTCTGAACACCATGCTGCGCGTTTTCGGTAACGGCATCGCTGTTGCTTCCATCATCGGGGAAAACACCAGCCTCTTGGTCCTTCTCGTTGACAGAAGTGGTGATAGTTACGGGCTGCTCAGCAGCAGCACCCTCATTGCCCTTGCGCCCGAGGGTGAGGTGGACCTTGTCGAGAACGCCCATGGTGATCTTGTCTCTTAGAGGGGGGTATCAATTAAGCTTAAGCTTGGGAAGACAAGGAGAGAAAGGAGATGCTTAAGTCATGGGGGAAGGGAATGGCAGATGGTTATAACGGAGAAAACAACACAAAAAAAGAGGTCCTCTAGCAAGGGTGCTTTCTGACTAGACTGTAACCAACATGCTCAGCTCAGGATGGATGGATATTGGGACCCATACAAAACTCCATCAGATAAGATCAGGTCCATGGTGGTTAAAAGAGACTATTGCCTGTTCGAATCCACCGAGATCGGCAACATTAGGGAATAAACCGAACCAGAGAACTGGACTGAGCGTGAGCCAAGCCAACAGAGAAACGAAGCCAGAGGCAAAGAGTAAAACAAGTTGACTGCTAGAGAGATTTCGGGACGCGAGGGCTCCAGAGAATGCAGCCACTTTGTCGTTAGTTCAGGCCTCGAACGCCGAGTAGCCGACTTGTGAGTGGAGATGGCGTGGACGAAAGCACCCGAAGAGGCATGGACAAGGGGTCACGACGAAGAGAAAGAAATTTCATAATCTAATCTGATTGATCGATTAGATCGCGTGAGACTTTGCGCTATTTTTCTCTCTCTTTTTTTTCTTCCGTTGGCGCAGTTGCCATCTGTTGCTGTTTCTTGACAGGTAGTGGGAGTGTGATTTATTGGTAACACAAGGCATTTCAGGTCAAATTAACAGCAATCCATACCTATGTCAGGGATCAAAGTTGGTTGATGGATTGAGGCTTTGCCCACTGTAACCTCCGCTTTTGCAGCGGGTCTACCTCTGGAGCTTCCAGCACTTCATCTCATCAAGTCCTGATCCTTCGCCCTTTTGGGGGCAATTCTATTGCTAACTGCTACGTAGCTGCAGCATCCTTTGACAAGGGTTCTCATCAGCCGCTTTTCATCAAGCTTCAACCAACATATCGGAACACTTCTAAGCTAAGAAAACCCTGCATCGTAGCTGGCGACGTTCCGAGCTTGGCACGCTAAGAAGAGTCACTCATTATTCCACTCATCAGAAGAACTGCTCATTTGGCTCACTTCTACCTCTTGGCAAAATACCAACGATTCCTTTACTACGTAGATGCTCCATATGGCAGGTTACTTGGTCGTAGGTAGCCCTACAAGCCATTACCGGAAGTGGCCAAGAGTGCATAGCGAGGCTTAATTCTGGGCTCACTTTTTGTAATGACAGCCAACGGACAACCCGCCACAAGAGGTCAAGTTTATCTTCCAGGGGTCCAAACCTAGCGACGGGTTGTGGGAGTAGACCAAGTCGCTCCACTGTCATCCAATTGCAAAAGAAACGCCCCCTGAAGGGAGATGTATCCTTTGCCTGGGCTAGCCATTTGATCAGTACGAGATCTAAAGTTGCTGCAAGCCCTCGGGGATGATAAATATTTCCGTTCAAACAAGCTTAAATGAAGGACGTGCAAGCGGCGCATCTTCGTCCAATTCTCGGAACACAAAGTACACTAAAACTAATAAAAACGAAGACGAGACGCCGTATTGAGTACAGGGTGCCCCACGCTAATACTGTGTTACGAGAGACCAGATTTGGGCATCTTCGGTTGCTTAAGAGCCATTGCTGCAGCCAACCATTAACCTGAGAGCTCATTCAGTTTTCTCCAGCACTAGAATAGCAAAGGCTTTGACCCTCACGAAGTGCGATAAGTGTATCACTTTGTGGCAAGATCAACGCAAATCGTCAATGTGATATGTAGCCATGAAGCCTTTCGCATGTGGTTGATCTCGACCATCAAAAACGAAGGATCAGCAGTGTGACTGAGCCTTGGCAAACGTGCAAAAGGATTCCTGATCGGCAAGATCGGATCAGCGCTTGGCTGTTGTCTTGGCAGAGTTATTCCCGTGTGAAGTTGTACCTTGGGAATGGCTTCGGCGCTCGTGCCTCATGGTTGAGACTTACTGCCAAGAGGATACAGGTACAGACCAATACTATTCTGATTGACAAACTATGTACAAAAGGTTGCTGAAATTATTTACTCTGCTCGAGTTCTCCATCTATCAACTTTTATGACATTTCTTCATTGTTTACAGCTTGGACTCAAAGCCAAACGTCGTGCCAGCCACGCGAGGCTTGCCCTGATTGAAGGGGCAGATCTGGAAGAAGCGCTCACGAGAGATCTTGACAAGGTTGGATCGCTTGTGAGGCAGATCCATCCACTTATCTTGGTGCAGACCAAAGATCATCTCATACTTGAGGACACCCTCGCTCGACAGACGAGGCTCACCGACAACGTTCTCAGTACGGTGGTCGTCAAGGAACTCGTAGTGCATCACACTGGGCCACCAAGCCATGACACGGTACTGTCCACGGAACTTGTCATTGCCGACAAGTGAATGCCTACCACGATCAAAGTCGAGCGAGGCGTAGTGCTGACCCATCTTGTCCTCCTTGGCCCAGTAAAGCTCAAAGTAGGCGAATGGTGTGTCGTTGAAGTAGCCCAGCACGGCGAATTGGTGAGGGTCTTCGTGGATGTTCTTGAGATAGGTGCGGTGCTCATCTAGAGTACCAGTCTCCATCCAGCCTGCCGCCACACGGGGGTCGTTCTGCCATGTGTTGAACAGACCCAGGTGCTCGGGGTTCTCGTAGTCAAGAGCGACGAGGTTGAAGTGCTCGTCAAGTGACGGGATGTAGCGGCTGTAGAAGCAGCTACCGGCAGCAGGCTTGGGTGTTCGGCGCGGGTGACGCAGAAGAGTATGCTCTGAGGTAGGTGTCATGACGTACTCCAGATGAGGCGTCACATTCATAGAGTTCCAAGTAGGAAGCCAGATGGGCTGTTGACCCAACGGAGAGGCACATCCTTGCCAGAAGGCGCTTCGCGAGACAAGCACCTCGACGCCTGTGCTGGGCGCGGGCTCAACACCCTTGGGAGGCTGAGGCATGTTGATAGCCACCATTGAGAGGACAAGAGCCTTCGCCAGGTCCTCGGCCCCAGCGCCCTCAAGACGGAGACGGAATTGCTCCACGTCAAAAGTGTATGTGAAGAAAGTGTACAAGAACATCCAGGTCTGGGCGAGCGTGGGCGTCTCCTTGTCCCAGCTCAGCGACCAGACGGGACTTCGTCGCGCGCGCGCATACTCGCGATTATCAGAATCAGGAATCTTGTCAGACTCCGCAGTTGGGATCTTGGAGAAGACTAGGTCATCGCCATGGAGAGCCTTGGGGAATGGCTTGCCATCCTTTGCAGACTCATCTTTGCGCAGACGATACGACTGCTTGTTCTCAGCAGTGGACTCGAGATAGTATGTCGTGAGATAAGGCTCAGGCAGCCTAATCTTGATTGGTGACTTTTGCTGGAAGGGTTCTGAAGACATTTTTGGGGTGATTACTTTGAACTGCTTGTTTGTTTTGGTTTGGCTGCTACCGACAGACAATGGGATCTTTTCATCTCCAGATTTTTATTTTACTACTTATTTATACCCCACTGAACCGATTTCGGTGTTAGGCCCAATCAGATCTGATAAGATCAAAAGCACAATGCAGTCGGTAACTGTCCTGTTCGTTCAAGGCCAAGATTTCCAACACGGCGAACTTGGCCGATGCCTCCGCGAGCGAAGAAGCCGATGGTAACAAGCAGGCATCTTAGGCAGGGGAGTCTCTGTATTGTAAGTCGGAGGTAATAGTAGGACGAGAGCTTGACCCTTGCCCTTGCTCTCCTCTCGTGGGTCAAAGATGGTGCCCTGCTTGTGCCGATTACCCGCCAGCCCCCCTGCGAGACTGTAGTGATGGTGCCACTGGGAGTGCGCCAATAGGACCCGAAGTGGACAACGCATGCGCTAATTAAGGCACCGTCCGGAGCTGTTGTGCTCCACTCGTGAAATGTTCATAGCATTAGATAATTGTGAAGATACGAGGATCGCAGTCTGACAGTCAGAAGCATCATATGGCATAATGTCCTACGTTCTCTAGCTTTCCATCTCCATAATAACGACATCTTAGCGGCCCTATTCGTACCGTATCGAATGTCAAATACATGTGGTGAAGTTTATGCATGTTTCTTAGTTTGGCCATAAAGGTCTGTTCGATGAGTAGCATGTACGCCACCCACAATACATCGGCAGAAAAACTTGAATAGCTTGGTCCTAACATTGGTCACCGTTACCAGTTATGAATCAAATAAGATCAGATTGATATGTTTTGTCTGTTGTAAGTATATGACAGGCAACAGTGTGTGGATAAAACAACGTGTCTCCCATAGTGTATGGAGGTGCAGGGTAAGTTTTCGATCGCCAAAATGATACGAGACATCTCGTGTCGAGACGCGCGACAATGGCAGACCTGAAGAATAAAATACTTTGCCGACATCAACAATTATTAATTTCTTCAGTCTTAAGACTGACGTCAGAGTCTTTACCCAGAACTATGTTGTGGTGAGCAAAAGCGCAACCCAAAAGCCTCGACATTAGTGGTTTGGTTCCTATGATCTCAACCATTGATATCCAGCAAAATAGCACAACCATTGAGTCGAGGTTAGGAATCGTGACTTTATCTACGCGACCCGGATTTGTTTTTCAAATTGAACCAGCATCATTGGATGCCGAAGCTCTTCGTCATACTAAAGCGTGAGGAAAACATATTGCAGCTTTGGTAGTACAACGAGTCGCCTCCAGCAACCACGATTCCATCACGCTGTGGGCCGTCGCGTAGACACAAGCGGACGGTATCTCACCTGTCGGGACCTGGATCGAAACGATCGCGATACATTTCATCCAGTAAATGCTGTTCTGTTGGGCGCCAAAGTAGAACTACGTAAGGGGCTTGTAATTTCTTGCGACAGCTGGGACCTGTTTGCTGCGTGTTTGGCGGTCCTAATGACGACTGACTGCGATTGACGCCAGGCGCATTCTTGGTTGAGGCGTTGCAAACTTACACTACACACAGGACGCCCAGAAGGCCGCTGTACTCACCACTGCAAACCCCCAACATGGTTGGAACTGAGCATTGGCATGAGTCTGCCCCGTGTTTTGTGCTTAACACTTCAATGGACAATAATCGGCTCGCTTTTGTTTGTTCGGGTGGCAGCAATCGCGTATTGAAATCGATGACGGAAATGCGTAAAGGGTCGGCCGAGGAGGGTACGCGGATGCTTCCACTGCGCAACTACCGATAGTTAGCACCGGGAACTGTAAGTTACCTAGGTAGCCAAGCGTGCCAAGGTCCAAAGCGAGCCACAAAACCGACGTTTACAGGAAGCAAAAGATGCGGAGCTTCACCAGTTCTGAAGCTCTGAATGTCTTTGCCACATCTGAGATATTGCTCCAAGACCTTGGTCATCGTAGGTCATGATGTTGTCGGACAGGATCTGAGGATCAATCGTAACTCTCTTTTCATCTCAAGCTCCCAAACCGAGTGATCATCTCCAAGCTCTCGCGTTAAGCGTCATAGCTCCTGTGAAAATTCTGCTGGGTCCAGTCCAGCTCTATAGACCTGCCGATCTCGGTGCTAACTTATGCAACATCATGCACGATCGTAAAAGAAATGCATCGTTTCATGCGACATGTGATGGTGACGACCCTCGTTATCAGATGTGATTGATTAGATTCTTCAAACGGTTCATTCCGTAGCTCTTGCGCCAAAAACGACCAGGCCATGCGTACTGGAGGGGTGTGTCGGAGGTCAAAGAACAAGGATCTTTAGGGAGTCGTCCCTTTGAGAACGCCATCGCCGGCTAGGGTTGCATTGCACCGTTTTTTTATCTGATCGGAACAAATTGTCAAAGTGGTCGTAGCCATTGAGATCCCTCGGCTTCATCAGATAAGCCCTGCGAGAAAAGATCCATCATCGGGTGCATTCTGGCATTGCACATAAACACACTGCTGCAGAGACAGACAGACACTCACTGTGCTGCAAGTTGCTGTTTTCTAATAGCGACTCTACTACCACTATGGCGCAACAACACACCTTCAACAGACAGCCACCACCACAAAACTATGGCCTCGTCTCCTTCCCAGTACAGCATGTCATGCTTGTGGTCTTCAATAGGCCCAAAGCGCTCAATTCAATGACCAGCGATGCAGAATATGAGCTTGAAGCCCTTTGGGAGTGGTACGACAACGAGCCTTCCCTCCGGTGCGCCATCGTGACAGGCGCTGGGCGTGCATTCTGTGCAGGTATGGACCTCAAGGAATGGAACCAGATCAACCAGCGCAAAAGAGATGGCATACCCGAGAAGCGACCCATGGACCCGCCCACGACGGGATTTGGCGGCCTCTCGCGTAGGAGCGGAAAGAAGCCCATTATTGCTGCTGTTAACGGCTTGGCCATGGGAGGCGGATTCGAGATGATTGCCAACCTCGACCTCATCGTCGCTGCGAAAAGCGCTGTCTTTGCCCTGCCAGAGGCCAAGATTGGTGTTGTCGCTAATGCGGGTTCCCTGCCGAGACTAGCCAGGACCATTGGCCGTCACAGGGCGACCGAGATGGCTCTGACGGGACGGAGCATCAGCACTACAGAAGCCCGCGAGTTTGGCATTCTTAACGCTATAACCGATGACGCCTCAGCGGATTGCGACGTGCTGGAGCGTCCAGTGGTGAAGAAAGCACTCGAGTACGCGGCTGCCATCATCAGCAACAGCCCCGATAGTGTCATCGCATCTCGGGCTGGTATCCTTGCTGGCTGGGAGCATGGGAGCGCCGAGAATGCGGTGCGTGTGCATCGTCAGACGTGGGACTCTGTCATGGCGGAAGGACACAATTTCCATGAGGGCGTGCAGGCCTTTGTGGAGAAGAGGAGACCGAGATGGGTGGACAGTAAGCTATGATGCAGGTTGAGGCATTTTCTCTCTCTTCCTTTCTCTCTTTTTGTGTATTATAGGCTTCTTTTGTTACTTGTTTTGTCCACATGATGACTAAAATTAGCGGTACTTCCAATCATGGCAAAGCAAAGGTACAACCAGTATTAGAAGCAAAATAATAGTCAGTCATTCGGACTTGATGGCTTTTTTGGGGGTGACGCCATTTTTTCAGTGGTGTGGAGGGTCTTTTTAGCATTATCCTTGTCAATCGGATCAGATAACTCAGTGAACTTATCAATCACCCCACTGGAAAAGTTCGCCTCGGCTTCATCTAGAACTTTGGGCTCCGTTATTCGTCGCATCGAGTCTCCGCCAGCGTGTCGATTATTACTACTCTCCGTATAGTGACGGAACGAAAAGCAACCCTGCTTCCTCGGGCTGCGATGGAATTAGTTCAGTGGAGGCCCAAAGAGGCTGCAAGTCGACAGCTTGAGCGAATGGTGACACCCAGTGAAGGAACATTGCCAGCGTCGCTTTGCAGCTGTTCGATCACTCGTTGCGCGAATAGACAAAGTAGATGATCGATACCATAGCTCTGGGAATGTCTTAGAACCCACGTTTTGCACTGCAAGATACTCCTATGTGAACATGCGATACCCCCAAGCATAATGAAACAGCCTCAACCATCAACTCAAGCTCCATGCCGAAGCCACCCACCACTTCTCCCGGTTTCCTCGAATCCACTTCTACCAAGTCCCGTGCTGGAGCTTCTTCAAATGTTAAGCCAGCATCAGTCTTCCATCGCCTCGCTAGCCCAATTATAGCATAGCCAGGGTCCATTGAGCGTGGGTCTTTAACCATCATTTTCATCTTCCCACATCCTCTACCTCGATTCATGGACGGATTAGCGTCCCAAAATCAGCAAATGGAAGGTGACAATCCGTCCAAGATGGACACCCAGACCACCCTCCGAAGTCGCCCGCGACAAAGGCGCTGCCAGAGAGGGGACCCTGGAATGAAATGGCACTCTTGAAACCATCCTGCTGGAGGGCTTCAAAGGTCCCAGTCCTTGCCTTGTCCCGCGCCGGTCAGACCAGAACCCCCACATGCGCTTTATATGGGATGGAGAAGAGGAAGACAAGAGAGAAAGCTCTGTTCCGATACGTAATGAGGTTCCTGCATACTGAATTCCGTGGCTGCAATAAAAATAGTGGAGGTGTTCATGTGAAGTCTGGCGATGACTCCAAAGAAGTTGCAAACGCACATTTGCATCTGCCTCACACGTCCCATCGCACAATATTTCCAACGATTGGGAATTCCAGGAATACAACTTGCCTGACAAAATAAACAATAGAGATCTTGTGAAAGAACGACAAGATCAAATATGACGGAACTTCAGTTATCTGCGAAGCCAAATGCGCCGCAAACAAAGAGTGTGCGTCATGACGTGCCTGTTCTGAGCAAACACCACGAACAAGATACCCAAGAGCTTGAAATACTACTATTAGCATGGTCGCTTCTTCTATATCGTCACAACCATGGGAATCACGTCGAGTTCTCATGGGGATGGAGCGAGGTTGGATCTTCCACATGTCAAACCTTCACACACAACACAGCCAAGCTGCAATGGGATGGCAGCAACTCTGTCGCATCGGAGCTCCAAGTGTTCAGGACATATCTGCAGCAGCAGTTACCATCAGAAGTACCATCCAAAAGGGACGGTTACAGGTTCTTCTTCAATGACGAGCCTGCGCAAGGTGACTTGATCAATCAAGTCACTGAAGACGGCGACATTTCAGTTAACTGGGTAAGAACTCTTCCTCTTGGTTATCTAGTCATACACTAACAGAGTATGCGAAACAGGGAAATGTCCAAATCCAAGCAACACTAGAAGACGATGCCCTCTGCCTCCGACCGACGTGGCGCGAACCTCTGGGCGCGGAATTCCTCGCAAACCACCTCGCTCAAGCCTTTGTCGAGATCCTCAACACAACCCTTACCGACCCCGACGCAACACTGTCCTCCGTCCTACCACTAGGAAAACTCGACAAGTCCGTGATATGGAACTGGAATAAAGACCTTCCCCCACCAGTGCCGGAGTGCATTCACACCTTGATCTCCGAGCAAGTGAGATTGCGGCCTGATGCCCAGGCAATTTGCTCTTGGGATGGCGACTTGACATATGCCGAGATGGACAATCTGTCTACACTCCTTGCACAGCATCTTATTGACCTTGGTGTCAAGAACGGCGATATTGTACCCTTGTGCTTTGAGAAGTCAAGATGGACGACAGTAGGTGTTATGGGCGTCATCAAGGCGGGTGCGGCTTTCGTGCTCATGGATCCGAGCCAGCCCATCCAGCGACGCCAGGTTATGGCGCAGCAAGTAAAAGCGACACATATTCTCACTTCAAGAGACCAGGCAAAATACGGACCTGAGATCGCGCCAGAGGCAAAGCATGTCATTGTTGATACCGAAACACTCGACTCACTCGCCAAGACTATCGAGGATCCTCTCAGAGAACTGCCTCAGGTACCACCCGAGTCGCTTCTGTATATCATCTTTACTTCTGGAAGTACTGGAACACCCAAGGGAGTGATGCTCTCTCACGAGACGTACACCGCCAGTGCGCTTGCGCGAAGCACAGGAATTGGATACTCGAGTATCTCACGATCACTCGACTTCACCTCGTACGCCTTCGATGTCAGCATTGACAGTATTCTATGCACGCTTATTCGCGGCGGATGTCTCTGTATTCCCACAGATATGGACCGTGTGAATGATTTGAGCGGCGCGATCCGTCGTTTGAAGGTTAACATGGTCAACATCACACCCTCAGTCGCGCGCATCCTGGATCCTGATATCATCCCATCATTGAACAGTCTTGGTATCGGCGGCGAGGCTTGCTCCGCTGGAGATATCGCCATATGGGGCCAACATACACGAATTGTCATCGGTTACGGCCCTGCTGAGTGTACTATTGGATGCACCGTCAACCCTAGCGCAGCAGGCAAGCCATACGTCAGCATGGGTCCTGGTACTGGTGCGTGCATCTGGCTGGTTGACCCCGACGACCATAACAAGCTTGTACCGGTCGGTGCGGTTGGCGAATTGCTCATTGAGGGACCTATCGTGGGTCAAGGGTATCTAGGAGATCCCGAGAAGACGAAGGAGGCTTTCATTCACGACCCAGATTTCCTTCTTGCCGGTGCAGATGGTATCCCTGGGCGAAGAGGTCGCCTGTACAAGTCGGGTGACTTGGTCCGATACGATCCTGATGGAGAAAACGGCTTCATCTTCGTCGGTCGCAAGGATACCCAGATCAAGCTTCGTGGACAGCGCGTGGAGCTGGGTGAGATTGAACACCATATCAAGAACCTGCTTCCTTCAGGTGCCGAAGTCGTCGCTGAGATTATCGCACCACGAAACCAGAACAAAGAGTCAATGCTTGTGACATTTGTCGCCGACCGCGAAGCTAAGGATGAGGGAGATGCGCGCCAGATTGACTTCCCTCCTCGTTTCCGCGAGGCCCTTGAGATACTGAATGACAAGCTCTCAAAGGTTGTACCTGTGTACATGGTTCCTACTCAGTACATCACCCTCTCAAAGATTCCGTATCTTGTATCTGGCAAAACAGATCGCAAATCCCTACGAGCCCTCGGCGCAGAAATCTCCGCCAATATGCAAGCCTCCGCGGCTGCGAATGAGAGCTCTGAGATTCGTGAACCACAGTCCGAGGCTGAGCTTTTTCTCCGCGACTCGTGGTGTCGCTTGCTTGGTCTTGAGACCAAACAGGTCAGCACTACGCACAACTTCTTTACATCAGGTGGCGACTCAGTCCTTGCTATGAAGCTCGTCCCAATCGTTCGCGACTGGGGCTACACGCTCTCTGTCGCTGACATCTTCAACTACCCAGTCCTTGCGGATATGGCCAAGTCTATGCAAAAAGGTGACAGCAGTAAGGGGGTTGATATGCAAATTCCAGAATTCTCTCTGCTCAAGGATGGCATGGATCGTGATTCTCTATGTGCTGAGGCTGCCGAGCAATCTGGTTGCGATGTCAGCTCGATTGAGGACATTTATCCTTGTGCGCCTATGCAGGAGATTCACATGGCCTTTTATACACGATCAAAGGAGAATTATGTCGCGCAGCGAATTGCAGATATTCCTGGTTCTAGCTCAATTGACAAGCTCAAGTCAGCTTGGAACGCGGTCTACAAGGAGAGCCCAATTCTTCGCACGCGCATCGTTGAGTTCAAGCAACATGGTTTCATGCAAGTTGTTGTCAATGAAGTTCTACGCTGGGATGAAGTCGACTCCAGCCTAGAGGAGTTCATTGAGAATGACAAGAAGGAGCCTATGTCACCAGGCGCATCTCTATCGCGCTTTGCTGTTGTCACTGACAAGGCTCTTGACAAGCGTTACTTCGTTTGGACAGCTCATCATGCTATCTATGACGGATGGTCAACAGACCTCATCGTTGAGCATGCGCGCGCTGCATACAAGGGCGAAGAAGTATCTCGACCTGCCCAATTCAAGCACTTCATTCGCTATCTCGCTGAAGACTCGCGCGAGTCCTCCAAGGACTACTGGAAGACTCAGCTTGCAGGAGCCACTGGACCCCAGTTCCCCTCTCTACCGTCACGATCGTACATCCCAGACCCTACGTCCTTGACTGAGCGATTCATCAAGCTTGACAAGGCTGCCAAGTCGGACATCACCATCGCTACTATCATTCGCGCCGCTTGGGCTCTGCTAGCGTCCCAGTACTCGATGAGCGATGATGTTGTTTTCGGAGAGACCTTTATGGGCCGAACCATTCCTCTTCCTGGCGCCGAGTTGATTGAAGGTCCTATCCTGGCTACAGTCCCAGTCCGTGTTCGTCTTGATCGCACAACTACTGTTCAAGAATTCCTTCGGGCGGTTCAGGAACAAAGTGTTAAACGCGCCGCCCACGAGCACCTTGGTATCCAGCACATCCGACGACTCAGCGAAGACGCCCAGATTGCTTGCGAGGTCACCATGGGTCTCGTCGTCCAGCCTCAAGACCCTGATCCTACCGAGACAGAGGACGACGTTCTCCCGTCATTCCGGGGCGGTGATGCCGCTCTAGAAGCTCTGCACTTCAACTCGTATCCTCTGATGCTGGCCGTGTCAATGCAAAAGACAGGTTTCCGACTCTTGGCAAGCTATGACTCGGAGCTCCTGAGCCATGTGCAAGTTGGGCGGGTGCTGTCGCAGTTTGAAGTAGCGATTAATCAGCTTCGCGGCGACATGTCGCGCTCATTGAACGACCTCACATGCTTGGGCGAGGAGGAGCTCAGCCAGATATGGGAAGCAAACAAGCACGCACCTGTCTCTCCCAAGGACATCTCAAGGTTCTTGTCCACTGGTGACAAGTACCCCACTGTCCAGTATGTCCCTTGGGTCGTGCAGCCTGGCAACGAAAAGCTTCTCATGCCTCTGGGAAGCACTGGAGAGCTTCTCCTTGAAGCTGCCATTTTGGATGGCGATAATGTTATTGATGCTCCCGAATGGCTCAAAGAGGGTGCAATGGGATACCCAGGACGACAGGGCAAGCTGTTCCGCACCGGAGATCTTGTCAAGTATACCGATGACATGAGCCTGGTATTCATCGGTCGGAAAGATGCCATGACCAGCGTAGATGGACGTGTCGTGGACCTCAACGCCACCAATCTTGAACTGAAGCGACTTCTTCCCAGCAACACCAAGGCCGTGAGCAGACTTGTTGTTCCCAAGGGCTCTTCCAGCCAAACACCTCTGGTGGTTGCATTCGTCCAAGAGACTTCTGCTAAGGATGCCCAATCGCTCAAGCTGGGTCTTGACATTGACAATGCTTCAATGCCGTTATTGCAGGCTGTCTCAGTTGATCTTGCGACCGCCATCATTGGTCTCAACAAGGCTATGGTTGAGACTTTGCCACCCTATGCAATCCCCTCGATCTGTATTCCCCTGTCTGGATCTGTCGATATTGACACAATCGGCAACGTTGCCGAGAATATTACTTTGTCCTTGGTAGTCGAGCTGCGCAAGTCTTTTGCGTCTCTCAAGAAGACCATCGCGGACACCACCGTCTTGACCACAAAGGAGCGCGTTCTTCGGGCTTCATGGTCCAAATTCCTCAGCATTGAAGAGGAGAAGCTTGCTCTCGATGACAACTTCTTCCGCCTGGGCGGTGACTCGATTGTGGCTATGCGCATGGTCTCAGCTCTGCGACAAGAAGGTTACCGTCTCTCTGTGGCGAGTATCTTCCAGAACATGCAGCTTAGAGGCATGGCTGACTCACTGGTCGAGATCTCAATGAAGAGCGATCATACAGCTGAGAAGTACACTGCCTTCTCACTGCTGGACACAAAGGACGTCGATGGATTCTTGAACAACGTTATCCAACCTCAATTGGCAGATCCAAAATGGATGATTAAAGACGTTCTACCCGCGACTGGACCCCAAGCTGGCGATGTCAAACAATCTGTTTTCGCGCCACGAAGCTCCGTTCAATACAACATGCTTTATCTGGATCAGTCAATAGACACTGCCAAGCTAGTCGATAGCTTCCAGCACCTTGTTTCCCAGCATTCCATTCTTCGAACAGTGTTTGTTCAGAACGAGGGACAGACTTTGCAGGTCGTGCTTGATGATCTGAAGGTACCTGTTACAGAACAGAGTGTCGAAGGCTCAATTGACGCCGCTGCCAAGCAGCTCGCTGAATCGGATGTCAACAGCAGCACCGATCTCACCCATGGATCCTCCTTCATTCGTCTGTTTGTCCTTCGTGGTGAAACTGAGAACGCCTTCATGATCCGAATCTCTCACGCTCAGTATGACGGTGTTTCTCTGCCCGAGCTCCTGCGACAACTCGAGCTTCGATACCGAGGCCTGGATATCCCATCTTCGGAGCCTTTCGAGACCTACATCCAGCATCTGTCCACTGTCAAACCTCAAAACGTCGAGTTCTGGCGCAAGACTCTCCAGGGGTCTTCGTACACTGAGATCGCTCCGGCTGCGGATCCTCAGAAGAAGACCGCCTTCATGACAAAAGATGTGGACATTTCTGGAGCCTCGCCCAACACGACACACGCGATGTTACTCACTGCAGGTTGGGCCAAGGTCCTGTCGCAGCACCTCAACGTGTCTGATGTAACTTTTGGTGGCATTGTGTCCGGTCGCGACGTCGATATCACTGGCATTGACACCATCATGGGCCCTTGCTACCAATACCAACCTGTACGCGTCAAGTTCGAGCCCAACTGGACAGTAACACAACTCTTAGACTCGGTACGAAGCCAGTCTCTAGAGGGAAGCCAGCGCGCCACGCTCAGCTTCCAGGAAATCCTCAACGAATGCACGAATTGGCCAGCGGATACTCCCTTCTACGGATCCTTCACGAACCACCTCAACAAGGAGTTCTTTGACTCAATCCCTTTTGCGGGTACAAAGTGTCGCGTAGACTACTCAATTCCTCATCCCGAGCCTGCGACACCTCCTCGTGTTGTTTCATTTTTAGAGGATGGCAGGACACAAATTGGTATTGAGGCTGACGAGGAGCGCCGGGAGTTCTGGGAGGCTCGATTGGGCGAACTGGCTGACATCATTGAGGGCCTCATCAAGAACCCCGAAGCTCTTGTCTAAAGAATTAGTTACCGTTCGTATTTGCATCAGCCATTATAATCAAATGAAGATTTTTCATTATAATTTTATTTCTGCAATTCTCATAATAATTAGGTGCTCTGGCGGGATAATTCGTAGCCCCGTGCACCATCTCACAGTTCGTCGGAGACAGAATCCTCGCCCTCACGCGCAAAGCCGCAGCCGGTTCCATCTTTGAGCAGATCCTCCGGCTTCAACTCAACCAAATGACCGTTGTCAAGATAATCCTTCACGCTGATACCATTGCCGAGGAAGAACTGGACTCCAAAGCCTGGCTGGCCGAACCAAGGCCTAATAGGTCCGGCCTGGACAGTGAACATCCTGGTCACATTGTAAACGTGGTAGTTGTTTGGGAACTGCTTGTTTACATCGTTGTCGAGGTTCTGAGGGTGCAAAGCTCTCTGGGAGAATGGAGCCGTGGCAGGGGAGATGTAACGGCCTGTACATGCTTGTCAGGTTGTGTAATTTCGCAAGGCACCAGTCTTACTTACCAGTGTTGTAGCCGAAACGGTCAACGAGTGTACCAGGCATCAGGTCCACGTTGGCCTTGATGGGAAGCTTCTCCTCATCGAGCTCAAACCCGTATTTCTCAGGGTAGATCCACCCTCCTTCGCCGCCATCAGGCGTCTTAGTCGAGTTATACCACTTCCCGAGGAAACCATTTGGAGAGAGTCCTCCAAATCGGTCATACCCAGTGACAAAGGTTCCAAGAGGAAGCTTATTGGGAAGGCGGCTGGGACCAAGACGTTTGTCGCCACAAATGTAGTCCTTTGCGAGTGACGAGTTGTATCGCACATTGTCGCCAGAGCAGTCACATTTCCCCCCTAGCGCAGCCGAATTATCCCTAACCAGGTAATGGTCTTCAGGGAGGTAAATGGCCAGAGCGCTGGTCGCGAGCGACGAGATGAAAAGTGACTTGAACAACATGATGAAGGAAGAGTGGGTTGTGGTAGAAAGAAGGATGAACTGAAAGCTTACAATGGTCGACCTTACGAGCGATGCCGTTCTCTTATAGCAAGGCCAAAGACATGGACAATTCACCTTTGCCTATCTTACCCAACCCTCTTTTTTCACATGCATCGTCAGCCTTCGACCAGCATCTCAAGTCTCAAAATTCATCCCTAGTTTTGTCGCAAGCAGTCGGACTAAAGCATGAAGATCTGTCAGCTGTGTCTCAATCCGCCCTTGCTCCCCGCGCGGGGACGAGGGCCGTCATCACACTAGAGGTCCGGTCAGTCGTTAGCTGCGGCAATCACCAAGGCTTCAGCCTCAGAAGAACTAATAATGTCTTGGTGCATCGATAGTTTTGCAGTGATTAGCATATCTAGCCAGCCAATGTCTCACGTCGTCGGATTATACTGGTTGCTGCGCCTGCTACCCCGGAGAACTATCGACACAACACTAGCCTAATCGGATTGAGTGGCTGGCTGAAAGGAGTCAAAGCGGCTCGCGCAGTTTGTTAGTGAAGTTAGTGAACTGCAAGAAAGGAATCGCCGCCATTGGCACTTTGATGCTGGGATGTTTTTGATCTTCGTCACGACGGATTGATGCCTCATTAATGCCAAGTCCATAGGAATGTAAGATGGCTTGCCGATAGCTGAAGATTCTAGAAGACGTGATGCACGATTCATATGATTGCTTTTGTGGATAATGTATGATGGCTTACCCTCAGGGTATCAGAAACATTGGCCGCCAGGAGCATAAGGGACGAAATTAGTAGGTTAGCTTATGCTGTTTAGACCACACTTCTTAGGCTGTTTATTTTTGTACCCTAAAGTTCAGAGGCCAACTTTTCTGGTACGCTGGACTGGTTGTCGGAGCAATAGTCTTTATCTGAATCATAAAACTGGGCACTGTACCTGACTGCTCTGCAGGACCAAGTGGGTAGCAGAGAAGATGACCTCTAAGCTTTAGGGTATAAAAATAAATGAACTAAAACTATAACATGAATGGCATAAACTGACCTATTAGTTCTGTCACTTACGCCTCGAGCGGTCAATATCGCTGTCTATTTTTTATAGTCTAGATAGAGCTAAGGGGCTAACGTCGATTGAATAGACAACGTCTGCAATACCTGATGTGACACTAATGGCATTCAAAGACGTATACTGACATAGTCTGATCGCATTCTTCGCAGTCAAGAGGCCCTTGGCGTCTTGTCCACATCCCATGAACACACAGGTGTTCATTTAACCTTTCTGGAAACTGTATGTCGAAGGGGTCGACAGCATGATAACGCTGCGGCCAGGTCGTCTCTTCAAATTGAGGACAACTACAGTTCTTCCATTGAACTCCGCAAAGATAGCAAAATTGGGCGCGGCATAGACAGACTATCATATGTCAAAAGAATTCGTATGGGGAAACTGATAACTTACTTACCCATGTGATAACATCCAGATTCGCGTTCGACCATATGGTGGCAGGCATAACAAGTCTTCCATCCATTCTCCGCTGCAAGCTGTTGAAGCTGTTCCAATCCATCATGTTCCTCGCATGTACCTGTGTGTTGTTTCCTTTTGCAATGAATGCACGTCTTTCGACTGCAACGAGGACATTGTGCGACATCGCCTGTAATAAATTCAGGTGGCACAAACGCTGAGCAGGTTGTTCCACTGCAGTATGTCGGATTCGGCGTCTCATGTTCCAGCCTCTTGGCCATGAATTGACCGACAAGCTTCGGCGAAAACCCCATGCCAATTCTGACAGGTATGGGCTGACGACAGCACCGTGGTGGGAAGAGCTCCGGATCTCCAAGCGATGCGCGGACGAGGCGAACAAGGCATTCGTGGCAGTATTCATGCGAGCAGGGACATCTAAAGAGGGCGGAAAGTAGGAACTGGTTGAAACAAACAACACATTCTCTGGATGGTAACGATGGATTATCCATATTGAAGGGATTCGCTGGGATTTATGATAATAATCTTAACAATCTTGAATAATGCGGTGTTGTAACATTGAAAGTTGATCGGGTTGTCCTCCCCAGTGACAGTACGGAGATGTCACGCGTGATCTTGGTGCTCACTCCGATGGGAAGGTGTTGTTACCTTTTATCTCGCAAAAACACAAGAATACCTGCCTCCTCTGTACGTTGAGAGTTGAGGCATTTAGTCGTCTCTCAATTGCCATCGTTTCAAAGAGGCAAAGCCGGAAGGAACTTCCAGGACGCTTCCTTTCTGCCACTTTATTTGAGACCATGCACTATCCCCATCTGTACCTGTAATGAGAGCGGAAAAAGTGAAACGAAGTGCACCTACTACCTGCCCGGGGAAGGGGGAGGTCTGGAGCAGAGCTGTTTTTCAGCATATTTAGGGAGGATTGATACTGACAGACAACAGACTTCGTCAAGAACAGCTTTTCTAACAGAGCCAACATCAATATGAAATTCTGAAGATCTATTGAGCTGTTCTTTCCTAAAATCATGCACGCAATACAGAGTACAGAGATGTACTAGAGCAATTTTAGGTAAAGAGACGAGAAGATGCTATCCATCCATCCTGACCCATCCGAATCTCCCTCCTCCTATTAGGTAATCACAACGAAAAGTGATAGGACCGAGGGAATCCAAGTTTTCAAAAAAGGAAAGCAACCGTTTTGACCTTTATGCATCTCTATCGAGTTTTGGTTACTCTAAAGTCGTCCCCCAAACAGCCCAAGACCACCCTTAGCGCTGACTAAACTGCCAGCCCTCCTCATCTAGACTAGCCTACTCGTTAATCCAACTCACCCATGGAATCCCAGCCCTTCACCGACTGTACTCTGTATCAACGCCATCGAAATGAGGAACCAAGAACTCACACGTCACATGAATACCTTTCGAGCCTCCCGCCCACAAAGTATCAAGCGGAAAAGGCCGACCGTATCATGCTCCGCTTGTCGTGCGCGTAAGCAGAAATGCGACAGGCAGCAGCCTTGCATTGGATGCCAGAGACGCGGCTTAGAAGAGTCATGCAGTTTTGGATCCTCATCAAAGTCGACAAAATGGACTTCGACCGACGATGGCAAGACGCGTGTTCATAGTGAACTTGGGCGAATGCGGAGTGTGCTGCAAGGTCTCATCAGCCACCCCGCTGACGATCCATCAGCGGAATCTGTCAGACAGCTCCTTGACAGCATAGATCAGATCGAAAACAATCTTAGCCAAGACGTCTGTCAAGAAGTTGTACAAGTTTCTCCTGCGAGTCAACTCCCAGACGTCATATTCGGTACTGTGGCTGGGGTTTCTTTACAAGATATTTTGACAGCCGTACCGCCTCGCCAGGTTGCAGATAGAACAGTATCAACATACTTCAACGCCAAACACGTGGCAGTTCCATTCATCCATACACACCAATTCCGGAGACAGTATGAAGAGTTCTGGAAGGATCCGGCTTCGAGTAACCACCTGTGGGTCAGCATCATGTTTTCTATCATGGCTATCGGTGCTGCTATCTCCAACACAAACACGGCATTCTCAGGTCTCCAATTTTCATTACCATACATCAGTATGTCAGCAAGGTGCCTCGTCTCTGGACAGTATCAAAATGCTATGGAATTCTCAGTTGAGGCTTTGACTCTCCATCTTCATTCTCGATGCTTCCAGCCAAAAAGCCCAGATGTCAATCTGTCTCAACTACATGCCATGAGTGTTCGACTTGCTCACCAAAGATTCTATCATTGCGAGACAAACCAGTTTCTCCAACTGGTAACTCCTTTCGAGTCCGAAATGAGACGCCGCGTGTGGTACCTCATCCAGTATTACGATGTGTTATTCTCTCTCGAGCATGGGCTCCCTCCACTGATTCACGAAGAAACGTACTCAACTGGCCACCCGACTGACGTACATGATGACAACTTCGATGAGGATTCAATAATAGTGCTGCCTAGACCACCCACAGAGACTCGGCTATCACTACCTTGTGTGTTCATATCTCAAGCTTTACCTGTTTTACGTCGGATCATCTGTCATGCCTTGGGCTTCAAAACTTGTAGCTACCCAGGTGCAATGTTTATCAAAACACAGCTGGACGTCTGGCATCAGTCTATCCCACCTTCCCTTCGCATCCGTCCAATCAAGGACACTGCTTTTACGGATTCTAATCATATTGTCATGCAAAGAATCCTGCTTGAGCTCATTTACACCACCAGTATCGCACTCTTATATCGTCCGTTTTTGGATTCAATTACCTACAGTGATTACGAGTTCCGGACGGCTCTTGACGTCTGTCGTAAAAATGCTGTTCGATCTGTTGGAGTTTACATAGAAGTTGATCGTGAGATGCAGGGGGGTGGAAGACTACATAATGACCAACACGTTGCTTCAAGCCTATCGGTAAACGATTTCTTGATTTCGACCACTCTTGGCCCCCTTGAGCCTTTTGACTGTGTCGACTTGCCGTAAGTATAGTTCCAGATACTATTGTGTTTGGAGCTGACGTATGTGAGGCCTATTGACAGAGACTACATCGTAAATACGCTGCAAATAGCAGTACAGTTGTGGTCATCAAGATCATGCGTATCAGTACATTCTCTTGAAAGTTCACGACTGCTACGAATAGTGTTAGCAAAGATATGCGTGGTAGGCCCCGAACTGACTTGTATCTCCCACCCTGTTCAGGACTTAAATCACATTACAAATCCAGAGGATGTTGAAGGGGACGGACACATCATCTTAGGTTATGATGAGAAGGAATTCGGATACACAGAAAATGATTTCAATCATTGAATTGGTAGCGTCGCATGAGACGATACCTTTGGCGGCATTCGTGTGGTTAGGATGTCTCAACACGCCTCTACTGATCTACGTTACGATTACGAATCGTTCAATGGATTTCTAACCATGCGTTTCCTGATGTGTAATATTGGGGGCGGAAGGAAGCTCAGTCTCTAACATGAACTGCGGTCATAGAAAATATCTGCTCAAGTGTCCATGTTGAAGGCACGACTACTGTGTAGCTTATTTTATGCATCGAATGCCTAAGCTAAGCTCTTTTGCCACGTAAAGCGGGGTTAGGAAATACGGACATGTCGGGGCAGACAATTACTGCTTTGGGTAACTGATATATCCGCGCTTACGGCCGACGAAGCAGGCATGAACAACATTGTGAATCTATTGGATATTCAGAAGCGCAGATGCAAGTTTATGGCACTGCGAAGGATTCAAAGAGACATTAATAGGTGAATAGAAAAGTATAAAGAGTGCAACTGCACGCTTCACTGCCATGACCACGAGCAATCAAAAACACTCAACAATCAAGTCTACTTCACACTTTTACCATACATATCCGTCACCATGAGCAGCCAAGTTGTTCCTGAAGTTTCTACCGCCCTTATCCTCAATTCCTTCAATGGACGCCTTGATTTGGAGAAGACTCCGGTCCCAAACCCTACGCCCTCCGGATCAATCATCGTCCGTGTTCTCAGCACTCCAGTCAGACCTCACCAGCGAGAAGGCTTTCATGGAAAGAGTAATCTTTCATTCCAAACCCCGTATAACCCCGGTGACGGTGGTGTTGGCCGTGTAATCTCTGTTGGGCCAGACTCTGTAGCCCTCAAGCCAGGCCAACTTGTCTACATGAACAATTTCATCACTGCGAGAGATGACCCTAAGACACGAGTTCTCCTTGGTATTCACGATGGAGGTGGTCCTGAGCGCGACATCAAGCTGTTTAACCTCTGGCAGGGCTTTTGGAGAGATGTTGCCATTGTACCAGCAGAGAACGTTATGCCTCTCGACGAGAAGATTCTGATTGATGAGATGGGTTATTCCTATGGCGACCTGAGTTATATTCAACGATTCTCCGTTGCGTATGGTGGCATCAGCGCTGCCAATCTCCGAGCTGGCGACACCGTTGTCGTTGCGCCCGCCACTGGACATTTCTCCGGAGCAGTCGTCGAGCTGGCTGCCCAAATTGGCTGCAAAGTCATTGCAGTCTCCCGCTCCGCGTCCAAGCTGGAACCTCTTACTTCTCGTTTTCCTCGCGTCACTGCTCTTGAGTTGACTGGAGACGAAAAGAAGGATACCGAAGCTATTCGTGCTCTAGCACCTCAAGGAATCGACGCTTATATCGATGTCTCGCCCCCTGCTGCCACAGCGTCTCCTCACCACCTGACTGTCTCGA
Organism: Fusarium sporotrichioides; assembly: GCA_019054645.1. Classification (NCBI taxonomy): domain Eukaryota; kingdom Fungi; phylum Ascomycota; class Sordariomycetes; order Hypocreales; family Nectriaceae; genus Fusarium; species Fusarium sporotrichioides. Next base: position 3,035,009 of record JAHKNS010000002.1, on the reverse strand, counting down.
TGAATGCACTCAGCCCGTTTGGTCGAGTAGTCTTCTTGGGAATGATGTTCGATATCAAGATAAACTACGCCAGCTTAATGGTTCGAAATATCACGATTAAGGCGAATTTTATGTACACGCGAGAAGAACTAGTCTCGCTGATCAAGATGATTGAGGCCGGAGTTCTCAAGTTGGGCAAGGAAGCGGGACATAAGATTGTTCATCGTGGATATCGTATGGATGAGTGGGAAGAAGCGGTAACTGTAGCAGAAACGGCTATGGGATGGGGTGAGCAAGTTCTTATCTACCCTTCAACGGATGTGGCCGAATGAGGATGTAGCCTTTGGGAGAATGACTACTGTTCGTCAACAATGTATGCCATGACATTTTAGCACATATTCTTAATTTGAGTATTTCTTCATAGCCTAAAGCTCAAAAGCTCCTTTTCTTCGTGAATCCCATGAACTAGTCTCTGAACGCCTTTCCCTTGTCTTAAAACCCAAATGGTAATGAATCTATGATGTCCATATTTTCCTCGGCTTCCTCTTCCAAGCATCGATTGCAGGCGCACTTGAATTGAAACTGTGTTTGGGCATATTTCTGTCTACTTGACAGATCCTTAAGCGTCGCGAGATCAAAGTAGGTGATCATACATTCTTCACCCTTGGATATATCTCGAGCAGCGGTGTATACCATCCTAGCTTGACCATCGGGTTTGTGTGACACCTGGGAAGAGGTCAGTACTGGTCGCAGCACTATACGGTTAATCTCAACTCACATTGGGTAAGCATGAATGGTTGAACTGGGCGGCCCTGGGATACAGAGCAAACCCGTACGATTCACCTCGGGAAGTGGCATTGTCGTTCACGAATTGAGAACCTGTCGCTTTCGGATACAGGCCAAAGGTGTTGGTTTCTTCCTTGCACAGCAGTAGGAGCATCTCGTCGGCAGTCAACATGCACGGCAGAACAGAGGCATCACTCAGATACGCGTTGACCAGTCTCTTCCAATGCGTTATCTGCTCTTCTGGCCACGAATCAAGGTACGCACAACACATGTCGACGGCTTTCCAACCACGCAAAAAGTGAGCCTCCCAGGGGTACCGATGCTGTGCGGTGGTGTTACCACGGTGCAACTCGGCATTCCACGTGGCCAGCAGGCGAACAACATGCCAAAGAGTCGCGAAATTGTACTCAGTTTCTTTGCAACGCATGCTGTCGGCATTCCTCTTTAGCCAGGTACACTCAGAGTCGTGTCGGAGCTTGTCGGAGGCTCGACAGGCGACATTGCACCAAACAACATCTTTGAAACAAGCGTTTTCACAGCGCACAGCACGGCCGTTTTGCGGGACACGGCGAGAGCACGAGAGATTGCTGCAAATGAGCGGTTCGGCATCGGACGTCACAGAAGGGACGATGGCATATGCTGTGTCTACCAGGAGAATGGTGCCTTCTCGGATGGGACCCGTGGCTCGGAGTAGTCTGCCTTTGCAAGGGTCTTGGTCTGGCACCAAATTAGGATGCACGTAAAAGTCCAAGTCGTGGGTGCTGGCCACATTTGAAGGTTTCAAGGTGGTGGTTCTAGGGGCCTTTGGTGGGAGGCTGGGTTTTTGGAACTCCATTGGAGCGGTTTTCTGGTGTGATGTGGTCAAGAGTAGAGGATAGTAGACAAAGGTACGGTGAATGGAATCGAAAATTGAAAAGAAATTTGCTGGCAATTGTTGTCAAGCATTAATGTTCCAGAGTCTGGACCCTCGGGATGGTCGAATTCGGTTAGACAGGTTGGAGACAACTAAGACAAAGACACCATCGCCACTACGATAAGGAAATTATTTCGGCGTAACCTTTTGCGGGTTGGGGCCATCTCGACTCATCTCATCTCAAATATCACTGTATCAAGTACGGCCGAATGTGGCTCAAGGTTTGGCATTGCCACGGAAGCAGACACAGTGAGACAGTCATACACAAACTTAGAAGTGATTAGAGTTACAAGGTGGTCAGCTTTGCACTGACCGAGAGACGGGACATTGAATCATCGAATTACTGATAAGACAAAGAGTGTCGGCAAACTCTACTACCCTTGTACTGTACTGCCAGCAAACCCTTTGTCTTCAGCCGAATTTTAGAGGTCATATTGTTGGGATCCAGCCCCGTTATATCGGCATCGCAATAACCGATGAAAGGGACCAAGTGGAGCGGAGCCATAAGGGAAGCTGGGGAGATGCCTCCAGTGAGATTGAACCTTGTAACACGTGCATGAGGGACCCTTTGCTTGTCCATGATGAGGCTGACTGACACTCTAAGTATTCTGTGGTGACATCCCTGCAAGTATCCTGGTGGGGGGAGTTTCGCGAAGCTTCGGCAGTCAACATGTACGTACACACACATACGGCAGACACCACTGAACCACTAACGAACCAGCCGGAAATATGCCTGAGGCTTCACTTGATTCATTCCACAACATTCCAATGTCACGCCAAGCTGCGAATACCCTCGCTTGTGTCCCCAAGTTCAGTATAGTCAGCCAGATAAGCATGGCCGCCCATCATACGACCACGGGACATTTTATTCCCCAAGCCTATAGAAACACAACGAGACCTTGTTGACGTCACATATCGCGGCTCACAAAAGAACGTTGCCGAAACTTCCTGATTTTGACCGCATTTCCCTACATTTTGCAATAAATTCGCAGCGTCTACATACTAGAACTACCTTTTATGTCATGTTTCTCTACTCAAATCTGTATTTGTTCTCTTGTTAGGTTAGCTACGTGACGGATATCCTCCCGCCAGCGCAAATGTCTCTCGCTCAACATGTGACTCAACCAGAGGGATTCGACTACGAAGGCCCGGCGAATCCCAATTATGAAGGTCCAACACATCCAGACATCTCTCCTGGTTTTGGAACACCAAATATCCTCGTTCCCGATATATACGAGTACGAATCGTTTCCTGACAGATCAAGCTGGCGACGCTTGAGTTTTGCCCCCATTGAGATTGTGCAGAAACTACCCAATCTCGCTGCTTACAAGGTCTCCAACATTAAGCGATATGGTGAGTCAATCTAAACTAACCCGAATTTATGTGTTATATTAACTGTCTGTAGTTCAGGTAGCAACTGGCATAATAGCTTGCTGGCTCGCAGCTGGCATTGTATTCGGTTTCGCCGCTTTGAAACCCATCTTGATCTCCGAAGGAATTTATTCTGAACTCTGCGACAGTGATCAAAAGAAACTCGGACATACAACAGACTTTCAGGTTCCATGCGCCGCGCAGGATATGCACCTGAACCTACTATTCATCTCGGCTTCGATCTCTGCCAACGTCTCCTCCCTCTTTGCAGGAGCTGCCCTGGATCGCTTCGGCCGCCGTGCATGCTGGCTTGTTTCTAGTCTTTTGTTGACTCTCGGGTCCTTGTTGATGGGCTTGTCCTTCTCCATCCCCGGATTTCATGGTTATCTCGCTGGTAATATCTTGTTGGCTTTTGGTGGCACTTTTCTATTCGTCTCCTCGTTTCAGTTGGCCAATGCCTTCCCCAAGTATTCCGGCTTGATCGTCGCTCTTGTCACCGGCGCTTTTGATGCTTCTGCAGCCGTTTTTCTATTCTACCGCATGGCTTATGAAGCTTCCGACGGTAGATTTACTCTGGACAAATTCTTCTTCGGTTATATTTCCGTTCCTGTACTCATATGCCTTGCCGAACTACTCTGGATGCCTCCTCATTCGTATCATACCCTACCTCAACTTGAGAGGAAGATTGAAAACGCCCAGGATCATAGTCGTGACATCCATGCTTCAGATGATGAGATCGATGACTCAAATGAACTGAGACGTGTTCGAAGTGTACGTGCTGGTCAACGGAGAGCCAAGATTGAGAAAATTGAAGAGATTGCTGGTGACAGTGAACAAAGAGGAGAGCGGATTAGGGAGGAGGAAGACCGACAAGAAACCAGCGGCGTTTGGGGAGTTTTACATGGAGTGCCTGCTCACAGGCAGATGATGTCACCCTGGTTTATTCTCATCCTGCTCTTAACAATTCTGCAGATGCTTCGCATGAACTACTTCATCGCCAGCGTCAGGTCACAATACCGGTATATGCTGGGTTCTGACAGGGCGGCTGAGCGCATCAATGACTTTTTCGACGTTGCTTTACCTATTGGAGGTGTGGCTTCGACACCCTTGATTGGGCTTTTACTCAACAACTTGAGTGTCCCTGGTATTTTCGGCGTTCTGACAGTTTTCATCGTTGTTATTGGAGTTCTCAACTGTCTTTCCAACATTTGGGCAGGTTATTTTACTGTTATTACCTTTGTTTTCTTCCGACCTCTTTACTACTCAGCCATCTCGTAAGTAGTTTCCCATCTCTTCATCGTTCGACTTCCGTACTAAATCATATAATAGTGACTACGCCACGAAGGTTTTTGGGTTCGCTACTTTTGGACGCATCTACGGAACTATCACCTGTGTCTCGGGAATCACCCAACTTGCGCAGTCTGGTCTTGACGCGCTCACCCACGGCCCGCTCCACGGTAATCCAACGCCGATCAACGCAACGTTGGGCACAGTTGGAGCTCTCGTCGGCATTATTCTGACACTGTTCGTTGCCGTCAAAGGCAGAATGTTTGTGGAGAAGAAGATCGAGATGAAGGCGGATGATGAGAGAGAGCGACTTTTGTCAAATGCTCAGTCAAACTACGGCACTGGACAACGAACGGAGTAACAGCCACTCTCTCTAATGGTTAGAAATTGTGTAGCTATCATTCTAAGAACAAGCATCCTGGCTTCGTGGCGGAATGTTTTATTTATACATGGGATCAACAAAAGGTTATTGCATGGTATTTTAGTCTTATTGGACCTTAGGAACGTTAAATTAATTGTCAAGTAGATATCCAGTAGCTGGGTCAGAGTGGAGGGCTATTTGAGGATGGTCATGAAGCATTCGAGAAGTAAGAATTTGGAAGACATTAATATGCGTAGTTGGAATAATTTACTTCATTACGATTTCTTTCTTTGATGATCTATTGTCCTAGTTACACTCTTCTCGCATTTACAAATAAACATAACAAATAAATCATTGACGCGTCTAAAGTTCTACCACACCCTCGGCGGACAAGAATCCCAAACGATACAAGACATTGGAGAAGAAAACCATCACGTTCCAGAGACAGATGTCAAAAACATGCTGCGCCTTGTCGCGTACCCAAAAGAATCCGTTCTGAATCTCTCGAGTGACAGCAGCGGCCTTGTACGCAACCACGTTCAAAACCTCATTGGCCTTCTCCAAAGTGGGATGCAGACATTGAGGTCTACTATCTGGAGAAGAGCCTGGGTCCTCCTCCTTCGGCATCTTCACCTTTGACTTCGACTTCTCTTCGTTGTGGAGATCGGGCATATAAGCATCAGTCTTGTAAACAGTATACGCGTAAGAGGGACCACCGCACGTTTCGAGTTTCTCTCCGCGACACTGGTACGAACACAACTCATCTTCAACACGTTTCCTCTCTTGCGGGAGCCCAGGGGAGCAGAAGCATTCTGAACTGTGTCGCAAGGCCACAGGATAGCCCTCCTCAGCACAATAGGCAGCGCAAGAGCGTCCACTTCGGCCTCGATTCGCATTATGGATATCCACGCGAAGAAGCTGGGGAGTAACACGGGTAGATAAAAGGCGGTCGAACTTGAAACAGCCGTGGGTTGGTTTTGTGTTTGCCTCAATTTGGATACTGGCTTGCAATCCCGAGTTGTAGATGCTCCAATTACTCTTGCCGCCACAAGATCCAATTTCAGCATCTTGGCAAGCAAAATTGCAGTGGGATCCATCGACTCTGCTGTCTTTCCGAGGAAGTGTGTCACGGCATACACACCTGTTGTCCTGTAATGCTGAAACTGGCTTTTTCATATTTCTGCACCTGGAGGCGCAGAGTTCGACCCGACCGTTACCAATATGTACATGGACGGCCCCCGGTGTAACAGATTCTGTGTCGTAGCAGCCCAAGAGCGACGCTTTGTTCGAGCCCGTTTTCAAGTTGTCGTGATTATCAGTCTGTTCCTTGTGCCTGGGCTTGTCGTATGGAACATGAGTGACTAACCCAGTATTGACAACAGTCCAGGCCTGAGGTCCGCCGCAGTCGTCGTATGGGTGCCCGGGGCACGCAGATTTACACGAAGAGTCGGAGCGTCTTCGACTATGTTCGGGATAAGATTCGGCACAAACGCAACTTTCCCCGCGCACAGCAGCAACAGTCGATTTGTACCTCCGGCAGTAGCTTACACAACTCCTGACTGTGTTGGTCTGTACGCTATGTGAGTGGTGCTCAGTAAGAGGCGGATCGCTCCAGCATCCATGCCATGTGGTCTCACGTCGCTTTGGAAGATCGAAAGACCTCCGACGCGGGTCCCACTGAACATCATTTGTAACGCCCGTGGTGTAGAGAGAGTAATAAAGCATGCTGCCTTTGGTCCCACCACAGCGGCTTTCATCATCTCCCTGGCATGGGTGATAGCAAGACTCCAAGCCAGAATAATACCTAAAATTAGGATATGTTGTGGCACACCAACAGTTATTGTCATGTATCATCGCGATGGGCTTCCCAATATCCTTACAACGGTCAAGGCACCTCTCGCGGAAGTCTTCCTGATCGCCCATGCCCATCACTCGTCTTGAAGTCAGGGCACGACTAGAGAAGCATTGCCCAATTTGTTTCTTAGGCAATGGGGCAGGTTTCGCCTGAGCTCCAAGACTATAAACACTGTAACTGGACCGACCTCCACACTGGGAGAGGTTGTCTGGATAGCATTTTATGTCGCATTGGTCGCCATTGAGTTCCTCCATTTCTCCTGGGTATGTATTCGAGCACCAGCAATCATTCGCTTGTAGAAAGATGTATCTCTTGTTGTGCTTCTCGCAAAATCGATAGCAAACTTCAGGGTTGTTTGGGTAGAGAGCCTTGTATCTGCGGTCCTTTGGCGATGGCGGATTTCTGAAGCAGGCATGTCGGGGACGTTGGTTTGGTTCAGGTAGATTAATGGGGGTCTCGCTAGGCTTATACAGATGTTCATTCAACTTGGGTTTGTATTCCTCCAAATTGACCCCAGCTCCGCTGCTCCATACACTGTAGACTAGGTCGGTGCGATAAAGTTTGTTAGTAAATTGAATGGCGCACCTGATATCCTCAACTCGAGTAGAATGGTCTGGGAGAATATCTGTGCAACCACATTTGAGGCCACTGAAGACGACAGCGGCTTTGCCCTCTTCACCGCATGACTTGGCGCACTCACGACGCTCGTCTTCAGTGATTGTGATCTTGTTAAGATCAACATCGAGTGGTAAACCTGGAAAGCATCCGATGGGTTTACTGGGGCTAGCTGTAGAGGAAAGCGTAGTAGGCAATGCTGATTGTGGCGATGATGTCGCTTCGTGTTGAGGGACACTCTCTGAGCCATGACCATTCCTTTTGGGGTCGATATTGAAGACAACAAATACTTCTTCGATGCCATCAACATCTCTGAGCTTAGGTGCGTTCCATCCATCTAGGCCATGCGCTTCACAGCGGCTCATGTCGACTTCGTTGGTGCTGGGGGGTTCACTCTCGGCACAAAAGCAATTGATAGTGCCAAATGCAACAAACGTTTGGCCTCGCTTGGAGCATACCACGGCACACCTCTCGCGCTGTGGTTGGGTACGGGCAAGCCCACCAAAAGTGAAGTCATCAGAACGCCCGTGGTAACAACCCTTCAAAAGGTTGTTGTAATCAAACTGGGCAACTGCCAGAGCCACCCATAAAAAGAGAGCGGCATAAACAAGAATGAACCTCGCCATGGCTTCCAGAAAAGAGTGATATCGTCAGAAACAAAGGCAAGGCAAAGGAAGAGCTTCTGGGTCCGGGAATGACCTGTTTAAGTCTCCCGTCATCAAAGGATTACCTCATTTAACGCAGACTGCTGTTGGTCGATTTCGGGTTTATTATGGAACGTTTTAGGCAACACACCAGGTCTGTGCCATAAATGCTGGCTAGGATCATGTTTCTTGGTCCAACAGATGTCGCTTCTTGGACGCTAGACGTCAGCTTTAGGCAAAGTTGCGGAGCCTCGGCTGCGCGGCTGAAGCGGTTCGCTTGGCATCGCGTGGTAGACCAATTCAGAAATCGCCGAATTCTGAACTGTTGTAGGGTATGCAATCTGATCATCTGCTGGACCATTTTGATGCCAGGCGCTGTATGACGGAAAATAGAAAACAAAAACAGAAAACAAACAAACTTTGATATCAGGCAATGGTACTCTAGCTAGGTAGCTTAACAAAATTGACATCGTACAGGAGGCTTTTTCGATCGTGAAACTCCTCACAGCCAAGGTTAGTATAGTGAGATTTCAAGAATTACGAAGACAAGGAATCAAAAACGCTTGCTGCACTTTATTCCTCAGGGTTTGGTGAAAGAGACTCACACGCATCAAGTGAGCATATACAACCAAAGAGGATAATACAGCAAATGCCTGTTAGCATATTTCCATTAATCATACTGAACTGGCTTTCCAGTAATTACTTCGACCTCTGCGTTTCTTCTACCAACCCATGTAAACTCTCAATCAATCGTCGAACGAATAGGATGGAAGGAGATTGACTATCACCAAACTACTGCAATGTACCTCACAGAGCAATTGGTTGGTATTAGGTTACCCCGCGTTTTCTGACGTTGATGTCACAAAACAACGTTGGTGATGGTCCATTTTAGACCCAAAGGGGTAACTCTGGCTTGCATCCCAACTGAGGAGCTGACAAACATTTCCCACAATCTTCTCAGAATGACGAGTGATCACGAGCTTGTTGATTAAGTATAAGATAACCGTTTCCCCTCTCTTGTCATTGCGACAGGACTTGCACCCAAATTTAACATCTTTCACTCAACGAATATCAGTTCGTATCTTGTATATCAAACATACCGGCTTACTGAAAAGACATGGCTCCTCAGACTATGGCAGAGAAGGCCAAGGCCAAGCTTCAGGCCGTTCTCGAGGATCCCAATAGAAACGATGCTACCTGTAAGCTTCACTATCCCTTGCGACCTCGCTGCTAAACCACGGCTGACCTCCTACCCAATAGCTTACAAGCAAAGAGTGTTGACTACCAAGACACCCGCGACCGGTGCCGACTGGACCAATACTTGGGTGCGACGAAATAGCAACGATCGTAGAGCCAGTGTTGGTAGTGAAGGCTCGAGTGGATCACCGGTCCGACGTAGGTCGAGTTTTCAAGAATGGCTGTATCCTTCTGCTCGTTGAAATGCACACACAATGGGAGTAAATGCTCGAAAGTTTTGGTGTTGATACTTCTGGCGAATGGTTTGGTAATATTGGTAGTGTTGGAAGGCATATGAACTCCAAGAATGTTAATTTGGACGATTTCTTTTTCGTACGATATGATCATGGCAATAACACAGTCGCTCCATAGGCCATAATACATCTCACATGAATACAACAATCATGCGTGTCAGTAATTCTCTACGGATACGCCTTTCCTCTGGTAGTTCTATACGGCCTCAACAAATGTCAAGTTTTAGAGTATCTCAGGCACAGGTCAGATATATCACCACAAAGTTTAACATCGAGCAACATATTTGAGAGTTGTGTTTGAATTAATGTACACAAGATATCTTAAATGCAATAACGCTTTTTGTCATCTATTCCAAATTAGGTCATAATCTTTAACTTGATCGGCAAGTAAAGGGAGCGTGAGCAGAGCCCGTGCTGGTAATATCAATCTGTGATAATATTAGTTACTGCTTCTTTGACATGATAATTTGAATTAAAACAACTTACAATATCCTTAATGGTAGCATAAGTACCAGCACCAAGGGTAACAATACCAATGATGAAGGCAAGGATGGATCCCAAGCTCATGAACAGGTTCTTCTTCTCGAACCACTTGCCGTCGCAGAGCAAAGCGAACCACATAACACCTGGAATCCAGAAAGAGAAACCAGATACGAAGAGAGCTGAGGCAAGAGACAGCAAGTCGGAGAAGATGGGAATGGCCTCAGCAATGACCCAGGCGACAATGGTGAAGATAGTGACGAGAGTGATCCAGCTGACCCAACCCATTGGGGTGTTGACATATCGAAGAATTGAGTCCTTGAACATGCGGCCATGAAGATATCGGAGTGCAACGGTCGAATTGATCGAACCAGAGATGAAGATAACAGGCAAGGCGACTCCGAAAGCGATCTTGGAAATAAGTGGTCCAGCAGACAGCAGAGCGGGCGACTGAACAGCGGGTCCGATGAAAGCGTAGCAAAGGGCTCCGGTCAGAGTGTAGATGGAAATCTGGATAAAGCATGAGGCGTAGATGGACTTCATGTAATCGGTTGGGGTGTGCATCTCGTCCATGAAGGAGAATTGACCAATGGCGAAACTGAAGGCGAAAATGATGTTGCTGACGGCGACGAAAGCCTCGGCGAAGCTAAGGTCTTCCTTGGGCCAAGCAGACCACTCAACACCAGAAAGTCCACCAGTTGAGTCGCTGGCCTGGATACCAGTGGCGATGACAGTGATTCCAATGGCGGCCAGAATAGATACGAAATCAATGTAACCAAGAATAGCGACTTCGGTGAAAGATGGGGGGATGGCGAGGATCAGCAGAATGATGGCAGAAACAGCGGAGAAGACGATGGAGCAGACTTTTCCACCGTTAATGTCGATCAGCGCAATGCTACCAGTCAAAGCGTGCGAACCGACAACCATGACAAGCTCGAGAACGAGAGCAGCACCGAAAAGCTCGTAGCCAAAGCGACCGAGCAAAAGGCGACCGGCATCAGCGTAATGCGAAATGTGAGGGAACTTGAGCTTGACCTGACCGACGATGTAGCTGGTAAAGATGGAGACGAGACCGAGGGTGATGGTGAGGAAGACACCGGGGAACATGCCCAGCGTGTGGTAGGCTGAAGGCAGACTGAGAGCACCGAGAGCGATAGCCTCGACGATTGTGACAACAGCAAGACGCTTCCAACCCAGACGGTGGAAGTGCGCATTGCCCTGAGCGGCAAGCTGCTTCTGCTGAGAGACCTCGACATCGTCGGCGGTCTCTGGGTCGTGGTGATTGTCCATCATGTTGACGGGTTTGGAGGACTTGACCTTGGGGGAGGAAGTCATTGGATCGGAGTGTAGAAGAGATGTACGTTCGGTAGGAGGAGTGGTGGAAGGTTGGCTACTCATGCGATGACCAAGGGCTGGCCAGAGTGTGGAAGATGTTGAGTAGGTAGGTGAAAGGAACCACAGTCGCAAAGATGGGACCAACAACTAATAAGTATATGAAGGAATTGGACAGACCCTGGCAAGGAAAAAGTGAGGCAGGACGAAACTATTTAAGAGGAATGCAATCCCGAACGGCTAGAAGAGCTTTCTAACGGGAAAAACGGCTCAAGGCGAAAGCGCGAACAAGATAATGGACATGGACAATCAAGGCGCGGTTTTCGGTGTAGCCGGGTCCACCTCCGGCGCGTCGGGGCCGGGCCATGATGATGATGCTACCTACGATTAGATACGGAATCTGCTTACTCCAGGTTTTATTCCATTTAAACTCGTAATCACTATTGACGAGATTCCGATCAACGGAGACGGAGTTAGTCTCGTAGACCGGGCCGGTAGTCTCGACCGATATGATATCAATGGCATAATAGAAACTGGTTTGTTCCTGACCATAATCTCAGTTCCCAGACCTTTTTTTCAGTGACGAAAAGGCCCGAAGGGTGTTCACGAGCCGCGCTGCGGATGGTGGCGCTCCCCTGTAGCCCTGCTAAGAAAACCCTTCCTGGTATGGAATGACGCTTGACCAAAGGGCGTAAGGTGGTGGAAATATCTGCCGGTTGTGGGCCAAAGTGACATCTAGCCCTGCATCCGGTTCATTTTTACGTGGATGAAACGTGCCATTGGACAATAACGTGAGCTGTGGAAACCGTCATCGAACCGCCTGTGGATATTCATCACGTTATGATATCCTAACAATAACTCTGCAATAACGTGGTCTGTTCACTTTCGTGTCTCGAGCCTGCCGGACAACGAGATAACTCCGGGGCCCCAACAAGATTAACCTTGGGGAAGAGAGACACAAGCCATGGCTGGTTTTTTCCCTCTTTTGAGGGGAAGAGATAAAAAGAATCGGTTTGGATGATCTTGAATGTCGATCTGCTAGTCAGTCAGTGGCGCGGAAAAGACCAGGGGATAAAACCTCTTTTTTATACCCAGATCAACATACACAGGATACGAAAATTTCTTCAGCAAACTTTTCATTCCTTTTTCTCCACGAAAAATATTCAACGTCAATCTCAGTCAATGAATCGCTTATCTGTGGGGTTATTCACCTCATTGCATTGACTAATCTATGAATAATGAGTTCGTGCCTGGCCCATCTTTTTTGTCAGACCGACCTTTTTCTGTTTCTAGAACGTCGAAGCGTAGCCTGCAACTTCCCCGGAGCTTTACGTCTTCGCTCGTCTCAAAACGTCTGGAATCTTTGCCTCCTGGTAGGTCAACCCGCACTGCACCCCAGAGATCAGTATCTTTGGTATGGGGCTTTTGGTTGCAGAGGCCGTTTAAGCTTGTTTAAACGGGCCGTATTGGAGGGAGACGAAGGCTAGAAGGGTCACATAGGGTGACAATGTGAGATAGCATTACCTAAACTAATTTGTCCTACTTGTGTATCGAGTTTTGCTAGCTGTCCCTTAATTTGAGTCTGTGCTGCTGCCCCAGGAATGTCTCGCGTGTCTGGTCGCTTGAAGGATCATAATTTCGGAAATCCTAAAACGTCCCAAGGGTCCTTGATGTTTGAAGCTTGGATATTTCTGTGAATGCGGTGGTCTTTGCTTGGTCTCGGTATTGAACAGTTACGCGGAGTTCGTGCCAGAACCACAAGTCTATAGTCCCTCTCTCTGACATGCTCAATTTCCATAGACTTCTCATATACTCGGCGGCCATAGATCGGGGGTATTCTGTCGTAGATCTGGGACTCCAATAGAACGACACACGATTCAACTGCACTCTTTACTTCTAGTATTTAACGTTCAAGCTCTGATTAATTCTCCAGTCTTCAAGCCAATCTGCATTCCCGAGCATAGATGGCAAAGTCATGGATTGTTTACTTTGCTCGCTTCTCTATCATTCAGTTATCTCCACCTGATCTGGAGCGTCGTGATGATTAGGCGCGGATGTGATGCATTGGATCTAGTTTCTATTGACAGTCTGTGTAATTTGAGCACAATCACAGGTGTTATAGTATAGAAAGGGAAATTTCAGAAGCCTAATCGAAGGAGAGAATGCAAACAAGTCACTGGCTCGTCTTTTACATTATTACGACTGTTTAATACGTCTCGTCAAGAGAACTAGGACAACTAAAGAATTGGGATGACTCGATATCCAAGAACCTATTAAGTCTTGCTACATCTGAGCAGCTGCAGGTACAGGTAACTTACAAGAATACAACATGACAGTAAAGTTTGTTTTTCTAAATCTAACATTAAGCATCAGTTTTCATTATGAACAATCTATTAAGTTTTCTACGTAAGCATCCAGCAACGGGAGATTAAATTTATTAACTTTATGCCCAACCACAAATGACAAAAGATCATTCCGTCTTTTCTTCGTATTGGATCTCCATATTCACTTCAATTAACCACCCCTTTTCTCGAGTTGTTCGAACAAAGCCAAAACACCAATACCCCGCGTCACAATAAACGACCGTATCAAAATGAGACCTGCCCGCGACGACGAGGCTGAAATGCTTGCCCATTGGAAGCCAATGATGATTATAAACAAAACTCTTCTTGGACTCGCTTACATCGAAAGTCTTGTTTCCCAGTCCCTAATACTCATTACCTCGAAAACCAAAGGTCAGAAGACATTCCCTTTTGAGCTTTGGTATATGATCCTCGATCTCATAACCAACGACCCTGATCCGCATCGTTACGCCCTCGTGCGACCTATCGATCTAAAAGTGGACGGCAGAAGAAACAAGAGGCTTGCATGCGTAAAGGTCAAGCGGTGGCGCGCCATGGGAGCATTCGAGTATGAGACTGAAGCTATCGCCGCACATGGATATCTAGCAAGACCAGACCTGACGTTTCAGGACCTCGATTACCCTTTCAAAGAGTTTGGAGAGCCCTCCGCACAATGGGAGATTCCTGACCGGGTCTTTTCCTCCAAGTACAAGGCTGTCCATGTCGCCATCACTGTCCCAAACGTCATCAAGTATCTCGAAGGGGGGAGGTGTCAGTTTTGCCTGGGCAATCACTATGTAAATATGCCACCCTATGGTGACGATAAGATATGGGGCTCCCAGCTGCGTGCCATATTCTGTCCCCTGTGTGTAGGGCCACATATTTCCAGGGAAAGTATAAAAAATGTGGGAGCAGGGTGGATTCTCGAAGAATAACTCATTATCGCAAGAACTCGATGGTTGCGACTTCAGTCAGATTTATGCAACGACTCTGGGCAAGCTCATCTCCTATACCCTGCTTCGTCCAAACGGGTTCTTCATGAGCTCAAACTAGCGGGCTGCTGGGTTTGTGCTCTTGGTCAGTACCATCTTGATTCAAGTTTGCCAGTGCAAAATCTCGGCAATTACACACACCATGAGATACCATCAGCCGTGTCACACGCGAAAAACGGCAGCGATTCGCGATCGGAGTACCAGCTAATGACGGTTCTAGTAAACACATCATAAGATTAGTCTCTTATTAATGATTGGTGACTTGTTCTGCACAACATAAACACCAGTCCCGAACGAGGAGCGATGAGCACGTTATCTTTAAGGCCTGTCACGCAATCCTGGCGTCTGCACCCTTATCTTGAACTTCCACAGACTATGAGACAAAAGCATTCATTTCTTTTTTTTTTCAAGTATACATTATTTCTCTCTACCTTTTAACTCTAACAGGAGTCTGATGAGCCGCGGTCATGTCAGACTCGGAGCAGAAACATGCCCTTGATACAGTCAACGCCGAAGCGCCTCGCCAAGACTTTCTCAAGCGTAACATCACCAGTCTCACTATCTCAAACCCTGCACTAACACTATCTAGCAAAATGGAATCGTTCACCCATCTACAACGCCACAATTCTAGGCCTCTGTAGTTTCGCAGCGCCCGGTCTCTGGAGCGCAATGAACTCTCTTGGTGCAGGCGGTGCTCAGAAACCCTACCTCGTAAACACTGGTAACGCGCTCACTTTCTGCTTGATGATAATTTCTTGCTGGTTCACCAGCGGCATCGTCAAGTACATTGGCATCAAAGGCGCACTTATCATTGGCACTGTCGGTTTTGCACCCTACAGTGCAGGTCTGTATCTGAATAATCGGTATGGCGTCGAGTGGCTCGTCATCTTTGGTGCAGCTTGTTGTGGTGTTTCTGCAGGGATATTCTGGTCGGCCGAGGCTGCAATTGCCATCGGATATCCTGAACCGCGAAAAAGAGGCCGCATGGTCGCCTACTGGCTTTCCTTCACAAGGTTCAGCCAGATCATGGGTGGTGCGATCAATCTGGGTCTCAACGTCAATCAAAACGAGGCTGGCAAGGTTTCATACAAGGTCTACCTCATCTTCATCGCCCTTCAGGCTCTGGGTCCTTTCATCGCATGTCTTCTAAACAAGCCCTCGCAAGTGCAGCGATCCGACGGTCGACAGGTTGACATGAGCATTCATGACCATCCATTGAAAGAGTTCAAAGCCACGACGCGAACATTCCTCAAAAAGGAGTTCCTGCTTCTAATCTTGTGGATTGGTCAGGGCGTATACTCAGAATCTGTCTTTTTTACCTACATCGCTCTCTGGTTCAGTGTGCGAGCTCGAGCTCTAGGGTCCTTCATCTCTGGTATCGTGGCGGTTATCATAAGTAACTTGCTTGGAGTGTGGCTTGACCAGAACCAAATCTCCCTCAAGAAGCGCGCGCGATGGGCATATGCCGTTATTATGGCTCTTCAAGGAGGCTGGTGGATATGGTTGACAGTCAACGTCACTAAGTTCAATCGTGAAGGGGCTCTCTACGATTGGGCTGACCCCGGATTTGGAGCCGCTTTCGGGGTTTTTGTCTTTCTTGTCACTGGTTTCCAGCTCAACTACAATTTTGCCTTTTTCGTCATCGGAGAAATATCGGCCAGCTCTCAAGAAACAGTACGTCTGTCGGCGCTGCTGCGAGGCACAGAATCGGCATGGCAAGCTCTAAGCTATGGGCTCAATGCGCTGCCCATCATGGCGACTGTCGGCAGCACGTACGTTAACTTTGGGCTTTGGGCTCTTGCGATATTTCCGGCATGGTCAGTCATTAGAGAATTGGGCACAAACGAGAGGCAGGTCGGTACTTCGGAGGCGGCTGAAACGAATGAGAAGACTTGAAGATGACTAGAAAGGCTATGCGATTCACAAGTTAGAAAATCCAACAATTTTGTGCTATGTCTATATTCGTGAAACCATTATGGTGCATCGGTAGGATCCCTATGCAATCGTTAGCCACAAGTCTTTCAGACGTTTGGTGGGGTACTCACCAGTCAGTAACCAAGTGCTCATCCAAACCGTCCAGTGTCTTCATGTCGCTCTCTGAAATCTCAAACCCATCAACGCTTGCATTCTCTATCATGCGCTTCTGCTTAGTGCTCTTGGGCAGAGTGATGAAATCGTGCTGTAGACCCCATCTGGAAACGTTAGTACCAACACAGGTCCTCAATTTCTGGGAGACTTACTTGACAAAGATTTGAGCCGGGGTGACAGAGTACTTGTCGGCCATGTCGAGGATGGCAGGGTGGTCCATACGCTCAGCGCGAGCAAGAGGCGCGTAAGCCTCGATGGCGATGTCATGCTTAGCACAGGTGGCTCGGATATTCTCTTGTGTGTTGAAGGGATGGACCTCGATCTGGTTGATGACGGGGGCAATCCGTGGGTTGGACGCCATCAATTCTTCAATCTGGAAAATGTCAGAGATGTCGCTTGGAAATAGATATCGGAGACTCACATGGGCAGAGCCAAAATTGCTGACTCCGGCAGCGCGGATTTCACCCGCATCAACAGCATCCTCGAGGGCCCTCCAACTGGTAAGTCTCGCTTGTTTACCACCATAAGGGCTGTGAAGCAAAAACAAGTCAATGTATCCTAGACCAGAAGCCTCGACAGACTTCTTTACTGATCTTCGTACAGCATCATACGATGTATCACAGCTGGCGAGCTTGGAGGTGTACCAGATATCCTCGCGCTTCAGGCCTGACTTGTTCTCGCTGCTGGCGAGGAAGTCATTGATAGCCTTACCGGCCTGGCGCTCGTTATGGTACATCTGCGCGCAATCAAAAGCGCGGTATCCGATGAGAAGCCCTTGACGAACTGAATCCGTGGCTTCTCTGGTGGACATCATGTACAGGCCGAGTTGGATGCGGGGGATGATGAGGCCATTGTTGAGCTGGCTATATTAGCAAGATTCGTTGCACCATTTTTCGTATCATACCTTGGCCGTCACGGCAAGAAGTGATGGTGGCGATGACATTTTGTGATGATTCTGCTATTTCTGTGAGGTTGAAGGAAGGCAAGAAGAAGAAATTGATGTTGTTCAAATGATGTCAGGTTTGCCATCTGATAACAATTGATGGGTCCAACCTCGCTGGGTCCGTCCTGAAGCGGGGATGACGTAGCATTCACGTCGGCAACCCGCAGTCAGTTCTAACAAAATTCGACATACTGTTGATTTGATTCCATCTATCTCCATCGTCTTCTCTAAATTATATCTCAAACTGGCGAGATTGGCATTTCACATCAAACCCGCACGGTGCGATACGTTTCAAAATGTCATTTTTCTACATATTGACTCATCCAAAGACACGACTAAATGAGAATGAGCGTGCCTTTGGTTTCGCAGTCTCATGACCGTAGCATATCTACATCCTCAAATCATAGCATCATTTCTCTTCTTGGTCGCAAGCGACTCACCCCTCAGTCCTCTGCAAGCATCTTCTCAACCTTCCTTCCAACCGTTACACTCCAAACATCGACCTTGTTGTTCCATAGGTTTGTTAGATAAAACGTGACAGCCATGAGAACAACCCAGCCGATCGCATAGCCTCCCATCTTTCCGAAGCTATCAAACACCCGGGGCATGATCCAGAATCCGAGACTGTGCAGCACAGGCCCATGCACAAGATACAGTGAGAAACTGACCTTGCCCAAGTACTGTGGGAATCGACTCTCGAGCAAGCGAACAAGGACCGGACTGCGCAGGATGCAGGCGACAAGGAGAACCGCACCCATCGCCTGGTAAAACATCCAGCCGGATAGTGGGATGTAGTACCTTGGCACCCAGGTTGAAAGATATGCAAAACCGGGAGTGTATTCGGCGCCGGCGTCGGGGTATGAAAGGAAGTAAAGCGCCAAGATGATGCCAGCCCATCTCAACGCGGTTCCCTTAGTCGTTCGTTGGAAGTCTTTGCCACGTCCTTTCATTCCAGCAACCGAAGGCGGTAGATCAGATGATCGTCGGATATCATGCTCCGAAAGCAGCATGCCGCCCATGAACGTGGCCATGTCCCATCGTCCGATGATCAAACTGTACACAGACAGGAAACTGCCGATCCTCGTCCGCCACTTGGCCTTCATAAAGGCCGTTCCGAGAAGGAAGATGTAGATGAGCATGGAACCACGGAATTCCATTGGGATGGTGAAAGTGTGGGGGTCGTAACGGGTATGATAGTGGCCAAAGTTGAATGGGTTAGCCCATTCGGCGTAAGACCGAGTGAAATTCTTCATGGCATATGTCAAATTGGGGTGGATGAATGGGTGCTCTTCCCAGGAGCCTCCCATCTGAACCCACGTAAGGTTGAGAGGGTTCGTGGCATTGGTGGCATTGAGAGACAAGTCCAGGTCGTCGTCATAATAACTGAGTGAGGTTAGTCGTTCCATCGTGGACATGTGCTTTGCTGGCTTGATGGTTTCGGTGGTGTTGGTGTCATTCTTGGGAAATTGAGCCTCATACTCGGATTCCAACGTGTAGAGCTGGGACGGTCCATAAGATCGCGTCGTGTGGTTAACACAAAGCAGCAGGTCGGTCCATTCAGTGGTGTTTCCCAGCGGGTAACCGGTCGTGTTGCGGAGGTATGCGGTTGTCTCAATACCAAGATAATTGGCAATACCTGCTGCGCCTTTCACGGCGGTACCATTGACGCAGATGTTGCTCTCAGCCAAATCGGCGTGAGTGATGGTGGCGTTGATGTAGTGCGAGTCGGGACCCTTGTAGATGGAGAACTCGGATTTGAAGACACCAACCTGAGCTAGCACAGCCACCAGGAACATGCTGATAGTGGGGGGAATGTAGAGACGAAAGATACGTCTGAAGACTGAAGAGGCAAGCTTCTGATAGGCGGTATCGAGCTTGCGCTCATGGATGAGACGGAGAATATGGCGACAAATGACATAACCCGATATGGCGAAGAAAATAGCGACCATAGCACGCCCGCGATGCAAAAGACAGATGATGGGGAGCGATTGCCAGCCCCAGTACGGTTCGGGCGCACGTGGAGGAAACGCGCCATAACCAAGCATAATGACAGGCGTCCATGGCCAGAAAAAATGATAATTGAATACAAGTAGACAGGCGATACCCCGTAGACCGTCGAGACATTTGATCTTGTCCCTGTTGAGTCGCGAGTTTGGGGCTGACGCTGACGAGGGCTTATCCTCGTGCTCAGAGCGAGGCAGCAGATCTGGCTGTTGCCCTAGGCCACCCATGGTGCCGGACTGAGAAGGTCTTGATCTAGCGATTGGGAGCATTCATTCGTTCAGTCGTGCGCTTATCAAGCAAAAAGAAAAGGAACGCGATGAGATGCAAATACGACTGTGGTTGATGATGAACGAATTAATTCAAGGGAGGCTGAGGCTGTACAGAGTGTCCTTGATGCGATCCCTGTCAAGATTACCTAAGCCAAGCCAAGCAAGATCTGTAAGGGGTTTAGCTGTTTTTAGGCTTCTGCCACAGTCACGGCGCCACATGAAATCGCAGCCACATCACAACGCAGCGGTCCTTGTATGAGAGCGTTTTGGCATGGAAAGTTATTTACCAAGGAGAAGCGAAAAGAAAAAGAGAATTTGAATTATAGGTGCTATTCAAGCAATATGACAGGTCTCTTGATACTAGCTCTCTTAAAGTTTGGCGCGTATTGAAAATGACTTTGGGATTCTGGATCAACTAGCCTTTTGTTTCTGTCACTGACTCCCCGTGTAAACCTCTCTGCTTCATAGTCATCCACACTGATAGAAACTGCCTAGTGACTCTTAGGAGTGTTTCTTAGGGCTGAAGTATTCCCAATCTTCATTCAAGTTGTCGTTCAAGCGGTACATACTTCCAATGATAGATCCATCCGCCGCCAAAGCTTCAGTGTCGGCCTTGCGCCTGGTACCGCAATCGCACATAGTACTGCTGATGTCGTTTATCTTGCCACATGGCTTGCCACCAACATTATTGTTACATTTCCACTTCTTGTGGTCGGCGCGGATGGTTTTCTGTGTGGTAGGCATCTTTAAATATTCGCTGGTCGCTTTCGAGTATATGATAGTTCAGAGCACGTTTGGTGTTTTGTAGACAGAAAAGTTTTTGGTGCAGATTTGAACAGGCGTGGGAAAGGCAAATACTTATTTATATCTGACCAAGGTCACTTAATCACTCTAAATTCCGATACTTATTAGGTATGACAACTTTAAATCGCTCTACTCAGACTCTAAACAAAACACAAACAGCTGATCAATCACAGCATCATTGGTATTGCAGACAGAAGAAGACGTTCTAATATTTTCTACTAATAGCAGTCCTGCTGCTTCCAAATCTCTCCTTCTATAGATTCCATAAACTGACCTGCAGTTTACCTAATGGCGACAAAGTATAGTTGAGGGCATCGATAAAGTCCAGCACATCAACTTCCGAGAACCCCATTTCATCGGGGGCGACTTCAGCATCTCAATCCAGAAAGGCAAATCGTGCGGCTGGGTTGAATTCCATTGCCGTCTGGACCTCCAGTGAATCAACGTCGAGGGCCTCAAGCGCAAGGTTTTGAGGTACCTCGTGCATATTGTCCATCATGTTCTCAACTCCCATCAGAGCAAAGTTGTTCTATGAGTCACCGGAATATTGAGAGTAGGGAAAATTCCCGATGTCGTAGAACTGTTTCAAACCATGGGAGGTGAGAGGGTTCCTCCGAAAGGGGCCAACCCCTGATAGACACACTACAATGGTGCGTTAGCAAGACTTGTATCGTTCATCTCTATCTCAGCCACTGTATCCGTCACGATGCTGGTAAAGTAAAGAAAGTCGTTGTCCGCGTCTGTCATCAGACCCTCGGGCCGTGTGATCTTAATCACGTTAGCTAGAGCGTTTGCAAAGAGGGACTGTTCAGTCGCATGGAGCCCCATGGTATATTCCATAAGAATCTCGTACTCAACCTTGGTCAGACCGTTGACTCCTGCAATGTGGTTACAAATGACATCAACGGCCCCTTGAACGATAGGAGCTTGGTCGAGTGAGTATTGACCACCGTTTTTAGTCAAAATGACGTGTGCTTGATCAACAAGCTCACTGTTGTTGTTAGCGTTCTTCTGGAAGGCGTCCATTATGACTGCCGATGGTCCCAAGTGGTGTTGGAGAATTTATTTCTGTCTGGCAGATGTTAGTTGGTGGAGGGAAATGTTTGCTTACTGTTGGTGAATCGAGACGAAATGATTTGGAGAGGAAAAGGAAGAAATGGGAAAACTCGCGGTAGACTTATATCCTACGTTGATGCTTCAAGTTTTTCTTTGCAATTGACCATTCATTGTTTTCAGCTAGTGGACCAGGCTGATATCATCACAATATTTTGTGTTCTGTCCAACTAAATAAAAACCAACAAAGGAATAGTTGGCGTAGGGGCGCGAACACAAGTGCTAAGCACACCACAACCAACAAGTATGAGTGGAAAAAATGGATTAATCGTCTGGATAGCTCCCTATCATTGTGTTCAAATAGTCTGTGTGATATAAATTGAATGTTCAAGTGGTCCTTGCAAGGAAACAAGGGACGGTTGAACAACACACAGCCTATCTGTATTGCGATGCCTTTTGTCTCGGTCGAGCACTGCCACGACCTCGAAAGAACAACCCGATGCCCACGTATCGTTGTTCCTATCTAATGGATTCCAATCATTGTGGATGGGATGCACATAGTTGATATTTCAAATTGCATGCAAGATCTGAACCGATAAATTCAAAGCTCTCTTGAAACTCTTGTGTCTAGGTAATATCTTGTTGCCTATCTTACAGTTGTTACAAACCACGGCCAATGCCGATATGGTACCGATACATCTATGATCCATAGGCGGAGGTCGACTTTTTGACTGTCATCTCTCGAGTGAGATATGACGCATCAGGTCTTGTTATTGGTCTATTTAGTCGAATGTAGTAAGCAATTGCTTATGTCGGTCATTCTGGATTAAAAGATCACGGGCGCCCGAAGTGCTGTAATCTTCAAAACTCCTCACTGTTCGTGATTGAAAATAAACTACCCTGACATCTCTCAAAAAGGGCAAAGAGGTCAGTAAACTTGATAAAAATGGTGCTACAGACAGTCAGGCGATTAGTTCTTGGCCAAACACGGTCAGCTGCGAACTATCCAATAAACCCCACCGATACAGTACTTCCAGTCTTCTACTTTGACGACACTCCACTCCTTCGTAACTACGTGCAGTGCTCTACGCTCAGGTTCAATGACGCATTGGATGTAGCAATGCTCAAGGATTCTCTGTCTCGAGTGATCGCTCTTCCAGGATGGAGGAAGCTTGGTGGGCGTATCCGAATGAACGTGAGCGCAAATCAAAACTGCAGGCTTGGAGTATCTGCTGATCGGAATACTAGAATAAAGACAAACTCGAAATTCATGTCCCGGAGACTTTTTCCGCAGAACGACCTGCTTTTGGGTTCCACCACACCATCTTCGACATCAGTATAGATGAACATCTTGTAGCATCCAAGCTCCCTAGACCGACCCTGGATAAATCATCTATCCAGGAACAGCATCCTGAATTTAGCACTTTAGGAGTTCCACTGGGTACTCCGCTCTGTCTGGACGATTATCTTAAGTCTGATCACCCACAGTTAACACTTCATATCGTGTCCTTCACAGACGCGACTCTGGTGTCCATCTGTTGGCCTCATATCGCTGTCGATGGAATGAGTCTGGCTTATCTCGGCCATGCATGGAGTCTTGCACTTGCTGGACGTGTATCTGAGATCCTGCCCATGCTGTCAGTGAATGAAGATCCCATGGCCAACGCAGGACGTGATACTGCTTTCACGGGACCGCATCCGCTGGAGAAGCAACAAATCACCGGTTGGCGAACATACATTTTTGCGTTTTACTACATCTTTGGTCTAATCTGGTGGCGAACCATCGAGAGCAAAGTAGTTTTCCTACCAAAGACAGTTGTCAAAGAGCTACACAGTCAAGCTCTATCATCTCTCAGAAAAGAACATCCATCTCCGTTCGTCAGTGAATCGGACGCTATAGTGGCCTGGCTAGCCATTGCGGTGGTATCAGCTCTCTTCCCAAAAGGATCGAACCGCTCTGTCACTATCGGGAATGCATATGATCTCCGAGGTCGCGCGCCCTCGTTGTTTCCAGTCCCAAATGACAAAGGCGCATATATCCAAAACGCGGTATTCCCATGTTGGACAATAGTGCCAGCGAAAATGGTACACAACCAGGACGAAACAACGCTGGGTTCGATTGCTTTGGCAGTTCGCAGCAGCATCCAAGAGCAGACAACCGAAGCTTCGATTCACGCTCAAGCTCGTCTCACAAGGAATGCATTGAAGCTCTCCGGAATACCGCCTCTCTTTGGAGATGTCAACCAATTTACCATCCATTTTGCTAGTGTCAGAGCCGATTTGGCAGAATCACTCGATTTTGGCCCAGCCATCAAGCGATCAAGCGAGCATAAGTATCCAGTCTGGGCAGCCTCTCCAGGTCATCCTGTTTACTACCACATCAAGTGTATTAGTGCAAACAATATGCTCGCGAGGAATTACTCTCTGATTACCAAGACTTCAGCTGGCGATTACTGGATTAATGGAAATTATCCACCCAAGGTGTGGAAGTTGATGGAGTCGATGCTTCAAAGGTTCAATTCGGCCGTCGGCGATCAATGATTCGGTCCCATTGGCTGCATGGTTAGGGTGAAAGTGAGTGTTGATTCTGTTGACATGTGTGGAGAATAATCAGGGGTCATGGCTAGTCAAGAGTGGGATCTACCGGGGGTACCGCCAGCCACTCGCATCACTTTCGGGGAAGGCCTGTTTTGTACCGGTTCCCCGATACTGCACCCTTTCGGGGTATTTGCGCCGAACTGCGGTCAAGCAATCTGATGTGGCCTGAGGGAGGGTGAGTGATGTTGTGTTTGAGCGAGAGAACCGAACCGCAGGCTGGATTGATCTCGACATCTTCAGGCGGAAGAGTCGACGAATGAGGATTGACAAGAATCATTCATGGTTTGGTCCCTTGACAGTACTCATTTCGTTCTTCTTCTCCATTGTCGTGCCGATTAGCTTGATTTCTATCGTGTCCCTTTCCTCTCTACTCCGCGACAGAGCTGTCTTGCCAGTCTTCATCTTGCCCAAAATGAATCTCGGTACTCAACCAATCAGAGCCACGCCCGGTTAGCTCAATCGGTAGAGCGTGAGACTCTTACGAGTACGCGATCTCAAGGTTGCGGGTTCGACCCCCGCATCGGGCTGTTCCTATAAATTCGATTGCGAGCATTAGCGAGGCATCTCTTTTTTTGCATTTTTGGGCTTCAGCTCTGACTGGCGGAAGGGTTTTGTCTATGGTTGGGTCTGAAGCCACACCACACCAGCAGTATAAACACAACTGCTACCTGTAGTACCTAGATCCGATAAACACTCTTTCTTTCTTTTAAATGCAATACTTCAAGGTAAACCAATCGCGGTATTGTGATTGTCTATGTCAGCAACCTGCACAGCGAATGAGTGACCTTTGGTCGTGACACGGCCACATCTTGACATGTTCCCCTCCGTAGACTTAGGAGACGCCATTTCGCAATCTGTTTCCCACCAAAGTAACTGGCAACCATGCAGTTACAGATGCTTGTATCCCGAGACTACTCCGCCATTCCTCGATGATACACTAGCTCAGCTATTTACGACTGACCGCGTCACTTGGGTGGGCCAGTAACGAAGCCATCAACACTAGCGCCTTATTATTCGCATTCAAATGCGAAAAATATGGCCCACAGTCTGCCTCGAGAGTATAGAATGGCTGCCTCTAAGCATCAGAAAATCTTTTATTCCATCACTTCTATTTGTTCTTAGCGCTTATTCTACTGTTATTCTTCAATTCTACTTTCCTTTATCTCAATTTCCTACTGGTTCGAGCAGTTATACCCTATCTCGTGTCAACATGAGCCAAGACGGACCATTCGGACCCGTAGTGAACGGGACTCAAATCGTGTTTTTCGAGTACCTACCCAACAAACCTGCTGCTATCTCCTTTGTCACACTCTTTGGTATTGTCACATTAGCCCATTTGATATTCATCTTCATCTATCGAGCTTGGTTCTTTATCCCATTCGTTCTTGGTGGCATATGTAAGCAAGCCTATTTCTCCGGTGCATGTTTTAAGCTAACTCCACCAGGCGAGATCTTTGGTTACTTCGGCCGAGCCCAAGCTCACGATACCCCCGACGAAGCGGGCCCGTTCATTCTACAAAACGTCCTCCTCCTAGCCGGAACGCCTTTTCTCGCTGCGACAATTTATATGAGCCTTCGACGTATCGCCGCTGCACTGGACTCTGAGCACCTCTCGTTTCTTAGTCTTCGCTGGTTTACGAAACTATATGTTCTCGTCGACATTGGCTGTATCGTCAGTCAGTTCATCGGTGCTATTATACCTGCTTCAGGAGATGCCGACGCCATCGTCAAGGGCCGCATCATCCTTATTGCGGGCTTGGTGGTGCAACTATGCGCTTTGAGCATCTTTATCATGACGTCGGTGTATCTTTACATCCGAATAAGAAGCGAGACTGGCCCTTTCTTGGACTCGACTTTTGTCCGATGGAGACGATATTTTCGAACGATCGAGGCTGTCACTGGAATCATGATTGTACGAAGCATTGTTCGGGCGGTCGAGTACTTACAAGGGCAAGACGGCTTTGTTATTTCTCATGAAGTCTTTATTTACTTATTCGATGCTTCACTTATGTTTCTTGTCATGTTGTTTTTCTTGATCGTTCATCCAGGGCGTTTAGTCAAACATGTAGCAGACACGGATAAAAGGCCCAGGCAGAGTGAGCATGTCCGACTAACGGAATATCCGACAAGCCTAGGTTAATGGATCTTGTTACGGTATGCCGGACAATTTATTACTAGCCCCTCAATTGTCAGATTACATTTTGTCTCATTTATGGTTAAGAAATACTAGAGCATGGTTGTTTAGAAGTTTATTTTATTTAAGGTCTAGGTTAGGTTTGCTTCGAGAATAGAGACGACGAAATTAGTAAGGCAGCTTAGTACATTCTCAAGCGGAGTCCCGAGTATTTAATTTTGTACCTCAGAATTGCATACGTCCAGCTTCTGGTGAAAAGACAGATAAGATAAGATACAATGCTGACTGTGCTAACTTCTCCACTGTTTATTGGCTCAATCTCTGATGTCATTTGGCGACATTCCATCACGGCAAATTTGTCTTTAATCTCACATTTCCTCAACCATCATTGATACCAACAACCATTTACATAATGTTTGCTCTACGACGACTCATTGCCAGGCCTGCGGCCATGCCAATCATGCGCGCAGCTACGCGCCAGATACACGCGACGCCTCGTCGCTTCGCCTCGGCCGACCAGCCTTCCAACATGAACAACATTGAGTCAATGATGAATGACCCTCTCATCCGTGACACATTCGAGAAGCTGAGCCGTCACCCTCCGGCTATCGCGGCCATGCAAAAGATGGGAGAGGTTATTAAGAGCAAGGGTATGGACCCCTGCACGCATGAGGAATGCGTCCAATACCTTACCGCTGATAATACAGGTCTTGATGCATCCAAGCCTCCAAGCAAGATGGATCTCATGAAGCTCATGATGGATAAGGAATTTAGAGACGCGTCTACAGAGGTATTTAACCGGATTGTGTAGGAAGCATAATGCTAATGATATTTGCAGTTGACGACTGAAATGCAGAACGCTGGCGTTGAGATCAACCCCGACGTTGGTATACCATTTTCTAATGTATTTACTTTTACTGATAGTGTTGACAGGTTTTCATGAAGATGATACAAGGCGAAAAGTGAGATTGAAGCTTGAGGAATGACTTGGCATACCTTGAATGATAACAAGATGAATAAATGTTTTCGATTGGTATCGGCAATGAAGTTATTACTATTCACTTGGATCATTCGAGTAACACATAAGAATAAGGCCGATATGCTCGAACCATAAACTCATACTAGACTTGTGTTCCACGAGAGCTGGATTAAGAAGAGTCCCCAAAAAGGGATAGAATCAAGCTGTTGGCTGATCTGATAATTTCCGAATTACGTGCATAATGAGGCTGCCGTCTCAATACAGGAACCATGTCCGTTGACAAGTGTCAAAGTGACAAATGTTGTAACGTTTCACTAGAATTGGCTTAAGCCGATCGGTCACATCAATTAATTCGTTCTGGAATTCCGTTCATAGTCTTGTCTTTTGTTGGTCATTGCTCCATGATTTCCATCGACCTAACTACACTGGACCCCCATGCCATGTCTCGCGGATCCTAAGGACACTATTGTTGTTGCCACCGTGCGCTAGATCTTCAGCCGCCAATTGAGACGAGGAAACAGTTGCGAGCCGGACCATGACTATCCATGTTCAGGTTACGGGCCGGTGCAGACCAATGTACGGATACCAGTGTCTCAAAGGATTTCAGCTCTGACCAGTGGTAAAATTACGGTGAGTCGTGTCGGGCCATTTCACTGTTGGATGAGCCACAATTGTTAATGCGTTGGTTCAACGACACAACCAACAGGTTGTGCTATGCTTGAAACTGCCCCAGTGAAAGGAACAAGGGTACAGGCAGTTTGGTTGCGTGCCTCAAAGATTGACTTTTTTTACCCTATCTAGGAGTGCTAAAATCTAGTTGCTGTAGCAGTCTAGACAGTTGATTATGGTTGACCTAGCTGACCCTAGTCCCCTAGCTTTGGTGCTGACTCTTTTGGGAACCAAGGGTCTTGAGGGATTTTTGAGACGGCGCTAGGTTAATTCAATGTTTAATTTGCACTTTACCTGGTCCAGGCAATACATGGTGGATTTCTACCCCGAGTCGCTGACAAGACATGGGCTAGAATTCGCAACGGGTTTTGGATGCCTATCTAGGAAGCTCCCTCTCGAATCCCATCCCTCCCATCAATCGGTAATCGCGAGCAATGGCTGCCCTAGAACCAGCTTAGCTTTTATCTTGTGTGGAGACGGTTAGCTAAGACCACTCCTGGAAGCTGATCATTTGATTGACAACCGCAAATTAGGGGGTCTGATATCTGCAGCGATGAATGATCTAGCAAGGGCATACAAAAGACAAACGCCACCCGAGGTCGCGACAGTTTGCTTCTATCTCTTTTAAGCACCTCAGCTGTCACTCTTTTATTAATTTCAAGATCTTGAGACTTACTTCCTTGTCCAAGTCTAGAACCTTTCCAACATGAGGCACTCACTCACACAGCTTTCTGCTGTGCTTACAGTCCTTTCCGCAACAGCAAACGCTCTGCCTACTGAGGCACAAGAGAAGCATGGATCTTGCGCCAAGACCAAGGTTGCTATCCTCGGAGCCGGTGCTGCTGGTGTCGCAGCTGCTCAGAACCTCACGGCTTCTGGCATTAAGGACTTCATGATCGTTGAACACAATGACTACATCGGTGGCCGTCTAAGGAAGCAGGAGTTTGGCAAGAACGCCCAGGGAAAGCCTTACATTATTGAGCTTGGCGCCAACTGGGTCGAGGGAATCGGATCTGAAGAGACCAACGAGAACCCCATCTGGCTACTTGCTAAGAAGCACAAGCTCAAGTCCACCTTTTCCGATTACGACAAGTACAAGACTTTCGATCACGAGGGCGAGACGGATTGGAGCGACAAGATCGACGAATACGATGCCGCTTACGAGAAGGCTGCTGCTGAGGCTGGCCGTATCTTGGTCGACAACTTGCAGGATACTTCTGCTCGTGGCGCTCTCCGTACAGCTGGATGGCGACCTGAGAAGGACGACATGCACGCCCAAGCTGCAGACTGGTGGGGCTGGGATTTTGAGGCTGCCTGGACACCCGATGAGAGTGGTCTCGTCTATGGTGTTGCTGGCGGCAATGCTAGCTTTGGTTACTTCAGTGACGTTAGCAACCTCGTTATCGACCAGCGTGGTTATAACATCATTCTCCAAGAGGAAGCTAAGGAGTTCCTTCACAAGAACGACAAGCGCCTCCGCCTCAAGACCACCGTTGAGGGTATCAACTACAACAAGGACGGTGTCAAAATCACCACCAAGGATGGTGGCTGCATCGAGGCCGACTATGCTATTTGCACTTTCTCCGTCGGCGTCCTTCAAAACAGGGTCGTCGAGTTCAAGCCTGAACTTCCCGCATGGAAGCAGAGCGCCATTGACCAGTTTGCTATGGGAACCTACACCAAGATTTTCATGCAGTTCAACGAGTCTTTCTGGGATGATGAGACCCAATTCCTTCTCTACGCCGATCCTATCGAGCGTGGCCGATACCCTCTTTTCCAGTCTCTCAACGCCAAGGGCTTTGCTGAGGGTTCCAACATCCTCTTTGCTACCGTAACCGGAGAGCAGGCTTGGCGCGTGGAGCGTCAGACTGACGAGGAGACTCAGGAGCAGATGCTCGAGGTTCTCCAGCTCATGTTCCCCAAGAAGAAGATCCCCAAGCCCACAGCCTTCACCTACCCCCGCTGGAGCACCGAGTCGTAAGTGAAAATCAAAGTGTTCCATCTTTTAACAGAAACTAACCAATTTGTAGCTGGGCGTTCGGTTCTTACAGCAACTGGCCTGTTGGCATGACCCTCGAGAAGCATCAAAACATGCGCGCCAACGTTGAGCGACTCTGGTTCGCCGGTGAGGCTAACTCTGCCGAGATGTACGGTTTCGTTCATGGTGCTTGGACTGAGGGACGGTATATCGGTCACAAGATCGGTAACATTATCAACGGAAAGGCTGGCGATGATGACTTCGACATGACGCGATACGAGACTCTCCACGGAACGACGTTTGAGGATGAGCATAACGAGGACAACGGATGGTTGTTCCCCTACAACGTCGAGGAAGGCGGTGTCTGATCGGACGTGCGAATAATATTCATTATGTATATACCTTGAGTTAGGATACCATAAACCTGTTGTAAAATAGGCAGGGGATGGCTGCGTATATATTATTATTTAATGCATTCATTGCTTATACAACGCTGTCTTGCTGGGTGACCACATATAAGTATCTTTGAGCTTTGTATCGTACCGTTTCACCCACCTATGTAGGTAGATTCAGATTCGTTTTGCGTCGTCGATCAAAGAGGCCCCCCATGTAATTTCAGGATAATCATTCAACCACAACGCCCGTTAACGAAACGCGGTACATGTTTTATTGCCCTTGGTTCGCGCGATGACGTCTTTGATTGGACATCAATAGTTAGTGACGCGGCAATGTCTAAGCGTCGGTTAGTGATGTCGGTTCGTGTGGGATGATTGATAAGTCAAAGTCTTGGCATTTCGTAGAATCGCCTCCAATATGCAGCTTGCTGATATTATGTAGCCTGCTGATATCATACAGTAAATGACACTAGCCAGGTCCAGGTCCGGATATTCCGGTATCGACTCTGAATGCCTGTACTCAACATCTGAATTGAGCATTAGTAAGTTGAAGAATCTAGTAACCTCCCAAAAAATGTTCAATTAAAGTCTCGTATTAGGCCAGGGGCCCCCTCAGCCGTCGTCGGTTACCGCTTGAGGAGGACCACTTTAACAGTTGAGAGTTGGAGAAGCGGATATAGATGACACAAACCCGACAATAATCATCTCCAAATCACTCGGACTTTGAGAGTTATCACTCTGTAACTCCGTTCGGCAAATGACAACACCAGGTTTCCGACATTGCCAAGACCACATGAGCTGTGCATTGTCCATTTAATTGAAGCTGTCCATTGGCCCGAATCGTCTCCAAGCTAGCCAAGCTGCTTTTCCTCCACCCTTGCCAAGCGCCAAGCAGATCTAAGGTTAGACTTTAGGTTTTCTAAGCCTCACGTTAGATGAAAAACGACGAATCATAGACAAAAGACCGCGTAATTGACCATTCGGACGCCGAAACCAACAGTGCAACAACTCCCCACCCTCTAACAGCGTAGCAGCTTGGCGATACATTCTACGCGTCATAATCAAACGATACATCTAATTGAGCACTGGTTTCCTAAGTCCATCATGTCTCCTGTTCTAGTGCCCGTCTGTTGCCAAGCCCCTGACGTAGGTGCCGGAGTATTTTATTAACTACACCATTGTCCCAAGGCCACGATATCTCTGGTATACCTTTCACAGTCCTTTTCATCACCTCTTGATCATTATGTTGCGAACACTTGCGCTCACAAGCATCCTTGCTGGACAAAGGCTACATACTGCAGCCCAACGCGATGAGGTAGACAACAGCAACCTGGACCCTCTACGGTTCAACGAAGATGGCACATTCCAAATATGCGTCTTCTCAGACCTTCACTTCGCAGAAGGTTTGTCGAGAAAGTAGCGACTTGACGAGCCATTGTTAATAAATGTGTAGATGCTTCCTCAATAGGGCCAGAGAAAGACGCCCGGACTGTACAGGTCATGGCTGATGTCCTCGATGCCGAATCACCAGACCTGGTTGTTCTGAACGGCGACCTCATAAACGGAGAATCAACGTATTCTCACAACAGCACCCACTACATCGACCAGATTGTCTCTCCAATGGTTGATCGAAATTTAACATGGGCTTCGACTTACGGCAACCATGATCATAACCGCAACATCAACGGCACAGGAATGTTGGAGCGCGAACACACCTGGCCCGGATCAAGAACAGACTCGATGGTTCCTGGAAGCGATGCTGGAACAACCAACTATTACCTTCCCGTATATGCATCAGACTGCAGCTCGAACTGCACGCCTGAACTTATCCTCTGGTTCTTTGACAGTCGCGGTGGTTTCTACTACCAAAGTAGCGCTCAGCCCAACTGGGTCGATAAGAGTGTGGTGGAATGGTTCAACAACACTAACGCTGATCTGGTCGAGGAATATGGCAAGGAGATCCCATCATTGGCATTCACGCATATTCCCGTTTACGCCTCACTTCAACTCCAAGAAGAATCTGGCGTCGACAAAAACAACCAACCTGGAATCAACGATGAAACTGTCATCCAACAAGGCGCTGGATGGTGCGCCGAAGAGAAGGGAGGCTGTTCATATGGCGACCAAGACACGCCACTGATGCAAGCTTTGATTTCGACACCTGGCGTCATTGGTCTCTTTTCCGGTCATGACCATGCCAATTCTTGGTGCTACAAATGGGATCACAAAGTTGGTGACATGGAACTTGAAGGAAACGGAATCAACCT
Source organism: Fusarium sporotrichioides (assembly GCA_019054645.1). Lineage (NCBI taxonomy): Eukaryota > Fungi > Ascomycota > Sordariomycetes > Hypocreales > Nectriaceae > Fusarium > Fusarium sporotrichioides. The sequence goes on along the minus strand of JAHKNS010000002.1, from coordinate 3,002,381 downwards.
CTGCTATGGCCAGCACACCGGTTACGGTGGTTATGGTGACTGGATTCGAGGTGGACGACAAATCGTTGTTACACAAGAAGGTCTCAAGAACAATGAAGTCGATTCGCATATTCGCCTTGAGTCACAAGAAGTTGTGGGCAGAATTTCGCTCAACTCAACGTACAACACTGATTCATATGAGGCGACACCGAATCAGAAGACGTTTCTAAGTGATGCAAGCTCTTCTTCCCCATCTCCTTCACAGCGCCCTGCCTCATTGGCCTCGCATTTGGGGCTTAATTCTGCCTTCAATTCGCCTCTACTTGTTTTTGTTGGAGTTCTTGCATGGATTATGCTTTAGAGCGATAGATTATATGTTTGATAGAATACATTTTGATACCCCCAACTTTACGTCTGCCATTGCCACAGCTCACACATGGAGGAAGTAGCCAACAGCGCCTTACAGCCTGTGACAAAAAGGTAGAAGGCACCTCAGAAAAACAAAAAACAGCACAGTGGAAATAAACAAGAAGAAAAATTTCTGATGAGACTGGGACTCGAACCCAGGAGGATTGCTCCACCAGGAAATTGGTGTTAAGGTTAACCTTAACCTGGCGCCATAACCAACTCGGCCATCTCACCCAAGCTAGTGCTGATGAAATTGTTTGCTTCCAGTGCGAACCAGATTCTTGGGAAACGACAACTGCGTAGCGATCCTCATTTCTCGCTGCACATTCACTCGATCAACTGTATCAAGGGCCATTCTCGCTGTTATTTCACTGACAAAGGCGTCTTTAGTTTCCTTACCGTATAACAACAAGGCCAATCTCTTTCATCGGTCTGAACAATGATGTGGTCTTTCTCAAGCTTCACTCCAATATGTGGAACAAAGGAGTGGTGCTCTTCTTCCTTTGAATTCACAATCATAACGGAGTATATAAAGTTCCCAATGATACTACAATATCGTCTTCATTTTCCTCAAACCACAATTCAGATCAAGAATTGCTACCAGCTAAGTTTTATTCCCAACCCATTCTCAACGTTAGACACACCAAACAGTCAACATGTCTCCTCTCGACCACAAGCACACTAACCACCAGAAGACTCCACTGGACATCCACGGTAGACGATCCAAGTCAATTCAAGATTGGACGTCTAGAACCAGTGTTGCGATGGAGGACGTGCCTCTGTCTTGCTCAGATAAGTCTAACAACCAGGAATCCTCCAACTCATCGATCTCTGAGTCTCAACTTGATACTCTGATGAAAGAGTACGCGGCAGTGCGAGAGAAGATGGAAAAGATTGAAGACAAGATCGCTGAGCTTTATTATGCTCGTCAACCAAACAGTGATACTGCTTCATCTGCGTCTTCCAACGCCAACTCTTCTGAGAGCCAGAAAGACTCTAGCGACAAAGGTAAGCCTACTGTTGAAAAGCGACAAGATTCCCCCTCGACTGAATTCAGTGACTACAAAGACTACTTCCATGCTAACCAAGGTGAAGACAAGGCGAAGAACCGCAACGCCAAGAAGCCCAAGACTGAGGAGGAAAAGAACCGTCACATTAACAAAGTCTTCATACGGGAAAACCCGTAAATGTGGGACACGGATTTTTGGAGTATGGAACTCTTTCGTTATCGTGATTATACGATGCGCAACTGTGGTGCATAATCTGCAATTACAAAACAAAAGGCCTTTTTCATAGCGAATTACACGTGCCAAATGAAGGTGATGAAACTAGTAAATCGATCTAGACCGGTCTATAGCACAGCGGACCCTTGGTCCTTTTTACTTCCGTACACTTCACAAATTCTAGACCGCAAGCCTGATGCAAGCACTATTATTACACATGATATTATGCAATTTATGGGCCTGGAACGCTGACAGCCCAATGATACTGCTTGTGTGGACTGTTCGGTGGAGATTATTTACAGCCTTATCTCGGAATTTATTCCAAAGCGATCTCGCATGCAAGATCAAAGTTAATTCAAGATCCAGGACACGAGAGTTTTTGATTGAAGAACATGTATAGGCTACTCGACATATCATATACTGACTACAGGCGAAACCCGAAGCCAGAATAAGGTCAAATCTTTGCACAAAATTGCACCAAAATTACTGTCAAGGGTAGCATCGGCAGAGAACCTTATGCACTAATGGGCTTATGGCTGTAGCCAGATCTCGATGTTCGAACCAATCACATCTGGCCCGAGTATTTTCGCACGAGGGGGTTTCCTTCCTCAGTTCTTCTCTCCGTGGACCATCTGAAAGAAAAAAAGACAGGTCAATGTCCTCCTATTCAGCCCACTCTTCGCAGTATCTACATAGTAGTTATTCCACACACATGCGGTAACCCCAACGGGATGATTCTGACTCGACTCGAACCGGCGCCCAAGTGTCTGTCTATCATTTCCTCTTGCAGATTGGCATCTCACCACCGTCCGCCCTGGTCCCCCTCAATGAGCAAAGTCTTTACCAACCCTCCGCCTCACTCTCAACCTCAGCTCATCAGCTTTGAGCCACTCCCTTCAGTCACTTGCCACATATTCACGTCCCACTCCCATGAACCACCCAAAGAAGCCTTCCCGAGCAAAAGAACACCAAAAGAGCAATAGGCAGCTGCTTCCCAGGAAGTCCCTCAAAGCCGGGCATGAAGAGGAGGCTCAACATCAGTATTCGCCACTCGATGTTTCCGACATTCCCAGGGCAGCCTTGACATCCGTCGCGTGCAACAACTGTCGCCTTAGAAAGTCCAAGGTTTGTCCTGCCACCACCTTGACTGTCGTACTGCTTTTTTTCTTTTTCTTTCTTGTATCATCATGGGGTAACATCTTTTTTTGTCCTTGACTTTGTAGTGTGACGGTCGTAAGCCGACATGCTCTGCATGTGCGAGTCGGCGGCAAAAATGTATATACCGCGCCGAGGTTACACAGGAGAAGATGCTCGAGCTCCGCCAGGGATCTAGAGAGCTATTCCAGGCACTAGAGCTATTGAGGACTGCGCCTGAGGAGAATGTCGCTGCGATGCTGCTGGACCTACGCAGCAGAGGTTCCGTGTCCAATTTTCTGCAGTCTGTCAATTCAGGTACAGTAGGAACTTCATCACCATTGAATCCATTAACTACCAGTCTGGCGGGTACTTTGGCTGGCTCTGCGATGGAGTTGGATCTTAACATGCGCTACCCGCACGCGTTTCCGACTCTAGAACCTCTCACAATCACGGATGTAGATCTCGGGCTCTTAGCAGATGACAAGCGCAGTTCAAGGCTACTGACCTCTCCAGAGACGACCTCGATATCACCATTCTCTCCTATAGATTTCTCAGGACGACAACCCGCGACACCCACGACTTCTGAATCGTTTTCTACACCCAGTGACACCACCGGAGAGTCATCCCCGCAGTCATGCGTTGACTATCGATTGGAGGGTCTCCAGATTTGGCAATGGACCTCTATTCCTATCCCCGAAACTCTAGCGGAACAGACAATTTCTTTCTATCTTTCCAACGAACACCCTTTGCTTGCATTCTTCGACGCCAATCTGTTTATCAGAGACCTTGTATCAGGCGCGGGACGCTTCTGCTCGCCTGTTCTCGTTAGTTCTTTACTTGCCTGGTCCTGCGTAAGTTGCTGTACTCAGTATCTTCCGTTTTGGCCTTGACTAATAAGATGCAGGCCTCTTATTCACAGTTCGAACCAAGGGCACAACCGTTGTCGTTTGCCTTTCTCAAGGAGGCCAAGAAGCGTTGGCGGCACCTCTCGGACTATAACTGCGTCACCACCCTCACTGCTGCCATGTTCTTGACCTTGACATGCAACCAGCATGGACAAGACCGTGTCGGGTTGTTTTATCTTGATGCAAGTGCAGAAATTGGTCGTCGGCTCGGTCTGTTTGGCGACGAGAATGCAAAGATGGCTGGTGTGGACGATGATGAGGAGCTGAGATCTGTGGCTTCGTATGCCGCCTGGGGATGTTTCGGCTGGCATAGGTAAGTTTACCTTTTCGAACAGAAACAGGCGTTTGCTGAACAGTTCAGTCTGCACTCAATCAACTTCCGAACAAAACATCGGATACTACACCCGCCATCTTTACCGATACCAGGAGATGTGTCTGGACCACCCCTCTTTGATCACATGGGGAGCACATTCACATGGATATGCAAATTCTGGTTGATTACGCACCATATATTTGGGCAGGGATTCAACAGCTTCAGTCGTCTGCCCATGTCCCACGCACACCAGATGTACCAGTTGTTACTCGACTGGGCCGCTGCCCTACCAGATGAGGTCAAGAGGAGTGACACATGTCCGCACCATGTTTTAGTGTTACAGTAAGTATGGCAAGGCATTATCCCAATGGCTAGGCTGACGTTTATATAGTTTATGGTACCATACGGCAATTATAGATATTTGGCGACCTTTCGTAGAAAGTCACCAAGAGGAAGACATGCTACAGATTTCAACGGCCGAGGCTGCGCATATAGCGTCAACACAGCAGCTGAAACGTATTTTGTACATGTACCGTACACGATTTGAGTCAACAAACTCGACCATGTTCATTACGCCCGGTTTCATAACTTTGATCAACGAAATATTTCGCAACCCTGAAGCACCAGATGCCCGGTTCTGGTTCATTCTTGCGGCTCGTGGTTGTTTATCGGTTGCATCATGGTGCAAAGGCCTTCGTGGCATCACAGAAGGCCTCATGACCATCGGATGGCAAAATGGAACTTTCAGGCGCCCAGGTTGGGTGGGAAACGGCATGATCGAGGACGTTCGCGCTACGACAAGAGCGTTAGTGCAAGATGGTGCTTATAGCAGTCTTTACCCCATCAGCCTGTATTCAGTGAGCGAAGATATGGACGACATCGGTATGGAGGCATTGGCAGGGGAGTTCCATCGGTTGACAGCACAAAATGAACCGCGTGGGCAGGAGGTCGAGATGTCGATCGAGCAACCCGTCTGGAAGGGAGATCCTCGAGACTTGTCGATGACGTTAAGCGAAGCAACTGAGGAAGAAGAGTACACGTAACATAATTATTATATAATGGTTAATTAAATACACGAATAATGACCAAGAGTTGGTTTCCTAGACAGTGACAATATTGATGGTGGAGGCTGCTCAGCTTGTCCTCGGATATGTCTCGGACTTACATACAGATTCGTAGTATTTATGTGTCGACCTCCCATGAGCTTACCTGGCTTGATAAGGAGCTCTTTTTCAAATCCCATGACTAGGATATTGTTCATTATAGCGGTGTAAGAAAAAGCAATATCTATAGTAGCCTATTCATGCTAGGTACATGTATGTTCACGGACTATGCATATTTTTGTCTCACATGAATCATATGACGGTTCTCGGCCGATACAGGTACATGATCCGCGAGGACACAGTCAGCAATAGCTTTATCCGGGCAAACATGCCGTTGTATCCTAGTTCTTACATTTATCGCTTACGCTGTGATTTGCTGCAACTTCACTACAAAACCCCGCGTTCTTCACGAGAGTCGTAAGCACGCCTTTGCATCCATTGTTCTCTGCATCTTTTCAGACTCTCTACAATGTGTATTGCTAATAAAGAACTGCTGCAAAAGTCGGGCCAGGCTTCTGGTGTACCGGAAGAGTTCTTTTCTGTGTCCACTATCTCTGTGAATCCGGACAGAATCGATGAGGTATCATCGTTGTTCTCATGGTATCGTGGCGATTATTCACTGACAATATGTAGGCTTATGCATGCATGAGTGAAGTTGCTGAAGCCACTCTGAAGGAAGAAGGGGCCAAGATCTACAGGTTCTATAAAACCGAAGGCAAAGATGAGTTTGTCTGCATGGAAAAGTAAGGATATGTCTATGGATGAGAGAACAGTAGAAAGTGCTAAACTTGCTATCCAGGTTCGCGAGTCGGGATGCTTATGCAGCGCATACCAGTTCAGAACACGTAAGAGAATGGGCAAAGAAGTATCTTGATTCTGGCATCTTTGTAGGAAGTTTCGGATTCCATCATCTTGCCAAGGAGGGCCCTGGGGCCGGAGGATTCGATCGGCCTTGACCATATTTCCCATATTACTAGTTCAAGATGCAGTATTTTGCTGCCTCTGTTTGATTTCGTCCGTCAATAGCTTATACTCCCTATTATCATCACCCTTTTCAAGAGATTCTAGATTGAGGTCTTCCCAGTCTTGGATATCCCCATACTTGTCGTCTGATGTGACATATGGCCAGATAATAAGGGTAGGGTCGTCGGTGACCTTCTTTCGTACTCTGGCAACCTCTTCAGGATCCATCTCTTCTGGGTCAAAATCGTCATTGTAACACTCCCCTTCAGTCAATGGGGCGCTTTTCGGAGACCCATAAACTACTTCCTTCAAGCGGGGGTTCCTCCCTCGGACAGCCTTCCAGAAGTCTGCCCAAGTTGGTTCGTCTCCCATTGCCCATGCTGCTACGTTAAACAAATGTAGGGACTCAAGCTTTGGGGTACTTCCGCTCAGAAACTCCTTCAAACTTTCCGTGATACTCATTGTCTCTAGTCGCAGCGACTTCAGCTCTGGCATAGTGTTTGACTCGAAGCGTAAGGCATCTTGACCGAGATATCCATCTTCATGGCCAGCTATACAAAGGTGCTCTAGACCTTTCGCGTGTTCGAAGAGAAAATCTGGCATCTGATTAAACAAAGCGTTGAAACCTTCCAGAGTGTTGGCTGCCCATCCGGCTCCGTTGTCTTGGCCTTGCCAGTGTTAGCTGCATATCGTTAGGCATTTTGAGAGTAATTACCATAGACTCGTATCGTCAAGTTCTTCAACCTTCCTAAAAAGGCCGCCCATTCCGGCTCCAACCAGCATGAAGCCTTGATTGGCAGGAAATGAAGCGTTTCAAGAGACTCTGTCTTTGCGCGTCTTGCCACATCGCGCCAAAGCTCATTCCATGCTTTACGCCAACTATATTTCTTCTCCTTGTCCTTGACTGTTTCCCAGTCTTCCGGCGAGGTACAAAAATAGATACTCATATCGGCAAGGTCGTTCTCGTCCCAACCCCCATCAGTCTCAAAGTCCTCTACTCCATTTGTGTGAATGATGAGTTTGGTACATTTCGGCATTCCCTTGAACTGGATCACATCGTGTATGAGTGGAATGTCGACAGAGTCTTGAGCCCACACAGAGGTTGGATAATCGTCCCAGTACCACGCCTCGGCGGTATCAGAATCAACCTTTGTTCCTTCGAGACTCGAGTTGGGCGGGTTAGGTTGAAATTCTACATTTAGACGAACACTCAATATATGGGCGCCATGCAACTGAATCACGGATTGGAGATTGTTTTTTCGGTCCAGGGGACAATCAATCTTGATGTGTCGGAAAAGGTGAGGGACAAGTTGATTTCGTATTTTATTGTTAGCGATACTCAAGGATTCTTTATCTGTCCAAGGCAGTAGATCGGTGATGGCGAGGAAGATCTCAGGTGGTAAGTAATCCAAAGCTGGGGGAGGCATGGCTGTGGAATAAGTGGTGATCGATATAATTCTTGATAATTCTATCTGTCGAAATCCTTGTTGGAGATGCTATGCTGACCTGTCTTGATGTGGTGAGATTGACGCATTGGACATCACGTGGTCGAATATTCCTTGGTAGAATATGGATCCATTTGCGTCATAGGCTATCGCCACATCCAGCATTCATATTATGTAGCTCTAACAAAAATTGTTTGACTATGATTTAATCATTTATTCATCAATTATCACTGTTTCCAGAAACTCTCATCTCGAGTGCTATTGCATCAGACAAACATCAATTCACAATGGCTGCCAACAAAACTACCCGTGATGAACGATCATCTTCAGCCAGCCAGCAAAATGATTCCTCTAGCGAAAATGAGTCAAGACAGATGACCAAGTCAAACAACAAACAGTCCAATAGTCAAGATCAACAAGTCATTCAACCAGCGGGCCAAGAAACAGAGAAGAAACAAAAGAGCAGTGCACCTCGTGTAAGACTAGATATGGATCTCGACGTTGAGCTGGAACTCAAAGCAAAGATCCAAGGCGATCTGGAATTGGCAGTTTTGTAAGTCTTGAGCTGATATAACACGGGACATAGAACAAACTAACAGCATTAGGGAAAACTAGACAACACGGCGAATAGGTGCCGGAGGCGCACAACAGGAATATAATGATGACAGTGTTTGTATATTAGAGTATTATCAATAGCCCAAGCAATTACGATCTGATTTACTGGTTTCTGGAGTATGGGAAATGTGATTCTGTATACACCACTTAACATAGATGAAGTTATGATTTGTTCAATTTGTTGATATCGACGACTCACGGGGTTTTATAGATCACTGATTCAAGCCCAATTGATTCCCAAAAAAAGACGAGTACATAGTCAGGTATGAGAGTGCTTTACTAAACTTCAGTAACGTCACTTTCAGCAATAGTCATAAAGTCTTGGCTGCGTCAGGATCAACACTCTTCCGTGCAAGGCCCCCTTGTGAATAATTGGGCACCGTTCTGTAACAAAAGGAAGATAATGCCGCATACATTCGGTTTCCTTTCTTTGTCTTCTTTCTTCATTGAAGCCATCGCTTGGAACTGCGTACTGTAATCCGATGGCATCGCTGCTCTGGATTGGAAGCTCTGGCTATCCTTGAGTGCCCATCATGACAGGGACGTTTTACCGATCGTTTTCCTAACCCTGCCGACTTTTTCCCCCGCGCTGTCGAATAACTATGGTAAGCATTTTCTTTCCCTAGTGTCCCGGCCCGTCCTTGATGAGATTGAAACAAATACTTCCATGGCTATGATCACATATGATTCAAGCTGTTTCCGACAATTCAATCTGAGACTTGGCATGCCCTTTTGCTCGATGCACACGTCACGTCGATCTTTGCTGACATGTGTAGTAGATGAGTATTCCATTGTTGGTGAACGAGAATGCGCCCGTAGGAATCTGTTTGTAGTTGTATAGTGAATAAAGAATAACATATGCATCAATGTTAATGGTACTTGTTTGCTCCCTGTTTTGTGCCAGCCGCTATTGTCTTTCAGTTATGCCCATGATTTTGCGTCAACGGTTCTGGAATTCATTAGGATGCGCAATCATTTGAAAGCGATCGATACGGCAATTGAGGAGATTATATTGCTTCCCGTAATGCGGTGTACCTAGCACGTACTTTTGCTCCAGTTCTTGCAGAAAATCAAGGACTTTCCAGGACTTCAGTTCAAAGGACCCGTCTCACTCAGACACGCAACAATACCTGCGATGGCCGTCAAAGTCCCATCCGGATTTTTGACACGTACCGTGTGCAGTCCCAACTCCTTAGCCGGGTAATCGTTTCCACCGGGAAAGATGGCATCTCCGATAAACATGATCTGCTCCAGCGGAATACCGCTCGCAGCTGAAAGCTTCTTCAGCCCATAGCCCTTGTCAACACCCTTTTGCGTGATATCAATCGACGTTGCTCCGCCCATATTGATGGAAAGATCCGGAAGGCGCTTGTACAGATCAGCTTGGATGATCTTTCGCTTCGCAAAGTCAGGATCCCAAATTTCCTTGGCTGATACGGGAGCTTGTTGACCAAGAGCAGAAAAGGTGATTTGACTCCCCCGATCTTCGATGCGTTCGCCCCATGTCTGCTCTGGCTGGAAACCCGTCGCGTCGAGCGATGCGTTGAATGCCTCGATGATGTTCTTCCTCTGCTCCTCACTAAACAGCTCAGCGTATTCAACCTTCCATTCGTCGCCTTTGTGAGTGTAGAGTTTTGTGCCGGTGGTAGGCATGAGCCAGAGCTTGGAGAGATCGGCGCGAGGAGGAAGTCGGCTGGCGACTTGCTTCTGGAACTGCGGCCAGTCACCGCCTGAAATGACTGCGACGTGTGCAACGCTCAGAAGATCCGCGAGAGCTTCGCCCATGGAGTCAAGAAGAGGTTGCTTGCTCTCTGCGAGCGTGCCATCGAGATCGAATGCGACAAGTTTTATCATGGCTGCTGATACTAAAGGTGAAGATGCAGAATTTGGTGTTGGTTGTTTGGTAAGTGAAGTGAGGTGAGGGGTTGACATTGAATAAAGTAAGTGATTGGCAGCTAGCAGACATCAAGCCACATTTCAGCCTTCATCAGCACTATAACCAAACGCGTGTCATTTTTGGCAGTTGAGACAAGGGTACTTTGACTATAATATTACTAGATAACAGGCCAAGATTATGTATCATGAAAAGAGACGTCCTTTGTTAATGCTAGCAAAACTACCGTAAGAAAGATCATAGTTTACAGAACATGGAAGTCATATTCCATCAATCCGAATCAGTGCCGTTCTCTTGCTGACGGACAACGGCTTCAAGGCAAAAAGTCAAGTCCCCAAACAAATGACCGTCTTCGTTTCTAGCATCCGTGGCCATTCGAATGTTGCACTGAAAGTTGCGCTCAGCAGAGAAATTCTGCTCAAGATCCATGAGGTGCACAAGCTCCTGGCGTCTGGCGTGTATTCTAGTGACTGAACTTTCCGCCTCGCCTAGTTCCTCGGTCGCAGTATCGGCTCTACTCTTATAAGTCATGTAAGATTCCCGAGTTCTTTGGTAATCGGACTTGGCGTCTTCTAGAGCGGCCTTGAGCATGTCGAAGATTTGCGTCACACTGCTCCCTGCGTTTTCGAGTTCTTGGTACGGCGCCAGCGCTGCACCAGTCTTTTCCAACCTGAATATTGACTTTTTGAGCTCTTCTAGGGCCTTGTTGTAGACACTAAAACTTTGGGCCTTTTGGTTGTTTCGTGACGCCCTCAGATCTTGAGCCTCCTGAAGTTCTTGTGTGCAACGTTCGTACTCAGTTTTCAGTTCTTTCAACCTTTTATCATTGGTGAACTGTCGTCTGCAGGCTATGAAGGAGATGTTCTTTCGGAATCTGTCGGCAATTTCCTTGTCGGTCATGGAAAGGCGCGCCACAAGGGCCTTTCTGGCTGGGGACGGTCGAGGGGCTTTTGATGTTTGGTCCTTGGATAGGAAACCTGCATCGACAATAAATTCTTCCACATTGTGATATTCGGTTGATGAGTCTTTTCCATGAGCCTGATCGAGAGTGTCTTCTGGCTTGCCAGCAACTTCTGGCTCACCATTCTCTTGCTTGTTCTGTTCTTGACTCCCATTCTCATCCTTTTCACCATCATCCTGCTGCAATTGCTCTTCCTTGTCAGAATCCACCGCAGATCCCTGTTTTTTAGATGTATCTCGGATATTCGCTGGATGCCTGGGTTCTTTGGCTGGCGTCACATCTGTGGAGTCCCTCCTCAATCTTCTGGAAGAACGCTTAGCAAATGCAGGTGCGCTTTCTACGTCTTCTTCTTCTTTTTCAGCACGAGCCCGCTTTGGCGCAGATGATTCGCTTGTAGTTAAGGGACGTTTCATCTTGTTGGAAGCAGCCGCTGAGATTGATGGAGGAGTTGGTGTGCTGGTCCCGCCGTGATCCTCAAGTGGTGTTTGCTGCAAAACTGACCGTCTCAGTTCGTGCTAAGCTTCCTGTATGTCGCGTTGCAAAAGACACGTGCGCTTTTTAATTGGCTTCAGCTTTATTTTCTCAAAAAATGGTGGTTCGCAGTCGTTTGGCATCGGGACTGCTCAGCTTTCCAGCAAAGCAGGTATGGATGAGAGCCGCGAACTTATCGAGGAGTTTTATGTCCCATCTAGTCTCAGTGCAGAAATCTACAATCTCCCATGGAAATTTTCCGGTGAGTCGATGTATTCTGAGCGCGGCTGAACGTTGGGCGGCGGTTCTCAGACCCTGGAACGTGGTGTCTGTTTCTATCTCCCCACCGGGAGATTCTTTGTAGGCAGCCATGATGGTGTCATCTAGCTCGATTATCGTGTGTCGAAACGATGGTTATAGTGTGTAAATAAGCCGAGTCCGAGACAAAGTAGTGCGATGCTGAGGGTGAGAGTTCCTTGATAAGGAGGGACTGAAGCTGGGGGAATGCGTTTACTACGTAGAGTAAAGTAAACCATAGCTAAAGCCGGCCAAAGCTGTGACGGTCAGAATAGAGAAGGCAGTGGGTCCGTGCTCCACTTAACAAACAAGTCCCTATCACGCAGTGCTGTCCCAAAGGAAAATACAGCAATTATGTTATTATTATCATAGAAACACCATGACAACCGCACTTAGTTATAGACTAGAGTTGGAAAGAATATCTGGAAAATGCCCGAGTACATGTCTTAGCGCTAAGACTGAGGAATAATTTCGTTTGTGTGACTTGAAGACGACCACCAACTCTTGACAAACTCGCAATTAGTAGTAAAGTTCAGTAGCATTAAACAGTACCAGTTTTTATTTATTTTTTATTGCATTCTGTGTTGTAACCCAAGTATGATGCTGTGAATTCTTTTCCGGCTGTTGAAGCTTCAGGGCGCCATGCTATCTGTAGATGTGCAAGTAAGTGAGTATTCATGGAGATATAACTGCCTCACGGATCTCAGCAGTCACAGCCTATCCCTCCGTCAGGAAGTGCATCGAAGAGAACCGTACTTTCCGTATTATGAGAACACGTTCACGTGTCATTTCAAGAAAATTACGCGCATATATCATATGTAACAAATATCGTTTCAATATCTCCACAACGGTTTTTCTGGTATGCTAAAATATCTCTTTAGCTTTTGTGTGAGACTGACAAGATGGTGAAAAGTGCTACATATCCTCACAGATTGCTCAGGCTGAGGAGGGCGGTCTCTACAAGAGAAGCTCTCAACCTGAAAACTTACTGTTTTACTCCCGGGACGAAGATTGTAGTCTTGATCTACCGACAAGAGAACAATACAAAGAGCACAAGTACATAATCGGCAAGTTACCCCATGAACCCGGCAGTAAACTCGGCGCTGACTCAACTCCATGATGACGAGAGATTCGGGCTGTGATGGGTTCAACCTATCACACCCTTCATAAAGGAAAATTTTGATATGACTTTTTGCAAACTTCTCTAGCTTATGCATCGTCTCATTATTACTTCCTTTAGGATGCGGAGGGCAAGCCTTTCTGCTCTGCGCCGTGGGAGACAAATGCGACGTCGCCATCATCAATCTTCCCGACAAGTCATCTCAAGACTATCTCATAGGTAAGGTAAGATAGTAGCCCAAATCTTTTGGATGTTTAGTTTGATGTTGTTGTATGGTTTCTTTTAGAGGAGCTTTAGTAGCGCATGGCTGATACCAGCAGATTGAGTTTGCCGAAGTAAAACGTTTAACGAAACTTTAAAACAAAACCGAAACAGCTGGCTCACAAGTTCTGTGCATTCACACTGCGCCAATGGAAATCTACAGCTAGATATCGGAGTAAGCCCAACACAAGTCTACTTGAGCTGCCTGTGGGGGCTGACCATGGTAGGGCTGAGCACCAGCTGTCACATTATGCTCGTGGTGCCATACTGTGACACTTGATTGCTCAAAGATTTAACAATGCTTGGAACAAGATTTTATGATTTGCCAGAGTACCCTCTTGATATGCTGTACACATTGGGGATCTGTACGGGATATGGCTATCATCGGGATACCTCTGCGGATGGTCATCTTCATCTGTTTCTATTCTATTACTATTCTTAAAGCCCGGTTGAATTTCAATCCAAGAAGGTGATCACTCAACTCGAAATGTGCCAGCTTCAATCTCGTATTCTTAGCATCGCCAATGTGTGTCTCTGCCGTCCACACCCTCATAACTCTAAGCCCAAGTTTGTTTGCTCCCATCGAGTTCAGCTCCGCCAGTTCAGCCTCGGGCGTTTTTCCCCATCTCTAAACTCGTTCTCACTTTGTGTTTCCCCAAATCCCATCGTATTTCAACGACCCTGAGTTTTAGCAAGTTCTGCCGGTCGCGCTGACTAAAGGAATTGGACCGGTGCAACCAGCGATGCTCATGGGCTGAGCTTGTTCTTAGCTTCACTCTCTGATTCTTCCTTGAAAAAGGGTTTGGGTTCTTAAAAGCTGACACAAGATGGGACTTTGGTATTTTGGCTTCAACAGTAGTTGAGCTGAGCTTGAAAGCTTGACATTTGCATGTTTGTCGCTGCCAAATATCCCGCAAGTATGTGCACTTTCAACACCCACAATATCAGCTTACACGAGGAGGATCAAGGCCAAGATTCCCACTCCGTCTCGTGCCAACGCAGAAACCGCACCACGGCGGTGGCACAGCTGACCTTTTTCTGGTACTGTACCACACTGTCTAAGTTCCTCAGCCCCAAAGCCGACTTTTCGGGTATTATCTTCTTGCGGGGTAAAGCTCATCTTCGGTGCTCCGGCTAGACGCAACCATCATCGGAGAAGAGGGGCCGCGATCTAGACCCCGAGGTAAGCTCAGCCCTGGAGAGTCAAGTCAGATTGAGTGTAGCCACACTTTTATACAGGAACTAGTGCTGATCTTGGCTTGATTTGTAACCAGGCGCAGCAGCTGGACTCGGGACAAGGATGGGACGAAATAAAGCTTGGGACACCCCAAAATAGTAACCTTGATTACTGACGTAGGGCCATGCGGCTCGCTGAGCTGCACATCAGCCTTATTGATTTTTAAGTCGGAGACTTTCGCCGTGTCATGAGTTTGGTTAGTCGTGGTGTTGGTGGTTCGATGCTGCGCCGGCCACCACACCGCTGGATAGTTGAGTTTGACTAGAGCTGTGCCACTTGAGATTGGAATTACTGACATTCAATTTACTATATAACATCGAGTTGATTCCTTCGTTTCAGTTCAATTCATCATTCCCATCAACATCTTCTCACATCTTCTCTTACCAATACAACAACTCAAAACACTTTCGCTTCAGCATCTCAACTGTCGCTTCATCTTCCCAATCTACAACTTCAATCACTTCAATCTCAAGCCCCCTATTGCTCGCTATCACCAGCGGCTTTCCTTTCATACATTCACTTTAACAACTCTACCTCAATATGCGTTACTCCTACACTGTTCTAGCATTTGCTGCCACAGCTCTGGCACTTCCAACTGCCAAGCCGGCTGATGACGGCTCGTGGAGCCCTGGTATGTGGTCACCTTCTTCTCCACCTACTCGGCGGGCAACTGACATCTCCAGGCAAATACGAGGGCGGCAACACTGGCTATGATGATGGCAAGTGGGCTCCCGGCAAGTATGAGGGAGGCAACACTGGATTCGACGATGGCCAGTACCACCCTGGCAAAGATGGCAAAAAGGCCAAGCGCTACGATGATGGCACTTGGTACCCTGGCAAGTAGTAAGTCTCTCTCGCACTTGACACTCAATAACCATGTACTAACTCTATCATAGCGAGGGTGAGGGAACCAAGTATGATGATGGCAAGTGGTATCCCGGAAAGTACCCCGGTGACAAGGCAAAGCGCGCCGACGATGGCAAATGGTACCCCGGCAAATATGAGGGAAAGCCCGAGACTCCCTATGATGATGGAAAGTGGTACCCAGGAAAGTACCCTGGCGACAAGGCAAAGCGTGAGGATGACGGTAGCTGGTACCCTGGCAAGTATGAGGGTGGTGATACCGGCCATGATGATGGAAAGTGGGAAGAGGGTAAGTCTCGACATCTTTACCAGTCTTCCAGACAATGCTAACAATCAATAGGCAAGTATGAGGGTGGCGACACTGGTTTTGATGATGGCCAGTACGACCCTGAGAAGTATGGCAAGAAGGAAAAGCGCAACGACGATGGTAGCTGGCACCCTGGCAAGTATGAGGGTGGTGAGACTGGCTACGATGATGGCAAGTGGTACCCTGGAAAGTACCCTGGCAAGGAGTAAGAAGATTCTTGGGCACTGAATTGTCTTTTGGAGTTTGATCGGTGGCATTGGCATTGGGACGGTATTGCATTGGCATTTTTGCTAGAGGCACTCCTTCAGCAGCATTTTCTTGTTCACTTCTTGTCTTGGCTGTCACCAAACAGCCATCGCTTATCATTTCACTTACACAGAACACTCATTTTAATTTTACATACTTTGATTTTATCCTCTCTTTTCGATTTCGCATTTCACCTGTGAAAGTAAGCTGTGGATGAGCTGTACCACTACTCCTGAAAGCCTTCTGCACTCTTCATGATAAAAGTGCAACACCAATACATTTCTGCCTGTATAGCTGCTGCATATTATGTAAGACTGTTTATATTACTTTTTCATTTAACGAACACCGACTTCCCCCGTATATTGCTTCTTCGCAATGGGATGGAAGACTGACAGGAACTTCAATATATAAGGATGGTAGAACTTCGGCATCAGCGCAAGGATTCATGAACATTGGGAACAAATATAGACTGGGTCTCTAAACGTATCCAAGGTTTCGAATCATTGAGAACAAATGCTAGAAAACGCTAGACTCATTTCCGCGAATGACCCTTTCCTTGAAAATCTCACCCCGCAAAAGTGCGCTTCTTTAGCCATCGGTTGACCAACTCCAATCCCTGCTTGGGCTTACCTTGAGGGACCTGTAGCCTCTAATTAGTACAAGCACTTCGAACCATACTTCAATGACTTACCATATGCCCAGCTCCATGGACTGTTGCAAAAGAGAAGGTAGTCTTCTTATCAGAAGCACCCATCTGAATCTTGACCTCCTTATACCAACCAATCTCCTCGCCCCAAGCACCCCATGCCTTTGGTCTTTGAGCAACGTAAGCTGGCTGCCCCTTCCACTCCATACTGTTACTCCACTTCAAATTTCCGGCAGTGTTGCATGCGAGATCCAGATTTCCTTGGTACATGAGCACGTCGACATCGTGGTTGAGCAAGTACAAGACCTGCGATTGAGTGCTGATACCTGTATCAATGCCCAACTCAAAGGCTTCTGCTACGTCCCAGGAGTAAATGGAGTAATTTGTTAACGCGCTAGGAACGCCCAAAGCTTTGAACACACGTGGCAGATTGAGGTAGTTTTGGATTAGTGCCGATTCCTTGTAACACAGATCATCCCCAGATTCACACGGGACACTTATGTCGAATCTGTTTCTGTTGCCGCCAGACCCAGATTCACCGTCGTACCACTTGATCACGCCTTCCCAGCATACTTCGGCTGCAGCACCACAGATAGCGTGATCGGGATGCTCGTAGCATACACGTGCAAGATCCAGACATCGTGGAAGGTTAGCAGCCATGATGTCGCAGCGAGTGCTGTTGAACACAGGCTCACTAACACCGGGGTTGGTTGTGCAAAGCGTCTCCCAGTATCCAAAGGCGGTGTCGAGGGGTGAGATGTAACCGTTTCCAATGAGTACAGACTCTAGATTGACTTGGGGGCGTTTGGGGTAGAGTTTGTTCTGCGCAACAATTGTAGCTCCCAGTATGGGGATATAGTGGCCCTGAAAATGTCAGTTTACCGCGGGACCTTGTCAGCTTTTTCACTTACACCATAGCTCTCTCCGGAGATGTGGAATGGTCTATTAGCAAGATCCGGGAAAACTTCAGTTGTGAATAGCTGCATGAACTTGTGCATGCTATCAGCAGCGACAAACGAGTTGCCAGGAATCGGCTCGTCTTTGTCTAGGTAGGAGAACCCAACACCAGCAGGTTGGTCGACAAAGATGTAGTTTGCGTTTGCATTCCAGCCGTAAGGATTATGAACAGTTCCGTTGCCATGCTCATTGATGAGACAAGGTCCAAGTTCCTGCAGCATTCCCAGCATGGATGAACCGCCAGGGCCTCCCGTTAACCACAAGACCAGGGGATCAGTGGCCGGAGCATTTTTGCTTTCAAAGTACCAGAAGAAAAGGTGCTGATTTCCAACATCTAACCAGCCTGTGTACTGCTTTACACGCGCGTCGCATATAGAGTCATCTACCTGCTCTTTGATGCGGATTGAGTGCTCCGGGGAGAGTGAGCTCTGATGGACCTGGAAGGCTGAAGCTTGCGGTGAGTCGGCGTCATTGAGAGGAAATTGAGATGCAAGCACGTTCAATGAAGCTCCAGCGAGCAAAATCGCTGTTTTGAAGATACCCATACTAACTGGAGTTGCTCTTGGCGATGGGTGTTGGGGAATGTTACAGGACCTCAAAATATGTTACTGACTGGAGTTATTGAAGAGTAAATTATTAGATAAGCCTATTGATGATGACGACGATTTTACAAGGGGCCGTTAGCAATTGACAAAAGGTCTTTGCGCGTTACGATGCATTTGTACAGAGTACCCCGCTTCTAATGGCGTGTAGAGTGAGCTCTAGGCTTGATGCGGCAGCTCAAAACAATGGACTTTTGAGCTGATGAATAACCAAGACAAAGGGCGTAAGAAAAGCATCAAGGTTTGACGATAGTTGGAGCAAATCGTTATCAGCGTTAGATAACGGTAGGCTTTCTACGTAACTGACGGTCACTCAAGGGTAAGCTCGGGGTAGAGATAGACCGATCAGATCAACACTACACTCGTCCTCATCTCAGGCTCAACAGATGCTATGCTCAATGTTTTACAACATGATACGCAATGCAACGGGACTTATGTTACTGTATAAACCTACTTTTGGAGTGTTTGCCTTGTCCAAAATTTAACAAGGATCGATAGCTCAGTGGTACGAGCGAGGGATTGCAGATCCCTAGGTCGCGTGTTCGATCCACGCTCGGTCCTAAGATTTGTTTTTTGACGTTGCCGACAACTACATTCAATAATTTCTTTTTGTTTGGCTCGCTATGACACAATGGAAACACCTAGCCACTAAAGATCATCGTGCGTTACGTTGTATACTTCTTCGGCTAGAGACCGGACCTCAGGTCTTCCATAAACTCTGGGCAAATTCGGTGCATCTTATCGACCCGTGGCGTGTTCTCCAGCGGTATCCCAGATTCCTCCACTTTCATCATACCAAAATATAGCACTGCATCGTAGTGCACGATGGTGCCTCGAGCTCTGAGTGTACACAGGTTCGATCGCCTTGATGTACTCAGAGAAACTAGATGTCAGGAGTTTCGATGAGTACTCGTGGACAGCATATTCTTGAAGGATAGGCATTTCAAGCTGGACTCCGACGGCGAACATCGCAATGTGTGCTTGAAGGTCTGGCAGTCTACTCACTTCATCCAGGTGGATCGCATTTACTGCGTACACACCAAGATAGAGATAATCGATCAATCTCTGTACGGTGACGAACGTGTACTCAGAAAGGTCGATATTTCGTGACGTTTTATGTTAACAAGAGATTGCAAGCGGATTCTATCTCGTACTCGCCGCGCTTGTCGACATCTTTCTTGGAGAACAGGACTTTGGCTAATAACGACCCTGTGAGCCGGTAATGTTATGCCACGGCAAACAATTGTCAAGTCTAAAAACTCGTCCGCTTGTCTACCTCAATTGTTAGAAATTTGGCTTGGCGCGGTAGTGTGAGGATGGGTCGACGAAACCTTCTAGCTCATCGTCATAACCAGCCTCAGGTGAAAGTTGATCATGATGCTTGGCGACATTTCGCGTTCTCTACGATTTCTTTGGCTTGATCAGCCATATGTTGCGTTATACTTCAAACTTTGTACTAAGTTGTCCCTTGGGCTTATTTTCACTTCCTTTCTAACTGAGTACTTCAACAGATGCTCTCACAAGAGTCAACTCTTCGTCATGGGATATAAGTCAGAGATAAGATAAGATCCAGATAATTCATCACGTGATGAGGACAGCCGAGAGAAGCGGCGCTGGACCTCGGTCGTGTCCTGTCTTTGTAAACGCATAACTAAAGTACAGAGTAGGTAGTCATGCCCGCATTCGCATCATCACATCCCATCGGGGCCTCATATCCGGACCAATTCCCTTTCCCGAGCCAGAATCCTTCAGCAAAGTGGGCCATCCGTCGTTCCCCGGAAACTAGCGTCTACATGGACCCTTGAACACAAAAGCCATCAAGTGGCACTCGATGCTACCACGCAGTTGGAAGCTGGGACCAACAAACAGACAAACAAGAGGGGCGGCGGGAGTTTCTCTTTTCTCTCTTCTCTCGCCGCCTCATTCTGATCTCTGGTTGTTGTTTTGAGTAAACTACCAAGATGACTACTGCTACTGCTGCAAAGACAGATGACGCGCCAACTGCGCCAACCGCTGGCGCCGAGGAGATGCTCGCCCCGACGCACTGGGAGGTAAACACCACTTTCAATCCTCGCCAAGGTTTTCTTTAATTGACTCAACATACATAGAACACCACCACCGACCCAGCCGAAGCCGAAGCCGACAACTCAGACACCGACTCATCGCTAGGCGACGACAATGCCAGTTCGACCGCGTCCATCAACTCAAGCATTCTTGAATACCGAACCATCAACGGCCGAACATACCATGCCGAGCGAGGTGATGCCCAGTACTGGGCGTCCAACGACAACCAGGCTTCTGAGGCTCTCGATATCATCCACCATACTTCATGCCTGATTATGGATGGCAAGCTCAACTTTGCGCCTGTCAAGGCCCCCAAGAAGGTGCTTGACGTTGGTACCGGTACAGGAATCTGGGCCATGGATTTTGGCGACGAGTTTCCTGAGGCCGAAGTCATCGGGACGGATATTTCCCCCATCCAGCCGAGGTAAGCACCTACATCACTGTAACAGCATTCCAGTAACTAACATGCCACAGCTGGGTTCCCCCGAATGTCAAGTTCGAGATCGAAGACTTCACACTTGACTGGACATTTCCCAATAACTCGGCCGACTTCGTCCACATGCGTTTCCTCTATGGCAGCGTCCCTGATTGGTACGCCCTGTACGAGCGCGCGTTCCAAGTAACTAAGCCTGGCGGCTGGGTCGAATCCCACGAGGGCGACCCCATGGGCCTCAGCGACGACGACAGCGTCAAGCCTGGCAGCGCCATTGCCGAGTGGGGCAAGTTCTTCCACGAGGGTGGCAAGAAGCTCGGTCGTGTCTTCTCGCCTCTCCCTGATAATTTGCAGGAGAAGGGCATGAAGGCCGCTGGTTTCGTAGACATTCAGTCCAAGACTATTAAGGTTCCCGTGGGAGACTGGCCCAAGGAGGAGCGTCTCAAGGAGATTGGCCGGTTCACCACGCTGAGCATCCTATCCGATGTGGAGGGACACATTGCCTTTATGGCTACCCTGCTCGAGGGCTGGACCAAAGAACAGGTTGTGCTCTACTGCGCCCAGTTAAGAAAGGAGTTGAAGTCCAAGAAGCAAGCGCATGCTTATTACCTCCAGCGAATTGTCTGGGGACGTAAACCTGCTGAGGGAGAGGTCACGACTGAGGCATAGACAAAATCATGATGTAATGCGATATATATATATAGTTTGTTCATTAGACGTTTAAGCGTATCAATGCTTTTCCCCGGTCCAGCCGTTCCTGTTTACAATTTTGTTCAAAATATCCAACTTGTCTGTACTTTAGACCTTGACCTCTTCTGAGGGTTCAATATCGTACTCAATCTCCGTTCGAATGACATATTTGGCTCCTTTTCTGACACCAGTTCCCTCATGCAGCGTAGCGTTGATCTCGCCATGTGGGAAAATGGCTGCACCACCCATGATGGGACGGACTGGGTATGCGTTCAAAACTCCCTCACGCGCAGCTGGAAGGAAATATGTCGTTTCGCCGCCCTCGAAATCTTGGTTCAGGTAGATTAAGAAAGTAAAGAGCGAGCTCTGCTTTTTCTCGGCGGGCGAGTTGTCGTATACGTATGTGTCGTCCTTGGTTATACCACTCGGGGGCCACGCGCCGTCAATGTGTGCTCGGTACTCTGCTCCTGGGACACTGTAGAGTGTTAGTTGTGCAGAAATATCTGGCTTTGTAGACTAGACTTACTAGCGATAGACTCGGAACCGACGGTTAACCCCCCTGGCCAAGCGACCATTCATGGACGCCGGAACAAAAGGTCGAATGCGTGACCAGAGTGTATCGTGGAATGTCTGATCCACGACCCAGTAAAAGTTGTGCGCCAGAATGCTGACATCTCCGTCCTCGCGCAATGGTGCATCAGGAACGAAGTTGACAGTTTCGCCAGCAGCAATGATAGCCTTACATTCCTCGGGGTAGAGAACATGCGTAGCAACGCTGAGACCGTCTACAACTGGATGTGGGGTATAGGTAGTCGGTGGCGGCGTGGTAGACAGTGGAACGGCGTCGGGGGTGGAAGCATAGAGTATGGCATCGTGGTGGTTAGGAGGCTTGCGCTCGGGGCCGGGTGTTGTCTCGATGATACGCAGGTTCTTCTTGAGAGAGTCGGGGGCTGAAGCAACGAGGGTGCCGTCGAGGACTGTAGCGTATACTTGTTCTGTAGGTGTATCTGGTCTGAGGTCCCAAATCTCCTGCAGAGCAATTGATGATGGTTGTATGATGGCATTGGGGTTTCGGTCCTCGTGGCCACAGACTCTCAGGACGGCATCGATAACCTTGATCAGAGTCTCTTCCCTTTCAGAGCGTTTGACGAGGCCTTGCTGGTCTGGCACAGTCGACAGGCCGCTGATGACATCAAGATCTCGTACCCATCGACATAGTGCGCCAAGCTTGGGCTGTTCACCTCGGATCTTCATCTCGGCAAGAAGAATTCTCGCTTCAGTATATTTCCGATCGGCCAGAGCTGCAGTGACCTGAGCCGTGAGGTTCGCGCCAGCAGCATTGTTGACGCCCGTGGTACAAGCTTGGCGAAAGTCATATACGGCAACTCGAAGATCCTTGCAGAGCTTTGACTTTATCAATCCAGGGTATTCGGCGAGGGATGTGAGGGTGTCAATGGTGATTTCGAGTTCTTCTTCGGAAACGACAGTGTGGAGGTTCTTTGGCTCGAAGGGTGTGGCGCTGCTGCCATCAGGAGGAGGGGTCGGTATCGTGGGAGATGTTGTCTTTGCAAGTTTTCGAGGGTTTTCTGATTGAGCTTGCGCTTGAGCATTTTGCTTGCGCTTCTTGGACTTTGTTTTTGACATTTTGGACGATTTGAAGATGGTCTGATCAATCAATGATGGTAGTGGGGATGTTAAATTTACGTGGGGTTGGATTCCAATTGACGATAAAGAGAGCTTCGACTTGACCGTTTCCAGTGGCAAAAACGGTCTGAAATGGCAGAATCTACAAATTGCGGGGCCTGGCTCGCCTTTGCCACTATAGGGTAGCTTCTGTACCTAGAAATGTTTACGATTAATTCAGCATGTGTTTATAGAGATGATCATTCTATAAATCCAGACGTTAGCTGAGATATACCATTGTATTAAAGATTGAGTTTCTTTCTGCTTAGATGAAAGTTTACGATTATTGTAGCCGCAAATACTTGCCGTCTCCTCTCTTCTTGACACAATGAGCCCCTTTCAGCGCTCAGACATATTTCCCCATGCTCAGCAGTACAGCAAGATAGATTGAGGAGCACTGACTCTGCTCGTGTTTTGACTTAGCTCTAAGTCCAGTGACCACAAAATGCCGACATCGGCGATTACTTGTGCATTTAAACATGTCTTCAAGCATTCGTAATTCTTACCAAGACTGATGGCATGCGTAGCCATCCTCTAGCTTGACCGATTTTACAGTGGAACTCCACCAGAAAATAAGCTCGACCACAGTTGCATCCCGCAAAACAACACCCAGGACAGCGGTAAAGAACGGATATACAGATATAAATATACTTTCCATCCGAACTAACCAGAGACTAACCATCTCCCTCTGATCAGATCTCCATCAAGATTTCTAATCCCGAAACTCGCTTACAATTGCCGTGGTGGACACAAAGCCAAGGGAGGTTTTACTCATTGGCTCGGAAGTACGGATATTCGGATTTATCACATATCCACCGAGTACCATTTCTTATATAGTACAAAGCTTAGCTACCATCCCTTTCGTCATTGCATGTCACGACGCAAACGACTTTGTTATAGCTTTTCAAAATGATGATGGAAGCTGAAAAAGGTAAGAAAACAGTATGATCACTTAAGTACTTGACGACATGCTAACTCCTATAGAACGAGGCTTCGCGCCTGAATCTGAAAGAGATACCTCAGATAACAACACCCTGACAGGTCGAGATGAGGAAGAACTCTCCCGCTCAAAGACATCAGCCTCAATAGCAGATTCGTTTTCTCTCTCACGCGAGATCCTCTTCGTATCCATCATCTGCATGGCCCAGTTCATGACACAAGGCGCCCTCGGAAACTGTCTTAACCTCATTCACATCATCGGCGACTCATTCGGCCTCAGCAACCCAGCCGAGCTAAGCTGGCTTATCGCCGGCTACAGTCTCACAGTCGGAACCTTTATTCTCTTTGCAGGACGTCTTGGAGATATCTTTGGCTACAAGCGCATGTTCCTTATCGGATTCGTTTGGTTCGCTGTCTGGTCCATGATCTGCGGTCTTGCCAACTACTCCAACCATGTCCTATTCATATTTGCAAGAGTGTTCCAGGGTATAGGACCAGCGCTTGTTATGCCAAATGGTCTTGCTATTCTAGGTGCTTCGTACAACCCCGGCGCGAAAAAGGCTATCGCCTTTGCCCTGTTTGGTGCTTGTGCCCCTGGCGGCTGTGTTTTCTCTGCTGCCTTTGCTGGACTTTTTGTCCTTGGCGATCCCAGCTGGTGGCCTTGGGCGTTCTATTCTTTCGCCATTGGCCTGGCCTTCATCGCCGCTATGGCCTACTTTATCATCCCCGACCCACCGCATAAGCTTTCATCCGCCGACTTGTCGTGGGGAGAGATCCTCGGTCAACTGGATCTTCCCGGTGCCGTAACTGGTATCACTGCCCTTGTGCTCTTCAACTTTGCCTGGAACCAAGCTCCTATCGATGGCTGGGACAAGCCCTGGGTTATCGTTACCCTGATTCTTGGAGTTCTGATGGTTCCCGTCTTCTTTTACGTCGAGTTGCGCGTCGCTACTCATCCCCTCATTCCATTCGATGCTTTGACTAGCGACGTTGCCTACATTCTGGCTTGCATCGTCTGTGGTTGGGCGACATTTGGTATTTGGGTTTACTACACATGGCAATTCTTCCAGCTGGTCCGAGGAGCCTCTCCTCTTCTTACAAGTGCTTGGATGAGTCCTGTGGCTATCTCCGGAGCTTGCGCTTCCATGACGACAGCTTGGCTGCTGCATGTTTCGCACCCTGCCCTGGTCATGTTACTTGCTCTGGGCGCTTTCACCACCGGTACCATTCTTATGATGACTGCTCCCATTGAGCAATCATACTGGTACCAATCTTTCTTCGGCCTCGTTGTCATGACATTCGGCATGGACATGTCCTTCCCCGCCGCGACATTGATTCTCTCCAACTCTGTCTCGCGAGAGCACCAAGGTATCGCAGCAAGTCTTGTTAGCACCATCGTCAACTACAGTATTAGTCTTGGCCTGGGCTTCGCTGCTACGGTCGAGGTCAACATCAACAAGGGCGGAGAGTCCCAAGCAGATTTGTTAAAGGGGTACCGTTCGGCGTTCTACATGGCGGTTGGATTCGCTGGATTAGGATTCGCCATTAGCATCGTTTACTTTGTCAAGAGCATGTGGAGGCAGAAGAAGGTCCAGCAATAACTGAAGGCAAGGAAAGCTGGTTTTATGATTTGTTTAGCATGAATGAAAGTTTGTCGCACGATACCCAATGATAGACAATGGTTATTTAGAAACATGTTCCACTGTAATTACAGAGAAAGTTTGACCACCAGACAAGTCCTTATGAGACTGTGAGATTAATTTGGCGGCGCCTAGTGTTGTGCAACACTATGAATCAGGTATTTTAAAATTAAAGATAAACGCCCACCTGTGGCAATTTGATAAGATTCACTTTCAAGTGGCCATTCCTCAAAGCTTCTTGACTCCAGGGTTCAGTTGGACATGTGGGAGAGGCTGTTATGATCATACATGCACTGTCGCAATCATTGCAATAATACTCTTAAATTTGTGTGATACTCCTGAATTTCAATCGATCTATCTTGATCCTAGTACAAACCAGCTCTAGTCTTACCCTATCTGTCCTAACCCCGTCTATGCCATGCCATCAGGCCAAAAGTTACCACCGCTACTCCACCAAAATAGAAGCAATTTACAAGCTCAGTGAAGCAATACGATTGAGAGCGTGATATTCGAGGGCCTGATCAACCGCCCAGGCAGGAATGTAGAGCCCATACTCGTCTTTAACATCCCACCATTCGAACTCGCTTCGTTCAAGAATCATCTGTCGCCAGAGACTGGTGACTTCATCGCGCGAAACCCGAGCAAGACGCGAGCTGGGATTTAGGGTTACCAGCTTGTCAATCTCGCCTTCCATCCACTGAAATCTAGGGTCCCAAGAAGCATCAACAACAAACCGATGCCGTCTGTCACCGAAGTACTTGGAAGACTCTTCATACTCAGCCCGATAGGAGTTGGTAGCCAGACAGGAGATAGCATGGCAGAGTCTGAACCAGCTATGAGCTTCAAATTCGTCTCCGCGCGACGCGCTTGGCACGGTTTCGATCTGGTGCAGTATGTCTTCGACTGCTTCAACAAGGTTCTTTAGTGCTTGAAGCTCGGCGTTGTCAGTCCATTTGGGGCTGTCCAATAAAGCCAGCTTGGCCCGGTACTCATGATCGATGCCTAAGGGGCCACTGACATATTCCGTTCCGTTGAGGATGTCCCGGTGAATACGTGTGACGATCCATTCCATGTTGGTTACAGCATAGTGCATACCTCGTGGGAGGTCAGCACCAGATGATATCCAGGCTGGGCTTTCAGCTACGAACTCTTGTTTCTCGTCTGTACGACTGGAAAGGATGGCTTGAAGGAAAGACGCCGGACACTGTGGCATCATAGCAATCTCAACTGCATTGTTAGGCCTTTTCAATTCACCAGTCTGTTGGTCGGAGAGGAAGCGATCTTAGTAAAGGTCAATGACAGCACCTTTGGCGCACATTTTCTCGATCATCTCGCATGTGAGCCTGACTCCATGCTTTTGGATAGTGGGACCTGTCGTTTGCCATTTCAGCATCTCCGTCAGATGGTCGATTGGGGGTCGAGGTCGACCGGGTTCAGTTAGATGACTTCTCGTCATGGGCCCCAGATCCGAAACTGAGGGGCTGTGTACGTTGTCTTGAAGCTGGATGAACCACTCAAAGATGGTAACAATTCTAGCCCGGTCGTGGATGAGGGTTTTCCCCTCATAGATCGCCTCCAGGAATCTGACAAAGCCAGTCTGTTGACCATCTGTGATATTCCGGTTCTCCAGAGGGACCATGACATGACTGGGCTCAAAGCCAAGCTTTCCATAGCCGCCAAGAAGCATGGGGCATCTCAACTTACAATCCATAATGAGTTTGACAACGTCGGCTCCAGTTCGAGGTACACTGAGAGTAACAGTCCGGCCACTCGGATAGACGGAACTCGGGAAGTCATGACCGTGCTCCTGTCCAGAAACTTGGCATAGAAACCTTTCCAAGAAACTCTTATCAGCGAGATAAATCGCGATGTTGATCTGATCCTCAGAAAGTGGTTGGTTGTGAGAGGGTTTCACAGCGGCGAGATCGGATTGGTGGTTGCAATTGATTTGTATTTGTTTTAGTAAAAGCTGAAGTGATACTGTTAACATCGGTGCTGATTTTGGACTGCATCGATTGACTAGTAAATATGGATATTTTATACCTGTGGCGAGTACATGTTCCTGTCACCGATATGAAGTAGATGTTTGTGAGTT
Organism: Fusarium sporotrichioides; assembly: GCA_019054645.1. Lineage (NCBI taxonomy): Eukaryota > Fungi > Ascomycota > Sordariomycetes > Hypocreales > Nectriaceae > Fusarium > Fusarium sporotrichioides. Next base: position 2,974,883 of record JAHKNS010000002.1, on the reverse strand, counting down.
AATGTCGTTGTTCGCTGTCATGTCTTTCGTTCAATGTCCATGTTCCAGCGTTAGTCACAGAACTTGAGCATATCGCAATGACAACACGTTGTTCACAATCCCTCCCAAAGACCTTGTTCAGAAATGCATACATTCTGGGCCAATGTAACAATACTTCATTATTCATAACGCTAACAATTTATCCCAATACCTCATCAATCGCCTACCCATGCTTCTAGTAGAATACCAAGCATCGAACCTCAATACTCTGTCGCCCGGGAGCATCCTCCGGAGTGTTGGGGTCCACAAACGCAGTATGGGGCGTATATCCAGCAATACCATGCTGCCCACCCTCATGAACCTCGCTCTTGGAGTCGAAGCACTTGATCAGCATAACCTCTTCAGGTGTCATATCCTTGGCGTAGTAGAGTTTGTGCTCGTCGTTTGCCGCGACGGAATATGTCTCGCCCTTGACGGTGTAGCCCTCTGTGGACTTCAAGGTCGCCTCATCAGGCAAAACCTCCTTTCCGCGATCATCGTCATCGTTGTCATTACGGTTGGGGTAAAGAAGATCGACCTTGATCATGTCCTCTGGTTTGGTGCTTCGGTAGTCGATCACAGCGAGAGGGAAGTCCGAGGCAGGGTGACCAATGGGTCGCCAGACGTTGATGATTTGGTAGCGGCCCTTGAGGAGCTCTTCTGCCTCTGATGGGTCGGTGTGACGTCGAACACGGGCTTCAGCCGCACCGGGAGTTTGATCAACGTGAACCTGTTGCACAGGCTGTCTGGGACTGGTCTTTTCACGCCTGCGAATGGTGTGATCAAAAATCACGATCTTCTTGATAGCCGGGATTCTTTCCTTCAAGAGTGCCTCGACCTCGGCGTAGTAACCATTTCTCACCGCCGCATCATCGGTGAACTCAGTTTCCTTGGCGGGAGACTTGAAAACGTCGAAGCCAGAGAGATCAACGTCGAAAGCTTTGAGACTGGCTGCACTGCGAATGTCAACGACTTCGCGCTTGATGAGCTTGCGTTGGAATGAGGTTTGGTCGACGTCGACCTTTGCCCAGGGCTTGACTCTGTTGCCGCTGGCATCGACGCTTGACGTCGGGTCAATGTAGTGAAAGACTCCGGTAGTCATTTTGGTAGCCGTAAAGTGAAAAGGTCGAGATTGGGCGGGGTTGAAGAGTGGTTTGAGAAGTGGTCTTGATCTGAGGAGTCGTGACATACAATGGGTAGGTCTTGGAGTAGGAACTTGTTGCAAAGCCAAAGAAAGGCAGGATGGGGCTAGCTTCTTATTGTATTCAGATGCAGAGAATTGGCTACTTATGTACTCGGCTTGTTGCGTAACAATGCCGTACGGTTTCGATTATCCCACCATCATTCATTTGTCAGAAGCCCACAATTTGTCAGCTCTGAATTGTGGCAATGACGTCTGCGGGGTAGGAAAGCCAGTTCCAGCACTAACAGATAAGACTATTTCATTGCAGCGATAAGGCAGTTCGCGATACTGCAGTAACTGACACAGACTACCACTCTTTCCGATGGCGCCATTCTTGTCAACGTTGTATATCCGTAATCATCATGGATCCATATCATGAACTTGTGAAAAGTGAGTTGAATGTGTAAGCTTTGGGTTCATTAATTACATAAGATCCTTCCTCAAATCGGATATCTCAACTGGTACGCCTCGCTAGCTGTCAATAGACAGCAAACTATAGTTACAAATGCGAAAAAGATTTTCCCCCTCCACCATAGATGTCATTGTTAATACTGTCGCAGATATTATCATAGATCAATAAACCTTTGTTTCAGTCTTTGCCCAGGGAATAGTACCAACAATCCTCTCAGGGCCCTCGATACACGCCAATCTCGGCGACTGGGCCATTTTTGGTGCGCCCATTCCAATCAGAACGTTCTGCACCTTCTCAATACCCATGACATACTTGTCGATGAACTTGAACACGCCAGACTGCCACGTCGCATTGGCAGTTGCGTTACCCGAAGTGCGGCAAGCCTCCACGACAGGCGCCATTCGCGAATCTTGGTACGCTTGGAAAGCAGAGGCGAGTTGCACATGTGTGGGAGAGGGTGTTTCCTGGCGAAGAGCGTAGATTTGGTTGACCAGAGCGACAACGTCAATTAACCCGTTGTTGCAACCTGCACCGAGACTGGGTGTGAACTTGTGCGCTGAGTCACCCGCAAGAACGGCGCGGCCACCCCAGCTCCAGTGGTTCACGACACCTTCTTCAAGACTGACGAGCCCAGATTGCGTGCGAGCGTTGAAGGCATCTTTGAGGAGGAGCTTGCCTCCAGGTGCAAGAGGGATGTGCCCCCATCGCTCAACAAGAGCAGCCTGATCAGCCTCGGTGTATCTCACACGATCTCGTGTAGGCGTATCCAACTTCTCATAGAGTCCCATGACAGCAGAATCTTCACCAGCAAAGAGTTGTGTCGCAGCTCCAGGTCCGTGAGTTTCGCAAGTGACTCCAGCCTTGATGCCTGCAAACTTGGTCGGCATGCGCAGCCACAGAGCTCGGAAGGTGGTGAGGAAGGGCTTTTCTTCGTTGACCTGGTCTGAGTTGTCGTTCAGAGCGAGATCGCGCATCTTTTCGCGGACGTAGCTGTGGGCACCGTCTGTTCCGATGACGATGGAGCCTTCGTAGGATGTTCCATCGGCGCACGAGACTTGGACACCAGTGGCGTTGGGGATGATGTCGGAGACCTTCTTGTTGGTGAGGATCTTTTCCTTTGTAGAAGATGGCAGTGATTCATAAAGAACCTTTGTGAGGTCATGGCGGCTGACTACACGGGGGAAAGTTCCCAGACTGGACAAGTTAGCTGAGCATAAAATAAGGCAGGGGGTAAAGCCTACAGCTTGTTGAAAAGGATGAACCAGTAGGCATCTCCCATATCGCGGCCTTGGTGATCCTGGCGCTTGACAAGGCCGAGAGTAGAGCTGACTTTCTCGAGAGAATCTCCGAGGCCGAGCTGGTCAAGTGCACGAATGCCCATAGGATTGAGCACAAGATTGGAGCCAGCGTCGATGACAGGGCTTGAGCGGCGTTCGAGGAGAATGAAATCGATGTTGGCGCGTGAAAGGGCGTGGGCAGCTGAGAGTCCCACAGGGCCCCCTCCAACGACGATGGCTTTGAAGCCCTGGGTAGGCATGTTGTGATAATGGGTGATGGATGATAGGAATGTTGGAGTGGTATCGATGTTGAAGTGTGAAGATGAAGAATGGATGGTAGTGAGATTGGGGGTAGAGATGCGTGGGAGTTAAGATGTTGATATAGATATTTCTTGGTGGTGAATAGTGATGGAAACCAGTGATATAAGTATGGTTATTTTGTTAATCGCTTTCGCATTTCGCACTTCATTTCATTGCTGCGAATTTGTCTTGATTATTCGGCGCTAGCGAGGGATGAGCGTCAGTGTCTTCGCACTCGCATCCGAAAAGAATGCCCAATCGGGTTAAGCGTTGAACAGCCCGGGGTATTCCTTTGCTTCGTCTTACGATCAGGGGGATCGTGATAAGCTGGTAGTAGATTGATGGGTCAGTAACAATGGGGTTTACTCAGAATTGATTCATTTTGCATTGTTTCTGTTCAACTGTTGTTGCTCTATTGTCTGTTGGCACAATAAGTGAACAATAACGGACGATACTGCAATACATGGAACAGAGCTAGGATAGCTGAACAATGACCATCAGTGCGCCTGTTCACTTCAGTGATACGCCTACAGGTACTGATGAATGCCTGTAACATACCTAGATTGATTAGATAGCATCCTTCATTATCGCATTCGCAGTGCGAACAGGCATCATTCCAATAGTGCCGATTCCTTTTACAACCATCGACAGCTCTGGATCGAGCTACTTATTGATTGGCTCGCAGTTTGACAGCTGCTTCGCACTCGGGAGCTCCCCAGCCCTATGACGCACACCATTATGTACTAACATCCCTACACCTTCAGGGATTAACCACTGAAAGGATGCCAAGTTACAGGGAAAAGCGAGGTCAATTCAAGGCCAACTCGTTGCTGAAACAGACATGGAAAATAAATAAATCGACGAATCGGTAAATGAAGCACTCTTTGTCATCTATTCAAGTCGTCATGATATTTTGTACAGCTACCCTCTAACGCAGTTGCACATTTGACCACGGTCATACTTTGTCTTGAATGCGAGACGTGCGTACACATCATCCATCAGTCCAGACATGGGGGCTATCATGTTCTCGCATGTAATACCGGGCTAAACGTGATAGACTTCACCCAGCCGCACTCGCACTATGCGCGTCAGTCATGTTCCCCAAGAGAACTTACTAATTCGGCTTTAATCACTTTGAGGTATTTCAGATAGGAATGAATAGGTGCGTATATGCGATATCAGTCGATCAGAAGTTGAGTTGTGCTTAGTAATACATTTCTTATCATCACGAACCCAAACCTCCAGCCCCTCATTTTTCATTTTCATTCAGACATACCATAACTCCCTTTAGCCATTAATCTAAGGAAAAAACATATTAAGATGCCCCCTCCTCAATTGAATATCTCTCCTCCACTACTCAACTCGGCAACGCCTTGGGCAACCGACCTTGACGACCTTTTAGCAATCGCCTCATCCCCATCAACAGGCGCTATCACGACCCGGACATCGCTTATCAATGGCTTCAACCACCAGCATGAGCAGCATCAATATCTGTTCTTTAATCCGTCTTCAGCGATCCCAAGTGAGGGCACCTCATCTAATCAAACTCCACCCAAAAACCATAAAGTCGAGGCTACGTCCAGCTTGAATAACTTGGGCTACAGTCCCATTCCACTGGATGGATATCTTAGTTTTTTGACCGAGATATCTCGAAGGCTCCCTCACCTACAAAAGACGTTTCTCATTAGCGTTACCGGATCACCCGAGGATATTCAAGAAAGCTACAGAAGGATTGAATCTGCTTCAAGAGATCTTCCCTTTTCGTTAGCAATGGAACTGAACCTGAGCTGTCCCAACATTCCTGGTGCGCCGCCCCCAGCTTACGATGGGGTTTCCCTCCAAAAGTACCTCGCTCTACTTCCTCGTCATCCTTCGCTTCCTATAGGAATCAAAACGCCCCCGTATACACACCATGGACAGTTTGCAACTCTGATCAAAACCCTACAGAATGCGGCATCGTCCATTAGCTTCATAACTGCCACAAACACACTTGGCTCCTGTCTAATTCTCCAAGACAATGACAACGTTGATATGTGCCCTCAACTACCTGGCACAGGTGTGGGTGGTATGGCAGGGCCATCTCTTCATCCTCTTGCGCTTGGCAATGTATCCACATTGCGAAAGATGTTGGATCAGGTGCCTGAATTGAGTCATGTACAGATCATCGGCGTTGGTGGAGTATGCGATGGAGACGGTTACCGAAGGATGAGAACGGTTGGAGCTTATGCTGTGGCGGTGGGTACGAGTCTGGGGAAGCAGGGACCTGGCGTCTTTGAGAGGATCGAGGGTGATCTGAAGGGAAAATGGGATGTCACTGCATCGAAACTGTGACTGGTGGCTTTCCGAACCCTCCCGATCAAGGTGAGATCAACATCGGGTGTCATTTCACAGGTTGGCACTATTAAGGAAGCACTTTATGGTTTGAACTATTCAACGCTTGCATTATACAAATCTAAATCTAAGAATACCAACATCTATATATATCCTCCTCTATAAAACTCTTAGGTAGAGTTGGAGTTGTCGGCGCAAGACCAAGCAGCAGATCCACCGCTGATTTTGTAAGAATCAATGATGCCCTCGATGGCTCCGTAGGTACCACCGATCATGAGGAAGGTACCGAGAATGATAACGAAACCGCACCAGCCAACCATCATGGTCCAGCGGGTGGTACGCTGAGACTTGTCCTTGCCCTCAGCCCAGTGGTCGTAGAGCCAGAGGCAGCCGAAGAGCTGCATGCACTGCAGGGTTCCGAGAAGGGCACCGACGAGGGAAACGAGGCCGCCGAAGACGGGAATACCACTGGCGATGACATAGGCGATGATAGCCATGCCGAAGGTGCAGCTCAGCCAAACAGCCCAGTGGGTGAATGTGTTGGCACTAAGGTGCTTGGAGCCACGGAGGATGCGGACGAAAGCGTACTTGGCAGGAACCTAAACCAGCTTGTTAGATACAGACTGACAGCGAATTTCTAATGATTCAACTTACGTGAGTGTAAAGAGTAGCAGAGACGATCAGACCGGGAAGAGCCAGACCGTAGCTGATCTTCTTGATGGTCTTACCCGCGGAACCCAGAGCAGGGGAAGCGACATAGGTGCCGCAGTAGTAGTAAACAACGATACCGACAACAATGTAGACGATAGTGACAACACTCTGACAAAGAATAAGGGCCTTCTTGTAGTGCTTGGGCTCACGCATCTCGGCAGCGATGGGGAAGAACACGGGAGTACCGCAGTAGGCGAAAATGAAAGCGGCGATAGCAGACATGGCCTGGGCGAAGGTAGGGGTGTTGAACAGCTTGTAGTCAGATTTCCAGACACCATCCTTGGGGGCGAGGTCGGGGCGGTCCTGGATACCGACGGCAATGGTGACGACAAAGACTGAATCATGTTAGATATGCTTTGCTGTGATGAACACAGAATAACTTACTAGAGGTGACAAGAGTCACGAGACCGACCCAGGCGAGCCAAGAAACACGGTCCAGAGTTCGGATGGAAGCAGTGAGGAAGGCGACGACCATGGCAACAGCGACGAAGACAGCAGTACAAGTTCCGTGCATGGACAGACTGTTGAGCGCGATGGAGATACCCAGCATAGCAGAACCGGCGATACAGATGGTGAGGAGCGAGTAGGAGATACCGTAGAACTCCTTGCCGACACGACCAAAAACGAGACCAGCGGCATCATCGATACCGTAGACTTCAGGGTGACGTTGCTTGAATTTGCCGACGACAAGGTCGGACCAGGTGGTGATGACGGCGATGACCAACATGCAGATGATACCGGGGATGAGACCAAGGGCGTCGAAGGAGGCGGGAATGGACAGAACACCCAGACCGATCTGGGACTTCATCATGAGGACTGATGTTCCGAGCCAGCCAACCTGTGCATGTTAGTTCTCTGCGTGGACACGATATGGAAGTTTTGCGGATGGCATACATTACGGTAGTTGGGACCATCTTCTGTGATGGTTCCAAAGACAGCATCGTTGGTGACAGTGTTGTCCTCGCCAGATTGGTGCTTGGTAGGCTCAGCGGCCTGGTTCTCCGAGTCGTAGTGGCTCATGTTGTGCAAAGGTGATGAAGATGAGATGCAGAGGCAAGGAGAAGAAGACTGGAGTAGTGAATCTCATTCCTGGGGCATGGTTATATATACGTAAACACCCAGATCTAGCCCTTTCACATCTGGGGTAGCCTAGTGCTAGTGCCGTCTCTCTGTCTCTTTTTTTGCCCACTTGATAATAGTACAGATACTACATACGTAAAAGAGTTTGGTTTGACGATCTTTGCCCCCATACCCCAAACTGACTCGCATCTCCGTTTATGGATCCTTGTGAACGAGGGAGTGGGTACAACGTGCAAGAGATAGGGCCCAGAGTCGAGAAGTTCGGTTCGGTACAGGGCCCCATGGGGGGGAGTAAAGCTCGCATTCAAAGAGACAGAAGCATTGTTTACTGGGCGGGCCGAGTTTACAGCTTATCTTAGACGGCGTCCCCTTGACCATGTTTGTCTGTATGGTAAAACGGGTCTTATCGTGGTTCGACTTCTTAGTCCATCATGAGGATGAGCCGTGGAATGCCGCCAGCAATCAAAAAAATTCTGCAGAGTTTGTCGGAACTTTACTCAATCAGGCTTGGCACAGTTCCCGCTTCAGGCTTAGAAGTGTTCCCTCGGCGGATCTACTCCAACTCAGCTGGCGGCTATTCTCGCTCCAAAAGTTCAACATGCTCTCGACTCCAAATTTCTTGGCGATGCTAAAGCTTAGTTTAAACTTGCCCAAACTCCCAAGAACGATTCCTCCTGGGGCAACGATATCAGAATCTCGGGGCCCCGGGTATCGAGGGGAGTTTTCAGTACGTAAAACAAACAAGGGGCGTCGTGTCATGTTGGGCAAAAGTCTGGAGAGTTGGTAAGTCGGTAACATCTGATGACTTTTCCCCAACTTTTGAGAGTGCGGAGAAATTACCAGTTTACTCCAACTTGACGCCATATCCGCTCTTGGAGCTGGGTTATTTGCGCGCGCTTTGCAGCTCGGCTCGGAGGAGGTAGAGAATCAGACATGGTACAGAACGGCACTTGACGCCGTCTCCACTCGATTGCACGGTCGGCCCGAGTCTATGAGGATTGCGATGGTGAAGAGCAGAAAGGATTATCACCATTATCAGTATCGATATCACCATGTTATCTTTGCACGGTTATTCGATGCAGTAAAACCCACTGGACAAGATCACGGCGTGTTTATCTCTCGATCCCTGATTTTCGTCCACAAAAGCTTTGGACATGTCTCTGACATGTATACTCAGTCGCTTCCTTGCTGGTGGAGCAAAACGGACAGAGTGGAAATCGCGGTGCACGCACTTCTAGACTCAACGGCGGCGCCCTCCTTGAGGCCAGGGATCTCTGAACCTTGAGACTTTGTACGTAAAAGAAACCTCGAGAAACATAATAACGTTGACCACATGTTTTTTCTTGGCAAAGCATCACGATAAAGGGCCCCCATGGGGAAGAAATGGAGCGTGTCTCCATAGCATCATAGCCTTGCTTGTGACATGTCGCGATGCAAATGACGACAAGAAGCTGGAGATGGATATTTCCTTGCAATGTCGAAAGCTACTAACCGCGTACAGAATAAGCTTGTAAATAAGAAAAGGGGAAAAGGCGCGTCAAAGGTCAAGGAAGGAAGCTAAAAGGATCTGCTCACCCGAAGCCGAAGCAAGACTTAAGAGTACAAGACAGTACAGTGCTGGTACTCCAATTTCGGGGAGTTTTATTGCCCTCAGCCCCTTCGACCTGCCCAACATAGTCAAGGGGAAATAATCACTCACACAGCAGACACGAAGGAAAAGAACAAACCAACACAACCACATGCACTTCTCACTCACTCACTAATCCTATCGCCTGATACTTACTCACATCGGTCGGTCTTACCGGTGTATGCACGCGCCACATCGTGTCTGCAACCTCGGGTCCGCGGTCCTGCGCGGCTACCACACACATCGTCATCCCTGTACTTATTTTACTCTCACTGTATGCAGACTCTTTCTTAGCGGGATCAAATTTTCCCAAGAATTTTTAATCAACACGCTAGTTATGCAACCGCAAATTCTTCTAGAAGGTCTGGAACGCATTACTATTGGTTAAACTGGATTTTCTTCTTCTTACTTACTTCGGGAAGATGCCGTGTGTGTTTTGTAACGGGAACGACGGGAAAAGAAAGACGACAACCTGCTCATCCGCGTCATCTACGCCCGCGATGTTATCAGCCTATCACTACCCTACAGACACGTGGAAAGATCAGCGTTAAATATTCCCCTCTTTGGCTGGTACTATTGTCACTGCTATTGTTTGTGACTTGACTTTCGCTACGCGTCGGCTTTAGCGAACCCTCGGCAGATACCGTCTTCTCTTCATTTCATTCCGGAATACTCTGCTCTGCTCTGCTAGGTAGTCCTTTCATCGCGATGCAACACCGCGATAGGCATTTCTTTTAACGGGCCAACGGAGATAAAACCCAAATCCTGTAGCTGAAAATGACTCCCATAGTAATACCCACCAGTAAGACCTGACCACAAGGCTAATACAGCTAATTCCCTAGTCAAAACTGCATGGTATCATAGACGGGGACACCCAAAGGAGTATCTGTAATTGCCTAGAACTGTCCACTCGTCTATTTCTCAGCGGCTGTGCAGCACCAAGACATGCAGCACAGCACACAAACTGTGGGGATGGAAACCAGAAAACAAAGCAAAGACCAACAACGTTGGTAATCACGAGGAAGTGATATCGAAGCGAGTTGGAATCTAGACCATTACTGGTAGTTTTTGTGTCCATCTTTCAAATATGCTAAAGCAAATGGGCCGATTTCCATCTTCTCCACCTACGCTTGTCCCTTGGGCCGGGCTACCCTATCAATCAACCCCTTTCTTTCAGATAGACGAGAGAGACGACGATGACAGTATCCAGTGGGCAGCAGGAACGTTAGCCTCTGAGATTTAGGGTATAAAAATAAACAGCCTAAGAAGTCTGACCTAAGTAGCATAAACAGACCTAATAATTTTGTCTCTTATGCTTCTAACGGCCAACTTTTCTGATACCCCGGTGAGTATGTCAGTTGTTGGGGTATATTACCAGAATATTGTCACTGTAAGACGACCTGAAACAGCGTAAATGCTCTCAAAGCCGTAAAGGCAGTTTCGTTTGTTTGCTTTGTACTAGTCATAGGAGGATCGAATGCTCAGTGAAGTCGCACATATACTAACAAGAGTGTTGGGAGTATAACTTGCAGGATATCAAAGATGAAACATGAGCCGATGGGAACTTCAAGCGAATAGTCCATTTTACTAGCCAAGATCGTTTCCACCTGTCGACCACCAATGGCCATAACATATTGTTCAAACAACAATCTGCATCTTCCTACCCTGACCTGAAACTTGCCGCAGGAAAAGGTCATCAACACTTGACATCTGTTCAAACCGGTAAGATCTTAGTTGTTCCACATAACAAGAGTAGATCGAAATCCCTGGGAAAACTGGGGGTAGATACGCCATTCATTCGATGGCATTCTTGTAAAGTTGGTCATCACTAGTTATGACGTCAAGCATCTTTGTAAATCGCTAAACCTGCTAAACTGAAGCCATCAAGTCCATGACTTTCTTCAACAAACAATCATTGTCGGCTTCTACCCAGACAACTTACAGACAATAATAATGGTGAACGATTTGAAGAACCCACATGTTAAGCCGGTGCCAAAGGGCCATCGATGGATCCTCTTCGTCTCGGGTCCTACGGCATCGGGCAAGTCATCAGTCGCCAAGTATCTAGCAGATGAGCTCAACCTCAAGTTTGTCGAGGGAGATGATGTACATTCCATACAGAATTTCGAAGAACAAGATACTAACTATGAGGAAATAGTTTCATCCCAAATCAAACGTTGACAAGATGAGCCGCGGTGAACCTCTAACTGATGAAGACCGCTTTGGCTGGTTGCAGGCTTTGCACGAACACGCAATCCATCACCCCAAAGGTCCAGGCACCGATCATCTCGTGGTTACCTGCTCAGCACTGAAGCGTCAGTATCGCGACCTTCTTCGCCAAGGATCCGAGAACGCAGGTGATCTGCGTGTGCACTTCTTGCATCTCGATGCGCCGGAGGAGGTCCTCACACAGCGTGCTGCAGCAAGGAAGGGGCATTTTGCAGGACCTGCGCTTGTGCATAGTCAGTTTGAGGCGCTGGAGAGGCCAGGCAAGGATGAGGAGGATGTTTTTACCGTCAGCGTGGATCAGACAGTTGACGAGGTCCAGAAGGAAGCGTTGAGGAGGGTTACAGAGTTGTTGGATGAGGATCCTGAGTGATAAAAACATTGTTTAGTGTGATGATGAGATGGTAGGAGGATAGTGTTGTGAACAGTTTGCAGAGTGACACCTTGCTTAAGGATATCAGTTGCTGGATGATGGAGTCCTGGTTTGGTGTTCATTTCTAGATTCATTTGATACAATAGACATTTAGAAATCGTACTTCCTACCTAAATGGATAAAACTTTTGCCAGTGACAAGTGACAGCGCACGCCGGTTCAGTGACCAGCTCATCTAGAACATAATTGGATGCAACATATCAGTTTCGTACTCAACAGGAAGAGGAACAAGACTACATATGCGATCTACTTCCCAGAACTGAGCCATCGTGTCAAAAAAAAAAAAAAAAAAAAAAAAAAAGATGCCAAGGCCAGCAGCTAAAGTCGGCAAAAACATACAACAGCGGGGATTCGCTGGTCGTCACCGACCCAACTACTAATCCGCCCCTTACCAGCTTGACTATGGGAGAGCGGACGGGATCCCGTATTTTCTGGTAGGTATGGTCGTATGTACTTTGGACGAGAAGCAAAACAACCTATATCGCAAGTATACGTAGAGTTGGAACTAGACTTCACATCTTCAGGTCTCCATGTATTAGAACACAAATACTTGGAGATTAAAGTGGACATGAAACGATGAGAGTCTGCGATAAAAACAAGCCCTTTATGATTTCGTAAATAACTAGTTCAGCAACTTCTTAACCCTTTTGTCCAGTCTAAAGTTGACTGGACTCTCACTTCCCACAAAAACAAAGCTATCGTACAAAGTACATCCCAATATCGATCCTATCAAAGTCGCAGCCCATGGCCCATAAAACCACCACCCGCTATGAAATACGTTATCTCCTCGAAATCCTACAGCATAAGCAACAACTCGCGGCCCAAAATCAGACGCAGGGTTCAGAGCAGATCCAATGTTGTACCCCAAAGTGAATTTAAGGGTAGTCACAAGGAAGCCCAACACTAGAGCGTGCATTCCAGCGCCGGGCGGGTTGTTCTGGTCGTCTCCGAGGGCAAAGACCGCGATCATCATGATTGCGCTGCCGACGACTTGGTTGAAAAAGGCCGATTTTAGCGTAACCCATTCTCTTGGTGTGGAGAAGAACGTCATTGACATCTTTGTCATGTCGGGATCCACGTAGTGAATCGAGTCGGCGTAGATGGCATAAGCCAATGCTCCGGCAACTATACTGGCGACGAACTGGACTACCACGTAGATGGCGCATTGCTTCCAAGGAAATCCACGGAAGATGGACAGGGAGACGGAGATGGCAGGGTTCATGTGAGCACCCGAGACACCACCGCCAAGATAGATACCAAACATCCAAGCAAAACCCCATGCCCAGCATGAGGTCTCATAGGTGCCGTATGGTTGTGATTGCTTGGCTGACAAATTAACAGATAGAGTACCAGTAAGGCCAAGGAAAATGGCCACGGCCGTAGCAAGAAACTCAGCGAGTGGTTCAGGATGCTTTGCCCGTATTCTTGCCCACCAATTTCTCATCTCATTTGCATCCGTATCACCATTCTCTACACAATCCCTCTCTTGATGACCCAATGGCTCACCGTCTACCTTGAACTCTGGTGGAGAATGGCCGTTATCCTGCTTTGATTGCACCCTGGAAGCGGGATCCCGATGTCCAGGTGTTGGTGTCGCTTCACCAGGGATGTATTCAAAGACTGGCTGACCGGCGTCGTTTCGCCTGTCATTATGAGCAACTCCGGCCGCTGTAGTTCGAGTCTGCTGGCGTTGCATATCTCGTGAGGGAAGACTACTCTGAGTTTCCATTCGATAGGGTTGCCCAGAGGTAGTTCGGGAGGCATAACCAGGATGAGGCTCGTTGACAAGTTCCTCCTTTACGATGGCCATTTCCTCATCAACCTTTCCATCTGGTCTGATAGGCTTCAAAACCTTGCGACGAACTTTATGAGGTAGAGGTTTTCCAAGACTGAAAATGGGCTTCTTATCTTGCTCGCCAAACCATGGGTTCTCTTGATAGTATCCATCTTCAGCGGGGGCATAGTGGTGATACTGAGAAGAGTGTTGCGGTGCTACAGGACGAGATGCAGTCCCCTCACTGGACATTCGAGAAAAGCCCCTTGAGGAAGCTGCTGGCCGTCGACTCAAGTGCGACATGAATGTCGAAGGTAGACCATGGAGCACACGATGTCTGGGGCGTGTCGATCTTGTACGGTCTGTTCCTGTTTCTCGATCTGAGATGGTGCTAGGAATACGATTCGCGACATTGCCAAGATGAGCTTGACCTGGTGTTGAAGGAGTAGTTGGTTTTGAAAAGTAGTCGTGATTATGGTCTTGGGGTCCAGCCATGTTGAATTGAATTAAGTAAAGGAGATTACTGATAATTTGTTGATGATCCTTCTATAAAATCTGGGTTGAAAATGTTTTATATGTCTTCAACTTGCAATACGTATACAACGACTCTTATCATCATGACGTTAACTCGCCTTGCGAACCTCCACATTTATAAGTGAGGCCGGAGTTTTCTCTCCCTCAGTGGACACCTGCGCCGCAATTTCAGGGTTTAGTGGCGGCCAAAATCTCTGATAGTGGAACCTGTCAGTATCAAAAATTGGGTCTCTATCCTAAGATCGAGAACATTCGCCTTTTCGAGAATATGATGTGCATCGAATCTACTTTTTCAGGAACATCTCACGCCTGATCTGTTGCTAAAAGCCAACTGAGCCACAACTTTAATGACTCTTCCTTGTGGAAGAAGAGAAAAAGTGTTTTAGATCCCGGGCCATTCGCTCCTGGGCGATCTGACAGGCACATCGAGATGAACAAACTCCCCGAACGTAACGTGGATAATTATGCGGTGGGCCATTTGACATCTTGGCCGAGGTCATCTGAAATTTTCTTGTTTCAGATTTGGATTTCTTTTCTTCATTGGCAGCTTTCCGTTGCTGGATACTCTGGAAACTACGAGGGAATGCCAAACCTTGTTTTATATATCATAGACGTTGCAGGATAGAGTTATATCTCGATGTGATGGATGACGCAAACTGCCAGGGTCTTGTCAGGTTTCCTGATTACTTCGTGATTGAATAGATTCTTGCCCTGCCATGATTTAGAGGTATTTGGCCATCCACACAAAATAGATGATGTGTCGAAGGAAGCTGGAGTTCTTCGTGGCAGTGACGATTCGATCTGACAGGTTGATGTTCATATCGATATCATGAAGCTCGATAGGAACCAACAGCTTGAGAACGGGCAGCAAAGAATACTTGAATTCTAATTATAAAAACAACCCTGTCTGTCAAACTGTGGATACAGATAGCCTCAAACCCAGGCTACGCTGTGACGATATTAGTCCATCCGGCTGTATTTCAATACTCCATCTCCAATCTACCATAGTAGTTTTCGTGCTGTCAAAAGACTCATATAGTTCGTACTTGTTAGCATATAGGGATGTTCATTTGTTCTGTGTCATATGGAGAAATGACGAAGTAGAAATCGGAACCGAAACAAATCCTATGGTGTTCTTCATGCTTGCTGTTATATATAAGCCATGACCTAGGGTTTAACAGACTAAACATTGTTTTCATTGAGCCATTCGTTGACTTCAATATTCTGACAATATCATAGTTATTGTATCGTGTTGCTTCGGCTACCGATTGATGTTATGGTTGTCATGCACCCAAGTTTGTTGATAGCAGGAATTTTATGGCATAACATAAGTACCTACTTAAGATGTAGTTCCATACTTTAGGACGAATGGAAGGGGAACAACAAACCTGTTCTTGATTGAGCTTTGTCTAACTGGGTAAGCCAAGACTCCGGGGCTTTCTGTCACATCATGAACATCATGCTGAATATAATTAGTTGTGGTATTGCACTATCAGTCAAGGACTCAATCAGGTGTACGATAGAACTCTTCTGATTGAAGCAAATGATTGAAAGAGTGAGATTAGGTAAATT
Organism: Fusarium sporotrichioides; assembly: GCA_019054645.1. Classification (NCBI taxonomy): domain Eukaryota; kingdom Fungi; phylum Ascomycota; class Sordariomycetes; order Hypocreales; family Nectriaceae; genus Fusarium; species Fusarium sporotrichioides. The sequence continues at coordinate 2,959,406 of JAHKNS010000002.1, read as the reverse complement.
TAGTGCTTACGTCAGGATGTTTTCCCGTTCTGGCTCTGATGTCACGTCAATCTCGTCGCATCATCTCCGCATCTACTATCATGTTCATCTTCATGCAACAAAGGACTAGAAACTTCATACCCATTCAGCAATACCAAACATGAGTGATTCGTGCGACATATCCCAAGGCAAGGAGTTTTCCAGCAAATATGTCAACGATAATCCGCCTACTGCCGAAGCTCTAAAGGCCGCTGACGCAATTGAACTCTATGACGGCGAGGGCAAGAAGCACACTTTCAAAAGCATCTGTAGCAGACCAGACCTACCTCGGAGGGTTCTTGTTGTTTTTGTTCGCCACTTCTACTGCTGCGTATGTATTTCACTTACTATACTCGGATTCCCTGTTAACTTTACAGTCATGCGTGAATTATACTAGCTTCCTTGCTAAGAATGCGACACCCGAAAAGCTGAACAAGCTCGACACTGCTATTGTAATCGTGGGCCATGGTGATGTCAAACAGGTCGACATGTATCGTATCGATACAGGCTGGCAGTACCCTATCTACACAGACCCTTCCGAGAAGCTGTATAGTACACTCGGTATGATTAAAACGTGGAAAGAAGGGCCTCCGAACAAGTATATGCCTTGGTCGACCACCTGGGCCGTATACTGGTCCATAAAGACTGCGATTTGGAGAATGATGCAGGGATACCCTGTATTCTCGTCTGGAGCACCAAACTTACAGGGTGGAGAGTTCCTGTTTGAGGGAGAAGGAGAGGATAAGAAGGTGACGTGGTGCCATCGGATGAGGGATTCAAGAGATCATGCAGATACTGATGAGATCACCGAGGTGTTGGGACTGAACAAGGTCTGAATATACATACTATTTGTCGAGGAGGCGGGGATATTCATGAGCTGAAGTTGGAGCCCTGGAAAAATATGTGTTTGCAGACAGAGAGCAGTCGACTGAAGAACCGAAAAGACTAATATCCATGCCTGCATAAAATCCGTCTCAGAAATACAATAACAGTGAACGAATGGGACCTAGACACAACATATCACATACTTCGACTTATGATCTTCAGTGATCAATAATCATCAAGTGAGATGGTCTGAAAACATGTCTAGTGTCTGTCATCGATAACTGTCGCTTGAAATCTCACGTCAGCCCCCCCTTCTTATAAGACTTTCAGCCTAAAGTTCCGATGCTCCCACTGCAAGTTTCACGCAGCAGAATTGATCTGAAATAACCTTCCACAAAGGAGATACCAAGCCGGAAGGAACTTGGCATCATTTCGACCCTTCCTGATATACTTCATCTGGTCATCGCCATGGAGTTCATAGCAGCAGGCACGGCTTGGGCGCTGAACAGAGTGCCTTCACCGCAAAAGATTATTAACCGGCTCAGTCTCGCATCACTCGTTAAACCACAAGCATGGCCAGACTTATCTTCAAGGCTCTCACCAAACGCATCGATAGTCTTTCCACGCGACCCCGAGTTTGGTGGTCTCGTTAGTCGATGGAGAGATTGGCATGCACCGCAAGTGGGTGCAGTTGTGACAGCTTTTACGGAGAGCGATGTGCAAGAAGCGGTAAGCATGATGCCGAAAAATAATGGCCAATTCTGATATGGGACAGGTCCGATATGCGAACCAAAACGGAATACCGTTTTTAGCCAGGTCTGGTGGCCATGGCGCGACTGAAGCGTTGCAGCTGGCCAAAGATGTCCTTGTCGTTGATATACGAGGCATGAACGATATCAAGATTGCTCAAGAAGGGAATTATGCGACCATTAGTGGAGGCGCCAGTGTTAAGAAAGTTATTAACGAGCTATGGGCTGCAGACAAACAGACTGGTTAGTTCCCTTGGAAGAGCTTGGATTCAAGCTGACAAGAGAAAGTTACCGGTATCTGTGAATGTGTCGGCGTTTCGGCACCCATTCTTGGAGGAGGCCACGGATTGCTCCAAGGTCAGTATGGCCTTGCATCTGACCAGGTCATATCTGCACGCGTCATCCTTCCCAATGGAGAAGCCGTGACAGCCTCGGAAGAGTCGAATCCGGATCTCTTCTGGGCTTTGCGCGGAGCAGGACATAACTTTGGCATTGTTACAGAGTGGAAGTATCGCATCTACAATGTCAAGAACCCGAACTGGTGCTATGAAATCTTCATTTTTTTGGGTGATAAGCTTGAAGAGATCCTTGAGTTAACAAACAAGATGATGCAAACTCAACCGCCGGAAATGACCCACTGGATGTATATTGTCAATATCCCAGAGATTGATCCTGACAAGGTATAAGTACGGATGCCGAAAAGTCGTACATTAACTAACGGTATGTAGCCGATCATATGGTACGCAATTGTTTCAGATGGTCCAGTCGATAGAGCCCGAGAATATGCCCAGCCCCTTCACGACATAGGTCCTCTCAACGTCAACGCAGGTGCAGTCCCTATGCCCGAACTCGCTCATATTATGCTCATGGGGGAAGATACTGTTGGTTGCGCAAAAGGCTCTACGGGTCTTCGCTATCCCATAGGCCTCAAGAAGTACGATACGCGGGCTGTCCGTCAAGTTTTTGATTCTATCGCTGAGATATCACATCGCATCCCGGAGTTGGCGGGGTCCTTCTTTATTCTCGAGGGGTACTCGACGCACGGCGTGAAAACAGTGGATGCAAACGAATCCGCGTTTCCTCACCGTGACGATGAGATTCTCATCACGTCATATATCTTGTACAAACCCAATGCTACGCTGGACAGTGTGGCTCAAGATCATGGTGAGAAATTGAGGGGCCTGCTGCTAGAGGCAAGCGATGAGCCTGAAAAGCTACGAGCATACGTCAATTATGCGCATGGCGTTGAGTCGCTGGAGAGTATGTATGGGCATGAACCATGGAGGATCAACAAGCTCAAAGCGCTAAAGAAGAAGTGGGATCCTGAGAACCGGATGAGATTCTATGCACCAATTGTTTGACGACAGCACATCATGGATAGCAGGATGGTCAGGCAGACTCAACTCAGCCCTAAAGCATCGCTTACGGGTGAGAAAAGCAGTCAGCCCTATGCGACTAAAGCCCTTGTAATTTGCTGTACTCCACCCATGTTACTTCGGGTGCTCCGACAAGCCAACCAGAACAGATTGATCATAGTCATTAACAAGATAATTAAACTGCCAAGGGTTCGGTCGAACAGGATAGAGGGAGAAACGTCCAAAACAGTAGCCAGATCGTCAAATATCCCACGTGACGTAAGCTCCCATATCAATTCGTTCCGAGGTAAACTGCGACACTAGACTGCGCAAATCTAAGCTTATATTCTCCGACTCAGCACTAATAAATAATAAGCGGAATTGTGGAATGATCTTCATCCTTTCTCACTTCCTCAACTTATCTTCTTACACGACCAAGATACATTAATAATGCAGCAACAACAACCTGTGCGAGCGACACTCTCGTGTAGTTCCTGTCGTCAACGAAAGTACGTCCTTAGTCTCTCTATCCTGTTTGTAACAAACAACGCTGATAAAGCAGATTGAAATGCGATCGCGATGAGCCTTGCAGCAACTGCGTCGCCAGAAATGTGTCCTGTCAATATGCCCCATGGCCTCGAGGTCGCGCGGCTGCGCAGAGGAGAGACAACAGACAGACAGACCTGAATGATCGAGTCCGCCACCTCGAGACACTTCTCGGGTCCATTGTTTCCCAGCTTCCCTCTCAGCAGGGCTCCTCGTCTGGCTCACCGAGTATCAAGAGCCCGGCGAGTACATACATCACGAACCAAGGATCTCTGCATTCCTCCTCCAACGGGGACAGTACAGAGGTTAAGCCTGGTCGGCTGATGGCGAATCCAAATGAGACAATTTATGTTTCTAGCAGTCATTGGTCGGCTATTTGCCATGAGGTACGCCGTTGACCTTACGAGGAGAACAAGTTTAACAGAATCTTCAGGTTGAATACATTCGCGAACACCTTGACGAAACAAATGAATCTGCTGACCTTGGTATCGCGGATCAAGCCCAGAGCCAGGTACCCATGCTTCTGGGGCCCGGAAGATTGACGCCGAGTCTGGAAGAGGTTTTGGCGGATGTTCCTCCAAAACACATCACAGATAGGATTGTGTCGCGGTACTTCAACGCCACCGAGCCATCCATCAGTACGTAAATAGACTCACAAGACGGGACAGGGTTTGCTAATACTAGGAAGTGATTACCCACACTGGAGAGTTTCAAATCGAGGTACGCAAGGAAACTCTCAGTCTCTATAGCACACTAATCATATATCCAGTACAAACGCTTCTGGGAGGACCCCAACTCAGTCTCTATTCAATGGATCGGCATGTTGTTCGGCGTTTTAGCCACAGGGACATTCTTATACATCCGCTCGCAGGACGAGCTTCCCGAAGGTCTAGGTGCGCCAATGGAAGTTGCAGAAGGTTTCCATAGACGCTGCACAGACTGTCTTCTCCTTTCCAAGTACTCTACAGCGCCTGGTAGGTATACCCTCGAAACTCTGCTGTTTAATATCCACGGAGAATTTGTTCGTCGTCGCGACGCCCACCTTGGTGTTTGGATTCTCACCGGTATCGTTATCCGGCTGGCCATGAGAATGGGTTACCATCGTGATCCAGACAGTTATCCGCGTATCTCTCCCTTCCATGGAGAAATGCGTCGTCGCGTGTGGGGTGTCATTCAGCAGCTCGATATCTTGACATCTTGTCAACTCGGTCTCCCCTCTCTCATTCAGGAATCGCAGTGTGATACGAAACTTCCGCGGAACATCACTGATGATGACTTCGGGCCTGATTCCACTCGACTTCCTCCGCCTAGACCAGACACACAATTGACGCCTGTGTTGTACACCAGAGTGAAAGTCCGAATGATGACGATCTATCGGACCATTTTCAACCAAGTCTCTCTTGGCAAGACTGAGAACTACGAAGAGATCATGGCTCTTGATGAGAAACTTCACCAGATGCACCAGTCTATGCCGCCTTGCTTCCAGATAGCTAAATTGGAAGATTGTATCATGGTCCCGCCATACATTCTTATTCGACGATACAACCTTGAACTGCTTTTCCAGAAGGCGAGATGCACGTTGCACCGCCACCACATGACCAAGGCTTACCAGGATTCGAAGTATGACTACTCACGAAAGGCTTGTGTTGACTCAGCAATGACTGTACTAGGTCATCAAGCCAGTATCTTGAAGGAAGTCCAAGTCGGAGGACTTTTGTACAAGGATAGGTGGTTCCTCACATCCCTCGAACGTCATGACTTCTCACTTGCATCTATGGTTGTCTGTCTTGAGTTGAGCAAACAGCCGAAGCATGAGAATCCCGATCTTGTCGGTCATACTCGCGAGGACATGATTCAAGCGCTGCAGACTTCGCAAGTATTCTGGGCAGCACTCAAGGCAGTCTCTTCTGAGGCACGACAAGCTTATGATATGCTTACAGTGATGCTGAAGGCTATTTCTGTTAATGACAAGGCCAAGGAATCCCTACCTAATATGATGAGCGCCGAGAAAGCTCATATTCAAAATGGCAACGGTATGTTGATTCTACTCCACCGAGAACGTGAACTGATGTGCCCAGGAAACACGAATGGCCATAGTGATCCAAACGACACGCCGTTCCCGAGCGAGTTCCAGGGTATAGAGGCGATGTTGAACAGCTCAGACGCTGTAGACTGGGTAAATTGCCCTAGCTTCTTGTTTCATCGCGATGGATGCTAATATGGTCTATAGGACATGTGGGAGTCTCTTGTTCATATGCCTGATGACTTCTCCAACTATGAGATGTCCGAGGAGCCTTGAAGTGGTGTAAGCCTGGAGCAATATGGAAAGCGTTTATGAATATAAATGCTGGACATTGTGTTCGAGCGAAGCCTAGGAATACACGACCATGGCTATAGCCAGATTTGGCCATCGAACAATAAGAGAGATCAGAAATAATATTCTAGTTATAAGCGAATGTCATTCGATAGTATTTAAATGCTCGTCTTTTGCGGCTACTCGCGTAATCTGACCTGCCTATCTTGTCCTCAATGGCATTCAAAGCAAGAAATGACCCTAGAGCAACAAGATTGACCGGAAGACCGGCATACTGGGGATCTTCGCTTTGCAAGGAAGGTCCACAAGGACATGAAACAATTATGCGCCCGAAACTTGAACGTGCTGATAGGTGGAACACCCGTTTAAATGCTCCGAACTAAGATACATGGTAGTAATAAAATAGAAACATAAAAACAGTACATGATCTATGAAGAGTCAAGTTGTAGACCCTCATTTATTTCCCTCCTTTTTACTGCTTCTTATTTTATCATCATAATGCAGCTTTTTACAGCTCTCGGCGTCCTCTCTCTCCTATCAGCGACTAAAGCCCAGACCAACATCCACTTCGGCCCTGCGTTCTCTCTTGGCCCAACAAAGTCATGGATTCGTGAAGCTACGACAACACTTGTTCTACCGCGGGTTCCCGGCCAAAAGGACCGTCTAGCTTTGTGGCCTGGGATGGGCACGAGCAGTGGCTCATTGATTCAAGCCTTGGCCGTTTCTTTCGCAGACCCTGGACTGTGAGTGAATCACGGCGCTGACAGGCACGTAACTAACAATTCCAGCGAATGTGGTGGTCAGCCTGGGCAGTGGTGTACGTGGGCCTCGACTCTACAAGGTAAGAGGGACAGAAAGAAGTGAAGTCACAGACTAACTTTAGAAGGTACACAGTTGGGCGACAAGAAGGTTCCAGCAAGCCCTGGCGCTAGATTGACGATCCATTGTAAGTAGTCCTGTTGTTCAAAGTCCTCCAGCTGTGCTAAATGTTCCATAGACGTGTACAACGATGCTACGCAGCAATACGATCAGAGTGTTGCTATCGATGGCACCATCGTCTCGACTCTTTCCACCGGTGAGATTCTCCAAAGTTTCTGTACGAGAATAGGAGACTAACAGTCACAGCTTCTGGCCATGCAGAGGGTTGGGGCACAGCCGTTGAATGCCAGGACGCCGCCTGCATTGGTACCGTTGATGCGCACGGCAAGTTTTCGTCTTTCGATCCTGGCAAATTGATCTAACAGAAGTAGATTATATCGATACAACTATCATTCTGGACCAAGCTGATCCCTCGTTCAGTAATACCTTAGGTCTCAATGAAGCCACTTCTTCGGGGCTGAGCTCTCCTGATGGGGGTAAGACTTGGACAGTGGGCACAATTAGCCACAAGGCTTTCAATTTCAACTTTCCCGGCTGAGGTAAGAGCCATATGGTGGAAATTGACAACAAGGATCAGTAAATATCTAGTTGTATGTACGATTACCTAAAACTTGATATCTTGGCTGAGTTCTAATATATAAAGCCGCGATTTCTTCAAAGTGGTACCATCATGATTCCGATGCATCTGCAGCAGGTGTTGGTGACTGTAAAAGCCTCGGAACATATAAATAGTGACTCCCTAGCGATATCAACCATTCTCTTACCCGGGAGCAGAGTTCATAAGGCATAACCAAAATTATGCAAACGGCCCTTCAAAGAGCCACTTTCCAATCAACTTTTGAGCCTCTCTGGTCTTCAACTCGGCGTCTTTAGACAGCTCCTTATCTCCATGTAATAGCTCCAATGAATCGTAGTGGTCGTACCCATGAATTTGGTCTGGAATCAACAACCATCTGTAGTTTCCATTATGTTTCTTAACTTCAAATGAAAACTTCTCATCATCGAGAATGAGCTTTCCTGGAGGGCCAACGTGCTTGCGACCAACAGTCTGCTCCTCGACTTGACGACCTGACAGACGGCAGATCATTCTCCAGGACTCATTAGCGAGCATGTCAAGCTCATCGGCGAGTACAAACATGTTTGGTGGCAATTGTTCCTTGGGTGCGTAAATGGGACTGAGAAGAGGATCCTGAAAGTCTTGTCCAGCCAATGTGTAAGCTGCGTCAAAGAATGGAGAAAGGCGAGCAAGATAATCTACAGGCTTTGCGCGGAAGCCTCCAAGCGACGGTTTATACTGCCTGGTTTGCATTTTGTACTCTTGCACGACGGACACGTCAACCACGGGATACATTGGAATCACCGTCTTGATCCGCCTGACGCCGTCTCCGCTGCCACACATACTAGGTAATGTAGAGACGGAAAGTGCCAGGTTTCCACCAGCAGAAAAGCCCATCAGGGCAATGCGATCCTTGTCGATGGGTAGAGAAGAGTCAGACAGTACGGCGAAGATAAGCTGCTCTAGATCATAGATGGGTGCTGGGAAACGAGCATGAGGGGCTTTTTTGTAGTTGAGTGCAACGACCAGGACGCTATGCATGTTTGCAAAGTTATAGTTGAATAGATCATCGTCACGAGGATTGCCCATAACGAAACCGCCGCCGTGAATACTGAGCATGGTAGGGATTTTCTTTTGAGAGTTCGGGTTGAAGTCTTTTGGGTAGAAGATTCTTGGAAGCGTTAGTGATTACTGTGAGGTTCAATAAGACGTCAAGCGTAGGCGCACCTTATGGGAAGTTTCGGTCGACAAGCATATTTTCTGACAACTGTAGGTGGATGTGCGGACGGAATGAACCTCTCTTTCGCAGCAAGTACATTGTTGGCGATGACGATAAAATAGTGCAGTATGTAGTATACAACCGCATATCGAGCAGCAGTGAACCTCGAGATTGGTTCTTTGTACCGCCGTGTGGCTGCTTCCAGCGAGATATTTTCGTCTGGCATGGTGCGGATAAATTTTAGTGAATCTTGTGCTGTGTAACGAACGGTCAAAGAGCGAGCAATTTGGAGAATTGAGCACAACCGAGATGATACGTGCATTGTGATAGCCCCGCAAATAAGTCGCTTCATCACGTCTTGCCCCGGTTCGGAAGAATTTTGAGATCATATCATTGCCGGCGGAAGAGAATCGTTGAGGGCATTAAAATGTCATTAAAATAGAGACATATTAAGTTCTAGAAAATTATGTACTGCGTTCTTGCACAGGAACCCCTTGATAGTAATCCAGGACTAGTGTCAGTCAAGCCGTCAGATGTCTTACCTGTTTGACTTAGTGGACTCAATATTCTCTACTCATTGGCTCGGTCATACAGCCAGAAGCTAGACCTATTTGGAGTCCGAAGCATCCGAGCCTCTTTCTTACCTTCCGAAGCTCCTTTACCCAGCAGCCATTCTTCTCCTTCTTCTCCTGCGTATCACTTATTCGTAATGGACTATGGCTCTAACAAACGAACTACGAAAACACGCTTGCACAGTATGTGCTCGTCGCAAGGTGAAGTGTGATAGACTAGATCCCTGTTCCAATTGTCAAAAAGCACAAACACAATGTTCCTACGAAACACCACCGCCACCTAAACCGCGCAAAAGAGCTGCCGATGAAGAGTTATTGGTCAGATTAGCTCAGTATGAAGAGTTGATGCAAAAGAATGGCATAGATTATACTCAGCATGCCAATGTCTGGGTGTCTTCGGGTTTGGGAACAAAGCTTGAGAGGGGCACTGCAACGGATGCTGATTCTCCTGCTCCAACAGAACTGTAAGTAACGTATATACTTATCTAATCCAAATTTCGGGAGCTTACAAAGGTCACCTACAGGTGTCTCTGGTCGACATTATGTCCAGAAGTAAGATGTTTTGAGCCCGTGGTCTTGCTTCAACTAATTTGGCCAGCTTAAATACCCTCCCATGATGACTTTGCGTCACAAGGAAGACCCCTTCCTTCATCCATCACCACCTTTCAGCTCAATACTAAACCCATCAAAAAACACATATGAGCTTCATCCAGAGGCAAAGCACATCTACTTCCTCTGGCAAACATTTGTTGAGACGGTCAACCCACTGATCAAGATCATCCATGTCCCAACTTTGCAAAAGCGCATCCTTGAAGCCAGCTGGGATCCCTCACGCATCGAGAAGTCACTTTCGGCGCTCATGTTCTCTATTTACACGCTCTCTGTCACTTCCTTGACAGCAGAACATTGCCTATCATCTTTGGGGCAGGATAGAGGGGTTCTACTCACGCATTATCGAACGGCAACCCTTCGGGCCCTAGCTGAGGCGGACTATATGGAGACCAAGAAATTGGAAGTACTCCAAGCAATGACGCTCTTCATATTTTCAAACCCAGAGTCCGAAGTAGCAAGTACCATGACCGCGACTGCGATTAGGATAGGACAGATGATGGGCCTTCACAAAACCGACTCTGACACAAAGCTATCCTTCTTTGACAAAGAAATGCGGATAAGGCTTTGGTGGCAAATAAAGGGCCTTGATTCTAGAGTTCGCGCTGTTTCAACGCCTGGACTGAAACCATCTAAAGGGGACTTTGGCGACTTGCGGCTTCCTCTCAGTGTGAATGACGCCGATTTGCATCCCGACATGCTAGAGCCTACCACTAAATACACCGGCCCAACAGAGATGACCTGCGTTCTCATGAAATACGAGGTCACAAGCTGGATCAAATCATCACCCCGTGCAGCAAAAGTTTTCGAAAGTATAGGTCCCGGCTTTGCAAAGGCGAAGACATCCACCAAGATGGAATACGAAGCTGTCAATGAGCTAGAGGCTATATACACAGAAAAGTATCTATCAAAGCTGGATAGATGTGTTCCGTTCCATGATTTGACTTATACCATGGCGAATCTGGCTCTTGCGCGTATGAGGTTCATGCTGCATCATCCACGAGGTCGATCGGTGTCCGGAGAGGATGTGTACATAACACAGCAAGAAAGTGACCTGCTCTTTAATGCAGCGCTTTCATTCATCCAATACGTCGACTTGGGGTTTAAGAGCAAGTTTTCATCTCAGATGTTTACACACTTGACTTCTACCTATCACATTGACGCATACATCTACGTCGTCAACGAGCTGCGCATCCGAGATTCGGGTTCCAGAATTGATCTGGCGTGGAGGTTGGTGGATGGCTTGTATGCTGACCATCACGAACTGATTGACAATACTGAAAGTCCATTATTCGTCGCACTGGGTAACTTAGTTTTGGAGGCTTGGGAAACACGACGAAAAGTATTGACTGAGGCGGATGTCCTACCGTCTTGTATTGAGTTGCTTTGGGCTAAACGACGGGTTGCAAATGCAAGTGCGGAGGTGCCAGCTGATGGTGTCAACGGTCTCGAAGGATGGGAGTTCAACGTGGAAGACTTTGACTGGAATTATTGGAACAACTTTATGCGTTTTTAGACGTGTTTAAAAATAGCTCTCGTGAGACAAAGAGCGTACAGAGGCAACCAATACGAGAACGTGAACGTCTGTACATCTTTATCGACACAGTCGACACAGCCAACTTGGAGAAACAAGCATAAGAAGGTTTGGTTAGCATGTTGTGACCACGACCATCGCTCCGGTTCCGACAGATCACAACCAATAATAAGTCATGTTGAACTTGAAAAACCTGCATTGGCCTTGGAAACAAGGGTGTCTTTTGCAGTCCTCGCATTAGCGTAGTTCACCCGCCGAGGAAGAAAAGAGACAACATGAGACATTAGAAGGGAGAAATGCATGGTTGTTCCTGTCTGGTGCTTGGACTATATGTGAGGTTCAGAAGGCAGGACTTGGAGCAGCATATTAAGACAACAAGTTAGACTTGCTTGAACCTATCAACATGTAATTCAATCCACATCCAACAAATGTCTCGGAAGAACGACCCCTGCGGACTTGATATGCAAAACTTAAAATGCCCCCCACCTGTCAGTCGACATGCACCAACAAGTCTAGATTTGACGTGTCACTTTCCCCTCATAAGGGCACAAGGACAACTGGCATACATAAATATGTCTCGCAGCCCCGCGTCGGCGAATGGTGCGTTGCCGGCGACTCTTTTTGTTTGTGTTCGTAGCAATGACGGCTCAAATTGAATCGGTAGGTTTGTCCAACTTGGTACAAGACGTTGCTGACTTAAGCAGGATCCTGCTCTGGATCCTGGGAACGAGACTGATATCAGTGCGGAGAGGTACGCATTTTGTTCTCTTTGCTAGATTGATCTGTCTGCTGATTGGATACAGCGATATTGAGTCTACCGCGTCTATTACGTCGAGCATCTTTGAGAATCACTACTTCCAGGGCAGGTCTTATGCGAATCCCAAGTATGGAAAGCATTGGTAAGATAATCGTGGCTCAAGATGGTCGCAAAACTAACAAATCAGGGCGCCGAATGATGAAGAGCAACTCGAGGCGCTTGACCTGATGTATGTTGAGCATTGTAACGTCTTAGTCTAGGAGATAGCCACTAACTTCTACAGCCACCACTGGTTAACGTTGATGCTTGACGATAAGCTTTTTCTCCCACCTATTGGCGATAACCCGCAGGTAAGTTATGGGAGAGAAACTCAATTCAACCGGTGCATGTTCTTATATGTGATAGAAAATTCTAGATATTGGCACGGGCACAGGAATATGGGCAATGTGAGTCAAACGAAGTTTGCCAGGAAGGCAACTAACATGCCGTAGCAACGTTGCGGATGAGTACCCCTCTGCCAAAGTGATAGCTACAGACATCACACCAAGCCAACCCAACTTCGTCCCCCCAAATGTCGAATTCCAGATCGACGATGCAACGATGGACTGGACTTTCGAACCCGAGTCGTTTGATTTCATCCACATTCGCTATTTACAGGGTACCATTGACGACTGGGATAAGTTTTATAGCCAAGTGTACAAGTTTCTCAAGCCAGGTGGTTGGTTCCAGCACATGGAGCCCGATCTGCAGATGTATTCACAAAACCCAGAGGTTCATGTTGACGACGACCAGTACACACCCCATACTCTCTTTTACCCACAAGTACTGACTACGCCTATAGTATCTACACTCGCTGGGCAAAGATTTTCAATCAAGTCGGCAAGAAAACAAACCGTACCTTTGACTTTTCCGATCGCAAGTTGGAAAAGCTCGCCGAATCAGCCAATTTTACCAATGTAACCTTCCAAACACACAAGATTCCCGTCGGTCGGTGGCCCAAGGATAAGAAGAAGAAAGAGATTGGGACATTTGTTGGGTTGGCGTTTAGTCAAGCGCTAGATGGATTCATCAAATTGCCACTTTGTGAGATCCTCGAATGGAGTCCAGAAGAGATGCAGCTTTTTGCAGTCGAGATGAGAAAGTCGATCATGGATCTCAAGACGCAGACTGTAGGGCATGTGTAAGTTTTCTGGTGATACAATATCTAGGGAGAATACTGATATGGTGGCAGGTTTACTGTGTATGGGCAGAAGCCGGAGAGTCCATAAGAGACTTCGATACGTGATGATTCGCTCAAAGAGTATATATCGACTTATAACGATGATGATGATTGAACGAATGAGTTATCTTTATTGCTTGGTCTATTTAGATAAAGCGGGCTCATCAAATGACATGTCCATTGTCTTGTCGCAAAAGCATGACATCAAAACTCATATTATACTTTTCTCCAACTTATAAAACTCTTAAACTATACAAATATTTGACGTGGCGAATTGTATACAACACTATACAAACATTTTTTGTTATACACGACTTAAGCAGTGTTGTAGTACATCTCGATCTTCTTGATCTTGAAAACAGCGTTCTGCTTAGGAGGTCCAGCGCTCCAGCCCTTGTCACCGTTGGACCAGTTGTTCCAGATCCAGGGACCAGGCACGTTGGGGACATCCTTCTTGGTAGACCACATCTTGACACCGTCGACGTAGAACTGGACGAGGTCCTTGGTCCAGTCAATTCGGTACTCATGCTCGGTGGAAGTAGGGTTGGAGGGAGGGAGGACAGCCTTGTGGCTGGGCTCGCCGTCACCGTCTCGGTCCTGGTTTGTGAACCACAGGCGACGGATTCCATCGTAGTTGGACTCGGAGTTGGGGTCTGAGAGCCACTCAATGTCGGTCTCTTGGCTGTCGGATTGGTAGAAGAACATTCCTGGGAAATTGTAAGTACGATTCAAGGTCAATTGAGCCGTTGGGACTTACCGTTGCAAACACCTGCAGGTTCGCTCAGGATAGCTGTCGTTCGGACAGACGCATACATAATGTTCTCCATCTCGGTAGCAATCTCGGCAGACTTGTAAGGCTTGGCCTTTTGGCCACCGGGCACTGAAAGCTCAAGGTAGCCATTGCTAAGCTTAACGTTGGACGACTTGAAGACGTGGGTTTTGCCAACAGGATAATCGCTGGCGTAGAGGCCCGCGGGGAGAGTCTTTCCGTTGAAGGTCCAAACCTGCTTGTTGGCGAACTTGGTGGAGCGGTCGACAATATAATGACCCCCTTCAAGCTTGGGAACAGGGGAGCGCTTAGTGGTACACTCCTTAGGTGCGGCGCTCGTAAGGCCGAGGAGCGTTACGGCGACGGAGAGGTAAGAAGTCAGATGCATGATGATATGGATAGACAGATGGGGATATTCCTGAGCTTGAGATCGCCATTTTGACTTGGCGGACCGGTTGTTTATATATATAATAAATTGCTTTGCTGGAAGGATCGTAGGATTTGCGGTTGGGTTGACATCTAGACCGTGCTGAAAGGAATGATGCTAATGTCGGGTCTGGCTTAGCGGTGGGTATTTGGGCTGAGCATTCCAGGGGTCCATGGGCCTAAGTTTAAGCAGCATGCCAGAGACAATTTGCTAATTTTCTAGACTCTAGACAGACAAACCGCACAAAGAGACGGCTGACTTCTCGCGGGCCGAACCTCTGTGGCTTTCCTCTTGGCATCGTGTCCCTCCTTATTGTTTCTGTCTATTCTAGTGTTGAAGACGTTTTAGCAGACACAATACCCAAGTCATCTCCCGCTTGCATCACCAATAAGCACTAGATCAAGGTTGAAACGGAGCGGTCAGCGGGTCTTTAATTTCGTTTTTGATCTGTCATTGGTCTCGCTGCGAGCATGAAAAGCTGCGGTCGAAAAGTGGAATCTCACGAGTCCGAGATGGCAAATCATGAGAAAAGGTAGGAATGCAGCTATTCTGGTGGTTGAAACGAGACAGGCGCATGACCCGGAATCATCGTAGATCTGGTCTGAGCTGTTGGATCTTTGGTAAACAATTGAGGCTGGCACTCGTGATGGCTGCATGGTCTATCCAACTGATCATCTCTTCAGCTTACTCTCTCATCTTAACATCCTTGCCAGAGTTTTGACCTGCTGTGCCTGCATTGCTCCTACCAGCTATCCCTACCTACGAAACAGACCATTCCAGACGTCTTTTAGCCTACGGCGACTAGCAAATGGCCGTTAAGTCGAACCCTAGCTTTTCGCAGTCAAACTGACTGCAAGCGGTCGTTTTCGTTATGACCAAATCTTCAGCCATAGAGTGTGCCAAATTTGTATGAATTCCAGACCTAGTTTCACAAACCCTACCCCTACTGATTTCTTTCATGTATTCCAAGCAATCTATCATACTCAGCCTCGATCCTTCAAGGCCATGCTTCACGATACGTCATCACAAAGTCTTCTGACTACCAAACTAAAGTGAACATCAAATTAAACAGAATCATCATCAGATGTTTGTCTGATCTGCTACTCAAAAGTGTATTAGACAATTCGGTAGAGTCCGGCGCATCCTCCTCGTCGGGCATGATGGGCCACAATACCCTCCTCAGGATCCTGTGAAGCTTAATGGTGATATACCGGCTCCATGCGGAAGAAGAGAACTCTCCGCAAAGACCAGACCTTCCAGTACTCGACGCTCTTGACAAGGATTGCTGTTTCCGAAATACATTCGATTTCTAGAGTCGGTAAAGATAACGACAAGCTTCACGACAGGCTTCAAGACGGGCATGGTTGGTTTGCTGCCTGATACAAGTCTCCCCCACGTATCTCGTAACCGCCTGGCTTGTTCATTCTGTTCCCAATAAGCTTTTAGGTTCTCCAGGAAAGATGCATCGGAAGCGTGAGTCAATCGTAGTCACTACGTGTTGTAACTTGAGCTAACGATGGTAGGAGCGAGGTATCGTACAGGTCGGAGACTTTGAAACCCGTGCCACCAAGCCTGGATTCGGCGTTGCACGAGATCCCCGAGATGCCGATGTAGATTGTCTTGACCTGGTTGGGGGGTATTGCACGTCTCTCTCCGCTCCCTGAGGCACTCATGAAGATTCTCCAAATGCCTCGCGTCCGGCCACAATGTAGCAATTGCATCTACCCTCTTATGCAAGGATGCAAAACTGACAAGTGCCTGTCGTCTTAGATACATGAACATAGTTCCGATCGGTACGTCATAGATAACTCCCAAACTCTCTCGACACGTCTCTTTCATGACATGTGGCATTGATAACTCATTCTGGATTATTCCGAAGTCCGGGCAGCAGAAGCCAGCGGACAGACCAATGTTGCCCATAGTCACGTCTTCATCTCTTGGCGCTGCAGATTCCCATATCTGCAGTCTGATCTCCGGCGTGAGCCTAGCGAAGCAATTAAACGTCCTAGAATCATCACTCATCGTGGAAATGGTGGATGATTCGGTTCGGGGTGTCGTGATATCTGTGTTATTTTCTTAAAACAATAGTTCGAGAACTTTACATGGTCAAGTGATGCTCAGGTCTTCTTCTTATAGTAAGATCTCGAAATAAACCTTACTTACCTTTATTTGAACCTCAGGTTTATGGGGTAACTGGAAGATTTTGAAGGTCTAACTTTTGCAAACCTTCTCCGTTCTGCGGATATTTACCCGGACCGCAGAGATTATAATTAGTGATTCCACCGTGTTTCAACTCTCTTTGCTATGTTTTAATTATCTCGGAAATTTTCATGCGAGATATCATTGTAACTGAGAGACGAAGTCAGGCATATGCCTAGATGTGTAAACCTACACAAAGAACAGAAGAAATGATAAAGAGAGATATAGATATCCAGAAGGAAAATTTACAGCGCTCAGTTTTGCATTCGCTTCGGACCAATGAGGCTGTTGCAAAAAGCTATATCGCGAACTCTCATTCTATGTTTTGACTTGAAGCTAGAGAGCGGAGTTTTTATCCTGCTCATAATATGTAAAGACCATTGCCCGATATGCTGGCACCTTATGAGTAATCCTAAGTTTGAGACACGTTAGGTGAAACCATAGAAAAGGGATCTCTTGTTCAGGGTTAGCCTTCCGTTATGGTCTCGGGAAGATGCTACAGGTCGCGTGAAAGGATTTAGACCCCTGTGTACAGACAAGACACAGATTGCTAAACTAGGAGGAACGAATAACCTGCTTTCTCCAGTTTCGGGGTCCCCTCCTACAACTAAATAATTGGTAGCAAGGGTGTTTCCTTCCAGTAACTCTTATACCCTTTGTGACCCTTGGGTCACTGTTTCTTTGCCAAGGAATTTTATTTAACCAGCTTGTTTCACGGTCACTTGGACCGCGGATGGACTCCCAGGTATTCTCAATGCATATGTCACTGCCTTATGACTGCGTCATTTCAGGCAT
This sequence comes from Fusarium sporotrichioides, assembly GCA_019054645.1. Taxonomy (NCBI): domain Eukaryota; kingdom Fungi; phylum Ascomycota; class Sordariomycetes; order Hypocreales; family Nectriaceae; genus Fusarium; species Fusarium sporotrichioides. Next base: position 2,942,064 of record JAHKNS010000002.1, on the reverse strand, counting down.
TTCCCGGCAACATATCATGTCACCAAGTCTGGCGACACGCGTTTATATGATGAAAAAGAAATGCTTGAGGTTGAGTCGGTATATATTGTACCGATCATGACAATATGGGCAATTATTACGTACTATAGCCTATTGTGCCGCTTTTTTTGCGTAATATTGAGATCCTTCGTGGCTTATTGACGGCACCACCAACTGGAAAATGTCAGAATGGAAAGTTTCTGCCTAAAAGTCTCTGTAACCCTGGCCATTAGATGGATTTGTAGATGGCCGTGGCAGCGTAGGAATCTCTTTCCTATCCGCTCCTAGCCCCAGAAACCCCTGGCACGTCCAGACTTTAGAGGGGTATTGCCAAGACTACGACAAGACGTTTAGCCGTGGGCTTCGTGTTGAACGAGGCGCAGTTGAGGGGGGATTCTACCTTGACTTCTAGTCTACAAGTAGATATAAAACGATGAATATCGCCAATATGTCAATTATCCATCATCTGACATCTTCACTATATCATTCAATCACAAATGATGTATATTCAGTCGACTCTCGCCCTAGGCATTTTGGTCAATGCTGCCACAGCTGCACTTACGAACTGCGGTACCGGAGGTTCTGACAAGGCCTTGGGAGATCTGTCTAAAGAACTGCGAAATGAGCCTTCGGCAATTCGCGGCCAGAGAAAGAATGTCGAGATCAAAACGTTTGTTCACATCGTTGCAGCAAGTGAAAAGGAAAAAGATGGATATCTTACTGTGGGTATTGGTTCCTGACTCTAATCCGCAGATGTGCTGAGTTTCTCGTAGGAAGAGACTGTCAAAAGTGAGGTCGATGTACTGAACAAGGCCTACAAGCCTTGGGATTTCTCTTTCAAGGTCGCCAAGATCACCAGGACCATCAATGAAACTTGGGCATCCAACTACGGCGATAGTCCCTTCGGGAACGACACTGAGCCTGACATGAGAGCGGCTCTTCGTGAGGGAACCTATAAAGACCTGAATCTGTTCTTCGTTTTAAACATGGTCCCCAATGGAAAGTGTGAACTCCCTGTCCCCGATGTGGCCGACGATACCGTCCTTTGGGACGGCTGCATCATGAAATCCCAGAATCCTGGCGAGCTTCCCCCCACCTTTGGACAGGTTACCATTCATGAGGTCGGTCACTGGCTCGGTCTGGAACATACCTTTGAGAATGGCTGCGAAGAGCCAGGCGACTATGTCGACGATACGCCTTACGAAGCCTTTCCTGTTGGGGGTGATTCCTGTGCCGAGCCCGGCCGCAATACTTGTACCGATAAGCCTGGACTAGATCCCGTTGACAACTACATGACGTATGTAAAATAGTAAGTGGCGGATAACTTTACACGATATACTAGAAGACTAAAAGGGAATAGTGATTGCGGCCCGTTGAGGTTCACGCCTGGCCAGGCTGAACGAATGCACAAGCTTTGGAAGAAGCTACGCGAGACCTCTAATATTTAATTAAGTACAGGAAGATAGGAAGGAAGAGAGAGATAGCGCAAAAACAAACGGAAAGTAGTGCAAAAAGAAATTAGATGCGGTTTATGTGGATCGAACACATGACCTTCAGATATCGAATGATTGAAGTTTGACTTCAGTCTGACGCTCTCCCAACTGAGCTAAACCCGCTGTTAGATACAAGGAGTGGTTAGTCCAGTGTCTATGTCGTGCGCTGCCACGATTCGTAGACAACTGACGGTCGAGTCCTAGGGTAAGCTGCTGGCGTCGATGCATTACCCAACAGCATAGGATATGCTTTGTCAATAGTCTTGATATACTCACTGTTTCAATACCAAACTATAATCTGCAGGCTATTGGAATTCTTGTCTTTTCATCTGGATGTGTGTTTGAACACTTGATGAACTTGTCTCATGTGCGATCCACGAGTGTCCGTACCTCGAGTAGCATTTTGTCAATTTTCACCCACTGCCAACAGCAAAAACCAGTGACCTTCACCTCGTACGATTTTTCTAAGCTAAAAAGGTACGTCTTTCTAGAAGCCATATTTTTCTGACAAGATATCCGTGCTGCAAATGGAGCAGTCTGCAAATCTGTCGGCTGGTTCATCCAGATACTGTTGTCCATCCTCTACAGACGGCTTGCTCGGAAGAGGTAGATCATAATCCCCAACAGCAAACCCTTCAAACACATACGACCATACCTATCAGAGAACTCGGGATCCCGTCCGCTCTCCCATAGATAAGCTGGTAAGGGGCGGATTAGTAGTTGGGTCGGTGACGACCAGCGAATCCCCGCTGTTGTATGTTTTTCTTTTGCTCTTTTTGTTGCCATACTGGACTGTTGGGCGATCAGTTTAGACTCCATGTAAGATAAAGTGATGTAAATCAATATTCGTTACTATTGTTGAGTGTAAGAGTATAAAGACATTTTTTTCTGCTTTATCGTGCGGTAGTTACTGAATCAGTTGATCTTTGCTGTTCCATTACAGAAGCAACATCGAGAGGCCAGTTATAGAAAAGTATTACTAGCAATTGAAATAAAACTACATCAAACCAACGCTTAGCTCCCCCAATTCCTATGTAGTAGAATGGAACGTGGCGTAACTCCGTTGTAACCGTTCGAGGCATGGTTCTGAGTTCAGCCAACGGATTTTAACCACAGGTTCCCGCTAACTCCGCCAAACACCAACAGTATAGGAAGCATGCAGCAACTACTACTTATACCACGGCAAGTTGGATCGTATTTATCTCGTTATGCCATTGCAGCGCTTCAGTAGCGACCCGTTCACTCACAATGTCAAAGTACAAGAAATTTGTTCTGATTACTGGTGAGTAGAGCATGCTCGAAAGATCACCGAGCTGCGTTGTTGAGTTTACTTCGCAGGCGCCAATCAGGGTGTCGGTTACGAGACAGCTAAAAACTTACTTCTGTCGTCCGTTGACTACCATGTCATCATTGGTAGTCGAGACGAAACCAAAGGGGAAGCGGCAGCAACTGAACTTCAGTCACTGGAGCACATCAAAGGAACAGTCTCTAGTATCCAAATCGATGTGACGGACGATAGATCTGTCGATGCTGCAGCTCGCAATCTTACTTCTGAATGGGGCCGATTGGATATCCTAGTCAACAATGCTGGCATTGTCTCTATGGCCAGCCCCCCAACCCGCGAAGCATTCCGCGCTGTTCTCGCAACCAATCTTGTGGGCGCCCTCAGCGTCACTGAAGCATTCCTTCCCCTTCTTCGAAAAGCAGAACACAGGCCTCCCCGTCTCATATTCGTCACGTCGAGCACAGGGTCCATCACTCACGCTGCCAACCCAGACTCGCCATACTACAGTGGACATGCTACAGAGTATCGAGCTAGCAAGGCCGGGCTGAACATGCTTATGGCGATGTATTATGCTCGACTCATGCCAGACGGCTTTCTGGTTTTTGGTGCGGATCCAGGTCTATGTGCGACAAACCTTACGCATGACGCTGAGTCTCTTAGAAAGCGAGGGGCGGCCGAACCGGCTGATGGAGGAGAACGAGTAGCTTGTGTTGTCAGAGGTGAAAAGGACGAGGCTGTTGGAAATGTGGTTGGAGTACATGGTGTTGTCCCGTGGTAGTGTTGAAAGTAATTTATGATTTGCCCTATTGCTTTTGGGCCGCTTCACCGAATGGGTTTAGATCGTTTGTGAAGACCGTTACCTATTGAGAAGCTCCTATTTTCGTACTCATGCATCAAAAACTTGTCTTTATGCTAGCCATGTGCTGTCAGATAATATCCACAATTGCTGACAGACAGACCGTTTCGTCCAACTGCTTACTGTCGATCTGAGGCAAGCTAGGTAGTTCTTGGATGGCTAGCGGGTCGAAGAATAAGCCGGACTCACTCCTCAGAAGGAAACAAGACTCCGGACGCTGGTAGGGCGAATGAGGGCGTCTGACGTCCGAAGTTTTATTCCACCCTGGCCACTCTCACCAGAGTGCCGAGACCTTAAATCGGCTAGTTTGAGTCTCTTGTTTACGCCAAGGGGCTATATTTAAGTAACAGAAACCCCTCCATTCTTTTCCTCATAGTTGTCTATTTTATATACATATCAGAGCCATGGGTTTGACGTGGTTCATCACTGGCTGCTCTAGCGGCTTTGGCGAGTCGTTTGTTCGTCAACTTCGTGCTGCAGGTGATAACGTTATAGCGACGGGGCGAAATGCTCAGGCCAGGCTTTCTCACCTTGAAGGTACTGGAGCAGTAATTCTTGACCTTGATGTCACGGCACCGCCTGAAGCCATCAAGAACAAAATCGACGAGGCTTGGAGTATCTACGATGGAATCGACGTGATTGTAAACAACGCCGGTTTCATTCTCAGTGGACCTTTTGAAGAGCAGAGGTCAGTACTCAGGCCTAGTGTCTGATACGACTAACATGGGAATAGTCAACAGGATATGGAAAGGTCACTTCAGGTCAACTTGCATGGTCCCTTGAACATTACTCGTGCGATTCTGCCGCATTTCAAGAAGAGAAAATCCGGAACTTTGCTTTATGTCAGTTCTCAAGCTGCTTGGCACTCGGATCCTAGCGCTTCCAGTTATTGTGCCAGCAAGTTTGCTTTAGAAGGTAAATTTCCCTTTACCGCATACTCCTTCAGAGCTGACGTACCAGGTGCCGTGGAATGTCTCGCAAAAGAACTCGCAATAATAGCTCCAACCCTGAAAATTCTTATAGTGGAGCCAGGCTACTGTCGTACGCCCGTCTTCGACAAAGTTCAATATGTTACAGGGAGTGTGCCTGAGTACTCCCAGTTCAACGAGGCTGTTCGAAGTGGTGTTTCCACTCTGTCAACGACTTCTCCAGGCAATCCAGAGATGGCAGTTGCTCGTATGATTGAGTTGGTGAAGGGAATTGGATTTGCGGAAGGAAAGACGGTGCCTCTGCGTGTACCGTTGGGTTCAGACTGTTGGGAGAGAGTTAAGGCGAAGTGTGAGGAGACGTTGGAAATATGCAACGGCTGGGAGGGGATAGCGAGGAGTACTGACTATAAGACAGGGTCGCAGGCTTAAAGTTACCAAAGGTCCGAATATGAAGAAGGTATTACGATAGACAACTCGCAGATGCTCTTCCATTCTCGATTCTTCCCCCGAAAGACCAGACGTACTCGACGTGCCCGTAAGCACGGTATTCCATCCCACTTTTGTGATGAAAAATAAACATAGTGTTGCAAACAATGTATCGGATGCAAAAAGCAAAGGAGAAAGCGACAATACCAAAAGAAAGGGTCTGGCCGGGGATTGAACCCGGGACCTCTCGCAAGCTGTGCTATAGGGTTTTCCCTAAGCGAGAATCATACCACTAGACCACCAGACCGGTGAATATTGGATATTGGAAAGTGACCGAATTGGGCTGTATGTATATAATCTACTTGAGAGTCTTTCCCCCTGCATAAAGGTCCAAACCCATGCCGACGTACGCTTTGTTAGCGTCTTTATTGAAACTCGTTATTCCCTGTACGGGTCAAAGAGACCATGTGATTAATTGACAATTATTAGCGTGCGGGTGCCTGGCTGAACTACCCATGGACTAACACCACGATACTAGGCTAACCCAGCGGAGGATGGCTCGTCTCCTTTTCTCATTTCTTTCCCATTTCCTTTCCATTTCCATCTTCTTTCTCTTCCACAACCACTCATTCATTTATTCTGTACCTCCGTTCGTTAATATCTCTTTGCGACATCAGTTTTGTCCGTATCATTCTTTACCAGGTCATTCCACTGTTCAACATGACTACCTCTCGCTTCTCTACATCGCTCCCTCTTCCATGGGGTGGCGACCAATCTCTCGTCGCTGAAGTCCTCGGCGCCGACGCCACAGCGACCACATACCTCTTGAACTGCCCCCCTGGCACCGACGGCAGCGACTGTGGCACCTACAACAACTCAATCACAGTTGGACCCTGGGGAAGCAAAACCATTCCGGCCGGTGCTGCCAGCACGGGAAACCTGGACATCTTCATCACGATGCCAGACGAGGAGCATGATTGGAGGATGTCTGTTCACTGCAAGATGTCCCATACTGTAGCCCAGGACTGTACCACCATCAATTTGGGTGGAAATGATGATGGGTCTCCCACTGCTACCTTTTCCGCTTCTGATGAGCTGCAAATGTTCGAACTTACTTACGCGCCTGTCGTCATTACCGCTGGTCTAGATCTTCTCAACGCCAAACATACTAGTGTTCCAGAAGCCAGTGCAACCACTACCGAGAGTTCTGAAAAGAACACTTCTACGCCTACAAGTACCTCTGGTGCCTCGGCCTGCTTTTCGCGTCTATTTGGAGCCATGACTGTTGCTGGAATCGCCGTTTCTCTTCTCATGTCTTAGACAGGGAATTCAGTTGGGAATGATCTCATCATATGTTTATTCCTCTTTTCCAATTTCTATTCGCCCAATTGACTTAGTGAGGGCATACCCGAAATCCACTCACACCGAAATTGACTTTCAATGATGTCCGTCCGGGTTGTAGTGGTGCATCTGAGCATATATCCCGTGAACTTTACATAAACAACATGCCAAAATTGACGCCTCTTCAAATTGGTAGGGATAAAGAGCAGAAACAGTAACATCATATCAATCAACACTAGAATAATACACGGTATATAAAAACAAGGACAGAACCAGAACCTCGACGATGAGATCTCTTACACTTTGACAACGAGCTTTTGTACTTCACTATTTGGGTTTGTCCCTGACCTTCCGGAGTGTTCTTTGAGTTCTCTACCCTAAAAAAGTGGTCTTGCATGGGCTGAAGGAACGCGACGAAAACAAATACTGTCCTTCATTGTGCCCGAGCCTTCATCATTCGCCATCGAGACAATTGTGTTATCGTAGAACAAGCTTCAATACATCCCAAGAAAAATTGTATTATTTCGGATTCGAGTTTGCTAGCAGGTGACTCACACATAGTATGTGTGAGTCTTACCCACGTGGGTGCTCTAAATACGCGGGAGAACTTATAGTAAGAGCTTCTAGAAGCTTGGACGAGGAGGGATCCATCTCGTCGAAAAATGCTAAAGGTTCTCCAGCTTTCTACCTTCACTCTTTGGTGCAAGGCGATGCGAATATCATGGCGAGTGACTCGACCACCTGCCTCAATTCTTGCTTGTTTGGAACGCAAATACTTGTAATAAATAGTCTAAAGCTACCAACAACACGGGGGTCAATCATCATGACCTTTTATCGGGTTGAATTAAATCAAGGAGCCGTCCAGCCGTCCCAAATATACCTATGGTACGGCGTCTCGCAAGGTTTGACATGATAGTCAGAGACAATAGGAGCCAGGTGAATATACTATTTTGCAAAGTTTAAAGTGGGTAAACTACCCGCGTCTCGAAGACTGAGTTCCGGGAGCCTGAGGCTATAGCAACGACCGTGTGGGCGCTCGAACTTAACAGTGCTTGAACTTAAAGATACATCCCCTCGGAGCAACTAAGAGCATGTTGGGATCGGGGCATGCAAATTGAGAATGTTGGAAAGTTCAGTGCTCAATATCATCAGGAAGCACGAAGTTTATTGTCAAAACTTTCGTTCAAGCTACAGTAACGCGATAAGTACTGATTGTCGAAGCCATTTATCTCCCTCTTGACTACCTATATTACCAAGTCGTCTTTCCTTTTTTTTATCTTCCTATTGTTCAACTTAACCATCATCTACAAACCAATATTCACAATGCCAAAGGTTAAGAGAGACGCGAATGGTAACACTATCTTCCGAAAGGATCCATACGGGCGAAAGATCGCCTGTGCTAACTGCGTTAACAACCATCGCTCTTCGAACTGCCTGCCTTCTCACAATGGCAAGTAACCCTTTCTTCTACCTGCACTTTCCCCGATGTAAGCTAACAGTTTTAAAGAAGATGTCAGAGTAATTGATGGTGTGGGCCGGAAGAAGGGAAGCAAGAATCTCCCAAAGGATAGTCGTACGTATATTCCCTTGATATATGCGTTCTTCATCAATGCTGACTACTTCGCAGAGAAGGCCAAACCCAAGGTCACAAAGCCCGCTTCTCCTCGAACGATTAGCCGGACCATGAGCTCTCCGCTGCAGAATACAACGCAGGTCCAGCCTGCCGCCAATTTCCAGGCTGAATGGTTTCTGCAGCCGAGCCGAACGTACCATGGTCATCCTCCACCCAGGGTGGATGATAGGTGCGCTCGGGCCCTAGTGTGTGGTGCTTACACTCCGCCTGTAGTACAGAACGACCGTGCTGTTGCCCGGCCTGTAGCCAACTACCAGGTGCAGATGAATCCCCAGGGCAACACCGACTGGAACAATTTGAATAATTGGATTTGTTGAGCAGGGCATTGGTGTTCCCCAAAATTGGGGGTAAATGTCACCCCATCACGATGAATTGGCGCGGGTGGGGGCGAAATCCCCAAGTAGTCGGCGTTGATCAGGAAACTCGATTTTTGATTACTAGACTAAGTTCCTGCACTCAGCATCGCATCAACAAAGCCTCCAGGCTTCTTGAGTCTACTACTGTTTACTTTCATCTAAAATCTTGATTAACCAAGTCTAGTAATCTAGACGGAATCATGGCCCTCGTCTCCGAGGTCGCCCATGTCTTTTTGAGTCTCAAAGTAGATTCTCGGAGCCTCAGGTTCCGATACCCACCGTCACTCAACCAGTCGGCCTTGAAAGTTATGGTTTTATCTTCTGAAAAGTAATTGGACAGTTCTCCTTCTTTTGAATTGATCATGTGCATTGTTGACTACTCTCTGCTACTACGGAATCTGCTCCTCCGTTGTCGGTTACGGCTCGGCTTTCAGAGCGAAATTTCCCAGATGGAGATGGCCTCCGGTTCTTGGAAATTCTCTCTCCCAAGACACAGCGTATCAGGCTTCCCGAAACTACTACGGATTGCGGGCCGGATTTCGGGTTTTCATACTATAGTCTATGGTTTAGTTTGTCGCGGGGCGATCGAATAATGGGACGACGGATGCTACACTGTGGATTCCGGAGCGCAAATCTTTGACGGTTCATCGGAATATGGGGACCATGCCAGGTTAAAGGCTCAATTGAGATATTCATGCTATGAGAATATAAAGACCACTGCGTTCCTCTTTCAAATTGGCTCCTCAGTTGAGCACGACACCCTCGAGATCAACCCTGCATCAGCCATCATGAAGTCCCTTCTCGCCCTCAGTCTCTTCACCGGTCTCTCCGTCGCCCAAAACGCAGCCTGGGCCCAATGCGGTGGTGAAGGCTTTTCTGGTTCTACATCTTGTGTCTCAGGTTACAAGTGCACCGTCGTCAACCAGTGGTACAGCCAGTGCCAGCCCGGCACCGCAGAGCCTCCCTCTACTACCCTCAAGACTACCACCGGCGGTGGCTCTACTCCCACTGGAACACCTGGTGGCGATGGAAAGTTCCTCTGGGCTGGTGCCAACGAGGCTGGTGGTGAGTTTGGAGAAAAGAGTCTTCCTGGTACTTGGGGCAAGGACTTTACTTTCCCCGAGCCTGCTGCTGTCGACGTAAGTATATGCACTTCATATGACTATGGCAGTTTCTGACATATCTCTAGACCCTCATTTCTCAGGGCTACAACACTTTCCGTGTGCAGCTCAAGATGGAGCGTGCTAACCCAAGTGGCATGACTGGCGCCTACGACCAGGCTTACATGAAGAACCTTACCTCCATCGTCAACCACATCACCGGCAAGGGAGCCACTGTTCTTCTCGACCCTCACAACTACGGTCGTTACTTCGACAAGATTATCACTTCCACCTCTGACTTCCAGACGTGGTGGAAGAACTTTGCTACTCAGTTCAAGAGCAACAGCCGCATCATGTTCGACACCAACAACGAGTACCACACCATGGACCAGACTCTCGTTCTCAACCTCAACCAAGCCGCCATCAACGGTATCCGCGCTGCAGGCGCCACTCAGTACATCTTCGTTGAGGGCAACCAGTGGTCCGGCGCCTGGTCGTGGCCCGACGTCAACGACAACATGAAGGCTCTGACTGACCCTGAGAACAAGATCATCTACGAGATGCACCAGTACCTGGACTCTGACAGCTCCGGTACCTCGCCTAACTGTGTTTCTACAACAATCGGTGTTGAGCGTCTCCAGGCTGCTACCAAGTGGCTCCGTGACAACAAGAAGGTCGGCATGATCGGCGAGTTTGCTGGTGGTCCCAACGAGACTTGCAAAACTGCTGTCAAGAACATGCTTGACTTTATGAAGGCCAACACTGATGTCTGGAAGGGCTTTACCTGGTGGGCTGCCGGTCCTTGGTGGGGCGACTACATGTACAGCTTCGAGCCCTCGAGTGGTTCTGCGTACCAGTACTACAACTCCCTCCTCAAGTCTTATGTTTAAGAGGAGATGACATTCAGCATCGAATGCACGAGTTTGAGAATTTGATGATGTCGGACAGTTCCGACAGGACAGGCTTAAAACAACAAGGACGCAACAAATCATCTTGGAAGATGTCTCATCAGTCGGTATCAGCTGAACACTGTCTCCTTTAGTCCAGTACATAGGCACTTGGCCACTTTCTGTATATATTTTCAATGGTACAATTTATCATGATTGAATCGTTTCTTTTCCATTTAGAGGTGTGATTATTTCGCGGTGCATTGACAATACTTGAAGAAAAGAGCAGCAACCATGACCACCAGAAGTGCAACATTTGGAAGTATAGTCGCTTATTTAACCGATATACCACGTGTGTAATCTCTTCTCGTCGATTAGGTTTATACCACGGTAATATTTGTATTCCATTGAATACACCCCCTCTTTGGTTGCCTGTCGTATCCATGACTCAATTTTATTTGGCTTGAATTAACCTTGACAACACAGTTCTCAAACCTTAAGATTTGAACGACCACTGAGTCTCCTGCCACTCCACTCTCCTCTCTATTCTCACACCAAACCCTTCCCCATCACTCACGGGTTTTGCAGCAGCTTGTGAGAAACTGCAATCCGCGCTAGCCGGGAATCCAGGCCCATCCGACAATGTGACATCAAATCCTGCCAACAGACAAGCTACTAGACCTAGATTCTCAGCGAATGCAAAATTCCGTCCAGGGCAGAGGTTGCGCCCGCCACCGAAGGGGATAAAGGCTGAACGCCTTGCCTTGTCGGTCTCGGTGTTGGCCTTGTTCTCGATGAAGCGATCTGGTTTGTAGGTCGACACGTCTTCGCCCCATGTGTTGAGGCTGTGGCTTACTGCAGCTGACACCTGGACATTCTCGCCTTTTTTGAGAAGGTACGAATTGCCTTTGCTGTCTGTTATCGTTGTATCTTTAAGAACACGACGGTTACCCATGGCCTGGTTGCTCAGTCTGATAGCCTCCCGGTAACAGCTGACAAGCAAGGGGCACTTCTCATCCAAGATTGTCACGTCAACAATAGCCTTACCCTTTCCATCCTTCTGTATGACTGGCAAGACTTCCTCTCTCAGCCTTTGTACAAGTTCAGGTCGATTGAAGACGTTGACGAAGAACCAGTATAGAGTGGGAATGGTATTGGCCGTGCCTACGTGCAAAAGTGCCAGTTCAATGTGGCCGACTTCCTCGTCTGGAACGCCGTATTTTACAAAAGCTCCAGCCCGGGCTCTAACTATCTCTGATGCGTCTTCATCGTCATAACTTCTTGCACCATAGTATTTGCCCAGTGCTGCTTGCAGTCGCGCTCTAGCTTGATGAGCTTTGGGGGCCGTGATGGCAGGGAAGATGTTGATTAATAGTATGTTGAGGCCAGCCTCAAAAGTCCTATGAGTTGTTAGTCACAAGTAACACTTAGTATTCCTTACAACCCACCAAACGTCATCCAGTAAGCTGTGGTCCTGTCTCAATGGATTCTTTGATCCGTATAGTGCTTCGGCGGTTGCCATAGTCACAAGGTCTCTCAACCAAAGCCAGAGATTTGTCTGTTCCAGATTCCCTTGTCCACCAATCTTATTGATATCTTTTGATATATGGTTTAGGGCATTGGCATTCATGCGGTGGAGATGGTCCCCTGTCATGGCAGGGTGAATAGCGGCGAAAAAGTCTGGCACGAGATTGGTATTCTTGAGCTTGTCTTGAACTCGATCGGACAATAGTAATTCCCTCTGTGCAAACTCTGCCGCGAATGGCTCGAAAGAGAGTGTCTTTTTGCGGTATGCAGATTGAACAATGGTTGGGTCGAATATGACGTAGAGTTTGCCGCCGAGGATGGGTAGAGTTGCGATCTGTCTATGGTACCTATCGCTGCATCTAGAGTTAGACCCTTTCTGCTGATGTACTCTTAACTATACGCACTACAGTTGTTTCAAGTAGATGTTTTGGTATTTCATCAAGCCGTAAAAATGCCCAACAATAGGAAATTTGGGTTTGAGCAATGGAGGCTCACCGGCCTCAAGGGATGGCGTTGATAGCCTATGTAACAAGACACTGACGAACAGCACAACCAAGACAGTGATGTAGTTGCCTGGTGACTGTTTGAAGTCCTCAGCTATAAAGCTGAGGAAGCCGGTTGAGGTAGTCGAATTAGCGGCCATGTTTGAAGTTTTGGTTCCGCAACTTCTTAGACAGTTCGGCAGCTATCTAGACGTGGGACGTAGATCAGGCGGTAGTTGGCATAGTTATACTATAATCCAAGGCTAATAGGAGCACTAGAGAGGAGCCGTTCAGCCAGTAGTGCTTATGTAGGAACGACGACATTTGTTAACCCTGCTGGGTATCAGAAAAGTTAGCAGCTAGGAGCATAAGAGACGAAATTAGTAGGTCAGTTTATGCTACTTAGATTACGTCTTTTAGACTGTTTATTTTTGTATCCTATCTCAGAGGCCAATTTTTCTGGAACCCAGCCAGTGGTGTGGTAAGATTTTAACGCGAAATCACAATAATTCGCTGGCTCTACAACTTTATTTACTACGAAGGATTTCTCGCTTGGATATGTTTTCTACTATTAGGTTAGCTCATAATTGGTTAGATCCTTCGCTATAACCAGTTCTTGTACCCATAAGTTGATGTCGACAGCTGAGATACATTCGCTTTCGCTTCACGTACCGGCAGTTGAACTGTAGATGCAGAAATATCTTGACTGTAATAAAAATGGTATTGGTATCTAGAATTACGCCTCGCTGATGTATTTTTGATAATGACTTCAACCGAATATGAATGCCCTTGTGTCCACCTGAAATTGTTCGGAATATCACGTCTACGCCAACTCATGCCGTTGATAACCATTCGAAAGTTCAGCGGGCCTCTGTTCTTGTGATATTTCGGCAGCACCAGGCATTCTGTCGGGCGAATAGTAAGAACGGGCGCCATCGTCTGGTGACACAACAATAGGCGAGTTGTTGTGCTTGTCGTCTGAGGGGTCAGAAGATGCAACGGGGCTATGCTTTCGCTTGTTGCGCCGCCAGAAAAAGAATCCTGCGAGAGCTAGAGCTACAACAGCGAGGGTGATGCCTACTGATATGCCGGCGACAGCACCGGAGGATAAACCATTGTTCCCATTATCGTCACTGCTACTGTTGCTGTTGCTACTGTCACTGCTGCTCGATTTGTTGCTTGTAGGGTCGGATGTGGCGGTCGCTTCAGAGTTGGAGGTTGTTGTGCCGGCTGTGGTGGCGGTACTATCGCCTGTCGATCCGGGTGGTGGCTGGATGCTTTAGCAGATGACCCCTTGCATACCTAGTTGCAAAACGACTTACCGCACTATATGTGGTAGAGTACATCTCGTTGTTCACTTCTCCAACGCTTTGCAATAACCAGTGTTGGCGAGGTTGTTCCCCTTCGAAATTGGAGCTCATAAACACTGGACCGTCGGGAATACAGTCTAGATTCCACTTGGTACCATTCTGTACGTTGGTCATCCTGTATGTATCGTCCTCGCCCCATAATGACACATCCCATTTTTGTTTGTCAGTATCATCGGTGGCCATCAAGCATGGTCTTGTGCGGCGCTTTTCGTTTATAACATCCGGTCGGTAGCATACGGAGAGCTGTTTCTTGACAGTTGTGTCGGAGCATCGTAATTGGTATCGGCCAGGCTTGTCGTCTATCTTTTGCTACGAATTGTGAGCAGTTGGCTTATCAACTGGAATGCGATCGTGAACTTACAAATTGCCAGTAGGAATTTTTGTTAGCTGGCCAGACTCGCAGATCGCCTCCTGGAGCCGTAGGCTGAAGCATGCCATGTAAATCTTTATCGGCAGTATCAACAGCGAGCTCGGAGATTTGGTACCACACATTGGGGTCCAGATCTGTTGCAGGTTCTAGGGTAGGCATCTTAGAAACAAGTCGGTTAATCGCGATTCAAGAAGTTCAAAATGCGTTGAAGCAAGAGCAAAAGCAGAGATGAGGAGAAGGGAGCGAAAGTTGACCGACGGAGTGGATATTGAACACGGACAATAGAGCTCAGACTAACAGGGTAGGGCTGAATTACAGCGGTAATAATCTCACTAGGGAATCCACTTAGCAAGATTATTTATGGGAATATACCGGGTTGATTGGCTCGTCTTTGCACCGATCAGCGGCAATCTTGCTGAAAGATTGGATAATGAATGATTGCCAAGTGTTTGATGTTGAGTCCAAGCCTCCAAGGTGGGAAATCACGCTGTCAGCCCTGTCCCACATTCAAAGGCGCAGTAACAACGATGCTGACCTGTAAACAAGCGATTTATTCGAGCTCTATGTCATCAAGTTAGTGAGCGAGGTGTTGTTCAGTCGTCTCCTGGTTCTCTTTAACTTTGGTGGCTGTTGTACAATACAGATGATCTTGCTCAATTGAAAACGGTCTTGCCCCCAAAAGTTACCTATCCAATAAAATGATTGTGCCTAGATGCATGTCAGACATGATCACTAGGCTCATTACCCGAGTCGTCAGGGGAATGTCAGCTGATGTCATTAATGTAGCAGGTCTTGAAGGCGAAAATTACCTAGGATTTTGGGGGCGATGAGTGACCAAGGTGAAGAAGGCATTTTACCCAGTCTAGGTACAACAATAGGTAGATTATGTTATAAGCTTAACTGCGACTCCGTCCCATGACGGAGACGGGTTCGGGATCGACAATGCGACCCAACGGCCAGGCCAAAGTTTAACGGGATGAGACTCCGCGTCCCGGCTACAGTAACCACGCTAATAAAGCCGGTGTATTGTCAACCACGGGTATGCTTGTCTAAGTCATGATTTACTACTGCTTGCACCGGCTATTGGGTAACAAAAATGTTGGCTTTGCGGATTTAGGATACGAAAATAAATAACCCAAAGTCTGGTCTAAATGGCATAAACTATTAGCCTACTGATTTCGTCCCTTATGTTTTTGGCGGCTAATTTTCCGATATTCTGAGGATTGGTCTTGGGTAGGGTATGAGTAAAGGCCGATGGTTTTGGGGGGCGATTTCTGAGGTCGTAAAAGGGAGATATAAAGCAACCTCAATAAGTCAAAGATAGTTAGAGACTTATGCTCCATGGGTAAAAGCATGGATTGGCGGTGCTTCATTGAAGTAATGGCATGGTTATCGTGTTTGGAGATCGACCATACGCATCGACAGTCCATGATCCAGATCGTCTGTGAACGGATATTCGGGACATTGTGCAATAAAACCAACGTCTTGCGCCAATTTATGAAACCAAAGATACGGTCGGGACACCTACAGTCAGGCAAGCACGTATAACATCGATGCCTTATCGCAATCACCTAAATCAGCAATCAATTCCGCTGTTGAGCGCCCGTCGGACGGCGGCGTATGTCAAATGTGGAAATATCACGGCTCAAACAAACCTCAAACGGGAATAAACCAGTTTTCCCCAGATCTTCATACCATCGTGCCGAGGCAACTTTTCGGATAATGCAGCTCAATACGAACATTGTCCGCTTATCGACTTCAATGACGTCTCTAAAGACCCTGGTTCGCTTATCGCGACTTTGGTGGGACACACACCGCCTTGCGTTGTTTCTGTTCAGTTTGGAGTTCAGGGAAGTTAACAGCCATTTCACCTCTTGACATTGGGGTTTTTGGCGTCCAGGATGAACGAGAATGTAGCATTCATTGTTTCACAAATCAGCGACATTCACTTCACAACCACAGAACGCGATGTCCTCATTCGCTTCCTCGTCTTCTCCTCTCGTCTTGCCGCTTGGCTGCTCAGTCAAAAGAATGCCTCACCGTCAACGGTGCAGCGCTGGCAGCTTCTGATGAGACAGCTCTCGCTCACAGCAAAGCTTCTCCGCGTTGGGAAATTCACACAGCAGTTCCGATTCGCCGCACGGGGTTTAACGGGTAGACACCAAGACCTTTTCCTGGGGTACATAACCGTGATTCGCCAACTGTTAACGGCTGTGTACATGACATGCGATAACGCGACGGTGCTTAACAGCATCGGTTTCGTCCCCTGGAAGGGAGCCAAGACGTTGGAAAGGAGAGCTTTCCGGGTATGGTTTGCCGCAGGTGTTTGCGGGATTGTTGCGCAGGTGTACTGCCTGTACCAATTGAAGACATCAAATGCCAATGATGAAGATGATAGGCGGCGGTCTCTCTTGTAAGCACCACCCTCCTATTTCCTGCTATGTATGAAAGTGAAAGTGAAAGCTGACGTGATTTATAACGCCGCAGTCGAAAGACAGCCAGCAAACTCCAATTACTTTCTAGCCTATGTGATATCACCGTCTCATCAGCGGCTGCAGGGCTTGTTCAGTGGGATGAAGGTGTCGTTTGTACCAGTGGGATGCTGAGTAGTTTAATCGCCATCTATACGCAGTGCAAACCACCACTAAAGCTAAAGCGGTGACTAATCTCGTGAAATAATTATCATCTGCCGTTGATTAGATGGTAATGAGGCGGAATTAGAGTTCTTGGCGAGACTCGGGTGTCATTCCACAAGGGGAACTTGTTCTACACTGAGGCCATCGTTAGCTCCAACAGAATGGCACCATGGAAAAGTCTAGTGCCGACTTCGGAGGCTAGTAGCAATAGTTTGGGTCTGTAGGGTCTGCAATGTCTTTTTTTACTCTTTTTTTTTCTTCTTTCTCCACGATGAATTGCAAACTCGGTGATTTTGAATGATTGTCTGACCGGTTATTAGATAGGCTATCTGGCTGAATCCATTTCATCCTTGGATATCCCAGTCTCGCCAGTATCCAATCACATGGTAAAAGGGTCAATTGTTGCGTGATTATCGCCACAACACCTACAGATAGATTAGATACAGTGGAATTACTGGTCAGGGTCTGGACCACGAACCCCTGAAACCTACCAGCCTACCCGTCGTCATCCCATCCAGCAGCACGCGACAGTATCCAACGACCTTCCTTGTCTGGGCATTACAACCTCAAGCCTCTTGTTTCTCTGTCCCAATCTGTTTAAAGCCTTTTCCTCTGGCATGAGCCTTCACACACACTAGAAACTTGACAGGCCAATCTACTCCTGCCAAGACTATTTGACATGGCTTGGCCTTGCAGATAAACAGCACGCCACTGAAGGAGAAATACCCCTAGAGCAGTTTAGCGACGGAAGCTCTCTCATGCAGGGGGCTTTCAATATGGCACTAGACTGGCGACTGGCACTCCAGAGTGGTCTTCGTCTTCAGCCCGCTGAGGTCTGGTCTCACGGACCAGACCCCCAGAAGGAGCATCAGTCCCCATATTCAAGCCGACGAGGCCGAGTCCTGTCCTTTCTATTCCCCTCGTTTTGTCTCGCGTTATCATCTGCGTATTTCCCCATCGAATCGCTGTCGATCTCTTCCCTCTTTTCTTTATCCCTCTTTTGCTTTTGTCTTTATATGTACGATTTGCCATGTGGACTCACGGACCAGCTGCGCATATCCCCGTTGAGCTTTAATTACGTGCATTGTCTCAAGTCTCAAAAACTCCACAGCCTTAAGCTTGGCGGACCCTCACCATCATTCCGTTCGCTTTTTCTTTCTTTCTCTGCCTATTCTTCTCTCTTTTCTCCAATCTTTTAATCTTTGTCGCATTGTGTGAAACAACCTCTCACAATGTCACATGACATTAAAAAAACGACTGACATCAAAGTCGAGGTCGCTCTCGCCCGCGATGTCGAAGCCATCGAGATGAACGACATGAGCGCCTCGTCGTCGCAATACAAGGATGACAGCAATAACAACACCGCCAAAGCGTGGGCCGCCTCAGCGCCCAGTTCAGAGGAACAGTCCAGGGAGCAAAACGACTGGCTAGATGGTTTTCGAAGAGCCGATCGACGAAAGATGAAGAAGGGCTGGGATAGGCAATACCAATCCGAGGAGAGACCTCAAATGCCAGGCGACAACAGATACTTTGATATAAGAGCTGCCAACGCAAAGACTGCCACGTCGGCGCTGGCAAGGGAATTGAAGGGAAGGCATTTGCAGATGATTGCTTTTGGCGGTGCTATTGGTATGTCTCGTCATATAATCGCAGACGAGGAAGGGTCATGCTAATGGTGCAAAGGTACTGGTCTCTTTGTTACTTCCGGTACCGCTCTTCACGAGGGTGGCCCTGGTAGTGTTTTGATCTCATACATGGTCATTGGTGCTCTACAATACTGCACCATGCAATCGCTCGCCGAACTCGCCGTCATCTTCCCTATCGCCGGTTCATTCTCTGCTTTTTCGACACGTTTCCTCGACCCCTCGTGGGGCTTTGCCATGGGATGGAAGTAAGTCATTGCATTACATCATTGAAGCCATACCGAATAGTGAGTGGGGTGCTGACTAGACCAGTTACTGTCTTCAATGGCTCTTTACTCTACCTCTCGAGATCATCGCTGGCGCCTTTACCATAACTTACTGGAATGAGGGCATCGCCAAGTCCGTCTTTGTGGTCATTTTTCTTGCAGCCATCTTCATCATCAACCTCTTTGGTGTCAAAGCTTACGGTGAAGCGGAATTCGTCTTCTCCACCATCAAAGTCACTGCTATCGTAGCCTTCATGTGCGTGCCTCCCATCCCCACGAGTCTTTACCATGAACCCTATTGACTAACAAACCTGTTTAGCCTTCTTGGAATCGTTATCAACATTGGAGGCGAACCCACAGGAAGCTACATCGGAGGCCGCTATTGGGTTGACCCAGGTTTCTTCAATAATGGCTTCAAAGGCTTCTGTTCCGTGCTCGTCACGTCATGCTTCTCCTTCACCGGCACAGAACTCATCGGCTTAGCAGCAGCAGAGACGGCTAACCCTCGCAAGTCCCTCCCCAGCGCCATCAAGCAGGTCTTTTGGCGCATCACCCTCTTCTACATCGTCTCCCTCATGCTTGTCAGCCTTTTGGTTCCTCACGACGACCCTCGCATCCTCGACGCCAGCTCCTCCAACTCTGCCGCCTCACCTTTCGTCGTCGCCATTGAAACCATGGGAACGACAGTCTTGCCGAGTGTTATGAACGCCGTTATCCTTATCGCTGTCATCAGCGTCGGCAACTCTTCTGTTTTCGGTTCTTCGCGAACGCTTGCTGCTCTTGCAGATCAGTCCATGGCGCCGGCTATCTTCTCCTACGTTGATAAGCAGGGTCGTCCGTTGGTAGCCATTATTTTTGCCTCTTGCGTCGGATTGTTGGCCTTCATTGTTGACTTGAAGGCTCATGATGTTATCTTTGACTGGTTGTTGTCTGTCAGTTCTCTGGCGACGCTGTTTACATGGGGTAGTATTTGCCTTACCCACATCCGATTCCGAAACGCCTGGGCTCATGCATCGCATACTCTCGAGCAATTACCCTTCCGTGCTCGATCTGGCACCATTGGATCATGGTTCGCTCTCTGCGGATACGCACTCATCCTGCTGAGTCAAGTCTGGTCAGCTGTTTCGCCCGTCGAGCCAATAGACAACGCCACAACGGGAGATATCGTACAGAATATCTTTCTTCGACTGATGGCTGTGCCCATCGTTCTTGTTATGTATCTGGGTCATAAGCTCTGGTACCGAACAAGCTTTGTGAAGCTGGATGATATAGATATCCAGACCGGACGAAGGTACTACCGTGTGCATTTGATGAATGACGAAGACAGGGAAGCAAAAGGGACGTGGCCCTTGTGGAAAAGAATTTATCATTCCCTATGCAATTAATTAGCTTAGTCTCTTTGTTGTCGCTTGAGCATCCTTCAATCTCACTTGCATTAGTGTCAGATGTGCCAGTTTTGTCTGCAAGCCACAATTTTAAGCGATATGATCAGCACCTTTTTTGTTCTGGAGATGTGATATGCTGCTTTGCACGTGCTGAATGCGATCTGGCTTTGTAGTGGATGGGTTTGAAACCATTGCTTGCTCTTCTGTTTTCACATGAAGATGAAATTCAAGTGGAGAAGCTACAAGGCCGATCGTGGCTTGAAAGGAGAAACAGACCACACTTTATGGCCCATTGATTTAGTTCTCTCCGCAGTGAGCCCCCGAAGTCCCGACAGAAACCGCTGCAAGCCCCAATAAGAGGAATGGACCCCTGGTCTGTTTCAAAAGTTCGTGCAGGCCTTGCGCATAAATCTGATATATGCAGCATTGCGGCGTCTTTACATCCCAACGAAACCATTCTTTTACGTTTAATAAGACATAGTTGTCGATTCAAGTGGAGTCGGGGTTAAAAATAACGCAACCCTTTGTACGTATGCAGAACCGTTTACTATTGCAGCGAGCACTCGTCATCGAACGGTTTGTAACTTTATATAGAGGAACGCCGAGCTTGGTCGAAAACAAGAAGCAAAGACATATGTGAAAAAGGCTCGAAACGTAGCACGTGGAACGCTACTGGTGGAACTGAAGCTGTCGTCGAAAATTACAGCCCGCTGCCTCACATACATAACCCAGCGTATCAGGCCTCACGGTATCAGAAATGTTGGCAGCTTGAGGTATAGAAGATAAAATCAACAAATAATTTTATGCTATTTAGACTACTTGATGGGTTTTGGCGATTCTGAAGTCCAAGACTGCTATTTAGACTACAATTTTAGGACATGTGTTCTTATTCCTAAAGTTTACATGTCATCTTTTCTAGATACCCAGTGGCAATGCTATACTCGCCGCTGTTAAGGATATCCAAAGTCATCCAGAGATGAAACCACAAGAAATCGATATATCAGAAACTACATATCGAATCTGAGCTACAACCAAGATAACTGAGTACAAGTTCACACAGTAGGTATTGGATATATGGACTAATTTTGTAGATATCTTACAGGACCTTTTATTTAAGCATATGTCACTAGTGCCAGATTCATGAAGTGTCCAGTCGAGGGGAACAAGAAGTACACCCTAGAAATGTTATCGAGCTTTGGGGTATGACAACAAATGACCCGAGAGTGCTCTAAAATGACATCAAGCCACCAACTGATCTCGTCTCAAAGCTCTGCAGCCACGTTCTCTATCACCCTGGCCTGGGACCAATCTATATGGGAGCAAATACTTTAACAGAGTACCTGGACCAGTAACTGAGTGCGTGAGCCGTGCGTTAGTCTTGTTGTCTCGTCCCGCGAACGGAAGAACCACAAATCCTGTCCCCGCCTGGACATTCCCTTCTTCCCGTTGCCGCAATGCAACCTTGGGATTTCTTGGCTGTAACGGTTCAGCAAGCATCTGCGATCCAATAGACATGGATGTAGGGACGCCACATTTCACTGCAATCTTTTTGTTTGGACGTAGGATGAGATCACAAAGACATAATAGAGGCTCCTCTGAATATGGAGACGGCTCCGAGACCAGTCCCGTTCCGATCGTCTCAGGCTAACCCGGCTGATTAACCAGATCTTCCATTCTCGGATCGATCCTTAGATATCCCTTGCTTGATAGCGCTGTTACCTCAACTGAGATCCCCATACCTATCTTACAGCAACCAAAATGTCTTCATTTGATTTGCTTTTGGGGGAAACAGTCAGGTCAACTTCCTGATCGAGATGTAAGGAAACACGGAGTGCAGCACGTCCACGTCTCCTATGCTGTTCAGTTGAGCTATCAGTCTTTACAGAAAATTTCTTACTGCGCCGCTCGGTACTTGCAGCGAATCATACGGGCTTCCGTCGTTGCTTGGCGATGTTCTCCTAATCAAAGCCTGCCTACAGGCCACTTGTGGTACAAGTAGGCCTAATTACAGATAGCTACTGTACAGAGGTAACGTATGAAGCACATGTACAACAGTAAATAAGATAGAAAATCGGAAATCTGTAACATAAAGGTCTCAGGGTTGAAGATCCCAGTAATTGAGATCAGATATAAATATGTATAGCATGGCTCTATCTAGATCGAGATGCTAACAAGTGCTATATCCTTTCCTTCTATTTTGTTTGTTGGTTTTACTTTTCTTCTGCATGAACCTTGATCCTTGGCATTCGATTGTGCTTGAGATACATATCAGACATGCCAGGCCCTCCAACACCTCCCAGTGATGGGAGTCCCTACATCCCCATCACGGACCGGTCAGCGGCCCTTGCGAGAATACATGTAGGTGCTACCTCACCCCTAATTGCCATTGCGTTGGCCATGTTCGTGGCCAGGATATGGTTGAGGGCGAGACCAACTTGGAGGATTAGCTGGGAGGATTATAGCATGACGATTGGCGTGGTAAGTTGCCGAGTGACACAGACTTCATGGCGCATGGTCACTAACTGGGATTACTTTAGGCTGCTGCTTGTGTAGATTTCGGCTTCTTGATACCTCAAATGTTCACACAGCCTACGCTCATAACCGAAGAGCAACGAACATGGACACGGAAATACTCGTTTCTTGCAATCCCAGTATGGGGTATCGCCATGATGTTCATTAAAGTCAGCATTGCAATGATGATGCTCCGAATCCAACCAAACGTGCTTTGGTGGCGCATCTTCTGCATTTCTATCATTTCCGTCCTGCTAGCCTACGGCGTCGCAAACACTTTCTTCATTCTTTTGCAATGCCGACCTTTGGAAGCATCGTGGGATGCTTCTGTCTTGCAGATGGTCGATGGAGCCAGCTGTCTTCCAAGAACTGGCATTCTAATCATGTCAAATCTCGGAGCTGGCATCAATATTGCAACAGATATTTTGCTCTCTTTGGCACCGACGTTATTCCTATGGAAGTTGAAGCGACCAATAAAAGAGAAGATACTGGTCGGTGCGTTGATGGGTCTGGGAATATTTGCGAGTATCGCCTCCATCGTCAAGGCGACCCTGGTGAAAGAGTTCGGTGGACCGACAGAAGACCCATGGGCCCTCCTAAACGCAATCGCAACGTGGACGGCACTTGAGCAGATCCTTATCATGATCGCCTCTTCAGCTCCATTCTTGAAACCTCTCGTGCAATCGGCTTTGCATCGCATGGGGTGGACATTATCGGGCACCTCCGCTGCTCGTTCAGGCTACGGCAATTACTATCGAGATATGAATGGACAGAGTGTGCGTCAGTCAAGGATCATCACCAACAAGTCTACGACTTCTCGGAGAGATATCTACTGTGAGGACGAAGACCCGTTCGCCGCAGGAGAAAGCGCCAATCCCATCCCACTAGAATTAGAGGTTCTCGAAGGGAAAAGAGCAGAGGAGAGTGGTATTTCGACAATAAGAGGGACCCAGGGTTCTTTTACAACCAGGTCTTGGGAGTCAAGAGACGAGAGGGGGAGCATGGACAGGGAATACACGCCGAGCCATGCTGTGTAGGATTTGCTCCTGTGCTTACTGAGATTGACTGATTTTCCGTAAAGACTTGGAGATAAATGCACCATTGAAGTACGGATAGCAGATCAGATTTGGCATAGGCGAGGGATGATCCTTGACAGATGAAGAATGTGGAGTTAAGAACGCTTGCCTGCCGCGGTTAGGAGAGTCGGGTCATCAGGAACTTGGAGCCCTGGCTTCCCGCGGGTATTCATACTTGGGGAATGGGACAACAAGACCACTAAGAGCAGTGAAGACAAATTTATCAAGTTAATTTAAGAGACTTTGAACCAGACTCTTGGGTCACTTATTCTTTGCACCCCAGAGCTTAGATGACAGCTTTTCCATTCTTCCCCTGCTCACGACTGCCAGTGATCCCTTCCCTAATGTCGTTACCTACAAGACTGTGTGACCTGGTAATGACTTGCTTCTAGGAATCTGCAGTGACAGTTTTCCCCAATCTATCATTAACCGACCTGTCCTCTCTTCTCTCAATGCCGGGGGGGCTGGTCAGCCGAATCCCCGGATCCTCTTCAACAAGGGACTCTTCCCTGCATCTGTGCTTTGCCGCAGTTCAACGTCACAGTCACATTCTTCATTCTCAAAGCCACGGACCCGCCGCACCAAACCCAGCCAGTAACTCCGCTTGCTCTCTCAACAGTTCCGCGTTGCGGGAATAACAGATCATGCATGTCTTGGCTCATCGGTAATACAATACTCTTTCGCGATACCCTGCTCAGTTATAAGTGGATCTTTCGACATACAAGAGACTGAAGTTATCCGTCACTTTCTTCTATGCCGATCACCTCATCTCAAACACTTGAGCTATCACCTGCAGTTCTGAGGCTTGTCTTCCTGAATTGCTTTTCTTGACCAGTCTATTATCTCGTCAGTCTGACACCATGGTGGCAATCAAGACTTTTTGGACCGCAGTCCTGCTCGCTGGTGTGGCTCTTGCTGAGTCCAAAACATGCAAGAAACCTTTTATCAGAAGAGAATGGCATGGATCCTTAATGTATCCCTAATGAATATTGCCTGACTTTTAATAGGCGCTCGCTTAGTTTGAGTGAGAGAGATCAATACATCAAGGCACAGAAGTGTCTGATGAAGAAGCCTCCTCAGTCGTCACCATCTGATATTCCTGGTGCTATGAACCGATGGGATGACTTTTTGGGGACACACATCATCAACGCTGACCATGTCCACTTTGTGGTATGACCCTATTACCCGCTTTGCT
This sequence comes from Fusarium sporotrichioides, assembly GCA_019054645.1. NCBI lineage: Eukaryota > Fungi > Ascomycota > Sordariomycetes > Hypocreales > Nectriaceae > Fusarium > Fusarium sporotrichioides. The sequence goes on along the minus strand of JAHKNS010000002.1, from coordinate 2,917,279 downwards.
TCTTGTTTGTTTCACTCCCCTAACGATTACAGGGCGTCTTTTACCCCTACCATCGCCTTTTGATGCATGCTTACGAGCAAGAGCTTCAAACATGTGGCTGGAAGGGTGGTGTTCCCTACTGGGACTGGACTCTCGATGCCGTAGGTTCAGACAACGACACATCTGTCTTCTTTGACTCTCCCATCTTCGACAACAAGCATGGCTTTGGCGGAAATGGAGGCTGGATTCCAGGTAACTTCTCTAACCCTGAGCCTGGTCTACCTGTAAACACTCCGTGGGACGTGCCCGATCGAACTGGCGGAGGTTGCATCAAGAATGGTCCCTTTGCTGGCCTCAAGTCGAACCTGGGACCTGAAAACGGTACTGCATATAACCCCAACTGCATCCGTCGTGACTTTGCGCCGCTCACTTTTCGAGATATGGCGGGTCCCGATGCTATCAAGGAGGGTATGGAACAGAAGGACTTTGGGTTCTTTGATCGTGTCACGGAGAGCACTTTCCACTCTGGTGGTCACTGGGGAGTCGGTGGTTTGTATGGTACTATGACTGACAAGTGGCAAAGTCGTAAGTCGTCCCTCAACTCCTCGGCATAGATGATATGTACTGACTCTGCTAGCCGCTGACCCTCTGTTCTGGGTACACCATGCCAACGTCGACCGCGCTTGGTGGTCATGGCAAATCCGCGACCTCGAGAAGCGCGTGAAAGATGTTTCGGGACCTCTTGTCAACTTTGATTATGCCAACCAAGTTGCTGGCAATGTCACTTTGGACCATCCCATGACCATCTTCGAGACTCGTCAGTTGAAGGCCAAGGTCAAGGACGTCATGCACATTCGCAAGGGACTTCTTTGCTACGACTACGAGGACACTTACTAAAGGAGAGCATATGTTGTTATGCTTTGTAATATTTGTACGTAGTTCTCTTTTTTCGTATATCTTACGATCTTCAAGCACATACCATCTTCCCAGTGGGGGAAATATCTCGGTTGATCTTGAAACAATTTGACGCCATGAAAGGCTTCTTACGAAATGAAAAGGGAAATTGATTGCCCCGTCGGATGCAATACGTAATTGATTGTGCCGTCACTCCGAAAAACCTGGAATCAATGACAGAGCTCAGCAATGCTGACTCAGATTGAGGGGCTGTAGACTTGTAGGCCAAAGGGCGTTACCATTTAAAGAGCGGTATAAATAAGTCCGGGGATACTACAGTTACGAAAACTATCAGATACACAAAAAACAATACGATACTATAATCATATCACCTATTACAATGTCTTCCGATTCTCCAGTCATCTACCACTATCTTGCCATTGGCAAGCTCGGCCGCGGTGAAGTCGTCAAGTAAGTGTTCCTCGTGGGGAATGAACGTTGTTACAGAAGAGATTCCAATACGCCAGATGGGTTATCTGACTGAGCTGACTTAACATAATAGGTTATTCTTGAAGGATTCCGGCATCCCTTTTGAAGAAAAGAGATATCCGTACGATGATACCTGGAAGGAGACCAGCGAGAAGCTCAAGAGTCAGGGCATCACCCGAACTGGCCAACTTCCGTCCATTGAGTACAAGGGCCTTGTTCTGAGCCAGGTATGTCTCAAAATTTTCGTCTCTCAAACGAATGAGCTAACGTAGATCTACAGCATATCCCCATCCTCAGGTTCCTGTCTCGTGAACTCGGCAAATACGACGGCCAGACGAACCACGACAAGTACCTGGTAGATGCTGTGGCAGATATATACATTGAGTGGAGAGAATGTGGAGAGTCCCTACTATTTATATCAGATACTAACCATAGTCTAGGCTGGCTGGGCGTCTAATGCTGGCAAAGCATCTGAGGACTACAAGAACAAGACTGTCCCTAAATACTACGACCTTCTCGAGAAGTACTATTCTGAACGCGAGGGTCCTTATCTCCTGGGAGATGAAGTCACTTATGTAGACTTTGCCGTCTACATGTCCATAGATAACGACACTAGGACCAAAACTCTTCCAGTAAGTTATTCCAAGATTTATCAGAGAGCTTTGGCTAATATGATCTCACCTCCAGTCTAAGCTTCCAGATGCCCTTCTCAAACTGAAGCAGGCATTTGAGAGCCGACCCAACATTGCTGAATACATCAAGCAAGAATAAGTTGGTGTGTTTTAAGAAGAAGAAACAGCAAGAAACATTCAGGCGTGTAACTGGCCTACCTGAAAAGGTCTCTAAGATGTATCTATGAACTGGAGTGGCGCGGATTTGACTGAGTGCAAGTCATAGTAACGGGAACTGAAGCCTTGTCCGTGAATCAAAAAACAGAAACACAAACAATCGTATCTTTTGCAAGTTGCTTAATCTGTTTCTGTCTTGAAATGTTCAGTATCTCTTGACTTCGGTCAATGTTTCATTCACAAACTTCTTGATGTCGCCCATGTTATCCTCTGCACTTGTTTATGTTCCTACGCTTTCAGTGCCACAGCTTTGAGATATTAAAAATGCAATACCTTTTGGAGTCGGGATGCGGTAACCCTTTGAATCCCTCTTCCGGGATCCAACAGAACATTAGGAAATTGGTCGGCCCGGCTCCAATTGAACTTGGCATCCACGGATCCCAAGAACTCTGGGATAAACGGACCCTTGCCAAGATGAGATGTGCGATCTAAACCCTCAATACTGCATATTCAGCTGAACAAGGGGCAGCAGGGGATAGCGGAATTGGGAGGAGGGGCAAGCTCAAGAAGCAGCTCCAGAAAATGCGACATATAATATACACAAGCCCGTTGGCGACGTAGTCTATCGAGTGGGCTTGGTCAAGCTGCTTACAGGCCGAGCCTGTATGCGAAAGCGAAGCGTGAGAGGTTCTCAACCTTGGCCGGGCTAGGAATCAGTCACGGCATGTTGGTGGTTGGTCACTTGAGTACGGTTGGGAGGCTAAGGACAACTGGGTTTGGTGAAGCCTCAATTTGGGGTGCGCATACGTGTCGCAGGCGAAGCACCATAAGCGGGCGGCCATTGCATGCCGGCCAGCCCGCAATACAAAAACGGTACTAATGTGTCGCACTGGAAAGACACCACTCGGCGCGACAATTATAAACAGTAAGTTTGCGAGCAACAACTGCTTCAAGCATTCATATAATTAAAATTCGCTGGCATTACCATGTTATAGTCGTATATAATTACCCATTAAATCCCCCTACGTAAGCTTGATACTCTCCTTGTACTCGTCGCTCGAAGACGACTTATCAAAGAATCTCGTCCAGCACTTCATCATAAGCATGTTGAGCACGTACAATCCTGCGCAGAGTCCAACAGCACCAAGGGCGTACCAAACCCATGGTCGATCGCCAACCCACATCAAGGCCTTGGTATCACCGTGGTGCCACGACGCACCCTCGTAATCTGTAAGGTACGGTTCCAGGGATGTCGCATTGATGACCTGCACAGTCTGCTCGGGCAGGGAAGGCTGTTCGAGGAGGTAGTTCTTGAGGGCCATGGTGAGGAAGAGTGGCCCTGCCGAAACCATGACTGCGACGTGGGGTACGATGTGCCTCCAGGGTTTGGTGATGTCGTTGTAAAGTTGGATGCGCGAGAGCGCCTTTGTGAATGCGGGATGACGAGGTGATGTGATCATCATGTCGTTGGAGACGCCTGTGGGAGTTGTAGACTTGAAGACGGCGTGGTGCTTGGCACCGTTGGCTTCGATCTGCTCGAAGGGAATGGAAGCGTTGCAGAGGGTGTCCATGTCGAGATACATACCACCGTAGTGGTGAAGAACGAAGTAGCGGATGGCATCGGCGCGCTGAATGTTGAATGGGAAATTGTCCCAGGTGTCGATGAACCAAGGATACTCTTCAGAGATGAAGTCGCGGGCCTTGTCGTCGGTCCAGTGCTGTCAAGAATTAGCTTCCATGTTCGCTCGGCCCTTGATCCAAATCAACATACCATGTACTCAAAGTCGGAGTAAGTATTCTTGCAGCTTTGCACCAAGTCGGTCCATGCCTCAGGGATCGTCTCGTTCGCACTCGTCTGGTGAAAGATTCTCGGTATCGTCTGCTGCTCAGGCAAAGTAGGTGGGAAAGAAGTATCGTTGAGCGAAAAGGTGAGTCGTGCGCCGAAAAGCTCCTCGTTACGGCGGAGCAATGTGATGAGCGGCCAAAAGGCGTTGACAAGGACAGTAACGATGAAGATGTCGATAAGAACCAGAATCACATTGGAGCGACGAAGTCTTGGCAATCGGTGATACTTCTTGGGGACTGAAGCAGCCCAATCCATGTGTTCTTCATCGTAGGGCGACTGGCAATCGGCGCGCGATGGGCCGAGGATTGGAGAGGAGGACATTTGGAAAGAGAGTCGAATTATTAGAAGGTATAAGAAGAAAGAAGAAAGAATAAGCTGTTCAGAATTGACAAGAAAGGAAGCACCAAGCGGTGTTGAGGTCGGACTTGGAGTTTATGCCAAGTCGCGATCGTAGGTTTTGTTTTGTTTGGTGGTATTAAGGAGTGAGAGGTTTAAAGAGCGAAGCTTGGCTTGGAATTAATCTGACAGGACGAGGATGGAGGAAAGTGGAGAGCCGAGGGTCGCTTGCAGTGCAGGGTCGAGTTCAAACAGAAGGGGTTGACCCTTTATCGCCCTAAAAATCTTTGAAGGCAGAGAACTTTTGGGGGTCTTTGGACACAAGATTGGCTGATGGTGACTCCACTGACCGGCTGTTAGTTGGAGACGACCTAGACGACATATAAAGGCGGTCACTGAAGAGCATCAAAGTCGGGAACACCTTTTTTGTCATCTACGAAATGAAACGCCCCTTGCACTAATTTAGCTCTCACTGTGCCGAATTAGACTGTAGCGTATGGATATCCTACGTCACAGCTGACATTGCTCAGGGGCTATGCTATGCCTGCACAAATCCAATCCATTCATGGACTGCTGACCTGACACTACCAGCCCGTAATTAGTTGCTGCACAGCGCTGGAGTTGGTGCACAAATTGCGAACACGCGCCATATCCAACCAATTCCAGCAAGGCGCATCTTTCTCATCTCCCTGGTTCAATGCCCACGCAGCCCACCGCCGCCCGCAACCCGCAATTCGTAGTCTAACCTAACCTACCCCCTACCCAAATCTTTCTGTTGCGCGGGTGGCTTTTGTATAGCGGCACGCGAGCGATGGAACCGGTAAATCCTGATCGCTGGTGCATCTCCCTTCCCTTTTATCCTTGTCCTTGCCTGGTTGTCGGAGCAAATCTTTTTCCCACTACCGAACAACCAGCTGCACTGCACGAGTCCTGTACAAACAAGGCAAGGACAGGTCTACCAGGTTTATTCTCCGCGTCTTCCGAAGTAAACCTTGGCTTTACCTGACCTTTACTTTACTTTACCTTTTGACCTCGCTTTTTACCTTCAACCTTAACCTTACGCTTTTCTATTTATTCCTCCTCCTCTTGGTATTTTGTTTATTTTCTTGAATTGGGACATGCCGCTGCAACGACCATAATGGCTCAAACAGAACAGAAGGATCAAGACTTGGGCGCACCGCAATTTGCCTATCATGCTGTCGTCGAACCAATTGTACGTACATCTAATCCCCCTGTCAATTTCTTCAGGCTGTTGTTATCCTACCCAACGATGAACCAAGTCTAACCTCACGCGACCGCCATAGTTTATCGTCGGTGTCATGGTAGCATCCTGCTACTTCAACCGTCTGCGTAACTTCTCAATCATCCCTTCGTCCAAACAAGATCAGGGCCTCTTGGGTCAATCGAAACTCGAACCATGGGATGAAGACGACGTGCTCGACGAGACGGAGCGTCTCAACCTCGCTGCCGCTGCCGCCTCCTCACCGACGTCGTCGCTGACAGAAGTCCACCCTCCCAAGCAGCGCAGTTGCTGTGGCGCCGCCATTCGCACGCCCAACTCGTCCCGCTACGCAAAGCACTGGCATTCTCGATTTATACAGAAGTTTCCTTTCCTCGTCGAAATGTTCTACTGGGCTGTCAACTTGATCTTCTACGTCGGTGTCAAGAATGCGAGCGAGCTTGTTGCCGCGACCGACGGCGTGTGGCAGACAGCAGAGAACCATGGAAAGGCGGTGTTGTGGTTTGAGCATGAGGGGCCATTCCGCTGGATGTTCCCCCTGCGTGAGATCGATGTGCAGTCGTTCTTCAGGAATGACCACCAGACAATGCTGACTATCCTCAACCGCGCTTACTCTCTTATCCATATCCCCGTTACAGTCAGGTATATTTTTTTTCCAATGACGTCTCACAATTTAACACATCATCTAACGGAATTTATCGTAGCTTCCTTGCATGGTACTACTACGCCGCACCGACGCATGCCCAGTTTGCTGAAGCTCGTCGCATGATGACTTTGACGAACCTCTTCAGTTTTGTCGTCTTTACCACCTACCCATGCATGCCGCCTCGCCTGCTGCCCGAAGAGTACGGCTTCTTCGATACTGTCCGTCGCGAGGACGCCGAGTCCATCTACGCCACCAACAAGTTCTTCAACCAGCTGGCCGCTTTCCCCTCACTACACTTTGGTTACTCGTTCTGCATTGGTACTGTGCTTCTGTACCACTCTGGACTGTTCCGTCGCCGCCTCGCACCCCGCGAGAAGCGCCTCAGCAAGATGTGGCAGGTGTTTTTCGTGGCTCTCAGTATCTTGTATCCTGCCTTTGTTCTCACCATCATCGTGGCTACAGCGAATCACTACTGGCTTGATGCAATGGCCGCCACGTTCGTTGTTCTGGCTGCGTGGTTATCTAACCGCATGTTGTTGGGACTGTTGCCCTTGGAGGATCTCTTCCTCTGGTGCGTCAAGCTGGAGAAGCCATTCCCGACTACTGGCAACAGAGGAGGCAAGTAAATGACATGACGGTCACTATCTTGTCCTATGCACACAATATGCATATTTTGCTTTCTATACCTACATTACAAAACAGCATACAAGCGGTGTAGTGTGTAACGAGTCCACCAAAATAATGTTAATCTAGAATAATGCCAATCCACACAAGTGATGATCCAACAGACACTTTTCCATCCCCCCACTTCACGCATTGATCGGTGATCCCACAACCCGTGAGTCCGAGTCGGTCCAAAACATGGATTTTCACAAGCCCTTGGAACTCATCGTCGGGTCAGTGTTTAGCGGGGTGTGTAAAATTGTGGTGGAGCAGAACTTCCCCCTTGTTCGCTTTCACACGCCCTTCCGCGGAATTAAATATGGATCGGGGGCATTAAAAACATCGGACTCGGCGGGAGATTGTGATCCGAGTCTCGAAGGCACGGAGTTTCCAGCGTATCGGAATCCCGATCATTCATGGACAACAAGGGGTGGGAAGATGTAAAAAAAATAAGCAGTGCGTTGCATTGTTGTGCTGACGGTGCTGGGGCTGAGATTAAGGTGACGTTTACGCCTGCGATGAACGACGAACGAACGCGCGGCAAGGGGACCGAGATAATACGCGGTTAGATCATAACGCATAAGCCACCCATATAAAGGGATGTATCTAGGTGTCGATAAATCAGCGGTTGAAGTCCTAGAAATGTTCTTTTGTGGTCTAGAAGAAGAGACAGCATTGGACGTTGGGAAACAAGCTTCTGTCGACGATTAAACTTTGTTACAGATGTCCTGGATTACATTCCTGTCCCTGTTTGCAGTTTGAGGGAGACCATTTATCGCGAATGGCCTTCCAGCAGTTTGAAGCTGGATTCAAGAACTACGATCATGGCGACAAGGATGTCGCTCAAAGTTCTTACTCTGCAAGACATTGATCCTTCGCCCATTAATCGTGATTGCTAGGCGAGTTTCTTAAACGTTTGATGAAAGGCAACGCCCGATGAAGACGTTGGCAGAATTGTGACCAAGAGCTTGCTGTACCACGTCCACAAGAACTTCAACGGTCGCAGCGCTCTGCATAACATTGCAATATATTTTTTGTTTCCTATTCGTCTATCATATTCCATGATTTTGGTCTCTGCAGTCAATTGATCGCCTAATGGCAATGTCAAAAATATTGGGTTCAAAATCGCTGCACTTACCCTGAAGCTCTCCACCAAGTCGGATCCTTCTGTAGACCCTGATCAGCGCAAGCTTCTGTTTTGTGCGCTCTGGATCTCAGTAAACAGGACGTCTTAATTGCGACAGTCAATCAAGGGCCCTTCGACGTGATAGATATTACGCGCGCAACGTAGCCGTCTAACTGAGGTACTTCGCATCATCTCTTAAGTAACACTTGGACCGTGTTCGCGTCGTGCCATCACCATCTATGCCTTGCAACAATGGCACAGCACTAGGATCAATTAAATGGCACCTACAATTACTGACGCGGTTCATTTGAGACCCCAGGCGCAATCAGACGTTGACTGTGAATTCATCAGAGGCTGGGCGATAAGTTACATATACATGTGATAACCGTAATCTGCCCATCCATCATCCATCGCATCGCATCGCATTGCGTTATGGTAATATCATTCCATTTCCTCCCAAAGTCCATTTCATAACTACTTTTCCATCATCTCCATTTTTTTACTTCTTGGAAGCAGCCTTGGCGAGATCAGCCAGAGCCTCACGGCGCTTGAACTTGGCGTCAGCAATAACGCCAGCGTCGGCGTCGCTGGAGAAGTTTCCGCTCCAGGTGACAAAGGTGTGGCCCTCGTGCTGGCCGGAGGTGACGGGGTAGGCGCGGATGGTGCTGACGACGGAGGTGTAGCTCAGGGCGGGCTGAGAAGAGATGACGCTGTAGGTGATGTAGTGGTCGATGCTGGAGTGCTCCTCCTGCTTAACCTCGAGGACGGTACCGTCCTTGAAGGTCCACTTGACGATGTCGGTGTCGGGAGAAGAGCCCTTGACCCATTCGGAGGATTCGAGGGCAGAGTAGAACTTGGAGAAGTCCTGGAGCTTGATGAGGTGCCAGACGTCGCTGAAGGAGGCCTCAATGACGGCGGACTCGATGACCGAGGTGGAGGTAGGGATGGCAGACATTTTGGATGAGAGTGAAGCAAGTTTCTTGATTGATTGAGTGAGTGTTTGTTTGTTTGTGATGGAAGAGTTGAAGAAGTGGTGATGGGAAGGAAAAAGTAGAGGCACAGCACAGTAAATAGAGGGGTCAGTCAACTGGTGGGAGCTGGAGGGCTTGTTAGTGTCGTCATAGGCAGCTCAGAGCTCTACAAACAGAAAGAGCAGCTCTGCAGCTGCCACTTTAAGGAATGTCATGACTTGGGCAGTCGATGTCGTCACCGTCGCAGCAATCAACCTAATTCAATCGACACCATTTTTATTCATCTTTGCGATAAACCTTCACTATCATCTATCAACACTTGACCCATCGTAACTAAGGGTCCTCGCGATAATAATTTTTTTTCTCTTTTTTTTTTCTTGGGTGGGGTGATACGGGTTGGGTGGAACTCACGATAAAAAGAATTGTCCAAAGAAGAGCCTTCAATTGAGATTCATTTATTACAGTACCCACTCCAGCAATTGATCAAGTCACTTCTGGTCTAAAGCAAGAACAAATAACTTCTCCGGATACTAAGTATCAGAAAAGTTAGCCGCTGGAAGTACAAGAGATGAAATTAGCAGGACAGTTTATGCTACTTAGACTAGACTTCTTAGGCTGTTTATTTTTGTACCCTAAGGCTTAGAGGTCTAAGACATGCGCCTTGAGGTCGTTGAGCAGCTCCAACACGGTCTGGGGGGCCAATATTTTGATCCAGATCCAATTAGCCAAGATGCATCTATAAAAAACTATTAATGTTCTACACATACTTTTATTACAACCCCCATCACACTCATTCTTGAGATGCAGTTTCAGATGCCTCTCCCTCAAGTTCCTTCTTCTCCTTCTCCTTCTTCTCGATCGTCGTCTGCTTCTCCCACATAGCATGGTATCTTCCCCCAAGAGCCAAGAGCTCGTTGTGTGTACCTCTTTCTACAATCTCGCCCTTGTGAAGGACGATGATTTGGTCCGAAGTTGTGATTGTAGACAATCGATGTCTGGAAAACGATTAGTTCATGCTCAGAAACAGCAATGGTGTTTGACTTACGCGATGGTGATGGTTGTGCGTCCGGCTGTTACACGCTCAAGAGCATCCTGAATCTGCCGCTCGGTGTGCGAGTCTAGAGAAGCAGTGGCTTCGTCAAGAAGAAGGATTCGCGCATCTTTAAGAATAGCACGGGCAATGGCAATCTATCAAGGTTAGCGAAATCCAGACTCGTCAATGTGCAAGAACTTACCCGCTGTCGTTCACCTCCAGACAACTTCAGACCCCGCTCTCCAACCTTGGTCTCGTACCCATCAGGGAAGTTCAAGATCCTTTCGTGAATGTTGGCGGCCTTGCATGCCTCAAACACATCCTCCTCTGTCGCATCGGGTCTCGCATACAGCAGGTTGTACATGATCGTCGCGTTGAACAGTACGGTATCCTGCGGCACGACACCAATGTTTCTGCGCAGGCTGTCAAGCTTGACGTCTCTCAGGTCATGACCATCAATAGTAATAGAACCGTCTGTGACGTCGTAGAAGCGGAAGAGAAGTTTGAGCGAGGTAGATTTTCCACTACCAGACTCGCCAACGATAGCTGTCTTTGTGCCGGGTGCAACGGTAAAATTTATGCCGTCGAGGACAAGGCCGCCCTTTTTGGTTTGGTAAGCGAATTTGACGTCGTTGAAGGAAACTTCGCCCTTGATGGGAGGCAGAACGATGGCGTCTGGCTTTTCGACTACGCCAGCAGTTTCTTTGAACTGTTTTAGTTAGCAATTGCTCAGCAGAATCTGGGCCGCGAGGAAACTTACCAGGTCGAGAAGTCGCTCTGCTTCAATAAGATTGTTTTGCAGCATGGTGTAGTATGTACCAAAGAAGTTCAACGGCCCCTGAAGCTGAACAAAATAATTGATAAGACTCACAAACTCGCCAACAGTCTGCTCTCCGATAGAGATCTTGTATGCCGAGACAGCAACAAGGAGCGCCGTGCCAAGAGTGAAGATAGAGCTCTGTGTAAGGTTGAGAACTGCAAGAGACCACTGTACAAGTCGCTCGGCGCGTTGGAAGACAGTAACGTGCTCTCTAAACCTTGCTGTCTCACGAACGACGGCACAGTTGTGCTGGACCGTCTCATACGCCACAATGGCATCCGTCTTGACAGCCTCCATCTCGCGTGTTTTGACGGCCATGTCCCTCCTCTGCTTACCACGGTACTTGGCCACGTAGATGGTGAGAAAGATGTAGGACCACATGATGAAGAACACGATGATAGTGTAGAAAGCATCATATTTGCAAAAGAATACAACACCTGCAACGAAGATGTCAAAGACCATGGGGAAAACCTGGAAGCAGAAACTCTCGAGGAAGGTATTTATGGAGGCGCCTCTGCTTAGTGCACTGGTGACCTCGCCGACTTTCTTGTTGAGATGGAATTCCAGAGAAAGACCCAGAACGTGCTCAAATGCAGCAGACGATAGCCGTCGGAAAAGAGATTGCGACACTGGGATCCAGAGGACGGAACGCGCTGCTCCGAGAGCACCTTGGTTGCCTTGAAGGGCACGGTAGACAACAAAGAGGATGATTTGCTTATAAGGCAGTTTTCCTTCGCCAAGGTTATCGACTAGGACACCGAGTTGGAGCGGTCCGAGGACGTTGACAGTACGTTGGCAGACAAGGAGAACAAGGCATACAAGGACGATGGCTTGGTAGAGAGGCGAATCCTTGGGCCAGAGGTAGGGGAACAGAACCTTGAAGCCAGCGAAATAATCCAGCCAACCCGTTCCCGAAACCTGCGTACGTCTTGGCTCGGCCGCGGAAGGCGGAACGCTTCCATAACCTTGAGCGTTGCCGTTGCCATTCTCCAACAAACCCTGTCGTTCCTCGGGCAAAGATTTTGGTTCGAGGGCTTTCACCTTGTACTCTCTTATGGTAAGTGAGCCGATCATGAGAGCTAGCATAAAGACCCGCGCCGAGCCGAGAATATTGGAAGTGTCGACAAAATCAGGCGATACACGAAGTTGAGGCTCGACCGCAGACAAAACTGCTGCGATGACGATTTCTGCAAGTGCAGCAACACACCACGCTGCGAGGTGAGCACCATTCGGATTCCATGGACCTTCAGGATCGGGAAGGAGACCGGCAAGGAAATAGAGTAAAACGCCAACAAAAGATGCCTGGTATAATTAGTATAGGTTCATCTCATGAAATAAGCGGACTTACCAAGTATGCGCTGAATGAAAACAGAATTTTTCCTTCAATATCTTTCTGATCCGCAAAAACTTCCCTCGTAGCAAGAACTATACTCGCAATAATCAACCCTGAAAGAACAAGCTGAAAACCCCATATTAATCTTGCGTAGAACCGTTGGATTTTCTCAGTCTTTGACTTGAGATCGTTGTCCAACGCGTTCTGACGCGTTTTCGGATCACCATGGCGAGTGAGGTAGAACTGAGCAGATTGGACACCCAGAAGCGTGACAAAGAGGGCGCATGGGTAGGCGTAGAAGCCTATCTTCAGCCCAAGTTCTTCCTTGGCCATGACGGGCAGCAGTGATGGTGTTTGAAGGGTAGTTTTGGTGTTGCAAGATGATGTCAAGGCCGCCGGGGTTTTGATGTTCCGAGGGGACCGAGATGAAGAGATTAGTCATCCGATTTATCAGCTTGAATAATGACGAGATTCTTCTTTTTATTTCACAGTAACTAATCGTTTCAAACAAAAGATTTGCTTTCTTGATTGCTTCGTTTGTGCATGTCGGAAATGGCTGTTTCCACCGGTTCCGTCTTGTCCGACGATTAGCTGCATTCTCCAAAGCAACCCTGCCGCAATGCATGCCGTTTCCAGGTCTGAAGCGAGACATACTGTTCGTCAATAAGCCTCATTAATGGAGGGTCAGAATGGTTGCCTGTTAACCGATCAGAACTCGATTGAGAACGAATTCGTTTAGGCAACTGAAATTGAGGCGGGGTGCTTGAATATTAGGCTATGCTGTTGGTTCCAATACTGTGATAAAGGTGCAGCTCGACGTGTCAGCTGCTGAGTGATAGTCAGGCTCTCATCTTCGTCCAAAAAGAGAAAACCGAGCACACACACACTTAATCTCCTGCATAGTTTATGTCAATTGAGACGCAGGCTATGAGGCACACTTGAATGTCCAAATGAATGCGCATGGAAAGGCGTAGCATGCGTGTAAACGGAGAGGGCACAAATACGCCGTAATTTCCTCAATCTCAAATACTATCAGCCTCTTCATTCCCAATTTCCGCCAAGAAAAAGAAATACTGTGTTACAATGGCAGAAGTTATTGGTATAATTGCCAGCGTTATAACTATTGTCAACCTGGCGAAACCCACCACCAAGTTTGTTGAAGCATTGTACAAAATCGCCAAAGATGACGGCTCGATGGAACACGAAATCTTGTCTGTTGCAGAGCACATTGAGTCTGCATACGAAACCATTGAGCTCGCACGATTACGGCTCAAAGACAACTGTGATAGGATCAAGGCAATGAAATATCCAGCTTCAAGAGTTGCCAAGTATATTGCAAGAGGCAATCTGAAACACTCCATTCGAAAACTCACAGAATATTTCGAATGGCAGTTAACAAAGGCAGAGAAAGCCTTGATGGGATCCAGATCCAGCAACTTCAGATTTGTGAACGGGATGAAATGGTACCTTTGGACCAACCTGGAAATGACTACGATTTTCACCACATTAGATAGAATTGTTATGTATCTCTCCATCATTGGTCCCATTTTGGAACTTGAGACTACTACATATCTCCTAGATCGAGCAGAAGCAGAAGGAGAGATAGCCGGTTTGCTGAAAGTACAAGTGTAAGTAAGAACGCCGGCTTGTTGCTCTTCACCTGGGTTCTCAACCACTAACGCTTTCCAGCAATTCCCTACAAGATCAGCTTAAACAAACAGAGAGAGCCGTTAATAAAGCGGTTCGTAGCAAGGGATTGAGGAAGAGCTACGGAAAAGATTTCATCACGGAATTCGAAGATTGTGCAACGCTGCTTGTCGGTCTGTCAGAAAGTATGCGCCGAACTGGGACTGTTCCCAGCGACAAAAGGGCGCGGAAGCATGGTGGACAAGGAAGACGACGTAGGTACTCGTCAGATCAATCGTCTACAAGCAGCGGAGATTCTCGCTCAACATGGACGACTGAGTCATCGAAACAGACCTCTGATCCCACCGACTGTTCATCAAGTCAGACAAGGCCTACTTTCACCAAATTTCACATGTCTCACACGTACCATGCACCACCGATACCACCAACGCCACCAACACCACCAACACCACCGTTTCCGCAGGCGAGACAGACGCCTCATATGACACAGATACCACAGATACCAGAGGAGACGACCCAGATATCTACGAATGATCGGTATATAGATATCGAAACACCGACTGAAGGATGGATAAGAGCTCCCGAACAAGCAAGTGAATTATTTCTAAAAACCAGCTCGATAATTGATACCCGCATATCCGACAACTACATGTCAATTGTCAAAGCCAATCAACTCTGTTTGCAAATACAGGACCTAGAACAGCATGATGCACACCACCCATCACAATTAAGACAAACCAATAGCCGCGTGGGCCGAGTCATAGGAAAGGTTCTAGGTATAGAGTGGCGACAAAAGAGGAATTCGAAGCCTATCATGGTAGACTTTTGGGTTACAGAGCTGTATGCTAACAGGATGATTGAACAACTGATATTTGGGAACGAGTTTGTAAAGACGCTTCGAATAATGTCCGAGATACAGGAATAGTTGGCACGTTCATCGTGGAAGGAGAATCATGTAAGAATTTTATAAAAGGAGAGTTAGGTAGCGAATCAAGCACATCATATTAATTGTTCGCTATAGTCTTTGACTAATATTAGCCAAAGAATAAACCCATTTTTGCCACCACCTAGACCCAACCTCTTGGGGACAACAAACTTGCGATCGCGATATGTACATGGATATATTTGTTTGTCAACATCCATAAAGTACAAACAAGTCTGACTTTACAGGGAGGACGCCTGTCGCTTCAAGTCTCCACGTCGGATCTGAGTGAGCTCCAGGAGAAGATCAAGTCCCAGCTCAGTGTCCTTAATGATGCTTTGAAACACTTCATCCTCGAACAAATCGACGTAACAACACAACGTTCGGACAACGGCGTCGCGCATTCCACGGTCTTGCTTAATTGTTGAAC
This sequence comes from Fusarium sporotrichioides, assembly GCA_019054645.1. Classification (NCBI taxonomy): domain Eukaryota; kingdom Fungi; phylum Ascomycota; class Sordariomycetes; order Hypocreales; family Nectriaceae; genus Fusarium; species Fusarium sporotrichioides. The sequence goes on along the minus strand of JAHKNS010000002.1, from coordinate 2,902,116 downwards.
CGTAGACATAGCGCGTAGCGTGCATGAATGACTTGCTATGATGGTGATCTACAGCTTCGTTCGTGAACTTGAAGAGAGCTAGGTCCTTGAGGTCTTTAATTCCGTACTTCTCACCTAGCGCGTAGACCTTGGCGTGCAGAACGAGATTCGGCGGTCGTATCGGAGCAGGGGGTTTCGGAGCTGGTGTCGCAGGGGTAGAGGAAAAGGCGTTGGAAGGGTTATGTGGCCCGGATGGGAACCCACCAAAACCTCCACGTCGGGCGGTAGAACCTTGACCTCTGGACTGATTGTGAGTAGAGCTTGGCGATGTATTGATGGTTGAAGTTGAGGAAAAGCCGGATGGACTGGCTTGGCCCACACACCGTCTTTTCACTGAATCGGACTCAGGTTCGGGCTTCTGGGTAGAAGCTTTCTCAGCCTCAGGAGCAACAGGCACCAATGGAGGTGTGTAGTTCTGGGTGTACAAGTACCGAATCATCATTTTGACGGCAACGGGATCATCTTCAGGGAGGTCGATCTCGCCAGTTTTCGCCTCCTATGCTGCTCGTTAGCACTCTTCACGAATAACATCGGAGTTGACGAGCGTACCTTCAACTCGCCATCGCAGGCAGCGGCGAAGAAGGACGATCGTGAACAAACGATCGCTTTGTGGACGGCATATTTGTCTGTACCACAGGTGATTGTGAGATCGGAGTATGCGCCCGTCTTGAGTAGCCTGCAAATACCGTAAGAGATTTGGCTAAAAACTCAAGGATAAAGACGTACTTGGAGAGAGACCGGCCATGTTCACCGGCCAAAGGGCCAAAGGGAGGGGGCGCCATGGCGAAGGCGAAGCGTTGGAGTGATTAGCAAAGCTGATTTGTGACGAAGAACGCGTCCACTCTTCGGTGGAAGAGGAAGAAGAAAAACAGGAACGTGCAGCACAGAATGGCTGCTTTCAAAACAAACAGCGTCACTTATCTGCCAGTGTCAATGCACTGCAAGCAAACTGCCACCTTAAAAGCCCCCTGGAGCGCAAGATACCGAAGCACTTTACTTGATTCATTAATAAAACTCATGAGTTTAGGTAAGCATGCTAAACTAAAGGATCTCTATTATTTCTATTCCAGATCGGCTATGGGAAGGAAGATCTCGAAAGGTAGGGTCATTCATCCATCATTGAGTGTTCAATTACCATCCTCTTACACTCTAAAAACACGCTTCAAGCTCATCGAAACTTTCGAGTACGCCATATTCCTCGCCTCGGGGTTGAATAAACGACGACTGGTTGTTTTGTCGAACGCGTGAGCCCCTTGAACCCTGACAACTTCAACACCAATGCCACCTCGCACCAGTTTCTCCCCAAATGCTTCGGTCTCTGGTGTCAGAATATCACCGGAGCAGGTAAACAGCATAACGCATGTAGGAAACGACACTGTGTCAGCGTACATCGGTGATGCTCTGGGTGATTTGCGATCTCCGACTGTGGGAAGATATGCTTCTGAGATGAGACGTTGAAACCAAAACGGCAATGGTCGGATGGGATTCGCGACAATTTTCTCTTCGGGTGGAATGGTGAAGTCCACACCAGGGTAGAACGAGTATACCGCTTTGACATTGATGTTCTTAAACTCGCGTCTCAGTTCGGACGAGGCTACTAATGCCAAGTTTCCACCTGAACTGAAGCCAGATAAAGCAATACGGTCAAGATCGAACAGGTGTGACTGGCTCTCAACCCATCGCAACGTATCCTCGGCGTCTTCGATAGCAGCAGGGAAAGGATCATCTGGTGCTTTGCGATAATCTGCGTCGAGAACAAGAATGTTACCCTCCACAGCTACCCTATCACAAAATTCATGATCCATACCCAAGTTGGGCAACATGCATCCGCCGCCATGCCAGTTGATAACCAAGCCACGTTTATCACCATCAGTATGGTTTGGTGGATAGTAAATCCATGCATCTATGAAGCGGTTCAAATCGCGCGATGGGATGCGCACGAGCTTGCGGTTGCAGGTCGACGAGGGTTTAAAGTGAGGACGTGTAGCGAGGTGGTTTATAAAACGAAGGAGTGTGACGATTATTTTGAGGCGAACATATTGCCAAAATGTGTGAGCAGCCATCGTGGGAGTTAGGTGGTTGCATAAGATCCGGCACTGATTTAGTAGCTGATAGAAATATTAGATCAGCTTTAGTGAGTACATATCCTAAGAGCGTGCTAATATTTTCGTCTGGTCTGAGTCAAGTGCCTGTTTTTTTTGCGACCCAGGGAGTGTTGTGCCGAGATTGAGTTGCTGATGTGCTTCTCATGTAGCTGTGCCAAAAGACTTGAAGAAGGGTGACGTTCTTTTATAGCACACATCTTATAGACTACCAGCCTATCAATTCTCTTGAACGGGTCTCGTCGATCATCTCCACTCGCTTATCGGCCGTGAGTCATCTGCCGAACAGCGTTCCCATCGATGTCCAATACGCTTCAATACGCGACGTATTCCTGGGGATCTGAAGAAACATTATCATATTATATCATTCCAAGTCTACATCTATTCAAAGCTAGCACATGTGTGAATAAACCCGTTTCCACAAAGGCCATGCTTTTCGGGCCAATTCTTCCTCTTCATTCCATACCTGCAGGTACCTACGCCCGGTATGAATATCTATATCTTTATCTCGAACAACTTTTGTCCCCACCCATACTTTATGCACAATGTAGAATATGATAATGACAGGCACTGTCAAAACCTGCAGAAAGAAATTCTTAATACGTTCAGGCGTCGTGAATGGTGCTTGGTCCGTAGGCTGGATGGGTGATATGGCCACCCAGAATTGGAGGAGTAACACAGCAGTGTAGGCGATCAGAGCCACCCATGAGCCCCATACGCCGACTTGTGATTTAAAAGCTAGCTGGGATAGCTTGTAGCCCGAGAGTTGCCATGCTTTGCGGAAGCGGATATGACAGACACATATGGACGCCCAGGTGAACAAGGTACTTAACCCACTGATGGCAAGAAGCCAGTTGAAGATCTCGTTGTGTATTTCCGAGTTGGCGACGAACGCAAGCAGACCTACTGTTCCGCAGCAAATGATCGCAATAAGTGGTCGTCCTGTCCTGTCGATATAAGCAAAGACCTTTGGTGCTAACGACTGCTCTGCCAACGCGGCGATTGTGCGTGATGAAGCATACACAGCCGTGTTTCCAACCGATATCAAACTGATGAGAATAACAGCATTCATGATATCAGGTAAAATTTCCGAGCCGCTCATCTCGATGGCGATGACGAAGGGACTAGCTGCCGCGTCAGATCCGTACTTGGCACCCAACAGTCGCGGCTCATTATACGGGACGAGCAGGCCAATAAGGAGAATGGAGAGAATGTAGAAGAGGGATATGCGCCAAAAGACCTGCTTTACGGCTGCTGGAAGAGACTTTTTCGGATTGCTTGTTTCCGCGGCGGCGAGACCGACCATTTCTGTGCCAGCAAAGGAGAATGTTGCAGTAACGAGGACACTTGCAAAACCTTTGAAGCCATTATTGAAGGCGCCCGGGTTGTGCCAGTGGCTGAAGCCGATGTAGCCGCCGTCTGGTTCACCTTTCAGAGGCCAGTCAGTATAAATTGTCTCTGGCTGCCTCACACAAGGTTGGTTAGGCTCACCTGCTATGTTGATAATTATGCCGAGAAGACTAAAGACTATCAGATATTTTGACTTGGTGACAAGAGCAGGCAACCTACATGAAGCCCATGACGGCGGTGATCTTGACAGCTGAAAAGATGAACTCGGCTTCTCCATAGCCCTTTACACCGAGTAAATTGATGCCAAGAATGAGGAAAAAGAAAAGAACAATAAATAAGGACTTGCTGGCGTTTGGGTTCCAGTAATTTGTCGTAAATGCACCAGCAATAATCTCAAGTGGTAACACTATGAGATATTGTAATGTATAACTGAGAAGTGTGAGTTAGTTTATGTTGGTAAGAGTTGAGGTTGAGATTGATTGATTGACTGACTTCCAACCCATAGCAAACCCCCAAGATGGATCCAGAAACCTGGTTGAGTAATTTGAAAAAGACCCTCCAACGGGAAAGGCGACACTCAATTCTCCAAGAGCTTGCATGGTAAAGAACTGCATCGTGCCCATGGTCACAAAGGCAATGAGCAGCGAAGCCGGTCCTCCCCGAAATAGCGCCACGCCGCTGGCGACGAAAAGACCGGTTCCGATAGATCCTCCAAACGCGATCATCTGCAGGTGTCGATTTTTAAGCTCACGGGCGAGGGCGGTGTTGGCAGAATTGTAGTTGGCTTTACTCATGTTGAAGAGCCTTCCATTTGTCGCGTACGACGTGTTGTAACTGCTGAGTGAGTACTCATCTTCGGAGCGACTCGGCGGCGGGGCGCGCGTGAAGCTTGTCAGGAGACGGTGCAACGCGCCCGGAGGAGTTGATGAGTCTGGGTTAGAATCATTCAATGAGGCCTCTGCTGGTGGTAATGTCTTTGGCAATGAGGGAGGAACGGCCTGCATCTCGATTTCCCTCTGATAGGCCATCTTTGACTGTGACTCTGCCTCTCTTCTCTTCCGCAACACCTGAGAGATAACTACCTGGAGCTGGGATGTGAGATGGGGCGAGGTGAGCTGAAGAGCTTAAAACTTCCTGATCAAGGGTGAGATTTTCGTCCCTTTCTTTTTCCCCAGGCTTGTTCTGATGCACGTGCCGCTTTGCCACATACCAACTAAGCTTATGCCGTACTAGAGCGGTTGGTTGGACACAGGGGTAAGCGAGGGTTGGGGCGAATCATTGCTGTTTGCGGGACCGGGAATCGTTTATTGTCTTGTTTTTCTCTTTTTCTCGAGCTAGATCAGGGGCTAAAGCAACGAACTAGCGACGTCAATGGTTGTCTTTCTCTTACCATGTCTGTGTGAAGTGACAAGAAGGAAACTCGACGTTGCGCCATTCATGATTCATGCTCTGTTCCGCGGCGTATCAGCCGCAAACTTTAATCAATTCCCTCATCTCCGACCAGTGTATTTATTTCCTGTTTCCGTTATCTCGTTGTTCAAGTCTAATCCCAATTCTATTTCTGAGAAATGGAGACTAGATCGAGTCCGCTTTTGCAATCAACAACGGGAGCGGAGACTTGCAATCCACCGGTTCCGTTTTTGCTGGTCTGAGCTTACCTTTTACTTTTAGCTCGGCAATAACAGCTGATAAATACGGCTATTCAATTGGCAGTGCAGTTGATTGGCTGATGGGTAAAATATTGACTTTACCTCCGAGTTCAATCCGCCTCTCAGCGTTGTTCATGGAATTCCAATTGCGAGTCAGGGAAACGCCTCCCCCGGACGCCTATCATAGACCTGTGGAAGATTGATAATCATGATGTCTTTGATAGCCAAGTGCTTATCTAACAGTCATTGGATGCGTACCAAGTAGTTGCGCGATGGAATGTCGTCTAAACCGGTAGGCAATCGAAAGACGCGTTTTGCCAGGATCTCTAGTTTTAGAATCGTGTTGAATCTGGCCGTATTCAACGAGTTTTCTGACAACGTTTTCGTGCCTATGTAGAACGGCATGGATGAGGGCTGTGTAACCATGTTTATCTTCACGATTGGATCGTTGCCAGAGGTGTGAAGGAAAAGTTGAGCTACCGCCTGTCCTTATCGAAGATCTTGACCTTCGCGGTTGACGTCTAGATCCCTTTGGAGTACAAGGAGCCGGACAAGTCTTTCATATCCCCTTTCAGTGGCCGCGGACAACAGATGACACAGCGAATTGCATTTGATATGTTATCATCCTTGCTGAATCTCCCTGATCGAAGCAAGGTCAACATGTCTATTCCAGCCCCCAGCCGAAAGAAGACTTGCGATATGGACGGACCTTACATTTGGTGGCCGGCAAGTAAGTAAGTTCGCAATAGGTGGTCAGTTTTGGGTCGATTTGGACAATGTATGTTGATGCTGCCGACACTATTGCAAAGTGTTCAAGATAAAAGACCAACAAGGGCATCTTGGCGTCTTTGGAGCAACGCTACCTAAACAGGTGAGCTAGGAATCCCACTATCAATGTCAAGGTGAGGATCCGCGTGTAACATGGCCCTTATAAGAAACTCCAGGTCCTCTTCTGCAAAAGCATATAGCAACGGAACCAAGTGAGCTGAATGCTCCCATCTTGACGAAAACCTTTCTCAAGTACACAGAAGGCAGAGGCTTGGATTTCTGGATAAATTATACTTGAGAAACGCCTTCAGCTTCCGCAGCAGTGGCATGGTCTGGTAGATGGAATAACGCGTAATGGTTGCGAATTTGAATAAGCTTTCCGGCCGGCTTTGACCAGATATGGAGTTATATGTTCTGTACAGCTTGTCTAGACTCCCAAAGCTCGCTGGTGTACCAGGGCACCAAGTGATTTCGAGCGTCGATGAGATTCAATTTAGGCAGAAAAGTTTTAGAGTACCACGGGCAACTCACAATTAGTTGTAGGAGAAGGTCTTGGGCGTAGCCAGTCATGTCATTTATTTGAGCAGCAGGGCTGGTTCACCATGAGGCTGTCCAGTACAAAGCCACAAGCGATGCGTTTGGGATGCACGTTAGATCAACAGAAATAGGTCTACAAGACTACAGTCGAGGTATGGAATAGATTGATGCAATATTTTCTGTCGCCAAGAGTCACTACAGTTAAGTTAGTTACGGTGCGCGCTACTGGCGTGGCGCAGTAGATGCCAAGACAACTTCTCAGAAGCAACAAAGAAACGTATATAGTTCAGGCGATTTTTCAGCATATAGGGAGGTAACACTGCTATGAATTGCAAACTGACTATTATATCTTAAAGACCTGATAAAGGCCCTTGTTGTAAAAAAGTGACAGTTCTTCAGAATATCATTTGTCCTCGGGCCTTGAAAGCCAAGCGGCCAAGTCGGTTATCGGCCCCAGGCCACTGGTGGAGTGTGATCCTTCAGCCATCAGCAGACCAATAGTGACATCGACCCCTATTATAGCACTGAAGAAACCCCCACAGTGGTAAAACGGTAAGAACGGCCAAGGAAGAAGGCCCGTAACCGAAATTAAAAATGTGCTGTGCCTTGCTAAGGTACGCATTGCGCATAAAGTAGTAGCATTCTCTGGATTTTTCCACATTTTGCTTTCTAATTAACTTTTTACTAGCTGTCTCAGCCTTATAAGCCACAATACAATGTTGGTGGCCAAGCGTATAGTCCTGCATGTAATCCTGTGTTGTCTATTGACACTAGGTCTTGCCGAGGAGGATGAGAAATACGATCCTGCCAATGACTTTCGTCCAGGCAATGTGACAGGGCTGGGTGACTTTTACACCTGGGTTGGATCGTGGGTCTCATATCCTCAGATAGTGTCGGAAACTTGACTAACGTTAGTAGATACTATAATGCCACTGCAGAGGTTGATGTTGAGTTTGCTTATCAGTATCTCACCCCATCCGACGAAGTATGCACTGAGCTCAAGAACTTTACAACAACTTTCAAGTATGATGCTATCCTCAGTGTCCTTGAGCGTGGTACCTGGAACGGTGGAAACAATTCGGTCATTTTCTGGCTGACACTCATGCCGCAAACCTCGTCGCCGTTCAATGTAACTTCCTTGCCCCAGGATTTTATGTATAAAAGCTCCAATCTTTCATTCCCCATCTATTCGGCCGAGTAAGTCTCTTCATATCCTTGACACTATCGATTGTCACTGTGCTGACTTGTATCCAGCCCAACTCCAGGTGGCTACTGGCGTCCCCATAACAAAGCTTTCCCCGACAAATTCAACTTCACAACCACCCAGGTTTCAAGTGGAGCTTACAGCTTAAACGGAACCGTATTGAACAATGGAGATGGCGGAAGCGCATCAGGCTGGGGAAATGTCACCATGCCAACTTGCAATTCCACTGAATGGACCAATGACTATAGATTCAGTATGACCAGCTCCAGGTCGTATATTGCAGAGGATTGGGACGACTACATGTACCCTGAGGTCAGCATGCAGTTTGACGACAAAACAGCCAATCTGACCGTGGATGGTATCTTCTATGCGAAGCCACATCGGCAATCTAACATGACTGGCCAACCTGTAGGTGGTGTTCCCGAGGTTGTCGGTTTTGTTTCTGTCCGTTTCGCTGGAGTTGTGGATGAGTACCATTCTGATGCTCTGAGTCTTAATGAGAGCACTCCTTCGTGGGAGCGCACTGTTGGGTTCGAGAGTAACCCGTCCAACATTGGATATGGGGAGAGTGATAGCAGTGCGGGCAAGATGGTTTCGGGTTCTATCTTGACATTCATAGTTGTTATTGTGTCCGTTACTATGCCACTTTTCTAAACAGGCCCATAATATATAATGGTATCTTTATAAATATTCTAACGCATTATTCTAGACTTATCCTTGTGCCAGGACGTGTATATCAAGTCAATAAGATCTGCAATAAAACAATAAGGTCGCTCCAGAACAGTGGTGGCGCATACAGCTGAGCTCTTGAATCAAACACCCTTGCAGCAACTCCCTCACATCAGTTTCTGTATCCTGTGAATTAAGCATGCTGCTTGTTCCGCGAGATAGACATGCAGAATGGAATTTTTGAACGCCAGGAAGCTGCAGCTAGAATGAGATATCGCCTTCAGATACCCATATTTTACCCAAGAGAACTTGTTTGCCTGGACTCTTGAGAGACTGCCCCTGTTCGCTCTGCCTAAAAGCGTGTTGCCACGTCTTAGCCAACCTCAGCTGGAAGTTGTGGGCCAACTATGTCTTTCCTTTTAAGCCAGCCAAGACCTTCAACCCTGTTTTGGCTTAAGCCACTGAAAGGAAGTGTGCATAAATATGGACAACTTTCCTGTCAATATGGCAGAGAAAACTTCCAAGTGCGCACGTATAGACGACCATGGTGCTACAAAATTTACTCGCGTTGCTTCTACTTGAAGTATCGTATGCGACTGCCACTCCGACACAAACAACCGCCTACCCACTAATTACAGAACCTCCCATTCTTGAAGATCGTGCTGTCACATCCTTTCATACGATTGTCAGCACTTCGTACCCCCAGAACCGGTGGTCTATAGGATATGGCAAAATTGAAGGAAAGGATGGCTTTTGTAAAAATTGCCCAAGAGAGATAATGGCTGTACGCAATACTGACACTTTTGTAGACACTGCAGCTTGCGTTGACGGGTTATTCGCCGTGAGCGGCATCTGGGCTGGCTGTGGCGATCTCATCTTCACTCGCTGTGTTGGTGCGACTGCATTCGCTCGTAGTTCTACAGTGTCTTGGTAAGTCGTTCACAGCGAGCTGTAACACAAGCTAACATTCACTTCTCAGTATGGGGACCTGTTTGACGCATAAGATATTTGACTATACCGACAAGTCAGAATCATCCACTCGATTCATTGCCTGCAATTTTCCGGGGACGTATGAGGGGACTATGACCCTCCTGAAGACGCCCATTAGAGGTACTGCAGAGCCAACTTCTGGCGAAGTTTCGACTATGACGACTGCTGTTGAGACAACAACAGCTTCGACGACGGACTCTATAGCAATTACAGTCAGACCTGAGTGCAGTTTATTGTTGATGGCGCTTGCTTTTGTTTTCTTTTTTTGACTTGGATTAGTTCGTCTCGTCATATGTTATGGAGTGGGTGGTGATTAAAGTCGCAATATTGCCAAACGCCTTGCGACAAACGTAATAAACTTGTCGGCTCACATTTCCCTCTTTGGGAAATGTCTCATAATGAGTAAATAGAACTCTCTAGTGAAGAAAAGCAGTTTCGCGAAGGTTCTAGAAAATCTGACAGCCAAGCGTCCAAACGTGACACCATCAAAATGAACAAAACATATCCGTATAAAGAGTCGCCTGAAGATTTGGAATTTGCAATTGAAACCACACACTCTTCAATTCACATTAACTCAATTTATCACTCTTTATTGTCTTTTACAGTACCATCACCACGTTCAGTCCACGTCGTTCACAATGAGCTCTCTCGCCTTTAGCGTCCTTCCTCACCCAGTCCCCGCGTCAGCAAATCTGACAGCCTCCACTGTTTCCATCCCCGACAGTGAGGTTGACCGACTTAGGACGCTCCTCAGACTATCACCTATTCCTCAACCCAATGTTTGGAACAGTCGTGACGATGGGTCTTTTGGGATCCCGCGAAATGAACTCTTGGACTTGGTGGATTATTGGGGAAAAGACTACGACTGGTAAGTCTGCATCTCATGTCAAACAAACAACTAGGCTCTTGTACTAACTGATGGCCTGTAGGAGAAAGTGGGAGGCCAAATTAAACGCCATTCCTCAGTATAATATCTCTGTCACCGACGATGATTCGAAATCCTACAAGATCAACTTTTTTGCCCTATTCTCCAAAAATCCATCTGCAATTCCTATTCTATTCCTGCACGGCTGGCCAGGATCCGTTGTTGAATACCTTCCTATTCTCCAAAAGCTCCAAGGCGATTACAGCCCTGATACTCTACCCTATCACATCATTGTCCCTCATCATATCGGATATCCATTCTCAGACGCACCGCCCCTTGACAAAGAATTCGCACACTCTGATAATGCGCGTCTCATGTCCAAGATGATGCACTCTTTGGGCTTCAACACAACAGGGTACGTTGCACAAGGTGGTGATTTTGGCGGCTGGACAGCGCCTGTCATTGCCAACATCGACTCATCGTGCAAGCTCGTTCACATGAATATGCTCAATATCATGCCTCCAGCCGGAGAGGATGTCGAAGCTGGTCTCAAAGAAGGACGTTACAGCCCTGACGAAGTAGCGGCCTTTGGTAGACTCGCTGAGTTCAGCAAAACAGGTACTGCATTCATCCAGCTGGACGGCACAAGGCCAGCTTCAGCAGGCTATCTTGTCGGAACCAACCCTGTCGCACTTCTTGCTTGGGTCGGAGACAAGATGATTCAATGGTCTGAAATAGCGCCCGAACGAGATCTGATCTTGACAAATGTGGCGCTATACTGGTTCACTCGCAGTTACCCAACCTCGATATATGTCCATCGTATGGCCTTTGAGAATCCTGAGCTTCTCATGGCTGGTTGGGAGGAAATCAAAACGCCCTTGGGTTATTCTTGTTTCAAGAAGGATCTCGTCACCGCCCCTGAGAGGTGGATTCAGCAGGCTGAGCAGGTCAAATGGTATCGTATGCATGAGAAAGGTGGACACTTTCCTGCACTTGAGGAGCCTGATGCTCTGTGGAAAGATGTACAGGAGTTCATTGGAAAATTTTGGGACAAGACCGGTTGATAACGGTGTGAAAAACACATTGTATTGCTGCATCTTTAAGACGCAAAGATGTGAAGCTTGGGATACATACTCACAGGTTCCGGTAACCATGAGATCAGGAAGGACTTCACATTATTGGTGGGAATTTAAGTTTAAGGCCGCACAGATTGGACAGAGCCAGAGTCATTTAATGTAGGACATTCATATTTTTCCACCTTTTATGTTCGGGATCAATATTTCGGTGCCTCTAGCATAACTACAGTTTCGTTCGGGTAGCAGCACTAATATTCCTGTTAGTCGCTACTCCAATACATCTGTTCATAACAAGCAACGTCATGTTTCGTTCCGAAACGTTCCCGAATAGTCGACAGAAATTTGCATTGATTGGCCTTTTGTCTAGCTCGTCCAGTCACTCTTGAGCTCTGGTTCGATCGCATCAGACTCGGCACTTCGTTGCCGTTGTGGGGTTGCATTAAGGCCCGAGCCATGCTCCTTTTTCGGACGATCCCCCGGATCCCGATCGATGTACCCCACGAAAGTGAAAGAAGCGAGCAAATCATGTTCGTTCATCGCATCGCTCGGCACCTCTATTGGAGACCGTTCGTGATGTCGTCCTTGAAAAGGTCCACGTGGATCGTTCTGTATCAGAAAGGGAAGGTGGTTGGTATATGGAGAATTGATACGAGACGTTAGTATCGATGGGTTGACTTCTTACTCCGGATTTCTCTATATAATGACGCTGTATTGGAAGCAAATTCTATCTACCAAAGCTCATCTTACCATCGCACCTCTTTCTATGACAAATACTTTTCAAAGCCTCTCATATCGTATCTCTAAGTACAACCAAACATTCATGCCATAATGCAGTTACAAAGCATTCTGGCTCTCGGCCTCGTCACCACAGCACGTCTTGCAATCGCGGGACCATGTGATATCTACAGCAGTGGTGGCACGCCCTGCATCGCTGCACACAGCACCACCCGAGCTCTATACACCAATTATAATGGTGGACTCTATCAGATAAAACGTGCATCAGATGGCTCAACTACAGACATCAAGCCTTTAACAAAGGGTGGCGTCGCGGATTCTTCTGCACAAGACACCTTCTGTAGCGGTACCACATGTCTCATCACCATCATCTATGACCAGTCCGGCCGTAGTAATCACTTGACCCAAGCACCTCCTGGCGGATTCAATGGACCAGAAGCCAATGGATACGATAACTTAGCGAGTGCTGATGGTGCACCAGTGACTCTTAACGGGAAGAAAGCCTATGGCGTTTTCATCTCTCCTGGAACTGGATATCGTAACAACCATGTCAGCGGTTCCGCTACTGGTGATCAGCCAGAGGGGATGTATGCTGTTCTAGATGGGACACACTACAATGGAGGTTGCTGCTTCGATTATGGCAACGCCGAAACCAACAGCAAAGATACAGGCAATGGTCATATGGAAGCAATATATTTTGGCGACAACACTGTTTGGGGGTCCGGTGCCGGTAGCGGTCCCTGGATCATGGCAGATCTCGAAAACGGTCTCTTTTCTGGCAAGAACCCAAAGAACAATGCTGCGGATCCGTCCATTAGCCACAGGTTCATCAGTGCGGTTGTGAAGGGTAAGCCTGGTACCTGGTCGATCCGGGGAGGAAATGCTGCTTCTGGCTCTCTGTCCACATTCTACAGCGGCGCATATCCCGACGGAGGATACAGCCCAATGAAGAAGGAAGGCGCTATAATCTTGGGTATTGGTGGTGACAATAGTGTCGGTGCGCAGGGCACCTTTTACGAAGGCGTTATGACTTCCGGTTATCCCTCCGATGCTACTGAGAATGCCGTGCAGGCTGATATCGTGGCTGCCAAATACGCTACGACGTCACTGACAAGTGGCTCCGCTCTTTCTGTTGGGTCATCTGTGTCATTCAAGGTCACAACATCAGGTTATACAAACCGCTATCTCTCTCATACCGGATCGGATGTTGATACACAGATTGTTGATGCCTCCAGCACCACCGCGCTGAAGAAGCAAGCCAGCTGGACTGTCCGCACCGGTCTTGCCAACAGTGGCTGTGTATCTTTTGAGTCTATCGATACTCCTGGAAGTTACATCAGACATTACTCGTTCGCTCTCGTTGTTAACAAGAACGACGGAAGCAAAGCGTTTAACGAAGACGCTACGTTTTGTCCACAGAAGGGTATGAATAACCAGGGAAGCTCGATTCGATCTTGGAATTATCCAACTCGATACTTTCGACATTATGATAACAAGGGTTATGCTGCGTCAAATGGCGGTGTTCACACTTTTGATGCTGATAAGAGTTTTGCGGACGATGTCAGCTTCATTGTTGCAAAGAGTCTTGCTTAGATGCAGAGCTATCGATCATGTTAGGCTTGCAAGGCGAATGGTCACTTGTAGATGCAAACGTTTACAAAACCTGAACAAAGTGTATTCGTACATTCATTATTACAATTAACAGACTATTGCTACTCTACTATCATAACCTGGGTGTGTGTACTATGTGAAACTTATACAGACGCGCGACATGTCGTCTATTCTGAAGGTGCCATGGTAAACTCCATGGGCTTCGTCATGGCCGACTTCATAAACGGACTTCGAGCCCTGATCTCCTTGCCCCAGATAAATACGGCAATCGGCGCCGCTGCTAAACCCAATGAGATGAATCCCAGGAGGGAACTAGCCCAATGGAAACCCAAGTTGGTATACATGCTGCTTGAAGCAAGCGGCAAAAACGCAACACCAAGATTCTCACCCAGGACCGTGGCTCCAATCGCACTTCCAGCATAGTTACTATAAGCATCGATCAAGTAATTAGCAATGCTAACGACAACGGCCTCCGTTCCAAGTCCAACTAGCATCAAACCAAATGCAGGGCCTACCCACGTCACCCATGAGTAACTTGTCCATGCGTAAACGAACATGCCCCCGGTCACGCCGATGAAACCTCCAATGACAGCGACGTAAAGCCGAGCTTCGGGTATAGGTGTGCCGGGTTCTTCTTTATTGCGCGATGCTGAAGCGTAATACCAATTGTTCGTCAAGACACAGAGTCCAAATCCAAGAATCTCGCCAATAACGATAGAGGCCTGGACATAACCTGCTTCGACTGCGTTCCACCCATAGAGTTCGCTGAAGACTTGTTCGACAGATTGGGTAAAAACATAGATGACACCAAGACTAAAGGCCGTCCAGACAGTGGAGACTAAGACGACAGACTCAGTACAAAGCATGTACAAAGGTCTCTGAATGCTGATCCATATATCGTGTATGATGGACTTGGAATCGAGTTCTTTCTGACTGTATGCGTTCTGCCCCTGTTTGCGTAACTTTTTTGCTCGCGCAGTCAAAATAGCGGATCCTCTTGTTTTGCCATGTGAATATCGACGAAAAAACATCGCCGCTTTATGGATGCTAGCTCAGTCATGGCTCAGGCTTTGCTCACCCTAATCACAGGCGACCCACCTGAGCCGCTACAAAGCACCCTGCCTGCATAAGCATGGGTGCTCGAATTCATCACCCACCAATTCGGAGGCCTACAGACTTTTTATATAAAGTGATACTGTCACCTTGGAATTCCTATGTAATGATAAACACTAAATAATTTAATTCAAGTCTATTCACCCTCCTAGCAGAGTAACATTCCTCATACTGTTTCTCATGTCTTTTACAAAACGACGTGGGCGGAAGGCCCAGGATCCAAATGAGCTTGTGGAAAGGGCAATCCTGAATGGTCTTTCTCACGACCGCTCCCGACTTGATCCGCACCCAGTCAGGCGCAACTTAGGGGAAGGCAGCAAAGAAAGGTATAATCGCGAGCTTATGATATGGGGAGCGTAAGTTATATACTAGTATCATTAAGGACCTGCTGACTTACCCTCAGGTATGAGAAAACGTTTACAGGATCGACGCCGCTGGATATGCAGACTCTAAAGCATTTTGCTGAATTTCTTGCATTGTCTAAGTTAGGTCGACTGCCTCAAGGTAGTGGAAAACAGCTACCCACTGCCGGAAGTGTCCGTGGTGCAATGCGAAGGTTCTGTAATGCATGGGAGCGTGCAAACCATACATATATATCCCTCGACGTTAAGAGGTCTATGGCTCCGGTATGTCTTAATAAAAGGGCTTTAGGTGAATCGACCTTACTAATGAAACGAAGTATATCGAAGGGGAACTGGCCAATAAGATAGGCCTTCTGACAGGGAAGAAAGGCCAGAGGAAAAAGGCTTTCATTACTATCGAGAACTATGTTCACATGCAAAACCGCCTGTGGACAAACGATTTCCATGACTATGTTCATGAAGGAAGCCGTGTTGACAATGCTAACTTGTTGAACACACACTGCTTTACCTCTGCGAGATGCCAGGAACTCTGCCAGGCAAAATATAAGGTGAGAGAGTCTCGTAACGAAAGGAGACTGGTTCTAACCTATTATAGGACCTAGAATGCATCCTGTCATGGAAAAACGGATGCCCAGAGTTTCGTCTGAAATTCACAAGGGAAATTTGCAAAGGGACAAATACCAACCAGTGAGTCACCTAGAACTCGGCGATCACCTTCAAGTCTGATATTGTTCTAGGCCTGAGCATCCTTTCGCGGAACAGGTCGAGGGACCTGACGGTATGCCACCACCTCTGTTTGCGCAACCTATGTTGCATTGGTTGGCCAACCTCATTTCTTCCCGCGCGTTTGCCGATTTCGATACAGTCGAACAAATTTTGGCGCTTGAGCCGCCAAAGAACGGAAACTTTCGTATACTTGAATGGGCAGATGATGCGCAAGAAAAGCCGGTATTTCCGGAGTGGTCCACTACAGAATGCAAAACGAAATCGAAAAATCCAAAATCATGGGTCACACAGTTTTCAGACTGGGGGAACCGCGCTGGTTTCACCGCGCAACTAGGATTACATGCTGTACGCCGCGAGGCTCTCATCAAAGTGAATGGTAAGCAGATCCTTCCTGTAGTTCGTTGCTTCCCCGATGACCAACATATTACTAGATAACGGCTATTCACTCGGCCAAGTGCTACGATTTGCATCACAGAGTAACCCCGGTGTACTTGTCAATAAATACCTCGGCAGTGTTTCTACTGTAGATGGTGCGGGGAGCTATCTAGGTATGAAACTCCGAACCGACTTGGCGGAAGACTTCCGATCAGCATCAGTGAGAAGGAACCCTGGTCTTCGGTTTTCGCTCCCCGCCAGGGAAACAGAGGAGTTGCAGAATAGCCCAGAATACCTTTATTTGACCAGGAAGATCAACAAGATTAACTTAGAGCTCGAGGACTCGAAGACGCTCGAAGAACAAACACAACTAGAGATACAGAGGAAAGATGCTTACAAACAACGGTTGCTTCTTGAAAACAAAAAGCTAAAAGACTTCCAAGCAAACCAGAAGGTCATATATGATACCAATCAAGAGGACCACGAGCAACACGATTGGCGCCAAAATCATTTCAGCCGCATCAGTCACATGCTTCCGGAGGAACGGGTACGCCTTGCACAAACTTTACCTATGGTAGCCCACCCCCGAAGTCCTGAATGGATTACTGCACTTAAGGACCTGATCTCACTGCGGTCAAACTCATATCCTGTAGCTTATCAGCAAGAGCTACGTCCAGCCCATGGCCTCTGTCCCGTCGCAACCTGTGGTAAAGATCTATCCAAGTAAGAGAGCCACACACCATAAGATCATGACTAGTATTCGCTAATATACATTAGGATACAGAAGAAAGACCGATGGTGGCATGTTTATCGATGCTTAGAGAAGTGGCATTCCAAGGAAGAAGGATGCGCCAGATTTTGCTTCCTGTGCAGTAAGTGGCTGAAAGGTGAAGTGTCTTGGAAGGCTCACTGTGAGGACCATATTGCAAAACTGGCAATCCCGATCCGCTGCAACCCCGTCACTTACCGCCACGCAGTGGCATGCGCTGGATACTGCCCTGTACATCTAGGCAGAACAGATCTCCCAGTAACAGAGAGAATGCGCCAATGGTCTGACCAAGACGCTTGGAAGCGTCACATTGCTCACTGCCTTTCGACACACCTCATTAGCCAACGACACTCAAAGGTCATCGCTTGTCCTCATCCTAAATGCCCTACTAAGTTTATATCTGAGAAAGACTTTTGGTATCACCAAGGCGATATCCATAGCGTTTTCGAAAAAGCTACAGCAATTACCAAGCGCAAAGCTGACCTGGGCGAAAGTCACCACACATCAGGGGGTCCGCAAAAGTCAAAGCGGATAGAAATTGAGCAGCAAACTGGATTTGAGTGGGTGCCACTCATTTCAGAGGCCAATAACGCCGCTCAGAAGAGTCCATATCTCTCAGACTGTTCAACAGGGGAAATTTCTAGTCCTTCACCAGGGAGCACAATTGGAGCGTATGGTCAGACCGACGCAGCTGATATATATACGTCTGACTCCTCAGAGAATTCGTCTTCTTATACAGACAATGATTCTGGGATCGCTAGACCTGGCCTTAACTCCGAGGTATTTCTCGACCGGATAGACGAGGAATTCTTGGCCGAAGGTCCCATATCGGGTGAAGATAACACTTCATTGCCTGTTGATCCTCAACTAGTCTCAGGAGATGAC
The DNA here is from genome assembly GCA_019054645.1 of Fusarium sporotrichioides. Lineage (NCBI taxonomy): Eukaryota > Fungi > Ascomycota > Sordariomycetes > Hypocreales > Nectriaceae > Fusarium > Fusarium sporotrichioides. The sequence continues at coordinate 2,884,291 of JAHKNS010000002.1, read as the reverse complement.
ATCATTACTTCGTGTGAGCCTGTCCCCACAATAGCAACAGGCACTGGGCCAATGGAGGTCACGACCAAGGGACACAGCAATGGTGATACACAACCACACTATCTGCTTGACGTGTCAGAGCAAGAGGCATATTTGGTCGATGCTTTGCTTGGGAGATGGGGAAAACGTTTGTTCTATCTGAGGTGGTCGGATGGAAGTTACAGTTGGGAACCGAGAGAAAACATCTTAGACGATGAACTCGTAAGTCGATTTGAGCAGAGCTATCAAGGATTTAAGGATGGAGTAGAGGTTCTACGCACTCGATTTAAGAATGGCAAGGTAGAGTATCGGCTGCATTGGAACGGTCGACCAAAAGATGAGGATTGGTGGGTTGCAGAGAAAGAGCTACATCCAGAATTGATTGAGGAGCATAAACCGAGGAAAAGGGGCTGCGGGAGACGGAGGAAAAGGACTAGTTGGGACTTTATTTGAGTGAACCAAAGCACTGTTTGTAGGCAAGGGTGGATAGAGGTATCAATTCGACTTCAGTTTTACCAAGCCGTCTAAGGGTAACTTTTCTGCTATGTTATCTCCTTCTGTGTCGTTCGGAACGCTTGTAACTCAAAACTCACGTAATGGATCTTAGTCAACCTCTAGGAACAATCGTCATTATAGGATTAGTAGAATAAAGCCGTTATAATAAGGCTCGACATATGATGTAACAGTAGTGGAAATAGAAAGCTCAAGGAGCTAAAAACCCCAAGTGGTAGAGGTGCGTAGGTAGGTTTGTGTAATACACTGGATAAATCTAATTCTAATAGATAGTTAGAAAATAATGTTAAATTAAAGGAAAAAGAAAAAAAAAGGAAAGAAAAGAGAAGGAGAAGAAAGAAAGAAAGGTACTACTATAGTAGGATTATTAAATCGGTAGTGATAATGTACCCGTTTGAATAGATTGGTAGGTAAAGATAGTTAGAATGGTTGGAATGGCATACTAGTCGTGAAGAGATAGTAAGCAGATCCCTTTATTCTGGTAGCAGTATCTAACAATACAAGTTGACCAGTCGAGTGATGGGGTAGAGACTAGTACATCAGATATACTGATCTATCATCATTTGTTGACTGGTATGAGGAACTGATCACTTTGATGCGACTAGTACAAAACTCAGACTACTCTAAAACGAGCTGTATGATGAGTGGGTCGGTAGGAACCAGGAGGGGTATTGTTACAGCCACCCTGGTAGAGTGGACTTCCTGGTATGGGAAAAACGTTGTACGAGTATACCTTGTACTAGTCTGACTAGGCCAGTACTTGGTCCAACAACAGAGGATTCCCACACAGCGAGAATACATGCAGGCCTATTTGACACTCTTCGACACTCTGACATCTATTTGCTAGCGCTGCTTCCATCTATTTCTAGAAAATATAAAAAAAGGAAGTCCAACAATTTACAAGTCGTTGCCTGTCATACATGTTAACGCAGGACGTTTTGTAGCCGTTGCCCTGCTTCTCAGCTACCCGTCGTAGTAGTTCATGATGGAATCCCTAATAATCTTGTAGAGGCCTCCAGGCTCGGCTTCTTGACGGGCCAATTGCTAAGTAGGTTTGTTATGTCGGATTGGTTAACTGGTGAAGGAGGGAGAATCAGCTGCCAAGTATACAACTGGGTAGCTACTCTCTTGGGTTGTATACGTGTTCATCTTGGTTAGAGTTGACTTATTGAGTCTTGACCTGCCTGGGCGAAGTCTATCTTAATGTTAATAATATTGAGGATAATTGGAAGACTCTGGCACCAGCTGAAAGGCAGAATAACAGTATTAAGCTTTCATACAGTCGGATTCAAGATCTACTATGATATGCTGTTATCAGGGTAAAATATACAAGTACTTTCAAATCTTCCTTCCTTCCCCTTTTCCAGAAACTTTGCTTTGCTAATTCTTCCATGCTCGGTTCCGAGTCTAACAAGCTCAGCACATTAACAGCTTCAGATGACCATCTATCCAGATGTGAAAGACCAATCTTTGCTTTTGGACCTCTTTCTTTATCCATCAACATCATCGAGAGCCTACATAAAGACCCTAGGAAGACTTTCGTGTCACCTCCTCTTTTGAATTCTTCAACATTGGCAATTTTGACATCACCGGCAAGATTAATAAGAACTCCAGCACAGCTTAGCGACTCAGGTACAAGATCTTGTTTTATAAGATATTCCGCTCCTGATAATACCTACTCACTATATCAGTAGTTTGCATGAATTCAACAGAAGTGCCTACTTACCTGAAATAATATAGAGCTGAGCTGAACCTCTGATGGATACTCTGGGGCTCGACACACATGCAGCAAAGACGTTTCCATCATGCCGGAGACAATGTAGTGATTGCGATCTTCTTCTGAGTAAATCTCAATGCTCTCAAGGACGTTACGGTGGCGAAGTTGGCGGATGATCTGGAGGTTTTCGTCATTCAAAGCCGGTGCAGAACGAATCATATGAAGCTTTTCACTGCTGCACTTGCTCGTTACTATCGCAAATAAGCACCAATGCTTTACCAAATATTCTTTCGTATAATGTTTCCATGGGGACCCGGCCAACACTGGAACCAGAATCGGTGAAAGATTGTCCCCGTCAACCCGCCGGATTGGAATACGAGAACCATCAGCTGGGGGGTTTCGGCGATTGCCCTCCTCCTTCTGATGTGGTGTTTTCTGCGAAGGCTTTTTCTCAGTAGTCTGACGAGACTTGAGTGGTCTCAAAATTGCTGCAACTTCATCGTCAATCAAAACTGTATGACGATCTAGCTTCGACATTGCTTTGGAGTTTCAACGGATGAGGAAGATACGAAGTTTGACCATACTTTCAAGCATGAAGAGCGGGCTTGCGTCTGAGATTGTCGTCTTGAGATCTTCGCTGACAGAAAAATGATGGTTATCAGGAGTGGGGGTTGAGGGCGGTTCTGATTTCGACACCCTGTCAAGTCACCCCACTAACAAGGGTATCAAAACCAGCACCCGCCTTCACACTGGTGGCCCTCTAACTACAACAGTCTTGCTGCAAAGTCGGGTGTGGGTTTTATCTACCAGTACTCTCTATCAAAGCCGTCCTCTTGACCACATTGATAACCCGCGCAGCACTGACCAGCTGTGGTGAAGCTTTCCGCACTCGCCTGCACAAGATAAGACCATGTTCAATCTTCAAGCCCAAAATAATCGCTTGGCTCTCCTGACTGATGAAGTCATTGAGGAGAAGAATGCGAGATTTCGAGGGATTGTCAAGGTTCCAATTGACGATCTCGTGTTTGCGCCGGACTTTTTGCCTTGTGATTACAATGTTAGTCCTGCAAAAGTTTCACGACTCAAGAGAATTTTTAGGACAGAGGGTTGCAATCGGAGCGAGCCTTCCAATTTCATGCTAGGCACTATCAACGAGAATGTTTTGTTGGAAGCTTTGCAATTGTCGCAACTAACGCTGAATGACCTTCAAGACTCGGAAAGACCCCGGATGCTCTACCTTCCCAGATTTCAATACATACGATGTGCTAACGGGAGGAGCCGTGCCGCTGCTGTCCTAGACACACCGCGTCTTGGTACATGGTGGACTGTCGAACTATACGCTGGTGAGAGTCGTTTGCTAATGTGCTAATGGATCGGTATTGACGATATCTCAAGACCTGAGCCCGAAGACATTCGACATCATCGCAGAAAACTACGTCAATGAAGGAGCCTTCTCTCATGGGTATATATGTGAACGAATACTTCACCACCGTATCAAAAGCCCATCAGAGGAGAAACGGTGGTGGGCTCGACTCACTAAAAGTCTGAGTTGTATCTTGAAAAGCTTGCTCAAACATCCAACAATCGCACCTCCACTCTTCGAACTCATTCAAAATATCCCTGGTATGCGAGACGGATTCGAGATTGGCACTTGGCACAAGATTATCGGAGGTAAATGTGACGAGGGACGTTATATCTTCCAGATGCGAAACGACTTTACTCATTGTTTTCTAGGAGGTTATACGCTACATGGAGTTCACCCTGGAGTCATGGCTCAAGCTCATGGGTTCCAAAGAGGCGTTGCTCTATGTTGACATAGACGATGTGAGAGCATTCCAGCTACGAGTTCCTGGTGTCTCACAGGTGGACTATCGTTATCTTGCCGGTCTCATTGAAAGCGGCGTCGCATTTAAGAGGCTATCGAACACGGCAGAGAGATCTCAACTACTCCGCCGAATGAAGGACATAAAGTACCTCTTACCTTCGATCTATACATTGCAGAAAGACTTCAAATATCTTCGCCTATGTACTGATACGATGAAACGGCTACTTTGTGGTAAAAAGAAGATACCATTTACCGTTCAGGTCCTGGCATATGATGCTTTCTCGCAAAAAGCTCCTATAGGACCCAACGAAGTATTTTTCGAAAGATTGAAGCGCTTGTATATATGCATCATGCGTGATTTAGTAGAGCTGACTGGCGAGTGGCCCCTATTGGAAGACGGCGAAGAATCACCCGAGGTGTGTTTCCGTCACCCTGAGAACTGGCACCGGTTGGCGCAAGAAGCGCGTCGTCTTGGTTTCGAGTCCGATGAGATCAGACGTCTAGCGGCGGAAAACCCAGACGACCAGGTGGCATTGAAGGCTTTACATGATGCGAGGCCATCTTCGTTGTACGAATACAACCAGTTAGAATTACAAGACATTTTGAATCGCATAGTCAACGAGTTCAACAGAGCGAGACTACGAGTTATGGAAGAAGATCAATCAACTTTCACAACCATTGGGGCTGGGGAGCCGATCGCACGCCGTTGTGGACGCCAATACTCTGGGGCTTATAATCGCGACCGCTGGTCGTTTGATCTGGTTGGGTTTTCTCATCCTGTGTCTAATAGTAGGGATATAACGTCTCTTTTCGTCCGCAAATCCGTTTTTCACGCGTTTTGGAGACTCGACGAGGACCAGGATGGAGATGAACCTATGCTTCAACCCACAGACTTATCATCCCCTTCCCGGAGAGATGATTCATTCGAGCCCACAGAGGCACCTGCTGATCCTGACACGTATGACGAGCCCATGATGGAAATGGATAGCGAAGGCAGACAAACCAGGGTGAGGCAGTCTTCACGCCAGAGGGCCCAGAGAAGGTCGCTTGTAACGAATAGGGGGCGAACAAAAGCAAAGTATCCACTCAGGAAACAGAAGATGCATAGGATGAAAAGCCGGAGAGCTGTTCAAAAGTTGCGAAGACAATTGGCGACCCAGGGTTTGCCAATCCAGCAGCAGTTGGCAATCCAGCCACAAACATCAACTGGACAACCGTTAGTGGTCCAAGACCGGGTGCAACTAGAGCGAAGAGGGACAGATACACCTCGGCAACTAAGTGAAGGCAGTATCAATGTTTCTTCTTCCGCGATGGATCTGATTGCTCCGTTCGGCCAGGATGCGGAGATGCAAATTTTACGATATGACGGAGCTGGATGGAGAGCAAGATCTTGTCGCCGAGGGTCAATTTCTCGCATGATCGACGATGCCAAGAGTCAGCTTGGTGAAATCGACTTTTACCATCGGGAAGGCCGAGCTATTGCAGAACACGAAATATCCCAATATCAGGTGGTATGCATTGTTCCACGAAACAGTGCTATCTCTGACGCCGATTTTCCTGCAGAGGAGTTATGACATCAAGGCGAGAGCGTAAGTGGACCGCAGAATTGCTATGTAAATGGAAGTAGTCAAAAAATACTAACTGACTAACAGAGAACTATAGATACCCAGAAATGGTCATAAGAGAACTTATAACGATGTCAGCCATCATATCTACCACTTTGTTACCACACCATGCCCTGTTATCCCTTCGCGAAGCATTTTAAACATTTCGTCGTATGAGACTTGATATGTCCAATCACCAAGAGCGTCGGTTCCCTCAAAAACCCCATACTCATCCTCATCTGCCTCCCGCCACTGCATTGAAACTGGAAGCCAGTCTAAGTTAGGGCGGACCTCAACTGTCGTGTCCGATAGCATCAAGAAGAATTCCTCTCCACTCCAGTCCATTTGACCTGGAGGCCCTGTCTTGTTGAACCAGCACTTCCGTTTGTTGTTCCATACACACTCCCATGTCTGGGGTTGGCCCTTAGCGTTAAACCAAGTCGGCTGGCTAACAATAAGCGGCTTGAAGCTTGCTTCTTGGGTTCGGACTAAACGGGTCTTTCTCTTTTTGAATCTCATTGTGTCAAATTCAGTTGACTTTGCGCTACGCTTACGCTTCCTCGGATTAGTCAACACATTTTCATGTGCTGTCGATGGTCTTCTTGGTGGGCTGTGTTCCTGTGCGGTTGTCGAATGGACTTCGGCGGATTCTGGTACATCCAACTCTCGCAAAATGCTTTCCCATGTACAGGCTTTCGCTTGCGTTAAGCGGCCCATGATAAGCTCAAGCCTTTGTAGAATGGTTTCGGAATCTACAGTCATAACATCCCGACTCCGAGACCCTCTCCTCGCTGGGGTTGAGGAGGTGGCTATCTGAGGAGACTCATAGCTTGTAAATGACCGTTTAGCGAGCTTAGAAGTCCTTGGGGATACGACAGGAGAGTCCGGGTCGTTGGATGGGCATGGCCGACAAGCGACAAAAACAATATCGTCATCATCTTCCTCGCGGTATTTTCGGTTCTCTCCATTATCATCAAGATGACCATGGGATTGGATATCTCGATAGTCATTATACCTGCAATTGTCGTAACCGTCGGTGGGTTGGAATTCCGCTGGTGTTTCGAGGATAGAGTTGCGTTTAGTGGGCTTTGGTGTCCCTTGCTGCTCGGTTTCTGATATAAGAGGATCAGATAGGATCATTTCCCGGGTGGTGGCGTTTGGCGTTGGTGGACAGGTTAAGGGGTCTGTGTAGGTAGCTTGTGGTGTCGGGGGATAATCCATGTAATTGGCCTCTGGGGTTAGAGGATCAGAGAAGATCTCTCTCCAGATGTCATTTGGCGTTGATGAGCCAAGTAGCATATCTGTATAGGTAGCTCTTGGTGTTGGGGGGCAATCCGTGTAACTAGCCATTGTCGTTGGATGATAATCTATCGAGCTTATCGTTTGTTTTTGGGGCCAGATCAAGTAGTATGAGGATCCGAGCATGTATGTTCCAGAGGAATGTTGAAGCTGATGTCTATTCGTTGGGCAGTATCTTTGTGTAGTGAAGTGAGGGTGCTGGAAGAAGAGATAAACGTGAAGAGAAGTAGGAGTGGACTATGATGGGAGTTCCTGGGGTTTATATACTCTCAATGAAGGCGCATTGATAGTGGTTCACGCCTAAACCCCCAGGCATCATCTAATTCTGACCAGATCAGTTGAGTGTAGTAGTGAAAGGGGCGACGGCCCTGGTCCATGCATAACACAACCACAGAACTGCGTAGAAACCGTTGGGAACACAAATCCACTGCTTCTAATAATAAATGCTACAAATTATCCGTAACTCTCGCCAACATCGCGGTTACTTGTTTTGATTGACGGTCGCAAATTGAGCAGTGACTACGCTGCGCCGTGAATTCTTGGTGGACTGTAAGCGAGTGGCAGAACTTGAGGAGGGCAGAGAAATTTAGTCAAGAGCACTTACATGGTCCTCGTTATCCCTAACAAAGCGCTCTATGTTTGAACCAGGAGATGGATTTCTCTATGAAATCCTATTGCAAACTCGAGGTTACTTTACTGCAACTCCGGGTTTGGGAAGGGACGGAGTGATTACAACGTGGCTATGGCGGAACTAAGACGGTACCAATCATCGCGAAGGGCTTATGAGGGTTGTGATCTCCCTCAGATAGCTAAGGCTGCCTTGAGTACTTCACAAGAATGGCAGCCGATCTCTTGAGGCCTCTAAATGTTCCAAGAAGTTCTTTTCGTAAATAATCAGTGTGTACAGGTGCAGTGTCGGCATCTGTCGTGCTCAGACGGAAGAGCTAGTGCTATAGGAAACTTCCTGCCCGATGCCATCTGATCAACTAGAGACAACACTTCGTGCAGGGACACATCAACAAACATGAAGGTCGGTCTTATTTTGCATCTCCCGGCAATTCTGTCTTGCAAACGATTGGCACAGATCCCAGTCAATGTACGAGAAGACGTGGAAAGGAGGATCATCTGTTCAGCACGACAGCCTCGGTGTGGCCCGGCAGTGACCTGGTTGGTACGGAGGAAGAGCGGTTACGTGTCTGTCTCCCCTATTTGACGCGTCTTCATCTTGAAAAACGCAGGGAGGCCAGAAAGGGGTAACCGGCTAGGCTTCTACAATCGGTTGGGACTTGTTTGACCGCACGGTTCAGCTGGGAGCATATAAGTCGGTCAACTTCGGTTTATGGCCATACCGTGAACACCAAACCCCGCAACTCCTTTTCTCCTTCTACACTATAACAGCAACATGTCCTCGCCAAGTATTGACTTTGAGCAACGGAAGCCCCTGCAAGGCTTTGCCCCTTCTGTCTCTCAGCTATCCACCACATCTTCGTACAGCAAGGAGGCGCTTTTGGCTTCTGGGAGGTCTAGGGAAACAGCAATTTACATTCCCTCTGATGACGAGTCTGGTGATGATGCTGAAAACGATGCGAGCCAACTCGACAGTGCACAAACCTGTGCCACACGAGCCAGCACCCCGAGTTATTTGGGTAAGCTTTCGAGGCTCTGGGACTCCTCTTGGGCTACAGGCGCTGACAACTTATAGATCTCACTACCACTGAACATGACACAACTGACTTAGATGATGCTGTCATTAGCGCGGACACTACATTGGAATTATCCTCAACTCAAGCGGAAGTCGCCCTAGCTTGGCCGAATGAACCAAGAGTGTCTCACCTGGTCAATCCTGAACCGACCCAGCAATCTTCTGTTCAGATGGATCACTCATGGAGAGGAAATACTTCTGCTTGTTACAACGGCAATTTCATACCCCCTCCTATCAGCCGTAAAAGCCAACCATACTCAGTTGCGGCAGACGGGAAACAGCTCCAACCCAAATCAGTCATTCAACAGAGTGACATGATGGTCGATGCTCCCTCTAGCCATGTTGTTTGTCATAACTCCCAGGGCCATTGGAATTCCCTCTTAACTGGCGCACACTCTCCCCAAGCTGTTAGCCCCGTCAAGGTGGTCCAGGTATCACTCAAGGAAAACGAAATTGCCGCAGGCAATTCATACAATAATACCATCCGGGCAGCCCTTACCCTATCTCCTGCTGGATCCTCGGATAAACCGTGTCAAGGACGAGCCTTGCAGATGCATAAAGTCGGCCAGTGCAAAGACAGCGACGCAGGCAACGAGGGCCCAGGCAGCAAGGACAGTCTGGACAGGCCAGAATCTCTACATCATATAGAGAGCTCTTCTTCCCTTCTACATATTGAGGATCCTGAGTTGGAATACTATGGCTTAGATGATTTCCGCCGAGGTCGCAAGCGCCGCAAGGTCTTAAATTCCCCTTTATGTGCGGTACGCAATACCGCTAACAACTCTGGGAGCCCTTGCCAAACACTATCCACACAGTTGCCGAGTGAGTTCCGAACGTCTAAACACGACAGTAGCATCTTAGAAGCTGCAGAACTCTTGGTAAGCTTTAGCGCTCACCGGTAAAATCTTCTGGTGAAAGACATTCACCAGGAGAGGGTGAGACTCTAGGCAGGACGAGACAAAGTAATTCTTGGGTTAACATCCAGTGTGCTCTTATGTATTGTTCGGAGGGCGCTATTTAAGTCCGATAGTTGAAAAAAAAAGATAAAGATCATTGGACTCATTGACATATTTCCCCTTGTCCCCTGAATCTGAGCTTAATTAGCCTAGATAAATTCCAGGTGTTTAAGTCTTTTAACGGTTGTTGCGTAGCAAAGTCAAAGTACCCTCTCACATCTTACTAGGGCTGGGCCATATATCTTCACTACCTCTTCAAACTTTCCTTCTTTACTACAACATACCCTAATATTTTCCCAACATTCAGCATCCACATGCTATTAAGCCCCAGTGATATCTCGTAGCCTTGCTTAGTTATATCTCGTCGCGTCCCGGTGGATATGCCTCGATCATCGTAGAAAATCTCTACATTACTGATGCTTAGAGTCCATATATATTACCGCCCGAGTCTTGTCTTATCATGCAGTCTCCCAATGCTATATTATACGTCATTTATTGGAACCCCTATCATATTTGCTGTACCTGGCCTACAGATCCATTGAAAAGTAATAATGGTGAAATTGGGCAAGCTAGACACACATAGAGCGCTGCCATATCCCAGGAATTAATTCACTCAGTAGTTTGTTCGTAGTATGATGTTTATTTTTGGAACTTCAAACGATGTCATGTTTGCGTAAATACGAGGACGTGAGACAAATGGTGATATAGTTGAATTACTACTTTCATTTGCTACCTTGGTGCCCCCTCCCCTTCTCCCCACCTCCGGCTCTTTTCCTGTGTGACAATGATATAAGAACTTGGAAAGGATTATAATCTGTACCAGCGACGAGCGTGCCACTGTGTCTTCTCTGGAAGCCGATAGCCTACAGTCGAGATTGTCATATAAAGAAGCCATTGTGGTAAAACCAACTTCTCGTAGTATCCGGCAAGCGACAGTCCAGCCACCAACGCCGAGATCAACGCAAGGAACAAGCTGAGGAACAGCAAGTGATAAGCTGCCTGCTTGGCTGCCTTCCCCTTCTTCATTCCACTAAGAGATGATAACACGACTCCAATGGCTGCAGCTTGGGAAGTCAGTGGTGCGATGTAGGCAAGTTCGATAGGAGTCGAAATCGTCGGAATCGTTGCCAAGGTTACAATCAACATCACTTCAACGCATTGAAGTATTCCGATCCATTTCATCCAGTGCTCTTTTCCTATCCCAACTGAAAATGGGCAAATGATTGCTATGATCTGCTCATCATGTCAGGATCTCAATAGGTTTTTGGGTATTCCGACGAACCTGGATTATAGCGGCTCCCCACATAGATATTGTGGCCAGGATGGTATATAAAGGCCTTTCAAGGAATTCCGGTAGCTTGCCAAAATTTCTGTGTGCTAGAATGAAAAGAATTAAGGCTGCCAGCTGGAACAAGCCCCAGCTACATACCAAGTATACCAGGTACCTCTCCCGTGACCAGAAATGATTGCACTTAATAAAGATGAAAAGACAGACGCAGAATAAAGAAAGTACTGATACTATATAGGCCTCAGTGACCTGGGGACGAGAAAGATGATTCATATCTACCTGGTGAACTGGGCGTACATGAGGTATAGAGCTTGCATGGAGATATGATAGTGAAGGGAGTCCGGGCCCTATTTATACTTGGAAACACAGTTCGCAGCAGCAAAGCCCCACCACACCAGCATTCGGGCTACTAACAAAGAAATAATCAACATGTAGGTTATTGTGTGACTCCGCTCCATCCATGTTACCAATCTCAGGGGTCAGGGACCGACCGACCGCGAACGAGCTTTGCGTTCTACCTGAACCAGTGCTGCACCAACATAGCCAGGTACCCCAGCAGAGACAAGCCACATTTAGAAATATCGAAGATCATTCCATTGAGGTCACATAGTCATCAGTGTGGCAATGCATAAACTTTCATGACAAAGACCGATTGCAGTAAGGACTGGCAAAGAATCTCCATTGAATCCAATCACTCTACTATTGTTGAGGCTATAAGAGAGCAAAGTATATTTAGAGGTAAATGATATTTTACCAATATACCTTATATTATAAGTGAGTCCCCCATTTCCCCCCATACTGCCTGCATCCATCACATGCCTTTTGTTTGTTAACCGGCACAATCTTATTGTCTGGCAGTTCAAATACGAATTAGAAGATGTCCTTGACAATTGTGGCTTCATCTTTTCTCGTGTTTTTCGCAATACACGCCTCTGATGGGATATGTATTTACCCTGTAACAAGAAGCAGATCATCAAGCCAGAAAGCCGGAAACAGGTTCCTAAAAACACAAAGCACGAAAGCCAAATTATCATGTTTGCTCAAGATAGATTAGAGATAGATCCCGATGTATATATCTTGCCCTAGGTGGTTGTTATCCAAATAATTGCTTCGCACACTTTGTGTTAAATCATCGTCGCATGCAATTACGGAATTTCAATATCGTGGCGGCTGACCCTCAATATTAGAATAACATTAAAGACAGCCAGTAGTATAGCCTTCTCTCAGGTACCCAATGGACAAGAAAATAAGGTTGGAGAAATGCAATTTGACGTAACGGCTGTTTACTAAGCTATTCCAGAACGGCGGCGGATTATAGTTGGTCCGACATTCACGTGTCTTTTGACTCCCAGTAGCTTGCAATTTCTCTTCTCAACCACAATCAAACTCTCCTTAGTGCCAATTTTCACAGCACATTCGTTCGCAAAATAGGCCTACACTTTCGAATCTTCGCCTTGAACTCTGCGACATTCAAATACCACAATGTCCTCCATAACTGCGACAACTGAAATATTCGCCGCCAATCATCTGATCTGCGATGCCAACGACGCAATTATTCTTAGGCCAAAAGGCGAATTTATTGCTGGTGGGACAACATCAATTGTCGAGCGTTTACCATCAGGCGATGTCATTAAGACACCGTGGAGGGGTGGCGTCCGGGAGAACGATTGCCAGAAAGAGATTCTCGTTGAAGCCAAGATATATCAGAAGCTCGGTGATCATCCCCGCCTAGTCAAGATGAAACACTGGGACGCCAACGCCTTCACTTTGACTCTTGAATATATGCCAAATGGGACACTGAAGGAATACACAAAATCCCACGCTAAAGAGATCTCACTGGCCCAAAAGCGTCGCTGGATATTGCAAGCAGCTGACGCCCTGACATTTTTGCATTCTGCTGGCATTATCCATTGTGATATTGGTCCACATAACTTCTTGTTGGATGTGGACCTAAATTTGAAGATTTCTGATTTCAGTGGTTCATCACTTGATGGGTCTCTTGCTATGGTTTGTCCTGGGTCGAGATACGCGGCACCGGATCCAAATTGGAAACCTGGGAAGATACCCGTTGCTGGTGAGGACATCTTCGCCCTAGGCTCAACCATCTACCATATTATCGAGGGCAAGGCACCCTTTGAAGACCTGTCGGATGATGAAGTTGAGCAAAATTTCCTGAACGGGGTATTTCCAGAACTTAATGGTTTACCTTACGCTGATCTCATTGCGTTATGCTGGCAACAGAAAGTCACGGCGTTAGATATAATCCAACATATCGACAGGTTGAGTGACTCCGAATATGAGGAGGCTATGGTTTAAGTTTATTATCGAAAATTGGTTTCAATTTGCTTAACAAGAGTCGAAGAGTATAACCAGAGGTAGTTATCCCTCGCCTATACAATGCCCCAGGATTCAGCGTCCAGAATACCCTTCATCTCGATGTTGAGGGCATAAGTCCCGTACGGTAGTTTGGCCACTAAAGGATTGGCCAGGATTCGCACACGTTGTTCCAGAGCTGTCCGCAGCTGCGCACTTTGCTAAATAGGTTGATGTAGCGTCGCAAGTCCTTGGACATCCTTTGTAGCGGGTTTTGGTCGTGAGATAGGTGCACATCTTGTAATTAAGTCAGTGGTGTTTAGTGAGCAGTTGTGGCATTTGCGTACTGTTTTAGATTTGGGGTAAGGCTTATAATAGAATTAATTAATCTATGCGCCGCGGGAGCAAGCGTCAGAAGAAGGAAGGAAATATCAGCAGCCTTGTATGATGTTATGACTTCTTAAAGTTCAATTAAATCAATCACGAAAAGGAATGTATGCTGTATTTTATATTCACACGAGATGTCTGCTGACTTCCGTAAGGTAAGTTAAGTGACATCAAGACCACTGTCGATCCACCATCCTGCTTGGTCATGTTTGACTTGCATGGTAAGCTCGCTTTTGTTATCTGACCTCAACTTGGCCAAATTCGTGTGCTGAGCATCCCGTTGACAGAGATGCAGCCGGGCGACGCATTTCTACCTTGAGACTTGCAGACAGACGAAGGGCATCGATGACACTAATTAATGCAGGCGGCCCGAAATGAACGGACCGTGAGAGGTGCCATTTGACCCATACCACATATCTCATTAGAGCCTGCAAGGCTTGGAGTTCCTGTAATTTATGTTTCGTGTCGTCGCCAACCATTTCACTAAATACATCTTTCCTATCATTAGAGAAGAGAATGTCCTTCCCCAGCTTTACGGAATCCAAAAGGATAGTCAACCGTAGGTGAAACTCGCACTCACTTGGTGGTATAATGCTCTGTTCATCTCACAAAGTCAGGGGTCTTTAGGGTAGCATGCAGTAGGCACTAACAGTAGCCACGGGGCTGACAAACTGGGATTTCTCGGCTAATGGCTAGATCGAACCAAAATCGATTTTGGCCTTCCTGTAACATAACCTAAGCCAAAATAAGCGCTAGCCCGAAGGCTGCATCTCAGTGACCAGCCAATCAACGCGTTCCACGCACATATTCTCTTGCCCCTTCCTCCCTTGCCCTCTTCCTTCCTTCCTTCCTTCCTTCCTTCCTTCCTTCCTTCCTTCCTTCCCTCCCTTTTTTCTCTCTTCCTTCCATTTTTTTCCTTGCTTCCTTCCTTCCCCTCTTTTTCTCTCTTCCTTCCTTTCTTCCTTTCCTCTCCCTACCCCTTCTCTTCTATTATGGACCTCGATGCCGAAATCGATCATGTGGACAGAGTCCGATCAAGTCTGGCAGAAAACCCGACTCTTACTGCATCGCAAGAGAATACCCTTTCAACCATAATCGATCTCATCAAAGAGGATCCTGTACAACGCAAAAAACACTCTGAAGCTACGCGAAGTAGGCGCAAATCTGCTCTTGCATTATTGTCAACCATTAACAGCCACCTCGGTGGCGTGGTCCTCTTTCTCTGCAGCACCGCATTGTCCATTACCAAGCTCTACAGGATCAATCAACACGACATTAAATTTATGTCCAAATTAGAAGCCTGGGATAAGCGTGTCAAATTCACCGATGCTGTTGTTAGCCTGGCGCACAAATACTTTACACCCAGTCTACTCTCGCGCCTAAGTATTAACTCGATTGCTATTATCCTGACCTGGTTATTGACCGTCTGCGCTGTTCTAGACTCCGATGAAGCTCGTACTACGCATACAAACCGAAGAGCTTATTCCGCAAGTCGTGTAACTAAGCGGCCTCGAACCGATCCAACTTCAATCGAGCACGTAGCTGTTCCAAGTTATCATGGCGTCCTAGATCTCGCGACGCACCAACCATTGAGCAAAACAGCGACCGATGATTATAATGATGGCGGCTGTAGTGACAATAGCGATGACACAGAGGGAAGTGAGGACAGTGACGAGAGCGACTCGGGAAAACGACCAGCTGCGGAGGTTTTTGTAGATAACCCCCATACAACGGTCGACGATGATGGTAGCAGCCCAACCTTTACGTGCCGTCAAACCTTTTGGACTAACGCATGTAGTACAACTTTACTCGAATGTCTACGAGTTGCAAGATATGGATGTTATTCGCGTTGTCGCCAACCAACGTGAAGACTTTGTAGCTCGTCTGACTGTACCGCATTTACCCGACGCTACGCCATTCATTACAATCAATTGTCCGCGTACTTTAGCAATCGAATTTTTAACCAGGCGAAAACAAGTCAACTGGTAGAATTCTGTACCCCAAAGATTTTACCGACTCTACAGGCGCCAAAGCACACAACTTCAACCTCTTCGTCAAAGCATACGATCACCATTCCCTTGTTATCCTGTCCGACCATATCCAGATACGTCTTGGTCAAACGTTCCGAGAACCATACCGAGCCGCTCGATTGATCCACATCCACGACCAGGGCAACATAATTATCATTAGGGATTTGTTCGTCGTCAAACTCATGCCACACCGGCGGGGAGCAAGACTGCTTGGTCTAGAGACGTTTTAGTCTATGAGAAAAAGTCGGTTTGGGAGGGTTGCGCTGTACCAATTTGTTGCATTTCTCAACAATCTTATTGTCGGAGGTATTTTTTCTGACGCGGTGCTTTTTCATTACTTGGCAATGTTTGTTCTGATTTAAGGGCCGATGGATAAGCGTGTTATAAGATACTGTACTCTGTATCTTGCCAGCTTTCGTTTTATTACAATTAAAGGATCTGAGAAAAGTCTAAACAAAAATGATAAGAGTATTGCGGGAGTGCTATTGACGCACATGTGCATGTGGACCACGATTAGGCCTCAACTTGATTGCCTAAGCAGTCCCGCTATTGTGGAAAAGGGTGGGTAGGAAGAGAGGAAGGAAGGAAGAAAGGAAGGAAGGAAGGAAGGAAGGAAGGAAGGAAGAAAGGAAGGAAGGAAGGAAGGAAGGAAGGAAGAGAGGAAGGAAGTGAGAAAGAAAGACAGGAAGGAAAGGAGAAAGAAAGGAAGAGAGGAAGGAAGAGTCTAGTAGCCTTAAACTATGCATGTAATTGTAAGTGTCTTAAGTCGACGATTTTCAGTACTAGTAAGCTTGAAGTATTGGGCCTTGCTTCTTTGGCCTAGGTTCTTCTGGCCTTATCCAGCAGATGGAACTTAGCTTTGGGGAACTTCTGGATAATATTCCCAGTAAAGGATCTTCGTTTTGTATGACTATGCAATAAATTGGCCGAGCATAAACTTATTAACTTTGACCTAGCTACGTCGCTTTAATAATATACGGCAAAGGGAAGTATAGCTTAACTCAAACTGTCTCTTGGGCTGCGTTAGCCCGTCTGCATAATATGGCCAGCTGTCCGGCTACTATGAACCACCCCTGAAAGAATTAGACTGGCTAGTTTAGTTCTTCAACAGTTGCTGCAGGTCAACGTAACGTGAACGAGCTTGCAACCAACTGCATGCGAATAAGCTGAGATCTTTTAATAATGGGAGACGACAAGGACAGGTTCTTGACGTGTTGAACTCGCAGGGGTTGACCCTTTGAAAGAATACCAGGCCGTGTATCTCTTTATTCCTCGTCCGACTTGCCATGAAGTGGTATAAGAAGCCCTTTTGTCTGTCAGAAAAAGGTTCCTAGTAAGCCTGATTGATTGTAAGGCCTAATGCATATCATATTTGACCATCTCAGTCATTCTAGTTTCGCTCCCGCCTTCATACTATTAGCCATCACTGCCGCCGTATCTCCTTATTTCAATTCATATCCATCGAATTTAGGTGAGGAACCAGCAAAGTGAATATAAAGATCATGTTGCTGACTCGTAATTCTTGAACTGAAGCCGAATTCAATCATCAAGTATCAGCCACAGACGTTCTCTAATAATGACAACTTCCAACCCTGACAGCTCGGGTCCGTCAAGAGCATCGCTATCTACCCCCGCGCAAGACGAGAAAACCAATGGTGAAACTGCTCCTATAGATGATTCAGGTACAAACAAAGAGGATATCGAAGACAAGGAACATTCCAGTAACTCTAATCACGACAACGATAGAGCTGAAGGCAGGAACCTAGATGATATTCTTGACCAAGCTGGAAAAGAAGTGACTAAGGATATGGGGTTCAAATAAATACATACAATTCTTTTCATGAGATTAGGAAAGCCTCACAACTTGAAGACTTGTGCCTGTATACGCGATCATTTCGGTAATCACTAAGTGCAGTGGTCCGCAACCGTGATTGATTCGTAAGACTGCACGATGACGTGAGTAGAGCTATGTGGGGCTGTCGGTAGAAACCACGTGCAACTGATTAGATAAAATAGAAAAAAGGCAGCTTGAGCTCAATTACGATCGTGCCGTGGTTCAATTGCGCAAATACACTTGCGCCAGTTCGAAGGTATCCACAAACATACACCGCCAGCATAGTGTTCGCCATATGATATATAGTAGCGGTGCGCTCTCTTCATAAGCAGTACTCACGATGCTTTCATCGCGGTATTGACGCGACGCCATTCACGATGCTTATTTTACGACGGGACGAAACTTTTGCACACCTGGCAGGGCAAGTATCTTGTTGTTCTAAGGATCTAGATACACAGAGACCAGGTCTGCTGAAGTTACCTGTCCCGCTTATGTCTCAAAAGGCTTTGACTCTCCTCACTCTATTTTACAAAACATATGTGCGTACAACCACATTAATTTATTACCCACGCTAATATATATAAAGAATGAGAAAGTAAATGACTGGGCTGGAGAAAGAGGTTTCACCATTGAAAAACCCGTTTTCCTTGGGCCCCAGATACTCTTGCTTCAGTCAGGGGACGTCAGAATTCAACACGATCGAATTTCAATTGTGATCTTTATTCCAATACCCAAGGCCATAGAAGAGAATGAAGAAATTGTGGCTACCGATGAGGCCATGACCACTAAAACCTCCTCCGCAAGGCCACTAGAACCACATTACAGGATCTCGATTCAGTCTCTTGTAACTGGGCCAGTCTTTGCTGAATCTTCTGTCGAGTGCGAAGTGGGCGACGTACTTGTTCTCGAGGGAGGGGAGCAACTATCGTTAAGGGGTGATGATGTGTGTATGCTGTGCACCCTGCATCGTACGAACACGGCTGGCGCTGGGATGAAAGATAACGATCAGATGTAGCGACTTATCATTACTGAAATCCAAGAAAATCGGTGTCATAATCTATCATGTTGGAATTGCATAACACTTCGTCAAGGTCGGTAGGGTAATAGGGGTTAGAGTCTATGCTGGTGCCCACAGCCATGGCATCCGCCATGGCGTTGTTCTGATCAGTGTCTTCGCGAGAACTCGGAGGGGTGAACTCTTGCAGCAAAATCCCGTTGCATGCCAGATTGTCTCTTGGTTGGAAGAGGGTGGTTGTTTCGCACTGTCTAAAATCCTGTGGTAAGCCATATCCCGTGGCATCATCGGATCGCGCGTGGCTAGTGCTCGGCTTCTGCCCCTCTGCTGCTGAGTTCGTTCCAAAGTCTCCCTGCCGGCTTTCAACTTGTTGCGTATTGTGATCTTGAATCTCTTCTCCTGATGGTTGTGTCATAACTGGTTGAACTTATGGTTACCATTGGCAGCTTTGAACTCGACCTGAGTCTCCAGACAACACACTTGACTCGAGAATGCATACCTGTTCTTGTATTATTGTTGGTGCAATCGGTGATTAGATTCAAACCGTGTCCCTCATCACAGCGAGTTATAAATTTGTTGGCATTCTGGCGCACCAACAATTTGATTGGCACTCCCCTCCAGTACTTTCCTATCTCCTCACCAGACAGAGACAGCCCTTTCAGATTGGGAAGTCCAAGGGCCGTACATATATCTGGAAGCCTTGTCACCAGTTAATTTATTGATAGAGTTGACATTGGTGCAGTAGACCTACTGAAGGCTTTGCTTGTGGTGTTTGAGAAAGACGCCTGGGTGAAGGACTGTAAAATCTTCGGCGATTGTAATCGGCTCGCAACGAAGTTTGTCGACAACTAGCTGAGCTATGTGCTGTCTCCGAACCTTGCCGACCTTGGTAATTCCTGAGAAAAGAAACCGTTTTTCTAAACTCATCAGAAACACTGGCTCATAATTGTGACACTGATACTTACTGCAGACTGCACTATAGAGCACTAGAGCTAGCGAATGGCGAAATTCGTACAAGCCATTGACCACTAAAGAGAGAAAGCTGACTGCATCAGCATGCCTCTTTTGTGTTTCTTCCTTACTTGGATCTGGGTCGTAGTCAACTGGCTCCTGCCTTGTTATCAAAAATAGACGGCAGTACGAGGATAACAGGCGGTCCAGATAGACAACATCCACCGCCATTTGTTCCACCTTGTCTGAATGATTCCACAGATTCATTCCAAGTTGGTTAATACTGTCGGTCCCTGTCAAAAGTTCATCGGATACAGTCTGAGATGTATCGTACGACTTCTTGTAGCCATGAACATTAACTTCCTTTTGGACTGCCTTAATCCCATCGATGAGCCTTTTTACAATACTTGCTGCAGTCGTTTCATCCTGCAGCTTGTTACCCGTATCAATGATGCCGCCTTGTTGAACATTGCCCTTCTGTCTATGAGTTGCGGTAATACCATCCAGAGTGAGTGTGGTATCTTCTTCTCGTGGCCTCTTTGTAGGCCGCTTCCTGCTTGAAGGCGGGACTTCAAGCTCGGCTTGAGTGATTGAGCACTGGACATCACGTATACTCTCCTCGCAGGATGTAAGCGGAGCGTCCTTTGAAGCAGAGAAGGAGCTAGTAGTGTTAGCTTCTGAGATCAAAGTTCTTGAGAAACTAACAACTGTCCACTAAGCCAGGTTCCAGGCTGAAGTCTTGAAGAAAGCGTCTCGTCGACCAGAGTTCGGGCCCGTTCTGCCGACACCTTATCACAGCACGATACAGCGACAGCATCGCATACTTGAAAAGTTTGAGGCACACCTGAGAGCGACCGTTGGAAAAAGCGTATCTGTGCTGTGATCCGATGCCCAGAGTCGGGGATAGCGAAACATTGCTGTGTGTCACTGTCGAAAAAAAAGTTTGCCATGTTTGATACTGCTTTCAGTCAAGTTCTTGGGACAGAAGTTCTGGTAGGTAGGGAGAAGGGTAAGCGTACGTAGTAACATGGTTGATCGGCAAGGAGAATGAGACAAGGGGAATCACCCCTGTTGTGAAATTTTGGGAATATCACAACAGGGGTCCAGTGTCAAGGTGGGTAACGCTAGGCGCTATCCGTGCTCTACGTCTATCGCATCTTATGGTCCTCCCTGATTGCAACTCTATTCATGGGAAGAAGTTGGGGGCCTCAAAATACAAATATCATTGCCCTTTCCGCTCTCGGGACAGTGAGATTGCGTTTTCAGCAACATGCGGTCGCCTTTTTTTCTTCTGCTTCCGACTTGCATAGAGTGCTCACCTGCATCAATTATCCTCGCTATCACCCTGGCTCTTGCATTTATCCCTCGTTCCTGGACTTTGCAGTCTTTTGCCTTTGGCTTGAGCAGAATTCTTGATTTTCCCGCCTGAGCAAATGTCGCAAACCATAAGCTGGTGTAGTATCGAGAGCCCTGTTCCAGGACTCTTGACTTCCCAAGGAAATGAGGTCACCTATTATTCACAAACCTGCGTTGAGGTAGGTCACGCAGCCCTATACCCAAATTATACGCTTATCTTGATTAGATCGTTGAGATTGTCCCTTTTGAGAAGACTGACATGGTGATACGGCCACGCCGCGACGCGGACACGGTGGCAAGACCTCGAAAACCCTTGAAGAAGGTTATGTCCCAGATCTCACCGTTGTCAACGCAATGGCTAATCTTCCGGGAAAAAATTCGGGTAAGTTTCTCGATCACAGACTGAAAAACGACTAACGCTCCGCAGGCAGCCTCGCCTGAAGAACAGCGTCAATTCTTCCAACTCTGCGCGGCCTTTGCTCCTGAGCATGGTAAACGAACAGACGAAGAATGGCGAGATTTCATTGGACGTCTGCCACTAACAGTAACGTACCCTCCATCACCCGTGCTACTTCATCTGTCCTTCGAAGCTCTCCGTGCGAGCTGTGCAGGATCACATCCCCCTTCTGACCCTAGGCTCCTCCAAAGATCTGCAAACGATAACTTAGCTGAACTAAGGAAGCTTCTTGGCGCAACGGAACACATATCGTGCAACAGATTAGCCTTAGAGGATCGAATCGTTTGCGCTGTGCCGATCGGATTCGTCGAAGAGGTGTACAAGAGTTTGCCGATTGCCTTGATCAACGACTTGCCGTTCGAGACAGTCTCACGCGCTCTGAATGTGATGTATAAAGATCACCCTATAAGCGATTACAATTATGGAACTAACACAAGATAGTGATAATATGGAACTTTGTACGCATAAACCAGAGAATAAGTTCCGAGTGCTTCTCTGGCAATGTGCAGTCTCGCAAGAGGATAGCAATTCGTTTCGCAATTGGATGGCCTCTGAAGAGGGCAAGCGTCACTATCTCAAAGCCAAAGACAGTTTATGCCAACTTCTCACTGGAGAAGAATTTGAGTTGTCTTTAACGACTTTGCGATGCTACGAACTGGTTCTTGGTGACGACAGTTGGTGGGGAGATGGAGATAACGACGACTCAAGGCCTGTGGACGAGACATGGCCTGTGGGCGAGACATGGATCGCTTCATTCACAGCGCACCAGGGTGGATCCGTACAACGACCTCGGCCGAACTTATGGCAAATAGTGGGCTCTTCTTTCAAGCTCGCCTACAGCAAAATCTATCCCTCAACTGCTCTCCGCTGGTTGGATACGGTCCTGGATGAAAGGTCTTCCTCAGATGGGTTGGTCCAGACATTCTGGGAACGCCGTATGGCAGAAATTAATTCGGCCCTACTGCAAGAGGCCCCTTATGATACGCTGAGAAGTCAAGCGATGCAGCGCCAAGCCTCACAGAGAGGGTATTGTTAGCTTGACAGAGGCTAGATCTTCCCTTTATTCGTTCCCTTTGTACTCTATCCGCACTTTCTTTTGATTTGGCCTTTTTGTATTTTATATAGACATTTCCTTGTAGCTCTAGGCTTACGCTATAACATGGATTGTTGTTCCTTATAAGTGTAATCATCATCAGTCTCGTGATATTCACAGTAACTTTCGTATCTTGGCCACTACTTTGACACTGGATAGCGGGGTTGCGGCCAGGTTGGCGACATTGCTGGCAAGCATATGTGGAAAGGATCAAGACTCGTGATAAATACCAGGGCAACCCCAGTGCTAGATCGAATTGCTTCTGTCTCCAGTCCATATCTGCTACTCCTTGTTAACCATGGCGTTGTCTTCGAAATCCTCTCGCGCAGTACAGACTTGACGTTGCCTTCGATGTCAGTAGATGGCTATATTGAACATCCGTCAGTCAGGCTGTGATTCTTGACTAGCCGACATTACAAAATTTCAATATGACTGCCAGAGCGATAAAGTCCGTCGGTGCAATACTTCATGCAAGAAATGACATGATACCCTGTGAGTCGATTGCGCTACTGCTGTTGCCTCACACGGCTCTTGTTACGCCCTTTACTCACTAAATTAACAAGCATTAAATGCCCATACATTGGCTGACTTGGTCCACCATGATCAACAAACTGTAACTCAGTCCCTGTCGAGGCTGGCTGCAGGATGAAAACCCTCCAGGCAAAACGGGCAAATGCTGATCGCCCAACAGATACATTAACGACAACTCCTTTTCACCCTTGTTTAAGGGTTGACCGCCAACTTAGTAGGGTGGTAATATGAGTAGTCATCAGCGGATCCAATTGGCTTGCAGAGCGGCACCGTAAGCCACAACGCTCATGTGTCCCTGTGTTCCTGCAGTCTCTATCACATATACTAATTGAGGAAATTGTCTCTCGCTCATTGGCCAATTTACTCGTCTTTCAGAGTTTCCAGAGCCTCATCCAACCGTTTTAAAACCAGCTGGTCGAAACAATCACATCCCATACCGAAAGTTATCCACAGGAGCAATTGCAATTACACACAGCATCCAAAATGAGGAAGGGTCCATTTCGAGACAAATTCGTCCAATCATCAATTAATAACTATAGACACAAACTTTGCCATATTTTCCCCATACCAGACCTGGATTGTTTGACAGACTTGTATACCGACAGTATCAATGATACAAGAGTACTTCAGCTCCCCTTTATCATAGCACTGGGTATTATGGTCCCTATGGACAGATCTCTGAGAGAACTGAGCTCCCAAAGCCACGCCGGAACCTATATTGAGCAATTAATTCGTTGGATGTCAGATGCCCGAGACGAGATCGAAATTAGCACGCCGACTCTTCCTCTGGTTCGGGCTTTATTACTTGCCGCACTTTGCTACCAATATGACGACAGTATCACGCTGGCTTCAGATTGCTTCGAGAAAGCCAAGGCTATGTTTGATAAGATCCTCTTGTAAGTTCTATTCTATGAAAGAAAAAAAGGGGCTTGACTAACACTCTAGTTTCCTTGGGGGCCTTGATGGACTTGAAGAGAGACTTCCAGATGATGACTTTTGCGACTTAGCCCTGGCAAGCTGGGGCTTCTTCAAGTACGACCAGTTGTAAGTAGGGTTTGGTGGGAATGCATCAGCTGACGGCTCAAAGCTTCGCGTTTCTAGACCTTACAGACAGAAGCCCTGTTTTAGTACCTCTGGTGCGCTTGAATCTAGGGCTAGTGCAGGAGAAATACGGCAGACAAGCTGAGGAAATTCTTTTCAAGAAGCAGTCATGTATCAATTTCAAAGCTCAAGCTTCCAACCTGCAATGTTCTTCCGTCGCTTTTGAGCCTCTACTCGCAATGCTTCGAGCATTTAAAGCCCTACAGATACCCACAGACCTGATATCTGGGGAGGTAACCTACCCTATCGCTTACTTTCAGTGTGTACATTGTTACGCATACATTTACTACCAAACTGTCTCTATATGCCGGTCTCTTCCCTATGAAGCCCCACAAGATCTTTGCGCGGAGCTTTCCCAATGTGCGGAGAATTACAGAGGCCTTGTTATCGAGGCCCGGGAACAGTTAGAGACTCTTCAAAACTTGGAAAGGAGTCGCCTCATAACATTGTAAGGGCTTGAAAGCTGCACCTTATCTAGATCTTAAACTAATAATCAACATTTCGGTTCGCAGAAGCATGTTTCCTTGATCTCTACGACACAGCAGTTTTCTGTAATTGTCAGCCAACACCTGATATTATTTTTGAGTGTTACGTGTAGCGTAGTTTTGTGGTATATTGGGTGGTGAAAAGACTAGGCGCGAGGCTTTCTATGATGTATTGACTGAGCTACCTACCTACAATGACATGTGTTCGATTAAGAGTCCTCCAGTGGTAATTTGCCGTGCGTATGCAAGCTAGGAATGACAGCTGAGACGTCTTTCACCACTTGTCACTATTAGCCATTACTGCAATAGATATCAGAAGTTCTAACCCCTTGCTTACTCCAAGCATGACATTACCGCATTCATGTGGAGTCAACGGTATCAACACATTTATTAACCCCGATGTGGCCCGTCTCCCATTCCAAAATATGTTTCTCCCTCATTCACGAGCAATCTCACCAACATGGACGTTTCACACAAACCATTTAGACTTCCTATTCGGAATACCTGTGTATCTTTATATCATGGAGAGATCATATACCTCGACACATACCATTCTCAACAGCCCATGGCAGAAGCCTTGGAAAACTCCATACAAAATGGAGCTTACTGTGACAAAAGAATCTTTTACCAAGTATCTGAGTGGCCCGACAGCAGAGGCTCAACTCAAACACGTGGCGAAGTCGAAATTATCCGCCGCCTGGCGCCACAAATTGCAGCCGACTTGAAAGATTGGCACGAACCTTTATTGGTAGAATACGGACCCGGGTATGGTAGCCTCATTCTATGATGATCATTCTTATTGACTGTTTTGAAAAGCGATGGTCTCAAGACCGAGATTTTACTTGATGCAATCGAGTCGAGATGCATAAAATGCACATACGTCGGTGTCGACATCAACCAGAGATGCCTCGATAGATGCCTGGCGGCCTGGAAAGAAAAATACACGTTTATCAAGTGCACAGGCATATGTGGCAGTTTCGAAGATGCTACATCCCTGGTTGAAAAGTGGCCTGGTAACAAATTTGTGTTTTCCCTAGCTTCAACTCCAAACTCTAAACCGGTCGAATATATCTTATTCTTACAGCGGCTGGCTAAGCTCGCGAGAAAAATCATTATTAGTCAGCAGAGGCCGGACGGACAGCAGGGTCTTCATAACAGCTACCATACAGAGGATTTCGAAAAGTTTGTCTGGCGAGGGCTTCAGCATGGAAACAGATTACTGAAGCGGCCTGAATTTAACGAGCAAGATTGGGAGATTAAATGTGACCATTCAAAGACGAACATATACTGGTGTCACGAGTTCAAGATTACCCCTCTTCGCTCGACCGATCAAAAAAGCTCTTTTCAAGCTTTCGCTTCAATCAAATATACGGACGCGGGATTCGTCATGATCGCTAAAAATGCGGGCTTGGAGGTTACCAGAACCGACAAGAACGATGACACCGGAATGGGTAAGCAATTGGAACAAAGTGCTTTGGCAACATTACTAAAGCTTTCACAGCAATATATCAACTGGTAAATGGCAGTTGTGCACGTGCGCCGCATAAACTCTTGCATCTGTCCTCGGTGCGGGCAAAATGCCAATTGGTCTTTATTCGCCACCATGAGGCCATCTCGAACATACGGTTGAGTGACGGGTTAGATCTCACCAAAATGTTAGTTGATGACGCCAAGACATTAATTGAATGCATTCGAACGGATACTCAAAAGAGTAATCCAATTGGAGTGGGTGACTTCTGGCCAGATGGCCTCACACGGCATGGAAGGTCGGAGGCCGCCAAGCCGCTACTGACACCACTCAAAAATGTTTATGAGATAATATCCTCGCCGTGTCTAAGGGCAGTGCATAGTGCAATGCTTATGGCTGGATCATTCCAGAAAGTTGGCAGTCGATATGAGAATAAAGGCCAGGTGTTGCTGCAGCACGATTCACGCCTCAGAGAGGCCACCAACTGGCCTCAGGACGAAGCCGCCATTATGCAAGAGGTCGCAGGCCGACGATCTGCATCTTACATCGAGGTACAGGGAGGCAATGGCCGCGACAGGGCTCCTGGCACAATCTTAAGGAGGGCGACGGTTGACCTTACACACATTATGCCGTTTTGCAAACACGAGAAGGTTACGACTCTAGCAACCGTAATGAAGGCAATGAGGAGGCCACGCACCGTTGACGAAATTGAATGCGAAGTTTCTCAGTTTCGAGATGACTTACTACAGCTCACTTTGAAGATAACCGACGAGCACCAGGCCTCCGGAAGAACCGGTGCCCCTGTTGTTGTTGTTGTTCTACATGGTGGAATTTTCAATTTCATCGTGAACAATTGGAACTGCAAGTTCAAGAGGGAAACGAATAGGTCGAACTGGGAATGGTGTGCCTCAACCACTCTTGGGAATGGGGATGTGACGGTATTCGAATTCTCTAACTGCGGCAAAACTCTTGAAGAGATCTCTAGAAAAAGCTACTTCGAGGAGGTTTTCGGGGATAAATACAGAAACCTGGCGGAGGAAAACCTGAGTCAACCGTATTACAATATCGACGGCACTCCAGTTGATGAGAAACAAGAACATGTTGACTTTATGAAAAGAACAGGAACCGCGGTGGCTGCTGTACCTACTAAGGCATTAGAAATTGTCTGGAGCGAAATCACAGCGGGGGAAAACTAGGGACTTGACCATTAATCATCGAAAACAGAGGGGGATCTATGAACTACATGAAGACCTTTTCTCTTTTTCAAATTATTAAACAAGCTATTGATGACTTTCTTAGCTTATCATTCTGGTTAACTACATCACTCAAGTGAGATTACTGCATCATTGCCTCTTAGACCTTTCCAGAGCACCGTCATCCAAGCTTCTTTCTGACATTTACCAGGCAAAGAAAACGACAGATCCCCTGCTTAGTATCAAATGAAGATACATACACTTGGTTGTGGCGTTGTCCTTGCTGATTTCTCGAACTGTGCCTCTAGACCAGGCCTTGTATAGGCAAGCGGAATGTCCTAGTTCACGTTGCCCCCTTCGTTCTCACCTAGTCTCTGTTAATGGTCTGATTTAAGTCTCTAAGTGTCCCTCTCAGCTCACAATCTCTTAAGATCATCTGATCCCAGTGATGATAACTATCACCGTTGTTTCCCAAGTCATAGATTTGGCTCGAATTTAAAGTTTGAAGGCTCATAATATGAAGTCCCATATCTATGTCGCCGTCATAGCTGTAAGAAACAACCCCGCTACGTCTTGAAACTGTGTTGCTGAATGTCAATGGTGGGTTTTGGATACCTGCGGGTGTGCAGCATATATCGCGGCCCTCTGCGTAAAGGTCAAGGTTATGGGTTACTGCCGTTCCCTGCCCTGTACGCATACATCTTTCGTCCCATTCAGTAGGAAGGGGCGTGTATTGTTGTTCAAAGTTGAAGCCATGGTTGTAGCTCTGTAAACCTTCTTGCAGCGTTGAAGCTGCTGAGGCTGCTGTGATACCTAGGACGGAGCTTGAAAAAGCTATATCAGATGGAAGGCGAGGCGGTTTATTGTGTTTAAGTCGAGTCAACTCATCCTCAAGGGCCAGATTTCGTCGCTGAAGTTCCTGGATAGCCAGGTCCTGAGCCTTCAGTCTTGCTATCTCTTCTTGCAGATGTTGTATATGATCTTTAGTCCGCGCCCGTTTCACCCGTTGAGCGTTTCGATCACTGACTCTCTTGCGATGGATTTGTGAAGTCGATAGATTGGAGACCCTTCGGGAGACTGTTAACAACTATTAGTGCCAGTCTAGGCCAAATTTCTGTTGGGCTTGTTTCCTATTTGGCTAGTAGTACATACCCTTTCGGTTAGAGATCTCAATAGTCTTTGTTGAGGCTGAGTGGTCCATGCTGTCGTTGTTATGATTGTTTATATATAACTGCGAGTTTGAATGTGAATGGGCTAAAGCAGATTGAAACATGAGCAAGGTAAATGAAAGTGGAAGGGATGAGTTGACAAGAAGACAGTGGGTATAAGTGTGAGAATGCAAGTAGGAGTGGAGGGATAAGTGGGTTTATATAGATAGAGGACGACACCTAGCCCCAGAAACGGGGGTTTAATAGTATCAAAATATGGGCTGACACATCAGCTTTATTTCACAGGATAAAAGTAATTACACAGTACTTCTTCAGCTGAATGGTAATGTCAGTATACTTGTGCTATCTCATTCATCTTCTAATGGTGTTTTTCATGATAATTGTTCTACAAGTCTAGTCACTTATCAAACTAAGAGGATTCTGGAAGGATGATATATGTATAATCCTTAATATTTAAATGGTCGACTTCTAGTAATACTCACATTATAGACGTGGATATCTACCTGTTTTAACTTGGTAGTAAGCTTTGTAGTTTTCTCTATAGACTACACTAGGTGCGAAGGAATGTATGTCTTTCTTTTTAACAATTCATGAATTTAATTTAAGCAATTTATTGAATAAACTGTAGAGCGAAGTCAGGTGTACCTAAGACCGAGAAGGCGTCACTTACCAGCATACGATTAGACTATCTCTCGAGAGTTATAATACCAAGACCACTCTGTTGGTTGTCAATAAGCAGGTATCGATCATCCTTGCTCAAGTTCATCATACGCAGAGAAAGACCATACGTCGGGGCGGAGCTTTCATGCTTACTGACTAACGCGTTGGCTATCGCCCGCGGTCGGGGTCTTGTAAGCTATTAACTACGGTCTGTTTATACGTCCAAGGCCTTCTGCTTCTCCTCAGACATACTGCAGCACCACAAGCTCACCAAATCTGATTCAACAAGAAGGTGAGATATAGAGTCTCTTCGGCTTCCTTTACGAGTGATCCGCAATGCACGAATGATAGGAAGGAAGCCAGAAGAGCTAAAACACTACAGTATGTTACTTATTTATCGAAGAAATACATCACCAACATAGGTTTAAGGCGCCATTTAACTCAGTTTTAATAGTTATAATGTAAAGAAAACATCTATAAATAACTGATAAGACGTGCCAGCATATAGTCTTTTCCCCTGGTCTAAACCACTTTACTCCTTTCGAGAATAGTCTTGATCGCTGACTTTGTGTCAGGGACTGTAAGCAAGACAGGACAGTTGTTAACTGACCAGAAGACTGACCCAGCAAGACCTTTCATAGAAACCATATCGATACAGCTGAAGTTTAGGGAATTGCTTGAATAAACTGAGGAGAGAACTCCGGCGTCCCTAAAGCTGAGAAGGGATCCCGGCTCAGCATACCGTTGGCCTGTATCTCTAGAGCCACAAGTCCAAAGCCACCGCCTTGGTTAGCGACGAGCAAATATTGCCCACCTTTGTCAAGGCTTATTACACGCGGAGAGAGGCCGTGTGTAGAAGCAGAGCTTGTGAAATCTAGTGAAAGATAGGTTGAATTTGGAGACTTAATCTGGAAATGAGAAATAGAATCTGTCAAATTACCAGTCTGCCGATTCGAGATATACAAATCTCTGTTGTTTGCTGCCAGGACTATGGCACCAGCAGCAGCGCTGGTAGCATTTGCCGGCGGAGAAGCAGGACCGAAGGTAGAAATCCTTTGAATTTGTTTAAGATCGAGACAATTCGTGCTATATGATACGGTATAGACCAGGGCTTGGTTACTTATCTCGCAAACAACAATGTAATGAGTTGCTCTGGCTGCCTTATGCGGATAGAAGACACCATGCCGGGGACCACAGCCACTAGGTGAGATCTGAGTAGTACCCGTGACCTTGAAATTGTCATACTTTGAATCAATGATCATGATAGAATCTGTACCAAGATCATTGATAACAAAGAACCGCCCGGTCGGATCAACATTTGCCTGGTGGGGGTGAGGAGTTGCTTGACGATCCTTGCTAGAACCTGGTTGCACTTGCGAAGCAATAGTTTTTATCAGTTCTAAACTCCCGTTTGTTGTATTCCACACATCAATGGTGCCTTGACCGAATGCACTACCAATGAGCCGAGTGTAGTTCGCATCGAATTGCAAATGCACGACACCGGAGCTTCCTTTCTTTATAGCTTTTAAGGTGGCCTTGCGGTTATTAAGGTCAATTTCGTAAACCTTAACCTTGTTTGACGACTCATCAACCGCATAAAGCAGATTCGGAGGCCTGATGGCCATCCAGGAGGGTATGCCACCAACCGTCCTGTCTATCAAAAATGGAAACCCGTCCACTTTGTCCACGATATAGATATGACCTGGATGGCCCACTAAAATGCGCGCCCATGGTGATTTGTCGAACTTTGGACGGTCGAGTTTCGGGTTATCAAGTTGGACGTTGGCAAAGGTCAACGTTACGAGAAAAACGGCGATGTTGTAGATAGCTAACTTCATTGTAAAATTGACAAGCTCTATCTTTTAGCGGAGACATGAGAGTGATATTTACACGAACTTGGTCGGCAGCCTTTGTCAATATATATGAAGTGACACGGTATTGCCATCACTAACATTGTAAAATTGGCCGCTTCCGGATTTCAGTACATGCGGGGGGTTCGAAACCATCACCCCTGTCACTTTTAGGATATCTCCGCAAGCAAGATCGGAATCGTCTACCCTTGCTCAATGTACATTAACCTTCTCCTCTGTCCCTAGTACGCTTTGTTGATTGGGTGTGTCCTTCAAGGCCAAGGCTCAGTGACGTGAACTCGGCAAAATTAGGTAATGCTGGTTTTGCGCTTTTGTTGACACCATCAACAACAATCCAGTGTTGTAAAGGCTCGGAGGTCAGTTGAGAGTTATTTTAGACAGTTCAACATCTATGTCAAAATCCAAAACGACCTTTTTGCCATGGCGTCCCTTTTGTAGCGCAACAGGGGGTCATGTTCCGCACTGTAGCAGATTCTCAGTCTTTCATTCCAAAACTCTTAGCTATCCTTCGCTCTTATATTAACAATACGAAGTCATCATCCCGACCGGCCTTTTGGAAACTTCTGGAATTGTCAAATAGAAGGACATTGGCGTACACAAAAAGTCATGGTTTCATTGCTGTGGTCCATGTTCCTAGGACTCAATCTAGTGAGTCGTTTAGACGCCATGAGAACAGACGGGCAAATCTCCAAGATGCTCCAAGTAAGGAGGTCTGATCAGACCAGCCCGGCAACGACAACCCAGCCATTGGCAACACCACAGTATAACTGTCACAAGTCCAGCGCGGATCGGAAGCCCAATGCTGATTTCGTTAAGACTATCGCGGAATCCTTCTGTAACGACGAGAAAGTCGAGTACGGAGTGCTAAAACCAGGTGAAAGCGTTGAAGTGAAACTTGAAGACGCTGCGACTGAACTGATTCATTCTGTATCGATCTCCTGGCTTCCAGGCTGTGTACTAAAGAGCCAAATCTGCGACTCTGGAAGAGAAAATGATGGCTGCAAGCACTGGATCAATGAGGTCCTCAACGAATGTTGGTAGGAGGGCAATTGTATGATGCAGTCAACGATACTAACAGTGGTTAGGCAATAACCGAGGCGGAAATGTAACATGGGGTTGCCTAATTCATGATCATCGAATGTCACGAATAGGATAAATTGCCTTCTTACAAGCACAATATATTGGATTCCCACTTTGCAGGCAGGACCTGCTCATTCACTATGACGAAATCTGGCCAGATGTGTGAGGTTTGAGGCTAAATCAATAAATGGAAGTCACGATTGCTTATCCATCTTGGGTTCCAATGCCATGTTAGAGATGACTTCCTCTATAAAGCTACATATAGCTGTTCCTGCATTGTTGAGACGGGCAAACTGACTAGAGCAGTAGTTTTTGTAAGCACGTGTCGCCAGCAACAGCCACAAGCAGATTATAACAAGCCATAATACTTTGATTTGTGAAAGGAAAAGGAGAAAAAGCCGAAGAGGATAACTACAGATCGCGAATTATAGCTACAGTAACTTGGTTAGCGACCTTTAACTGTAACTCTGATTGTAAAGTTTACGTGTTGAGCATTGACTCTCAAACCAATAACACAAACTGGCCCTCAATGATGATTCTGACTTACTTTCTCAGGAGGCTCAAAGCTTAACCTTTTGTTTTTGGTATTCAAGTCGTTATACCATGGGCCATTTTACGGCCCATCTGCTTCCACAGACAAACCATACCCCCAGATCATCACATAATTTGTACGTGTCGGAATATAAAAGCAAAGTTGAGATGTGAACACTTCGTCTATATGCAGACCAGCTAAGCGCTTGTTGCTTAGTGTGCCTTTACCGCCTCTTCTTTAGTTTGCTCGTCTTCATGATACCCTGCACTTAAGGCATTTACCCTAAGTAGCAATTCGTGATACGTAGTTTTGAGTTCCCCAATTTGTGCCTCAAAGTAACGACATCCATCCATAGCTTCACTCCGCTCCTTCTCAAGTTGCGCAATGACAGTGTTCTGCCTTGTTATCTGTTCGTTATTACCTTCCAGCTTGCGAGCCAAGTTCAAGATCTGCTCTTCGCCGATCGTAACCCGTCGCTTCCAATTCAGAACTTCTGAGTTTAAGGTCGATATTTCGCTAGAGGCTGCAGCAACTGACGCTTTGAAGGCTTCAATGTGTATATCCTTCTCTCTTATAGCCCTGTCTTGTGCCTCAATCTCACCACGGTACTGAGCGAGGAGTAGATCACCAAGCTCCTTTTTGAACACCTCTCTTTCAATCTCTTGCTTACGCTCCTTAATCTCGTCTTTATACTGGTTGAGAACTAGGTCGCCAAGCTCCCTTTCAAACCTTTCGTTCTCGAGCTGCTCATACACTTGTGATCGTTCCATCGAAATCCTTCCTGCGTCCCTGGCCAATATATCATAGCTCTCATGCAGACGCCGCAACTCGCCACGAATCTGAAAGTTGTCTCGCAAAGCCTGGTTAAGTTGCTGTCGTAAGGACTTCTCCTTCTTGGTAAGAGAATCATTCTTCTGAAGTATAAGGCTGAATCTCCTCTTTAGTGCTTTATATGCGCTTGTAATGCAAGTTGTGTAGGTATCGCCAGGATATGACAGAGGAGGAACTGCTTGGTTGCTGTCTGGAAGTGCCTGTACATGTCAGCCAGCACTGAAAGCTGAGGGTAAAGCGACGTACAGAAGCCATGTTTTAACCTTTTCTTTTTTTGTTTGTTAATATAAATTTCGCGAATATTGATATCAAAGAAATTCTGCCTGAATTTCTTTCATATGTCTTAGTCGCTATCTAAGCGATACCGAAATGGTTACAAAGCCAGCCCTAAGCCAGATACCCATGGGCCATAGGCGACCCAAAAGCAGACACCCTTGTTCTAAGGTTTCGAAACCAGATACCCTGGACAGACAGCCACGCGCGCTCACTTTAAAGCTGCACTCATGACTTTAGTTCTGCATCTCTAACTTTTCCATCGCTGGAGAAATAACAGCAATGGCGTCTCAAACCTCGGCGGTGGCGGGTTATAAACAGCCTTCTGTTGAGGACGTTTCGGAAAAGAAGAACCATGACCGAAAATCCGGAAAATTCTCGGTGCCTTATGGTGCTTCTTTGCTAGCTATCAAGGATGAGAATCTTCAGCAAGCAATCATTCATGCTCGTCAAAATATTACTGAGTCATGGCTCAAAAATGAGTTGAAGAATGCGACAGCGAAGGATATAGTTGCATACCGGAAGCAGCTCAGCTCGGAGCGCCAGATTGAAAAGATCAGCCTCGAGGTGGCAAAGAACTTTCCACTGGGAAAGCGGAAGACCACAGGAGACGTTACCAGCCAGATTCGTGCAAATCCAGAAGTTATCGAGTTCTTCATTGAGTATGCGCTTGATGAGTGCATGCGCAAGATAGAATCTTCCTCGAGTAAGAAGCGCGCAGAGATAGAGCGCATCCTTAGCGTTCAAAAGGAACAAGGTAACGAATATGAAATCTTGGGTATTAATGAGAAGATCACGCGTGCCCAACTACTGCAGCAACGTCGGGAGATTCTATCAGCTGTGCATCCAGATAAAAATGAAGATCTCGAAGCCAATAACTGCACTCAAGGTAAGCAGTACTCGTTCCATTAATCTCTTTTTTTTTTCTTTCGATTATACTCAAACACAACTGGCAGCGGTCAACAATGCGCTCGATAAATTGCTTGAGAAGAACCAGAAATGGTACGAGCCACCGGATGGACGGTCCCAAAATCCGAGAGAACACCAGGATATGTTTGGGCCTGGAGCGTTTGGATCAGAGACCGAGGATAGCGATGAAGAGGATCCTGTGAAGAAACACATACCGGATATCCCGGAGGAGATCAAGAGAATCCACAAACATATCAGCAAATATATTAATCCGTACTTCTCTACACTTGAAGAAGATTTCCCAGAGATACCAGATGGTGTCAGGAAGGCCAACAACAAAATCAAGAGGTTAAACTCTGATGCGTCGAGACCGATTGAGGCGTACTTGGTGACGAAAGCTGTTCTGCATGCGTTAAGGAAAGAACAGATCCGTTTGGTCGAGGTTCTACAGAAAGAGGGTGCTAAGGAAGCCGAGAAGCAGCTCCCAGTACTTCGGCAATCGTATCTCAAGACCAGTAAGCTTCGGGAGCACCAATGGCCGGAAAGCTGGGGAGAGGTCATGGAGGAAGCCATTCGTGGGAGACTCAACGAAGCCTACCAAGACAACCCCCCATCAGAGGAAGGGGGAGAACACTCGGACACGGATATGAGCGACTCAGCGAATGGTAGCACATCTTTGACCACGCTGGGGTCGGACACTGGCGTTCACTCCAAACTGATGGTTGTACGGCCTATCACGAAGCTCAAGCCTGGCAACACCCTTCTAGGAGATAAGATACTGGGATACCGGCCGATGAAACGATACAACCGCTACGAGGGTCAGTATGTCACCAGTAGCATGAAATTCTTTGTTCAGAATCCCGAGTCTGAGGTTTTCAATATCTATTCAGCAACAGATATAGGGCAAGAAGCCGCGCTGGCCTACCACCGTCTTGCAGATGAAGAAAAGAACGACGTCGCTAGATACTTGGAAGGTGTTAAAAATGGCGAAATTACTCCAGATGCATACAATGGGATACTTGGAGTATGTGCCAAAGAGTCGGTCTACGAGATGACTGATCGTTTCCCTGAAACGTGGGTACACATTGCAGTGAAAGGAGACGACGACTCTTCCAAGGCCAAAATCATCAACAGGACAGCATTCCGCGAGTTGGTGGACAATGCCGACAAAGAGATAGATTCATTCTATGTAAGAATCGGCGTTGAGCCACCGTGGTCCACTACGCCCTACCCGGATCCTCGGAACAACGTACGTTACATGTCCCTTGCGTACCCAGCTCCCAGGCGTAAAGCTCTGGAACGTCACGATAGACGCGTACTCAAGGCAGCGCCTTTCAATCAGGGGATGGGATCATTTGGACAAAACTTGATCGACGACAGCCCAAGACGTGTGGCAAGGTCATACCATGATGAGCCTGAAACGTCGGACCATGGTAGAGGAGATCATAGGCTTATCCGCGCTTTCGAACGGCTTACGGTTATGTTTGAGGAACAACAAAGGGAACAACGAAGGCACCGGGAATTGTTGGAATCGACCCTTCCCAGACTCATCGAAGATAGGTAGATATCGCGTTTCGACCGACAGCGCAATAGGGCTGGTCCCTGAATACATTCAATTTGAAACGACTTATACAAGTCCTTGTTGCCAGGCCGTCTATGAGACACACTTGACAGAAGAGGCAACTTTTATGTATAAATGGACAGGCAAAAGTCGCCTTGTTGAATCTTGACAATGTAAGTATAAAAGTATGCTGTGATCAACTGTGAAAGACGGAAAGTTTAAAATTTGAAGGGTGCATCGAGTATATTACATGTAGCTACGAGCTTATTCATGGTGTAGATTAGATTCTCCTTCAGCAAAGACATATGATATCCTTACAATACTAACAATCAGCCACGAAATCGCAATACAGCTCGTAAATCAATGTACCACTCGACTTTCACAAAGTTCGCGCCACACTATAAAAAGCTATCTAAGTATCGTTAGGCATCGACTTTTGGGCACCTGTTTGATTGGTGAACGATCGAATGGACAGACTAGATTGACTATGGAAAAGGCTATCTATGAGGAAGATCCTGCTTCGTTGCGCTAAAAGACAAGAAGATAGAAGCCAATCGCGACCAGGCTCAAGAATGAGGTATGAGCCACATGGTGCAAGGCTATGGCGCCAGACACTATAGGAACTGTGGTTGTTGGAGTAGGTGTCGGCCCGGTAGAAACATTTGGGAAGTACTGATGAGTTGTTGGAACGAGGGGGAAAGGCTGAGACGGTGTAAGAGTGGGTGAAGTGGAAAGAAACGACGTCTCCTCGTTTATGGCAGCAGTTGTGGGGCCCGTCTGATACGTTCCTGTTGCGACGTACGAGGTATCACTGCACGTCAGGGCTGTTTTGGTGGCCACATCAGTATTTTGAATGGGTGACTTGAACTCTATTACGCCAGTGCCAACAAGATTGCCGGCTTCGATTGTGAGATCAACTACTTTTCTCGGGAGCAGTTCAGCTGGTGTAGCTATGGGAAAGACAAAGGCGATAAGCGTGAAAAAGAAAAACATTGTTGCTTGTGGGGTTGAGAGTTCTAGCGGTTAGGGTAAGCTTATAAGCAATATGATCAACAGAGGCAATGCCGAGATAAGTTGCTGTGGGTACCTGCTGGGATCTGATTTCGGATTTTGTGCCCGGCTAGCCTGCCCACAAGAGGTTGAAAACAGGCACCCTGTAAAGCACTGCCAGGGAGCATATTCTAGCTTCTACTGACGTACCTAGGTCAATATTCGTGTCCAGGTCGAACATTCCTTCACTCGATCTTATCGAGAAAACCAAAATGACAGCAAAGATTTCGACTGATACAAGGTGCACCCTTTTGGGACTACAAGAGGGCTGATTTTTAGCTTTTCAGTATTAGTTAGATTTGAACGAATATATTCAATGACAATTTCCCATTGACACTAAAAGACGACTAAGATCGCTTCCATCCTATTGAAGGTTAAAGAAAGCATTCGCCTATTCAACTTGCACGAGATGAAATACAACAACTGGCTTATTATTTTCGCCTGGATATACAAAGCCTTTGCAAACACAACTGTTATTACATGCCAAGGGTTGCCCGTCAGAGAACCTCCTCCCATAGAGGTGTTCCAAGACATCTCGTCCAGGTTTTGCGTTTACATCGAAAGTACGAGCCCAGTCAACAGAACCAAATCTATAGAACGAGACTATTTTAGAAATGGGACTTGGTATAGCCTTTGGGTGAAATGGAAGCTGACATGCCCAAATGTTTTCATTGACAAGATGGCGTGGGGAGACAGTTGCAATAAAATTCTGGACGAGATTTGGAGTGCATGTAAGTTCTCTTAATCCTACACAAGTTCTATTTGACTGAAGGCAATAGGTAACGGGCGACCGGGCCTTTACAGTCATGGATGCCTGATTTACGGATATCATAGGGACGTGGCGCAGAGGGGTTGAGGAATCAGTGTGGCAACTGGTACTATCGTGGAGGGCCATTAGATATAGCCCCAGCACAAATTATAGGAGGTGGAGGAGTCAAGAAGTGGTCTTCATGCATAGTGGATACTGATTATCAAATTGAGATCTATTGACTACGAGCGATTGTCTTCTGGAGACCGCATCACTCATTTCTGGATCATAGTTCAGCGGCTAGCGCGCTTAGACTCTGGTCCGGTTAGTTCGGCCTTTCCAGAAAACTTCTGCTTTGCTTATTAGGTAACAGTTATTGCTGGGGTTCAGATTGTCGTTTCAGAAAAGACAAAGGATTTCTCATTCTCTCTCGTGCCGTACAACTGGATAGAAATTTGGCCTCAACTTCCACCGAGGACAATGGAACCCAAATGACAAATAAAAACCTTTTCTATCTCATTGGTTTAAATGATGTTCATCAGAGGTATGTACAATAGAGCTATGACGTGATATTGAAGAGGACTTGGCTTTCTGCAACCGACTGCTTCTGGTCTCCAGATACCTCTGCGCAGGTCTTGAAGGATAGCAACATTGTGACTAGCAGGAGTATAAGAGCCTCTCCCCCAAGCAATGCATTGACCCAGGCGGGGTACCTGTCTATCGACCAAGCCAAGAGTCCACCCAGTAGTTTGATAATACTGACATCAACCAAACTTGACGAAATCCACAGCTCGCGGGTAGTGAGACGTTCGTGGCCAGCGGGCTTCAAGACAACCATCTTATTGAAAGTGAACCCGATGATACTTAAGATAATAGCGCTGCCTAATAATCCTGTTGCAAAGTCGCTATAAATTGTTTTTCGCTGGTCCGGGAACCTGTCAGATGTTATAATCATTGTCGCGATAATTGCAGGCAATGCCATCAAAACATCGTCGACATGTTTGTAAGATTCAGGGACTGTATCCACGGCTGCATGTTTTCCTGCTATTCTTAGCCATTATGACAAGTTCAATATGTATCTATTTAATACTAACCACATAACCCCATATTAAAATAGCTAGGTTTTGAAGGTGAGTGTGCTTGGCGCTAGCAAGAACAGTTTGGGCTGCGAGGTTCGGGATTTGAATAAGAACTGACAGAGTTATGTCCTAAAAGCTATTGTCACTGGCGTATGATTATACTTATTGAAGCGCAAATCCTGTCCTGGAAGGCAATATTGGACTTAGCGGGGGGCCGGGAATGAACACCCTAGCACGCTTAGCTAGCCGAAACCAGTACCCTGGAAGTGACGAGAAAAAACGACCCTGACATCAAAGCTAAAACACTTCAAGAGTGCAGGGGTGCCATTTTCGATCATCACACCCCTGTCAACAGGTTTAATAGAGATGGCACGAATGAAGCCGATGCTTCAACGAACAGCCTGGGACGCTCGCACGTAGAATCAACCTTCTCAAACGCTTTTCAATTGTGAAAATATGGATCGACCAGCTAGTCCACGCCCTATCGACAGAGAGATTGCAAAAGCACATGGCGAATCCGTCTCTCTAGAGGCCACTCGCGACAAACTTGAAGCCAGCAAGGTTTCTACCAATCAATCACCACAGGATATCATCGTGGAAAGAACCCGCGAAGTTGGGCGCCTTCGTGCAGAAGTCGCTTACCTTCAAGACGTACGACGATTGGGCGAATACCTTTGTGAAGAAGTTGAATATGTCATTGATCGGCTTCAGCTAGCAGTTATTGCATTTCACAAGGGGTTACAGCAGATTGAAGGAGGGCAATCAGAAATGGCGGAATGACGGATTTGGGTACTGGAAGCGACAACGCAGAGAAACAAATGTATAGAAAGCTACCAGAGCTATATATGTATCAATTGAATTCATGATAGAAGAAAGATAATCAGACGTCGCTTGGTTTCTATTCTCTGCCAACCTTCACTCAATCGCAAACCCCCGGTATAGGCTCTTCGCGACGTCTCGATCCCGACCATGGACAAAAGTCTAGCTCTACTAGGTCGATATCGTCTCCGAGCAGGGGGCGCATCACCTTGGTTACTGTTCTAGCCGTAGAAGAATCCGTACAGACTGCAATATAAGTTTCATACCAAGGATTATAGCGGAGAAGACTTACGTGACACGAGCATACGTCCTCGGCCCTCCCGCCTTTGGATCTCCGCGTGTATCAGGTTCTCCGGTTCCATAGCGAAATAGTTCAAGGTAAGCCGGAGGAGTCTTTCTCCTTTCTTCATGGATACACCTTTCTCAGCATCTTTGGCCAGGAACTGCCCTCGTACGTAAAGCTGGATGTCCTACAATGGAATTAGTCTTCCCTATCGCAAGCTATCTGGGGGACAAAAACAACGTAATCGATGTTCCATGACAAAATTTCGTTGATCCATTCGTTCACCCAATACCTGTACTCTTGAAAAGGTTAGCTAAAGCTCAAGTAGCCATAGCAAAATATACCTTCGGCATCCATTTCCCAAAACAGGACATGTCTTCGGGTTTTTGTTTGCCATCCTCTGTAAAGCCGCAGTTGCTCCTTCATATAGGACAGTTGACCTGCAATACCGATACCTGTAGCAAAGAGCAATACCGTTCCATACTGATCTAGAGCAGTGGGATTTCCGTACGGCCCTTCTATGAACGCTGTATAATCTTTCGTTGGATTTGCCAAG
Organism: Fusarium sporotrichioides; assembly: GCA_019054645.1. Lineage (NCBI taxonomy): Eukaryota > Fungi > Ascomycota > Sordariomycetes > Hypocreales > Nectriaceae > Fusarium > Fusarium sporotrichioides. The sequence continues at coordinate 2,843,734 of JAHKNS010000002.1, read as the reverse complement.
CGAAGTCGCCCTGTGAAACCGTGACGCGGCTGAATAACAAATACAAGAACCTGGCGTCCGTCGTTGCCGAGGTACTCCCAGGCAACTTGAAAAGGGTGAAACTGGAAAGCAGCAAGCCTCGGAATGCTCAGGAATACAAATTGCCCAGCACGATATTTCAGAGGACGGGGCATACTTACCTGGATTTCTATACCATTTCCAATTTGTTGAATACTGGCGGTAGAAATAGACGCAGCTGAAATGTTGATAAAAAGAATTTTAAGAAGCCTAAGTGCCTTGACAAATATGAATGCCGATATTGCTAGAACAAGATATAGTCTGGGCGTTTCTATAAGTGTTGTTGGAGTAAGGTGAAACCAGAGACTTATGACAGCTGTAGTTGAAAAAGCTAGGTGCAAGGCTGACGAAGACTCGTACATCCATCGCCAGATGGTAGGGAACGATGTCAAGGCGAGAGCACCTACTGAGCTTGCGGCCTTTAAAGTTGTCAGCGTGAATCTTCCACATTGATGAAAGTTACAGTTGCTCTTGATATTAGAATTAATTCGTATTGCATATGAAGACCAACAATCCCCTTTGTTGCTTTTAACGTTTGGGAGAATTTCAATCGTTTACTCACAATCAGACCCGCTTTATCAGACCATCTCCTGAGATCGATAACGTCGCCATTCCACGACAATACGGAGTGCATAGCCGTTTCAATGATAAAAACTATCCCTATACATTTATGTAGCAGAAGATAGTTATCCGTACGAATGGCAAGAAGATTCGCAATTGGATTGAAACGGCCACCGGCACAGAGGGGGACAAGATTTGTCAAGGCCGCTCTTCCAAGTCTTCGTATAAAGTCCGACTTGTCTTGGAGATCGAGAGCAAGTAAGCAGATATTAGCATTGATATATAGGATGATCAACAAGCCGCAGTATCGTGATAGTCTGAAATACCCGCCAAGCCACCGGGGAAGCAGCGAGAAGTAAATTTGACGAAGGAAGAAACGACGCGCTCGCTTAAATATGGCTTGGAATAGTGAATGACAAAATGACAAAACCACAAGCAAGAAGACAATGCTTCCTATGCAAATTCCATAGAGATTGGTGGGGTCCATGGTGGCAGGTTTAAGATCGAAGGACGACAATGATAAGTGGCTGATAAGCAGGCTTAACAATTAATATCAGGTATACGAAACCCGCACTCTGACCCCTGAAAACGGTTGCGAGCTTAGAAGCATGTTTGTCAAGGATACGAAGGGTGCCGAAACCAGACACGCTCTGCGAAGCACATAAAAGCCCGCGCCTCTACACACAAATGATAGGATTGGTTGACCATAACTTGAGTGAAAACCACCACATCTTCGTCAAAATGAACACCAAAAGAAGTGACTCTAGAGATCGCGAGGAAACCTCCCCGAAACCCTCTCAGGCACCGCTTCCATCTGAAAACTTCTCATCCTATGATAGAATGGTTGTGGAGTCGCACGAAGTGCCACTTCGTTGGAACTTCCTTGCTTCGCTCTCCAACTGGCTCCTTCTTGCCGGATTCGTTGTGTTTCCTGGAACCTTTACGTCTATCAGTCGCAGTGGAGTACTTGATCGCAACCAAGCTGGGCGCATCCTACAACGTGCTGTCCGCAACGTACCTCTGCTATATATCGGGAGCTTTTCTTGCATCATTGGCATATTAGGCATCCTGTGGGCATGGTGGAACCTCAAGCACAATTGGTTCTGGCTCGTTTATCGTATCTTTCTGTTAGTATGTCTCCAGATCTTGATCAACATATACTAATATATCAGAGCCCTGGACTACTTAATGCATTGATGGCTTTGGTAGCTAGCCTCACTAATGTCTACACCGCACAAGATGGCAATTGGTCGGTAACAGCTATAGTGACGGTCAGTGTTGCAGGTTTCTGTACAGTTTTCATGGGCTTGATGGCATTGCTATATCAATTTTGGTTTTTGCGGCATTTAAAACAGGAAATGGGTTCCATCCGTGGTCAGTAGCCACCAAACCCATCTATCTATCAGCCATCATTCAAGTAGCTCTCAAGTATCTGATAATACCACACTTGGAAGAAAATATTCTTCTGTATACAGGCCACGGTTGCAGTTCATGTATTGTACACATGCAGCCCAATTGAATCTGACTTCTTTTATTTCTCTACCCTACACCTCCCCCACTATGGTGTTATCTGTACCACGAGTTTATTAGAGAACAGGATGCCCAACTATTTCCCTTGTAACATTTATTGCTGCGAACATTGAGTTACCTAAGCAATGTAGTCTGATACTCGAAAATGAAGTGCTGGCTTTTCTTTCACTCGAGGAGGAGAGACATCAACCTCCGACTCTTGATACGCTGGTAGCTCGCATCGAGCTGGTGCAGGGCTATCAGGTAGCTCAGCGATTTGTATAAGCGGCTCGCCTATGGCAATGCTCTCCCCTTTGGAGTGAGAGTTCTTCTGAGCCACAGTCTTCTGAAGCGCCTCAACATCCTGATCAGGACAATGTTTCTCATCTTCATTACCATGGTACCAATGGTGATGATGGATGTGGACATCGAGGCCATGCCGGTTTATGAGAGCCCGGCAGACAATCTTGACCGTAACAAAGGCAGTACTCATGATATGTACAAGAGGGTTCTTAGACTTCTGATCTTGTCTTTCTTTCGAAACCGGCCGCTCGCATGATTTGTTCCTAAATTTGTGGCGACATCGCCTGCATACGGAATGCGTGCGAGGATACCCCTGACCAGCAGGATAACGACGATGGAACTCTTCTGAGCGAGGGCGGCGGCAAATATCGCAGGTATGCAAGTTCATTTTCGTGATGGGGAAAGTCACCCACAGTATGTTAGTGCTGGCATGGTAGTCCCTTTATGCAGACGTGGTAGACAGAATAGCCGTGGGTGCTGGTTTCGTGTCCCGGAATACGGGGGGTTTACAGAACAGCGGTGTTCGAAACTGGGTTGTGCCCAAAACTGACCGATCACTTTTCAATCCATACGCACATTAATTACAACGGCTTCGGCCTGTCGCTTTTACAGAGAGGCCACGGGCACAAGCAATATGACGAGCCTACACTGTAACCACTGGATATGGGTCTCCGGCGGCAATAGCCCAGCGATACTGCATACAGGGAGATTGGAACAACTTACTTCCTCACTTGACCCTGAAGCTTCATGCCCAAGCGTCAATGTCCTGATTGATAGCCGTCAGCCAGCCTGTTCGATCAAGAAACCTAAGCGCTGCCCTGGAACACTTTGCTTAGACCTTGATCAAGGAACAGCAAATGAACAACCTCTATTACTGGCCAACATGGATCTGCCCTCCTTCAACTCAAAGAGGAGGTTCCGCTGTTGCGTGCCTAAGGCAGAAACTTTGCTGGCGAGTAGAACATCCGTCATGGAGTCACAAGAGCTCGTTTGCTCTCGTTTGTTGTATCCATTTGTTGACGTCTTTTGCTTTCACTCGTATAGTCTATCAGACTTGGCCAAAATCGCGCGCTGGATCGCCACTTGGCCAACTGAAGATTGTCCGGTCTGGCAACCGTCACTAGTGGTCCTACTCCACGATAAGCATCTTCAGCAGCCAAATGCCGCCGTGGTTGCAGAACAAGTTTTGGCCTCAACCATACAAACGTTAACCTCGCGTGCGTTGAGCTGTTACTTCTTCGATTCCAAGTTCATTAACATATCTGACGGAGGTCCTCCTGCTATGATCCAAGGGCACTTGCGCCAGTATGTATCAGTTGTCCGTCAAAGACGTCGAGATTCAGGATTGCTGTTATCCGCTGAGCATCTGAATACTCTTTTCGAAAGGGCTTTCGAGTCAGCCGCCACCTTACACCAGCAACCTTTCAACCCAATTCGAAGTGCACGGCGCGATCTTCCGGTTTCAACAGATTTGACAGGCCATCTTGTCAACTTTATGAATCACCTGCCTTCAGCAGGGGATCTTCTTTCCTTTGCATCTCCCATTATCGCTTCAAGTTTGTTATGCGACCACTACCTGCCTGACATGCATTGTGAGTTCCCGACCGAGCATGTGTGTACATTATTGTTAACAAACATAGTGTTTAATCCTCAAGATGTATTCAAATATCTGTACCAGGATGCCTGTGTGGAAGCTTGCAAACAGACGGCTACGATGAATCGCAGTGACGGTCTGCTTCTTCCGAGCAGCCTTGCAAGTTCCATTATGGAGACCTTTACTAGCTTGTTTGATCGCCTCAGGCAAGGCGAGACAGCAGTATCCGTGCATAGATCGGCACTTATCACTCGCTTAGACCGCTGGGAAAACATCAAGAGCAACAAAACCTGCTTCTCATGTCTGACACAAGTTCCACAACATAAGATTTCATGTGGTCATTGGATTTGTGAGAATTGTCTGCAAGCATTTGGCGAATCGGGGAAGGCCGACCCATATCTGTTCTCGCTCACGCACTGCCTGCTGGACGGGAAGGTTACTAACTTGTTGGTGCGTATTCGTCCACCGACAGCTGGCCACTCAATATTATGTATTGACGGGGGTGGTATTCGTGGAATAATTCCCCCAGCTATCCTGAATCAGGTTCAAAAACGACTTGGCCTTCCAATTCCGATTCAAGAGTTCTTCACTTTAGCATACGGTGTCAGTGCTGGTATGTTTTTTTGAGTCACCTGACTGTAAAGCTCTATAAGATCTCTAGCTAACTGGTATCAGGCGCCTTGATTGTTCTTGCTTTATTTGTCAACGGCTGGTCAGTGGAACAGTGTACTGTTGAGTTTGAGGAATTAGCAAAATTTGCGTTCAGGCCTCCGTCGACTTGGTCTTTACCAGGCGTGAATTGGATTCGGGCTATTCTATCAGACGCACTATATGCCGAGGACGACATCGAGGCAGCGTTGAAAAGGGCATTTGGTGAGGCAGAACTGACCGAAGCCTCTTATGCCCAAAAAATAGGAGCTAAGATTGGCATCCCAGCCGCCACTATCTGCCAGCCCTCCCTCTGTTTATTCACGAACTACAATGGTACTGGGCGGGAAAGAACCGGCTATAGGGTTCTTACGGGGGCGGAATCTGTCAAGACATGGGAAGTGTGAGTATTGAATGCCTTGAGGACAATTGTGAATCAATGACTAATGCCCTAGGAGAGGACGCAGTACCTCAGCTGCCCCGCTGTAAGCTAATTTATGAGATACGCAAGCTAAGGCTGACTATGTTTCTAGATACTTCCCAGCGAAATATCTACCTGGTATAGGAACACTTCAGGATGCTGGAGTTGTAGCAAACAACCCTATCATAATCGCTTTAGCCGAGTTTGCAGCGATGAATGGGAATCCGCAGCCGGACCTTGTATTGAACGTCGGCACCGGGACGTCACCAGATATCCCGCTTGTAGACCGGGAGCCACGGTTTATCAGAGACAATTGTCTCGTTCGACTGAAACGAGGATACATGTCACTAATGCAAGGAAAGAAAATTTGGAACGATGTTACAAGTATTGGCAACAGACCAGGAAGGAATGGTAGCCGATACAGACTGGACCTCACGATTACTCAACCACCCTCTCTTGACGACACTGCATCAATGCCCATGCTGACTTCGATGGTGTACCACGATGCTATGTTACTTAAATCTGTGCCAGACATCGCCTACCACTTGTTCGCCACTCTCTTTTACTTCGAGTTGGACACCTTGCCCCAAAGAGCTGGATCCAAGTTTCGCATTAGTGGTCACATACTCTGCACGCGAAAGGGGCGGGACCCAGCGATACCTAAAATTGCCGAGAAATTACGCAGGTCGACAATATATATCAATGGAAGGTCTACCCGGCCTGGAGTAGAGACAGACGAGCATGGTAACATTCGCCAAGCTATCGAATGCACGACAGGTCAGCCTCTCTTGATTGAACTCAAGGAAGAGGGAAGCACGCGTGCCTTCCCGCTCAGTGGGTCACCTTACAATGTTCCAAAGCTTATTGCCAGAGGACCAGCAACGGCTGTTTTCGGGACACGAATACACAAGAAGAGAACGCGGGAGGTGGCTTGTAGTCGACCATCAAAGCGTAGACGACGTTGTGTGGCTTGCTTATCGTTTTAAAAGGTCACGAAAAGAAAGGATGGGGCCAGAAGTTGGAAACCATAAGGCTGAAAATAGGTATATATTTAGTCTAGACTTGGACATACTAAATTCGCGCAATTTGGTCTATCTTTGTTTGTTTGTTGCTTTGGTTTAATACTTTCCATTCTACAAGAGGCTAATTTCTCATCTGACACACAAGTATGGACAAGGGCACCTTAAACTCTTCTCAGGGTGGGCACTCGAAGTTCAGCTGCTCAAATCGTTGCTTCAGACGCTCTGCATTAGAGAGTTTGTTTTCCGGCCAGGTTACTATTTCACTGGACTGCGAAGAGCTACTTGGAGTCTGTAATACTATGGTCAGCGTATATCAAGTACCGGTACTGCGAAACTCACGATAAACCAACCAGGGTCGTGTGAGAATGTGAAGGTTTGTTTTTGCATCGTGGCTCTGTCTTGAATGATTATGGCGATATTCACGTTAAAGATGTCAGAGTATTCCTTCATCTTGTTCTTCAAAGTCTCGGTGCGCCTTTTGCGCCTGGTGACTTTGGGGTGAGACATGACTGAGAAATTATCTTCTTAGGTCGATGTAAAAGTGCTGTTTTAGCCTTTTGTTATTCAAGTCGTCGCTGTTGGGTTTACGTGTGGAGCAGGTTCCATTGCCCTTAAAAGGGTGTCTTGCCAGTTGAACCATCATCAACTCGCAGGGGCTAAAAACACCACCCCTACCTGAGGTACAACAGTGCTACGCGCCTCGGACCTTGAGAATTCATGGTTCCGTGACCTTGCAAAATCTCCTACAGGGGACGTTGGTTGCTATATCATTCCATGGTTGGTCTCATCATTCCCCACTTCACAAAGGTACACAAATTGTATACCTAGTTATCGGCAAACTCTAATTAAACAAGGGTGCAGGTTTCGTCATCCGTCAGTCAATTCCTTTGCTTCGTGCCAGGGGAAAAGCAGGGCACCAAACTTAGTCACAAGGATTACACTGTCTGTTGGTGCAAGGATTCGACGTCTAGTCACAGGGCTAGTAAGTGTAGGCATGTAGAATGGATCCATATTGATTGATACGCAGTACACAAGTAACAACCTACTTCATCGCCATGTCCCGACCGAGCTAAACTTCATCTTGACTTAATAACCGGCGCCACTAGCTACCTGATCATTTGCTGGATCGTTATCGCTGCTAGCCGTCTCAACAGGAATCGCAACAGTACTGTCGTCGCGGCGAGTTCTATTGTTGGTACGCTTGGACCTAGTCACCCGGATCTGTTCTTTGAGTCTCGAAACCTGGCCCAGGAGACTGGTATTATGTTCCAAGACTTTCCAGTGCTCGACAAGGAGTCGTTCATACTCTTGTCGCCAACAGCCAACATCCTTCTGTAACTGTGTACTCATGTGACGCAAGTTCATGTTATCGGTACGAGAAAGGAGTAGTTCCCCTGCCAGTCGAGATACAAAGCAAGATGGGTGCACAGCTTGCTGCGGCAAAGGCGCTGGCTGCTGCCAGGTCGCCACGACCGAGTTCTCTGGCACAGCAGGTAGCTGATGTTGATAGCTCTAGTAAAAGATCAGTTGGGGGTATTCTTAAGCGTTTTGAATTTGGATTCCATACCATTGTGAAATTAACTGTCTAGGTTGACAAGTGTAGAGCGAGGCTTAAAACCTTAGTCTTAAGTTTGTTTGTGAGCGACGAGAAGCACTTGAAGTATATATCATATGACATGCCGGAACCTGTAAGTGATCAAGAATGTTGATTGTTTCGTTTTTGGTCCCCTTGTTATTTGCAGTCCGCACTTAGAGCTCCTCGGTGATTATCGAGCCAGGGTGGCAGGAAATGACTCCGGGCTTTCCGGGAGTCAATTATCCCGTGTCATGTAGTCTCCATAAATGGCTTTGACGCAAAGTCCCGCAAAGTGACCAATGAAACGGTCTCCCAGCTAGCTGGTACCACCAATTAAACATCTTCTTGCAACGTTAACCGCTTTGTGCGGGAAAGCATGACGTACGCCCTGAGCATGGTCAGGGGTGCGAAAAACATCAACATGGGATTGCAATTTGCACCCATGTCGATTTTCAATCATCAACTTGGAAATGTTTTGCTCCAAGGTAACCAACAGACTCGCAACCAACAAAAACTGAGGAGGTAGATGTTGGTGGTAAAACTGGACAAGTCTCTCGGCTGAACGGACGCTCCGCTCCAGCAAGGTCAAAAAGCCGAAGAAGGGGACATAGACTAACACAACTTACTTTCCATTACATTCCAGGTCTACGACATCGAGTCAAAAATGAGCTTTAGCGATGATGGTGCGTTTGCCCATGGCTTCGATTCTTTCTTATTGGCTTCTTCCAGTCCTCCGCTACCTGCAGATCCACCTCTAGCCGACACGACATGGACGCCAAGCATCACTGAGCACCCCTCATCTGATGGAACATTGGGCCCAATTGGGCTTTATGGGGAAGGACTTGACTTGCTGCAAGACTATTCAGACAACTTTGGGCTTGCATGCATAGAGCAAGTGAACTTGGTAGATACTGAGCAGATGACTGTTGACATGCCAGACGAATTGTACATTCCTACAGTACTGGATACCGGCATCTCTGTTCAATCATTCCAAAACCCCGATCACATCTCAGAAGACGTTCCTGTCGTCGAAAACTCTGTGGAAATTGAACAGTTGGAGTTAGGCTGCCTACGGTCAAGTTCTGGTGCCATGACCAGCAACAATGGGAAAAGACAAACGGACGCTGAGCCAATATCACACAACACAGATCCTTTGAATGATCCTTTTCTCTTGGCTAGAATCGTTGACTTGGAGGCAAAGATAGATGAACTGCTGGAATGGAAAGCTCAACAGACTAAAAGAGGAACCGAGCTGAAGGGAATGATGGATGAGATTTTGGGACTGCTGCACGACCACGAAAGAAGGTTGGACTTGGACAAATAGGCTATACTAAACAAAATTGCCACATCGAAAAGCAATGTGTGCTGGTAGCTGGTTAGGCGCCCCGCGAGCAAATAGATTCTATTTCAAAGATAGCTTCCTCACACTCCTTTAATATTCCCCAGTAACTAGCCCAAACGCTTTCCGCATTGATTACCTTCCCCTTAAACGACTCTGCTGCATCCGTGGCAATTTGAATGATCTGGCTGGTTTCCTTCAAAATGGCAGTAGATGCCGTGAGGCGAGTATGTTGTTGTCCGATTTCTTCTCTAAGTAATGCCATCTCTGCTGTGAGGCTTCTGATAAGCTTCGAGACTTCGCTCGATCTCATGGTGTTCGATCCCATGTCGTCCAATCTTTCTAATATTTCATTGGTCAACTGACTGAATTCGTTGGTCATGGTGAAATAGTTTCTGCTCGTATCAGAGAGTAAAGTTTGGGCGAGGAGGGGCTTTTGAATAAAGCTGCGGAGCGCGCACCCCCTAGCTCTAATCATAAAAAACAGGGGGTCACTTTTCGATCCCCGGGACTTTATGTATCGCAGGGGAAAGCTGTCAGACAAATTGGCATTCGATGCAACCGTAGCGTTCTCAGGCAGACTCTCTAGCGGGGTCTTTAATATCTTTTTGGTGAGTTTATTTGTGTAGCCCAAGATGCATAACGATACAATAGCTTTTTTTTCTATAGAAAACCTAAATCTGTGAAATAAGTCCTTTCTGTCAACTTGTTTAAAGCTGGCGCGATTTTGGCTATCTCTTGGGAATAGTCAAGGGCCGCATTGCGAAAGTATCTTTCCCGGTTTTCAGATCTTTGCAGCTCTCGTTCTAGACCTTCCTGTCTCTCATATGACACCTGCAGTTTTTCCTCCAAAGTGATCCTGAGCTTTACTTCTGCATCGAGTTGACTTTTCAACAGGTTTAATTCTTGTAAGGCATAGTCCTTTTGTACCTGTAGCTCGTTTATCTGTGATGTGAAACTGATGGTGGCCTTTCTGGATGTGTCCTGCCTCAGTCAGGTTTAGACGATCCATGAGTTTGAGGACTCTTACGAGATTGTCCCGTTCCACCTGATCGCTCTGGAGGAGTGAGGTTGATTGAGTGGCTTCAAAGTATTTGTCGATACCATCGCATAGCTCTTTATATGCCCCAATGGATTGATCGCTGAGGTTCTTTTCGAAAAGGTATTCCTTCCCAGGGCGAACAACCCAGCGATAAGGATCTTCGCGAACGGGATGCAGTCTAACTTGGGATGGATCAAGTGTGAGTCCCAAGTTGGTATCTATGATTGGTCAGCAGTTACAAGGCAACAGGCTACCTAAATCCCACTAATATGATTGCATAATGCCTCACGACATTTGTTTCGCCATCTTGTCCGTTCTATGTTACTTTGTCTTCTCGCAGTTGCCATCTTGATGAACGAAACTCGAAAGGTCATCATCTATACGAGAAGGAAAGTATTGACAATATCAAGACGATGGAAAGAATGGTTCTAGACTACTCTATAAAGAAAGCGCCGGGGACTGTTTTCCGCAACCCTGTTCGTACCTTGCGATGTGTTTAACTCAGCATGTTGACGGCTTTCGGCACCTTGCTTGGCTTGGTGCGGCTTCCATAACCCGGTAGACTACGGGGAATCATTCAGTGTCTCATGGCCACCGTCTGGTTATGCCAATGGCCTTTAAAAAAAAGAAATTCAACAGATCAAAGTGGCATCTCTTGAAGTGAGCGCGGGTAACAACTCTGCCTTGACTTGACTAAGCCCGGTAGTTGTTTCACCTAGTTTAAGATGCTCATATATATCGTGACTTTGGAGTTATGAAAGGTCTACTAATGCTTATAGAAAAGTGGGATCTTCCAAGTCTTGATGGATATGGTCATTCTAAATTGTAAAAGAAAACTTCAATCAATAAACAGTATCTGATACTGGACCCAGACAAGCAGTTTTCAGTTCCTACGTAAGTCGCGGTCAAGACCAGTGAACTCTATTGCCATGAATTGATATCGGTGGCGGTATATTCCCCTGCCTCGTGGGAAGACACGTGCTTGATAGAATGCAAAGACAAATGTATCCATATCCGATTCCTCACACCATTGCTCGCCAGTCCATTCCACATAGTTTGACGTCTCTATCATGTCGTCCTTATATGGATCAGTGATGCTGACGCGGACTTCCCCATCAACCATGTTTATGTACGGAATGGCAATCGGCTCGTCGAAGGGTGCTCGAGACCCGAAGATTGCCGAAAAGTAAGGCTCGGATGCTTCTGTTGCCTCATCGAAAAGCATATCTTCCGAGCAATAGTTAGGGAGATAGAATAAATCGATGTTTGAATCACGGTCTCGTGAAAGAATATGCCATGAGCGCTTCTCCATCATGTCGTAGGCACAATCGGGCCAAGGTGAAGGTAACGGTATGTTGTAAGATAACGATAACAAGGATGGAAAGCAAAGGGCATTCATACAACCCCCTCCAATGTGACAGCACCGCAGATAGTGTTCTGGAAAAGTTGGGATGTCAACAATATCGCCATCCTCGTCCATGGCAGAAAGCAGGTTTGCCTTTCTCAAGCCTTCTTTTGTCATTTTCGTTGTAAGAGCCACTAGCCATAGGCTTCTGGCGTGACTGCGATCATGCTCTCTCCAGTAAGAGAGAGGGTACTTGTAGGAGAGCTCGATTTCCTCCAAGTCCTTCCCGATAAGAAGTACAGTATGGCCTTTCGATATCATTTTTCTCATCCAGTTCGCATATTCAGGAATATCTCGGCAAATATCCACGTATCTAGCGTACGCGTTATTGCCGGCGCTGTAAAGAAGTCCGGTGACACCAAGCACAATTGCCGAGTCCGTAGCAGAGAGATAGGACAGCAAGCAGTCCAAGATTGGGAAGGACTGCAAACATTGAAAGAAAGTCGCCATAGTAGTTTTGTGTACGGTCAACCGCGTTAGATGGAGGAGGTATCTTTGGAGCTGATGAAAAGAAGTAACAATACGGATTCACGTTATATGTCGGACGGCTCGTTGGTTGATACATTGCTTGCTCCTCCGTCACTTGTTTTACACATCTTTACAATCGTTGCTAGGGTCCGTTTTCACTACCCATGTCATGCTCCCCTACCAGGGCCTTCGACGCACCGTGCAGGTTTTGGCACCCATGCTGGATGGGCTCCATAAATTTAGGTTTCATGCAACATCTTGTTGGCTATAACACCTGCCAGATGCGAACTGCTTCTGTGTTGAATGAAATTGGGTTGGCCAACTTTAATAACCATTTCCGTTCTCTATCTTCGTTCTTTCCACCTATTAGCCATTTCACCTGGCCATCATGAAAATCGGCAACACTCATTTTACCCCACTTGACCTCACGATTCGGTGCGTTATTCTCTGTATTGAACTAGCGTGCTTTGCTCTTGTCCTTTTGGGCATCCCTTGTGGCACCTACTACTTTACTTGGGTCGTCTGTCATGAGCTTCCTTCTCTAGGTGATACCCTGCCTCAGCCGGACCAGATTCCAGAAACTGGCATCTATCTCGTCTTTCTCTCCATTCTTCTTCCCACGATCATCTGGGGCATGATTCCATATTGTAGCCTGAACGTTTATTTTCGACCACGGATCCGTCGTAACGCTGATATGGCACTCTTTCTACTTGAAATTATTGTAATTAGCCTTTGCATCCGGGTCGTCTCTATTATGCTAGCCTGGAGGCCTCACCTTCAATCAACCGGCCATTGGCGCGCAGCAGATGAGTGCAGGGGACTTGCCATCTTTTTGGGCTTCATTATTCTCATAGGGTTTATTGCCAATCTTATTTTCTTGTCGCTCTTGTTATTTGATCGTCCAAGGATTATACGGCAAGTCGTGAACGAAGGCCGTGAGCAGTCGCGAAGGTTCTTGGAGTACGCAAAAACGAAAGGAATGGTGACTATTGACGATGACAAAGTAATGGCAGTGTCGGTCTAGAGAAAACAAAGCCAATACCAAATCTTCTTTAAGTTAGTGATATCTTGATGAATATTCTTTCGACCCATACGTCTCATTGTTTCCATTGTAGCTGACCAAACTTGCGAATCACTTCCACTATCAATTAGCTAACCTCCAGGTGACTAGGGACCCTTGTCACGCTCTGCGTTAGTTCAGAACTCATCACACTCGAATGAAATGTTGGTGATGGTGCATCAGAACCAACACTCGAATCATGAATGGGGACAGAAGGCTACCCAACAAAAAGTAGCTCAAGATACCAGAAGCTTCCATCATGTCATAACATTTGCTTGCCATTTACAGCCACAACCGGGTTTATCGGCACATCTTGACTGAGAGAACATATTTCGTAACGATGACATCGTGTGATCATACGCACCTGAGAGTGTACAAGGGTATTGCCTTGAAAACATTCTAAAGAGTAAATGGCGTTACAAACGAAGAACTCAGACCCCTGCCACTTGAGGAAAACGAAAAGGGAGGGTGCAGATTTTGGCTCCCTTAGGGCAGGGTATCCAGTTACTAAGGAGTCCTTAATGATGTTTGCAGAATGCAGGTAGACTTGTCGATATATCTGTTCAACCGCTCTTTGATTTTATGTACTGGCAACTAACAATCAAGGTGGACTTTGAAGATTTTGACCTGAACATAATGACCCAAATCATCTTGAACGAGGTTGCCGACTCCGCAAGAACTCTTACCGATCTGGTGATCGATTTTGATCCTTCGAAATACAACGAGGAGGAACTTAGTGAGCTGACCAGACTAGGTGAAAAGCTCGAAGGAATTGGCGTCACGCTACTGTCTAAAGCAGAGTCGAAATATGCCTGGCAGGCTAGCGCAGGGCTCCGGTTTAAAGTCGCAACTGCTACTTCGAAAGTGATTGCCAAGAAAGAAGTCCTACTGCCGGTGAGCTTCCGTCGAAGTATTAAGGCCATATTCATTGGGCCTGAAAGCTTGCTTCAGTCTCAAGGTCTTTGGCAAAAACGACACAAGAACTTTGAGAAAAGGTGCCAAAGACTTCGAAAACTAAGCTCAAATGCGATAATTACTTGGGCACTTGCCTTCTCTCCTAACTCCTGGCTAGTGCATAATATGCGCAATGATATCTTTTCATGCCTTATCACTTTCGCTGAAAGCAGACCACCTATGATGTGGCCATCAAAGGTGCACGAAGTACTTGAGGCTTTGCAAAAGGATCCCGACCTTTCCCAGAACTTTCATTATATCAGATTTGTCTCTGGTAAGTTCCACGAAGAAAGTTAGTGCTATGGTCTATGTTAGTTGACTAAGCGTGATGGCAGATTTCAATATCGAGCAATTGGCTAGGGGTGCAGTAGAAAATCATATTGCTTCAGACCAGCGTTAGGAAAATTTTGTCTTCAGTTGTATATGTACAACTAATATTCTCGAAGGGACCTCCCTTAAGCTGTGGCGAGGAGGCGGAGACGCGGATGAACAGTTCGTAACAGCTACATGCACACCCATTTCCCCAGAAACCTAGAATAAGGAACAACAAGTTTCAATAGAGAATTTCTTTCTAACAAAGTACTACGTAAATAAATTCATCTGTCAGACTTCGTGCTTGTGCTATGCTGATGATTAGGTCTTTGAAAAATTTAATCCCGATATTTCAGGGCTTGCAATTTGAAAGTAGAATATCCCTGCCATATAAGCTTGATATTTAACCTCTTATCATCTGTAACTTTGAGATCAAACTAAGCTTGAAATCGTCGAGGTCCTTCTCGACTTTGGCCAGAAGGGCATGCACTTCGCTCACAGTAAAGCCAAGTTTTATCAGCAAGCTCATTAAGATTCCTTCGAGGTTCCTATAAAGCATTAAATGACTCCAGGTTTGTAAATGTCTATATCGTGAATGTTTTACCTTTCCGCGCCCTTCCTCATCCTTACAGCCCCAATTCGCAGGCCACAGCACGGCCATGATTGTGAATCCTCATGCCACGTATTACAGACGCCTCGAATATACGCCCCAAGAGAGCCCACCCCTTTCAAAGCCTCCATAGAACGCCATAAGCTGTATGTGAATCAAAGAGCTACGTACCTATCGGAAGAGCTACGAGGCACATACCCGTTGGCCTATTGGCCTAGAATATGGGTCACACACAGGCGTAACTACGAGGCATAACTCGTTGTTGGTAGGAAAACAGCAGCCCACCTGGTCCCATTGAACGCGTAATGCAGAGATGTAGCTAAATACAGTTTGGTCTGTAAAGTCATCAATATACTACCTGATCAATTAATTCAACTTCAATACTTACCAATATGGCCAAGACAAATCCTAGGGAAGCTGCAGCGAGATTCCTGAAGGATGAGGCCCTGAGATCTACCGACAGCTTGCTAAGTAATAAACTACGTTATAAAAGAGAAAGAGTCTGTCTGATGCGCATGAAGCTTGTACTAGAGCGTTCTCGACAGTCGCCAGTTACATCGGCGATCGAGGGTTAAAAATAATTCTCTCTCTTGTTGCTTTTGGCAATTGATCCCACCCATCTGACAAAGGGGCCATCTCGGCATGTCTTATCATGTGGCGTATCAAATTTTATTTTGATCGAGAAACACGGTTATATCGGGATCTATAGGGATTGGTCTAGTGCTCCATACCAAAATCAATTCAAGTAGAATTGATTTATTGTGCCCCACTTTACAAGGGGTAGACTTGGTTTTTGACCGGGGGTAGACTTGAATTTACTAAAGTCACTAGTCGCCTTGAGTTTCGCTGGGGGTCGACTCTGGTCTGTGATTGGACCAGGGTTACACGTCGAATTCTAACCATACACAGAACGCACCGCGTAAAGCTCCTGCTCAGACTTCAACCTTTTGTGCTTCGAGACATTGTGCAGACCGTATTCGAGAATCAGAACCTCCTAACAGGTCAAGTCCAGTCCCCGTGCGTTTCACCGTGAACCACAAACGTGAGTGGGGTTGGGGTTAATTTCGGTGCAAGCTGATTGGTTGAAGGAGTCGAGCGCACAGATCATTCACGCAGGACCACAGTTCACAGCCGGAACCAGGCAGCTAACCCCAAGTCAACCCCAAGCTAACCCCAAGCTTTCCACGAATAACCCCAAGCCTACTGTACCAATTACCACTGGTATTGGGCCCAATACCAGTTTTTGTGGCCCGTGCACCTACCCCATTTAAATGGGCGGCTAATAGGCGGACGGGTACCCGTCCTTCTAAAATGGGACGGGTCCCGTCCCAATTGCCATATTCAGTCTAGCCCTCTCCGCTATCGGATGCCTCCCGCTGTGCAATTCCACTATCTCGAGTGGTTTTACTTGAAGTCCCATTAACCTGCTATGTTTTTCTCCAAAGCAAGTCAATGACTTTGATTTGAACAGCATTGATGTATTCAAGTAATACATCCACTCTAAACTCTACTAGAACTAGGGCTGAACTACAATACAACTTTCTTCCTGTTCCGCGGCGGAATACAAGTCTTCTTGTTCATCGATATCCCGCTGAGCCATCTCCCAAAGCTCGCCCATGCCTCTTCTGCTTGTAAATAGTCGTCCGTTATCGGCCTCTTGAGTTACTTGTGCTTCGATGCGATCAGCCTCTGCTTTATCCCAGTCTAAGTAAGCCATCATCTCTTCTTTAGTCCACTCTCTCAGACCCGTCGAGGTTTTGCAGCACCTCCCCATTTGCTTATAATCAAGGCACCAGCTGTAGCTTGCTTTTGGGTATCCTAAAGGCAAGCCCATTGCTTTTCGATACTGGCGATTACCAAGCCAGGTTCCCGGGGGTTGAGCCTTATACCAGTCCTCTCTTGACTTGACGTATCTCTGGTGGATGGCTCGTGGATCGTCATACCTTAGATGTGTAGTTAGGTCTGGAGCTGGGTCTCCCGAGGTTAACTGTGAAGACACCGTGCCTCTTTATCGGGATCTTCTTCTTCTTCTCCCTCTTCTCTACCCTCGGCGCTCCCTCCGTCTTTATCTCCTTCTCTACTGCCCGTCATGACCTGCTGCTGCCCCTGCCTCTTCTTCTTGTCAGCAACAGTGTCAAGTCGCTGGACGATATCGGCCAAAGAATTCCACTGCTCTTCCGTAAATCGGATACCGTGCTCTATCTTAGCTCCATCGCGCCCAAGCGGCTGGATCCGGACGCAATAGCACAAGTACCGCTGCCAGCACGCACTGTACCTGTCCATCGTATCTGACTGCTGCTTTCGGCCGAATGGGGTCGATACTAGCTTAGTCGGATCGATGCTGCCGAGCCACTCGAGCGTTTCGTTCGGCACCTTATCCAGCCTCTCCATGCAACGGCCAAGCTCGCGCCGGAAACTCTCGGTCAACTCACGTAGCCTCTGGTTCGCTTCACGGCGCTCACGGGGCCACATCCGCTGCTCGACTGCGGCAGAAGCCGGTGATAGTCCCGCCTGGTACAGCATCGGTTTGTCCTTCTGCTGTAAGTGCACCGACCATTTCATAAACGGCACCCATCTCGACTCAGTGTCAACTCCGCCCGGTGCCTCTACCTGTCGTTGCCGTTCCAACTCCGCCTCCTTCAGATCCTTCTCGCACGCCCGGACGGTCTGTAGCAGTACAGTATCACCATCACCGCCACCATCCCCCTCCTCGGCCGTACTGCTGCTATTGTCGCCGCCGCGGTCGGCCCATACTGCGGTCGGATTGACAATCCAGTACCTCGCGTGCGGAGCCTTGCGCAGTGACTGAAGCATTACCGTCGCCCGGCTATTCCTTCCCCCCCTGCCGCTGACCTGCAGCCCGTGGTGCCTTGCGCGGGTCTCGTGCGTGGCGAAATTCCGACTATTGCGGGTTAGAAAGCGACAGCTCTCGCAGCTGAGTCCCTTGTATGTCTTTAGTCCGGGGATGGTCGGGCTTGATAGCTGCCTCGCAGATAAGGCAAAGCAGTACATAATAGTATAAAATTTAATAATCTCTTTGCATAAAGTGTATTTCATTTTATTATCCCAAATGTGCCTTTATTATATAGATATATATTCCATCTCACTCTTCAACAGTCCAATAGCGTATGTACCTGCCCCTTGAGAACGTTTGAACTATAACATATACCCAATCCGGCTCGCCATCCTCTTGAGTTGGGTGCTTAAGTTTTGTAAGGTGAGTTGATATATTTTTGCGATTTATTGTTACATAGTTGCAGTGTTTGCAGCTATAGGCCCTCCATTTTGGAAGCTCTGGGATAGGCTTGCTTCCATTCTTTGGCAGTGGCACTGTGCATGGATCTTCAAATGATCTTCCGGCGCAGAAAGCCGTGACTTGTTGGAGTTCGATACCTTTAAATTGGTGTGCTCTCCGGAAATGGCTTACTATGCCCCCGCCTGGTTGGATAGCAGCCCTGCAAAGAAGACATATAAGGACTTGATGCTCAGGAAGCACGCAGAGTACCTTATCTATCCACAAATCGCTTCTTACCTGGTGATATTGAGAGTCCACGCCCCCAAAAGTATCACTAGCCAAACAGAGGTTCTCATCACTCTCGCATTCCGGTCCTAGCTCGAGTGCAGCTTCCCGGTCTCTCTCCACTAACAAGCCAGATGTGCTCGCCACCTTGCATCGTTTAGGTGAATTAGCTTCTTCCGGGAGTGCCAGAGCATCCGGCGAAGTCATTGCAATACTACGCTTGCGCTGCTTCATTGATGTTTCAGGTGGTGCAGGTATTTGGCTTCCAGATAGAGACCATCTTTTGCTTGGTTGGTGCAGGAATTCATGCCAACGAGTTGAAGCCCACTCATAAGCACGCAAGAGTGCGGGTTGGAGTCGAAACGGATAGGCTCCGTCAAGGCCATAAGTAGTCTCCCGTTGCAATGGACGATGTCCACTTTGCCATGCAAACACAGCATTTCTATCTGCGCCCCTGCTCAGGTCATCGTATCTATTGAATGGGGTATATACCTCGCGGACGTGCCTCTCTGTAATAGCGATGGCGAGTTGGCGATATAAGCGGACATTAATAGCTTGGTTCCAGATCTTCGAAGTGGCCTTGACCAAAATCTCGGTAAGATGAGAAGTAGACCAAGCCTTTCCATTCACATGAAAAAGAAGCCGTTCGTTTCGTTCATCTGAGTTCTTCTGAACAATTTCAGAGTGCCCAACCTGTTCTCGGCGTAATAAATTGGCCAATCTCCGGATATAGACAAGGTACAAGTACATAACCCGGCTTAATCTGGCTGGCAGGAAGCGAACCACATAAAACTCGCGGTTCGTTTGTCGTTTCGCTTTGTGGTGTTGTGCGACATACACCACGGAACCACCCCAGACGTAAATTCCACAACTGGTAAATGGTCCGTTCTCACATTCAAGGGCAAAAAGCTCACGCACTCGCGGACACGAACCACCTTCCACATAGAGACCGCCAGCAAGCATCTCTTCCAGTTCGGTGACTTGTTTAAGGTATGATATAACGATAGGCCACCTCCAGTGGCCATCTCTGGCAAGGGCGCCCTTACTGGAGGAATAGGCTCGGATCAGTAATTCCTTATATGCCGACTCGAGATGGTTCGCGGGATGCTTTACAAAACAGTATCCGCTTTGTGAGTTCGCCAAGTCATCCTTGACCGATGCTAAGTCGATGTCAGGTTCGAGACCATACATAAGACTGCCACATAATTCTTCCGCTCGAGAAGTGAAATACACTGGAAGCGCACGAAATTTATCCATAGTTAATTATAAGCTTCCGTTAGAAACTGTCTCCCCATCATCACTCCAGTGAAAAAGAATAGATGGTGGCTCAGTGCGAGCTATAGTACGACCAAAGTTTCGAAGACTGACTAACTCAGCAAGTGGAGATTGTGAACCTAGGACCATATGATCCGCTCGAATTTCGTTTAACCTTTCGAGTTGCTGTGTATATGGCCGTTATGGGATGCCAATAGTGTGATATGGCCTCAATGGCAATGCGCGTTCTAGAAGCAATAGGCGCTGCATATAAATGAGCCCAGATAGTTGTGGACAGTACTGTCGTGCAAGCAAAAAGTGTTGACAGTCTTTAGAAAAACCAAGAATGCCGCTGAAGTAAACTAACAGCGTGGAGCCAGGCTGCCCAGAAATGTAGGTCTCCGTACAGAGAGTAAGACAAACCTCATAGAGAAGCTCTAGAAAATTATCGAAGGCCGCAATGTCGAGCTCTCCGCCCGCTTGATTTCGTAGTTCTGGATAGGTATATTCGCTAAACTCGGCCTGATCGCTGCCATATGCAGAGTCATCATGGTCAAGTTCGTCGTCTTCTGAATCCCAGTCCCTATCGCCGTCATCATCATCCTTCCCTTCTGGGTCGAGATCATCCTCATAGTTATTGCCTGTTCTCTCCTCATCCTTATTCTCAGCCGAACTAGACAGGCCCTCATGCAGTGCCATAGAAGTCTCGTCAACACAGAGGTAATTCCCAAGATCGGGCCACAGTCCGCGAGATACATCGAACATATTCCAAACTTTATGACTCCATAAACGTTCCAGTCTCGCAGAAAGCACTGTATCCAACCGAAAGTTGGCCACTTCTCCTTGCAGAGCATTCGACATCCTATGAAGTCGGATAACGAATGCTAGAAAGCGTTTCTGAAGCACCCTATATCTGGTTTCGCTGCTCTTCTCTGCCACAAGACAGAATGGATTTTCGCGATAGACATGAAGCTTCGGACTCGAAAGCCAGCATAAGAGGGTGCGGCCTGTGTGACGGACTGTGTTCTCGCAGCGATCTATCACCAAGTCTAATGCCCTCATGGTGCATGATATCTTCTGTTCATCCACGTAGGAGCTCCTAATACATGGATCTCCTTGCTGGCTTCCTTGTGCCATAATATAGTCTGACATCAATGAATGTCGATCGGGTAATCGCGTCATTGCTCGTAGGATGTCACGTCGAGCGTTCTCAAAGATGACCCGCCATTGAGTTCTCTCTGGCCATAGGCCGGTAGATGCAAGAGCATCGCTGCCCAAGTCCTTGGCACTCATGCGTGGCTGATTCATCTGGTCAAAATAATTCTCCTCTCGCTCTAATACATCGCTTAGATGGGCGCGCGCCTCACAGTTCAGGCTTCGGGCGTCTTTGCTCAAATCAGGCCGAGATGATTTTGCGAGTCTTGCTCCCTTCCTCGATTTTCCAGTTTCTCGAAGGACCTCGAACCATCTACTACCTTCCCGAGAGGGGAAGAACCGTTGACAGGCAACGCTCTCGATCCATGGTAATTCAGCAGATGCCTCCAGACCTGATATCGGCCTTCCTCTTCCTCTTGGGTTTTTCCACAGGTGCTCCTCCATACAATGGAGGCCCATCTTTTGAGATTGCCGGAATATACGGCCACATTTCCGGCACTTTAGCCCATCCAATCTTGGTGCAGCAAGGCAAGAAATCGGTTTAATCGGTATGCGTGGTAGTCGAAGGTTAGACTGGTCTTGGAGAAGATTTGGGATTGCTTTGATCTGCTTTACCAATCCATGCCGGCATTCTAGAACAACATCCTTTTGTTTTGTCCTGAGGTGTGTATTGACCTCGTTGGGAAGGGTTGCAAATCCGCATAACTCGCATACTAGAAGTTGATATTCTGGAAGAATAACAAATGGGTGGATTGGATTGGATGATATAGTTTGCTTAATAGAGCCCATTATCTTCACCAGAAAGAAACTTGTTATACGGCGATTGGGTATATGCTCCCTATATCTCGGTCTTGGTTAAGGGGAAGAATCTCTATGAACCATCTAAAAGGATATTGCTAGTTAATATACGCCGTAGATCGCGCGTATTCGCGTCCACTCACCAACTACGCGTCATATAATTAATTTAATTATTGACCCTGGTTTAAATCAAGTCTACCTACTCCTTGTTAGGTGGGTCTAGAAATTAAATTCTACTCCCCTGTAAAAATCAATTCTACCCTGGGTTGTTTGGCACAAAACAAATGAATTCTACGTAGAATTGATTTTGGTATGGAGCACTAGGGTTTGAGGGAAGTGCAGGCTGGGAGATTGATTATCTCTCTATCAGATATAAGACAAGCTGATAAGCTTACGGCGGTGAGTACTGTTCTCTACGGGTAAGGGGTATCTTACTTATTTATAACACTAGTGAAGCTTGATTCAGATGCCTTGGTGCAGGTTTTTTTCTCAGCCTAGTTAAGGAGCCTTCAGAGTTTTCCCTGTACTGTATTGCAAATGCGAGGCGTCACTGGTGTGTGGAGGGTGCAGGTCAAGTCAGCATTGTTGATATCTAGGTGGAAATAGATTCGTTGCAAGAATTATCAATCGAAACGCATTGCGTTTCCTGTTTTTGACCAATCACCGTCTAATACCTTCGCCCCATATTTTCCCCAATGGAAACGCCCTGCGTTTCTCCTACCGCACTAATGAAATCAAAGAACCTAAAACACGAAACGCTTCGCGTTTCCGTTGCCTGACCCTTATTAAGTTTAATGACTGGACTACTCCAGACCTTAATAACATTTATTACTAGTATCCACTAAAGCTTAAATGTTTCTCTTCTCCCTATATTTATATCTATGCATTTTTACTATTTATCCTATCTATTATATATGTTTAGTTATAATGGCCCGCTTCTCTGCTTATAAATAATGGAGCTATTTAAATTTACCTGAGAGTATTGAGCTTCTGCCGATGCTTTTAGATATGCTATGTTTCTCTTTGAGGCGGTATCTGATGTGGTTATAGTCTGTCTTTAGGAAAAACCATAGGGTATGTAAATAATAGCTTGATATGAGATATTGTAATGAAGCCCTAGTCTCCTAAGCCTCTGAACTTGACTTAGGATGATGTTTTGCTAGAGAAGGCGGTTTTTTGAAGTTCCTTGAGTAGTTATATTGAGGAAGGAAGATATTCAGAGAAAAAACTGGCATAAATTCATCTGGTAAATCATTAGCTATAAGTAAAAGACGCAGTTAATAAAGAGAGATTATACTTGAAGTCAAGCTAGCTAATTATTTTGGTTACCTATGATTGGTTCTTGCTTACGCGTAATGAAACTCTGCATGGATGGCATGGAATACCGCGCTATGAAATGGGCCCCATTTCGCGATCTGGTAAACATGACCTGAATAGGAACGGGGCCCGTTACGAGTTTTAGGAATCCCTGTCGACTTCTAGACCTTTGATTGGCATAAAACCCGTAACGGGCCCCGTTACTGACTAGTATTCTAGAGTAGAAGCCGCCGCTGATATTTTCTTCCAATGTCGCCACTTTTTGAAGATACCAAGTGACTACTCGAAAACTCCAGTGACCGTTCCTAGCAAGCCTAACCCCACATGACGTGCAAGCTTGGACAAGAAGCTCTTGGTACATTGTATCGAACTTGTTGTCGGGATGGCTGACGAAGGAGAACCCTGGCTGTGTGTTTGTGAAATCATCTTTGATCTTGTTAACATCCAAGTTGGGCTCAAATCCGAACATAAGCTCGTCACACAGGTCCTCCGCCCGAGCAATGAAGTGATCGGCTAGTCCACGAAACTCCTTCATAGACAGTGAGAAATCGCTCCCGTACGAGACAACCTTCCCATCGTCATTCCAGCGTAAGAGGAACGGAGGTGACTCGGTTTTGGCCACTTTCTGACCAAAGTTACGAAGATTATGCAGCTCTGCCAATGGTGAGCGCGACCCCTGTACCATATACTTCTGTCGTACCTCATTTAGCCGTTGCATTGGAAACTGCGGTCGTTGTTGGATTCCGATAGTAGGATATGAGTGAAGAGGTAGCGCGTACTCGCGGAATAATAAGCGCTGCACCCAGATAAGTCCTGACAAGTTTGGCAATACTCTCTGGCTAGTTGAAATCGTCGACAATCAGAGGAGAAATCCAAGATGCCACTGAAGTAAACAAGCAATGCAGAACCGGGTTGTCCATCTACAAAGCTTTCCATGGTAATCGATAAGCTGAGTTCAAAGAGAAGCTCAAGAAATTCTTTGGCACTCTCGACTGTCATTCTGTCCATGGATCTATGGCCTGAGTCACGACAGAATGAGGATACATCAGGCACATTCCGACTATCCATATCATACGTCCAATCATCGAGACTATCCTCTCTTTCACTGTCTTCAAAATTGCCATCCTCTTGTTCACTGCTCTCGTAGTCATCACTGGATTCTTCACCAGATATACTGCTGGTGTCATTGCTATTTGGGCTTTCGAAGCGGCCAGAAGGATTGATCTCGATGTCTTTGTTGTTATATCGCTGGGGTATGCCGGGACTTTGGTCCTGCCTCTGCAGGCTTGGCCAGATTGGTCTCATCGTATCGATATTCTCCCATGCATGGTGTTCCCATAGGTGTTTCATTTGACTTTTTAGTCGTGCATCAAGGTTAATTTTAACCTCCTGCTCTCTGATTATACCCGGCAGGAGATATGCTCGTAGTGTAAACGTGATGAACCGCTTCCACAAGAGTCGATACCTTTTCCGTGTATTCTGCTCGACTTTGAGAGCAAATGGCTTCGCTTGACAGATATCGAGTCTGGAACTAGCTAGCCAGCATAGAAGCACCCGACCAGTGTTTTCCGCTGTAAGCTCACATCGATCGAGCATGGCATCAACAGCGCTCAAGAAACACATAATCTTCTCTTCATCCTTTCTGGGGATCATAATATCAGGATCGCCATCTAACGGTCCTTGTCCGAGGATATAGTCTGTCTCCACTGAACCGGCCTTGGCGCGTATTGGGAGACGTGTCATTGCCTGTAGTATGTCTCGCCGCACATTCTTGTATGTGGTTGGCCATCGTGTACGTTCCAACCACAGACTTGTTGCTGCAAACGAGTCGTCTCCAAGAGCCTTGCTGTAGAAACGTGGTTGAGTTTCAGCATCCCGATACATCTTGTCACGTTTTAACACCTCATTAATGTGTGCGCGCGTTTCTGGCGATACTTTGCTGCTGCGCATTGGCTGCTTCGTGATGATTGTTGCATTGGCTTTCGATGTGTACCCACGGTCTGTCAGCTTGCGGCCAACCTCAAACCAGCCACTGGCCGCTCTGGATCGAAAAAACCGCTGACACATAACACCCTCTCTCCATGGTTTTTGGGGCCGTGCATAAGCATCATGTATTCGGGGCCTTCCACGACCTTGGGGATTAGTCCAGGAGTGCTGAGTGGCATAGTGTTGTTGAATCTTTTGATCGTCCCTGAAAACAAGCTGGCATATTCGACATCCTCGCCCATCAGGTTGTGGGGGGTCAAGCTCCGGAATCGGAGGAATTGTAGGAGGCGGAAACTGGAATTCATCGGCTAATTGTGATTGGTTTTTGATAATTCCAGGGAGCTCGTCGATAATCTCAGCTAATTGACGTCGTGCAGCTGGTGTCATGGATTTATGCCTGGTGCGCAAATGAGTAGGAACCTCATCTGCTACACAACCATAGTGACATGTCTGGCACACTAGGACTCGATAGGACTTATAGTATGAGAAAGGGCTTAGTTCCGTCATGATAAGTAAGAATAATTCAACGGCAACCTATTAAAATAAAAGCGGAAGTTGCAACTCTAGGTGCTATACGCGGTTATCGCGTCGCGTACCTTATGTAAGATATTGACGGATTTCAATTGACTCTTCCCGCTGGAAAGCGGGGCAGGAAAATCAATTCTACTACAATTAATATTGTTATTGACTACTAGGGTCAGAAAACCCCGACCGGAGATTGAGGGCCTGAGACGGTCATGTAACCATGTTGTCTAGAAGATCGTGCATCCTGAGAAGTGAACAAGGCCATAAAGGCCGACTAGACGGTATATTCTTTATTAGGTCCAGAGCGCTAAGATATAAATATGATTATATATGTACTTTCTACAGGGGAGTAACCTCAACCTATACATCTTGAAAAATTACACCATATAGCTCATCACAGAAGTAATACTTTATAAGATTACAGTACGTTTATTTTATAATAGTTTCATTTAATATTTTCCTCTTTTAGTAATTTAGTTAATATTTCAGTGATATCTTTTCCTCTATGTATAATAACGTTTAGAAATAGCTGATATGAACTATTCCCGATTTGGGTAGTTTCAGTCCATTCCCCAGACAACACGCTTATCTTATCATGTCAAAACAACACCACCGTCCCATTTCTCGACACCGTGTCCCACTTCCTGCACCACATGCTCGACCCAACACAAACCATACTCCATGAGTACCTACGATTCTCAGCTGTCCGACTACATCGAGGGTTGGCTCAGCACCTTCATCGCCGAAAAGACGTGCAGCCAGAAGCCCGACGCGTCGTCGAGGCTCAATTGGAACGACATGCCGACGCCGCCATCGTCAGACCCTGACGAAGCAGCCATATCAGTAGAGCGATCGAGCACGCCTCCCAGACGACGCTCGCCCAGAAGACCACAGCGGAATGCTGCCCCAGAAACGCGACGAGCACGAGATATCACTCCCGAAGCCCTTCGCGATGACCCCTTCGATGACCAGACTCCGAAAGGTCTCCCACGCACAGCAGCGACGAGACTCCCCGAACGTCCATTAAAAGCCCCAATTTTAGCGCCCTCGTCCTCCGCATCCCGAACGTCACATGCATCCCGGTCGTCCAGTCCTGTTAAACGCAAGACTCTCGACCTCCTGCAAAAACCCGTGCGTTTCATCCCAATGAAGAGATCGCAGCTGCCCGAGCACATCCACAAGATATACGACAATATCTTCAGCATTGCGGACAAAAATAAATATATCCCACAAGCAGTTGAGAAAGAGCTGAAGAAAACTGAGGACGTCACTGTGGCGCGGTGGTTCTTCAAGCACAATAAGAACAAGACGTCCGAGTACGAAAGAGAACTTGCAGTGCTAAAGGAGATTCGTGAAGAAGCGGTAAACAGACAGGATCAACAAGCGTCAGAGGCAGCGTGGAACCTCGAAGTCCACGGCCCACTACTGAAGCTTGCCCTTGAACAAATTTCTACCGTGCAGCGCGAGATTATTACAACCGCGAGTATCAGCAAACCTTTCGTCCCCGACACGAAATTCGACTCGTACTATGACATGTCCAAGTCTAAGATGATAGATTGGGGAATTACAGCGACCCCCTCGGCATCTACAGCAGCGCACATCGACAGGATCTTAGACAGTCTACCGATAACCGAAAAATCTATTAACCAGACAACCTACGGACCCGTCGTGAAGAATCCGATTGCCGTGTCAATCGAGATCAAAACTGCCAGTGGCTCCCTCGAAGAAGCGCGCGCACAGCTGGGGTTATGGATAGCGGCGTGGCATAAACGCATGAGTCTGCTCAAGCAGTGCGACGAGCAAATCATCACGCTCCCCCTTATCACAGTCATGGAGCACGAGTGGAAGCTCATGTTTGCTGTCGATCGTGGGGATTCTATTGTAAGCATAACTGATTGAGGGCAAGACTAAGCGCTAATACTTAATAGGATATTTTTGAGGATATCGGGATTGGTAATACGAGGGATCTGTCGGATCTGTATCGTATTCTTGCGGTATTGAAGGAGTTGGGCGCGTGGATGCAGACAGAGTACCTCGCTTGGTTAGACCGGTGGCTAGGATTGGCACTGCCTCTGTAGACCACAACTCAGGCCTTGGCAACCATGGGTCCTCTGAAGTTTTCACCCGACGCAGTCCACTGGGTAACCTGCTGAATCTCAAAGCCAAGAACGAAGGCACTGTACGAGCTTTAGAATTACACTGGATTAACTCTGGATTGATATCACATCAGTTCGGGACGTACATCGCTGGCAAAGCGACGCTATGTTGCTCGCAGTAAATGATCTGAATATTATATCAAGCCGAGCGTATTTGCCACCAGTGCCGGCTTCAACCGAAATGCCTATCTAAACTGATATTGAGCTGCGCTGTACAGCTTTGGGCCGGGCGAGTAGGGTGGGTACGGGAATTACGAAAGCCAAAAAAGGCGGCAGTTCCCTGTTCATGTGAGGAGACAGACAAATGTCATTAATAATAAGCAGTGATTGGCCAGTGCACAGCCTCAAAAGTGGGGATCGTCATCGTATTTATCTAGGTCACCATTTCGTTGGATGGTAAAAACTCAAGGCTCTTTTCAACCCTCTTTCAACCAGCTTTTGTGTGTTCGATCAGGCCAGTAATAACCTTCGAGGCTGCTTCGTCACAACCCCGAGCCCGGAACATCATGGACCTGGATGATGCATCGGCTGCATTGGCAATGCAATATCAGAATGGAGGTTTTACTGACAAAGCCGTGATAGTTGTGGAGGAGCAGCCGTCAGGCAAGATCACCTTCAAGATAATAGTAAGTGGGAATCCTCAGTACATTTTATCACTCAGCGACAGTCATTGAACATCTTCAGGAGAATTCGAGCACTCACTCGATGGCTCGACGGATCCAATACACTATCGATCATGGTGCTTTCACTCTGCGGCAGTACAATCGCTCCACCCCA
Organism: Fusarium sporotrichioides; assembly: GCA_019054645.1. NCBI lineage: Eukaryota > Fungi > Ascomycota > Sordariomycetes > Hypocreales > Nectriaceae > Fusarium > Fusarium sporotrichioides. Next base: position 2,815,365 of record JAHKNS010000002.1, on the reverse strand, counting down.
AAACCCCAGACCCTACATTTCGTGCCAGCGAGACAGCTTATAGAGGCCCAGCCACAGCAACCCGAAGTATGTATAGGCCTAGATACAGAGCGGATCGACGCGACTGCTCACATAGCCGATAGAAAGTGAAAAAGAGGCCGAAGAAACGAAAAGCACCAGGGAAACTTTTTGGCAGTCGACGGGCCCCTCGCGTTATCGACTAAATTTGTACGGGCTCCTGCTGTTGTTAGGCTGACTGCCTGCTTACATGTGAAAGGCTGGAGATACGACACCAATATAATTGAGCTCTGACGATGAGAGATGTGCTGAGATAAAGAGGCCTTAGGGCACAGTTAGTGAAAGCTTTTCCTTCGCCAATTGATGAGACTTGAGAGCATGAATTGGGTGACAGCATATTCTCTTCTCGCCCATGAGATCGTCGAGCGTCACCGTTATCGATGCTAATTTGTACTTTAAATAAACATCCTTTATTTCTACTCTACGCTTCTCATATATCTGGAGTTTCTCTCGGACTAGGACTATTTCATGCAAGGGCCGCCAAGTTTTCAATACTAACTTGATCACTGGCTGAAAGCCGACATAATCAACAAATGTCGGTAGATGAAAGTAGATAGCAGTGATAGTGAGTAATGGCGACTGGAGTTGATTTTCCCCTAAAGAAGCCAAGTTGTCAAACCCAGTCCGAGGTCAAGTGATAGAAATTCGACGTGTTTGACGTTTCTATTCTACGATCTCATTTGAGCTATGTAATAAACGCAGTGAGAGGAAATATTTGACGGTGATGGGTCAAAAGAAGGGGCGGAAAGGAACAAGTACTGCTTGCGTGCATGGCTACATAATACTAAATCAGGATGGGTCTGCCTCGAGGGCAAGAGAGACTTTGAAGGTTCACTTGGTTTGTTTTCGCATCGCCGTACATATCTCTTGGCAGTTGATGTCTAATTAGGCGGCGATGACAGGCAGGTTACAGGAGGTGAAGCGACTTCACCCAAATGTCGGATACTTAGCCACCAACAAGCTGACGAGCATCAACGAGTTAAACCACATCAGTATAATGCCACAACTTGACCATTAGATCGGCTTACATTTTGCTGGGGTACGTTATTCAGAGTCCTCTTTCAGGTGAAAGTGGGATGCGGGGTAATCACAGGGATTATTAGCCAATAGCATTGCAAAGATTCCACTTTCAGTGAAAGTGGGAGGATCGATAATGATGTAAGTAAAACCTCAACAGGAGGGGTAGCTGTGTACTAACTATAAACGGACGAACTTTGCCCGCGAAATTCAATAATTGGCTGAACAGATGCTTCATGTATCCACTAGATTCTAATTGGCTGCAATGCTTGGGACCGACGACGAGGTCAGTAAATTCCAAGACGAATCTACCACCAACAAGTTAAAAGGACTCGTAGAAATATAACTAAGGCAAGTCTTAAGGCATTACTGTGTGGTTTAATATTATACCAGTAAGTTTTATATTATATTCAGTTGTGAGAAAGGTTTTAATTCGCACCATACCTGTCGCTCCTGCTCCGTCGTTCAAGATCCGTTCAGCAGCTGCAGGTTCTTCCGCATATTGGGGAGGAGCCTCGTCCGGCATAGCGTCGTTACCCGAGCCAACTTCATATGGCGCAAATGACGATGGGTGCCTCGGCGCTGATGGTTTAGGTAGCGGTTTCTCGTTGCTGCACATGGCGGAACGGAGTCAAGCATGTCTCACTTGCGAGTCTCAAGAGAACGAAGGGGAAGCCGAAGAAGTTTGTCGTGAAGGGGCAGAAGCTAGATCAAACGAGATGGGACAGCAGTGCTTTTAAGAGAAATCACTAACCGACTCTAGTTTGAACCTAAATGTCAACCGTTGTGATGGTCTAAATCTGAAGGAGGCGCATGATAATATGCACAAGCTGAATCGTATAGAGAGGGCGGCAGCTTTGAGCTACGGATGCTTGGCTTCGCCAGATGGATAGCCGTTTTAGGATAGTACGCAGGTAGAGAGACATATTAAGGGGCAAATTAGCGAGTGGAATGATAGGATGAGGCTTGTGTTTGTTGCAAGCTGAGAACAATTTGAGGGAAGAGGGCGGCCTTGCCGATCTAGCGCCGATCCAGCGCCGATCAGTTCGCATTAGGCTTGTATTTGTTCGTACTCGTCGTTTAGCTCGTGTTCTTGCAAGCTACAACTTTACTGACACGGAGTTGTATACACTGTGAGATACTTAAGTAAAAGAGCATCAGCCTAGGATCCAACCAGTTTCCTCCATCGGCCACCGCATCCAAATCTTATACTCTTGGTCGAGTAAAGAGTAAATCTCCGATAATAAATGTTCTACCCAGCCACGGGTCCACCAGAATGAACTGAGACCATAAGAAGAATGGTAGAAGTACGAAAGAATGACGAGCGGAATTGGCTTTTCTTCCTGTAATAGACGGACGAAATCATCCTCCAGCTGATGCACCCACGGTGCATTCACGACCCTGCATATCGATGTTCTTACCTCTACTTTACGAGACTTGCAATTAATACAGCCGTCTCGGGATTTCAGATGATGTCTGCGCGATGCCTTGTGTGTGAACAGACGCGATGGGCTCGTTTCATTACTGTCGAGTGACATGGCGAAAAGAATCTGAAATTCGTGGGACAGAATGTGGTCGTACAGCTCCGGTTGGGGGCTAGTCTCGTGTTGGGTGGTGGCAGTGCTCTGGCCTCTCAGTGCGAAGTTCCAGAATACGACCAACAATACGACGAGGAACGATCGTACAGTATCTCTCGTATAATCGTATCTTGTATTGTTCTATGGACCACCTTTGAGGGGGCCTATCCGGAGTGGGGTGGAGCTAAACGCCTCGCATTTGTCAAAGCCAAGTGACGACTGTGTGATGTCGTACTTGTTGCAGGATTTTCCACGGAGTAAAGCAATTTTAACCTGTTAATGCTCGCTTTTACTCTTGTCAAGATCAAAGTCCTAGATATACAAGGTCTCAGACAGAGGCGTCTGCAAGGAGCTAGAGGTAACCTTAATAGAATCTTAAACTATCCTTCTTTTACATGTAAAGTCCAGTCTTAGAGATCCTCTAGTGGATAGATCCACGCCTATAAAGGGGTATATAAGGGGACATACGCCTTTACTCACTGCTTAATCGTACAGTAAATAAACCAGCGTCTGTGTTAAGATCCCAGGACCCCTTCCCAGCGCCATACGAAACCAAGCGGCTTGTCATTGACCTGGCAGTGAGCCAAGTAGGAGTATTCTCTGCGCATGGATTGTATACAATAGTGACCTTATCTGTGTGAATCTTGGAGTCCGGCAATGTGAGCTTCAAATCTGCAGACAATGATTCTATCTTGATGGCTATCATCAACTTCCCAAGTAAGTTAGTTGCGCCTCATGTAGGGTTGTCTCATCATATAACGAATCACTTCGAATTCGTATAGTACTGCTGAGATCTGGCATGACGAGTTGAAAACTAAGTACGCAGATAGTATGTTTATGGGGAACTATTAGCGATTATATACAGAAGAACTTGATCCAATACTGCTCAAGGCAATAAGTCCTGTTCCACCAGGCTGAGAAATGTGCAGCGACTAGCACCGGCTGACTCTACAACTCTACGGACTCATCAAACCAGTCTCACATTTTCGGGGCATATAGTATGGCTTCGAAGGATCAGGAACATATTCTCCGCCAAGCGTTGCTGCGCCTGCTTTGGCGGCGGATCTTATGTAAGCCCGTTTCTGTTCACTCGGCCGCTCAAACACAAACGTAGTCTGTCGCCCTGGTGGTCACCTTCGGGCTTTTCTCCCCCTTCCCACAGCTCTTGAGGACAGCCTTCTGGGGGTACGGACACAGGAGCCTCTCAAACTCAGTGCCACCTTCAACCGGTGTGTACAAGTGTGGCAGCGACTCAGGAACAGTGCCGTTCTCAACCCAGGCCCGCAGAGCATCGAAAGTGTTACTCGGCTGTCCGCCATTCCCTCCGGCGCAGTGCTGTAGACCAGGCACCTCGAACATGCGGTAAAACTCACCCACGTTCGGTATAATCTCCGATACTGTGTCGTAGTAGTGTTCGGTCCCCTTAACAGGGATAACTTGGTCCATCTAGACAGTGTAAGCAACGCATGTACCAGGATGTTGAGTTCCACTTACCATGCCATGATATCCGAGTAGCTTTCCGCCCATTTCGTAGAAGCTCGTCAAGTTGGGGTTATTCGTGCCAATGATGGCATCATACAGCTCGATAGACTTGGCAATATCATGGTCAAACTCCGCATGTGTCAACTCTCTCCAGTCCCAGTCAACGTCGTTCTCGACGAAGTACTTCAGCCAAACATCGCCCAGACCCATTGGCACGCCCACGCAAGTCCCATTTTGTGAACAGGACGTCGTGGCTGGACCCAGGGTAGGAGTCGGTCCAGTGGTTGAACCACTAAGCAGACTCCCCGTGTTGGTTCCGTACCACATAAATTCGTCGTTGGCGGTCCGTGGGCCAGTCCATATGGCTTTAGCAATCTTTGCCGCTTCCTTGGTAATAGTCTCTGTCGTGTTTGTGTCCTTACAGAAGAATGCCTGTCCGACCACAGACAACGGGTTAAAGTCACAGCCCGAGTCATCGGAAATGATGCTGTCGTGGACACCATCGTGCTTATCACAAGCCTCGATGGCCGCCGTCACTAGAGCTTCCAGCTCGCAGGACTTGGGGAAATAGTCGATCCACTCCATAATGAGCTGCGGCCACAGAGTGGACGCAAACAGCTCGTTCCAGTTCATAGCGGGCGCGCAGGCGTGAATCCCGTTATAGGCGTCTGGGTAGCGTTGGGCAAGCATCATGCCTTGTCGGCCGCCCTGGGAGCAGCCATTCCAGTATGCATATGCGGGAGGCTCGCCGTAGAAGTCTTCGACTATCGCTTTCGTCAGGACAGCCTACGTGCAAGATATCAACGTTAGTACAGCTTTCCGAAGGATTGGCGTGGTGTGTTGACAGACCTGATCGTGGAGTGAAACCGACGCAAGATCCTCCAATGCATGCACATTAGGCGAACCGTCCGCGTTCAGTGCCCAGCGGTCTGGAGACCCATCAGCTTGCGGAATGAGTCCAGCATCTGTTGTCGAAGTGGCGTATCCCTCGCCGAGGGCTCCCACCATGCCGCTGTAAGTCGCGAAGAATCGACCCGCAACCCAGCCTCCTCCGCCGAAGGCTTGGATTCGACCATTGTAATTGTCCATGGGAAGCCATGTCTCGACATGTATGGTGTCATTTGCATCGATGTGTTCGTAAACAACAGTGACGTTGCAGAATGTAGCATTATTGACCGAGACAATCGGGTGTCCAATGTAACTTTGTGTAATGCTGGTGCCGCTATAGTTCCGAACAAGATTGACATCAACAGCGGTGATGTTAGCGCCTGGAAGGGTCGGCACCGCGAATGTGTTTGGTGAGCAGTCAAGTGCCATTGTACTTTTGGTGTCGTAAGAAGATGACGTCTATGTAGGTGTCTGGTCGAACTTACACAATGGGACAGGATATGCTTAAATACAGCTCTATAGACCGAGCCTGTCTTCCTGCATGCCTGAAATAGGGGAATAACAAGTAGGGAATACGTCCACCTACTTGGTCTATCCTCGAGTGGATAATATTACCATTGCCGCAAGTTGGATGCGATATCAAAGGGGACGCACCTCGGCTTCGTATAGTCGGCTTCGGGTAGCACGCTTGATTGGGCTAGGTGACCTCGCGTACGCTCGGGTTGCTAATGCGTGCCAATAAGATGCATCTCTTTTGTTCTTGGTGATATATTCTCCTTCACGGTGCGGAGCGGCGGCTCGGGCATGTCTGCCTTACAGGATGCAGAATCATTAAAGTAATCCGAGAGAATCGTTATAATAGGCCTTATGATCCAGATCATTATCTTCGGTCTGTTTTGCACGCTGGCGCTTCTTTGGTACCAGAGGATAAAGCTAGTACCTATTTTCCCCATCACTCGTATTGCAGGAGATCGCATGGAGTTTATTTATTGGGAGCAGATGTATGGATACTCTACGGCGTAAGCCTGTTTATCCTGATGCGCTCTATCTTCTGGGTTATTAAATACTGCCAAGGTTATACTGGATATACTTTATCTTATGAGTGGATACTGTATGTCCTTGACACGGTGCTGATGTTTGCAGCGGCAGGTATCTTTTACTGGGGGAAATGAGGATATTATTAATCAAAGATGGCCGCTAAGTTGGAGTCTACGTTCTCCAATGTATATATTTCGCTTTCGTACAATAAGCGAGACACCATGTAGAATGACTAGACGAGACCCGCCTATGCCAGACTCGGAATGTTGGAGTCTTGGACCTGTGGTCCTTTCACTCACACACTCTTGGTCTTTATGGGGCGTCGCATAAAGATCGTTGTTATTGGTCAATGGGCAGTGTCGTATTGTATCCGAGCAGTACGAGCAGTGCCCCCACCAATAGTAATGCGGCCGTCCGAGAAACGCGAGTCACCGTGGCCCAAGCTTAAGCCTTAAGGCGGTGTGGCCGGCTGACTTTCCTCTACGCACCAGACTGAACCGATGCCATCGGTCATCAATGCTCGCGTGTCGGAAGCTCGGTTTCGCTATCCTCTCTCATCGGCCATCTCCCGTATAGACTGCTCTCAATTCGATCCCGTCCGAAATGGCACGCAGGGCCCATAACAAGTCTCGCCTCGGATGCCGTGTTTGCAAGCAGCGCAAGATCAAGTGCGATGAAGGCAAACCCGCCTGCGATCGATGTGTGACCACCGGCCGCCAATGTTCGTACCTCAGGGACGCACCAGATATTCCAACACCTGCGTCGTCTCTGTCAGTTCCCAGTCGAGACGCGACACATCTGCCGACAACACCTCAGCTCACGCCTGTCGCCCATGATGCCACGACTTCCCTACATCATCCTGATGAGCAACCACCCTGCCTGGACAATCCATCACTCACGGAGAACAGGTTCAGTCTCGCACACTTGCAGCTGTTGGACCACATTAGGAGTAGCATGACGACTTCAGGACCCATCTTTCACTATGCGATAGAGCGAGGCTACAAACTGGCCCTCCGAGTCCCATACCTCATGGATCAACTACTTGCCCTTGCGGCAGCTCACAAGAGCAAGGTCGCCCTCGAGAACGGCGACGAAAGACTTGAGCGTTTCTTTCGCATGGAGGCCACGAAGCTCCAGACCAGGGCACTGTCCGGCGTCGCCCTCGCCCGCAACGTAATGAACAGAGAAAACGCAGACGCTCTCTACACCTTTTCCGCCTTTCTCGGGCACCACGTCTTGTTTGACACCTTTTCGGCTCGAGAGCCCCTTTCGGTGACCCTGGACAAGCTTGACCAATGCTTCGAACTAAACCAGAGCATCCGCTTCACCGCGTCTGAGGCCCTGCAAATGGGTTGCAGCATGACCGCTGGTATCAATGGCGCGGACGAGAGTTACATGACCACGAGCCCGCATGAGAGCGCCAGCGGTACCGAATGCGCCGGCATCCTCCAACGGCTGCGGGGCGGTGACCTTGACCAGGCTGTTGCCGACGTGTACTGCGAGACGGTCAACATCCTGCAGTACCTGCTCGACACGTCACAGTCCTCTGCGAGCGAGCGAAGGGTTGGCGTCGTCCAAGAGTGGCTCGTGAGGGTACCGTATGAATACCTCACCTATCTGCGACAGAGACGCCCCGAGGCGATTGTGATACTTGCCCACTATGCCGTCTTGCTGCACCGAGCGAGGGATTACTGGGCTGTGGGCGAGGCGGGTCGCTTCTTGATCCAGGAGATAGGAAGCTATCTAGGCGGTTACTGGGCAGACTGGCTCGTCTGGCCGCAGCAGGCACTGGAGGACGGTTGAGGAAGAAAGGGGGTATCTTGCTACTACAACAGCATCCTTTCTACCTCATCCGTGGCCACACATCTTGGAGGTGTTTCTGAACGCCTGTTCACTACCACTGCAACCCTAGCTCCTAATCGTCGCCACTAAGTCGGGGTTGGCAACTCAATGCACTCCAATACCTCATAAGTCACTTCGACGCCTTTCGACTGACAATCTCTCCATTTGTCGCGCTTCCAGCACCAATTTACTTAACCATCAGGAGAAACACGTTCAAAGTCCGCCAAAGAATCTAATCAACATCAATAAGACCCTCCTCCTCCTGGGCGGCATGACGCCCAACGTCACCACGCTCTACTACCGCACCATCAACACCGTCGCCCGAACCCGGCTTGGCGCCCGCCACTCTGCCCCTCTCTACATCTTCAGCGCCGAATTCGAGTCAATGGTCCAGCATGTGACCCGAGGCGATTGGACTTCCTTCGCGCAGGCGTACCTGGATCCCATCGAGACTCTAGTCGTGGGGCCAACGAAGCCAAGGTTGATGGGGTGGTCGTCTGCGCGATCCTGGCGCACAAGGTCGCAAAACAGCTGAAGGAGGCATTGAAGCCAACAGGAGTTCAATTTTTGCACGTAGCAGACTTTCTGGCTAGGCATGTCGAGACAGAACTGCCAGAAGTCAAAACCCTCAGCCTCATCGGACTAAAAGTCACCATGCTGAGAGCAAATAACCTAGACTTCTTTATCGGCTAGCTCTAGTCTCCCGACAATGGTTTGACTATTCTTGTCCCAACATCAGGGGCATCTTTCAATGAGGTCAACCGAGGCATGCTGGAGGTGGCCAAGGGAGCAGCCAACGTGACGCCGACTACAAAAGTCATGTTCGTCGAGGCGGCGAGGGCGCTAGTAGAGCGAGGCGCACGGGCGATCATCCTAGGTAGCACGGATCCGGGCTTTGTAACCAGCCAAGAGGATATTAGGGGAAATGTGCCGTTACTTAATGCTGCGACGATACATGTTGAGGGTGTTGCGAACCGGGCATGTGTGGAGGCGTAAGTCTAATTCCCCTACCGAGTATCGTATCAACGTATACGTGAGCATTGTCTCCATTTATATTTGTATACATGACAACTTGCCACACCTCGCTATGCATATGGCCAATATACATCTTCTTTAATACCATCAGCACTTCTTCTTTACCTTCAACCCCGTCTTGAACAATCTAGAGCCCCCTCATTAAGAAAGCCCCCCAGCATCGTAAACACCGCTGCCCACACACGCGCAGCAACAGGCTTCGAAATCGATCGATCAGAGCTGCCAGTCGATCGATATCGTATCGATTTGATCGTCGATGCCACATGCATCGAGGGTGTCTCGGGTAGGTAGCAGCGTCGGCCAGTACTCTTGTATCACGTATAAGCCATCAGTATCAGCCACAGCAGCCACACGCGACGCGAGACAAACGCGTCTCGAAGACCATGCTGAGCGGCCAATTCAGGGGTAGAGGATTCTCTGTGCTTGCGTGATGGCCTTCGTGTCCTTGGCTGCTGGCCCAGTGCTCTGCTCAATTGACCCAACAACATGTCCAAGTAAACATCATAGGTTCGACCCTTACCAGCGTCGCAGCCTTCAATTTGACCCCTACACTCTTTGTGGGCATTTGCCATTACCGGTCTCATGGACACTTTCGATGAAGAGGTAGACGATGTCACCTCAACGCCGCCGCCGCCTTCTGAGCTGTCAACCAGTTCGGCCTCAACTAAATATTGTTGGAAAATCCGGGGATCCCCCTTCCTTTCAGGGTTTAGACTGTTAGACTGAAAGTCCTAGATTTAGAGTTCAAAGTCCTAGATGAAATCATATAGAGATATAAACCCGAGAAGAACTCTCATATCAATAATGAACAATCAAGTTTCATAAATATATTTTCACCCAGCACTACTGCGCAATATAAACAACAAATATGCACCCAGCAGGTTTCCAGACTATGAGGCTTGGACGACTGATAAATTCGAGCGTTTCCCCGGCTTCACGATATGTCACGACCCTTCTAGAGAACGGACATGGTGGTGGCAATTCGGGTTCAGAATGAAGGACAATCGACCGCAACCTCACAAGATTGTATGGATACGCGAGAGGTGTTTCCTTCGCAACAGGCTGAAGACTACACATTATGTCTTCATCGCTTCCACTGCGGGAGGTATTGTCCGGCATCTGAGCAGGGAACACAAGGTCGTGGTTTGTTCCATCTCCCCGTACCCCGTCCCGTGTCGCTCGATGATGAACACTAACTTTTCAGCCGCCTTCTAGACAAAGGACAGGCCCAGTTGCTGGAAATGGAGGTGCAAAATGGAACCTACTCGATATGCTTCACGCCGATCTAACGAACCCTCGAGATCAAAGCCTTCTCAGCAATTTTCATTCGTTATTCGATCCGGCGATGAACCAGCTACTACTGCTCGACTGGCTTACGTACCATATCCTCCCCTTCAACCTCGTCAACTCCGAGCGCTTCAGGCGACTCCTGCTCTACAATAACCCCTCTCTTCAGGAAGGGCAGATACCAAGCGACAGGACCCTCGTGAACCTCCTAACAAATGAGTATAATCGAGCTCGTGGTCCTGTTCACGTGCTTCTTCAAAGAGCGAGAAGCATGATTCATTTTACCTTCGACGGCTGGACTTCCCGACAAAACGCATCATTCCTTGGCATCAATGCCCACTTTATCGACCGAGATTGGAAACAATGGAGAATCCTTTTGGCGTTGCCAGCTTTTAGGAAACGCCATACTGGAGCAGCGCTTGCGGATGAAGTTGCAGACACGATTTGTGCTTTTGGTCTTCAAGACAGGTATGAAACTATGGCCAACAATTCGATGGGTCAGCAAACTGAGTATGTTGACTGTTATTCGGCTTTAGAATCGGGTACTATACGCTTGATAACGCTACGAATAATGATACGGCTATGGAAGCACTTACCGCTAAGTTCGATTTCGACAGGGACGAACGTCGCATTCGCTGCGCTCCTCATTTTCTGAATCTGGCGGTCAGGGCCATGATGTACGGCAGCAAAAGAGAAATTTTGCCGAGCTGCTTGCGCACTGGGGCGACAAGGACTTTATGACTGAAGAAGACGAGCAGCGCCAGTTGTCCGACGCCATAAATGAACTGAGGACGGGCGACGACTTTGGTGTGCCGAGCATGGAAGAAGACTTTGAGCTTGAGACAGCCCCAGAAGAGAGCCAGGATCAGTACCCAGCCCCTGAGATAGTCAACGCCGAGAAGGTGGACAAGTACCGCAAGTTTGGGCCCTTTGGCAAGCTACACAATATTGGCATTGCTCTTCGAACGAGCAGTCAACTTCTCGAGGACTTTTATGAAGCTCAACGACAAACCGCGCCAACCGAAACTGTCCTTGCGTGGGTTCAAAACGTGTGCACACGCTGGCAATCCGATGAGGCAATGGCCTCGCGCGCTTGCAGAAAAGTTCGGCCTTAAACAGGATGCTTTCCATCATCGAGGAACGATGGGTTAGCCAAGGCGGCAAAGAAAAAGACAGACCAGCGATATTGAAAGAGAAGCTCTCTCTTGAGGAATGGAAGGTTGTTGCTGCGGTGCAGAAGATCCTTCAGCCGTTCAAGGTTGCCTCAAAGCAACTCCAGGGCGAGGGCATTTCTGGTAAACGTTCAACATCAGGGGGGTTCGATGAGTACTTCCAGGTAGTGGAGATGCTTCTTGACCACCTCGAGCTGGCCGTTCAAGGGGTGATAATCGAAGAGAACGACGACCATATCATGGAAGAGGTTCACCTGTTCGATGACATGGATGCGAAGACCCGGAGGCTTTTAAAGATTTACATTAAGCTCGGATGGAAGAAGATGAATGAATACTATGGCAAGCTGACCTCTACCGCCTACATAGCGGCAGTTGTATTCCACCCGTGTAAGAAATGGCGAACTCTAGGGCAGCTTTGGGGCCAGCTGCCGTCTCGTCAGACGTCAGAATGGAGGAAGACTTATGAGGGAAACTTAAGGAGAGTCTGGGAAGAGAAGTACAAGAACATGGCTCATAAGGAGGCCTGCAATACCGTTTCAGCATCTGGGAGCAATAGTGCCTTGGACTATATTGAGCGCCGAGTAGCATTTAGTCGATCACTGGTCCGTCCTGACTCTCAAGAACGACAAAGCAAACGGCCAAAGCAGTCGGTCGCGTTGCCAGTACAAGACGAGCTTGATCAGTACTTATCTGAACCACCAGTGGATAACATCGCATACAAACTTGATCCGATTGCATGGTGGAGGGACGTCAGCGCTGTGCGGTTTCCTCGACTGTCTTATATGGCTGTTGACTTTCTCACTATCGCGTCGTCTTCCGCCGAAACGGAGAGAGATTTCAGCAGTTGCGGGAGGATGGTAACACCACTCAGGTGTCGCCTGCGACGCCATATAGTGGCCATGGCTCAGTGCCTTCGTTCGTGGAGTAAGGCTGGGATTTATCAACCAACTCTTCCCCTGGGTCTCCTTGAAGGAGACAATTGGAGGCAGGTTCTTCAATTGGCGGGTATGATCAAGTTAGATAGGGATAATGAGGACTATCAGTGATCGATTCGATTCCAATGTTTGATCGATCGATATCGATCGATTTCGAAGCTTGGTCTCTAGTTCTTGTCTCACTGGGGGGTGCAGTTGACAAAAGCAAATATACTGACTATGCATTCCTATTGGTGCCCGCTTTGATGCCTGTCATTCTCGGGCAAATTCTCACCCGCTGCAAGAAACAAACCGAACCAAAATTCCTTCTTACTTGTACCGCCACTCAGGCGACCGATCGTAAAACAATGAACCCCCTCACTCTCTACCAGGATGACGGATCATCTGACCCCCAGTACAGAGCAACCGTTGAGAGCGACAAAGCGCCCATTGCTCGGCCGCCATGCGAGTGCGTCGACTGCCAGAACGGATTCTACACCGTCAAGGAACAATATAGCCCGGGCTTGTCCTACCGTCGCAGGCTTTCTAATAAAGAAGCGGAGCGCACTGTACTCTCGGCCGTGGAGGACATCCATCGTCGGCAAGCCTCACTTACAAAACGTATCGATGTCTTTGGCGATGTCTTGGTGAGTCGGTGGAAAAAGCGAAGCCAAGCAAAGCGAGGCCCTGTTGAAGGAAGCAACTCCGGAGCTCGAGGAGGACCAGTGGCTCCTTCCGCGGTATACTTACCTGCGCGAAAGGCTTTATATACACGCGAGAAACCCAACTCGGAGACGCCAACTCCTGTTGCCATGGCTGAACGTGCAAGTCATAAAGACCAACCCTGCAGTACTTTTTGCTCTGCTTCACTATAGGACCGCCTATTCTCCCCAGCACTGGGCGGCGTTCGATAGTAGGCAGCTCACTCTCGGCTGGGCAGCTGGATTCTTTGACGTCGACTTCTCGGCCAAATGTGTTGTCATGTATGGAGATCAATATGGATCACTGGTCGACTGGGAAGAAAAGGCCGCCCATCGAGCTGATACTCTTGGATTTCCCAGGGCCATGCTTGTTCTTGAAGCGCAGGCGTACCTTATGGAGGTTCTCTGCAGCATAGTGGAAAGGATCCTCGATGGTGTAGACCCTTCACAACCCCCTCGGGTTGAGAAGTGGCGAGACCTTGTCAGCCACGAAGCTTTTCGAGAGACGGGTGTGGTAGAGTTCTGGTCTCCCTACACGAACCAAGCCTTCTCACAACCGCCAGAATTCGACAGCAACTACCTGCTCACGCTCGCCAAGACTCGACTGGATGAAACGGGAGATCATCTCTGGTACCTGCAGTGCGATGCTGTATACACGAGGAGACATCTAAAGACCGTGTTCGCAACAGAGATCTTCAAGAAGGCCTCGGAACCCCATAAAGCTGTGCTGCTTGCCCAGCGCATTCGCACTGAGATCCTGAATCACCATTGGTGGCGGTGGATCGAAATGGAGTGCAGGCATGTGAATGCGGAGCGTAAGAGATTCCGCGACAACATATATCCCGGTGCACCTTTGCCGATCCGTTACGACAAAGCTCTCGGTGCCCTTGAGCTTCTCCTTGTTAACCAGGTCATATACAGGGCAAGTCGCCTGAAGGAACTACTACCGTTTGTTCCGGGCCTCCAGAAACACTGGAATCTCGAACCTGAAGCGAACTTGCCCAATACAATTGGCTTCCTGAAACGAGAGGCGTCTGCAAACACACAGGAGGCGCTCACCGAGGACCCCCTCGACTGGTGTCTAGTTCAGTTGCAAGCAAAGCCTGACGACCAAAGGGCCTTTGATCATGCGATGCTCTTCGCAATGCTGCAGGATCATCTGTCCAGCAACCCATCAGAGAGGAAAAGGCTTGACGAAATCATATACCAGACACTCTCGGACCTCTCAACCTGCCATGAAATGCTTCTGGCCGTCCGTTTCCACAGGCCACAGAATGCAGCAAGAACAGTGCAGGAAGTCAGAGCCACAGAAGACAGGGAGTCTTGGAAGCCGCGACGTTCCGAAAGCTACAAAGAGAACCTTAGCCTTCTCCAACGCATCGGGGCGGCGCTTATTAGGGACTTCTACCTTGCAAAGCCACCAACAGGTCCGAAAAATGCTGATTGGCTTGCACGATCTCGGGTGCTCCGCACTGCCCTCGAGAAATTCTGGGAATCGATTAGAGGAACCATCAGAGAGGAATTTCGCAGTTCTGCTTACAGCCCAGCAGAGGTCGACAGTCTTCTCGAGGTTGTTTCAGCGAACCTAAGTGCAGAGTACCTGCAGCAGGAACAACAGGCAGAGGCTGAGATCCTCACTGCTATCCGTAGAGTAGAGGAGCCACAAGCCGTTGCCGGTTTCTTCTACAAGGCTGAACCCAGACCCGTGCCGTCAACGATAGTTACGCGCTGAGAAAAAGCTAAAACGCGGGGAGGGCAAGGGGCCTCTACCGGTGATACCATAGAGCTGGGAGACAAAGCTGCAAGTGCTCACGGAGAACCCACCGAGTTGACCAAAGGTACCGCCATTGAAGTTACGAGGCAATCGTTGGGGGTCTTTCAACTCATGTTCCCCGACAGAGATGACGTTGTCAAAGACGTGTTGTGGGGTCGATTTGTTCACGCCATGATTGATGCGGGGTTTACTGCGACAAACAACAGCGGCTCGGCAGTGGCGTTTACGCAGTTGTCCGGGGAGGGAGGCAGGATCGTCTTTCATAAGCCACATCCTGTTGGCAAGATTGATCCAGTTCTGTTACGGATCATGGGTAAGAGAATGGCAAAGTGGTTTGGGTGGAGGCGGGAGCTTTTTGTTTTGCGCAACGAAACCACCTGAGCTACATCTATTGATCTTGGGGGGTCTCAGAATCGACCATCCCCTGGCTTTCGTAGGGCCTGTGTGAACCCCCCTCCCCCCTGTTGAGACCATGTGACTAAGGTGGTCCGAATGCCCATTAAACTCTACTGGGATGGCAAGGACCATCGCGCTGGGAACGGGCCCCGTTCCTGACTAGAATGCTTGAGTAGGAGCTACGTTCAGGAGATATCTGGTTGTCGAACTAAAGTCTCTGCGATAACGTATCGCCACGTGATCCGGATCCACCTGATTGCTGGTCTAGGGTAAGCTGGTCCGGCTTCGAGCTGTGACAAGTTAATTCATTCGACGCCCTGTGCAGTCAGCTAGCCTTTCTTTGTTTTTACGCACCTGGTCTTGCAACTGCAAACCCGAAGATTTTACAACACGATAAATAAGCGTTAACCCGCCACTGAGAACCTGGCCTCACAGCCTGCTTGGATCCGCTGACGGAAGAAAAGCCCGAAAAACTGAAAACGCCTACATGGCTGAAGAATTGTTGGATGGTAAGGGTAGGTTGGGGAAAAACGCGCTCACCCAGGTTAGGGGCCCCCCTTATAAAGGGGACACGGACCAGGCACGCGTCTACCCCTTACCTACCCTATAGTCGAATGTAATATAAAGCTATCTAGTACTAGCCCAACACGTCATCTTACTCCGCAAGGAGGTTGACGGCATTAGGCCGTATGACGGAGATTATTAAATAAATAAATAAATAAATAAATAAATAAATAAATAAATAAAGTTAATTCATTTACTTGCCTAAAGCTAGAAAGAAAAAGAAGAAAATAAAAGTAGAGGTATCTTCCTTATGACATATTACCACTAAGAACGACAGTAGCAGTATTTTAACCCTGAGGGATCTAGATTATTTAAATCCCGCCCGATTAAAACCGTGTTATGCTGCATATTAGCTTCCATTTACTTTGCAGTGTAATACACACTTGCCTGCGACACATGCTTATCATACAATGTATGTCGGCTAATATCAACTCTATTTAAATAGTCCTTTTTATGTCTATCCATATTTCTATCCCTACTTAATTCATATCTCCCTTGAATTGTGATATAGTTATTGTCTATTCCTATATCTCAATTCCGGCTTTACTTCTAACCACTGCCATCCTGCGTCCAAAGCAGCCGCTGCCACCCGATCTCTAACACTGCAACAAGAGTTTATGAGGAGACTCGCTGGTCCGCTGTTCTACCAATACTAATTCGATATCCATAGACTCGGAGCAAATAGGTCCTGGGAATCTCCATGCGAAGATAACGACTGCTGCAAACATTAACAGCGCATCAAAAACATATAAGGTCCACTCGTGCTTTAATAGGTAGCCATCCTGGCCCCCAATGAATTCCACCACTCTGAAGACAGACCGGACCATGATCAGGGCGCTGACGATGTAAAGCATAATAAGGAGTTTCTCCCAATTATTACCAAAATTGGCAAAGACATTTGATCTTTGAGTTCTGACTCTGTAGTGGAAGATTGCGGTGGTAACAATATAGATACCGAACACAACGATTTGCACAAAGAGGCCAGCGACAATCATGGTTTCACCTAGCTTCGGGTCATCCGATGTAGCCATCATGGTAGCGCCACCAGACTGAACTGCAAACGATATGACATCGCCTATGACAAATAGCTTTGTGAGCAGTTTGACACGGATAATTGAGAGCTGCTGAGCTTGGATGCTGCTAATAATACGGCCCAATGTCATGTAAACAGATGCCGCAAAAAGGGCAGGGGCCACTAGAATGAAAGCATTCTGGATAACGAAAGGGATCAGCTCATCGGTCTTGTCCCTGGCAACACCTCGTACTATGTAGCCAACCATTTCCACTATGGCTAAGTTAGTAATCCGTATTGGCATGAAAGAAGATTATAACCTTGAAACATGGTTATAAAGAGAATACGTACAGACTCCACCAATGACAAAAACTGAGCAATACCATGCCTTGGTTCTGAACATCTGCCAAGCGATGACGGTTGTCCCAAGGGCAAATAGAATAGTAAACACAGCAGCGGCCGGTACATTAGGAAGGTACAGCCATAAAGCGTAGCCGTTATAGGTCTTTAACTCGGCCATATTTGTGGCTTGAAAACCGTGTCAGGGTGCATCGAGATGGTCGAAGAATATGGAAGAGCAAACAGAACGAACAGTAATAGCGGAATTGGGAGATTAACCAAGCGTCATAACAGAATAATGGATAATGTTTCTGGAATGAGGAGAAAAGTTGGATTATTATACTCATTCTTATGGTTTGTTAATGCTTTTGAGCTATCCAGGTAACGTGTGGTGGGGGTGAGCTGACTGTACGTGGCTTAGGATCTCTGTTGGCACCGCGCGCATGCGTTCGCTTTCGTTCGTTTTCGTTCGTTAAACTCGGGTTATAAGGGCATGGGCATTAACTCATCGTATAGCGTAAATTTCGACCCCGCAAAATCTTTCAAATACCGGAGAACTCAATCAATAAGAGATTAGCATAGGACTGGCTCCTCGTTACACCGATTTACCACCTTCCGAATCAGGCAAAGCATATAAGCTTAAAGGCTCAGTCGCCGCCTGTCGCCCTGTTCTATGCCACGAACGACTTGGTTAAGGTGACCGTATTGATAGACACCCAATTATATATTTTTTCCGACGACAAACATATTAGATTCTGAAGCGACTAACTCGGTGTAGAATCAGCTGGCGAAGATAAGGGCTCTGGATCCTACGTGGTCACCCAAAGTAGTCTGGCCGCGCGGCGGTGGATGGAGTCTCGTATTGCTGGCTCATCTCGTGTTTGGGAAAACGCACCAATCGCATCGCTCTAGGAACTAGCATTAACCGGAGAATGAAGATCCATATACCCACCGCTGAGACATCGGCAAGTTGTGATCTAACAGCACAGCCGAGGTAAACAGATATCACAGTCTATCCTGCAATGCTTGTATCATAAGCTTATCCCATCTTGGTAGAGCTATCATTCTTGCATTTGATAGAAATTAGTAAGCATAGATAGTACTTATTTAAAGATCTATTGAATCTCAACTAATTTCCGGCTTTAAAATTCCATCTTGCAAAAGTTTAATGCTAGCTGCTAGTCTGTGATTAGGAATGACATATTTTCCACATGACGTCTTGGGTATTGCGTGAAAACAGGTGCCTACTGTAAGAGTCTGCTTCTGCCAATACCGGCTTTGATTAAGCAGGGCGGCATAATTCAACCATGCATTAATATGAGGTGGTGTCTATGCTCTGCCATAGTATCGTCGTAAGTTCCAAATCTGCAACCTGGTCATAGGATACATATAGGAAGCAGTTATCGACAGTCATTGGTTTTTTGCCTCAACAACATCAACACCTCCGCTCGTTACCTTGTGTCGCAGGGTAGGCATGATCTTCACGGCCTCAGGAAACAACTGCCTTAGTAATCTAGCTGTATACTTTAACTCTGCGGAATGGAATACCCCGCACAAGAGACAACTTAAGACAACAATCAATCAACACATTTGCTGCTGCTCATTACATTCACTTTAACCCTTTAAGCACGCTCAGTGCGACACCTTGCTTACTATCGACTATGATCAAGTCTCTCCTTAACTGCAGATCGTACAAAGAGTGGGGGCTTAATACCCCTAGAAGCATCGCGAGAGAGGTCATTTCTTGATCTAGCCCGTGAATGCATAATCTGCTGTGCAGCTCATAAGTTGGTAGCTGACGGCATAATAAGGTTGGACACGAAGTGACACTTTGTATAGATTGACGCCGAGACTTCCGTATCTTTTCAATGATCCCAGGCATAGTTGCCGACAAAAGAAAGTAAGGGCTGTCCCTCATTGACACAAGCATCAAGCTAGTAATTACAGATGCGTCACAATCTAGCTCATGCCAGTAGTAAGATGCATGCTTTCTCTGATGTCAATGGCTCAGCTGTCTTAATATCTTTTAGTATAGGTTGACGAAAGGTACACTGCGCCTATAACTCAAAGGTCCCTCGAATACCTGAAACGTAGAGAGCCTGAGCTATTGAGTAACCTGATAGCTTTGAGACACTTGGTAGCGCGTGTCAAATGCGCAATCCTGACGGTATACCTTTATCTTGCCTAGAGTATCCGTTGTGACAACTATGTGACCACCGAAGTGACTTCTAGAACAACCTTCCGACGCATCATTCATCTTCATCTTTGAATTAGGGGAAGAATCGTGGGTCATTTCGGCCATGCACAGCATATTTGCTGCATGGTTCCTAGTACCGTGTAAATCATTACGCTTCGAATTTCGACAACCGCAAAGATTGTAGATCGGGTCTTGGGAGAGACTAACAATCTTTCGGGTAACCATTGGAGCCATAGTGGCGTTCGTGACCGCCTCAGAGTGTGTATGGAACCTCTCATGAAACTCCTTGGGTTCCCCAGAGTTCAGGTGCCAGATGTGGACTTCATCATTCTCGCTACCGCATATGGCATATTCTCCACTGTCGTTGAAACGGGCGTGGATTTGACTCGACTGATTTCTTATACCTTCGAGCTTGTACTCCAAACCATAGTCGACGAGATAGTATATGCGGATTCGCGAATCATTTGTCGTCATCATTAACTTTGCTTGGCCGGTCGTGTCGATGCTGTCAGAGGAGATTATCGTCTGGAGACCTGTGATCTTAGGGCAGACCCCACTCTTGGAGCCAGAAGACTGGATACATATTCGACTTCTTTCCCTCAAACCTGCAGTGTCAAGAAATATGCAAGTCCCATTGAAACTACCGCATATCGCGACCTTGCCATCGGGCGAAAAAGCTACAGCGGTAATGATATCCGTCATGAGCGCTGAGTAAACGATCGATATTCTTGTAATATCCCAAAGCCTCAGTGTAGCGTCGAAAGATCCAGAGAGAAAGAAGCGGTCATCGGTGGGATGGAACGCAACTGAGGTCACAGTCCTGTCGTGCTGAAATATGCGAATGCATGTTGGCTGACTTGGGTGCCACAAACGAACAGTTTTGTCTGTTGAACCCGAGAGTAGAAAGTCATTTTTACTCCAACTCAAAGTCAAGATCTCGGCCGAGTGGCCCTTGAACTCTCTGCAAGGCTGGGATAGAAATACCGGTGCCAGAAGGCTCTTCGATGCTAGCGAAGATTGACTCTCATATCTCTGTTGTGCCGAACGCTCCTCTTCTGTGGCGATGACCTTGAACACTTTGATAGACCGATCTTTACCTGCGACAGCCAAGTACCGACCACTCAGGCTGAAATCAGCCGCCCAAATAGTAGCGTCACCACCACTTGACATCTTGTTTCCTATGGCAGTCTGCGGAACTGATCTGGCATATCGTGGTTCAGTTTGCTTACTACCTACCAACTCCTGGGCAAGGAACAAATTCTGAAATTGACTTTTCCTTACGTTGTGTGACTTGATCCGGACATATCCGGGGATCTTTCTCTGGGGGTCCCTATGATTGCTTTGTGTTTGTGGCCCCATCATATTGCGTCTTCAATGAAATATCAAATAGTATTCAGCCGAATATGGTTTGTTATTCGGGCGAGTTCAATAATGCGTACAAGTCGGAATTATCCTAGACCTCTATGGTCAATATTTGGCTTGGTAGTTTTGAAAGCCTTCGTTTTTCCTAGCTAGTGTGAAAAGAATGAATACATGATGATTAAAATTCTCACCTTAATTGCTATGAGACTCGTTAGGAGTTTTAACTTGGATATTAGGAGAGTTGCGAAAGTAACGTAGTTTATACCGAAGTTAGATCTTGCTATGTGCGACTCTTTAAGTAACGTGAATCAAGTTATAGGCGCTTTGACTACAGAGGCGAGCTTTGACATATACAAATTGCGGAATCGTATAGCAGTGCTGCCATTAGCAAGATGCGAAGCGGTGGTACCTGCTATACGAAGATCTAGGCCCGGTCCGAAATACTGATGCGCGGACCGAACTTTCCGGTCAAAATCTCGTATAGACAGTCCCTGGTGAGCGAGGATACGTATATATCGGATAGGTTGCTAAATGTCCTAAAACCTATGCATCGTCCCCTCATTATTACTTTCATCATAGTCAACCTCCAGTCATCTTAATGTAATAACAATTCTAGCAAATAATAACAAGTATATCTAGAATTCGACTCGGGCCCAGATTATGCTAAGATCAATTTACTAACACTTAGTATAACTAATCAATCTTGTTATAATAAAATCATAATACAAGAAGATGAAGATGAGATTGAAGTTGGATTCCATGATATTACCGTTGTGATAAATGTTATTGATTCCTGTGTCTGGGAAGTAAGATCATCCCTTATGAAGGGAGGAACCACGTGACTACTTTCGTTCACGTAACAAATCTCTATAGTTAGGTCTACCGAGTTAAAGCTTTTAGATGCGGGATTGTTTTAACGGCGAAAAGTTTTTTAGATCTAGTGTTTAAGACTTCGAAGTGCTATACAAGATTAAATCTCCTTAGATTATCTCTAGAGCGTTTAGGGTGGGATTGTGTGATTAGTTTATTCTTTGTATTTGCCTAGGCCTGTGTCTCGTATAATTGAGGCCTTATTTTGCGGGAAGTTAGGAGTTTACGGTCCGTGATGTTATTGGATTGGAGGCAATTTGGATTGGACTGGATTTGTCGGAAAATGACTGGACTGGATTTGGGTTTCTCGACTGGATTGGATTGATTGGCAACCAGCTCCTGGAGCTCCAATAGTCTAACCTGATAAGGTAAGAGCTAAGCCTAATTGAGTGGTCATGAGAGTCTCCCGTCGCAGCTCCCGTCGACACGACGCGCGAACCATCGTTCCGCTATTGGGTTAACATCCAACGCGCGCAGATTGCTGCGCTATTAAAAGCATGGAGGCAAACGCGTCGTTCGCGACTTCAGCAGTCCTTCTAGTGTGGCAAACGTGTCTGAACAGTCCACTCACCAGCTACACCATGGCCACTATCTCCAGCTATTTCGGTGCTGCCAGCGGTCGCCGTCCTGATTCTGATAGAGTTATTCTTGCTCCAACGTATATTAGTCCTCGCCCAAACGACCTCGACGGAATTCTGATTGAGCCCGACGAATTCAAGCTGAATGGGAAGCAATATGTACGCTATGTTGTTGTGGCAAAGTCCCAAAAGCACACCAAGAAAAGGACATCAGTCGTCTGGCAGTATGGTGAAGACATACAACTCAAGCAGGACCTGACGAAGAGGTTCTGGTACTGTTATCTGTGCGAACAACAGCAGCGCCAACAGGGACTTCCTATTTCCGGCAAGGGCAACTGTACTGCCTTAGACCATCTGGAATCGAAACACCAAATCGATAGGGAGACTGGTGAGCGCAGACATGCGAAGCGTCACCCATCGCAGCCATCAATCGTCGACTTCAACAACATATCCACCCTTGTATTCAAACGCCGATTTGACGAGTTCAAGGAACTTCTTATTCGATGGATCGTCTATTGTCACATCGCCTTCTTTCAAATCGAGAACCTCTACTTTCGCGAACTCCTCTTCTATATTTTCCCTGGCCTGACAACACTCCTTCCAAAGGCGAGACTAGTGGTTCGCAGATGGATAATAGAGGCCTTTGAGGCACGAAAGGACAGCCTGCGTCAAGAAATGCAAACGGCCCACAGCAATATATCGATATCGTTCGATATATGGACGTCACCGAACTATCAGGCTATCCTTGGATGTGTCGCGCACTTTATCAACAGAAGCGGCAAGAGAAGAACGGTTGTCCTGGCTCTTCGCGAACTAGTTGGCGAACATTCAGGTGAGAATATGGCAGATGTCCTCCTACATATATTTGATGACTACGGGATCAGTGGCCGGATCTATTATTTCATGGCGGATAATGCAAGTTCTAATGATGCCTGCATCGACCTGGTCCTGAAGGCTCTTTACCAGAACATGAGCAGGAAACATCGCGTACGACGACGCCTTCGGTGTTTTGGCCATATCGTCAATCTCTGCGCCCAGGCGTTTATTATGGGAAAGGATGCTTCGAAGACCTGCAAGGATCTGGACTCTGCGTATCGAGAAGGGGACTACACGCGGATTCGTGAGCTGTGGAAGAAGCGCGGTGCAATTGGGAGGCTCCATAATATCGTACGATACATTAGAGCTAGCCCTCAACGGCGTCAATTCTTCAGATCAATACAAATTAGCGGCGATCTGGCTGCATTTGACGGATTGGAGGTCAGCTCCCCTAGTGCGCGTCGCAAGGTAGTCGCGGCGTCCTACACTTCCGGTTTCAGTACTGACGTTGGAGTTTGCTGCAGCTTGTCCAAAGTCAGTCCACGCGCTGGAATTCTTATTTCTTATCAATTGGACGCGCTCTTAATGTCAAAGAACGTATCCAGCTCTTCTGCGATCAATATGAGCCTCCACAAAGCGACAGAGACGTCCTGGACCAACGCCTCAGCCCACGGCAATGGGACGAACTCGGACACCTCCATGACCAACTTGAGACATTCTACGAGGCCACAGTAATGAACGAAGGCAGACAGTGGACTCTTGCGGATCATTTTCAATCGCTGGACTGGCTTATGGACGAAATCCACCTTGCTCGGCGAAAGTTTGAACAGCTCGCTGAAGACGCCCTGCGGAAGCGTGGCCCGAATAGACAGGATAAGCATGACGAATTCGACGACTATAACTGGCTTGCTGCGGCTGCAGAAGTTGCTTGGCAGAAATGCGAGAAGTGATACAACAAGGCCGATGAATCGCCCGCTTACTACGCCGCCATATCGTTGAATCCAAGCCTTAAGAACCAATGGTACTATCAGGTTTGGAATGGCAGTGATGACAAGCGTGCCTGGATCCAAGCTGCCGTTGGAGCAGTTAAGGAGCTCTGGGTTGACGAATACAAAGGCAAGTTCGCCCACGGCGCGCCAGTTCCTACTCACGTCTTTAAGAGCCCAGAACCGAAAGAGAAATCGTTTACTTCAGTGAGAAACCACAAGCGTCTCAAACTACGCCACTTCGACCCTCATTCAAGTCCCGAACTGCCCTTAACGGATCACTACAATGAGTTTATCACCACTGACGTTATCGGCCTTAATGATGACGAGGAATTCGACCCCATCCAGTACTGGAATGAACGTTACCACTCGCAGACAGACCTAGCTCGTATGGCGCTGGACGTTTTAGCCCTGCCTCCCATGTCGGATGAGTGTGAGCGCCTTTTTAGCAGCGCCAAGCTCCTCCTTACAGATCATCGCTCACGGCTCCGGATGGACGTCATTGAAGCCAGCGAGTGCTTACGAGCTTGGTATGGTCGCCCGGAGCAGAAGGCATTTGAGGACTCTGCCATCGGTTTGATGGAAGGCGAGGCAGGGAGTACAGTTGGGGCGGATGGGCCGGGTGAGGGAGAGTAAGGCGGCGAAGATGATGGAAGCGAGAAGTCGAACATACTGGAGACGCAAGTTACTGTAGAACAAAAGCTCTGTAGTTAGGTGGTGTCATAGCCCAAGGACAAGAACAGTTCCACTCCCAGTCTGCTTATTTAGCGGCTCATTGACTGTTTTAAAAGGGTAAAAATGTGAACTGGATCGGTTCTGGATCTCCTGGAGGCTGCCTGTCCCCATGTCTGGACTGGATTGGATCGAGGCTCGGATCCAGCTCCAATCCAATCCAATAACATCACTGTTTACGGAGTGAGCTGTCGTCGGTTGCTGAGCGTATGGGCTTATGGTCTGAGGTTTGAGCTTTTGTTGTTATCGCGTCTAGCTATGTATAGATATTTGATATTAATATGTTATATTATATAATTTCAGTTTTAGTCCCTGAGGATAATACTAATATTTAGCGATGAACTTCGTACCCTTACTTCAATTTCGGCAAGCCATAGGTGTATAGCTAGTTCTATATATTTTATTAGAAAATTCGGGGATCTTTTTCCCTTCAAGATTAACCTAGCAGTCTATATGTCCTTAATTTAAAGTTTAACTTCCTAGATAAAATCACTGAAAGATAAACCTCAGAATAGCTCTTATCTTCATGGTTAATAATTACCTCGAGTTATTAAAGTGTATCCAGCATTACTACTCAGTTTAATAATGCAAGTAAGATCCTTATATTAGAGGGTAATGGGTATATATAAAATGATATCCTTTCTGTAGCTATAAAAGCAGCGTTTATTTATATTATTAAAGAGCGGTAATAATTTGCTATACTTGCAGTTATTCAATGGATAACACATAATAGTTTATAAACTACCAATCCACTTTGGGCCAGAAAGAACATAAAATACTTCAACCTAACGTACATGATAAGCGGGTGCAACACGACATCCCAACATCTCAGATAGAAATAGCCATAAAAACATAACAAACCATTAATTAAGTAAAATCAATCGCTACATTCTTCCACAGACATAGCGATAACTATCTGACAGATCGTTATATTATGTCCTGTCTTGCCGCACGCTCCATAGCGCCTTTCCTTCATTCGCGCAGGCCCTCCTTGACCACCACTTCTCGATGGTCTAGCCACCGTATGCGCATCAATATCCGTTTGGTTAATTACTTGCCTTCCTACCTCTACTGTTATTACCCCTCCTTTCTGTAGTAGGGTACTTTTTGCCATCCGTCGCCGGCTTAGTATCTCATTTGCCTGTTCAAGATCTTGGACCCTGGCCTCTAATAAGGCAACCTTATGCATAACTTTCTTTGTTCCCTTGGAAGAAGACCTCAATGCTTCTAGAATCGACTCTGGAGAGCTACTTTTATGCCTTTTGATTCTCCTTTCAAGATATTCGAGCTGCACATGGAGCTTCGAGATTACACTTTCTGGGTCTTTTATGCCCTTTGGAATAGAGTTATGGTTGAGCTGATGTGGCTGAGGAAACCGTATTAGATTTAAGCTATTGTTGCTCTTAGGTCTATGCAGAGACACTATTATTAATAATATTTTGGTGGGTAATTAGGATAGCTAGATCTCTTTTTCTTTATTAGAAAAAGGTATTACCAGTCTTCGATATAATAAGTGAACCGCATTATCTACTACATACTATACAAAGCAGGACTTTCCCTTTGTAAATAGCTCCCTATTCCTCTATCAAACATATTATCACAATGCATAACTATAACCAAAGCCGGCGTGAGAACCCTCAAGACTCTGTATCTTTGTAGATGTAAAAAACTACTAGCAGGGCCTCCGCATGTTTTAACGATGCAGAGCCCTGTATAGTCCCAATGAACAGTGCGGAAAGTAGTGCGGAAGACGCTACCGTGGAACTTGTCAAGACATACGATTCTGGAAACTTGCGGACCTTCATAGCTTGCATAAGCAAGGGTGACAAAATGGGCATACACCATTAAGTTAACCTCATTTCCCCCTCGGCCTTGTGACATTTTTGCCTGCGGATGACGGTACGGAAGAGGACTTTGTCGGCAAGGCGATAGTTGCGAAGCGATTCTTTTGGTGTATTCTAGGATTTCGTCGTCAGCTGCGTACCGCTTCTTGTGCAAATATTCGGTTTCTTCTAGAAGCGGTATGTAGCTGTAGCTTGCATTGGTAGTGGAAGATTTAACGATATAAACTAGATTGAAAAGTCTGGGAACACACAGTATGAGTGTTCATATGATGGAATTTTGCGAGGTAACTCTAAAAGGTTTCATTCTATCTTTTGAATATTTATACTTTCGCAAGAGCTAGAGATGGCCAAGCTAAAGCATGTTACCAGAACAAGCCGACCATCCTGGGGAGTTATGAATAAGCCAGAATAACTAAATACCTAAAATTATCGATATCAGTATAAGACAACCCCATAGAATGCTAAAACGACAAGAGCTTCCGGCCTATACTCATATAGCGCTTTAATGTGCTTGTCAGGAATAATCAGCGGCCGTTCCATGACCGCGTCAGCACTAATATTATCTAGATGGCTCTTGTTTTGTTACATCTAGTACCCACTGAACCCGGCCAAGTGCCAAGAGGTAAGCTTTAGTAGCGATAGATGAGGTTGAAGATGACTTAAGGAACTTCCGTAGTTATTTTATGTTTTCCCCTGGAATCTTTAAATCTGTTTGCTTAGATATGACTGGGATATATATGTACGGTTGCAAGTCGGAGTGCAGGATACAGTGCCAGTACTTTATGGTAATGGCCCGTACCCCCTAATGAAGACGAATATAGCTAATAAAATCGTCAATAAATTCCGCGAGCGTATCATGGCCTTAATGAAGTGTTTTGTGAAGAACATAGAGCCCAAGCAGTGAGGCGAAAAGAAAAGTCGGCACGTAAGTGTCTTCGGATATGTGGTCTTTAGCCTTGTTAAATAGGCCTAGCGCACGTATTTGTAGCTCAGTGGCTTGCCAGTGGAATGATGATGCTTGTACCACATCCTGAGTTAAGATATGAAGCGCCGAAAGCGCGAGAACTTGATCCAGGAGATAAGGCGCCTTGTATGCATTTTCCAGGGCAGCATCGATCACGGGCCGTCCTCTCACCTGAAGAGCCATAAAGTCCAACATGTTTGTCACAGCATAGTGAAGAAAGGCCAGGTGGGTTGCTGTAAAAGTCGGTCCAGAATGCCGTGTGCCATCCTGTGTCGCTCTAGGAACTGCCAAAAGGTGGTTGCCAACGACGCTGGTGAGAGTAGATGCGGCGACGGGTCCGTTTGGGGTTGAGGGTATCGTGAGGTATGGACAAACCAGCTCGCTTATGGCACAGTTCCGGCATTCCGGCCGGGTTTCGTCGCATTTAATATGTCGATTTTGGCATTCGTTGTAACCGTTTCTTGACTTTCGGTGGGGCTCGACGACCTGGGTGCCGGCCTCGTCGCTATTTGGCATCGGTTAATGAACATAAGGGCCTGCGAAAAACCTTGGGAATGAACTAATCCGCGAATACACGCCTCTCTCCGAAAGTTTAAGAATTCAAGGCAGCACGCGGAAGAGCATACAAGGGGTCTAGGCAGCAATTAATATGGAACGTCCTGCGTGATAGCCGGGCCAATGCTCTATTAGCTTATTTGGGCTTGGTCAAGTGCCTCGCGTTTCGGCTTCGCCTGACGCACGTGTTCCCGAATCAATACGATGCATTTAAGGTTCTATCAAAACTAAGAAAGCATTAAGTGGGCATCCACGGTCATCCTTAAAGGGAATAGGAAAGAACAAATGTATGCGATAACTTGGTATGTCTAAACGAACTAAAATTAAGGAAGCAATCATAATCTTACTTTTTTCTTAATCTTGAGCTACCTGGTTGCCGGCATGCTCTAGCTTTTACCGTTCTAGACTCACAACCAGCCGTATCTGCATAGCCAGGGTTGCATATCTTGTTATTGCCACTGCAAGGGTTCTTCCAATGCCGGACCATATGGTGGTTATTGCAGCTATCACTCTAGAGGATTGCACAGTGGATTTTCTTTTACAGACTATTGTAGAGATCCCAGAGTTTAGCATTTCATCAAGTAACGAGATCTATTAAAGGCTTTCTCTCGGAACTCTAGGTAATACTCATCTTGATATTACTCCATCCCACTTCTCTATTAAAAATTCTTAACCTATATCTGAAAGCCCCAAGGTGAAGTGCTTACTAAAATCGCGGAGCACGCCTTTAGGCCTGAAAGGCTGACGTTAGGCTCCAGTGTGCCAAGCTTTGACGAACCCGAGTCATCGTTCTTGCTCGTATTACACGCGTGTAGCACTGGACTCCATAAGAGGGGCTACAAAGCAGGATCGACGGTTAATCTTGGATTAACGTATATGATAAGCTTGCGACGCAGATAAGCATAAGACCCTACTGATAGTCTCTACGTGCTTTCGGGCTTTGGTAGTGAAAATTGGCAGTATGATTTGCACAGCGGAATGCTTTGCGCTGAAAACTGAAGGCAATGAGAGGCCACTTTGCCAATCCCCATATGCTTAAGCGTACATTATTAGACTAGATTAACCTCATAGACTTTTGATTCATCCGAGTTAACGAATTTCGTCAGAATTTTATATTATCTTCTTTTTTAGTTTTTGCTTGCTCTTTATTATAATGTAAAATATCGTTATTTGAGAATTAAACACCTAGTTACTAATAAAATCTACTACGAATATTCGGATGGTAAACATGGCTTTCTTTAACGGTTGAGAGTATTTCTGTTATAATGGGGTATTCCGCTTGCCCGCCGAAACGTTAAGATATGTTACTAGTTGAATTATTCCCACAAAGTCGTATAATTAGTAAGACCAGATATACACGAAGTTGTTACTGCGAATAAAACTTTAGCAAATTGACCTGCTGTCTTGTTTACGCGGCCTATCAGTCCAGCAATTCAAATCCGTCAATATTGTAACATTCCCCTGAGACTTTGAAGACGATGTGACTAGGCTTTGGACAACTGATAAGGTGGTGAAGGCACCAAGAGACGCCAAGTACTGCTAGTCTATTAATGCGTCAACTAAAGTCGCGGATTGAAATGATTTATGCAACGAATTCCCTTTTCTGCAAGGATCTAACGTGATGTGATTTCATCAAGACTGGGTAGAACGGCCATGAATTGAAATGCACCGTGGCTCTCAATCCGGTCGTTGCAATGCGACTAACACAAGGCAAGTCTACGAAGCATAACCCTTTTTGGGGACATTGGTACCGAACTACGAAAGGGTCAACTTTCCATGTTGCTTCAGTCATTTGGCGCTGTATCTATCATATTGTGCTAGCTATGTATGCGCACGCTGGTCTTTGACTTGAGGCACAATGTAGAGAGGGAAGCCCTTGGCCTTTTCTTTAAGCTGCAAAGGGTGTAATGTAATGATTGCCTGATGACCTCCTTGCAAAAGATGTCAAGATGATCTACGAAGCGCCTTTAACCTCTTTATCTACCAAGTACGCTACAAGAGGGCCCGTCATAAGGGCAATGCATCAAGAACCAACGAGTTTTGACAGCGGCCAACTCAAACCTTCCTTCCAAAACGGTCCAAGATGGCTGGCTAGTGCTTCGATAAGTGACCCTGAACAAGGTTGGAAGACCCAATACGATCGATTTTCGTACACAAAGGCAAGGAAGAAAGCCAAGACTGCCAGAGCCTCAGGATGGCGTAGATATAACGCATCAATATAATCATCTGAAATAATAACCGGCCAGGCTAGGGCGGCCTGGATTTTGATGCTGGAGCTTTGGGCATTCTGGTTTGCAAGATCAAGCACCCATTGCATCCGCTGTAGAGCGTCAATGGACGCAGGAACCGGTATTCTTGAGGAATCTAACAGTGCTTCTAACTGTTTACGCAGCTCAATAGTCTCAATCCCGGCTTCCAGGTGGTCAATTCTGTTGCCAATCTCCACGATGCCTAGAAGGGGAGCCAAATTCGAGGCAAGAATCTGGGGCCAATAGTCGGCTGTCACGGCGCGGATCCCCCGGTGAACTCGCGCGTAATCTACAAACGCGCTAACAAACTCGCCGAGATTATCCTGATGGTCTCTTAAAGTATTGTATAGGACGTGGAACCCGAGGAAGGAGGTGAAAAGGAAGGCGGGTATGAAGTTTGTCTCGCTGATATTCCCACGGGTTTCGAGGAACTGGGCCAAGGCCCGCGTCTGCAGTTCGGTGGCATACCGGAGGTAGAGATCCTGGCTTGCCTGCGCTGTAGTAGATTGGTATAAAGCACTAAGAGCAAGCAATTGATCGAGGAGGTAGGGGGCCACGCGCGTGCTATTCAGAGCACTCTCCACCACCAGGCTCGAGTCACCACCTAATCCCATAAAGCTAGTCGTATTTACAATGGCATAGTAGAATAGACTCATGTGGACGGCGTCATAGCGACCTGGAGCTGCCGCGGGTGACCTCGCTTCAGCTGCCGCAGCAAGCAATGCAGTAGATGAGGGAGTTCCCGCTGGGCTGTTGCTAACACTGCCTGCGACGGTCGTATTCAGTCGGGCTTGGTCAGGCCCTTGGCCTGGCGCAGCTGCATAAGAGCAGGTTCGGTTCCCAAAGGTACACTTGGCGCACCTTGGACGAGCCTCATCACACTTGACACGCCTTTTCTTGCACGTATCGCAGCCTGTCTTTGACTTTCTGTGAGTGCGACGACTCTCGCTTTGGCCAGAGGGCTCGGGTGTCATTCCGATGGCTCTCTTATGTCAGGTGCTGCAGCTCAGATTCGGGCACGTTAGAATGCGAGGTCAATGACGGTATACTTTCGGGAAAACATTGCGATTTTAAAAGCCCCAGAGCAATGGAGCTTTTGGAACAAGGCGGCGCAGGTGGGGTTCAAGCTAGACAGGGGCACATGACTGGTAGCCAATTTACCGTACGTAGTTAGCGTCTCGTATGCGAGCGCAGAAGTATTACGAATGAACGCGAGTCCAACGCGAAGGGCGTATCGAACCCCCACTACTTCCATCCACAACGCGCCCCTTCTGTTTTCAGCTTTGACACAGACAGAGTTTTCGGGAATCCGAGCAAGGGAGGGAGGGGAAAAAATGTAGCAAACATATACTCTTCAGTCTGCAAACCCGAATTTGACCTATGCAGTGACAATGTGTACCCAAGGTGGCCCCCATTAGTGTGATAGCTTTTGCCATTCTGATGCCCTATGTTGTTTAGGCGTTCGGAGCTTGAATTATGGAAGATCTACGAAGTGGGGTAGAAAATTGTGAGGCAGGGCTATTTGTGGAAGTGGATACAACTTTTGTTGCGCACTTGCGGCCCACTTGTGACTTATAAATACGAAGAAACCCGAAGGCATACAACGTGTACGACTCTTGTAATTTGCAGGTAGTGGAAGACGCCTGGAATCACCTCACTATGTCCCGTTTGTCAGAAATGACCACCAGGGAAACATAACCTACAGCAGGATCAATCATATTAGGGTCACGACGGATAAATACCCAACGCTCACAATCCCCTAGACGCAATATTACTGACTTGACTACGATCGATACTCAATTATCCGCCAATACTGACATTTTCTGTCACATCGTCCCACCAAGGTCATCACGATACAAGGGCTGTGTGACCATGAAGGATTCAAGTTTGAATGAAACAGATTGTGTGGAAAATATCGTTATAGCTGACGAATATGATTTGATCCAAGGAGGTATGAAACAAACTAACTCTACTTACTCATTCAGTTGATGAGACGTAAGGACACCCACCAAGGTAATTTGGTGAATTATTATCGCCCAACAATTTCCGACTGTTCCCCTAACATTTCCCATCTAACAACTGATCGCTCACTTTTCACTCTTCACCGAGACCATATTTTCTCGCTATCGAAGGCCGAGAGACCTCAAAAGTAATATCTGGTTGGGCTTAGGGTAACACCACGTATGGCCGTGGGGTAACCATTGGCATATTGTCGACATTACCCGAGTTATGACCGAAAAGATCGGACATAGCCTGGTATGTAAAGATCGCACTTGGGTGGCGTACAGTGAGGATGGCCGCAACGACAATCATGAGCAGGGCGTCTAGCATGTAGGCGTAAATCTCCTTAGAGATCAATGCACCATCATGGCCTTGAGCATATTCTATCATCCGAAAGACAGACCGCACCATGATAAGCGCACTTGTAAGGTAGAGTACGGCCATGAACACCTGCCATGGAGCACCCGTGGTTTGTGACCTTTTGGTAGGCTGCCTTAGTATGCGCACGTGGAAAATTGCCGTGATCACCATGAAGCCGCCGAAAAATATGACCTGAATCGCGAGACCGACAAAAATGATATTGTTGCCAAGATCTTGGCTTTTTTTGTCGCTAGCACTAGCGATGAGTCCGCCACCTGGTAGGGTTAGTTATTCTGGTCTTAAAGCGTTGGGGGTTTTTTAATGCTGTCCCACCTCCACCTTGCCCGAAAAAGGAGAGAATGTCTCCCAGCAAGAAGATTTTGGTAAGCCGATTCACCTTGATCATAGAGAGATGCTGCCCCTCGAGAAAGCATATGAGCCGGCCTAATACCATGTAGATGGAAGCTGCGAAGAATGTTGGGCCAAGGAGGATGAAGACGTTCTGAAAGATGTAAGGCATCAGCTCCCAGTCGGGAGTCTGTGTTGCCGAGTATGCTCGGGCGCCATATCCAACGGTTTCCACTATTTCGCGGCGCAAGCCACGTCACCATTAGTCTTGTATGCAGCGGGGATTTGATACTATAGTCGTACCAAGGCAACCTATGGAGAAGGGAATAAACGACCACGTTCTCGTTTTGAACAAAAGCTGAAAATGGCGAGCGGAAACAACACCGAAAAGAACGGTAAATATGATGGCAGCTACAAGGGAGGGCTTGTAGAGGTACAGCTTGAAGTCGTCAAAATCGGTGTTGGAAGTTGAGTTGGGTGTCATGATGTGTCTTGATCGGGAAGGAGGTGACCAAACGAGGAGTTGCTGAGCAAGTAAAGGATAGTGACTGCTGAAGAAAAATAAAAAATAAAAATGCCTAATGAATGACTGGACTGTTGCGATAATGCAAGGTATTGTAAATATCAGCTTTGAGTCGACTTGGCACGCGGGGACTATATAGGCGGACGGTTCTACTCTAAGAGAGCTTACTGCGTAAGGCAGACTTAGGGGAGCCCCGGATGTAGATACTTGAAGGCATGAATACGAGCCCTTAAAATCAAACCAGTCAGAGCTTCGGATGCCCCGAGTACGCGGCAATATATAAACGTGTAAAGACTCGGGTTATATCTTTATTTAGCAAGTAAAATCCGTAACCGAGCCTGTTAAACGAATCAAGTTGCTACTAAGGAGGCATGTGTCGAAACCACTAGCCGCGGTGAGCACCGCTTATGTGGGGTTTAGTTGATTAGTATCTGTGTGAAAATACACGAGAGTGTATCCCCGCGATTGATAGCAAAGCGGAACAGTCGAGAGGCGAGATAGGCTTGTATACTACCATCAGTATAATGCTCTAAGTTACCTAGAAGACTAAACCATCTACATTGAAATGCTACTGCAGTCCTTATTATTTACGGAGATAATACTAATATTACTATTTAAACACTAGTATTTAGTTTTATAAATAATCGAGTTAAATTATATATTAAGTAGTCAACTTACCTAGTAAGATATAAGTAGAGTATATTACTAAAGTGCTCTATAACGTATATAGAAAGTGCTATTTAAGTGCTATTGTACTTGTTCAAGTAGATCTGTATGTATGTATATTAAAACCCTTTAAACTAATGAGCAATTAAACATCCAACTTAATATACAAAGTAAGCTAAATTAACCTTCTATACCTGATGTACAATCTATTTGCAAAACGTCATAGAAATTATCGGACCAATTAAATACATTTCCCAAGCCCTTTTCCAAGCCATTGCAGCAAGTATCAGCTGCTGTTACAATCGTAAACCCATTGTACGATCTCCTTGCCCATGTGAAGCACTAACCTCTCATAGTGCGGTCCGTCATCAACGAAAAGGCTGCAATGGGCGCCTACTTCATCTATGCCCTCCATGGAAATGCGCACCCACGTAGGATCAGCCTCGGGAGGAAGAATGCAGAATGTGCGCCCCTCATCCGGTTTTACCGCACCTTTCCTGTCTACCTCAACTTTACCAGCTGCTTGGTGTTCTTCTGCAGAATTCCAGTGGCTATCTAGACCACCTTGAAATAGTGATAACAGTCGCCAGAAGAACTCCGCTAGGCCACTCAAGAGCGCGCTAAAGCGGTGCGAAATATTGGTAACCTGACATAGTCTCACACAATGGTCGGTAAGCTTGGGCGTCACCACGGTGGTCCGTTCTTGCAGGCAAAGACCATCAGTGGCAGATTGCTGGTAGTGGCCTATGCCCTCGACCTCAGTGCTCCAACTGTCAAAATCCGGCTCGCTAGAGAAGTGGTCTATTCGGTGGTCCTTTCCGGCCTGCTCAAAGAATTGCTCCTTGTCCACATCCCTATGCCCCAGTGATGAAACTTTCGACCTGTGGCAGGATTGCCGTCGTGTGCTGGCAGTGAAGAAATTCAAAAATCGGGTTCCTGGTCGCCTCCCTAGATCTCCGGCCTGTGTGACTCGCTTTTCATACGTTGGGGGAAATTCATTAGAACCCTCTAGAGCTCGTAGCTCGTGGTATCTAAGCCTCAGGGCCCAAGGACGCCTCAGACAGCGCCCATATGCCCAGTGAGAAAGACAGTAGTCGATGGCTTCAAGGAGCCAGCCCTGGAGGCCATCGATGCAAACAGACTGCACGATATTTGGCTCAGATGATCGTCTTATCGGCCATACTTCGTTGTCGTTGAAGAAAGGGGGATTGAAGCAGGTATCCATGTCAGATGCGGGTGGATTCAAGTGCAGAAGTCGAGACGAGGAGGAGTACTGTGACTCGAGCATGTCCGAGTCACCATCCTGAGCGTTTGCTTCGACTTGTATATTAGGACGAAACAGAGACATAACGCCAGGAATGATAATGCCAGGGTTAAGACCCAAGAACGGACAGTCCAACGATATTGTGCCAACTAGAGAAGGGCGTGACTGGTAAGTCAAATAGAGGGACTTTTTCTACATTTAAAATCAGTCAACAGCGGCATTGTGATGTAGAGACGGAACTTACTAGCAGAGCAGCCTGGGCAGCCAAGATACCACCTAGCGAGTGTCCTACTAAAATGACATCTGTTTGAGAATTCTCATGTGGTTGAAGCCAGCGGCTGAACTTCTCTACCGCGATGTCCATGGAATTGCGCGTTTCGTACTGGGGATAGATCTTTGAATAGACGACATAGGTATCGCAGAGGGCTTGTTTGAGAAAGCTATGGACATGTGAAGGGAACTGACCAAAAGACTCTTCACTCCCGCAAAATCCATGAATGTATATGATAAGTAATCTCCTCTTTCCGGTCGCATGGCCAGAAACATCGGAAGATTGAGGGAAAGACTGGGGTGAGGATTCACCAAGCCCGGCGTAAGAAGCCATTTGGTCCAAGTTGAATGCAGCACTTAGCAAGAGTGTAGGCCTCCAAATTACCTCGTCTACTCACGGCAGGTTCGTTGCGGAGGAAGAATCCAAAGGATGTTACGCAAAGATGAGGCTTATTTATCGTAGTAAAAGGCATAGGTTAGAAGGCGCGTTTGGAATAGACCCCTATACGCCGTGGATCACGTTTGAACATGCGGCCTACCCCGAACCTAATCTATAAAGCGAGCTACAGGGGCTCGCCCGTTTCAGGGACTGGAATTCGCGCCAGCCTCGTATTTCCTCGCTATATAACGTCGCCACCGAATCTAAAACGAGTTGGACCGTGCTTGGTCGGGACTAAGTTAAGGCATGTGAGATAAGCTCTCGGCTACATTAAATATCTATAAATAACACATTTAATACATATGTACCTATACGCAGCAATTTGGTTCTCCAGCGTCGCCGTATCAGCCCGCGCAAGTGCCCCGATTGAGGCTCCTTTCCTTCCAGATGCCGAGATCCTCTCTCTCAGCGCATCGCCCGTCCTTGACTACACGCAGATCGCCACGTTCGCGTTCAACTATAACCATTCCACAGTTCAGGCAACCGGCCTCAACTTTTGCAATGTGACCATCACCTTAAACCACCCAGGTCAGGGAGACGAGGTGGACGCTGAGTCCTGGCTTCCACTGAGTACCTTGAATGGCCCTGCTCAAGAACTTCCACGGCCGGGAGCATGATTACCCCTACTGTAGCGACTGTTCGACGGGCGGCAGGCAAGGTCTTCCCCTCGCGCAAGATTACCTCGACGACTACGATGGTGTTGCCGCCAGCGCGCCCGCTATCTACCTCCCTCAGAGCTTTGGGTCCACGCTCTGGAGCCATATGCTAATGTAGCAGCATGGCAAATTCCCGCGCTCTAGCGCATTTGAACGAATACACGAGGCCGTCATTGCCGAGTGCGATCCCCTCTCGCTGGTAGGACAGTCATTCAATTGATCCGACACGGGCCGTATGGCTGTCGTCAGCCGGGCCGCCGCCAAGCTCAGGGTCATATGTAAAAGCAAACACTCTTGTAGCTTGAAGTTAGACAGTTCGACTGCATTCGGGGATAAACCCCTTGACTACAGATGCTATTCGGCCCGTTTTATTTTATTGCCCTGGCTTGATGGATACCAGTATCTGTGTTTGTTTGTGCCAGTGTTAGTCTTCGGGTAAATGCGAGGTGAGTCGTCTACGTCCGCCCCGTGGGGGCGTAGCTCACTTCCATCTTCACTGCGTGTTGTAAAGGAAGAGCATTAGATAGATGGGAAAGGGGTCAATTTATAAGTTACACGGAATCTAATCAGCGGACTGAACTTGACTATATACTACATACTAGTTCAGTAAGAACTTGCTCCGATTTTCCCCTCTCGTCCCACCTTATTATAACTAGGCTCTTGACGCAGCTTTACCTCAACACTGATATCTCAGTCTTGGCTCGGAGGTCACGAGAGCTGAATCCACCAGCAAAAGTGAAGGTGCCCTCGGGGATAACCCACTGACGAGTAGCCTCATCCCAGAAGCTAAGATCCCTTCTCTGGAGAGGAAGAGTAACCTTCTTAGTCTCTCCAGCCTTGAGATGGACCTTTTCGAAACCCCTCAGAACCCGCACTGGGGTACCAGGTGGGGTTGTGTCTTGTGGGAACGATACATATAGCTGAGGCACTGCGTGTCCGTCTCTGTCACCAGTGTTGTGCACCTTGACAGATACCGTAGCTGCTTGCTCCCAAAGATCAACCCATCCTCCAGGCGCCTTGCCCTTCGACTCATTCACTTGAGCTTCAATGCCGGTGGCTATATCAACGGTGAGTTCTGTTGACATCTCAAAGGTGGTGTATGACAAGCCGAACCCAAACTCATACTGAGGCTCAATGTTCATGGCGTCAAAGTGCCGGTAATCGATAAATTGACCTTCTGTATAATCAACTGACCATGCATCAGGATTGGCAGCTGGTTCACTTAGGTTGTAAATAGGTGCGCTGTAATCCCTTTGGTTCTTGGGAATAGTATATGGCAAGCGGCCGGCGGGCTCCGTTTCACCCCAGAGAACATCCACGATAGAGTTGCCGATTTCTTCACCAGGGTAATGGGCTGAAAGAATAGCAGTCACGTTCTCGTTGTCGGCCCAGGGCATCAAGACTACACCTGGACCGTTGATAATAACAACAGTATTAGAACACAACGAGGCTGTACTCTCGACGACCTTGGTAGCATTCCAATCAAGGTCTAGCGACTCTCTATCCTGGCCTTCTGCCGCAAATGCCTTCAGAAAGACCAGACAGACATCAGGGATTGGGTAAATGGACCTGAACTTGCCCTCAATGATGTCTTCGTGTTCCAGAAGGATCTGTACCCGACCACCTTGTTTCCGCACCCGATCTCGAATTGCGTCCAGTGGGGCGATGAGTTCGGTATGGCGGACTATGCCAGAGCCGCCACCCTGGTCGAGGGTGCCCATCTCATAAGACACGGACGCGTCTTCATAGTCGAAATAGATGGATCCGATTGTTGGGTATGGCGCTCCGTTTCCGAATACACCGATATCGGCTTGCTTCTTCAGAGGCAAGGTGCCATTCGTATTCTTGAGCAGCACAGTGGCAGCGGCACCTAGTTCTCGAATAACCTTGGCGTGATGGCCTCGAACATCGCGTGCAGGGATAGGTGTAAATGGGAACTGGGGATTCTTGTAGCCAAATTGGTTGACGGCAAGGGCAGCAGTGGAAGCAGGATCTAGGTCAGGGAAATCCTTATTCTGACCTAGAAAGAAGTATGGCCTCAGAACTCTCTCGGCCATATCGTTGAGCCGACTCTCTGACACATTATCATCGCCGATCGCGTCGAGAAGCTGATCGCCGAAATACGAGGCACCATAGTCTTTGCTGACAGGTCCTGGCATCTCGAGGTCAAGCCCTGCATTGGCGAAGGAGGCTGTGCCATGTGTCGCATACCAGTCCGAAACGACGTAGCCCGGAAACGCGAGCTCGTCCTTCAGTACCGAGAGCAAGTGCGGGTTCGCGCAGGAATAAGTCTGGTTGACACGGTTGTAGGAGCACATAATACTAGCAGTGCCGGCTTTGACGGCGTCGGCAAAAGGCCAAAGGTACAGTTCATGAAGTGTACGCTCATCAATATTGGAGCTCAGAGCATTGATGACGGTTCCGTCCTCCTTAGTGGTACTGGTGCGCTGTGTTTCCTGCTCGTTGCCAATGAAGTGCTTAGAGCACGCTTGTACACCAACAGATTGGATGCCGGAGACGGAAGCATTCATGGCGACACCAGAGAGGTAAGGGTCGGGGCCGAAACCCTCCCAGTTTCGCCCACCAAGGGCGCTGCGGCCCATAGGACCACAGGATGGTCTGCCATTGCATTAGCATACTTTTAACCCTAAGCTCGCCAAGGCGGACGTTGCAATGACTTACCCCAGATGTACATGAGAACCTTTGGCCCTAAACTCTTCTCCAATGGCAACGGCGCGTTCATAGATAAGGCGCCTATCCCAACTAGCAGCTGCAGTAAGGCCAGAAGAGAAGACGCTCGCACCGTCGGACCTGGTATATCCAGAAGGGCCATCAGAAAAACATATTCCCTGAAATCCTAGCCTCTCGACTTTTCCGATTGTGCCAATGCAAGCAGGTCCGTCCAAGCGATAACCGCCTGTAGCGATGCCAATCTTCTCAGTCATATTGAGCTGTGCTACAAAGTCACGGGCTTGATCGGAAGCATCCCCCCAAGCTGTCCCAATGGCTGGTTAGTTTTTATAAGTACTGGTAGAAATGAATAAAAAGATCTATACGCGCAGATACTTACAAGATGCCGACCTCTGATTGAGCAGTGTCGCGGAAGTGTGAGAGATGAGAATGAGGCCTGTAAGGCTCGTCCACGCAGTTGGGACATGCATTGTGCCGCAGAGGATCTTAATCTCACTTTTCTGTGTGGAAGGAAAGAGTGACACCTGTTGCCTCTTCTTGTTACTTGTGATGTTTTCTGTTGGCCATTAATTGGTGTTACTCATTCCCTTTTATATGTCTTATATCACACGACTTCGTTTCTAAACTACTCCCAAGGTGCGGGGTAAAGGATCGTCTGATCAAAGATTACATGAATTCCCCAGGATATTGCTCCATCTTCGACTGATCATTCAGGCATAACGCCATTAAATTAGACCTAAGTCTTCGGGAACGGTCAACTTTACTGACTTAACCCTGCCCATAAGATCAGATGCTGGGGTAAAACGGACGAAGTCGGCATTACCTCGGCCACTTACAAGAACCTCATCAGCTGTCAGATGTAACTATTTTAGCTCTTCGGGTAAACCAGAGGATTTGGTCATGATATCGTCACACGAACTTGCCTTGTGTCTGTATTATTCGGCTTTATTACCGATCTGGGGCTACCACTTTGTCAAAAAAATCACATAAATGAGAATCAGGCAAGCTATAAGCAAAAGGCGCTAGCCACGGTAAACGGTTAGCTCAATGCATGCCTCTTTAGTACTTTAGTACTAGTAATTGCCTGACTCGTATACCAGGCACCCTTGTAAACCTTGGCATACTGGTAAGATCTACGGATACGCTTCGGGTTATTGGCATCTAAACGAGATGATCCAATCACCCTAAACGAAACCCGAAGTCTTATGCGTTTGGTCTCGCTTAGCCAAATAGACATAATCCTAGATTTTAGACATTTATCCGTAGTCGAATAACCAACCTCCTAACTCATGCCATGTCGGTTCTAGGGAGAACAACAGACAATTTCCCTATTTGAGCATCTAGAGCATAAATACAGAATTAGGCTTACTAATTAATTAATGAGGTTTAGTATTGATTTAATAATATTAATTCAATTTAGATCAATTCAATTTAATTCTGCTTCTTGGATTACATAAGTTAACACAACTTAATTCAATATTGGTGCCTATTAGTTAATTGATAAATAGTTTAGAGTAAGAGGTTGGTGAGGATTAGTGAGATTGGTGACAGTAGCAGATGCTGCTTATGCATGGCTTGTTTAGCAGACCTACCCCGCCTCAACAGCAGGAATTATTTACATTAATGTTTACTCTCCAGACAAGATGTCAATATATCTAACTACATGCCTTCTAGCCATTAGTTTTCGGCCATATCCCTTTCCACTGCTGTAACAAATCCTCCCGCTTTTTCTCAGCCGCAGCGACCCTCGGTCTACAGCAGCGATACGACTATTGATGACATGCCGCCCTACCAGTGACCGTCTCGTAGACCTGACGGAAGACCTTTCAGTTGGTACTA
Source organism: Fusarium sporotrichioides (assembly GCA_019054645.1). Classification (NCBI taxonomy): domain Eukaryota; kingdom Fungi; phylum Ascomycota; class Sordariomycetes; order Hypocreales; family Nectriaceae; genus Fusarium; species Fusarium sporotrichioides. The sequence continues at coordinate 2,774,060 of JAHKNS010000002.1, read as the reverse complement.
AGCGAGCTGCAAGTCTTAGGATCGAGTCGCCATGTGAAGAAGCTGATCAGTATGCCGAGGTAAATCGACTGGAGGCATTTATTTGGGTCCCCGAATCCGTTCTCTCTGCAGAACATAAAAGGGCCATTGTTGGCTGCCGATAATAATAGCAACGGACGGTTCCGGCCTGGAAGGAAACGGCCAGAGATTTGGACCCGGGACCCTGTTTGAGGACTGCGCCTTGGTGTTAGGGACAGGACTAGGACCAGGGGGTTCGCCGAAATACTAGCAGTGCGTGGAGACAGACTCACCAGATGTAGTATTAGTTGGTAACTGCTTTAGGCAAACTTGGCACATGGCCAATTTAGGTACTATATTAATGGGAGGCCTTAGTCGTTTCATCGAGAAAGAATACCGCCATAGCATTGCTTCTCTCTATAGGACCTCAGACGTCTGCTAAAACGCCAGGAACAATTGTAACTATTCGCATCGAACGAATCGAACGTTCGATCAATTGCGAACCCTGAGTAGTAATTAGCAAGAGGGGTCCTCACCACTACTGTCCTTTTACAAAAGTAGTCAGCGTTATCCCTTTGACCCTGTTAAATCTATCTACTGCTTGCCCTCCGGCATTTACGCTACCTGGTGATCGAAAACCCTCAGTACCGTTCCTGCATCGACACGCTGTTTGCCCTCTCGCACGATGGCGATGCCTTCGGCCCGCCTTGACTGCTTGATGGTTTTTCGCGTATCCTTCCGCATGGAAGCACGCACACTCTTGTAGGCGCCCTGGCTAGTAAACGTGAGTAGCCCTAGGGTTCCTGATGATACCTTTGTGGTGAGGTTGAGGACTCCGATTCCCACACCCTTGGCTGCGCCTACTGCTCCTTCCTTCTTCGCACCTCGCACAGGTGACATGACCAGCCCACCGACTCCCTCTAAAATTCCGTGGCTGAAATTCTTCCCCGCAGCGATACCCCCTGATTTCCAATCTGTCACAGGACCAGGGTCATACACCTCACCACCATACAGTCGTGGAGCAACGCGCATACCCTCCTCAAGTGCGTGCGGTATATCAAGGTAGACGCCCTTTGTGACGGCCTTGAAGAATCCGCCGAAAGCACCGGCAGATCCAGCAACGGCAGCACCTGCGCGGCTTTTGTGGTTCCTCCTGTTCTGATTGCCAGAAGGCAGGTCAAGCGCAGCATATCTACCGTATACTGGGTCTTCTAATGCTTGTGTGTTCGAATTCCCAATCAGTTTTGGGTCTCCAGTGTTAGGTCTCTCTGCCATCAATACCTGTGCTGGCTTGATAACAATGTCTGCTGCTGAGGCCAACATGCCAGCATACATCTTGAACCCCGACGAGATGACAGCCGTGAGGGGATCCCACCTTCTGCGCTGTATGTCTATGGGCTGAGACTCGTAACTAAATTGCTGAATCAGTTGAATGTGCAGTATTGGGTTGTGTAATAACGGTGGCTTACCGCTTAAGGTCGACCCATTTGACCCTGCCGCTATCTGTTAAAATCTCTGCCGCCGCTTTCGAAAGTTTGAGATGCTGCGACCCCGTTTTGTAAGACCAAGCAGCCGGCAATCCAGGAATAATATCGCAACGCATTTTATCCAGGGGAAGATTGGCGTGAAAAGAGTTAACAGCCTGTCTGACTCCGTTTTCTTGTCGCATCTTCTCTGCCATGCCTCTTGCAGCCGCCAGCGCACCGGGAGTCAAACAATCCCTGATGGCTTGACTGAGGTTTTGACTATTAAGAATCTTTTGAGGGATCGGCATGGGGCCTGCACCTGCAGCATGGACCATGGTGCCCCAGAAGGGTTGGCTGGCCGTGTTAGCGTTTGTTACGTGAGAAACACAGCGGGTAGATGGTACGGACTCGCCAAAGAAGGGCACAATGGCCGTTGGTTTTCCATTAAGTAACCCACATGCGGTCGTCCCAGCTCCGCCATGATGGATAACAGCTGTGACTTGTTGGAACAGCCATTCATGCGGGCAGTCTCCAAGATAGAAGATGTCCCTATCGGCTGGCTGATTAGCGCCCAACTTACTCCATCCTTTGGAGATGATTGCGCGAACGCCTGTCGCTTTCACAGCATCTACCAGTATGGCCGTCAGCTTATCAGCGTCGTCAATAACAATGCTTCCAAAGCCAATGTATATAGGTGGAGCTCCATCGCGTAAAAAGGCTCCAAGGTCAGAATCGGGGATATACTGTGGTGCGTCGCGGAAGAAGAAGCCGCACACGTCTGAGTTATAGTTAGCGTTAAAGGAAGGGCGTGACTAAACGAAGCCAGTAACGCACCAATGTAATCCGGCCAATCGAGAGGCTTCGGAATGAGTGCTGGGGACCAGCAATAAGTGAAAGGGATCTGCAGTGTCTCAAGCAAGCCAGCGCCTTCAGAAAAAGGGATGTCCTCTAAATCCAGGCTTTGCCTCCATGTATTGATGATATCGCCGAGTCTCCGGTCAAGTCAGCGTGCAGGTCGCGGGTGAGGAGGGTAGTGCTTTTATTCTTACCCTTGCCATGTCATCCATTCAACAGCCATATACGAAATTTGGTTAGCGACGGCAGTCGAGATACCACTATTGTTAGCATTGATGTTGGCCAAAGGGTGACAAAAGTGCTTCGTACTGCTCCAGGGCATAGTGAACATGAGATGTAGTGGGATACCGAGCGCTTGAGCGCAATGAACGTGGGCGAAGCTTGGCGGGTTCGCAATAATGGCGTCGGCAACAAACGGCTGTTGGTTCAGAGGATCAGGCTCAACACATGACCGCCAACAGCCTTCCAGCATCTCAGCAATCATAAGACGTTTCTTCTGGATGTCACCAGCACGGAGGCTCTTTATAGAAGGGATTAGACCGGGGTTTTTAACCATATACGCCATTAACTCGGTCGGATCACCGCCAATAGGATAGAACTCGAGGCCGGATTTAAGTACAAAGTCGGCAAAGGTATCGTGAGTAGCGAGGCGAACTCTGTGACCTTGGCGTTGGAGCTCGTTACCGAGCGCGACGAAAGGTTGAACGTCTCCTCGACTACCGACAACTTGAATGACAATGTTCAAACGAATATTCCATTCGGTCTGCTCAGTATAGGCGGGAGGTGCAATGCTAACAGGCCGGTCGAAATTTAGCTGCTTAGGCCCATTACGTTCAACAAGCAGGGAGAGGGTTCTGCAAAGTTTAGAATCGAGATTTACGTCGATGCGCCCATCGGCTATAATTGTTATGTCAGTCTAGGGGCAAAAAAGGGTCTAATTCGCCTCATACCCGTCGCTCCTGCTGCTTCGTCCAAGATTTGTTCAGCAGCTGCGGGTTGTTCCGCATATTGGGGGAGAGCCTCGTCCGGCATAGCGTCGTTACCCGGGCCTGCTTCATATGGTGTAAATGACGATGGGTGCCTCAGCGCTGGTGGCTTAGGTAACGGTCTGTCGTTGTTGTACATGGCCGAACGGAGTCAGAGAATGTCTCACATGCAAGTCTCAAGAGAACGAAGGAGAAGCCGAAGAAGTCTGTTAGGTAGAGACGGAAGCTAGGTCAAATGAAATGGGACAGCAGTGCTTTTAAGAGAAACCGATCGCCTCTAGTTTGAACCTAAGTTTCAACCGTTGTGATGGTCTGACACTGAAGGAGGCGCATGACAAAGTAATCTACCTTCGACCATAGGCGCGCACGACCGCTGCTTGGTATGCAGAAGCTGAATGGTGGATGGGGATACAGCCTTAAGTTACGGATGCGCGGTCTTGGCTTGGCTTAGTTTAGCTTCGCCACGTGCATGACTGTTTGGGATAGAGATCGGCCTTGCCGATCTAGCGCCGATCAATTCGCATTGGGCACGTATTGGGTCGTACTCGTTTAGCTCGTGTTCTTGCCTGCTGAATCCGTCGAACCCGTCGTGACATGACGGGCAAATTGTTTCATTGCGTTATTGTCTTCTTAATTATGGTACGTGCAACTCACGGGGATCTCTAGTGTTAGCTTAGTATAAGGAACCAAAGAAAACCCACTGATCAGCGGCTCAGAGTAGCGGAAAGGGGTACTTATTATAATTATAATTTCAGCTATAGCATTCATTTAATTTAGATACCAATACTAATCTTAATAGCTAGTTAAATAGCATTCTTAATATACTTTTATAGTTAGTTAAGTATACTTTTAAAGGCCCGCAATGTTGTGTTCTTGTAAGCTACAGCTTTACTGACAGGCAGATTGTATACATTATAAGATACTTTAGTGAAAGCGCATCAGCCTGGGATCCAACCAGTTTCCTCCATCGCTCGCCGCATCCAAATCTTATATTCTTCGTCAAGTAAAGAGTGAATCTCTGATAATAAATGTTCCACCCAACCACAGATCCACCAGAATGAATTGAGACGGTTAAGAAGAATGCAGAAATACGAAAGAATAACGAGCGGAATTGGTTTTTCTTCCTGCAATAGACGGACTAAACCATCCTCCAATTGATAGATCCAAACGAATACTTGTTGGGGGGACAGTTGCGGTACTCTAGAAGCGTCAGAAGTGGAGAGCAATGCGAAATCAAATCTTTGTGAAAGCTGATCCAATGCTTTCAAGTAATGCACTAGTTCCGGATCTCTTCCTGCAGCCTGTTGAATCTGCTCAGGTAGCTGGGGGAAGTGGTCGGTTCGAGAAATCGACTGGCCAAAGCTACGCACAGAGAGCTCGAACATTGGGGCTAGGGTGTCGTCCTGGAAAAGCTCAGGCTTGGTCTCAAGCAGAGACCTCATACCTTGGAGCTGGCCAAGCCATTGTGCAATGCCCTGTTGTCCGAAGAGAAGGAAATCGCCGGGTTTTGGGCCTAGTCCCAAGGTAAAGGAGAAACACAGCATTGAAAACAAGTACAGAGCAGGGCCATTCTGGGCATTGATGCTTGCCATAAGAGAAGTTGCTGTTTGTAGGGCGGTACCATAATGATGCAATGCCTTCATCATGTACGAGTTGGCCTCCGACGCATTTCTTTTGAAGCGCGATAGGTGAAGCGCAGCAATTGCGAGGGTGCCGTGCAGAAGGAACTTGTTAGAGAAAGCGATTTGCGGAAGGTTGATGCGCATGCAGGTGTCAAGGCCCGGGACAACGGCCAGAGTATATGACGTGGAGATGGTGTAGTGATGGAGTAAAAAGAAATCCTCGATATCTAGGCCTTCCGAGGCCGGCTCTAGGGAAATCGTCTGGGGAACGCCTGGCAGTGCTGCTGGCACGTAATCTCCACAGCTTGAAGTTGAAGGAGGAGGAGTCTGCGTAACAGGTGTTGCATCGCAAGGTGACGTCAAAGACAACGAGCCGAAGTTCCCACAAGGCGATGCTGATGCTGTATGAGGGTTTGGGGGTAGGAAACTACAGCGGAGCCCCCGCCTCATGCAGTTCGAACACTGTGGCTTGCGTTCGTCACACTTGACGCATGTACGTTAGCCTAGTTGTAGCTACCTTCAGCACCCACGGTGCATTCGCGACCCCACATATCGATGTTCATACCTTTACTCTACGAGACTTGCAATTGGTACAGCCGTTTCGGGATTTCAGGTGATGTCTGCGCGGTGCCTTCTTTGTAGATGGACTCGAAGGGCTTATGTCGTTATTGCCGGGTGACATGGTGAAAGGAATCTTGTGATGAGTCCATGTGAAACTTAGGAGTGTGAGGGGAACCATAAACGAGAATGCGACATCTACGGGGCTTTACGACCTTTAGTACGAAGGGGGAGCTAGTCTCGTGACGGGGTGGGTCGGGCCAGTGACTGCATGTGGCAGTGATCTGGCCTCAATGCGAAGTTCCAGCATACGACCAACGCTACGACGGAGAGGGTCATGTACGACGCATTCGTATTAGTGTCTCGTAACGATCGTATCTCTCGCATCGTACCTTGCATTATTCCACGGACCACCTTGAGTGGGCCTATCCAGAGTGGAGCTAAACCCCTCGAATTTGTTGAAGTTAAGTGATGGCTGTGTGACGCGGGACTTGGTGCAGGATTTTCCACGGAGTAAAGCAAATTTCAACCTGTCAATGCTCGCTTTTGCTATACGATGACGGTATCCATAAATGTGGCATTCGCGAGACGGCCTCCACTGATGCATGGGTGGCTTCGATGCAATATATATGGCCACTGTCCGGACTTCAGTATAACTTTTTCCTCACCTACACAATCAATCAGTAGTCTCTCTTTTTATCCAGTATTTTCTGTCGTTCCCATTATCATATACCAGACTGAAACCACCACGCTCTCTTGTCCATATCTTGCATCATGACGAACAACTACACCGCCGGTTCCCTAGTCTGTTCGGCAGAGAATTTGGTAGCTCCCGATATCTTTGGTACCCAGGTTCTCAATATCAGCGCATCCATGGTTACCAATTTCACAACCAGTGTTTCAGGGGACTTCAACTTCCATCATGGCCCAGTCGAAGTTGAGAATGTCGATTTCTGCAACATCACCGTCTCCTACACGCATCCCGGCCAGGACGACATGGTCACTGTCGAGGCTTGGCTTCCACTTGAGTGGAACGGCCGACTGCAGGCAGTTGGGGGCGGTGGATTGGTCGCCGGACGCTTCGTGATCAGTGACGCTCTAATGTCCGGTGCTGTGGGCGAAGGGTACGCAACTACCACAACTGACGCTGGGCAGCAGGGAAGGCTTGCCACCGAATGGGGCTCACTAAGCCCAGGGAACGCCAACCTCTACCTGTTGCAAAATTTAATGACAACCTCTCTCAACGAACAAGCCATAATTGGCAAGAGCCTCGTCAACAGTTTTTATGGCCAGAAGCCTGAGTTCTCCTACTTCAACGGCTGCTCGCAAGGTGGTCGTCAGGGTCTTATGCTTGCCCAGCGCTATCCTGATGCATATGACGGCATTGCATCCTCAGCCCCAGCTATCAACTGGAACCAGTTCATCAACGGCATTTTCTGGCCGCAGCTTATTATGAACATGATGGGCGAATACCCAGCACCCTGCGAGCTGCATGAGATTGCCATGGCGGCTACAGCCGCATGCGATGGACAAGACGGCGTCCTTGACGGCATAGTATCTGATGTTGGCTCTTGCAAGTTCGACCCGTTCACCCTCGTAGGCACCTCCTTCGACTGTGCTGGCACTCAGATGAAGATATCCGAGGCCGCAGCTGCTGTATCCAATGCAACTTGGTCGGGTCCCAAGTCCGTCAATGGCAACTTTCTGTGGCACGGTGTAGCGCCCGGATCGAACATCACCGCCCTCGATGCCATGGGACAGGGGCCTGCTATCACAACGTGTTCAGGTAATGGTACTTGTACTGGAGTTCCATTCTCTGTCTACACGGATTGGGTATCCGTTTATGTCGAGCGTAACCTCAACATGAATTTCACCACGCTTACGCATGATGAGTATGATCGTATTTTCGAGTCGTCGCTCCTTCAATACTCTCATATCAACGGAGACGACACCAACCTGGCACCATTCTTCAAACGAGGCGGCAAGATCCTGGGGTACCACGGCACGGTAAGACACCCTCATTTCATAGCCTTTTTTTTTTAACGGTACAAAAACTGACACACATTAAGCTTGACGCCCTCATCCCTCTTCAGGGCACCTTGGATTACTATGACTCTGTCGCGGCCGTGGTTCCTGACGTTCACGATCATTACCGAATGTTTGAAGCGCCCGGTGTCGGCCACTGTTATGGAGGACACGGAGGACAGCCTCAAACCTCCTTCGATGCCCTGCGAGCGTGGGTGGAGAACGGGACTGTACCAGACACCCTGCCGGTCAGCTATACCGACAAGAACGGAACATTGAACAGCAGGTTCCTCTGCCCGTACCCCAAAAAGGTCCGGTACAATGGTGAGGGCAACACCTTACTTGAGACCAGCTATACTTGTGAGGTCTAGTTTTCCTATTATTTACTTGATCAGTTAATGCCAGCCTCTGAAAGTTATGGCGTATGTGGCAGGAAGTTGTTATAGTTGATCTAAAGGGGCGTGTTATCCTAGTTATTTTTATTAGCTAGGCTAACCTATGTTTAACATATATAAGAGGTTAATATAGTATAAACATACTCTCCTTACTACCTATAACTTACTTAATGTGGCTATTTTCCTGTATTTTTAGAAAGTGTTATTTTGATAGTTAGAAATATAATAAATCTTAATAAAAAGAGACTAAGACAATCCAAAAGCCTAATAAATTCTATAACCTTCTTCTCGAATTAATAAGCTTAGTTTTAATTTTTATTTTAAATACAGTTTTAATAATAAGAATTATTTTTATAATCTTTCCTCTTTTAATCATAAAATAAACTTTGATATAATAAAACAAAAATAAATTTGTTTATTTTATAACGTACATGATAAGCGAGTGAGCCAGACAAACGAGTGAGCCACTATACTATATAGTACAAAAACAGCCTACCCTATAGAGTTTTCAGTTGTAAATAGAATAGGTAAAAGTCTATAAAAATATATTTACACTTAGTATAGTTAATTATACTAGTGGATATCTTTAAAAAGAATTTATCCATTTTATTTTCCATAGAAAACCATAGAATACAGTGTAAATAAACTTTGTTATATAACTTTATTGTGACGGGAGGTGTTTCCTAGGTAATACACTAGTCCGTACTGGGTGTATGTTGGTAGTATTGTAGGGTAGAATTTGAGCGTAATGAGGATGCCACGTCTCTTAATAGTTAATAAAGCTGGTCAGGCGTATTGAGGTAAAGAAGTTGTATTGATAACTGGTGAGCTAAGTTCTATGAAAGTGCTAATGAATGTGTTCTATATACTTGGACTTCATGCGCGAAGCCGACGATGTTTGGGAACGATGTCGTTCCTGGGTCAATGCGGTCCTGGGCCGCCGTAGGTCCTACAGGTTGTCGATCCTATAATGATTGGTTGATATGTCGTGGAAATTATGGGATACACGTGATGTAACCGCAAGGGTCCTAACATATAATAAATAGCTAGATTGCCTAGCCTTTCGCATTTATTGCTTAAATAATAGTAATCTATTCTCAATTTTTGGGCTATACTGATTTTAGCCTTCTACGCGTTTCTGCGCCTATGATAATCATTCTGCTCTAAATTATGCCCATTATAAAGCCAGTCTCGTCAATGTTATGGATATCATAAACTAATTGCAAACAATAGTTAGATCTTTATATTTAGCTTTCTGCTAGTTGTATTTACAAAAGAAACACGCCTTAAGCTCTCGGTATTACTTAATAAAGTTAGAAGCCTGGTGTTCGTTAATCGGTGGCGCATTGCGGTTAGCGAGTAATCAGTTAGCTATTTCTTCTATACCATATAGTCGCGGGGGAAATCCTCGCAAATCTAGGTCGAGGTTAAACCGAATAATAACTTGTTTCTCTAGATCGGAAAGTTTATGCGAATTAGGTATAATATCGTAGCGGGATGAAATGCCATGAGTTTGGCGTTAGAGTGAACCATACGAGGCCTGGTAGGCCATGATGTAAGCCTAATTTTGGGTTATTTGATAGGCCTAAAGTGCAAGAATAACATTTATCTCTTTATTCAAATGGGGCATAATTAATAGTTATGAATTAATTGCTTGAATAGAAATATTGTAACGTTATATTAAGGGCTTTTTAGTCCACTCGCTTATCTAGTCTGCTCGCTTATCATACAAGTTAGTCCAATATCCATTTAAAATACAGTAAAACCCCGCATTCCAACTGATGTGCCCCGCCCCAATCCCGAGGCTGACTTCGCTTCGTGAGTATAACCAGATGTGGTGCACATACAAAAATTCCAGACAACTGCCGATTGCAATGTCCAATTTATGCCCAGACCTTTGGATCTGCGACTTCCTTCCTCATTTGTTAACCAGCAAGGTCAGTGATTAAGAACTAGGGACGGACAGGGTCCCCTGATAAGGGCTACTATCCCGGCACCTAGCTCTTTCTGAGACCAAGCTTGGCTTGTATGGCACAAGTCCGCCGTGACTAGGGAACGAGTACGTGAGCAGCGTCTCATAAGTGAAGGCAACTGATATATGAGCACCCTGCTTTGGATATTTGGGCACTTGATGGTGTATTCACCGCCTACTCTGCACTCTAAGATACCATTACCAGCAAGTACAAGATTATAAATCAAGACCATGACCAATTTAGCTGCTTTATCTGCTAAATCCACTCTAATGTGAAAGACAGTGTACGTACTAAGTATTTGATACGAGATGATCCGCGCCCTTGCCCGCTCCGCACCCGACGTAGCCGGCCTACACCCCGCAGGAGTAGGTTTCCTCGCGACCATAATACTATAATACGCCTCCTCCTTTCTCTGAATCTTTTCTCCCGTATCTGCTCATATTTCACACGTTGCTTAGACAACTAACAATTTCTGCCCTTAAATTCGCCTTCGGGTGTTCCTTCTAATTTCTTGCCCAAATACAGCGAGACATCCTAGTATACGCCGGCACAATGGCATCAAGGCAGAAGCTCGACCATGGTCAGCTTACGGCTTACTTCGACCGCCTCGAGCTCCCATCTCACATGCGTCGTTATTCCATATCTGGCCTAACGGCAGACCAACAAATCGATTTCCTTTCGCGACTTCACGTACAACACCTCCATACAATACCGTTCGAAAACCTCACGCTGCTCTACTCTCACCCCCGCTTCATCGACGTGGAGCTATTCCCCGAGGACTTGGCGGTGCTGAATCTGGGGCCCTCGACCAGTCGGACGAGCTTCTTCACCCAGAAAGTACCATGCGTCAAACTCGCCGGGGGAAATGAGTTCTATGCCAAATTCACAGTGGAGAACGGTGCTCAAAGGCAACACAATGAAAACGGTGTTGGATACGTCGAAGGCGATGTGATTGACGGAGTCCTCATTCTAGACGGTGCGGTGTTGAAGTGGCGTAAGCGGGGCGTCAAGCAGTGGGAGGTCATCTTGAAAACCGAGGGGGAACGGACACGGGCTCTGGAGGATGTCTTTGGCATTTGTCTCTCCGCGGAGGATAGAGAAACCATACTGGGGACTGCCTCTGCCCTAATAGATCACCCTGGTAGGTTTAGAAAGTAGAAGTACAGCTGGCAGAGCTATGTGGCCGAGAGCGACATTGTCGGACGTACGGGCCCTGTCAGGGCTATCATAGACGTCTCAGAAGGGGTGATTGATTGTCACTGGAAACATAGCTTGGTATTGATGATCTTGTTGGCAATGTTCTTGATCTTTTTGTTGTCAAGCTGTGTGTTCTGGCCCATCTCGGGCACCCCACCCTCGATCCACTACCTGGCTGGCGTTGGTTTCTTACCGTGGTATCCAATCAGGATCCCCGGTCGTCTGACAGTTATAGACATGTTACTCCAGTGTAGCAATTACCTGGAAATATCGTTGGGGTTTCTATCATACCAATCTAGGTGGGGAATGATGTACCTTTCATTCTATGCGTTTCATTGGTTCGACATGAACCCAGCTGGGATATTTCCACAACAGAGAGCCTGCCTTGGTTGACTCGAAGGTAGTGAGTGAACGCGCGGCTTGCATGGTCCGTCGTTATCATCCGACCGAGTGCCGCCAGCAAAAAAGGTCTGCTGATCACCGACCAGAGGATAACGATGCAAATGGTATTTTACTCGCCTATAGATATGCTAGACTTAACTCTAATGGAGACCACAAGTGTTAGATAATTAAGTCGATAGCATATGAGGTAGTGGTCTTGGCTGGTTCCGTATCATCGATGTTCTTTCCATCCGGCCTTGTGGACTCTGCCCTTAATGACAATAACGCTCGGCTTGTCGTGATGTTGCAAGACACGAATATTCTCCAACCGATCTCCGTACACGAGGATACAGTCGGCGTAGTATCTGGGCGCAATCCATCCTAGTTCGTGGCTACACGTACTTTCAACGAAGCAGAAATACAAAATCGTGGGTCTGGAGATATGGTTTGATGGGCGTTCATTTTACATTAGAGCCTGCAACGTAGATCCAAAGAGACCCCTTGGACTTCTCCATCTCGAATGTCGCGCGATTCTGGTCTAGCTTGACCAGACTCCAGTCAGAGTAAGGCCGCCCAGCAGTAACAGACGCAAAGAATTGATCGTCGACAAGTTCGATTCCAGCCTTGGTCCATATGCCAGGTAACTTCCCAAGACCTTTATTTCCAGCGATATCCGTAGCTGGGGAATCGGGCGTGAATAGAATAAGACCGCCTTACGAATACGCACTTTTAAAGTCGCCAGAAATTGCGACTTTTACGCTCTTGAATGAGTTTAGGGCGATAGGTGTTGCGTAAATTGGGCTATGGAAATCATTACGACCACCGGCAGAGGCAGGTGTTCGCCAGACATCTGGACCTGTAACAGCTGAGAGGCTAAATGGCTCTGCTAGCGGATCAGCTGAGAGGCGAAATTGATCGGGCGCTTTTGAAAAACAACGTGAAGTCAATAGCGGTGTAAGTCTGGAGAGTATAATATGGTGCTGGGGGTATTGGTGGCCGGGGAGGGGAGGGGAAGTTGCATAGTTATCAAGACTGGGTATGGGGGCGGAGTTCTCGTCTCACAGTGTGGGGTGACTCATGTATAGCTTATTCCTTCAGCCAGTTTGCTCATTTGGCTTCACAGTCACATAGTCACACTGCAGTCTCAGGTGAGAAGGGGGGTTGTGGCGATGCTCAATATGGGGTTGGGTTGTAACTGTCCTGATGCCATCTGTGGCGGCAGCTCTTGAACCCTGTTGGCCTCATAAACTGATCTATAACAGGCCTTAAAAGATGAACTCTGATAGGTGTGATGTGAGTGGTATTACTTACGCTATACCACAATACGCCGGTATTCAATATTAAAGACACAACACACCCCTCTTCTGGAATACGAGGTATCAGCATGTCCAAAATGTCCCCAGCCAGAGACCAGTGTTCGTTGTCACACAGGAAGGCATCGCCAGCCTCATCAACTGTATAGCGCGCCAGAACACTAGTCATGGCGACTATCAGCCTCCGCTCTACGTTGACGTTGAGGGGGAAGGTCTTAGCCATCATGGAGGTTCCTCTTCTGGCAGTCTTGGTCTATCCTGGTAAAGGCCTTGAGCGCCCTGACATCATCGATATTCATACCCTAGGAGGAGTAGCCTTCTGGACAGTCGGCGTCCTTGGTATGAGTCTAAAGGACATTCTGGAATCGCCCGAGATCGTAAAAGACTTTATGACGTGCGAAATGATTCGAATGCGCTCTAAGCTCATTACGGCATCAAATTATAAGGCACTCGAGATCTTAAGCTGAAGGAGAATGCTTCGCGGCAAACCACCAACTCTCAGAAATATTTATCTGGACTTACGAAATGCACCGAAAAGGCTATTTACGGAAAAGAACTGGATTAATAGAGGCCGTGCAGGACGAATGGAGAAAAGCTTTGGGGCCCTGACAAGGAAGGGTCCTATGATGTCCTCAACGTACGACCACTTCCGAAAGAGATTATTGCATACTGTGTCGGCGATGTCCAATACCTACCGGTATTATACCGGGTATTCACATGCGGAACGGTCCGCTGGTTTGGTTTAATTACAGTAGAGTCACAAAATCGAGTTTCCGCATCTCGACAGCCTGCTTACAATCCTCGTGACACGGACCGGGCATTGAGTACTTGGAACGTTGAGCAAAACAAGTTGCTTAACTCGTGGGCTGAGGCCACGCGGCGAAAGGGCTATTTTGGGGGCTATTTGGAAGACCCGATGCATGGCCCGTGGAATGACGAGGCCTACTGGGGCGATGGGGATGATAATGATTACGACAGGGATGCTATTACTATAGTAATTACTATCCAGAGCCATCCCTGGGTTACGAGGACCGGACAAGAACGGATTGGGAGGGACCTCCATCTTGAATTGCAAGGGAAGGCTAATTAGCTATGTTTTGCGCAGCCGACTTACTACAGGTCTGTTATACTACAATATCAGTCATTTTCCACTTCTTCTCTTTAGTCAAATAGGAGGAACGAGTGGAATAGGTAGCTAGCTCCTCTTCCGATATGCGCTTAGTCACTTTACCCGCGTGACTCCATTCCACTTCCGAGCACAAGCGTGCCTATTTTTACATTACGATTATCAAATCTGCGGATGGTCTGTTTTTAGTTTTCGAGAGGCGCTTACAATGCCAGACGTGTACTAGCGGCAGGTTGATTCGCAACTTCATCCCTGCTCACAGCGGGGACGATCACTTTAATCAGAGTTATTGTACAGCCTCATCCACAATGAGGTTACCCTGGGTACGGACTGAATATTCCGACAATTGATCACAGCTATGAGGTAAAGCATGCGGTAGATTACAGTCATCCCTGATCAGCCGGATTTATGCCAGTAAGGTTGTGGGATGCAATTCGTATGTAATTTAGAGTTTCGACAAAGGTTTATATCAAGGACTGTGATTCATTAGACCTCGGTTAGGTCCCTAATCCCACGCATAAACCATACGCTATGATGAATCAAGGCAGATCACCGTAGATCCAAACGTTGGGGCTGAAATCGGTTATTGCAGTCGGCAGTTATTTCGCGATTTTGATGTACACTGCAATTTGGTATTGTCCTAAAGCGAACTGGGCCTTGGTGTGGAGGCATCCAATCTTTTCGAGTACAGAGTTCATCCAGATTTCAATGGGATACTAGACTATAAGTACATGCTGTGCGTACAACATCTAGATCTCAAACAACGATACAGTCACTTTTCAACCAAGCATCTATCATACAAGCATTGACAAGTATGTTGTTTAAACTCATTACCAGCACTCTCCTCGCCGGAGCCTTCACTATCGCCGCATCTCAAGATCCAAATCAGTGCGACATTGAGTGCCAAACCGGGTACCGCCAAGCCCTAGCTGGTGAAGCTAATCAATGGGTCAACCAAAACATAACTACGGATGACTTCTACTCCAACCCGGCCAACCTCTCTTCATACTCTGCTGGTGACCTCGTCAAATGGGACGACGTGCCTTCTGACCAGGTTTCCAAAAGATGGACTCTGCCCGGCGGAGTATCTATGTCCCGATTCTTCTATATGTCCGAAGACATTGACGGAAAGCCTATCCCCGCCACAGGATTTGTCATTGTTCCCTACACGAACCCTCTTGGGAAGGATAAGCCGTTTCGTACAGTTGTCTGGACCCATGGAACAGCTGGCGGTACCCGGCAATGTGCGCCATCAAACCATAAGGCTCTCTACTATGAGTGGCGGGGCCCCTTTGCTCTCGTCCAGCAAGGCTATGTTGTCATTGCTCCTGACTATGCCGGCCAGGGTAGTGACATTCCTCAAGGCTTCATGTATGAGTCTGGAGCCCTGCACGCCGCAGACGTCGCCTTTGGCTTACAGGCAATACGGACAGTCTTGCACGATCGAATTACTAAGGAGTGGGTTGTTATTGGTCACAGTGAGGGTGGCTTGACCGCATGGCGAACTTGTGAGCGTGAGGCAAAGCCCGGTAAAGCTACAGGTGGATTCCTGGGTGCCATTTCGCTCGCCCCGGCCCTGCAGCCTATCAAATTGGCCCCTGAGTCTTTCCGTCGGGCAAAAGGTGGACCAGTGGGAGATGTTAACTCTATCTTTTTCCTTCAGTCACTTGCACGCCTCTACCCCTCAATCAAGATCGAGGATTACTTCTCCGACATTGTCCTCAGTCGAATTTCTCTCGCCGAGCAAGGATGTATTGGCACGGGATCTGCCCTCTATAACAGTCTCACTAAAAAGCAGCTTTACAAGAACACCAGCTGGCTTGCACACCCCGATTTTGTGGACTGGCAGAAGCGATACAACGGCGCAGGACTACATACTTTGGCTGCTCCCATGCTCGTTATCCAAGGCGAGGCCGACCTTAGGGTTTACCCTAATTATACAGAGGAGGACTTTAATGCTACGTGCAAGGAGTTTCCGGAATCAACTGCTGAGTACAAGCTGTATCCTGATCTCGACCACTTTGTTGTCACCGAAGCTTCCCAGGCTGATTATCTTCCCTGGATTGCGGATCGCTTCAACAATGTTACTCTGAGTAAGGGATGTACGAGAACAGTGGTGACCCCAGCTACCAAGAAGTTTGGCATCGTTAGCCAAAACTGGGCTGCTACGTCTTAGGGATTGAATTACTATTGTCTCCCATGTTTTTGAAGCTACAGAGGAATATCGATCTTTAAGTTAATCTGTTTTCTGTTCTTGACGATATGTGTAACGGTTGCTCAAGCCGCTAGGCCACAGGGCAAAAGATCGGGCCATAATCACTATGTGAGCAATTATAGTGGTGCTTACAGCTATATATAGAAGCCTTATAGCGCTGTTACGCTACGAATCGTAACAATATGCTGTCTCTGAGTTATTGGTCGTTAAATAAGAGGGTAAACTCAAGTGCGACCATGAGGGCACCAATTGTTCCACCAAGCATGTCCTCTATGGATGCTTTGGTCTTGTTTCTAGAGGTCTAGAGTTAGAAAGAATGGCCTTTTCCTAAATATCCCGAAGCTGTTATGTGTTTGATGTTAAGAAAGCTTCCGGCAGGACCAGGTTTCCCTCTAGGAATGTGGCCCGGCAGGTGGGTACTGCATGGTAAGTGGGGGAGGTTTTGGGAGCCCCATCAATTAAGTTTACCCCTGAGATGACCGCTAAATTCTGATTGGCCATAGACTTGACCTCGAAATCCCAAAATGGCTAGTACTGTGACCACCAAATTCCAAAGAGAACGTTACAAATGGCCCGACCGTTAGGCACAATAAGGCACGTAGAATAAGTATTAATCAATTCGCGAGCAGTTCTTTCCTATTCTTACTCATTTTAAACTTAGTATGACTAATATAGAGCCCGGATTGTTAATCATCGGCTGACGTTGATTTTAAGCGTTGCTAGCGCCACTGAATTTCCCAGCTCAACTTAATCGTCGCTGCCAGCCACTGCAAACAATATATGGTCGGGAGAGATCAGACTTCAAGTCAAGTTATCTAATCATTTTAGGTACCTATAATTGGCTCTTGCATATACGTAATGAACTCAGTATAGGTGGCACGGATTACCGTGTTATAAAATGGGCCCCATTTCGCGATCTGGTAAACATAACCTAAACAGTAACGGGGCCCATTACAAGTTTTAGAAATTTATGTAGATTTCTAGACCGTTGATTGGCGTAAAACCCGTAACGGGCCCCGTTACCGACTAGAATACTAGAGTAGAAATATTATATGTTGAGATATTTTTGGTCCACTTACTTGTCTGGTCTACTCTCTTATTATACACGTTTGTCCAATATCCATTTGAAATACAATGAAACCCCGCATTCCAACTGATGTGCCCCGCCCCAATCCCGAGGTTGACTTCGCTTTATGAGTATAGCCAGATGTGATGCACATACAAAATTGGCAGACAACTGCCGATTGCAATAACCGATTTATGCCCTAACCTTTGGATCTGCGACTTCCTTCCTCATTCGTTAAACGGTAAGGTCAGTGACTAAGAACTGGGGACAGACAGGGTCCCCTGATGAGGGCCACGGTCCCGGCACCAAGCTCTTTCTGAAACCAGGTTTCGGCTTGTATGGCACAAGTCCGCCGTGACTAGGGAACGAGCACGTGGGCGACGTCTCACAAGCAAAGGCAGCTGATACAGGAGCACTCTGCTTTGGATATTTGGGCACTTAATGGTATATTTACTACCTACTCTGCACTCTAAGATACCATCATCAACAAGTACAAGATCATCAATCAAGACCATGACCAATTTGGCTGCTTCATCGATTAGATCCACCCTAACGTGAAAGACAGGGTACGTACCAAGTATTCGACACGAGATGATCCGCGCCCTTGCCCGCTCCGCTACCCTCGACCTTGAACCGCCGCCCGCTCCGCACCCGACGTAGCCGGCCTCCACCCCGCAGGAGTAGGTTTCCTCGCGGCCATAATACTATAATATGCCTCCTCCTTTCTCTGAATTCTTTCTCCCATATCCTGCTCATATCTCCCACATTAATTAGACAACCAACAATTTTGGCCCTTTAATTCGTCTGTGGGTGTTTCTTCAGATCTCTTGCCTAAATACAGCTAGACATCCTAGCATACGTCGGCACAATGGCATCAAGGCAGAAGCTTGATCATGGTCAGCTTACGGCTTACTTCGACCGCCTCGAGCTCCCATCTCACATGCGTCGTTATTCCATATCTGGCCTAACGGCAGACCAACAAATCGATTTCCTTTCGCGACTTCACGTACAACACCTCCGTACAATACCGTTCGAAAACCTCACACTACACTACTCTCGCCACCGCTTCATCGACGTCCACTTGTCGAAGATACTCGAGAAGGTTTTCCAACCGGCTGGACGCGGGGGATACTGCATGGAGTTAAACTATCTATTTAATACTCTGCTTGTGTCTCTGGGATACGATGCGTATGTGGTCCCGTCGAGAGTCTTCGACCGTTCGAACCAGCTATATAATGCATTGACTCACTGTGTGAGCATTGTCATCGTCGGGGTTGATCGTTATGCAGTCGACGTTGGGTTTGGAGGGAATGTGGCTCCAGTTCCCCTGCGTTTAGGGACCGATAAGGTCCAGCCATTGGCCCACCCCTCACAAGCACGAATTAGAGTCGACACTCTCTCCATGGAGTCCTCGTTGCACACCAAATACTGGATATACGAGCACAGAAGTAGCGACCAGGAGGACTGGTCCATCCAGTATTGCTTACTCGACCTGGAGCTATCCCCCGAGGACTTGGAGGTGCTAAATCTGGGACCCTCGACCAGTCGGACGAGCTTCTTCACCCAGAAAGTATTATGCGTCAAACCCACCGGGGGAAATGAGTTCTATGCCAAATTTACAATGGAGAACGGCGCTCAAAGGCTGCACAATAAAAACGATGTTGGATATGTCGAAGGCGATGTGATTGATGGAGTCCTCATTCTAGATGGTGCGGTATTGAAGTGGCGTAAGCGGGGCGTTAAGCAGTGGGAGGTTATCTTGAAAACCGAGGAGGAACGGACACGGGCTCTGGAGGATATCTTTGGCATTCATCTCTCCACAGAGGAGAAAGAAAGTATACTGAGGACTGCCTCTGCCCTGATAGATCACCCTGGTAGGTTTAGAAAGTAGAAGCATAGCTGGCAGAGGATATTATCAGAGGTACGGGCCCTGCCTGCCATGGCTATCCTAGACGTCTCCGAAGAGGTTATTACTTATCACTGCAAATCTGGCTTGGTATCGATGATCTTGTTGGTGATGTTTTTAATCTTCTTAATATTAAGCTCTTTGTTCTGGCCTATCTTGGGCACATCCCGGCCTCGATCCAATACGTGGCTGGCATTAGTCTAATACCGCCGCATTCAATCAGGATCCCTGGTTGTCTAACAGATATCGATATGTTACTCCAGTGTAGCAAGTGCCGTGAAATACCGTTGGGATCTCCATCATACCAATCTAGGTGGAGAATGATAAACCTTTCATTCTATGCGTTTTATTGGTTCGATATGAGCCTAGATGGGACATTTTCATAATAGAGCCTGACCCTGCCTTAGCTGTCTTGGAGGTAGTGAGCGAACGCGCGGCTTGTATGGTCTGTCGGCACTATCCGGCCGAGAGTGCCGCCAGCAAAAAGGTCTGCCAATCGCCGACCAGAGGACAACAATGCAAAGGGTATTCACTCGCCTATAGATATGTTAGACTTAACTCAATTGGAGATTACAAGTGTTAGACAATCTTGCGGACTCTGCCGTTAATGATAATAACGTTCAGCTTGTTATGATGCTGTAGGATACTAATATTCTCCCACAGATCTCCGTCCACAAGGATATAGCCAGCGTAGTATTCCGGCGCAATCCATCCTAGTTCGTGGCCCGTCATGTGGGAACCCATGGGATCGCCATACCCACGAAACAAATAAGCATAGGTTTCACGGCTAAGGATACTCTATTACGAGATAATCTTAACGCATGTACCAAATATAATTATTCTTAGTAGGTCTTAACGGTGACGTAGGTAGAAGTATGTTATCTAGTGATAGCTACTATCTCGGTCTGGTCTTATGAAATGCACTAAAAAGGCTATTTATGGGAAAGAACTGGATTAATAGAGGCTATACAAAACAAGTGGAGAAAAGCTTTGGGACCCTGACAAGGGAGGGCCCTACAATGTCTTCAATGTACAGCCACTTCTGAAAGACATTATTATATACTGTCGCGGCGATGTCTAGTACCTACCGGTACTGTACCGAAAAAATATATATAGAATGGTCTGCTGGTTTGATTTAATTGCAGAAGAGACACAATATCGAGTTTCCGCATCTTAATAGTCTACCTATAATCCTTATGGCAAGGGATAGGCATTGAGTACTTGAAGCATTGAGTAAAATACGTTGCTTGACTCGTGGGCTAAGGTTATGCGATGAAAAGACTATCTTGGGGGCTATTTAGAAGACCCGATGGATGACCCATGGAATGGCGACGCGTACTAGGGATTATAATTATTACGACAGGGATGGCTCTGAATAGCCGTCCCTGGATCACGAGGACTGGTTAAGGGCGGATTGGGGGGGACGTCTATCTTGAATTGTAAGGGAAGGCCTATTAGCTATGTTTTACACTACAATATCAGTTATTTTCTACTTCTTTTTAGTCGGATACGAGGAGCAAGTAAAATAGGTAGCTGGCTCCTCCTCCGATATATGCTTAGTCACTTTACCCCCATGACTCCATCTCGCAACCGAGCATAAGCGTGCCTATTTTGGTATTATGATTACTAAATCTGCTAATGGTCTGTTTTTAGTCCTCGACAGGCGGTACCAGACGTGTACTAGCGGCAGGTTGATTCGTAACTTCATCCCTGCTCATGGCGGGGACAATTAATTTAAGCAGGTCCGTACCCAGGGCAATATCGGCTGTACAATTACTGAGCCTCAGTGAGGTAAATAATACAGTTATCCCTGGTCTGCCGGATTTATACCAGTAAGGTCATGGGTTAAAATTTGTGTGTAGTTTTGAGTTTCGACAAGGGTTTATATTAAGGAATAGTATAATTTCTCGGACCTCGGTTTGTCCCGCCATCCAACGCATAAACCAGTATAACATACTTTACGCTATGACGAGTCCATGCGGATCACCCTAAATCCAAAGGCTGGGGCTGGAATCGGTTATTACAATCGGCAGTTCGTTCGCGATTTTATACACTACAATTTAAATGGGATTCTAGACTATAAGTACATGCCATACGTATAACATCTAGATCTCAAATAACAACACAGTCACTTTTCAACCAAGCATCTATCGTACAAGCATTGCTAAGGATGTTATTTCAACTCATCACTAGCACTCTCCTCACCGGAGCCTTCACTGTCGCCGCAGCCCAAGATCCAAATGATTGCGACGTTACGTGCCAAACCGGGTACCGCCAAGCCCTGACTGGTGAAATCAGCCAATGGGTCAATCAGAATGTAACTACGGATGACTTCTACTCCAACCCGGCCAACCTCTCTTTATACTCTGCTGGTGACCTCGTCAAATGGGACGACGTGCCTTCTGACCAGGTTTCTAGCAGATGGACTCTGCCCGGCGGAGTATCTATGTCCCGATTCTTCTATATGTCCGAAGACATTGACGGAAAGCCTATCCCCGCCACAGGATTTGTCATTGTTCCCTACACGAACCCTCTTGGGAAGGATAAGCCGTTTCGTACAGTTGTCTGGACCCATGGAACAGCTGGCGGTACCCGGCAATGTGCGCCATCAAACCATAAGGCTCTCTACTATGAGTGGCGGGGCCCCTTTGCTCTCGTCCAGCAAGGCTATGTTGTCATTGCTCCTGACTATACGGGCCAGGGTAGTGACATTCCTCAAGGCTTTATGTATGAGGCTGGAGCTCTGCACGCTGCAGATGTTAGCTTTGGCTTAAAGGCAGCACGAACAGTCTTGGGTGATCGAATTACTCAGGAGTGGGTTGTTGTTGGTCACAGTGAGGGTGGCTTGAGCGCATGGCGAACTTGCGAGCGTGAGGCAAAGCCCGGTAAAGCTACAGGTGGATTCCTGGGTGCCGTTGCGCTTGCCCCGGCCCTGCAGCCTATCAAATTGATCCCCGAGGCCTTCCGTCTGGCAAATGGTGGACCAGTTAGAGATGTTAACTCCATCTTTCTTCTTCAGTCATTTGCAAAACTCTACCCCTCAATTAAGCCCGATGATTACTTTACCGATACTGTCCTTAGCCGAATTCCTCTCTCCGAGCAAGGATGTGTTGGCACGGGATCTGCCCTCTACAGCGGTCTCACTGAAAAGCAGCTTTACAAGAACTCCAGCTGGCTTACACACCCCGATTTTAAGGACTGGCAGAAGCGATACAACGGCGAAGGACCCTTTACTTTGGCTGCTCCCATGCTAGTTCTCCAAGGCGAGGCCGACGAAAGGGTTTACGCTAATTATACAGAGGAGGATGTCAATGCTACGTGCAAGGAGTTTCCGGAATCCACTCTTGAGCTCAAGCTGTATCCTGATCTCGACCACTTTGTTGTCACCGAAGCTTCCCAGGCTGATTATCTTCCCTGGATTGCGGATCGCTTCAACAATGTTACTCTGAGTAAGGGATGTACGAGAACAGTGGTGACCCCAGCTACCGAGAAGTTTGGTATCGTTAGCCAAACCTGGGCTGCTACGTCTTAGGGATTGAATTACTATTGTCTCCCATGTTTTATTGAAGCTACGGAGGAATATCGATCCATAATCTGTTTTCTGTTCTTGACGATATGCTGTCTCTGAGTTATTGGTCGTTAAATAAGAGGGTAAACTCAAGTGCGACCACAAGGGCACCAATTGTTTAACCAAGCATATTCTCTATGGATGCTTTGGTTTTGTTTCTAGAGGTCTAAAGTTAGAAAGAATAGCCTTTTTTTAAATATCCCGAAGCTATTATGTATTTAATGTTAAGACAGCTCCCGGCAAGACCAGGGTTCCGTAACTTCTCCCAGCTCGCCTGGGATTATGGCCCGCCTTCTCCGGTAACAACGTTAAAAAGGATTATTTCCAAGACTGGAAGGTAACCCCATTATAGCATTATCAGGCCACTGTGAGAAACGTTATAAAGAATTAGTTCGTATTATATTTCTAGGGATAAGTCACGGGACCAGGATCCCGGCACCCCGGGATCCCGGCACCGCATTTAGCTTCAACACCATAACCTTCATCAATTTAATTACTCAAAAAGTCAAGATAATACCCTGATTTTCATCCAGTCTTAACCCACAATGCCTTCTTATATAGAAGAAGATATGCTTAAAGCAATTAACCTTGTTCAAAACGGCCAATCACAAGTCAAGGCTGCCAAAGAAGCTTCTGTACCCCGATCAAGCTTACAGGACCGACTTAAAGGCATTATGCCTCGAAATAAGGCTCATTCGGATCAACAGCGGCTCGGCCCGACCGTTGAAGAGGATCTTATCAATTGGCTACGGCTTCAAGATACCCTTTGTACGCCGTTAACGCATTTCCAAATCAGGCAACTTGTCATCCGGATTTTAAGCTTACAAGGCGATCATAATCCCCTCGGCAAGCATTGGGTTACCCGATTTCTTGCACGCGCAGAGCGCATCAGAACACTCAAAGCGATTAGAGTTGAATATAAGCGTATTGAAGGATCAAAGGCAACGATCATCCGGACTTGGTTTCACCAATTAAAGGATCCCGAGATCACAATCATCCGCGGCTGCAACCGTTGGAATATGGATGAAACCGGTATCTTCCAAGGGGTCGGTATCAACGGCTTAGTTATTGGCCAATCAGAGAAGAGGAATACTTTAAAGAAGAGCCCTCATAGGCGCAGCTGGGTGACTGTAACGGAAGCTATATGTGCCGACGGCACGGCCCTTATCCCGTTTATCATCTTCAAGGGAGATCAGCCTCAACAACAATGGTTCCCGAGGGATCCTTCCTTTTTAGGCAATTGGCACTTTGCAACATCACCAAAGGGATGGACTACTAACGAGATCTCAGCCCTATGGCTCAAGGAGGTCTTCATCCCGTATGCATTGCCTAAAAAGGAAGGGGAAAAGAAGCTTCTTTTCCTAGACGGGCATGAGAGCCATTTAACAGATGAATTTATCTACCTTTGTTTTAAGCATAATATTCACCCGTGTTACCTTCCTCCACATACATCACATATCCTTCAGCCTCTTGATTTAACTATATTTAGCGTATTGAAGATGATATACCGCCGTGAACTTGAGATGGAAGCCCCACTTGTTGAACAAGGGAATACAGCTAAGGCTGCCTTTTTAAGGTGTTATTATAAGGCTCGGGCCAGTGCCTTTACCGAAGAGAAGATCCGGGCCGGCTGGCTTGCATCAGGCTTGTGGCCTATCAACGTTACAAGACCGTTATCAAGCAAATATGTGATACCGGATGAAAATGAGGCTCCAGTTACCCAATTTGGCAATCCAACTACACCACCTGCTAATATAAGCTCTCAGTTACCTTATCTTGATACGCCACATAAGCTATCCGATGTTATGAAGCTTGCAAGAGACGAATTAGGCAATAAGGCACTTACACCGAGGAAACGGCACTTATTCCGGACAATTGGAAAGGGCCTCGATGAACGGGCCGTTGAATTAGCTTTAATAACAGATGAAAATAGGGTATTAAGCGAGAAAAACGACCAATCACAAGTCTCAAAGAGAAGGAAGCTTATATTAGACCCTAATCAGAAGGTATATACCTTAAAGGAGGTCTATAAAACAAGGGATACTATAGTAGTAAAAACAGGGAAAGATTAAGGTTATTTAACTTATGATTTAGTAGGTATAAGCTTACTTAGTAAGTAGAAGAAGACTGGATGAAAAAAGAGCTTATTTTTATTGATTTTCATATAATTGAAGATATCGAGGTTATGGTGTTGAGGTCAAAAGTGGGGTGCCGGGATCCCGGGGTGCCGGGTTCCCGGTCCTGTGACTTAGGCAGGCTTAAGGACCATTGGCGCTAGTTCCAATCAAATATCTATATAATTATATAATATTTTATCTTCAATGAATAAGAGTTAATCCCTGCTGGAGTAAATAGATCATTGAAGTTAGCTTACTAATCAATTACAATAGCCAGTTCCAAGGATATTATATAGCTATATTAGACCTCTTACCTATTCCGATGTTTATATTGGTATGTTGGTTGCTGCCAATATAATAGCTATCTGAAAAAATAATAGGGGTTTATTATTAGTCCAGTAAATATCTATTATATATCACATTTATATATCAATGCAACGTATCTGCTATTATAAGCTCATTGACTTTTTAAACTCCTATGGTGTCTATAGTATCCTGCGTGGCAAATGGGAGCTGCGGAGAAATCAACAGCATCTCGCATCATTCTTGTCTCATAAGCTTAGTCAACCTTTTTCTAGATCTACTGACCCATCACCTCTACAATCCCACCTAGCGATGCGAGATCAAATATGTCCGAAAGCCGTCCATCTCAGTACCGAAGTTTACTTCCTGGACCGTTGCGTGGAGGCCCCACTGGTCCTCCACCGCCAAGGATGGATATCCCGAAGCGCTCCATGGTCAAGGTAGCGTGCGATGCGTGCCGGCACCGCAAGGCCAAGGTTCATATTCAAGATGTCCAGTCTGGTTGAAACTAAATGAGTCGCTGACTGAAGACCCCCAACTAGTGCGGTGGCAGGCGTCCTAGCTGTTCTACGTGCATCTCGGCTGGGCAGGATTGCCTATACGTTGCTCCTATGCAAGAGCTACAGGCGGCTGCCGTAAAGCGAAAATATGATGAGCTCCAGGAGAGAATGGTTGATCATGAGAAGCTATACGACACACTCAGGGCGCACCAGCCAGAGGAAATTGAGGAGATTCTCCGTCGAATCCAGGCTGGAGGAGACGTCAAGTCTGTGGTGGAGAGCATTCAAGAAGGAAGTAAATTCCCTAAGCTGATATCACCCCCCACATTTACACCTCAGCAATTACCTGCCCAGAGCGTTCTATCTTATTGGGATTTGCCTTACGGGCCTTTCGCTGGCGATACGCAAACACAACTTCCAGTAAGGGAAAGGTTGATAAGCTGTGGTGAACCACGAATTACTTCCCAGTGAGTGCTATATGCTTATACAGTTCGGGTCTCAGGGATGAATACTTAGATTAATAGATCTTTCCAGATATAATCATCCAGAGCACATTTTTGAAGAACCCTGGAAGGAAACACAATATAGATATGCTGAGGATAGGGTCTTCATCGACCTGCCTGGATATACATTTCCAATCTCGCGTTGGACAACAGTCTCTAACGATGACAAACTCTTGAGTCACCTCTTAATGCTCTTCTGGACATGGGACACAAGCCGTAACCGTATCATAGATCGGACTATACTAGAAGAAGACCTTAAATATCTTGATCCTTCGTCACCTTCATCAAGCCCGCTGAATATGCTTCTCTTCTGCTCTCCTTTCTTATTAACGCCCTTCTAGCCGTCTATTGTGTGAGTATTATACACGTACTATTGCATATGCAATTACTTACTAAGTAAACTTTCAGTTATATATAAAAACCCAAGCAACCTTTCATTTGCCGGGTGATCTAAACTCGCGAGGCAAGGCTTTCGCTATAGAAGCAGGGCACCTGCTGGCTCTGGAAGATACCGAACCATCCCTTCCAGTAGTACAGGGCCTGGCGTTAATGCATATATACGAAGGAGCTCTGGGTAGTGGGGTGATGGCATTGAGTTACTACAGTCTTATGCAAGCAAGATACCTAGCACTTCGACTCGACGAGATCCCACACTCCACCGACGTCACCATTGCTGGATTTCAGCAGCGCACAGAAGCTCACGCGCTATCATGCATCGCATGGGGATACCGCATTTGGGACCAGTAAGCCCTGGCGTCTGGATAACTTTGAAGGAACTCTGCTAACCAGCTCTCCAGGAAGTCGATGCACGGACTTTGTCGCCGTTTCACCATCGGGAAGCCAAAGAGACCAAAGACCTGGCGCGACCAAGCTACGTCGCCGTTGTATAAAAGGTTTAGCCCCGGTTACTGGTGGTTCCCATATCTGGTCTCTGCGGTTCCGCAAAATGCGTTGAAGGGGGAGATATTTAAGGCGGAATGCGACCTTGCACAGATTGCGAAACAAATCCTTAACTTCTTGACCCAGCTTGAGGAAGGCTGGCCGCCTAGGTGTAACACAAAAAGAGCTTTGGAGCTCTATACGGAGCTCTCGAAATGGAAGTATTCTCTCAAAAAGACTCCGGGTGGGGAATGCGGTCCTGCCATCAGCTATAGTGCTCCAGTAAGTCAAACACAGATCTGAATAGAGTCTATCGCCAGTATTGACATGAACATTGCAGCCCCAATATCGAGCTTCTCATCACGAGCCTACTCCGGCCCTTTGATGGTTTAACCAAGAACGAGTTTGGACCCTTTGATCCCGTCATCATGTCCTACGCACACGCAAGCAATGCCGTGTGGATAATATGGCACTTCCGAGCCTTGTACACTCTACACAACGAGCACTGTATGATACAAGCGGCTTAGACCTGCGCATTCCGAGTGTTGTCCGGCATCAAGACTGGTATGATTCAGCTTGAGACATTTGCAAAGGCCTGTCGAGCTCTGATCGAGCTAGGCGAGTCATTCCCTACGGCCACAGAGATAATATACTCCCTCGACTCTATTGCGAAGAAGCAGCGGCTTGAACTTCCTTCTTATATAAACGAGTACCTGACTAGTCATGGGGGAGGCAGCATTGATGTGCTGTCAACTTTGAATGATAGTGATACATAATTTCATCGTCAAGAACGCGGGTTTAGGTGTGTATTCAGATCATCTGATGTTAATGGGTTTGTTTTTATCGGTAGCGGTGAGGAAGATTGGACCAGTTGACCAACTGTGACCCTGCTAGGTTTGTAAAATTCAAATTTCAACTTAGATTCCATGCTCAACACATTCAGCAAACCCTACAGGTTAATAAAACTGTTTATTACTATGTAGATTGGGTTCTTATAATTGCCATGGAAAGGGCCGTGGTCAATATAGTCACTGTCAAATCCTTCGTCGTCAATACGAGCTTGAAAATAAACTACTTAATTTGAATAGACTTCATCGAGAAATATACTAAGAATAGCTGTAAGCACCGCCATAATTGCTCACATAGTGATTATGGCCCGATCTAGAGGCATATGCCTTGAATACGTTTGGTAACTAATGTTTACGGCAGTGTCGACTGCTAAGTATTATTAACTTGTAGATCAGGAGTGTGGCTCAGCCAAGCATCTTACTCCACAGAAAAGCCTGAGATATACGACAAGAGAGCAACAAACGGTCGTGGCTACAGAGCAAGTCGCCATAAGCTGAATATTAGAAGTACACTACAGTTTATACCGTGTATATCTTCAGTTTCGTATTGACGCGTCATATCCCCGAACTATGCTGAAAACAAACTTATCGCATGTGACTGTTGGCTTCGTGTAGTGGTGTTAATCTCACCACTACCTTGAGACATCAGGTCCTCTATTCATTTCCTAATTGTCACAGCCTCTTCAGCATAGCTTCATTCGATGTGACCTTCCATATTAGTGAGTTGACGAGTCAGTAGGTATACTCACAATGGTCTCGGCCGACCTAAAGGAACCGAGATGTGCATATTGCTGACGTGGTCTCACGATTTTCAGGCGAAGGTTGTGGCCGCCCAAGTCTAACAAGGCAGACCAGGGCCGAAAGGATAGGGATAGTATGTCGTAGGTGTTACTTTTAGCGCTCTGTAAACATAGTAGAGGAGATTTACCATGGGCCGATTTGTGAGTATGAGCTTTCTGCTATCTGAGTTTGAACAAATGGCATTTCGGAATTGACAGATTTGCAGTACTTTTGAGCTAACTAGTAGTATGGTAATGGATGGTGAGAAGCTACATCTTGAATTGAAGTACACAAAGGGATTAAGCTAGCCAGATGCAGTAGCAGCCAAGGTGTGTGTGTGTGTGGGGTTGATCTATCCTTGTTACTTACCGGGGGCCGAAACGTCAGCCCTGTCTGGTCTTTTTTTATTCTTCGGCTTAGCCGGGGCTCAGGGCGCGCTCAGGTTGCGCTCAGGTTAAAGCAGCGACTGCTCAGGGTAGTGGGCGAGAAGGGAAATACTACAAGTCGATATTCGCATTCTGTATTAGACTGTTTCAGGCATAGCCAAGATGAAAATGGGAAAGAAGACTCCTGTCCAGATGAGCTCGATATATCCAATCCATCTCCAAGGCAGGAATTGGAAAATTGCAGCTCCCACAACAGGTCCAAGGCTGCTCGAGTTCAGATAAATCATGATATACAAGCCCGTGGGTATCGTCCGCGCCCGGTCAGTGGCAAAGACATTCCCAATGATTCCAGCAACGGCATTGGCGAGGATAGTACAGCACCCACCACTGAAGAACCTCGTGATAATGAGTGTCTCATAGTTCGGCGCCGTGCCAACCGGGATCAGAAAGCACAGGAACACGGTATAAACCAAGAGAAACACGATCCTCATGCCAAAGTCCTCCATAATCGGGAGTAGTACCAGAGAGAAAAGGGCACCGCCGATACCCCAGGATGCAACGGGCCAGTAAGAGTGCGGGAAGTTCTCATCGCTAATGTTGAAGTCAGCACCGATGGCTTCGTGGGCTGTCGTGATGATTGTGCCATTCATCATTGAGATAAACGTTGCAAAGAGACCTAAGCCTACTGCGAACCATTTCTTCTTGGTGGACCAGTTGTATGGATTCCCGGGATCATCTGGGCCTGACCATTGTACGATAATCGGTTGGCCTGTTGTCGGTCAGTATGTTCTCTATGTCAGTCTTGGGTGTAACGAACCTTGCGAGGACTCATTGGCCGTTTTATCAGCCATGGCTATCGATCTTGGCTTTGTGATCATAGTGGTCTTGGCCAGATTGCTTGGCTGAAGATCAAAAGAGTTTCTGTTTGATGATGCCAAGTCCAAGTTCGAAGCAGCCAAGAGGAATATGGAGCCAATTGTTCGAATGACTTCATCTCGCCTAGTGTTTGGACGCGCAAAGATCCATACTGGAAAACTCTTCCTAATCCCGGACCCATAGAAACGATTTCATTACCTCATTTTATTGTCTTGGGCCAATGGCAGGTTTTCGGTTACACTTTACGCTATTCCCTGAAGCGTGTAAAGAAGCCGAGCGCGGGGCACATCGTGGTGGTATGCTTAATTGGGACAGTGGTTCATTTGTAATGGACTTCCAAACTGTGGCTAATCAAAGCGGAACGTTGACTTAAAACGAAGTGGGAGATGGAGATATATATAAGAGGTAGGAATTGATACATGCATCAGGGTATCAAAAACATTGCCCGCTGTAAGCACAAGAGCCGAACTTAGTAGGTCAGCTTATGCTGTTTAGACCAGACTTCTTAGGCTGTTTATTCTTATACCCTGAAGTTCAGAGGCTAACCTTTCTGGTATCCACTAGAAACATTGATTCTGCAAAGTGAAGCAGTAATCCGGGATTGGCTGGCTATGTGAGTGTTTTGCCCTTTTGCCTTGCTTGCACTGATTCCTTTTTGGAGTGGCTTGATACTGCGACGAGCAGCTCCGAGGGACTTTGGTGAGTGTACTTGGTGATTGATTGCAGGTTGGAGGAGGAACAAACAGCTACTATGCGTACAGTTCAACAGAAAATTCTTACCTTAGTCGTAGGCCTTATCATAGAGTTCAGTCCTTACTGCATTGGAAGCTAGGCAGCTACTCTATCAATCACAGCATATGTGATATTATTGGGACATTCAGTTATTAAAATAAATATTATCTCGATAGATTTAGTTTTTTATCCGCACGAATGCTTCAGTTGAGAATCGAAATATTTAGAGAGGCCTTAAGCCTGGGTTCAAACATCATAAAATAGAATATGAATTGGTACACCATCGATGATTTTGATAATCATTTGAGATACATGAAAGAGGTACCCGTGAAGCACAGTGATGGAGGAAATCATTACCAAGGACTTTCAAAAATCAAGGATAACCGAATAATCGTTGGGCTTACCATGCCAAGAGTTCAAGAATCTATGAAGCTGACATTGTGCCTCACATTGCCTCGGCTCGGCTATAGCCAATGTAAGACACCATATTGAATGGTCCGAATGCTTGCAGATTATGGAATGGTTTGGTATGACCTCATTCATACTCAACTACGCCTCTGAGGTTACACTGCGACTATGCATTCCTAGCACCAGTCCCTGTAATCACATATTCACCGATTCCGCTGGTCCAATTAAAAATTCGTATCCATGACCGGGATTCCACTCATAGCCTAACCAGGAGATCCCCGAACTCGTTTTCATGCTTAACTGATAGGTTGTAGTCGAACCGAGAACACTCATTGGTATCTGACAAGCTTTCAGAGGGCCGCCAAGATGAGATAGATTGGGGGCCAACAACAAATAGATATAGAACGCTCGTTCCTTGTTTATTTCCCGACATTCCCCTCTTCTGCTGTTTCTGTATACTATCATCTAGTCACCTCAAAAGTAAACACATTATTGATGCTAGTGTAAACACCTGTCGTTAAAGATATTTTGAAATGCCGGACAATCGAACAATCTTGGGCCCTCTGACAGACTCATGGGAATATCCGAGCCATTGCAACAGGCTATATCTGGCCGAATGCTCCAGTTGCACTGTGGCAGCGCAGGCTCAAAAGTGCAACACTGCATTTCCCACCACAGTAAGTCTCATATTACCTACAGAGCTACCTTGAGACTAAACTCTGGAGATCGACGGCCGCGAGGATCCATTATGCTGGCCTCCAGCGACGGCGCCAAATGTGTTTGAACCTCCTCTCAGCGGCTGGGGTATCTTTAAACCTGCCACCAAATGCCCTGGAGGCTATACGGTTGCATGCACAGCCGAAGGGACGACCCAAAGTGATTTCGATTTCCAATTCGAAGTAAACGACGATGAGTTTGTCAGAGGGTGTTGCCCACCGTAATAATAGCTTGGCAATTCTCAAGGTAGATCCTAGACTGACATCAACATAGCAACTACGCATGTGCTAAATATGGAGACGCACAAACATGTAGGAGCATCTTCTCGACAGGTGAGCCGCAGGTGATCTCATGCGAGTCGGGCACTACTGTTTTGAAGGAGTTGACTGGCATTGAAGGTATCACAATGCATGCACCAATGTTCCAGTTGGCCGGGCTGAAGCGGTTCGAGACGACCCCGGCGACAGACACTGAATCAGCGGCTTTGACATCGATATCAACACAAACTTCCCAGTCCAACATGGACTCGAATTCCGGAGGGCGGCTATCGACGGGAGCACAAGCTGGTATCGGCGTTGGAGTTGGCGTCGTTGGACTTGGAATTATCGGCGCAGCGTTTTTCCTTTGGCGAAGGAGAGGAAGGCCAAAGGCGTCACCGAAGCCTGGAGTGGAAACAACTCAGTTGGATTCGCGAGAAGTAAGGTCTCCAGGCGAATTGAGAGGCACACCACTGACTCCTCCTCCTCCTCCTCCTCAATATACCCCGGTTGAGCTTGATGGAACTCCCACAAGGCAGGAGTTGCCGTGACTGATGGCGGTACGATACGCCAGACATTGTAGACTTGAGGATCGATTAACAATTAATAGTTATTTCCTAACACTATGGCCTAGCATCCAGTTCTATACTATTATAGGGGAAGCTCAGTCATAGAGCTTAGGTCCTGAGGCAGCCAGGGTAACATAGAACAGCTTAGTCTGTCCAGTAATAACCAATCTTCCCTTTCCAGCAAATTGGAAGTTGGCAGCAGTGGTTCCGGTGTAGATCTTGCCAATGAGCTTGCCAGAGGGATTCCAAACATGGACACCATCACCACAGCCAGCATAGACGCGACCCTTGGAATCAGTATGGACGCCTAGAAATATTAGCCATCGGACATATAAGGGAGATAGCTGTGACTTACCATCTGGGATGAAAGAAGCTACGTAGGCGAAAGTCTTGCGGTTCTCGAGGGTACCATCCTTGTTCACGTCGAAAGAGTAGACAGAGGCAGGAGAAGAAAGGTTACGGCCGTAGAAGCCAAGAGCGATGCCAGTGTCGGTGACATAGACACGCTTTCCATCAGGAGCAAAGCCAATACCTGACATGAATCAGCATCAGGGAACATCATGCCCGGAAAGGAGCTTACCGTTGGGAAGAGTAAAGTCATCAGCGACAACAGTCACGGCACCGGTATCAAAGTTGTATCGATACACTTGGTTTCGCAGACCAGGAACGGGGCGGAAGTCTTGAAGATAGCCGTAGAGAGTGTCGGTGAAGTACAAGTCACCATTCCTGGGGTTGATGCCAACGTCGTTCAAGGAGTTGAACTGGCGGCCGAAGTAGTTGTTAAGGAGGGCTGGTAATAATTAGCAAGGCCTATCTTGCTGGGAAGTGGTACACCTTACTGCTTGTGTTGTAGGGCGGTAAAGGGTTCATTCGGTAGAGGGCCGAGGGAACTTCATCACCTTGACCTTCACCGGCGAAGATGATTTCTCCCTTGTAGTAGATTCCGCCTAAATTCCATCCAATTAGTATCCCCTCTGTGGATGGCCAGAAATTTTGAACAGACTTACCATTGGGGTTGATGACTTGAGGGTTCGCTGTGTCGACGACCGTCACCGTCACTTCATCCCTGCCCAGACTTCCCTTGCGCAAAGCCTCTGCTTCTTTGAGAGAAATCTTCTGGATGATGGAAGACTTGTTTAGGCCAGTGCCTGCTGCAGGAGCTCCCGCATTCTGCACAAAAAAGACCTCGTCTGTGGGTGGGTACCAGACTACGGCCTCATGGAAGATGGGGTCGCTTTCCGACGTAGCAACAAGTGTCAGAGAAGGATCCTTTCCGATAACATCGAGGAACTCATCATCGTAGACATGGAAGGGTTTCTCAACAAGAGATTCCTCAGTCACTCCAGGCCATGTGAACACCTTAGACGAATCAGCAAGTTTCTAGAACACCCAAGGATGGAAGGTCTTACCAGTGAGTCATTAGCCACCGAAGGCGGTGGGACATCCTTCAAAACATTGAATGACTTCTGATCAATGATCTGAGCCGTGGAGGGAAGTTTGGCAGCTGCCACGCCACAAATTCCGACAGCGAGCACAGCAATGGTGGAAGGCATGGCGAATGAGGTAGAAGTGAAACTGAGTGGTGTGGGAGCCAAGCTGCAGGACAAAGATGGATGGTCAGGCTGTACTAAATATGTGCCTTGGAAGAACTTTATCCATAATTGATCATCTCCGCTGTGTCAAGGATCACAACTGGGCAGGGCATGGGGAAGCAACCGGGCAGCTATGGAAGCTTGGTTCCGATATTTGGGCCGCAGAAAATAAACAGGCTATGTCTTGGCCTAAGCCCTAGTGGATTGGCGATTGATTTCGTCTCTTGCTTAAGTCTGTTGTTGAGGCATTAAAGATGGAGTAAAGTGAGGGGTGCAGGGATCTGCCGGTTTGTATGCCCAGACTGTACAAGATCTACAAGGTTAAGCTTAAGCTAGCGGAATGCTAGATTACCCGAATCAATCACCTCTCCGGCAACAGGATGAAACCTTGTAGAGTATGGGGAGAAGAGCACGATTTAGAGTTTTGCAAGCCGGACTTCTTACCCTTGAAGAACTTACGATTGATGGGGTTCTAGACTATCGGGCGGATCGAAAGACAACACTTCCGAGAACCAGGTTTATGCTTCTAGCTGATGTGACCTGACGATTATGGATGTTGGTTGGCATGACTAAACGAGGTAGGCATCCTTGTCTCAGCTTTGTAAACCAACTTACCAACCTAAGTGAACCAACACGAAGGAACCAGGGCAACTCCTGAATGCTGCAGCTTGGCTGCGCCTCTAGGCTAGTGACAACGGTGACTCGGCGTGCCGAAGAATGCATGAGTCTCAACTTTAATCCTAGGAGTACCATACCTGTTTGTTACTCGAAGCGAGATACGCAACAGAATAAGGCCACGGGAAGAAACTGAACTTGGTGCCAGCGGCGAAACTAGCAACGCTTTAGAAGTTGTGGCTTGCGGCGCGGAAAGGCTCCTGGTGCCGGCTGTTGTTGGCACCTGCTAATTCAGTACCGTAGCTGAAAGAATTTCGGCCTGACGTTGGCAGTGTTTATGCTTGGCAAAAGAACCTTGCAGACAAAGTTGAACTCGGTACGAGTAACCGATCTTGCAGATCTATCCAACTACTCGCGATAATTCTCCACGAAACTGAAGATCTTGTACATAGTAAGAAATAAGGATTCCCTTTTTCCGTAGCCTCGGTAGCGATTCCATTCCTGCATGTTGTCAAGGCCCTGGTCCTGACACCACAATGCAGCATGTATGGACAATGCTTCTAATGCAGGGATCCTTTGTATGCAGGATAATTAAAGTTTGAGTTTGATTAGGCTGCCCCCTCCTTTTCTTCAGCACCAATGCACCCGGAAGAAGAGTTACCAACTGCCAGTTACGTGAGTAGCGGAGGAAACCTGACAGCAGTAGTGAGACCGCCACCCAGGAGATGAATTGAGGTGAAGTGGTGTGAGGCGTTGAGGGAAGAGGCAACTGCCGTATGCAGTGCTTTACATAAAGACAAACAATGTCGAAGAATTCCTGTTTCGCATCTCTTTGTCACAAGCACTTTCTCTACTCTCATAAGGCCACAAACACTTACCAGGCTAAGCAGCCTGTCCTCACCTCTCGTCGCTCCTTTCGATCCCCTTCCCTTGTACCGTCGATCATTTCTCCGTCACCTCGCCCTACGATGCAACACTACCCCCAAAGATGGCTGGAGTCAATACCAAGAGCGGCACTGTCGCCATCATAATCGCCGTCTTCATCAGCATCGCCTTCTACAATGTCCTCGAGCTCAACGCCTACATCTTTGGCAGCTTCAAAAAGCGTAGCGGTCTATACTTTTGGAGTTTTGTCGTTGCAACATGGGGTATCGCGTTCAATGGAACTGGATACCTTATACTACATCTGTCGCTGTCTGAGCAAAAGTACCTATACTCCACCCTCATTCTTATCGGGTGGTGCACTATGATCACTGGACAGTCTGTTGTTTTGTACTCGCGTTTGCATATTGTGATGCATAACCAGCGTCGTTTGAAGATGGTCTTGGCTATGATAATCGTCAATGCGCTTTGGTTGCATCTTCCTGTCATCATCCTGGTTTATGGTGTAGGATCCTCAAACCCAACGCCTTTCCAGAAGCCATACGAGATCTTTGAAAAGATCCAACTCAGCGTTTTCTTTGTTCAAGAGCTTATCATCTCGAGTCTTTACGTCTGGGAAACTACCAAACGTTTAAGACTAGAGAAAAGCATCGGCAATACCAAGACGAAGATGGTGCTCAATCATTTGATCATTGTCAACATTCTCGTCATCCTTCTTGACGTCTCTATTCTTGCACTTGAATTCGCAAACCTCTTCGATATTCAGACTGCATGGAAGCCTCTTGTATACAGCGTCAAGCTTAAGCTCGAATTCAGTATTCTCAATCGTCTCGTCGAACTTACAAGAGGACGGAACGAGAGTTCATATGGACCCAGCCACGGGGCTACTCAGCATGCCGATGAGATAGGCCTGGAGACAATTAATCGGGATAGAAGAAAGCAGTTTACCGGCGCTCAAGGGACAATCACCGGTGATTACGAAGTTCGTGTTGGCAAGGGCGATGACAGTCATCGTGTCTTCAGTAACGAGACAGATCTCATCAAAACAACTGAGATTACTGTTCACAGTGAGAGGTATCCCGATCACGGCAGGGAGAGTTCGGAGGGTGAGTCGCCCGAGGCTACACAGCATATGCCAAGGGGTAGTGCCTCGTCGGTGTCTTCGGAAGTTCAATTTGCGAAATATGGCAATTAGACTATAGTTCGTAATACAAATTCTCGGTACTTATATTTTCATGCACATTATGGGTATCTCTATTAGCAATAATGGCGTGACTTCTCTTGTAGACACGTAACTCCAGCACTGTAGCTCAGGGTGTAAAGCCCGATCGTGATGAGCTGCTAGTGATCCAAACAGCCTAAACAACCTTGCGTAGCTTGAAACCGCGTAAACTTTCCAACTTCGCGACTGCCGAAATTATAGTTTCAGTACCGTAACGCGTTTATCTGCATTGAGTAAGTGGCACGTCTGTGGGTGCACATCAGCTTTGGTATCGGTACCAACCACAAATTCTCCGTCTCTAATATCTAAGTTTCACGTGTGGCTTATCCTATTAGTTATCACCGATGCAGTGGCTCACGTCATCCGCTTTGTTAGCTCTATCAATATCGCAGCTGACGGATTCAGGTACCAGGTCTTGAGCATTTATGCAGGTGGTGCGGATGTAAGCCACTTCGGAGATAAGAATGGTGCTCGATTCAAGATGTATACAACCTCAAAGCTAACTAATTGCTACGGCGGTATGCCAAAGAACCTAGCGATATGTAGCGCTAGAGAGTTTGCGCGGAGTTAAGGGTAACGCCGTGTCATCGCTAAGAGAATCCAGAAAATGGGTAAGTTAGTACTATCAAATATAAATTGATATTAATGCGTTACAAACTACACACGTTCTTTGGCACTGAACCAAATCATCTAGAAAGACAAGAATGTCTCGATACGCTGCAGTCCACGCGGACCATAAAGGTCCCGGGGATGCCCGACCAACAGCCTTACAGATTGTCAAAGACGAGGATTTGGTAGACAAGCTCGGTAACAAGATCATATTCATCACAGGCGCCAACTCTGGTGTTGGTCTCGAAACTGCCAGAGCTCTTCATGCAACTGGGGCCACTATCTACATCACAGCGAGGACTTCGGAGAAACTGGAGAAGGCTATCGACGACATCAAATCGTGGCCTGAAGCTGAATCTACAGCGCCTGTATATGGTATCAAGTTGCAGCTCGACTCTTTTACATCTGTACGAGCTGCTGCCAGGACCTTTTTGGAGAAAAGTGACAGATTGAACCTTCTCATTCTTAATGCTGGAGTCATGGCAAATCCAGAAGGACGAACTGAGGATGGTTTCGAGACCCAGTTCGGCACAAACCATCTTGGCCATTTTTTGCTTTTTCAACTACTAAAACCCGCTCTTCTGGCCGCTTCATCTCCATCCTTCCATTCACGCGTCATCTCTCTTACTTCCAAAGCCCATCGTTTAGGGAGTGTTCGCTTCGACGACTTCAACTTTGAGAAGGAGCCTTACAACCCTTGGTTGGCTTACGCCCAATCCAAAACCGCCAACATCTACTTCGCAGCCGAACTGGAAAGACGATACGGAAGTCAAGGTGTTCATGGCCTCGCTGCTCATCCTGGCTCTGTTGTGACTAACCTGGCTCGTCACATTGATCTGAGCCAGTTCGATTATGAAGGAGAGTTGGGTCGTTATACGAAAAGCCCTGAGCAAGGAGCTGCAACAACAGTTTATGCAGCTTTGAGTAAAGATTTGGAAGGTCGAGGTGGGATGTATCTGGCAAATTGCGATAAGGAGCCGCCAATGAAGCCGGGCGCTGATCCTGCGTCTGTTGTGCCCGGATACGCATCATGGATCTATAATAAAGAAGCAGAAGGCAGGCTATGGGTAGAGTCTCTTGGACTCGTGGGGATAGAGGAGAAAGGCGAAAAGTTTTAGACCATTATATTAACTGTCTCTCAGAGATATCGACAACACGACACAACCCAAACTCCTATCAAAACCTTCGCTTATGCTAGTAATCATCGCCAATCTGTTGTATCCCCCATAGGACCCAATGTGCAAACTAATGATAGTATCCTGGCAAATCGTCGATGATAAACCCGGCTTCCCTGCACTGTCTTGTGGCCAGGTCCCACAACTTGTTGACAGCCTGAGCATCATCAAGCCACTTGTTTGCTCTGTCGTCAAGCTTCTGTACTGGGACATAATATCTTCCGGCATGCTCATAGACCCTGGGGCTCGTGGCGCAAAAGAGCGAGTTCATCGCTCCCTCAAGGGGAGTAGAAGACGGTCCGACCTTGAACAGCATGCGGGACATGGCACCCAGCATAGTAGGGTTATGGGACTGAAGGTTGGACTTGACAAGACCGGGGTGGAGAGAATATGCTGTCACACCGAGGGATTGGTAGCGATCTGTTATGGCCTTGGCAGCGATGATGCTGGCTTCCTTACAGTGGCCGTATCTCCTCCTGTTGATGATTAGTAATTGGACTGTAGAAATGGTGGAAATGTTCCACATACCATGGTGCCAGCTTTCCAGTCTCATTAGTGAGGTTGGGATCATCATAATGAATAGCGTCGGGCCCCATTCTGAGAGCCATGTCACTAGCAACGTTGATAATTCTCGCGCGGTCCATTCGCCCGCTAACTTGAGCGGCTGATACGAGAAGAGGCATCAGCGACATAGTAAGGGCGTGGTGTGAAAGGAAGCAAGTCTGCCACTGAATCTCGTGTCCGTCTTTGGTCAACTCCCAGGGACTAGACATGATCTAGAAGATAGGTATGTTAGCGTCGCAACTTCCGTCGAAGTGATTTAACTTACACCGGCGTTGTTGATGAGTATGTCAAGGCGGTTTTCTCTGCTCATAAAGTCGGCAGTGGTGGCCTTGATACTTTGGAGATCTTGAAGATCTAGCTTGAGGAAGTGGAGATCTAAATCGGGGCTATTCTTGTGCATTTCTGAGATGGCCTTGTTGACGCGCTCGCTTGAACGACTGGCGATGTAAACTCGAGCGCCCTTGAGGGCGAGTTGCAGAGTGGTTTCATAGCCGATTCCAGAGTTTCCTAGATAGTCAGTTTATGTCTATTGGTAGAGGAGGAATGCCTTGTGACTTACCACCAGTGACGATTGCGATGTAACCACGAAGGTTGGGAATGTCGCGGACCTCAAACTCGGGTTCAGTAGGATGGCAAGGCATGGTGTATAGAGAATTGTGGGTAAGGTAATGAATTGAGGGGTCGATTTGTCTTTAAAGGCGTCTGAGTAAAGCGTATGGTGTTGAAGATGTTGAAGATATTGAGTCGTGGTCTTGCGATCCTGTCATCTTCTTATACAAATATCACTCCTTCAATCTGGGGCATCTACAGCCAATCGGAGATCAAGATATCTGACACTGACGGACTCGTCCGCGGACATCTCCATAGTGGTGGGGCAGGGCTGAGTGCTTAGCTTACGGCGCAGAGGCCAACGTAATTACCGGCTGTCAGATTCATCAGTAGCGATTGGATGCATACGGTTATTGTTCCATCGGGAACGGATCTCACTTTACCTCTCATGTCGATTTAGACGACGTATTGGAGGAAACCTGGCCACTAGAGTGGGCTTGATAGGTGGACGATATCATCACACAGTTTTGTCTAATATGAAGACGCGGATTGCATAAGTCAGCACTAGATTAGTTCATATGATTCGTTTGTTTCACTGGTTACACTAAGCCCAATCAATGGATCCTGACGATAATTCAGGGTTCTGAGTGGCACCTGTCGTTGACACGGCCCAGCCCTATCGTGTTCCGACAGGGACCAGA
This sequence comes from Fusarium sporotrichioides, assembly GCA_019054645.1. NCBI lineage: Eukaryota > Fungi > Ascomycota > Sordariomycetes > Hypocreales > Nectriaceae > Fusarium > Fusarium sporotrichioides. The sequence goes on along the minus strand of JAHKNS010000002.1, from coordinate 2,733,627 downwards.
GATACGCATGGGGATGGCCAAGAGGTATGCGAATCGAGATACCGTCTGACGATAAGCTAAACTTAGTATAGTGCATTGTTGTTTCTAAAAAAGACCCGGTGGACTTGAATTAGCACTAGGTACTTGTGTATTAAATAGGTATGGTTTATAGGTTAACAGTTGATTCCGCAGTGTCAGGAGATGATGATAAAAAGTAACCATTGACTTGGGAGATGTCTTCATCGACTATCTAGTAGTCAGGCCCGTCTCCAATCACCGTAGATCATCTCTTCGAATAAGCCCTGTGTGGGAGAATCTTGTTGCTGGGATCTCTGCTGCATTTGTGGCAGAGCCAGTTACGACGCTCGACTTCTCGAATGCCTTTGGTCTCACAATCCTCCCCTCTGTGAAAGCTCCCGCATCTGTCTTTTTCATTTGGTAGGAAATGTCCCAGTGGGTATTCGACTGCGAAGTCGCATAGGCCACACGTATCTGTAACGTCGGGGATGGTGCACATTATTAGTAGTGTTTGCTTTTGTTTTACACAGTTGGCGAAGTGAGTATGGAGTTGATGACGAGAAAACAATATGAAGGATATTATTCTGGAATATATACACGTGAGTTTTCTCTTTTTACTATTCTTGTCTGCTTGACGCTCATGTTGTTTTCTTTGTTGCTTCAAATAACAACTTTGTAACCGCACGGGCTGTTATTAGCAAACAGTCGGTAGAAGTGTTCAAGAAGCAAGAAAATGTTCAATTATAACAACCAAGTTGTTCTCCACCGTGCATGCACGAACACCAGCAAGCTGCGAACCAGATGACATCCGTCAAATGAACAATACTTTTCTCTTTGTTCCGGCTCGGTATGTCTTTGTGTATGTCAGTTGCACCTCGACATTTGACATCAGGACCATGCCTTACTCTATATCGAAAGACGATGGTGAGTATTCTGGTATTATGGATGATCTTTCGAGATATGAGTGATGTCGGTGGGAAGCCAAGCCGGTCTACGACGAAGTGTGCATTGTGGAAAACGCGTATGAAAGAAATCCTTAGCGAATTGACAACATCTACTGTCAAATCTGATATCTACGAGAGAAGCCTTCTCGAGACACCACCCTCCATACCTGCCAGACAAGTCCTAGAATCGGGCCCGATGTGAAATGTTGTCAGGAATGCTATCAGCGCAAGACTTGCGGTGGTTGTTTTCTTCGACGAGTTCCTCCACGGACGTCTTGCGTATGCGGATATCTTTAGGAGTCGCAGTCGCCCTGTCTAATGAGTAGCAGAAAATATGACCTCTGGGCTGTAAAGTACGAAAATAAATTGGCTAAAGCTACTGTCTAAATAGCATAAGCTGTTTTACTAATTTTGTATTCTGCACCTAGAGCGGCCAGCTTTTCTGATACTCTAAGGCCTGTTCCCGCGCGCGATTAGCACACCGTGTGCTAAAAACGAACGACATAGCAGTCTACAAGTTCCTTGTTTGGCAATCGCAACATCATTAACGTTAGGTTGACCCGAACATTTGTTATAAGCTTTGGGCTCTTCTGTATTGCAGTCCGCTGTCTGTCCCACATTCGTATGCAATTCGACCACGAATTTTGGCAGCAGACCTATAGCATGACCTGGTGCTCGCGAATGAAACATGCCTGATGGTAACGATGAGCCTCGCTTGGATTAGAGAGACCAATAATTAAAGACAAGGCATTGTAGACAGATAGGACATCAGCGAAGGATGCAAACCTATAGGCATTCAGTCGTCAAATTGATCATCTGAACACTTGACAGATAAGAGTATATGGAAAGTCTTATTTTCACAACTCAGTTTCAAGAACCAAGTATGTAGCCGGTGATGATGGACCGCTATATCCACAAGAGCTTAAAGCTAGTATATCGCGGTGAGTATTGGGCTTCATTCCTCTTCCTTGAACAAAAATAGAAATAAGCCACGGAGTAAGATGGCAGATCTCAGAGTGAGTCAAGGGTACAGTCACAATCATTAAACATCAAGATGTCAGAAGCTGCGATACTGTTACCATCGCAGCTCTCTATCTATCGTCTTCCTCACCCCCAAGGCAAGCCCCAGAAAGCAACGAAAAAGAGAAAAAAGAAACACGCCTGTCAGACGTCCATCAACACCCACCCCATCCATGCGCCCGAAGGCAGACCACGGCTGGGGTCGAGATCATCAAGAGGAAACAAACTCTCTATACAGCATCTGCACAAGGCAGTTACCGCCATCCTTGCGGACAGGGCGAGAGGACCAAGGTATTCACTCTAGGGTGTCGAGGATATACACTCATCAACCAGGGTGGGATCTGTGGCTCTTTTAGGGAACCAAGAGAAGGTCGAATACTATAGAAATGATTCTCTGAAGTATTGTCGACATGAAGAAGAAAAGAAGAAAAGTCCAAATGGCCGGCGGGAAACGAGATTTTTATAGAGCTTTGTTGTGGGTCACTGGAAGTCTGTTTCTTCGAGCCTGAGGCTGCTGTGAAAACTCTGATCTCAGGTCCCAGCCTAGCCCAGCCACTCTTTTTTGTCCACTGTAATTTCGGTTCCTGGACCACTGTGGATAGCACCAAGAATGCAATGGACTTGTGACGAATTGAATCAACAGGCATGACAGTGAGGAAGGTATTTTCTCGCAAAATGAGGCTAGTAACTGAAGAATTTTCTTATCGCTATAGAAACATTGCAAAGGCTAGACCAAGTCTGAGTATCTACGCATCGAGCGGCATGTCTTTATCCTTGGCGTTTGATCACTGTTTAGTGGAGCACGCTTGAGTGAGCATCACCAAGTTTGCGTGTAGGGTATGTTGGACAGAAGAATAGACAATCAACGCAAAGAAGAAGTATCCAGTGAATGAGCCCGAAAAATTGATAAATGGAAGTACTGAGAGATTCAGATTGATTCTAATAAACTATCTTGTATGTTGTGCGATTTTAAGCAGCGTGCAAGAGCTGATATCGGCGTAGCAAGACGTGCTATTTGCAGCTTCAGTTGAAAAACTCGTGGTGAGCCGTTGAGTGATTCCATCAATTTACATTGTGCAACTACACAGTACAGCAAGTAAAAACTGATAATTCATCAATAATGTCACAAGTAGAGCTTTTCGGTTTAAAACAAACTGCGATAATACATATTCTCAAACATCAACAATGGATATACACATCAAGATGTACAGAGTGAGAACATTACCCCGGACGTCCAAAGAATCAGGCCTGACTGGCTGTTGTGAATCAAGAATATAATCGATAGTTCCGCCATATCGAGTACATACGACCAAAGGTAGTGGAAAATACGGGATCCCGTCCGCTCTCCCATAGTCAAGCCACTAACCGGCGGATTAGTAGTTGGGTCGGTGACGACCAGCGAATCCCCGCTGTTGTATGTTTTTGCCTTTAGACTCATTTTTGATAGGGTCGAACACACGATTCTTTTTTCTGCCAGCATTGTTCATATCTAATAATCTACCGCCCTGTTCATTGAGATCCTTTTGTCCCTTTGGTTTTGTTTCTTGTCCTTCACGATACCATGTACAATGACATTTTGCGTGTTGGATACTGGAAACGATGTGATATGTATTAGTCCAAGTGGCTCAATGCTCGTATCCCTCTTTATATAGTACACCGGTAAGCCAAATACAGCATGATACATATTTTCCAGGAGAAATCAGTTGTAAGTGGCTTATGGTATGACGTGATTTATCTGCGCTTATTCTCATTGCCCTGGTTCTCCTGCTCACGCTGCTTTGGGCTTCCGTCCGTAGACCGAGATACTGACGAATGATTAGGTTATCGTGGACAACACCAGAATGTATGCAACTTACATAGGCCAATAAGCATGAATCATCGTGTCGTTGACCTCTTTTCTCGCTTGTGAGATAAAGACTGCGACTTCCTCCCTCGACCACCCCAAAGCTCTGGTGAGGGGTGCGATAGCCACACCCTCAAGGAAGTAATTCGCGTTCTCATTATTCCACAGCCCAAGCTCTTTATGCTTAGGATCTTTGGCCCACTGATTAGAAGGCCATTTGAACTTGGATTCAGTGACGTCCTCGAATCCTGCTTTCTCAAGGACGTCTTTGAGACCGCGTGGGTTGAAGTATGGGCGACCGAGTTTGTCAGATGCTTCTTGGAGGAGCTGGGCCCATCGATAGAGATTGTGACTCTCGCTTAGTGTGTTGTCATCGGACGCCACAAAGATATCAATTTCATGTAGTTCGGCGTATCCACCAGGCGCTAGATTGCTACACAGAGGTCAGCATCGTTAGTGTCGTCAATGCTTGTGGATAGACCTCACTCGTAGATCTTGGCAGCATAGCTTGCCCAGTCTGCCACGCTGGAATTCATCATTCGGCTGTGGATGTAGTCAAAACGGTTGGAATACTGCCACTCCTCTTCGATGTCATCAATGATGAATCGCAAATTAGGAGGTACGCTGAAATCGTCAGATCATTCACAAAAATGAGTTGACTACACTCACAAGCTGGGTTGGATGGGAGACAGATCGACACCGATAACCTGCATCTGTTAGAATAGAAAGCCTCAATAGAAGTGAACCAAACAAACCTGAGCAGCCGGATGCTCATCAGCGTAGTCCAAGGCCCAAATTCCTGTCCCGGTGCCTACATCGAGGACGTGCTTGACGTTGGCGTCCGGGTCGTTTGGTGGTGCAAAACCAAGATTATCATCGAATGTTCGAAGGAAGAGAGCATGTTGTAAATCTGTTCTCATAAGTCGCGAACTCGTCATCAACTTTCAGAACCTCATACCGAGCCTTTCATTCTCTTGCTCATCGTTGGGGACATTATATTCTACGCCATTAGCACTGACTGATCCAGATTGTAGCAATACACTAACTTCCATCTTTGTACCCGTGATAGGTTCTTCCGTTTTCCAGTCGATATTGGAGAATGCTACTGCTTATGCTTTGAGTTGATGATTGAACTTCCTAAAAGGGAGAAGTAGGGCTGTCAGGTCAATATGCTATGGAATAGGCATAGTTCATAAAAACCTTCTTACCTCGGTATATATAGAATCGAGGTCATTGAGAATCTATGGATCCAGTGGGGTTAGACAAAGAGGTTATGGTGGATCGGGAATACCTCACTGCCTCATCAGCTACGAGCGCCTGAGTATTTCGACCACACATTGTCACTCAATGAATTCTAGATCAACGTGGTTGAAGAATCTGAACAGAGCTTGGAGGAAAAGGCGAAGAAGAAATGACAACTGCCGAGAGCATGACATGTGCCTCAACTTTATCATAATGTTTCGCGGCCAGGGTGCCCTGTAACCCTTCCCGACACGTCAATGTTTGGAGCCAACAGGTTCTGCTCCGCTCTCAATGATACGTTTGTCGGTAGGCGAAGATGTCTTGACTCGTATTGTGTGCATTGAAGCATGAATAATTGGGCTACATCCATGATTTGCCAAGAAAATGCTCGGCAGTGATTTTACCCCGCGGCCGTAGTCACATCAGATCATGGGAAGATGGAGAGAAGAGACATCTCTGAATATAAATAGATCCAGCCGATACGTTAATCAAACCACTGTTGCTACATGGGATCGCATGTTGAAATACTCAACACCCAACAGGACAAAAGGAAAATTTGCCAATGATGGACATCGGCTGTTTAAGTTACCGACCAGCAGAACCAAACGAAAGTCGGGGAGAACCAGCAGATTCGAACACAAACACATCCATCATGGCCAGACCTTCTCGATAGGCAAGCCTGTTCCTCTACGCAGCTCCGATATACCAAGTGGTTCTATCATCGACATCCCTTGGAATTCCGCCGGGATTTAAGTCCATAACCAACGCACGATGCTGGCTCATGGGCTTTCTCTGCGCGATCCTCAGTTTCTCAAAATACACATATGCCGCGTAATACACAGAGCTTTTGGCACCACAATTCGACCCCTTGGCTGAACGAAAGTCGGATAGCTGCTTTGACTGGATTCCCTTGCACTTGGGTGCTTTGAACTGGGCGTACAGGTCCCGGCAGAACTGCGCTTGAGTGACATTGGAGGTCCTCAAGTGCGCATTGATCTTGCGACGGACTTCGTCACAGTCGTCGTAGATGGGTACATCATCTTCTTCCTCATAGGGGAGATGGATGCCGCTTATGTCGGGAAGACCTGTTGAACTCTTGGCTGATGATTCTCCCTTGGAAGTCTTTCCACCTGCATCGCTCTTCTTTACCTCGGCAATGCGACGTTTCTTGGGATCAGGCATCTTGAGATCCATGACTTCACGCTGCTTGAACCAATTGTATGCATTACGCCAGACACAACTACCAGAACCACCGTAGGGACCTTTTTGCTTAAGAAAATTGTTAAGTGAATTGGAGTTTGCGCCTGTGGCTCTGCAGAAGTCTGCCTTGGTCATGACGCCCGAGTCGAAGAGCTTGTTCATCTTTGTGCGAATGGAGCTACAGGTAGGAAGTGGGTCGTCCTCGAAATCGTCTGTGCAGATAACATGGTCGAGATCTGCCGTGTACGCTGTGATTTCTTCATTTAGGGATGTTTCTGCCTTGCGCTTCTTTCCTGAGGTGGGAGTAGTTTTTGGAGTGGGCTTTGAGAAAGCATTCTCTTTGTTGGAGACTTGAGCTTTTGCTTCAAGCTGTTTGTCAGGGATGATGCTCTCTGTAAGCTGTGCACGGGATTAGCTGGACCAGAGTTGATGGTGATAGGTAGGGAGGGCATGTACCACATTAATGGTATTGGTCACCGGATCATTCTTAGGGGTGAGAGGTTCTGCCATTGTTACAGTGATTATTGATTGGATAGAATAAGTATATGAAAGTACTTTGGCAGGTAGTTGACTTGGTTGAAAATGTCAAGTCAACGCGACCGAATGCGTCACCATGATCTCGTGTCGCGCTCTGGAATTGTGGAGTTGCTTGGTTATACTGATCATCCTTGACCAATCATGGTGTAGTTCCGTCAAGATGGTATCTACTTCTTTCATTATGGAGGATACGGGGGTAACTAAGTACACAGTATCGGAGCCCATCGTTCATCAACAGGAACTACAGACCAAGCATTGGACTTGGCGACTGTTCCTGCACCCAAGAAGAGAATGATATAGCAATCTCGATCGACAATAAGGCTGTCGCTTGCACCGAAAACAAGCTCATTTGAGACACATCCAAATACGGTACTGGCCTATCACGTCGAATTGATAGCCATAACCTGAGTTTGTCACTCAAGCTATGGAGGCTGTCGTCACAGTGCTTTTGGGGGCTATCTCTACAGAAGACAGCGATCGTCACCAGTTCTTGTATGGTGTTGTTTATCATCTCGTCAATTAATTGAAATTGAAATGAGTAATTTTAAACAAAGAATGTAACCCTCAATTACTTGCACAGCCGACAGCCTGCCTTGCCTTGCCTGTCAGAAACGAGGTGCACACCACTACAGAATTATCGTACAAGGTCGATCAGTGATAAGCACAGCAGGCTGCCAAATAACCTCGTCCATCCATCCATCAATGCTTTCTTTGACCTGCCAACCAACACACCTCCTGGTATCCCAACTCATCAATCTTCAAGGTCCCCCACAGACGACTCGAAAAGATTGTCTTTCAAACGGCTAGCCTCGGTAGATTTAGCAGATTTAGTGGATTGAATCATAGTTCACGTGGTGGAATAAAATCTGGGGTAAAGATCAAAAGCCCCCCCAAAAGCGTTGAGTTGAATCCACCACCCGAACTCGGGGTCCAGCCAAGCCCTTCTCCTCCCTCCTCCAAGTACATTCACGGCGCTGCTGCAATGACGTGGATGACTTGGTGTGAATCCTTTTGAGAAACAGAAAACCTTCCAGAGAACAAAAAGAAGGAAATCATGCATACAGGCTGGAACTGCGACTAAGCTGTAATAAGAAGGTGGCATCAATTGTGAGATTGAAATGGAATGGGCTGGGCAGCCGTTGAGGAAGAAAAAAAGCCTATCGACGAGCATATTTCAGCTTTGACATTGATTGGGATTCTTATCTTTTCAGTCCAATGGCAACGGGTCAAATGATCAGCGCTCCTATCAAGTGGACAGAAAAGAAAAGCTTGGCTTTGTCGCGTGGGTATTTCTTACTTTCCCTGACCCTAAAATGGCTGGACTTTGCTGCTGCCCGCTTGGCTTACCTTGATATGGATTGGTGCAAAGTTCGAGTCTGGGGAAGACAGACAAGAGGGTGTAGTAAGTGGGTGCGCGACTTTGTGAGCGGGGAGGGAAGGGAAGGGATCCATTTGAACCGGGGAATGAATGATTAATGATGACTGCCTACGAATTCCTATGATTAGGATGTGCGGTGGTGTACTGTAGCAGGGCGTAATATGTCCCTGCCACGCATGAATGAAGGGATTGGTGGATGAGATAGATGGATGTGACCTAAACCCTTATCGCATGTCTCTTTTCAGCTCTGCAGCCTCTCTCTGTCTTGACTTGTTGGCATAATATTGAAATGGGCTGTGACTTTTGGGGTTGCACCAGGCTGATTGGGCCTGTCATGTCCCGTTGGGTGATACGGTACAGTTGGTCAGGTCAGGTAAGGGTCAGGTCTAGGCTTGGCTTTGCTTCCACTTGGCTTGCTTGCCTGCTTGCTGTCAACGTTTTGGTCAACGGTGGTAATGGCTGACTGCCCAGCGTATCTTGGCACCAGCCAGTTGGTACCGTCCACTGATTGCCGGTCCATATCTCTCTCGCTCTCACTCACACACACACTCTCTGTTCTGTTTCTTCAGTTGTTTGTCTTATCACTGTTCTGTCTGTCCCCATCGACATAAAGCTCACTCCACTCGCCCCTCTTTTTTCCTCTTCCTTTCTTCTCTGCCTCTTGCTTTGTCCATCTTTGATCAAAGTCTTACTTCATTCTTTCTCACATCTCGCCATTCAATCTCCCATGAAGGAGGCCCCAAATGACTCCCCGTCGTAGCAGCAGCAGTAGCATCTATTTGTTCCATCTCCCACGGTTACCATGAGCCGGATTCCCAATGTCTGGGCCGCCATCATTATTCCGGTGCCCGCGAGCGCCCTCGCTTTGATTCTGCGCATCAAGGCCAGGCGCATGACAAAAATGGGTGTCGGCTATGACGATGGTTTGTCCATTGCTGCTTGGGTACGCACACACACAGGCACAACAACCCCCACCATTTATTTACTCATCCCATGTCTCAATTAAAACAAATGAATATATGCTGACTTGTTCTTTTTTTGATGTTTAGTTTGCGGCGCTCGGTTATTCAATTCTTCTCATCGTTTGTAAGCCACCAATTTTCTACTTGTCCGTCATTCCTCCCAAAACTCAATTGACGTTTCATTCTTGAAGGGACAACATGTTTTCACATGGGTCGCAAGATCGGACATCTACCAGATGACGAGGTCGATCACATTCTGGAAAAGTCGCACGAGATCCTTTTCGCAAGCGAGATCCTCTACTCATGGTCCATTTTCCTCAGCAAAATGTCCATACTTACATTCTACCGACGCCTCTTCCAGTTCTGCTCCATACGCATACCAATCATTATCCTCATGGTGTGTAGTGGAATTTGGATTACAGTGAGAACATTCATGACGATTTTCCATTGCATGCCTGTTCAAGCGTACTGGGACAAGTCCATCGATGGAAAGTGTCTCAACAATATTGGACAGTACTACCTGGGCACCGACTTGACGCACTGTCTTATGGACTTTATCATTCTTGCGCTGCCGCTCTTTGAGGTCGTGAGAATGAAGTTGATTTTTGGACAGAAGATTGCTGTCATTAGTATTTTCAGTCTTGGTTCCTTGTACGTTTTCTCTTCCATATATTGCATCAGCATGGCTACTTACACTGCCCAGAGTTGGAGTCGCCTCGATCTTTCAAATCGTCGAAGCGCAAAAATATACTGCCGCCTCTCGCGAATTCCCCTTTGAGTTCTCGCTTGCCATGGTTTGGGCCAATGTGGAAACGCACCTGGCCGTCTTTACCAGTAAGTCTCAATCTCCCTTCTCACTACTCAAAGCTAACATCGCCCCTAGGCTGCCTCGCCCTTCTTCGTCCCATTTTCCGCAAATTCATCCCTGGTCTTTCGTCAGGCCATACAACATATCCCACAAACGGTCTCAGCCACCCAAGCAACACAAACAACACATACAGAAACAGTATCGCCCTACGACAATCCCACAGCCCCCGCGACATGGAGCACTATGTCATCGAGGGCCAACGTGCGTTTTCCTATCCGGACTATGATGCGATCAGCTTACCAGGTGCAACCAAAGACGGTAATTCCATATCCAGACAGGGTTTCATGGGGCAGCGCGAGGAGAGCATGACAGATACTGATGTGTCGCCGGGAATGTCACCGGGAAGAGGTTCTTTGTCTAGTGTGTGATGATGATCTGTGATGTGTGAAAGGGATGCTGCGTTCTGTTTTTCCTGGTGATGCTTTTGTGTTGAAACGAAATGCATATGACAGTGCACTTGTGATGGATGATATGTCAGTGTCAAGACCCTGATATCTAATTTCATTTCATTGTACACCTGCAATTTCCTATTTCCAACTCATCTGCAAATGAGGTGAGTTGCTGTAAAATTTGAGAAGCGAAAACTTAATATCTAACTCCTACTGTACAGTCACTACCCCGTTGATGCACCCTTCATTTCTGGGTTTCTACGAGGGCCGAATACTCTGGAACTTGCCATTTGGACTCATCTCGCCCCATCCCGAAGCCCCCATCGGGTAGGAAAAACGATACCGCTCGCGCTACCGAGTGAAGCATCCAGATTCCGAATGCTGTCTTGGGCATGAACAACGCTTCGCGAGATTCGTTCCCCCCGCCGTGCTGAGCGGTCGCTATCGGCCGGAACACTTCCTCGTACCGCTTCACACCCTTCACCACTGCGGTGCTTGGGTCTTGCTTGTACAGTGTTGCAATCTCACCAGCGAGGACATATGAGCCTACCAGACCCCATGTTGTTCCGAAACCGTTTGCCGTTTGGGCATGCGCTGCGTCACCAATGGTCACGACTCGTCCCTTGGACCATGATCCTACTGGGAGTCGGACTTCTTGACGTGGTGTTGAATACAGATCATCTGCTTCCGGAGAAGTCTTCAATGCTGTCATGAACCGTTCGGACTCCCATTTGCCGTCAGAAAATATATTCGCCCAAGCTGTCTTGAGGTCTGCCAGATTCCCCGAACTGTGCGCTGCGTCGAGGGCATCACTTTGGACGGCTGTTTGCATGTAAACGCGAGTCATTTCCTCTTTGTCCTTTCTTGTCCCGATGTACCGCCCTCCTGGGAGATGGCAAAAGGTGAAACATTTCGAATCATGCGGTTGCGCGAGCGTGCTGAAGAAGCCGATGTATCCTCCGAGGAAATGGCGAGGATCGGGGGCCTCAGGGCCGAGCATGAGTCGCCGTGTCCTCGATCCAGTCCCATCTGCTGCAACGACAAGATCAAAATCATCTTTGTGGCCGTCGTCAAAGCCTACATGGACCTTTCCCTTGGGATCGCTCTCGTCATCTTGAGTAAGACTGGTGACAGTTGTACCAAAGCGATGTTTGACGTTCTTGCGCTTCTCAGTGAGACCCATCAAGATAGTCACAAGATCACCGCGCATGATCTCGTATTCTGTGGTAAAACTCTGCTTCATGCCGGCGTTGTCCGTCACCGGAAACAGGGCCTTTGTTTGGCCTTTAGTGTCGATAAGCCTGGTTCCCGGTTCACGAATTGTTTTGGCACGGATGGCTGCTTCGATTCCCATCTTCTTCATGACGGGTACGCCCTGAGCGCGGACATCGAGCTGTTGGCCATTCGTTCTGAGCTGCGGTGATCGTTCGATAAGGGTGATTTCTGCACCTGTTCTGGCGAGCCAGGATGCGAGGGATGGGCCAGCGATGCCGCCGCCGACAATGAGGACTTTAAGTGGCTCCATTTTGTAAAGAGTAGACGGATTGATTTGTTTCGGTGTGATGAAGGCTGCTGGCAATACATGTATTGCTGACTATATACTGCCCCGCTACAATGAATGGCCGAGATTCTGGTGCGAAACGACCGAATTCCGAGACCGAGATGAATTGACCGGACAATTGCTCGCCGCATTATGACGCGTGCTTACACGGTAGGATACAGATGGTTACATTGGCGTATAAACTGTGCAATATCTTATCGATCAGTTGATCTTTTATCAATCAGCTTTTATCAAACAGTTCGAATTTCTACCTGTAGCTTCAAACTCTGGCTAGTCTACATTGTTTATCAGATCATATTTCGCTATAGTCTGATGGTGTGAGACGTGGAGGTCTACCAATGCTGAGCGTGCTTTCCAATCACATTGCAGTATGAATTGACAACATTGATTGGTACATGGTTTCTTCGTGACGGCAATATTGGCAGGATACTCATACGAATGGTTCATGTACCCGATCTTTCGAGCCCATTGATCTATAAACCACGTTTTGCTGCGCTGACGTGTCTTACTCGACCGTAATTGGAAATCCCCGGCCTCAATTGTGAATTTGATGCAGGTTGTAATCCCCCACAGTTATGTAAAGTGTTCCAGAAGAATCGGACGTCTTCCTTGTGGAATGACATAATGCGATGGTCATTCAGCCTTGTTCTTGGATCAACCCGCCCAGTTTTGGTGCGATGTCATGATCAGGGAAGGAATCCTTGCATAGATGTGGGTGTAGGCTTGGATTAGCGTGTTCCTTCTTACTAGGCTTTTATAGCAGCTCTGATATGCGTTCTACAGTGATCGGGCGGTGGCTATGACAGTCAAACTGACCTGTTGCAGTATCAGCCTAAAGTGATCGACAGTCGTTACGTTATGATACTAACAGATAAGCTCTCTGCAGTCCGCGATAAGCTTCCAATCTGATAGTTTGTCATCTTGCTCCCAGATCTGACGCTTACGGATCTTCGGCACGCCATGTGATCATTTGGTGGCCATTCAAGATGCGAGCCCCAACCAACCAAATGCACTGCCTCTTTGTAGCGTACACTATTGATGATTGATGCGGAAATGAGGCAATATCCACGGCGCAGTTCCGGGATATAAACTGGCCAAATGCCATCACTTCTTTTTTGGTGGTTAGTCGCGATTTCTAAAGTCTAATATGGACTTTTCTCTCGCTCTAAAACTTTAATTCACAGAAGGTAGGGCTCAAAGAGCAACCTGCCAATACTTCTAAATATTAAAGAAACAAGATTCTAGATTTCAGGATCTGATCATTATCATCTTCAAAATGGATGCACCTCCACCATATCAGGCACAGCCTGACAGCAAAGCACCAACTCTTCCAGACCAAGACCTTGGCATTGAAGCCCCCTTTGCAAACCTCCAAATCGACTCTGCACCCCATGATCCAGAACCCAACGTCTGTCTCGCTCATCTCAGACTCCTCTTCGCCTTCGAAGCCCTCAAAGAAGACATCGGCTACCACGATGGTCTATTTGGTATATGGGACTCTCGCGCCGATGGAAACATCAAGGTCAGAGAGAATGGCGACGTAGAAGAGCTTCCTACCGGGGGAGAATATACTCCAGATCTCGAGGATAAGACAAAGGCTCTTAGCAAGCTACGAGAAAAGCGATGGAGTCTTTTCGTTGCGAGAGCGGTCGATCGCTATCAAACCTGGTGGCATTCTTTGCCTAGGGATCTGTCGAGTTTGACTGAGGATAAGATGAAGGACAAGGATTCCTATTCTTTTGCACAGTTTGTCTCGGGTCCGTATGTGGACTGGTGGAAAACTGAAGCTCTTCCACCTCTTGGTATGTTGCCTCCATCATCCGTGTGGATATAGCTAATGGTTCTCAGATGTTCTGATGGTGTATCACGCCCATCTCTTGAACCCCCACAACTTTCTTGAAGATTGTTTACGAAGAGGTTCCCGCCAATTCTGGCAATCGGGCATGCCATGGGCTCGAGTCAATGCTGCTATAGACGGTTCGTTCAACTACAACGTTTCCGATGAAACCAAAGCCGTATGGTTGGCCCAAACCGATTGTGGATGGGAAAATGTCCACGATTCAAACTTCAAACGCATTAGCTGCCCTAGTAAGAATTGCCGTTGCAAGTTCAAAGTCCCTTGGACGACCTGCGCTCTTGAAGAGACAGCCAAGACCCGAGAGAGACCGGGTCTTATTGGCACAGGTTACGGCGACACTAAGTTCGAAACCCGGTGTCCAGAATGCAACATAAAAATCACCAAAGAGACCCTCAGCGTGGCCAAGTTCTGCAGAGATGCTGATGATCTCGTCTTCGACAGCAAACCCATGCCAGGAACGCTTCTCTGGCCGCCAAGCGGCGTGCCAGTAGTGATTATGGAACGCAAAGGCAGCAGATTTGACCAACGTATGTTTCCCAATCGCATGATTCAAAATGTTCTGCGCACTCAGATTCAGGGTCTTTTGGACTATCCTGATCCTGAAAACCCGCCTACAATGGAAACTATACGCAAGCTAGTCGAGACTAAAGCTCTTTTGAATCAAAGCGCACTCAGGACCATCAACATCGCTCCAACCAAGTCGGTACCTGCATTTTCAAGAGTTGTGACCCGGAAGATGATGTCAAGATACTGGGAGAATTTTGGCCCATTCGCCCTCGATCTCACAGGCGCTGTCATACGACAAGGCATCTTCTCTGAAAAGATGTGTAAACTCGACTGGTTGCACTCACCCGCTGCGCGCGAAACTATGGATCGTTGCTGTATCAAGTATGAGCGTTTCATGAAGATCATCAGCAAGAACCCTCGGCGCGTCGCTGTACCCACGCTGGATGTCGATTTGGCGTGGCACACTCATCAGCTCAGCCCTTTGGCATACTATAACTATACTACAAGCAAGACGCTCAAGTTTATTAGACATGACGATAAGATTGAAGACGACAAGTTGAACGAAGGGTTCGAGTGGACGAGCAAGATTTACCAGGACACGTATGATGAGGTTTACTCGGAATGTACCTGTTGGTATTGCGAGGCCACGCGGGCTGCGCATGTTTCTTCTGCAGGAAGAATTCTGAAGCTATCTCACAATGAGAAGGGTAAGTCATGCTTTGGACACTCCACAGGGTTTACGGCTAATAGTTGTACAGTTGCGGATAAGTTCTACGAGTCGGGAAAAGCGGAGTTGTGTCCCCCTGATAACTCAGCACATATCTCTTCTCATAACGCCGTCCGGACCAATGATGAAGCTCTTCTTGCAACCAATCAAGTCGAAAAGGTTCAGAACAGAATGCGTGCCGTGCAAAACAGGCGTCTAGAAGAAAACTACCAAAAGGCTTGCAAACGCGCCGAGAAGAAGGGCCGTAAACTCCCACCGAAGGATCAGTATTATGATCATTGGGGACATTCATACATGAGTAAGTACCCCCTACATCTAGGTTGGACAATGACTGACAAGTGTACTCAGTGTACGGGCCGTATATGGCACCTGCTGTAGTGTTTGTTCCTATCTATGCCTACGGAGCTGCACCAGCTTGTGCGGGTGGAAGTTGTGGAGGGGGCGTCGCTGCGGGAGCATGCGCTGGTGGTGATGGTGGCGGTAGTGGTGGTTGCGCAGCGGGAAGTTGTGGAAGCGGAGGAGGAGGCTGTGGAGGAGGAGGAGGATGTGGTGGAGGAGGCGGTGGTTGTTAAGAGGGAGAGATACATGAGAGATATAAGGATTCCTTCGTCGAGGCTCCCTAAACCGTCTAATGATATAGTTTGTGTGTCAACTTCTACAACGTCGAATTTGAGAGAGAAATAAAGATTCTGACTTAGTTTGGACTTTGCTGCATCGCACTTTTATGTCTTTAAGGGAGCTGAGCCCGGATGCGATGCTGGAGTTTTCACGCAAAAGAAAACATACGAATCTAGCCTCTATGTGGTCCTCTTGGCCTCTTTGATCGTCGGCTAAGAGAGATGGGTTGACGTCTGCTTACACACCAAATATCACAAGCGGGGTTTAAGTGGCTAGCAGAATTTTACAGCAATTACGTCCTTACCCCCATAAGCCTTTTCAACCAGAGAAGAGAATATTTACATACCCAAAGACCGTGAAGATCTGTCATAAATCACATAACGACGATACAATGCCTGCTCAGTTTGTCATCTTTGACTTTGACGGGACTCTCTTCGACACCCATCAAGCCATCTTGCACAGCATCAAACTCACGTTCAATACCCTCCTCCCCGAGTCTGCACCGTCAGAATCTGAGATCCAGAAGCACATCGGCGCTGGAAAGGGTCTCCTAGATGTTCTCAGAACGCTGCACCCCTCTTTTGATACTTTGGATGAGGATGAATGGGTGTCTACATACCGACGCATCTACAACGACGATGGCCAGAGACTCACCTCTCCATTCGTTGGCGCAAAAGAACTATTGAATAACCTCAGTGATCGGGGTATTCCTATCGCTATCGTCAGCAACAAAGGCGTAACGGCAATCGAGGCGACTCTGAAGAGCTACTCTTTAGAGAACATCATTCCAAGAGACTTGACCATCGGAGACAACACACCCGGAGCGACTAGGAAGCCCGACCCCGGAAGTTTCGTAAACGTTCTGAAGCCAGCCCTATCAGCGCGTGGCTTTCCCACAGATTTGGATGTTTCCAAGGTATTGGTTGTGGGCGATACTGAGGCTGATTTGAAGTTTGCGTTTAACATTGGCGCAAAGTCTGTTTGGTGTAGATTTGGGTACGGAGATCAAGAAAAGTGTGAAGAACTGGGGCCAGATTTCAAGGTTGCCGGGCTAGATGAAGTAGAAGGAATTGTTGATATTCTGTAACCTTAGGTTTCAGTATGTTCGATGGCCTTGTGGGCTGTTGTTGTGTCGACGGCACGGCATTTCCGTAGCCTTGTTATCTGACTTTAGATTAAGTTTCATAGACGGAAAAATAAAATATCAATACTGCCATGCCAACACGGCAGACTATCCGCCACCACAGATAAGGCAAAGTTCCACAAGCTCTGAGTTCCCCATAGGGTCCATAATGGAGGTCTTTGGGCTCCCACATTCAAATTTACTTAATCTATGGATCGTGCGGAAATGTTGCAATCTTGACAGTCTGAGAATCGCGTGTCATAAGTAAGGCTTTCACTTCTAGTTCTTCATCTCAGCTTCCCAGCGTGGATATTGTCAGTGACTGTAATGATTAAGCTTAGGAACTATCGTCTAGTGTCGCAGCAATATGTCCTCGAAGACCAGGATTCATACCGCACAGTCTCATGGCACAGCAAGGTAGGTTGATAGCTGTGCTCGCTCCAAATTCTACAAGTATACATTGTTTCCAGCTACCACTTCTCCAAACAGAGGACACGGCGAATCGGCGTGAGAGATCTGGGGTGCAGTTGCTATGGACATCCATACACGATCCCTTGAATCCCACTAGAGCATGCGATCTTAGGGGCAGCTTCTACCTTGGCTAAGCAACCCCAAATACTACTGAAAGGTTAGGTACTCTTAAGATCCTGAACGTCTAATTAATCCTATCTGAGCAGTAATTATTGGAACTATAGCCCACTACAACCCACAGATATGCAACGGGCCCCTAAGCTTGTGGTAAACTGAGTCTGTCCAACACCGACTCTTATACTATTTATACCATCGTCTGCCCCTGCTTGCCGAATTTTTCTTCCTTTCTCCCCCCAACCCATCCCATTCCACCCCTCCTCCCCCGCGAACAATTTCTCCCCGTCCTAACTTCAGACATTCCTCGACATGAGGATTTTCAATATCGTTAGCACCCTCGTCCTGTCATGGGTAGTCGCTGCCAGCGCTCCTACCTATGAGGGCTTCGACATCATCTGGCAGGATTCCTTCGAAGGTTCTGCCGGATCTCTCCCTGATACGTCCAAGTGGATTATGCAGGACTGGTTCAAGGATCTCAACGGCGACTGGCAAACGTACACAACCAGTCCTGCGAACCAGCAGCTCACCGGTGACGGCTCTCTCCTCATCATCCCCCTGAGAGATTCATCTGCTACCAGGGGTTGGACATCCGGTCGTCTTGAAAGTGCCTACACTTTTACACCTGCTCCAGGAGCACGTACCATCACCGAAGCATCTATTCGGCTGGGTAGTGCTCCTGCATCTGCTAAGCAAGGTATCTGGCCCGCTTTCTGGCTTCTCGGCGACAGCCACCGTCGGGGAACTCTCATCTGGCCGACATGTGGTGAAATCGACATCATGGAAAACGTCAACGGTGAGACCAAAACTCAAGGCGTTATCCACTGTGACAAGAACCCCGGTGGCATCTGCAATGAGAAGAATGGTATCGCTGGTGCCACCGCGCTTCCCGATGCTGGCCAAGGTTTCCATACCTACACCGCTGTCATCGATCGGACACCGGAGAACTGGATGGAAGAAAGTGTTTCTTTCTATCTCGACGGTGTTCAGTATCATCAGGTTACCGGTGACAGGATCGGAAATGAGGAAGTTTGGGGCAAGATTGCCCACAACTTGATCCATTTCATCCTGAACGTTGCTGTTGGTGGAGAATGGGTAAGAAGATCACTCTATATAAATGAATATCGCTAACTCTTTACAGCCTGGTGACCCAGATGAGTCAACCCTGGATGGATTGGACAATGCCATCGAGGTCGAATATGTTGCTCACTACGAGTCGACTGGTTCGGGAGGTGTTGCTGTGCATCAGGATATTGAGAATGGCCCGATGATGGATGAGTATAGCCCTGTCGCTGAGCGCCCCCATTCATCCAGGCCGTCCTCGTCGCCAAGTTTCCCTGAGCTTCCCCCATCTTCCGAGGGCAAAGGATTCTCCATCTTCGAAGTTGCTGGCCGTCCTGGTGTCTATGCAATTCCTGGTGTTTCTGGAATTCGTGGTCGTCCTGGCGTTTATGAAACGCCTGATAATAGGCGTTATGAGGTTCCTGAACTTCCTGGTCTTCGTGGGATTCCTGGTGAGCCTGGTTTATATCAAGTTTCCGGTTCTCACGGTAGCCATAGTTCTTCAGGTTACCCTGAAACGCACAAGACACCTACCCACCACAATTTCCCGGCTCCTGAGCAGCCATCTCGACGACCGAGTTATGACCCATCGCAATTCTCCTCTTTCCCTCCGCCCAAGTCTGATCGCTACTCCGATTCCCCAGATTCGTCGAATGTTGTCTATCCTGGTGGCTCGGATTACCCAGACGAATCTGGTGTTATATATTCCGATCATTCTTCTCACTCGGGTCATCGTCAACCCCGACCAGCACCTGTTCCTAACCGTATGACCGATGCCGAGAGAGAGAACCAGCCATCGCCTATTAATCCTACTCGTGGTAGATGTGGATCACCTGATGGCTCAACCACTGAGTACTCTCATGAAGCTTCTCAACCACCCCACAGATCCTCCCCTTACTCCCAGGGTGGTTTCTCGCAAGCTCAAGAGGCTAACTCTCAGTATCCTCACGGTGGCTCTCGACCATCTCGGTTTCCTTCTGGTGGTGCTTGTTTAGCTCCTAGTGCTGGAGACCCTCACCATGGAACATATGGTCGCCCAGGTGGTTGGGGTCCTGGGACCGGAAAAGACTGCCCTGACGACAATGATTCCAAGCTGAAGGCTCGTCAAATTTCTCCTAATGAAGATGATGAGGAGGTAGAATCAAAGATTGATCTCGAGTCTTCGAAACCGGAAATGCCATATCGCTTCAAAACTCCTGGCTACCCACCTGCTCCTGGACCAGATGCCGTTGCGCCGCCTACTGTAACCCCTGGTGAGTTTGGCGGCGTCCAGTTTAAAGACAAGAGCGAGTATCTGGATCGAAGTAGAGTTACTCGGGACATGCCTTACCGTTTTAAAACACCTTCGCCCGCTCCTGGGCCAGATACTGTTGCACCACCTACCGTTGCTCCTGACGAGTTTGGTGGCGTTCAGGCTAAGGATAAGGGCAAGTATCTTGATCCAAGGGGGGTTGATGAACCTGCTCCTGTCTCTAGTCAAGGCACGCCTATGTATCGCATTTACAACGAGGCTTCGAGGATTGCATTTATCTTTGCGTTTGTTGCCCTTGTCGTTCTCTAGTAGACTCGCCCATTCTGTAGATAGTTATGCTTGGCCAAGTCGGATCTCAATTTTCGAGTGGTGGAAGAATAGCATGAAGCTTTTCCCTTTCTTTTCCTTTTCCCTTTCTCTCTTTTTCTTGTGTATCTGTTTTGTACCAGTTTACGTCTTTTGTCTTGAGTGGTCAATTGGCATTTGTGCGGCATCGCTATGGCAAGGTCATAGCCTCATTGAATTGGTAGTTAGGCATTGATAGTGTTTCCCAGATATTAATTGAACGAGATTGTTAAAAATGAGCCAGGTCAGCAGTGTTCTCACAGGTGCCTAACCTTTGGTGCGTGCCAAGCTATCTTGGCAGCGGATATGTTGTCTTACGCGCAAGCCTTTCTCTTTGGCCCAGTTATACGTCAGTGCCGAGATTGCCAACTGCCAATGATTTAGAAAATGCTCATCATCATGTCGATGATCCTGAATACGCAAGAAACGTGGTCCAGTATAATCTCAATAACAACTGCTTTCTGGGTTGCCCAGCCCTATTATGGAGTGAGACTTGCATATCGTGGAGCACATGAAGATGCCGTTTGCCGTTTCCGATCTTGGCTAGTTGGTTTCCTGACTATTCCGTGGACTTCGGTAACAAATGTATGTGACAAAACTCCGGGATATGCAGTCAAGTATTAGATACATGCATCTCAAAACCGGTTGGTTACTGTTATGTGCTGCCTTTGTGAGGCCTCTCCCTAAATCTCTATTGCTTCACTTCCCCATGGGAACCTTGGCACATATGCAGTGACCTGCGGGCATGAACACAGCCTCGATGATCAACTGTAGAAGGCAAAATGAGGGGTTGCAGTTGAACAGATTAACAACATATAAAGAGTCGGACTCTCACCTCACTTGCTGTGTCGTCAACAGTCCACCAACTCACATCAACTAGTTCTAAAATACAGACACATATCCCTCTTCCAACTACCCGCAAAACAAATACTCATAATGGGTCAACTCGATAACGACAACTGGCTCTACCCAGGAGACGGTCTCACAAGTGAGAACGGCAGCGCCGAGTTCAAGATTGAAGATGACGGCAGAATGTCCATCTACTGGGATGGTGATTGTGTGTGGCAAAACACAGATGAGGGACGCGAAGACATCAAGGGCATTCACCTGCAAGACGACGGTAACTTGGTCCTTTAGTAAGTGCTCACAACAGACACAAGAGGTGCTGCGAGACTAACACATATCATAGTACCCACGATGATGAACCCGTTTGGGCTTCAAACACCGAGGAGCACGGTGACGGTGTATACCTGCGTGTACAGGATGATGGAAATATCGTCTTGTATAAGGGAGAGGATGATGATGCTGAGGCTGTTTGGGCTAGCAACACTGTCCGTGAGCAAGAGGAGGAAGATGAATAAGAATAGACAGTACTCATAAAGCTGACCAACTGGGGCACTTGCAATAAACAAAACATGACAAAAGTTCCTGCATCCTCCAACATAGTTACCTGAGTGCCTATCTGGACTTACGAGTACAACATGGTGGACTGGCGTAGT
Source organism: Fusarium sporotrichioides (assembly GCA_019054645.1). NCBI lineage: Eukaryota > Fungi > Ascomycota > Sordariomycetes > Hypocreales > Nectriaceae > Fusarium > Fusarium sporotrichioides. The sequence continues at coordinate 2,712,110 of JAHKNS010000002.1, read as the reverse complement.
GATGTGGGTGTATTGAAGGATAAAGTGTCTCCAAAAATTAGGATCATTTATCCTAAATTCGACACCCTCGTCAACATACAGAGCCACGCCCGGTTAGCTCAATCGGTAGAGCGTGAGACTCTTACGAGTACGCGATCTCAAGGTTGCGGGTTCGACCCCCGCATCGGGCTGTTCCTATAAAAACGATTGCAAACAAGCGATGGCATTTCTTTTTTGCACTTCTCAGATCCATTTGTCTATATCGACAGGGGAGATAACGACCTTCCATGGAAGCAATCACTTGTGCATAGATCTCTAGTGACCCGTCATGGCTTTTCGTTTTGGTTTTTCTTATGAAGCCCTACATTTTAGAGTTTTATTGCGTCAGTGCTCTCTCTATGTTTGTGCCAATATGAGAGAGTCAATGTTCTTAGGATGTGTAAAGGCTTCATGCGCATTGAACAATTTGAAACACAGCTACAGAAGCTTTTACATGGATAGTCTTACAGATCTTCGAATAGTTGTGAGCTTTCGTTCGTTACCTATAATGAATGTTATTGCATTCGTGATGCATGTGGGTTTGATCCACAGTTCTCACTCAATTGGAGCAGCCAGCTACGGTTGTGTAGTCAACCTTTCCTCTGCATTAAATAGACAGTCGAGCTACTCCCAACACCTGTCTATTTCAATGATATGGCAAAGAGTATATGTAAGCCAGTACCCAATCTGTGTGTCAACAACTGATGTCGACAGAATAGTGAGTCTCAATCTTGAGAAGGGCGCTACCCTAGACTGAAACGCCCATTCAAGCCCAACTTGTCTCCAGGTGAACAATCAGCTAGGACACTTGGATGGCTGGTACAAGTGATGGAAATTAGTTTTATTTGTAGACAGTCACTTGCTGTTTCGATCTCATGAAGTAGTAGAAGTGCAGATGATTATAGAAATCGCTGTGTCTCTGTTTCAGCATTGATGGTCTCAGATTGCACGAGCTCTTTCAACCAATCATAAGTCGTTGCGGGCGAATGGTTTAGTGGTATAATACTCCCTTAGCATGTTTCCTCCTCTGGAATCGTCATTGGGAGTGGTCCAGGGTTCGATTCCCTGTTCGTCCAGCATAGGTGGTTTAATTCCACTGTTATACGTATCTTTTTGCTCCTGGTGTTTCTACCCTTTTGCCAGTTGCTTTTGTGGTATTTCCTTCCCTCTTCTCCGCACCATTTCATTTTCAGCCCTGGGCATCAAGACCGTTTCTTGGCACTCTCCATTTTTGCTATCACCAAGTCCAAGCGTTGAATGGATATCTCACGTTCCATGACCAACGAAAACAATGAATGCCCCGTTTGTGAAGGGTCCCTGCATCACGATTCTCGTATTTCGCGTTTGCCAATGATTAGCCCTTCTAAATAAATTCTTCCACTTAACCGAGCTGAAGGAAGTCCCCTAAATTCCTGATCCCACCAAAACACACCAGCTCACTCCAAAATGGGGTTCATGGTAGTAAAAATTTCCACGCTCTGTTGATAGCCGGCGGACAGGGGGAAAAGAAGAAGTCTGTCACGCGATCTGCTTCTTGATTGAGGTTAGCGGTGAGATGTGCCATGAATCGACCCGTGGACAGGAGTCGATTCTGGTCCGTGAGCTGGAGCTGGTGAAGCTATCGCCAACAGCGTCAATCCGGACCCTGCTGATAGACAAACTTCGTTGTCTTCCGCCAACAGCAAGCAAAACAACAACTATTGAAGCGAAAAGTGGTCGAGTGAAACGACTCTCGTTTGCTTGTCGGTTAGTTGTCACGAACTTAATAGTAATGGAACAGCAGCAAATCTCGTTCACCGTGTCAGACCCTATCGTGTACGCCAGAAGATTAGGCGCATTGCATGCGTCAACCAACAAGCCAATCAAGTGCCTTCAATTTCGATGACTCTCTGACGGGTTTCAAGAATCAAGTCGAGATCGTCGCACCAGCGCATGTTGTGCGACAACGTTCTCATCTAAGCCCGCCGTTGGAAAAGAAAAGGGGAGGGGAGGAAGAACAAGGGCCCGTGCCATGTCCGACACGAAAAACAAAATCATGATCACCACGGCAAACCGGCAGTTGGGGGAGATGGAAAGAGATGCTATGCTGCTAATGAAGTACCGTGCTATCAAGGATCAAGGAGGGGAATCTCCTCTCATCTACAAAAGTGGCAGAAGTGACATGCGCAATCGGATCTACGTGCCGATTGACTTGTTTCAGTCATGTTGCTTGCGCGGCTTGATGAATGGATGGCACTGCCAGATCCAAGGTTTTGGGAATAAACGAAAACACTACGTAGGTATGAGCAGAGAGCATGCATGGCTGGCCAAGAAAAGATGGCTGGTTACGATGGATTGCTTTCAGACTTTTCAGCTGCTTCTTGACGAGGCTTGTCTCTGCTTTAAGATCTGTGGCGTGCTTTGAATGTCACCTCCACTGTTTGTGGAAAACTCCGATGGCCTGGCAGAACAGAACAGAATGGACAACAGCCACGTTACATGGATGGGTGCAATGCAGTCTGAGCAGTACGAACACACTGTCTCTGTCTCTTACGGGTGTTCTATTTCAGGGCTCGGCGTCCCCTAACCCAGCATAATCCCCGCGCTAATTCCAGTGGAGAGGTGCGAGTGGACAAGCCTCAGCGCCTAGGTACACTGTACACGGCGTTCATTCAGTCAGTCAGTCTCCTTCAGTCCCCTTCAGTGATGTTGATCAGCGCAAGGATGCCGTACAGCCGTGAAAAGGTAGCAGTAATTTGGTATAAACATGTTTCAAAGGAAATTTAGTAATCAGTTGTTTACGTGGTGATTGTCCCAGATATACGGTTTCAGGTTTCCGGTATATCCAGTCAAACGTCAAGAAAAACCACTTTAACGCTTGCTCCACAGCGTACAGTACAGTATAGCATGTATCTACGGCTAGATCGGATGGCACATTTGAGAGGCAAGGACCTGCACACTTGGCGAAAGCTTGACTACGCGGCGGCGCCTATGACGAAACGAACGAGTTGAGAGCCATACCATTGTGGATTCACGTTTAGATTTGCGCCGTCCTGCTGTCAGTGTTAGTGCCAGGTCAGTATTGGGTCCCACCAGTCTCGTATAAGTCGAGTTGGAGCCGCTCTCTTCTGACACCTCTTGGCATATGGACTTTTTGCACCTCTTACACTCGCTTTTCCTCCTCAGAGACTCATGACACCATGCGTTCTCACAGTACCTTGTTGCGTAGCGTACTCACGCTTGTAGCCGTCGCATCCTGTCTCGTTATCCTTCTGGCAGTTTTCCACATTAAATTAGCAGACGGTCTATCCATTATACCAGTCCAAGAACGACCCTTCTTCTACGAACAACAACCACATCACCAATCGCCGACTGAGGACACCAAAGAACCCTCCACAGATGAAGACGATACCGAAGCATACCTCGAACAGGGCGAGAAACACCAAGATAACGACTATCGCCTTCTTACAAGCTTGAGGAATAACATGGGCTTTTATAACAAGATCGATGCGAAAATGACAGGGCACCAGCTTATGAACCCGACGCTTCTTGAACTACCTCGCAATGGAAACAGTACACACGACTTTCTTGTCATTGCGCGCGCACCCCACGTTTACAAAAAGATCAACGATAAACGATATAAACTCGCTCGACAGGTTGCGACGTTTGCCAACCTTACATATAACAACCTGGGCCGTCCAGTGCTGAAGACGGGCAAGTGGTCGAGACTTTTGGTCAACGACTTTGGTGGCCCGGAGCATCATTGCCAAAAACAACCCGACATGGATCGTTATATTGGTCCCGAAGACATGAAGCTCTTCTGGACTCGCACCGGCGAACCGCTTCTTATCTTCACGCACCAGGTTGATGATGAAGTTCTTTGCCAGGGTCAGTTCATTATCGATGTTCGCGCTGCCATGCCTGAGCTCGAACAAGCTCTTGGACCCGAGACAACGGCCCTCCTCCCGCCAATTCGCTTCAGCGAACCAACTGGTCTTCGCCGCGAAGCCCTAGAAGGCCAAGAATCTCATCCTCGGTATCAGCGCGAAAAGAATTGGGCGCCCGCTCAATCTCCCTTCAGCAGCGACGATGAGCTTCTCCTCATGGTTGAGCCAGGCCAACTCTATCGCTGGACCTCAAATGAAGACCCCGTGGAGCCCGTCGTCAGTGACAAAGACCAGATCTCAGTCGTCCAAGAGCCTTATCCACCGCACGTCGAGCCTGGAGCTACATGGCACGCCGAGCGTACAAAGACGTGTATGCACGATGTGATGCTCGACGATAGACATGTCCACCAGAGCTCGCCGATGCTGAGTGTTACTCTCTGCAACAGAGGAACATGCGAGCCCAGTGAGCAGAACACTGTCATGGTGGGCATTGTGCAGCGACGCCGGGACCCGCCTATGTCGCCGTTTACATGGTACGACCGACGGGTAGCGGTATACGAGTCTGCGCCCCCGTATCGCATGATCAGTGTGAGCAAGAAGCTTACATACCACGGAGAGTCAGATGGGCGCTACGTCTGGACAGGATCCATGGTCTACTATACGAACCAAACACGATTCCCACCGTCAAACCATGGTTTTTTGGATGATGAGGTGTGGTTGAGCTTTGGCATCAAGGATGCAGCTGCTGGGTGGTTGGATGTGCGGGCAAGGGATTTGGTGGCTGATCATTACCTGTGTCAGGGTGCTTCAGAGGGTTACAGGCGTTCTAGACAGGGCATTTCGGCATAACTAAGCGACCTATAATGACGGTCTGGGCAAAGCATTTACTACATTTCAACGGCGCTGAGGGTTGGGATATTAGAATAGCATTAGCATTTGCATTTATTTCTTGCATTCTTCACGATACATATTTCGAACATGAGAAAATTGAACAAGTTAAACTTGCAATTGTCACGTCACTGTCACGGTATAATTGAGTGATTCTGCCGGTTTATCCTGATTGTCAGGTTTCTACCGGAAAGGGTTAGGTTAGGTATGAGCCGATCGATACGAGCGGCAGTCGGTTCCATATTCGCAGCTACATACGACAGCCCTGCGATGAAATGACAAGACATGCTTTCCAGTGGCTGGGTTTATGCCTACAGCGGAAGTGCCATAATTTTAGGTCACTGTTGGCTGTTGGTCGTTTGTTGGTGGTGTCAAATAGACTGTACATGTTGACCCTTCTGAAGATGATGTCTGAGTCTTGAAGCCAGTGTCCAGGACACAACGAAGAACAGACAATTCCAACAGTCATTTCTCCAGGTGGAACTTCCAACAAGACCTTGCATTAATCCCGAATATTGGAGTAATATGATCGACACACGGATCGCACGGCAAACAGTGTCGTCACATTGTACGGCCTAACCAAGCAAATTCGGCTGTACGACTCCACGTCCACGCGAGGGAACCACTACGAATGGGGTCTTTTATTGGGGTTTCAGGTCCACCCAAAAAGGGTCTATTCATTATTGGGAGATTACTTAATGATTGATACGAGAAAGAGAGGAAGACACTTTGAATTTGCAAGGCGATGGAAGCAAAAAATGGTCACACATACTGACTCCAATACGCATACTGATCTCGTAGATTATCCTTTCTAGTCTGGAAGTTATACATCAAATCGCGCTCAGTAACGTTGATCATGACTTCTCCACCTTATCAGCCTGGATATCCTCTACGTTCTCATCGTCGATTCTCTTCGCACGGCTCGCAGCGATACCCACATCCTCGACCTTGGAGAAATCTGCAATACCGAACACCTCGTCCATACGCTCAAGCGAGATCTGTGGGTAAATATCTGTCAGTCTCCGCATATATCTCATTAGACAGGGACTACTTACACCCTTGGTCTCAGGGATCCAATACGCAGCAATGGCCATACAGAAGTTGAAAGATCCAAAGATAAAGTATGCTCGGTATGGATCATGCAGAAGCATCACGGGGGTTGACTTTGACACGGCAAGATTGTGTACCCAGTGGGTAAACGATGCCAGTGCGACATTGTATGCACGTAGGCGGTTCGTAGGTATCTCGGACACGTAAATCCAGGCTACACAATCAGTAAAATTCTTTATTTCAACGTTCAGTACTTACAAACAGGTCCCCAGCTCATGTTGAAAGCCGCAGCGAAGATATATATCATCGCTAGCGCGGCGATGCCTGCTGGAGGAGGATGATTATTTTCTCCGGGTGCAGGACCGAAGCGAAGGTACTGGATATGTTAGCTTGAGCCGAGATGTATGCCAGGGATACTCACAAAGCCTATGAAGAACATGCAAAATGCTTGGATGGCACCACCAACCATAAAGGATTTACGACGGCCGAGGGAATCAGCCACGAAGAAGATGAAGATCAAACATGTCACGACCTTGACTACGCCATAGATCTGCTAGTGTCAATGAATGTATACTGGAAGCCAAGTATGAGTGCACTTACACCTTGTGCGAATAACGCTGTGGTGGTGCTTGAGAGTCCCAGACCTTTGAAGATCTGAAGAATCAGTATGACATGAGGCGAGAAAGGCCGTTCATACAAGACTTACAGTTGGGGCGTAGTAGTTGATAGCACCGGTCTAAAAGTCGTTAGCAACTTATCCACAAAAGCCTTGGTCAACACTTACACCTGTCCACTGTCCAAACGTGACTATACCCACCGTCAAAAGCGCCCTCCTCCTGTTCCAAGGTACTGTCCAGCACTCTTTCTGTAGTGCCCAAAACCCTGTATCCTGCATGACTGCCTTCTCTTGGTCAATCTGCGTCTTGAGCTCCAACAACTCCTGCTGAATATACGCATGATCAACCGGCAACTTCCTCACGTCGGACAGCACAGCTCCAGCCTTTTCCCATTGATCCCTAGAAGCAAGCCATCGCGGCGATTCTGGGCAGAATATCATGCTGATGAAGAGAAGCGCCGGACAGATGGATTGGCACCCTAGGGGAACCATCCAAGTTGCTTTACCAGGTAGGTGTAGCAGGGAGCCATAGTTGATAAAGTAGGCAGTCATGCCGCCAAGAACGAGGAGGAGTTGGAAAAAGCCGACCAGAAAACCACGAATGGCACGGGGAGAGTTTTCAGAGACATAGGTTGGTGCGAGCATTGTTCCTGCACCAAGGCCAAGACCTTCAATGAAACTGTGCTTTGTCAGATTCACGGATGCTAAGAAGACATGCTAAGGATATGTACCGTCCAATATAGAATGCAGACAAATGGCCATAGGAGAATGCTTGCATGATTCCACCGATGAAACCGGTAATGGCGACAAGAAGAAGCGCTGGCTTACGGCCCTTGCGATCGGCAAAGGGACTCGAGAGGAGAGCTCCGCCAATGGCACCGGCTTGCATGGTGGTGACAAGATTACCGGCAAGATCAGCGCGTGCTTGATCAGAACGATTGTTAAGGCCAAACTCTCTAGGAAAATATCAGTACAAAAGTTTGCCGCTCGCAATATCTATGCGACGAACCGCTGGAAGTCCGGCATGGCGAGAACGCCACCGATAATACCAGCATCGACACCGAAGAGGGCTCCAGCGAAACATGCCTTGTATTGTCAGCGAATGTGTATATATCAAGGTTTGACAAAGTATGGGTTTACCGAAGCGGTTAAAGCGATTACGCGCCAGTTGTAAATCTCTGGAGGATCAACACGGATGGCATCGTTGCGCACGATGCGCTTGAACATGCCATGTATCGTCATCTTTACTCTCAACACTCTCTTCTCGGCGAAAGAGAGAAAAAGAGTCACAATTGAAGAAGATCTTGAAGAAACGAGAAAAAAAGCTTACGAGATAATCCTGATTTAAGTAGTGGAGTCACGGCTCGATTGCATAAGTGCGGGCCTTACTTGTCTTAATCTCAGGGATGAGATGTGATATTGATGCGGGGTGGGATGGAGGCATGATTGTTTGTCTCTGTAGATCATTCTGGGGTAGTTGCAGATCGGGGACTGTCGCTTGATGATCAGGTGGTGATTTGCTTCGGGGAGTGTCGGTTACGGATTGCCAAGTGTTGGTTGGATGGCAGAAGGGGAAATTCCAGCCGCTGAGGCGATTTTTGGAGTTCGGTGAATGCCTATATTGTTGCGGATCAATGATTTTAGGGCTCCGTCGTATTGCTGCAACCTGTCGGACTAAGCAAGGTGGGTTGCAGCCAATATGCAGGTTGTCTGACGGGCTGGGCTTGGATGAAACATTTGTTCACGAGGAAGATTAATGAGTGGGGAGTATGTTGAAATGTAGACATAGCTGTGTCCTGACCAGGACAGGAGCGTCTCACGATAGAAACTCAACAGACTATGAACAGTATGGTCTTATTTGTCATGTTTTTGGTGCTCACGTATTTTGGGTCACTTTATTAAGTCTGACTACCCCAAAGAGCATCAGGACTCTTCCAAATATGTTCCAGCTCTGACCCGAGTGATGGCGTAGGCCATCCACATCTCTTCTGACAGGAATCCAGCATTTCCAAGACAGTCTCCTTCTGACGAGGATTTTGCATAAACATACCAGCTATAACCTGAATTAGTGAAATCTCATACGTGTGCAATGCGGACTCACCGATGAAAAGACATTGTGAGGATAACATGCTTGACGCGTCTTCGGTCAGAGTCATGCCAATTCCACAGACCATGTTGATACTTTGTAGTATATCCTTCTGGCGCTTGAGCAGACCTTGTATGCCATCGAGATGTGGTTCGTGGGCTGTGACAAGGATCCGGGAGCAATGATGAAGCTGCACCGCAAGCCCTATTTCTAGTCAGTCGCATACATGTCAAATCGAGGCGAGATTACATACCGAAGCATTGGGGATGTATCAGATGAGGTCTGAAAACTTCGCTTCCATACTGGCCCATGGTAGGCAATGCCGAAAACTCAACCGTCAAATGAGATTGCCATTCACTCAACATGTTCTTCAACGCCTTTGCCCAGCCTATCCTCCTTGCCAGACCACCTTCCATCTCAATCGATGAGTCGACAGCACAGAAATTAATTACTTGTGCCATGATCCACACAGCTCTTGAAGCGAGTTCGTGATTATCCAGCTCCATATACCCTTTCTTGGGCATCCACGTGCTATACGTCCTCCTCTTTTCGCGAAAAGCAACCCATATATCTTGTCGTAACCAAGCCCACCACGTTGTACTTTCAAGGCTCGACGTTTCCACTTCGATCTGTCTTGATCGTAATATCCGAAAGACGCCCTGGAGGTGCTGCTGCCAGTCTTGTCGTGATCCGCGCAGCATTTCATAGGTTGACACCATGAGCGTCGTGGCCATCAGCTCCTGGCTATTCTGATACGTCGAGTACCGCATGGCTTTTTGAACATAGTGCAACGTTTGGTAGTAATACTGCAAGGCAATATTCTGGTCAGGGCGCTGATTGGGTGGAATGCTTTCGTCGAGGGATCGATGGTAGCTTGATAATGCAAGGATGGCGTTGAGAAGACCGGCGTTTCGCACAGCGAGATGTGGCACTCTTGTGGAGAAGGTTCTAGCTGGATCGAATAAGTCAAGCTTTGATCGTCAATACCTTGACCGGAGTAGAGGTTCGATCAACCTACCCATAAGCATATCCTATGCAGAAAGTTCTGAAACAAGTCCTGTTCTTCGTCAAGCAGCAATATACTCTCAGGAACCTGCCACAGACTCTCCTCACAAGTCTTGGAAGTATCAGAGATCTCAGGCTTTGTGTCAATAGCCCTTGTCGCTCTCTGCAACGGAGTGATGTCGCTTTCGGCTTGACCGTCTGGAGATGTATCAAGAAGGTCGTTCTGAAGCGCATCTGCTTCCAGGACTTCTTCGTTTGGGGCGTCATTAGCTAAAATCCCGAACCATCGAACTGCAGCTGCACTTGCAGATGAGGCTGGCGTTGTTGAAGCCGAACCTGACTGTCCTGCGAACCAGTCTGTCGTGTGGATCTGATGTTGCGATTGTACTGTTGTATCGGAATTTAGACTACCATTGAAGTGTAGTTGATCTTGAGATGCACCTGGCCCCAAGGTTACATGTGATTGGGATGCAGCGATTGACCGAACTGTGTGTGTGAGTTCATTTTGGGTGCTGATGATCTGCCCCAAGTGCCGAAGGATTTCTAAACTAGCTGGATCAAATCTGTGCAGTTCGCGTTAATGGAGCCATTGAAACAAATCAGGTATGGAACGACGCACTGCGAATGATCCTTTTCAGCATTATCGTAAGAACAAGGAATACTTAAAGAGGCGCAAAACCCGCAGGTAGGCTGCACATTGTCGCACTTTGTCTTCCTCGCGCGACATACATGACACGCCTTCAAACTTCTCTTGCGAGGATACTTCGGGTCTGACGTTGGTTGGCGGGCCCTTTTTGGGCCATTCTTTGTCTCTGTCGTGTCTGGCATTGTCTCTCTTTTCGCAGGTATGAAAAGTGACAAAGAGATCAAGGATCGGGGAGATTTGGTGAAAGTACCCGAAAGTGAGGAAACAGAGGAGTGGTGGGGGATTTGCAATGACTGCATTTCGTGTCAGACAATTTGTCTTGGCAACTGTTGGTTCCAGGGCGTCTTGTGATGGTAATTGGGCCTCGTGCATATTAAGTGCTGAGATATTGGTGTGTAACCCCTCACGGGGATTGTCGGGCGTGGAAATGGAATTGTAGATCACAGTGGAAGAGATAGTTGCGTGGAATACGAAGTTGATCGTAAGCAGTGGATTTGAGAGATGTTACAAAAGAGCCATTTTCCCAGAAAAGAGATATTTCATGTTTACAGATTGATCTTTACTGCTCCATCTCCTCACTCCAGTTTACCTCATCATGGGTGACCTTGACCTCGATCAGCCACAGGCCTCGAACCCTGTCTCATCCTGGCAGACAGCCCATATCCACACTCGCCCCCAATCCTTTTCAACAGACATCCTCATTGTTGGCGGCGGTCTTGGAGGTGTCGCAGCAGCCCTCGGCGCCCTTCGAAGAGGCCGTCGCGTTTTATTGACTGAAGAATACGAATGGCTAGGCGGGCAATTGACGAGCCAAGCGGTTCCGCCAGATGAACATACCTGGGTCGAGCAATTCGGTGTTACGCGCTCATACCGCGCTCTGAGAAATGGCGTCAGACAATATTATCGCGACAATTATCCCCTGACAGAAGATGCAAGGAAGAGACCCCAGTTGAACCCGGGTGCTGGACATGTCAGCAAGCTTTGCCATGAACCGAGAGTTGCGGTGGCTGTTATTGAGACCATGCTGATGCCGTTTATTGGCAGTGGCTTGCTGGTCATTAAGAAGCGAGTCAAGGCTATTTCTTGTGATATGCTAGGACAAGTCGTTCGGTCTGTAACGTTCCGAAAGTTGGACACACAGGATACTTTCACTGTTGACGCGAAATATGTCATTGACGCGACAGAACTTGGAGATTTGCTGCCCATGACGAAAACTCCTTATGTTACCGGCTTCGAGTCACGAAACGACACGGGAGAACCAAGTGCGCCTGAAGAAGCACAGCCTCATAACTCACAAGCCGTCTCCATCTGTTTCGCTGTGGACCACATTGAAGGAGAAGACAATACGATTCCTAAACCTGAGAAATACGACCACTGGCGAAAATGTCACCCTGACTTCTGGGGTGCGCCACTGCTCGGTCTGAAAGCGCCTCACCCTCGGACCCTTGAGATTGTGGAGCGAGAGTTTACGCCTAATCCCAACGATGATCCAGCATCGGTCATCTCTGATCAGCGTAAGTCTGGTGGAGATATGAATCTTTGGACGTTCCGACGTATTGCAGCCAAGGACAACTTTACACCTGGGGCTTACCAGTCAGATATCTGCCTTGTGAACTGGCCTATGATTGACTACTTCGAGAAACCCATCATCGATGTTTCTGAAGACGAACTACAAGAACGCCTTGCTGAGGCGGCGTCTTTGTCTTACAGCATGTTGTATTATCTACAGACAGATTGCCCCCGCGCAGACGGTAACGGAACAGGCTATCCTGGTCTTCGATTAAGAGGCGACATCACCGGTACAGAACATGGTCTGGCAATGGCACCGTACGTCCGGGAATCGCGCCGCATTAAAGCCGTCACAACAATCGTCGAGCAAGACCTGTCCCTCGAAGTCCGCGGCTCCAAGGGCGCAGTGCACTACCCCGACAGTGTAGGAGTAGGTATGTATCGTATCGATCTTCACCCTTCCACTGGTGGAGACAACTATATCGACGTGGCATGCTGTCCTTTTGAGATCCCCCTTGGATCTTTGATCCCGCTGGAAAGACCAAATCTGTTGGCTGCGTCCAAGAACATAGGCACGACACATATCACGAATGGATGTTATAGATTACATCCTGTGGAGTGGAATATTGGTGAGGCCGCGGGTCTATTGGCGGCGCATTGTCTGGATCAGGATTTGTCACCGCATGATGTGCAGGGGAAGAAGGAGCTATTCAAGGACTTCCAGGATATGATCGTCAAAGAGGGTATTGAGACGGAATGGCCTGATGTATCTGGATACTGAGATACGTCAGAGTGATTGTCATCTTATGAGATTAGAGCGTAGCGATCTAGATGCAAGACACGAAGATTTACTCAATCACAGTTCTAGTAATTGACCCTCAAAACAATAGTAGCAGCCACGGTCTTGGCAGACTTTCAAGCCTTCCCAGCAGCGACCTCGTACGATGGTGGTGGAACATCAGGTGCATGATGTTCAGTTGTAGAAGGACTTGCTGGTGAACCCCCCATCACACGCGGTATTCGCGGCTCTCCCGTGAGACCAAGTATCTCGAGGAAATCCCTCCTCTTCAAAGTCTTGATAAACTTGACTGCACTCTCATTCGTATCCGCCATCGGATCAGCTCCATGATCCATGAAAAGCTTGGCCATGTTGAAATCGAGCCTCAGGATCGCCAACATCAACGGCGTTCTGTTCAAGCCGTCCACCTCGTTGACATCAACACCATGAGACAACAGACTTTTGACGTGATTGCGGTGGTTGACGTCAATGGAGTACGTTACCATAGTTTGGCCTCCCAGCATCCGTACCTTGGTGTCGGCACCGCGGATGAGCAGCTCCTCAACTATTTCAGGGCTGGCTGTTTCCACGGCATGGCAGATGGCAGGGAGACCAAAAGTTATGTCGGTGGCATCAACGTCAGCACCGTTATCAATAAGCATTCTTAGAACCTCCAGCTTATCGTCTTTCTTCAAAAGAGGATTCCTGATGACTTTTATCAGGATGGGTTGGTTCTGAGCATCTGTAAGTCCGAGATCAACTCCGGCAGCTATAAGCTGCCTAAGAATGTCTAAGCGCTTTTTGTTGATGGTATACTCGAGGATTGTCGTGCACAGAATGGTGGCCGGTTTGGTTTGGGCGCCCTTTTCCAGGAGCAGCTTCACCAGTTTTGCATTTCCAGTCTGGATAGCTATGTTGAGGACTGAATTTCCGTGGACATCGTGACTGTTGACATCTGCACCATATTCAAGCAACGCATGAACAATGTCGACTTGGTCTTTCTTGACAGCCTGTGCGAGAACGCTTCCACCGGCCAGCGTAGATGCATCTGCTCTGGCACCGTGCTCCAAAAGAAACCTCACACCTGCCACATTTCCTTTGCTCACAACCTCGATAAAACACAGCTCGCCAGATTTAGACACTTCATTCACGTCTTGACCAGAGTCAAGCAGCATTTTGCTGACATTCAGACTTCCCACGGACGCAGCCTTGAAGAGTGGGGGTAGCTTGTTTGTAGTTGCTCCCATGGAGAGAAGTAGGCGACTAGTCCCTGCCTGGTCTTGTAGAATGGCACACTTGATGGGTGTATTGCCGTCCTCATTGCGGCCGTGAACGTTGGCGCCTTGTGAGATGAGACCCGAGACCTGTTGTTCGTCACCACGCATAGCCGCGTGGCATAACGCTGAGACGAGGGGATCGGGTTTGGATCGGAAACCGGATTTTAGAGATTTGAAGAAAGAGAATCGGTTGGCTTGCGTAGGACTGGTTGGAGATGTGTATGGTGGAGGTGAGTCGGAGCTAGCCGTGGCGTGATCCCCTCCATTGGCATCCTGCTGTGGATTGCCCATGTTTTCTTTCTTTCGACGGATTGTAATTAGAAGTATGAGACGACGATATACTAATTCAGGGCCTTTGGAAAATGTTGATGAGAGACTATGGAAAACAGGACCTCCTCCTTGGGAGGGCACTTGACCATTATGACATAAAGCTCAAGAAACGATCGCTGGATGATTCTACTACACCACTGTGTTCAGGGTGTGACGTAAACTAGCCAGGGACTCAGTCTTAGTGGCTTGACTAGCGTTAAGAGCCCTGTCGATCAAGCCAGCACTTAAACGAACAGGTAATGTTGATGCATCTAGGGATATCAGACGAGACAAGAGCAGCTGCAGGCCTATCCCGTCCCAGAATTCAATTTGGTCTACAGTCTGTCAATTCACCACTTTCATAGATGGCTAGAGAACTATTCGCACGACTGACTATTTTCGAGATGCACTGCCAAGTTTCCAGAAGATCGTTGATCAACGCTAACCTCTCTGGAATCACAATGGCTGCACGAATCCTTCGACCACTACGTTTATGGTAGTCCTTTCGAGCTGCCTTTTCCGACTGCATGATATCTAGCTTAATGTAGTAACCCTTTCGAGTAACGTCAGAGCGAATTCGTAGGGGTTCATGGGACCTGTGAAAGGATCCCAATCAAGTAATGACCGAGATGAGTTGTCACTCCTCCAGTACGTAATTTATTGTCATACTGGCTTAATGATATAGTAAGATGGTCATGGAGAATGGCTAATAACTCTGATATGATGGTGCATGTGAACCAAGCTCACGGGGAATCTTTCGCCCGTGCATGGATAGGCCTAGAAGGGTCTGACAGCGGCGCAGCTGCAGCATAATGGGCGATCTCACGTTATCCATTAGGATGAGAATGCGAGTAGGTACTTGCTTCGATCAAACCAACTCTCTAGAACTATATGCAACCAGATATACGGAGCCACTCATCTATCGCCGCAAGTGATGGACGTGGCAAACCTCTATATCTTTCTTCGTCATACGTCGCATCCAATGCCTTTCGCAACATCTTGCCTTTCCTCACCAACACCCTACTTGCACAAGCTGGATCATTGCTCTCTACAAATATACTTGCTCTCTCCTCAGCCTGTTCTCTCAACCTTCGTGAAGTGTCGCTCTCTTCCTTTTGCACAAGACAAAGCAGACAACGACACTCGAAGTTCCACGTCTTGAGAAAAGCAGCCTGCCTCACTTCATAGCTGGTCGACTCGTCATAGCTATGGGTGATCTCCTCACCAGCAGCTATCCTTCTCGTAGCACGAAAGAGTATAAGGTCGCCGATAAAATCTTTCTTTGAGTTGGGTATGCATGAGTGGTTGATATATGATGCTCGGACCCATAGACCCGTGCTTGCATTACTGACGTCTTCGTCCTCTGTCTGCTGCCCCAGCCCAAATGCGTTGCGCTGGACAATATCATGTACTTGGAAGGTATCAACGACGGGAACATCATCGACTTCGATTAGTCTCTTTCCAGTGCCCTTGTGGTCTCCATGTAAACACAGGATTCTTTCAACTTGGGATGGGTTGTTTAGTAGCTTTCGAACAACGGCTTTGTGTAAACCGGATGGAAAGACTTTTATGGCAGTGTCTTCTCGAGTATCGCATACTAACGCGCTGAAAGTCTCAGGCTCGTGGCTCCAAGCTACACAAAAAGCCTTTTCGCACATAATGATTCCGTTAGGACTTATATCCCTTGTTGCGAAGAGGCCACGACCACCAACAGGACTAGGCTTAATCTCGGTAGGTCCATCAAAGGAAGAAACATCAGATCTGCCTCCAGTTTTTGTGAGTGAGCTAACTATTCTGCTCATATTGTAGACACCTTCTGTAGCCTCTCGAAGTCTGGCATCGACCCTTTTCAGATGTAGTGCCACATGTTGGTCTTCAGGCTGGAGTCTCTTTTGCTGTTCAAAGTACGATCTGGCTTGTGTAAACTCGCCCTGACCGTAAGAGGCTAGACCTGCTCGATTATAGGCTTTGGCATTGAGACTCTTCGTTCCGCCTCCCTGTTCGTTTGTGATGGAAGACAAGGCATCACATTTTGCTTCATCAAACCTCTTGAGTTGCAGGTTGACATAGGATCTATTTCGGTATAGATCGTTCCGTAACGTCTTGTCTAGCTTGCCATCAGAGAGTAGCTTCAACCCCTGGCTATAGTAGAAATGGGCCAGTGAGGGACTCCTTTTCTCTAAGAGAGCATGGTTGCCTTTCTCCTTAAATGCTTCGGGTGAAACAGGTCCATTTGGAGACATACTATTTGGTTCTTGTCGCCATGACTCAGGGTTATCGCTTATGTCCGTTACGATCAGGTCTGACGGATGGTTCACTTGTATAGTAGAATCTCCATGATTGTTGATCGTGTAATAAGGCTCTTTGATAAGAAGCTCGGAGGCTGTGTCAAGGATATCGCGTCCGTGTTGAGATTTGTGCAAAAACAACTCGATACGCTCGACATCACCAGAAGACCTGTCCTGTATAACGGCCCAAGACGATGTTTCGAGGATAGCGACGGGAGAGACACGGACCAGACGGAGGAAAAAGCCTCTGTGATTGGTCTCCATGCGTAGGTCCTTTAGTTTCATTGGTTCAAGATCCTCGAGCTTCTTGACGCAAGGCAGATACGGCTCACCAACACCGTATGCTGGCATTGTTTCCTTGGTCTTGCTTAGCCCACCAAATCCAAATGCTGCGGAAGAGATGTCTTGCATCACGGATGTCGAAACCGCTTGCTCAACCAAAACTTTGGCGTCTTTGTGTTTTCTTGGTCGCCCCTGTTGTTCTTTCCGTTGCTTGAGTCTATTGCAGACTGTTGCCTGAATACGGGCTGATTCCTCAGGCGACATGAAAAGGGTGTTTGAAGTCATGATTGTTGGGTATTGATTTCTCATTCTCAAAGATATAGATAGTCTTGCAGCAAGAGGCAACGAAATGATGTATACAAGAGGATGACAAGAGGCTGGACCATGGTTTTATACATGCCTATAACAGCTATCAGACTGCCCACTGGTCCTTCGCAAGCAGCCTCCCATGGTCTTCTCGGGTAGAAACATGATATCTCCGCTGAGACCAACTTGTGTTAGTGAACGTCACAGCCCCAAGTGATAAAGCGGCCTTGAATACGCAATTGACTCATACTCCGAATCCTTTATCAGACCTGGCCTAGTAGGTAAAGACAACCAATCAGGTACCTCCGTTTCCGAGTAAACCAATCAAAGAGCGACTTGCAAATAAGACGTCATGACCAGGTGGTTTAACAAGGCCTCTAATAATTTGGATATCAAGGCATAGCTTATCTATCTAATTGCCTAAGTAAGGGAGACAGGATGCCGTGAACAGCCAGTCTTCCGGAAATTTTATCTAGTTTTCTCCGGGATCTGCGCAGGAGGGAGCATGATAGCTCGGTCAAGAGCATAGGGCAGGCCACGATGACGACCACGTATCATCATCAAACAGATGACAACCTTACCAAAGACACCAAACATTCCAGAAAGTGAGATGCTCACAGTGGGGTAACCAAGGCTCAGACCAACATTACCACTGGAAACATGTGTTAGAAGTGGACGAGGGGGGATGCTGCAGGGATTACTAACTAGGCAGACGTAACCTCGAAGAGAACTGAGAACACGGAAAATGCCTAGCAACCTATGTTAGTGTCCATTAGAAAGTAAAGAGATGGTGATCTAATGAGCTTCAACTTACAGGCTCGTTAATGTCAGCAATCCTCGTCGTTTCAGCAATACATATACAAAACGTTCCCAAAAAGATATACCAGAGATCGAAACCAAGCTGATTCTTCATGTGTGTCAAAAGATACGACTTTCTGTTTTGTTCGTTCAACGACTCTTCTTCCTCCCAGAGCCCGAGCGATTTCTCCTCGTACGCATTCGATGCACGGATGCTGATAGCAATAGGGAAAACAGCGATATACATCATTATGAGAAGACTCAACTGCACAGCGGGACTCACGTTTGCGAGGTTGAACGATGCTGTACCTGTGTGGCGGGCCGAGGCAGCTTGAAATATGGCTGCAGGGATACGAGCGGACAGAGGAAGGGACGATACCTCCGAGTTTTTCAAGTCGAGGAGAATAATGAGAAGGACGTCGATAAAGTTGAGGGCAAAGATGATGCCGAAGAGAATCCACGTTGGACCGCTGGGGAAGAGGAGGGTGTAACATCTTCGAGGGTGGTTCAAGAGAAAAGTGAGAGATTCTTGTGTGGGGGAGTTCTTGGGTGTGATCTTCGACAGAATCCAGATAGTCAGGCGTAGAAAGACTGGATAGAGCGTGTTTCCAGCAAATGCTAGAAAGCTCATGAGGATCATAGGCCACTTCGCGTCACGAAAAGAGATCATCGAGTCAGGAGTAAGGGTAAAGCCAAGGTTGTCCGTCATGGTCTGGGCGGAGTAAAAGCCCCTGATGCAAGAGGTCAGCATTTGTTACAAGGTTCAAAGTAATACAAAGTCACTTACCACCATGTCTTGTCTTGTCCAGCCGAGGCCAAGATAGCAGTATACTTGGAGTCTGCGGTATGAATCCACCCGACGAGACAAATTGCACCGAAAAGGTGAAGACCAAAGAAGTAACCTCGGATTCCCGTCAGTATATGCCCCTGTACTTATAATTAATCGACTGACAAGTAACGATTTTGAGTAGCAACTTCAGAGTCCTATACTCAATGCCACCAAGAACTTCCCGATCGTGTTCAGTCAAATTTTTGAAATGTGAATTCCGTCCAATTGTAACTTGACGTGACAGTTGGGGGATATCGTTGAGGCCGGGTTGTTGGTTCGAAGTTGAACGCACCGAGCGAGGACGTGTTGTCTCTGAGCCGAGGATGAGGAGGGACGCGGCGACATTTGCTGCGCGATCGATGGACTTGGAGGCGGTGATTTGGAGACCATCATTGCTCAAGCGACGACGGCGTATTGATGATGACTCGTTGTTAGATGCTGCACGACTGACCGGTTTGATCTTATCTTCTGGGTGTTATTATCAAGCGCGACGAAGAATAGGTGAGAGTCTTACCGTCGTCGGACTCATCGTACCGGTCACCATCGATTTTTGTGACGATAGGTTGCCCTTGTTCTTTAGCTAGGTTTGGATAGGCGCATGAACATGACAGAAGACTCACCACGTTCACGGGCTCTAGGACCTGGAATATACAACGACGTGTTTCCTGTTTGTGCCTCTGCCGGTACATTGAACGAGATCGTTGTGGTACGAGCACCTAATCTCTCCCGGTTCGGCTGCATATCATGGCGGTCTGTAGTCTCATCTTTAGTTATAGCGGCGAGACTGGATGTGTCGGCAGTAGACATTTTAGTTGTATCGGTGTTTAGGTTCGATTCATTGCGGCCAACTTCAACATCCTTGTTCTGTTCGTCACACAGTATTCGCGGTGCTACATTTAACTATCAGTCTGACTCGGCATAGCAACGAAAAGAAGTAAGGCTTACCGAGACGCTTCAGGTGTCTTTTAAACCAGTGAAGTCGCACGATGACAACAATAATGTTGATGAATCCCAAGTTGGTCAGTATGGGAATGAAGTAGATATAAAGCTGCTGGTACGTCTTCAGCTCCTTCACATCAATCCTACAGACCATGATTAGTAAGATGTATCGCAATGCTGAACCGATCAACGAACGTGTTTAAACCGGACTCCGTGGATGCACTGGCTCCAAAGAACCATGCATCAATAGCAGTCATATTCCCATAAGGATACAAGACAGGCAGGGCCATCAAGCCCATGAGAATGATGTATGCATCTGTGATGTTCAGCAATTAGCAATCACATGCTAGATACCCTCGTAAAAAGATTGCCCTACAGTGTAATGTAAGGAAGTTTATCGGCAGGCGATACATCGTGGCGGTGAAAAGGAGCGAGTCGAGGCTAAAGAGAGGAAAAAGACACGGGATGCAGGACAGAATGCAAGAAAGAGAAACAAAAATACAAGATTGGGGGAGGGCTCTTTGTTTCTTCAGTCGGGGATGGACTTAATTCGCCCTTACGCTGTCACCGGATTGCTTCATTCGTACATCATGACATGACAGTCAGTCTAGTGGTCAACATTTAGGACGGGTTACACAGCCTAAAACCACTACCTGTCTAACTGGATTTGACCATGGAGAGACCAAAAGGCTCTCCCTTGTGGAGATATCAACGCCTTGATGACTCGTCCGGAATCTGTAGTAGTCAGCAATATGCATGAGCATGACAGTGAAAGTGAGATACGTCCCCTGCTCCCTTTTTGCCAAAGTTACGAACGGACCAATAGCAGTCGAGGAGAAGTCATGATGATTGATGGGGGAAAAGCTTGATTTTGTTAGCGCGGGGTTTATTGGGATATGCTTAATAGATTTAAAATCGTCTGAAAGCCATACTGTGTGCATGTACATAATAAGCTCAATCAGTCGAGTTTAATTTAATGAGCATGGCCTTATCTGACACGCGAATTACGGATGATGGATGTCGACAACGGGCTTGTTGTCGCATCTAAGGTTGTGCGCTTCAGCTGTAAAAAGTTACCAGCGTGACGAGGCTGGTAGGTAGTTTGGAGTCTCTGTGAGGCATTTCACAGCATTTGCATGTTTGGCACCAAAACGACGTCTAAATCAACCATGGTAGTGTCTTGGTTCCAGGCCAATTTTTTTCGGCCTCCTCAGCTTCACGCTACGTTTCCAACGCCTGTAATCATATCCAATCTCGGTGCCATGAATACATCAATTTCACATCCAACGACTGAGAAATTCGCACCAAAGATCAAGAACGTCTCTTGCCTGATAAGATTCTTGCACTTTCAAGTGACAAATATATGTGAAAACGATTGGCATGTGGCAATTGGTAAAGCAAGTTATAGATAAATCCTGTGCTAAGACGACAATCGTCAGGCCTCATCTTCTTGTTAATTACTTAGCTCACACATTGCCTTGCATCCCCAGATGAGACTAAGAGCATAATACTGTGACCCATCCCGCCATATGTCCCATCAACGATAGATATAGCAACAGAAAGCAATCAACGAGTGCTGATGTGTACAAACGTCTTGCTAATGAAAAAACTATAAGAACGATATATACTCAATCCACGCTAAACTGTAAACGACAGCTTGCTTTCTACCTACACATGTTGGGCATTTATTGCTATGGCTGAACTTAGGATTCCTCTGCCTTACGGGCATAGACGTATCGAACAGTCATGTAAGGATGAACCTTGCGGTTTCGGAGGAACTTGCGCATCTCCATGAGGAAGACTTGGTACTCGTCGTCGGGCCATTGGAGGATGGTCTTCCAAAGGAGGAGGGTGTAGCCTGAAATATCGTTAGAAAAAGTATCGCAAATCTCGAGCAAGGGATCCTACCTTCGAGATCATTCTCGAGTGTGGCGCGGACAAAGTTTCCGACCTCCCTCAACTCAGGGTCCTTCGGCCATCCACCAATAGGGAACTGAATCACAAGTCAGCAAGGTATTATCAGACTATCAGCGCCATGCTCACCTTATACTCAATACTCTTGATATCGGTGAATCCAGCCTCATGGATTCCTTTTTCCTGTAGTTCTTCGTCTTGAACAAAGAAAGAGTTACCCAACAATTTACCTCCTTCGGTGAACAGCTTTGCCCAGAGCTTTAGACAGTCAAGATCATCAGTGGTGCCGTCATCGCTGCGAATTCGGACATCCGCTTCGGCGGATTGGATCCAGCCGTCAGCAGCACAACAGCGATAGGCCTCTTTAAAAAGAGAGGCCCAGTCCTTGATGGCGCCAAAGAGGTAGCGGACATGAATGAAGTCAAATGTGTTGTTGTCCCACGTCCAGCGGAGCGAGGCGTCGTCAATCTCAAACTTTACATTGGGGGGGACCCAACTGGGAAGTGTAAGTGAAGGCCAAGACACGGTGAGGAGGAATATCTTACGTAGGTTGAATGGGAGACAGATCGGAACCAATGACTTCAGCTTCAGGATACTCGTCTGCAAAGTCGCTGTAAAAGGTCAGTGTATGAGTGCGATACGCAAGGCGAAAAGGCTTACATGGCCCAAATACCTATAGGACATTATTAGCTGTATTAAGTTGGCGACTCCACTGCGAGACTTACCAGTTCCGGTGCCGACATCAAGTACTTTCTACTCGCTGTAAGTAAGTCAAATCATATGACCAACAATACATGCACATACCTGCACGTTGGGCTTGATAGGTGCAAGGAAGAGCTTTCCACCCAAAAGCAGTGTCAAAGCTTGATGACTGTCTGACGTTAACAAGGTTTCACTCATCCGAACACGGTCACTTACTTGATGTCGATCGAGGCAGACTGTTGTTCATCGTTTGGAGTAAAGTACTCAGTAGGATGTCTATCACTGTGAAATGTACGGCCCTGAATAGTGCGGTACTCGAGAATGCTTGAAGTGATAGAAGCAGTTGAGCTCGCGCTTTGAAGAAAAGTAAGCAGATGCAGCAAAGAGCAGGGAATGGGCATATCTCACGCGTCGTCACCAACCGCAGAATCAGTTTCACTCTCGTCACCATCCTGCAGACGACTGTCAGCGCCTGTTTATGGATACGTTTTGTTTCATAGCGAAACGGATATTGGCTTTTTGGCTCACCTGTGGATCAGCAGCGGGAACTAACTCTGGCTGCGGCGCCGGAGCCGACTCAACGGCCGACGCTAGGTCGGACCGGGCCGTGGGAGCAGCGACAGTTGCAGGCTGTTCGGACATTGTCTTGGTTCGGTTGACACAATCTGTCACAGTAAGCCCGGACTGTACTCGGGAGGATCAGCTCAAGTTTGTTGGTGACAAGAGTCGAAAATGGGCTCAAACCAACACTGAAAAGGGATTTTTGGTGAGGGGAACCTAGAGGCTTGGGACGGTAAGACAAAGAAGAGTGTTTGTGGAGACATCAGAGCGGATCTGGTTTAGTAGGAGAAAGTACGAACCAATAACTGAAGAGATAGAGTCGCAATCGCTTAACGTGTCGCGTGTCAAGGATTAACAGAGACTAGCGCGTGAGGAGAGATGGGATGGAATGGGTCTGGATTCACGCTGAGAGTTCTTATTACCGGAGACTCTCATCCGATCATACCTATAGTCTCTATCTAGTTGACGTCGGTCTGAGTTCTGGGGGTAGCTTCCAGTTCATTTGCTAACTGACAAGTTTGTTATTTCTGAGGTTATCGGATGCTGATAGTAACAGTTCATTACCGATACCGCAGCATCCCGTCTTCCATTCGTCCGAGCAATCAATCAAACTAACCACCTAAACTCAGCAGCCTGCCAGTCTTCATCACCGATAGTTGTAAATTACTGTTACGACCTCAAGTATTTATGTACATGCCGATTTTTGAAAATCCTAGGGTAGCTTTCTGATCTGCTCAATGGTCATCCACCATATACAAGACCAGGTACTCTTCAAAAATCCATATCTCACTCAGGCTTCTGGCCCATCCAGAAATAATAGTTCTCGTAAGCATGATAGTTCACATTGTTCAGATCCTTTCGTGCATCTGCCAAGAAAACTTCAATCTCCTCTGGCTCCATGACCTTGCGCAGCGGCTTAGCAGCCATGGCCCCAAACATGTCGTTGACTGCAGTCTTGAGGTAAAGGCCGATAAGACGGAGTTTCTTGTCCTAATTACAGACCGTCAGCATTGATCAGAGAGTTATTGGCGAGTGATTGGCATTGATTACCCTTGCCCATGTTCCAATTGGGACTTTGAGAACTTTGCAGCTCACATTGACAAAACCAGCCTTTTCAAGTGGCTCACGCAGATTCTCTCCCGCGCGAAATTTCATACCGAAGCTTGCTACTGCTGTAGCTGCTGTGTCAAAGAACTTTACCAGTGGTGCATCTTTAGGAAGGGTGTTGTCGTCACAGTTTGCGCGGGCATCGAGTTCTTGGATTTCGATCCAAGCTCCTGGCTTCATGTGGCTGCATTACTGTCAACAGATAGATACTCAAAGAGGCAAGTTGATCATACTCATGAGCTTGACGGAGAACCTTGACTTCATCTTTCAGCCACGGACTGATACAGCGCATGTGCACAAAGTCAAAGTCGTCACCGTGCATCCAATCATCTTCGATATCGTCGACAAGGAACTTCAGGTTTGGAGGGACCCATGATGGTTGAATTGGACTGAGATCAACCCCCACCACCGAAGCGCTAGGAAATTTATCGGAGACTTTGTAATCAGATTTTACTTCCAATAATCAACGGCGTTGACTCACTGTCGATAGCCCAGATACCAGTTCCGGTAGCAAGGTCGATAATCTTTTGAGGATTATCACAGATCGGCGAGAAGTAAAGGTTTCCACTGGATCGGTCAGACCGCGGTCAATATGTAGGTTTATTCCTTACTTGGTTAGCTCCAGCATCATGGCATGCTTCATATCGTCGCGGTTCTGCTCTGCATCGTCGTTTGGGATTGGATACCTGTCAATGTCAGTCGAGTGACCAGCAATCGTACAATGGATCCATACGTTCCATGACGATACTGATGGTACTAGCAGTGGGTCAGCCTGTTATCAAACCTCCAAAAAACCGCCAACTTACCCGTCGTCCATTCTCAAAAGCATGCTGATAAATGCTCGTGTTCAAACTCGTCGAACTAGATGATAACGTTGCCGAGTCGAAATCGGACGTCTCAAACTCGTCTTCCTCACGAGATTGCTGATCAGGAGTGATAGGCTCAATGGGATCTTGTGTCGTAGCCGCCATCTTTGATACCGCTAGTCGATCCTCTAGATTGCTTTTGATGTTGCTGTTGGAAGAAGCTAAAGAAGGTGGACTGATTCCTTCCCCACATCTGACAAATATAACTCAGATTTTTGATAATGACATGGTTACAACATTTTGACCGCCAGGGGTATTTCCACCAACCAGGCTAGACTAATCTAGCGGGCAGAGAAAAATTGACTAAGCTTGAGGCTACAGAAATGAATGGCCCAAGACTCCAAGAGTTTGGCCTACTATAGCAATCGGCGTAACCTGGCTTACTAATTTCATATCTTGTGCCTCAAGCAGTCAACCTTTCCGAGAATACGAGACTGGTACGCGCATCAACATGTCGATTAACTTTAGATGGGCAAGTGGAGTATGCTTCAGTCCTGTCATTGGTAGCATCATCTATGGCATCATCTATGACGTGTGGTGAACTCGTCTAGTAAGTCTTAAACCTCTTAGACTTCGGTCTTCGACTTCAAAAATCGCGACACAAAACCTTCAATAAGTCTTAAACCCTCAAGAACCGCGCTCGCTGCCTCGCACACATCACGAGATAGTAACTGAAACAAACAAAACCCAAGATGAAGGCCATTCAGATCAAAGAGTTCAACGCGCCCTACTCCGTGTCGGAAGTAGACAAGCCCAAGCCCAGACCTCACCAACTCCTGGTTCAAATCAAGGCGGGCGGGTTCTGTCACACTGATTGCATGGCCCTCGCAGGAGAATTCGGCTCAAAATTACCATTTATTGGGTCCCACGAGCCAACTGGCGTGGTTGTAGAAGTTGGTTCTGAAGTTCAGGGTTTTGCGGAAGGTGATCGTGTGGGATGTCTCAACTTTGATAGCTGTTGCAGTAGGCATTGGTTACTGAAGAATTAGCATTTGTTCTGACAAAGAATACAGGGAATTGTCCTGACTGCAAGGCTGGAAAGCCCATATACTGTGACGCTCCTCTCATGAAGGGAATTACCGCGGATGGAGCTTGGGCAGAGTACATGGCAGCGTGAGTACATCTTGTACCTTGACCTTGCAAAACATGCTAACTGTTCCCAGTGACGCTCGCTTCGCAGTGAAGCTGCCTGACGCACTCGAATTTCCCACTGCGGCCTGCATGATGTGCGCAGGGGCGACCATATACGGAGGGATCAAAAACGCCAAGGTCCCAGCTGGAGGTTCCATCGGCATAGTTGGTATCGGTGGTCTGGGACATATTGGAACCCAATTAGCAAAGGCAATGGTATGCGCAACGTATTCCAAAGACAAACAGCATCTAACATACATACAGGGCTATCAAGTCGCTGCTATTGACGCCAAGCAAGACACCTTGGATCTCGTCTCATCCTACGCTCTGAAGCCCGACATCAGCATTCTTGCGACTGACCCCCCAGAATCTTCCATCAAGAAAATCACAGACGTCGTCAAAAGCGATTATCCAGGCCTCGACGCGACAATTATTGCAACAGACGCACCGGCAGCATTCGACCTCGCCGCCCAACTTACGCGCAAACACGGCACAATGGTTCTTCTTGGCCAGCCCGAAAAGGGCATCACACTATCTTATCACAACATTATCTTTCGAGATATCAAGCTGGTAGGATCTCTCCTTGCTGATCGTCCTGTGTTGGAAGAGCTCTTGGAGCTGGTCGTGAAGCATGACATACAAGTCAAGATCAAGGAATGGAAGATTGAAGATGCCGAAGAAATGAGGCAGGAATACTTGACAGGCAAGAATAGCGGTAAGAATGTAATCGTATTCTAGTTTACGATATTAGAGAATATCAAAATATTAAGGAAGAGAAATTGGTTCGTCTTTAACCAGTCAGCCCACAGTCGCGGCTCAACAGCCCAGATCTCGCATAGAGATAAGCTCACTTCGTCTAACCACTAACATCGACCCATTGACATACTAGATCAATTCCCGAACACGAACACGTTTGTTTTTCGGTCTTAATGTGAATCATTTTTCTTTTTCGCATTCATTTGGTGATCGACGACCCTTTTTTTCTCGCAAATTAGGTCAACGCCGCGCGCTTCCGCGGACTGCCGAGCGAGATCATCCCATGCGTGACCTGATAGTGAGCCTACTTTCATCAGAGTAATAAAGGAGAAAATCTTGTTTCAAAGACGTTTTTAAATCCATGTTATTTTCGGGCTTATTTAATAGTCGGACTCTGCACAATATCTTCTTCACTTTGACATTCTGTATTATCAGTACTCACTATGGCTACTAAATTTCGCCCACAGAGACATCATGGATATAAATGCCAGAGACAAAATGGCATTCTGCTGAAGCCATGGCTGATCGATAATCAAATGGGTAAGTAACATGACTCCTTTTGTCATCATCCTTACCGACATACCTACGTTCCCACAATACTGACTTTGGTAGGCATATGCCTCGCTTTGCTCGCCCCATTGCTGCTTGCCCAATGTAACACCGTCACGCGTACTTTTACGGAAAAATTCATATCGCTGTCTTATTTAAATCCCGAAACAGAAGAATATGGCGTCGGGTTAAGTGACAATTATTTGGTGGCAGTTCTCATCGTTCTCTTAACCGGTCTTCGCGATGGAACGATGCGCTTTATTCTAGGGCCTATTGCCTCAGTATGGGGATTGAGTAAGGACAAATCAATGAGATTCAAAGAGCAGGCTTGGTTATTTATCTACTATTCCACGTGTTGGTCTGTGGGCATGGTATGTTACAGCTCCATTTACTGGGTTTCTGCTAACATTCCTAGTACATTTACGCTACATCTCCATATTGGCTGGATCTCAAAGCGATGTGGACGAATTGGCCAAATCGTGAGGTCTCAAGCCTTATGAAATCTTATATGCTAGCTCAGCTCGCTTTTTGGCTGCAACAGATAATCGTCGTTAACATCGAAAAACGTCGCAAAGATTACTGGCAAATGATCTCTCACCACATTGTTACCATTGCGCTGGTGTACAGCTCCTACCGTTACGGCCTCACCCAGGTTGGTAATGTGGTGCTGATATTGATGGATCTCAACGATTTGATATTCTCGGTGGCCAAGTGTCTGAAGTACATGGGACTCCAAACCTTGTGCGATATCATGTTTGGTGTCTTTGTTGTCAGCTGGGTGCTCTGTCGGCACGTTGCTTTTGTCATGGTTTGCTGGTCTGTTTACGCACATA
The DNA here is from genome assembly GCA_019054645.1 of Fusarium sporotrichioides. Lineage (NCBI taxonomy): Eukaryota > Fungi > Ascomycota > Sordariomycetes > Hypocreales > Nectriaceae > Fusarium > Fusarium sporotrichioides. The sequence goes on along the minus strand of JAHKNS010000002.1, from coordinate 2,684,201 downwards.
GCTTGGTCATCGCAGGTTCAACGTGCTATACCGGGTCTGGAGGCAATATCATCGGTCCCAAACCTGTGCCACAAAATGAAGGGAACTTTTATATGCTTGAGCCACTGGTATACGACTCTGGCAGGATCTGCTACGACTACACCATCAAGTCACTCTTCCTTAGTGGTTTGTTGTTCTTGGAAGGGCTGATGATTTTCTGGCTTATTATGATTATCAAGTTAGTCTTCCGAGTTCTTCGCGGCGGAAATGCAGAGGATACGCGCAGCGATGATGAAGGAGAGGATGAGGAACACGAGATCATGACACCCATAGAGGTTGTGGTTGATACTGAGAAACTCGAATGTCCACTACGGTTTTCATGATGTGGAAGAGGTACATCATGTGTTTTCCAAACATCAGGTAGACTCACGCTTACACAGGACAAGAAAGGCTATCTGGATCGAATTGGCTGTGGGCAGAGGATATCTCGATGAAGAATGATTGCAACGTCAGTCGGATATGGCTTCCGTCTTAGTAGCCGCATATTATAATATGTAATGTTTAATACTTATAATAATTCGCCTTCCACAAGAAGTATCATGGCCGATGACATATCCCCTGCGTCTAAGTTTCAGATTTGCTTGATCAGCTTGTATGTAGTTTTATCAGCTGTCAGAGACGGGACGTTAGATACCGAGCAGTTGCCAAGATCATAACCACGTTATTATCAACAACGAAGCTGGAACCTTTTACTTGGCATAGATTCAAACACAACGCGGAGTTCGTGTCAAGTTATATCCGGTCTCAGAGCATATACTGTCTATGCTATCACCAGTCACTGATGAATATTGGCAACGATGTAGGGTATTTTCTGTTCGTTGTCCAAGTTCCAAAGACCGGAAATCAGCAGAATTCTGATTTGACTGTTCTTGGCTGTCATTTCACCTCATCCCATTCAATACCGATGGGACTTTAGTAAAAACTATATCGTATCCAGAAACGAGACTATCCCACATTGCCGATGCTTCTTCCTTTCTCACAAAAGGTCTAACCACGAAGCTCTTCTCGTTAGCTAGCTGGATGAAGCTTAGCGCCAAGAGCTTTTCCAAGGTGAAGAGTGGCGAAGGGCCGAAGCGAAGGCCTCATCCCTGTGCACTGTTGTCTGTCTTCGCATGATATTCATTACCCTACCCCGCACGCAGCAAAGGATCATCAATGAGTGCATTGATTCCAAATCAGAATTCTGTCCAGGCGAATCTAGGAAGGAAGAAGAGTAGGCCGATAGTTCGGGAAGTTCTATTAGCACTTGGAGTTACATTGTATTAGGTTTGCCGTGCTATGCCGCATGCTCGCATTGCTCTTCGATAATGGCCAGTGACACCTACCTGTAAAGTGGCTTGCTAATGAATGCAGGTACATTACACCACCGCCTACCCCTAGCAGAGAGGAGAAAAAATACACTAATAATAGAGTTGTTGTGTGATAGTGAGCGAACGCGCGCGAATCACAGAACGCTAATTGTGAGAAAATGTGTGTGTGTGTGTGGCTTGGGGAATGATGGGTTTCTCATGCAGGGTATTCACGGCTCGCGTGAAGCCATCTACTGCGCCATGAACCTGCAGAGGGGCAATCTTGTAGAGTTAGAGAGCTTCTCTTTTAGTCGAGCAATACCGTTGAACGGTAAGATCCTCGGTGCAGGGATAAAGACACAAGACCGGACGATTGTTGCCACCCTAGACGGGAAAGGCAATAGTTGGGGGTCTTATGCGGTGACATCGTCGATAGAGTTGCCGTTCTAGCGCTGCAGGATAACCGAGGTGATGGGGATGGTTTTGATTGAGCGCTCTGATGCTTGGCTTTCACTGAGGAGCCAACAGACAGAAACAAATCAGACCATTTTGATGTGATTGTGATGAGTTTAGCTAGGCCAACGCAGAGCCAAGAATGCGTGCAGAAAACAGTATTTTGTATGACTATTATTAGAAATAAAGTCTCGCGAAGGAACATGCACTTTGCCCTGGGTATCAGATATTTGTTTGCTTGTTCGTTGAGGAGGATTGAGCCCCAATTTACCTTGAGTGAGAACTTTGGTGGATCGGACAAGGTCTCGTAATGGGCCATGCATGCATCTGACCTGGCCGAAGTGCAGTTTTCTGTGCTGTGCTTACAATAATAAGCTCAGCTACGAGCCAAGGCCAGCTACAGCAGCTTACCCTTGTCACGAGGTTGTTTGCTGTCAACGTCAGCTTCTAATACTTGACATCTGATTCGTACAGGCTCTTCTTGGCTTTTGTGCATTTAATCTGCTGTGCACACAAGGCTTCGACTGCGGTCAGATAACAATGCTCAGGCCCTAAAATACTGGGGTCCATCCACAGCAGAGTACAGAAATTTGCTAAGTGCACCGAGTTTTGATACGGAGTGACACAGCATTCGAGGCCACTCGCCACCAAACTTTCTCAGTTTCACATATCTCCCCAAAGTATGCTCTTTCATGGATAAATTCGATCTGACTAGTCTAACTGATTCATCCATAACATCATCAAGTCGGAAAAGTGACACGGCATTTGACCTTGCTTAGGGTCATTTCCTCCGGGCCGCCTCCACGGCATTACATTGATTAATCTGTTTCACTAAACCCCGATTGGACCACCTACGGGCACAAGCGGTGGGGAGTTTCGGGGACGTTAGTGGGATGAACAGGACACACTTGGCGTTGCAGTCCACTGAACGATTCACAAATTATCGAGCCAGTCTAGAAACTGACAATGAATGCGCCCATTTACAAACTTTGTTTAATGAAGAACCCTTTAATAAAGTCTAATTAGTCCCAGATCGAACGATTCCGTCGCCGAAAGTTTATTCTAAGCTACCACCTTCTCTGTCTGACATCTCACGTAAACGAATAGTAATACAGAAGCCGTAATACCTAGCCACTGATTTGACCCTCTGTAAGCATACCTAGAACCCTGTCGGCAGTTGGGGTATTAACTGCAGGCTTGGAGAGGGAAGGCTTGGACTTGGGCTTGTACTCCATAGGTAGGCAAGTAGGGTAGGATACCGCTTATCAGGGCCCCATCAAAATCAGCACTTGATTTCTCCGTCTCCACACCCGCTACTCGGAAGAGACAACTGGACAAGGTATCGTCACCGCCTATCACCATCTTTCTAGAGTAAGAAACACCACAAGGGAGCCTGCCCTGGCACCGCAGAAGCCCCAGCATGACGTTGGTCTTGGTGCTTAGAAGAGAAGGCTGCGTACTTGGCAAAAAGGATGCACTTCCACTTTGCACACGTGCAACAGCACATCACGACCCTTGACCCTGTCATTTCCTTGTAAACAACCTCCTTAGTTTTTGGCTTTGCCCCATCGAAAATAACTGCCCGCATGAAAGTGAGTGACTTGTCTTGTACCTTGCTTGACCTGCCCTGCGCTTCTCTCGTAATGGCTTATCCCAGCATCTGACTTGTTGCAGGACGCCATATTCCACTAACACTACCGGCTTGGTCGTCACAGCCCCTGTAGATCCAAACAGCCTAGTTTCACTCCCGCGGCCTACAAAACTAAACATAAATCCACCTCAAATTCGTCACTCATCACAGGTCTATCTACCCACTCATTCACTCGCTCTGTCAGTATCGCCACACATACAGATCTGACAAGACAAGAGACCTATTCGTTATGCACGCCAAAACTCTCCTGCTGGCTACTGGCCTCGTGCCACTTGTAGCTGGCGACTGCCCCTTCGCCGCCAAGCGCGATACACAACAGAACTTGTTGCCCCCAAGAGAAATTTCCGAAGACTTTGGAAGATGCCGCGTCGCCAGTAACCAGGCTGGTGGTGGTTCGCGAACCAAGGACTTTTGGCCTTGCCAGCTACGACTCGATGTTCTACGACAGTTCTCGCCCCAGATCAACCCTCTAGGCGAGGAGTTTGACTACGCCGAGGCGTTCCAGTCTTTAGATTGTGAGTATCATTACTATCTGTTTAATGGATAAGTCACTAACAACTCTCAGTCGAGGCTCTCAAGAAGGACATTCACGATCTTCTTACTGATTCTCAGGACTGGTGGCCTGCGGACTTTGGCCACTATGGTGGTCTCTTCATCCGCATGGCATGGCACAGCGCTGGTACTTACCGTGCCATGGACGGCCGCGGTGGTGGTGGAATGGGTCAACAGCGATTTGCTCCCCTCAACAGCTGGCCCGATAACCAGAACCTTGACAAGGCCCGTCGTCTGATCTGTAAGTATTACTACTGACACTGAAAACTCACATTCTAACAAATTCAGGGCCCATCAAGCAGAAGTACGGCAACAAGATCTCGTGGGCTGATCTCATGCTCCTCGCTGGTAACATTGCCCTCGAGAGCTCAAATTTCAAGACTCTTGGTTTCGCTGGTGGCCGTCCGGATACCTGGCAAGCCGATGAGTCCATCTACTGGGGTGCCGAGACCACATTCGTCCCCAAGGGTAACGATGTCCGCTACAACGGTAGCACTGACATTTATGAACGCGCCAACAAGCTCGAGAAGCCTCTCGGTGCCACTCATTTCGGCTTGATCTACGTTAACCCCGAGGGTCCTGACGGCAGCTCTGACCCCAAGGCTTCAGCCCTGGATATCCGTGAGGCATTTGGCCGTATGGGTATGGATGATGAGGAGACTGCTGCTCTTATCATCGGTGGACACACCCTTGGAAAGACTCACGGTGCTGTTCCCGGAAGTAAGTAGCAATCATGCTGAAAGCCTGACGGAGCTTTACTAACTGTTGCGCAGAGAACATTGGCCCTGAGCCTGAGGCTGCTGATCTTGGAGAGATGGGTCTCGGATGGCACAACAGTGTTGGTGAGGGCAACGGTCCTAACCAGCAGACCAGTGGTCTCGAGGTCATCTGGTCCAAGACCCCTACCAAGTGAGTCTCGTCACCTACTTCCTCCCTCTACTCTTACTAATAAATACTAGGTGGAGCAACCACTTCCTCGAGAGTCTTCTCGGCAACAAGTGGGCCCTCGTTGAGTCTCCAGCCGGCGCTCACCAGTGGGAGGCAGTCAACGGTACACTCGACTACCCCGATCCTTTCGACAACACCAAGTTCCGCCGCGCTACTATGCTCACCTCTGATCTCGCCCTGATCAACGACGAATCCTACCTCAAGATCTGCAAGCGCTGGCTCAAGAACCCCGAGGAGATGAACGAGGCTTTTGCAAAGGCGTGGTTCAAGCTACTTCACCGTGATCTCGGACCCACCTCTCGATACCTCGGGCCCGATGTCCCCAAGGAGAAGTTCATCTGGCAAGATCCCCTCCCTGAGCGAAAGGGAGACGTTATCACCGACGAGGATGTTTCTAGCCTCAAGACTGCTATTCTCGCGGCCGACGGTCTCGATGTTTCCAAGTTGGTTTCTACTGCCTGGGCGTCCGCCTCTACCTTCCGTGGTACCGACAAGCGTGGTGGTGCCAACGGTGCTCGCATTGCTCTTGAGCCTCAAGTCAGCTGGGCCAGCAACAACCCCAAGCAACTCAAGCAGGTCCTGTCCTCTCTTAAGAGCGTCCAGAAGGAGTTCAACGCCAAGTCTGAGTCTAAGCAGGTTTCTCTTGCCGATCTGATCGTTCTCGGTGGTGTTGCCGCTGTTGAGAAGGCTGCCAAGGACGCTGGCTTCAAGGACATCGAGGTTCCCTTCACCCCTGGTCGTGTCGATGCCACTCAGGAGCAGACCGACATCACCCAGTTCAACTACCTTGAGCCTCTCGCCGATGGTTTCCGCAACTACGGACACGGAACTGCTCGTGCTCGCACTGAGGAAATTCTCGTCGACAAGGCCGCTCTCCTCACTCTTACCCCACCCGAAATGACCGTCCTTGTCGGTGGTCTCCGCGCTCTCAACGCCAACTTTGATGGCTCATCCAACGGTGTCTTGACTGAGAAGAAGGGTCAGCTGACCAACGATTTCTTCGTCAACCTGCTCTCCCCTGCTTTCAAGTGGTCCAAGAAGGACCAGCGTGGTGAGCTCTGGACTGCCACTGACCTTAAAACCAAGTCCACCAAGTGGACTGCCACTCGTGCTGATCTCGTCTTCGGATCTCACGCCGAGCTCCGTGCTATTTCTGAGGTTTACGGTAGCGCTGATGCCAAGGAGAAGTTTGCCAAGGACTTCGTTGCTGCCTGGACCAAGGTCATGAACCTCGATCGCTTTGACGTGAAGGTTAATAAGGAGAGCAAGTAGAGATATGCGTTAATGGTTAGGGAGTCATTTTTCCCTTTTCTGCTTTAGATTTAAATATTTTACCCCTTCCTTTTACATATTGCGTTTAGCCTTTCTTTCTACTTATACTATTTTCTCGTACAATAGAACAAGTCAAAAATATCCACGTGCAAAACCCAAGTGTTCCCTCTCTATTGGAAGACTATCCATTACCTCTGTAAGAGTTGTGTCTCATTCTGTTGCGGCTGCAACGACATCGAGTGTAGCTAGCCACGTGATATAGTGTCGTCTGATCACACGATTAGTAGCTTAAAAACCGCATCCTCCTTTTCGTCATAAAACAACACTCGGACAGCGGTACATTACACCACTATGGCCAATATCGCATGTATACCAAATGAGATTTTGGAACACGTATTCATTTATGTAACCGATCTAGACTACATTGACATTTTCGAAGTCCGCCTTGTGAACAAACGGTTCTGTAAGATTGCAACACCCCTTCGAGTCCGCCATTGGAGTGATCGTGGTTATTACGGCCCGTATAATACAAGCCTTTCACGTACCACGATCAATCGGTTGGCTTTGGAGCTTTTACGGTACCCTGAACTTCGTTTGCAAGTCAGAATCTTGGAAATCGACTGGTTCCGAACCGACCATGGCAACGGAACTCCTCGTCATTTGATACGTCCGGAAAACCTCGATCTGCTGGCCAGGGCAGCTGAAGAAACTTTACCAGATCTTGCCAGTTCTACCGATCTGTGTGAACAGATTCGCCAGGGCTGGGACGATGGCATAGCTGTTCTCGTACTGTCTTGGACAAGGAACTTGACTAACCTGAGCTTGACAATCCCATCACATATCACAGCAAAGGACGAGAATGGCTATCCGCTACTTGTCTTACATTTTGCGAAAAAGGTCGCGCTGCGGTTTGCCTTTGATGATTCTAAGTCCGCGCTGCCTTTGCCCCTGGAGAAGTTGCATACATTGAATATTCAGTACGAGAATCTTGAGAGTGAATTACACGTGGCACACCTTTCGCCATTTCTACGTTTCCCAAATCTAAAAAGTTTCAGTGCCTACAGGATAGGAGATGGTAAGGGACGGGATCTGAGCTATGTAATTGCGTCTACAGAGAACAATTATTCGATGCCGTTTCCGGAACGAACTTCATCACTGGAGTCTATTTACATTGAGGAGCCATTGCTTTCGAATGCAGGAATCAGGAGCCTCCTACACGTTTGCAAAAATCTCAAAGTTTTTCGTATGGAGTGTTCAAATAAAATAGGCCCACGGAGCAGCACAATGCTTGCCAGGTCTCTTGTTGAGCATGCGTCATCCCTCGAAGAAGTAACACTCTTTATAGAAGACATCGACGAGGGCCATTGGACACCGGATTCAGCAGATACAGACGAATTACCTGAGTGTTGGAGAGCGTTCAGAAAACTGAAACGTGCTGGTATCCCCATGCAACACTTGCTCCAAATGGAAGACGTAAATGATCCCACGACAGCAAAGTTGAACCCTGGCCGACTTCCCGAGTCACTCGAACATCTCACAATCTTCCACCACCAGCTACACGACGTACGTATGCAGTTGGAATATTTTCACCAGGCGCTTTCGGGTGATACTCTGAAAAAGTTTGAATCGGTCGCCATCAAGCACTGGTTAGTATACAGATGTTGCTTGAAGAGACCAGGCCAACGGGGCATTTGAAGAAACTCAAGACTATCGATTTTTCCGACGCATTACTCGATGATCCCATAGCAGAGGAGATCAGAATAGTCAAAAACTTGGCCAAGGAGCGCGGTGTTGAGTTTTTCCTTGGCAGGACTAAGCGCTGAGGACATTTAATTCTCATACGGAATGTGTCTCTCAAGATAGATTCAGATAATAAAAAAGGCTGTAATAACGGGAAACATACAAATTCTCGAACTAAGAAAGCATTCTTGTTCACAAGCCTGCGTGCTATCTATAACGTGCATCGTTTTTATGAAATATTCGTAAACAGTGGTCGTTCTTGTTAGCTTGACTTTGGCGTCTTTGAGAAAAGACATAGGTTTGTGTCTCGAAAGAAGTCACGATATTGATACATTTACCTAGAAGAACGAATGCGACGCCTATAATGATATTGATGTCGATGGAGAAGTTCCACACCTCCCTCGCTCTGTCATTCAACTGGTGGTTCTACAAGTCGCGGACAAGTAGTTTCAAGGCCAGCTAATTAATGAACAGAGGTTATGTGATCAATACCTTGCCAATAATGATCAAGGGCCAACAGCCACCATAATCTCGGATCACGTTTAACCCTTCCTAGTCTAGTGTCTATTCCTGCTAGCCCCCAACGTAGCCAATCACATCTTTCTCTACTTACCTCCATCGAAATTGCCAATTCGAACATTGTCACCTTCGAGACATTGTTTCACCTCTGTGCACTTGTCGCCGTTGCACAATGAACGCCACGACATTGGGATCGGCCGAGCGAGGCTCATTCGTTGATGCAGCCTCGTACGGCATGTACGTTTTGCTCTTCCTTTTGCCTTTCCTCGCAACCTATGTCTTCACTGTGATGGGAAATACAGGTTACCGCGATGGGACAGCAGCGAGAGAGCCACCCAAGGTCCCGTACTGGATTCCATTCGTTGGAAATACAATCGGCTTTGCTTATGATACAGAACGCTTTTTATTCTCCATATTGTGGGTTAAAATTCTTTGACTGGTGTTCTTCTGTTTAACGTATATGACAGACGCAAGTTTGGTAAAGTCCCTCTTCGAATATTCGTAGGCGCGGAGCCGATGTACTTCATCCCCCATGGCCAAACAATCGTCGAACTCTTCAGATCCTCTCGTTATCTCACTACCAAGTCCTTCGGTATCATGACTGTCCGAGATGCATTTGGGCTTCCTCAGCCTGATGTCGAGATTTACGCGGGTGACGATTCTGGCGTTGACGTAAAGCCTGCGCCTGGCTGGGAACATGTTGAGCAAACGAAGCGCTTTCACTTTGTGCAACATCGCCAGTTAAATGCCTTTCTATCCGGAAGTGCTCTCGACGCTATAAATGGTAAGTTTGTAGAGCTTTATTCGAATCATATTGCTCAAGACGCAACGTTTCGAGAGGACGAATGGGTCGAGGTCGATGATCTTTACTCCTGGCTCAAGAATCATCTCCTTCGCGCTACAGCAGAATCTATTTGTGGAGAGAAGTTTCTCGAGCTATCGCCGGACTTTGTCGAAGACTTCTGGTCGTTCGACTATCACCTTCCCAACCTGTTCAGAAGGTTACCCCGATGGCTTGTTCCTAGGAGCTACCAAGCCAGAGACCGTCTACTGGAATGCCTCTTCCGTTATCACCAATATGGTCAGCAAAACCTTGACTTTACGGACGAAGAGCTACTTGAGAAGGATTGGACGCCAGAATTTGGTGCTAGACTCATGAGTACGAGACAACAGATGTTTAGAGATATTGGGATTTCGCCAAGAGGTGGTGCTGCTCTTGATGTCGGTTTGATGTGGGCGTGAGTACCTTCGATCCATTGAGTGATGGTGTTCTTATAACGACATTTAGGGTCAACGCCAATGCCATCCCGGCTGCCATGTGGATGCTTTTGGGCATATTGCTCGACAAGAATCTCACCGACAGAGTTATGGCTGAGATTGAACCTTCGTTCCATGAGAAGTCTTTGTCTTTCGATAATGATAAGCTCCGCTCTGGACCTCTTCTCAACTCGATCTATCTCGAAGTCCTCCGCGTTCGCGTTGCCGCGCCAGTGGGTCGGTCATCACTTGTCCCTAATCTCAAATTCGGTAAATGGCAGATCAAGCAGGGTATTGGTATGCTTTCTACATCCTGGGTTGGTGGCCACGATCCTGACTTCTGGAACACTGGAAGCACACTACCAGATGGATCAGAAGAGCATCCCGTAGACACGTTCTGGGCCGAGAGGTTCCTCAGATACGAAGATGATCCCACAGGTGGTCCAGTACGCAGCACCAACATCAAGCCTTCGACGGGAACTCCCAAGCGCACACCAGAAGACGACCGCAAAGCAAGTATTGTTACAGAAGGGACACAAGGGTACTTCTTCCCCTACGGCGGCGGCACCAAGATGTGTCCTGGTCGCTTCTTCGCTAAGCAAAAGCTCATGGCGAGCGTTGCGTTGGCTCTACGAGCTTACGAAATCGAACTCGTCGATCCTGAAGCAGCGGCAAAGGTCGGACCTAACATGGATTATTTCCCGTTCGGTACGATCCCTCCGAAAGGCAAGGTCCCAGCTCGGATCAGAAGACGACGACTGTGATGGTATTTGGGTAAGAATTAGGCTGTGTCTAGGTGGAACAACCACGACCATATTCAAGGTCTTTACAGGATGTACCTTTAAATTCGTTATATTCAGTATTCATTCTGCATTGCCAAGCGAAAGTTTTTACCATGAATGGCTTTATAAATGATGCGAAATGACCTCCAGTTTGATCAGCCTAAGGTAAATATATGCAACTTGCATCCAACGTGTTGAAGACGAACACAAAGCCTTCTGTCCTTGTGATGGGTCCGTTCAGGATGAGCCTGACAGCTGAGATAAACGCTCTAGCAGATGGGCAGCATAAGAACCGACGCTGTTTTAGTGGTCAATGATATTAGACAAGTTTAGTAAGCGTTTAGTCTAAGTGCATCACAACGTTTTCGTCTGATCTGATCCCCCTGAAGTCCCTTTTTCGCAACCCGCCTGCTTGCTTATCACCACGAACCATAAAAGGACGATCTCAAGCCCAAGCGGTATCGTTGAATCCTTCTCGGCAATGCCCGTTTTTGCATCCCTCACATAAAGCACTCTCGTGCGGCCCCTTCGAAGCGCCCCCTCCCCAAATTGGTCTTTCCATCTCGACACCGTTCCATTTCTTGATACGGTACACGACCCTATCGACGTACGACTCTTCATTAAGAGTTGGTTCGCCCACCTTTTTGCATCTCTTGCAGCGCTGATGATACACGCGTGCATTATATCGATCTCGAGAGTATTCACGGATAGTGATGGCGATTTTCATGCTTGACCAGCCTTTTGTACTGCAGTTTTGGTTGTTGCATGCAAAACGGCCCATGATGTTTGTGTCATATGCTTTGAGTTTTGAGTGGTCATCGTCGTTAGGATTGAAGGTGTAGTCGAGCTGGACTTCGTCGAGTTTGTCCGCTACTTCATCGTGTAGGTCGGGATACATGGACCACAAAGGGCCTTCTTCCAATCGTCTTCGCCGCCGTGGCATTATTGCAATACGGCAGTTATAGAGTGTTCAAGTTCAGAAGTAGTCAACTCCGTAATGTTCGTGAGCTGGCAAGAGTGCGTGTCTTGAGTACCTAAATGTTGAAGAGGAGTCAATTGGGAGAGAGGAGCGAGCCGTTCATATGAGAGACGGGCCAACAAATCGAGTGGTAGATTCAACCATAATGTTCTCAACGCCGAGATTCCTGGCTCCCAGTGTCCATATTTGACGTCGCTTATTGGCAGGGCATTTGTGGTGGTCGGCCTCCTACATCAGCGGTTCTCTAGTTGCATCTAGCCGCAAGCTGTCACGGCATGTCAACATCCAATGTCAGTCGATTCAACAAACATCAGGTCGGCCTCCCGCTGCTACTTGCTCTTTCAAGATCACCCCACCATTTCTGGAACGAAAATGCAGCGGCAGTTGATGGTTTGGCCCCATGTCAACTTGCGGACCTGAGTCTCATCTCAAGTCTCAATTTCGAATAGGTATACGATCCTTGTATTCTAAAGGATCGAACATCGCGCCAAAAAATAGGATCCTTGCTAAATACAGTTTACAAGTGGCAACAAAAACGTGTGTTGGCCTCCAAGTAGGGGCACAAAAACAAACAGGCTAAGAAGTATCATTAGATTAGGCAGCATAAACTGACCTAACAATCCATTGCGGCTCTTGTATCTACGGGTGCCTCTAGTACCAGAGCCAGGGCTGCTTAGCCCCTCAGGTCCCCGCTGCCGTAAGAACTAGCGCCCTGGACCATACTCAACAGTGGCGGAGTCTTCTTCGTAGCGTGTCCATTTGGTGAATAAATAAAGTACAAAGCCTCACGATTGCAAGCGGATATGATACCACTGAGCCAAGATCTATAAACTCAACACAAAACAGTCAGGCGCAGCGCATTGCATCACATCATGGGCAATGCTATCTCTCAATTATGGGCTCCTCCCACCATCCAAGTTGGCTTCGTCGGGCTTCCCTCAGCTGGCAAGACTGCAATAATCCACAAGCTCAGTCGAGGCCAGAAACCAACACTGCCATTAACTGACAGTCTGTCCCACCTTACATTATTGGATCCACACGATATACTAACGTCGAATCAGCTGTTAACACTACTTACTTCTTTCAAGGTTCTCAGCAGTACTTGATCTTCGACTACACTGGAGACGAAAGAGTGAGAGCAATATGGAGAAAACTCCTTTTCGGAAGGGAAGCAATTGTCTTTGTCCTCGATAGTACAGATAGAGAAAATATGAAAGAAACCAGGGAGGCGTTGTGGCGAGTACTACGAGAGGAAATGCTTGATCCTCAGCCTGTTCTAATTCTTGCGAATAAACAAGATAATCCGGTAAGTACGAAGAAGCGGAAAAGTCATCAGGATAAGGTGTTAACATGAGAACAGAAAGCCATGAGTGTACTTGAAATTATTGAGTATCTCGAGATAGACAAGGATCTCGAGAGAACCACAAAATGCGTTGGTGTTATTTCCCGTCAATTCCTAGAGTTGTTTACTGACTGGCATTCGATAGCGAATTATGGCAACGAGTGCCATAACCGGCGAGGGTCTGGTCGAAGGACTGGAGTGGATGCGACAAATTGTGCGCAACAATTAGTATTGGGATATTTGATACACAAAATAGAGCCCATCAATATGCTTCCTTAATATCCACTGTCGCGAGTCTCAATATCAATGTGCAGAAGACAAGAGAGGCATAACGTTATTCCGAGAGCATTCACCGATTAATCAGCGGGATAGATCCACTAATTCTCATTCTCGGCCTCGGTCAACGAAGTTGAGAGTTCGTCACCACCAAAAGAATCACCCCATTCCTGCCATTGTTTCCTATCACCGCATTCAAAATGGCCGAGCACCCTTCTTTCACTCTCTCTGCCCTCTGTAAGTACTGGCTTGACACTCAAGATTGGCTTGTGTCCTAATTGGTCGTCCTCCGTTACAGTGGCTGCTGGCGGCACTGCAGGCTACATGCGCACGCGCTCTACTCCTTCCCTCGTGGCTGGTGTTGGACTGGGTGTTTCATATGCTTATGCTGGTAAGTTCTGTAGGGATTGGCTCTCGCTCTGTAATTGACATGGGCTTGACAGGATATCTTCTCAAAAACAACAAGGACTATGGTTCTGAGCTTGCGCTGGCAAACAGTGTTCTCTTGACTGGATCCGCTATTCCCAGAATCATCAAGACTGGTGGCCGAGCACCTGTTCCTATCATTCTTGGTGCAGTAGGTGGACTTGCTACGTATTACTACCAGAAGAAGTTCCGCGAGTTCCGATATGGTGTTTGAGCAAAATTTGGCTCCTTACTATTAGCGAAAAGCGCCCTCCAAATGTAACAAGACCGATGCACTGCACTTTACGATAGAAAATAATTCATCTCAGCTCAGCGAGTCGCCATATAGGCGATTGACAGTTTTGCAAACTCGCAAGTGAGTTAGAGGATATAGGGTATTCAACCACCAGGGCTTTGGATAACAGGAAATGAAACGCCAGTAGTGTTAAGATGAATGTTAGTCTGTAGATAAAGATTGCGGGTTTGAACAATCATTCTTCTTGCACAAAGCCTCGTATATCTTGTATCAGATTGCTGTGAATGCTATGTTGGAAATCCCATGAGTACGTATTTGGCAGTTTGAATGCTTGAAACCATTCCTGCGTCAATTGACTGGCTCGGTGATCATTATCAGCTTATCAGTCTTCCTTATCTACTTATCGCCACGTGATATAACTGTCATCATCATTCAGTGTCATGTCGCAAAGCAAGTAGGCAGGTTAGATTGGTCTGATCATCCGACCAGCAATCAACTAGCTAACTGCCACAAGAGGCGCGAATATCCTGCCGTCCCTGTACATGGTGCTATAATAGTTCCCGAGAGCCCGTTCGCAAGTCCGCCGGCCTCGCTAATCGAACTGTACTACAGCGAACGACAAGCCTCTTTCCAGTCTGTCCACCTGACGCGCCCGATCCAACGAGTCGAGACGAGAACGAGCGAAAACTACGAAGCAATACAATCGGTGGCGCTTCACTCGTGAATGTTGTAGCTGATGTCCACAAATTTGATTGCCTTTCAAGACCCGTGAACATGTTCACCACCCTCCCCAATATTGACTTTCCACGTCTACGCAACCCGTTGTGCCGCGTCAACCCAATTCCCTCTCTCTGCCCCCACCTGTAACAACCCAATCGTACAAGTTATATTAAGAAGATGCTCATGTTTCCAACGTGAGATGAGCGATTCTCCGCCTCCTAAGCTGACTGTATATTCCCTTCCCCTCTCAACACCGCCTTCTTGTACCGTTACTCCGCCCAGACCCCAGACCCAAGACCGATCAAGGCACATCTAAGCCCAGTCTCTCGGGCCCAGATTTCACTGTCCGCCTCCGCTCCCCTCATGCGTGAGGCAAGGCTGCGTAGCTATGATTCGCCAGCAATTCTCCTAGCTCCAGAACTAACCCCGTCATCATCCAGCTGTCAAAGGCTGAGCATGGATCCTTTCAAGATTTCACAGCAATATAAGCTGAGGCTTGGTTCAAACGGATACTTCGGCTCATACGCCATCAACTGTGCGCTGTCGTCATGACTTTACTACCTGTATTGAAGAAAATTCCGCACTATCAGTAGTTATAACGTCAACGGTAAGCGTTAAAAAGAATTAGATCCCCGCCGTTGAGTGCATGCTCCCGTAGTTCGTTTCATTCCACCATAAATAATTGCCCCCAATGGCCATCCACCGTGTCCTGGCTCTTTTGAGTCTTTGGTTGAGCCTCGCTGCAGCTATCCCTTCTTCCCACATTTACAAAAGATCTGTGTCTTCGCAACCCCTGCCACCAAGTGAGGATCCGTGGTATTCTGCTCCCGACGGTTACGAAGATGAAGAACCTGGCACCGTGCTTCGTCTTCGTCCCGCACCTGGAAACCTGACCGCAATCGTCTGCAACAGCTCTGCCATCTACAATGTTCTTTACCGTACAACCGACAGCCAGTACAAAGCCACATGGGCTGTCACAACGCTCTATGTTCCCAAGCTAGGAGCGAACAGTACTGCTGCCCGCACCTTCAACCAGAGCGCTCTTATTTCGTACCAAGCACCCTACGACTCAGCTGATGTCGACGCCAGTCCCAGCTACACTGCGTATTCATCTGGTGGCACTGACCTGTTTAATCTTGCTTTGGGTCTGGGCGTCTTTCTCAACGTGCCTGACTATGAAGGCCCTTTGGCTTCCTTCACTGCTGGTGTTATTTCGGGGCACGCAACTCTTGATTCCATCCGCGCCGTTCTGTCTCTGGGCCTGGGTCTCAACACTACCTCTTCTCGTGTGGCGCTCTGGGGATACTCTGGAGGTGCGTTGGCTAGCGAATGGGCTTCTGAGCTTGCTGTGCAGTATGCACCCGACCTGCAGGAAACGGTTGTCGGCGCTGCCATCGGCGGTATAACACCTAACATCACTGCTGTTGTAGAGAGTATCTCCGGGAAAGATGCAGCAGGCTTGGCACCCAGTGGCATTCTGGGAATTACAAGCCAGTACCCCGAAGTTCAGAAGTATGTTATCTCCAAGCTCAAGACAGACGGGCCCCAGAATAAGACTGGGTTCTTGGCGGCAGAGAACTTCAGCGTTGCGGAAGCCGGCGCCGCATACGCGGGGGTCGACATCTTTGAGTTTTTTGATTACGGTATGGATTTATTCCGCGATCCAAAGGTTTTGAAGGTCATCAACCGCGATGGCATAATGGGTTATCACGGCGTCCCTCAATGGCCCATCTTTGCCTACCAAGCTGTTCACGATGAAATCAGCCCTATAGTCAACACGGACAAGTTGATTGAGCGATACTGCGCCGTTGGAGCCAACATCTTGTACCAGCGGAACTCTGTTGGAACACACGCTGAGGAATTTGTCCTCAGCGCTGCTCCTGCTATTCAGTGGCTAGCCGTTGTTCTGACAGGCCAGTATGCAAGCGTGTACAAGACTGAAGGATGTACTATTCAGAATGTAACGAGAAATAGTACTGCGCTTCCTCTGAGGAAGAGGAATGTGCCAAACGGTGTTTTTGGCTTGTGGTAGTTTATTGTGGCTCGTCTATTAATGCTTAGGGTTGGATTGAGGGCCGTAATGTCTGGCTTCTTGGACATTTATATAATACCTCATCGAGACTTGAGAACAACAAACAAACTATAGATAACTTTTGATGCGGTCTCGTTAGAGGTTATACAGTTTAATTCACTTTGGCGTTAGTTTCAGGCCTTACGAATCATATAGACGCACAAAATCATTCTTGCAACTGCGCTGGAATACGTGTTCAGGTGCTACATAAGATTGCCCCATCATTGATCATCGTAGCCGTACTAATATTGTCTCTTATGCCACCAGTAGCCAAATGATACCGTGAAGCCATCATCTCCAGTAGTAGAAAGCGACACCAACCGCAACTGCAATGATTGGACCAATGGCTTTCAGTCCTTCCATCACCATCTTCCGATTGTTCCTCTTAACCATCGCACTGTGATCAGCGCGGTCATTCAACCTGGGAAACGGCACATCTGGAACGTCTTTTCCCAAGAACTCACACAGCGGTTCCCACCCATCCCCAAGATTGTACTCCAGTCGTCTTCCGCTCTCCAAAGGTACAGCCTCGCGAACTTTGCGGTAATACTCTTCATACGCATCCCTTGCTTTTGGCTCGACTGCTTCGAGCGAGTACTCGTTAGCACCAAAGAAACCTGCATGGATCTTCATCATCGCATAAGGCGCACGAAAGCGCAAGATATTCCATGCAATGAAGCGTTGAAGAGCGGTCATGTTGTAGAGAGTTTGCAACAACTCCGATTTATATGATGGCCACCAGCTCTCGAACTTTCTCTGGACAACGACAACTTTGGCATCAGGATACGCTTTGATAAGGTCCAGCACAAAAGTGGATGCGACATCGGTAGCAACGTCGTATTCACCCCAAATACTCTGCCAATCGTCTCTAGTGAACGGGGGCCGAGGCGCAGCACTTCCATTCGGGCTCTTATAAGTGTACTCTGGGAGTTGGGCGAGGTGAGGCCATGTCGCTTCAGCTGCCTGCTCGAGACGGGACCAAGGGACTGCCCAGACGTTGTCGAGAGCATGATGAGCGCTGTAGCCTAGGATGCGGTATGCCTCTGTCATAGACTTAGTGGCTGTGCGGTATAAACCGGCGTGGATAATTTTGAGGCCATCGTCCTGTGTACTTGGTGGTGTGGTCTTTGGTTGTTGTATTGATGCCATTATTTTGGCTGCAGAGAATGAGGGCTCGGGGCAGTGTCGTGGAACAGATGATGTCGGAACCTGGCGGTATTTATCTGCACTGCGACGCACTATAGCCTGACATAAGCATTGTAAGCACTATAACAAAGTAACCACCTACCAAGTTTGGATTGGCTGTTAAGGTAAGACAAAAGTGTCAGCATAAAATAGCATGCAAAAGCTGGCAATCACGTTACACAAGCCGCAGGATAAAAGAGGATGAGAATTTGAGAGATTTTGACCACAGTGCAGATCTTTGACTTTTCTAGAAGGTGATGGAAATGCCAACTTTGAAGATTGAGGATAGAAATATAAATAGTCTTAATGGGTACGTAGTCGGCATAACATATAGATACGGACTTGCTACCTCGTTTTCTGTGTTTCGAGTGGCCGATTCTGCGGATACCCTGAGTCTTTCTTTGCCATTGGTCTCGACTCATACCATTTTCGTCTCGTAATCCCAGAAGTCATGCGTATACGAATGTCACTGCTCGGATACTATTCAAATCCTCAGAGACTCGACGTCGCTCGTGCTCTCAACCTAGCACCGTACTTCCACAACATGATCGGTGCAGCTATTTCTAGAACCAACTCGACCAAAGCCATAGCACTATTTCCCCATCCATACCCCAGCGCAGCATACATCTGGGGTGTGAACAGTGGGAACAAAAATGCTGCCAAGCTACGAGGAAACTGCTCTGCCGCGATAGCGCTTGAAGTATGATCTGGATACGAATCCATAAGATATGCCTGCATGGGCATCCCCGAGACTTGCATCCCGAACATTGTGATACACATGGCGACGTCAACCCAAACCCAGTGTACCCGGTATTCGGCGCACCACCCGTAGACCACGAAGCCGATTGGTGCCACGAAAGCAAACATCAGCATCAAAGGGACCCTATGCTCTGGGAGGTGCTGGCCGCCTGTGCGACGCTCCATTCTGTGGTACCAATAGTCCATAAGCGGCGCACTGAGCTGTGATCCGAGAAGTTCTCCAAGTGCGCATGCGATGTAGTGCAAGCCACTGATCTCAACAGATTGCCCGTAATGCTGCGACCACAGCTCTCCAAAGCTGGACAGGACAATGTAGAGAAGGCCATAGCCAAGGGCTGAGATAACAGCTGCGACCTGGATGATGGGATGAAATGCTAGGAGACGCAAAGGACGAGTCATAGCTTGACCAAGAACCTTTGTTAATGGCATATCCTGTTGAGTGCGTTCTGCATATGTATAATACGGCTCGCCGGTTTCTTTGCGCAATCTCTGAGCTCTTTGCTTAAGAATCGCTGGTGAATAAGTTTCTTGAAAGGTAGTGAACGAAAGAGCGGCCATAGCTACTTGGAACAAAGAGGTTGACCAGAACATCCATCTCCATGTGACCCTGTAGGTCATAAATCCTCCGATGATTGGACCTTTTTCAGGAATTAGTGATTTCTAGTTGAGCTGACTGGAGTAGTGGTACTTACCAACTGCTGCACCAACTAAAGGAATGATCATATACCAACCGAGCGACTTTCCACGCTGATCTGGGCGCCAAATATCATTTAGAACGCCTCCTCCAAGGGCGTAAACAGCACTTGCCCCAAATCCAGCAAGAAACCTCGCACCGATCAGCAACTCTTTGGTATTTGCAAAGCCGCATGCAAGATTCCAGATAAGAAACCAAATATTAGAGACATGCAGAATAGTCTTGCGCCCGTAAACTTCAGACAACGGGCCGATGACAAGTGGTCCGAAGGCAGTTGCCAAAAGGTAGATACTCAAGGCCATCACTGACTGTGTCGGTGTCATGTCCAGGTCTTTCGCGATGACAGACAGTGCAGGAGCCATAACTGTTGATACGAGGATGCGGTTAAATCCAGTTACTGAAAGGACATTCGTGACAGCCCATTTGCGTCGCTCGGGCCAGTTCTTGGGGTTGTCGCTGTCGAGGTCATTGAAGGCGACCAGATACGGGTCCGGATGAGTCGCGCTGATAATCGCGAGCTCAGTGTCGGACACGGGTCCGACGGGGTTCTGTTTTATGTCGACCATTCTGTTGTAAGTGGATTGATTGATAAGAATGATCTAAATGATATTTAGCTCTGCAGTCTTTCACACAATATATATACCCCGCAGATGACAGACAACAGTCGGAGACCGTCGCGTCCATGGTCAAACAGCGCGGACTTATCGGTCACGACATCCAGCTGCTTATCAGATGGAATTCTATTTATCAGATCGGCAAACTAGAGCGGTACATGAATTACCGGGGGAATCGGGTAAGCGGACGAATAGGCTGGCTCTTGCAGGACATGTGAATGACTCACTAAGCAACCAGATTTCAGAGGAAGGATTGGGAAAGTCAAAAGTACCCGAGTTAGCCGGCCCAATGCAAGTAAGAAAGGGGACAATTTCACCGCCCCGTTCACGGTCGAGTGAGGCTCACTAAGCCAAAAGCATTGCAGACTTTGAAGACTGTCTGGATCGGCACTCATCAACGCAAGTAGGTAATCTTAAACAACAGCTGCCTAGCAGGGACAAGGGAGCTTCCAGTAAAATCCGAAATCTATTATAGCAGGCTCACAACTTGGCTCGAGGAACACCAGCAAGCTCTTGACTTTCACTACTTCTCCATACTGCCGCCGCTTTTGCCTTGCCGCCTTTCCACTGCCACTTTCGCTGATCCTGCCTCTCCTCAAGAAGCAACTTATGCACAAACTGCCCGAAGATAGGCATCATCTTGAATCCATGTCCACTATCCCCACTGAGAACGATTAGAGTGCCTTCTGTCTCTGGGACGTAGTCGATGATGAAATCAGAGTCATCCGTGTCCGCGAACCAGCAAAGATGCTGGTCGATTAAGGGTCGGTCTGCAAGTTGAGGAAACACTTCTCTCAGAAGTTGACGGATATATGTTTCGTCTTCGAGAGGCATGAATTGCGAATCAGACAATTCGGGGAAGGGAATTGAGAGGCCATCTTTAGTGAAGGAGTAATTTGTAAAAGCACCGCCCATATGACAAAACTTGAGTTTCTTCGTCTTGAGATCAGGTTCGAAGAAGAATGCCAAGTCCCGCACGTTTGTAACGGGGATTCCCTTGAGATCGGCTGCTTCTTCATCTGTAAGTTGAATGTGCGCAACGCCCCAAGCCCGACCTGTCATCTGCTTCCCGACTCGAGGAAGCAGATTAGCAGCGTCAGCGCCCAATGCGACGATGGTCTTATCAGCAGTGTGAATGCTTCCTCCACGAGTCCTGGCTCCGATACACTTTGTACCTTCGCGACTTGATGCGTAGAGCAATGAGTCAACTTCACCGTCCTTCTTGCCCAGATGGAACTTCACACCAAGCTTGACGCACTGCTCATAAACAGCTCTCAAAGCATCGGCAGAGTGGCCATAACCGGCAAGCTTGTTGTGATAACCTTTGAAGCCTGTGAGAGGGCCTGTGAATTTGGGAACGAGGTTCTTAATCTCTTGACTGCTATTGACACGGGTGGTTTGGCCATCGAATGCTGGATTCTTTTGTAGAGACTGGAAGTAGCTCTCTACTGCCCCCTTCGTGTTCTGTGCAGCTTTTCCGGATGTCACGTTGAGGAAACCTGTTTGGTGGTAATGGGGTGCGTAGAGAGGATCTGATTGCCATTTGCGAATGGCGTCCTACCGAGAATGTTAACCTTGGGTCTTCAGATACGGGGTCGACAGGTTACGTACAAGGGCCAGCTGGGTGTAAAAGTCGTCAGCGTACTCGGCGCGGATGACTTTGTTAAGATCATAGGCTGCCGAGAACCGACTTGGTACATCCACGTCCTTTTCGAGTATTGTGATGTTTTTGTAGCCCTTTTGTGCAAGCTCAAAGGCTGTAGCCAAACCGAAGCAACCGCCTCCAAGAATGAGGATAGATTGGTTTGTCTTGTCGCCTGACATTGTATTTGAGGTGGCTGGAATGAACTACAGGTTTCAAGACGATAGTGATGAAGGCGAGAAGAAGAAGAGAGTAATGGAATAGAGGCGAGATCGCATTAAAAATATCTACATGTTGACTCTCACGTTGCTCTGGTTCGTTGGAGATGATAGCCACCTCGGATCCCTATCCGATATCGCGATACCAAAAGATATGATGCCCACGTTCTGGTTGGACAAGATGGAAAAGGTTCACAGAGACTCCTCACGAGGACCAAAGAATGAGTTAGCGTAGCCGACAGAAGCTTTCAGTGGCTCTCAGACATGGATAACCTCCACCAACTGCGTACTGTTCCCCGCTTCGTCGGCCTCTACCCCGGATTTGGCTTTGGTCAGGCGGACAATTCTTGGGAAACACAATAGGTACAAATCAAATCATAGCGGTGAATAACATTGAGGCCTGCTGGTCACGGCAGGAGTTTATACTTCGAACATGGGGTACGTGTAAAGTGAATGATTTCTCGAAAAGAAGAGCCTTTCACTGACGGTTCCTGTGCCGATGACCGGACATGCCGTTTGCCGCGACCAACGGATACCGTCCCGAACAGTGTCGAATCGCCTCCACACCGTTGGAGCTTGCTGCAATTTGTAAAGGGTATCGTGTGGTGACTACTGACTGCCGATCCATATAACCTCTTCATATGGCATGATACAGTCAGGATATGGAAAGCCAATTCACCTCTTCAATATCCTCCCTCATCTAAGCAGTCACGATTCCATACCTCAAAAGCCCCATACACGCACCAAGAAGAATTGCTAGAGGCACCGGAACCTTGAAGTACCGCGTTCCAACGAAAGACGTCGCTGTGACAACAACCCACCATGGGTCATCTGCCAGACTCTTCCCCGATTGGAACCCCTCATCGATGTATCCAACTTGCCAGATTCTGTACACAGCTGTATATATAAGTCCCACAGCGCCCGCATTTATCCCTCGAAGGGCAGACTTGACCCAGGGTCTGCTTCTCAGAACCTCCCAGATCCCCATCGTCCCGTGCACGAGAACCATTCCTGGTACGAAGATGCCAAAGTAAGCTATCAACGCACCCGCAATGGCGGGATAACCCCCGTGAACGGCTGTAAGACCACCTAGAAACACGGCAAAATTAAAGTTTGGTCCGGGAAAGGCTTGAGCGATGGCGAGGCCGATTAGAAAGTCGCGGGGGCTAACCCATCCTTCGGCCACCACGTACTCTCGGAGGAGGGGAATTACCACAGGACCACCGCCAAATATGATGGTACCAGCAAGGTAGAGGTTAGCAAAAAGCTTGTATAACAGAGGGGAGTTAGGTAGGGTTCCTCGAATGGAGACGACGACGATGAAGGTGGCCAGAAATGTGACGATGATCGCGGTTCCAGACTTCCACGAGAAGCCAAGCTGATACTCTTGCGGAACGACACGCGTTTCGGGTTCTCTCGCATCAGCGGTATCATGTTCCTGGAGGTTTATACCATCGTCGCTGCCCGTCCCATTCTCAGCCCCGTGGACGTTCTCGATCTCAGCAACCCTTCCTCTTCTGATTCTCAGATAGGCATTCCTAACATATCGCGCAGGACGATGCAGCCACTTATAGTCACAAATCACAGTACCGCAGCCACCCGCAACGATGAGGGCAGGAAAATACCACAGCGCGTTGTAGAGCATTCCCGCCATGGCAGTCAGAGAAAGGACAAGTCTAGTGGTTTGATCCGTAATGGCCTTGTTAGAAAGCTCAACGGCTGCCAGAGCGATGACTCCAACAGTTGCGGCGTTTAGGCCGGACAGAAGAGCATATACTGCACGAGGAAGAGTGTCGCCGATGTTGGACACGCCAACTGAGAGGCCGAACATGCCAAAGCAGCCAGGCACACTGGTAGAGCCAATTATTAGATGTGCTGGCATACTTTTATCGAGTTACTGACTTACCTCCAGATCAAAAACGACAGGACAGCTTGTAAGAATCCACCGTGGATGAGGTTGATGCAATACAGCATCTTTGTGCTTCCAGGACCAGAGAGAGCTTGCGAAACACTGAAGAGCTCTTGATACTAAACAATGTTAGCGTTGTTTGTCTTGGGCTTTCAGAGAAGGCCTACAATTTGCTCGTCTATCCATTTCAGCTTGTTGACAAACTTGTCGTGAAACTTGGGATTGTTAGTTGTACCATTTGAGTCTGTAGAAAGGATTGTTTTTAGCTAACAATTTTAAAGTGAACAGGCGGTCCGCCAAATGAAGTGAAGCCAAGATGCCAATTAACTTTGAGAGTCTGCAGACTTTCATCTGCAGCTCTACGCATAGCGTGTTCCCAACCTCCGATTGCCATGTCGCATATGTCAATCAATCAGTTCTGAGCGAGGGAATGAAGGAATGAAAACGGTTGATTCCCAAAGAATTCATTTAAGCATCTTTTTAACTGCGCACGTCATTCTGTCTAGGCTATTTTGATCGCTTGGCCAAGAGATGACTAGCCAATTACGATGAGGGGATGTCAGGTACAGGAGTTTATTAGCGGAGAAATCACCCTTGGAGTTCAACCTGAACGGTAAAGCTGATCTGTCAATCACTAGATAAACAGTTTGGTAACCAATGTTGAGGCACTAGGCTAACACGTGCGAAACTAACTGGTAATTAATCCATGACAGCATTTCTAAACATCTAAAAATCCGCCATGGTGTAGGTGAATGTCCATCAAAGCCCGAGGAATATATTGAAACATTGACGCGGCATGACTCACCGTAACCCCTGTACGTTCTGGCGTAGTATAGGACCCCTGGACATTATCCAGACCAGAAGAAAATCAATACGACTAACAAAGACTTCAACAGGCCTTAGGGTATCGGAAAAACTGGTCGTTCGGGGTATAGAAGATAGAATTCGTAAGTCAGATTATGCTATTTACACTATGGGTTCAGTTCTTTTATTGTTATGCCTTGATGCTTAGAGGTCATCTTTCCTGCTACCCACAAGAGAGGGCAAAAGACTCAAATCTCTGAACCTTAGGTCATGGTGGATCATTTCTCAGACAAGTATTCACATATTGTGAGGCCTAACATAGATGAATTTCATGAGAAAATAATTGCTGAGCTCAAGCTATGTATAATAAGAAAAGAAGTAAAGTACAACACGAAAGACCGTATCCAGTACTAGTCAGTTCCAACTTCGATCATGGGCTAGTTCGCCGCAACGAGAACCTCGGGTTCGCCGTTGGTGTAGCTGACACAAAGCTGGCCGTTGCCGTCAGACTTGACAGTTCCCTGGCCTAGCACCCTCTCCCAAGTCTTGTTGTTCTTGCCAGTGTTGAAGCAGTACTGTCCAGAATATCCTTTTCCACGGTTCAGAGTCACCACGATCAGATCGCTGTTAGCACGGCTCCAGATAAGTGCGCTATCGTTGGACTTGAGGAACTTCTGATCGTTTCCTGCGAGACCACCAACGGCAGAGCGGGCCTTTCCGAGCTTGGAGATAGTCTGGTAAAGGTCTGAGTCTGTCTTGAAGTTGCTGCGCCAGAGATCCTCGCGGTTGGCGGGGTCGTTGCCTCCAGCGTAACCCTGCTCGGTACCGTAATAGACGATGGGAATACCTCGAGAGAGGATAACATAGGCAAGGGCGTTCTTGAGGAGGGCCTGGTCGTTCTTCTGGCTCAACCATCGGGCGTTATCATGGTTGTCAATGAATGTTCCGAGGACAGTTGGGTCGTCGAACTTTTGGCTGATCTCGTTGTACATATCGACCACGGCGGATGGGTCACCCTTCTGCTGATAGAAGCGGTTCATAGGGTAGTACATGGCGTAGTTCAACAGACCGGGCATGACCTTTGAGTAACCAGCAAGGTAATCAGGGCTTCCGTCCCAGACTTCACCAATGGCGAAGACACCAGCGGCCTTCTGGAAATCGGGCCAGAAGCTCTTCTCGACGTGCTTGACGGTGTCGATGCGGATACCGTCGAAGCTGTATTCGGAGACGAGCCATTTGATCCAGTCGTTGAGAACCTTCTTGACTGTTGCGCTGCCGGTGTTGAGATCGGGAAGGCCAGCGATCTCACACTGCTCGATGCTGTTCTGGTTGTTGTAGTCGATTCCACAGGACGAGTGGTAGGAGCTCTGCTGGTTGAGCGGTTCAGGCCTGTGGTTTTGGATGCCTTTACCCATGTGGTTTGCCACCACGTCGGCCATGACGAACATGTTCTGGAGAGGTCAGTAAGTTTCTCTAGAGATAAAGGTTGAATTGCAGGTGGGGCCATATCTCCTTACCTTGCTGTGCGCAGTCTTGACCAAACTCTTCAAGTCATTTTTGGTTCCATACTTGGCATTGACCTCGTACAGATCCTTGGCCCAATATCCGTGATATCCTCCGTCCGTGTCTGCCACAAATGATTAGCTATTGTCCAAACAGATACATGATCGGAATACTCACTCTCAACTACGGGAGTGATCCAGATAGCGTCGAATCCCATGCCCTTGATGTAGTCTAGCTTAGCCTCAAGACCCTTGAAGGTTCCACCGCAATAATTTCCGAGATTATTGCAGGCGTTGCCACCGTTATCGCTACCGCTGCGTGCAACACGATCTGTGAGAGCAAAGTAAATGTTTCGCGATTTCCAAGCGTTTGCGTCCGCTGCGCTGGCGAATGGGCTGATGGAAGCCACTAGGGCGACGAGTTGAAGAAGCTTCATGGTCAACAGAAGAGATGAAGAGATGAGGGTTGAATGAAAGTGTGAGATTGTTGAATGATGATGTTGTGACCAGAAAGTGGCGGGACGAAGCTCTTTTTATGTCAAGTGGTGATCTATCTCTGTCTGTGTGTTTAAGACAAGACTATCTAGGGCGTTTCGAGCATACTGCGAAGGATTTGATTGCAGTGTCGAGCATTGTTCAAAGGATGAGGATGAAGGATTCAAACTAGTTCTAGAACTCGGACACCACCGATTGAAAGCCCCGATTCGCATTGTTACCCTGTTCTGCGGGGTCATTTCCATTAAAATCTGGGGCACGAGCGTAACACGTTTCAGTAGGTGATCACGAACAGGGATCAGCCAGATGACCTCAGCCCACTCAATGCTGCTCTATGGCATCGGCCCGAAGCACATCTGGTCTAGCATCACTTGATAGCGGAGCTTCCGCGCACAAGTTTCCCTTTCATCTCGTTTTACGATCGGATAGTTGTACGACGACTAGGAAACAACATGGGATATACACTGGAGCCATTGTTTCATTGGCTATCTGGCTATTCGACCTACCTTTTTAGGCGACGGAGGACCCGAACAAGAATCTCACTCGGGACCGAACGGATTTCTCTTCAGATAAGCCCATAGCACGCCTACAATTGACACTATTTTGTACTTGGGATGAATAGGCAGAATGTAGTCGCTTTTGAATTCGGGCCGCCCCCGCATGTGTGAGTGGATTGGTGTCGCACTTCTGACGCTGTTCATTGTATACGCTCTGAACCGTCAATCTAAGGCCTTTCATTCTTGTATGTATAGTGAAGTTTCTTTGGGTCATGCGTTGAGTCAAATTTGACTCCATCCTCATCTTGTTCGGTCCTATTGTCCTGACATCTGCAGGCCAAGATTAAATATCCGTGGTGGAAGAATCCTTTAGGAAGCTGCCATCGTATTGAGTCTAGTCTTATATCGACTACTCGGCTGGAATTGGTGTCAAGAAACGATGATCTTTGGTCACGATGGCCTCATGAGTTAGTATCTATCGCCGGCGAAGAGCCGAACAATGCTGTCACCTAGAATCTATGTCATATTGAGAATCTATGACACTAACTACCGTGGAATGCCGGATGGTGTTGACGGACTTAAAAGCTCTATCGGGTCATGATTTTCCTTTGCCGAGGTTATAAGCCAGTTGATTAAAGTCGCAGAGTACGTGCTATACCTATACGGGACATGTGAAAGACATAGTGACAACTCTTTTTCTGCTTGAACTTGAACTTTGCGACTGAATGAGACCCCTACGTTGAAATCCACTGATTATGATAATAGTGATAAATGGCGGATCTCGTATAGTTACTCTAAAAGTCCGCAAACTATTACTGCCAGTTGAACTTAGGGTGACGGTTTAGATGAGCGTAAACTGCTGATCAATAAACGTCTCTTCGTCTGTACGCAGCCAATGGTTCCGACAAATCCCGTTGTCAGCACATATACCAATTCGGCGAAAGGTATTGGGCCTGTTGTCAACTTTTTGTAGCAAAAGTCTCAGCGTCTGAGGGTCTCGGCCACGGGGCCAGGAAGGGAGGCCATAGCGTCCTGTAGGTCGTGGTCCTCTTGGAAAGTGCAGTATGTCAAAAGTATAAATGTCCGGGTCATCTCCCATATCGTAGTCTAAATAAACCCTTGGAGACCACCATCCTCGAGGAGTAAGAAGTCTTTCCCAATTCTCTCGATGCGACGCTATGAGGCGCTGCTTCCGATGAAGGGCTCCCCTGAAAGTAATAGACAAGCTCGTGGCTTCAATATTTATGGAAACAACTCTAGCACCCGAAGGGATTTGGACGCTGTCCCTTCCAGCTTGGTTCGTCAATTCGAATGAAATCTTCCCCGTACCAGCCAGCCAAGTCCATGAGGGTAGATGATGAGGAATCAGTGGGGCAGGAACGCAGTTCTGAGTGTTCCAACAAAGGCTCTCAAACAGCTTGTCTCCATCCCAGATCCCACATAGAGGGTTGCACCCGACAGCTCTTGCCAGGCTTTTAGAGATAGCATCGAAAGCAGACGGTCTATCACTAGCTTTCGTAAGATTCCGCTCTGTGAATTCTACAACCTGATGTTTCCAAATCTCATACGGTGTATAATCACCCTTGCGAGATCCAATAACATGGGTTTTGGCGGTGTGAAGCGCTCTCTTAGTGACCTGTCGTCTTACAAGGTTACTACCTGGACTGCGCATTTGTTCCATATCTCCATTAGGCATCGCCTCTACGGCATAGTCGTGGAGGCATTCGAAATGCAGCATCCCATCACCGAAGTAGAGGATTCTTGTGCTCAGAAGTTGTTCCTGCAAAGTCCATCCTCTGGAATGCACAGGTCCATCAACCTTAATTTCATGTCTTAACCAGCAGGGCATCAAGGATAGGGAGGCATTCGCCTTCCGTAAAATCTTGGGCTCCCATATGGCCAAGGGTACAGGGTGCATGACTCGGGCAGATCGTGGTTGGAAGAGACCTGTATGGCAGTCACCGCTGACGAGAGTGGAGATGGTGAGCTCGGCGTTGGAATAAATGTCGCCCATTATTGCAGCCTCATGTGCCCAGTCCTGCTCATCATCCTGCACAATGCATAGTGCGTCTATCCAAATATACTCATATTCTAAAGACCGGACCACGGAGATGGCATCTTGCATTATAGTTGGGAAAGATTCCATCGGAATGCCGCTCATGTTCTGCACGAGAGTTTCTCGTTTTGTGGTGAAGAAGTCTTTAGCTCCCCAGCAGTACGACAAGGCGCAGTAAGGTACCGTTTCTTGCACTTGTACGATGTGGGGTTGGGTCTCGGCTGTGCCCACTTGGAGAAGTCTTCTTGGAAGGATGTCCTTTCGTTGTCTTCCGCCGCGTGCTTCCTGACACTCAGCGTGGTTCTCCTGACAAATACGAATCCAATTCTTCGCTACCTCCATGGCGTTTGATGAGCCGGTACTAGTGTCTGCCTGGAAGCTGTCTTTGAACGAACTAGTTAGAGAGTCGTCGATATGGGAAACTCTAATTCCTAGGTCAAGCTCGCCGCACGATACTATGATGTCGTTTAGACCCAGACCCAATCTCGTCAGTCGTAGTTTGACAGTGTCAGAGTCAGGACCAAAATCTGGTCGGTCAAATATAGATGAACCTAGCCTTGGGTTTCTTTCATACTGGTCCAAAGCATCAAGAATGATGGCACAGATTGCACATCCGCTGCTTGCAGAATCAATCAAGTGTTGTCTGCTTGGGTGAAGTTCGAAGGTGAAATGCAAATCTTTCCTCTTCAACTGGAGATCAATGTCAAAACTAGTCTCTGTTTCAAAGACAATTCTGGCTCTTTGCTGAAAGTCCTGACAGGAAGTGCATATCCCTAGGTGTTTGTTGTTGCTGGTGACATCGGCAATCTCGTGCAAGGCTTCAAAAAAACGTCTCATAAGGGTCTCGACGTCAACGTCTGGGGCCGTGTCGATTCTTCCCAGCACAAAGCCATACGTCTCGTAAAGTTCTTTTCGCGGAACTGGATTATTGTCTCTCGAGAAATCAAGAAGATCTCGCGAAGAATCTCGATAATCCTCTTTGAGCGAATGTGGTCCTCCTTCGGGTAGTCTGTGACCCTGTGTTCGCAGGAGCTCAACAATCATCCGGTCTCCATATAGCAGTGCCAGATCAAGAGCTGACCATGGACGCTGTGAGGGAGGACATAGGTCTACTCCTGCTTGCACAAAAACTTTTACCGAAGTAAGGTCTGAAGAAACAAGGGCTTGCTGAATGGCAAGCTTGCCTGCAATTTCAATGATATCGTTCCTAGAACTCCGAATACAAGCTCCAACAGTGGAGATATTCACATTGGCATTATGGGTAAGAAGAAATCGGATGGCATCATATCTCCTGTCCGATACAGCCTCATGTAGCGGTGTCTTGCCAGCAGCATTGTGTAGGTTCACGTCAGCACCATGCTGAAGCAGAAACTCCGCAGTTTCAAAATCGGAGAAGTAAAGGGCACGGTGGAGCGGCGTGTTCCAGTGTTGCCAGGCGTTCAAGGGCCAGGGTAGAATCCGCATGACACAGCCTGATTTTCGCATCTTCCTCACGAGCACTTCCTCTGTCCAGTGTGTGTTCGGGTCCAGACCATCCATAATAGCAAATTTGACACTTTCTATGTCGTTAAGAGTCAACTTCATGTTGAACGGCAATACCTTCGTCGGGTATGGCAAAGGCTTTGCTTTAATCAAGGTTTCCGTTGATGCGGCCGATGGTTTTTCATGGTTGGCATGCTGTTCTGGATCGAGATTCATGATTTGTGAATACCAAAAGCGCAAAGACGCTTGCACTCGAACCAAGGTTGCTGGGAGGCCTTGGGAATATTCAACAAAGTTTTCGTTGTAGGAGCGATATAGCGATTAGCCACAGTAACGGATGGATACCTATATAGCTGTTGTCAGCTTAGGGGGCTGTGCAAACAAGGCATCTTCTCTGACTTGGCATGTCCTATTTGAGATGGGGCTGTGCCTTTGATATTTGGTCCATTATCTAACACATCGGGGACTGCCTTTTTCAATTTTGGTCGTGACGTATTTGGCATTTGAAACGTCTCCTCATTGGTAAAAACGCAGTTTTACATGGAGCTTAATGCGGTATCTACTGCGCGATACTTAGCTAGCGATTCAGTCATACCTTAAGAAAGGGCACCGAATGCCGTCTATAGTCAAACCTTGACCCAGACCGCTCGTTTGAAGATCTTCAATTCTGTCGCGCATTTATGGAAGAACATTTAAGATCTCCAGAGACCGTGTAGGAAAACAACAGTGAAATACAATCAACAACATTTATATATGGAGACGCTAGCACTAACAACAGTCGGAATGGATCATAAAAGCACGCACAACGCTCTCCAGACATTGATACGTAGATAGGCGCGACAGCATGTCGGAATGGCCCTTCGATAAAGAATGCTAGTTTTTTCGTCTCGACAACTCGGTTAGACCCTACATCTCGTGCGGGCCATGCAAAAAAGGAAGTGAGGAACAGACGAAATGTCATAGCTCGGGAACAAGTTTCGTCTGCCATCACGATGGCTTGTTCCTACGAAGTACTATTGGTAACAAAGAACAATGGATTGTCTTTGTTAGTGTTCTTTTCGTTAGCTTGAATACTGATCTCACACTCTGTTCTCAGACGATCGTTGACACCCTCCTCAGCCTCTGGCTTTATCTGTCGAACATGGCACTTGGCCGTGCTGTGGCACGTTCCCGAAAAGCGAACATGATACGTGGCGAAGACACAAGTGCATGTTCTTCGATTGTTCTTGACGTCCTCAATTATATATAGCCCCTATATCATCAGTAAGTCTAGTCAGTCAACTTCGATCCCCATCATCAATAACTGGAAATCAAAAGTAAATACACACGACCAGGTACCGACATTGACAAGCAAACTTTTTCACACGCACTATTCAAAAGCTCAACAAAATGCCTCCACCTTCTCTCTCGCTCTTTTTGAGCCAGGACGCTTTCACTAAGGAGACAGTCGGCTCAAGTGTGGACTCTGTCATCAGTGAAGATACTAACCCAGTGGAGACACAAGTCAAGGACCAAGCTGAAGCTCAGCTCTTTTTGGCATTTAGGATCATTGGTTCTAGAACATCCCCCCGTTGGAGTTTCTGTATCTACAATCCCGGAACCCATACCTGGAAGACCTATGAGTCTTGGAAGGGATGCGACCCAGGTGGGGCATATCTTATGGTTTCGACCACGTATCGAGATATCGCCCATGCGGAAGCCAAGTACTTTGAAATCGCAAGGGTCCCTCTCGATGCTATTGATGCAGCTATGGAAAGTGTTCGTACTGTCCATACGCCACATACTGCCAGAAAGGTGGACTGCAGTCGACAGTACGTAAAGAACGTCGTCCACAACCTGAACAAGGCGGGCTTCCTGAAGACATGTCATGCCAAAGAAGCCTTTGATACGATTGACAATTACTGGTGGTAATGAGAATCTGCCTCATCTTGGCCACAAACCCTGCGTCAGCGATGATGAATAGTAGGGTATGTTTACGAGAGATGGTCCAAACCGAAGACAGTACCTGGTAGGATCAGATTCTTTCCACGTGCAAGCTGAATCGTCTCTAACAGTCCACATTGCTGTGGGCCTACACGTACGTGGTGTCTAGCGAGACTCCTACTAGAGAATACATGATGAATCAATACATCAATTGGTATACCCAAAGTCCAAGTTCTTTTTGATATGTCATCCGATCTTAATACAACCTCCACTGGCACTAATGACAGACCCCGTGATCCATCTTCCATCTTGTCCACAAAGCATACCTACAGCATCTGCCACATCCTCAGGCTGTCCAAATTGTGGCATGCTCTGTAAAGGGAAGAACTCGTCCTGAAATCGCTGAACCGCCTCCGGACCACAGTCCATAACAGCATCTGTCTGCGTCAAGCCAGCTGTAACAGCATTAGCTGTCGTCCCGGCCATGAATGAATATCGCTCGTCCTTTCCACCAAAGGCTTGGGACCATGTTCGGCATAGTGACTCGCCAGCAGATTTACCAGCTGCGTACATGAGTTGGTCAGCCCATGGGAGACGCGAGCGAACGGAGGATATGTAGATGATGCGGCTGTTGGGTTGGAAATATCTCCTTCGAACAAGCTCTTCAACTATCAAGATTGGTGTTTGGACATTGCCCAACAGGCTCCGTTGTATCTCATCCGTACCCATGTCGCCGATAGTACCAGGCATCGGATCACCAGCAGAATTAACGAAAATGTCAACCCGGCCATTGAAGTCGTCCCTTAAGGCATCCGCGATAGTCTTTGCGCAATGATCCGAGAAGACATCGGCAATTATTCCTTTTATCGTTTGGCTGTCTGGTCGGTCTCGTGATGATGCCCTGTAAACGCGGTCCGTAATCTCATCGTTGAGACCAGTTGATAAAGATGTTACACTCGAATCATTAGTGCATGTTCCGAGAATAGAGCATCCTCTAGATGCGAGGTTGAAAGCGATGGCACGGCCGATGCCTCGAGATGCGCCACTAATGACAGCAACTTTTCCTGTGAGGTCTTGTTCTCGAAGAGATGACATATCATCTGCTGGATACGTGTTTTAGCGGTCGAGGAAAGAGGTCGATGAAGGGACGTAAAAGGACTGTGTCTGGTAAGGGTATTGGTTGGGATATCAACTGGTAGATTCACAGGCACCACCAAGCTTTTATTCCATCATTGTACTCTGTTAAAAACAGCGTGACTCACAATTGTTGGTGGCGGGAGGCGGGGACTCCTGTTTCTAGTCTATGGGAACGTGTTACCGTCCCCCATTGGATGGTGCTACTGTTTACACAAGGATATCTTTATTTCAGTACAATACAGATCGCCAGGGCGGGGTATCAAGGTAACGCTCAATCATCCATACTAAAGAATGCAGGTCCCGGAGCTTTCACGTGCAAGGTACTCGATTGTTGATAAAACGGTTCATCGTCGCCCAGGTATTTTCTTGTTCATTCCACACGAGGAATAGTCTCAGACTTATAGTTACCTGTTCACCAGAACTCATGCCAAGATGTTACCCGGTTACTCACAAATTGTTGTCAAAAGAATGAGCGAGTATCAATGCAGTTATCCTCTGCGTACCAATATTCAAATGTCACTATCCAGCAACAACTGGCCCCATCGTTTGCAGCTTCGGCAAGTCTCAACCGCTAACGGCAGGCTAGTCTCAAATTCACTTTTACCAACCCCATATACACGTCATAGCTAAGCGAAGCTAATAATTTCTTGCCTCGGATTCTTCGGCCGTCAGCAAAGGGAATTCTCTCATAAGATCAATCATCCACGAGGACTCTGAGGCGACAATTGAGCAATTGTGAACAATGGCATCATCAAATGAGTCTTCAGAGACTCACGGCGAAACACCTGGACCACCTCAGAAACATAAGCTCCCACCATGGCTAGACCACTTCAACGCACATGATCTGAAAGTCTTCTTACGATGCTGGATTGCAGTTTGGGCCATGATGCTCCTCATCTTCATCCATCCAACACTCACAAATCTCGGCCAAGCCACTTTCCTCGGAGCAATCCTGCTCTTCGCGGTACCACCCGCGAGTATCGTTTTCATATACCTCCTCGGTGCATTGTCGCTTCTGCTCGGAATGTGCTTAGCCTGGTGCTGGGGTCTTGTGACAATGAAGGCAGCGCTTGCAGCGAGACCAGAGGCTGAAACGCAGGCTTTACTGGGTCAATTACAGAAACAAGCAGTGCAGAATGCAGAGCAAACAGGACAGCCGGCAGCTTGGGAGGCACAAATTTTGATCCATGATGGATTCATGCTTGATGCGAGAGTCACAGCAGTTTTCTTCTCTATGGGATGTTTGTTTATCTACGCACTGGCGCGCTTGCGATGCGCAAATCCGAAAACGGTTGTGCTACAGATTTTCGGTACCATCGTCACGGACATATTCCTTCTCTTTGGCCCTTCAATCCCGACTTTTAAAGGCGACATTGCATCGGTTCTGGTCAAACCCGGCGCTATTGGAATTGGGATCGGACTGATGTGCTGCCTCTTCTTATTCCCTCACTCGACGTCCCATGTGGTTCTTAGCGGTCTCGAAAGGTTGATCCGCATGTCGAACCGAGCAATTGTTGTAACAAGAAGGGGTCTCCAAGGCAATAGTAGCCCATTGGGTGAACTTCAAGCAAGTAGAACTGGTATGATCGCGGCCTTCAAAGCTGGACAACCAGCCCTCGCATTTCTTCCTCTTGATTTCTCACGCGGTTTGTGGGGCGCAGACGATATAAAGGGCCTGCACGAACGTGTTAGAAGAGTCATGTATACTAGCCTGTATCTTATCGACTTTCAAATCAGTCGAGTTCGTGGACGGGAGAAAGAAGATGAGCACAGAAAGGCGGAGGCTGAGGGTCGTCTCGGGCCAGTGGACGAGCAGGAGAAGTACCAGATCGGCCGTCGACAGAGACAGGAGACCGTGACACTTCTAAGTGCTTTCGAAAGACCCGAGGCGGCGGAGCTACGATCCAAGACGAGAAACACACTCTTGGAGACGACAGCTGAAGTGATGGAGATTGGGCACCAAGCAGTTGAACTTGCGGCTGATTACGTTCAGGCTGTGAACTCGTGCCGCTGGTTTGGAAAGACGTCTCCTGAACGCTTCCAAGAGTTGAACAGGAATCTCAACGATCTTCTGGGTCGGTCGCGGGTAGCTAGAGAAGCGTGTGTTGTCAACACTACCAAGGGT
Organism: Fusarium sporotrichioides; assembly: GCA_019054645.1. Lineage (NCBI taxonomy): Eukaryota > Fungi > Ascomycota > Sordariomycetes > Hypocreales > Nectriaceae > Fusarium > Fusarium sporotrichioides. The sequence goes on along the minus strand of JAHKNS010000002.1, from coordinate 2,648,608 downwards.
GTTCTCGAAGCCCATGCAGAGGTATTCGACGCCAATGGCAGGCTAAAGCCCATTCAAGGAACGGATAGGCCATTTCTTCCAAGCATGGTCATTGCAATGGTTGTTGAGGAACGGATTCTCAGTTGGTCAAATTCTATCGAAAAGCTTCTGGAGTACATTCTTAACCTTTCTGAGAAGCGTACGAATGGTCGCATATGGGTTCCCACGCGATTACAATACGCCATTTCCTGGTTGTTTCATGGACAGATCACATATCCTGGCCATGACATCGCAGCGGAGGAAGACCCGGACAAGTTAATGGAGGCCGATACATTTGACGAAGAAACCAAAGAAACCAAGCGACGACTTGAGGTTGGCAGAGGTTACAAGGGGTATTCATCAAGGCGGAACAAATTTAGTCGGATGCTTATGGCAACATACAACTGGCTCGTCAGCCCAGCTGGCATGTACGCTTTGAGAATGGTAGTCGTTACAGTGGCGACAGGAATCCCAGCTGTCATCCCAAGCAGCTCGGGCTTTTTCTACCGAGAAAAAGGTATCTGGGCTGTCATCAGTGCTCAGACGGTGCTTCTCGTCTACTTGGCCGACTTTACGTTTTCCCTTGTTGCTCGAACGATTGGGACTATTGTTGGAGGTCTCATCGGTATGGTGACTTGGTATATCGGTGCCGGCAGTGGTATTGGCAACCCATACGGTATGGCAGCAGCCACAGGTGTCGCCATTATTCCTCTTCTTTGGTGGCGCCTCTATCTCCCGCCGTCGTTCCAATTCGCTACTATCATGGCTGGTGCAACATTCGCACTCGTGATTGGCTTCAGCTGGGACCATGATCACATTGTACAGTATGGTCTGCCAGGGAAAGGCTATGAAGCATTCTGGAAGCGCGTCGTCACTGTTTTAATTGGCTTTCTAGCAGCATTTATTGTGCAGCTCTTCCCGAGCCCGCCATCCGGGACGACACACGTATGCAACACACTTGCGAACTCCGTGCGCAGCTTATCAGATCACTACGCCCTATTAATATCACATTGGGGACGTACTGATAAGAACAGGGCTTTGGCTTCTGTAGCCGAAAATGTTTCTATCGAAGTCGCAGAGGTTCTACTCGCTCTGGGTCCATCTATCGCCCTGTTAAAAGGCGAGCTGAGCTTCGGACCATTTGACCAACAGGTTCTTCAGCGCACCAAAGAACAGTGTCAGTATATGAACCAAGCGCTAGGCGGTCTTTTGAGTCTCGCATCGACATTACCAAAAGAGCTTCAAGACCGTCTCATCCGTGTTGCAGGGATTCTCGATGACCGGTCCATTGGGGACATCATGGCTGTCCTAGCTGTTATCGAACAGGCGTTGCGGACAGGTTCTCCTCTCCCCGAGCGCTTGCCAGCACCTCTGATACGTCGAGCAATGGATTTGGTAGAGTCTCAGCCTAACGATGTCATCTTGACCGCGACGCTGGTACAGGATGAGGACCATAGACGCTATTGTGTGGCCGTAACGTTATATCTCAAATTTTTGGGCAGCATTGACGATTTGCTCATTGTGTTGAAGGAGGCTTTAGGTGAGAGACACATCATATACCAGTGGAGCGATGTCAAAGATATTGCATGAGATTCATAGGAAAAGAATGTTTGCCGGATCTACTCTTGCTGCTTCTCATATCGCACTCTTTACATGTTAGTCCATGACTATAAGTAATGCAACAGTTTATCATTTACTCTCAATTACTTCCTCCTTCAGTTGGTGATAGAAACGTTAGTCTCCTCTAAACTTTAGCGTATAAAAATAAAGGGCGGAAGAGCATAGTCTAAATGGCATAATTGATCTAAAGATTTCGTCTCTTATGCCTATAGCATTCAACCTCTCTCATACCCTGAGGCTGTCTCGATATATTCAGCTTCCTAGTCTTTCTCTGCTATAACAATGTTCAATTTCTGGTAGCTAAAAGAGTCAAAGCCGTCTGGAGAGCCTTGTCGATGTTCAACAAGAACGGCTGCATCTTCTATAAATAGAAGACAACATGGCATCTCCCCAATCCCATCTCAGGGGCCAATGACAACTGGGCCAATCTTTCCATCTTGTCACGCGCGGTTTGATAGACATCTGGAACCTTTCCCACCGTGGGAAAGGCCGAAACCATCGATGATCATACCTTTGACCCCCGAAGCATTCCAGCTATGTGCGCTATTTTTTCTGCCCAGCCACATCAGAATTCCGATCTTTTCTAAAACCGGTATTTGAGGAATGCGATTGTCAGGAACGGGCCCCTTACATGTGATTCTCTCTGTAACGTGTGGCGCTGATCTCCACCTGGGACACCAGGAGAACTGGGAGTTGGCTAAACGGTTAATGGTGATGATGGCTTCAATCGAACTCTTGGAATTGACTATCCGAAGATCTCACAGCACTGCAGCAAAATTTACTGCCTGAATAACATTTTTCATCCGTCAATTGTTACTAATTCTTCTGCTTTCAGCCATAACATCGATACTTCCAGATAACGGAAGCGTAGATAATGACCACGACCGAAATAATGTACAACATTACCCTGCACCACGATTTTCGAATCTCTTGAGCACATTTCTCGCCCGTCTTCGAGTCATTGCAGGGTCCACGGTCATTCCCGATATCCCCAACCTTCACAGACATTGTCGCTCAGCAGTGTCTCAGACCCAGCCAGCTGGGTGAATGCGGTCTCAGCTCACAAGACACCAAGAAACAAGGCACACTTTGACACAATGTCCTTGTGAATATCGAGCTACCAAGTATTGGACCCTTTGACCCCTATTTCCAACCTCTTCGATATCATGCCCTGCATCAGCATCTCAATTTTTTCTCGTCGTCGTACAACTCAGCCATCGTTATGAACGGGATGTCTCAACCACCAAAACCCATGACCACTCTGTAACAACGTTTTGTGATTTTCTGTATTCATTGTGTGACGAATACTTGAGACACTCGCGTCTTTTTCGGGCGTTGTTGAGGCTGACTGCCGTTTCTGAACTATGTTCATCCCAGGTCCACGGTCTAGCCTGGCCAATAGACCGCTCCACAATCCTGTCTAAGTCGAGATGCACCTTATTCCCTTGGCATGTCAGACTCAATATCAGGGTCTTTAAAAATGTATAAAACATATCGAAAGCCTCGCCGATAGTTGTCTTTGTTCCTCACTTCTCTTCATCACCTCACAAAGAGCCTACCAGGCTTTCCTTTGTCTCTTCTCTCTTTCAATAACCGCCTGTTTGATTCACAGCCCTTTTCTTAACATTCAAGATGAAGCTTTTCACTACCTTCGCTACAGTCCTCGGTCTAGCTGGTCTAGCCCAGGCTCACATGGAGATGACTTACCCTCCACCTTTCAAGAGCAAGAAGAACCCATATACCAACGGGGACATCGACTACAGCATGACATCCCCGCTTTTACCCAGCGGAGCCAACTTCCCTTGCAAGGGATACAACTCTCTTTTAGGCACCGCAGCTGGTGCACCTACCGCTACCTGGACAGCCGGCAAATCCTACAGCATTGAGATTCAAGGCGGCGCAGACCACGGTGGCGGAAGTTGCCAGGCCTCACTCTCTTTTGATGGTGGAAAGACATGGGTCGCCATCCAGTCCTGGATCGGCAACTGTCCCATTGCACCTTCTTCCACGTTTAAATTCACTCTTCCTCTTGATACGCCCGGAGGCAACGCTCTTTTCGCATGGACGTGGTTCAACAAGATCGGTAACCGCGAAATGTACATGAACTGCGCAGCTATCACTGTCAAAGCTCGCAGTGGTACCCCAAAGACAGCTATGAAGAAACGCCCTGCCATGTTCGTCGCCAACGTCGGGAACGGATGCGGAACAAGCGAGGGCGTTGATCTTATGTTTCCCAACCCTGGCCCCAACGTCTCAGTGGGCTCAAGCAACACTGGTCCGCCGGTCGGTCAGTGTCCAGCTGGATCTGGAGTCGCAGTCCCACCTAAGCAGGCTACTACTGCTAAGGTCCCTACCAAGACCACCAAAGCGTAAGTTTGACCTATTTCTCCATTGTGGCTATTCCAGACTGACATTTTATTAGACCTGGTGGCGTATTCATCACTGTCCCTACTCCTACTACTACCAAGAAGACTACTCTTAAGTCAACAACTCGCACAACAAAGACGACTGTCATTCCTCCTGCTCCAACCAAACCTGCGCGCGGCTTGATCACCCCTGGAACTCCGTGTACGCCCGAAGGGTACTGGAACTGCGTCAAAAGCGGTATGGCCTTTCAGCGATGTGCTTCTGGTGTATGGTCCGTCAGCATGGCTGTCGCGCCCGGTACAAAATGTAAGCCAGGACAGAGTATGGAGTTCACCATTGAGTATGCATGATTATGAGTCGGCTTCTTTTTTTACGTGTCAACGTTTCCTTTGTTTGCAATGTCTAGACTAGAAGATGATGATGTGGTTTGAAATCACGATGATAATGCCGAGTTTAGTGTCACTTTCATTAATAAACCAAACTTCTTATCAATCACGGACAATCAATCATATGCTTCAGACCGATGCACTTATCCTGTCCTCAGAGTATCGAATTTGGCCGCTGTAGAAGGCATAATCACCAAGTCAGTTTATGTTATCTAAACCACGATGATGATCAATCAACTCCATGGTTAGAGAATATATATGTCATTTCCAAGCCAGGCCTTGTCGCAACAGCAACAACAAGTTAGCTACATCCCGTCACCCCAATAGTCACGATGTTACTCCTGATGACGCCGTGCTATGTTTTGAACAGACATCATCCACTATTCCTTGTCCGATTGCCTCCTGGTAGAGTCTTGTGCTTCGTCTACACCAAGGTATCAACATACGATGGGCCTCAAGCGTCACAATTCCATACAGCTCCCATTCTTCATCTCCACTGCTCGACGGCGTTGCCGTACTGGGGGTACTGATACTGGTGGGTTCCTGTTCATACTGCCGCGCTCTCACATACCACTGAGTCCAGCTGATGACCTTTGCAGGCGCATCTGACCTTGAAACAATGCCGTTTGGGACTCTCTGGAAGATGATAGGCCATCTACAGTCCCTTCCCACTCCCGGACCAAGCCTGATGATCTCGTAGGCTTCATAGCAGCGAAGGCTCTGATTGGGATCCGAAGCATCGAAAAAGGTGTCGTGAATGACAGTTTCGTAGTTCAGGTTTGAGGGCGACCATGATACCATGCCAGGGTTGTGCCGAAGGATGGGTTCATATGTCTGTATGTAGTCGAGAACGACGTGGGGTGGAATATGGCGAGGAATAGGGATTGTGACGGTGGAATGGTGCTGCGAGCGCATGCTCGCTTACCTATATCACTAAATCATATGTCAATCAATTGATCAGTCATATGGAACAGACAGAACCTCTGGTGTCCCTTCTCTTGACGAGGCCCAGAGCAGAGCTGAGGCGGCCGCCGACCGTAGGGCCTGAATCCTTTCGTCTGACGTACGTACCGGATCGGCTGCCGAGAGGCCAGGGTTTATTGGTCCCAGTGCGTGTATGGCATATCCACAGTCAGTGGCTTCAATGAGGAACCAAAACTAGAACACTACAAGAGACAGATGCTTAGTAGCCCGTTGGTAAGCATCAGCTGTGCTGTCGTGACAACAAGACTGACGGGGAAATGTCTCTAGAAATGTGATGTAATCGACACAGAGGGAATTCTGTCAGATCGAGTGCCAAATGCATCAGTTTAATTTGACAGCGGCAGTGGGGTATTAAGAGCAAAGAGCTATCTCCCCGCGCCAATGACTCGTGGCTGTGGGAAGGGGATGGCAGAAAACGTTGGACCTAAGCAGATCAAGCAAGAAATAAATAGCTCAAAAGCGGCTATAAGATGGTGCGTACTGTCTGACTAATTTTGTCTGCTGGATCACTAGTCTTAGGTTTTCTGCACCCTCTAGGTCAGGTACCTAGGGAAAGGAAAGTTCCGTCAAGAACTAGGCGAATGTTATTTTTAGTCCCTACGCTTGATCCTTCAGGAAGGTCGATCCGAATGACTGATCTGATTGGTTTATTAACGAGCGGCGTAGTTGCTGGCTGTTCACTGTTTCTTTCGGTCAATTAACCTTACAGCCAGCCTCTCTTATCAAATGTCGCTGCAAGATTCGAGATGACAGGACAGAATCTGACTGTTTACTGTCGAATTGGAAGCGATTTCAGGGGTAAGATTATCTGATGAAGATAACTTCTGCAAAAATACAGGCTATTTTCGCTCTCGTATCCATCGCGTCAAGCATCGCGAGTCACACGTGTCGAGTTGGTTTCTTCCGATCTGTTCATGAACGACATCTCTTGTCTCTATCAACGGCCACTATGGCAAGAATCGTATCAAATGGTTTCGAAACCAAAATACATCGCGTCGCATTGGTATTTGTTACAACAACCACTAGTTGAATCCAGCTATGAGACGGAACCTATTGATGATGTTGTTTAGATGTCCTCTCTAGGGTACCTCTTCAGAACCGAGACTCACCAATCCTGCCCAGAAACTTAGCGTATGGCGCAGCGGCTTGGACCCCTGTAGTGGAAGTGCTACTGACTTCGGCCTGTTCCCTTTTCGTTCATTCGACGCCAGGGTAGTCGGGGTTTTGGACCGACTCCTCGTAGTGAAACTTGTATAACTATTGAGAGTCTCTGGAATCGAGAGGAATCATCATTCATAGGTAGGGATAATAAAGCACTTTTAATGGTGGTGTTATGAACAGATTGAAGCCAACTCTGACGAATCATGGCACAAAAATCGTATCAAGACGCGAAAATATCATAGTTATTCCCCGAGTGTCATCATAAAACAGGCATTAATTCCGCTTAAATCTGACTCGTGGCAGGGATTAATCGAAAATGGGCCGATGACTCCTTTTCCTAAGATTGCGTCTTCAGTGCTAAGAGAATAAATGGTTGAAAGCTTAGCTGCATTTCGTTTCTACTGAGAAGATCAAATTTTGGCCTATCATTCATTATTTGTTATCCAAAATGAATCGCTTCCGTAAAAACAAGAACCCACAGAATCCTAAGAAAAACAGCAGAGTACTTAGAAAACTAAGCCCAATGTTCGTATCAATGACGCTTGTTTAAGCTAGGCTTACAACTGACCGATCGATGTCAATTATAGTGAAGGTTTTCAATCTGCTGGACATTCACTGCGTATCTATGTTGGGTGCGCGATAGCTTGTCGCTACCATGTAGCGGAGAGCTTCCAAGGGCCTACTGCTGAATCAAAACTCGAGAATAAACTTGAGCACGCGATTGCGCGTGCTATCGTTCAGCATCCCCTTTTCACCGTCGGTCGAATCAACGAGGCTTCAAAGAAGCAATACTGGGTTCGCCTGGACCATATTGATTTCAACTACCACATCAAGTGGCAGACAATCTCCGAGGGAGAGGACCACAAAACAGCACTTGATGCTGCTCTAGACTGGCAAGTCAACCAACGGTATACCGATCTGGAGACGAGACCTCAGTGGAGAGCGACAATCTTGAAATCTGCAAAAAGTGATTTTGTCGATGTCATCTTTGCGTGGGATCACACAGTAGGAGATGGGAAAAGTGGAAGGTTCTTCCACGACAGTCTCCTCGCATGCCTCAACGAAAGGCCAGGCAGTGATATCATCACCTTGAAAGACAGATCATTTGAAGTGCCAGTAACAGACTTTACGCCTCCGCTGCATCATTTGATCAAGCTACCAGTTTCTCTGAACTTCATCTTTTCTACATTCAGCCAGGATTTAATATCGCAGTCGAAATCCGTCAAACCACCTCAAAGAGCGGACTGGGCACCGATTACGATGGAGCCATTCAAGACTCGCCTCAAATCTACCACTCTTTCAAATGATGTCTTGAAGCCCGTACTAGACGCTTGTCGAAAACAGGAAACGACATTGACAGGGCTTTTGCATGGCCTCATCTCGGTATCAATGGCAACTCGACTCGCCGAAGACAAAGCTCGCGCCTTTGAATGCGGGACACCTGTCTGCCTGAGACAGTTCCAAAACCCAGGAATGTCACAGGTAGACTTGAAAAAGACCGCCATTAACAGTGTAGTATATTGGCCCTATGTCTTTGAGCCAAGCCTTGTCGCGACAGTCAGACAACAGGTTAGCGATGCCCAAGCAAATCGGGAGTTGAACAAGAAGATCGAAGACACAGTTTGGTCTGCGGCTAAGTCAATAAGAGAAGGATTGTCTGCCAAACTGAAACTGGGCGCCAGAAATGATGCAGTGGGTCTTGCAAAGTTTATTACTGATTGGAAGTCCTATGTCATGGACCATGCCAAGATACGTACGCATTCTTGGGAGGTCAGCAATCTGGGAGTTATGCAAGGAGAGTTACCAGGCGATACTGGCGCAGAGGACTGCTGGACGGTAGAGGACGCCACCTTTACCCAAAGTGCATCTGTAGCTGGACCGGCTTTGACTTTCAGTGTTATTTCAGTCAGAGGTGCAGGCCTCACTCTTTCTTGCAGCTGGCAGATTGGAGTAATTGATGATTGGTTGGCGGAGGGTGTCTCCAAGGACATTGAAGCGTGGATAAATGGTTTGGGTCGGAACGGTTGCATCGATTTTATTGTGTGAAACGGATAGTGTGAGAGATACGCGAGACTCTCCTTGCTTCCCTTTGATTGACTGAGCATGGCAGTGGAAGTAGATAGAACTTGTTGTAGAGGGTTGGAGTAGTGATACATGTATATATAAGGATGATCACCGTGATAGGGGAGGTGCATGAATATCAAGGGCCTAGAAACAGGGCCCAATCCATAGTGTGAACGATACGGTGGTCAATGACGGCTAGCTCAGTATCTTTAACATTGCATCCAGTTTCTCTCACTAAGCCCTTCGGCATCTCTTCAACAGACAAGCAAAAACATCCGCCATTGTAACACCCATAGTTCGTACCAAAAACCCAACTTGAAGACCCAGGAAAAAACGAGAGAAAGACAACGGTATAGCCTTATTGGGACATCTCTGGAAGTTCCATTAGAAGATTCCAGTGGCGCATCACTGTACACATCGACTCAGTATTAACACCAGTGGAGGCGTACAAAAGTGGCATACCTATTGCATCATGTTGTTATCGCCTTGGGCCGTCTTTATTCAAATAAAATTGTTCTTCGAGGTATGATACAGCTTCTTCCATGCTGAAGCAGGAGGTCATTGGAGCCTTCAAAGATGCATGAAGATGTAGATAACCGACGTGTGGAATCCCGAGCCTGGTCGTAGTAAGGAGGACGTCGCATCAGTAGTGCCAAAGATATATAGAAGCGATTTCAATAGCGGTATTTGTATCTAGCTTCATGTTGGTTATCGTTGAATGTACAGTAGTCAGGGAGTAGACTTACCTCAGTCCGATCTCTATGATATAAGGTGTAGCACCTTCCGATATCGATAGAGGGAAATGTCGGGGAGTTGAGATAGAATTTGGTGAATCGATGAACAAAAGATGAAGGAACGAGCAGGGAAAGGTAAGAAAGACAGCGGGAAGAACTGATACCCGAGAACCTGAGGTATCAGGGGCGATCGTTGGGGAAGCGATTCCCAGAACCTAGATCACTCATCTGAAGATTCAGCTCCCGGCAGACTATGCCTTTCCGCCCATTCTCTGTCTGCCTTACCTCTGCGGCAAGTGATTATAATAGGGGGGACACAAATGATAAGGACTACAACGGTGCTAAAGAGGACGGTGCCCTTCCACGAGTAAACAAAATCATGGAAACTCATGTTGAATCTGCCTTGCCTGGGATAAAAGAAAGGGTAGAGATGAAAGGAAGAAAGAGTGAGGAGAGGTGAGGAATGAAATCGGCGATATAAATACCTGGAGGTAAACTTGTTGAGATGCTTACCCTCAGACACCATGTGCTTAATTGAGAGTCGGCGGACAACGTGATTGAAATTTGGAGACAAGTGCCTAGCAAAGCAGGACGTGGCGTTAAAAGAATGCTGAAAACTCAATTCAGGAACCACCGACTGGTTAAAGCATTGTGAATCTTAACTATAAAAATGCTACGAATTCGATAAGGCAAAGACAAATGCAACTGCCCAGACAACATTCCCCCAACCGCTCCTAAAAGAGAAGCAGGGCTGAACTATATTGGGCAACAAAATTATTAAACGCCAGCATCAACCTCATTCACCAGAATTATAACGTAATACAACGAACTGTCGAGGTGGTTGATTAGATGATAACTTATAGCGAACAAAAGCCTCAGCCACTGGAGACCAGAGCACGGAACACCTACCAAACACATATAAGATAGAGCGGAATAGACCACACAGCATCTACAACTTCGACCGAATTGACCATAAACACCCACCTTCCTTCTCCTGTCACATTGACCGATCAGGAGAAAACCAGTCATGGATGACACAGAAAGGGCAGCACTTGGCCTCATGGCGGCCGTTGTCTTGGTTTGCATCCTGCTTGTAATGTATTATTTCGCACTCAAGTGGACGAACCACATTGAACCAGAATTTCATGGAAGGGTATTTTGACGGACTGCTCAGAGACGTCGGGCAGGACAACTGGTGAACAAGATCCCAACCAGGTGCCAATATCCTGTCATAAGTCGATTTGGTTTAGCACACTGCGAGGACAAAAACAGGTATGTCTTCCGACAATAAACCTTCTTTCAAGAAAAGCAAACCTTTAACGTAAAGTATCAGAGAAGGAGGACGAATGCGGCTATGTGGTATAAAAAGAGGAGGTAGAAGCTAGAGCAGTCAAATTAGATAAAGACTACAAAACTCAACTTCTGTCATTCTTGGTTTACCGATTTTGCAGATTCTTCCTTTCTTGCCTAATATACTTTTCTTACAATGGCACCAACCGAAGCAGAAATCAGGGCTAACTGCTGGAAGTATTCTTACTCTATAACGGCTGCTGCAATTGTATCCTTCGCGTTACTTTTGCTCATTTTCAGGCGCTTCTTCTACACAAAATACGACCCCAAACTGGCGGCGATGGTTCAAGAGGAGCTCTCGGGAACTCAGGAGCGCCACCCTCATGTACCTGTGGAACGTAGTGCTACTCCGTGCGTTACCCATTTCCTCACTCACTACGAAGTCAATCAGTTACGCAGTCACCACCTACGTACAGACGAATGGTGAGTTCGGGGACAAACTTGTCGCCCAAAACCCCGTCTTCAGCGACCAAACTAACGAAGAGAAGAGTATAGAATCGATTCATCTGGCGGAGTACACAACAACCAATATTGACGGCCCAACAACCTGTTTTCAATAGCGCCTGTCTTGGATGTCGACCAGGACATCTGTCCTTTTGGAGTGGTGAGCTCAAGACGTCATGTGGGATTTTTCTATTCAACAAAAGAAAATAAGAGAACAAAAACAAACTTTCATAGCGATGTCACGGGGTTGTGTTGGGTATCTTACACAAGGTTCGTGACTTCGACCGAGTGGCAATTATCGGTATTTTGGCGGGAGGGAATATGGAGACGTCTGATAAGGGTACTACAAGACTCACGGCATCGAAATTGACTTCTTGAAACCCGGATATGAGCCACCGTCCCAAATGCTACGTGTCATTTAGTCGATTCCAACTCTGTTGTTCTTACTGTCACCTGGTACAGGTCAAGCGCTGCCAAGCATCGTCAACAACATGCATTTGACCTCAATCTCCCTACACGTCGACTTGCTCAAGTACGGAAAACGTAATCCAGTACAAATCTCAATTTGTTGCATAAGTAATCTAGTTGATGTGCAAACGCTCAAATCTCCAAGTCGCGCAGAAGTCAGCAATTCAGATAACGTCTGGCCATAGCATGGTATTTTGGGAAGGAAATGACAATATAAAGCTGATGGGATACATGTGTTTTCGGCTAAGCCTGACTACATAAAGAGTGTTCCAATTGCCCCTTCGCTTGTGCTGCCAGGATTCGTGTACCTTGCTGACTGGATCAAACAGCCCCTTTGGAGGCAGACCCGTGATACAACTTTACCAAGGAAGCTCTTGACCCCTGTTCGTTATGAACTTGCCCGAAGTGGTCTTTCGAGTAGCGCCATCAATTATCTTGAGCATGCCCCCAACAGAGCTCTCAACACTCTCGAGCATAGATAAAGGGAATCCCCACTCCGTCGCAGCCGAATCGCCCATCTCCGTACTCACAAAGCCCGGATGAAGCGCGAAGGCAACCAAGCCCTCATTTTGCATATGCAAAGCCCGCGTAAGCCAGTTTAGGGCGGCTTTACTAGGCCCATATGCGCCAGCAACAACCTCCTGAAAGGTGATGCACCCGACTGAGGAAGAAACGTTGACAACTTTAGGGGCAGAGGACATCTGCAAGTATGGCCAAAGGCCTTGAGTGACAGTGAGGGGACCAATGGTGTTTGTCTCAAAAGACGAGCGAAGATCGCTGATGGGTATATCAAGTGCTGGGTAGCTTGGGGGGCTGAAGGCGGCGTTGTTGATCAGTACGTCGACGCGATCAGTTTCAAAGGCAGCCCTGATGTGTTCGGGGGAGAGGGCTGTGGAAAAGTCCAACTGGACGATGGAAACAATGCTGCCATCACCTCTTGGGGTGTCTTCAAGAGCAGCTTCGAGAGATGACTGTGACTTGCCATTACGGACAGTCGCAAAGACTGTGGAATGGGCACGAGCGGCAAGAGCTTTGACAAGACCAAGCCCAATGCCTCTGTTACCTCCGGTCACGACATAGACAGTGTTTGTGTTGTTGGACGCCATGATAATCTCAGGCAAGGTAGGGGCAGCTGATAAGGAGGAGTACTTTGCGAAGGGGTAGGATATGCAGAAAAGCAAGATTCGTGTCGACGCACGGAACGAAGGGCTGCGTCTTATAAGTGACGACCAACGTGTTTTGTCACTGTAAGCATCCGCCCAATGGAGCGTTTCATGGAATGGATCATTGATCATCCGTCTGATCAGCCTTGGCAGATTTGAATGTACCAACAATGAGGAGACAAAAGGTGAACAAACGGAGCTATAGGAGTGGGGGTTTTGCGCATCTTGGCAGGGTATACATAGTGAGAGCAGATTTTCTTTGACGGTGACTTTACTTGACATCAATGCCTCTCGATACAAACGACTCTGTTAGTTCTGATAAACTGCCAGGCGTTGAATTCTGTCGGTATCAGTAAAACGCTTGCATGCAATTGAACTGTCACGACCAAAAAGAGGCACCATTTATGGTACAAGGTCTTACGAGTGTCCTTCAAGATCTTGGTCAAGAGTCATCATAGCAAGGGTCTGGCATGACCCGGATAAATGACTTGGCGGCTACGGATATTGACATCCAACTTTGTGTACTCTCAGATTAGGTTGTGTCACGAGGATTGAGGAGCAGCTGAAGCTCTTAGCAAGCAAAGAAAGCGAAGTTGCCTATTTGATGGTCTTTACTGTATAGCCTGTACATTAACTAGATGACTTGCTCATTTCATCAGGTATTTCATCCGAAAGCAATGGCGTGGACAGGTGCGAGTTCTCTCGCCACAGCTGCCTGCGCGATTTAATACACGTAGCGGAAGTTGAGATTCTTCCTGTCAGTAATGTCTGAAAGCTCGAGATAATCCGTCCTCCCATCCTGCAAATTAATAATATTCTGTTGTAGCTTATCACGTCGCTTGTTCTCACGAATGATAGTGAATCGCAAAAGGAGCATCGTCAGCGTTGAGACACCAAAGCAGATTGTTGTCGCTAAAAAGCCGCTCTATAGCGATGTTAGCCTTATTCCACACAAGCGACCTGAACATAAGATGACTTACAGAGTATCCCGGTGCCTCGGATGGGAAGAAGAGAAATGGGCCAATAATGTTGCCTGCGGTATAAGCCATGAACATCATGGCAGACGCGACACTTTTCTTAGTGAAGCCAGCAACGTTGGAAGCTACCATAGATAGTGCGATGGGAAAACCAGCTGCGAAGGCCACAAAGACCCAGAGACCGAACAGCTGGCTTCCCTGATTAGGTCCGTAACGAACCAGGAGGGAACCAGTAAGACTGCAACAGTTAGCGCGGAATGATGGAGCAGAAAACAGCCAAGTTGCCTACCTGATCAAGCTGAGACATGCACCGATGATAGTTCTATAGCCGTCATAACGACTGCACAAGTATGTCGACCCGAGTGCAAAGAAAGCAAGGATGGCACCCATGGGCATGTTAAGGAGATACACTTCGAGCCTGCTGAAGCCAAAGCCCGCCATGACAAGACTGCTGAACTGTGAAGCAGTTAGTATCATCTTTGTGTTGAAGGGGTCTACTAACAGTTGTGTGTGCACCATTGGGAATGCTAAACGTAAGTTGGAAGAGCATCAAGAGGAGAACATTAGGATCTGTGATGACCTCTCGAACCTGGTCCCACTTGAAGTTATTGTTCTTCATGCCAGTTTGGTTGCTCCGGATTCGATCGACCGCATCGGTACGCTGCTGTTCATTGAGGAATCGCGCTGTATTGGGAGTGTCCGGGAGAAAGACGGCTAAGATAACGGCCCAAACGAGAGTAATGAGACCAAAGATGATGAAAAGCCACTAGAAGGGTGTTAGTTACGTTATGAAAGGAGAATTCGGTAAACTTACTCGCCAAGCAGCGATAGGACCTCCGATTTGAGCAATCCCGTAAGCCAGTAGTCCACCCATCATCGTTGCAATAGCGTTTCCCAAGAACCAAATTCCATGTCTGAAAGGCTGTTCCTCACGGGTATACCACATTCCAGTGATGAGAGAAAAACCTGGAGAAATCGAAGCTTCTGCTACACCGAGGAAGAAACGTGCTACGAGAAGCCCTTGGAAATTCTGGACTGCAGCGTGACAGCACAACACAATGGCCCATGCGAGACTTGAGCCAGCCAGGTATTTTCCGAGGGGAAGGCGGACCATCAGGAAAGAGGCTGGGTAGCTGAAAGCAAGATAACCAAAGTAGAAGGCACTGCTACACCAGCTATATCTTGATCCAACGAGATCCTTAGAGTGTCAGGGCAGGAGTTGACATTCCACAAGGGTACGTACCAAGTCGTCGATTATTCCCATGATCGAGGAAAAGTTGAGCGATTGTTTGTCAAGAAACTGTAGTGTATAGGAAACAAGGAGTAGTGGCATAAGACTGGAAAGACTCGTCAGACTCTTCTCATCTATGGAATAGCCGATCCAACTTACCAAAGGTCGATTCTTCTTAATACTTTTCGACCTCGTGCTCTGTTGTCAACGCCTTCTTCAGCAACTTGTATCGAACCTTGAAGACTCAACGTCTCACCCATCTTGACATCAAGGTCTTGATTGGGGAGGTTGGTCTTGTCTGCTTTGTCTGAAGTCATGTTGTAAGATATACAATGGATTTTGTTATGTTGGAAGAGATGTTTTATACTCAAAGCTGGGGATTGAACGCCGTTAAATAGACAATGATAATGACCAGGTCGATGATCTAGACCAGATGGCGTTGCTATCTCTCCTCAATTGATCAAGATAACTCCACCCCCGCAAAGATAGTGTATCTGTCGCCCTGGGGAGAGTCAAGGATTACTCAAGTTTCATCACTCTGGATATCAGAAGAAACATTGCAAACAAGACATGAAATCTCTACCGTCTGGAAGAGCCGTTTCTCCAGCTCGGATATCATGAGAATCTGATTGGGCAGCTCGGCAGAAGAAAGTTGTCTACCCAGATATTGTATCGCTGGGGATGCCGATTGGCCGACTCGGCTAATCAGAAGCAATCTGGGGGTTCCCCGATGATTAGGGTCGGGAAATCAATTTGCAGTAAAGTCTGTCTGCCGGACCCAACTCATCGGGAATGTAGTCCGTGATGCGAAGAGCGGCATCTACTTTAGCCTGGCCTAGTTTCTGTTCCGCGGCGCAACTTGGGTTCTGTATGATGACGACGGCTCATCCAAGTCAAAGGACGTCATGACTTGCGACAATGAGTTCAACTACCCAAGATCAGACTGACGATGTCGGTTGCATTAGATCACATTGTATTGATCGATACAGAAGAGTCTGATAACCTTGTGACACGACCAATAGTGCACAGTAGTACAGAAACACGCCTTTATTATTCGCTAAATGCGAGATCGTCAAAGTCTATATCCAATAGGTTCAACATCTTGTTTAAACTCATCCCTTGCCTTTTCCAACAGCTCAGGCTGTAGAAGCAACTCGCAAGCTGTGGCCGCCAATCCCTTTCCACAATCCAAGGCCCTAATAAGAGCTTCCTTTGTTCCTGCGGCATCGGCAAATTTGGGCGTGTGAGGTTGGACCTCAGGGTCTTCAGTTCCGATGGAGAACATGGGATGGATTCCTGGGAGACAATATGATACGTTGCCTAAACTGTTAGACCACAGTGGCCCATGAATTTTCATAAGAGACTTACCCATGTCTGTCGACGCGCCCATTGGCGGTTGGTTCGCATCCTCAATAAAATCTCTCCCGAAAGCCTTCATGTGTTTGGTGAACTCTGTAGACATGCTCATATTCGGTCGAAGTTCCATGTAATCCTGATCACTATGGAGATATTAGTACTGCTATGGCACCAAGTATATATATGAACTCACCTGTCACATGTGCACTTCACATCGCATCCTGTCGCGATAGCCCCCGCCTCAAAACAAGCCTCGACCTTTTTGGAGATATTTTTGATTTCGTCAACACCCGCAGCTCTCAAATAATACTCCAAATCAGTGGAGTCAGGGATGATATTTGGCTCCGAGCCGCCGCTTCGGATGACGCCATGTATCCTTTCTGTGGGTTGTATCTGTTGCCTTAAAAGAGATATGTTGACGTAGGACGAAACCACAGCGTCAAGTGCATTCTTTCCATGCCAAGGCGTATTCCCGGCGTGGGCACTTTGCCCTGTAAATGATACCTTAAGTTGCCTTCTTGCGCTAGTCTTGGCAGCGGAAACACCATCGACATTATCCGAATCAGGCGGCGAAAGCCTTCCCGTTGGGTGAGCCATCAGACAGGCGTCGACACCCTCGTACGCACCAGCTTTGATAAGATGTACTTTTCCACCACCGCCCTCTTCAGCGGGAGTTCCAAGAAGTCGTACTCTTCCTGGGATGTTGCTCTCGCGTATCACTTCAGCTGTCGCCAAGAAAGCAGCTATTGAGCTGGTAGCAATTAGATTGTGTCCACAGGCATGACCGAGACCAGGAAGTGCATCATATTCAGCGTTGAAGACGATGAGCTTTCCGCCTTTGCCGGATTCGACTTGAAATGAGGTTTCGATGTCATATGCATGTCGCTTCACATTATAGCCGAGTTGTTGCATGAGATTGCAGATGTTTTCGTGGGCTTTGAACTCTTTGTAATTATATTCAGGGTTTTCGTGGATCTGTCCCAGTGTTAGAGGTAAAGACGACAAGGGATTGTCATGACGTACCTTTTTACAAATCTCAGTCAGATCGCGCTCATGATGCGCGACAGATTGGGAGATTCTCTTATGAAGATCTTCGGTGGAAAAAGACATTGTGAAATGATGAAATCGACAGTTTACAAAATACCGGCCGTAGTTCATTCTGGGAATAAGAAGGGACTTGGCTTTCCCCTTATATGAGCATCAACTCCTTCCTCCTAGCTCTGTTCTCCACGTTCTCCGCGGCCGAAGAACCTCGCATGAGACTGTACCCCAAGCCTTGAACTCCCATGACATGTGCCACCCCAGTAAACGCTCATCCCGTCTTGGCCGACCCTCTGCTAGAATTAGGAAACTCCGACAGAAGAAAATACTGTCAACTTATTACTTCTTTTGGATAAAACTTCTCGCTAAGCTAGTGCAACAAGCAAGGGATAGACGGCTCAGCGAGAAGGAGGGTCTGTGCTAGAATAGCCGAGCGAACCAATTAAAGACTGGGAGTCTGACAGTCCATCCCTTGAGGCTGAACTGAACTGAATTGTTGCGGGCCGTGAATCTCATGAGTCGGCGAATTCGACTCAGAAGGGAGTGTATTTATCCTATCCCAAGCAAATCGGCACAAAAGCAAGATGACATGATATGAGCCAACTGTGAGATGGCCATGTTGCAGTCATCACAGAAAGAGATGTTCTTATCAACGTTTCTTTTTCTTTTCGAGCCCCATACAGGACGGAATACCCGGAAATGGCAGAACAAGCTAAGCTATCCCCGTACTAAACTCAAACTCTATGCATCGTGTGTGCATTCCCTGTATCCCAAGCCTACGGTTGTCTTTACCCCGAATTTCCGGTTGTTAATCTTACTAAACCGCCTGCAGATTTTCTGCAGCCTGAGACTCCAACGCCCGCAAGTAAAATAAGCAAACATTGTTGCTTACCATCCTATCCCTTTAATACCACCAAATGATACAGTCCTCGAGTCAGGCGTCTTGTCCTCCCCGTACTTCCACGACTCAAAGTGCTTGGGATGAGCTCAAGCTCCCCTGCCGCCGATCGGCGAAAAGCGAGGTCCAAGAATGGTGTGTGCCGTGTCATCGTCATCATCTAATCATCCGTCTTATTTCCGACATGGCTGCTAATTTTGCTTTGTAGGCTGCTTGACGTGTCGCATCCGCAAAGTCAAGTGCGACGAAAGGAGACCTGTCTGTAAACGATGTGAGAACAGTCCCAACAAGTGCGAGTGGCTTGAGCCGGGACAGTCGCTGAGTGCAAGGGGACAACCTTCTAAGAGTTTCTCGAGTCCTGTTGGCTATGGAAGTCCCAGACTTATTGCGTCGAGTGAATCGCCAAACACAGATCTTACCCCGACCGACTCGGCGAGCCCAGCCGACTTTATCTCGCCAGGGAGTAGTCGTGAACCACCACGGACATCTTTATCAGCAGCTCATATCGCTCTTGCTAACTCACTTCGTTTGAGCTCGGAGGATCGTGCGGCGTTTGCGTATGTTCCTAGCTCGATATTAGTCTTAAGCTATGGGAAGCTCTGGCCGTGGAGTAACTTTTCATACATCTACACGCACATCGCGAGTCAATATCCTGGGGTGATGAGAAGCTTCATTGCCGTCGCAGACATGGAACTGAGAGCAAGGGATCTGCTCACAGCACAAGACGCAGTCGACCCAGCTGAGGTTCTCGAAAGGGCAAGTCGACTTGGATCCTCTGCAACAGTCCATTATTCCCAGGCTCTGCAAGATTTGTCGTCTTTACTAAGTCATATTTGCCAAACAGCAGAACAGAGCCGCGACGTCGATGCGTTGTTTACTATGTGGTTCCTTATTCTTAGGTACGAGGCTTACGATTCAGAAACCATCGGGTCATCTTTGTTGCATCTTGAAGGAATCAGATCTTTTTTAAGACCGTATCTTCAAGGGGATGTACAGAAGAGGCTACCGTGTGTAGCACAGGCAATGCTCCTGTACACTTTGTAAGTCAACACGCAAAGCTCAATCGCCCGTATACTGATAGATTCCAGATATCTGGATGCAGATTCGGCTACAGGAAATATCAACAGCGGCCAATTCTGCCTTGACTTTCTATCTCGTGACGCTCACGACTATATTTCCCATGAACACCTGTTCCAGAGTGTGAGATCGGCTCTTCCTAAGATATGGGGCGAACAATATCCTGTATCCGAACTTCTCGATGATCTGGAGAACTATCGTCCGCTACGCCTGTATCATTTATGCCAAGGGGCCAAGTTGGAGCTTCTCAGGCTCGCTAGATCAACGACACATGATGGATCGGAGGAAAACAGTCTGAAGAAACTTTGGCGACATGTTGAGAACTTTGGTGATGTATGGTAATGCCTGAGCACCGAGATCTTGGCTGACAATTATAGGAATTTATAGACATCTTACTCCTTGCCAAGAAAACCCCCAGTTCAGGTGGTAAGCGTCTGATGTGGACAGTCTACGCCGCTGCCCTCGACTTCCACGCCCTTCAAATCCTGTGTTCAAGCCTGGACACATACCAAGAAACGTCTTTCAAGCCCGAGGTTTCTCTCTCATATATCTTCGCCGTCGCGACCAAGGCATTGAGGGAAGATCCACGCCAAATCTATCGTTTTATGTGGTCACTTTCTGTAGCGTTAGGGAAGACGCAGGGACATGGTAGTCAGGCTTGGTTATCTACACAACTTGCAAGGGCGCGGGTTTTATTGCCACGGTTTGGTGTTCCGGGATTGGTTTTGGAACAGTGCAGTGGAATTCAGATGAGTAACGAGGGATAACAGGACCTCGATTGCATAAAAGTGTATTTATTCTAGTTCTATTCCTCAGGATTGTGGGATTAAGTATTGATGGTAAAGGACTCCGTCAACGGGAGATTGCGGCTGCTGCCGCCGACAAAGATCGTGTAATTGCCAGACTGTAGTACCCAGTCCTGCTTGACGACATCCCAGACGCTAAGATCTCGTTTCTGAATTTCGAAAGGGACCTCAACTGAGTCGCCCTTGTCCAAACTCACTTTTTCAAAGCCTCGGAGTTGCTTGGGTGGACTGTTTGGTATAGCAACGTAGAGTTGGACAACCTCTTCACCACTCCTCTCACCGATGTTGGAAACTGTTGCTTGGACAGTGGCATATGTTTCCCAGAGATCGCCGGTGGCGGCAGAAGATCCTTCCTGACCAACCTTGACGGATAGTGAAGAGTAGTCAAATTTGGTGTAACTCAAGCCAAAGCCAAACTCGTATCTCGGCGTGATATCCCGATCATCAAAAGAGCGATAGTCAAGATAAACACCCTCCGTGAAATCGCACTGAGGGTCCGTGCTATCTCCCTCTCGTCCACAAGGCTCATAGGGTGTATAGTCGCTCTCGTTCTTCGCAATGGTGTAAGGCAACTTTCCCGAGAAGCCGGCCTCGCCATAAAGAAGCTTCACCAGTGCTTCGCCACTATCTTGACCCGGAAGATGAGCGATGATGGTAGCCGTGATGTTGGGATGCTCGATCCACTGGTCAACCAGACGAATGCCAGCCGCGTGAATAGCAACGATAGTGTTTGCGCACTTGGACGCGACATTGAGAATGAGACCATCGCTGAAGTCGTCATGGAGGCCGTCACGATCCCAACCTTCCGTTGCCATGGCGTTGATAAATACAATACAGACATCGCTTGCGCCGTTGACGTCCGGATCAGGGGAAGAGAGATCCCAGTTGACCCAGCCTCCGTCTTTAGAAGCTCTTTGCTGAATGGCACTGAGAGGCTGATTTATGTTAGATAATGGTTGAAGAATTGTAAAAGAATGAACTCACATCGCTGATGTATGGGGGTGCATTAGCAGCAGCTCTTCCACCAGAAACAATGGTTCCTCCTCTGGCAGCTTGATCGAAGTGATGTTCATCACCAAGAACAGCTTGTCCCATCTCTGGCGAAGATGTATATCCAAGCTCGAACAACTTGCCAGTATTTTTGGTCTCAGCAACCGTGGCATCATATCCAAAGACGGAAATCATCTTGGGGTTCTTCTTGAAAGGAAGGGTGTTGTTCTCATTCTTGACAAGTACATGTCCTGCAATAGCGCCTTCAAGCAAAGTTGGTCGTGACTCAGGAATTCGAGCTTCTACTTGTTCGTGAGGAAGAGAGAGATTCTTCATTCCGATGCCGGGAGTTGGGAAGTCATTGTCTTGGCCGACGAGATACCAGGCAGCAAGAATCCTGAGACGTTATCAGCAAGAACAAATCAGCTTGTTAGTGAGACAAACCTGGTAGCCATATCAGTAACCCTGTCCTCCTTGACACTACCATTTCCAACCGCCATGGTCAAGTTCTCTCCCCAGAAACCTCCCATAGGCATGACCATGTCGAGTCCTGCGTGTGCACTCTCGAGGTTATGCTGGGCATTCCAATCCAAAAGCACGAATCCGTCGAACTCAAGTTCCGATTTGAGGATCCCGTTCATCAATTTGCTGTTCTCGCAAGCGTAGGTCCCGTTCACGCGGTTGTACGCGCACATGACTGATGCAACGCCTGCTCTGACGGAATCGACGAACGGCCAAAGATAGTACTCGTGGAGAGTCTTGTCATCAATGTTGGAGGAAACTGCCTCGATGCCGTGGTAGGGGCGACGGTAGGTCTCTTGTTCATTCGCGATGAAGTGCTGTGAATGTTAGATGTAAATTTCCTCTTATTGTGGGAGTTGCTGACCTTGACGTTGGCGATGACTCCAGCATCCTGATGTCCAATAATGGATTCCGCGCTGAGCTTACCTGTGAGGTAGGGATCAACGGAGAAACCTTCCCAATTGCGACCACCAAGTGGTGTTCTACCCAAAGGTCCAACGTTAGGGCCAAGCAGAACATTTACTTGAAAACGGTCAGTATACTATATCAGTCTTCTCATGTTGACGACTCGCCTCCTTTGGTCTTGAACTCTTTCCCCATATAGTAACCCCTCTGGTACGTCAGGTTCTTATCCCAACTTGCACCGACATGTAAAGCAGAGGGGTATGAATTGACGAGATCCGTTGCTCTGACACCATTACCAGCATCGTGGAGGCATAATCCCGGCCATCCTAGACGCGGTATCGTTCCAGTGTTACCAGCGCAGACGTTGTCAGCGGCAAAACCACGCGTCACATTGACTTTTTCTTCGATTGTCAAGTGAGCGACAAAGTCTTGGGCTTTGGAGTAGGCGCTTTTCCAGATGCCTCTGCCTTCGCCTTGCGCTGCATTTGGGGGTTAGCTTCACAGTCAGGGGTATTTTGGTGGGTAACTTCAGTAGTTGGCTTACGCGATGGGTACTCTTCGTGGACAGGTTCGGCAGGGCGCGACAAGACTCCTGTTGCTTGCAAGGCAAGACACAGAAATTGAGAAGACCACATCATTGAATGTGTTTGTCAAGTTCTCATGACGTGAATCTGAATTGTTGATGCTGCGTATGCACGGGCTCGGTATTTATCATTGCACTTGCTTCAGTGCTTTGTCTCACGCTCACCAAGATAGCCGAAGGTTAACCGTCAGTGATCCACTGGAGTCACGTCACAAACAGGGATTGTGGAAGCTCCGTCAATTCCAACAGGTCTTTATCCCAGTCTCTGAACTCACCGCCAAGTAAATTAACAAATCGGAGGGTTTTCCGTTGGTACAGGGTAGTAATCTCCATTTGATGATTCTCTCCCAAGTTGCAACCCGGGCGAAGGAACGAACTTCCCCGCAGTCAAACGACTGATGAAGGTGTATTTCCGCGTAATGGTTCTGAATCATGTTGTTAAGTCCCATTTTGGGGATTTCTAGAGGCATTGCAGCTCATTCACATGATTTGTGGAGTGAACTATAAATTATAAGGAAGATCAAAGAAAAGACTGGAAAATTGACTTCAGTGGGCGATTCTTCCCAACACTTTCCAAAGAGTAAGACCCGATGCTACCAGACGCTCACCTAGGAAGTGTCGCATCGAAAAACGATGGAAGGGCAATTTACCTGCATATTTCAATTGCGAAGCTTGGAATACTACATTAGTTAATCTCCAGACATCTACAAGCATCGTGATCCCGCCATTTCTGAGCCACTCATCGTAGTTTTACGACTTAGCCTCGAGTAGTAACAGGACTGGGCTTTATCACGTTGTATAACAAAGCGGTATGTGAGTGTCTGTATGAGCAGTAAATCGAGATGCTCCCTCGCTTGATTACCGATCTCGTCGTAAAACCGAGCCGCGAGCCGAACACCATGGGATGCCCTTGAGCACTTCTTTCCAGGACGCGGGGGTTCGAACTACGCAGAACTGAGCAACATATATTTGTTTTCGGCGAAGCAAGGTTCTGTCACTGGATCTGACAGACCAAGTCCTGCCGTGAAACACAATTATGGTGGCATGATCCGCCCCGTTGTGGTGAACTCGCACTGATCAGATGATTACTGGGAAGCAATGTAAGGCGAACGACGTAGTAGACAAGATAGACCAAACGACCCAAAAGGTCTAAACATCATATACGGCTCAACTAGGCAAGCCTCATGAGAGGTGTAAATTGTTTTGAGGCCCTCTAGATTACGATATCTGGACGCCATAGTGTGGGATGGAGCAGGCTGTGCTGACCACCTTTGCAAAGACAACTAACTTGTAATCTGCTATCTTCGGACTCAAGAATGAGGCTCTGTGAGAGCTCTGTGAGAGCTCGTTTTGTATAATTACTGGCTTATTTTCGCATGCATGCCGACCCAGTTCTTTGTCTGCGAAGACCAGGCTCACAATGGTTTCGAGCAGTAAACCCGACTCATCTCTGGCCTGGGCTCGCGAGCTAGAACGCCAATATGCACGCAGCCCACGGACACCGGCCTCTCCGTCATCATTTGTAACCCCTTCACCTATGTCTAGTACCAACGAGAGCTACAAGACACCAGCAAGCACTCTCTTAACACAAGGGTCAGGCCGAAGTACACCAACTAAGATAGCAGGTCCCAATTTTTTACCACCTGCTAATAAAAGGAAAAACGGACGGTATTCAATATCCTCGTCCAGCTCCAACATATCGAACAACCAGCTGTCCAGTGATGAAGAAGGACCCCGGTCTAGTAACAGGATATTCGGAGTCCGGAAAGGCAAGATGCCCCAAATGTCAGAGTATTCTAGATTCCACTCCAGGTATCCAAGAGATCTACCACAGTGGATGAAATCTGCAGTCGAGTTGGAGATCGGCCTAGTCTGGAGAGTACATTTGCAACTCCTTCTTGATGAGCTGAGGAAAGAGACACGAATGCTTCGCCAGGCTGGAGAGCAGTTGAAATCAATCACAACAGAAAAAGTACAGGCTTTGCATGAGTATTCAGAGCTTGAAGCCCGTAAACGGGTTTTAGAAGCAAGGCTCAGTAAATCAGAAGAAGAGCTACGAGAACTTCGGCAAAAACAAGACACAAGAAGGGTTCTGTATTGTGAATGTCAAGGGGTCAAGCATTGTTCAAACAAGGATGTCGGAAAGAAGAGAGGGTCCCCCAAGGATATCCCAGAAGCCACGGTTGAGAACATGATATGGTTGGAAGATAGGTGGAACGAAACAGCAACCGAGAGAAACAAGGCTTGGGACCAGGCAGAATCTTATCGAGGAAAGACAATTACCCTGGAACAAAAGCAAGTTGAGCTCAACAGAGACAAGGCCGAGCTTGAGAAGCAGCTCAAGGCTTCCAGGTCCGATGTCTCCAAGCAGAAATGGGATCTAGAGAAGGCTGAAGAAAAGTCGAAACGCCATGAGAGTGAGAATGTTTCCCTGAAACAACAGAAAGCTGAGCTTGAGATGGAAAACGCCGGGCTTATAAAACAACTGGATGCATATAAATCTGGGTCTATCAAACAACAAGCGCCACAGATCAACGCATCAACGCAGACCGATTCAGAAGCTGGAACTATTGTTACGATAGCAGAAGGGCATCTGGCCACTTTGACGGGACGGACACCACACACTGTCGACCACGCAGCCACTCAAGATAACGGCGAGGTATCAATCGAGGTTCAAGCACACAAAGAGGAAAGCCAAGAACAACGAGTAGAGCCACAAGAGGACCATCTAGAGAGTAGGGAGGATAAGAAACAAGATATCCCTACGCTAGATGCTATGCTGAGACATGGTAGGGAGAACCTTGAGCGACTCATGGCCACTGACAACGGTATGGACTCTGAGCGAAATATCGAACCAGACACGACCGAACAACAAGACACGAATAAATTATCAGCTCAAGGAGATAGAAACCTGACTGGAAGTCCAGTTCAGATGACATTGGAGGCACGACAAGCTGTCGCTCCGGCGGAACCCGTCCCCGAACCTCCCATAGCAGTACCTATCCAGAATTCAGAGAGGCGAAGGGGGAATAAAGTAAGCAAGGTAAACAGACACAGACGCAAAGAAGACAAAGAATCCCGCCACCAGAAAAAGGCACGACACCATCATCGGTCTAACAGCAACAAGAAACGGCACACGCCAACAACTAAGATTCATCGAATCCAGAAGCAAGAAACAGGCGCAGTGCCGTCTGCATGGATCAGGTGTCGCAAGCACCCAAGCCTTTTGTGGACATACTTGAACATGAAAGTCCGCTTCAGCCCGCGATGCATGGTTAGGAGCAGTGGTAGGATTTGCTAGTTGTTTTTCTCCTTATTCTTATAGGCGTTCTTACGTTTGAGCAAGCCCAGAAATTGCTGAATCCTTACCGGCTTGGCCAATTCCAACAGACAATCAGTCTTTTCCGACGATAAATCCTCGCGACAACACTACTTCCAGTTTTCAATATTCCTATAATATGGCTATCACAGTTTGGATATATTCGATAGTGATTAATAAGAGCAATAGGCGATCAAATGACATGGAAACCACACAGTGATAGAAGTATTTAAATCTAGGCTTGCGTGTATCGTTGAGCGAGTACCCTTTCGGCGACTGGGGTGTTTGTTGATGTAGCATCAGCTTACCTCAGACGGGACAAGCCATGCACATCGTGGATCATTCCAGCAGGTTGCATCATCTCGAATTGCGCGAGACAATAAGAAAATAGGATCAAGTATGACCTGTGCTTACAGTATAAGATCCGAACGTTTTGTTTGCTATCCCGTTTTGACTTCAACCTACATTCTAGTCTCGTGAAGCGACATTGCCGTTCGAACAAGTTATCTTGTACACTGTTCAGAGTCTTACGGTGCAATAGAACCCCGCTGACAACCCCGCTAGCACGGAAGTGGTTTAATTTGCAATACAGCATAACCAGTGGAAGGATTCGGATTGCAGTTAGTGTACGTTAGTTACCCTCGTAATTACAGTACCAAGAGTCTACCAAGCACTCGGCACTTACCAAGTAGCATATGGCGTATAAAGAACAGGCCTCGCATCAACTCTCACGCTTACGCCGATCAACACTCCTTCGTCCTCCATTAGTAACCATGTCGTCTCACCTTGTCGAACTGTATGAACAAGCGCCCAAGAGCTTCATCTTGACGCTATTCCTCTCCATTGTTAGCACTCTCTATCTCATACGACGTGCTCTTCTCCCCAAGCCAATCCCCGGCATCCCGTATAACAAAAATGCAATCAATTCCATCATGGGCGACATACCCGAATTTAGGGCAGCCAAGAACCGTCGCGAGTGGTGGGCACTCCAAGCTGTGAGACACCAATCTCCCTTGGTCCAAGTTTTCATGAAACCATTTGGGCTTCCTTGGGTTTTTGTAGCGGATCATTTTGAGGCATCGGATATTTGCATGCGACGACTCAAAGATTTTGACCGAGCAGACATCACAAGACAGCAATTTGGCGGGCTGACACCATGCCATCAAATCACGCTCAAAACATCAGATCCACAGTTCAAGAAAAATAGAGAGCTGGTTCGGGATCTGATGTCAACCAGTTTTCTCCAACAGGCCACAGCTCCGCAAATCCATCACAAGTTCTCGACTCTGATGAACCTTTGGGACCGCAAGGGTAGTCTATCTGGTGGAAGACCATTTGACATCTCGCACGATATTCACAATGCCGCATTCGATATCATCCTGGGAGCCTCATTTGGTGTCGATTCCGGGCAGGGACAAATCGGAAAAGAACTCGATGAACTCAGAAGCAAGACCATGACTGGAGGGGATGACGACGCTTTCGAGTTTGAGCGCGCCCCGTTCTACGATGAAGAGCTTGGCTGCTTCGATGTTCTGATTGAGAGTTTCAACGTTTCGATGAGATCACCCTATCCTCTTGTCAGCCACTTCCTTTATCGCAACTTGTCAGCAAAGATGAGGGAGGCAAATGCAATGCGCGTTAAATTGCAAGATCGAGAGATCGCCAAGAGCATAGAGAGAAGGGAAAAGGGTCAGCCACAACGCTGTGCTCTGGATAACATGATGGCTCGCGAAGATGCTATTGCTGAAAAAGAGGGACGTGAACCAGATTACCGAAACAAATCTATTCTCAGCGAGGTATGTCGTATTCTATCCATTGTTGAAGCTAGTCTAACCTTTCAAGTTGCTTGGGTACCTTGTCGCTGGCCATGAGACAACATCAGGTGTTCTGAGATGGGGAATGAAATACTTAACGAAAGACCAGCGTGTTCAGTCAATTCTCCGTGACGCATTCCGGACAGGTTACGCTGAAGCTCTAGAAGAAAAGCGCGTTCCAACCATGGAGGAGATTCTTAAGGCTCACATCCCCTACCTTGATGCTGTTATCGAGGAGATACTCCGCCACGCACGGGTCGCTCCTATCACTCTGAGGGAAGCAGTCACAGATACACAGATTCTCGGCCATCATATCCCCAAGGGAACGACGGTCGGCTTTCTAGGAAACGGCCCTGGCGTCATGATGCCGAGTATTCCTGTTGATCCCAACAAGAGGTCCGAAGCTTCTCGAGCACATGTGAACAAGATGGAACTTTTTGACGAATCGAACATTTCCCAATTTGTCCCAGAGAGATGGCTCACTACACAGACTAACGAGAGAGGAGAAAACGTTACTGTTTTTGACCCAAACAATGGTCCGCAGCAAGCGTTTGGTCTGGGGCCTCGTGCATGCTTTGGAAAGAAATTGGCATACATGGAAATCAAGGCCTTCTTCACATTTGTATTCTGGGAGTTCAAGTTGGAGCCCGTAAAGGCTGAGTTGGCAACGGATGAAGAGATGGTTGCGTTGACGAGGGCGCCGAAGAATGTTTACGTCAAGCTGACAAAGGTTGACTGTTATGGATAGAAACCCTACACCGAACTGGTCGTTCTCTGGTTGTTGCAAAGAATTCAGCTGAGGCAACAGCTATATAAGCGGCTCTTTAATCATTGGTCGTGATCTTTGACATATACCACGCTCGTTTCATAGTTTGATATAGCACGTATCATTACTTAGAGATGACTTATTGGATCCCTATTAGCCTCGGTTCTGTCTATAGAATGGTTTGTTCCTTTTCTTCTTGAGCACCCACACCAGTATGTTCAACTAGACCGCTTTGTCGTCTAACTGATACTCGCTTGATACCGCGCTACAACTGCTTGACACAAGCATTTGTAACCTGTTGTCGTGAAATTAGATGACAGCTAACCCTGATCGAGTCTCTATATAGCTATACAAGAATTTACTCCAAAACGATGAGCCGGCTTTGTTACATGCCTACTTACTGAAAGCGGATGTAATGAGAGGGTTTGTTGCTGATCGCCTCTCTGATTTGAGTCGGTTCAGAAAAGCCCTCTCGCAGAATTACAACCTCACTATCCCGTTACCTTTCTATCTATGTTTCTCCCACGAATAACTATACAGGCGCCTCTTCCGGCCTTACCAAGAGATATGAATCCGCATGAGGTACAAATCTTCTAAAAGAAGGTCCTACAGACCAGCATCCTAGTGTCCAAACATGTTGCTGTTAAATAGTCAGTGTCGTCGCTCACGACTAGAAATGAACATGATTACCTTTGCCAGATCCACAAGATCTACATCCCCCGAGACAGGGTTTCTATGTAATGCCTGTTCGAGGGGATAAGGCCAGTCGCACTTGATAAACAACGACATATCTGCTAGCCATTCCATACGTTCTTGAAGCTGAGGTAGTTGAACAACGAGTTCGCGGAACCCTGGCCAGAGCACAAAATCAGCCATGCTGATATGAGGGGTAAATAGCTGATTTGACCTGTTGAACGTCAACACATGTTGTTCAAAAGCAAGACGGGGAGAGATAAGGTAGCTCACGTTGGTCTAATCCATTCTGGCATGGAAGCATATGACTCTGGCGAAGGATCGACCATCCATCTCATCATATACCAGAATACATTCATGGATGCAAAGCAAGTGAAATCGTACCCTGAGGAGATTAGCCAATCACTTTTCCAATTCCCAAGATGGGTGACTTGCCTTGGCGCTTGACACTGTGCACCATTCTCGCCGCCCACTGCGACAAAAGACACGACCTATCAAACTCGTGCTGGTCATATAAAGCTGCAATATTGGGATGATGGCCAATAATGCGATGCGCCGGCTCTCCACTCTTCAGAAGGCTGGTCGCTCTTTTGTAAATGTCCCCAAATGCATCATCGAGATGTCCCGGGTCTGGTATGGTATTTAGAGAGGCGGCAGCCCAATCGGGGACGAAGATGTTGCGTATCTGCGCTTCTTGGATGGTTCGAGGGTACCCGTTCGCTCGGATGCTACTTGAGAGCGATAAGTTGTTGAAGTGGTTCCGGAAGCTTGGGTTGGCGGCGAGCGATGGCGATAGATCTTCTTCACTATTTATCGGAAGATTTGTCTGAATCGATGTGTAGCTGTCCACATATGATACAGTGGATGGTGGTGAACCATCTGACCCCTCATGTACCATATGAGTCTGTGCCTCGATATGGGTTGTTGTCGGCTCGTGATGACCTTCATGGGGGCTACGTCCTGGGATATCAGAGGCTGTTGTGAGTAAGAAGTCGTCGTGGTTGAATAAAGGTTTGAAGAATAGACTTTGTGCCTTCGATTGTGGTGGTGGTTGGAGACTTCGCGAGCCTACTATTAGTGACTAAATAACACGATATCAGTATCACTCAAACTCCGAATCATAGCCATTGGATTAGAGCCTTACCGTGGGATGACTTGTGATGTGTACAGCTGGATCTAGGGAAGACTGGTAGAGTGATGTAGGTGGTACCAGGGACTGCCCGAAACCACTGTTGGCTGATATCGAGCCGGATGTACTGAAATACTCTGCATCAAGAAAGACACCTTCCGTCGGCAAATGTGAAGTTACATGAGGCATTTGTGAGATTTCCATGGTAGAATCGATGCCTCCGTTATCGTTAAGTACTTTCAGTATCTCCAAAGGTTCCTTGGCATTCTGTAAAAGCTCCAATACGATGCTTCTAATTCGATCAGGCCCTGAAGCAACCTGTCTCAGAAGCATCTTCGCAGCCTCCAACTCTGTTTCAAGCCTCTCGTTTACAATCTGCAGATTCCTAACTTTTGCATCGCGAATATCCGAGTCGTATATGCATTCTGCGTCAGATTTGGCACAGTTTGCACAGGTGGGTTTGAGTCCATTGCACTATCTCTAGAGTCAGCCAGCCAGTCGACCCTGGCCTGGAGGTCAGCTTTTACTACCTTGGCTTTGCGTTTTCGGCACTCCCAGCAAGCTGATTTGATCATGCCAGTCCGCTTTGGTGCGGCGCGATCTTGCATTCCCTTTCGAAAGGTCCCATCATTCGAAAGGGCGGGCTTGATTGGCCTATATGGCATTGCCATATTTCGATGATGTGTAGCCACGTGGCTACTGACGTCAAAAACGTAAATGCTATCGATATTTCATGACAGGAAAGGGTTTGTTTGACAGTTTGAAAGCTGATGCAAATGTTTAAAGCACAAGTTCGGCACTCACGCAAATATGATATGATATCATGGTAGCGCTACTCCTCGCGTCTTCAAGCATTTTTGTGGTGCAGGGGGCATGATTGGCCAAGATAACGGCCACAATTTCGTCATAATCACCGCCGTTGGCTTGTTCCGTATTATGACGGGGCTTGGAAGTTAAGAGCGGCAGAACCTTGATCCATCCCTCCGACTCCCACTCTCTATCTAGGATTGTTTCTTCTTAATAGACTTGCGCTCCATCGCCACAGAGCCAACAATAGTAAGCACAGCCAAAGCCAATGGAATGTACAAGGTTTGTATCACAGCATTCTCATACCCGTTCAGCACACTCTTTAGCCTCTCTGGACCAATTGACTCTCTCATTTTGGACAACCCCGCCTTCTGAAGTGCCTCAACGTTCGTCCCCGGAGAGGCTGATTTAATCTCGTTGGCAAGACGGTCTTGGAATAATGTAGCTGATGCGCAAATCCACAACGAGGAGCCCATGCCGGCACCAAACGTCAAAACAGCTCCACCGAGAGAAATGTCTTCCATGGGAAGAACGGCTTGAAGTGCTACCATCGGACTATTGAGACCGAGACCGACCGCCAGGCCTAAAAAGGTCAAAAGGATGACTGCTTTGGTAACCTGTTCCTCAAATTCGATAGTTGTGAGAAGGCCTGATATGATGGGCGTCAAGATACTCGTAGCCAGCATGAATGCTATGAATCTGGTTAGTGTCTATTAAGACGATTACCCACCAAACTCACGGTAATAATATCCAAGCCATGTCGTGCCAAGACCAGAGACAACAAAGGCGACAGACAAGCCGCCAACCATAGGAAGAGCAAGCAACCCAGCTTTCGTAGCTGTATAACCTCGCACTCCTTGGAAGTAAATGGACATGTAGTATTCTGTAACCGCAAGAACACCTTCGCAACAAGCTCCAAACCACATACCCGCCATGATACTTCTCTGCTTCAGGATTCTCGGAGGCAGCAGGGCCTTGTCACCTTGGCGGTATTGTAAATACCCAAATGCAGTAAACAGAAGCGCACAGAAGACGAGGGGCAAGATAATCTGCCAGCTGCCCCAGCCAAACTTTGTGCCTCCCCATTGCAAGGCCATGAGAAGACATGTAACAGCTGGAACAGCAATCAACGTCCCAAGAAAGTCTATCTTTTTTATCTTTTCCTTCAAAGTAAGGACAGGTGCATTCTCTCGGTGGTGGGAAGACTCATGAACACCGTACCACGTCAAGATCAGGCACAAGACACCAAGCGGAAGGTTGATGCCAAAGCACGCCCTCCACGAGAAGGCATCGACTAAAGCGCCGCCAATGGTAGGCGCGGTGATGAGGCCGAGACTTCCAATCCCGCTGAGTAAACTATTGACCATTGCTTGTTTAGAGAGGGGGAAACATTGCTTTAGAAGCTTGAATAGACCTCCGTTGATGGCTCCTCGACCAAGACCGCTAATTGCGCGGCCGAGGATGAAGACTGCCGACGAGGGCGCGAGGGTGCAAATCAAAGCGCCTATCTCGAAAGTCGCGATACCAATGAGGAAAACGGCTTTGGTGGAAAACAGAGTGTAGATTTGACCAAAGCTGGGAGTGTCAATTGATGATGGTAATCAGGAATTGTGGACTTACAAGAAGACAAAGGCACTGAGGGACATGCCACTGGGATAGCATTAGTACGATTGCAAAGTTGACGAGTTTGGGACATACTATGCAGCGGAGTACCATCCGATATCCGATATGGTCTGGAATTCGTCGGTTATACTTGGTACAGCGACTGCAACGATGGTGATGTCCTGTCGATAGTTGATGAGTCAAGTCAGTGACATGTATGAGGGTTACTACTTACAAGTCCACTAAGGAACAAGGCGATGCACATGGATGCCATGGTTGACCAAAGCTTTGGGCCAGTGGGAAAGACGATATCCTCCTCTTCATTGAAAGGCTCCTCAATTTGCAGTGCTTCGATCGGTCTAGATTGGCCAGGTGAATCTATATTAGATTGCACCGCCGCAGTGTCAATGGGTGTCTGGGTTAATGTTTCGGAAGCCATTTTTGCGTGCTGTAAGATAAAAGGCTACAAGCTTGACGAACGATTCATAACAACTTGGGTGCGAGCCAAGTATTTATCTTCATTCCATCTGACTCTGAATGAACGCATTGCTGACAGCAGTTTTCAAGCTTACAGCAGGTTCGATGGCTAAATGGTTGAATTACGCGTTGATGGAGGGGCGCCAAGTGCTGTAATTGGAGGAATTAATTAGGTCTTTAGGGGATCTGCCACTAATGGACGAGTAACCGCATCACGGGCTCTGTGTGTTTAATGTGGCAGCACGCGTCTGCTGAGGTGGCTACCGAGGTCGACGCAAGCTGTTGAGTCGTAGAGACTACTCGAAACTGAACCAAGATTAGATTGGCCATTGGTAGTTATAATCGCATCTCCAATAAGCCTGTTTCCATTCATGCCAATGCAGCCACATCCATATACTCCAGAGGTGCCTGCACAGGTTGTCCAGTCTGAGGCCAGTGCTATAAGCAACCAGTAAATTACCCCGCAATGATCGGACATACGCTGACCCGACAGCGCAACTACTGACGCGTTCAGTTACTTTCAAACGTCAAGAAATGGCAAAATCAAGACAAACCAGCGACAGCAATCAACCACACACCATGGCTTGCGACCGAGGAGAATATCACTCAATCGAAGAGTCCACTCATTATACTAAGGGATGCGCCATACTTTTGCGTCTCAACGGACACCGACGATTGGTAACGAGGTCCTCGAAACATAGCATACTCGTCGCGCGATCCCTTGAGCTTCTGCAGCTCTGCGCCAACTTCTCCTTCGACTGCCCACGCATAGACATTTTATCGAATACGATGATTCTCCAAGAGTTACTGAGCCATTGATCAAATATATGCGGTTACCTCGCCGTTACAGCGTCGCAAGGTACAAGATACAAGCAGAATTGAGGGCCACGGCCGCCGCCATCGGGCTCGCGAATCCTATACCCAAATACTCGTACAGTACACGGCTTGGCCAGATCAAGGTCGAGACAAAGTATGGATTGAACACGGAGGATTCATTGGAACTTCTCGGTTGCTCCAAGATGCAACATGATCATAGGCGTAGTGAACTCATTGACTGGAGACTGAGGTTCGTGCCCAATTCATTCACTCCCCCTGCTGTCTACTAATCCTCTTTCCAGCACGCTCCCTTTCCGATCGCCGAGTCGACTGCTTAGTCCCAGACATATCCCTTCCGCAATACGTGCCGGACTGACACGCAACCACCCTTGAGCCGCGATCCTCCCGATAGCCTGCGAAATCGCATTCCCTAATGCGTTCAGCCCGAACAACTTTGGAAGATCTGGACGACTAAACAACTCCCTTCGTCATCGAACTTCATAATTTAGTAGTTAGTACTGGCTTTGCTGGTCCGTAAAATGGCTTGTCCATAGCGTTATACTGTGATCCTTCCTCGGCGCTGCTGAACAAGAAACGAAATACACTGGGCGGCCGAAAGGTAAGAGTAGGGAATATGCTAAAAAGCTTCCTCCATCCAGAAGCTTTTCGAGTAATGAACCAACTACCGAACTCGTCGTCTACGGCCAAGACCGACAATACATCCCGCTACTATACCGCAGAACGACCACGGGCTTTGGAAAGACGTAGATCGAGACTTGGTCAGGCTGTATATCCAGCAGTTCATCTGCACCCTTCGGGTCCCAAGACACCATGCGGAGGATCGTTGATCAGCCAATAGTGATGACGTTCTCCCAGACCAAAAGGTTTTGATGTTTGATGAATGAACAAATAATAATTTGACCAGTTTCACCCTGTCTATGTAGCCTCTGTCGCTCTGCATCTAAAGATCTGTTGTTTGCGTACCATCGCATATCTATTTGACCGAGTATACAATCTTAGAGACCTCATCTCTTGACAGGATCTTTCCAAACGAAAACATAACATCTGTCATTGTCTTGTCGATGATCTGCTCAATCTGCTCGTCCCGCGTAACTCCAACCTCCTTCAAGCTACACGGCAAGTCAACAATCTTGACTAACCGCGCAACGCAATCTCCCGCCTCGACCTCGTTCCATCCCAATGTCTCATTAAAGATCTTGACAATCCTGGCTTGCGCTTCGGGGTTTTTGTCTTTGGTATAGCGCAGTACAGGAGGGAGCATAATGCAGCTCGTGATGCCGTGCATAACCTTTCCTACGCTCCCCAATTGATGGCCGATGGCGTGGCTGGCACCCATGTTGACGCTGTAAATAATAAAGCCCATGAGGGCCATTCGACTTCCTGCTTGGCATTTGCTGATGCCATGAACAAGCTCATCTTCGCCTTCTTCTCCACGATTGACACCCTCCTTGTACTCAACCAGGCCCTTCGATAAATCGCGCAGGGCTTTCTCGCACCACTCTTGAACATCAGGGTACTTTGCACACTCTGGATTGGAAAGTGTTTCAATGCAATGATCCACGGCACGTATACCAGAGCTCAACCATAATCTCTCAGGCGCGGTTCTCGCAATCCATGGGTCCATCAAGATCAAGTCTGGTGCACCGCCATCTTTGAGAGAGAAATGCTGCTTCTTGCCAGCGCTATTGGTGCAGCTTGCCGTGTGATTCCACTCTCCAGCGGACAAACTCGTCGGTACCAGTATAAGCTTTACTCCTTCTGCTTTCTTCATCTTATCCTGAGGCGCGACGCCTTTTTCTTGGTCGAGAAGAGCCTCCATATCTTTCTCCTCGAAGCCTTGAGGTAGGGTCGCCGACATTAGACGTGCAACTTTACAGGCGTCAGAATATGAACCGCTGCCGACGCAAATAACACAGTCTATGTTTTCCCCCGTGATTCTATGGGCAATATCGATAACATCTTCGTATGGAGAGTGTGAGCCGACACCCTCCTTGGCGGTGATGAGTCTATCACCCAGGGCTTCTTTGAGATCGTTTATGGTGGAAGTGTTCTTGGCGAGAGCTTTGCTGTGAACCAGCAGAATGCGCTTAGACTTCCATTCTTGAAGAGTTGTGAGAATATCATCTTTGCTGCGCGAGTTGAAGATTGCGTCGGAACCTGGACGGTGTCCGCCTTCGAGCTGGGGTATGCGAGATGGCTCAAGTGAGCTTGTCATGTTGGCAGCTGTCAGATACACAATCAGAATCGGCTAGATGGATGCTGTTAATGCTGGATCTAACGGTTGAGGCTTCGAAATCCGACAGACGCGGTAGTCTTCTCTTATACTCAACAGACGTTCACTCTGTGCGGGTTCAAGGCTGGTTCGGATCAAAGTGGGTTCGTGACGTCTAGGCTATGACGCTATGCCGAGTGCCGAACACCATTCCTATAACTTGGCTGACTATTGAGATCAGGCAATAGATGAAGCCATTTGTACAAAGTCCATAGCAATATTATGAAGTGAGGGGAACTCTGATTCTGGGTTTGTCCTCGGATCTTTCGCTCAATCCATCAGAATACCGTCTAAGCCTCCCAGCATTCCAAGTAATTTAGACTTGGCTAAGTCCCTGTTCGTCTTTCCAATCCGCTCCTGGATATTCCTTCTACTCGATGATAACTCCTCGGCTACTTGCTTCCAGTTATACCCAACTTTAGGGTCTGCTGCCTCTTGCTTCAAGTCAAAGCCACTGTCGTGAGAACCCTCATCCAAGGATACATCTTTCAATATTCCATTACGCTTCCGAACTTTACCGCCGACAATGACAGTCTCTACTTCTCTAACCCCCGCTTGACGAACAATAGCTGTCAAGGGATCGTTCTCGGCTGCACAGCCTACGGAAGGAGATGTCGTGTCAAAGATGACCAGATCAGCCAACTTGCCAACTGCAATAGAGCCGATGTCTTTTTCCATGTTTATCGCACGAGCTCCCTTTATCGTAGCCAAGTTGAAAGCCTCCTGTATGCTAGCTCGTGGCTTTTGGGGGTAGTGTCCTGAAGAAAAGGTCTTGGTGTTTTGCATTGCGCGATCGCTTGCTAGAGCCATCTGCATCTGGTGCATCATGTTGATGGGCCCACAAGAGTGACAGTCTGCACCGAGACATGTCAAAGGGAGGTCCTCTCTGAAGGCTACGGGGTCTGCGCCTGAAGCCATGAATATTTCGGCGTCGGGAGTGGAGACAATGTATGTTCCGGACGATGTGAGAAGGGATGCTTGTTCAGGTGTCGTTCCATTACCATGTGTGAGAAGGATATCAGGTCCGAGTAAGCCACAAGCGTTTAGTTGTCCTGGGACCTTCATTTGACCTTCCGGTAGGGTTAACTATACAACGTTTCAAGCTCTCCAGTGCCCGGTGTTTACATACCTTTCGAGATCGGCCAATGTCGGTAGTGGCTTGCAATCAACTTCACGCCCGCCTCCTTGACATGATTCAGAGTCTCAGAGATAACCTTTTCCGGTAGGAAATAAGAGTCAAAGAAGAAGCCCAGTTGAACTCGATGGTCATCTCCAAACGGCGCTTTTGCAGCAAGAGCATCGATCTGCGGCAGCAGCCAATCAGGCTGTGGAGAAGGGTCAAGCTCAAAGGAAGACTCTGTCCACTCTGTAGCACGTAGCGGCATAACTCCATAACAGAATACAGACCGTATACCCGATGCGATCGTAGCACTCAGAGCTGCTGAGCCGTGTTCAGGTTGAGAAGCCATGTGTGCGTTGTCGACGACGCAAGTTGTTCCTGAATCAAGAGCTTCAAGACACCCAGCTAATTGACCCCAGAATATGTCCCATGAAGTAAAATTGAAGCTTTGGAGGTTGGCTTAAAGTCTGTTAGGCTCTTTGTTTTGATAGGCTATGATTGCACGTACCTTCAAGCATATAGTCTAGCATAGTGCAGTCCCCAAGAAGCCCCTTGAGCTGACTTTGCCATATATGGTGATGAGCATTGATAAATCCAGGGGAAATTATCCTGCCTTCACAGTCGATAACGGAAGCATGTTCGGGTTTGTTGATGCCCTTGTTAATCTCAGCGATACGACCATCCGAGATCAGGATATCTGTGTTTCTAAGAACAATAATATTGTCTTTCTTGCCATGCTGAAGCACAGTGCCGTTCTGGAGGATTGTTATGTTACTCATTTTGTCTGATTTTTAATGAGAATTATTGGAGTGATTGAGCCAATGTCCGGTATCAACTTATACCCGCTTTACGATGTCGGGATATCTTACACCAAAAGTCGGACTCGGCAAATTGATCCACGAGTTCGGTCATAGTTGGCCGGCAAGCAATTGCTAACACCGAATATGAGCTAAGCCCCGTTAATCTTACCGTTCAGAAAACGGCCACATCAAACGGTCTCTGAGTTTGTCAAGTTGTCTACCCGTTAGACCCACATGGAGCAGATAAGATTAGATAGCTTATCGAGGATTCCTCCATATCTAATCTGAACACGTTGACTACACGCCCTTCACTTTCTAATGATTCTACCCTATACCAAGTATTTATTGGTATGGACTCGTCATTTAATAATTGAGATCGCGAGGGGAGCAAGAGCCTTTTTAGATACCTAACGATACTGTAAGTGGTTCCTGTATTGAAGTTTTATGTATCTTCTCTGCTGATCTTCAAACGCGGAATCCTTGCTCCCTAAAATCCAGTCTTGTGACAAGAATGCTTTCACAGTGTCATACGAATTGGCCGCTAGAATCGTAAGAGACCACATCGGTATATCGTTTTATGCTACCTATTGGACCAGACTTCTTAGGTTGTTTATTTTGGTAGCCTAAAGCTCAGAGTCCAACTTTTGTAGTACCCGTTACATGATAGCATGCCCACGAAACTATTAGCAACCCAGTCAACAGATCATGGATCCATGCCTGGTCACTGAGCTCGGTCGGTAGCGGCAATAGAAAGGCAAAGTGAATGCATTAGCTTTGAGCCCAGACTGTCAAGCCGATTCTGGGGCAGTGGGAACAATTCACCGAGCAGAGTAGAGACAACCAAGTCGCCAACTCAATCTTACAACAAGTTAGATTGATTCTCTCCTTGTCCATTCTCCCCCACTTTCATGATCCACTGTACCTGTAGTCTCGTTTACCCATCACACACATCAATATTGACAGTGGCGATATCTGAAATCTTGATCTGGATATAGGCGCCCGCAGTGACTGTATGTGTAAAGGACTGGAACGGCCGAATGTTGAAAGACAAGCTTTTAAAAATCGATCTGCAGGCAAAGTTTGGATGCGATCTAAAATGGCTTGTCGGGCCAAACCGTCGTACAACGATGATAGAAAAGGCATGGTCACTATAAATTCCGCAACCCTCACGAGTCGGTTAAGCCCGGCTGCCCAAGCTATTGCTGCAGTGTTTTGCTGGGACTAACTTTAAAGAGTTTAATTTTCGGACCTCACGTGGCCACTAGAAGAAATCGAAGCTCCCTGGAAGCAATCTAAAGCCAGACTACAAAGGGGTTAGACCCAGATTTGAGATTACGTCTATGACTACGGCTAACTTGACGAGAATGGGATTTCGTGCAGACGCATTCCGGAGGAATTTCCCCAATTCTCTCGATTCATTTTGCCAAGCCAGACGTACGTTCCCCCTCAGTGACAGTGAGCCAGGGTGCGACTCGCTGCGACAAAGCTTTGGCCAGGGTGAGTGAGCACCAGGATCAATCTAGGAAGAATTTCTTCCCTTCGTCCATGGACTGTATGTCGGATTGGATCATCGACCCCTTTAATGTTGGCAATTGCGCGATATTAATTAACGCGTTTTGAACGGCTGCGTGTTTTGGGTAAAGATTGACCCCCATTTGCAGCATCAGTGGCATCATATACGGGCCGGATGCAACAGATCAGTGGCTTTTGAGCCAGACTAAGTGATACCCAATCTTTCAACTCAAGGACATGGTGAGCGCCAAGATGTACCCCAAGCAAGTGAGCCAGGCAGGGAGCTATCCTTGCTCGCGTACAGCACATGGCATACATAGTCATCAGGGTGTCAGAAAAATTGGCCGCTAGGAGCATAAAAGACGAAATCAATAGGTCAGTTTATGTGACTTAGGTCGGGCCTTTAGGCTGTTTATTTTTGTACCCAAAAATCTCAGAGGCTAGCTTTTCTGGTACCTAGTAGCTAGTATTCGTAGAGTGAAAACCACGCACAAGCTCAACAACAGACTTGTTTAGAAGCTTGATTCATTAGTTGGGGCTACCAATTGTGCAACCCTCTCACAAATCATCTCCATTTGGCGTGCAACTTTGGAGCCTGATGGTCCAATGACGCGATGCAAGCACAAAGCAAGAGGTAGTGCGTCGAGCCAACAGCTCAGTCATCCAGCCTTGCAGCTCACTCTCGACCTCAACTAGGGAGATACTGCCGATGCCGGTCAATAGCGTGTCTTGGACCGTGTGTAAAGGCCCGAATAGTTGAAAGCCTTGAGAACCCATTTTGTCGCTCAGCAGCGAATTGAAAGTGTCCCCGCAAGATCTACACAGCAGCCTCTTGGGTCTGCTAAGCTTATTTAGTGAAGCCATTAACGGCCGTATTGTCGGTCCGACCTGCAACAGCTCTCCACAACGGCTTGACCTGATGTAGTCTAACCTGGAGACATGGTCCGCTTGGCGTCCTACTCCAAGATGGCGACTGGCTGAGCTTGATCCTCCCCCACTCGTAGCTTGTTTTATGGTTCTTCCCCAGACTGGTCTCGATTCATGGACCCGGGTTAGGCGACGCCGCCAGAGTCACTGGACTGTTGGCCAACAAGAAATTTTTCGCAAGTTGGGGTCGTGGAGCTATGGAGAAGCTTGTTTACTCCGCTGGAGTAGCTGCTCATCCTCCACACTGACCCGACTCCAACCCCAAGTCTGGGGATTTTTAGAATGAGGAGTGTTGGGGAAAGTGGATTCGACTCTTGGTTTTAGTGTCGGGGCGATAAAATCTGGGCAGGTCTTTTGGTGAAGTCTGGGGGGGAGAGATTTGTATAAAGATGCGCTTGCCTCACCTCCAAACATTTCTTGTTCATCAGCACTCATCTCCTCATCAATCAATTCAATCTCATCAGCTTCAATCTGATAGATCAATTAGACTTCTTTGTCTTTTTACTTCATACATCACAATGGCTGGCGGTATTCCCACTGCTGCCCCGGCGATCGCTGGCGGCTACTTGACTGGTCGCGCCCTCATCTTCCCCCTCTCCCTCATCATCTCTCTCTTCTTCCTCTGGGGTTTCTCCTACGGTCTTCTCGATGTCCTCAACAAGCATTTCCAAACCGTTCTCGGTATCAGCCGCCTCGAATCCACCGGTCTTCAGGTCATGTACTTTGGTGGTGGTTACCTTCTCTTCTCTCCCATTGCCGCCGAGGTTCTTAAGCGACGAGGCTACAAGCAGACCATCCTGATGGGTCTTTCTCTCTACTCCCTGGGCGCTATCCTGTTCTGGCCCGTCGCCAAGTCGGCTGACTCCAACGCTAACGGTCGCGCGGTGTTCGGTGGCTTCTGTGCCTGTAAGTCTTTCTATGTCCGCAACACTATGAACTATATCGCTAACACTCAATCTAAGGCACATTGGTCATTGCCTGTGGTCTTGCAACTCTTGAGACTTCCGCCAACTCTTACGCAGTCGTCATTGGCAACCCCGCCAGTGCCAACGCTCGTCTTCAGTTCTGTCAGTCTTGGAACGGTGTTGCTTCATTCATCGGCCCCTTGATCGCCTCTAAGTTCTTCTTCACTGGCGAGAACCAGAACAGCCTTACCAACGTCCAGTTTGTCTACCTCGCTGTCGCCTGTGCTGGTGCCGCTGTTGGTGTTCTCTTCTTCTTTGCCAAGCTCCCTGAGATCTCCGAGGCCGTCATTGAGGATGAGGCTGGACACAGCAGCGAAGGTTCCATCTGGAAGCAGTACAACATGTGGGCTGCCTTCGTTGCTCAGTTCTGCTACGTCGGTGCCCAGGTTACTGTCGCTACTTTCTTCATCAACTACGCCCACGAGAACGGTGGTATCTCTACTGCCTCTGCCAGCAACATGCTTAGCTACGCTCTCATCACCTTCACTGTTGGTCGATTCTTCGCTACAGGCCTTGCCGTCTTCCTCCGCGCCGAGTTCATCATGGTCGTCTACTCTTGCTGTGCCATTGCCCTTACTGCCTACTGCAGTGCTGGTTCCGGTGCTGCCTCTATTGGAGTCCTGATTGCCATCTTCTTCTTCGAGGCCCCGATGTACCCTACCATCTTCGCCCTCGGTACTGCCAACCTTGGCCGACACACTCGACGTGCTGCTGGTATCCTTGTCATGGGTGTCTCTGGAGGAGCTGTCTTCCCTCCTATCCAGGGAGCCATCGCTGATGCTAAGGGCACCCGTATCAGCTACATCGTCCCTGCTATTGGCTTCGTCTACGTTCTTGGCTACGTCTCTGTCTGCTGGGTTCGCGGTGGAATGAAGATCCTCGCCGAGAAGGCTCCTGAGTCATCTCCCGTCGATGAGATCACTGACAACGAGAAGAACGATGTCATTGTTGAGCAGCACGAGAAGAAGGCTGGCGACATGGCTTAGATGATTGAAATGGAACAAAGACTACAGGTTTAATTAGAAGCATTTTAGAGCTTTGACCTTTTACGATAGATAGTGCGAAACAAGCACTACGAGATACAGAATATAATGTTTATGATTTCTATATGATTACTTTATAGTTTCTTATCCCTATTGCAATGAGTGACAATTATTGAGTGTAAGGGGTATCGCGTGGCTACATAACACTCATTCCCTCTCTTCAGGGCATCAAAAGAAATAGCCGCTCGAGGTGTAGACAATAAAATTAGTAGGTCATTTTATGCCATTTAGACTACGGGCTTAGTTTATTTATTCTTGTATCCTAAAGCTTAGAGATCATTCTTCCTGCCACCCATTAGCCTCTATCTGCAGCCTGCAATTTAGATCTAATCAATTCATTCTCTCAGAACTCCCACATTTCAATAGGAACCCTCCAGTCAAGCAATACTCTGTGGCGTTGGGGGCATCTGTCAACTACTGAACCCTCGCCCCTAGCACCATCCCTAGTGCGCGGCCAAAAACACGAAATAAGTTAGTCATTCTAAGGGACTTCAGAGCACGTCTTGTCTTTACACCATAAAGCTTCGAAGCTTAGTCGCTCAGTCTCAAAACCCCCTCCAAGGCTCGTGCACTTCGTATTCAAGACACGAAAACCCCAGATTGAATGCCATTTGCCGATTCTTAGTGGAAACTTAAATCCTGTGTTATCAAATGCCCATGTTCTCGTGGTTCTTCGGCAAAGTAATGCCGTTAGTTATAGAGCTTAACCGGAAAGAGTCAATCTCCCTGTGCTAACCAAGACTACAACTGCAAGCGTCGATAAGTGAGGATACCCCCACAAACACTGACTCTGTTCTGGTGGGAGAATGCTGGGTAGGTAGGTATTCAGTCCCCAATCTCCAACCCATTCTTCGCAATATCCCATAAGTTACTAGTTACTGGATTATTAGTGCTAGTATTAAGTACTTTGAGCAACTGTAAGGTATCACTAATTGTATATCATCTAGTACATAAAAGCTACTGAAATTGCAGAGCGAGCACTTGAAGAGCGACATAATTTCAGGCTCCAACTAAGAATATTGCGAAATACACTGAGATCCTGCAAATAATTCTCAGCAGTAAATAGTTCCTGCAAGTGAGCAATTTCCGTCAGTAAACATTTCCCGTCAAGTTGATGCCCCATGTTGCTGTGTCTTTTGATTGAATCTTACTCTGTGATCTTTAGCAGTATTTCAAGTAGCCGTGTCTTTAAATCCCAAGAGTTTGCAAGCACTCTTACGATGTTACAAGCTGTTTATCTGATGCTCCCAATGTCGCAGTGTACTCACGTCTCTGCTCTCAGTGCTAGCGACTGCACTTTTCGCAAAGATCATGCTAATCTGTCGTCCTCCAAGCATGTCCGCCGCGAGTAGCGGCCTGTATTTGGCATAGATAATAGATGGCGTTTAGTAGGTGCCATAGTATCTCTACTTCTCTGCGATAACGATGTCAAGTAGAAGCGCTTCTCTACTTATTGAAGAAACGATGATATTGGGTGGAAGCGCTTTACCCGATCGGCAGCAGTAGATGGAGTGACTCTGGAACCTATTAGCAAGTATTCTTAAATATAAGAAATTCCGAATAACAGTCTTACCAGTCAAGTGCATCCGGGCGGTAAAGATGAGTATGTGGTAGATGAGCGTGGTAGAAGAGAGTGGTAAGAGAGTGTGATAGAAGAGTAAGTAAGTGTGAGTAAGGATTTGAGAATTAATTAAGTCTAGAGAAACCATTCCAGCTGAAGATTAACCGTTTTTGGAGTGGGACCATACACAGTAGAGAAGACCATGTGGGCGCTTGCGTAGGTAAAGGAGTCTCTACACCTTGACAGCACAAGCTTTCAAAGCCGCCTTTGCAACTTACCTTACTGCCATTAAACCATACTACTTCTAACAATATTAGTAACTATTTTTCGCAATTGCATTATATCTTTCATATGCCTTACTCCTTTTACCAAT
This sequence comes from Fusarium sporotrichioides, assembly GCA_019054645.1. Taxonomy (NCBI): domain Eukaryota; kingdom Fungi; phylum Ascomycota; class Sordariomycetes; order Hypocreales; family Nectriaceae; genus Fusarium; species Fusarium sporotrichioides. Next base: position 2,603,946 of record JAHKNS010000002.1, on the reverse strand, counting down.
TGATCATAGAGCTAACCCATACGTTCACATGCCTTTCGTAATTACACTTTATTTTTCATCTCTCTCACTCCCTTTTACCTCTCAACCATAAAGCTCTCCCATACTAGCAAGTGTCTTTAGCAATCGTATCTTATCATTCATCTTCTTTCCACAGCTCAACACAACCCCCATTGCGAACTGTAGTGTGGTCGCCTTCGCAATCACTCATCATCTTCATCTTCCTCATCTCCATGTGTAGCTTCATTGTCAGGGGCCAAACCATCGCCCTCTTCCGCCAACTCTAGAATCTCAAGTGGCTGCATAGTAAATGGCTCTGGAATGTGGATCGGCGTGTTGATCTGTTCAAGAGACATTGTATCGTGAAAGGCGAGCTTGCGGTGCGGCCCAGCCGAATGCTGCGAAAGTTCGCTGAAAGCCTTTCTTAGATACGGTGGACCAACTCCCCAGAGTTCCATTGACACGCTTCTTGGAGTAAACGTACAAGGGCGATTCATCTGTGAACAGCGTGTGCAAGCTTGTCGTCCTCAACCCTATTGACAAACTCAACAAAGAGGGAGGCAGTTGATTGCTTATCACCGCCGTCGTCAACAAAGAAGCCATGACTCAAACATACTGTTGAGAGCTCAAAACTTGTTGGCCATGATCTGAACTTGCCTCTTCAGGCGAGAGATGAACTTTTGGAGTGACCAAGGATATTCAAGTACCCATTTTAGTTGGAGTTGCCAGACTCAGATGTTGATAGAGAATGATAAATTAAGATAAGGCTGATGGAATGAATATAGAGTCCTTATGGGAACAAGAACTAAAGAAAGTATGGGATATAGAATGAAACGATAGACAAACAGGGTTGGAGATTGGGGCCTGAATACAAGAGAAATTAATGAATCATGTTCCCATGGAGTCGGCCAACTTGGTAGCGTGCATCCAAGTTAGACCTGTCTTCAGTGCGGAAAAAGAGATCATCTGATTGTAGCACCAACCAATACGAGTACTACTAGAAGCCCGCGGAATTGAATGATGATGCACCTCATGCTTCGCGTTCGAGAGACGATGCCTCTTGAATATATTTCCGGTCGGCTCCAATATGCTTGTACCTTTAATAGACCAGGCAAGATAATGCAACCATATTGGACGCTGTTCAGTGCCATCGACAGTGATTGCCAGCGTCCGTCTTCCTAAAGAGCCATCTTCAAGATGATGCTTGGGTTATCCGACTCTGGATAAGAGGAAACTAGTTCTTGCAAAGCACATCCAACCTCAGTAAGCACATTATGATCGGTCTCGACATCAGGTGACTGTATCTCTTGAATTCCATTTTCGCTACGGTCGTCTCAGACTGGCACCGCTTTTACCACATTTCCTACAACAGCATTCTCTCGCTTCGATAGTAACCATGTCTCTGGTGCCAGTGCAGGGGCAATAACCCATTAAGGGAGATTGGAGCAAAGAATACAAAAGCTCCTTCACAAATTCCGGACATTCAATAAACAGCTCGTCCATCGCTTCTCGGACAAAGCCCAGAGTTGTCGGCCCTTCGCCGCCCAACAAGTTCCGGGCGAACGCCAAGACTGGGTCTCGAAGATCTCTTGAGTTTTCGGGTGTCAAAGCGTAGACATATGGTATTGAGGAGAAAAAGTCGGCGGTGCTCAGGCTACCATGCAATTCTGAGCAGTATTTCTTGGCCGATAGATTTCTGAGTCCTTCGATGTCGTATTTATCGCCTAGTGAGTACATTACGGCATGTGTAGAAAGAGATATAGAGACGCAGCTTGCGTCATCTTCGTTGGGTCCGTCCATGTCAACAGAATAGTCGCCCGTGTAAAGATAGTCGACCATGAGCTGAACCATGTCAGGTTGATCAGACATTAGATTATATGTCCCAGACAGCGATTCCTAAAATTCAATTAGCTTTTGTCAAAGTATTTATCTAGGTCATTGTACCTTGAACTGGCCAGCGCATGCTGCGCGAAAGACAGTGGATTGGCTGCAAATGATAATTTTGTGAACCTTTATATCTCCGCCTTCACAAATGAACGTAAAGTCGGTGAATTCGCCCTTTTTACGAGCCCTGTTTAGTAAGTCAACTTTCACTCTGATGTCTGTTGAATCTGGATCCCATACTCGACTATACGTGCTCTTGTCTCGTGGAAGTCCATGGCTGTGAGAGTGCAAAAAGAGGAGACACAACGGCTCCGACTCAGAAATCAGGGAGATGGAACAAGAGAGCTAGTAAACTACCGGGTTGACATTTTTCATTGTTCTTAAGTACCCATCATTGACGTGGTACCTGATTCATGCACCCACTGTATCAAACGCGTGATTTGGGCAATTACCCGATTAGCGGCGAACTGTTAACGCCACTGGCAACAGAGTTTGGTACCATTCCGCTGGGTGACATGTGGTGTTCTATGCCGTCATGCTTTTCTGTTTCAGGTTATTTTGTAACCGTCAGTCCGGCGTTGCGCCGGAGAATCTCTGCTATTCCCGCGGCGAGTTCTCCGAAAGCACCGGTAGAGTGAAACGTCTATCTACCTACTCAGTGGCCAAGCCATTCGTATCCGCTAACCGTGTCAATAGTATGTAGAACATATAGTCTGACAGAAACGAGAATTCATGACTGCTGTCGCTGTCTTATCAAGCTTACGATGCTTGCCCGACTCTGGTCATATAGGCGACGAAGGATTGCAGAATCCGAAGACTTGTCAGCTGACGTGATATGAGCTGAAGATTCAAGATGCCTATAAAACCAACAGAATGTTAGCATATCTACCTATCTAAATAGTCCAAATTCTTACACTCGATTATTCCTTCGCCGAATAATCCCAATACCACAAGATTCAGAATGTCTTCTACCAGAGAACTCCGAAGGGCTATTGAACAAACAACTAGACACTTCTTGGGCGCCTACAAGGACTGCGGCGAAGCAAATGACCCATCCATCATCAATCGCGACGTTACTGAAGACTGCAAACGCCACTTCCTTCCAGCCGGTGTAATGGCGCTTGTCGGCGCTCCCGCAGTGGTTATATTGAACAACGTCGAGTACGAAGCGGCGGTGGCTCAAGACATGACAAAGAGCTTAGTTACAGCAACTCGAATCTCGAACCTTGTTATAGATACTGAGGCTTGTAAAGCAGCAGCAACTACTGTAACCGATGTGAAATTTCACGACGGAGAGGTGGTTGTAATGGAGCATTCCTGGGTGTTGGACTTCAACGAGGATGGCTCCAAGGTTAGCAACGTTGTTGAATTTTGTGATATGGATGGAGTGCGCAGGATGGTCGAAAAGTCTTGAACCGCAGACTGTTCTGATATGTCTTTCTTTCTACTCCTGTTTTAGCCTATTGCCAAGTCTGCCAACTCCATGGGAACATGGACCGTGAAGGGTATCACGTAATCGCGTGACCATATCACAGGCGCTTTCGGAGCAATTTGGCAACGGTTTTACAGTTGTTAGATGCGATCTACCTGACATCAAGGACCAATTATGGTCTGCTTTAGGAGTAGATCTTAAATGGCAAACCTTAGGCAAGATTATCGAATGCGACTTTCGCAAGTACTCCAAGTCTTCCAAGAAGACCCACTGCATCAGAGATCCAAACCGGACTGATACCTGGCATCAGGGTGTTAGGAAAATTGGCCGCTAAGAGCATAAGAGACGAAATAAGTAGGTCAGTTTATGCTACTTAGGTCAGACCTTTTAGACTGTCTATTTTTGTGCCCTAAACCTTAGAGGCCAACCTTTGTGGAACTCGGTAGCCTGGTATGGTGCTTGAAGTTGCGCCAAGTTTGCATCGTGTTGCTAAAATGGTGTCAGTAAAAAGACACAAAGTAGACAGGTGAGCGACTTACGATATGCATCTTGCATTGAAGATGCTTCTTGAGACTGTTGACTCGCTTTTGATCTCGACCATAACAGGACAGACCGACGACATGACAGGCTGATGCTGTGGCATCCAAGTCCCAATCAATCTCAGAGTTGGGTAGATGCGAATACAATCGCTCAACGTAATGCCTGGTCGACATCTTCCTGATCTCGAGCAGCCGCGCAATTTGTTCATCTTGGATGTCAGTCCCTGCGAAAAAAGTTAGTATTGTTAACAATATGAATGAGTGCGACTGGCTGCTTCAAGAATCAATTGGTGCAGACGGTTGCTCGGGGGGTTCTTGTTCCCCTTCAAAGTCGGGTGCGAATGGAGGATTGGCGGGCCAAATTATCTCCGTGGTCTCGTCAATAGCGAATAGAAACTGGTCAGACGCTGGCGCCATCAGTTCGAGAATTTTTCTTCTACAGCGAAGATCCGACAGGACCATGGGGCGTTACTTTGTTTATTCGCAACCAAATCCACTTGCATGGTATAACTTGGCACTACTTGTTACCACTTACGTACTGTCCTTACTGATACTCTACTAGTTGTCGTACCATTTAGCTACCTGGTGGTTGGTAAGGAATTCCGCCCGCTTAGCGACAAGCAACAAGATTCTATGCCGGCCGATCCTATTCGTATCCCAAACGTTTCTCTCCAGACTGGAAGCACAAAACTCAAGAGATTCGTCCGAAGGTTCTGGAGTATGATGTGAAACGATATAGCTACATTCGGGGCTCTCGGTGTATCTTATGAACGCTACAATGAGATATTCTCTAGCCCGAATTTCGCAACCAGTATTCAGAAGATCCTAAACGGTATGGTCCCTGAAGCAGAGCGCATTATGCAAGACGGCAATTTCGGATTACAAGACCTCCTCGGACGCCCGGATGCTATCAAGGAAGTCAACATTGGCCAAGGGATCTACCTTCGCATTTATCTACTCAACGATGGAACGGTAGGACTCTACGTTGGGCAAACTCACAACATGGTGCAAAGAATGGCAGGTCATGACATGGAAATCAAGAGCGAGACAAGATCGAAGCATACCAGTCATTACCAAATCGCGCGAAAATCTGTAGAAGACGACTGATACTCAGTTGTGCTTTGCTATTGGGGGTCAGAAGAGCAAATCTCGAAGACAGTTCTTGATATGGCTGAATAAACCATGATCATGATTCTCAGTTGCTACTCCTCTTGGATCGCAAACCACGAGAGGATCATCATGCCTCCATGGAAACTCCCCTCACGGCCAGTGTATCTATTTGGAATCCGTCGCAGCCAAACCACGCGATGCAGTTGGTTGGCAACAGCATCTCGAAGCCGAAATTGCTGGCTGCAACATCGCTAGCCCTATTTTCACAACATACATGAAGCCTGTCGATATCGATTGCATCACAATGCCTGTTGACAGAGGAATTAGACAAGTTTTGGGGTACAAAAATAAAAGGTCTAAAACTGGTGAACTAAATCTCATAATCTGACCCACTAATTTCGTCGCTGATGTATTACGCTGACACTGGGTATATCAACTCTCATGGTGTTTGGGTCTTTACATATGTTGTGATGTTCTCCCAGTAAGATGTTCCATTAAAGTTGTGCGATATAAATACTACAGTATCGATCCTTTGCCAATTTAGGGTGGCTTATAAAGTATACCTGAACCCTTCCCGCCCCTCGCACAGGTACTTGCCTTCATCAGCCTGCTTGTTGTTGTGACGGAGGACAAGCATAGTTAAAGCAGCAACGACAACAGCTGAAACATTGATCGCCATCACGGCAATAATGCCTGGGAGGTAATTTGGTGCGTCTTGTTGACCTGGGTTTGTTAGAAACTTCAAAGAGACAAGGCAGGATATATCTTACGAAAAACCATGCTTGAGTAGATACCACCAACACCGCTGACACTGATCAGAATACCTGTAGATACGGCGCGACGTGCGTCGCCAACAATATTGTTAGCCTGCCAGGCCAATGTTGTCACAACAAGACCATTAGCACCGGCAACTCCTAGGAAGGTGCCGATGTATCTCGGCGTGGGCGAGTTGAGGAATCCGGTCATACAAAGTCCAATAATGCCAACAAGACCTTGGAAGATAACAAAGGGCCCGCGCATTTGGAACTTGTCAGCTAGCCATGAGATAGTCATGGCCTCCACCACGGCAAAAAGGGCAGGGGGAGTGCTGAGGATGAATGACAGCTCAAGAGAGTATCCAAGACCGCCTCGGAGGATGATGGGGAGGAAAAAGAGAAAGGCGTATACTCCAACAGCACCAGCCATGTACATAAGAGAGAAGGCCCATGGCTTCCAATCAGCGGCAGTCGTTGCCAAAATCTTCATCGTTACCTTCTCGTGTTCCTCGGGGCCTCGATCCTCAGCTAACCGGGCCTTTACGAATGTGCGTTCCTCAGCAGTGAGGAACGTGTTTCTGTCCGAATCAGGAAAGTCGACGATGATGAACCACGAACCGATACCAGCGACAACTGTGATGGTACCTTCGATGATGAAGATCCAGCGCCATCTATATCAGTCAGTCTCAGGCCCTTGCAAACTGAATCCATATGAACTAACCCTTTGTAATGATGATGCTTGGAGATTTGGATCAGCCCGTACGCAAGGATGTTGGCGAATGCTGATAGTGCAGAAGCTGTGAGGAAGAAACCAGCCATGCGCTTCTGCACTTCGTATCGCTTGTACCAGGATGAGACAAGATAAACACAACCTAAGTATTATGCGTGAGATAAATGCGATTACTCCTGACGACAGGCGACTAACCTGGGAAGAATCCAGCTTCGAAGACTCCAAGTAGCGACCTAAGAATAGCAAGACCAATCCAGTTGTGCAGAAAGCCAATACCCAGGGAAACCAAGCCCCAGGCAACTGCAAGAAATGCAAGCCAATTTGCAGCGCCAAGTTTGTGGATAAAGGCATTGCTGGGAATTTCGAAGATAATGTAACCGATAAAAAAGACCATAAGAGCGATAGAAACTCGGTTTCCTTGTGCAAGATCGAGGTCCTCATCCATTCCCGAGATGCGAGCGACTGCGACGTTGGATCGGTCTACAAGTGCGATGGTGTAAAGACATCCTAAGATCGGCAAGAGTCGAGAATCGATCTTTCGAAGAACTCTCTTCTCAAATTTGGTATCTTGCGTGGTCTCGGCATCATCTTTGGACTCTGCTCGCTCTATCTGCTGGCTCTCTTCCTTCAGCATATCGATATCATGTTCGTTGGCCATGGTGGATGTGAACATAGATAATGTAGGTAGTGTTGATATTAGATTCTCAATTCTAGGATGGAATCCGCGGAATTCTTATACATCGCCAGCTTTCGCTAAAGTTATCGATGTTGCATGACTCGAAAATCCGGGGTAACGAATATTACTGCAAGTCTGCAAACTACGAAGACGAACGCGATATCGGGCCCAGCCATCGGCTATGGACCATAGCCGATGGAAGACAATCTTGTTTAAGACATCTCCACCAAAATTGACAAATAGGAACTTGGCCGCCATACACTGTTCCGGTGAAAGAATGCGGGGTAGGTTGGTTGCTATCCCAATCTAGTAAAGGTTGAATGGATGGATGTCCATGGAGGCTTTGCTGCGGCCGGTATTACCCCAGATCGTCCCAAAGTCGACACAATCGCACCTCACTGTTACACACAATGGAGCTGTCACGCATCCGCCTGCAGCCAAGAGCCATAGGCATAGGCATGAGCAGTGAACCCAATTCTGGCAGGAAAAGAAGTACTGCCTGCCAACGTTGCAATAAGAGACGTACGAAATGTGATGGGTCCATCATTGGCATCCCCTGCTCTGCCTGTAAAAAGAGTAACAATCACGCCCAGTGCGCCCTTATACAGTCTAAGCGTAGGAGGTATGTTATTATCAACCTATCGTGGCATTGAGCTGACGTTGGCTTGGTAGAGGACCTGATGGACGTTATACTTTGGAGCCTGTTGCCGGTTTCGAATCTCTTCGAAACCGAGAAAACGTCAGCGTTGACAACGCGATAGACAGCAGTATGGCCTCTTCTTCCCCAAGACCTGAGCAGGTAGCGAGAAATAGGTCTGATAGGACACCGTCTTCAGCTCAAGCAGGAAGCCCATCACAGTTGACCATACAGCCAAGTGTTGTTGGTGAAAGCTGGTATGCGTCATATGTCATGAGAGGTTATACTCCTGGTCACAGCAGTGTTCATCAGCCAATCGGCGAATGCAATGAGACAGTTCAAGATGTCACCTTCGTCAAGAGAACCAATGAGGTCTCCAGCTACTTATCAAAGCCTCAAGATAAACCTGGCTTGTCTAATCTTCCAAAGCCAGATATGGTCGACGCTCTGATTAAAGCTTACTTTGATCGGTTTCATACTTTTTGCCCAATTCTCAGCAAGAGGCTGTTCTTTACATCTATACACGAAGGGAACGTATCTGGAACATTATTAAGAAGCATTATTTTTGTTGCGTCCTTACACTGCGATCAAGAGATTCTTCATCGCATGGGGTACAGCACTCGCTTGGATGCCAACCATGACTTGTTCACCAATGCAAGCGCTTCTTTCGATATGGACAGAGACTCAACTCGCCTCGACATGATACTGTCTTCGTACCTTCTACACTACTGGTTCGGAAACCCTACGGCTTACCGAGACTGCCACTGGTGGATCGCTGCTGCCATTCGATCTGCGCAGTGCACAGGCTACCACAGAAGTACCATCAATAGCCAGATGTGCTCTGAGCAACGATCGCGATGGAAGAGAATCTGGTGGTGCCTATATGTAAGTGCTTACAGTGGACAAGTGGCGTCCACTAACTCATCAGGTTCGTGACCGTCAAATCGCGATATCAACTGGTACGCCCATGGTGATCAACGACATGGACTATGATGTTGAAGAGCTCGTTGTGGAAGACCTCGAAGACGAGAGTGCGGAGACAGCTCAGTACATCGTTGCACAGGTCAAACTGAACAAAGCAGGCAAGTTGCCTCACACCTCCGGAGGCCTAATCTTGCTAACTTTATAGTGGCCCGAATGTACTTCTTGCATTGTTCACCCTCACGGCTTCCTTTGAGTAAGGACTTAGCAGTTTGCCAAGAAGCCATACAGGATATTCAGGCAACCTTACAATCATGGCATGATTCCTGTCCAGCATTGAACTTCTCCAACGGGAATCATCATTTAAGCTTGACACTTCAAGTCTGCTACCAGTAGGTATTGCGTCTCCTTGAATGATATTCTACTCATCTTGTCGTTTAGTTATTACGCAATAAACCTATATCAGAGACTGCAAAGACAGTGCAGTAAGTCTAGGGAAACGAAGCTCGTCGTGGACGCCGCAACACAAGTGTTCAACCTTGTTGAGAACTCACTGTTGTATTGGACCCCGGAGCATTTCCCTATGATTTAGTAAGTCAGCTTGAAAGTTGTAGTTCCATTTCTAACTCTTATATAGTGTATCAGCTCTATTCTCTGCCATGATGGCTCTTGCTGTGGATGGAAGTACCACCGCGCCGAGAAGTGACCAGATGTTTGCCAAAATTCGCCGCGGCTTACTTGCTCTTAAGCAATTCGAGCAAGTTTATAATCTTGCCCGTTGGATCAGGAATTTCTTCATGGATATCTTGAATAGATCTGAGTCGGGAGTGGGGAACCAAGGGGAGGTTCAAGCAGCCAGCCCACCCAATAATGGAAATACAACCGAGCTGCGTGTCTCAGAAGCATCGGCTGGGGATTCCCCAAACCAGGAGGAGCCATCCCATCCATTGGCGGGAATGTCATTACAAGCAGATCAGCTCACGTTCGTTACATCCGATTTGGGTCTTGGGCACTCCGCATTCATGCTTGGTCAAGACTCTGGGGACGTCAGCGTGGAAGGGGGAGGTTTCTGGCCAACATTTTTGGCCAATGGAGTCTTTTCTAACACAAGTTCTGGAGATGCGATTGACTTCCCGCAGCCCGACTCGACTCAGTACCAAGCCATGTACTTTCTAGCTGATCTGGGGATAGCCAATGGTAATTCTGGGCTCATCGATGATGAGTGATATGCTGGGACAGATATGGTTCGCAGCTTGTAATCATAGAGCCTCAATAAACGAGCAATCACATTGATATCATTTAGCGTCGGGCTTCACTTTGTAAATAATCACAATCGGACTGTAGTTCTAGGCCCCTGGTTTGCTTAATTGTCTGGAGGAAGTCCTTGATGCCCGCACCATAACGCGGGGTAAATCTAGCTATTAGTCGCTGCATTAGTGATTGTACTGCCAAGCCCGATCAGGCTTGTCGTCCATAGCCGAAGACTTGAAGGACATTGCCGTAAGAGGAAATTTGTAGACACCATAGCCGATGTCGCTAGCTCCACGTAGAATCCATCAACCACGGCATTCAGATAGACAAAAAGTAGGGTCTGATCTAATACGAAGGAGGCGCAGGAGATGTGTTACTATATATCATCCCATCTTTACTCAGTTTCCTACTAATCTTTAGGATACATCTCCTCCTGCGCCTATCATGTCTGTTGCCCTAAAGGTCTTTCGAGGTGTACGTCCAAGCCGTCCATCTACAATAATACGCCTACCAAGTCAACGGTACCGATCACTGTCAAATACATCGACTTCACCAGCGGCATCATACAAAAATGGCTCGGGTTACCGAACAGGTGAGCTTATGTCCCTCTTTTCTAAATGTATTTACTAATTTGCTTACTTGTCTATTGTAGGGGCGTACATGCTCGGACTTGCCGTAATTGGCGCTACTTGTACAGCGATTACAAGTCCTTGGTCAGAGAAGAAACCACAGTCATCTACACAATCACTAGCGAGCACTCCAAAGATACAACACGACATCACTGCGGCCAATATCAAAGCCGCAACAAAAGAGTTCGCAGCGCTTCTAGGTGCTGAAAACGTATCCACAGACCAAGCAGACCTTATCACGCATTCCGGATCCGATTACCAGTCCTATGCTTGGACTGAAGAACATGCTATATGCTCCAGTGTCATTCTATACCCAGAGACGACTGAACAGGTCTCGAAGTTGATGAAGATTTGTTTCCGACGCCGATTACCAGTGACGCCTTATTCTGGCGGCACATCAATCGAGGGTCAATATATTCCTCATTTCCAAGGAATCTGTGTTGACTTTGGCCGAATGAGTAGCATCGTGGAGCTCAACAAAGATGATTTAGATTGCGTTGTGCAGCCGGGTATTGGCTGGATGGACTTGAATGAAGAGCTCGCAACACATGGACTCTTCTTCCCACCAGATCCAGGCCCAGGTGCCATGATCGGAGGAATGGTTGGGACAGGTTGTTCCGGTACTAACGCTGCCGCATATGGGACCATGAAAGATTGGGTGTTATCGTTGACCGTTGTTCTAGCTGATGGCACGATCATCAAAACTCGCCAAAGAGCAAGAAAGTCAAGTGCAGGCTACGACTTGACAAGGACTTTCATCGGCAGCGAGGGAACATTGGGTCTGGTTACTGAGGCGACGCTGAAGCTTGCAGTCAAACCTCCTTGTGAAGCAGTGGCCGTATGCACGTTTCCATCGTTACGCGATGCTGCCTCTGCAGTGCGAGATGTACTATCAGCAGGTATTCAGGTCGCAGCTGTTGAGATCCTGGACGACGTTCAGATGAAAAGCATCAACGACTCTGCTTTGACTAGCATAAAATGGAAAGAGGAGCCAACTCTGTTCTTCAAGTTCACCGGCAGCGATGACTTTATCGTCCAACACCTCGCCAAAAAGGTTGGCGTCATCACGGAACGAAATCGCAGCACAGCATATACCTTTGCGTCAGACGAAAATGAGCGAAACGAGCTGTGGTCAGCGAGGAAGAACGCGCTTTGGAGTATGCTTGCCATGCGAAAATCGCCAACAGATAAGGTCTGGACTACCGACGTTGCAGTCCCGATGAGTAGACTCCCGGATATTATCGACTTTGCTAAAGACGACATTGAAAAGTCGGGCTTGCTCGGATCTATTGTCGGACATGTGGGTGATGGTAACTTTCATACGCTCCTGTTATTTCCTGAAGATAAGCGACAGGTAGCTGAGGATATTGTTCATCGAATGGTCGACAAGGCAATAGAGATGAAGGGGACGGCTACGGGTGAACATGGCGTCGGGCTTGTGAAAAGAGATTACTTGGAAAAGGAACTGGGCAAGGAGACTGTGGATATGATGAGATCGGTAAGTTTTCCCGATAATTTGTGACTTTATGAGACTGACTTCTGGAATGTAGATGAAGAACGCGTTTGACCCGATGTGTATATTGAACTGCGACAAAGTAATTCGCATGCAAGCTGCATCGTAAGTTGAATAAATCTCGTCCATATCTCTGCTAGAGAAAGAAGAGTCTTTATCGTTTCTACAAAAAAAGTTGTTACTTAGATGTTCGTGACTCAAGGATATTTAGGGTCAATGAGTTGGATTTTGATCACTGTGACGAAACATCAAAATCTTGCGAATTATGGCATTCTAACATAGGAGCGGGTGCCAACAAAACAAATTTCACTAAGAACACTGGTATCAATTGAGGAATAAAAAATCTCCCCATCAACTGTCCCGCCAGATCCAGTGTATGTTAGTTGCGATTGATCTCTTTTTCAATTCACATTCAGCCATCACCAATCTCGCTAGTTGTAGGGTAGCATCCGTGGAACCGCGTAACAGAAGTTAGAGGACTCAGTAGTAGGCGGAACAAAGTCACGCCGAGATATGGATCATGCCACGCGGAAGAAGTATAGTCCGCTGCTATATGATGAATGATCAATCGATCAACGTCAAACACGTAAGCCTTGTTATCGCTATAGTTCTATTATTTGCTTACCAATACCATGGCCCAGCAAGAGTATTTGGAACTCACTGGTAGTTATTTCTCTATGTATTGTTTGTGAAGACTGAAGTACCCATCCAATATCTCAATACCGAAAATCGTGGTTACCTAAGACGCCAAGAAAATGAGGCTTGAGCTAACGAACTTCGGAACCCCCCCCACTTGAAACCATCCTTCGATTTGCCGATTCATCAGCTCATAGATTATTTTTCCTCAATAACTTGTGTCTACGACATAACCCTGTTGTAATTCAGTCAAATCATACCATGAACCCGGTTGCCTGACAAAAACCTTTGCGTCTCTTCGAGAGGACTTGCACTGAAAACCCAACGTACTGCACTTTACGCCCCTGGTTGTATCATCACGGCAAATCACTATAGGCCATCTCAACTCCACAAGTATGACAAAAGCAGCGGAGTCATCGAAGTGGACGAGAGCGCGCGGTCCCAAGGTCCGATCTGGCTGTACTACTTGGTAGGTTGAGTTCATCACGTAGCACGTTCGAGGCTAACGAACACAGCAAGTTGGTAATCCTTCAAGTTCTCTTAGTAAAATGAGCGATAACCTAAACTATTGTCTATCTAGAATTCGCCACTTGAAATGTGATGAGACAAAACCAGAGTGTCTCCGGTGTCTCAAGGATAAGCGGACATGTGATGGTTATGAGGCGCCAACACGCTATAAGCCCAGGACGAAGAAAAAACACCAAGACGTTGTAATCCGACAATCCGCCATCTCGTCGAGACTGCTGGTCCCAGCAGGACTATCACCGGGCTTCTTTGGGCCACCGATAGAGCTAGATCTCTGCCATCATTTCCGAATATGCACCGTCCCAGAGCTGACAAACTCCTTGAACGCGACCAGTATCTGGCACACCTACGTATTGCCGCTCAGCCATAAATTTGAATCCATTAGAGCAGCGATTGGCGCGTTGGGCGGCGCGCACAAAGCCTTTAAACTCCAGACGCAGACCGACTCGTTGACCCAGTCTCTTGCGCAATCTTACGAGATGGCATCAATTAAACAGTACAACAACGCTATCCAGATCATGAAGCAGTACATGGAGTCGCCAGAAAGGAATTTCCAGGTGGTTCTGACATGCTGCCTAGTATTCATCTGCATCGAGAGCTTGTATGGTCGATACAAGAACGTGACTCGGCATCTCGAGGCTGCATTTGCTATGTTGAATAATCATCACATCTCCAGCTACGGCATTGGAAGTGGAGTGCCGTATGATCAAGATGACCTAGAGAAATTCATGGAAAATATCGGTCCTTCGCTTTGTGGTCTTACATCCGATCTTTTCTTCTTTATGGGAGATAGCCAATCGTCAAAGCTTGTTTCCGAGCTACAAAAATGGCTTCATCGACAAGACCCAATATACTTGCAGGAACCGGGGGCTCCGTTCTTCTCTGTCCAGGCCGCGGCATCGTGGCGGGCACAGATGCAAACAATTCAAGGACCGGCTGAGTATACTGAGTGCCCTATGTGCTCAAGTATGGGCTATCCCTGTGGCAAGGACGCCTCAGTCTGTGGGCGGTTTGAGCATGGATTAGACACTGCATCATTCTTCCGGTACTGGAGCGCACGTTATAGTGCTTCCAACCTCAACTTTGACCCGTCGAAAGCCTCAGAGTCAGAGATATCACGTTTCAAGGTCCTCGAACTTGAAGAGATGACTTGGCGCGCCCGGTTCAAGTTGGACTCTATCAAGGGCGATCTTGAGACATCAGACTGTATGGAGATCTTGAAGAAGGCCGAGTCAATCATTGAGCTTTCAAAGAACGAAACGGGCCACATTTTCAACTTCCAGGCGAATCTAATACCACCCATCGCTTACGTTATTATATCTTGTCAGGACGAGAGAATACAGTGGGAAGGCGTGCGGCTTTTACGCTCTCTTGGCAGAAGAGAGGGAGTTTGGGATAGTAGGAATGTGGCCGATATTTACACGAACATGATAACTGCCAAAGCAAACAAGCTGCTTTCCTGGGATGATATCCCTACTGATGTACCTCAACTGACCGAGCTGTTAAGCTCGATTAAGCTGGTAACGCTGCCAGAAAGCAACGAACATACTGTGGTACAGAGAGATTAGGCTGGTGCGTTGAGACAGGTTGAATATAGATGAACTATCAGAGAATGATACCACGAACCATAAACACGGGAGGTAGCATTTGAACAAAATATATAATTATACCCTCAAGATGATGTGGACATATCCAAACCCAAAAATTACTTGCTAATTACTAGATAGCCAACCATAAAGTAACCACAACAAATGCAGACATATACCAACTCGGCGTGAAACCGGCAACAGCCGCGTTGTCTTCCGCCGCCGCAGTCTCGTTCGCAATGATAAATCCAGGATCGTAATTCTTGACATCAGTGTTGTTCGACTTTCCGTCCCAGCAGTATCTGTCAAAACACGTGCTGCACTCCTTGGGAACAGTCTCATTGGCCTTCCACCAACTTCGGCTCATGATGGCACAGACGACACATGTGGGCCATTCCTCATCAATCGTACCATTGCCCTGAGTGGCACCATTCAGAGCATTGAGAATGATGCTGTCACGCTCAGGGATGCTGTAGGAGAGATCAAAGGTGGAGACATTGCTCAAGTAAGTGTACGGCGCGTTGGGAATGTAGAACACAAGTGGGGGAGGAGATTGGCCATCAGAAAGCGTGAAGTTGTCTGCATCACAGCCAAAGAGTGTCGGGCGTTGATTCAACTTTTCGTTGATGAAAGTCTCAGCTGACGGAATTGAGGGAAATTGAGTTCCGTTTCCTAAGCTGGAATCCACACGCTCGTATGTTGCACGAAGAGCAGTGCCATTAGGCCAATTTGTTTCTGTGTCTGCTGAAGAGTCGATGGCAAAGATGATGTCAACACCACGAACTGGCTGAATCAAAGGATGGAGTGGAATATTCTGCAGATCCTCTCCTCCGTCGACAAGAGTCAATTGATGGTCCTTGGCATTGTAGCTTTTGCCTGTTGGGTTCCACTGGTAGAATGGGTTGGGGGAATAATCCGCAATATCCTCATCGTTGGTGTCCAAAGCTACCAGGACGCCCTTGATGGCCTTTATGACAATTGAAGGAATATCATTTTCCTCGCCGATCTTGGTGATATTGTTGAGTAGGAACTGATTGAACAATGACGAGGAGGTGCCCATAACAAATCCAAACTGATCAAAGCCACGCACACACTCGCCACCCTTGATGATAGTTCCATTTGTAAAGTTAGAGCCAACATACTCCATGGGAGCAAACCCGTAACTAGTGGGATCCCACGTTCCGAACTCGAAGGGGTTAAACTCGTAGACGGTTGCGTTGAGTGAAACGATTTGTTGGCCAGGAGCACGACCATCGGCAACAAGGATGGGAAACGGAGTATCGGCGTCTTTGAAGTTGGAGGTATCGGCGATGGAGGAGAAAGTATACGCAGGACCGCCCTTGGAGGCATCGATCAGCTGGTAAGACAGAGCACGACCCCACCAGTCAGTAAGTGTAGTGTTCCAACCATCAGCCTTCTCGTCAACGGCGTCTTTGATGTCATCCCAGTATTCAGCCGTATTCAATACGCTGAAGCCTGACTTTTCGGGTCCTTTGAAAATCGAACGGTCAAAAGCCCAGATGTCTGAACTCTTGTCACCTTTTTGTAGCTCCGGAATCGTACTGAAGTTATTGGCAAAGATAGACCCAACAAGCCAACCACCTCCTGACAGACCCGCCAGGTAAGTAGAAGATTGCAGAAGACCACTGATGGGACCAGATTTATTATTGCGTGAGTCAGCAGCAGAGATGAAGCCTGCCCCGTTCATCAATGCTCGGTATCCACCACCAGAAGCCGCGATGGCGATGTTGGGAAGAGCAGTCGCATTGTTTTTGTTTTCCTCGATCCACTTTTCGGCGTCGAAACCTGAGATATTCACTCGAGACAACAAGTCCTTCATTGGATCGATTGTGTTGTTCCTTCGGCGACGAACCCAGGCCTCTTCCTGGTCTGAAAGGCCATCGGCGAGGCGGACTTTGGGGCGTGTCGAGGGGCAATCAACCACCTTTGGAGCATAGCCACCACTTGGAGAGTCTGGAAGAGCCCGGATGCTGAGGGATTTACCAACAGCTGGTGGTGAAACCAAACCCGCGTCATCCGGAGTAGCGATGGCCGTGCTGGTAAGCCATAGTATAAGGGCGAGAGGACCAAGCATGTCGCCTGGTGTGACAATACAGAGTCTGAGTGTTTAATATGAAAACCTTGAATATCACTGATAAGACTTCTGGAGATACCGTTATTCAAGTAGGCGTAAAAACCTGCACCGCCTCGAAGGGCTGAGGAGCGTCGTAAGAAGTACGAACAAGTGAGTGACAG
Organism: Fusarium sporotrichioides; assembly: GCA_019054645.1. NCBI lineage: Eukaryota > Fungi > Ascomycota > Sordariomycetes > Hypocreales > Nectriaceae > Fusarium > Fusarium sporotrichioides. The sequence continues at coordinate 2,586,869 of JAHKNS010000002.1, read as the reverse complement.
GATATCAAGTCAGCGGCACGATCCGGGAGCGTACTCCATATAGGCGGCCTGAGCACATGTTAAACGTCACGTAGAGAGCGAAGGTGAATGGCTGGTGTGACGCGTCTGCTAGAGGCTGGCTTCGGTCAGCTTGTTTAGAGATTTGATTCAGCTGCTAGCAGGAAGGATTTGGACCAATCCCAATTGTCTGTGGCAGTACTCCCGTAAATACGCGGATGGGCTGTTGCATATCGGATCGATCGGCATTCAGCTAAGCCCCGTCCGGTTTTGTAAATGACGTAGAGGACTTTTAGGTAATGGTTAAAACGGATACGGTGGAACGAATCACAATGAACGAGAACCGGTAAAACAGTTAACAAGTGGCACTTGTTGGCCTGACAATTGCTGCTACGCCGGATACACCGGTTACCAGTAGTGGTACCTGTCCATAATTAAGATCGAGCCAGTGGAATGAAGAAAAACACATCCGCGTTCCCACATCATGTAAAATCTGGTACTAATTAGAGTTTACAGCCGAAATTACCACCGGAAAGTTTCTACCATCCATTTGTATCAAGTCCACGTTATACCTTCTCCTCGTGCACAATATTCTCACCCTGCTTGCCATAAACTTCCTCTCCAACCCGTCGTTGCGCGATAACATCATTTGTCTGTTGACGCCATGTTCGAGGCATGCCCTTTCGACTGAATAGTACATCCATGTCCTCGAGAGAAATACCCTTTGTTTCTGGAACAAGGAAGAAAGCAAAGAAAAGACCAAAGACGACAGAACATGCGAATAGAAGAAATGTTCCATATTTAATATCGGCCATCATGTAAGGAGTGGAGTACACGATGGTGAATTGACCAAGCCACTGGGCACAGGTTGTGAAGACTAGACAGATAGAACGGATAGCCATGGGGAAGATTTCAGCACTGAAGAAATATGTTAGCAATTGCTTTGTCATAGGGAGGGGACAGAAGGACTTACCAAAAGATCCAAGGAATTCCATTCCATGAAATCGCATAGAATACAGCAAAGATGTAAACCATAACAATCGCCACATAAGCACCAGGGGTCTTCTCTGCTGGGACCATTCCCGCGTCAAAAGAACCCGAAAGCTTGGAATAGATTCCCAAATAGAATAGGGCGATCGCTGCACCAGTTGATCCAATCATCAGAGACTGACGACGACCGAGAGCGTCGACGCCCCAGATCATGTAAAGTCCGGTAGCGCTCGCCTTCACAATGCCAAAGATGCCGGTCGCTAGGAGCCCAACGCTTGTTCCTGTGAAGCCAATCGACTTGAAGATAGAAGGAGAGTAATAGTTGAGCGCATTGATACCTGACATATTCTGGATGAACATGAGAGCGATACCTAGAAGAAGACGAGGCCTGTTGGTAGGTCCCACCACCTCACGTAGTTTCGCGAAGAAGCTCCTGTCAGCCCCCATAGCTTTCTCTTCTTCTATCTGGTTCAGAACAGTGTCAATCTCCCAGTTCAGGTAGGCGTGGTCAGCAGGTAGTTGCCGAAGACGTCGAAGGACTTTGCGAGCCTGGTCGGTTCGTCCGGCATTTAGCAGCCAACGGGGAGACTCGGGCTGGAAAAACATGCAGATAACAAGTAGAGTGCCTGGGGCAAGCTGCAGTCCAAATGGAATGTGCCACTGTGCATCTGATGTCGGGGAAATGTGAATGTTCACGCCGTAGTTGACCCAGAAGCCGATGATCTGCGAAAACTGCAGGAAGATTTCGAAAATACCAATCAGGCGTCCTCGAATGGCAGGTGGACCGGACTCAGAGATGTAGACAGGGATGATCATGGACGATGCACCGACAGCAAGACCTGTGTTTGATAGGGATTAGCGGTTTCCTCAATGATCGTTGGGCGAGTGAAGGAAAGACATACCAGTAAGAACACGGCCAGCATAGATGAAGGACAGTTTCCCATCAGCAACAAGTTGGATGATAGCACCGAGGTTGAAGATGATACCACAAAAGATGAGAACCCAGCGACGACCAAGCTTTTCGGTCATGTAATAACAGAGCAGGACACCGAAGAAGCAACCGCCCTGGAACGTGCTAACAATGTTCGCCTTCAGTGATGCTAACGCAGTACCGGTCTCGGAGGCCAGATTGAAGCGTTCCTGAAAGGATGGGAGTGAAAGAGTACCTCCAATGAAAGCTGAATCATAGCCAAACATGGAAGATCCCAGTGCTGCGGAAGCGGCGAGAGCATAGATCCTCCAGTTGTAAACTTCTGGAGGCGCTGGGTTGGCCGAGTCATCTTTTGGCCTGGCAAATATGTTCTTGCCCATATTGACCGTTGTTGGTGATGAGGAAGATGGGTGTTTAGTTGGTAGAATGATGGTAAGATGAGGCACAGGAAGAGGGGCGGTATGGTGGTAGATATGTGTCTCTGGGATCGGCCTCAGTTAAGCACTGCGGAGAAAGGGGTTACCCCAGATCTGTTACCCCGGATTCTTACCCCAGGTGATCTGACCACGAACCGGGCAAGGTGATGGGCGGAAAAGACAATTGCCGCTTCCAACCTGCCAAGCTAGAGTACCAAGGGTGTTGTTCAAGGGTTAGATTGGACAGACCCTCTACTGGGTGGAAGAAAGAATGACCTCTGAGCTTTGGATACGAAAATAAATAAAATAAGCCTGTAGCCTAAATGGCAGAAACTAATCTGCTACTTTTGTCATCCACACGTCGAGCAGCATGTCTTCTGATACAACTCTTCCCGTTGAAGTAGGCCCAATCCTGGATCGCACTTACCCTGATACGTACATCACTCGGACGAGGCAGCGTAGGATAACCCTTTAGATAATTGGAAGTCTTGAATGACTGTCGTCCTGTTCTTGTCTTCTTTTCTTGTAGAGGTTGTACCTACTCGAGGCTGTTATGAGAACCTACAAATGATGCACGTTGTCCATATCACAAGATCGATGAATTGAATGAGGCACTGGTGATGCGCAACTGGGTTCTTATGTACATACGGATTGCTAAGTTACCAATCAATCTACCAGCTCACTGTGATCCGAGTGCCGTTGCTATCGCCGCTTTGGCAGCTTCAAGTGGCATATCAGTCAATGACCTCTGCATCCACAGAACCTCCTGCGCAATTCCTTGGTAGATCATGGCCTCCGTCCCGGGAATCACCTTCCATCCGTTATCTTCAGCAAGACAGTATAAGCTCGTGACTATCCTCGGATGATAGCACATTTCGAGCAAGACTCCTTTTTCTTTCCTCTGAACGAGCTCAGTAACAATATCTCGCGCCAGAATCTCTCCCTCTGTGCTAGGCGGAAAGTCTGGGATTGTGCCAACAACAAGAACTGGTGTCTCCAGCTCCTTTGCCTGCTTGAGAGAAGAGATGTAGGTCATCTTTGGCCCGTCCTCCATTCCTGTAAAAGACTCAATTACTGCGTCCGCCTCTTCCTTCAGACGGTTTACGAGATATATCTCACTGGCGCCTAGCCATTTGTGCAAAGCGTAGACAGCGCTCCTGCAGGCACCTCCACCGCCAATAACTAGTGCCGGCTTTCCCTTGCTCTTCTCAGTGATTCCGGGAGAATTCTGCAGGAAGGCTTCACGAACTCCAACGCAGTCTGTGTTCGTACCGATGTACTTTCTTTCGCCCGTGACGTCGTCTTTACGGATGTAGACAGTGTTGATGGCGCCTATGGCCCGCCCTTCGTCTGTTACTTCATCGCACTCGTTGATCCAGGCAACCTTGTGGGGCATAGTGACGGCAGCTCCTACACAGTCGCTGGCCTTGAGTTTGGGTATGAAATCACCCTTGTCGACAGATTCGATCAGATCGTAGGTCCATGGCACACCAAGATTTTGAAAGATGGTCGAGTGAAGAAGAGGTGCCAATGAGTGCTGTAATGGATAGCCGAATAGGTAGGTGCGGCGAGGCTGCTGAAGCTGGTCTTGCTCCATCTCGGAAATGTATAGATTATGTGTTATACGTGTGTAGGCAACTGGTGACTTGTGGTTGCGGAAGGTAATTCTTTGGGTACTTGAGCGTTAAAAATACTTCCCGCGGGTTCTTAGGGTTAGCATATACGACAATAGCGTCTTTTTTGGATCCATGTCTCCCTCTCAATTGGCGGTCTTGATAATTCTTCCCTGGTCACACTTAGCGATAAGTGGATTCGCCGCGGGGTACGGAGTAGTTAACAGACCGCTTGAATCTTGAAACAATTCGGTCTTTCGATTGATGCATTATTCAGATCGTGTCGCACAGGCAGCCACTCAACCCGCAAATTCGATCGGACTCTCGGGACAACTGTCACAAAGCGTCGAGTCTATTTCTGGCCCAGTAGTAAGGATATAGATGTGTGGAAGACAGCTTCCTCCTCTACTACGGGAGCAATGTCACTCTATCTACGAATTGTACTGCCTCAGCAATATTACAAGCCATCGCGCTATCATCGCGTAACTAAACTGAGTCGGAAGACTGGTATCGAGTGGCTAAAGCTTCTACCGCCCGGCTGATGGCCGCATAGAGTTAGACGAAAAGGTATACTAAGCATATGATAAGCGTGCTGGTAGATTAGACTCCCGCCAAAACAATAGTGAAGATGGTAGATGATAGTCACGTAACGGATGATATCTGGAAGATTAGTACATTTAACCATTAACTAGCCTGCGACATTGTACTCAGTCATCTCCGTTGGAGCTCAGATCCTATACGTAATTTCTAATGTATTTTCATCTATGAAAAACGTAGTTACTCTACAGACAACATTGTTAAGTAAACTTGGAGGACTTTAAAATTCCGTAGCTGTAAACGAAAGGCACATTTCAGGTCTACCAACGATGTCTTGTATCTAAGCACTTGCTAGCCTCGCCTGCAATGCACTCCGCATTGTCTCCACTGGAGCTTGCCTTCCTGTCCATAGTTCAAATTGTGCATACCCCTGCTCTTCCAGGATGTCAACACCTCTATATACCTTCCACTGCGAGTGCCTTTGGGCTACCGTCATCATTCCTGTTACTTGGGGCCTGTACGCCATCTCCACTAACACTCCTTGCCCAGTTGTTGAGAATAATCCAGTAGGAATCTTATCTTCTCCCAAATCGTCAGCAGGTATGCACGCCACGATAAGGCGAATATCTGCATCTCCAGCTTTGTCGGCTTCCTCCAGTGAGGTGAAGGCTCGTGTTTTTAGTTCTGAGAACCTGGAAGCCAACTCTGTGGCCTTGGATAAGGTCCTGTTGACCACAATGAGTTCGTGGAACCCAAGCGTTTGTATAGCGTAGCAAGCCGCTCTAGCAGCACCTCCAGCTCCAAGTACTAGTGCTGACGACGACGAAAAGTCTTGAATTCCAGACTTAGTGATACACCTCCTGATCCCGATCCAATCTGTGTTATCGCCATGAAGAATTCGACGTCCGTCTGCCTCTTGAACAACGATAGTGTTTATAGCACCAATATTTTGTCCTTGTTCTGAGACAGTGTCCAAGAGCCTGCCGATTTGTAGCTTGTGAGGGAATGTGACCGATGCGCCGCCAAAGTCGGGACGATTAATCATTTCTTCCACTGTTTGATCGACGTTTTCACTCTCGTGGATCCGATAGTGATATGGAAAGCCAAGCTCTTGGAATCCGGCATTGTGCAGGGTTGGTGATAGGGAATGGGAAATATTGTGACCAAAGATGAAAAACTGCTTCTTATCCACGATTTGTGATAGGTCGACCAAGTTGTCATTCATGGCATTGGTCGTGGAGACTTGGCTCCCTTCGTGTCGTTGGCCCGGAGGGGAGTTGTTGTTCGCAACCATGACGAGGTGACAGTTGAAAGGAGGTGGATTAATCTGAAGTTCTTTGATTGGAGCTTGGGGTATGATTGGGATAACCTATGTTTGTGTGGGGATGGAGTGGTTCAAGAAGATGATATCAATGGTGTTTGAAACGAAGTAAAAATAAGAAGGATAGGTAGCAATTTCAGTGGCAAAGACCTTTCCCGGCCGAGGCGAACATCTCAGTTATGTGGATCTTGAGACCTATGCGCGTTTTCCCTATGGTCCGAAATGTTAATTACATGTATTTGAATATTACAGGATAAAGTACGAGAAATTAAGGCTTCATGTTTTTGTAGTTTATTGAGTCAGGTACGGAGTATGTGATTACTGTATTCCTCCACGCATGGGTCATCTTCCCATTCTTCTATTATATGCTTGGAAGACCTCTTGCCTCATAATACTAGCAGGCGCTCTCCGAGTTGTAAATAGCTCGAATTGCATCATTCCCTGCTCTGGTAGAACCTCAAGACCATCTACTGTGATCCACCCCCTTTCAGCCAACTGCTTCGTTTGTTGTAATAATGGTGTTTCAAGTGGTGTGTATGAAAGCTGCAATTAATTATAAGACGGAATTTCAAGAATGTCGTTCAGGCATGGTACTTACCTCAATTACAACGCCACCAGTCGGGCTCGACAACCAGTTTTCGGGAAGGCTTGTATCCACAGAGCATTTTCCGTCAATGTCTTTGGTAGCGATACAGGAAACAATAATCGTTGGCAAGTTTATGTCCTCTGGCCATGTATCCTTTTTGGAATCAAGTATTCTGAACACTGGATCTGTCGTGCGGTCTGGACTCTCACTCTCTCTTCGAGAATCTGGCAACTCAGCCTCATGTTGCCTGCTGTTACCGTTTCTTAGGATCTTGAAATGCGCGATGAGCTCTTCGGCTTTGGAACGTGTACGGTTATGGACGGCGATGGTCTTGATCCCCAGACGGATGAAGGCGTAGGCAGCTGCTCGAGCCATTCCGCCAGCACCCACTATCAGACCCGTTGTTCGCCGCCTTACAGCATTGACAGGAGACAGATTGCGCTGAACACAGGTATGTATACCGATCCAATCAGTATTTTCACCAAAAAGCGCTACAGTTGGCCCAGCCGCGCTTTTATCAAGCAAGGAATCCATCGTTGGAGATTTCAGGCATATCATGGTGTTGACAGCTCCAATAGCTTTGGCTTCCTCACTCAGAAAGTCCATCTTTGGGATCACAGCAGTTTTGAAAGGGGCAGTGATACTGGCTCCCCCGAATTTCGCATCCTTGACCAGCTCAAAAAGATCATCCATAGAGTCCTTCGTATATATGTTGTAATGATGGGGCATGCCCAATAATTTGAAGGCAGCTTCGTGCATTGCAGGTGACAGACTCTGCGAGGTGTTGTTTCCATATATACCAAAGAACTGGTTGTCGAGTACAAAAGATGCAAAGGTTGCTCTCTGTGCTTCTGCGACAGTCAGGAGAGAACTTGACGGGCATCCAGGTGCCAACTTGCGGACAAGTGAATGAGTGACTGGGCTGAGAATCGAATTCAAGTAACACGACATCCGTCCAAGATGGCCAGTGTTGTAGGCTATCACGGGTATTGTGTACTCCTTGGAGGAATTCACGCGGTGGGCAAAGTGTTTCGCCGCCAAATTGTCCGCCAAACATGTCGCCTTCTTGCAAATACGAAGAATATCACAGCCAAGGGCCTGGGCCCGCTGAACCATCGCCCACTGTTTCGAAGAATTCCATCCATCGTCTCCATCTTCAGACGCAGAGTAGTGACCAATGATCTTTGTCTGACCCTTTGACGATACCAAGGCTTGGATTTTGGCTATGTCGAATTCGAGGTCCACACAGAGATATTCCGGCCCAAGTCTCAGTCCGTGATCCAGGAGCCTGAAGTATTCATCCATGTTATGCATGCCATAGGAGTTCACCTGATAAATTATAGGAAGGCAAATATTTCTCCTGACGACAGATACTTGTCTGCTTATACGATCTGCGACTGTGTCATCGAGGTCTTGTCCGTCCTTGCAGAAAGTTGACATTGGGATGGTAAACTCAACGGCGTCAGCCTCTATGTCGACTTCCCCAAGCTCAGATATCAAGGTAGTAAGAGTTGTAAGTGGTATGGACAAGGCATAAGTGAAGCTCCGCGAAACTAAAGGTAGAGACGACAGGCTGTGCCGAGCTTTGTATTTGTCATATGAGTCATCTCGCTTAACTATTCCATGTATCAAGTTGAGAAAGTCGTTCTCGACATTCTTGAGTGCGAGAGCCGAAGGAGACAAGTCCCCACGGGAAGACGGATGATTGGATTTCCGTAGTGATGTGTCAGAAGCGTTGTAGTACTCAAAGTTTGATAACCTTCTATAAGCTGGCGTGGCACGGCGAATGAGATTTTGGATGGTTCTTAAATCGAACGCGCGCAAATGTCGTTGGATATCTTCGGCGTCGCGCAAGATAAAGATAATGAGATGTTCTTTGGCGAATTTTGCAAGCCATTCTCTTCCCTTTCCCTCCACAGCACCAGGCCCGCAGACAATGATAGCTCCCGTCGGATTGTCAAAGAGCATAGATTTCATCAACTGCAGTTCCTCCTGGCGATACTGAGAGATACCATGGGCGGATTTGTATGCTGCTCGCGAGAGGCCAGTGACTTTGTAGAAATATTGGTCGGCATCCAGAACTCGAAAGCCCAATGCACTTGAAGCTAACACGGCCAATGTGGACAAGCCACTCCCGCGCATGCCAATAAGTGCGATAGACGCATTGGGCGCATAGTCCGCTATTCGCCTTGGTGTATCCGGACTGTAGGCTCTAGACTTTGGTGTTTTGGGAGTAAGCGCATTTGAGTATTCTGAAAGGACTTTTGGTACACCAGCCCGTGTTGATGGAGTGTATGGTGAGCCGGTAATGTTTGCAGTTTCATCAACTAAGGGCGGTGTTGTGGACATCTTGGGATATGTCAATGAAGGTAAGTAGTAAATCGGGTCACAGTATCTTGGAGGTCCTAGAGAAGGGCCTTAGCTTGTTGTAACCCAGCTTTGCCGTAATTTAGCAGCCCTTCCTCAGTAATGGTGGCTGAAGATCCTGGTAAGCATTGTCAACCAATTAATATGAGGCGGCAGAAGTCTTTGCCGGTCATATTATGATCGTTAACATGGAGCCCTGCTACCCCGCCTCGCTTTGCTTAATGTGGTTAGATTCCACAGTCGGTAGTTTGATTGGATACAAGAGTTAACCCCGGTACAGTGGTTCATCGACGGCCTGTTGAGAAAGATCAGGCTCTGGCGTAGGACAGAGCAGTACAGCACAACACTGCTAACTTCGTCCTGGACACAGCATGTCAACGACAAAGACTCAAATGAACTACAAACTACCAGCAAAAGACCCCCACAGAGGGTCAAAACGAGCAAGGACAGACGCTGATGAGTCTGATGAAGGATCGTATGGAAGGAACAGACATCGTGTCACAAGAGCCTGCAATGAGTGCCGGAGGCGTAAAGATCGCTGTGGCGGCCAAAAGCCTTCTTGTGTATCTTGCACCGAGAATGATCGTGTTTGCAGTTATGGTCCATCAAAGAAACGCGGCCTGCGCCCAGGTTACGTCAGAGCCATTGAAGCCTTGCTAGGGTTGATGCTTACCACAATCGAAGGCAGCGAAGCTTGGATATGTGGGCTCCTCCAAGGAAAGCCAGATCAAATCTCATTACGCCTGGCCTCGGTCGAAGTTCAGGAATCTGATATGTCTGTCGATTTCTTACTTGATATATGGCGTAAATGCAATTTGTGTAAAGAGGCAGGAAAGCTCCTGGCGCCAGAGAATCTCGAGACTGATGAGGATGGCACCGACTCAACTCGGTATTTCGATACAAAGTTGGTGGAAGCATTTGCACTATCCCAGTCATCAAGGGATGATGGTGAGAATGCCCTTTTGACGCCAATGAACACAGATACAACGCCTCATGAAGTGGCACTTTTTGACTCGCCTCCTACACCTGTCGTCTCAGTCCATACCTCCAGTCAATCGATGGAGGCAGTATCACAGGCACCCACTATTTCCCATCACGAAGCCCCAGCATCAAACAATATTGAAGTATCTCCATCGTCCATCCTTCAAGTCCCTATGAATTGGCCATACCTTATGGACGTCTACTTCGAAACCACGCATAGTTGGTTACCCATTTCACAGAAACACGAGCTTCTGCGTACCGCGTATACAGTAGCAAACAAACTATCAACATCGGCCAATGCACCTTCTTCTGGCGAATTAGCCTTCTTACATGCTGTACTCATGTACTCCTCCCATCAAGCCAGTACAATACCAAACCTGTCAAAAGCGTCAGTCGACAATACCTATAGAGCCAGGTCGCCGCAAGACTTGACTCAGTCTTCTTTGTTCTCTGACCCCGTCGCTTATGACCTGGGTCATGTCAAAGCGTTCCTCGTACTATCCTTGCTTGAGATGGATCGCAACTGCTGGAATAATGCTTGGACCGCAATAGGTCGTGCCGTGTATACAGCAACATCCCTCGGACTTATATCACGGGACTCAACAAAAGAACCATCGGTATACGATGATAACGCTAAAAGAACCGTTTTGGGATGTGTGACACTGGAAACAATCATTGCATCACGACTCGGCACTGCAACATGTTTGCAATCTTCGGATATATCGCCCAAAAGCCTGCTCATAACTGACGGAATAGAAGAATGGGAGCCATGGCAGCCTAGGATTTTTTTAGACGCTAGAGTCATTGAAAGTCGGCAGGTCTCAAATACTCATGTGCCTGGACATGTAATAAGCACTTTCAACAGACTGCTCCAGGTTATAGCTCGACTGAATGACTTGATCCATGAACAAAGGCGTCCTGCATCAGATCAAGCTCTGCACGAAACCATGCTTGCTTGCCAGCAAAACCTCCTCGAGGACCCTCCAATTACTCCTGACATACCTCCTCAAAAGCTCTGCCTTTGGGTGGCTTCTGTCACGACGCTCGAAGTTGCAGCAGCAGAGCGTCTAGCCTCACACGGCAAAAGCTCGTGGCGTCCTGATGGTTACTGGAAAAGAATCGCATCCTTAGTATACCTAATAGAGATACGAGCTGAATCCATGGGGCGTTGCTCTGTATCTCCGGCGGTCCAAAATTGTTTGGAACTGTTGCAGAAGACCATCGCCCGTCACCAGCTACAATACACCAGCACCGACGACCAACATAACTTCCATCTGGTTCAGCGGAATATAGCTGCCGCTAAAGGTTCATTACAAACCGTCTTCAACAAAGAGCCTCACATAGACGTTGTCTCAACGGACCAAGCAACAACCAATGTTCCGAAGCCAATCCACCCTGTATTTACAAATGACTCCGTACCACCACGAGAAAATACCATTACCGAAGTGCCGGCTACGACCTTTACCATAAGTACACAGTCAGAAATGATATATTCTTCAACAGCACAGCGTGGTATCTCAACAACCATCTTACCTCAATCGGTGGGAGTGGAAAATAACGGGACTTTTGAAACATCAAGATCTTCCTTGGGAGAGGATCTAGAAGACGAGGGTTTATTTGACAGCCTTGCGACGTTGGATTCGACCGACTGGTAAGTTTCCCTATGAATATACAAGTGATCAATATTGACCGTTACACAGGCTGGCCAACCCTCCTGAATTTATGCAACATCTTGGTCTACTTGACAACCCATCGACGAGTATGGAGAATATTTTTGATATGGAGTTCTGAAAAATGGGTATAAAAGACATTAGGTCTGACAATGCCACATCATGTATTACTAAGAGGGCTGGAAAAGATACCACTTTGACGGTAGAAAAGTGTTGACACGATATTAATTGAAGAGTGTTACTAAGACATGAACTTCTCATGAACGAGGAGTTGGGTAAAATGATTATCAGTCACGATATGTTGGATAAAGCAAACTCATTGCGGGTCTGTTTTGGAAGTCACCAGAACATGTTTCACTCAACAAGTTCGCCTATTAAAATTGGTAGCCGATACTTGACCACATACATGTCGTGTAACCGAGGCCCAATTTTGCCGGAACAGCATTCTACCGCCCCTCGTCATGATATCACCTCTTCAGGAACATAATACCAGCCCTCACAGGAAGTTGCTAGAGACTCTAGTAATTATCAATTACCATTATTTGAACGTCCATTACAATGACTGCATACCGTCCCGCCATCTTGTCAGCCTCACTTGGCCGAGCATGGGTACATGAGTTTGCCGAAAAAGCTAAGCAGGCTTCATCCCAAGGATTCCAAGGCATCGAAGTTTTCTACGAGGATCTTGAGTACGAGGCGAAACGAGTTAACAATGTTGAAACTCCAAGTGACGACCAGATACTATCGGCAGCATCCAGTATTCGTCAGCTGTTGGATGGACTGAACCTCATCGTGATCGGTCTTCAACCCTTTTTATTCTACGAGGGCCTGTTGGATCGTGAGCAGCACGCCCGCTTGATCGAAAAGATCAAACTGTGGTTCAAGATTGCCAAAAGTCTGGGAACCAACACAATCCAGATTCCGGCCAATTTCCTCCCCGCTGACCAACTGACCGGAGACATGGACGTCATTGTTGGCGATTTGGTCGAGCTGGCAGATATGGGACTCAAGCAAGACCCTCCTATCCGTTTCGCGTATGAAGCTTTGTGCTGGAGTACGCACGTCGATACCTGGGAGAAGTCTTGGGAAGTGGCACAGAAGGTCAACAGACCCAACTTTGGTCTGTGTCTCGATACCTTCAATATCGCTGGGCGCGTCTGGGGTGACCCTGCATCACCAACAGGCATGACACCTAACGCAGACCAAGATATGAAAGAGTCTCTGGAAAGACTTGTTCGAGATGTCACTTTGGATAAGGTGTTCTACATCCAGGTTGTTGATGCGGAAAGAATGGAGTCGCCTCTAGTCAAGGGTCATCCATTCCACGTTGATGGAAACCCCGCAAGGATGAATTGGTCAAGGAATGCCCGGGCCTTTATGTACGAGGAAGACCGTGGTGCTTACCTTCCTGTAGAGAAGATTGCCAAGGTATTGATTCAGGATATGGGATACAAGGGGTATATCTCCATGGAACTCTTCTCAAGGACAATGTCTGAGGAAGGCAAAGAGGTGCCACAGAAGCACGCCGAGAGGGGTATCAGAGCTTGGAACAAGCTTGTTGAGCGACTTGAATTGAAGTGAGACGCGTATGGGTAGACTAGAGAAACAAAGAAGCATTCGAAGAGATATATCTCACAAGATTACGAAACTCCGTGACATAATTCTTGAACTGCATGCCGGAGCTCTAGGTAAATCATCTGCTAACCCTTCACGTCTTTGCAGTTGGAACCAAACTTCTCATCTAGGACACTAATTTGAACAGTTAATTATGTGCGTTATTTATGTCGTTTATATATTAATGCTATACATTCATCAGATTATTAAAGCAAGACCGAGCATCATCAATTGTAGGGACCTTTATTTGATGGATATTTCCACGACTAGAAATTGATACCGGCACTGCTCTCTGCTCCGGCCATCAGAACCTTCCATGCCCCTTCCTTATCAAGTTCCTTAACCTTCTCAGTCCCAGCCCAAAGCCTCCACTGTTCTTCAATCTGATACCCAATAACATGTGTTCCTTCAACGGTAGGCCATGCTTTTTCTTCGGCGAGCTTGATCATTCTGGTTCTTCTAGGCTTGAAGCACATATCGAGAAGGACGCCCTTTTCTGGTCGCGAAAGGAACTCCTCGAGAGAAGCCTTCACGGCGAGTTCTTCAGGTGTCTTGGGTTCGAGATCAGGCACAGTACCAATGACGTAGTATGGTGTCTCAAGATTCTGTGCGTCATTCTCTTTGACATGAACGATCTTCGGGACAGGAGAAAGCTTCTGCGAATCTTTCACAAGATCCTCCACCTCTTGAGTATCGCGGTTCAGGACGTAAATAACCGATGATTTGAAGTAAGAGTTCAATGCGTAGACAGCAGCTCGACTCGCTCCTCCTGCTCCGACTATCAGAGCTGGCTTGTTCAGAACTGGCACACCAGCCTGGTCTCCCTTTTCAAGCAAGCAACCCTTGATGCCACGCCAGTCGGTGTTGGTTCCATGCAGTTTCTTGGGATCTTCCCAATCGCGGTAAACATTATTGCAAGCACCAATGGTCGTGGAAAGGTCGTCCAAGACGTCAAGGCGAGGAAGAATAGAGTTCTTGTAGGGCATTGTAACGACCAGACCAGCTGTAGTATCCTTTCTCGCGAGCTCCATTAGCTCATCGAGAGTGGCACATTCTGTGGCGTAAAAGGTCCATGGAAGCCCAAGAGATTGTGCAATGTGGTTGTGCATGGGCGGAGCAATGGAATGGCCGACACCAATGCCCACAAGGTGAAGAGTGCGGCTTTCTTGGTTTTGAGACTCCATCTTGTTATTGTGAATGTGATTTGGTTGAATTAGTTGAATCAGCTCTCCAAACCTTTGTGCAACAGGCAGTTCGGGATATATCATGTGTTTGCCTCACTTGCTAGGCGGGCAATTCTTCTGCCGGCTTCGGCAGATGACCCCACAATTAGTGTTCAGAGGCTATTCTTATTCCCCCTCATTCTCTAGTGACAAACCAATTACACTACACTCAGTGTATCATGTGCTTATTTGCCCAAATTGGTTTTGCGATTGTCTTCACTGAGAGTACATCTCATGTTTCTTATGTCAGATCTGTCTTTTCATTCATTGCCCAATACTTGAAAACAGTCAGAGACTGTAGTTGATGTGGAGGAAATCTGACCTGGTAGTTCACGATATGTGGTACATCTTTATCCGCCAAAGTCCAGGCTGTACTGTTCGAGTTACCAGAATTTAATAATATGAACCGTCTTCCCAAGCAGTGCCATGGATTTGGAATAAACTTTAATTAAGCTAGGAGTGACTTGAGGTCTACACCAAGTACTTTCATACTTGCTACTACTCCGATTTATTCCCGCGGTTCGAAAGATCGAGCAACTTCCTCATGTCCTTTCTTCAACCATTTTGTGGACCCGGCACATCGCTCTGGAAGTGTTTCATCATGGTCTTGTTGTTTACTCTTTCGGTCTTTAGTCGCATCTTTCGTTCTGACCGCTGTGCCGTGTCCAACTCCTTCTTTCTCTTTAGGAGGAAGCTGCGCTGTTCCGAAGACGACATGTGTATCAAGCTTTGCTGGTCCCTAACACTTAGTCTGGCAAGCTGGGACGCCAAAGCTGCGTCCTTTTTATCTTTCGTCGCGAGTGCGTCCGACGACACATTCTCGGGCAGAGTAGCTTGACTATTTTGATTTTTTGTATCGTCCTGAGCCGCTTGTCGACGCGGCTGCTTGGGTCCTGGGGCCGTACGATGCGAGAGTAGCTTTCCTGATGCCAGTCGAAGGGTCTCGCTATCAATGGCAACGCCATTGTCAGTTTCCAATGTCTTCAGTCCCTCAAGATCGTAGAATTCTAACATCTCGTCTGACAATTCGATTCTGCAGTGTCCTTTATCTACCATATGTTGCTGAATGCCTTGAGCGGTACGGCTTCTTGTTCCGCAATAAATGCACTCGCGGTAGGTATTAATGACAAAGTGTAGGTACCAGATTAATGTCTCGAGGTCCACACTAAGGTGGTTCTCATACGGGATCCTGAGACTGTGTGCTGCCTTCATGTGTTCGATATTCTCATCGAAGCTTTTGTTGTTTTGGGGGCAGATGATGCACTTGGCAGGCTCGAAATCCGGCAATACATCGTCGGAAACTTCATCTACGGACTCTGTATCGCTGTCTGATAGTTCTTTTTGTGAGCCGTCCGTAAGCTGTGTCTGGCTGGAGTAGGTATGGCCATCATTTATGGTTTCATCGATCAGTCCAGAAGCAATTGCACGCTGTCTCAAAGCTGCTATGCTACAATAGAGTCAGCATCCCGCAAAACACAATGGGTAAAATAGGCACTTACTGCGATTCGCTTTTCGCGTGTATTCTGTGCTCTTGGCTATTGCCAAAAGACACATCGCAGAGAGAACACGTTGGTTTTGTGGATGCCATAGTTGCTAGTTCTGTAGGTAGTGGTCAGAGTAAATTTGGATGACAATAGGAAGGGAGCTTTGGACTGTTATATGGAGTCATTCAGCGCCGGAAATATTTACCCAGACATTGCGAGTGCATGAAGTGGCGAGTGTTGATTGAGGATGTTGCTACGGTTGGCTGTAACGTAGAAAGCGCTACAGTGGGTATCCAAAACGATGACTGATCTTCAAAATACGTGACTCATTTGCCGAGCAGGATTGTCTGATTGGGAAGGAAGCTATTCATCATGCAGGGATCAGGAAGTAATCAGTCGCAAACTACTATGCCCATCCCACAGTCAGGTATTTTGCACGATTAACTACTGATAGTCATTATTCCGGATAGGGATGATTCATGTGAGATCATTAATCTGGATAGAACAACGGCTGAACTCTACAATGTACACATGGGCTTTGACTGTTAGAAGAGGCTTCTGTTGACCTGCACGTGCACGGTAACTATTTTCCCCAGCATTAAAGAATGAATCGGTGCAAATTATACTATACTATCGATACTATTGAAAATATTTCAAGCCTTCTTCTTCTTTCCCAAATTCCACTTCTTAACCCGGAAAACATAATAAGACAAAACAGCAATAAAGATGTTGAATGCGATATACGCCCAGACAAGACCATAATTGCGCCATCTCTCACTCCAGTAGATCTTGCTCCCGGCCAAGAACTGATCCGCATTGACAAGCGAGCAGTACTGGCATTCCTGCGTAGCGTCGGGGTTCTGCAACTTTCCTGGTGCCTGCTTCAAGTAGGCTGCCATGTATTCGCCGCATGTCTGTCCAGAAGGTGGGTTGAAAGTTGACGTCTCGTCCTCTGAGCACTCAATAGGACGACCAGCCAAGATCGTGGATACAATACCAGCGAGCCAGTACGTGAAAGGACTAACACGATACATAAACATCCAGAAACCTGGAAGGGAGGAGGGGGGTTGAAGAACACCACAAAAGGTTAAACTCATGAGAACCAGGAGGGTAACGATGGAAGATGCAGTGAGAGCGTTAGGAAGCGCGGCAATCGTCATCTGCGCAAAAGAGCTTGCGTACAGCATGAGCTGTATCATGAACAAGAGTACAAGACCTTGACGAGCGGAGCCCTGAATACCAATGACAGGGTAGTAAAAGGCGGCAAACATTAAAATACCAGTGAAAATCTGGTAAGGGACCTCAACAACTACGTTGGCGATCATGAAGGCCTTCCAAGAATATGCTTTGCTGGGGCGCTCCCGGACTTCGTAAAGCTCACGCTGGGTGATAAAATGAGGGTGGATCTGTACAGTATTAGTGAGGTGTATAACGATGCTGGATATCAGACTTACCTGTTGAACCACGGCACTGAATACAGTAATAACCATGAAGACAGAGAACAAGATGTTCTGCATGCCGGCAAAGGTAGAGTCGGCGTTGAAGAACGAGAAGCCAATAAAGAGGCCAGAAATTGTGCAGAGCGCCAACTTCGCCATGATGTAATTTGGCATTCTCCAGTACTGCTGGAAGACCCTGATCGTGACTTGGCGAAGCTGAGCGATGAAGGGCATTGCAAATTCTGAATGGCTGGCAGCATCGTCTGCTGCAGGTTTTGATGACAAGGTTGAATGAATCCTTTCGACTTCAGCTTCAACATCTACTAGCTCCTGGCTTCCCTTCCAAGCAGTGTGCCAGTCCTCTCCCTTGGAGCTTCGGGCGTTATTGACAATTTCAAGCATCCATTCAGCGGGGTTTTCATCATCGCCACAGGTTCGAGCTCCCTGTCTCTCAAAGTAGTTGAGTAGAGTACGAGAGTTCTCACCAATATCACCAAAATATACAGTCCTGCCACCCTGCGCAAGGAAGAGGAGCCGGTCAAACTCTTGGAATAAGATGGCACTGGGTTGATGGACAGTACATAGAATAGCCTGCCCGGCGTCTGTCAATTTTCGGAGGAAGGCGATAATGGCCCAAGAACTCTGGGAGTCTAAACCACTTGTCGGCTCATCGAGGAAAAGAAGAAGCTTTGGCTTAGCAGCTAACTCAACCCCAATCGTAAGAAGCTTACGCTGCTCGACATTGAGGCCCTCACCGGGGACACCCACAACGGCGCTAGCAAAGTCCCTCATATTGAGCATGTCGATGACTCTCTCGACCCATTCTTGCTTCTCTGCAGTGCTAATAGTGCTTGGCTGGCGGAGCATAGCGCTGAATCGTAGACTTTCGCGAACAGTGGAAGTCTCAAGGTGAAGATCTGTTTGGCTTTAATGTGATGTACTGAATGAAAGACAGATGTATGACTGACCTTGTTGTTGAACGTAACCTGTTTTTCTCTGGAAACTTGCGTCCAGTGGCTTACCATTAACAAACATGTCTCCTGTAATAACACCCATGCTGGTTCTCTGAGCTAGAACATCGAGAAGGGTCGTCTTCCCAGCGCCACTGACACCCATCAGAGCTGTGAGAGTACCGGGCTTAACCCAACCGGTGACATGATCTAAAAGTCGTCGAGGCTCCCCCTTGATGTCAATGTCATACACGACGTCTTTCCAAGTAAAGATATCGGTTTGAGGCTCGAGTGCAGCAGTGGTATCATTCCCTTGCGCATTCTTTTCAGGCACAGCAAGTTCCTCGTTCATGGCACTTCTATCCGCGCCAGATTGCAGGTGGGCTGGAACGTGACCACGCTGGAAGACGAGTACTTCAGCCTTGCTGGATGTCTTTGAGTTCAGCTCAGTCGCTGTGAAGTAGAGCGCCAGGAAGAAAACAAGGAACGCCAACAGGATGCCAAAGTTACGCCAGACATGGGAATAATAGTATTCGTAGTTCGTCTCGATGAAGTCATCACCACTAACTGTCCGTCGGCCGGCCACAGCTCCGACTGTCGAACAGATCCATGAATCGCCGATCAGTTGGGGATAGGCAGGAATGAAAGCTGAGCAGGCGAATTCGCGGCCATGAAACTCGTTGGAGACGAGAATCTCAAAGGCATAGTATATAGGGTTAATCCATCTAACAAATATCAGCAATAATAGTACAAGAGAATTCTCGTGTTCTTACCTGATCCAACCAAACCAGTCTACCATTTGTGGTACATGAATCATGAAGCCTGTGTAAATAACGAGAGCCAGAATCATGATACCGGCCAGGGTCATGGCTTGTGAAACTGTCTTGGTAACAGCAGCCAATGTACGGAAGATACCTGACATGACAAATGTGGAGATAAACGAGATGAGGAAGTAGAGGAAGAAGGGACCAGGCTCCCGACGAAGCCCCGAGAGGAAGTAAAGGATAATATTGAAGACAGTTGCGGAAACAAACTTAATGGGTATATCAGCCACGATACCGGAGATGGCCTCAGCTGCGGGATGATAGAACGCATAAGATGCATGTTTCTCAACGATAGGGCGTTGCGAGTAGAGATTGTTAATCTCGGAAATGGCTGCAAAGCCGTTTATCAGAATACCCATGAAGAGAACAGCTCCCTTGGAGTAGAAGCTAGCGGTATCATCGTCCGTGCCATAGTATACAGAACCGATAACGAGGGCCATGATGATTTGCGTTGTAGTGTGTGTAGCGGTTGCGGCTATATCGTTCCAGATCCGCTGGTAAGCTCGTCTGGTGGTCAGGCGAATCTGCGTTGTGAGATTGATGATGTATGGGGACTTGCGTGGGACGTGTTTTTGTTGACTAGACACGTACTGTTAGCATACTTGTGGTAATTGTAATCATGGTGGTACTTGCATGAGATTCTTGTGCTCTCGCATCGGAGCCATGGCCTCGGATCGGTTGTCAACACGATACTTGCCCTGATACAGCTCAATCTCCTCTCTCAGCGTCTTATATTCCTGTGAATTGTGCCAATACCTCTCAAACTCTTCCGCAGTACGAGGCACAATCTTTTCCATTCCTGGTCGGGCCTTTCTCTCTTGAGGATTAGTGGCAGAGGTCAGGAAGTCGCCCACAGTCTGGCGTTGAGGGCATTGCCAGCCCATCCTCTCAAAGTATGCCTTTGCCTTGCTGGCTGGTCCGAAGTAGATTTGTCGACCCTCGTACAAAACCACTGCCTTATCGAAAAGGTCATAGATGGCTTGACTGGCTTGGTAGATAGCCAGGGCATTGGCAGATCCGGTGTAGTCGGACGCCAAACGAATGGCGGCGGCAAACTTCAAGGCAGTCGCGGAGTCCAAACCTCTTGTACTGTTATCCCAGGCAGCCATGGGGGATTGTGCCAGCATCATTTCAGCGATACTGACACGCTTGCGTTCTCCTCCTGAGACACCACGAATGTAATCGTTACCGACCATTGTATTGTATGTGTGAGTCAGACCACAGACTGCCATTACAATCTTGGTGGCACTCTTACACGCTTCGTCGCGGTTCATCCCAAGAACCGCCTCAGAGTTGGAGGGCATGCGACATGCCGCTGCGAATTCGAGTGTTTGCCCAACGGTCAGATGTGGAAAATGTTTGTCAACCTGTTAAGAAGATGGGTTAGTAAAACCTCGATTGATGTGCGTGCTCAGATATCTTCTAGTTGCTTACCTCTTGGTTGTACTCTGTTTCGCCCTTGAATTCTTTCATCATGTCCTTTTGGGAGACACCGTTGTACGTGATAACCGATTGATGGCCGACGCTGAGGCCTTCAAGCTCTCCGGTCATAGTCTTAAGCAGTGTGGAACACCCGGATCCTGGGCGACCGAGGACTATGAGAGTCTCACCCCCTTGGAGAAGGCCATCAAATCGGTGAAGAATCGTTTTTGGTTCCTTCTTACCTGACCTCAAGTGCTGTGCGACGCGTAAAGGCGCCAGCAACACATCACCGAGAGTCTTTTGTAGCTGCAAAGCCGCTCCAGTGCCGGAAACACTGAGATCTTTGAAAGCGACTCCTGCACTTTTGGGACCTACGCCAGCCTCCTGCAATCGACGCATAAAGGCCGGTAACCATTTTGAGAGGTCGAAAGCTTTGTTTGTTGGGTCCAGTGCAGGGTCTCGTTCTTCGACATCTGGAATTGTCGATGCTAGACTGGATAAGCTTTGTCTGCGATGCTGTGAAATTCCGGTAGCAAGTCTGTGAAGTTCCTGACGATCTTGTTCATCCATAATCATTGTGTTGGCTCGCGAGATAGGCGGGGGCTGGCCATGGCCATAGGTGCTGGCAGTGGAGTATTGGGGATCATGGCTCGAGTGGTTGGATGTTGATCCATTTTCGTGACCTGAGTCTGGCAGGCTTTCTGTGGATTTTCGTGAAGCCATCTTGACGGTCGGTCTTTCAATTGACTTGAAGGTAGTATTGATACCAGGATGCAACGGATACAATCGACAATCTCTGGGGCAAGGGTTGTTATTATTTTGGCATGGGAGAGTGTTGGTTGCCAAGCTGTCTAAGTAAACTCATTTTCAGCTGAAAGCAGTTTGACTTTAAGCCTGTCAGCAGGAATGCAGCAACAATTTCAAGCCTGTTAGCCAAGCCGAGGCTGAAGGTTTAAAACTTGTGATGCAGACGGATGAATCCTCGGAGTGCTTCCATTGGACATGTCTCGATCGGATGTTGGGTGAGCTCAAACTCTGTGTTTGTTCACATGCCTTATTTGGCTGGGGAGACTCTGACGTTTTTGTCGGGTGTTGGTTCTACCCGCTGTGGCTGCGAGGGCGTCATTACTCAAAATTGCCGAATCTAACCAGTCTTGTCTTGACAGAGCAACAGTGTCTGGGTTTAGTGCGGAAACGGCTTGTCGGAGGCATGGGAAGAACCGAGGAAGCCGGGCACTGCTCATGAGTCTGTTGGAAAGCCCAACTCATCTTTCTTGCTTTCGTCCGGATCAGAAAATACCGGGTGAAATATCGTGAGAGGATACCACGCTTACAACTGATTGTCAGAATAGCTACAATCCTGTATTAGATACCGTGCTCAACTTCGTGACCGAGTCTCCCTAATAGCATTCTAGTGGATGGGTGGCAGAAACAATAATCTCTGAGCTTTAGGAAACAAAAATAAATGAACTGCGCCCATAGTTTAAATGGCATAAACTGGCATAAGCTGGTTCGCTAATTTTATCAGCCGCACCTCACGCAGACACTTCTTCTGACACCCTGAGGGCGTTCCAAATTGACTCACAACGGCACAAGGTTCTAATCAGACAGTCTTAATTGAGGTATTTTGAGTTTGAGATGTGTCAAAATCGACCCACAGGCAAGAAACTGATCATGAATTGGTTTTTTTTGGTTCCCGTTACAGTATCGATCTGCCTGACGGTCCTCCCTTCATCGCAAAAGTCAATCAAGCTCTCGATATTCAACAGTAGATTAATAGCAGCACACCTATACTTGACTAATAGTTTCCGAGTCATGCTTCTTGTTTTTCATGACAGAATGAGAAGTTGCTACCAGACTGCAGCTTGGTATTGCTGACTCCGGTGCCTCATTCAATCCCTTGAGCTGGCTGTAGGGTAGTGCCTCTCGATCAAAACACAACATATCCACTCAAGAAATGAGGAATGCTAGGCCGTGGCATGATGCAACATCATTGGCTCGACTGGAAATTAGACGCCAACGGGAATAGCATGTCGAAAAACGTCTACGGATACAGATACAAATCTCACCATTGATCGGAGATGCCCTGCTCGGAATTTCTCGGCTGGGACTCTTTGTCTCCTGATTTGTTAGTCGTTGTTTTGTCGCCCATATACCATTTGGTCATCTCCCTCGGCCATGAGGAAAAGGGCCTAATCTATAATAGTCCTAGTGTCAAGCGCGAAGGCGCATGTCTTGCGAGACGCGACGCGACGCGTTCACGATAACAGGCTCTTGCTGGTTAGGTCCTTTTGCGAAACTGCGTTCAACGCAGCACAATTGCTCTCGTATCATTAAGTTCATCTGCCAAAGTAAGCCAGGCGAAAGACGCCCTCAGATTGCAAATGATAAAAATATACTTGCGCTCTTCTCGCTGAGGCCTTCTGCGAAGGTAAGTCAGGCGGAAGATATTCTCGGCTTCAAGATACCTCAATCATATTTACCGATTGAAAAACTACAATAAATTACTCATAGAACTGGTTTACTTGAATCACCCTGCTGTAATGCTCTTTATTTGAACTCATTTGCGAAAGTACAACAAGAACACACTGTCAAACGCCATAAGACTGGTATACCTAGAGTACCCTATTGTAATGCTCATTCTTTCGAATTATTGGCAAAAGTATGACCGAAATAAAAACATCCAAATGTATTGAAACTGGTTTAACTTGAGTGCCCTACTGTAACCCTCATAATTTAGAATGATTTGCGAAAGTGTTGCAAGATAACATGTCGAAAACAATAAATCAAAAAAGTAGCTATGCGTCTTAATAACGCATATTCTTCATTGCGCCTGGTTCTGTGCACTGAGACGCCTGGTAGCGACCATTACGACGTGTTCTGCGCTGATGCTATCCAGAGCAGAGTGGTGGACTTGAGTTGTACTGCTGCGCTTATACTCTAGACAAGTTTGGATACTAGTCTAAGCAAGTAATGGCATGGACAGGTGCAAATTCTCCGATAAGCGTCTACTATTCAAGACAATAAATGCGAAGGGAACTCCGACTGTCCGCTCAAGTCACTTGCGAACTCTAGGCAAGGAGTACGGCTACCACGATATTATTAAATGATGGCAAATGTTATTCATGTTAAATGAAAACCTGATGAACTTATGTGAGCTTTGCACCAGAAATAAATTCTCTTGATAATTATTAGGTATTTGCAAATTAATCTGTATGAGAAGTGTATATTATATCTGCCGTTAGCAACTGGTCTTGGTATTTCGAAATAACTCGCAAGCTAACGATTAATATAAGAATTAAGCTAATATTATAAGCCCTGAGAGATGCCCTATTTGTAGTGCTAGTTCAGAGTGTAAAGCTGTGTTCTTATTAAACTCTCCCTTAGCATATAACTCGTCATTACTGTTACACTTCTGGGACACTACTGTTTAGGTCACTTCTCTCTTTACTAACATGAAAAGTGTCTCGCTAACTATACAGTTCATCATCTTCAATACGCTGGATATTGGCGTACGATCTAAGCCCTGGGTTTGCAGAAAGCTAACTAATAATTGATTAATACATGCAAGAGATAGCAGAGAATCATTCAGAATATTAAGATGAGAGAAATAAGACAACTTAGTAGTGTGAGAATAGCATTACTATAAAATCAAGGTCGTTACATTATGTCCATGCCCTGTTTATGACGACTTATCGTAGGTCCCTCCCAAGATACCAGGCGTGCTTGCGAATGAAGTACCGTTGTACTTGCCTTGCTCATCTCTACCAAGGAGGAAGCTCTCTGGGGGTCCAAGGTAAGACTGTCGTACACCACCAAGGTCGATGACAATCTTTTGAATCAAGATGTTGGGCAACAAGGCCCAGATACGAAGAGTATAGGCTCCCTCCTTGGGAACCTCGAATGAAGACGTAGTATAGTTGCCATAGAGACCCCAAACAGCGTTTCCAACAGCGTAACCCCATCCATCAGGCATGTTAGTACCCACGTTGGGGCCAATTGGTCGGACAACAGTTGGATCAGGCTGCTCCTCGCCGGATGGGTACAACACAATGGCATACTCGAGCGGGTTTCGATCTCCAAGGTAGTTGGCGCCCGGAGACATAAAAATGGTCACGTTGGCTGCGGAATGGTTGGTGAACAGGTACATGTCGTACTCCAAAGCAGGCCCCTCGCCGACGTCCAGCTTTTCGGTGTCAAGGGGATACAAACCAACACCAGCAAGAGTTCGGCCATAGTTCTTGATGGTGTGGTACTCGAGCGATGAGTTGTCTGAGTCTCCTTCATTGATCTTTTGATAGTGGGACGCTTCGATCGAAACATGTCCATCAGATTCGACAAAACCCTCTTCAAAGCTGCCAGGCAATTCTCGGTTGATAACCGTTGCCACAATCTTGGGATCCTGTCCGCTGTATCTCTCGAATCCCTTGCAGTCACTAGTAACGTTGATGAAGACTTCTGTTGTGTTTGGTGCCTTGGGAGCCTTATCCCAGTCGACAGTGACATATACTCGGCTATCCGAGCCATTGTTGCCACCGACTGTACCGTTGTACTGAGAGAGCTGAACATAGTCTTCCCATGGTGCCGCAAACCAGTTACAAGACTTGGGGCCTCGGTGAAAGACGTCGATGTATCGGGATTGGGCGCCAAAAGGCTCGAGCGGGGGGAGTTCCAGGACGTTCGAGGACAAAGAGTGCCATTTACTGTCACCCATAATGGTGGCATTGGAACCCTCAACGCCGACACCATATTCGCCACCGAGCGATGGCCAGACGTCCTGAACAAAGCGAAGATCTGGAAGGGTGTTTCTCATGGGCTGTTGCCAGTAACCATCATAGCCCAAGTGAGTTTCTGCGTACAGTTAGATACGATAAATTAGGGAATTGAAGATAACCACTTACGATCCAAAATGTGTGCCCACTTGCCATCAAGAACCTCGTTCCATCTTTGTGTCAGGTTGGAATCCTTGTACATGAGATCCAGAGATTTCCAGATGACATCGTTGGCCGAGTTTCGTTTCTGTCCAGCGTAAAGCTGATTCTTTGCGCCGTAAATCTGGATCTTGTTGACGATCTCGCCACCAAGAACTGGGTGGAGGAGCATCTCGAAAAAGGCAGGCTGATATTCAGAGTCGAGTTTGTCATAGACAGCCTGGGTATCTTCTCTCAGAGTGGCCCACTGCTCCAGAATAGCTTCAGCCTCGTGGTAGTTGATGACCGAGTAGACTTGAGGCTCCAACAACTCGAATTTACGACGAGCAGCATACATGCCGTAGCGTGTCATGATGCTTGTGATGGCTTCAACGTGTTCGCTGCCAAACTCTCGCTCAACCCATGCTTCAACCCACTTAGTCGTACCGTCAGCCTCCCATCGCTCAGTGTCGTAGGCGAGATCCATGAAATGACTGATGGGAATTTCCTTTGGTTTGAGATCACCAACGTTGACGATCCAGATGCGTCGGGCATTCCTGTGATAAGCCAGGGTCATCTGTTCAGTG
The DNA here is from genome assembly GCA_019054645.1 of Fusarium sporotrichioides. Classification (NCBI taxonomy): domain Eukaryota; kingdom Fungi; phylum Ascomycota; class Sordariomycetes; order Hypocreales; family Nectriaceae; genus Fusarium; species Fusarium sporotrichioides. The sequence continues at coordinate 2,561,007 of JAHKNS010000002.1, read as the reverse complement.
GTCTTCTCCAGTTGGATAGTGTTGATCCATTTATAGTTTCTAGGGTCGCCGACATAGTCGAAGTGATAGTAGACGCCAGCGCCGCCAGAACGGTCGGTCTCGTTGGCAAGAGGCAATCTTCGGATGTTTCCCCAGTTATCATCTGCCCATAGGAGAGTGATGTCATCAGGAACCTCTAGGCCGCGCTCTTGGTAGGACTGAACCTCCTTATACAGACACCACAACGAAGGAACATCGGTGAGGTTGTCGACCTTGAGACCTTTTCGAAGAATCTCGCGCTGGTTGTCGACAAGAGTCTCAAGCATGTCAACGATACCGTCGATTCCAAGATCACCTTCAATGGCTGTGTCACCAGTTCCTCTCATCGCCATGGTCCATAGGCTGTTTCGAGCATATGGCCTGGCTCTCTCGACACCGTAGCGGAAATACTCGTCGATAGTCTCGTTGTTGGTGTGGTACTGCCATTCACCCTCATAGAATGTGCGGAATTCGTTCTGCGCTCGCATCATAGGCTCGGTGTGAGATCCACCAAGGACAATTTCGTAGGCATCAAGCAATGGCTGGTTGAGAGGGTCATCGATGTAGACCATGCTGCCCCAGACGGTTGGCCAGAGGTAGTTGGCTCGAAGACGGAGTAATAGCTCGGAAACAAGAGCGTAAAACTCATGATTATAGGGAGCAGCGTTGTTCCATGTTGGCTTCCATCGAGAGCTGATTAAGTCAGTACATGTTTTGCAGAAAGATTACTCTGAACTTACCCGACCCAGCTGGACAATCCTGGCTGCTCGTCGTTGAGAAAGATACCTCTGTACTTGACTGAAGGTGACTTTTGGACCTTTGGCTTGGATACAACATAGATCTCGTCCCGTTTACGAACAGGGACATCGGCCCACCAGTACCATGGACTGACACCGATCTGTTCGCTGACATCATAGATACCGTATATGGTTCCTCTGGGATCACTTCCCGCGATGACCAGTGCCTGGGCTGTTCCGTTCATGGGGTCCTTAACAAGTTGACTGACAAAAGACTCCCATTTGCCCTCAATCTCACTGACATCGATGAGACCGTCGTCAATGAGAGAGTCAATAAGCTTTGAATGGCCAATTGTACCGACAATGATGGCCGTGTTGGCTTCATCAGGGTCTGAGTATGCAGGACCAGAAAAGCTCTGCGCCTTGAGAGTGCGGTACTGCGAGCTGTTAACGCTGGGCTTTGATGCGATGAAAACACTTACATATGTATTATTCTTTACATCCACAGGCTCAAATGTATACTTGGCCGCAGAGGCATCCTTCTTTCCATTGCTAAGAGTGAAGTTTGTGCCGGTCACACGTCCAAAATCGACAGCAAGGTCTCCAGCGGCACGAATTACTCCCCAGTATTCGTCCTCAGACACACGAATTTGGCCTTTACCTGCATCGCCACCCACGATCTGGAAGGCATTTTCTGAGCTGTTGAAAGAAACAATAGCCTGTTGGCCTAGACCTGACACCAATGGCACCAGGCCCAGCAACGTTAGCGATACTCGTGAGAGCTTCATCGCCTAAGTAGAAAGTTGGTCCTGGGTAAGGGCTTGAAGCGATTGACCATAGCTGTAGATAGAAGCCTCGACCAGCCATTCTTCACTTATATACAACTGCCGGATAAATGCAACAAGCGTCTGTCGAAGAATTTAGTTTAGGCATTATCTCATGGTTTATTTAAGTGGAACTCGTTCTTCAATAAGTTGGGGTATGATCATCGCAGTGTTGCATCGGCCCCACTGAGCCGGGTTCCTTATTAGCCACGAGACCGGTTGTTCTCAATCTTGAGTGATTAATCCGGGGCATTGACCAACCGGAAGCTCTGCGAGTATTTACCCATGATGATCAGGCCAGACCGTAGATGACGGTCAACATCAAGTTTGTTCGTCTCAATCACTGATGTAGATGAGTCCCCCCGCTCCTGGGCAAAGACCCCTGATTCGTGGAAATGCAATAACGTGCCATGACGATGCTGCGGCCGAGAGGAAAGTCAATTAACAGTCATGCTATGCTGTTGTACCAATTATGGCAAATAGACTGCTGGACTAAGTCTCTCCACTCATAAGTCTTTACTTGGCGAAGAGGGGAGTTGAACCATGGTTATAGATCCATCAGTTATTTGAGCGGTTACTCACTCTATACGGCCCCGCAGCAACAGCTAAACTCGGCAGAAGTTTCATTTTCTCATTTGAAGCTTGTACCTTTGCTACTAAAGACTTCAGCACTAAACCTACAGCAGTATTACTGGCTATAAAAATCCGAGGACTTCCTGGCCTAGTAGGTAGCAGAAAAGACAACCTCTAAGCTTTAGGGTATAAAAATAAATGAATAAAGTCTATAGTCTAAATGGCATAAACTAGTCACTAATTTTATCACTCACACCTCAAGCGGCCATTTTTCATGATACCCTTTAGGCCCACCTAATGACCAGTTTGTTGACATGGCAGAAAAAGTCCAGTGGCCAGTATTTACCAGCAACTTCCACACAAGATTGGCTACATAAAACTGGAGACATGATCAGAAACAGGTGAGCAATGATAGTAAGATGAACCTTGTCAAGTGTATTAAAACAATCTCTATCCCCTAAGAATCCACCACTGAAGAAAGAACAAGCGACTCTAGTCCGGCAAATGTGGCCCTAAGACTAGATAACAGAATAATATACAAGAATGCTAATGCTGGACAAGAGTCCTAGAACAGGAGCTCAACCGATCAATGCTAAGAACAGTTATGCTCCACAATGCAATGCTAAGGTACCATGAAAATCCAACGGAAGAAGAAAGATTCTACAGGACGAAAGCGAAACCAGCGATGGCAGCGGCCAAGCCGGCGAAGGACTTAGCAGCGCCAGCGGTGACAACGGGAACCTCAGGTGTGCCGGTCTCAGTAGGCTGCTGGGGCTTTCCAGTCTCAGGCTGCTGGGGCTTAGCAGGAGCCTCAGGCTGCTCAGGCTTGGCAGGAGGAGCAGGGTACTCAGACTTAGCAGGAGGGGCGGGGTGCTCAGGCTGGACAGGCTTGCTAGGCTTGGGGGCCTCGGGCTTCATGGGGTGCTCAGGAGCAACGGGGTGCTCGGGCTTGGGCTCAGGGACAACAACAACAGGGGGCTGGCCAGGAGTGATAGGCTTAGGAGGGCTGACAGGCTTGGGGGGGCTGACAGGAGGGTGAACAGGCTCGCACTCTCCGTTAGAGCACTTCTCGTAGCTGTAGCAGTCGTCCTTGCACTGGTCGAAGTAGTAGCGGTCCTCCTGAACGTCGCAGACAAACTTGCGGGCGTAGTCCTCAGAGTAGTCAACCTGGCAGCTGGATCCGTGGCAGGTAATCTTCTGGTTGCACTCCTCGTTCTTGTAGTCAGAGTAGTAGCAGCTTCCGTTCTTGCAGATCTTGAGCTTGTTCCAGGTGTCGTCGTGACATTCGCGAGGAGCGCAAAGGTCGTCCTCACAAACCACCTGCCACTTAGTGCAAGTAGGGCAGTGGACTTGAGGAGCACAGTAGTTACCGTAGCAGATGATGATAACACTGGTAGGGATAACAGGCAAAACGGTTGTAACGGTCTTGGTGGCAACCTCGCCGCTCTCAGTGAAGGTAACGGTAGCAGTGGTGGTTGCGGCAGGCAGAGTCTCGGTGATGAAGTCGGTGTTGGTAACAGTATCGGTTTCGCCGGGGTTGACACCGATGGCGACGTAGATAGAGAGGAGAACGTTGATGTCAACGTTCTGGCGGCGCATGATGCGAGAGCCTGAGCTGCGACCACCACAGTTGACTGAGTCGTCGCCTGGGCAAACGATGTCACACTGATCGGTGCTGACAGAGGTGGAAGTGGTCAAGTCAAGCTCACTGCCACAGTAGCAGCTCTCATCGTTGAGACCGAAGAAGTTGGATCCAGCACATGCCTCAGCACATTGGTCGGCATCGTTCTCGTCGTTGGCGTAAGAGAGGGTGAAGCTGGGGAAACCGTTTCCAGAGAAGCAGCCAAGGAAGTTGAAGCCATCTGGGTTTCCAATGCCTCCAGCAGCAGTGCTGGTAGAAGCAGCGGAAGTCTCAGTGCCAGTGGTCTCAGTGCCGATGGTGGCGGTGCCAGAAATGGCAGTCTCAGACTCGAAAGCTGAGGTAGTAGTGTTGGCGAAGCGAGTAGTGGTGGGGAATTGAGCGGCGACCACATTGCCCATGGCCAGGGCGAGGATATCATTGTAACGCATCTTGAAGGTTGAAGTGTTGAGAACGAGTGAGTAAATTAACGATTGTATTGAGCTCTCGAGAGAGTAGACAAGTGAGTGAATGGAGAGTGAGAGAGTTGTTTGATGATGAGAATAGTTTGAGTTTGGGGGGGAATTAAGTTCTCTTTATAGGCGATTGAATCATTTACCTTTGCTGTGGCATCCAACTTTGCCCCTATCCTTCATTCTCGACAATTCCTAACATTTCAAGGTATTAGACATTTTCTTACAATTTTTGATTCTCGAAGGTAGCGAGACTAGGACAGTTGAGACATGAAGTTCCAGACAGGCAAACCAAGAATGTAGTTGCTGACTCGACTTGTCTCACCCCACAGATAACAAGGGATGACCCCTGAGCCTAACCGAATTTTCCTACGTCCAGTAGATTGAATAGCCGTTTATTTTCTATTGTGAGATTAATTTGGATTCCAAGCATCGCGATACCGGGAAAAACACTCGCTTTGTTCTTCGACTCTCGGCATTCTGGAGAAATTTGAATATGAGACACCACAAATGACAATACCTTATTCCTCGATTTATTCTTAAATTAAAGAACGTCTGCATACCAGAGAGATAGCTAATGTGAATGTAAACAAACCTTTTGTACACATACTGCAACGAATCTTGGTCAAGTTTCCACCGAGCAACAGAGTTCCATACCTGTGTGTTGAAAGTCCCTCAAGAAGAATCGGTCCGACGCACTTGAATAGTTGTATCCGAAATGACCTCTTCGTGATGATCAAAATATTCGCCTGACACAGTACATGGAAAATCTTCCGTCGTTCCCTTCCAAACTCCAGCACCTTGAATCTCATAGAGCAGTCTCATCTGCTGCAATGTACCATCTCTCTCCCATCTCCTAGACCCCACTATCCCTCGGCCTAGCCACTTCTGTATCCAAGCCAATAGGAATTCAAGAATGAAGGAGATTACTATAACATACAAACCAAGACTGAATAACAAGGCAAGGCCAAGAATGGAAAAGTTCAATGTTCCTTGAGTCTCCTTCGTTCTCTGATTGTAACACATATCCTTATAGGCAGTGGCCCATACAACGTTCGCTGAGGAGTTCTTCCACGGCTTCGTTATGTCGATTGACGCGGGCGCCGAAGAACCAGATGCATACTCCATCATATGGTACTGTAGGTTTGCAAGGGTGTCATTGAACAGGGCACCAATCTCGGTCTCCCACTGGTTCGATGGAAGTGGCAGACCAGTGATCCCGGCTACCTTTTCTTGAGCACGGAGAAAACTTTGTGTGCGAGTCCAGATTGTATGGTAGAATGGACTCGATTCTGAGAGCACAAATCTGAGTCGCTGTGCAGTTACAATCTGTGCAATGTTCAATGCTATTGAGTCTTTCATCGCACTCTCGATAACACCCTGGCGATCCAGCAATGGGGTGCACTTATCGTTGTTGGGATTGCACACTTGATGTTGGTCGACACAAGCAATTGGGCTCACCCAACGGTCAGGTAAGTAACCAACCGCGCCTTGAACATTCTTTACGATTGAAGCGGCGAATACTGGATCATCGTTCGGCTTGAGATGAACGACTGAGTTAGGCGCAATAAGCATTAATGTGAGGTCTGTATTCGGGACCAGTAGCTCATCTACAGGCTGCCAGATGTTGTCGTTATAAGGATAGTAGTATACCCAAGTAGAGTATCCAATATTGAGATTTCGCCCATATGTGTTATAAGTGTGTGTGTGATTGACCGTGTTATTGAGTCTTTTACCGTAAAGGTATTTGATCAACACGTTGTCTGGCCAGCCCAACGACTTTGCTTCGGAACCATTTATGTATTGGTGAAAGTTACCGGTGTCCAGGGGAGAACAAGTCGTTTCTCTCTTATATTTCAGCCTATTCTTTGGTAGGTTGTTTAGTCCCAAATCGTGGTGCGTGTCAATCATGCCACTCTCCATTTTGAAAGCAGGCACATCGAGACAGACCTTTTCTCCAAATGGACAGTCGACATATGAAGAGGCCCATGCCAACTCTCTTGTGGGCAGAATATTACACATAGGGGAAGACGTGTTGCTGTAGCATTCCTTTGAATAGAGAGCGGCTCTCTGATTATCAAAGGTTGCCTTTTGATATGGTTCACGAGGTGTCTGGAAGCCGCAGCTCGGACTGCGCAGAAGTCGATACGCAGAAGCGGAGTCTGATATCTGAGAAGAGAAAACAGCCAAAACAGCAAATCCCAGAGAGTAGAGAATGCAAAACAATGCCAAAGGGATGGTCCTTGCGAGGGAAGATCGAGCGATGCCGCGCCAGTACCAAGCTTGTTGAAGAAACAACCAAGCAGCTGCCGGCGCGGATTTGATATTACGCAGAATGACTTGCCGCTGATAGTAGAGTCCGTCGTGCTTCCCACCAGCGGCAGAAAGCTGGTGCGTGGCAAATGAAATAATAAGCCAAAGCCTGATTGCGAGGACCGTCACAAACGCTGCGATAAAGGCGAGGAGAAGACTGGCGTCCCTTGACGATAGGGTAAGAGTTGCGCCAAGAACTCGGCCTCGAGACCAGTCAGTCCAAGTACCTGTATAGATCTCGAAAGACATGATCAAATTGCTGTGCTTATGCTAAAAGAAGATTGTGTACGGTCGCTCAATTGGCGAGGTATCTACGGAGCCCCATAGGGATTATAATCAAGTCGAGAAGAGATGGTCAATAAGACAACGAGAGCCTGCTTTTGCAAGCCATTTGAGCCTTGTGAGCCTTACGTCCAGTTAAGCATTGACGCTGCTACACCCTTACATAACACGATTGAAGTTGGCGCAAGATCATTGGGTTGGCGCCGAAAGCTGAAAGGAGTGTGCGCCATGTTCTGTAACTATCGGTCTTGGCATATTGTTGGTTGTTGCGCGCTGACTATTTTACTTCTGCGAACACCTCCAGTGCCTCATGTAGTTCGCCAAAAACGCCTTGATGCCAGCTCGTAACTTGCTTCCACTCGTTCTCCGGAAAAGTGACATGCATCATCCGTAACCATGCGCCAACGATCATGTCAGCGTAACTGGCTTTTGACCCGAGCAGGAAGGGTCCGCTGGTGTCCCTCGAAAAGAGTACTGCCAGATCACCCAGCATGCTTTTGAGAGATTCCAGTAACTTTGCTCGCGCTTCGCCACTGAGCACGAAGTCTTCCCACCCTGAAACTCCAGCACGTCTGACAAACTCGGCCCTGCTCTCCTCTTCTGTGGCGGGGTCAAATGGCATGCCCTGAACACCAAGCTGAACATGGGCAGTGAATGCTGCGTCAATGTTCATGTTGAACTTTGCATAGTCAGGGAACTCTTTGTCGTTGCACTCCGACAAAGGTATGAGGATGTAAGGATGCTCGAAGTTGAAGTCAAGCTTTTGATCTGGGAACAAATCGCTCCCGCCCGAATATGTTTTGTTGAGGTATATCGCAATGTCGAATGAGTCCGCCACCAAGGCGCTAGTGGTAGGGTCCTGGATGATGGGCAACGTATGGAAGTCTCTACCATCAGCAAACTTGCGGCCTGCTGGCACGTTGAGGCTTTTGCGCGTCTTTGCTATGTCCGGGAGAGCTACCCATGTCGTGGAGTACGGGACACCCTTGAAGTTGAGTGCAAGCCTGGTTTTCCAAGGGTTTGGGGCGTGGGCGTTCTTCTCCACAGGGGCACGCGCTTTAATGTCATAAAAGGTGATCTTGTTTGAGTCCATGATGGATTGAGGATGTCAAAGATAGGAATTGAGGAAAAACCGATGTTTTCTGAAGGCACAAGTTGTGTAAAATAAGCATGTCTCAGTGGCATAGAAAACTTTTAGTGCGCCACTGAACAGAGCAAAATAACATGGTCACTTTGTGAGCAGCTAAGCCAGTGTCTAGCCTACGTATTTTCTGCTTCCCCTCAGCCGATGAGATTGGATACGTGGCCCAATTTGGTGCTTCTAGTGGGTACCTGGTATTATGAAGTAAATGTCAAACAGCATATGCACTCCAGAATTACATCTGAATTATTGACGAGGTATCTTGATAGCCTCGAACCTGACATGGTCATTTTAGTCTCCAGGGAGAAAGCAAATCACGTATTCAATACCCAACTGAAAAGCCAAGATGGAAAGGACATGCCGGCTGCCAAGAGGTCTACCTGAAGACTAAGATCCACCGTCATGATTAAATAGTTTTCATTCGTGTTCCCGTATTAACTTCTCTGACCCGCAGCGCAGGGTCCATGAGTTGAACCAGGTTCTGTTTGACTGCCGGATATTGCTTCTCATTGTATGTCTTGGCGGATTAGTATAAAACTTAAGTTTGCCATTGAAATTTTCTCTCATCGTCCAAGTTTCCTTTTCTAGAAAATCTCGAGTGAAAGATTAAGATCATTTCTCAATGGCAACTGAATTCTCACTGAGTCGTTATCGTGCTGGTGGCGGCCATCCAAGTGGTCAACGCAATGGCATCGAAGAGACTCTCGAGGAATCCTTCCTAAGTTATTATACGCAACTATTCAACAAATACGCCGGAGCTGATGGTAAATGGCGCCGTGACCAGATAGGGCTCTTCATGCACCATGTTCAGGCTGAAAACCCCAATGGTCTGGCCGCCTACCTAGCTGATCAAGAAGAATTGAATCTACATGAACTGATCAAGTATCTCACATCACCATGCGGCAACATCCTGGAGATGGCGGCCCCTCAGGACTTATCCTGGCCATTAAACAACTATTTCATCAGCTCAAGCCATAACACTTACCTCACCGGCAACCAGCTTTCCAGCGACTCGAGCACCGAAGCATACAAGGATGCGCTGTTGCGGGGTTGTCGATGTATCGAGATTGATGTCTGGGACGGGGAGGAGAAATGGAAACCCGGCTTTGGAAATGAAGACGAAAATGACGACGGGACAGGCCGGAACGTCGGGGTTGAGCACAAGAAAATCGGGTTAAGGGAGCGAGCATTCATCAAGTTTGGCCGATGGGCAATGAACAAGTTCGATCCCGTCGATCTCGAGGGCAGAACCTTTGATGACAGACTTGAAGACTGTGTTCATGCAGAGCCACGAGTTCTCCACGGTTTTACCATGACCAAAGAGGTTTCCTTTCGCGATGTCTGCGAAACCGTCCGAGAATATGCATTCGCAACCTCTGAACTGCCGCTCATCGTCAGCCTGGAAGTACATTGCAGTCCGCTGCAGCAGAACAAGATGGTGGATATCATGGAGGAAACATGGGCCGATTATCTTATCCAGGAACCCGAATGCGATCCCGCACATTTACCTTCTCCTCATGAACTGCGAGAGAAGATACTCATCAAGGTCAAATACGTTCCCGAGGACAAAGCTGCAAGTGATAGCTCAGATGATGGGAGCCTACTCGAAGTTGTCACAGAAGGAGACAAGAAGAAGACGAAAAAGGTCAAGGCGCCCAAAATCACGGCACGTTTAAGCCGTTTGGGAATTCATACGCGTGGAATCAGCTTCAAGTCACTCGATGAACCGGAGGCTAAAATGCCGAATCACATCTTTTCGCTCTCGGAGGATGCGGCATTCGCAGTCCAGCGACGGTTACCCAAGGCCCTATTCTCACATAATAAACAATACCTTATGCGTATCTACCCCAATGGTATGCGCGTCGATTCATCCAATTATGACCCTGTCATATTCTGGCGAGCAGGCGTCCAGGTAGTTGCCCTCAATTGGCAATCTTGGGATATTGGCATGATACTCAACGAGGGCATGTTCATGGGCTCGGATGGCTATGTCCTGAAGCCGCATGGATACTGTCACGACGACCATTCAGGCGACGATGATGTCTTGATCCCGAGCAAGAGATTGGAAAGACTGGCCATCACAGTAGTAGCGGCTCAGAACCTACCACTATTGAAAAGCACTAATGATCCCACCAAGTTCATTCCTTATGTTAAAATCGGCTTTCATACGGAGCCCGACGCCTTCCTCGCTATGACAGATGAAGATCAGAGTCCTGAGAAGACGAAGCAAGTTGGCTACAGTGGACAGACATCTAAAAGCAAGGGAACCAGCCCAAGCTTCAACGAGGAAACAATCGAGTTTCTCAATGTTGATGGTGTTGTCCCTGAGCTATCTTTCCTTTCATTCCGAGTCATGAATGATGTTCCGGGCCCAGATGTTATGGCTGCATGGGCCTGTGTGCGTTTGGATCGATTAAGACTTGGGTATCGGTTCCTTAGACTAATGGATAAGGATGGCATGCCAAGTAAAGGCATTCTTTTGGTGAAGGTTACTATGAGGGAGGCTTCAACATGATATAATTAGCTAATAGTTTGGGCACTAACCAGACCTTGTTACCTCTAATAGGCCTCTGGTCTATGAAAACACTCTCGGCAGTGTTGAGTTCATCACTTTGTAAAATCGCTTCCACCAATTAGTTCACTATCGCAATCGCGTCAAATAAAACACCCGAGACAAGAGGATCGAGTTTCAATACTAGTCAAATCTTGATCCAATAAAACATGGTTAACAGAATATATATACGATATCGCGGACAACGCATTATGCTTAGCCAACTATACACACACCAGAAGCCGCTTAGAAATACTGAGGCGGATAAGAATAATAAACAGCAATCCTATCATGGACATACAGCCAGCGTAATAAGCAGCCGGCCTAAATGTTGAGACGTCCTCATCGCCGTTGCTTCCCGCCAGCGAATAAATACCTGAAGCTATCGGAGTACCCTAGCACGATTAGCATGGAGTTTGATAGGCTTGAAACTCCTGCACTTACGAAAAAGAAGCCGCAGAACCAAGTGGTCCAAACAATGGGCAGGATACCGAGTGTGTTCTCAGGACCCATTGTCGCACCTAGCATTGGGGGTACAAGACTAAAGAAGGCGCCGCATCCAATGCCATTGAAAATTAGAAACACTGAGAAGACCCCGACGCTCGATGCCAGAGGCCAGACGACCAATGAGCTGAGGCCAATGCAAAGTAGGCAAACAATCAAGCTGTTGAGTGGGCCAAGAAGATGGTCGGCCGTATAGCCACCTAAAACTCTTCCAACAGTCGACGCGAGGTTCCAGGCAGCAAGTATCACAATAGCAACCTGGTTAGAGTAGCCCATCGACCTCGAAAAGATCGGAATAAAGTATGGCGGAATGAACAGTGGAAAGCATGACAAGGCTGTGCCACCAATAATGAGAAGGAACCGAGGTTCTTTGAAGCGATACCTGCAATAAGGGTCAGTTACCAGACGTAGGGTTGGAGATGCTGATCATAAACTCACCATTGTAACTTTAATCCCGCGTTCAAGGCGCTCGTAGGTTGTTGGATGAAATATGAGGCCGGTATACAAACTCCCCAAAGCATGAAGCCAAGAATGCGGAACGTCCATGCCACATCTACTTGTTTGACAAGAAGATTGGTTGCTATGCTCATGATAGCTGCGCCAAGGCTTCCTCCTCCGAATACAATGCCCATGGCTAGGCCTCGGTGTCTCTTGAACCATCTTAGAGGAGCGGTGGAGCAAGCCTGAGAATTTGTGAGATAAGTAATAAGAATATTAGGGAGTGATAGAACCTACAAAGATAGATAGCCCTCCGCCTATCCCAAATATCACACCATGAAAGACGAAAAGGGCCCCGACATGCTTCGTTGTCCAGCTGGCAAGAAACTCGCCCAATCCCATCAACAACCCCCCAGTAAAGGCCGTCTTTTGATAACCAAGCTTGCGAACTGCCATACCAGACAGAATGCTGAGTGAAATCATGAATGAGGTCGCCAATGATCCGACGAATGTCAGAGTTGTCAGGCTGGTTCCGGTTACCTCAACGAGTCTCACTTGCATAATGCCCCAGGAATAGATGACTCCCAGATAGACAAATAACGAACAGGCTGCTGCGGCTACTGCGATCCAGCCTTTTGGATTATCAAACTCAAATGGAGGCGTTGTTGCAGTGGGAGATGTGCCGCCAAGCTGCGAGCGGTCGGTTTCGTTACCCTTCTCATTGTCGGAAGAGCTGGATGGGTCTGGCCAGTTTACATCCGGGTTTTTCGTTTGAGCCGTCATGTTATTGTATCGATCCAGACTTTCGTAAGAAAATGACTACCACGATTCGAGACGATGGGTTTCTGGGTTTCTATGAGAATCGTTCAAAGAAGGCTCGAGAAACAATTGGGTTAAATATTTGATCTCACCTCGGCCATCGGATTAGAGAAAAACATAACCGACAGGAAATCCGACGCCTTAAACATGACAATCCCAGCTCAGTGGATCACAGTATCCTATGTTGTTTGTCATGGAAATGTTGTAGCTGAGCGATGGCCCGGTATTAGTCGGGTGGTCGGTCTTCGGCGAAAAATTCATCATTCCCGAGTTCCGACGAGTTCCATCGGATTTCGGTTTTGATCTGTTATAAATGAACCTCGAGGCTTCAGTCGGATGACGAAGGAACCTCTCAAACAAGCCGAAAATTTATACATCAACGTACTGTTATCCTTACTCCTTCAGAGCCTTTCTTAACAACCTTACTATTTATCTCAACAATGTCACCTTCAACAATTGGGGACTTCGATGATGTCCCCACTACACCAATCAAGCCCATCCATCGTGAAGGCGCTTTGATGCATAGATCACTTGTGCAACATCCTTATATGGTCGAATCTGCACACGGGATCGAGTTGAAGTTGTCCAACGGCCAAACAATCATCGATGGCTGCGGCGGTGCCGCAGTGACTCTCATAGATAAATGCAACGAAGAAGTCATCCAAGCCATTACCGACCAAGCCCGCAAGGTCAGCTACGTTCACACACAATCTTATACCACTGCACCTGCGGAGGAACTCGCATATATTCTTCTGAAAGGCAACCCATACGGCCTGGAAAAGGCATTCTTCGTCGGCAGTGGTAGCGAAGCTGTTGAGTCAGCACTAAAACTTGCCCGTCAGTACCACTACGAAAGGGGTGATCTAGAGAAAGTGCACATTATCTCCAGACGCCAATGCTACCACGGAAACACGATGGCCACCATGTCTATCTCTACAAACCTTGCTCGGCGGGCTCCCTACCATGGCTTCCTTTATCCCAACGTCTCTCATGTCTCGCCTGCCTTTGCCTATCATTACAAAGAGAGTTCCGAAAGTGAAGAGCAATACACCGCTAGATTACTGGTAGAACTCGAAGAGGAGTTCCTGCGTGTGGGACCTCAAAAGGTCGCTGCATTTATTGCTGAAACAGTAGTTGGCGCGACATCTGGTTGCGTTGCTGCTCCTGCTGGCTACTTCAAAGGTGTCAGAGCGCTATGCGACAAGTATGACATCGTCATGATTCTCGATGAGATTATGTGTGGCATTGGACGCACGGGCACATTCTTTGCATTCGAACAAGAAGGGGTAGTGCCCGATATCATGACGGTTGCCAAGGGCCTTGGAGGTGGTTACGCTGCTATTGCTGGCGTTCTCATCCACAAACAAGTTGTTGACGTTTTGAGACAAGGCTCAGCCGCTTTCAATCACGGACATACCTATCAAGCACATCCCATATCGTGTGCTGCTGCATTGGCGGTGCAAAGAATCGTTCGACGAGATGGTCTTGTTGAGCGATGTGCTAAAATGGGACTGGTTCTTGAAAGATTACTAAAAGAAGACCTGAGTGGTTGCAAGTCAGTTGGGGATATCAGAGGTCGAGGCCTGTTTTGGGGAGTTGAGTTTGTCAAGAACCGAGTATCGAAGGAGCCATTTGACCCTACAGCCAAATTTGGATTGCTAGTACAGCAACTCGCCTTCGAAAAGGGTGTTGCTCTATACCCAGGTGGTGCAACTATAGATGGCGTCTACGGAGACCACATTCTACTTGCGCCACCATTTACAGTAACGGAAGAACAGTTAAAGACCATATCTCGGACTTTGAAACAAGCAGTGGAGATGGCAGAAAGAACAGTATTCTAGTTAATAAACATCTCAGCATCCTGGTCAAAGACCGACAGCGCTCTTTAAAGAGATTTAGACATTACAGTTAAATGAATCGAATACATTCGTACTTTCTGTGAGATAAGCAAGCTACTGTTACCGTTGATTCTATCATGTGTTTATATGAACAACAACTAGATTGAGAACGGCTGGCTGTTCAAACATTCCGGCTCTTCCTGTATCTATAGGACTGCGTTAGATAGTATAGCGAAAGAAGGTTGCGTTGTCTCCCTTTTCCCGCTCGGCATGCTTCTCTGCTTCGGTATACAGACTAGGGTCCTTGTGTACCGCGTCCCTACGAGCGTTCTCACGACGCAAGTGAATAGCCATCCAGATGGATAAGACCAGTGCCATGATCTGGAGGCCCAGGAGGGTGCCAAAGCCTGGAAAGTATCTTGGAGCATCCTTAGCTAGGAATAGGTAAGCTGCAATCACACCACCGACGTTCCCGCAGCTCACGTTCATTGCAATCCCGACACCACGCTTCAGCGATCCACCGATATTATTGCTGTTCCAAGCAATGCCTTGTGGAACACAGGGGAATGTGCCTGAAGCGAGGAGGAAGCAGCCGAAGTACCTGGCACCCGCGTGCTTGACAGCCATAAGAAGAATCAGTCCAATCGCACTGGTGGGCGGTCAGTAGGTAACTATGAGCAAGCCTGCAAGAATACTCACGACATGGAGATGAAGATGATCATAAATATTCCCCTCTGCTGCACTTTATCCGCCCACCATCCGGCTGCAACACAAACAACGCAAGCCACCAGATAAGGAGGAGTGCTCATGAGCTGAGCGGTCGTGCTGGAATAGCCCAGGTCACGAATGATTGTAGGAAGAAACAGGGAGTATGCATAGACTGCAGTGAATGTGCCAGTCGCAATAAGCATGTGTACCCAAATCTTCCAGTCGCGAAAGGCATCCCGCGCGTATCTCATCTCGAACTCCTCTGCCAATCCTGATCGATCGAGTAGCAGGCGCTCTTGAATATGTCTTCGCTCTTCTTCAGTTATAAACTTCGCTCGTTCGGGGTAATCAGACATAAGCTTGAATGACGCGAGTGCTACATAGATCACTTGGTCAATATGATGCATATTGCAGGGAATTACTTTCGGACGCTTACCAACGGCAATTGTAAGAAGGCCTTCGATGATAAAGATCCATTGCCAGCCGGCTAGTCCCGCCTCACCACGCAGCTCCATAATGCCACGAGCGAGAAGACCGCCAAAAACGCCCGCGGCTGTGGCGGCAGAAAAGAATATGGCCATACGAAAGCCGCATTCGTGGCGGCGATACCACATGGTGATACTGTGATTGTAAGTCGAATGTAGTATCATTAGAGCAGGAAGACATACTAATAAGCAATTCCTGGGAACAAGCCACCTTCAGTGAGACCAAGAAAGCCTCGAGCAACCATCAGACCAGGATAGCTCTGCACGATGCCCATCAACGTACAGCAGATACCCCAAGCCAGCATCATTGAAGGGATCCAGATCCAGGGCCTGAACCTCTTCATAGCCATGTTTGAAGGGATTTCTGCCACAATGTAGAAAGGGAAGAAAATGACAAGTGCATGATTGTACATAAGGCCTGACATGCTGAGGTCTAGCTCGAGGGTATCGAGACGAGCATTGCCAATATTTGTTCGGTCAAGGAAGGATAGTAGGTAGAGGATAGAGACGAATGGGATAATCGACCAGTCAATCTTGCGTATCAGTCTTCTGGTTTCTGCTTCGCTCCAGCCTGCACTCTCGACAGACTGGACTTTGTTGACATATTCGGCCATGTTGACACTTGCTTTGTCATTGTCCGGTGCAGCTTCCGTCATGGTAGTCATTTCGGGTGAATTACGAGACAGACAAATATGATAGACACTTGGTAAAAGGGCGTCAGAGTGTCGCCTGAAGGACTTCGCTTTTGAAGCGAATTATATGGTCTATTGATTGGTACTTATAGTGCGAGCGAGCAGCGCTCTACACGTAGCCATGGTCGTTGTATACCTAGTCAGTTTGCATAGATCTACCAGGGATCGGCCCTATCTCGCTATCTTGTTGGCTCATATGTGGCCAGAGACTAACTAGTACTCTGGCGTAGTCTGGGGAAGCAAGGATTTTGATTCGATATTAAAGTTCATTTAGCATTCTAAAGTTAAGCTTAACCAGACTTGCATCTTCCCCGCGAATCACTACCTTGAAGGAGTCTGTAGCCACGGCCCGAACCCGGTCCGAGGGCCGAAGACATAACCGTGTCTAATATTGGCACAGCGATTCATGGCTGTATAAAAGCATAGCACTAATACCAAAGACCTATACCTCAACCCTGTCGATGCATGGTATTTGAAGAGCTTGACTACTCTTATTGCAGAAGGTAGAAAGCAGTGCATTGCATAACTAGCTGGCGCTAGTAAAGAGTGTTCCGAAAGTCCGTTCCGATTCCGATCAGTGATGCATTTGTTGGGCGCTGTATTTAATAGTTGCATTGAATTCAACGCACTCGTATATTGTATCGTATTGACAGTGTGTTTATCAACATTCTCGTGATGGCAGACTTCGGTATTTGGAGTCCCAAGTTACGAAACTTCGATGGATAAAGAAGCCCTGTGGGTGCCCTAGATTTGAGTGTTATTGAACCTCCAGTAAGCCACGGGTGGTGTCGCTGTCAGAGTTCTGCTGTTCTCATCATCGAGACGCAGTGGGAATGTATAACACAGTTTAGCTGGGTTTCGTAGAACAGGTTGTCGAAAACCTCACGCAATCATTCTATATCATGATCACAACGTTTTTTCCTTTCATAATCTTTGTAGTTCATATAAGCTCACATAATTTCGGTATCATACGGAGGTGTGTAGATTCTAAATACACTCGCTTTTGTCTCTTCAAAACATCACCAGTTCGCATATACCACGCCTTCATAAGCCTGAAGTAGAACACCTTCCTTACTAAAGTTTTCTGCGTTCTTCCCAAGCAGTTTCCTGCCCCATGATCCATCCTTCAGCACGACCGTCTGTTCTTTATCCGAAAAATTGAGCAGGACAAGGGCTGATTTACCATCAAAACCAGTCATAGTATACGCAAAGATATCTTCGCTATCCTCGTATTCAAGTAGGTTTGCGAATCGTCCATAGACAAACACGTCTTTCTCTTTCTGTCGAAGCTCCAGAACCTGTCTCCAGAAGGCTAGCACACTGTCTCTGTCATTCTCCTGTTGCGCAACATTCCACTCCTTGAAGTCGTCGTTCACGCGCATCCAAGGCTTGTCGCCCTCTGAGAACCCGGCGTTCTTTTCAGCAGTCCACTGCATAGGTAGTCTTCCATTGTCACGCGCCTTGAGTCTCATCTCCCTCATGACGTCGGACATGTCAGCATTTGGACCTCTTTTTTCCAACTGGCTCTTGTAGTAATTCAAGCCTTCAACATCGATATAGTCCTCGATCTTCCACGACTCTGGGACGTTGGCCATACCAATCTCTTGACCTTGTAGAAGAAACAACGTTCCACTCAAGGTACCGAGATACATGGCCAACATCTTGGCTGCCTCCTTGCGATACTGGGGTAGATCTGATCCGTACCGTGACAGAGAACGACCTGAATCGTGGTTGTCCATATAGACTGTGTTCCAGCCATCAAACTTGGGCATAGCTCCTTGCCATCTACTAGTAATCGTCTTCAGCTTTGAAAGTCGAAAGTCATCTTTTTCGTATTTGTGGTTGGCACCGAAATCCATGTCGACGATGTCTCCTGTAAACAACATGTTCAACTCGTGTCGGTCCTTGGCCACGTAACTGGCAACGCTAGCCTCGTCTTTCGTAAAGCCAAGCTCTCCAACAGTCATGCAATCATATTTGTCGATGACCTCTTCCCGCATTTCTCGGATGTACTCGTGCATGCGGGGTCCGCTGGCGAAGTACTTGTCTCCTGGCTGGAATTCTGAGCCGGGCCGTGTGATAGGCGCGTCAGGGAGATCAGGGTGCTTGGACATGAGGTTCATCGAGTCGATGCGAAAGCCATCGGCGCCCTTATCAAGCCAGAACTTCATATCTTCATATGTTGCTTGACGCATGTCTTGGTTGGCCCAGTTCAAATCAGCCTGTTCTGGTAAAAAGAGCGACAAGTAGTATTGACCTGTGGGTTCATCAAATGTCCAAGCACTGCCGCCGAAAATGGAAGACCAATTGTTGGGCGGTTTACGGTTTCCATCTGCGTCAAATTTTGGATCGCGCCAGAAATACCAATCTCTTTTTGAGGACGTTTTTGATGATCTTGACTCGCGGAACCATTCATGTTCATGACTGGTATGATTGACAACAAGGTCCAGTAATAACTTGATGCCTCGCTCATGGCATCCCTTGATGAGAAGCTCGACGTCTTGGAGGGATCCAT
This sequence comes from Fusarium sporotrichioides, assembly GCA_019054645.1. NCBI lineage: Eukaryota > Fungi > Ascomycota > Sordariomycetes > Hypocreales > Nectriaceae > Fusarium > Fusarium sporotrichioides. The sequence continues at coordinate 2,542,478 of JAHKNS010000002.1, read as the reverse complement.
AAGGACTGTGAATGTCACGATAGTCTGAAACATCGTAACCCATATCATACTGAGGACTTTTGAAGATTGGGGATAGCCATATGGCAGTGGCTCCAACTGAACGGATGTAGTCAAGCTTCGAGATAATGCCAGGCAAGTCACCAAGCCCATCAGCATTTGAGTCGAGGAAGCTTGCTGGGTAGATCTGGTAAACGACCGCTTCCTTCCACCATTGCCGGTCCGGAGGGTTTTGATCTAACATGGTAACTTGTATGAGAATGAGTACTGGTTTATTGGTAGGGGAAGAAATGTGCCGGTCATACTAAAAGCACGTTTCTGTGTTTCTTATACCCTTCGCCGGTCCGACAAATGTGCTTATGGCCGCTGTAGATGCGGGGAATGGACTTGTCGACCGATATTGTGATTAAAGACTAAAGATTTGCCCATGTCAATCCCGGTCGAATATTGACTAGGGAGTTCGGCCGGCTGAATCTTGAAGGGTGAATTATCATTCGCTGATGGACATTACCCCAGCGGCGATCAATATCGGTCCGACAATCACATCCAGCTTGTCCTAACCAGGTCGATTCAGCAGGCATCTACCAACCAGTAGAAATTCAGCCATTCGATCCTTGACCCCATTCTTTTTTCTTTCATCTGACTCTAGGGTGATGTTGCTGGTGGCATGTTCAACTTTTTCGTCACGACAAAACAGACGATGTCGGCTCCGACAAGGTCTAAAGGTCAATTGTTGACTGAGATCCCCATGGGGCTCCTGTTAGTACCGACGACTCGTTTCTGGGGAAATACACTCAATCGTGTGTTTCGCCAATAGATATAAATCCCAAGATGAATCCCTTCAAAATTGTTCTCACAAGCTTCATCTCTAACAACATCTCAATTTCGCCACCTCCTTCATCGCATCCTCTCTTGCAAAATGGCAACCAAGACTGAGGCTCTGGCCACTGTATCTGACCACGTCGAAAAGGCACCGGTCGTTGATCCAGTCGGAGTTCAAAAAGCTATTGATGCCCAAGACCTTACTCCCAAGCAACAATACCAACGTCTCTGGGCGAACCTGAAGAAGGACAAACGATATGTCCTTTGGTCCCTCTACATCATGTCCCTCGTCTTCGGATGGGGATATGACCAAGGTCTCTCAGGTGTAGCCATCGCCTTTCCGGAATTTCGCAAAGTCTATGGCGAGTACTATGAAGTCGGCGACCAATACGTTATCCCAGCGCTGTGGCAATCTCTCTGGAACGCAGCTAGCACCATCGGCCAGGTCTTTGGAGCTTTCCTCGCTGGCCAATTCGCAGACTGGGTCGGTCGAAAGGCTGTTCTCTGGACTGCTGTTGCGTTATCCTTGGCTGCCTCCTTCGCCCTCGTCTTTGCACCCAGCCTGCCTGTCCTTTTCGTCTCCAAGCTCCTGCTTGGCCTTTCGGTCGGCCTTTCGACTGTCACACCTCCTCTGTACGTGACAGAGAACGCGCCAGCGGCTCTTCGAAGCTCTCTAAGCTCTCTCACCAACGTTATCATTGTTCTGGGATTCTTCCTCTCATCCATCACTGGTTGGGGCTCCTCAAAGATTCCAGGCGAGTGGAGCTTCCGACTTGCTTTTGTGATGACATTCCTTGTGCCGACACTGTTTGCTGTCGGTCTCCCCTTCCTTCCCGAATCGCCTATTTGGTACGTCAAGAAGGGTCGAGACGACGACGCGCGCAAGGCTATCATCAAGCTATATGGCGATTCAATCGATCCGGAGGAGAGACTCAACTTCATAAAGTCCGAACTGGAAGTTGCCGCTGGTGAGGCCTCAATGGCGAAGCAAACCAGCTGGAAGGCCATTTTCTCTAAGGAGCATCGAACCAGGACTCTTGTTGCGGTTATGGGGTTGCAGTCACAAAACTTCTCTGGTGGCTACTTTGCAAGTAAGTTACCATATTCACATAACCACCAGGATTAGACACTAACATCGACAGACACATACCAGACCTACTACTTCGAGCTCATCGGTCAAGCCGATCCCTTCGGTCTCACTGCCATTTCTTCGACACTACAATTCCTTTCCAACTGCGTCGCTGTCACCGTCTCCGATGTCTTTCCTCGACGAAAGTCTCTAATTGGAGGCGGTACACTTCTTTGCTGTTGGTCCATTATCATTGCTGGAGCCTCGCTAGCCGGTACATCCAACCACGCCGCCAATACAGCTCTTCTCACATTCATGATTACATGGTCGATGCTATATACCGCCACTGTCGGTTGCTTCGGTTGGGCTATCGCCCAGGAGACTGCTTCTCAGGCTACTCGTCCCAAGACTATTGCTTTCAGTCTCGTGTGCCAGCAGCTTACAGCCCTTATGCTGTCTTCTGTTTTCCCATACTTCATCAACCCTGATCAGCTAAACTGGGGCGGAAAGGTTATGTTTCTGTTCGTTGGAGCTGAAGTCTTTATTCTCGCTGTTCTGTTTTGGTTCCAGCCTGAGACCAAGAACAGGACATATCATGATATTGACTGCTTATATGCTGGTGGTGTTCCTCCTAGGAAGTTCTCTGAGTTTGTGGTTAACGACGGCACCGTCGTTAAGAGGCCCAAGGCTTGAGAGTAGGATTGAAGCCTCATCTCTCGATCTAAACAAGTTGGAAGTGGAGGATGTTGATACATGAGGGATAAAAAAATTAGTTCGTGTAGTTTTAGCAATCGATTTACATCTTGGGGAGTCGATGACATAACCTGGGCCATAAACGTCTGATCCTTTCAACTTCAACACAGTCTAAACATTTCCCTCTTCTGTCATGCGAACAATCGAGTGGGTCAGTGGCTTTGGGGCTGCAGCACTAAGACGTTCCCTGCCATAACTCAATTCCTCTTCTCCGCATTATATAAAGGCAGTTCCCCACAAACATCAAACCTTGTTTGACACAATTTCAGTCCTTTTTTTTTCATTCAACCATGTCCAGTCCTTCAATTTCCAGTCCGGCTCAAAGGCCTTTTAAAATCCGACAAGCATGCGATCCCTGTCATCGACGAAAAATACGATGCGATGGTAGTAATCCGTGCCTCAATTGTCAGACTTCGGAGTTAGGCTGTACGTATCTGGCTGTGCACAAAAAGACGGGACCTCAAGGGCCACGAAAAGGTCGTAGGCCCAAAAGGGCTGGAGAGTCGATGTTCCAAGTTTCAAACCCTCGTCTACGTCCAGTCGTGAACAATGAACTGGCCTTCTTATCAACAGAGATCCCCGCTTTAATACCAGAAACGGAGGACTTCTCTCCATCACCACAAGTAACTGACGCTGTTGTCAAATGGTGTTTGGATGCCTACTTCAAGCACAAATACCCGCTAACGCCTATTCTTAACCGCCAACATCTCGAAGAAAGCATGATTACATCTGAGAAGTACAGTCTGATCTCAGCCTGCTGTGCTATCATTGCACTGTCTCCAGAGATATTGCCACCATCGCCTACACAGGATGATATCACCCTTCCATCTGCCGACTTCCTGATATCGGAGACTCTTCGCTCAAGGGGACATTGCAAGGCTGTGGAACATCCATCATTAATTCATGTCCAAACTTCATTCTTCCTCTATGCCGCTTTCTTCTCCATGGATAAGGATAATTCAGCATGGTACTACCTACAAGAGGCTATCACAATGCTACAGACCCTGCGGTTACATGAAGAAGTCACATATAAGGACTTTATTGACCCAATTCTTTCAATCTATGCTCGGCGCACATTCTGGGTTCTATTCATCACTGAGAGAGCATATGGGTTGCAAAGGAATCGCCCCATTCGGCTACAGGAAACGTTGGAGCTCCCGGATGTCGACCCCTTGTCACAAGACGCAGAAATACTCCTTGGCTTTCACGATCTGATTTCCCTGTTCCGTCCGTTTGACTCAAACTTCATTGCGAATTGGAACCAGTTGACACCCTCAACATCGACTGATTCCGCTCGCCTGTCACATCTTCAGTACCTCCTAAAATATTCGCTACCGAATTTGTCAAATCACTCACAGGTCCAACAAGCCGATCTTCTCATCTCTCGTCAATGGCTTAAGACAGTGGTGTGGAAGCTTTGTGCCTCAAAACAGATATTATCTACAGCAAGCAGCGACGATGTCATGTCACTCCATTATCCTGCCAGCATTGCGCGTGATATCGTTCTCATATCGCAGCTGGTGCCGACTCAAGCTTTCGAGGCCAACGGTATCGGAATTCTCGAAAAGGTATTCGATGTGGGATGTTCCCTGGCTGACCTCATGTTATTAGTACCGCCAGACTTCCAAGCGTCGGCTATGGATGTCGGTGCTATTGACACACTGGTAGAGATGGTAAGAATAGTGGGATCAAGATTCGGAGGGAGCTATCGACATCTGAACATACTTGTCGACAAGGCTAGTGGATGTCTGCTACGGAATGTAGATAGAGGCTTGCCCTTGCCATCAGGCGATGATGGAGAAGACCAGATTGCCTGATCAACCACGTCTACCTGAAGACAGCCGAATGTGATGAAGATGAGACACACAACATTGAAGACGACTTAGTTATTCGCGTTGATGAGACATTGGTAATATTCAATCTGACTAAAATTAAGTATGGAAATAATTGTGTTGCAAAATGACAGAATGCATACTTCCAGCTACGTAGTAATCAATGTCTTGAAACCCCTACCCAGGCAGGTAGCTACTGGTAATCATCATGTTTGCTGATTTCTGCCTACGGGTTCGGTCCAAGGTGCATAGCTACATACTAACATGGAAAGTGTAGGTTGAGATCAGTTTAATTAATGGTGGACGTAATAGTAGATCTATAGAAATGAACTTTGATGATTGACACGATGACAAAACTGCTGATGCGACGCTTCGTTGCAAATATCTTCTTATACCAAAAAGCAAAGGCGAAATAGCATAAAGATAAGCGCCCTTGTAGCTCAGTGGTAGAGCGTTGCACTTGTAATGCAAAGGTCCATTGTTCAATCCAGTGCGGGGGCAGCATTAATTTCTCTTTTTTTTGTTTTTAGTAAGGGCTTCCAACTTCTCTTTTATCGAACTGATTGGCTATAATTCCATGGAAATTTCCGAAAATAGACGAGTGTGGATGTCGGTGGATTAGATACTTAATTAGATTAAGCGGCAAGTCAGTGGAATTGTGTGCAAAACAGAAATTGGTGCATCATAGCTCGAGATGGGTATTAAGTCAAAATCTTAAGGCATATGATTGGCAGTACACGCGTTTGTAGTGTAAACGGGGTTTTTTTTTTTTTTTTTTTTAATTTACAGGCTCGGAAGACCATCGATCAATTATCTCGTGGTAATTCCATCTACAACTTCTCTTCTGTCGAGCTGTTGATACGCCTACAGTATTCGATGATGGATCTACCCTGCAGCTGAGACAGGAGTAAGATTGCCCACAACATTTTGAGTGACCTTTTGTTCAGAGCATAATTTTGCCTCGGCGCGAATTGCAAAAAGCTGGAGATTGAATGGTTAGTGAAAGATCTTATAACAGCATTGCTTTCTTATGGCCACTAATTTTATCATCTATAGCTCGAGCGGCGAATTCTTCTGATACCCTGCGGCCTCCCTACATGCGATAATTTCCTAGAGGTTTCTCCTATTCTCAGACCTTCATTTAGCGATCACAAAATACACCACACATATGGCATATCTTATGTAATGCTATAGCTCAATAGGGGAGAAGTCGGTGTATACACAATCTTGACTGGAAATACGGTAGTCTTGAAGCTATCCACTTCTTCTGTATATCCGTTCGACGACCCGTACATCCGTATTTCCGGACGACACCATGCGTCATCGACTGTATGACCACCAAGACGACGTATCAACGAGCCACTTTTACCTCCTCTCTGGCAATGGCCTTGTGGGCCAGCGACTCGCAAAGTCATAAAATCAGGTAGTAGTGTCCATATTCAAGTGTCGATTGGTTCATCGGTAGCTTCTAGAAGTCGCCAAGAACGCTTGTCGAGACAGGCTACCTGAAGTTCTTGTAAAGCCCTTTCAATTACATAGTATATCCGGAGTTCCGTGATCGTGATTTCGCCTGCCATGACACATATAAAGACACAGCCTGGAGTGCTTCACTACCATCAAGCTCTACCGCCATACAAATCATAACCGAGAAACAATGAGACGTACATCAGCAATCTTCGCTATCGGAGCTGTAGCAACTCAGGTTCAGGCTGCTGCTACTAAGCTCTTGTCTGGTGCAACCATCATTGGTTGGGACGACTCTAACAACGAGCCCAGAATCATTCGCGATGGTCATCTTCTGATCAGCGGTGATCGTATCAAGACCGTCAGCACATCTGAACCCTCAAATCTTCCCAACAATACAGAGAAAATTGACGTTACTGGCCAAATTATCACCCCCGGTTTCATCGATACCCACCGCCATGGCTGGCAGACTGCCTTCAAGACGATAGGTTCAAACACAACCCTAGCAGAGTACTTTGGCCGCTATGGCGAGTTTGCAGCTGCCCCTCACTTCACAGCTGATGATGTTTACTGGGGCCAGCTCGCCGGACTGCTCGAGGCCTTGAACGCGGGTGTCACCACTTCACTTGATCACGCCCACCACACTTGGTCCAACAAGACTGCCTATGCTGGTCTTAACGCCTCCATCGCTAGTGGTGCTCGAGTATTCTGGTCGTACGCCTTCCACGATGTCCCAGCATTGAACTATACTGTGCGCGACCAGATTCCCAACTTTGTTGAGATCGCTGAGAGCGAACTCTTCGAGAACAGCAACGTTGAGCTTGGAATCTCTTACGACTCTTTCGGACCCAACCCCCCCGAAGCAGCGAGAGAGGTGGCTGGCCTGGCCAAGGACTATAACGTCTCTGTTATCACAACACACGCTCTTGCTGGGCCATTTGGCGTCAACAATCTCCCTGAAGATGTCCACGCCCTTGGTCTTCTCAACACTTCCATCCCGGTAGTCTTCTCCCATGGAAGCTTTATGACAGCCACGGGTGCGAGCCTCCTTCGACAGACAGACCAGTATTTGTCTATCACACCTGAATCCGAGATGCACTATGGTCACACTCACCCACACTCATACTACATCCAAGATCAAGCAGCCCTCGGAGTTGATACCCACTTTACTTTCTCCACAGATATTCTCACACAAGCGAGGATATGGCTGCAAAGTGCACGCTACTACTTCTTCGATAAGGTGCTCGACGATTGGGAGGTTCCCAACAAGAGCCCCATGAGCGTTGATCAGGCCTTTTATCTCGCAACTCGTGCTGGAGGCATGGCATTGCGACGCCCAGATCTCGGGATCATTGAGGAGGGAGCCAAGGCTGATCTGATCGTCTGGAACGCGGCAGACTCACCCGCTCTTCTGGGTTGGGTTGATCCTGTGGCAGCTGTTATGCTCCATGCTAGTGTTGCTGATGTCCTGCATGTCATGGTTGACGGCGAGTTCGTCAAGAAGGACGGGAAGCTGACTGCGTCCGATTACAAAGAGACGAAGAAGAGCTTTCTGAAGAGTGCGGCTAGAATCCAGAAGATCTACAAGGAGTTTGAGTATCCTGAGCTTGAAGGGGAGTTCAACGGCGGGGGTTTCTATTATGCGTCTCCGAGAATTGTCAGTACTGAGACTGGCCTTGTTGCTAAGGGTGAATAAGGCGGGTGCCATTACGATGGAGAATCAGGAATGGGAATTTTACCATACTTGTATTAATAAGAACTGTATATAAACATACTGCCCTTTAATTTTAATGCAAGAAAGTTAGCCTGTAAGATGTAGGATATAAAAATAAATAGGTTATTATTGAGGTTGAAATAGCTATCAAATTACATGACCAGACGTATTCATTTATGCTACCGAATTAGTGGCCTCAGCCGAGAGCCCAATGCCATTATCGTAATGTGATATCCAACAACTGGCAACCGCCAATCGCTATACACCACAACGGGTCGGTATCTGCTATTTGCAGTCTACTTTGCGCAGATCGTAGCAGTGACAGTAGTAGGGCTTGGACATCCAAAAACCTTCTTCATGCTGGGAGTGCTGTAGCAGCCAGACTGTCCTGCACGGCAATCAAATTGCTTGCAACCCGATCCAGGGCTGAGAATGTTGTGCTTGTTGGCAAAAGGGTTTCCAAATTCACTGATCGGTTAGTAAAATGATAGATGACAAGAACATAAACATTCAGACTTACGTGCTAAACTCGTCTAGATGGAATGGTTAGTAAGGGTTGTGATCAGGGCGTGAGCTGCGATGTACTTACAGTAAACATAGTTGGGCTTGGAGGTCGAAGAGTATCCGAAGAAGAGGGGCTTGGTGAGAGTTCTGCTGGTGGCAATCTTGACAGTCTATATCACGTTCATTCGTGTCAGTCGTCGGCACTTATCGAAATGAGAGATGGCAAGCATGGAAGTCACTAACCGAGCCAGATGAACGCATGTTTTCGGCGAACTTCTGTCCTGGCTTGAGGGCAGTCAAAGCACCTGGGGCTGCGCCATTGTAAGGGAAAGATTGAACGTAAATCGTGGTGGGACAGTTGTTGATGACAACAGCCTGGTTAGCAGCAGTAGCGCTACTGACAAGAGCAGTGAAGGTGGCAAGGATGCTGAACTTCATGTTGACGAACGAAAGTGTGGTGATGATGGTGAAGAGAGAAGAGGAGGTGAAGTTGCTTGTTAGTTGTCGTTGATACACGGAACATAGCTACTGTTTTATATGCGACTGGAAAGGCTCATGAGGTCAAGGAAGCAACCATTGATTGATACGAGCCCCTCCTCATTCGTGGCGTCGAACTAACTCGTACACGAACAATTAACTCTTCGTATTCTCAGGTAGATCATCGAGCTGTCAGGTTTATCAGACGATAGCTCTCATGAAGTGCCTAGAACTAAGCCCAATGCGTCGATGGAGTCCACGTGCCGCTATGCATCGTACCTTGAAGAAGGCAAAGATAGTCTTCCCGCCCCGTGCCGAAATACCGGCTAGTTGCGAAGACTTCCCAATCCGGGTAGAAATAACTTTTCTATGTGATCTGGCAGTCTGCTAGATTGTCACAAGGCATATGGGGGTACCATATGGACACTTTGACCACCTAATTTTGTTTATTTCTGCCTCATATCACGGGCAAGCGATTGCCGCTTATGCCTTTCTGGTACCTTTATGCTATGGAAGTGTATTGGTGCCTGGGCATGTGTTTCTAATCACTCGAATATAGACAAGCGCGTAGAGCTGAGCTTCACATTCCGTTGGCAATTAACCTTTACTAAGTTATTTAGGCTAGTCGCTGGATTTTACTACGGACCTTGCAGATCAACTCTCAATATTACTATATTTAGAACCAGTTTGAAGAACCTTGAGAAATCTATGATGAATTGCAAAATGTGACGACCCGCTCCAACTCTGAGAAATTACACACTTGCGACAAGACATGAGGTTATATTATGCACCATGAAATTCTCTGATAAACATAGTACTGTGGTTGTTCAACCGTCGAGCGACCAACGGCAATTGCTCTTGTGGTATTCAGCCACCTCAAAGTCCAAAAAGGTCCAGGCTTCACAACCACAGCGTGGATATTGACTCAAGTATTAGGTTTATGCCACCAACTACCCCTGCATTCAGGGCCCCATCGTCTAGTTTGATCAAGTTGGAATTGGACCCGCCGACTAGTGATGAATGAACAATCATCAGAGTACCAGAAAATTGGCCACCAGGAGCATAAGAGACGAAATAAGTAGATCAAGTTATGCAACTTAGGTTATACCTTTTAGGCTGTTTATTTTTATATCATAGATCTCAGAGGCCAACTTTTCTGGAACCCAGTAGACAGTGCTCCGCGCATACCTTAGACCAACAGTATGCTCTTTAAATTGTTGTCACTGGCTCGCTTAAAATGGTTAATACGAACAAGATGGACTTTACTTCGATCATAATTCGCATTGAACTTAGTCTGCCTTGACCAGGACAAGCATAGGTTTCCATGTTTTGTTGGCGAGCTATAGTTCTTGTGGGGATGGTTGGTTATGTGCGTAGTAAGTTTTAGTTTGGAGCGGAAGTACTCCGTATGACTCTGATTATACCAAGAATCGATTGGAAGTTGAGTTTAACAATACCTTCAGGCAAGGGCTATGAGGGTTTCATGGTGACACTGGACGGAGATAATGTGGATGGTTGTGTCGCCGATAAATATGAACCGGGGATGAAACCTTTCAATCACATGGCCACAATTATTCAGAACAGAAATTACGACTGTATATTAAGTCTCAAGTATGCTGCCTAAGCCATTTGCCCACAACTTATAGATCTGCCTCCTCCTCGTTGGCAATTGTGGCAGCACCTCCACCTTCAGCCTCAGCAACAATCTTCGTCCGTAGGACCTTGCCAGCGGGATCAGTGTAGACGTTACAGTAAGCGCTGAGGCCGTGATAAGGTGAGTATGTGTACTGCAGCTCGTACTCGACTCCTCCATCCACGGTGATGGTCCTGTTGTGGCCGGTGAACTTCATGTCTTTGCTGTAGTAGCCGACTTCTTTGCGGTTCTTCTCACGGCCCTGGTTGTCGAGGTAGATGTTGTAAAGGAAACCGTCTTGTGTCAGGACGCGGTTTGTGTGTGCTGAGCCGGAGAAGTCGTTCATGGAGTACAGGATGTTGTTCTCGAGGCGGATGGTAAGATCTCTCTTTTCTACTGTATCGGGATCTTCGCCAGAGCTGTCGCCTCCACTGCCTCCACTTCCGCCGCCGATCACATCACCTACATCGCCAACAATGTCTTTGACATTATCACCGAGAGTGGCGATGATGGGGTTCAGGTCGATGCTCTCAAGCACATCATCGACCATACGAAGGATGTTACCCAGACGAGCCTCAAGTTCGACCTTGGCAGTGACGTTGTAGATCCCGAGCTTCACTCGGTCAATGCCGAGATCAACACCGGCGTTGAAGTTGAGCAAGTTGAGAACCTTTGCGTCGAGGTTGATTTTGGCAGTGATGTTTTGCACCTCAACTGAGATCTCACCAACAGATACGTTAGCGTTAAGGTAGACGTCGGGTTCTTGGTTCAGAGGAGGAACGCCGCTGTTGGTGTTTTCCGTCTCATAGATGGCCGACTCATCGTCGCCACGACGGTTCAGTCTGTAGCCGTAGTAGCCATCGCCCTTTGCCTTTGCGACAGCAAAACCGGCAAAAGAGGCCAGAGCTAGGGCACCGAATGCTGTGTGATGTCTCATTTCGTATCTGTGTTTGTGATGTCTTGCTCAATGAAAGGAGTGTAGGGACAGTGGGAAAGAGCGAGATTGAAGACGAAAATGAGATGTTGGTACGGAGGGCAAAGTGGCTAGAATAGAGAAAAGAAAACCCCAGTTCCAGCTTGTAAGTATTAACTCACCCTGCCTATGGCGATGTGATGTTGGCTGATCTAGTATAGGCGAATACCACCCTATCGTCCGGAAAAGAACTTGAAACGGTAGCAATGCCCGGTTACTAAGATCCGGCCGTGATTTACCTCAGCCCAGTTTCATGCTATTCCATGTTTAATGCAGGGGAAAACCATCTGGTGGACCTTAACTGGCGTATCAGAGACGACAATTGGGTTACATTTCCTACATGCCCCTGTTCCTGCGTCAATGCATGAGCCAAAATCTCGATCGACTTCTCCCTATTAAAACATCAGTAATTTCTTTGCAATAAGAATCCTGTTTTTTCGTCTTATCTAACTCAATGTAATGATATTTCCGGCGATATAGCCCAGCCATAATAAGCTCATAAAGCCGACAAACAACTCTACGCGGAGATTACTCCAGTTCCAAGGGCATAGCGCCAAGGTTCCACTTATGCCTTACGGTTAAACCCATCAAAGACCCAGGGTTAACTGGAAGCAAAAGCAAGAGCAGAGTCTTGAGTCCCCAAACAAATTTCGTGGTTACTGTCGTTATCCCGTTGAGTCTCTCCAACACCATCGTTCGTTGTTATACAGCCAGACTCAGTCAGTCAATCAATCGTCAACATGCGCATTTCTCTTCTTCAGCCTCTAGTGCTGGCCCAGCTCTTCAGCTTCGGCCTCGCACAAGCACAAACGCCCGATTCTACAGAGCCAGCAACCACCGCCGAGAGCATTTCAATCGCTCCGACTTCATCGCCAGTTGGCGACGATAGCGGCGCCGGCGGCCCAACCGAGACAGGGTCTGGAGGAGGAGGAGAATCATCAACAAGATACAACTCTTCACAAGGTCCTCCAGATGTTCACCTGAAGGTTCCTGAGCTCTCAGTTGGCCGCATTGAGCTCGATGTCGACAATCTGCACGCAGATATCAACCTCAATGCAGACATTGCAAAGCTCGTTCAGCTCAATGCAGGTATCCAAATCGGCATTGAAAAGGTCAACATCACCATTGCCGACGTTGAGGCAGAGCTTGAGCTCGTCGTTAGACTAGGCCACCTGGTTGAGATTGTCAACCGCACTCTTGCCTCACTCGATCTCAATCCAGCCCTCATCAACCTCTTGGACTCAGTCGGTGATATTGTCGAAGGTGTTATCGGTGTTGTGGACGGTCTCCTCGGTTCCATCACTCAAGGCGATACAAAGCTCAATTTCATTATCGACAACCTCGGTAACATTGTTCAGCAGGTCACCAAGGCTGGTGGCGATGCTGTCAGCTCTATCATCGGCGACTACAAACAAAACATGACCTTCACAGGCGAGGAGAAGACGCTATCGAATGGACTTGTTCAAAAGACGTATGAGTACTCAGAACTGAGTGCTTTGGTCAACATCGTCTTTAATAAGGCTGGCCAGATTGTCCAAGCCATGGTAGTCAAGGGCGGCGGTTCAGGCGGTGGCGGTGGTTCTCAGCCCAGTGGTACTGGTACTGCATCGCAAACAGCATCAGCTACTGGGACATCTGCTGCTGGCTAGGCAACGACCGCTTCAGCTACTTAGGGACTATATGTGTAAAGCAGGAAATCATAGCAAGTGCAGAACTTAACGTTTGTACCACCAATTCATAATAACTATATCCGTACCATCTCGCCTAGTTATGTGTGACAGTTGAGCAAGCCATGTGAGGAATTGCACCCGATACGATGTGCATAGAAGAATGATGCTATTAGAAGATCAAGTTAGGAACATGTTTCTCTGTCGCCTCAGCAAAACTGACAGGAACACTCTTGTGACCTAGCTGGCTATAAGTTTCATCATCCCAGTGTTGAACAAATCCCTTCTCAAGATTTAAGTCTACTTGTGCCTTGCCAACGAGTTCAAACCACCGACGTTCCCATCTGCGCTACTCAACGTTCTTCAATACCGATGTGGGCGTTTTCATTGCTTTGATCCTGCTCCGTGAAGATGTTTGATCGTTTTTCCCGGCACGAACGGCATTCCTCATGACTTGGCTATCGATTACAATCAGCACCACGTAACCAGCAATCAAGATCTCCTGACTACATGAACTTCTATGAAGATACCTCAAATTGTCTCCAGTGTATAATGCTACATCTACCGCTGTTTGAAACCTGAGATTGAGAGGTGTATATCCGTTATACTACCATTAGACATGAGAGTCAACCATGGATAGCAATCACAGATGGACCTTAGGACTTGCTATCATTTCTAACATCTGAGATTGAATATTGTTAACTGTCCACCATACTCTGAGCAGTATAGTATGTCCAAGGCTGTAGTCTAGGTCCAAGTTGGTGTAAACCCCTTGAAATGCATGTATGATCATTGGGATCACTATCGCATATCTGAACTTATTCTGATGGCTACCAAACAGCGACTTTATCGAAGCTGAAACGATCTCGAGTCAGAGAGACTATCACAGCTATAGATGAATTGTCCCGTAGAACACCAATCGAAGCTATTGCCAGGACGATGAAGGCAAAAAGAATAGAACATGTCCCAACATGGAAACGAAGTTCTAGAACAAAAGCCCCATACATACATCTATGTCACAGTTGCTCCCTCTGCTATCAAGCGCTCGAGCCCTGACCGGTCCACAAAGATGCCGAGCGGTAAATCGAGCTGGAAGCTGGATCCATGACTAAAATTTAGTCTGCAAACCGAACGAAATAAAGACTTGGACCCAATTTATCCATCCGCGACCGGTCCGTCTTTATGATCTGTTTACCCACCATCAGGGCGTCCGAAAGATTGGCCGCTAGGAGCATACGGGACAGAATAATAGTTCAGACCCCTTAGGCTGTTTATTTTTGTAAACTAAATCTCAGAGGCCAACTTTTCTGGACACAGTAGCCCAGGGGGCTATCAATACCGGGACTAGCTACGGCCCTCACTGAATCTCGCCGCATATTGACTATAGTCACATTGCATAGTGCCATGCTATGTATTTTTCTGTCTGCCAGACGAATCGTTGCTTTCAAGCCTAGTTTTCCGGTGTTATTTGTATTCATTGAGTGGCTATTATGTGTTGCTATCGCGACTGAGCGTAACAATAGTCTCCGCCTTTGCGCTTTGACTGTCCTGCTCAAGTGGTAAAATGTGTTAACCCGCCGGAGCGAGACAAGAAACCAGATTTTTAGATCAGCGTCGCTACCAACTACAAAAGATATTCCCAAGTACCGAGTGTCTAGATTACCTATTTCCTCCCTCACCCACTTATGCATACAGCTACACAGGAAAAATGAACCAGATCGAATCAGCGCGAGTATCTGCTAGACTGGTTGCGGCAACTTTTCTACGATATACGTTTAAAGACTAGGGGAATTAGATGACGATGGAGACACAAGACTCAAAGTAAGAGGTTTGAATCATGCCGTTAACCTTTAGTAAACCTGGACGTCTCACTCAACGATCTAGACTTAAAGGATAAAAACTCCGTAGCCATCAAGGTCCTGCATGTAACAGCCGCTGCAGATCCGGCAAATGACGATAGACGAGACTATGAAATGCCGTCTCACCCGACGCTCTGTCATCTCTTTCGTGTGTCTGTAACAGTAGCACCGGGAGCAAGCGTGATAGCGTTGGTGATCACAACTTAGCTGTACGGCGCACAGAAATTTCCATCTCTCTTTTTCTGAAAACTTGTTGAAAGGAGGACTTGCAAAAGGTTCTCGATTTGCTGCCGAGGTTATATATTATCGTCTTTTTACTATATACCCGAAGACCGCTATTAATTACAATTCTACTGGTTGTAACATCTTCATAGATTTGCGTTTAAACGTTGGCAACAGATAACGGTTCAATTTCCCCGAGGTATTGGCAGATAAACACGAAACCATCTTCGTCCATACATATCTTCAACTGAGTTCGACATGTACTGTCCACACATATGTGACAATAATGCTCTATCGGTTTGCGGTTCGGGACTTACTGTTACCCTGTACATAACTAGTAGTGTTTTTCTATAACAGAAGAAACCCTTTAACTAGGCGGCTAGTTAGTAAACAAAATGGATCACTCATCATTGCGGGAGTAAAGTCCCCTTAGCCAGAACTATTCGCGCTGTTCTTGGAACATTCCCCGGGACGCTAAGATGAAGACATATCCGCTAAGTGTTTGCAATGGGCATCTGATGGCAAAAAAGGGTCGTCGTTTTGAAGCACGGTTGTACGGTCAACTGTGGAACAGATAACAAATACTAGTGTTCGTAGAAGAGCGGTGATCTGTCAGATGGATATATCCACAAACGGCCCATCATCTACTCTGGGAAGCCCTCCCGATTTCTTGAGACGAACTGAATAGATTGATACCCACTTAGGCGATTGATAGTTCAGATATGTGATCGACCATGGGGCCATGGGGTATATCTTGAATTGTCTTCGCGCCAAGCGCGGTCTGTTCGCGGCAATTCGGATAAAAGTACAGCTGCCGCGGGATGATCCAATTGAGTAGGCGACTGGTTAATGGATAACCGGGAATCTGAGTCCCTACACACACTCCCCAGCATATACAAATTGTGGTTTGTCTTTCCCAAGTTTTATTTCACCCACCTGGTAGTATAAGAAAGTGTCTATTTGTCCGACGATCCCAGGCGTCCGTGGCTCCATAGGACTACTGAAGGCGTCGGAAATTATGGGCTTTCAGCAGATGCGTCCATTGTTTCCTCCTGTTGGGCGCAGTACGCAGACGAGGATCCATTGAGACATAAGGCCGACATTGTGTTTGCAGTTGAGATAGTAAGGTGAAACATTACCGGCAATGCGACCGGAAGTAGACAAGCTCTTGGTTCAACTGTTTCCAGCACTGCACGGATCAACAGTTGTTCTTTCAACATGCACCAGTGGCACAGATCAGGGCAAATATGTTTCAAGCATAGGATCTTCAAACAGCGCCATGTAACAGTATCGGGACACGTTCCGGGAGGAAAAGTCTGTTTATTTAGTGACATAATATATCTCGAACATCTCTGCGGCCACGCACACGTCACGGTTGGCCCAGCCTGATTCCAGACTCACTCGGAATGAGGCAATGGGGACTAGAGCCTCTTTTGAGTTCATGAGTTGAATCTTTTTTTCCTTTCCTTCTCTTCTTTTCTCCTTTGAAGTTCCCGACGTACTGGGTCTACCTACAAATGACAAATTGGCGTTCTTCATCTGTCAGTACCAGTCTGTTGGGTGAAGCCAGTGGACTGTATTTTAGTCGGACATGACTCGATACTACCAGCTAGTATAGCGCGCTATGACATATCTCCACATGGTTATCCAGATTCGTGCTAACAAGATGATGGCAATGTTTTCACTGGTCAATTTGTGTTCGGTAGTGCCTTGGAATGCTGGATTTTGCAACTATCGAGCGTCGCTTAGCAGCAAGTCAGCAGGAGACGCTCCGTCTTTCACCAATGAACTCTCGGCCCAATCTTGAGCCCATGTGCCGATCCTGCGGCTAGACCGAAGCTAAGACAGTCATCTATCGACTTGATTGGATAGCGCTCTGGAGGATCAGAAAGTTGCATGATCTTCAGCGGGGGCAAGGGACCGTTCGCAGTTCGAGACGTACATGATTACAGGAGCTAGCCAAGTGGAAATCGGGGTACAATTATGTGGCCCGACCCGCTCTGCAACTCGATTGACCGGATAATAAATAGCATGTCACGATCTATCATATTATAATTCCATCTACCCCAATTATCGTCGACATGTCAATTACCATCGGTCGATAATGCATCTGTCTTGGCTGTTGGTGGCATGGGCGTGTCTTGTCGGACAGGCACTGAGCATCGATGCCGCGTCTTTCCTCGCTCAAATTCCCCAGTGTGCAGTAAGGAAGACTTGGCAATTTACTTACGGACACACATAGCTAACGTTGGAATCACAGAGTGGTTGTCTGCTGGACCTGGCGGCGAACTCAACATGTGGAATCGATATCGAATGTCTCTGCGCCGATCCCCAGCTGCAGACCGTTGCAGCAAGTTGCGTTCAGAGCAAATGCTTGCCCCGGGAGGCACTCCGTAAGTTTTGGTTTGGGCTGAAGATGTTCTTCTGGCCATTGTATGCTGACCGAGATGCAGATACGCTCAACGTGACCTCGGTAGCCTGCGAGTATCCCATACGCGATCGACATAAAAAGTTCGACATTTTGGGCTTAACCATGGGTGCAATTACCACACTCGTTGTTGGTGCGCGACTTTACCAAAAGTTGAAGTTTGAGAGATTATTGCGGGCGGATGATTACATGATTATTGTTTGCTTGGTAAGTCATTCTGTTTTGTCCATGTACTTCCACAAGATGTACGAGCTACTAACAACGATTCGCAGGTCACCTGTATCGGCAACACTGTCAGTTGTGTCTACGGTTGTAAGCACCCCATCACTCATCCAGATCTAACGCGGACGCTCACACAGAACAACAGTATCAGGCAATGGTTTTGGAAGGGATGCATGGACGAACAGCCCATACACCATCAACGAATTCCTTCGCGTTAGTTACTTCTTCCCCCGTACCGCAATGCGATGCAAATCTGTTAACAGTCTTTAGTACGTCTACATCGGCCAAACCTTCTACGCGAGCGATGTCTTTCTGACCAAAATCTGCGTCCTGCTCTTCTATCTCCGAATCTTCCCCATCCGCTCGGTGCAAATAATTATATGGACAACAATTGGAGTGGCGACTCTCAGCATGATCGTCTTCGTCGTTCTGGCCATCGCGCAGTGTCAACCAATCAGTTTCTTTTGGACGGGGTGGGATAAGCTTCATGAAGGACACTGTATTGGAGTCAATCCATTGGCTTGGTCCATTGCAGCCGTTTCCATTGCCATGGACTTTTGGACACTCGGAATTCCAGTATTCCAGCTCTTGCAGCTTCAAATGAAGTGGCAGAGGAAATTGGCTGTCGCAATGATGTTTCTTGTCGGTACTTTGTAAGTTGCCATCAATCTGGGAGACAAATCTGGCTATTAACTAACTCTTGCTCAGTGTCAGTGTCGTCAGCATTATCCGACTGCAATTTCTCGTTGCTTTTGGCAAATCCACCAACCCCACATGTAAGTTCAGGTCGATGTAACCCTTTGCATGCATAATCCTGGCTATTAAATACGTACTAATCACCTCCGAAGGGGACTTTTTCGACACATGTTACTGGTCGGTGATCGAGATCAACGTCGCTATCTGGTGCGCCTGTATGCCTGATATGCGACTCCTCCTAGTGAAGGCGTTCCCAAGACTCAACAGCAGGAACAATTCCAGACCATCATACCACCAGAGCGAGAGCTCATCAAGGAAACATGGAGTATCACCACATATTACTTCACACCAGACCGAACATACCGTGTACAAGGGGAGTTCACGTGCAGAACTTCAACCAGATGCGTCGTCTAGCACAGCCGAGCTTGTTGAGATGACACGATTCTTTAATGAAAGTCCTACCCATAACGCAGCATAGAGAGATACCCACAGAATAGACATTTTCTTTAAACCTTTCCACATTCACGATACTCGCGGTCCCATTGAGCACCAGCATCCCGTCCGCGTGAAAATTGCCGAAACACAGGTTGGTTGAGTTCGAGAATCTCGCCGAAACACATCAAGACTAGCTTGTGGCTTGCATAACCGAAGGTTTCCGGTGTAAATTATTTCCCTTTGCAGTTAGACGCTAAGATCGCCGCGGCGAGGCTGGGTCGTATTGTAAGAGGCAATCTCCCCCAGAGCTCATCAGAGTTATACTACGTACAGTTAAATCAGCAGGCTATTGAATACACTTGAGCGTAGCCGCAGTGGCGTTCTCGTGTCTAAAAAGTTGGGACGAAAGTCCTGGTCGATTTGAGATTAGAATCTTCCAAGTGAGTCGCAGCTCTACTCTGTACTTGGCCGGCATTCAAGTCTTGACGTCACATGAAGCACAAAAGGTCCAACCTAGTGTCACGTTTGCTTGGGATTCCATCCACAGAGTTTAGCTACATCTAACCTGAGGCATAAATGTCATGGCGGAATCCTTGATATTCGCCCCCTTACGCATGACAGCATATCTTGTCGGTAATAAGCGCCACATTGCAGCTTTGCAATAATACCTTCCCCGTAGACCCTTTGGCTGTTGACAAGCTTCTGGCCAATTTCGCTGGGCGGGAATACACCAATCTCGATGGATTATTAGTAACACAAAGTGTTTCCAAACGATCTCGTATGTCGCAGGAACGCATGAAAGCCAGCGTGCTCTGTGAAATCAATCCACCGAAATAACTTGAAGCTACGAGTTCGCCTGAATGGGAAACGGGTGTACGGATATAATAAGAGGATATTCGTACTTCCAGACATTTCCTTGGCCAATAGAAGTTGCCGAAACCTTAGATTGCCATGGATTCGGTATCCGGCAGTTTAGTTCAGTCACAGCGCGATGGGTCTTGAGTGTTGGTGAACTGAACTGGATTATAGAGCACCACTGTGGCAGATAACATGGCGCTATAACAAATAGCTACGGATATGGCTTGGCTAGTTTTGCCTGACTCGGTCCATCCACACCAACGGACAGGGGTAGTAAGGCGGCCGACAGTCACTCAGCTCAGGTCGGGAGTGCGGATCGGAATTTATGACTATGAGCCACGTGGTTTTCTACCCCAGTAAATGATCTTCACAAACAAAAGTTCCTTGTAGGGTAGGGGACCAGATAATGTCTAATCTTGATCACCATCTCTACCTGGTGCTCATGGGCTGCTGCCTTCTCCACTATACCAAAGACTCTGTCCCCCAGTACTTGTATTGCCGTGACATCTCCTTTCCAACGACTTGTCTTTGTTGTTGATCAGATAGGGCTGCGGAACGCTACCTTGTCGTGGAACAATACCCTCTTTGTAGAAGCATATATTCCAGGGGTCTTATTCACAACACCGGACGGCGTTTCGACTCATTAGGACCCGAAACCCTTGTTATCAATCTGCAATCAAACAGCGTGATTTTTTTTGATTGAGATAGGTGCGATATTGAATATCATAGATAACCCAAACAGACCTACCAGCAATAAAAACGAAATTTCTGGGCAGCTTTGCGTGGATAATCTTTCAAGAGAAGTTTAGAGAGTATAGGGTATGTTGCGATTGCATCAAGAAGGAATGACTGTGCGGGCTGCCGCACGCGCCGACAGCCACCTTGTCCCTCCGAAACCCGTCACCTCCATATTGCTATGAGAGAGGTATGGGAATAGTGCGCTATAGGTTGGGCAATCCGTGACGGTGAATGCTGATGAGTAATTCTTAGTTAGGTGATATTAGGGTGAGACATTTGAGATTAGCATCTCAGATCTGATGCATGATGTGACCGGGTAGGTTTATGCACAGATGCTGTCTAGTTGTCCATGCAACCAAGTCTCTGTTTATCAATTCCATGTATTGACAGGTCAAAGAGTTGGCGCAGTACGACTTCACTATCTTAATTCGAGCCTTACCATTGATTATTCCATGTCTTATTAACGTATTTTCCGAGTTCTAAAGCTTTCGCTAGGAACAGGTTCATCACAACGAAGTATCTACACGATCAGAGACCTAGCTATCACTTAAAGTTCAAGGCCCTATAGGGATGGTAAACTTATACTCTTATTTATTTCTCACCAGAAGCTCTCCTTCTGACGGCTGCAATCATGGCTTCTTCGAGGCGGGCAATAACAAGCCATCGAACCTTGATTGCACATCACCGGCATATGACCGGCAAAGGGGCCTCTCAGACCTAGAGAACATATGCAGTGTGCTACATTGCATTATGTACGTATCCAATGCTTATGCACAATGTTTGCATCTCTGGGAGCAATTATGCTCATTGTGATTTCATTTCTCGTGAGACGCGTCAAATCTCGTGAAGGCGGGGTAAAGTTGGCAAAGACAACAAAACAGCAACTAAATTCAATAGTCTCTTGATAAAACCTGTTTCGATGCATAAACCCAGCAGATCAATATCAAAGCGCTGACGATGAAACTTAATTGTCCAAGATCGGCCGGAATCTACCACTGGCGATGCCGGATCCCTTATCTTTTGTTGTCTGTTCAGAGCTTCAGCTGCATCTAAGGCACGGCAGGATGGAAGTAGTTGGTAGATCTGCAGTGGCTGCATATAGCGGTGCGCAAGATAACCACAGCTGAACATAAACGCGTCTGGCCCACAGGGGAAAAATGCTTCATTGGACAGAATGTCTTTGAATAGGCATTTCAGCTGTGACGATTGTCCTTGATGATAAGCGAAGACAAAGGTAGTAAGTGATTTCAAAATTTACATATAAAAAGGTCTTTCAATCTTCTTCTATAACAATCATCATCTCCACAAGCTTAACTACTACTACCATCACCATACTTTCAAATTAACATAAATCTTTGTGACGTTGTCCACCCATTACATTATGCCAGGTCTTATAAGCGAGCGTACCTGGAGCGGCCTGGCAGATATTATGCCCGACGGTCAAGTCCTTCTGCCAGGAACTGAAGCATACTCGAAAGCTAGTAAGTATGTCTACTATTTCCTCATCATGCAAGTTACTGACATGCTTGCACAGTCTTTGTCGGCAACTTGAGCTATCGCCAAACCAACCCAGCTGTCGTTGTCCAAGCTAGGTCTGTCCAAGATGTCAGAGCTGCCGTCAAATTCGCCAAGAAGAACGGGATCAAACTCACTGCCAAGAGTGGCGGCCACTCCTTCATGGGGTATTGTCTCAACGAAGGTGGAATCGTTCTTGACATGAGTCAGATGAAAGGATGCCATATCGATACCGACAGTATGACCATTGATATGCAAGGCGGGCTTCTCTGGGAAGATGTCTACAACAAGCATTTGCAGGACAAGCGCGACATTGCCATTGGTGGACAGTGTGCTTCCATCGGCGTCAGCGGCTTCACGCTCGGTGGGGGTATCAGCCCTTTCTCGCGTAGCTATGGACTCGGGTGTGACAATCTGCTCGAGATGACTGTTGTCACTGCCAGTGGTGACGTGGTTACGGTTTCGAGAGATGATGAAGACCCAAAGAAGTGCGATCTCTTCTGGGCTCTTTGTGGCGGAGGCGGTGGAAACCTCGGTATCACTGTCTCGATGAAGTCCAAGTTGCACAAGCTGAGAGATCAAGACGGCAAGGTCGTGTCGGGTCAGCTAACGTGGAACCTTCCACAGCAACAGGAGGCTTTCGATGAGGCCATGCAGACTTTCAATTCCAACAAGTGGCCTTCTGAGTTGACCATTGACGCTATGTGGTCGCACGGTCAGAACAAGCAGCTTACTGGTGGGATGACAGTTATCTACAATGGTTGTATGGAGAAGGCACAGGAAGTTCTCAAGCCAATCCTTGCCCATGGACCCATTAACAGCGCCCTGCAAGAGGTGTCTTGGACCGATTGTGTCGAGCAATCTGAGGGCTGGGATACTGGAAGCAAGCTCTACCACCACCATGCTTCTTTCATATTTGCTGAAGGAGCCATCACACGAGAGCTCACCTCCACCGTCGCGGGTCTTATCAATGAAGCTGCAAGTGTCGTTGGCATCACGGAAGAGAACAAGGCCAATCAGCCGAAATGCCATTTCTCTTGGAGTCATATTGGTGCCAAGACAGAGGAAATTCCAGCCCAAGATACGGCGTTTTATTGGCGCGATGGCCACTACGTCGCTACTTTCAAGGCTCAATGGACAGACAACAAGAAGCGCAACGATATCATGAGCTTTATGGCCAAGTGCCAGGCCAAGCTGTCACCCTTTGCCATTGAGCAAAAGGCCGCATATGTGAACTATATCGACGGATCGGTTCAGAACTGGCATGAAGCGTATTATGGAGAGAACTATTCTCGTCTACAGAAAGTGAAGGCAGAGTGGGACTCCGACAACTTCTTCAATCACAAACAGTCTATCAAGCCAATCAGTGATTGCGGCACGTCATTTCCCATTCATGACACCCTCATGATTCCATCCAAGAAGGAAGTGCCAGAGAAAGCTCAGTTGGAACTAATGGAGAGTTGGTGGGAGGACAGCGTATTTAGTATCGCGGGAGGAGCTTGGCACGCTCGAGGCAGACCAGTCGCTGTACTAGCGCGATGCTAAGCTGACGACACTGGCCGTTGGGCCGTTTGAGGATGAAGGCTCCCCAGAGATACTTTATTTGGCCTACAGGTTCTTGAGATTGAATAGTAAACTCGATAATGAATAAATGCCGCAAACGTATTGTTTGACCTTGGTCCATTCTTGTGGTGGTGAAGCCTGACAGTTGGCATGAAGCTTATCCCTTTCCAGTTGCTGACTGTATTTCGTTGCGACTTAAGTCACCAGAAACTGCTCACTTAAGATACTATCGTTAACACAACCGATGAGAGGTATTAAGGCATGGACTTGACTAAGCCCACAGCATCATTATCATGATAAAGAATAGTTTAAATGGATACAAGTTGCTGGAATGGATCGAAATACGATTATAAGTAAATGAGCTAAGTCGACGCGTCCTTTAGTCTTCATAGCTGAGGCTTTGTCTCTGGCAGCTTACTCAGACTGATGCTTATCATATGTAGACCCCATACGACCATCAAGGAACCCATACGGAAACATTTCGGAGACAAATGTTGTATAAGAATCCAACTGAGATCTGACCTTTTAGACAAATAGCGACAGACACGAAGATAGCCCGAATTCACAACCTGATACTCCATCATGAATGCCCCCGAGTCGGATAACCCATATGCACCCAAGCAGGCTTTGAAGCCCACTGCAGAACTCTACGGCGAGCTCGTAGGTGACGGGATGGAGCAACTCGCGAGTGCATCAATCTCGTTCATCGACTTCGCCTCATCCTCAGAGGCTATCGTCCATGATATCGGTTGCGGTCTGGGCGCAGCGACTGCCGCCATCGTAGCTGCATCGAGTGCGAACAACACCAAGATAACTGGAAGTGATATTGACGACAAGGTGCTCGGTATTTATCGTGAACAGATAGCCAAGAATAACTGGCCGGCAGAAGCTGTAAACGCAGACGCTATAGCTCTCCCATTCGCTAATGGAACCTTTACTCATGTCATTGGCAACGCGTTGTTGTTCGTTCTTCCAAACAATGGCATTGATGCGATGAAAGAGATGTATCGAACTCTCAAGCCAAATGGTATCGCAATCGTCAACTCGTGGGCATATTTACCTACTCTTCCCGCCATCGTGGCCGCCTGCGAAAAGACCCGGCCAGCTGGAACGCCGCTTCCGCGTCAAGGTCTTGAAAAGTGGGAAAGCGAAGACTTTCTGCAAAATATCGTTTTGCAAGGTGGTTTTACAGTTGACAAGGTAAAGATGGAAAAGAAGGATGTATTCGTGACGATTGGTGAGCTGAAGCATTTCGCGACTATGCTTTGGAGTTTCATTGGAGGAACGTCGGCTGCGGGTTGGTTGGAGTCGGATGAGGAGAATTGGGATGTTGCAGTTGATGCAGTTGTCAAGGCGCTTAAGAAGAGTGAGGGGTTCGAAGAACTTGATGAGGGGAAGAACAAGATCATGTTCAAGGCCAATGTTGTGGTTGCAAAGAAGTAAAGATTGAACAGTTGAATTTTTGAACTACCTGTCAGTGTAGTTGATGCGTCGACTAGCCAGAATAACACAAATTTTTCAGAAGACAGATATAGTCATTCGTTAGATACATTATAGTATAATCGTACGGTCTTTATAGTTAAGCTCATTACATCATTACGACTTGTCCGCTGATCGATCCTTGGTGAAACCACCAGTGTCCGCGCGAATCTCCTCCTTACCCTGAGTACCACCTCTACCACCAGGCTTTCCGGTGACTGAGTTAGGAACATCATGTCCCGTAGCGCTGATGACCTCCCCAATACCTGATTCTCGGCCCTCGTGCTAGTTTAGAGCGTTATCCGCTGCGTTGGCTAGCGAAGTTGCGCCAAGACCACCTGCGGCCTCGCCATCACGCTGATGAGGGTTGGGAACTGACTTGATTGTGTTCATCTTGCCTGCATCACCAGGAACTATATATCGGTTAGCAAGATACTTGGCATACAAGAAGAGATGGGAATAGAAGTGTCGTACTGGATGTGCCATCCTTGGCCATATCGAAGAGATCTCCGCCTTGTTTGGCATTAGACATGATGACTTATTGTGTGTTGGTTATTACTTGAGTTGTAGAGGTGTGTTCTTGGATTGAGAATAGAGAGGAAAAGAAGCTGATTGTTGAGATGATGAGATAATGTTATTTATATTTATCAAGGTGTCTCGGTCCTTGAATGATGTCATGAGCTTCGCTGGTGGTGCTGCACTTAGAGGCTTGGTAGTGACGTCAAAACATCCATCACTGACGCATCGATATTGGAGAGTCCACTCATCGCGATCGTGATGGAGGCCTATAAGTTATTAAAATATCTATCTGAAACATAGAAGGGAAAAGAATTTGATCTAGTTATGGACTGGCCGTGTTCGTCTTGTCTTGTTACTTATGGTGCAGCCGACACAAACATGTGGGTTCATACTCTCAGGCCCTAGGAGCCTGACCTGGCGAGTAGCTTCTCAAGCTCATCCTTCCAAAGCTCTGCCTTGATGTAACTATCGTGACCAGTCGTCTCACTACTGGCAGGTAGAACAATGGCTCGCCCATACCCAGGTGTCATGTCGTTCACAACACCGTCCTCCAGAAAGCCCAACTCGACGGGGTTCATCCAGTCATCGGCAGTATTGACAGCAGTCAAAGGAACCTTGATCCTTTTGAGGCCAGCTTTCGGGTTGTACGTCTGAGACGAATTCCAGGCGTAAAGCTGATCGTTGGCATCGAACTCTCCCAAGCGAGGGATGATGCCTTGGTCTACGTACTCATCCATTGCTTTGCGTGTGGGGAAGCCACGCTGCCAGTAAGCGGGAGACGAGAGCATGGTCAGTTGAATCATGAGCGAACCGCCAAGACCAGCGACAGGCTGTTCTTCATAGTCGCCGCCTTTCCATGCTGGGTCAAGCGTAATGAGTTCAGTGATGAACTTTCTGAAAAGACGATTGTGTCCAGCGACTTCGACAGGGGAAGAAGAAATGGGCATCAGAGCATCGGAAAACCCAGGGTATTCAGCACCCATCATCCAGATATGCATTCCACCCATAGAAACGCCGAGCGTCAAGCGCGTACGGTTCAATCCAAAATGGTCAGTGAGTAGAATATGGTCGGCGCGAATGATATCGGGATATTGATACTTGGGAAACGAAGCGCGTAAACCAGTATTGCTAGGCTTACTCGAGTTCCCATGCCCAATGGCATCACGTATGATGATAAAGTATTCATTACTGTCGAGCAACTGACCCTTGTTGAACAGGACAGCACCAAAGTCTTCGCCAAGAAACTGCTCGCTGGAGAGGGTAGTAGAGTGGAGAAGAACGACAGCATTGTTGGAGCCATCCTTGTTGACCTTGAGCTTGCCAAGAGTCTGGTAGTAAATTTCGAGGTCGTCGAGGACCTCGCCTGTGTCAAAGGTAAAGTTGGCGATGTTGAAGAAGCCATGCTCTGGTTCAGGCCAGGGTTTTTTTTCTTTGGCGGCATCAATGACAGGGGCCAAAAGGGAAAGAGAGAGGAGAGTAGTAATTGAGGCAAGCATCATGATGTTTAGGCGGTAGAGAGTTGGTAAGTGTTTGAGTGATGAGTGAATGATGGTTTGAGATAATTATTTCTGGAAGAAATACAGATTCTTTATATACAGATTTTGCGTATACATCACTTCATGGACTAAGCCTGTACATCGTCATCTCTAATATCCTGCGATTGGTGTATGCAGTCTGCTCACATACATAAACGCTGCAAACTGCTCGCTTCTAAGCGAGTGCGGTGTAGCGTCGGTTTTGGGAAATTGAGCCAGCCATTCACGAGCGTGCAAGCGATGAGAGTATCAGCAAACAGTGGGTCTTGTCATCCTCAAGTCCGTAGGGCTATCACTGAATTGCGACGCTTCGTTAGCAAAACGACGCAACTCAACGACGAAGACAAGTAGGCTTAGATTTATGGTTAAACATGTGACGAGTACACCTCTGACCATTTGGTTCTATTCCATGATCCTCTTCATCATAATGTTAGAATCGGACAAGTTTCTTAATTTAAACGATGCGGTAGGGTAAGCATGGAACCAAGTCATGCTGTGATGTGCTTGTGTCAACCAAAGAAATTATTCCTGTTGAGGATGGCCAGTAGAGCCATGCAATTCCGAACCACTAATAGACGATGAGAAATAAAGAGGTTTCTGTCAGGAGAAAATGATGATTTTGTCTGCTGACAGATTGAAGGCAGTCCAACACAAGCCTGGATACAAGTTGTGATCCACTATCCTGGATCCTTCAATCCTTGCTGACATGCATGACTCAGTCTTTGCCAGTCTCAAGATGACTCATCACTAGTACTTCTATTAAATCGCATTTCTTTTGTTCA
This sequence comes from Fusarium sporotrichioides, assembly GCA_019054645.1. Classification (NCBI taxonomy): domain Eukaryota; kingdom Fungi; phylum Ascomycota; class Sordariomycetes; order Hypocreales; family Nectriaceae; genus Fusarium; species Fusarium sporotrichioides. The sequence goes on along the minus strand of JAHKNS010000002.1, from coordinate 2,514,722 downwards.
ATCATCAGTCTATGAAGTGCACATCATCCAGGTAAATACCAATACCGCGACTATGTGTATGCACGACCATCAAGAAAGTGCGAGGGCAGAGCCGTTGCTTGACGATTCAGAACCATTCCCTTGGCATCTCGGAGTTTTCGATGCTCATAATCACATTGGGGAACGAGTTCACTCAGTTTCCGACTTACCAACAATGAGATCTCGGGCAGTAGCAATCATGGCAACGAGAACACAAGATCAGCCGCTCATTGAAGCCATCGTCAAACAACATGGAGTGAAAGGTCCAAATTGTTTCTCGCAAGAGAAAACGACTGTTGTCGCAGGATATGGGAGGCATCCGTGGTTTTCGCATGAGCTTTATGACGACTCTGTTGAAAACCCTACCTATATACCATCTGATGATGTCGAGGCCGCCAAAGAGCGACATTACAAGGCGGTGCTGTCACCAGCCCCGGAAGACCCGGCCTGGTGGCACGATCAGCCAGTGCCGATCGCCCTTTCAGACTTCATCACTGAAACCAGAGCTCGACTTATACAAGATCCATTTGCAATGGTTGGTGAAATTGGCCTCGACAAGCCCTTTAGGTTACCAATGCAGTGGCCCGAGCCAAGACCGCCCAGAGATGCCGCACGTACGGGCGGAGGTCGTGAAAGAAGACCACTTAGCCAGCACCGTATACAAACCCCACACCAGAAGGCTGTGTTTATGGCACACTTGAAACTCGCCGGCGAGCTTGGAAGAGCAGTTAGCGTCCACGGTGTTCAGGTGCATGGGCTTTTGTATGACACCTTGACAGAATGCTGGAAGGGGCATGAGCTCAAAGGCCGTAACGCGAGAGACAAAGAGAGGAAAGGAAACCCTCAAATGGTCGATACTGGAGAGGAAGCCTCGAAACCGTATCCTCCGCGTATTTGTCTCCACTCTTTCAGTGGTAAAGGAGACGCGGTGAAGCAGTATCTTAAACCTTCTATCCCTGCAAAGATATTCTTCTCGTTTTCCAAGGCAAATAACTTGGGCACGGATGGGGCGACGGATAAGACGCGAGATGCTGTAAAGGCGGTACCTGATAATCGGATCCTAGTGGAGAGTGATCTTCACACGGCGGGCCAAAGGATGGATAATGAGCTCGAGGAGATGTATCGAGCGATTTGCGAGTACAAAGGGTGGACACTGGAATACGGCGTCGCGCAGATGGCGAAAAATTACACTGAGTTTGTATTTGGTTAGACAGAAGGAAATATTAGAATACCAACACCAGAAGGCATGAAGTGTAAGTAAATTCGTATTATTTGATTAGAGGGTTTCTTGATTATTTCTCAATGGTAATCTCCTTCTTTTTCTCTTTCGCCAGATATGTCCCCAGGACTTCGAACAAAAACCGTTCTCGATGCAGCAGGTGTCTAGGACCATGCTTCTTCAAGAATGTCAACGCGATACCCAGAATAGTAGGGTGATGTTCCACTGCCACGGCCAAGATACCGTCAACACTGACTTGTACACTTGTGACCTCAGCATCAATAAAAAGGTGCCGGACGTGCTTGTTCGTTACCAAGCGAAAAGAAAATTGTTCGAATAAATCGTGCTTGACAAAGAGTTCCAAAAGTTCCTGAAGATTGACTGAGTCTCCGAAAACGTGCTCCAAGCTGACGCCTGCGCCGTCTTGAATACCGTGCCGAAGTTGTGATGTCGTCTCTATGGTCTCAGTGATTGTGTCAAGACTAGTAGACGGAAGTGTGGAGATGAAGGGACGATCGTACCCAACGCGGTGTCGCCACCAGATGTTGCAAAATATGGAGGATATAATAACAGGAATGAGGATAACATATCCCCACCATCTCTCAGCCGTCAACATGGAGCCGACACCACCGAGAATGTTAGAGACTCCATTAAGCACGAAGAATACCTGCACGTTGAAACATCTCTCTTTGAGAACGCGCAATGCTGGCGAGCCTTGGAGTTCCTTTCGTGCGACGGCGCGGTGAGAGTTCATCTTTAATACCACCATAACAGCCCAGACAGCGCTCATCAAACCAAAAAGAGCGATGGGTGCGTTTCCAAGATAACCCGAGAGGATGTTACTGGCGAACCAAACTTTGTAATTCGCGCCGCCAATGGCTAGAAATGTACCGATGCTGATCAGCATAGCACCTCCTCCCATGAGTAGATCCATAAGCCAACGGTTGATAACTTCGATTCTTAATTCGCGTGTTGTGATCTCGACAAAGACTTCCCGACTTATGGACGTCTCTTGGGCTTTTAATAGTCTCTTCTGGTGTTTCAGAAACTTGATGTTCCTCCAGGCCTTCCTCGAGTCGCAAAAAGCACATATCGACAACACAAATGCCGAACATCCTCCAATGGCCATGAATACAATGGCGTAGATAGGTACGGGTACTTCGTTCCATACATTAGCGGCAAAATCGCCCGCATTTGCAAGCTCTAGGAAACCGACGGCGGCGAAGAGGTTGTTCCTTAAGCGGTTGTCGTCGATGCAGTACCAGCTAGATCGCGATTTGGAAAGGGTAACGGTCGAGGGACCGGGAATGGAGAGAAGGTTCTGAGAGGTTCGAGGCTCTGCCGTTGTAGACGGTGTTTCTGCGAGGTCCTTCATGGTTGCTTGTAGATCGTGGCCGCGAGTGAGACTCGGTAGGTCAGTAATTAGTGAGCAAGTCGCAGCTCTACTATGCGGGGGTAATCCAGTATCCCCTATTCTGAAGTAAAGAAAAACAGAAAAAGACAAGCAATGTCTCGAGTTATAGATCGTGAAGGAGTTGCGGAACTTGGAAATGTGTCATCGAGCGGGTCGAGTAAGTCTTATCTGTCCGTCCATCAAGCTGCCAAGAAAAGTGACAACAATTACAAGTCACACGATTATGTCGATTGGATTGAAGAGTCACTGCCAAGATTCCATGGTCGAGGGGAAGAAAAGCTTGTGATAAGACGAGAAATAGATGAAAAAGGGGAATACCTTGGCAGTAGAAATAGACATGCGGTGGCATTTGCTCGGTGGTTCCGAGACCGTCTCCACATCCGGGGCCGTTGCAACCGGACCTTGGCGTACCCAGATCCCGCGAGGCGCAGCACCCTGTCTTCAATAAAAATGACGTGCAGATATGTTGGCCACTGATATAAACACGTTCAGTCACTCGCAATGGCTCAAGGAAGACAAGAATTTGAGTGACAATTCACAGAAGATAAACAGAAAAAGACACAACTATCGAGAACAACAAGACAGCTTGGACAAGATCTGCTGCTTGGCACAGTGGAGAATACGGCACCTCGAAGCCGAAGGCCACGCAAGCCAAGCCCAAAACTTGTCAAGCATGTGCCGACTGAGAAGATTACTAACATTCTGCCCGAAAATAAGGTAAATTTGCGATTCAAGACGGGCAATGCTATAATAGGACAGAATCGAGAAGTGGCGCTTGTTATGTCAAGCCATTTCTTACCGGCTAAATATAGAGAGTCATCAACCCGTCTTCAGATAGTAAGTTACGAGACAACCAATCAGCAACCTCAGCACGCCAAGACTCAAAGTCTTCAGTAGGCTTCACCTTTTTCCTCGGCTCAGTAATGATGCTTACTAGTACGCCCCACGACGATGAGTGTACTTCGGCCCCTTGACATACTCGACAGGTTCTCGACCAGTCTGCACAGGAACGCCAGCGTTTAAGCTCAACCCCTCAACATTGGCACCCTTGTCCAACGCCCAAAGACCAAGGCCGATCCAATTGTCACCACGATAGTTGAAAACACCTTCTGGAACGGGAAAAACTGACTGTGGGCCGACGTGACTCACATATCGACCGTATTGGAAGCCGTTGACGTAAAGAAGCGCACGGTAAGAGCCGGCGCTAGCAGTGTTGTTCTTGAATTCGAAGGACAGTGGGATGTCGAATTTGTCGGATGGAAGGTTTAATTTCAGGTTGGCGGTGTAGAAAGCCACACCTGGGTTCGATATACCCTTGAAGGGTGAGCCAGGCTTGAAATTGCTGAGAGGAGGGGATGGCAAGTGATAGCCTTGGCGCTCAAAGAAGAAACCTCCTTCATTGCGCGGACCGCGAAATTTGTCAATGTAATTCTCTCCGCCAAGATTGCCTGTCATCTTCCACTTGGATATCTTGGTCTCTTTACCAGAGCTTGATTCAAGAGACCAATCAATAATACCCCGCGGTTGTTTCCCTTCTTCCAAGCCGGGCACCCAATTCCCATTTAATCCCATGTTATCCACGATAATAGTGAGAACATACTTCTTACCTTTCTGCATTTTGGGAAGGGAATAAGTCGATGTATCATTATTGCCACGTCCCGAACCAACGACTGAGCCAAGGAATTTATCGTCTAGCCACACTGAGCTTCCATATGAAAGACCTCCAAAAGTCCAGACTTTAAAATTGGATTCCGACCCACCAGCGGTGAAATGCCCCCGGAACAGGAGTGCGCCAGAATGAAAGCCGTAGTCACCTCCGTAGAGAGACACAGAGTTGTTAAGCGGCCACTTGGAGTTGTACGTTTTCTTCAGGCCGGCATCGGGCCACTTGGCATCGTCGTAATCTTTCTTGACCTCAGGAAGTGAATCGACGTACTTCCAATCGAGAGACTTCAGATCAGTTATCTTAACATCTGGAAGTTCGACAGCTGGGTTTACGAGCCAATTCCCAATCTTGGACTTTTTGTATGATGCGCCCTTGCCGTTGATCACAAGACGTGAGATTCCCTTTGGCGCACCAATAATTTCTAGTGGTGAAGTGGTATTGAAGTCGGCCTGTACGGAAAGTTTGGATCCCTTGATGTCGATAGAGCGAATTAAGTGAGCGCCATTGAAGATCACTGCTTTTGGGTTCATGACAGAGGATCCAAACGCAGCACGATCGCCTTTTTCTGGGATTGTAGGAACCCAATAGTTGTAAGCAGAATTACGATCTGGCGATGTTAGGTTTTGAAGAACATGTGATCAGAGAACTTACCCAGCAAATAGATGTGAAGGGATCCGATCTGAACCACGCTGCGCTTCGAACTAGTTTTGAACTGAAAGACGCTTGTTCCCCTCCTTCTCTCTGTCTTGACTTCATCCCCCTCGATGAACTTGAGTTTGGAATCAGTCTTGATAGCAACTTCATGCAACTCATTAGGTCCGCCATAAAGCACAAGAACAGTCTTGTCTCCGAGATCTTTCCATGTGAACACTTCGGCAGTTGAATACAAAACTTTGTATTTTCCAACTGGGTAGTCCACGACATGGATCTTAGAATCCCTGCCATGCAACGAAAGCGAGCCGCCAAGTTGAGGAATCGTTAATTGTCCAACAGAGGTTTTCACTTTAAGCATGTACGATGCGGAGCTGGTTGTGCGATAATCTGCGTGTCGCACAACGTAAAAGGCGTCGTCGTTCTTGGTGGTCAGCGCTGTAACGGCGATTTTGTTATTGTTGGTGTATTTGGTCGTTGTGAAGTTACTCGCTGTGGCTACGGCATAGTTTGGTGAAACAGCGAGGAATTGGCCTTGGAGTTTGATTTCGGAATACTTCTCGCGAGTGATGGTTCGGTCCTCTTTGATAGCCTGGCGAGATGTTAAAACTTATCATGGAACTTATCGGTGGCTCAAAACTTACCGCGCCGTAATCATACGACGTGTATCCATCAGAGTGACCAAGGTTTCCCCAGTTGGTGCCCCCCCATGTCTGCATCGTCAGCGATCTTGTTTACTCGCGAGGTGAAAGGTCTAGGCGTACCATGTAAATGTTGAAAATTGTCACACCTGCAGCCAGGTTGTTCTTATAGAAGACACGGGCAAACTCGTGGTTGGTTAGTTCATAGCATTTGTCGAAGCCGGTACCTCCAGGAGGGTCGAAAGCACCACCTTGGAACTGTAACGAGTAAGCGGTATCCCTCTAATAACAAAGCAAAGCCCTTACCTCGATGATCGAGTATGGAGTGTTGGGACTCTTGTCTAGATGCTCTGCATGCCAAGTCGTCGGTAGGCCGTCCTTCGGCCACTTGTAAGGATTTGTCTAAAAGGAGTAAGCAACGCGTGTATCTTTTCCTTGACCTGTACTTACGCAGTCAAATCCGACAGGATAACCATCATGCCCCTAGTGAAATTAGTAATGCCGACTATGTGCTTATGGATCACATACGTATATGTCAACAGCTCCAGGTCCAGTTCCCGGAGCACCGGTACCACCTTGCCACGCATCGTTATTGATAAGAGGCACAACTATACCAGCCTTGCGAACTTGATTATTGACATATTCCAAGTAATCATGATTCGGAAAAGGTGTTCCTTCAGCGGCACTATACTCGTTCTCTGGCTGGTACAGGATGACGGGCCCACCGTTGGTGATTTGGGCTTTTGCGATAATTGCTCCCACCTTGGCAACGTAGCTAGCATAAGTTAGAGACATATTCTGTCAAGAGAAAGTCTTCACATACTTATCAGTCGAAGTAAGATAGTCAGTAGCATTGGTCCTCAAGAACCCCTTGACTCTTTGCAACCAGCCCGGAAATCCTCCACCAGATACTTCAGCATTGATGTACGGCCCAGGTCTAGCAAGAAGGTAGACACCCGCTTCTTGCGCAGCGTCTATAAAGGGTTGCAGATCCAATGATCCCTCTGATCGAAACTCGCCTGGTTTGCCTTCCAAAAGAGCCCAGTCAACGTAGAATGAAACCATGTTGAAGCCCATCGCTTTGACTTTGTGGAAGAGATCGAGATACAGTGATGGCACCGGAAGACGGAAAGGGTGGATTTCTGCTGAGAACATCGTCACACGCTCCCCATTGATAAACAGGGAGTGTTCATCGAAGGTGACAATGTCTTGAAGAAGCTCTCTCTTTTGAGCATTGTTGATGATGGAGGATGGGCGGCCACCACGGGGGATGATGTTAGTAGCATGGCAGCTACCAGCCGCAAGGGCTGCCAGGAAAAGGTTAGACAGCTTCATCAGTGGATTGTGCCGCTTCTAATCGATGGTCGACCAGCTGTGGTTATGTTTAAGGACGGCATCTGTCATATATAAATCTTAATTCAGTTCGCTACGCCTGCACCGGCCCATAGCCCGATTTTACCGTTGGGTGCACCTCACATTGGTGGTGAAATTCAAGTCCGTTCCTCCCATGTCATGATAAATCCTTGACCTTCCAAGTATTCAAGAAAAGATAGTTTCTTTGTGTTTAATTTATCCAGTATGTCAAATAGCTGCATGATGAGGGGTTTGAGCGGGAGAATTGCCAAGCTTTGATTGGAGCTGCTATTATCAGAACATGCAGATCATGACGAAGTGAGGGGTTGAGATGAGGTGGGATGATAGATCGCATGTTCCAATAAGCAAAGGGGGACGATGGGGTTGGAGGAAAATCATGGTCTGCATATGATCCCCATGCAGGCATTATGTAGTGATTAAAATTCGAAGGCAAAGCAACACTATCATTGACTATTGACAACAGGGCACATCATACTTGGATTAATGCGTGTTTAAATTATCAATTTACTAAACATAAATCTCAACCTGATCACTATGCACCATAAGCACTCATGAGCTTCTCGTGCTCTGCCTTAGTGATAGGAATGACAGTTCCATGTCGTGGGCTAGTGGGAAGCTTATAGTCGGCCGAAACCTTCCACGCAGGCTTATCCAAGTCTGCCGTCTCAAGTGGCACATAACCACGACCGCCGTATTCGTCAACAAAGAGATAGAACTTCTCGCCATGTGCATCATCAGCATTGGACTTGAAGGCTGTAGGTCCCTCAACAGCTTGTAACCCAGCGTTCGCGCCGATACAGGTGGCTTGAACAGTCCATCCATCGACGTCAGCAAGCAGAGTAGACGACTTTTCCTGAATAATATCAGTGCAGCCGCTGACAGATCCTTCATCTTTTGTAAAGCGATAGAAGGAATCGCCTGACTTGAGAACAGTAGTGTCGATGCGAGATGTCTTGCTGTCCTGCCAGATCTCAGGCTCAGAAAAGGTAACGAAGTCGCGAGTGAGAGAATACATCATGCGATGGTAAGAGTTGTCAGAATGGTCTTCGGTATTGTATAGAGAAGAAGCCCAGAACACAACATAGGAGTTCTTCTCGTCGTCCCAGAAGGCTTCAGGAGCCCAGGTATTGCCGGCATTGTTGGGGGACACCTTAACGTGTCGTTGCTCAGACCAGTTGACGAGATCGTTTGACTCCCAGATCTCGAGGTAAAGACTACCCTTTCGGACAGCATCGCCCCAGGATGTACCACTACCAATTGAAAGATCGGTAGCGATGAGGAAGAATGTGTCGCCTTCAACAGAGCGGATGATAAAGGGGTCTCGCAAGCCCTTGGTACCCTTTGTTGAACTCAAAACAGGCTTTCCGCCATTGAGCTCCTGCCAATCCAGGGCATTGTTGCCATTACTGGCAGCAAAGTAGATCTTTTCGCCTTCGAGCGAGTTGCCCGTGAAGTACGAAAAGGCATAGGCTTCGAAGGGCTCAAGCGTAGTTGCCTGACGAACAGAGGCGTTGAATTCGCGCTCGTGGATCTCACCATCCAATTCAATGGATGCGACAAGGAGGACGTCAGTATCACTGGGTTGACGTTTGACTAGACCCTCTCCGTTGATGACATCTGGATCACTACTTCGCCAAGTGACAGAGTGGCCATTTGAAGTCGAGGGAAGATGCAAGTGGCTGCGGATATTATCAGCGTTGCGGAGGGAGAGAGCTGACAGAGCTTCATGGACTTGAGGCTGGGAGTTGACACCTGTAGCCAGAGAAAGGAAGGCCAGGGACAGAGATTTGAGGTGTGGAAGCATGATAAAAACGCGCCTTGGCCTAGGAAAATGGCCCTATAGTCTTAGAACCCGTGATTGTTGACTTCGGTTTAAAATTGCTGAATGGAAGCTTTTTATACTAATTCTACTAGTAAACATACTCTTGACTAGACGTCGGTCCGAGCATCCCCGTATCCATCCATCTATTCCGTAGTCTTTGACTATTCCTGCTTTACTCTAAATTAACCTCTTGGCAAACCTTTTTATCAGGGTCATTCTCTTTCCCACGCGACGTCATTCGGCAGTTATTACCCCGGATCGTCAACTTGTATCTACTCTGGGAAATGCACCCGCCCCCTGTCGATCTTAGACCTTATGTTCTCCGCATCTTTGCTCAATGCTTATTCGTGCGCCAAAATAAAAAAAGGAAGAATTACACAAGACTGGATCTTGGGTTTCTAAATGTCTCGTTCCGTGCCTAAATTGGGGCGGATGGATACCAAGAGTCATGTGCGCATGCTGATCGTTACTTGTTATGTAAGAAATTGTTACGTTACAGTTTGGTAGATCTATGAACCTCGGGAGTTGGGAATACCGTACTCTAGAAGCTGCACGTGGAAGGGCCTTTGCAGTAAGTCAAGTCCCTATAGATCGAGTTGTATTCGTACCACAACCATGTGAGCAGGACGACGACTGAATGTGTAGTCTACAGGGCATTTTGATTGATATGCACTATAGATTATAGGCGAAAGAGAGACCATATCAAGATTGAGTGCTCGACGGTGACATTAGTGACGACAAATGGTTAAAAATACTTTAATATATTATCAAATAACTGATAAATACTACTGACCCCGTACTAAGAGTGGGTGTGCCTCCGTGTTGAGCACCCACCGTATCTTACCATCGCTCCTCACCTGGATATCCGAGTCCTCTGCAAACATCAGGTATAAATATTTCAAAGTCTCGGCCAGCCAAAAACTCTCCATCTTATCCACAAAACCCCTGGTTTTGTCGTCGGCACTCTTCATCACGCTTCTAAGCCCCGCGTATCCACCCTCAACCTTGCTCATCTTGTTCAGCGACTCGAACGCTTCCCACGCCATGTCCTGCCACCTCTTCTCTCCAGTAGCTCGATAAGCATAGTACAAGCTCTCTATCGTCTCAGGACGAAGGATGTACTCGGGATTAGTGTGGAAATAGCCGCTTTTTTCGTAGAAGGATTGCCACTTTGCGGGAGGCGGTCGATTAGCGTTCTTTTGGACTAAAGGATTATTGCCGTTGTCAATCCAGCGAAAGGTTTCGGGGGCTATGCCGGCAGGAGTTTGGCGGTAGGTTTCAAAGTAAGACTCCGACAATTTGAGGCCAAAGTCAACAAAGGTTTGATTCTGAAGAAGAAGACCGCCCAGGATCAGAGAACCACCGCAAACGCTAGCCACTGTTGCTGTTAGCTCGTCTGCAAACGTTGGAATTGCGTCGGTTATAAACTTACAGTGACTCGACATAGGAACGAGTGCACTGCCACGCATTTCTCCCAGAAAAGTCAAATCAGGACGTGTGGAAGGTGAAGAAGCCAGGTACTTCATCGATGATTCAGCGGCCTGAATCCAGCTATCGCCATACTCGATGAACTGAACGGGATCATACGCGTACATCTTGATGAGGTACTCATAATAGCTATCAGAGCCGCCACCCCAACCGGCCTGATAGTCACCAAACCAGCCATCGTCGAGTTTGGCGTACGTGCCGATGAGACCAGGGAGTGTAAAAGGCTGGTTAGTCTTGGGGTGAATCAGGTGGTCTTGGGCGCGCTGTGCAAGGGCAGCATATGTTTTATTGCCCGTAAGGTCACTTAGGCGGGTCCATTCAAGAACGAGCGTGCCGAAGGCGGTGATGGAGTTGTCGGTGTTGCCATAGCGGCGAGGAATCGGGTTGAAGATGACTTCATCGTCAGGAATACCACTGGGCGTGTCAAAGGCAATACTGAGCCTGTCTGCAAGAGTAACGGCTACTTTCAAAAGATTCTTTATCTGACGAGAATCTTTGACGAGATGTTTGTGGGAGCTGGAGAGCAGGTCGTAGGCTATTGAACTCTGTGTCAGTAACCGTGTATAGAGGGTTGGGTTAGCAAGATCCCACCTGACAATAGACCTCCAAGGTAGCGAATTGTAGTTTCAAACAGTGAGATAGGTTGATTAGGTACTGCAGTACCAGTAAAGTCCGTCGTCGCGATCTGCTCTAGGATCCTGTTCACAATGACAGCCTCTTCCATGAGGATGGCCGTGCTTAGACCGTCCACAGCTGTTGCGCCCCAGCCATTTCTAGAGATGAGTCAGCTCGTCACCTTTTCAACAGTGATATCGAACGTACCGGTCATCCTCATAAGTCTTACTAACTGGTAGCAACGTATCATGTGGCGCTGCGTACTTTTCGTATTTGTCCCATGAAAAGCGAAAAGCGTCCACGATTGCGGCGGCTCGTTGCGCATCTCCTGGTGTCTTGGCCAAGTTTGCGAATTCCTCGAGCTTTGGATGGCTAATCTCTGACGATCCGCCCGAAAAGAGGAATGAGAACGTGTGCCATGATATGAACAAAGCTCCGAGCCAGAGAAAGACTCTTTGCAGGGTTTGTTTGTTGCTTGCCTTCATTCCCTCGAACTTGTTCTCCACACGTTGAAGATGTATAGTATCTTAACTCAAACAATGTCTCTTCCGGAGGGAACAGGAGTAACTTTACAAAATCTCGTCACAAAATATCAGTTTCCCCTGAGTGTTTCTCTCGAAGCTGAGAAATACCTTTCAGGGGTTGTTGGGTTGATTTATATTAAGCCACAATAGGTAGCGCTCGTCTTTCAAGGTTAGTGCGCCGCTCGCTTGACCTGTAACAGGCCAAGTTCCCCTGTACTTTGCCATAAACTATTGACTCCAGCTGAACAAACGCCCTGGAATATGTCACTCGCAAGTCAGGATCATGCGCTAAGCAAAAAGAAAATCAGAAGTCTAGATCGAATCCAGGTAAAGTTCTTGGGCTATGGTTTTAGCTGCGAAGTACGCCCCATCTTTGATTCGCCAAATATTAGCTTGACCAACAGCTGTGCCTCTTTGTGCTTTACTGCAACCGATTGGAAATGACATTGCTAGCGGCGTAGGCTGTCCTGTCTAGTCAGTATAGCTTAAAAAGTAGTCTATTCCTAAATACCAAGTGTTTCCTGCTCTTCTTCTCTCCAACGTTGTCGTTCGTACACTCTTTTATTGCAGACACTACGTCCATTACTATCGTTAATCGTCAGGATGCGTTTCATCTCTCTCTGCACCATCGGTGCCGCCCTGCTTCCCATGGCTAGTTCTAAGCCATGCAAACCCAGCAACCCTACTCCAGTGCTATCTGTCACCGCCACGGCCGAGACTCTCTCAACTGCGATCACCACCGAGACCGCTATTCACTCTACTGCCACAAGCGATGTCACAAGCGATATTACCAGCGTTCTCGAGACTACCATAACGGAAACTGCTACTTGGTCTGAGACTACTTCCTTCGTGTCTGACGATACCACTGAATACTCTGCGACGACCGATGCCACATCCACAGAGGATTTTACCACCATCACCCAAATTCCTGAGCCCACCAACTTGATCCGGAACGGCGATTTTGACGATGACAATAACGCAGACTGGGATTCCAGAACCGGGGGTATCGAAAGTGAACCTGGAAAGGCCAACTCGGGCGATAAGTACGGGTAAGTTTTATCTCGCGTGTCCGTTACAAAGACATCCGCTTAACCTAGGGCAGCACATTCAAGCTCGTTAACGCCGAGGGTATCGGAGGAAACACTCTCAACCAGACCATCAACGACCTCGACGTCGAACACCTCTACCGACTCTCCTTCTCCGCCACAGTTTTCGACGACCCCGAACCATCACTTGGCGACAGCACCTGTGCCATTGAAGCCCTGCAAAATGAAAGACTGATTGAAAGCTGGACACCTAACTACGCGGCCCTTAACGAGTATAAATCCTTTGACAAGACTTTCCAGGCAATCGACGAGGATGTAAGGTTCACTCTCAGACTTCGTTGCAATGGCCCCAACAGGGTTACTGTGTCTGTTGGTATCGATGATGTTTCTCTCTATGACGCTGGTCCAGCGCCTATTCCAGTTATTACAATAACCGAATAAGCCTATGAGACGACATTGTGCATCTATACTATACTTCATTTCTTTAATTACATTTGGTCGAAGTCTCCTAGTGAGAGCCTCTCTATATGATGTGAGAATACTGAGGAATCTCTACTACTTCTTGACTGCCCGCACTAAGACTGGATATTAATGTAAATAGTCATTTTCAATTAATATATATATACAATCATGTCATACGCAGCGAACTGGCTGGGGTCACGTTGACACGCGGAGCAGGTAAGGGACTATCCTGATTAATCACCATATATGTTATATAGGATGACTGCAATGCCTACATCATGCCGGGGGTCGTATCAAAGCGGCTAAACGAATCCATTTCGTATCCATCAAGCTGACATCACCAATCGTTTGCTGTTTACAGCTTCTGGCCAGCAGTGCCGGGAATAACAGAAGCAACGTTCTTGGACCCAAGAAGTGTAACCTTGTAAGGCAGAGAAGCAGCAGTGAGCGTACCCTTGGGAGCAGAGTTGACTGAGCCACCAAGATCAACATCGTCAACAACAGCATAGCCAGTCTCCTTGGAGTCAGCGAAGAAGATGGCTCGCTCGACGGAGTTGGCGAAAGCAGAGCTCTGAACCAGGACTTGTGCGCCCATGCGAGTGTTGACACCGGAGAGAAGAATCTTGTCCCAGTAGTTGTTGACGAGGTGCACAGTAGCGAAGCGGATCAGAGGCTGACGGCTGTTGACGTTCTTCCAGTAGTTGTTGGCGTAGGTGATGTGAAGCTTGCCCTTGTCCTCGGAGGCATTGCTATCAGAATGGCCAATGAGCGAAGCCTTCCACTGTAGCAGGTTGTAAGCAGATTTACTACACTTGAGTCCGAATATCAACTTACGTGGTCGTGGAAGTAAGTGTTGGATACAGTGATCCAATCAGCACCGTGGGAGATGTCAAGAAGGCCGTCAAGATCATCCTTGCCAAGGCTCAGATCACCTGATAGATCACAATGGTCGACCCAGACGTTGGTCGACTCATCGATACCAATAGCATCGCCGTTGGAAGCATCAACTTTGGCGATCTTGAGGTTTCGAAGAATAACGTTCTTCTGGCGACGAACATAGAATCCGATACCCGTAAGGGCTGCAACGAGTCAGTTCAAGTATCCGTCATCTAGCCGGGAAGTACTTACAGCTACCAGCCGCGCCGATAATGGTCTTGTCAGACGAAGGGCGCACTCTGTCACTACCAGTAAACTTGCCAGAAACAATGATGGTGAGAGGTCCAGATCGCGCAGCGGCTTCTTGAAGAGCGGCGAGAGTGGTGACGGTAACAGTCTGGCCCTTTGCACCACCAGTAGTTCCGCCATTTTGAGTACAGTAACCAACGCTGCAGGCTTCAGAGGCTTGACGCTTGATGTGTGCATCGCGAGTCTCAAGAGGTGAGCCGACTGCCAACGTGGCAAAGACGGCGGCGAATACCGAGGCAAGCTTCATGGTGAAGAGAAGTAGGCTGGAGCGGGAAGTGCAAACGATTATCAGGAGTAAGAATCTGGTCTTTCCAGGTCACAGTTCAGCGATTATATAAGAGATGGTCGAGAGCTGAGATCCTGAATGTGCTGGATATCCAAGCCAAGACATCGCGAAACGACACTGCTTCTTATAGAAATTTGAATCATCAGTGAAGTCTAACGTCAATATCCATCACAATAGAGCAATACTTCCAGATCGAGCCACGGACCCCGGAGATAATGTCCATATTCCCCCTTCTGGCCATGCCTTTGAATCGTTCCAAGATGCTATTGGAACATTAACGTGATATTCTATCGACAATGCTCCATCTGTGAAACAACAAATTTGACGTTTAGAATGAATGCTACCCTTCATAGGAGAATTATAGTATTGTGACCCGTCATTGGTGGAGTTGAAAAGAGGAGTTTGCGACGGTTGGTGGATGATTTCTGGGGTAATGACGATCTTCTGCCACTACTACACGGACTTCGGCATCGGATCTGGGGTAACGAATGGCATTGTTGCTAGAGGCAATGATCTTCAACGCCAAACGTCGTGAATGCTGTAAGCCTCGAAGATTATTCCTTGTGCAGATAAGTTCATAGTTGTCTATATATGAAGTCCAGTAGGGTGATAGCGGACGAGAGTCTGTTCATTTTTCTTTGAAACTGAACGTCCTTCAATGTAGAGCCTTGAGAGAAGGACATGAACGACTATGTTCCATCGCAACAAAGAGAAACCCCAAAGTCTGATGAAGACAGTGGGGGGCGCATCATCTCATCTCTTTCTGTCCAATACGAGATAGCTTGGACTCAAACACTGGCAATGATCTGTGACTTACGCGGGCTAGCGGGGTAGTCTCTAATAGTATAGAAGCTTTTTAGAACGTTTGGGGGTTGCACCAGGTCCTGCCATAGTAATCGGAACTTTTAGTTCTTGCCTATGATGTTGCCCTTTTCGAGGAGCTGAGTCGAGTAAGTCCATGTATTGAGATAGAAGCACAATGAGACTTGGTGAACGAACACGATGCTTGTACGAAGGCCTTCCAGAGATTTTAAGAATGTGGCATATCAACACTTTTAGATATTTCTTTCTTTCGGAATACACAGTGGTGCTAATGTTATAGCTAGTTAAACCTGACTTGAAGGTAAACTTTAACTAAACCCTATACCTGAGACAGATGAAGGATGTAGACGTTATCGTAATTATGGTGTGACAATTCCAGTAACGGACGGTAGTCACCCTATAGCTCTGGCAAGATCACAACAGCCGTCAGTAATAATCTCAACACAAGACAGTTCGACGCGTCGAACAGAGTGGGGTTTGTCTTGAGACTTTTGGAAATGGTTTGGGATTTCATCATGGGACATAAGCTGCAAATGATTTTGATCGCACGCCCTTGACGTTGCTACAACATTGCTTCAACGTTTCAACGACACGTGGAAAGACGCGCCCTGATCGCCATGACATAGGGCATTATCTCTGGATATCCAGATCATGCAAGATTAATCCTGCTTATTGGATACCCAAACCATCGGATCATGCACAAAATGGAAGCGATCGTGGGTCTTGATGGATACCTGTGGTTTTGTGATGTCGTTTTACACGTCCCCAGGAAGGAAACATTGCAATTCTCCATTGGTCTTCAATTTCGGCTGCAAAAAGCACTCACAGTAAGTTCTGATCCTACTTGTTGATTATCACAGCGGAAGGTTGGGAGACCATTATCTTGTGACTCTCAGTACAAGATGTTTTCTTGTCAAGGTTTGGGGGTGATGCAACGCCCCCAAATATCCCCTGTCAACGGATGAAGAAACCCCACAAACGACCGATGCAACGGCACCTCGGACGTCTCAATAAGGATATTCTGGACTCACATGAGCACCCAAGCTTATGCCGGCCACGTTAATGAGTTTATCGGTGAGTTTATTTCAATTTGATCAATTCGTCTGGTCTGGGGAAGCATGCCCCTGTCAGCCATATGACTAGTGATTGATGGAAGAAGCTACACTCAGCGGAGGAACTCATATTCCACAAATCAAATTATTTAACGACCAGAGGCCCATGTACCCCGCCTTTTCAACCTCCCCCACAAAATGTTCATTCCTTCAACGCCAAGAAGAGCGTCGAGTTGACCAACCCCAGATCCTGTGTCAAACACGCGAGATGCCAAGCATTAGAGAATGAACCAAAGAGATATCTCTTAACGATGATTCATGGAGGAAATTCCTCCGATATGTCACCAATAGATTGGTGTTTTTGGTACGGGGATTAATGGGAATGTGACGCTAAACCCGCTGGCCCAAGCCATTCGGCTATGCAATTCAGCAGAGTCCGCAGATATTGCTCGTCTGTGCGTAGACGGCTGGGCTGTTAATGATATGAGTATGGAATTACACACAATGGGTTAGTTAGGAATGACTGCTGAGAAGCGGGAAATGTATATAAGGAACATTTGCCCTTCGCCTTGGAGTCTTCCTGACAGAAGAACCGCAATATTTCCCCCAGCTCATCCTCAGAACGAAGATTATCCTCACACGTCCAATATGAAGGCATCACTCCTCCTATCCCTCCTCCCTCTCGCGCATGGTGCTGCCATCGACACTCGCCAATCCAAAACGGGTGATGGCAAGCAGGGTGACACAGACGCCACACAAGGCGATCTCAGCGAAAGACCACCACCAAGATTCCCCTTCCCCATTACCAAGTTTCCTGTTGCGAAAGAGACAGTCGTCCTCAAAAACGCCAAGTACATCATGCCTGGCGAGGTGTTTGACGGCAAGATGAAGCGTTATGAGCGTCCAGAAGGAAGCTGCAATGAACAAGCAGAGGGTACCGATGCTGATACCGTTTTCAACCTGATGCCTGGCTCGACTATCCGAAATGTTATTATTGGAAAACACCAGGCCGAGGGTATCCATGCTTTGGGTGATGCGTGGGTCGAAAATGGTATATCCTATCCTGGTTAATGTTGTCATATGAGAATCGTGCTAATCGTTCTTAGTTTGGTGGGAGGATGTTTGCGAGGATGCCCTTACATCCAAGGGTCTAAACACGCAGCTGAGAGTCATCGGAGGTGGAGCTCGAAGTGCCACAGATAAGGTATGTCTTGACTACGCCTTTGGAAAAGAATATCACTTACATGTTTAGATCTTCCAAGACAACTCTCTGGGCGGCAAGTACAACATCACTGGCTTCTACGCCGAGGGTTTCGGGACATTCTACCAGTCTTGCGGAAATTGCCTGAACCAAGCAAAGCGTAACGCCACCATCCAGAACGTCGTTGCTAGGGATGGTCTTCGCATGGGCATTGTTAGTCAACCATCTCCCCAATGTTTCATATGAATCGTACTGACCTTGTTCCAGATCAACCCTAACTTTGGTGATGAATTCCGTCTGAAGAACGCCCAGATCGATAATGTCACGAGCATCTGCGATAAAGAGATTGGAAACAACGTGCAGACCGTTCCTTACTACATCGGCAACGGACCCGATGAGAAGTACGCCTTGTACAATGAGACGAGAGATAACATCACCAAGTACAAGGGCGAGGTGAAGTTGGCGTATGAGCCTGAGGACCCCTATGAGTGGCTTGAGGAGTTTTGGCCCGAGGGCTTCAACTAAGTCTGATCCTGGATTTAATGATATTAATGATACCGGGTGCTGGGCCAAGCGGGGATGAAGTGGCCTCATGACGATAATATTTACACATAATTCAATTGTATATATTTTGGAGCGCAACGGCAGCTTCTTTTATCACCGACATCATTGTATTCAGTAGGCTTTGACTTTGGCGGAAAGGTCATGAATATAAAAAATGCACATTTTTGGCTACAAAAAGACTTTCGCAGGTATATAGTAGGAAACAGCAGCTATGGTTATTCTAGAAGTTGTTGTCGACTTTTAGAGTTGTACTTTCCACTCACGTCAGTGGCAGGCATTTGTGACATCATGAAGCGTTTCATAGGCATGAAAGGTATGACACGATTGACTGCGGGGCATGCCAATACGAAACCCTTTCACTTTCAACACGTCACATCACTTAGGTGCAAGATTCTATTTCATGAATTGTTTCTAATAATCAACCGAAAAAAACCAGCAACAATTTCCATCATGTTCTGGAGACTTTCATTACTACTTGCTACACAGGTTGGCAGCGCCATCTGCAAGGAGCAACATGTGCTTGGATCCAGTGGGGATGGCCTAGATCAAATTCGTGACAGGTACCACGATCTGAAACCTCGCCTGAAGCAATGCAACTAATCTTTCTAGACTCCTAGAAGCTGAGATCATTCCTACTGTTATCGACGATTTCCCACCCGCTCTTGGGTTCAGCGCGTCATGGAAATATGACTCAGCTGATCTTGGCAATACTCTGCAACCAAAACATCTCAAAAAAGCGCCAAAGATTCACCTTGACAAGGTCGAGCCAGATGGTTCTCTTGAAGCGATTCTGAAGAAGCACGCCACATATGTCGTCGTTCTCACTGACCCAGATGCACCATCCAGGGACGACCCTAAATGGTCCGAGTTCTGCCACTGGATTGCAACGGGAACCTCTATTTCTTCATCAACGACCTCGAAACATCATCTGAAAGACATTGTCAAGTACAAGGCTCCGGCTCCGCCGCCAAAAACAGGAAAGCACCGTTACGTCTTCTTCGCATTCGTCGCAGCCAACGGAACGACTGAGAAACTCCATCTTACGAAACCGAAAGAGAGGAAGCATTGGGGTTCGAAAGATGCTGGACATGGAGTCCGTGAATGGGCACATCAAAATGGTCTTGCTCCTGTTGGTAAGTTTCGTTACGTTCAGAAATTATATGTCGCTCGGCTAACCACACTATAAAGCTGCGAATTTCATATATGCAGAGAACGAAGAGCAGTAGTTTACACCCCGATTCACATGTCTGCAACTAATCACTATGTATAAACATCAAAAAGGAAGCTGAATTGTGAACGTTTGCCGATTCCTTGATTCTCAGCCAAGACATACCAAGAACTTCATGTTGAAGCATGTCATTTGTCCATGTCGACTCGCCCATCGGACAATATTCCTATTTCGGAACCCGAGCGGCAATTTGATCTTCCCCGCATCGACCAAGACTTCAAGCTATCCAATTAGGCTCACGATGGGCACCACGAACAAGATCACATCCATGTACTCTAGCAAGCTTAAACAAGCAGGTCGGCAACTGAGAATTAAGGTACTGCCGTGACTTGGCGATGTGTAGCAAATCATTTGTGTGAAGACGGGTGCGTGACCTTGGAAGTCGTCCTGTCAGTAGAGATCATTACCCCATTAGGCAGGTAGTCAGTTCGAAGTACGGCCTTGGCACCATAGCTGGAGACATACAGCCGTTATAGTGCATTGATGCTAAAGTTGAAGATTGTCTTTTGTAACATGTGGCCCAAATACATATAAATAGTTCTTTATAATGTCACGACAGCAAGTTCTTCAACAAAGCACCTTCCCATGCTATTTAAGTGCAAGCTTTCTGCTCAACGTCGACAGTAGTACACATTTTTGAACCTTCTCTTTCTTATCCACCACCTCCAGCCTCTCAAGATGAAGTTTAGCGCTGCAGTTCTATCCCTCCTTCCAGCAGTCCTCGCTCTACCTACAGGCGAAGATGCATCTGTCTCAAAGCGCCAGAGCGTCAACACAGTAACAGACCAGCTCCTCTTCAGCGTCACACTGCCACAATTTACCGCTCGTCGCAACGCTCGTGATCCTCCTACTGTCGACTGGACCTCCGACGGTTGCACTTCCTCGCCTGACAACCCTTTCGGCTTTCCCTTCATCCCTGCTTGCAACCGTCACGACTTTGGCTACCACAACTACCGCGCCCAGAGTCGATTCACCGTGAGCGCCAAAGCCCGTATCGATAGCAACTTCAAGACCGAGTGAGTAGTCCAACCATCCATAACCGATTAATAGTAAGTTTCTAATAGTTTTACCAGTCTGTACTTCCAATGTCAATCGTCTAGCGCGTCTGGTGTCTGCAGAGCGCTTGCTGATGTCTACTACGCTGCTGTTAGAGCTTTCGGTGGTGACGATGCTACTCCTGGCAAGAGAGATGAGGCCCTTGTTAAGGAGTACGAGGAGAAGGTTGAGGTCTACAACAAGCTTGTTGAAGAGGCTCAGGAGAAGGGCGAACTCCCTCGCCTCGACTAGTGTGGTTGTGGGTTCAAAAAGTTTATTCTTCAAGTTTATTGTACATATATCTTTACGCCACATACCTACTTGAATTATGATAAATTTCAAATAGCTGTAAATGAACTGTGTCTCTTCACCTTGGCAAAACCACTCATGAATTCCAGTAGTACTCGCATCAAATCTCTAGTAATACCTTTCAATGGAGTGACAACTACGTTTTGCTGTCGTTAATCTCGACAGATGCCCCCATAGATTAAGATCTATAAACTAACTGATACGCAGACTCAAACACAACCGTCACGAAGAGACATTGAGCGCTTCACTACAGATATTAGGTAAGGTTAAAGCTAATCCAATTTCCTCAAAAATCGTTTCTAATAAGTTTACCACACTCCTAAGAGAAGGAACTGGCTTTAGACAGCAATGATTGGCATAAGACAACTGAGACCTCAAAGGCTTCATAACACTGTAAATTCCGAGAGACATGTTTTTGGAAGTCTATGAGGCTACCTATTGATCTTGAAATGAGGAAAGGCCCAGTCTTGTGTATCTCGTCTAATGTCGCACTGCTATGATTGGGTGCTGAATAGGTACAAACAGTATATACACTGGGCCATACAGTATAAGACCCCTTTCACATTGTTTAGTATAAGCTGTAAAAGGTACCTCACATCTTATAATGATGTGAAATCTCGCCGCAGACCGACTACCGTGTGTATCAACCTGGAAAACTAGCTAGTGTATGTGGATCTCTGGGAGAGTCATTCACTCGGCCAAAAGCTGCTTTACTAGAAACGATATACCATTTTAACGTTGTGAGCGATTTAAGGTTGTATTTGTAGTGTATGACTAGTGGTATGCATTGGCGCTACCTTATTTTATGAGTTTAAATGACGATGTATCATGAAACAGTACGCAGGAAATTGCCGGGATAGTCAGTCACCTTGACCTTTAAATATCATTTCACCACAAAGTCAGCTCAACAAGATCATTATGCTGCAATAACAACAACCTGCTACGAAAAGGGTGTCCGTAAGAGACATTATTCATGGCGTTAAATCGACTCGACTCGTACAATTAGAATAGATTTTACCTATTAGGGCTGGTGTAGTCGTCTAGATGGTACGATTGAATTTATTGAAATGGGATTACAAATACTGTTCTATTTGACTTCTGCCACAGTCAGCATCAAAGTCGCAATATTTTTATGAAGACATCGCCTGAACAGCCAGTCGGATAGCAAATACCCATATCCGGAGATCGAGATCTCAAGCGAGACGTACCTCAGTCCTCCTGAGTTCAATGCCTGTTGAGTCATGACAACTTGCCTTGAAACGATTTGGAGCATGGGGAAGGCTTGGATTTCATACGATGCAATAAATATTGTCTTTCAAGGTCTCAGTCTAGATTTGCCTGCCAAGTTGACCACTCCTAGTGTCCTATGATTCTGACCAATAGCTCGCCCGGCCTAAAGCCAGCCATTCCTCCGGAAATTATACCCGACATTTCCGGTTGAGACTGACACTCAACCAGTCACATTGAGTCATGGTATCGCGGATCTATACCCAAGATGGAAACTAGATTGCCCATTCTTGAGCGGGTCGCAAATTGCGGAGGAGCCTTTTGGCTGGATCTGGCCCTTGTTGGATTTATCTATGGCTTCCCCGCGTACACGCACAGGCTGTCAACAGATTGTGACTGGTAAGGAAACGATCCCTTTCATCGCCTTACCACTTGCTTCGAGCCATACTGCTGGAATAAAAGGGGGCTCTGCTTTTCAGTGGACCCTGACGCTTTGCCATACCTTATTCTACTGAGCCTTACATACATCTGGGCTATGATCGCCCCTAGGATGCAGCTAAGATAACAAAACGCGACCAACCGAACCCAGATCACAACGAGTTTTTTTACCCAATCCAAACTCAATCCTTCTATCCCCTTTCTACGCTTTGCATTAGCTCAACATCAGAAATGGTTACCGAAACCCAACTCACAACTTCAAAGGCACCCAAAGCGCGCGTCCGCGTCGTGGAAGGATCATGCTGGCCCTGCAAAAAGCGTCGTATCAAGTGCGACCTCGCCAAACCAACCTGCTCCCGTTGTGCCAAAGTTGGCGCAACATGCGACTACAATCAGCGCCTCATCCGTTGGAGCACTCGGCCTGCCGTCACGGTGCCGACTATTTACCAGATCAGTACGGCAGACGAGCAACTTGCCGCCTCCCTAGCTGTCTATGAAAAGCGTTCCCTAGATTACTTCCACGGTCGATTCTGGCCGTTACTGACGACGTCGACAAAACCATGTGCCCCACCAACTATGGTTGCCCTACAGCATCGTGTTGTGCTTCTTGCGACGTGTGTTCTCGCGGACTCCCATCGGTGGTTGCAAGATGGTAGAAACAGCAGGAGTATTCTGAATGTCAAGAGAGCAGAGTGTTTAGCTGCGCTGAGGGCCGAGGTTGACGGGTGTTGTTCCAAAGAAGACGGATCCTTGCAGACGCTACTGTTTGCGGTGCTGCTACTTTATTTCCACGACGGGTTCCTTGAGTGTGCGCAGACATCGTCATCAACGTCAAGTCACCGAGACGGGGTGCTGGCTATCATTAACCAGTTGGGCGGTATGACAAAGGTATTGGGAACCGGTCAGGATCCTCTTCACATGATGCTATCGGAATTTGCAACTACAGATCTCACGAGGGCGATATTGACAGGCCAACCTCCATCCTTCCCGCCAAGTATCTGGGAAGTGGTTGATAGAGGACCAGTCTGGTGGGGACGAGACACCCAAGGTTACTGTTCACTGTCAACAGTGTTTCAAGAAGTTTCTAGCATGGCATTCTACATCCAGTCAACGACAAGTCTGACTGAAGAGTTTTCCATCGAAAGAATTCGTGTTTTCGAGGCCGCTCTTCGACCAACCTATGCTCCACTCACCGTGGAAGATGTATCTTCACCTCGCGCCTCGCCTGTTGATCAGCCACCCATCGAATGTGATAAAGAGTCGGCCCAAGCATTCAGCCTGGTGCGCATCTTTCAACACGCAGCACTGATCTATCTTTACCGCGCAGTCTGTGGCCTCCCAGCGAACCATCCTCTCGTGCAACAACACACACAATCTTGTCTCGATTGTATCTTCAGCATCCAGAAGCCGTCCAAGATCCTCAACTGCGCCGTTCTGCCAATCTGTATAGCCGGTGCACACTCACAATGCCCCAAACAGCAAAAGTCTGTGCGGGCATTGGTAGGGTTTATTTACGATGAGATAAGATTTGCGTCTGTTCATTCGGTAATTGCGGTGTTGGAGGACATTTGGAAGCGGGCTCCTGATGAGGAGATGTCGTGGAATGAGATGTATATGAATCTGAATGACCAGGCACTTGTGCTATGAGATTGGGTTAGGTGTATGTATACTATTAATGAACCAATTGGAGTTTGGACTATTGGGCTTTTAGGCCAGGCGTCAGCAGGGTTACGGGGCAATGAAGGTATCCCTTTCTAGCTCTAGCAAGGACTATCTGCATGGAAGGGTGTTATAATCATCGTTTTTAGACGATGTTGGTAATAAATGTTTATTGATAATCGATATTTATTCAGCTCCACGGACATTCTTCGTCGGTATACGCCGTCCTGTTCGTGCTGATTCGCTCCAGTAGTTCACTGTTCACCATCAGGCTCTCTGCCCACACGAACCACCAACTTCCCTCTAGTCTTACCCTCTTTTAACCGAGCATAAGCCCGACCGGCATCCTCCAAGTCAAATTCCTCCTCGATAATGACCTTCACTTTCCCTTCTCTGATCCATTCAACCATCTGTTCAAAGTCCTGTCGATTTGCCACGACTGACTGAAATTTGAAGGTTCGCTTTCCGCCACCCAACCATGCAGGAAGCAACTTGATACTCATCAGAGTTTTGATGAACTTGAATGTGGGTGGAAATCCAACGCAGATGTAGGATCCTTGCTGTTTGAGGTATTGATGTGAATCCCAATATAAGCTGGGGTTGCTGAAGATCGTGTCATAGACCAAATCGAACGGATCCTCCCTGTCCTTCAGCACTTCCAGGACATCTTCAGACTCGTAATCAATGGTCTCATCAGCCCCAAGAGCGCGACAAAACTCAGCATTCGAGGCCGAGCAAGTAGTTGTGATGTGTGAACATCCTAAAGCCTTGGCAACTTGAATCGCAAACGTACCGACACCACCACTGCCGCCATTGATGAACACCTTGTCTCCCGCTTTAATAACTGATGCGAGGTATTGCACATTCGTCGTTCCGCAAATTCCGATACATGCCGCGTCCCGCAAAGACACTCCGTTTGGAACCGCCGCCACGCCCTGATCCCTAACCACAACATATTCTGCCAAGGTTCCACCGGTTGGTAAATCGGTCCTCCCAAAGACACGCTGCCCGATCCCAAAATCCCCTCGCGTTGTTGAAACAATTGTGCCAGAGTAGTCAAGGCCTGGTGTGACGGGTTTGGCAAAGATCATGCTTGCGAATGGCATCTCGGCAACTTTATAATCCAGATGGTTGACTGATGCGTAGGCGACTTTAATTAGCGTTTGTCCTTTCGTGAGACAGTCAGAGCCGTTGGGCAGTTTGGCATCGACGATCAACTTCAGGTTTTTGTCGATGCCATTTTTGATAGTGCGCCATTGAGTGGCCTGCATT
Organism: Fusarium sporotrichioides; assembly: GCA_019054645.1. Classification (NCBI taxonomy): domain Eukaryota; kingdom Fungi; phylum Ascomycota; class Sordariomycetes; order Hypocreales; family Nectriaceae; genus Fusarium; species Fusarium sporotrichioides. The sequence continues at coordinate 2,489,504 of JAHKNS010000002.1, read as the reverse complement.
GTAAGTGGGATTGTTGTATTTGAAGTCATGTTAGTGGACCTTTGTCAAGATCCTTTCGATGGCTTCACTTATCAGAAAAAGGGATCAATGGGAAATGGGAGCAAGAGACCCCCCTTCGCGTGGCAATTTTTTATACAAGATAATAGCATAGATTGGCAATAACGTGTTCGATCAGATCATGGAGTGGTGTGGTCTTGGCTAGATTGGGCTGAGCTCCAGCTCACCAATCCAAGTCGAGGAATCCAAACGGTGGCTGAATACGACCAATTGTGCCCAGATTCTTCATATCAGAGCCTGAGCTTGTTGCATGTTCATTGAGTTGGTGACCGGCTGTGCCGTCGGAGCTTACTGCATCCAAATTTCGTAATTCGCCTGGTCTTTGCCGTCGATTTTTATATGTTCGATAGTGACTAGGTCTAACAGGCTTTTTACAATGTTTACGCTTCTGACCAGCTGGAGTTTACATGAATTCAACTCGATGTTTATTTTGTCTATTGCAATAAGGGAGTCAACTAATGACTAAGAAAGAAGTAAAGTCTGTGCAACTTGAGAATCACCCAGGTCATCTTTGAGCGGGTACTCCGCCTGCTGAGTTTCGGCGACTGCCTGTGCCGTGCGAAACAGTTCAAGGTAAACTGCCGCTTGTTTGTTTCCAACAGCCTTTTAAATCATTTGATTTTAAATGCTTAAGGGTAGGTAAGGTATCCCTCTTCACCAGGCTGGATAGTACCATTGGAGATGGCGGCAGCATGTCCCCGAGCCATGTAGCCAGCGATAGGGAAATACTGTCCGAGCCAAGGGTAAATCTCCTTCGAGCCAGGGGTGTTTCTCCAATCCCGCATCAGCTCGCCAATGATGGAGAACAAGCTCACAACCTGCACGCCAGCGTCGCGCATGCGATCGTTGGAAATATCGCGAATCAGGGGAGTCGTGGTACCGGAAGCTTCAATGTTGGCCCACACAGAGTAACCCGCGTCGCGGAGAGACAAGGCTAGGAAGGTGGTGCACACGTCGGTAGTAATACCAGCGATGATAATTTGCGATTTGTTGGTGGCCTTGACAGCGTCTCGGAACTCTTCACTGTCCCAAGCGTTGACTTGGCCTTGACGTTGGACCAGGGGAGCCTTGGGATGCATCTGGCGGATCTCACGCATGAGAGGGCCGTTAGGGCCTAAAGGTTATTAGAAACAGACCTTTCTTGTATGGAGAAGACTTACCCTGATCAGCGGAAGTGGTGAGAATGACAGGCATATCGAAAGCCTTGCCGATGGCAGCGTGGGCCATGGACTGATGGTGGTACAGAGTAGGATCCCAATCGCGAGTCAATTGGTAAAGACCTTCCTGAATATCGACAACGACGAGAAGCTGTACGTATCAGTATACTGTGGAAAGATGTATTGAGAGGCTACTTACAGCATCGTCCTTGTCAAGGCGCTCATACTTGTAAGCAGCTTGCTTTGCAAGGGCCGAAGCAGACAGTAGGCCTGCAGCGATGATGGAAATTAACTTCATCTTGTCGAGTTTTGAGAGGGATAGGCTTCCTGGAAGTACTGAGTCTGCTGAGATGGCTATTGGAACTATCGAGTAACCTTTTAGTGCTGGGCAGGAATACAGCTATATATACTCGAATTCTTTCCCTGCAAGCCGCAAATTCTGCATTTCTCCGACGACCACGTCCCTGGTAACAATTGATGTATCCCATACACTGTATCAAGGGTTCAATGCACGGTCGGACTCAAATTCCGACTTCAGCGGCCGAACCTTCAAAGATGCATATTGGCTAGACATTCGAAGGATCTGATATGCCATCGTATAAAGCCACTTGCAACAGTTCCGCCGCCACAGTGAGCTATACTAATATGCATAATATGCGGCCCGCTTGTAAGTGGGTGTATTGTCATACGCTTGTAAGCTGTTTAGAACGGTTTGTAATCATGTGGCTATACCCTCTTGAACACCTTCTCCCCACTCTGTGCGATGTTTAGTCAGCTGTAGTCAACAGCTTTTTCAGCAACTGGATCCATTTTGAATACCACTGGAAGGAAAAAAACATTCCTTCGTAATACTGTATCAGCGTATTATTGATATGGACGTTGGAGTTCGGGTTTCTGGAACGAGCACGTCGATTTGGATCCTTATATCAGAGTGGATCTTGGTTCGTCCTTTGTCATGGCGGGTCGACAAGGGACAGTTATTTGTGATACATACAAAGGACCCTGCCTCGTAAGAGTACCAGTGGTGATTGGCGGATCAAATTGTCCTAGAATGCCTTAATCACTGATGCATGCTTGTATAATATTAATTAGCAGAGTAACATACGGAGTTACAACTATCATCATGGTGTAACATTGCATTAGATCAGGACGAATGAAAGAAAAGGTGAAAGCAGTAAGAATGGCCGAAACCGATAGTTCGCTATCTGGACTTCTTAGTCGACTCTTCTTTCTGGACCGCTTCAACTCTAGGACTATGCTCACTCACTAATGCCTCTATCATCTAGTCTAAATAAAACATAAAATGCGAACCAAATTCTTCACTTATTGGTTTTCTTGAAAATATATGTTCTAACGCACGAAACCGCATATCCGATACACCAGTTGGGCATTTTGTCGAAACAATACAAGATCATCATCGAGAAATACTCATGAATATTGCTCGAGATATATCAAATACCTGGTAAGTTGGATAATGAATCTCGTTGGAAGCCACACCAACGACGATGTTGAGCAATGACAGACTGAAAGCTCATAGGGGATGGTTCTTTGAAGCTGCTTCGTTTCGCCCGTCGTCAATGACAATGCCTTGGAATTCCCTCATTATAGGCAGGCGACATTATGCCTTCACCTACCAAGTCTTTAGCTAGCCCCATACATAATTGTACTGGAACGAGGTTTATCTCGCTGTTTATTTAGAATGGGGCACAATGAGTCATGGGCTACTCGACAAATATAACAAGAACTTTCAAAAGGAAAGAAAAAATATCCTTTTTTTTTAATAAAAAAAAAGAAGAAAAAAAAAAACACACACACAACAGTTAACGTCGGGGATCAATGTCAGTCTAAACAAACATCTTCTTGGCCATATGTCAGATTGCAACAATGGAGACTAGACTAGGATCCGGCGTCGGAGAATTGCCAAGCGATTGTCAGCTTAAGTTACATACCAGTCATCTTTGTCCAATGGTTCAAAGTCGGCAACTTGCTTACATGATGATGTTCGAGGCGTAAGAGCCTCATTTCAACCTCATGAATACATGCCGAAGACTCCTGGTAAGTTTGCGAGTTACTAAGACGCGGATGAAAGGCATGTGACTTAACCAAGAAACTGCGCCTGTCCTCTAAATGTCGCCGAAGCGCCTTGTGAAACAGTGCGTATCAGGGACAGTCACAGTGAGTTAAGCACCAGAGAAATGGGAGGGAAATATGCCCAGTTCTCCAAGGTTCACTCCCATAAACTAACTATCATCTCCAAATCATCCCTTCCTCCGAAATAAATATTCTTGACATCTCCCTGGTCCTCCACAGTCGCAACCGCCTCCGCAAAAGCCATCCGGACCCGTCTCCGCAAAGCAGCTCCCGTCGGAACCGCAGTCTGTCCATCAATTCAGTGCTCGAGTGCGGGGTGGTTTGCGTTAGTGGTACCTACCTACAGGTTAGTGTAAGCGGGGGAGGATCCTCAATAGACCCAATCTAGTAGCAGATTTGCTTTGAAACGTGGGGAAAGGTTAGGCAAGTTGACGAAACGGTGCAACAGCCTCACCCAAGAGTCCAATAGAATTGTTGAGATATGGTGATTGTCTGAGGGCAACTGGAGAAAGTGCCGAAAGGGTTGAGGCCAAGTGTTCTGCGCTCTGCGGTACAGATATTGGTTATGTTTCACAAGCTGCTGCATGCACAGACAGCACAATACATAAGGACCAGTTTTCCCCTCAGTTCAGTCAACAAACTCTATCCCTCCCTCTTCATTAGCATCTTCTTCCTTTTCAACATCCTACATAACTCACAGACTTTATCATGGGCGACATCATTCCTCAATCTATCCCTCGTACTTCTCGTGCGTGGGCAGTCCCCGGCTCAACCAATATCATCCCTGCCAAATTCCCTTCTGCCTCACCAAAGCCCACAAGTTCCGACCCGCAAGAAATTGCCACCAGCGTAGTCAACGCATTCAACAAGGCCCTACAGAGCAAAGACTACCCCGCTTTATCTCAACTCTTCACCGAGGATGGTTTCTGGCGCGATCACCTTGCACTAACTTGGTCTTTTCGAACAGTCCAAGGACCAAACAATGTTTTAGACTTTTTGAAGAAATGTTCTCAATCAAAGGACGGCTTTCGCTTGGCCAAAATCGACCTCGATGCCACCTCTTCAGTGAGGAAACCCCAGGCCATCCCCGTCGATGGTAAGGGTGAAGTGCAAGGTATCCAATTCTTCTTCAAGCTTGAAACGGTATTGGGTACGGGATTGGGTCTTGCACGATTAGTAGAGATCAATGGCCAGTGGAAGATATTTACCTTCTACACGCGCATCCATGATCTCAAGGGCCATGAAGAAACTGTCAATGAGCACCGACCTCGTGGCGTTGAGCATGGCGGCATGCCTGGTCGAAAGAACTGGGCTCAGCGGAGAGCCGAGACGGCTGAGTTCACCCAAGATGATCCAGCTGTTCTGATCGTTGGTAAGTTACTGTTATCTGAGCAGTTACTTTCTGTCGCTAACAATCTCAGGTGCTGGCCAGGCTGGTCTCACAGCTGCTGCGCGACTCAAAATGCTGGGCGTCGAGGCCTTGGCAATCGACCAGAATGAACGTGTAGGAGATAACTGGCGAAAGCGATATCACCAACTTGTTCTTCACGACCCAGTCTGGTACGACCACATGCCTTACCTCCAGTTCCCGCCTCAATGGCCCATCTTCACGCCAAAGGACAAATTGGCTCAGTTCTTTGAGGCATATGCTACCCTTCTCGAACTCAATATATGGATGAAGACATCTCTCATCGATACCAAGTGGGACGAGGCTTCAAAAACGTGGACTGTCACTGTTGAGAGGGCAAAGGACGATGGTACGACTGAGAAGCGAACATTCCATCCTCGCCATATCATCCAGGCTACTGGTCACTCTGGAAAGAAGAACATGCCCGACATGAAGGGCATTTCCGACTTCAAGGGTGATCGTCTTTGTCACTCATCTGAGTTCTCTGGTGCAAAGGACAACAGTCAGGGTAAGAAGGCCGTCGTCGTAGGTTCTTGCAACTCTGGACACGACATCGCTCAGGACTTCCTCGAGAAGGGCTATCATGTAACAATGGTCCAACGATCCACCACCCACGTCGTTTCCTCCAAGGCAATCACCGACATTGGTCTCAAGGGTGTATACAGTGAAGATGGTCCTCCTGTCGACGATGCCGATCTCCTCATTCACGGGCTCCCCATCCCCGTCTTCAAGGCTCTCGCTGTTGAAACCACCAAGAAGCAAGCCGAATGCGACAAGGATATCCTGGACGGTCTCGACCGTGCCGGCTTCAAGGTAGATCGCGGCCCAGATGGTGCAGGACTCTTGATGAAGTACTTTCAGCGCGGAGGAGGCTACTACATCGACGTCGGCGCATCGCAGCTCATCGCCGACGGCAAGATCAAGGTGAAGCACGGACAGGAAATCGAAACTGTCCTACCACACGGTCTTCGATTTGCCGATGGCTCGGAGCTCGAAGCTGATGAGATTGTATTCGCGACGGGATACCAGAACATGCGAACGCAGTCTAGGACCATGTTTGGTGATGCCGTTGCCGACAAGGTGAATGATGTCTGGGGTTTTAACGAAGAGGGTGAGATGCGAACTATCTGGCAGAAGAGTGGACTTCCTGGATTTTGGTTCCATGGTGGAAACTTGGCCATGTGTCGGTATTACTCTAAGCTGTTGGCGTTGCAGATTAAGGGGTTGGAAGAAGGATTGTATACTTATGATGATATCTGATGTTTTATAGCACAAGTTTGTTGTTAGTCTTTTCTCAGTATAATTCAAGATTGAATCATTACACCAGGCGGCGAATTGCACTGAAATCATCTTTGAGATTGCATTAACTCGTATTTTAGCTACATAGAATAGAATTATATAATTAAGTATTAAACCATATCCAACTTGACACAAAATCAAACACCTTCTCGATCAGAAAAAGTTGAGCCACCGTGTCAGCATTCCTTTCATTACATTTAACCAGCCTGGTAAACGGCGAGAGCAGCAACGTGAGGGTTAAGCATAGTGAGGTTGTAAGGTGTAACGTAAACATCAGTGTCGGTCAAAGCAAGGAACATGGTACTGTTGATGGCAGGGTCACCCATCCATGTGGAAACGTTGGGTTGGATGGTATAGGCAGTTCGGTCATGAAGGCTAATGTTCTGAAGGGGCGAGTAAGTCACATTGAGCTGAGACACCCAAGCGGCAAACTTGGGAGCCTTGACGTTGGTTGAGGTGATATAACTGTTGTTGGGACCGACGGCTTGACCTGGAGCATCCCAGTTCAAAAAGACCTGGCGACCAGGGTAGGAGAGAGGGATGCTGCGATTGTTGGTGATGGCAGCGTGACAGTCAAGAGAATTGTCAGTAGCGTTAACGCAGAGCTCATCCTTCTTGACGTCGGCAGTCGACAACGTGTTGGCGTAACCACCAGTCGTCTCATTCCAGACGTTGGATCCACTGATACGAGCAGGATTAGGCTGGTTGAGAATGTTCAGAGATGGGAAGTTCTGCCAAACAAGACGGGTCTGGTCGGCGGGACAGCTAGAGATGTAAGGAGCAAGAAGGGTCCAGGCCCAACTCTGAGGAATACCAGGTGTGTGCCACTCAGGCATGGGGAAGTTGCCGCCGAACTGTCGGAAAATCATCTGCTGACGGGCCTCGATGGTGATGCTCTGAAGCAGTAGCTGTGCCGCAGGACCAGAGTTAAGATGGGGCAGGAAGCCATACACGCCAGATTCACCCCAGCGAGTGAGTTTCTGGTTGAAGTCGATGAACTCTGGGACGTTGGACACAGGGTAGTTGTAAGTGCATTGCTTGGGAGCCTGGGGACCAAGCATGTTGCTGATGACAGTAGCATGGCCAATCTCCTGCTCGGCCATGAACTCGATCAAAAATCGATCCTCAGCGCCGATACCGTAGGCTTCCCACTCTTCTTTTGAGAATGTAGCTAGACCCCAGCGGAAAAGATCAAGCTCGATCCACTCCTGGTAGAGGGCGAGCGCAAGAGACTGATAGTCAAAGTCACTCTGGACGCGGTAAACGGGCGCAGAACCATTGGTACCAACACCGCCATCGGGGGTGTAGGGAGCAGGCTGAGGAGCGTGAAGCTTTCCATCAGCAGGGTAGTCGTAAGAGCCTGGAGGAGGTGGTCTCTCGGGGACAGCGGATGCTAGAACGGTAGTCGACACAGCACCTGTGGTTGTGGGTGTTCCGGTGAAGGGACCGTGAGAAGTCACATCGCTGTAAGGTCTAATAGGAGCGGCGATACCAGATGAAGAAACAGTTGTCTGGGCTTCTGAGACGAAAGGCGCAGCATAAGAAGTGCCCGCGACAGCGAGCAGAGCTACGCTCCTCAAGAAGGAGTTGGTTGACATGGCTTGCTAAATGTGATAGATCGTGAAGAATGTCTGTCTACTGCGCAGGAAAATAAATATAATTCACGACCCAGACGAGCATTTTATTTATTCTCGAAGACCAATACCTGGTGGCTCCCTGGATGATACAGATCTGATCGGACTTACAGCGTACAGTGCCTGCATTGACAAGATCCGCTATGATGCGTACTAGATAATAAAACAATATTATAAATCACGTCCGTCATACAAAATGAACGGTCGACAGGTAGGAGAGTTCGTAATGATGCCGTCAACAATTTCAAAAGACGAGACAATAATCTCGGATCCCGTACTGAAACTCAATTGATTCCAAAGTCGATGACATGATGACTTGAGTCTTTCTCTGGGAATGAAAAATTGCCATGTAGTATTGCCGGTGGGGAGTGGACGGAAGTGGCTTGAACTAGCCTATTTGTGACGGTTTGATCCGAACGGTACCAATCTGCTCTCGTACTTGTGACTTGATCATGGCGTAATTTTTGTCAAATCCTTTAGAACGGCAGTTAAGTGTTGAAGCTTGGGAAACGTGAGCTATGAGCACCAAACAAGGAGGACATTCCTTTCCAAAGACAGAAGAGACGAAATACGCCATGTAATGATTCATGTTTGTCCATCATGGATTCACTCCTACCGGAGCCTTTCATCCGCTGTCATCAGAGGCACCAATTAGACCAGAGACAGATACAAACGGTCGACGAGTCAACTTTGTTCCGATTCCTTAGTTTCCAATGTCAATCCCCGATTTCGATCATACTTTACACTGTTAGTTCTGCTTTGTCGATCTGCATATACGAGGGAGAAGAATGTCGGGGTAATTTGTGTGCCACCCTTCCGCATCGACATGTACGATAACTTCTGCCATGTCAGCTATGACCTATCATTAACATCGGGCCTGTCCGTACCGGAGCTAAGGACCCGGAACAAGACAAACTCAGAAACAAGACGAATCAGGAGCTGGGAATTACTCTGCAAAAGAATCGATGCTTCGTGAGTGGTCAATCGCATGTGTTGGGTCAAGTCTGTCATTTGTTGCAATGCTGTGCATCAAGAGCTGCCTGCGTCAGACCATGAATACTGAGCCATGGTTCTCATTTCGTCGTCATGATAGCTTCACAGCAATGTGTGCGACACGCGTAGGCCAGCCAAGCTCTCCAAGGTTATAAAAATGCCCGGACCACATTCATATCTCCTCAAATGATTAAGAAAATTTTTATATTTTATAGAAAATGTCTTCTATTCGTGCAATCATTACACCTCAACTTCGAGCAGCCATCAGGCCTCGAACGTTCCGTCTTCATCACAGCCCTATCTGCGTTCAAATTGCAACCATGTCCGCTATCTCCGACGCCGTTACCGAAGACCACCGCGAGCTGAAGAAATACTACAATGAGGTGGTCAACTCGAGTGATCACGATCATCAGCAAAAATTTGGCAATCAGTTTGTTTGGGAGTTGGCGAGACATTCGGTTGGAGAGGAATTAGTTGTTTATCCGGCTATGGAAAAGTACATGGGTGCAAAGGGGAAGAGCTTGGCCGACGAAGATCGTCAGGAACACCACGAGGTACACAGACCCCGACTCTCTTTCATATCCCGGATCAGATTAACTAACAGATGGTTAAAAGGTCAAGGAGCATCTCAAAGTGTTCCAAAATCTCAGTTCCTCAGACCCAGAGTACGTACCTAAGATCAAATTGATCTGGGGTATGTTGGAGAAGCATATCGATGCGGAAGAGAACCGCGACCTCCCGGCTCTTGAAGATGCCCTCAAAGCGCATGCTCAAGAGACCGAGTCTCTGGCGACGCAATTTTCCAAGACCAAGCAGTTTGTCCCTACGCGAAGCCATCCTAGTGCTGGAGAGAATCCACCTTTTGAAACAGTGATGGGACTTATGACTGCGCCTATCGATAAACTCATGGATATGTTCCGTAAATTCCCCGATAAGAGGGATCTGTAATTAGTAGTGTATTGTGCATAGGGTACAATGTTATGAACTGTACAAGGAGGTGACAAAGGAATGTCACTGGGTACGTGCGTATTGATTCATAAGTTGATTTAATGCGACGGTGCGTAACTGATATCGTTGCTTGCATTATTATATGCAGCAGCACTATCAATGACATCATTATCGATAAAGCATCTCTCTACCTTACCCTATAACCAGCACTATACTGTTAAATCCAGTGCTTTCTCATTTTTTACACTTTTGTTTTCCGAGCATCTTACTATGCTGGGCTTTAAAAAAAACAGTTGAGGACTGTGATCTCTTTTTCTCTTTTTCCTGTGAACGCGGATTTCTAAACAAAAAAACGTTGTTCTCGATTATTTGATACATGAAACAAATCTGCAGGTGATCATTGATAGCTAGAGTGGTTTGACAGCTACAGCTTTGTCTTTTCACGTTCACGGGTAAACTAACACCTACCATACCAATCATGGCCAATATTCAACGAATTATTTGTACCAAAAAGCAGGTTTCAACCCCATCTTTGACTCATCGCCCATAGCATTCAGGATCTAGAGGATCGTTTTGCCTATCTTATCGTTTATCTTATCAGCAAATGGTCCAAGGCCGGCAGTAGCCGAGGATCAGAAAAATGGAAAAAAAGGAATGTCAACAGGCTGGAATATGTCGCAGGGGAGACTGAAACTGGTGTGGATGCGAAAGAAAGCACTATCGGCAGGGTACTCCAGAGAATCGATATCATTGTATTCATTGAAGCACTACTCAATATATGTGCTATCTACCTGGTGTAAATTGATATTGACACACGTCACTCAGATGATCAGACTCATGAACGCCTTATGTGTAGAAGACTGTGACTGTTACTGTTTCCCTTAACAAAATAAGGTAAAACTAAATAGTCTGCAAGTTTGCTGGGGTTTCTAGAATGCAGTCACACCAGTATCACAAGTCATGCCGTTATCGCTCAAGGCGCAAGCAGAACTAAAAAGTAAAAAGGGTAGTGCAGGGTTAATCCGATGCGGGGTTATTCTTTCTCAACTCCAAACTTTTATGTAACTTATCAGTCACCCCAAGTTAAAAACTGCGATTGTAGCCGCTTCATTATAACTCTCCCTCACCACAACATCATCCACAATCAAAATGACTCCCTCACTACAAGACGCAAAGATTACCTTCCTCGGCGGTGGTAACATGGCCGCCGCCATCATTGGCGGTCTCGTCGCCAAGAACATCAACAAGCAAAACATTTACGTCTCTGAACCCTGGGACGTGAACCGCAACAAGATGACCGACCTCGGCGTTCGCACCACTGCCGATAACAAGGAGGCCGCTGCTGATGCCGATGTTATCATCCTGGCTGTCAAGCCCCAGGTTGCCAAGGGCGTGTGCGAAGAGCTCAGCTCAGCTTGGGCTGGACGCGATAGCCTTCCTGTTATCATCTCTATCGCGGCTGGTATCACCCTCGCTAGCATTGCCCAGTGGTTCAAGGGCGATAGCGGAAAGGCCCCTCATATCGTGCGTGTGATGCCCAACACGCCTGCCCTGGTTGGAGAGGGTGCCTCAGGCCTGTATGCTGCCGAGGATGTTACAGGTGCTGAGAAGGAGTTGACCTCTGCTCTTCTGGGCAGTGTCAGTAAGGCTACTGAGTGGGTCGACAAGGAGGAGCTTCTAGATGTTGTCACCGGTATCTCTGGTAAGCTTTGAGCGTCGTGACCTGGATTGAAACGTCAGCTAATTCAACTAATCAGGTTCTGGTCCTGCTTACTTCTTCGCTTTTGTCGAGCACCTCATCTCCAGCGGCGTCAGCCTTGGACTTTCCGAGGAGCAAGCTACTCGCCTCGCCACCCAGACTTGCCTCGGCGCTGGAAAGATGCTTGTGGAATCATCTGATGAGCCCGCCCAATTGCGAAAGAACGTTACCAGCCCTAACGGTACTACCCATGCCGCTCTTGTCAGCTTCGAGAACTCGGGATTGAAGGAGATTGTCAACAAGGCTGTCAAGGCTGCTGCTGACCGTGCCCAAGAGCTTGGAAAGAACTAAGTCGAAGTTGATGTTATGAAATACATGAGTTGTAAGGATATGAGAAATAAAAAAGCAGTCTAATCCACCCTTCATTGAAATGTTTCTATCGCCAAGCTGTTAAAAACGAGTTGCTATGAATATTCTATTCCACCTATTGCTTCCCTGATGACAACTTGGAGTCATGACTTAGGATGCCAACCAGTCTATCCCTCTTGATACACTTCTCAAACGAAAAACTGCTCGCAAGCTCCTCCAACTCATCCTTGCTCTTATCCCTGAACAGCTCTGCAAGTTCCCATCCAACATACTCGCTCATTAAACATTCCCTGATAACGCGCTCGAACTGTCGCTCGAATGTCCAGATCTTGGGGTACTTGGTATCCCTATACTTCTCCAACACTTCGTCCTTTAGTCCTTGGATGAAGGGTTCGTATAGGTGCTTGACGCCATCCTTGTTGACCACACCCCAGAAGTCGAGACCGAGACGTTGCTTCTTGGCCACGAAGGGAGCAATCAGACGCATGTAGGGCGATTCGGGATCAAGGTAAACCATGCCTTGGTAGCCAATATCCTTGTACAGCCAGATTGACCAGCTGACGTCTGTCTCTCTATAAATCGCAAGCTGCTCCTGTAGCAGGTTGAAGCGCTTGTTATTGGTCTTGACACCCTCCTGGCCCTCCTTGTGCTCATTCTGATAAACTGGTCCAAACTCGCCGTTCCAGATAGGGACGTTCTTCTTCCTCATGAATTCAACCTTGCGCTCAAAGCTACTGCGCAACTTGGAGTTTTGATCCTCAGTGCCTTCGTATTGTTCGCCAATTGGGAAACCGAGAAAGCTGTAGTCGTGGCAGGCATAGACAGCGTTGGGAAGTGGCTTCTCAGGGAAAGCCCGGAAGTCCATGGCGTATGTGTTTCCATCGACAAAGATCATGTGATCGGGGTCAATTGCTCTGACCTCCTTCTCGGCTCTCTCGTACCACTTGATCAGTCTGTCGCCGTAGTGGCCTGCCGAGGTTTTGGACTCATCGGCAGGTTCATTGAGGAGGTTGTAACCAGCAATCACTGGGTTGCCCTTGTAGTGAGTCGCCAAGGCCTTCCACAGTTGGACGGTCCGGTCTTGATGGTCCTTGAAGTCCCAGAATGCTGCCCGGGAAAGGCCAGAGTCGCTGTGCCAATCTTGGTTCTGACCTCCAGGAACAGCGTGTAGGTCCAGGACAGCATAGAGGTTCTGTTTAGCACAAATATTGACACATCGATCAAGCCAATCGAAACCAGATTGCTTCAGATTGTCGGGATCCATATCATTGATGAAGTGACGGTAGTTGAAGGGGATGCGAATGCAGTTGAGCCCTAATGATGCAAAGTAGGCAGCGTCGGAATCTGTGAAAAAGTGGTGCAAGAGTCTGTCGAAGAAGAAGTTGGCCTTGTCTTGGCCTAGGACCTCAGCCATTTGTTCTCTGTGTTGGAATTCGTGGCCAGCATAGCCAGTGATGAAGTTCTCCATGTTGAGCATACCACCAATAGCCGTGCCCTTCAGAATGACTTGGTTTCCTGAAGAGTCAACAATTTTGCTACCCTCTGTGTGCAGCATCTTGCATGTTGATCTCTGAGGACGGCCATTTGAAAGGCCCTCGTATGAGCTGGAGTTGTCCGCTGCTGCGACCATGGTAGAGGATTATTTGCGTTACGAGGGATTGAAATGGATAATGGGCAAGGGCGAGAGAAAGAAGACAGAAAGCTTGGAGATGTTTGCTAGTACCAGAGAACGCATCGCTGTTCACCTAAATACTTTATGCATCTCTCAAGTGGAGTGGAATGATGTGGTTTGTTACGAGCGATACTCCCCGACAGACCAAATCTCTCCACACCAACTCAAATCACGATGGGCAAGGATCTCCGCAACTATGGTGGATAATCTGCATGACTCGTTAAAACCTGGGGAAGGCGAACTCGTCGTAATGACGCGACCAGAGGCAAGATGATTTGAGCTATTGATCAGATCTAGGTTGGAATGATACCAATATTAGTTCGCGCCTAAATAGCTATTAAGCCTCCTACTACTCCGTACACTACAGGTTGACTATATCCGGGGCCCCGTAAAACTCATTTACAATATTAAACACCAAGTTTGTGTAGCACTTCTTCCAGGAAGATCCGGTGGTGTGACAACCCTGCCACATCATCCTCCCACGCTCTCAAAACCTGCATAATTCTCTCACACGCTTCTCGCCAGCCATTTGGCATTGCCGAACCCAGCAGCCGAGCTGCGAGCAACACTGTTGCAGACCGGACAAGGGCCCGGATCATGAACCATGTTCCATGATGACGATGTAAGAAACCAGCTTGGTTAACATCGACATTCAACACGTGATACTCCAAGCCCTTAGTTACAAATTGAAGGCCTGGGATGGGCGTTGTGATCCCTCTCTCTAGAGCGGCGAGATGTGCCATCACAAAGGGCCAGTAGAGACGCTCAAAAAAGTTTACGAGATGCCCACGGAGAACGAAGCAGCATACATTATCCTCATTTGGGTTTGATCCAATCGAGAGTTCTGGTGGAAGACTATCAGCCCATTCGTTTGCCTGGGCTTCGTAGGCTGGTATGACAAGAGCGAGTTGCTTTAGAAACTCCATATTTGAGGCTGATGCGCGATGCAGCTCAAGGATATCGTTGCATGTGCGATTGGAGAGTCGCCTGAGCGAGATTTCTGATAGATAAAATAGCCAGGCTGTATGTTGTCTGCTGGAAGCAGTAGTCTTAGTTGACTCAAGAGGATGTGGAGGTGTAGGAAAAAAAGGCGGATACAGCACGCTCGAAGAATAAGGCATACTAAAGTCAGGGAGCGATAATTCTCCTCTCAATTCTCTCTCAGACTTCCAAGCAGACCAGTACACAGCTTCTTGTTGTGTTTCACCCAATTCTGGCCTCGGAAACTCGGGTCCGTCAGAGGCGCTCAAGAATTGTGCTTTTTGCAAAAAGGGAAGAGTTTGGCACGTTGCTAGTGCCTGTGAGAAATATCGCCAGGCTTCGAATGGCCTGAAAATGCTCATAAGAAAGACACCGGATAAAAAGAAACATTGCGCCGAAATGATATCGGATCGGGCCATGAGGGTTCCAATTCTCTTCTGCGCTGCTTGAAATAACGCTTGAGCCTCGAGATACTGGGTCGAGTCGGGTCGTAGATGGAAAGTGGCATCAAGGGATGTAGCTATTTTCCCCAGGGCGCAGATGATCAAAGTTAGACACGACCCTGGCGACCAATCAATCCCTTCAATAACGACATTGAGAACAGCCCTTCGTGCAGCTGCTTCCTCCAAGATAGGGTTCTTGCAGTGCACGTGTGCAAAGAAGTTATCCAAGAGTGCTTTCACACCTTGGGTATCTAAATCCGCTATGTCGGCTAGTGAGTTGCAGCCGGGTGAATAAGACGGTGATGGTTGAGGAGCATCATTCTGAAGGGTTGCATGGGATGACATGTCTCGTGAGAGGACCGACCACAGGAGAAGGCTTTCCATCTTCTCTGGCAAAATACTCCTCAACGGTATGTCGCTCATAGGCGAAGGGTCTGGTTCCTCCACTGAAGATTCTTCAACAAGAGCCAATTCCTGGACATGGCGATCTGCTTGCCCGACGCTAGCAGCTGGTTCCGAGTGAGAGGCATTGCCTCGCGTGTCGCGAAGTATCTTTTCAAGTTCGTCCAATCGCTCCAGAATCTTGAGACTTGCGGGGTCGAATGCTGATAGATCGACCGGTGACTGAATGCAGTTCGCCCCGACGCTGAGACAGTAAGAGCAGGTCGGTTTGAGGTTGTCACATTTCGTCTTCCTGCTTCGACAGACTTGACAGGCCGTATTTGCTCGTTTTCGCGGGTAGAAGGCTGTTCCGCGTGGAGCTGGTCTCTTGCCAGGGCGACGTTCCGCTCCTTGGTCTCGTAGCTGATCGGCTGATGCTTGCGGTGTCATTTTGTCGTACCGTCGTTCGTTACCGATGAGCAGGATGAGGTGGAGATGGAGAAGGTGAGTGGAGGTTCTCAGCTCGGGGAATGTCGCTCCTTTTACCATTTGACTCTTCACACCACTTTGTATGCCCTGGAAGTGGGGATTTCATCGGGGAATGTCGCTCATAATCGCCAAATGTGGGATAAGTTCATCCCCACGATCCCCAGGTTGGACGACAGACGATCTCCCCACATACCCCGGACTGGTCTAGACCGAACTAGTGAGTGTTGGGTTGGATTGGCTTTTTCTTCGCATGACAGCTCTCCTTGTCACACCATTTTCTACCGCTGGCCATGGTTAACGGGTACCCGATGCTATAACACCAACATCGGGAATCGTCATGGGTCGTTGTATATAAACACGGCCGCTGGCCCTCTATTCCATGTTTCGAAACACCAACAATCGTACCCTATCCTTCCTCACTCATAATACGGCAATAATCCACCATGGAGGCTTCTCATAAGCAGTCTGCTGGAAAATCAGACCTCGAACTCCAGGCCAAGGTTTCTGGAACAGAGTACATCGACGACAAGTCCCATGCTGTTAATACGGATCGCCAAGCCGAGCATGATCTCACTCTCAAGCAATGTTTCAAGCAGCATCCTAAAGTCATTCTCTGGTGCTTCTACTGGTCAATTGCTGCTATCGGATGGTAAAGATACCCAACTGCCTTCGCATATCATATTGCTAACAGTTTCTCTAAAGGGGTTTCGATGCTCAGATCAACGGTGCGATGATCTCCGTCGCCTCTTTCCGACGTGACTTCGGGTATGCACACTCTCGATCGATTCATCTATCCGCCTAACACGGTCCTAGATATGTCGAAGACGGCGAAGCGATCCTCCCTGCCGATTGGCAAACAGCCTTCAACACTATCAGCTCCGTTGGCGGTTTCTTTGGCGGCTTCATCTGCTCCTGGATTTGTGACAAAGTCGGTCGAAAGAACTCCCTCATCATGGCACTTCTACTGGCTACTGGTGGTACTATCGGAGAGTGCATGTCACATAACAACGTTTCTTTTCTCATGTCCAAGCTGATCCTCGGTTTTGCACTGGGTTTCTTCCTTACACTTGCACCACTGGCAACTTCCGAGATCTCACCTGTTGTGCTCCGTGGTATTGCTACGGCAGGCGTCAATCTTGGTATTGCTATTGGTCAATTGGTATCGAATGGTGTCATCAAGGCCTTCGGTGAGAGGACTGACCATTGGGCTTGGCGAGGTGCCTTTGCTACCCAGGGTATCTTCATCGTCCTTTTGGCTGCTGGTCTCCCTTTTGCCCCCGAAACACCATGGTATCTTGTTCGTAAGGGCAAAATCGACGAGGCCAGGAAGTCCCTCATTTCACTGTACGGCTCGGGTGTCGATATTGACGCAAAGCTTGCCACCATCCAGGACACCATTGCCGAGGAGCAAGCCATGTCAGCTGAAGCGCCATCCTGGGCACAATGCTTCAAGGGGACCAATCTTGTTCGAACCACGATCAGCATGGGGGTTTTCATCTGCCAACACTTTGTGGGCATCATTTTCGTCCTTGGATACTCGACTTACTTCTTCCAACTTGCTGGCCTCGAAGACTCTCGCAGTTTCGATCTGGGCGTTGGAGTTACAGCATGTGGTGTTCTTGGTAACATTTGCAGTTGGTTCGTCGTTAACTCTTTCGGTCGACGCAAGATCTTCCTCTCAGGCATGGGTAGCCTCACAGTTCTCTTGTTCCTCATTGGCATCATGGACGTGGTCTCTACTGCTGCTGCCAAATGGGTCCAGGCTGCCTGCACTGTCATCTATGCCTACGTCTACTTTGCCACTGTCGGAGCTATGGCTTTCGCTGTTCTGGGTGAAACAGCCTCCTTGGCTTTGAAGGCCAAGACCATGGCGCTGGCTACAGCTACCCAGTCTGTTATGGGTGTCGCTATGAACTTTGCTATTCCTTACATGGTCAACCCTGACGAGGGTAATCTCAAGGGTAAGGTTGGCTTCATCTTCGGTGGACTTGGTCTTATCGGCTTTATCTGGAGCTGGGTCTATGTTCCTGAGCTCAAGGGCAGACGATATGATGAGATTGACCACATGTTCCACAACAAGGTCAGCCCTCGAAAGATGGGAGAGTACAAGATGTGAGACTGTTAGATGTGCTTACTGGAAGGGGCAATTGTGTTTTAAAGTTAACTTTATAACGTTCTGTTGAACAGTTCGATAGCGAGGAGTAATAAGACCATGACTTGATACCGCAGTAATTCCCAGGAAGCTACATGGATAAATCCGATTCTAATCTCGACTACTTGTAACTACTTCATTCAAGAAAGTACGAATATACAGCGATTTGCGGATAATAGTATACACTAAGACTGATAATTCTCTTCCTAAACTCAGCCAACTGGGAGTTTACCCCATAAAGGCTGCGAGGAGTGGTAGGGCATACATCAGTAGCTCACGTACAGTTTGAGTCTTTCCAGCGATGTTGGTCTGACCCTCACCGACGTTGGTCGCTGACGGGGATGCTGCACCCCCAGTTCCAGACCCAGACCCAGACCCAGAATCTGAGCCTGAGCCTGAGCCTGAGCCCGAGTTAGAATCACTTCCACCGTCTCCACCACCGCTACCCTTGTCTCCGCTGCCAGAACCACTTCCAGAATTATTACCACTGCCGCTTCCGCTATCATTACCCGAATCCCCACCGCTACCAGATTCACCATCTCTCTCTCCATCACCAGACCCAGAGCCGCTACCGCCGTCGCCCTTCCCTCCTCCTCCACCTCCAGTTTTGTCACTCCTAGCAACCCTAATATTCGCATCCTGAATAGTAAGTTCGACTGGCTCCTCCCCACACTCTTGAATCATGCGGATCTTCTGGTTCTTAGCAGACTCGAAGGGGTCACTTTCGATATCCTGCGAACCATTGCTATCACCAGTGGATACAAGCTCCTTGTCATAAACGGTGTTCTCATCGACCAACATCTTGAGACGAGATCCTGTCTTAGCATCCTTGGTGTTGGAAGCACCGACCTTCTCTACTTTGACAGAAAGAAGAACGCGGATGTATTCGCCAGCAGGGATCTTGTCAACCTCGCCACCAGTAGGCGCAATCTCGCAGTTTGCTTTGCCGTTTGCTGGGGGTTTGAGAAGTCTAGCTTGGTTCAGTATACAGTATGTGTGATGAGCTATAGATTGGAATACTTACACCTCCTGCTCGCCATTAGAAGCTTCCTTAAACTCGGCATAGTCACCAAGGACTGTGTCGTCTTCCAAGTCAACGGGAACCTCGTATGCCTCTGTCGGGGTAGGTTTCGAACCGGTCACCGTGGTGAAGCCGTCTTTGCCAGTGGCAGCAGGGGCAGATGCCTTTGGGGGTTTATCGCTGGATCCTGTTGAAATGGTATCTGGGTCAGAGTCTGCTTCCTTCGTCTCTTGGGGATCATCTGGGAGGTCTGTTGTCTCGGGACTGTCGCCACCACCACCAGCCGCAGATGGGTCACTACCACCGGTCGCAGAGGCGACATCTCCACCAGTCTCAGTAGGGGATTCAAGTTTGTCTTTATCGCCTTCCGTTTCTAAAGGTGTAGTGTGCGAGGCTACAGGACTGTCCGTACCTTGATCACTGTCTCCACCGTTGTCCGCATCATCCGAAGCAGCGCTCGTGGCCTCAGCATCGGTGGCAGTTGGTCCGCTATCGTCTCCAGTCAAGGTTGGCCCTATAAGCTCTGCTCTAGTATTTGATGGTTGATCTTCTGACCCTGAGTCAGCTGTAGGCTCACCGGGAGTTTCAGTCATTGGATCACTTGGAGTCACGGTGGGTAAAAGTGCCGGTCGTGGATCAGAGGCCTCAGGAGTAGATACTGGCCCGTCTTGGCCAGTTTCTGTCGGTCCGGGTATAGCCTCTTCTGGCGCGGAGTTTAGAGCATCACTTGGAATAATATCGGGTTCACTATTGGTTGCGATGGGTTCCTTACCGTTTGTGTCTGTAGGCTCTGGGTCGTCTGTGGGAGATTGTTCAACACCGGCATCGGTAGGTTCTGCATCGGTAGGTTCTGCATCGGTAGGTTCTGCATCTGTAGGGGATGGCTCGGTATCACCATCTGTGGGCCCAGGGTCGCCGGTAACACTGGGCTGTTCGTCATCGGAAGGTTCTGTCACATCGGAGGACTCCGTTGGGGGTTCGACCGGAGCGGACCCATCGGCTGGGACTCGGGCACCGTCACCGGAGGAAGGCTCGGGCTCAGGACTGGGATCAGGTGTTCTTTCTTCGTCCCCACCGCTATTTCCACCGCCTGTTGAGGCACGTTAGCAAGCGCTTCCCTCATATCGAGCAACGGGTGGGCTCGGAGTCTTGAAGTCCAAACCCAGTGATGATTATATCGACTTACCTCCACCTGATGGTGCCGAAGGCTCAGGGACTGGAACATCTGCTCCACCCGTTTCGGTAGGAGGCTCTGCTACGGTGGCTACGGCATCTTCACCTGCTGGTTGAGAATCGGTTTGGCCCAGCCCTCTCTTGATAAGGAGACTTATGACAATGCCTTTCAACAAACGCATAGTGACACGCAAAAGGTTGTATGTTAAGATAATGAATACTGCAAAACGTGAATTGAGTGCATGATAAACAAGCTGACAACATTGATGTTACCCTCCCCTCTTATACATAGCTCCCTTGTAGGCAGGCAGCTGTTTGTCTGTGAGCATCTAGACCTTCTTTTGTGGGCATTTTCATGCGCAGACATTCAGCCATCCAGCCACGACCGAACACTAATGGCCAGAGCTGAAAATCAACCATTCCCTTTCTGCCTTTACCCAATACATTTTGACGCATATCAGCCTTATGGAGCTTCTGGTAAAGCCTAATTCGAACGAGCCAGACGGATTTGGGAGAGTTTTAGCGAGAAAACGACGCTATATTCCAGTTTTCTATGTCCCCAAGGCATTCTTCCACAACAGCCCGCCAGGGATTGGGGCTGAGGACAATCGCCGCAATTAGACCTGTCTATTGCAACAAAACCATGTTTCACATTGGATCAAAACGGGCTTGATAATTCTCGGAAATCCCATCTGCCGAGACTGAGGGGGAGCTGGGTGGTACCCAAAAGAAGCTTAGAGCAAGCCACGAAAATTAATAGACTGAATCTCTAAATACAAGGTTAAACAGGTCTCTGGGCAGCAACTTTTAGCGGATGAGCCTCAGTGTTGTAAACAAACAGATTGGTTCCGTCTTCTCCACCCAAAACATCCCATTCGCCCTTGCTTTCTGTCTGGATCAGCCATTGGTACTTGAGTGTCTCAGCAAGCATGAAGCTAGCCATGATGCCCCCTCGAGGTCCGTCGCCAGACGGAGAGAGCACATTATTCACGCTCGCAAAGCCGTCACCGACACGCATGGTCCTGTTCTGGGCTAGGGTGTACGCCCAAGCTACGTCGCGCCAATATTGGGACTTGGTATGCTGGTAGGCGTAGTACCAGCTCTCCACCGCCTCTGGGGCTTGGCCACCTGCAAAGAGGCCGTCTGGAATAAAAAAGCCTGCGCGCGAATAGAGCTCTGTCTGGTTGCTGTTCTCCGGCTGCGATAGGAGATCTGTATCCCAACTGTACAGCGTTGGGCCAATGCCCGATGCGGTGTACCGGTAGCCGTTGGCGCAGTACTCGCTGAATGAGAGGCCATAGTCTAACCAGTCAGGACGATCCATGGCTGAGCTTCCCAAGATGAAGGAACCTCCAATGAAGCAGGCGAGAAACTCTGTGTAGTTGACCTGCTCTCGGCCTGCAAATGTCGTCACCATAGTTAAGTCAGGTCGTGAAGATGGATGCGAGATCAGATGCTTAATGGTTGAGTCGGCAGCTTTGGTAAATCGTTCACCATAGTGACCGAAGCGCTCGGGATCATAAACGAACATCTTGATAAGGTACTCATAAGCGGAGTCGTTGCCTGATGTCCATCCTCCATAGTTATCCAGAATATCTCCTGTCTCGATACTGAAGTTTCCGCCTGTGAGACCAGGCCATACTTCTGAAGAAGGCGAAAGCCAGTAATCTTCAGCGCGATTGGCAAGTTCCCCATACTGAGGGTCTCCAGTGAGATCAGAGAGATGCTGCCATTCAAGGACAAGTGATCCCATAACAGCCAAGCCCGTGGTCCTCATTCCGTCTTCCGTCAAACTATCATCGCTGGAAGTTTTGTTCTCGATGAAGATGTCGTTCATTGGAATACCACTTGGTGTATCGAAAGCAAATTTAAGTGTGTCGGCTAGTGTGGTGGCTTGTTTGAGCAGCGTATCAATCTTCTTCTCTCCAATCTTGAGATGGCGGAACGGTCCCTTGAGCAAATCGTATGCGCTGAGGAGACCGCCAAGATAACGTATATTGGTCTCAAAAAGACTAACGGAACTAGGCTTCGGGGTATTTGTTTTGGTGAAATTGATAGTGGAAATGAAATCGAGAATTGTATCAACGATATCAGTTTGCTCCATTAGGATAGCAGTATCGAGCCCATCAACAGCTGTGACGCCCCATCCATTGCGATCATCTGTGTAGTTGTTATACTTGGGTCGCAGAGAGTCATGAGGGAAGGCATGTGTATAGTAGCCGTTCCATGCAAAGCGGAACATTTCAACAATCTCATCTGCGCGCTTGTTCTGATCTGGTTCAAAGCCGGTGTAGTCATAGTCGCGCCCTCGTTGTTCCGGATAGCGAAGATTCCTGTCAGATTTTAGGTTTTTCTGACCTGCAGATACAAAGAGTGGTAGCGCGAGGCTATAAAAGAAAGAAGAAAACAGCATGGTGGCTGTATCAAGATCGATGGAATACGGAAAGTTCACGATTGTTCACAGCAGATGCAAGATGACAGCCATTATATTTATATTTTTTTCAACAGCACAACTGTGCAATGTCTTGACAGGGCACATAATGGGCTCGGATGCCAAAAGTCCCTATCATTTCGGAACTGGGAGCGCCATCCAGTAAACTGAAAAAATAAGGTTCCGCGGGGTGTAACGCGCTCAACTAGAGTTTGATGAGTTCATGCGCAGAAACACCCGCGAACTAAGTGGATCGACAGGAGACAATTCAAAAAGATCAATGCTCCCAACAAGGATTGCGCAGATCATGTAACACCGGCAGATGAAAAACAAAACAAGCTTTAGCTAAAATGCCTACAATCTCGGTAGTTCGGTACATCGGGGGTTTGCTATCCGTAAGAACATGTGAACAAGAAAAACTAGGGACCAGGACCATCAGTTGTACCGTAATATTCTGTAAAATTAGTCGAGGGGGACAAGCCGATTGGACATTGCCGCGTCAACTCCTTCTATATATTATCTAGACCACATGATAAAGGAAATATAGGCCGAGTAGAGTCTGTCGGGAGGCTACCATTGATTTGTTTAATCCTCTAGAAAATCATCGTATAGCTAAGTTCTCTTACCCATACCCCGCTGTGGCTGGCTTACTCCCCTCGACCAATTTCACAGAGTATCATGGTATCGATATAAGTTTCAACGTTAGTTTAAGGGCAAGGTCAAACAGATAGAATGGCCAGAGATAGTATGTTTGAAACTGAAAACGAGTTGAAAGCCAAACAAACTAACTTTTAGTCTAAATTGTATTTCTATTCATTCCATCATAGTACGTGCACAGACTCTCTCTTTGCATGATGACAAATTAAGCACTAGTCATGTAAGAATGCAAGTCGTTTGCTTCCATAAACTCCTTCCAGGTGGTCAATTCGAGTCCGGGTAGCTGTCGTATTCACGTTAGAATAATTCATCTCCCCAGCTCAGTTAATTCTTACCTGGTTTGCCTGGAGAAACTCTGGCCGTTCATAAATCATTCCGAAATCTCGGAATATGAGAAGCTGCTCGGTAAAGTCCAAAGCAGTTATATCATCCATATGGTTCTTGAGGATACCTTGAAATTCATCCGAGGACAACTCGTGGTAGCGTATGTTAATGTTGTATGCTTCAAAAGATTAGTCGGTGACTATTTTGAAGATTCTTTCGGTACCTACCTTCAGCCATAGAACGAATCTTCTCGCCTTCCGAAATTGCTTCGGAGTAAAATGCAATGGTCTTTGAAAGACATTGCTGAGGATGATCGAGAATATACTGCACCAACTTGCCTGTGTCGGAGATGGCGACGTTTGGGAGATGAGTAGTCTCGGGCAGTACGAAAGACCTCAGGTAAGTTCCGTCCGCTTGCTGTTCAACTTGGTTAGGAATGTTTCTGTAGTCCAAAATACCTACGTACCTTAATAGGAAGATAGGTGCCTGGCTGAGTAAGACAGTTCTCAAAGTAGTTGGGGAAAAGCACAGTTGTAGTCTTTTTCCATAACTCAGGCTTGTCCTCCCGAATGTATTTCGTGACAGTCGCCTTACTCTGCCAGTGATACACATGAGGATAAACTCCTCCCGAGATTTGGTTAGCATCGGGAAGATCTGCCCAAATGAGGTGTTGAAGGTGCGGCAGCTCGGCAGCAATGTCCATGATAGACTTGCCCTGGGCTTCTTCTTTAGCGCCGGACATGTGCTGCCAAAAGTCTGTCATAGCATAGATGATGTGAGCATCGCGAAAGGCGTCCTGGAGACTTTTGGAGTCATCAACGTCGGCCTGTTGGACTTCGATACCGAGTTTGGAGAGCTCTTGAGCCTTTGGGGAGGAAGTGTTTCGAGTCAAGCCGCGAACGATGTAACGATCTGGATATTGGGCGAGGAACTTTGCGACAGAACCTCCCTATTTACGAAAGACAGTGTATTAGCTATGCAATTAAGTATAACTGAATGCGAAAAAGGCTTTACCTGTAGACCGGTTGCACCAATGATGACAACCCTCTGCTTCTGAGAAGTCTCTTGAGCCATTGTGGAATATTGGCAGTGCGGTGAAGGTTATAGGACTGAGAGATATTGTGAACTGAGAAGGAAGTGATTGATAATAACAAAATGATGAGTTCACATTGTTGGTTATTTATATATCAACAAAATCTCGCTCAAACTACGATTCCTCGTTCTGTGGGCCTCGTTCAAGATCGTAGATTCGTTCCCATTGTACATGTCATGAAGGTATTTCCCGCTGATTCAGCGGGTCGATAACCACTTTTATCACTTCAAAGATCCACAAGTGCCGACGCCCGGTCTTTCCAGAGTACCGTAGAGCGATGACTAGATTGCAATATGTTTAAGGACGACTTTTAAAGACCATTAAATTCTCTAGAAATGAATCATTACCACGTTCTATTTGTGCTAGGCTCAAGTTGGAAACAGTCTAAGTAGATACGTTCAACTGCCGAATTTCTACTTACGTCACCGTTGATACTTACTCAATTTCGACTAACCTGTATTAATAAGCGGAAAATAGGGTGAAATTTATGCGAGATCTGAGCTCAATCCTGCAAACCCGCAAAAATAGCCGGTAAACAAGACCTTGTGGGATCATACATACCTACCTTGTACAGCAACAATGCCGGAATCCGCGAGAGGTCGAAAGCCGAAATCATGTGACTCTTGCCGCAAGAAAAAGGTAAGATTACTCCTTCTTGGAAACATGATGCTCAGTCATTGTCCCGAGGCGGTTCTTTACCTGATTTTGATGTTTTCATTTTGTGCCGGACTTATTTGAGCTTGTTAGATCCATTGCGATAGGGCGGTTCCTCGATGCGACTACTGTAAGCATCACAACTTGTGTTGCTCGTATAAGCAAGCCATAAAGGCAAGAGATTCTACGTCAAGGTAAATACCTTTGTCACGAGTCCAAAATTTCCCAAGAAGCCATCTATACTGTATTTCTATGAGTTCTTAGTAGCTGTATTGCAGTGGAATGTTTCCATTCTCGATCATTTAGGAATAACCGAATTTCGATAGATCTGCGAATGTCTCACCGCCAAGCACACAGGCGTCCGGAACAGAACGTTACCAAGAAGCGTTAGGCAACTCGAACACTACGGATTGTGAGTTGGAGCTTCGCCCTAACCTTTTGATAGGATCGGTTTTGAACTCATTCCAACATCCTTGCAGTCCCAGACACCTCAAATACAGAATGTCGTTATTCCTATCTAGAAGGCCTTCAGCTTTTGAACGGTCTACCATTCTTCGGCGACGTCGGTCAAAACTGGATACAGCTTACGACTGGATCAACCCTCACAAACAGATTCCTCCCAAGCCATCAACATACCTTACCACATAATCCTCAGTCTTCACCACCAAATAACAATCTGTACTCCGTAACCTTCGACGCAGTAAAGGATTTTGCTACCGAATTTGCTTCATCTGCCCAATTCCTTGTTTTTCCCATCTTCAGCCTCCACCGCTTTCATTCCACAGCGTTACCTCTTGCATACAAGGATGGTCTTGATTCTGCAGACAGGTATAGTGGCATGATTAGTGCCAGAGCTTGTGTACGAGCCATGCTTTTGATTAGCGATGTATTCGGTCATGATGTTGCAGGGGTTGATGCGCCTATACTAAAGGACTACGTAAGGGAGATTGAAGGGTCGTTGCCGGTGATGTTGCGAGAGGTGACAACGGATGGTTTCGAAGCCGTGACAATGCTGGTGAGCACATCTAGAAACTAACTTGAAAAGCGTCAAGATGACTAACCGTACTAACCCTGGGGCAGATTATATACAAGTACTTTATCGGAGACCTCCACTCAGCATCGTTTCTAATCTCCATCGCATCCCGGATGATCTTTAAACTCGGGGCACACATCCCACCTCCGATCACAGAACCATACGACAAAGGAAACATCAGCCATCACATACGCGACCTTTTCTGGGTTTGCTACTGCATGGACAAAGATCTATGCCACAGAATCGCTCAGCCACCTGCCATAAACGACACTCATTGCGACCTGTCTCTCCCCGCCAACTATGCCGAAATGCAAAACTCCAACATCCTCAGCCTCAGCCAATTTTCCCCATACAATCCCGCAACTGTACCGCTCTACCCGTGGGATATCCGGTTATCCATCATCAAATCTCGAATACACGACGATCTCTATTCGATGAGCGCCTTAAGGCAACCTGAAGCCGAGATTCTAAGACGAATTCGGTATTTAGATGAGGAATTAGAGGTTTGGCGCCTTACTTTGCCTCTAGATCATCGCCCGACGCTATCTTTCTTGGATAAGACCCCTGTGGATGCACACACGAATACACAGGCGATAATGCTTCGTCTCTCGTATCATCATTGTGTCATTTCAATTCACAGAGCTCGATGCAGGATGTTTAGCCCAGCCGATGGTCTTGTTGGAGACGGTCATGAGGCGAACTTGCAATTGTTGGTTGATGCTTCCAAGTCAATACTGACGTATCTGGAGAAGGCTTTGCCAGTTGTAGCTCACGAATGCTTTTGGTATGTCCGTCATCGACAGTTATACTCACCAGATTCTCTCTTTTATCAGCTGCTGACTATGGTCACAGGATCATTCTCTTTTATCCCATGACAGCTATCTTCACTGTTTTTTCCATCGCACTCGTTAACACCCAGACAAATTCGGTTTCCAGCAACTTGATACTTCTACAAAATTTCACCAGGCTAATTCGACAAATCCCCATTCGGAGACTGACCGTCGCGGAAATTTCTCACCTGGCATTTATCGAAGACCTTATAGCGGAAATGAGCAGATTGATGGTCGCTGCAGGTCAGGGAGAAGGGTTCTCACTGTGATCTTCAATGAAAACGGGCCACCACCCACATCAAATTGAAAACACAAACAGTATAGACTCAATAGAGCCTCAAAATAAAGTCCGATAGCATTCAGTGTGGTCTACGGTGTTTAGCTATATCCGAAACATGATAATGACCGTTTGTATTCAGCTGAGAAATCTCAGACTATATCCGTTAGGAAGTCCGTGTTAAGTCCCTCGCAGCGGACAAGTACAATTGTCCGGGATGCGGCCACGTAAAGTAGCCAATCAACAGCCAGATTCTCCTCAACAGCCCATCTTTGATTGGTCAAACAGTTATTATCATCATTTCAAAAGATCGTGTTGTTCATATTGAGTTGAAATGCTTACTTCGTGCATAGAATCAATCTGACTTAGTTGGAACTTCTGTAGAGTCTCTTGTGATATAAATTGAGTGACTTCTCGCCCGAACTATGGGATAAATACTCCTCATCATCACCGTTTCCAATACAATTTACAGCATAATACCATTGACACATCTCGTTTGTAAACCAATACTATTTTCATTCTCATCAACACCACAATATCTTCAACATGGAATTTCCCAACACTTCGCTCATCGGCGGTGCAGCCGACATCCCTGTCAACTCGTCTTCCCCCATCATGTCTTTTACACCTGTTACTCTCCCCGCCCAAGGCCGGAGAGTTCCTCTCGACATCAAAGTTACGGCTCCCGCAACAGGTTCAAACCTCCCCATCATTCTCCTCTCTCATGGCCATGGCCCGAGCAACTACCTCTCCTCACTCAAGGGCTATGGGCCAATCGTTGATTGGTGGGCTAGCCACGGTTTTGTAGTTATTCAACCAACCCACCTAAGCTCCAGACAACTGGGCTATCAACTTTCTGGCGAGGATATCAGGGAGCTTTTTATGGATGAGCGTGTGAAGGATATGCACCGAATTCTTGACAGCTTTGACACGATTGAGGAAACTGTATCTTTTATCAAGGGCCGCCTTGATAGAGAGAGAATTGTCGTCGCTGGTCATTCCCTTGGTTCTTTGACAGCCAACATTCTTCTCGGCGCTGTCAACACTGACCCTCGCGATGGTGAAAAGATGGAACTTGCCGATACCCGCATCAAAGCTGGTTTCATTATGGGCGCTCTTGGCAATGGAACAACTGATCTCTCCGGATCAGGTTCCTCCATGCTGCCGTTTTACAACATCGACTTCTCCAACATAAAGACACCTTGCCTCGTGGCGTGGGGCGACTCGGATGTGAGCCCTCACTTGACATCCCGTGGCGCAGACTGGCACGCCGACCCGTACTCAGAGTCACCTAGTCCCAAGGCTTCTTTCGAGATCACAGGTGGAAAGCATGGATTTGGTGGCGTGAGCGGCTGGGATGCGTTGGAGTGTCAGGATGAGAGTGCTGAGAGACTTGCCGCTGTTCAAAGAGTCAGTTGGGCATTTTTCAGAAGTCAGTTGTACCCTGGTGATGATTCTTGGGAGGCAGCGAAAAACGCTATTGGACAACACGCAGAAATTGGAAAGATTAAAGAGAAGTAGTAGATAGCGCGTTCTAATATTGATGTTTTTTTTTAGTCAGTCACATAATACTTCTGAATCCATGCCAAGTTCACTTTAGTTTCCAACATTCAAGTCAGGATAATACGGGGTGAAGTGACAAGAAATGTTATACGATTTACTAAATTACAAGCAAAAACATTCTTCAAAACATCCCACAGAGCTCACATTCTGTCAAGGCCTGTTCATCGTGCCTCCAACTGCTCCTGCATGAGAGGATGAGTATCGTTCTCCTGATGCATCGCCTGGCGTTTCATGCTCTCCAAGATGATCTTCTTCACATCTGGTTCATGCACCGTGGTGGTGAAGAATAGAGAGTACACTGCTGTGAAGTCCCAAGGGCGAAGTCTCTTCCACATAAGACGCATAGCAGTGGGGCCCAGTGGGATGAAATTTGGGAATGCATAGTGAAAGAAAAAGACCTGGTGATTCTTATTGTGGTGGGAGCGGTTGAGTCCGGACTTTCGAGAAGTTAGTTAACGCAGACTTCGTGTTAAGTAAAGGGTAACCTACCAAAGATATGCCAATGGTATCGCCAGTGAACTGATATATGCGGTCAGCAATCTTAACTGTAGACCTTTCGAGGGTACTCACGATGTTATCATTCCAGTGCAGGATCGAGCTTCCGGGGAAATGGCCTCCGAGCTTGACCATGGTAACTCCAGCAAGAATGTCCTGTGTTTCGCCATCAAAGAGCACTCTTCGATGCTCAGTGTCCTCACGATTCAGCCACTCCTGGTCCTGAGCAGCAAGGTATACGGGACAGTCAAATTCTCTGGCCCATTCTAGGTGGGTGCTGTAGAAGTGAGGATGAGAAATTGCAATGGCTTTGAGGCCACCATGAGACCTGATGAACTGAATGGTCTCTTCGTCCAGTAAGCTAATGCAGTCCCAAAGGACATTACCATGTTCGGTTTTGATAAAGATGGCGCGTTGACCAATGGCGACTTGAGGCTTGGAGAAAATTGACCAGATGCGACCGTCGTACTCATCTTGTTTAAACTCGTTTCTGTGGTTGGCTTGGAGTTTTTCCAACGTGGTCCAAGATTGACCCGATGGTGGAACGAATTGCCGAGGCTCCTGCGCCGTGTTAGCTTCTTTTAGCCTTTGAAACGTCCGATTAAGAGGCTACATAGCAGACGGTAATTATGAGCGGAGGCGAGATACATACATTACACATGCGACATGTTGATGGTCTTTGGTCGAAGGGGATGTCGAACTGCGTTCCGCAGGTCACACAAAGAGACAGATCTTTAGGCACGGCCATGATGATAAGCTGATCAGAATAATAATGATGTGTAGAATTTGATCTTTGAATGTGTGTTAACGATGGGATGCAAAAGTAGAGACTGGAAGTTCGTCCCTCTTTTATATTCAACGACCCAACCCCGTAATGCAACTCAAACTAGCAGGACTGGGAAGTTCCTCAATTATTGATCGGTGACGATTGAAAATAATTTTAAACTAATCATGACGCTTCACTCTGTCTATCTTTCCATTTGTCTGCCATCTTGAGTTTCGGGAATTGTTACTCAGCGGGAAATTGAACGCCTACGAGGTGGATATGCGGGGAATCGCCTCCTCAAGATCGAAGTACGTCGAACTAAACACTGGAAAGACCGGAAAAACAAAGGGTTTTACGATGGATCTTAGTACTATTGCTAATGCTTATTTCGACGGAGCCAATCCGTCGTCGGCGCATCATATGCAGCGAACACCGAGAGATCGTCCAAAGAGTGCATGCTGACCCAACTGCCAAGTGCACCGCCGATCATTATCGGTCGCATTTGGATTGTGCTTGTAATCTCTGTTGGGTGGAACACAATGGCAGGAGATTCCTCATCAAAGCTAAGCGAGATGTAACGTAGTGCTTACATTTAGTGACCAGTTCTGTGAGCTTGGCAACCTCGCCGCACGTTTTGAGCAATAAGAAAGCTTGACGGAATATCTGACATAAGACAGAGACGCCAGAAGTAAAGAAAGGTATCCTGTCGCAAGGTTGTCACGTTTTTGGAACAGACTGGCAAGATAAGCTTATCTAAATATGAGTTCTTAAATGGAGAAATGCTGCTGCGGTAGACCTGGTTAACTTGCCTTCGTTCTTTTGGTTCTTTCCAAAACCTAGTTTCTGCCATTATTAACCTACCATGAGTCAGACAAAGCAACTTAGCTTCCCAGACTTTGTGACCCTGTCAGAACGAGTGTTCGTTCGTGAAGGCGAAGATCTCGGAGGAAAGCAACCAGTTCCAGGACACCCTCACACAGTGGTCGTGTACGGTTGGGGCGACGCACCTCCAAAGCACGTCTCCAAATTCACCCAGGGCTATCGCGAGCTATTCCCACACGCAAAACAGATAGCGGTACTCTCGCCTATCAGTAAAGGCTTTTTTGATCATGTGTCCAAAAGAACAGAAGACATGATACCTGTCGTCAACGAGCTGTTCCCAAAAGACAAAGCCAATCCATCTGACATGATTCTACTTCATTGTTTGTCGAATTCCGGCGTTGGTAATTATTCAAGCACATTAAACGCCTACAAGGAGCTTTACAATGCGCCAATGCCCCATATCTTGACAGTCTACGACTCGGCACCTGGCCAGACCAAGCCCACATGGTCAAACCTCAGACGGTGGTCGAAGGCCATGGCCATGGGCCCGGCAGCCAAACTCCCCTGGCCTTTTTTCATCACGCAGTCTTTTTGCATTGGCTTTTTCATTTTCATCCACTTATTTGACTTTGTAGTCGGTCGAGAATCATCTCCCAACTTTTGTAAAAGACTATTATTTGATGAAAAATGGGAGAGTAAGGATAGCACAAGGCTTTTCATATATGGTAAAAAGGATATTCTGATCCCAGCAGAGCACATAGAAGAACACATTGCCAATGGAATGAAGCTCGGGTATAAAACGGAGAGTCAGATCTTCGAAAGTGGCCACGTGGATCACATGAGGAAGAATCCGGAGAAATATTGGGAAACGATTGATCATGTTTGGAAACGGGCCGTGACCGAGCCCTGAGTAATCGCTGATTTAAAGAGTATTATAAGGTTTTTCTAAAGATCTACTCCGGCTTTCCTCGGTGCTACATAGGCCTACTGTTGGAATTAAAGCCCATATCAGATGTCCTAAGCCGTTCCCAACGGATGTTATCTCGACGTTGAAAGAGCCAAGTGTAGAGCCATGAAAAGCAGATGACCAACAATGTGAGACCAGCCGTTATACTTATGTAAACTTTCCAATTAGTGGCCCCTTGGAGTTCAAAAAGGTTGGTGGTCCACAGAGTCTGACTTTGGTTAGAGTGTGAAACTTCGGGACAACATGCATTAGTTGCGGGCTGAGGGTTAACATTCGTTACTTACAGCGACCAAGGTGGAGGGAAGAAATAGCAGTGTCAGTACCGCGATGCCCTTGAGCGTTCTGCTATCATTGGCCTGTAGTCCGGCAATGGCCAAATTGACCCTACTATCTTTTTGGGCTATCAAGCTCGATGACTGAAGACAAGCAACAATGTTAGTTTAACAACCCTTAACAAAATCGGCTTCAGGAAGTGTTATTACTGCAGTGATTTGACTGGAAAGTCTTTGTTTCAGTTCAGACACGCGATCTGACAAAGAAGTCAGCCGCTCCAGAATGGCGTTGAAGCTAACATCCAATTCTGATCGTCGACGCGGAGATAGAGAGGTCGTTTGAAGACATCTCCGCAATCTGTCCGTCTCATCTATAATATCCAAGCACCGATGTCCAAATCTGAATGCATACGACAGAACCGTGCTGCTGTGGCATAGCTCCAGGTTAGTCGCATGGAGTTGATGAAGAAAGTTCTCGACGGTCGACAGGGACTGCACTTCATGCGACTGAACTGCACCTGCTCTCCAATCCGGATGCGTCATGTTTGTCACTGTTTCTATCAAGGCGACTTGATTCCATATCTTGGCAATCCAGTTAATCCATCGCTCATAGCGGTTCTCGTAGATAATTGACAGGAAGTAAAGAGGATGAACCCTCAACAGGTCGATATTGGCTATACATCGAGACCGGATATCGTTCGCGTCGCTGGCTTGCGTTGCGCTCATGAACACGAAGCAGTTAAGAGATTTAAGGTGTATCCGCATGGAGCAAATAAGTGAGTTACTGTTCTTGGGACACCGGAAGAGGATATCTATCAGAGGGTCAGCAGGTCATCGGATGGGACATTGTACATTTTCTTGGAAGCTCTGGTTTGGCATACTAACTTAGATGCGTAGGGGTTGCATCATCGTCGTCGTATTGAAGGTAGGACGAGATGAAAGGCAGCCAAGTAGTGAAAAGCTTTTGAGATTGAGATCGATTGAACTTGGCCACATCAACAATGCAGCCCAGAGTATCCAAGCGTAGTTGTAGAGCTCGTCGGGCAGTAGTAGGGTCTCCATAGGTAGTTCTACCCACCATGTCAGTAAGCGCATCTGAAGTTCGACAGAAAGATGCTTTACACAAGAACCAATTTGCGGCATTCATCCCAGGATTCTTTTGTCTTGTCCGGTGTATCCCAAAAGCTGTTCTATATGCAGATCGCAGATATTTAGATACGGTTCGCAGACCAAGTAGAGGTGAACGACCAACCAAGGTAGCAAGTCGAGACTTGAGAGTACTATCATCTAATATTTCGTTTTGGAATCCTAAAACGTTCATGTCCCATATCTGAGCGACAGTTGTTTCGGTAGTAAAAATACCATTTTGTATTTTTACCTCATTCACTGGGTGCATTTCTCTGCGGTACAGCTGTTCTAGTGGAAACGACATTGCAGATGTAGATGGGATTAAAAGGTCACTATTTTAATGACGGTTGTGGTTTGCGAGGGCCGGATAGGAAGAGCTAGAGAGAGGGGGAAAATGCCTCCAAAGGCACTTGGCGGGATGCAGGTATCTTACTTCCATGAAGTCGAGGCTGAGTGAGTCATTTCACAATAAATCTGCAAGCTGTGCCAACACAGCCTTTCTGTGAAGCAGCCATTAACGTGTGGGACTGACGATTAGTGGATTGATTGGCGGTTTTCTACAGCAGCTGATCTAGTTAATGCAGTGGTTGCATATCGGGCCTTGCGGCTGGAAAGGCGCAGCTCGATAAGGCTTCATTTCCATGTCTAAAGAAACAGCAATCATTATCGAAAGAAGTCCACGAAATGCTCAATTGTGCACAATATTAAATGCTATCACCCTGTCAAATGGGCGACTGATATCAATCTGTTCCCCTACATTATAGAACAGCAATTAGGCTTCATGCTTTCAAGTCACAAGTCACATACAAGCTACATGAGGAATGTAGGTAGAGAGAGAAAAAAACATTAAATCAATTCATGTGATATCATATACGCCGTAACAATGATGTGCTGTGCTCGTCTAAAATAAACAAAATATGTTTACAAATAGTAAATAACGCGACCCTCGAAGAGTCTTCTCGCTGTTCGTGAAACGGCACAGCTGGCAATTTCGTCATCGCCCTTCTTCTCTACAAGCACGGGGATCGTTCCCTTGCCGTGCTCAATCAGTACTTGTCTCTTGTTGGACATGTTCTCTCGTTGATCCTCTTGTGACACGGGTGATGGTGTTCGCTCAGGTGTAGGGGGTCCTTCGACCATGGCTGATAGCTCGGCGGCAATGGTGCCCTGGATGCTCACTGCTGATCCAAGGCAGACAGCACCAGTGAGTTGGAAACTGGGGTGGGGAAGACCCATGGAGTAAGACAGGACGAAGATATCAGGGGTCTTGCTGTCGGGGGATCGCTTTGGTGGTGAGAGAAGAGCGATCTTGGGAGTACCGCGTGTTAGACCAGCGGCCTTGGTGCTTGTCGCAAGTCCCATTGCCACGGCTGCTTGGCATCGGATCGTCTCGACAAGAGCGTGCTTTGTTTCGGGAACATCTTCGGACTTGAGAAGTTCAGCGACAGATGCGGCGCTGACCATGACGAAAGGGTTGGCGGCGTCAATTAGTGTGGCGCGGATCTTGAAGGGTGCAACATTGGACAAGAGAGCTGAGGGGTCAACCTCAAGCCAGTCTTGCTTCTGACCTGTAGGGAACAAGCAGCCAACCATACTACCAGCGGGATCGACAAAGGCGCACTTGACTTCACTGCCGGACGTCTTGACGCCGGGAATGAAGAAGTCACCATCCTCCTTGAAGTCACCGTTTCGATCCAGCTCGACAGTCTCGACGATGATTCTGCTGGTGTTTGTGTTGAAGATTCTGACATCAATCTGTGTTTGGCCTGGTTGAGGAGTAACAAGACGTTCCTGGACAGCAAAGGGACCAACACCAGAGCTCATGTTTCCACAGTTGCCGGAAAAGTCGACGGACTCTTTACCAACAGCAACTTGGACAAAGGTAAAGTCGACATCAGCATCCTCACGATCTGAGAGCGCAATCACAGCAACCTTTGAAGTTGTTGATGAACCGCCGCCAACACCATCGACCTGCTTCGCATCGTTGTTACGTGATCCGAGAGCTGAGATCAGGTGTGGAGCCCATTCAGATTCCTTCTCGGGAAGGTCTTTGCGGTGGATGAAGAGACCCTTTGATGTGCCTGCGCGCATAAGCACGCATGAGAGGGCGTGTCGGGCGGGACAGGGCTCCTCCACCTGTGTTTGAACCTGGATAGCCATTGTAATGGGATAGTGTAGTATAGTGTAGTATAGTGTGTAGTTGGGTATCGAGTCAAGCCAAGTAGTTACAGTATAGTGCTGGTCGTGTTGATGTATGTACAATTGTATCAAATAAAGCAGATAAACACAATATACGTTACTCGTAAAAGATACGGATGACTGAAAAGAGAACAAGAGTTAAATAAATCTTGTTTACGGCAACGAATTCGCCATTTCTCGGGCTTGGTACTGTCGACGGGTATTGGCAGTGGATGAGCGACATGGTTCTTAGTCTCGGAGTGTCATGCCCCGGGAAGGGAGGATTGAATCTGTGTGTATACCATGCAATGCCGTGGGAGAAACCCGTTGCCAAGTTCCCGTCATATTTGGTGATGCTACACTGTTGTTACAGAGTCCCAGTCCCGCGGGAAGAGGAAGCCAAGACGGGAAGGGATGAAGAGTGGCGAGAAGCGGTTAGCTTATCGACCCATGTATTGAAACTCTCCAGAATTGGAGCCGTTAAACCCGAAAATCGGGTCCTCCAAAAAGGCAGCATCTTGATTGGATGGCCAATAAGTTTGCTGTTGCTGTTGCCATGAATTCCCATTCTCCATTTCGGCAGCTGTCGCCGGGACCGACACATTTGGAGTCATGAGGCCAGGGTTCATTCCCGTGGGAAAGTTATTTGCGGGGAAATAGACAGGTTGCTGTTGTTGCTGGTGGAGATAATGCTCCCCATCAGCCTGCTGCGCCATTTTTGGAGGTTGCTGCTGTTGATGCTGGAACTGGGCATGGGGATGTGGATACGGTCCAACTTGATTCGGGTTCGCTCCGTACGCGGTTGGTTCGTTGTTGAAGTCGCCTTGTTGATTATCGCGGAGGAAACTCTGGATGATACCGTCGATGTTGATCCAGTCTGATCCAGGCGAGGGTACAGCACTATTGGGGCTGACTTCGACAGTGTGCATTTCCTGACTCGAGGGTGTCCCTGTGCCGTTGTTGTTGTTGCTCCGAGGATTTGTGTTATTGGGTAGACCACCATAGTTGCTATTGACTTGGTTCGTGATGCGCTGCTGTTGTTGCTGTGGCTGTTGATCCCGCGTTCGTGTGGCTGGTTCAGCTTCCAGTGCGTCATCGGGAATGTCCTCCACCACCACACCATACTTGTTCATGAGCCTGTGAATGATAACCGCAGCCTTTTGCACGGCCGAATTGGTCTCTTGGTTTTCTTTAAAGACCGCCAAGCATGTCATCAGATTGACATAGGCTGTGGAGCCCTTACCATTCTTCGCGGCGATACGGCAGTGGATTGTAGCAGCCACATACGTTGCGTAAGAGATGAGATATGGCGCGCGACGAACGGAAAAGGCACGGTGGTAGGCGCGTAGAAGACTGCATATTCTGGACGCAGCTTCTGAGCATTTGATGACCGAGTCAACCGAGATAGAACGGAACGTGTTGTACAAGTGGCCATCAGCAACAAAGGGTCGATGAAGAAGTATTACAAGGACATAATACATGGCACTAGATTAGATTGTCAGTCAATTATCGTTAGACATCACCCCGCAGGAAGCAAACTTACTGAAGACTCAAAACATGAGGCGGAGGAACTTCAGCGCCAGGCTGGCTCGCCGCTTCAGGCTTGAGATGGTCAGGCAGCCCATCCTGCCATTCACGTAACTTGCGCTGCAGCTTATCCAACATTGTAGAAAGCTCGCCTGGGTTCTGATCTGTCGTCCGCACGGTATAAATACAACTCATGATGTCGCTCATCACGATAGACAGCTTGCACAGAGCAGTGAAGGTCGAGATGCTGTAGGCCGGAGAACCTGTGTAGTTGTTCTTGGAAGTCGAGTAGGCAAAGGGTTGCCAGAATTCTAGCTCTGAGTATGTGTCGACGAACTTGATGGGTACCATGGCGTCTGCTTCTTTGAGAGTGACGGGACGCCCTTGGTACAGACTTTGGATCTTGTCGACCACTGTGATGAGTTAACATTGATGGGATCGATGAAGGAGAATAAGGGTAACATACCGAAAGCTCCCCAAAACACTCGCCGACGTATCTCGAGGTCTTCATCTGAAAAGATGTGAGAGTTGGTCAAGTCGACATGGAGCCCGAGATCAATCAGCATCCGGAACGCGAGTCCAGCATACAACCACGCAGCACTCCTCTCATCACCAAGTGCAAACAACGAGTTGGTCATAACAAGCAGCGCCTGAATAGTGGTGATGTCGCTCCTATCGAGCGAACCGCCCAGCAGCTCGCGCACCCTCTCGCGATACCTCCATCCGGCGGTACGTACATCGTTTGGGTCCTTGCGAACCTCGAGGCGCGGGCTAAACTTTGATGAACCAAAGTAGATGGCGTTGAGTAGAAGCTTGGAAAAGTAGGGTCCACCGCAGGCCATGTCCCGCATAAAGGCTGGCCGATAGGTAATGAGGAACGAGTGGTGCTGTCGGTTCCAGTGGAGCGACAGGAGGTGCATTCCCAGATCAGGATCGACGCCGTCAAAGTCGAGCTGGCCCTTGCTGTAGTGAATGTCCTCCAATTGGCCTGAGTCAAGCAAGTATCGCACGTTAGTTTATCACTGGACTATCTCGAGTATAAAGGGAGGTACCCACGTTGCTTGGCTGCCTCAGCGATAAGACCGCGCTCTACCCAGTGGTCCGGCATTCGCGGATTGGCCTCGTGCTCTACAGGTCGTTCTTGGTCCTGGGCATTATCTTCAAACAGTGCGCTCGTGCGACCGTGGTAACTTGATTCGCCATTTGCTAGAACGAGAAGACGCGCGACACCTGGATCCATGGGTCGCGATGAAGAGTCTGAGGCAGGTTCATCCCAGGATTGTTGTCGAGGAGCAGTGGCAGGCTTTGTGTGACCACGACTACTGCTACTACCCCTACCACGGGTGCCATCATGACTCTTTCTTCTGGTTTGCTGACTACTACGTTCATCTAGTACTGCGGCTGCTTCACTGTCGCCTGTGACTGGCGAGGCTGATGCTGGTGCTGGCGCCTCGTTGGACTGCCGGACTCCTCCGCTAGCGCTCAAACTTGGAGACACAGTCCGAGCCTTGACGCTGACGCTACGGTTTTTGCTCTTGAGACGCTGATGTCTCTGCCGACCTTCGGCTTTGTTGGCATCGGGAACAGGCTCGTAGACGCACTCTTTCTCGTATGTCTGGCAATTGATGCATGACGGACGTTGGCCGTTACATTTGATCTATGGTTGGTTGAGTTAGTCCCGCGGGAAGATACTACGTCAGAGACTTTTTGTGCATGTGGTGAGGGGATGATATAGGTAGGTAGCCTGCAGGCATAGGCATGGGGAAGAAGAGGAGAAGTGCAAGGGGAAGATGGGGTAAAGAATGCTTAGTCATTTGGGTCAAGTACCTTTCTTTTGCGGCAAAAAGTGCAGGCTTCAGTTGCACGCCTGCGGACGCGGGTAGACGAAGGCTGAGCGTCTGGCATACTCTAATCGATTCTGGTCGGGCAGCAGTTTTGCTTGGTGGGAAGAAGAAAAAAAAGAGGGAGAGACCAGCCACGGGAAGAGACGGGAAGACGCAAACTTGAGCGTGCACTGGTTCTATCGCCCATTCGGTCGGTTCCACTGTTGATCCGCGGCTCTGTTTACGGTTAAGCGCGGGATAATCCATTGCTATCTCCGTCTCTCTCACTGTCGTTATCGCTGCCTCTGTCTCTCTCCCTATTCCCGTAGCGTTCAGTTACTGACATTCTATTCTTTACCACTGAAGCCTTACCCGTCCCCGTAAGCTTCCGTTCCCTTCCCTTCCTTGACCCCATGGGACAGAGACCAGTAATTGATTCAACTAAGAATTAGTGGATCATACATTCGTTATCTTCGAGGCTCAAATTCGGGCGTCGCGTCGCATGAACGAAGCGCTTTCGTTAAATAAACGGCTTATTTACCTCGACCATTCCCCCGCCTATTTTTTGTTAGTTCCCTTTTTTTCTTGTGACCGTAATCTCTTTTTGGACATAATTTATTATTGTGCATTGCATTGCATATTCCCCTCACTCTCCTCATCTCACCTCACCATCCTTGATTCACTTCAGCCTCACGGGAACCAACCAACCAACCATCACAATGAACGCCGCACAACAACCCATTGCTCAGCAATTGCCTAAGCAATTGTCTGCACCAAAGATCACGCCTCAACAAAAGAAGAAGATCACACCCGGTATTTCTCTGGCTGCTGGTGCTGTCGCTGGTGGTATTGAAGCCACCATCACATATCCCTTTGAGTGGGCAAAGACTGTTGCTCAGTTGGGCGCGAGACAACAGGGTGTCAAGACGTCGCGATCGCCTTTTGCTGTCATTGGAACCACAATTCGCTCTGATGGAGTTCGCGCTATCTACACTGGATGCTCTTCATTGATTGCTGTACGTATCGCAATATGAATGTTTCTTTGACTATGTCTAATCTATTTAACAGGGAACTGCTGCCAAGGCTGGTGTTCGTTTCTTGACGTTTGACACGGTCAAGGCTCAATTGGCCGATTCAAATGGGAAGCTCACCCCAGGAAAGAACATCCTCGGTGGTATGATTGCTGGCGCTGTCGAGAGTGTGACTGTTGTCACACCTACTGAGCGAATCAAGACTGCCCTGTAAGAAACCCTCGAGATACTTTTCATTGCGAAATAAATACTAATAAATGTCAGAATCGATGATGCACGATCAGGAACCAAGCGTCTCAATGGTGGTTTCCACGCTCTCCGCACAATCGCTGCTGAGCGAGGCATCCGCGAGATTTACCGTGGTCTCACCTCGACAACCCTCAAGCAATCCGCCACATCTGGTGTGCGAATGGGCTCTTACAACATTCTCAAGGAATTTGTAGGCCCTGATGCCAAGAACCCTTTTATCACTTTCGGAATTGGCGCAGTCGCTGGTGTCATCACCGTTTACGCGACGCAACCTTTTGACACCATCAAGACAAGATCGCAATCTGCCAAGGGTGTCTCTATGGGTGAAGCATTCCAAGCTGTGATCCGCGATGGAGGCGTGAGGGCTTTCTGGAGCGGAAGCACCATGCGATTGGGCCGCTTGATTCTAAGCGGTGGAATTGTTTTCACAGCCTATGAGAACATCGCTGCACTTTTGATGGGTGGCAAGTAAAAAGGGACAACGCATGTGATGTGGAAGGGAAAAGAGAGGGTAGCATTGGATGATATCACAGCATTTTAGGGTGTTTAAGGTGTTTGTTTCATTTCGCAAAAAGGATGTTGCGTCTTCATGTCGAATAGAGTGGATTTTCGCATTTCATCAAAAGAATTACTGCATATTTGTTATCTACGCATAGTTGGTGAAGTAATTGTTGTGCAACATGGGTAGCTGTCGTACCAGCAGGGCGTATCATCCCGGCAGTACCTACGATGGTATCGGGTTTTCTGATTTGACAACTACAACACCAAAAGACAACTATAGACAATAATTATCTCAATTGCAGTTTTCAAAAGAGTGCTCAAAATGTTGCAGTGACCTACCCGTCCCACTGATTATCCATCAGATTATAACCAGGCTTGCAGGACTGCGGTTTAATTATGGTTCAACGGTAGAAATATCACGATCAATAAAATTACTAAAATGCTGTTTGTCATCTTTGATCATACGAAACCCCATGCTTCAACGTTTCTTTTACGATCAAGTGTTTTCTTGCGTGTTCTTTATTTAATTGTCGAGTTACCCTGCATCTGCACTTCGGAAATGGACACTATCTTACGGATGGTGACAGTGCATCTTGCGATCGGCGTTACCCATAAAAAACCGCAAAATAGAGATATAACCTTGTAGTTAAGCTTCTTTGCCAATGCCTTCCCCCACAATATCGACGATGCCATGAATTGATCGGCATTGTCTCAGCATTGGCAAAAGCTTTGTTCGTCTGTTGCACTTGGCATCTACCTTGGTATCTCAGGGTCACTTGTAGATGAAATAACAGATTCAATTACAATGATTCCAGCACTTTTCGTGATAAATCTGCCAGCTAGTCTTTAACTGTTGGTTCTGATCGACGTCCAAGGTTACAGTGTCGAATGACTCGAGCTCAATACCTTGCCCTGCACTCGCCACATGTTTTACCGCTGACTGATACCGACAGTCCGTCATGTGTCCAGACTGAGACTTCCCCGAGAACTCGGTCGTCCCCGCATTGGCATCGCTCCTCTTCGCCTAACAGCGAAGACTGACCCGTGGAGTTAGCACGTTCTCAAATCCCAGGCCGGGGTACGGGATCGGCGTTCGGAGTCGTATACCAGATACAGCAAAACATTTGACTCCAATTCCCTGTTTAAGCTTAATTTTCAGCTCCCGCGCTTCCCGTACAACATCGCTTACTCTCTCTCATTTCTCCTCCGCAAAAGTGTTATAAATGCCACCAAAACCGGGAAGGCCTTGGCATTTTAGTCCCGCGGGAATCCCCACGCTGCAATGGTGACAATAGTTTGGTCTAGTCTCTCCAGCTTTGAGAGGTTTTCCCCGCAAAGATTGTCTCATTGCACGATTCGAGCCCTTCGTGCACTGGGTTCTCCGCGTCTTGGCAGTTAAGCTTAACCAAGCTAGTTCGAACCTTAACGGTGGGAGAGAGGAAGGGCGAGAACTCGGACACACAGACGGAATTTTTCCCTTTGCTCCTTCTCGGATATGCTCAGCCAAGGACAGAGATTCTACTCTCCAAGCTTTTGCCAAGCTGTGTATATAAGCTGGGCATCCTCCTACCCCAGATTTTGGAACAGCAGATCTCACTCTCCAGACTCTCAAGCAGCTTCTTCCTGGTCTCTGCATCCTCTCTTATCTATACAACTCTTCCCTCTATTCGGTTGCTGAACGCAAGTCGCCACTATGACTGCTGCCACACAAAACAACGCCAG
The DNA here is from genome assembly GCA_019054645.1 of Fusarium sporotrichioides. Taxonomy (NCBI): domain Eukaryota; kingdom Fungi; phylum Ascomycota; class Sordariomycetes; order Hypocreales; family Nectriaceae; genus Fusarium; species Fusarium sporotrichioides. The sequence continues at coordinate 2,447,194 of JAHKNS010000002.1, read as the reverse complement.
CGACCATGACATCCGCGACGAAAAGCTCGAGCTCGCCGAGGTCGAGGTGGCCGAGCATGCTCGGGGTAACATCCCTCCCATTGAGATCCAGGCTCGATTCCCTCTTCTGAGGGATCTTTCTGAGACCCAGATGGCGGCTCTGAACAAGAGCGTCCTCAGAAAGGTTGATTGGCACATGATGCCTTGCGTCACCCTCATGTTCCTCATGAAGTAAGTCAATACGCACTCTCAGCCCTATGAAACTCAATAGCTAACAAACTTTGTTCAGCTACCTCGATCGAATCAACGTCTCCAACGCTCGTCTCGCTGGTCTCCAGGAAGATCTCGGCATGTCCGATACAATTTGGAATACTGGTATCTCTACATTCTACGTTGGCTATCTCATTGGCCAGCTCCCCGGTAACCTCATCATGGCCAAGACAAACCCCAAGCTTTTCCTTCCTACTGTCATGCTTATGTGGAGTGCCGGAACCATCTGCATGCCCGCTATGACCAACGGTGTCGGTTTCTGTGTCGTCCGCTTCTTCATCGGCTTGATGGAAGCCCCTTTCTTCCCCGGTCTGACTCTCATGACTTCTTCCTGGTACACCAAAGAGGAGAGTCCCTTCCGAATGGCTATCTGGCATGCTGGTAACACAATCTCCAACATCATCTCTGGTTTTCTCGCGGCAGGGATTCTAGAACATATGGATGGCGTTGCTGGTATGCACGCTTGGCAATGGTTCTTCCTCATTGAGGGTATCGTTTCCGTCATTGTCGCTGTTGTCGCCTTCTTCGTTCTCCCCTCGTGGCCTAACGATACCAAGTTCCTTACCGAGCAGGAGCGCGAGATGGCCCAATACCGTATCCTCGTCTCTAACGGTGGTATTGACGAGGGTATTGGTGGTACTTGGGACGGTGTCAAGGATGCTGTCCGCGATCCCTTCACCTGGTACTTCTGCCTCATGCACTTCGCCCTTGTCACCGCTCAGAGCTTCAAGGACTTCCTTCCTTCCATCATGAACACCTTTGGCTTCAACAAGATGACCACCTACCTCATCCAGGCTCCTCCCTACGCTCTTGCTTACATCGCCGCCTGTCTTATCGCTTGGTCTTGTGGTCACTTCATGGAGTCTACATACCATATCGTCATCCCTATCATTCTCTCCGCTGCCGGTTGCGGTATCCTCATCGGTACCATCAACGTCGCCGCTCGCTACATCGGTATCATCCTTCTCGTCTGCGGTACCTACAACGGTCTCAACTTGCAGCTCTCTTGGGAAACCACTGTCGTGCCCGCTCCTCGTGCCAAGAAGGCTGCTCTTATTGCTATCGCCAACTGTATCAGCCAGGTCAGCCATTGGTTCAGCCCCTACTTCTACCCCCGAAGCCAGGAGCCTTTCTACCGCATGGCTGGTGGTCTCCTCCTTCTTGGATGCGCCCTGACTATTCTTTCTGCCTTCCTTGTCCGATGGAGGGCCATCAAGCTCAACAAGAAGCTCGACGAGCAAGAGGGCTGGACCGAGAACTCTGGCGTCGAGCGCGGCTGGCGTTACAAGTACTAGTCTTGTTTCAAGCAGGACTCGTGGACGATTTTGGACTGGAAGAGTTTGGTGTGGCGGCGTCTGGAATGTGTGGAGCTTTGGGATGGCAACTTGAGTATTATACATCATATTTACGAGTAATGAAATTATGTTTAGTCGACTAGTATCCCTCATGAAGAGCAATGGTTATGAATGTCCTGATAATATGAGTATTAATGAAACGACTAGAGAGCATCAACGCTCTTCGTATTGTCGAACCACCTCCACCGTCCGTAGAATATGAGAGTCATCAAGACTTGCTGCATGGCCTCCGTTCTCATCACCAACACTGCTCCCTTCGGTACCATCATCCCCAGCTCTAATCTTAGTAGTGACATAAGATTTACCGTTAGGTATAAGGATGTTCTCATCACTACCCATGTTCTCCTTGTAGTGAGCACTCTCTGCATTGTTTGTTGCGCTTCGTGACCTCTTGTTTGATCCACTCATCATTTCGAACTGGGAACGGGAATAATTAGACGAGTAGCCCGGCTTATCTTTGTGGAGAATCGACTTCCAAAGCATTGGCATAAACGGGAAGCAAGCACAGACAAGGCCAATGCCACACTCGGCGATTCTAGTTCTGGTTAGCAGCGCAAGTGACTTGGAGAAGTACTAGTGACTCACCCGGTAAGATTGATTTGGAGAAAGACGTAGGTCTGATCCTGACTTTCCCCATTTTGGATGATGAAGACAAGCCTAACCAGACTAAAAATACAAGCGATACCACCAACCCCAAAGATAGCGACGATCTTGAGTTTAGCCATCAGCCCTACTTGGAGTTTCTTAGTCAGAGGGCAGGGCAAAAGAAGCACCACGATGTCGCTGAGAAGACTGATGATGTTGTCCACAAGAATCAGGACGCGTTGATTGAAGCATTGGCCATCGGTTGTGGCCCCCCAAAACATGGATATGGGACGGCAGATGAACATTTTGAGGAAGAGCATCACGACGTAGTAGATACCCATGACGATCAGGAAGGCGTAGATCCATTTTACATAGGTTTTGTATGGGGCGAAAACGCTGGCTAGAAAGAGCAGGATGGCAGCTTTGATGGCGAAGACTGTCGGACCGTAGTTGACCATAGTTGCATAGACCGTCTGAGGTTGAGTTAACACACGATATTTACTACTGAAAGCGGCTTGAGAAAACTCACCTGACTATACTTGGGCACAAGATCTTCAGGAACATCCCACTGGTGTAACCCGCCTCCATATCTCAGCACTACATGCTGTTAGCTTGCACCCTTTACAAGCTTGAGGTGAAATACTCACTCAATAAGCATATCACACAATACCCCATGAATCCGATCTTGATAGATGGCGTTAGTAAATGATCATCATGAATACTGACGATCAATAACCTACATATCCGATGACACAAGCAACTGTATCTCAAGTTAGTATGTAGAAGGTGAGAGGAACAATTCCGACATACTGTCGTCTATCCGGAGTCTCATCGAGAGCCTGTAACGGGCCCACAGACGAAGAAACATGAAGATGGAGCAGACCGACATGGCAATCGCATTCGAAACGATGCAGATGTAGTACATTTCACGGTCAGGGTTGTCAAAGTTTGACTCTTTCCCCGGTGGGGGCTCCATGCCTGGTTTGACCATGTTGGCTTTCGACAGGAGTATCACAGTGTCCAAACTCTTTGGAAAGCAAAAAGTGATACCAAGTCGACTGAGAGGTTGAGTAAGATATATGCAATGGTCATCAACTGAGCAGAAAAGATGCAAAGTAAAGTGTGTCAATAAAGTGTCCTTGATCAGCTTCAGGGGCAAGCAATTAACACTGAAGTGGCAAGTCTTCTCGACGGACATCAGCGGGCCGTTACAAGATTATTCGGCTGGGATACTTAGGTAATGGATGTCATAATGGCAAGATCCTACAGAGTACATAAGTTCTGTAATAAAAGATGACAGACAACCGGATGGTTATTTTCCGAGTCTACAAGGATTCGGACGAGTCACAGAACAGTCTCAGCTTCGAGTAGACAAGAGATTTGGCCCCTGACCGGCGCTGCATTGTTTAATTCACGTGCATACGAATGTCGATTACGGAATAGAGCCTCCTCTTGCCGCTCTTGCTTTGCACCGGACATCAGGAATCTGATACTGTAGGATTCGATTGGCTAAGCGAGTTTGTGCGGATTGGAGGAGAGTGTTGGACACGGCAGAAAAGACTGGGTCTCGTTTGTATGAGAGCTTGGATTTTTAATGACTTGTCGAAGTTTGTTGCTAAGATGTTTAAGGTACGTATGAACAACGGACTCTAGGCGTGTTGGGACTGACATGCGCATCAAGCGTGGATCACTCTACGACTAGACAGTCTAATGTCCTTCAACAAGTTAAAGATATGGTGCACATGCCCTGACATGTAAAAGATCCTTGCATAAAGATCTTCATCTTCACCAGAGAAGGAAGAAGCTACCGAAATTAGATCCTGCATCCCACTGTCCAGCCTCGGCACTCAAGCACGCGAAGAGAAAACAAAAAAGCATAAAAATATCCTGTTGGTCGGCCCAAGGTTACATGGTGTCCAGGCTGGTCAATGATCGACAGACGACATCCCCACCGCGGCTTCGGAAGCGGCCCGTTGACGTCTCAGTAGCGGAGCCTCGAGGGAAGAGAAGAGAAGAGAGAACAATGTTGATGATATGATCCTTGGCATGGAGGGTCGCTTGCGCTGTCAAATATGACTGAGCTATTGTTTTCTCTCAACCACGGTCAGTAGTTTCAGGCATGATGCAAATGAGAAGCGACAAAAAGCAATTATGAACTTATGATTATGATTGTGGACGACGGATAGGCTAATTGTAGGCTGTGAACCCTTGTTTATTTGCTTCACATGCATGCATGCATGCATTCACGTCTACTGAGCCGAGTTCCAGCTAGGCTAGAAAATGGCTTGCGCATTTGGTGGAGAAGAAATGCCACCCTTCATGTTGAACGGCGATGAGACCATGAAAAACGTCCAGCGATTTAATTGTTTGCACGTCTCGGCCAATTTCTCAAGATCAAACAATTCGCCTGCAGAGTTAGTGAATGCAGTGTCAACAATCGTCAGAGAACCTACCAATCGGCATCCCCCATCCAGCTAACATGTACTCGTGCATCAAGATCATCCCTTCTGGAGGCGGATATACCTGAAGCCAAGAACAATTAATCACCAAAAGCCAAGCATGTCCAGACAGTAGAAACTTACCTCCCAGCTAATCGCATCGCCAGCCACAGCCGCAAACCCTGTGTTCCATACCCACTTAAGCACATCCATTGTTCCTTCGACGCCTGCGTGCTTGGGACTTGTGCTGACAGCGTAGGCCTGCTTGGCTGCTACATCCATTTCATGCTCCCACTCTTTGATGACCCCAATACGGACAAGCAGAATGTCGCCACGTTGGAAAGTGATATTGCATTCCTTGGCAATTTCCAAGATCTCGACGAGCTTGATGGTGTGCTGCGAAAATGTTGTGTATTTCATGCCTCTTTTCTCAGCCCATGACGCATAGTCAATGAGAACTCCACGGCCTGATTCGTAAGTATCTCTCGTTCAAGTAGCTAGGTCCGAAGTTGAGAACTGACCTGTAATTCCTTCCTGAGCCCAATGATGAATACCAATTCTATCGTTGGACCGGTCCAGAATCTCTTCCTTAGTAGTCCCGCCATAAAACACACGCTCTGCACTACCCTTCTCGCGAGGCATGGAGAAGTGTCGCAGACCATCCCACTGGCTGCTTTGCTCTGCGACTCTATCAGTACAAAGAATTTGACCAGAGCCAGGGGTACTGACGTGGGTTCATAACGTATATATCATCGAATGCCACACCGTCTAGTAAAGGTACCATTTTCAGTTCACATGGCTGTCGATTGAAACAAGCGTACTCAAGCTTATTTAGATCCCAACCCAAATTAACTCGGACGCCTGTCTTGATTTGACTCTGTGCTGCACTTGCGACTCGTTCTGGTGTGAGGAGAACGAGACGGCCGAGACCTTCTTCGTGGCTACCTGGCTCTCCAATCCAGACACGTTTGGGATCTGGAAGTTTGTCCCAGCTTTGTTCCATAATGGAGGGGTCCATTGTGCTGAAAATGAGTATAAAAAGTTAATGAGTTCAGCTGAAAGATGCAGGAACAGTAGATGCTGCACTTGATCTGGTCCTCGTTTAATACGCACAGCAATCGCGATTACTATCTTCTTGCGTCAACGAACCGCATGCCGTACCGGAGCCCAGGCCGAAAAGAGTCAAGATGGTTCGAGTTTTCGCAAGACCCTTGGTATACCCACCGCTCGTTAGACAGTTTGTTGTGTCAAATGCATGTTTGTCGATGGTCAACGTCAACCCTGCCACTGCATACAATCCAAGTGGACCTCTTTACGGTCACAATAGGAAAGCCTCAACGCCTATCACTTGCGTGCATATCCCTGCAGTACAAAAATTGGTCTGACACTCGGCAGGTCGAGCATGATTCCGGTGATCGGCAACTGAGTTTCTGGCTGGGAGTTTAGTAAGTGGGAGTGTCAAAAAGACCTGATGCGACACTCTTTGACAAAAGTAAAATTGTCGATCAGAACTTTGGTTTCTGGTCAATTTGTGTTCTCTATTCTTTTTGCTTTTTTCTACTTTTCGTCACTGATCGCAATTCCTGTCAAGTATTGTCGTTGGGTCACAATGCCACAGACAGGGAATCAGACAAGCTTGTACAACAAGCTTGTCATCACCTTTGTTGCCATTGGTGGCACTGTACGTTGACCCTCTCAATGTTTTGCTTCTCAAGAAGACATACTGATATTGCTTTTAGACATATGGATACGCCGCCTCGATCATTGGAAGTACCATCGGCCAACCAGGCTGGTATCAATTCTTCAATCTCCCTCAAAATGGCGAACCAGGATACGATACTATAACCACACCAGCAATTGCGACTGCCAATGGCCTCTTCTCTGCTGGTGGCGCTGTCGCTTGCCTGATCCTCATGTGGGCTTGCGATTACTATGGGCGGTTGAGGAGCATCCAATTTGGCTGTGCACTGGGTATACTCGGTGGTGTGCTTCAATGCGCTGCTCAGAATCTTGCGTAAGCTTTGTCTTAGATTCCGAGTAACGTTCTCGAGGCTAACGTGTTTGAAGTATGTTCCAGGCTGGTAGATGGATCATGGGAATGTGTGTCGGTCTCATGGCTACTGTAACGCCCATGTACCTCTCCGAGATGTCCAGCCCTCTAGCCCGAGGCTGGCTTGTAGGTCATCACGCAATCTTTCTCGTTTTTGGCTACATGCTTTCCTCCTGGATCGGTTTCGCAGTCTACTTTTCTTCCAATCTGGAATTTGGATGGCGCTTCCCGTTAGCCTTCCAGATTCTTCCTCCAGTTGTTCTCCTTGCTGGGTCTCCATGGATCCCGCGTTCGCCTCGATGGCTCATGTCCAAAGGTCACCGTGATGAAGCTTGGTCTGTGCTCGTGCGACTTCGCAAGTCGCCCAACGACCCCGAGGACATGGTTGCAAAGGAGGAGTTCTACCAGATTGATAAACAACTTGAACTCGATGCTAAAAAGCTAGAGGCTTACGGCGGAAGCCCTTGGAAGGCTGTGGTAATGAAAAAGAGTTATCGGACACGCATGATCATCGGATTCATGACGCAATGGGGTGCCGAATTTGGAGGTCCCCTCATTATTGTAAGTGTTCATCTGGTACGGAAAGCACCTTTACTTACCGATGCAAGAACAACTACGCTGTCATCCTATACACCAGCTTAGGCCAGACTGGCTACATGCCTTTACTACTCTCTGCCCTGTGGTTAACTACCGCCGGACTCATCTACAACCCTGGTGGTGCTTGGCTTCACGACAAGGTCAACTCTCGTCGCAAGATGTACATGACTGGCTTCATAGGCATTGTCATTACCACTTCTGTGTACTGTGCCATGATCTCGTTGTATGCCGGTACAGACAACAAAGCAGGTAATGCGATCGGCGTTCTGTTCATGTTTTTGTACCTTGCTTTCCAAGGAACGTTCTGCAATACAACCATGTATCTATATGTGTCTGAGATCTTTCCTACCGAGATCAGATCTATCGGCATTGGTTGGTCACTCTTTGGACAATTCGCCGGTAAGCATTCACAGCATATCTGTATCAACATACAAGCCAACTAACCCAATTAGCGACTATCATTCTTCTTCAATCCGCTCCCATTGGCTTCAATGCCGTTGGATGGAAGTACTTTCTTCTCGTCATTTGCTGGAGTGTTCTTTTCATCCCAGCTATATACTGCTTCTGGCCCGAGACAGCGCGACTATCTCTTGAAGAGATTGGCAAGCAGTTCGGCGATGAGGTTGCTGTGCATATCAACGATGCTACGGATGAAGAGCGAGCTGCAATTGACAGGAAGCTGATCTCGGAGGCCCATACTGGAGACAAGGGCCCGGACACTGGTGTCAATAATGTTCCTTCTAGTAACAGTAGCCAGAATGTTCCCTCTGAGAGGTAAAATACCCACTCAGTTGTAACTGATGATAGTTATAGTTAAATAGACACTGTGGAATTCTCTAAGTCAAATATTCAATTGCTGGTAGAAATCCACAAGATTGTTGTTATTATGATCTGATCCAATTTTTCGTGAGCATGTGATAATTTCAATCTCAATCGGCATACTGAGTAATGCCTACCACACCCAAATCTCATCGCCTTCACCTCATCGTGATAACGGTGTTGGCAACCCTTTCCCCACTGCTGGGTCGTTAAAAAGACATTTTCTGATCTTTTCTCATCCCGCCCACAGCGCAGAGACAATAATCAATGCTGTGATTTGTGACAGGCCGTTTACGGTACAGGATCAACCCTGCACAATTTCACATGCCGACCAACAGGCCTTGTTGCAGGTCCAATCCACGGTTGTTGGATCGACAAACTGCATCCGGGGGGACTTTCCGTTTGCCAGGGTCCCGGTCCTTGGCCTTATTCGACTTTTACAGGTGTAGGATCTTCCGGCCTTTGTTTTTGATGCGCCAGAGGAAGACATCCTTGTTGATGTAAAACTTGGCATTGCATTGTTCTTTTGCTGTTAATGAGGGGCCATATGTAGACTTTCATTCTATATGTCATACAAGTACGACCAACATGCATAACATACAAGGGTTTCGCTTGGTCTGTCTAAATCGCACGGCCTCCGTCAACGTCCAAGTTCACACCAGTAATGAATGAAGATTCCTCACTCGCGAGAAACACTGCAGCTTTGGTAACATCTCGGATCTCTCCCATGCGACCAAGTGGCACGTTACCCAGAGCCTTCTGCACCTCGGGCGTGATTTCTTTGCCAATGAATTTGGGAAGAAGACCTGTCATTGTGGCGAGAGGACAGATTGAATTGACACGTATGCCGTCTGGGCCGTATTCTGCAGCGAGACCCATCGTGGCCTTTTCCACTGTTAGTTTTCTCTTGTCTCTTGTAAGAGGACAGCAAGATGTAGGTTGTTTCCATTGAATACCACCCTCTTACCCAGTAGCCAGGAAAGCTTGACTTACGTTTGCAATGGCTCCTTTGGAGGCGTTGTACCACACCAGCCCGGGTCTCGGGCGATGCGCGCCCACAGAGGCAATGTTAATCATGGAGGCCTTGGTGCCTTGCTTTTTGACTTGTGTAGTAAAGGCGTTACTTCCGAGAAAGACGCTCTTGACGTTGACACTCATGACCTTGTCAAACTCTTCCTCCGTGACGAGATTGGTGCTCTTGAAACCACAATATCAATGAATGGTCTTCCATCATCCTTGTATCGTATGAAACGTACCTTGTTCTCATAGCTTGTTCCCGCATTATTGACCAAGATATCAATGTGTCCCCAAAGCTGCACTGCCTTTTCAACTGCGCCCTGCCAGTCTGCTGCTTTTGTGACGTTCATGCTCTGAAACGCAAAGGACTCGGATTTTGCTGCGACCTTTTCGCCGGCTGCTTCATTGATGTCACAGATAAGGACTTTGGCACCTTCTTCGGCAAAATGCTCTGCGATACCTTGGCCAAAGCCGGATGCAGCGCCTTCAGTTTGTGTCAACTATTGAAAGGTTATAGGATACGACATGGGGGACTGACCTGTAACAATCGCTACTTTACCGTCTAAGCGTCCCATTGTTTGAGTGCAGTATTTTGTATTGGTATCGGTACTGATGTTGATTAATGTTCTGCGATAATTATACCCGTCCCGACGTTGATGTTGTTGGTTAACGCCCCCGATGCTGAGTTGTATTGGCTCTTGCATCACCCTCGTACAAGTGCAGATCATGTCTGTCTCTGGAAGGTGGCTTGACCTCGGATGGCTGCAGCTATAAGCCGACACGACACTTTTGGTTGGTGATCAGCAAGCGGGGAAACTCGCGATGACCATTACTAAATATACATGTTACGTGGATATCTTAAGCACAAAGCCATGACGGAAAAGACGAGATCTTCTCAGTAAACTATTAAATTCCACCGCGGACATATCATCCCTTGTCATTAACTATCAGCGTGAGGGCACTTCTTCACTTTCTTTGATACGGTGCGGACCAGCGAAACAAGAAGCGGGAATACACGAACAATCACAATGGCGTTCGAACTACCTTTCAAGGTACATTACCTAACACCACTAGAAGGATCCAAAGCTCACATGTCAATAAGCTTAATCGTCCGGATCTCTTGATCATGGACTCATACATTGCAGGTCAAACAAAAGGGGCGCTCTCAGGTGCAACCTTTGACGTTCTCGGTAAATCCCCTCTCTTCTAACACTCATCACGCTAAACGTCCCCAGATCCTGGAACAAACAAACCCTGGGCAAAAGTCACAAACAACTCAGCAGAAGACGTGGATCACACCGTGCAGGTCGCGTATGATGCCTTCCAAACTTTCAAGAAAACATCCCCTAGAGCACGCGCACAATGGCTTTCGAAATGGGACTCCCTTATTCGTGAGCACAAGGCGGATCTAGCCACACTACTGGTCTACGAAACGGGCAAACCGTACACTGAAGCCATCGGAGAGATGGACTATTCTTTGACCTTCACTGCATGGTTTGCTGGCGAGGCGGAGCGTATCCAGGGAACGTGTTTCGCCCCATCTGCGCCGAATAGACGGGTCTTCACTATCAAGCAGCCACTTGGTGTAGCCGTAGCTCTTGTTCCCTGGAACTTTCCCGTTGCAATGGTTCTACGAAAGGCCGCAGCAGCGTTGGCGGCGGGGTGTACTATGGTAGTGAAGCCATCGCCGGAAACCCCAGTGACTGCTATGGCCTTGGCCAAGTTAGCTACCGAGGCAGGATTCCCAGATGGTGTCTTGAACATCTTACCTACTAGCTTGGACAATACGCCGTCGCTTAGCGAAGCGCTTTGCAAACATGACCTTGTGAAAAAGGTCACTTTCACTGGATCAACCCGCGTCGGAACTCTGGTTGCAAATCTCTGCAGTTTGGGCCTCAAGAAGGTCGTTCTCGAGCTTGGAGGTAACTGTCCCTGTTTGATCTTTGATGACGCCGATATCGAAGCAGCCCTACGTGAGCTCGTGGGCCTCAAGTGGCGTCACGCCGGGCAAGCTTGCGTCACAGTAAATCGCTTCCTCGTTCAATCAGCAGTATATGACAAATTCCTACAACGCTTCGTGGAAGAAACAGCGAAATATGTCCTCGGCCACGGTGCTTCCGAAGGAACTACCCTTGGACCAGTGACAAAGCCCGAAAGCCTGGACCGGGCCGAGCGCCTCATCAAAGACGCCGTTTCAAAAGGTGCCCGTATCGTGACGGGCGGCAATCGTCTTTCTCCCAAGAATGGCGAAGGGGGTTACTTTTTTGAACCAACCATCCTGGCAGACATGACTCACGATACTCTGATTTCTTGTGAAGAGTGTTTTGCACCTATCGCTGCATTTTATAAGTTCGAGACAGAAGAGGAAGCCGTTCGGGTGGCCAATGATACGCCGATGGGCTTGGCCAGCTATGCGTTTACCAAGAATGCCGATCGCATTTGGAGACTTTTCGAGAATCTTGAAGCCGGCATGATCGCGCTTAATACAGGTAGGTTATCCTTCATTCTCTTTAGGCCGTGTGCTGTGTATGTCCTAATCGTTATGATAGGTAATTCGTCTGCGGCCGAGTCGCCTTTCGGAGGGATCAAGATGTCTGGGTACGGGAAAGAAGCTGGAAAGGATGTGGCTGTCAACGAGTACATGATACATAAGACCGGCACAATCACGGTCGATGGCTTGGTATAAAGATACCATAGAGTTGCAAGTACCATGTAATTTGCCAGGTATTCAAAGTTTACTATCGAGATTCTCTTCAAAGTAACACAAATGCTTAATAATATATTTGATAACACGTACCTAGAAAGTAGAATAACACAAAGGTAAAAAGAACGAAAGGTAAAAAAGAATTCCAGAAGGAATGGTCATCCACGATCTCAACATACTCCCTTTCGGTCTTCATTGCTGTAGAGACCTTTTGCCAGTGTCAATAAACAAACAACTAATTCTCCCATACTCATAGCTGTGCTGTGATTCTTTTTCTTGTTTGTCCGAAAAATCTGCTGCCTAGTACAGAATCTGTCCGTTTCGATTCCACTGCGTCTTATCGTAGGTAATGACCGCCACAGGGAGAATGGCCTCGTCGCGAAAGACGACTGTTTCCGGGAAGAACACAGGCCCGCCTCGTTTCTTTGTAACTGCCTGGACCTATGGTGGAAACGTATGAGCATATTACCAAACAACAAGGGGCCTCGACATGAGACTTACACTGTGGAAACCGGGCTTCGGGCGCTTTAACCCGAACAACTTCTTTTTCGTCCACCGTATCCGCCCGACGATGACCCTACAGACAATTACAGCGTGGAGGCCTGTGTGATAGTTTCCCAAAGGGTCATGGGAGAACTTATCCGCTTCTGTAAATTCCTATTAGTTGCATCGTTTCTCAGCGTCACGGGTCAACGTACTTGACGATATGTTGGACGAGTAGATGCCAGCGCCGAACCAACCTCCCTCGCCTGCAAACAGAGTTAGTTTGCTTTTGCTTGCGCTGAGTTACGCAACAACTTGATCAACTTACTAGCGTATTCCATACTGAGGGACTCGCGAAGAATGCTGCAGAACGCGCAAGTGTTTGCATCGTCACATTGTAAAAGTCGTGAATCAGAGATACTCTCGTCGAAGTTACATTTTCTCGAGGTGCAATGGAAATGCCATTTTGCAGACTCGACAGATGTACCAGTCACGGCCAGATATTTTTTCCAGGCATGCATTTTACTGGACAGGGCGAGTTCTTCAGGTTTGCACTTGAAGATTCCGTTGATAACTGCTTGCTTGTCATCGTGCTTCCAGTTATCAGTAAAAAGCTCTGCCACTATGGCGCTGTCAGCCTGTATAACTAGTCGAGTTTGCGCTGTTTCACTTACATCTCTCGTACTCTGCGTCACCCGGATACAAACGATACATCGGCTTCCATGTGTGAGTGAACGCTCAAGAATCCATTTTTGACGACATGATAGACTCACTGGCAAATTGTTGGACAATCCGGAACCAGGCGGAGGTTTCATCATATTGTACACTTGCAAGCGCCCATCGTCGCCTATGTTGTATTTCGATACCTCGAGTCCCATTTTGTGGAGTTTGATGGATGATCTTGAAATTTGTGTGTAATGGAGCAGACTTGTTTGAGAATATTCGAAAATGGTGGTTGCAGAGTTGCTAAGATTCTTCTTTTATCTTTGTAACTTACATAACCTAAATCTCCATGCTGGAAGACATATGATGGCTTTCTATTCATAAGTAAATTGGGAATTTGTTGGGCTTTGGTTAGGGACTCAAAACCGGGCAGAAAGAAAAAGACACAGATTATAAAGTTCTATCATCACCCGGGGGAAGCTAGATCTGGGGTGTCTGGCGCTTCCCTTATCATCATGGCACTGTGGAAACACAAAGTTCGTGAAAACAGATTTAGATTTCAATCTTGGATAAACTTCCAGATCACCAGGGACAGGTTCCACTTCCTCTGCAGGTTGGCCGGTGCTACAACTCTGTCTCTTAGGTAAGGGACACGTCAAAAAGAGGCTACAAATAATCCCCCCACAACCTCAGTTACGGCAAGAAGCTTTCTGTCGTGGTATCTAGGCGCCACAAGTGATAGTCCGATCGGCAATCCATTGTAACCCCTAAATCCAGGTATATTAATAACCGGATTATGCAGGACCTGTAGTATGACATTAGTTCCATTTATACGCACCAACTCAACCCCATGACTACTTACCGTCCATATCTGGCAGAACGCTGCACTGCCAGTAGATTCTATACCTTCGGGCGCTTCATCTGGTACACTCGGTGTCAAGACAGCATCAAACTGACTCAGCATGTCATCCACCACAGGTCTCGCCGCCGCAATGTTATCAAAAGCCTTGAGCTGCGCAGCTCTGGAGATCTTCATTCGATTCTCAACGTGACCGACAAGCTGGTCTGCGATACGATTCTTATTGAGTCTGTATTCGGGCAAAAATGCCGTTCTCCCGTCAGAGTTAAAGATAGTGGAGTACCAATCAGGCAAATCTTGCAGATGCTCTGGGAACTCAATTTCGGTGACTATAGCACCGTTTGAGCGAAGGAGCTCAATCGCTTTTATCATGGCATTTACAAGACCATAACCTGCTTGTGGCCAGACCATCGTCTTGCAGATACCTATCCTAAGTCCCTTGAGCAAAACGTTTGGGTTTGGAGGTTGGTCATCTTCCAGAGCAAAGACATCGGCAAGTAAGTTCAAGTCTGCCACACTACGGGCATAAAGACCCAGAGTGTCGTTAATGATCGAAAACATCTTTTGGCCTTCCCTTGAGATGGAGTTCCAAGTTGGTTTGAAGCCATAGATGCCGTTGAAAGATGCCGGACGGATAGTGCTACCTCCAGTCTGTGTGCCTAGGGCAATAGGTACTTGGAAGTCCCCAACCACTGCACCTGATCCTGATGATGAGCCCCCAGGCGTACGAGAGCTATCATGAGGGTTTGTGGTAGCTGGGCCTTGGGTGGTAGCTGCAAACTCCGTTGTGGTAGTTTTACCAAAAATCAGGGCGCCAGCTTTGCGAAGGATAATAACACTGGCTGCATCGACCTGGGGGGCATCACCCTCGTATATGGGGGAGTTGAACTGAGTGGGCATATCTATTCCGTGAACATTGGTCAGCATTCAAACTGCTTCGTTCCATGCTGACTCACCTTTCGTGTAGATGACATCCTTGACTGCCACTGCGACGCCATGAAGTGGCCCGCGGCTCTCCTTGGGGATTTGATCAAGTTTTCTAGCTTCATATAGTACTTGATCGGGGTTCAAATAAGCCCATCCCTTGACTATCGGGTCACGTTCTTTGATGCGTACCAGTAGTGACTCCGCATACTCTTCAACTGTCAGTTGGCCGTCTCGGATTTTGGCGATGACTTCTGTCGCCGTGAGTTTATAGGTTTCAGTTGGCATTGACATGGCGTAGGTAGAACTGACGTGCGCGTTTCAGTGAGGAATGTGTGTAATTTTGACAGAATTTGTTATTTCGATGGTCAGCAATCTGTCCTATTCAAAGATCTGCGTCTTTTCTATGGACTGTTGTGGTGAGGCTGACATAATGGCTTCTCCACAGTCGTCACCTGAGGTAGAGCAACAACGCTAGGCTCTCTTCACTTCAATGCCATTTCTTGGCACGTATACAAATCAACGACTCCAAATTTGGTGGATACAGCATATCACAGATTGAATGAATTATGTCATGTCCAGCTATCTTGGTCCACCTCCGACCGGCTAGCCCCTGTCATAAGGGAACTGAGCCTTGAATGCCTCAGCGATCTCTGTCCTTGTAGCTACCCAAACTCCATCCTTCTGTGCTACGTAATCCACAAAGTCTTTCAAGGCCTTGAAACGTCCAGGTCTTCCAATGATGCGACAATGCAAACCAACAGTCATCATCTTAGGTTGGCCATCTTGTCCCTCTTCGTACAACACATCAAAGGCGTTCTTCAAATGAGTGCAGAAGCCGTCAGGGTCATTGAACCCAGTGACGATGTGGAACTTGAAGTCGTTGCAGTCGTAACTGTATGGAATCATGAGGCAGCCTTTTGGGTTCGGTTCGTCACGCTCACTGGGAATGTCAATCCAGTATGGTACGTCGTCAGCGTATGTGTCGCTCGCCCACATTAGTTCTTCGCCCATTTCTTGGTAGACTTGTGGTATAAGAGCGCGGCTGCGAGGTGATGGACGACCATAGTACCAGCCTTTTGGCGCATATCCTGTGAGACTCTTCAAGGTCTTGATCCCTTTTCTGATGAACTCTTTCTCCTTGTCAATGGACCAGTCGTGATGATCCACCCATCGGTAGCCGTGCGATGCTACATCATGGCCTTCTTGCACACAACGCCCAGCTACTTCGGGTTGTTGCTCAAGTGCTTGCGCAACGGCATAAACAGTGAACTTCATGTTCATTTTGTTAAATAGTTTAAAGAGTCTCCAAAAACCAACTCGAGAACCATATTCGTATTCTGATTCGACGTTGTAGTCGCGTTCGTTGATGCGCGCTGCCCCGGGGTATTCACGGAGGGTTGTCTCTGAGACTGTATCACCATTGTCGATCGAATGCTCAGCGCCCTGAAATTCCATCGAAAGGTCAATCATCTTTGCGGCCGTCATCGAGCTCCTTTCTTTTTAACTCGGTGCTTACCTCTTCGTAATTAATGACAAATGAGACAGCAATTTTGGCATTATTGGGCCACTTCAGTCCTTGCAGTCCTTTTTCTCCATATCCTTTAAAGTCGCGGGCGAAGTTGTATTCACCATGCGGTGTCTCACACATCTTGTACTTGTGATTCTATCAGTCGAGTTGGCAGTGATGATGTCGAACTGAATTGGATGATAGTGGACATCGTAAAGTTAAAGAGACTTGCACTGATAAATATTGCAGTCAAGGTCTTCCACTACTTATGCCTAACCATCACCGGGTTTGTTTTCACATTGTCCGCGTCTACCTTCCTTTGCTCAACTTATCAAGTCTCCAATTACCTGCCGTTTTGACCGGTTCGGGAAAGGCACCATATAAACTGAGTCAGGACTTGCATCAGACCAAAAACAAGCGCCATTGACGACACAGCATGTGGAGTATCCATAGGATACCCACTTACATGGGTACATGTCAACCCCTGCCGACTTATCTCCCGTGATCTAGCTTTTGTCTCGCGATAAGATAACGATATGTCACACCGATAAATGTGTGGTGAGTTACCAGCTTCAGGGTAGCAGCAAGGAAAATGAGGAACAAAATAGGCCGTCTGCCTTTTCACATTCTAGTTTGCTAACATCCCATTGCGGATATCTTGTAACCCTTATTTACTTTTTGTGCTATCCAGAGTCATGGGTATCTTCGTGATAAAGATCACAAAGATGTATGGGTTGATGAACTGTGTTGGAAAGCGACTGAAAGACAACATTTCTTATTGTTGAAGCACAGCAAACTTCTCCGGCACAGGCAGAATACTTCTTTTTCAGTGTCGATCACACACAGTTGCAAAGTACTGCGGGGCCTAAATGTAATCGCGACAGGGATGATCACTCGTCCAACTCGGCTAACTCAAGTACTGGATACCGCAATCAAAATGTATGGTCACTCAAGTAGCTCCGTTAGCACAACAAGAGATCCGACCATTCCCCAGCCGCCCCGGCTAGTTCAGCCCCCTACACGTAGCGCGTTTTCTAATGAATATTTCAGAGCCTCCTATCAGGAGGGTGGCGGAAAAATTGGCCACTAGGAGCATAAGAGACGAAATAAGTAGGTCAGTTTATGCTTCTTAGACGAGACCTTTTAGGCTGTTTATTTTTGTATTCTAAATCCTAGAGTGCAACTTTTCAGAAACTAAGTAGCCTCCCAGCCTTCCCCCTTGCTCCAGCACCTAATCCATGTCTGCACCCCAGAACGTGGAGTTTGTTAAGAGTTAACAGAACAGCTAAACAAGTTTATATGTGAAATCACACGATAAACGTTCACGAGGTGCAAACCATCTTCAATGACTCACTGGTATTCCATCTGCAGGTTCAACAGATCCGTTGAGCATCTCTGTTGATGATGGTTTGTCATACAACAAGGCATGTTGTGTTACGGCCTTTCGTATTAGGCTTGATATGTTGTTTGCTTGTGGCTCATATGATGATGGAGTGCGAACTGAGTCACTCCTGTGATCACAGGTAGGTTTCAATGGCGCACAAACAACCGATGCAACTCTCTAGAAAGCGCGAATAATCCTATCAAGGACCTTTGCAGGTATCTCTACAAACGATGAGCCGCGTATCGAACAAAAGTAACAACAAGTCACTGTCCATGCTGGGGTATAAATACTTACGCCGTCCCCTCGAAGAAGACCCTCTCTACCCATCAACAATAACTTCTATAACTAAAACCATCACTTTGATTACCTTGATAACGACAACACTATATCCGGAACAATACCACCATTTCAAAATGTGCAATTACGACGCCATTTACGATGAAACCCAGCCCGCAGTTGGCGAGGACCGCGTTTTGGTAGACTTTTGTGACTTCAAATATGTCGTACGTAATGGAGTCAGGTTCCGAGCGAAGATACGTGACTGCTTGTCGAGAAATTGCAAGTACTCCAAGAACTATGTCCGACCGCGGTAGTTCAGTCTTACTACGGACTGCTCGGGCTATTTGACGAGAGATATCTAAGCTGGTGGCGAGGAATACAGGACTCAATTGGCTTCAGGTAGCTCGCTAAGTGTATTTCCAAGCTTGGCAACAATGTAAAAGAATAGCGATTGAAACAGTCCTACAGTAAATTGCTTCTCACAAATGCAGTGCTCTTAGGACTTTCTCTCTTCCGCATTTTGACTTTGTGATCGTTTCTCTTGTGCTAGAAACAAACAGAAAGGTGCATTGAGAATAACCCGTAGCACTCACTCTGTTCTACCTCTCCATCGTTGCATTTCCTAGCATCCTCATTATCGGCGATCTCACATCCTCGGTACTGGGCAATATTTGGATGGGGGTTCTTGATCAGGAGTTCCCCAACCTTGGCCTCTTGTAGCGGTTAAATAATCTACAACAGTCTTCAAGTAACAGCATTCGTTATGGCCAGTACAATATGTCAAGTTCACAGTCGCATAGTTCCTTTTGGGTATTGCCCCACTCTCTGCTCCGGAAATAGGAACGACTAAGCCGAGTCATATCTAACTCACCATCAACAACATTCGCTTCTCCGCACTTGACCACCAAAACACTGGCCGACGATAAAATGGCAGCAAGAAAAGGACCATTCAGACTTGTCACAGTCAACACGGCACCAGAGCGCGCCAAACGTCTTATTGGACGTCTTATTACCGAGCTTCAAGATGATTACGAGATCATTCACGTTGACAACTGTCAGAGTAGGTTCACCATTAGATCGTACCTTTTGACTTACTGACAAGGTACCCAGGCATAGATGAGGTTGTTCCCAAAGTTACTGAGCACAAGCCCGATGTTTTGGTAAGTGTACTATCTGAGGCGTTGTGGCTCTGATACAAAGCGCTAACCATATCTCCTCCAGTTCTCGGCTTCCATGTGGTCGCCAGAAGAGGCACAGCAAATTCACGCAATGGCAAAGTCAGTTGTGCCTGACATCAAGCTGCATGCTATCCCTACTGGTTTACAGGTTGAGAGAGGACCAGATGCTATTGTTGAGTACCTCGTGGAGAAGGTCCCCGCTCTGTTGGATAGTTAGGTGTACTCTGGTAGTAGTAGATCAATAGAACTCAGGGAATGCCTTGGGTTGGGCACGGATACAAAGTACGACCTGAAGGGTTATCAGATCAGATAGACTCTTGCAACATCCGTTTCGTTTAATTCTTGTTCTCTGAGCTTCTACTTTCAATTGAACCACTACTCGTTCTCGAACTTGTTAACCAGCGTTCCGATATGAGGTAAAATCTCAACTCTGAACTCATCACCATTTTTCAAGTTTTCTTTGGGGTTCTTCCCCATTCCCACTCCAGCAGGTGTGCCCGTGATGATCACCGTACCGGCCGGAAGAGTAGTTCCTTGCGACAAGAAACTGACCAGCTTTGGGATATTAAAGATGAGATCGCTGGGAAACGTCAGTGAATGATGACACATGCGATAAATTGAATACCTACTCCAATGAACAGTCTTGAAGAACCTTTCCGTTCTTCAAGCCACGAATGTGCAGTTTGGAGGGATCTGGAATAGACGAAGTGGAAACAAGAACAGGCCCTGGATTAAGGGCTGGTCAGTTATCTGCCTTCATTTTGAGACGAGGGAAGGGTTTACCAATAGGGCACGCTCCATCGAAACCCTTGGAGAAGCACCATTGGGACTGGTTAAGCTGTGAGACACGACTCGAGACATCGTTGGCAGCCGTATAGCCCAAGACATAGTCCATGGCATTCTCCTCAGACACATTCTTGGCGGGCTTGCCAATGATTACTGCCAGCTCCGATTCATAATCACCACTTCCGTCATCTTGGGTGATCTTGGGAAGCAAAGTGGGAGCAGGCCAAGGATCACCCAAAGCTGTGCTAGGCTTACTGCGACATTTAATTAGCTGTGTTTATTTACCAAGAAGAATTTGGGGATTTACAGGAAGAGAGTTGGGATCTTTGGGATGTCCATTTTCACCTCGTTCGCGTGTTGGACATACTGTACAAGGGTTAATCTCTTTCGCTTTGCTTTCTCGTAGAAAACCTACGTTCAATCCAATGCAGCGAATAGTTCCGACTTCCTCTTGTGCCAAAGGGGATAAAATCCTCTCGATAGATTCGGTTCTGTCTGTTCGAGTGCCGGGAGAGAGGATAGAAGACCCCGTGAATACCTCGACAGTAACGTCTTTCCCATCACGAGTGGCAAGACCAATATCCAGATCCTCTTGTGATGGCTCACCGATCAGGATACTCGTCGAGTCTGACTTGGGTACAAACCGCACAAGACCTAGCAGTAAGTTAAAAACGAGTAATTGTAGCATCGAGAAATATTTGCTTACGCTTGAAAGTTCCAGAAGACATCTTGGTCATTTCAATATACGTAAAATGTCACAGAGAAATGTCACTATAGGCCTCAGTGTGTATTGCGATATGGTTGATGCTTACTTCGATTGCTGACCCTCCTGTATCGGAGGTCTTGAACCTCGGATGTAGCGCAATGAAACCCCCGCACTTGAACACAGCGGGGAAGCCAATGTGAACAATCTGAGCCAATCGCTGACCACAATCACGGAAGATCGATACTGGAAATGGAAGATATATCCGTCCTTGACCAAAGACATTGTGTCTCACAGACGACGACTTTGAGGACGCCTAGCCTTAAGTCGGAATCACGTTCATTCTTTTAACCTTAATATCTCACATTGAACCAAGAGGCGCTGTTATACGTTCATCCTATTGACCATGTCTCAACCAGGCCATGGTGAGGGCTTTCGCCAGTACCTGCCGGATCTGAACCAACCACGGTTCCAGGACATGAAGAAGCAAGATGCTTATAAGTACGCTGAAAACTTCAAGAAGAATGGGCAGCCTCCGTGGTTACATGGCTTGTATTTGCACTGGCGAAAGCTATTCAATGAGCCTTATCAAGGCATTACCTCTGATGGTACATACCTTTTCCAGGTTCACCGAGAGCCCCGACTAACGATATTTAGGTGTCGTGAGAGATGGTCTGTTCGAGTTACAAGACGAGGGAATTCCCATTGAATCCATAGTAAAAGCTGCGAATAGTCTTTGCAACAGCCTGAGCGAAGAACAAAAGCACAAGACCTTCTACCATATTGACAGTCCAGAGTGGCGCTCATGGTCCAACCCCGAGTTCTTGCTTAGCGATAAAGGCATTCGTCTTGATGAAATCACAGATGATTTGAGGACAAAGGTTCTCAAAGTCCTGGAGCTTACCCTCTCGACCGAAGGGTACGAGAAAGCAATCGGTGCTATGCGGGTGAACCATTTTCTTGGGGAACTAGTAGAGTCGCCTTCCATCATGAACGAGTTCTCATACAATTTCGCTCTCTTCGGGGACCCATCCACGACCCGCCCCTGGGGCTTCTCATTCTACGGTCACCATCTCTGTCTAAACGTCTTCCTATACAGATCCCAAATTGTGGTGTCACCATGGTTTACAGGAGCAGAGCCAAACCTGATTGATGACGGACCATACCAAGGCACACGAATCCTGCACAGGGAGGAAGATCTTGGATTACGACTGATGCAGAGTCTCCCACCTGAACAGCAAAAAGCAGCTCAAGTCTATGAGCTTATGAAAGACCCCGCCATGCCGCATGCGCGGTGGAATCACGATGACCAGCGACATCTGTGTGGTGCCTATCGCGACAACAGAGTCGTTCCATACGAAGGCATCGTCGTGTCAAGGATGACGGATGATCAGCAGAGATATGTCTTAGACATTGCAAATGAATTCCTTCTGTACCTACCTGCCACAGCGAGGCAGATACGTCTGGAACAGATTAAGAAGTGGTTCCATGAAACACACTTCTGCTGGATTGGCGGCTACAAAGATGAGGATCCCTTCTACTACAGGATCCAGAGTCCAGTAGCAATATTCGAATTTGATCACCACTCAGGCGTATTTCTGAACAACCAAGAGCCTGCCAAGTTCCATATTCACACACTGTTGAGGACGCCCAACAAAGGAGATTATGGTATGGCGCTGAGACCATTAATACCAGGAGTTGAGCAGAAGTATTTATGGGAAGGGTAGTGTCATATAACAGATAGATGATAATTCGAAGAGCATTAGTCTCAATTGATGCCATAAACCGCAAAGTAAGAAACAGCAGCCCCAGCCAGTGCCATCGCTGTCCATGTCCAAGTCGACAAACCTGACTTTTGGCTTTCTCGAAGCCTAGAGTTCCAGTCAAGTTGATAGCCGATCCCTTTGTCAAGCGACCTTTTCCATGCAGGTCTCGCTTCGCATCGCTTTAGCCACGTCTTTACTCTTGGCCACTTATGTATCTCGATAAGGTTCGGCTGAACTGCCATATCCAAAGCGATCTTGAGTGCCATGTCCGCCCGCGAAGGCGCGTTACCTCCCATAATCCATTCCCGACCTTCAAGCTCCATCTCCACCACGTGCAGGGCATTGTTGACGTCCTCGTCCAGAAACGCCTTATTGAGCCCATAGCCGAGAAGCTTTATTATGGGGCTTATGAAAAAAGGCGTCACAGAGCCCAATACCATGAATAAATGCTTGGTGCCCAGTCGCGCGACGAGATCGGCCGTGGCAAGGCTAACAAGATAATCTTCTCGAACCCTGTAACTGACATCGGTCTTGTGGAACGTCTGTTCGGTGTCATAAGTGAGAAGGAGGTAAAGCATACAAGTGCTCATTTGTGTGATGACTTGGCCATCAGGCAGGATGAGCTGCGGTGCGTGAGCCTGTATATGCGTTTCACCCAAGCCGACTGCTCGCTTGTCCAGGGGACGATCGAATCTCGTGATATCGTATTCTATCCCGAGTTCTTCGAGAAGCCATAGGACTGCCTGCGTACTCGGAGAGTGCTGGGCCGGTGATTAATAGCTATACTTTGCTTGAGATAAGTCTAACGTACCGCGAGATAGATGAGTCGCGGTTTCGATGACTGGTTTGTTCCGTTCATCTTTCCAACTTTGCGCACTCTACTGTATCGGTGCTGCGTAGAAATTTGATGGTTTTCTTGAGTTGTGTGACGAAAACTAAGATTGTGGATATTCTAAGCTGACATTTTATAGCAACAGACATGACCGTGTCTTACCATTCCGCTGATCCTACCGGTCTGACCAACCAATTGGACTCTTGATGGCTTACACCTCATTAACGTCAACGTTCCGGCAAATCAGCTTTTAATATCTAGCGACTATTCACCAGCTCTCGCATTTTGGCTGTGTTAATTGGTTGCTATTACTGTTTGAATAATGAATGTAGTCATCCTACCAAGTAATGGGCTCTTCATCTACACCTGTATACTGATACAAAACGCCAATTATTTATACGGTGCACATACGTCCTGTTTGCATCGCAGTTTTGTGTGTTGCGATACTAATAAATGTCTTCTCCGAAATGCCAAATATAGGTAGTTGTTATAGAAAACAGAACAAGTTGTTTCTCTATACAGTCTATGGCATTGTTACACGATAAGTACGCTTATGGAGACTGCATATATGACTGGGTAATAAACACGACTAAGAGTTGTAATCGAGTCTCGCTATTACCCTCATCACAAAAATGGACTTTTAAGGCGCAGCAACAAATTTGGAAGTAGATAGATGATCAGCGTCGATCGTAAAACAATCCACCGTGAAGCTGGACCTCGGCAAATGTATGATTTGGTTTAGTCTAGTTTCTGTCTCCCCTCATCCCAGGACC
Source organism: Fusarium sporotrichioides (assembly GCA_019054645.1). Classification (NCBI taxonomy): domain Eukaryota; kingdom Fungi; phylum Ascomycota; class Sordariomycetes; order Hypocreales; family Nectriaceae; genus Fusarium; species Fusarium sporotrichioides. Next base: position 2,423,240 of record JAHKNS010000002.1, on the reverse strand, counting down.
CCAGCATCAAACCATCAACATCTTTCAAAGCAGCTGCGAAACGAAATCACTTCAAGATGCCTTCCTCTAAATCCTCCGTTGGAGGTCCAAAGACTCTGGCTCTATCTGCTTTCGCAATTGGCCTCGGTGTTCTTCTCGCCCGCCCAATTAATCGTCTCACTACCGTCCTTGGCGCCTTTCGCCAACCGACCAACACTATTGTTAAAGATGGAGATTTTGTGACAATTGCGGATACGATGCTCTGCGAAGACTTGCATTTTCAGAAGTCTAGCGGCCTGCTATTTACTGCTTGTGAGGATTCCTATGAGTCGCGCTTCTCGTGGTTTCCTGGACTTGGCGTGCTCCATGATCCCCTCACTGCTAGCAAGGCCCGTGGGTCTATCCACGTCATAGATCCTACAACGTTCAAGTCGAAGAGATTGGAGTTTGAGGGCTTTGCTGGGCCGTTTATCACTCATGGTATCGACGTTATTTCGGATCCTGAGGATGATTCCAGTGTGTACATCTTCGCTATCAACCATCTTCCTCATCCTGGATATCTGCAACATGTCGTCGATGGAAAAAGCTATGAAAAGTATCCTGGCAACAAAGCAGCTTCTCAAATTGAGATATTCCGTCATAGAACGGGATCCTCTACTGCTCAATATGTCCGCTCCGTCAGTCATCCACTGATCGAAACACCAAATGATATCGTTGCTCGCTCTCCGAATAGTTTTTATGTCACCAACGATCATTACTACCGCGAAGGCATCCTTCGTCAGATTGAAGATGTTTACTATGGTGGAAAATGGTCAACCACCATATTTGTGCAAATCACGGATGCGGCCTCGCAAGATGCCACTACGGGCCTCAATGTTTCTGTTGCGCTCACCGGACTCCACAACAACAACGGTCTCGGTCATGGCAGGACACCGAAGGAGATAGCAATTGGGAGTGCTGCAAGCGGAGATATCCATATTGCGGCTGTTAAAAGCAACAACTCACTGGAAGTTCTCGAGACTATCAACTTCGATACAGCCGTGGATAATCCTTCATGGTATTCAGATTCTTTCTCGAATGTGAATGGGGATAGCAGCGGTTATGTCTCCGCAGGATTGTCAAAAGCTGGAGATCTAGCAAAGTCGGTTGGTGTCGCTTCTGGAATGGAACCCATCATGGTTTGGCTAGCTCAGCCAAATAATGAGAAATGGGAGAAGAAGCTTCTCTTTGAGGATGATGGGAAAAGATTGCGATCAGCAGCTACAGCTGTATTAATCGGCATTGATCCTGAGTTAGAGGGTGGTAAGAAAAAGGGGTGGCTATTTGCGACGGGATTCTACTCGCAAAGCGTCGTCGCTGTCAAAGTCGATCTTTGAGAAGACCCAGCCCTACACATAAAGTGGCGAATTAGCAACAGACTGTGGTAAGTTTCTTGATGGAAGGCCAGGACTGTATACCGATCGTGGTAAAAAGTACGTGATTAATGCGTCAAGAATATGGAGATACATCTTAGTAGGCGGGCAAATGGCGGAATAACGGAGACTTCTGAAATGCCGACATCGGTATTAGAACGCAGTTCTGTCAAACGTCCATCTACGTCATCCATATTTATCCAGATATATATCAATGACGAAGTAGTCCCGAATGTCAGTGATCTTACGTCTTACTCCTAGCTCCTAGAATCATTAATACCAGTTCATCATGTCTCACGTTCAAGTTCTCTCCATTACCACCGCCCTTCTAGCATCAGGCGGTATCGCCCCGTTGACATTTTTTGACATTCCCGAGCTCCAATCTCAACCAGCGTCTCGCTCCCTTCCTGCAACAAGATGGCTTTTCAGTCGTGGATCTCACATCTTCCCTTCCGCTTCACTCATCTCAACTATCGGATTTATCTATTCCGCGTCAGTCGAAAGTGAAAGCTTCAGCTCCCTCTTTTCCATATCAACCAACACTTCTAAAACCAATGGGCTTTTGCTCGCTGCAGCACTTTCATTTGGTATCGCGCCCTTTACTCAACTCATGCTTCCTACGAACTTTGCTCTGATTCGGGAAAATAACAAATTGGGTGGAGCGAGAAGCGAGAAGGCCGCCGCCGAAGGTGATGCTTCGACTGACAGAAGTGCTTTTGACTCTGTCAAGGGAAGTGGCGAGGGGGTTGAATTTACCGATCTTAGTAGACCTCAAGAACGGACAAAGAGAGATTCGAATCGAGAACAAGATGGAAAGGTGCATAAACTGTTGGAGAAGTTTCGTTGGCTTAACCTTGTCAGGGCGGTACTCATTGGAGCTGGAGGTGTTGTTGGTCTTTATGCTGCCCTGAGCTGAGAGGAACCGCATATTTCTGTGTCATCCTTGCCTTGACCACCGAACGTCAGACACGGTATATAGTTATGCATTCGGTCCCAACCACCTTTGTGCCATGGCTTCCCGCAGGGCCATTATATACGAAATCTCCAAGTTATCACAGCTTTCACCAAAGTAAGATGATTCGAATTCTCGACTCAGTATAAAACAAGGTTGCGATAATGTCACTTAATACATGTAAAACAAACCATGAACCTGCAGAACCACAGATCTCTGGAGTTTCGCTACGCTAAGTAGCCTGTTACCCTGACCGCGGGATAAAGGGTGTTGACTTGAATCCGGTTGAATTGGAAACCTCGGTGGATCCACGCACCATTATGGATAAACAGATTATATTGCTCATTATCCGCGCTGAACTCTTCTATTCGTTCCTTGTCGAGCTAGACGCCCACATGGCAGTATTACCAGTTACCTCATCGTCATAGAATGGCTGATAAAGTAACAGATACATATAGCTCTATAGGCGTAGAAGCAATCGGCAAGTTGATGCGGTGTGTGGAATTGCGTAACAACAATGCAACGTTATTCAACTATGGCGATAAAGCTTCTGGTTCGCTTATCCATACCAACATCAAACTCTTATTAATTTCTTTCTGTTGGTATAGAAAGTTCATTTGTTTTAGATCTATGTTACGTGCCTCAATTCTGTGAGGAGGATTATGAGTGAGTAACCACGCTAGACAGAAAATAATTAACGAAGGACAGTGCTTTGTCATAACAAAAGGTTCAGTCTATCTGGTCACCCAGAGACCAAGTCAGGCAAGTTCCAGTGCTCGGCTCTTCGCTTTTAACATTTTTCCACCACAAGAGACGTTGCTGAGAAATACAAAAGCCAAACGGCTCGGAACTTTCCAGGCTTACCAAGACGATCTCCTTATCGTTGGAAATAAAGGGAATTGATTGGTCATGTGTGATGAAAGGACCTGGACGGATCGACCGTCAGCACTAGCCATATACATTTGTCATTCATTCATTGTTTCATCCGAAAATGTGATTCTTTTAGGCAAGTCCTTTTCACAGATGGAGAATCGAGATGTTGTGTTTAGAATGGGAATCACGACATTGATTAGTATTTAACTCTTCGAAAGTACAGCATATACCCTTTCAACAAACATATTCACTCATACTATATTGAACCATCTTAACCGAACCATCCTCCTATCAATTACCATGTCGTCTTATAAGAACGTTGTCGTTGTCGGTGTAAGTCATTGAAAACCTTCAGCGAAGACCCCTATTAACAAGGTCTCAAGGCTAGCGGAAGCACTGGCAATATCATCATCGATGGCCTGACATCAACCTCTACCTTCAATGTTACGGTCCTATCCCGCAAAGAAAGTAAAGCAACTTACCCGGAGAATGTGACAGTCCGAACAACAGATTTCTCTCTGGACGATCTCTCGGAAGCTCTCAAGGGTCAAGAGGTTGTCATATCTGCTCTTGGAGTCGAAGGCTTCGATCAGCAGCAGAAACTCGTTGACGCTTCCGTCCGCGCAGGTATCAAGCATTTCTTGCCCTCGGAGTTCTCGTCTAGTAGTGAGGACCCAGTTGTTCTGGAACTATTCCCGTTGTTTGAAGTCAAGAAGAATCTTATCGAGTATCTTAAGTCCAAAGAAAAAGATGGATTGAGCTGGACTGGCCTCGCCACTGGTCTATTGTTCGACTGGGTAAGAGCTGCTTTATTGTTACAGAAAGACAAAGGCTAACGGTAAGTAGGGACTCGCAAATGGCTTTCTTGGATACGATATCAAGAACAGAACCGCCAAAATCTGGGATGACGGGAACAAAAAGTTCACCCTCACCAACGAAAAGCAACTCGCACGAGCCATCATCTCAACTCTTCAGCATCCCGAGGAAACTCGCAACCGCTACCTTTACGTTTATTCAGTTGTAACTACACAAAACGAGATTCTGCATTCCCTTGAGCAAGCCACTGGTGGGAAGTGGAACGTTGAAAGCACATCGACTGACGCCGAGGTCGCTGAAGCAAGAAAAAGATTGGGTGCTGGAGATTTCAGTGGTGGATTTATTCTTGTGCACGCGACTACTTATGGAAATACGGATGGCCTGAGGGCGAACTATTCCGAGGAGGAGAGCTCGGGCAACAGGATCTTAGGGCTTGAGATAGAGGATGTTGGTGAGACTGTAACCAAGGTTGTTGGGAAGTGATAACAGTTGTACGGTTATTGGAGATCTCTTGTTCATTTCTATCTACCGACGCTTCCTCCGCATGACTTGCATTCTTGAGGAAGGACTAATGTTGGATCGCCATAGCCGGGCACGTTGAGCTATATACGCCATAGAGAGCGTCGAGTATAAACTTACAATTGCATTCTTTGCTGTCACGTCCCGTCGTCGAACTTCTTATAACAAACAGCACTAGTACTTGGCGGACCCGGTGGGTAAGTCGAAAGATAGAGACATTTAGTACAGTTTATGAGCATCTCGCAATGATCTTAGTTCGAGTTGATCGCCTGTTGGACAAGTTTCTGAAGGGCAGGAGGATTTGCTCCTGCCAACTTGTCCTCCAGCTCGCCGTCTTTGAAAAAGAAGAAAGCTGGAATCGAGCGAATTCCGAGCTCTTGAGCAAGATCAGGAACCTCGTCCGTGTCAAACTTGGCAAACGCGACCTTGTCAGAGTCGTATGCCTCTGCGCTGCAAAGCTTTTCGAAAATGGGGCTAATGGCTTTGCAGGGACCGCACCATTCTGCCGAGGCGTCGATGATGACTACTTGGTGGGTTTTGAGAAGATCATCAAATTGAGCCTTATCTTTGATCTGGACGACGGACATTTTGGTGTTGTTGTTGTCGTTGGGCTTGAGAAATTTATCTGGAAGTTGCGAAAGATAATATGGATTCGTTCGGCATGGGAACACCGTAAGTGGGTAACCGGAGGTTATAAATGCCAAACCCCTCCTGCGCCTTTGACGTCATACAACGCTTCGACATACGTGTCTGAAGCAATGCTGGACTGGATGTAAGAAGACTTGTTCCAGAAATCAGAAATCAGAATTGCCATTTTATCGGCTCTGTCCCTTACTTCTGTAGACAGCCCGAGAAACAATAAAAATATGACTCAACCCTATGCTCGCGCCGACGAGGTTGAGGAAATGAAGGCTGGACATATAACTCCAGCTATGTAAGAATCGGGGTTGTTTTATCATTAGACTTCTCTTGCAAAAGTGTCATTCATGGATGAGGATAAATGTTGAATTTCCAATTATAGTTATGGTCTTTAAGCTCAAGCCAATACTTTCTCAATTTCCTCAAGGTTTTCAACTGGAAGGTTACTCTGTCCACGTGAGTTGATAAGTCGATCAGTCAAAACAATATTGAATTCCTATAGCCGGGCGCATTATGCTATATACCTCAGAGGGTGCCGGCCATAAATTCCAAATGACGTTGCTTCCATTCACCTTGTCTGCCCTACCCAATCCCATCACTGAAATCTTATAACATCCAGCACCAGGAGTCAGCCAATCCGAATCAGTCCCCAAACAGAGTCGTATTGCAGATTCAAAAAGCCTTGATCAATTATTTTATGTCGTAGTTCATTGGGCCGCCTGGCTCACAAGCTGCTCAAGCTTGACAGGATCAGCTCCTAGAATCTCATCAATCTTGTTGCCGTTTTTGAAAGCGATGAAAGTGGGCATCGCACGAATCCCCGCTTCTTCAGAAATATCAGGACATGCGTCCACGTCAACTTTGGCAAAAAGAACATTGTCGTGTCCAGATACTTCGGAAAGTTTTTCGAAAATCGGGCTAATCGCTCTGCAAGGGCCACACCATGTTGCCCAGAAGTCAATGATGACAGTTTCGTGACTTTGGAGGAGCTCCATGTACTGAGCCATGTTTTCGATAGGGGTGACGGTCATTTTGAGAATGCTTTTGTGTTGTTGCGATTGTGAAATGTGTCTGAAAGTTGATGAAGGATGATTTCTTCGCACTAAATGAGCATGAACGAACTCTAGGTATATATGCAAGGCCCCTTCTCAGCCGCTGACGTCATGAAATTGCTTGATCTACACCTCTGCAACTTGTTGTAAGTTTTGGATAATGTCGAAGGCACCAACTCGGGCATACATGCATAGTAAGTATTAGAATAGATAAGCGCTAGGATTGGCCACGTACGGATCTAATCTTGAGGGGATCTCCGCCGCTACGATGCGGTATTTATGATAAGATACGTCATCTATGGGTAGTCAAGGACGTGCGCAGTATGCGATGGACGAATCTGTGCTCTTTCGGACATTCAATTGTCTCTCGTAGCGTGGTCCACTTAGTTCAGCTATAGGCCTACAATGGCAACTAGCATTGGCTCTTAATTATCGAGTCTGTTCCAGAAATCACGAATCAGAGCTGCCACTTCATACACTCTGTCCCTCACTACTCCATGGCCAGCCCTTGAAACAACAAAGACATTGTTGAACCCGTGATCCTTGAGTTGCTGTGCGCTGACCAAATCGTCCAGTTCACCTAGCACCGCAAGATTTGGTATTCCCAACTGAGACACTTTGGAAAACTGCACATGTGAGTCCATCACACCGCCATCTCGGAAGATTGCAACTACAGAGGCCAAGTGTCCAGAATGCTCTTGCATCTGCCAATGTCTCACTGCTTCAGCTACGATCTCGCCGTTGGCTACTCTATCTTTCCAGTCCTTGGGTACAACAAGATCACCACCTTCAAGAAATTCCAGAACCCATTTTCTCGCTGCTTTCTCATCGTTGCCGCGGAGGTGGGATTGTTGCTGAAGCGTAAAATCTGAGGAACGGAGAAGACCAGCTGGAGCGACGAGGGTGAAACTCTTCACACGAGCTGGTCTTGCTACAACATAGCTAGTCGTGGTAGCTCCACCGAAGGAGAAACCAACAAGGTGAGCGGAAGACCATTGGAGATGATCAAGCAAGTTATCGATCAATTGGTGGAATAACGATGGTTCATGAGGCAGGATAGGCGTGTCGCTCAATCCGTGGCCCCAGAGATCTACCAAAACCAGATGCGCATGAGGAAAATACTTTTCGAGAGCGCGAGTGAGAGGAAGCATGCCTAGCGCCGGGGTTTGGACGCCATGAATAAAAAGTACACGATCGATTGGCTGCCTTCCGGACGCGGTAGGGAGGGTCTCATAATAAGCAACTTTGCCGTGGGCAGTTCTGAGAAACTTGGCAGGAGGGAGAAGGGCTCCGAAAGCCTTTATGAATGATTCTTCTGAAGGACCCGGTATCGGCTCCTGGGGTGAGGTTTCTGCACCGGGGCGAGGAAGAACAAGATCGCCTGTAATGTCAGACATGGTAAGTGATGTTTACTGAGTTGAGTTTGTTGTCTCGTCTCCCGATGAGCGATTTAGAGACGCCTGAGTGGGGACAATCCAATGAACCAATCGTATCATTATGCTTACTTCTGACAATCAGCCATGGATTGTGGAGTTTATCAAGATAGTCGCTATCTGAGGTCACGAGTTGTATATCGAGCTATTGTCAGCTTTTAGTCTTGAGCCTAGAGAACACTACATCCGGACTTACAGGACAGCTTTGTCGCGAAGTCTCAGTGTCATTTCACGATGCAATGCTAAAGCTGGATGAATGAAAGCTATTGATAGGATCAGAGTTGACTTCCTAACAATATCGTTTGGCTGTCTCAATAAAACAGTTTTGTTCATGACCCGATGGTTCATCAGAATTCCAATATATGGAGAGTCCGTAAGGACGAACTACTCAAGTCAAATGAAGCTCACCCGAGTACTTAATGTCCCAGAACAACCAATGATGATGGTCACCGAGGACCACTGCAAGTATCATCAATACCTACGTGCATTACGGACGCACTACTGATAACCGTACACAGGAGCGGAACTTAGATAGATGGAGTCCTTTATATATTAACTGAGCTTTTTAAAAGAGCACAAAATGTAGCAATATAACCCCAAAATAGTGTTTTTCAATATACTATCCAACTACCCTAAGCTGATCCCAACTCATACCTTTAATTGCCACCAACGTGATAGAATATTCATCAAGTTCTGTTCCTTCAGGACCCAATAATGTGTTCGGTATTCGTCTGGAACAGGGTCGAAGTGGCGTTGGTAAAATGCCAGTGACCTTCTGGGTCCTGATCAAATGCTCAATAGTAGTAGTACCCCCGAACTCAGATGTGACATCAACAGTGACGCTGATCTCGTTGGTAACATAAACATTGAAGCTGTTGAAGTTGCATGCATAGTTTTGTAATAACCCATACCAAGCGTGGAATCGCCCGTCGGTTTCTAGAAGAGTATTCTGACAGGCATATCCACCTATGGTGCCTGAAGGGAGGCTGCGGCAATTTTATTATCACCACTATGATCTGATTCTGCCTTGCCTACTACATTTGATTACCATACTGCTATTGACCAAACCGACACCCCGCGAACGCTCCAATGGAAGCTTTCAATTGATTTCATTCGACGTACTGGATGGTCTACTTGTTACAGCTTTCTATCTTTCCTCTTTTGTACTTTCCGTGTTCTTTGTCCATGGCCATTCTGGTAGTCCATGTTTCTTGGACATAATAGTCTGTCCCTGCGTTCCATATGAGAGTCGAAACGATCTGTAGTATGCGTCTTCTATGTTCTCCTATGTTTATGAATACTGAGAAGGTTTATTTGCCAGGTCGAGTCTGGCTAGGCGGCCCTGAGGTGTGTGTGACGGTTGAACAACGACAGAGTTTCATCTTGCCCATGCGCCGCATACAAAACAGGGTATTTTAATTAGTTGACGGCTTTATCTAGCAATCGCAACCCTAGAGCCAACAAAAATTGCGCTAGCAGGGGTCTAAAAAATACCCTGACTGGACACAGCCTGGGGCGCAGTTTTAGGGACAGGCCTGAACCAACAGTCCATTGACAATCTAGAATAAGTAATTAGACAGGGGCGTTATTTGTAGCAATGAAGATAAATAAGCACTACCCAGGAACAAGACGTAGTCATCTTGGCAACATTCTTGACGCAATGCCATCTTCAGAAAACGATAATGCTCATGTTGCTGTTACCACAGCATACGACCAGCCTAGCAGCTGCAAGAACAGATTCAAGATAACGAGCATACCATACTCTGGTAGTTCTACTGCTGTGCCTGTTTCGGAATACATCACGTCTCGCTATCCTTCCAATTGGGAGAACACCGACAGTGAAAAGTACCTGGGCTTCAGCCCGGCCATTTGCCCATCAGGCTGGAACTATAATGCTATCGCCCGAGCAACTCATTCCTCGACAGTGGCTACAACCGCATTTTGTTGCCCAAGGTCAGTTCACCCATCAAAAAACTGAATGCGAGATACACTAACGTGGTAATTCTCTTAGTGGCTATCAATTACGATCTCTCGACCAAGAGTCTCGACCGGCTACTTCGGTGGGCCCAAAACGATGTGAACGATGGTTGAAAACCCATGAAGAAGACCCTGGTAGCGCAACAGTCGCTGCGTCTCATGGCGATGAAATCCTCTTGATCCATGAAGTATGGGCTGTCACTTGGGATGCTTCTGAGAGAGCGACCCTATCCCCGAAGCTACCCACACTGAGCAGCGGAGAGACTATTGGCTTTTGGGTGGCTCCTCAGCCTGCAACCAGCCAAGCACTGCTTACAAGACAAGAAGGCAATGACGGCCCTTTCACCTATCCCTTTCTAACGTTCCTCATGGTTGGCTTACCTATCATCTTCGGGGCTCTCTTCACCTGTCTGTTTTGCATGTGTTATTGGAACCGGAGGAAGATGAGGAAAGAGAGGAAAAGAGCGGAACAGATGCATTTGGACTCTCTGCCACCATACTCGAATAGTGAGAGTCCTCCTGCGTATACCAGTTAACAAGCGATTGCATCAGTATAGTCACCAAGTATTTGTAGCTTATAAACACAGGACGATTCCCCTCTAACGCTAGCTAGCCATGGATGCGCGTTCATAGTATACTCCACAAGCTGAAGACTCCAGTATATGCTTTGGGTCAGTTTCATCCGTCCTGTACTTGGTGAATTGCCTCAACTTTTAATTTCTGATATCTAGAGAATTGGTTGTTGGATTCACCGCGTATATGTTTTGAGTTAGGCGCTAATGCCAGGACAAGGAGATGACTTGACTAAGGAACAGCAAAACTGAGTCATTTAGCAGAAGAATCTATATCTCGTGAAATGTAAGCTGCACCGTTCTTCTACCCGATTCGTTTTATCCCAACCCAAAGCGTGAGCACCAGGTTCGTTATTCTCAGTGGGTCTATACCAACGAAGGATTCAGGTAAGCGGTATACCCCTCCTACAGAACACGTATGAGTGGGGATCCGATCTAACCATCAGATAACCAACATAACTACTTTCCTTTAACTTACATCTTTGTACCTGGCTATTATCTAGTCTTTTCGGATTGAATCAGCCATGGACTCTCAATCTTTCACGTACACTCGTATTCCACCCGGGCGAAACTTTCGGTTGCTTAGGATTCTCCCAGGGTCGTCTGACGATGCCTTGGCATGCGAGCTTTTCGTGTCTGACCTAGACGACTCGACACCATATACAGCTCTCTCCTATGTCTGGGGGAATCCGGATAAAGTTGGAGAACTTGAGCTGTCAGGACATGTTTGCAGGATCACACGCAGTCTTTCCGATGGGCTGTGTCGTCTTCGAAAGCCTGACGAGGTGCAAATTGCCTGGGCAGATGCAATATGTATCAACCAAAATGATAATGATGAAAAAGGTCACCAAGTCGATCTCATGGGTGCTATATATGACAACGCCCATCATGTCGTTGTGTGGTTGGGTCCTGATCCTACGACGTCTGCATCTGAGGCATTCCGCTGCTTGCAGACAATCAATTACAAACTGTATACCAAAACAGACAAGGAATACTATTACCCCACTGAGGAGGAAATGCCTACAGTACACATGAAAACGGAATTTAATCCAGAGCCACGAGAAATGTCAAGACCTGTCGGAAGGCGGTCAGTTCATGCCTCTGTGTTGGGTGAAACGGGAAGAGATTGTGTTGGGAACCTGTTTGATCTACCTTGGTTCTCTCGTGTATGGGTTCTTCAAGAGGTTGGTCTTGCAGGTTCAGCAACAGCAATCTGGGGTGACAATAGTATTGAATTTGGTGAGATTGCTTCCTTCATATGGAACGTATACTACACCGAGGAACTCAGGCATGCATTGGGGGCTGAGATAACCGAAAAGCTCTCTGGCGCACCTCTTTATGCTGTGTGGAATGTCTGGTCCACATACGAAAAGAAAGAGTCATGGATATACCGAACTCCCCTGCTAAGGAGTTGTGCTGAGCTCATTGCTAGCCAATGCAGTATCGACTTCGTCCTTGTCCTTGAGGCTTCACGGTATTTCAATGCCACAAACCAGCTGGATCATGTGTATGCTTTTCTGGGTCACCCGAAGGCCAGGAATCCCGTTACGAAGGTTCCATGGCTACAGGCAAACTATTCTCTGGACGCCCGAGAACAGCACCGACTGTTAGCCGCCAGTCTGTCTCAGGACTCCCTGAACTTTCTAGTGCAGGCCCATCAAACTGAAGAAAGCCTCAAGAACACATCCGGATATCCAACCTGGGTACCAATGTGGAATAAGAAGACGCAAAACCACGCGGACGCCTTCTGGGAAGCATGGGATGCTAGTTTGCGAAAGGAGGAAGGGAATCCTCTCAAGGCCTACGTTGATGGTGATCGACTCAAAGTATGTGGCCTGATAATCGGAGAGATTGACCAGTTTACAAGAACAATGGAGCCGTCGGACTTTGATGTAGATCAGGATTTCGGCGGCCTCCTCGTCGACTTGTGTTGGGACCTAGCGGGAAGGAGACCGCACCCATATTCACCAAAAGAGGTACTCGCAGCATTTGCATCGACATTGTCCTGCCACTACAAAATCAGGGGAAATCAACCTCTAGATGGACGTGAGCGAGTAGTTGAGCAGTTGGCCGGCTATTGCATGCATTTGAACAATTGTTTCTACCAGGCCCATCTGGCACCAAAACACGGCGATGGCTTCTGGAACCTGAACACGGTATTGGAAGTTGGTAAATCATTCACGCCTAGTTTCAAATCTCATGCTGTCAATAGGCGATTTTTCAACACGAAGGATGGGTATTGGGGAATGGGGCCCTCAGCTATGCAACCTGGAGACATTTGTGCCGTGCTGCTTGGGGCCGATGTTCCTTTCGTGTTGAGGCCAAAAGAGGTTGCTGGAGAGTACCAGTTGGTAGGGCAATGCTATATGTACAAGTTCATGGACGGCCAGGCGGTTATGGCCTATCGAGCTCAGCAGGCTGGTTATGATGAAAAGGAGATTATCATCGTGTAGTAAGAGATTCATCTGCCTCTTTTTACAATAGGTATATTACATCGGTTTAACTGTATAAATCTGAATATAGTAAGTGATCTGTTTGATTTGCTGTTATAACCTTTCGTGATTCCTCCAGACCTGTGTGGTCATTTACCCAGTTGCGTATTAATGTAGACCTCAAGTTATTATCGTATTTATTATCGTCTGCAAAGATGGAGTACAATCAGTCAGTACAGAGAAGCCATAGCTTTGTCAAGAGAAAAACAAAATGACCATCATATGATCCAGTAGCCTAACACAGCCTAAACAGTATATGTTCAACACTACGAAGCATATCAAGCCTCATCTACAAATCAAGTATTCCTCTCCCACTTCTCAAGAACTTCTAACCAAATCTTCGCTTCATCAAGGTAATCCTCTTCTCCATCATGTTCAAGCTGCTTTTTGTTTTTACTTTCCAGTGCTCGTACCATCTGTTCTACAGGAGCACGCATCGGATACCAAGCCTTTCCAACAGGTACACACTCTGACACAAAATTGATCAAATAGTGTTGGTGCTCGACATCATCAATGGCCATACTCATAACCTCAGCCGCAACAGCAGCAGAAACTTCAGGAAACCGCGCTAGCTGCTCGCGGCAGGGCTTGAAAGGTGGATGACACTGGTCAACTTGCCAGTTGAACAGATCGTACATGTACGGACGCATCTGTTCCGCCGTGTGGACCCTCTCCCATAAGGTACGATAAGCGATATAATCGAACTTGTTCTCGGGGACCCAAACATCCTCTGGGTTCTGGATAAAGCGGTCCAGTAGTCTTGCGTTATTAATGAGATGCATAGTTTGCGCGTAGTGGCTAGATCGAGTTTTGAAAGAGGATATGTCGAATTCCATCAGCGCTTGAATTGCGGGTCGATAAGGTTGTAGTTGCTCGAGAGAAAGCTTTGACGTGATGGAATATAGAACGAGCTGGTGCATCTCGAGTGAAGCGAAATCACCGTCCTCGATTGGCGACGCGAGAATGGTGGATAGAGATTCTATGACTGGTGACTCAATCGCATGTAACCTGATGACACTAAAACACTCGTTTTTTGAGTCATCGCAATCTTGATCATTGTCTGCATCGCAGGTTGCCTGGAGGATTGTCGGTATCTCTGCGGCAAAAGTTTCTCCGTCAAGAGTTGCCAGTTTCTTGTTGACATCCATATCTGATGATCCAACAGCTCTAGATAGTTAGGATAAGCCTTTATTTTACAGTCGAGGTGACGTGTTTTGTCTTTGTGTGATCAGTAGTCGGGCTACTACTTACAGGCTGTATAGTCGTCCCCTCTTTTGAGATTGTCAACATGAGATTACTGGGATTCGCTGACAGTTGTGCTAAAGTTAGTGCGGAACCCAAACGTACGGGTCAATCCGAACCGCCGATCCTAACCGTTTCAGACCGGAATTGGGGCAGAAAAGATCCTGTCACTTTCCGAATCCCGACCAGATTAGATCCAGACTGCAGTGCATTTCACCGTCGCTGTCCTTGTATCTAAGCATTGCACACCGAACCATTATGGACTCACCGAGCACGTCCCAACCCGACGACAAGAATGCTCCCATCAGTGAAGCAGAAAGAAAGTAAAAAACAAGCTCAGCCCTTCCCCGCATCCTCGATAGCTAACATTAGGCTTTCTAGAAAGCTCCGTAATCGGCTCTCTCAGCGAGCCTTTCGCCGCAGACAAGCGGAATGCATCAGGGAGTTGCGCAACCGCGTAAATGCCGATCAAAGGCCTGATAGCGAGCGAGTGGAGGCGCTGCAGAGGGAGAATAAATTGCTGAGACAGCAGTTGATTGATGTTCAGGCCAAGATGACCAAAGTCTTGGCTTCTGTTCAACTATTGAGTGACTCTGTCACTAAGACGCTGGATGACACCAAGGACGGGAGTCATTCACCGGAAGAAGCGGATCTGGAAGGACATGCTTCAAGTCAGAAGAGGGATCAACATATCTCAAATTCTTCGTTGAGTTCGCTGGATCTAGACTCGTTTGACCCGTCCATTCTTGACTATGCACCTTTTGTGTCAGCAAATGCTACACGTAAGTGATAGAATCACGGATACAAAAGCTTGAGGCCTGACCAGACATATATAGAATCAGCTCCAGAACCAAACAACAGTCTTACATCGGAGCTCATTAACGTCACAGGAACGAATCCTTTATACTCTCAGATACCCAACATATGGAGCCATGAATACCAGATGGGTTTGGAGCCATATCTCACTGCTATTAATGCAACAGAAGAATCAAACCTGGTATTAGGCAAAGATTACGCATTCACGAATTCTCCCTTTTCAGATCATATACAGTTACTTCAGAAAATGTTGAAGAGCAAACTCAACACTCTCGGTTTTGTTCCAGAGGGTCATCATCCTGTACAAAGGTGATTTCATCCTCGTTGCTCTTGAAAGCGTGTGACTAACCTTTTAAAGCGTTTACCAGCCAGTACTGATGGTCCTTTCCATGTTCAATAGCATGACTCGCCCAGACGTGATGGCCTGGTATGCCAAGACACGTTTCTATCACATTATCGAACTCACCGCCTGGCAACTCTATCCTTCGGAAGCGACTTTCAATAAGCTCCATCCTCGATACCGCCCTACCAAAGCGCAACTGGAGAACCCTCACCCTGGAATCATCGACTGGATACCTTTCCCGTCCATCCGCGACCGACTGATTCAGCTACACTCGGCCAATCCGCACATTGACCAGATCTTCTGCGATGCAGTGACAGGTTACGTGGTAGAGGCGCTCATGTCAGACCTAATACTGGGCGCCCCGCCGATAACAGTGTACGTGCGTGTCACAGATCTCATCAACACAATGTCTCGTTCATTTGGAGATGAGTCTCTGGCTGCTCTTCTACCTGCTCCGGATATCTCGACCTTGTTTTCTTCACCTGCATACGCAAGAGCAGCGTTCAATAAACTGAATATGGACAAGGGAGCAGGTTATTACAAGATTGACCCCGCTTTCTTCGAAAAGTATCCGGAGCTATGGGATCAAGCGGGAGACTTGACAGCGACTGGCATGCCTCTTAAGCCGAAGTATCAAAAGATACTTACGTATCCGAAACCGCTTGACCCATCTACAGTGGAGACGTATCGAAGCTTCATCGACTTTTCTCTCGATGCAGCGAGTACAATTTCTATGGGGCCCGCTGTCTGAGTGAGGTCTCGTGGGCTGTTGTAACCGGGCCGGTTTTCGTCAGCAGCTCAATTGAAGAAATTGAAAGGGACCACATGACACAATTTGGTCGAACTTATTATCAATACGAAGGGCACGGTGTAGAGTTGTATGCAATGGTTTGGCGAGTGTCACGGAATGTTGAGTAACAATTGACCCACAAGTAACGGTTGACTAACAGTGCAATTACTAACGACCCCATTCTATGCATCATCGAGTGGAGATGGAATCTTCTATATAGAAAATGCCACAGCTAATTAATTAATTAGTCTGCCACACTAAAGAGAGATCATCAAAATCTTGAACCTCAACCATATTCAAGATGCCTTCTCAAATACCAACACCAATCTCCCGATATGGCCTTATGGATGATTACAGCGAAGGCGCACATCCAGCCCTCCTCAAAGCTCTAATCGCCAGCAATACCACCCAAGAAACCGGCTACGGCAACGATACATACTGCGATCTCGCACGGAAGCGAATACGTGCCCACCTCGGACGCGACGATGTCGGCATCTTCTTCGTACCCAGCGGCACATCCGCCAATGCCATTTCTATCGCCGCATGTCTACGGCCCCACGAAGCAGTCATTGCGGCAAGCTCTGGCCACATCGTGACGAGAGAAACAGGTGCCGTGGAAGCTAGCGGCCACAAGATAATCAACGTTGCGCCTGTCAATGGCAAGCTTACTCCTCAATCCATTGAGCGAGCGTTGGACGATAATTGGCATTTTCCACACATGGCCAAACCTAAATTAGTATACATCTCGAATGCGACAGAGATTGGCACGATATATACAAGAAACGAAATGGCAGCCATAAAGCAAGTTTGTGAAAAGAACGGTCTTATCCTGTTCCTTGATGGAGCTCGTATTGGCACGGCTCTTGCATCAAAGTCCAACGACATGACACTATCAGATATCCTCGAATTAACAGACATATTCTGGATCGGAGGAACCAAGAACGGCGCTCTCCTGGGCGAGGCAGTTGTCGTCAAAGACGCCCGACTGGCTTCCGAATACGAGTTTTATGTCAAACAGCACGGTTCACTGCTAGCTAAGGGAAGGGTGATTGGCGCACAGTTCGCCGAGTTATTCGAAGGCGATTTATACTTTGACCTTGCCCGCAAGGCAAACTTGGCAGCTGAGACACTCTCCAGCGGAATCGCCGAGGCGGGCTTCTCGGTATATGCTGCGACGGAAACAAATCAGGTCTTTGCGGTGCTTCCACTGGGACTAATCAAAATTCTGAAGGAGCATTTCAGCTTTTACGTGTGGGAGAAATGTGGTGATGATGAGGCTGTTATCAGACTATTAACGACCTGGGCGACTGATGGTATGCAGGTGCAGAGGTTCGTTGAGATGGTGCATGGATGGACAAGATAAAAATGTTTCAAAGTACAAAAGTTCAGTTAGGTATCAATGTGTAGGAAATAATACTTGCTAATTTGACCAAAATGGTTTTGTATGATGGCTTCGCAACGGTAGTAATCCAGCAAATCGTCTCTGCATCTGTCCCCCATTAAGCTAAACGTATGTTATCTTTGGAGGTTCAAGCTTCATTTACCATTGATGTATGTTTCGGTCTTTAATCTGCACCTTCCATTACTGACTTACAAGTTCTCCATCCGTAATTGTAATCCTACTACAACACGTACTGTCTCACTACTTGGGTAAGCTAGCCTTTCCAGCAGCTCTTGACGCTGCAAGAGCACCGTGAAGTCCATACTGAGAACAAACACCATCAATGCGATGAGTCCTGTTGATGTTCTTAACCACAACGATCTGAAAGCAGGTAGCCGAGCCTTGACGAGAACCAATTGTGGAATAGGCCAGAAAGATTTCCCAGATCTTTTTGCGCAAAGGTTAGTCAACAGATCTCAAGTGCCAGGTATGATACATACGCGGAACCAGCACACTCCATATTTCGCCTTGACTTTGTCGGCATTACCCAGCCAGTTTCTGTACCATCGCCAGAGTGTACCAGAATAGTGGACACCAACAGTATCGACACTTGAGTATATTGGTTAGACAGTGCTCAGAACAAGGACCGCGATCGCTCACCTTTTGACTTCGAAGCCAGCACTTTCAAGACATCCCACATAATAGGACAACGGCGTAGACGCATCAGCCCCCGGGAAGATATACTTGTTGAGAAATAGCCCCCAAATAAAGTCCTCATACTGCCATGCCTTTCTAAAGCCAGAGACCTGAACGTACATAGCTCCATCGTTCTCGAGCATCTCGTAGCACTGTCGAAAGAATCCTGTCAGGCGTCGCACGCCCACATGCTCAGCCATCTCTAACTGCGTGATCTTGTTGAACTTTTGGTCTTCGGGAATATCGCGATAATCACAGCAAATGAGTCTGCTCTGTTCTTCTTGTACACCGGCTCTTTGAAGGCCGTCGTTTCCCCATTGGACTTGATTCCGAGCGAGGGTCACGCCTGTAACGCTGGCGCCGTAGTTAAGACTTGCGAATTTGGCCAAAGTACCCCAGCCGCATCCGATATCGAGAAGTTTGTCCCCTTCTTTCAACCCGATCTTTTCGCAAACGATAGCAAGCTTATTGTCTTGCATCTCCTCAAGAGTCTCCTCACGAGTAGGATCCGAGATTATACCGGAAGTATAGATCATGCGAGGGCCAAGAAACCAGGCATAGTGGTCATTTCCGCTATCGTAGTTAGTGCGCACCTGCTCTTCATCTTGCGATCGCAAGTGAAGAATGACATCGGGAAAGAAGTTAAGAAGGAGGTACCGAAATGTTTCAGTAGTAAAATTAAATGTTGCCCAATCATGCCGGTACTCAAAGACTTCAAGCGCATCGCCGTTAAGATCGACTTGGCCTGCGAAGTACAGCTCGAAGAATGTTGCCATTGGTATCTTATGCCTCCCTGTCCATCGTGCACGGTGTGAATCGCTCTTGAAGGTAAGGTAGAACTCAACAGGTCGGCCGGGCAATGTGACGTCGTGATTGATACGGGGACTGTAACTAGACATAACGGTCCAGATCACAACTAAAATGGGTATCGTGGTGAATATTGAGAGAAAAACAACCGTTTTTAAGCCGCCGCCCAGTTTCAATGACAGCCATTGAGGAATGCCAATGAGAGCGCCGGCGAGGAACAGATTGGACCATTGTTCGTACCCAGGGCCATCGGCAGGGAGAGGGGCATTTTTGATAGCGGGAGACTGTCAAAGACACATCGCCATGTCAGCAGTTATACATGGTAGATTGGAGAAACATACGTTGGTTAATGGAATACCAGGGCTTTTACCGGTCGAGAGGGTATCAGCCGGCGCTTTGGGAGTCTGGATGAATTCGATGTCGCTGCTCAAATGAGCCCCGCCGTTTTGCTTGAGATCCATGATAGCTGAATCAAGGTGAGACAAAACGTGTTCAATAGAACAGAACGAGTCGCGGGTATTTAGGTGATTCCTTTGGTCAGGTGCTTTCTCCTGACCTGATATGATGCATCAAGCCACTTTGAGTGAGGCCGGATACAGCGGGGGTTTCAACATGCACACCTACTCTAGATAAGCAAATCAGCCGAAAATGATCTCTCGTATCACGACTTGGCGTAATATTACTGCAGGATGTAGCGAGATAGACGCTTTGAGGAGACGAGGCCGCGCAATTCACTTGATCCATCCAATTGCGTGACGTTGGACAAGGATCCCTGTAAAATGCTTCCTGCTTGGCATACATACTTTTGGACTCTGCGCTTCTAAAATCATGTATTTATACATTACTAGCGATTGAAAGAGTACTGAGATCCCAGATAAGCTGTAACTATCAGATTCGGTGTACAGAACGAGTGGTCGACGAATACTTGATATTTCGCGTTATTAAAATGTTCTTTCGAGCAAACCTGGGATAAAAGCCAGGTACTTTCGTAGATAAACGACGAGCTTGATCGCCTGATTTCACGCAAGTCTTGTAATAGATGTTGTGCATCGTAGAAACCAAGTTCCATCGACTCCTTGACGTGAAGTGGGGTGCTGTTGAAGAATACAGATAGGTTCTCCAAATATAATCCAGGAAGGCTTGTTGTTAGATCGACGGTAAGTTGATTATACTCACTCATAGTTGCTTTACTGGTACGACAGTAATCAATATCTCATCTGCATATAATCACATCAATACCGTCCTGAAATTGACATGACGAAACAGTATGGGCGCAGTATGCCTCCCCACGGTAGCTTTAGGGATACCACGTTTTTCTAGCGTCAGCGAGAGGAAGAAAGCACCAATCTGAAAAACGTGACATATTGTAACCTGCGTGTACGTACTTATGTTCTATACGTTACAATTATTGCTTTCTCTTTGTTGCCTCTCATTTAGTGACTCGGCTATAGGTTATCCCTCCCGTTCGACAGGACCTTCGATTAGTCGGTCAGACATTAAGCGAGTGTAGGGTATATTGATGCACACAGGAACAGGATTGCAGCGGTGTCATGTGCTCAATCGACTGTCAGATAATTACGGGCATTGACCACCGAAGACAATTCCCAGTTTTCGTCAACCAGTCCGGCAATGAAATGTGACCCCCACGCCCTTGGCTTGGCAAGCTTACGTTGTTTTGGGGGATGGTCAATTCTCAGTGAGGGGAAACCTTTCCGCGGTTCGGAGAAGCAACACATAAATAGAACCCACCCATAAGTGCATGTCCCTCCAACAAGACATTGTCATCATCGTCAAAATGAGTGATAATAAACTGGAAGTACTAGTCTACGGATTGGGAGCGTACGTCAAGATACACAAATTCAGATCGTGACCTTTATGCTGACATTCCTGTGAAGCATTGGTTCCTTTTACGCATTCATCCTCAGTCGCAGTGAGCATGTTCGCTTAACCGTAGTCGCTCGATCCAACTACGACGCTGTGGCCGCAAATGGAATCAGTATAAACAGCCAGAACCATGGCAAACACCATGTAAAGCCTGACAGCGGTAAGCCAACCAATATTCTTTTTTAGGATATCTTATTAAATAATTCAAAGTCCTTAGACATGTCAAAGATGCCGGTCAAAAGTTTGACTTTGTCATTTGCACCAACAAGGCAGTTGATCAGGCTAGTACTGCAGCCGATGTTGCACCTGCCATCGGCGATAATACGACAATTGTCATTATCCAGAATGGTGTCGGCAACGAGGATGCCTTCAGGGAGCGTTTTTCGAAGACCACTATTATTTCATGTGTGGTACGTTTATACTACTCTGTGCATGTTGCTTAACTTGCTTCATGACTAACAACTTAACAGACATGGGTTGGAGCGAGACAGCCGCAACCTGGTATTGTCGAACATACCACATCGGAAGACATGCAGATGGGTTTGTACCCGAATAAAGCCGGCGACTCAGTCCTCGACAAAGAACACCTCTCGCAGTTCGAATCGCTGCTCTCCATCGGCAAAACAATCTTCCAAATCGTTCCGGACATCCAAGTCCAGCGATGGGAAAAGGTTGTCTGGAATGCAGCTTGGAATTCCCTCACAGCGCTCACGCTTACGGACACGCATTCTTGGCTGAGTTCTTCAGACTTGTCGACGCCAATGACACGAAGGCTCATGAAGGAAGTTATCAATGTTGCCAATGCTCTTGATGTGTCTCTTGAGGATAAGTTGATCGATCAGCTTCTGGCCAAGATTTTAAGCATGCCACCGACCGGTAGTAGCATGAGTACTGATTGCGAGAATGGAAAGCCGATGGAGGTAGAGGTCATTTTGGGCTATCCTGTTAGGAAAGGCAGGGAGCTGGGGATTGAGGTGACGATTATTGAGACCCTTTATACTATTTTGTTGGCCATCAACAAACGTCTTATAAGCGCTGCAGACAGGTGATGCAGCCGCAACAGAGTTATATATCTATGTATGCGGGAAACTAGATCTCTATTTATCCTTAAGATAGTCATGATCGTATATCTTCGACGCCTTTGCTCTTGTTCTCTCCATCACGAACTTCGGTTGGACCGGTAACACTCCTCCGATCTATTCCCCACAACCTTCGGCAACAACATAGCCAAGTTTAATCCCGGCATCACAATCCGTGCTTCCCCGCAGATCGTGGGATGTAAATTTTAGGGCCGATTTCTTACATCAAAGAAACCTCAGAGTTGGCCGATTTTGTTCCTGAGTTGACCCCCACGTCCCCTCTCGGCCTTGGGACCGAGGGTTTTTTCGCGGGGTCGTGTGAGCTGTCGTGCCGGTGGCAATGCTGTAGTTAGAAGGCTCAATAAAATGGGATTTTCACGGGGGATTTTGTTCTTTTGCCCATCTTATCTTTGTATACAAAAACCACTTACTCAACATGTCAAGTCCTCATCATGACCCGAGATCTCACGATCTGCGTCGCTCAACCCAATCAGCCTCAGCTCCCCCAGGAGATGTCTCCCAACTCCCCAAAGGTCAATGCCGCTACATTCTCACAGTACCGGAACTAAAAGGCCACCGATGCGGATGTATGGGGTTTCATCATAATACATCTCTTCCTGGTGCAACATGCTACTGCGGCCATTTCGCATGCTTCCACTCTCCTCACTCCATTCAAAGGACAGGCGACGACTTGTCAACTCTGAAAAAGCGCGTAAGGGATCTGGAGGCAATGCTGCAGCAAAAAGGCAGCTATCAACCAGAAAGCTTGGTCTGTAGGATCAGTGATCTTGAGGAAACAGTGGAGAGTAACGAAGAAGAGTCAGCCATGCGAATGAAAGCTTTGTATCAGAATAGCTCAGCAGCGTGGGAGGTCATAGAAGCTTTACAGCAGCGGATCAAGACCCTCGAGACATATTGTGGCCTATACCGGGAGCAGATGGCAGCGACAAGGAGCGAGCTGAAAGAGCTATATAACAGGCAGTTGGAGTTGATGGACGGTGAAGAGAGTCTGGAGGAGAGACTTCATAGACTGGAGGATCCAGGTGATATACTACCGGCGTTTCCAACTCCGAATATGGACTCTTTGCGTATGGATACCCGGTAGAGATACACAGCAAGATGAAGTCAACGGCAGACCTGAAGTTCTATCATGAATCATGCTACCACGACTAGGACATTTCGCGGATGTTGTAATCAATAAAGAGCAAATAGCCATTTCGATTTTAAACATTTGCCATACTGTAAAAACTGTGATCTCGACACAAACACTTGAATAAGCTATTTATAGAACATAAAACTTGTCTATTATCATTATGTTTAAGTTGGCCAAAGCGCCGTCCAGTCGAGTTCTTGCACTATTTTGCTGATAAGAAGTAGAACTCCTAATCATGCTCTTCGTCGTGACTTCTGACTATCCTGACATTCTCCAGCACAACAAAAGGGTCATCAGAATCGAAATCGTACCTATCTATCTATAATGTTTCATTCAGAGGTTAAGAGCAGTGAACAACACCGTCGTCGTGAGTGTGGCACTCCTTGGGAGCCTCCTTGGTAGCACTAGGCTTGGAAGAGTCAGACTTGGTAGCAGTAGGCTTCTCCTCTTCGCTCTCCTCCTCAACCTCGCCGGTGCATCCTTCACCGGGAGCAGCAATGTCATAAGCCCAGACGTCAATGGCAAAGTACTGCAGGGCATCGCTGTCGATGACGCTCTTGGAAGGGTCGGACTTGGCGAGCGCAAGAGCGTCAGTGTAGTTCTCGGCGAAGTGGTCGACAGTCTCCTCGCTGATGATGGGGACGTGCAAGACTCGGTGAAGAAGGTCGGTGGCCCAGAAAGTGTTCAACTTGGAGTTGGCAACAGTGTAACCCAAGTTGCAGACAGAGTCGAGGTTGCGGCGGATCTGGAAGGAGAGGGGGCAGATCACTGTCTCAGAAGTGGCGTTATCACCTCGCCAGTGTCCAGCCCATGCTACAAAAGTTAGATCAAGGCATCAAAAGTATCGGGTGATGGTTTACTTACCGTCTTGTGTAGCACAGTTCTTATCAGGGTCATCGCAACGGAAGAGCATGCCAGTCTTGTCGGCGTTGGCAACGCGGTCGTACCATCCAATAGGCTGAGAGGTACTGGCGTTGCCAAAGTACTTGGTGAAAAATTCCGACTTGTGTCCATGTCGAAGAATGTGCTCCTTAGCGTGCTGAGCAAGCTGGACAGTTTCATCCAGAGCATTGGACAACTGACGACGGAGTGTCACGTTGCAGGACTGGTGGATGGGGTAGTCCTTAGTCCAACCCTCTGACCAGCTGTAGGCGCTGCTCTCACTTGACTGGGAAGATTGAGAAGCGGACTTGGTCTCGGTGGCCTCGGCACGGCCAAAGATGGGAGTGGCAGTGGCAGCTCCGAGAAGGAGCATGGCCGCGGTGGTGGACTTGAACATCATCTCGAAGAGTTGTTGGGTTGCAAAGATTTGATCTTTGAGGTTTATCGGATCAAGGGTGGTGTTGTAGTCTAGACAAGGCTGGGAGGCTGAAGAAACTGAGATGCAGGAGGCACTTGAGGGTATTTATACAAGTCTGCTGACAGGCCATGACATGTTTATCGTAACATCCGGGTTCCCATGGGGTGGAAACATGCAGCCAAGCATCTCTTTCGAATGGCCGAAAATCCTTACAACTCTAGCTGGTGTAACTTTGTTCTGTAGCTTCTTGTCTGTTAGTTGTGGCGACTCGTGGGGCTGGCATAGAAACGACAGGGCTCAACGGTACAGATCGAGTTAATTCAAAGATACTTCGGCGAAAGTCAATTGTCAGTGGCGTCATCTAAAAACATTGAACGAATCAGAAATTCCTTGGGGCTGAAATCTCTTCCTACTAGACGAGCCTTTACTGTGATGTGTAGAACATTCATGGATGCTGTTGTCTATCCGGGTTCGCAACGTCCCACTCAATAGTATCTATCAAGGTATCTTGGCACTGCCCGTGGCCTATTCGAGTCAAAACGCCGCACATCTAGCCTTCATTACTGCTCAAATTTAAGGTAAATAATATGCTTAACCAACTTCTTACTTTTGGTAATGGAGGGAGGGCCGGTGTTCTGTAGGTACGTTTGGCTGGCCGTTAGAACCCTTGTTAGATAGGCTATTAACAATCACTGCGTGAATTTTGAACTAGCCCAGCACTACTTGATGAGCCACAACTACGAAGACCCAGTAATTTGTATTCTTCAAATTCTGATTCAATGGCCTAGATCTTTTGTACATGTAGGTTGAGGCATTTACAGTACTCTAAACTGGCCGATGGACCGGGGCTCTATTTCTACTCTTGGCTGCTTCCCTCCTCGCATATGTTATTGGAAGCCTTGTGATCATAGTCCTTGCTTCGATGACTGGACCCATGGAGGGAAGCATGGGCCATCAAGGTGCAAGTTTGGTCGCCGGCGATATTTCCTTTTACATACAACATCAAGACGCAGGAACTGCAAGGTTCTGGTTCAAAAAGCTCTGTTCATCGGTATGAGAATACAACAATTCAGCATCCCTTGATGTTATCTTCACCACTCACGAATCCCACCATCTGGTCCATGGAATGTCTTACACTGCCACGGCTCCGTCTCCTTCGCGATTCTTATGACCATTTCCTCATCAATCTCAATACCAAGCCCATAACCAGTGGGCGCCCTGATATGTCCACTCTCAAGTTCAAACACGCTTGGGTCTTTAAGATATGTGAGCAAATCAATATCGCCTGCCTCGGTGTTGTAGTGCATTCCCAAGCTCATCTCAAGGATAGCAAAGTTGGGCGTCGATAAAGCAACCTGCACAGAAGCTGCGAAAGCGACTGGCCCAAGAGGGCAATGCGGCGCGATGGCGACATCGTATGCTTCTGCCATGTTGGCTATGCGCTTGGTTTCTGAAATTCCACCTGCGTGAGCAATGTCAGGTTGTAGTATATCCACACTGGAGTCTTCCAAAAATCGCTTCACGTCCCATCGGGTATATAACCTTTCGCCAAATGCAATGGGAATAACGGTCTGGTCTGACAGCTTCTTGATCGCTTCAGGGTGCTCGCACAGAATCGGTTCCTCAATGAACAAAGGTCTATGAGGCTCTAGCGCTCTCGCAAGCTGCTTGGCCATGGCTTTGTGGCAGCGTCCGTGGAAATCCAGACCGACATCAAGACCGAGTGCTTTGACTTGTTTGAGACGCTCGACAGTGCTGTCGAGAGCCGATGGTGAGTCGATCCATCCCAGGTCCTCAGTGGCGTTCATTTTCACACATGTTAGACCCTGTTCTAGGCGTTTTTTGCTAGGGTGATGTTAGAATCGGTGAGCGTCGTGGTTTAGGAAGAACTTACGCAGCTGCTTCGACGTCTGAAGGTCGGTCGCCTCCGATCCAACAGTAGACTTGAACTTTATTTCTAACCTTGCCACCAAGGAGCTCATAGATCGGGACTTTCAGATTGCGTCCTATTAGGGCCGGTTAGTGTATGGAGTTAGTGATAAGGCTTTGGTCAAGAATACCTTTGAGATCCCATAAGGCAATGTCAATTCCGGACATAGCTGACATAAAGACCGGCCCTCCACGGTAAAAGCCATGCCGCCAGAACGTCTGCCAGATATTCTCGATGTCACTAGATGAACGTCAGTTTAAAGCTCTTTAGTCTGTCTGACCGTTTCTTACTTTGCTTCCTGGCCTATAATTCGAGGTATCATCTCATCGAGGCAACCCTCAACAGCAAGATCGTGGCCTTCAAGAGTTGCCTCGCCCCAACCGTGCTGACCATTCTCGTCGACGACCTTGACCATTAGCCATCGCGGCTTCACACGATAGTAGACGATAGATGCGATTTTAGCCATTGTTGATTGAACTTGGGGAGACAAGTGATTATCCAGGAACTGAATCAAGTGTATTTACGAATGCTAAAGAGAGTACTTTTCTATGGAATCTTTCGGCTTCCCCGCCGATGGTATGGGGTAACGTGATAAATTCATGATCCATCAACTCCACTTGACTACGTAGACATAGAATGAATAAACTGAACCCCCACGCATTAGCACCCCCACGAATTCGAAAATCCGGGGTAAGTGAAGCTGTTGTCGGGCCGCGTTCGTTAGTCGGGAAACATGCTCGCGTAGAGAACATCATACCAACATCATTTGATGCTTTCACTTTGTTAGCAGAATCCCTAGGCTTGCCTGGGGGCATCTACTACTGCCCCATTGAACAGCCAGCTGGCTAGTCAACACATGCATACTTTTGGCTCATCGTAGTAATGCTAAGCGAAGTTGCATTTGCATCGCACTGACGCGACACAAGATGCAGCCTTATGTTGGGGATCTTACAAACTTACGGAATAGACATCCATTCTCAACAAACGTTAACTGCAGTCCACTGCGAATTGCTTTCCCACTAAGATTTGGCCACTCTGTATACCTGGCCGCTTCCGTTCTAGATAGAGTACTGGAGAGTTTATTTTCATTTCACCATATGACTTCCCTGTATACTCAGTCCTCAGGGTGTCAGAAGAAAGGGCCGTACGAGGTGTGTGTGATAAAATTGGTGGACCAGTTTATGCCAGTTTATGCCATTTAGACTATAGGCTTAGTTTATTTATTTTTGTATCCTAAAACTTAGAGGTCATTCCTTCTGCCACCCAGTAGTCAGTAACCCTCAGACACCAGTCGATGACAGATCCTAGCGTAACTAACACTGGGAGTCGTTAAAAGGACAGCCTGGCTAAAGCTTTCCATCTCAAACTCCAACCCCCACGTTTTCCAGCTTCATCGGCATTCAAGCCGTGGCCAAGGACAACAGTTTGCGGAGCCGAGTGCGGGGAAATTCGGTCCTACTCTAGACTCCCAGGAAACTCACATGTCGGACAATAAACATGGGGAAGCAGCATAAAAAAACAAGAGTCCAGAGAACCCCCACGCATCATTGTCATCATCAGATCAAGGTACAGAGTCAGCTCAGCCCAAGGTTGACAGTCGACCTTTCCGGGGCTCACTTCCGGTCTCTTTCAAGGTTTCATGCTTAACCCTTTCGGATTGCCGACAGATTGTGAACCCCCACGTCTTCGGCTACTGAAGACTAAACCTAGGCAAATGACGTCCAGGAAACCCCGCATGCATGACTCGCATCACAGTCTGAGGCATTCACGAACTCCAAGGAAATGAGTGTCCAGAGAAGCAATGATCTTCATCCTGGGTGACTGTCGACTGACCGCTTGCTAGTCAATGGATTAATCTAACCCCGCAACATTTATCGTTCCACTTGTTCTCCTCCCCCGGATTCCCCAGACTTGAATATCGTGGGGTTCTCCATACTTCTTGATTTGCTGCAAGGAAATCCAGACGCCAACAACATTCAGCTGGTCTAGAATTACGAGAATAAAAGGACTGTTCCTTCCGCTCAGTTTCACAAGCTTGCACTTACACCCTCAACCCTAAGCTCTCACTTCTACGCCGCAGCCATGTCACGTAACTCAAAGTCCGACGATGAACCATCTCAACAACAAACCGAAGACATCGAATCCAACCTCGCAAAGCCCGTTCCAGTATCCGACCATGCCGACCGTGCAGCTGCGATGATCGGTGCTCAGCACATCGAAGTCACAGAAGAAGATGTAAATACCGTCACTCTTCTTATCTCGCACGCCCGAAATTAACATTCTTAGAACAAACGCCTCCGTCGCAAAACCGACAAGCACATCCTCTCCATTTTAGTATGGGTCTACTTCCTCCAAATCCTCGACAAGTCCGTTCTAGGATACGCCGCCGTCTGGGACTTACGCGAGGACACAAACCTCTCAGGAAATGAGTACTCCATGGTCAGCTCAATGGCTCCCATTGCCCAACTTGTCTGGCTGCCTTTTTCATCCTGGCTCATGGTCAAAGTCCCCCACCGGATTTTTATGAGCAGTCTTGTGTTGGGTTGGGGAATCGCACAAACCTGTATGGCCGCTTGTACGAGTTATGGAGGCTTGATGGCCACCCGCTTTTTGCTGGGTTTGTTCGAAGCAGCCTGTCTTCCTCTGTTTTCCGTCATCACTTCGCAATGGTACCGACGTGCTGAACAGCCGATGCGCGTGGCGTGTTGGTATGGTACTAACGGTGCAGCCAACATGTTTGCCGCTGCATTGTCGTTTGGACTTGGCCAGATCAACGGATCTCTTGCCTCATGGCGTATTCTATTCCTCTTTGCTGGCCTCATCACCGTCATCACAGCGCCCGTGGTATACTGGGCTCTCGACAACGACATCCCATCAGCCCGTTTCCTGACAGAGCATGAGAAGCTACAGGCTATTGAGCGTCTGCGAGCCAACCAGACAGGTACTGGCAGCCGTAACTTTACATGGTCGCAGGCCTTCGAGGCGCTTATCGAGCCCAAGACATGGCTCTTCATCGGCATGGCATTATGTCTCAACGTCACTGCTGCTGTCACTAACACCTTTGGGCCCATCATTGTTGGTGGCTTTGGTTTCGACAAGGGTGTCACGTCGCTTCTCAACATTCCCTTCGGTGCTGTCCAACTTCTCGTCATCTTTCCCGCCTCATATCTCGCCCATCGTTTCCGCGTCAAGTCGGTCTTCCTGATTGCAGTCATGCTTCCCGTCCTCGCAGGCGCCGTGATGTTGCATCAGCTGAGCCGCGACAGCACAGCCCCCTTGCTTGCAGCATACTACATGCTGGCTTTCCTCTTTGGCGGCAACCCTCTTATCGTGTCATGGATGATTTCCAACATTGCTGGTACCACAAAGAAGTCCGTCATCATGTCGCTGTACAACATTGGCGTCTCAGCTGGTAACATCATCGGTCCACTGCTCTTCAGCTCAAAGGATGCACCTTACTACAAGCCCGGTCTTACCAAGACCATGGGTATCACTGGTGCTATGATTGGAGTCATCATCCTACAGCTGGTCAACTTGGTGTTTTTGAACAAGCTACAGGAGCGTAAGCGTGTCAAGAATGGCAAGCCTGCTAAGATTCGGGATCTCAGTATGGAGCATCGATATGTGGCTAATGCAGCTGAGGGCGAGGACGATCAGTTGGGACAGAACGCGTTTATGGATATCACTGACTCCAAGAATGACGAGTTTGTTTATGTTTATTAGTTTGAATTAGCGTATGAGTCTTGCTATAGTTTAAATGTTATATCTTTTTACTCTCAGTGTTGATGGTTCATATTCGTACCATGTGCTACATTTAGAAACGACTAGTAGCATTCGTTGTGTCTTGTTGTCACCCACTTGCGTGATGTGAGTTGAAGTCTGCCGGTTCCACGAAGAGAATATGTTACGCTGACACAGCATTGCGACGACATCCCTTGGTCACTCCGATAATCCGCAGTCATGTTACAGTGAATATACTCAATGGTAAAGATATGTCATTTTTAATATTTACTAAGCTGAACTAGTAAGTTGCCATCATGAATACATCCAGCCAAACCAGGCCCTATTCAAACATCTTTTGTCAAACAAACAAATGTCCATCCCTATCAACATACTTAAGCAGAGTCATGAGCCTTATCAGCGCGCTCAATGATTCTTGGGGGCTTCTCAATCTTCTTGCGGAGGATGTGGCGCTTGATAAAGTATGGTAGCCAGACCTTGGTCTCATATGAGATGAACTGGCTTGTGGGGACGGAAAAGACCTCTGCACGGAATTGTCAGTAATTGAAAAAGAATGGTGTATGTCGGACTGCTTACGGTCAAGTTCCTCGAGTGTGAGCTGCTTGGTTTCGCGGACGAAACAGAAGATCATGCTCCACGCTATCAGGTTGAGTCCTGCATAGAAGCCGACTGTGCAATGTTAGTAGATAAACAATATGGCGCGTTTGGAGAAACACTTACAGGCTCCAGTGGGTGTCATGGCAGCAGTCATTCGAGGGAATGTTAGACCGAGGATACCAGCTGTAGATGAAGTTAGCACAAATGCATTTGTTCACAACAGGCGCAGATACGTACCAAATGTGTTGTTGATGCAGACAGCCCAAGCCATACCCTGCTCACGCTGGATAGTAGGGAATACTTCGGCAGAGTATTGGAAGGCGACTGGACCTTCGCCCAGGGAGTAGGCGATTGTGAAGAGATAGACAAATCTGTACTCCAGTTAGCGAGAGTTGAGATTGGAAAGGCGTCGAGACTTACAGCACAACAGGTCCAATCTGGGCACCTCGACTGCCACTGTGGTTGAGAAGAGACAGACCAGCAGCGAGCAAGAAGATACACATGAACGGGAAGGTCTGAAGACAGTTAGTATCTAGGTCCAAACGTGAAGAAGAGCTGCTTACGATGAGACACAGAGTTCGTCGTCCCTTAGTGTCAATGAGGAATAATGTTGGGATGGTCGCAATGACTTGAATTGCACCGTATCCAAGCGAAGCATACAAAGCCTGGACTTCCGTGTAGCCAGCATTAACAAAGATAGTAGAACTGTAGAATGAGATAACTGCAACTTGTTAGTTCCCAGTAAGTTTGAGCTAGCATTGTCGACTTACTGTTGATACCACACATCTGCTGGGCAATCATGACCGTTGAGGCACCATAGTTGGCGCGTCTAATTCGTGGCACAGCAAAGCAATCCCACAGTCGCTGGAAATATCCAGCACCTCTCGCAACAAGTAGCTCCTCCTCATAGATGACCCAGGAGTAGTAAAAGTCTCTGGCTGCGATGATGTCGTGCGCTCGCAACTTTTGCATCGATTGGAACCCCTTGGCATGCTTGCCGTGCTTCATGAGCCAACGAGGCGACTCGGGACAGAAGAAGATACCAAGGCCCAGAATAAACGAGGGGATAAATGCAGATCCCAACTGAAGACGCCATGAGATTCGGCCGGTGTCCTTGACGATAACGTTGGCGCAGAAGCCGAGGAAGATTCCGACGACGACCCATAACTGCCAGAACATGACGAGGGCACCACGGATACGCGCAGGAGCCATCTCAGCTGAGTAGATAGGGACTGTAGCATTTTTGGCTCCGATACCGATTCCCATAACGAAGCGTACGGCGAACAGTGCTTGCCATGAGTGGGTGAAGCCGGAAGCGATAGGTGTGGCAGTAAGACAGCAAGCGGTAACGAAGATTTCACCTCGACGACCAAGATAATGGTTGAGAGGATCAACGATGAATGCACCACTGTTCCATCGGATTAGCAACTTCCTT
The DNA here is from genome assembly GCA_019054645.1 of Fusarium sporotrichioides. Taxonomy (NCBI): domain Eukaryota; kingdom Fungi; phylum Ascomycota; class Sordariomycetes; order Hypocreales; family Nectriaceae; genus Fusarium; species Fusarium sporotrichioides. Next base: position 2,391,330 of record JAHKNS010000002.1, on the reverse strand, counting down.
CAGCTGTATTAGAGTTAAAGACGTACATAAGACCAGCAGTAAGAAAGATGATGGAATTGACAAGACCGACAATCCATTGATCTCGAATACTGTTTTTCTCATCGAGACCGAACTCTTGGGGAAACGAGAGATTGGCACCGTTGGAACCAGTCTGATCCCAACCCTGGGTAGCGGCTCCAATGGCACACAGCGAAATGGAGTACCAGAGCATCTTCGTACCGTGCCACTTATGATCCCTCTCGTACTCGAGGGCTTGTCGCTCGTCCTCCTGGAGTTCTTTGACCATGTTAAAACGGTCGTGGTCGCGGGCTACGAGAGCAGCGCGACCAAAGAGTTCTGCGTGTTCGGGCATGCCGTGGTTCTGGGCAAAGAGGCGAGCATCGTTAACGGCTTTTTCGGGTGTTACGCGCTGTAAGTAGAAGTGGTGTTAGTGTTTTGTTCAAGGTAAGGACAATTGTAATTGATGATTTCTTTTCTTGGAGCAGGGGTTTGTTTGGGAGTTGGAGCTGCCAAGAAGCTAGGCGATCGTCGCCAAGATGTAAACCACGAGGCCAAGAGATGTACCCGCGGCCAAGAAATCGCCAAGATGAAGATTGACTTTAACGTACCTGCAAGGGGTTCTCAACGATATTGAGAGCAGTTGAGCCGCGTCGACCTCCGCTGCCTGGAGGAATATCGCTGTGGGCTCCATCGAGGGCATGTTTCTCATTGTGAGACGCTTGAGGGACGTCGGGGCCCAACTCTTTGCTGTCCATTCTGGTTTTCAGTGGTGTAAGAATGAGTAGAAGGAGGGATTGATGGATTGCGCTGGCCAAGAAAAAAAGAAACAAGAAGGGATCAGCGCAATGTTAAATACCCAAGTGAGACAAAACAAAAGGTGTATTGCTTGCCAGCTTGCTTCTGAGCCGAGGGGCGGGAAAGATTGAGACCAGAGTCAATTCGATCCCCAGACTAACTAAGATTTCCCCGCTTGTTGTTTTATGCAGAGTGTCTGGGGGATTTGGTTAGTCTAATCCCAAGTCAGCATGAACTTGGGGAAATGATCAGCAGAGATAGGGTCATGTCTCACTTCTCATCCCCGGCCCATCCCCACGCTCCAGTTGTTCTGAGTGTGATGGTGTGTTTACTAGTCTGTGGTACGGGAGAAGAGAGTGTCTTAGTGGTTGAACAAACAAGGAGAATTGTGGAAACTTAAGGTTATATTACGAGGGTAGGGGTCTTTTCTTGTCTTTTGCTGCAGTGTTCAAGGGATGGGGTTACACTGGATGATGCTGTACATTGTGAGTGATTGAGCAACGTCACACTCTATCATTCTCTGTGAGACATGTACCGCAATTCAGTTTTCATTTGTACAGTCATTCGGTTGGTAGTTATTCACTCTTTTTCATGGCTGGTATTCGCCTTCAGTATCAGAGGCAACAGGTCGAACAAACAGCTCCTCTTCCCCACGTCCATGTCGATCCGCTATTAAAAGTTGGAGAAGCAATCGATTGCCTTTGGCCAATTATAATTTACAGTAGAGCACCTCCGCGCGCACTAGCACGGATAAAAAAAAAGCCACTGAACACCTTGAATTTGAGTTGACCAGTTGGGTTGGGTTGGGTTGGGGTCTCAGTGCTTGTGTTGGTGCTGGTGTTGGTGCTATTGATTACAGTACGTACCGATTAATTCGGCTGCCTAAACGTCATCGGATAAACGGCACAGATGACGTAGTGGAGTAGATGCCAAGGCAGCAGTATTTTGTTCCCAATTCTTGGCGCTAAATCCCAGGCATCAGAATAAACGATGTACTGACAGGCTCTCCGACAAGCAGTCTTTACTTTAATTTTCGAATAAGAGAAGAACCTATGGTTCGGTCATGACAAAGACATTCCAAGATATCCCTCACTACAACTCGACGGGCGTCTGTGAGAACAAATTGACTCTGGCGCTATTGCACATATCGGATCCTTCGACGTTGCACTACCCACGGCAATGGACTAACCTTGCCTTTCCCCGGTTCCCCAGCTCTGGCAAAACGGTGCATCATTGACGCTCAGTTTTTCCCTTTTGGGATCTCTCACTGTAACATCACGGAGCCATCGGGTAACCTTCTTTGTCTGGTTTTACTCGCGTGATGTGTCCTCGGTCCCGATCTCTGGCCCACATTCCCAGTCCTTGCTTTGAGTTTGCTCAGCGATCTTATCTCCGCGCGACATTCTTACCAATTAAGTTATGACTACCCTATATCAGTATCTCCCTACCGTAATACCTATCTCTTGACCAGCAACTTACCATGTTTTACTGACCCCCATTAATGGAAATGATACACTGTTGCCACATAAATAGAAGCATGTATTTAGCAATGAGTCTCAAGACCATATGCTCAGAATGCTCTATACAACATAAAGCACCAGGAATGGTAGCCAGGTAATCTACATATATCAGTTCGTAACGCCTTAGGACTACGACCTAGTTCATTCACAGCTGAACTAGCAACAGTCTTTTTTCTCAAACCTTTTCTCCATACTTTATGTGTTTAACTGTTAGAATAGGGGTGCAATCTTAAAGGCAAATACCAACCCGCCATCTTTCAATACTAAAAGCCATTCTACCCCCCTTGACAGAGAACTTATGCTTATCCTTTTCCACACGACGCAGACTTTCCTACAAGCTCTAAAATGAGGTAAATTGAAGCTGGGCGTCTCGCGGCCTTCTTGACCCTAGCATTTCTCTGCCACGGCTTCATTGTCACGCTGGACAACGACGCTATTGGTGAGAGCATGGCTAAAGCCATTTTCAATGGTCCCGGATTGTCAGTTGTAAACTGCGAAAAAGAATGGCCCAGGAGGGTCCGTGGGACCTTGACAGATGGTCCCTTCGGTATCGGAAATGGTGTCATCCTAACTACAGGCCAGGTACCTGGGGCCTTGCCTGGAGGGGACGGCAACGTTGACAACCAGGGGGGAGGGTCTGATCACTGCAGCGGCGGTAAAGATGCTTCTGTCGTATATGCCGGAGTCATTCTTGGCTCTGGGTATAATGGGCTTCGCATTGAATTCGTCTTTGCTATCAATGAGCCAGATAGGTATGTATCAACCCTCTCTTGAGGTTGACGGCGGAGACCTGACTTGGTAAATATAGTGGCAACCCCGACAGTATCCGCATTTTTGCCCACAACAATAACTTTGCTCAATGTGCAAAATTCCAGGGTCAAGACATAATCTCGCAATCGTCCATTGCAAAGTCCCCCAATGCTATGTACCCACCCGACAGCGTCACGGGATACTCAAAATCAGCACTCCATCTAGTGGTTACCATACCGGCAAATCCAGACTTACAAGTTGACATATACTTCGCAGTGTGTGACATTGGTGGTAGTGGATATGATGATTCTACTTTCCTGGTCAAGGGTTATGCTTGCACCGACTGCGACTTGACTCCAAACGGGGCAGAGATCAACTATGTCAAACAGACTACAATACTTGAAAGAGTAGAGGAGTCGTACACACAGACAATCGTGGCCTCGGGCACAGCTTCAGGTACATTCATTTATTTTGTTGCCCACGAGGAAACAACAGCTACTATAGCTATGGAGACAAATACAGCAGACATGACTACCACAACCGCCATCCCTGAAGAGGCTACTACAACCACTTCCGCTGCTGGAATACCAATAGATACAACTGACACCGGTGTATCAACAACTGTAAACTCTGGGAAAAGTGTTGGAAGCACTACTGCCAAAGTCGCGGATACCACAACCCTAGCTGAATCTGGCACTGCCACGGAACCCACTACGGCTGATAAGCCAACAAGCACCATCGAGAGCACCAGCGAGTAAACTACAACTGGGTGCTCTCCTTGTCGGCCCAGAAGACATCTACACTAGACAATCAGAAAGCGATGTATCAGAAGGAAGCTTCTACGTTTAGCCTTCACAGTTAGTTGTCGAATTTCTTTCTTTCCTTCCTAATACATGATGGGAAGCTTTTACTTACATCAAATTCTTGATTCAATATGCTTTGATGAGCATATCTCCATAATAAGAAGACCTCTCAAGAGGAAACCTATGAATCAAAAGAAGAGAAGACTGAGTCGTTAATTTCTCTCCAAAGCCAAGGTATATAACACAGCTGATTTCATCACACTGCTAGCATCACTTTTCAATCGCTGTAGAATTTATTTTTGTAATCTTTCCATAAATTTCCACACCTTCTGCAATGAATAAGTATTTTTAATCTTGATAGTTACATTCTCGACAGTAGGACTCAGCATGTTGACAATGAAAATAGTCACAGTGGCTGCACCCAGGCTATCAGTTATCGATTCGATTACCAACACTACTCACTGATAGCCAACAGCAGAGGAATAAGTAGGTTGTGAATAGAACTATAAAATTACAAAAGAAATCTCGATCTAGTGAGGTTAAAGAAATTCAAACTTCCCTGCCCAAAAAGCCTACTTCGAGCCTCACCATACATGAACATCCCGATGTTTTATCTCTTGATAACTCCTCGCTAAGCATCGAAGGCCTTTGGTCGCCGCTCTTCAAGCTCAATGTAATCATCACTCACCTCCGACCTCGAAGGGACTTCTCTGACTGTATGTCGAAATTCTGTGACCGAGCTATCATCATTCAGGATCGCAAATGGATTAGGGTCCTTGATGGTACTCCTTTTGACATTATCTGTCGTTCCAGTGCCAGTAGTCTTGAATCTACTAGGGTTCGCGGGAGTGCCATAAGATGTCATCTTGAAGGTCTTGGGTAATAGTGGACGCAACCCAGGGAGACATGCGGATATGATGCCTGCTACTGGCTCGACGCCTGCGAGGCTCCAAACGGTTCCCTCGTCGTAGAGGTTCTTCCATTGGTAGCCATGTGTAAAAACGACACGAGCTAGGGAAATGAAGCAGGTGCTATTCAAATGATGTTAGTGACAGTCTGTGAGCTAGCAGTACGGCTTTCCCGATGTACCAAGGAAGCAAGGCAACTTACATGAATCCGAAGCAAAATGATACAATAATGCCAATCTTTTTCGGGCGGTTCATATTCAGTCCCCAGATTGACTTGAGCGGGAGTACAAAGATCAAAAAGTCGGTAAAAACCGTCAGGCTGTCATAGGCGATGTTGATATTCTGCATGGCTAGGAACTGTTCTGCTGTCGCATCGCCCCAGGCCCACCACTTCTCTATCGGCCGTACGGCTGCGAGGTAACCGATGAAGCTTCCCAAGAAGCATACCACGGTAATGCCTGATGCCACGTATATAATGATAGTCATCCGGCCATTGTGGCCAGTGAAGACGCGATGATATAGGAAAAGGATGGAGGCTTTGCATGCATAAACTGCAAGCACGAGGATCACATTGTTGGCGAAGCCGATCTAAGAATCCCGATTGAAGTTAGCGAAAGGATCACCAGAGGCGTCGTCAATCCGGACGTACCTGATCGTGGATTAACGAAACGTCAGTTGGCTCGGTAGTACTGCTGTATGGGTATCCAGGAATGCCGATGCCTCCGTATATAAGCACTAATTCGGAGACATATGTGTTAACTTTTGAGTCTTGGTAGTTGTCCGTATACACAACAGAAGACCTACTCAGAAGAAGAAGAACGAAGAAGAGGTCTGTGAAGAACTATAAAGAGCATTAGAATACAAGTGTCATCAACGGTGCTACAAAAGACATGGAAACTCACAAGAGATACTAGAATCATCCAGTCAGTCCAGCCATAAGCGGCCCTGGTCTTTGTCTTGGCATAGAACCTGAGCCCGACTGTGATCGTTGATAACATGGGCAGGATCACCCACGTCGCGATCAACTCCCTCTGCCTCGGCAGATAGATGGAAAAAGCTTGAGCCATTCTTGACAGCTGTCAGAACAAAAGTTCCTGATTGAAAAAAGCAACGTTGTAGATCGCATTACAAAAGTTCCATGCGCGTTTATTTAGACAGGTGGGTTAAGTCTACGGTAAGACCAAGAGATCTGTTGCTATCTCGATTCGAGTTAAGTAAACTCCAGTGTCTTGAGTCAGTCGACGCCCGTTAGCACGGGCGTGGCGCTTTCAAGGATGAGTAGTGAGGCTAGTGGTGAGGATACTTTACACTATGCATGATATAAAACAAGCGAGCGATGGCTGAACGACAGTGGTGCCTGTCTGATATGGACGGCTTCTCAATCCGCAACTGGGATCAATTGATTGGGCTTGATGTCGTGCGAGACTGATCAACCTAGCGTTGATTTGTAACCGCTGATAGCTCATTAGCAGTCTCAAGAGTCTGCTATTAATACAAACTGAGCTTAGTGTTTTCAGCTCGTTAAGGCTATCACGAACTAGATCTGGAGTGATATTACGAAGCGTAGATAAATATCTCAAGATGGAGGCTGAATAAATAATCTCATTGATATCAGTTAGGTATTGCATCCTAATTCCAGAATGAATATCAACAGTCCTGGTGATATTGTTGAACCAAATAGATAGGATAACTATCCGTCAGATGGCCACAATAACGAGACTTATCTTTTCTTTCGTCCTAGGGGCACTTCCAAGTAAATGTCTGACTCAGAGCACTGGCCTGTTGATAGAGAGAAACCGTACTGCTGCTGAAAAGATAATTAAGGGGTAGCGCAGCCACCTGCAGCGTTGATAGTATATCTGGAGAGTATCTTGGTTAAAAGTTGTGGAGAAGATCATTACCCTCTCACTTTGCAGATTAGAAGTCTGTATTCCACCGAGGGATTGGTAACAAAGACTCGAAGCACATGTCATCCAATTGCGAGTGGAAGGGGCTGTGAGATAAAGCGGAACTACATCACAGCTGGGTGTGACTTGGACCCTTCCACATTTTGAAATGAATGACTGGTTCGTGATGCCATTCGTTCATTTCAAGAGTCAGCTCCAAGTTAGCTCATTACGAGTTTCATGGCGTAGTCTAGACTCAGCCTGGAACTATACCATATGCTGGAAAGTTCCAAGCTTTATGCTTATCAGAGTTAGAAGCCAGGAGCACTCGAATGTCTGGGAGAGCGTTAGTCTGGGGTAATCCTAGCCTTATGTCACTCCCATCAATTAAGCACTTTCCAAGCAATTTAGTTTGCCGCTACGTTCGCTTGCCGTACCCAATGGGAGAGACACAAAATCAATAAAGAGGTGGTAGTTCTAAGCCATTGAGTAGCGCTAGGCTTATTTGAGCAGCGTGCTGAGTCGTTATCTTTGGTGCATGTACGGCGTAAGTTCCGTCATCCTTCCGTTAGCCATTAGCATCACTGTTGAAATGCGTCTTCATCTCAATTGCTGTTCAAGAGGATTCCACAAAGACCTTAGATTAGGTAGCATGCTATAAGCTCCTAGCTCAGGAACAGGTTTGAAAAAATTAGACGTTATTGTGATGAGCTCAACGCTTGCAAGTTGTCTCTCGGATGATCTTTTCCTGATCAATTCAGCAGGGATCGTTGTTGATTACACAAAGGTGCGGAACAGAGCCGCTGCGAAACCAAGCAGACGTGGTATAGCCAGTCATCAGGGTATCAGAAAAGTTGGCCGCTAGGAGCATAAGAGACAAAATAATTAGGTCACTTTGGGCTACTTAGGTCGGACATCTTAGGCTGTTTATTTTTGTACCCTAAAGCTTAGAGGTCAGCTTTTCTGATACCCAGTAGCCAGTATAGGGGCTTGAGCAGTAATGAAACTGCGACTTGCATTACATTTCTGATAATCGCGATAGCCACGGCGAAGATGTGCGATGCGGTTCCCAAAGTACTTCATTTATCGGCCCTTCCTGTATTTTTGAATCTCTGGCCTTGATTCCAGCATAGTACGTCTCGTTGAACCATCTTGCAAACTCGAAGGAATTCGGCCTTTCGGCAAGGCACCTGACACGGTAGGTCGCCTTATCACCCTAAGATGGCGTTATGGCGCTGGAGTCCAAGAGCTACTGGGGGTCTATCACTCTCCCAGCCTGTTGCTGTGTAAAGCAAGGGTTAGTAGTTATGCAGGACTACTATTTTCACATCAATCACATGAAAGAAAATACGAAGGCCCGAACTTTACATTCCATGCATAGGGCGGCTTATAACCTTCAAATCCGGCTCAAAAATCATTGCAGCTATTCTGAAGCTTGCAGTGGCTGTTCCTGTCCCCGCAAACCATCCTCTTTCAGGAACGTTGTCTCGAAGCAGTGTCCTGCAACTGGCATTCTCCTAAGACGTGATGCATAGCAATTCATAGAATGGATGTCTGTCAACGAAACTAAATTCATTCTATATTGCGGTGGCGTAACTTGTTCTCTGTTATCTAAGTACCGTATAGGTGTTTAGACTGCTTAAAATAGCACTTGCGTATAGGAGAAGTCACCCTACAATATTGCAATGCAGTCTTCTTATAATAGCTTTGTTGCTTCGGGTAAACGTATCTGGAATCAATGATTCACCTGCGATTGGTATATTCTAGCAGCAGCTTATATAAGTCTAGATTTCCATATATCGTTGAGCGAAGTTCGAGACATGTTAGATGTGAATCGTCTAATATAATTTGGTTCATTGAGTTATTGATCTCTGCAAATGGATCAACCTTGAAGTTGAGCATCATGATATATAGAGAAGGCTTCGGCTTCGGCTGAAAGACCGTAAATATAAAAGAAAAAAGCCTTTAGATGACTCTTATAGGAAATACTGGAACGATCCTAGGCTGGAATGGGTGTTGACATACTCTTGTAGATGGGGTATGAAGAAATATGATAGTAGAAGAGGGCATGAGAGTATGTTGAAGAGAGATGAATACTTCATAAAATTGAGGATGTGTTGAGAGGAGAGAATTCTGGACGATTTTTCTTTTTTCTTACTTTCAAGTTACAATATGAACAATTTAGATGACCAAAACAAATGTTTGATACTATTTACCATTCTTCGGTGGGATATTTTGAAATGTGACAGAAATATGCAGATACTACTGTCCTTCCTTCTATGCTACCCACTGGATGATGATACAGTTTTTGTTCTCACTGCTGGACAGCCTTTCCGCCTTTGAATCCCTAACACTCCCTCAATCATCAAAGCTCATATTTTACCAGCTTAACCTTACAAATATGCCGTTGTAGCCGCAATGACAGCTACGATATCAACATTACATTTAGAATCTTCCTATTCAGGCCTGCTTTCTCATTCCTGCCTTCTAAACACTACTCGCTCGCTCAGATGTAACATTAGAATCTGGGAACTGTCCAGCCTCGGCCTACTCAAGTAGTGGCAATGTCTCTACTAAATTTAGAAAAGGAGAGTGTTGACGAGGAGTGAAAGATCTGTCAGTAGACTCTTAGAGTAGAAGTGAATGTTTTTCTATGAATCTAGTTTCTAATGCAATAGGTACAGTAGTAGCTTTAACGATAAATATTAAATGGTCTCCTGGGATTATGATTATGGATAATTAATAATCGATATCACTAAACTCGAGCACAACCAATAGAAAGTAAACCGCCCTACAAACACACAAGTCAATAACATCCAGTAACAGTTATAGAAGAGAAAATACTAACATGGCTGTTGTCACTGCAGCAAGCTGGGATGGCGGAACAGGCTCCTGGATTAGGAACGGATGTACCTGAAAGGAAATATTAGATTGCCATCCAACACAATTGGAGTGGAAACGTACATGTCAATCCAATACTAGTGCTCGTATCACGAATAACAATACCAAGCAGACCTAGAAGAAGGCTGACCTGGGAATTGGTCGGCGTCCCGATAGTCTGGCAGCACTGCAGGGAGGCTGGTGCAACGCATTGACCAGAAGCAGCAGTTGTAGATGAGGCGGCGGCTGCTGATTCTGTTGTAGACTCGGCTATTCGTGTCGTCGTCGATACAGTTCCGATCTCAGTTGTAGGTACAGCAGTGTTTGCGTCAGTTGTCGTTGAATGTTCGATTGGTAGAGTCGCGGTGACATCGGTTGTAGTCAGGCTGATAAGTTCCGTGGTCTCAGCGCTGCTCACGCTCTCGGCGCTAGAGGGTCGACAGGGACCCGCCGTAGCAGCACCGAGGATGATGGGCAATAACAAGGCAGTGAATCGCATCTCGACGGATCAAGTGGCTTTCAACACTTGCAAGAGAAATATTATGTAAACACTAAGTGAAACAAAAGAGGAAGAAATGCATTTAGCAGCATAGAGTAAACACATAAATATGAGTGGAAAATGAAAAAAGGTAGTTCAGCTAATGCCACTAGTTTGCCAATAGTCTGTAAGGCTAGCCTAAAGTCGCCATTGAAGCGAGATGAAATGTCTTTTTCTGGCCAAAGTAGATCTAATTATAACTAGTGGCAGAAACAACCCCTTAGAATATCCATCCGAACAGACTACTGGTCATTCTAGAATTTCGGACTGGTTAACATTGCCATTCAGACGTATTGATCAGAGTACTTCGCGTGATTGATAACGTGTTTTGCATTCAATATGGCAATTCAAATAGTGTTGTTCCTGCAGTTTGTATAATGCCCTTTTAAGACTCCCGTAACCAGTCATACAAACTTCTCTAGAAGGCTCAAGATAAAGTGAGTCGAAGTTTAGGGAAAACCAGTTACCAGATGGTCATCAGAAGCCAATTCGGCCGAGTGTTTTCGGATCTGGGGCTTATCAGCCTAACTTATCTACCATTCATCTTGTTTGGCGATATGCTGACAAGATCAAGGCAGACAAGTCATTGATCTCAGCTTCCACCACTAACTAACCTACTGGGTTCCAGAAAAATTAGACTGTAAGATTTAGGATACAAAAATAAATAGCCTAAAAGGCCTGGCCTAACTAGTTTAAACTGACCTATATATTTCGTCTCTTATACTCGTAGCGGCCAATTTTCCTGACACCCTGATGCTAACCCACCCTTCTAATCTTGAACCGAATCGGCTTCTTTGTCTTCAAAGTCAGACTCGGGTTTCTCAACTCCGCTTCCCTCTCATCGTCCTCTAACTCTATCTTGAAGTCCCTGATCAATCCCACCAACAATACCTTCATGTTTAGCATGGCCAGTGCTTTACCAGGACACATGCGTGGACCATTCGAAAACGTCTCCATGGCGTAAGGACTGGATGCATTGCTATCCATATCTTCCCATCGCTTGGGTCTGAAGATATCAGCGTCGCTACCCCAGACTTGTGGGTTGAGTTGGATCATTGCTGGTACGATTTGTACTGTTGTGCCTTTAGGAATATACACTCCCGTGATGGTCATATCTCTCTGCGCTTCCCATGGTATGATAAGAGTGGGCGAGTAGACACGCATGGCTTCGCGGATCACATTCTCCAGGAAGGATAATTCGTCAACTCCTTTGGCGGACATTTCTGTGCCCAGTGAATGAATCTCTGCACGTAAGCGTTTCTGCGAAGCAAGGTCCCTGGCAAGTGCATATGCTGTCCAGACTAGAGCACTGGCAGTCGTCTCATGCCCGGCAGCGATGACCTGCATAGTCTTGTTCAAAAATTAGCAGAGTCAACCACGCCTAAGATTACAAGATGCTCACAATATCGATCAGCTCCCCCTTCGAAAGCTTCTGACTTTCTCCAGCGCTCGCCTCAATCATCCTGGTCAATAGGTCATCCGAAAGGCTACCGCCGCCCTCATGTCGCTTCGCAGCCGCTACTTCAGTGGTGCGCTGCTCAATTAGACCTTCCATCATGGTCTTCAGAGCAGATTTGGCATGGATAAAGTCAAGGTTGGCAGACACAGGGAGCCATCTCAGCGGGATGAACGGGTTGATGAAGCTTATGATCTGCCCGGCCAACGGCTGCGCGAGGATGGCGTTGTAGCATTGCTCGAACGACAGTGGGGATGACGGTGAGCTAAAGTCACGCAATTCTCTGCCGAGTAGTGAGACGCCGATGACGTCTAGTGTGACATGAGTGATAAGTTCTTCAACTTGTCGGAGTTAGAGAGGAATCCATAGACAAAGGATTAGCAGTACATACATTCAACAGTCTCATTCTGACTTCTCTCCAATGAATCTTGGACCTCGCGGTTTAGCTTATGAGAGTAGGACACAAACGTCGGAAACAGCTTTCGTATACTCGGTCTTGACAATGGCCCTAAAAGGATCAGCACAAGGAGTCACTCTGACAATTCCACTCTTACCCGCGATAATCCTCCTCAGCCTCTTGTGCTGCTCCCCTACACTGAACAGTAGCCCAACACCTAGAAATTCTCCTACCAGCGTATGAAAGAAGCCAGGCTTAGCGAGGGAGTATGCATTGGTCTGCAGCACCTCGCGACATGCTTCCAGACTATTCACCAGTAGAATCTCTTCGTTGAGCCACGAAAGACACCTTATGAAAGGTGCGTCAGGCCACCGTCGCATCCATTGCAGATACAGATCGTTGGGTCCCGCGCCGCGAAGAATGCGTAAAGCATGGCCCACGAAAACTTGATGGTCCTGGCATGAGACGAAGTGTTAGTTAAATTCTAGATATTGAAGCGTATACTCAGCGTGTTAGATGCTATACCTTTGGCCGCGGGAGACCGCTGAACTGCGAAGAGTTCGAGCGAAGGGCAATTGCAATAATGCGATATGAGAAGAAGCTCACGACGGCAAACGCCGCGGCCCAAATACTTGTTGTGTACGAGGTTTCCATTACCTTCAAGTGCACATCATCCATGCAATCAGCTGAGAAAACATACAAGGAAAATAAATGAAACATCGCTTGAGTACTCGAGTTTCTCGCTCTTGTGACACCCCTCCCTTAGTAATGCTGACTGGTCCAACCTAGCAGTTGCATGTATGCAGGGATCATCACCTTCAGGTCGCCGCTTACTCTTGTATGTCAGCCGTCACTTGTGTCGACTACCCCCGTATTCAAAGTGGGCGACGGTTGCGTGATGGTGATTCGACCTGGGTATCATGTGTGTTAGGGTTTTAGTCGGGTTGCTATAAATTACCCGATCACTACAATATCACCGCGATACCAAGTGAAGGCCATGTACTGGATTTGATGTAGTGAAGAAAATAATCTCGTCAAGATTTGGTAACTCATTTTCTAGTATACCGTTTCCTTCACCAAATAGGAATAGCAATCGCAGGGGACGGGTTAAAATTGTAGTGTGCAATGCACCGATACGCCGACCAATGCTTTTCTACCACTACTACACGGATTATATGTCTAAAGCGCTACACACGAAACTATCATTAGGCGCATAAGAACCAATAAAGCCTCTTCCACTTGGGCCAACCCAATCGTTCTTCTCGCTCTAGCACACGTAAGTACCGTCGTCCCGTCTCGACATCCATTTCCTCCAGCCGCACGACCTGAGTGCGATACCACACCTTGTGGCAGACATAGAATAACAGGATGATGGGAATTGCCAGAACTTTTAAGAAGAAGTTCTGTGCAACACCGGAGGGGCCATCGTCAATATCTGGCGCATATACAGGAGACGCAGCTATCCAGACCTGCGACACGAGCACGAGGATATAACCTATCAAGGCGACCCATGCACCAGCAACGCCGACGTGCGACTTGAACGGCAGCTGCTCGATTGTATGTGCGTTGTAGCTCCAAGCTGCGCGGAACCGGACGTAACATAAACAGATACTGCCCCAGGTAAACAAGGTGCTCAGAGCGCTGATGGAGAGGAGCCAGTTAAAGATGGCATCGTGGGAGTTTACATCTGCAAGAAATGCGAGAATGCCTATACAAGATGCGAAGAGGATGGCCATGAGTGGGCGACCTTGTCGATCCACATAGGCAAAGATTTGAGGCGCATGGGACTGCTCAGCCAAAGCAGCCAAAGTTCTTGAAGATCCAAAGACAGCTGAATTACCGACACTGATAACAGCTATCAAGATGATGGCATTCATGATCCCAGGGAGAAGAGAAGTACCAGCCTTCTCTATCGCAATGACGAAAGGACTCGCTGTAGCATCTGCGACATTATCGCCACCGACAAGACGTTTATCGTCAGAGGGCACTAACAGACCCACGAGCAAGAGGGCCACTAAATAGAAAACCATGATACGCCAAAAGACCTGCTTGATCGCTGTGGGTAGAGACTTTCGAGGATTGGCCGTCTCGGCGGCGGCCAGACCGATCAGTTCTGTCCCAGTAAATGAAAAGGCAGACGTCACTAAGACGCTGCAAAAGCCCTTGAACCCGTTCTTGAACGCACCTGGGTTCCGCCAATACATGCCGCCTATGTATTGACCCTCTGGTTCGCCGCCTATATTGATCACAATAGCTAAGAGTCTGTGCGATCGTTAGCGAAAGATGTCAACAGTAACAAAGGACAACCAACATGAAGCCAACGATGGCGGTGATTTTGATGAGAGAGAATATAAACTCAGCTTCTCCATACGTCTTGACACCAAATAGATTGATAACGACTATGGTAAGTAGAAAAATGGAGACAAAGACGGATCTGCTAATGGCTTCGTTCCAATATCCTATTGTAAAAGCGCCGGCAATTATCTCTAAGGGCAACACAAACAGCCACTGCAAGCAGTAACTACACATTAAACTGTCAGCACGATTTGGAAAGGCGGATGTTGTGACTCACTTCCAACCCATGGCAAACCCCCATGATGGATCTAGGAATCTCGTTGAGAACGCCGAAAAAGAGCCAGCTATGGGAAATGCCACACAGAGCTCGCACAAAGACTGCATCGTGCAATACTGCATTCCTCCGATGAGGATATAAGATAGCAAAACGCTGGCTGGACCACCTCTATATAATGAGCCACCTGAAGCGACGAATAAACCAGTTCCTGGACTTTGATTAGACAATTGTTTTCAGCCGCTAATGAACTATTGTAGATACTCACCAATAGAACCCCCGAAAGCAATCATTTGCAAATGCCTCCCTTTCAACTCCCTCGCAAGCGCAGTATTCGCCGTCTTTGCATTGGCAGCTCTTAAGTCGTAAAACCTTTCGGGAGCATCGGTAGGCTCATATCCTGGCCTCGGATCCGCGCGTCTGAACCCATTGATCCAATTCCCTGCACCGTAGAGTATCGGAGGTTCGTGTTTTATACTGTCACTTGTTGGTAAGGAATCCAGTTCTATTTGTGTGTTGTTCATGTTTTGGATATCGCGTTCTTTCATCGTGAGGTTTTTTTGTTCCCTGGTCCACTGGAATTGATAAAAATGGGAAGGCGGGGGAATCGGGAGATATGGAGATTTATGGTTTGGGAGGGAGAGCAAAGAGAGACACTGTGATGGAACTAGACATGGGAATGATGTTTGATTGAGGTTGGAGTAACGAATGACGTTATGTGATAGATTTGTGAGTGTGAGTGTAACTGCGTAACCAGATTGTGATGCAGATTATTCGTCCCTGAGCGATAAGGAAGAAGAAAAAAATCTGTTTATCGGCTTCTAGAAGGCTTCTAGAAGATTATTTCCGTGGGTGGTTGGATACACGGGTTTGCCACGGATACGAACGCGTATCTTTTGTGTTGGTGGCAAATAATGGAGAAGATCGCCAGAGACGAAAAGAATTGATGCACAAGTTGAGAGTGAAACACCGTCGATATCTGTTGGTGATGGAGAAATTATGCAGATGAGATGGGGTGAGATAAGATGCATTGAAGAAGAGAAATGGTGGTGTGAGATGACCGAACTCGTGAAATTAGTGTACCCCATACAGTGACTGACAGGGTGACAGAAAGTGGAGGAAGTCAGACAGTGGGACGTTTCAATGGGGGGACGCGATCAGCAAGTTAACTTCAAGCCTTCAGCAAGATCGAGAGTTTAGTCAATGCTGACAGAACCGTTAAATGCCCTGTATTGGACAAATCCCATTTCCCGACTATCAATTGAGGGGAATCAGGAGCTCTTATCCCCAAGATCATACTTTCTGCCCGTGGGGAGCAAAACCCTCTCTTATCCACAATGGGTCTGGGGTTGGCCTGGTCCCCGAAGCTATCGTGATGGGTTTGGAGTTGTTGTTACGTATATGAAATGTGCTAATGACACTAAACCGTGGGGAAATTCGTCTCATGTTTAACAAATTAACGGTCGTGGTTATCGTGATATCCCTCTCAAGAAATATGTATATATACAAGAAATAATCCAAGCTTAATTCAATCGCAAATTTCAATTGCTCGTCTGTGCTCGTTGCACCTCTTTCACATCCCCAGCAATCACAGCCGCTTGGGGTTGTTGGTATGTAAAACCCTCTCTCGGGATATCCATGGACTCGTCCGTGTGATCACGTGTTATAAGTGAATCATGACTCTGTGTCGGACTCACAGGCCGTTCCCCAGAGACTTTGGAAACGGAATCACTGATATCATGCGACTTGGCCCAGATCCCCTCTGTCGTTCTCACAGGGGTTTCGTCTTCCTCCCACTGACTCTGTCCAGCCGTGCGTGTGAGTCTCGTGCCTTGTGACTGTGATCTCGAGTTGGAGTATCCGTCGTAGCTCTCCGAGTCCTTGTACTTCTTACGCTTGACACCACTGTCGCGCAAGAATGATCCTAGCGCAACGATATTGCCCACGGCAGTCGCGGCGAGAATCTCGATGGACGCCCACATTGTGCGAACAACTTGGCTACCGTCCGATTGTAGAATTCGGGGGATGCGGTAAAGAGTTATGCCAACCGTCAAAAGTCCAAAACTGAAAAGCATGATGAGGAGAACCTTGCGCTTGGTCGGAATTTGGGTCGACAGGATGATAGGAATGGGAAATGCGATAAGGAGAAGATCGGTAAGGGCGTTGCACGAGCCCATGGTGAGCATTTGCACAAACGCTTGACGGCATTGAGGTCCAGGATCGGGTGTGACCTGCCAGTAGTGAGGGAACGGTTGACACTCGGCGAGATCGCTGATGAGGACGGCGAGAAAAGTAGCAGCGAGGGTACCGCGAATAACGTGGATCATTATACGGTGCGACCTACGTCTCGTGGCACCAGCAAGACGCTCAAAGAATTCAAGAGTGGTGAGTTTGAGAATCCAAAGCCTGACCCTTGTTAGCAACACTGATCACTGCATAAACAGGTTGTCACCTACACAGAGGCGTAGAATATTCGACTAGCCATTACCAAGCGACTTCCCAGAACCCTCTTCTCAATATCTCCGTCACTCAAGTCCAAGCCATCCAGATTCACGTTATTAGTGCCGTTCTTAAGCACGAAATGGACACACACAGCTCTGAGAACAAGTGGTACGAGTGCTGCGGCCACAATCTTGTCCTCCTTGAGTAACTTTTCAACGCGCACATATCTACCGGCCATCCGAGTGAGGATGATGGCCATGCAAAAGGCTGTGATCCACCAAGAGACAAGCAGGGTTGGCTTGTCTTGATCAAAAGCCCGGGCATCGGGAGCGTCCGAGTAGAGCGACATGGCGGAGAGGTCAAGGGCGGTACGCCCGGTGGTAGGTTATTGATGAGCCAGTTTGGATTAGGTCGATGTGAGTAAGTATACAGCTCCGGTGGGTTGGTAAATCAAGGAAAAAAGCAAAGAGTGTAACGACGCGGGGAAAAGCAGAGAATTGAGAAACATCAGGGTTCCTGCATTCGAGGGACGGACGGATGCGGGACATTAATGAATCCTCAGCAGATCAAGAGCTAACTGAACAAGGGGTCTGGTGGAAGAGACCCTGGTCGATGAGTCCAGACAAATGGCGTTACCGAAGCAGGACAAGACAAGACGTTAGCTATATTGGATGGTCAGCGAAAGCGGCGCAGCCAAGCCGCCACTGGTGATGGCGCACGTCAATGGCCAGCCGTTCACTAGAAAGAGCCGAGTCGAACTAGTGCCAGGGGCACATTCCCCCAATCATTCCTCCCACCAAGCCTGCCAGGCCTGTAAGCAATAAAATGAGGTTCTCTTCAATTGGAGCAACAGGATCAATTTGGTTGTAGTGGTAGGGGCGAGCTGTGCACAGTATCAAAATTTCAATCTATTGATTCGATGGGATTTGAAGACTGTCTAGATGGAAGGTACCCATTACCAATGGCTTGGACGTTATCCATGTCGCGATCGTATCATGGGTGAATGAGTGCGGAATCGGTACCGTTACATTGGGGGAGAGTTTTGACAGCCAGGGGTACCGTCCCGTATCGCATGCTGTATCACCCTTCGGCTGTTGCGCTAACTCGATTTTGAACAAGGTGCAGATTGCGAAGTCGGCATACAAAGATAGCGGTTTAGAGTGCGGAAAAGGTTGTCGTGGGCCGGGTCTTACCTATTGAAGAAGTCACCTAGAATGTGGCGTCAGGGATCAATGACCAGAAGTGGTGTCATGTACGGAGAGAGTATTGTTTGATGCTGTGAAAGACAATGTATCAAATAAAGGAGAGGGAAATAATGGAGGATAATCGCTGTAATTTGACTGATAAGAAGAAAGATGGGTCAATAATGGGGGCTATCACCTCTACGAGATTGTCTTTGTACGGGATTGGGCCTCTTTGCTAACCAATAACATGACATTATGCGTCCATCCATCTTTGTCGGTTGGCTTTGTACCGATAGGATTTCTACAGTGGCTGGCTCGCACGTGGAAATATCCCTTTAATCACAAGCTCAAGATCCAGTCCCGTCGCTAGTCCGAGGGAAGGATTCTTCTGCGATGCATTTCTCATGTGTCGTCTGCGCAAGCTCTCGTATCAATTCTCGCTTGACAGTTCAAGTCTGGGGAAATAAACATTGTTCATCTCAAGCTAATTGAATTCCTATGTGTCGTGCACTCTGGGGAAACGAATGTCATGTCGCCTTGTAAGGCCAGCCAAAGAAAGTCTTTGTCGTTACATAAAGGAGACGTAACAGTTTGAGATGGGAATCGAGAATTTGGTGGCAGCACTGTTTTTTCTCTCTCGTCGGCCTTCCCCCGGCCGTTTTCAGGTGGGTTTGAGTTTAGCCTGTCCTATTGGCCCATCAAAATTCCTGCTGCGCTGGAGTTCTCAGGGGATCCTTAGTCTGACAGTCAGCCATTCCCTTGAGTCTGATCACGGACGATTTCCACCGCGTGCTCAATTACCTGATGTTCTCTTCCTGCCTAAATCAATCTAGTCTTGAATTTATTAACTTTGGTTCTTCTTCTAGACCAGCCTCGGGACAATACATACTTTCAAACCAGCCTCATTCCACCCACATAAAACCTAGCTACAATAACAAAATGTGGACTGCCACGTTTCTGGGCCGTTCCATCAACGCTAGCACTCGATAAATCCATAGACCATCCCTCCCAGCTCAGCTTCACGTAGCATTCAACTCTTCAATTCCGCTCTCTACTGTGTAGCTAGCCCTTATATCAGCTGCATCCAATGGCTTTACTATCCATAAAACAGCATCCAACTTGCCATCTCCACGTAACACAATGCCCCTACTCTCTGTACCATATCTCCAGTTCCCTCATCAACGTCGTGTCCGGATACCATTCCACTGGGTCCCGTGTCTAGCGTCGGCTACCCAGCCATTAGCTCCCCTGAAATGGCAGATCCTCCGGATTGGCGTTTTCTGAAATGTTCTGAACAAGACGGGCTTGCGAACCAGAAATTCCACTACTGAAAACTAGCGACGCCGACAACGGACAACATTTCTTTATCAGATTATCAGTGAAAATTTAGTGAGTGTTGGCCAGAAATAGCTGCTTGTCCGTCGGTTAACTCGGACTTGTTAGTTAACTGTAGGGTAACTCCAACAACCTGTAATCAATATCTTTATGCCTGCTTCTAAGAAGAATCATTGACCACCATGCCCGAAACAACTTAACTACAATATTTGTAAAATCCATCCTGTGAACGGTGTCGATTGAGCTGAAAGCCAGCCACGTTAGTGTTTTGAATGCAGCCTTCACAGTGCCCTTGACGGGAATCCGCATCTGGATTCGGGTCGGGCCCAGAAATGTTAGGAGATCTATGAGCTATCGTGCCTAGCCACTGAGGCGGTCGCGGTTGATGTTCCGCACTATTGCTAACGGACATTGGTATGTTGTGCTGGTATCGATCGATAGGACATTATCGCCGCCTGCGAAATGTTTGCGTAAACTGTGTATACCTGAAGAAAGTCGCAAGAGTCGTTTATGATGACGATAGTGTCTTGAAAATGCCAAGGCGCAAGAAGCTAGGTCTTTTTACAAGAGAACTTTATAATTCTTATTTTTTATTTTTCATTTTCTCACAATCATATAAGGGATCTTAAATAGCTTTATATCATAGAGAAAATGTCCTATGTTAAAATATATTCTATTAAAAATATATGCTAATTATTTACATAGAGCAAGGGTAAATATAGTTCAATACAGACTCATTACGGTACTAGTCTAGACAGTGGAATAAATACCATTGAAGGGCTTTTATGTCTATCAAGTACGTAAGATGTGCCGTTCAATAATACTATAGCGATCTGAAGTTTCACAGCATTGCTTCTTCTCCTACAGCGTGGAGAAGGACAGGGGGGAGTTTTCGGAAATGTTACCCGCCATGGCGGCCAGAGTGCAAATAAGCCCATCGGTAGGAGCATAGATAGCATCAAATTTCAGCTCATCCCTGACCTTGAAAATACCATCTGTACCAGAAGCCTGCTTCACAAACGCCCAAGATTCCTTGAGTTCTTCTAGGGTCGTTGTGTCATTCTGTGCAGCAATGAAGTATGCCTGGTCTGACGCACGTGTTAGTCTCATTGCAGACCAGGAATGGTTTTCACTACAGGGAAGAAGGGAGGTATACCTATTCCTGCCTGATGTTTTGGGTGCTCTTCGTTCCAGTTGGTGATCTCTTGCAATGTCCGGACAGGCGTCTTGCCAAGTCCAGCGAGGTACGTGTCGACCGTGTCGCGTACTTCGGCAGCTATGCGAGCGTTAAAAAAATCATTCCAGATCGTTTTTGTTTTGGTCTGACTCACAGAGAACCTTCAAGTACCTTACCAGCACCTTTGAACTTGACGTCAAACGGGTGAAGTAGGTCAATAGGATACTGTATAGTCCCTCCTGATTGTGAAATCGTATCAATGGCTTTCTCGATTGCCCCTTTCTGTAAAAAACGTTTATGTTAGATAAAAAGCGCAAGAGTAACCAGATAAATGTGGTACTTTCAATAGTAGATAGATAGGTTTCGTCTGAATCGAATAGAAAGTCTGGCAATTTGAATTTTGGAGGATCAATGAAGCCCAGACGGATACCCTCCCAGTTCTTCTAGAACTGTACTCCTGAAGATCTAGGCTGTTTGGCAGCTCGTAAGATGATAGCAGTGATATCAGCTAGATCCTGGACCGATTCAGCCATGCCGCCGATTGTCCCAAACGTCGGAACGACTCGGAATAGTCCGTTGGTCGAAATAGTCTGCGGAGTGCATTTTAGAGCATACAAGGCAGATCTGCTGGCTGGTGTCACTAGGGAGCCATCTGCCTCCCCGCCGATTGAAATGGGAGTATACCCAGCGGCCACGGCCAGGACAGACCCAGCTGATGAGCCTCCAGGGTTCTAATCGTCCAGTTCTTAATAAGAATCAGGCTGTTCTTGTTGTTGGCAGATAATTTAAGGTTTCCCGCAAACGTACCGGATTTGTAAGACCCTTGTCTTCTTTCTTCATAGGCTCGAAGACGTATGCAGACCGCGCCTGGCCACCGAGAGCTGAGAGGCCGCCGATGCCCTTTTCTCCCCTTTCTCTGTGTTAGAGGCAAGGATATCGACAAGAGGAATTGGATCTACTCACTTGCCAGCTCCAAACTTTTATCGGAAAGATTAGAATCACTACAATGTGGGGTACAACAAAGCACTTACAGATAGATTAGCTTTTCCAATCACAATCAAGCCTGCATTCAAGAGCTGCGAAAGTGTGTCGGAAGAAATCGCAAACCAAGGATAACCCAAATTCAGTTATAAATACGTCTTCGACGAGCTTCGATTGACCCCTATTTTCGGCATGTTCCAGAACCTTGGCGCTTTGGGTTGTGGGCAGTTCCCAGTAGGGATCAGTGTTTATGATGTCCTTGTCTCAATCAGCGCATGACCACAAGATATTTCGCTGGAACAATGCGGTTTTCTTCAAGTACGATGGATTTGGTAATGCTACTTTCCAGTTGGAGAAAACCTGTCAAGGCTCACCTTCAAAATGATAGGAATGCCGTGCAATGGCCCTCTGATTTTTCCTCGCTGCCTCTCGTCATCCAACTCACGCGCTTTCAGTAAAAGCTTTTCACGAGGAGCTACTTTGACCATAACTTACAGAATTGGTCCCTGGTGATCAAAGGCCTCGATCTGCTTGAAGAATAGCTCGACCAGCTTCTGGCTCGTAAGGGAGCCATCTTTCAGAAGCTGCTGAAGTTCTTGAGCCGTGGCGCTGAGCAAAGCCCGTTGAGTGTTGCAACCACCA
Source organism: Fusarium sporotrichioides (assembly GCA_019054645.1). NCBI lineage: Eukaryota > Fungi > Ascomycota > Sordariomycetes > Hypocreales > Nectriaceae > Fusarium > Fusarium sporotrichioides. Next base: position 2,369,067 of record JAHKNS010000002.1, on the reverse strand, counting down.
TCGCGACTGATGTTGTACTGCGCCATGGGCTTTTGTCCTGGGGCTCCTGAAATATTAGAGGAGAAGGGTCGTGAATATTATGAGAGGACGTGGGGACACCAGTATGGCTTAGAACAAGACCTGGCGATCAAGCACACGCCAAAAGCGAAAGGATTGGCCGACAGCATGAAGCAATAAGAAGGGTTTTAAGGATCGCTGTCATCTTGAGTCGGATCCCAGTCTTGGCCGACTGTCTTGACAACAGATCCATTCCGCGCAATATCTTCAAAAACAACTTCGTCTTTGACAAGGACGAATTCAAATGAAGGGGTCACGAACATGGCTGTTAATAAATGAATGATAAACGGACCAGTCAGAACAAACGTTCAACTGACAGTCTACCTCCTTCAATCAGCGTCGTCCGAAGCTTAACCGATATCGCCTACTCTACCAATCACCGTATCAACATCCGATACCTGTTAGAACGAAAACGGCGGAGGCTTGAATTGCTGAAGTATATAACCCTCAGCATCCACTAGGATGATAATCCTTTTTGTTTTTAACATAAACACCGCTTGGCTTGATTCGAGTCTGCCGCTTTCCAGCGCACACTGGCCCTCGTTTCGCAAGTATACCGCCATCTCTAGAATCGACAATATGATCCCATCGTCGGACACTCCAATTCCATGGAAATCATCACAAAAAAGGTTTCCAAGACGGACCAAGGGATGCTTGACCTGTCGCAAGCGCAGAGTTAAGTGCGGTATCTATTAGTAACTGCTCCTATTACTAAATTCGAAATTAATAATGTGCGCAGACGAGCAACGGCCGATATGCGATAGATGCAGTCGAGGTTATCACGTCTGCGAATACGACGACCGGACAGTGTTTGTTGACTGCGCCCATAAGGACAGCCAACAGCGGCACCAACTAGATTGTCGCGATAGATGCTCCGGGAATGGAACCAAGGCAGAGAGCGTTCCGCGGGAGCTATGCCTCCAAGGATTCAGGAACGAAATGGCCATGTCATTCTTGATTACGAAGCTCTTCGTTTTAGTATCGCCGTCTTCCTCCGACGAATATTCCATCTCGAATTTACTCCTCCGGGACAGAGACTCAACAGCATACACCGCTGGGCTTTGTTTAGCAGAAGGCTTCTTCTCCGCCTCTTACGGCCTGACTGATATGAAACTTCACGCTGCAGTTCTATATGGCCAAGCTCTAAAGAAGTTGAAGATCGAGCTTGGGGCTGCGGACCCACTGGCAGGTTCACCCCGGCTTACTACGATATGGAGCGCGTTGTTTCTTGGCGTATACGATATGATATCAGCTGATTCGATATCGAACTGGATAAAGCATTGCGAAGGTGTCGCTACTCTGGTATGAACCTTTCCCTTATCTCACATGATGTAGCTGACATTTGAAAGACTCAGTTGACAGGGCCTCAAGGATTCCAGCAGAACGCAGCCAAACCAATTCTTCAAATCAACAGGACATTCATAGTAAGAACCTTTCACCTTGAGCGATCCCCTTTCCATCAAATAACCTGGTATGTAGTCAATCGGTGCCATAATTAACCGTAAGCGCTCATTCCTAGAGCAAGAGGAATGGAAACAGTTACCTTGGGCATTGGAGCCCATGTCCAAGACCATCGCCTTTCGTCTGCAAGATATCTTGTGTGATATTCCAGGCTTAATGGAAGATATTGATGCATTGTCTAGTTCGAAATCTCAGCTAGAGTTACCTACTATCATTGCTTGCAAATTATGCTCCGCATTTGCAGAACTCGATAGGCTGCGGGTATCGTGGAACTTGGTCTACCCAAAAGCATGCTGGGAATCCAAACGTGGTTCACTTTCAGAATCAGAGACATGCGATATCTCAAACTGTTCCACTGATTGCATTTATTCTTTCTCCAGTCTCGAACGAGCTATCGAGTTCGTCTACTTCAACACAACGCATCTGCTTCTTCATTCACTTTTTAGACAGCTCAAGTCTTTGTCTCACGAGTGCACCGTTGACTTAGCTTCTTTCACCAAGATCAACAGCGGCCACGACAATTCACTTCTCATATTTTTCAATCATGCCAATCGTCATCACAATGCGCTGGCGATATGCAGATGCATCGATTACATGATGAACAACCAGAGAGGAAGTAGCGGGGCGTTCAATTTGTTATTCCCTCTCAAAGTTGCCTACAATCATCTACATAACTTTCTTGCTACTCAGAAATGGGTAGCCAATGTAATGGGGGAGATTTCAACTAGGAAGGGCATTTTCATTGGCTCCCAAATTCTAGGTAGTTATTGATGTTCCTTGAAGCACAAAGTTTCAGAACTACCGCATTTTAGGTACATGTCAGGGGCACTTTACACCTATCTCAAGGACTACTCCCAGAGCATAATTCCGTGTGGTAGCTTTCCAATATTCTTTGCCTTTCTGGGCCTCTAGAACCGTGATTGAATCGTGCCGAATGATCCGGATCATCATTCACTCAGCCTCATTGTGGGTAATGGATCGCGAGGTGTATTTTAGCGCACGCGGTGGATATGCCTACGCTAGAGAGAGATGATCGTCGTGGGATTACCCTTTGGGGAGCTGGAACGCGAGGTGTAGATATAGCTCATGTCTATCTCGGCATCTCGTCCACGAGATTATTTGATTACATCATTAACAGACAGCTTCAGAGATATCTGAGAATAGTATATAATGCAATCATTCACCCCCTTTCTAACTGATCCATCACGCATTGACTTCAAGATCAATTCCTCATCATGCAACTCCAAAGCATCGCATTCCTCTTTGCAGCCCAAACAGCTGTCGCAAGCGGCGTACAGTGGGCAGGGTAAGCATAAACACCAACATTGGTAAATGATACTGATTTGGATAGCGTCGATTTGTTTGGCCTTGCCAACGATATCAATATCCTCGGATCGGCTTATAACCCATTTCTTTCCTTCTCTTGTGAACCGACGTATAACAGCTATCCATACACCGACACTGTGAAAAATTACAAGGCATGGCATGATAAGGGGTTTACTCTTTTTCGAATTGCCATGGCTTGGCAACATGTTCAGACATCGCTTGGTGGCAGCTTGAATGAGACGAATATGCAAGCTGTGGATAAGTTGGTCAATGCCATTACAGATGATGGCGGACAGGCCATCTTGGACATTGTACGTATGATGCGTACATCTTCCTTTCAGTTATCACTGACATCCGATTTAGCACAACTATGCTCGTTGGTACTGTGCTGTTATCGGTCAGCCTGAAGCGTCTTTCCTCAACCCCAACATTACTGTCACCAATGATCATTTCAGCGATCTATGGACGAAGCTTGCGCAGAGATACAAACGTAATCCCAACGTTATCTTCCAACTAATGAACGAGCGTGGGTCAAATTCCACTGTCCCATACAACGTCTTTGGTCTGACTGACGTCTGGATATAGCACACGACCTTAATATCACGAAATGGGGTGATACGAACCAAGCTGCAATCCTCGCGATCCGCAACGTCACCGAAAAACAAAAGATCCTTGTCTCAGGAACCCAATTTGCTCGTTTAATAGACTGGGAAGCCTTTTCCGCTCCAGGTATAGGACCTGGTCTCATTCAAGACCCAGCCAACAAAACTCTGTACGATTTCCATCAGTACTTTGATGACATTGCGGGAGCTTATGGCTTGTGTGAGCCTTGGAGTGGCTATGTGAAGAGTTTCAAGGCAGTGACAGAAGTTCTGCGTAAGAATGGCTTACAAGGAATGATTACTGAGTTTGGCGGTGGTCCCTTTCCTCAATGTACAAGAACCATTCAGTCTATGCTCGATTTCCTTGATCGAAACCACGATGTTTGGTATGGGTGGACGGCTTGGGGTAGCTTCAACGAGGGCTCGGACTTGTACCTGAGTCTGGACAAGAACTCGAAGTACAATCGCATTACTCAGACTTTGGAAAGGTTTGCGCCACTGAGAAGATTAGACTAGGTAGTGGACACAAGACATATACATGACTTTCAACAGACCGACGGACATTTAAATTAAAAAGAAGCATCTTATCCGAGAAAATCTAGGGTTTCTACCATTCCTTGACTACGTGTTCGGTAACTCGCCGGAATTCATAGGCCACGACTTTCTGCCGGTGCATATCACTAAGCAGGAATCGCATATCTTCGTTGCTATCGACGTCTACGATTTCTACTTCAAACTTGATGACTGCCTTTAATTATTCCGAACTTCGTCGGCACCTTCGGTGAGACGGCTCTCAAGATGCACCAGAATTTGGCTGATCAGCCTTTCCGGCATGCCTTCTTATTGAAAGAGTCTGAGGCTAAGACCTGTAAGTCAAGTCAAGTCGCCATCGCCGATATTGTTCCGGGGGTACATAAATGCTATGAAGATAAGAAACACAGATATAGAAAGAAAGAATAATAGTGGACTCTAACCACTGATATTGGATTTGGTCTTAGCGTTCTGGATTGAAACAAAAAGCGGATTTTGCTTCATAGAATCTTCTTTCCGGAAATAGCGTCATATATAGTCACCTTTAATTCAATCAATCTAAAAGGCTCGCAAAACTGACTTCCCAGAAGCTTTGCTATATTGATAATTATAGAGCTATATTTGCAAGTTGATAAAAGACTCTGAGCTAGGAAGATATACATAGCCGTGCATAACCTATAGGTTTCTAAACCCAATCGCACGAGTTTTGTCCAATAATAGGGTTGCAAAGACATCTGATGCGCTTGCCAGGAAAGGTGTTGTCAAGGTCCAAGCAAGCAGGAGTCTCGTTAATAACCGTTCCCAAGAGCTTTCCCTCACATCGTCCGCCGTTGCCGCTCTTTCCTTCGAATAGGTACCAGGGGGTGCCGGCTTGGTAGACAGAGTGACTGGAATCATCCATAGTAACCATGTGCAAGTCCCAGTTGTGGTGGCCGTAGTTGAGGGCGCCAGAGCTGAAGTCATCAGTGTTAGTTTAAATTCAATTGGATTCGCTTCAGATAAGACTCACCAGTCGTGAGTCTTGTACTCGTTAGCCTTAGGCAATGCAGCTGAGGCCAGTCCGACGGTAGCGGCGAGGGCGAGAATTACGTTCTTGGAGAAGTACATAGTAGCGAATAGTTAAAATTTGAATGTGAATTGATAGTTGTAAATGTCAAGATTGTTGGAATGGGAGGTGTGAAGCTTGGTGATAAAAAGAGGAGGTTAGGGGAGAGAAGGTTGGGGTAATATATAAATCTTTAAGAGAGGATAGCCTATCCATAATGAAAGTCACAATTCACCGCGATGTATGTTCCACACCTAGGCGAAATGACCCATACTACTAGTGATGTCTGCCAAGTCAATCTTTCTAGTGGAGAAGTCATTAGAGATACAAATTGACGGTAAAGAGTTGCCGATGTCGTTGAGAAATCGCATTCAGCTCAGACCTCCTACTAGTTAGAGACTTGGACAATCAGAAATTGCCAAGAGCGAATCGACATGGATTCGAGATCCTGAAGGATTCTTAGTATGGTAGATCAGAATTGGCAGAGTAGCGTAATTGCTCTGCCGACAGCCAAGCATTACATTGCCGAGAGTAGTAGAATCACATTGCTGTTGAAATTGAGAAAAGCTATTTTTTCCCAACATTGTTTCCATAGTCTGTTAATCTCACAGCGGGAAGTTGCTCTTGAAGGGACTATATGTCACATTAATTGTGCGAAGGCGTTAATAGAGTTTGGTAAGGCTGTAAGGATTGTTGTAAAGGCTATAATTGGCCCAACTCTAGTTCTGGGCAAACCTGTCCATGCCTCTCAAAGCAGCTCACCGCTTCCCTCCTTTTGTTGAAAAACGAGGCTCTCGTGATCCTCTTTTGCATGCATTTTACATTCGGTGAAAATAGCTGCTGACACCAGGGGTCCTACGGCTTAGGGCACATTGCGAGTCAGGGTCCCGGATCTTCGAATTGTGATGCCGATCCTATTTCTAAAATGGGGTCACAATTTTCAACCGAGAGTTGCAGATCTGAGCAAGTGCTTACTCTAAAGATTACAATGTGGCATTGCTGAGAATGCAAGCTGGATCATTCCTTCCAAACTTACTTCGAGCGTTATTATTCACTTGGTTCTAAATTTTGATGAGATTGTTGTCAAGTCGTCGAAGGTCTTTTCAGCTCCGCCCGAACAGTGCCAAGATCGATCAACAGAGGACTCGGAACAAACCCAAGAGATATACCCTGTTTTCAAGCATGTAGCGGACGAGGCCTGTGAGCAACTCCAGTCCATCGAGAACTTCTTCGACATCGTTACACAAGACCACGAGAGCAGTGTCAGGATGAAGAGTTACGCCAAAGCTATAAAAGTCGCGGAGGGAAAGAAGGTTGAGACTATGATGGTAGAACTACTGACTAGTGCGAGTCTCATAGCGATAGAGCCGCTTGTTAGCCAGGAGGATATTGAAAATCTACGAGTGGTTTTGGAAGAGGTAAAGAGGGGCCCACCTTCGATAGACGAGGATTGCAGTTCTGGTATAGTGTTGAATAAAAGTGGATCGGGCAGGCAGTTCTACCCTGGTGGAAGAGGAAATCAGAACCATTGCTCTGGTGGATTTCAGGTAAACTGAGATAACCAGAACGCCAGATATACATATGCGGAAAAATCCAAGGTGGACGATAGTTTAGAGCTAGTATTCGACAACCGTGCTTGCGTATTGGTGAATAGATAAAAACGACTCAGCTAATTTATTTCAGAATAGCCACAGTCCCAAATACTAAAAGACTCTTATTCAATATCTCTTTACTTCTTTGGTGCTTTAGCTAGGACCGTACCATACTTGGAGTATGTGCCATCAGGTGAAGCTACAAAGTCATCAACCTTCAAACCGGCTTGTGGTTGGAAAACACAAATTACATCCGAGCCTCCGAACTGGAAGTATGAGATCTCGTCTCCTTTCTTCAACTTATCTCCTACCCGAGCCGTCATCTTCACCGAGGAAACCTGTGCCATACCGATAGGCAGCACCGCCACAAGGCCTAAAACAGGGTTATCAATAACGCAGAGACCGCGTGTCTGCAGAAACTGGTATCCTGGCGAGTCTGGGGCGTCTGGACCACAGATATTACGAACCAGTTGGCAGTCCTCAGTTACCTCAAGGTATGCTGCGCCTTGGATGTTTTCCACCTCGACTACTTCACCCGAGACAGGCGCATGTTGGCGATGGTAGTTGAAGGTGTTCAGAAAGGCGTGCATCCAAACACCGCCGTGGAACTTTTCAGCGTACTGGCTGCCCTGGAGAAGTGACGAGATGGTCCATTCTAGCCCTTTGATATTGACGACTCCATCAGACTCAATACTGACGATGCTATCTTTGGGGATTGATCTGTCAAATGTGCAGTCTGCTGGGTATACAATGACATGATCGTCCTCTGGGTCAGCGATGGGTCTCATGCCAGGCTTGAGCTTGCGGGAGAAAAAATCATTGAAAGTGCGAAACCCTCCAGGAGGGACCTCAGCGTCATCATAGGCGTACAGTGGCGATTTCTGGAAGCTTTCGATAGAATCTGGAGTTATTGAAGCTGGCGTGTCCATGAACAGCCCAATGAGCTGCGCATAGACGACAACCCATGAGGAGAGCCAGGTGAGGGGGAGTCCAACCTGGTCGGGCTGGATTTGAGTCTGAAGCTTAGATAGGGGCTCCTGATCAATGACATAATAAAACATGCAAAGAATGTCGTAGATATCCTTCGCGAAGTAGTTCTCATGGGGAGTCCATTTGAGAAGATCGTTGGCAAAGTCCAAGAAGGACAGTGCATCGGTGATGTGCAGCTTGTCCATGAAGTCCGGAATCTTGGTGCGCGCCGCCTTAACTGCCTCGTCAAGGGCGCCAGGTTTGACGGCCTCTAGGTAGCCCGTGAGAACAACAATGATAGGGTTAAAGATCAGAGGGGGTTCACCACCCCCAGTGATAGGGAAGGGGGTGAGGCCGATGAGGTTTTTTGGGTATTTGCCCCCGGATTTCAGATCATAAGGTGATTTCCGAAAGGTAGGGGGTGGCTGAAAGCCGATCTCAGTGTCGGGGGCAGTGGGAAGACCTGAAGGCATGGTGGGTAGCGATTATGGATATAATGTGTGAATGGAATAGTTGATTTGGGATTTGTTTTATCACTTTTCAGTTGAAGGAACCAGAGGCTTTATAGATATCCGTTTACGTTTTCTACCTTAAAACACATACCTTGATACCATGTGCCGACTGCTGCTAGCTTTGCCGTTACTCATCCAAGCCTGCCTACCTGCCACCAACCAAGCAGGTAAGAAGAAGTGTTTCCTGCATGAATACCTTGTGAACTGACTGAATATTGTCAAAATCTCTAATAGTTAGAATATGTAGAGCTAGGTATGTCTGAGAACCCCGCGTTAATGTCTCAGAACCCCTCTCGGCCTTGAGTGAGGTTGGTTGCGGTGAAGTCGATCGACAACCGGTCTTTGATTCTGATACGTGGCTTCTAAACAATGCATTGCTCTGGATGCTCCAGCAGCGACGCAGGGCAGTCTTGCCGGTCACTGGGATTATTGGGTTTGGGCCAATCTCCTCATCACGCTCGGCTTCCGCCTATCTCAGCTTCTGTGAGGTTTTATAGATCTGGTAAGCGGCTGCCTTTTGTGGAATGGCATACATAGTGCATATACAACGCGCCAGAGCTATACGACACCCAATAGAAGAAATAGCTAAAGTGGACTGGGAATCTCGGCTTCATGGCAAATGGTTAGACAACCGGAAGTCTGACAGGTTGGAACGGCCCGCTTGATGTGTGTCTCAGCTGGTCTGCAGTCTAATTGGCAGATCTTATACCGTTTCAATGGTTCAACCCGCCACTTTCAATACAAATTTTACACTTTCTTAACTACCACATGTAGAGTAAATTTTCATAAAACTAGTTCGGTCAAGATAACAATGTTTTGCATAAACGGCAACGTTAGCCTCCTTATGAAGCTTGAAAGGTTTTCTAGGTGTGTCCATGGTTTCGGGTGGATTTCCATAATGGAACATCTGCTGTGAGTGAAAAGACAAATATATGTTCCTAACTTTCCGCTTTGGGTATAAAAAGGTGGATAACATAGAGAAATTCTCTCGTAAGATATTTTTGAAATCTTGATTGTGCCAATGAGAACGGTAGAAGTTGGGTTTTGTACATCTTCGTATAGCGTCCGGGGTTAGTAACACCTGCAACGGAAACAGCTCTCCGATGCAGGACAGTATCATAATCGCCTTGTCTTCAGGCTTGTGCCGGAATTGAAGCCAGAACGTACAACTTTGAAAATTGATCACCTCCGCTCGCTCTGTGACACAAAGTTTAAGCTTTCAGCAACTTGAAAACAATTAAACGTATCAGGGCCTGGGCCGATGACCAAGTCAGTGGCCTTAGAGATGAGGCCCATAAATATACAAGAATGCCATTGTCATGGATCGAGGGCAATACTCATTGCCTTGGCTTTTTATGATGAAAAGAGACTTTTGCTGATTATCAATAATAGATTCGAGCAGATAATAAGTTTCGAGGGGTATTTATGACAGGACGCGTAATGCTATAGCCCTCGGCCTTATGTGGAGATGGAATCAACTTCAAAAAACTATATTGCTAGATGGGAGTGGCTCGCATATATATCCTTACCACAAAATCACCAATAGGTCATTGATTATGCCGCCATGGATATTTTTTTACTGTAAAAGTAATCGAGGTCACGACTCACAAGCCTCGCCGGGAACAACTCCAAGTGTTGTGCCCCTTTTATATGTTGTACAAATGAACTTTATCTCGAGTAAAAACAATGTTAAAGATATATCTTTCATCTCTATAGCTTTGAATCAAAGTATGAACTTGCGAGATGGCCACATCATTCTAGGACCTCATGCGAGTACAAGATCTTACCCTGCACTCTGAAGAACCGAGTGGACAATTCGAGCGAGAGCCAGGCATTTCTCCTCTTCATACTTTCTTCCAACAATTTGAATACCAACAGGTGCTCCTTCATAAAGAGCCGGGTCATCTTCACTGGTCAGCCGCAGAATACAGGATAGCCAAAAAGCTTGTACCGTAGAGTGTGACTTACAGGCTTTCCAATTTTTACTGTCCAAGTCACCCAGGGGCTTGTATGAATCGTCAAAGACGTCAATACTCGCATCGGCTTGTATGGTGGGGATGACGACCGCCGAATAGTTGGTTACGTTCATTGCATCGGTATACGCTGCGGTTCCGTTCAGTGTCAAGATGTCATGTGGCCTGGGCAACCAAGACTCACCTCCATGGTAGAACTTCCCTGGTATAACAGCTGCGTGCGGCGCAACAGGCATCAAAACGGCATCCACGATTTGTCCTATATATATCAGCCTCTGACTGGATACTGCCAATCTTGGTTTCTTACCGTCTTGATCTTGGGTAGAATTCCAATAATCTGAGTACTCTCTCTCATACTCAAGGCCCTGTAAGGTCAGATCTTGATACTTTAGTAACTCTGTAGGGGTTTTGAGCTTGAAGCCATCTTCAAGGTCTGGTATCAGGGGTTCGCCCGATCGGTCTAGGTGACTGTGTACATCATGTGCCCCGTCTGCACTAAAGAAGCCGCCCTACAAGGACTGTTAGTTTGCGCATATGGTTACAAAGTAGACCAACTTACGATTAAGGTTGTGGCTCTTTCTTGTGATGGCGGTTCCCAGTCTACTACCTGTTGTGTGTTAGCAAAGATATTTGCCAACTTGAACGCGGTTACCTACCTTGTGTCCGGCCCTTTCTAAAGCATCAACAACAACCCTAAGTCCACGAAGAACAGGAGGATGAGGCCCAACCATTCCATCAGACCAAAGAACACCTATCTTCAAGGGTATCTTGCCTAACTTTGCCTTTCCCTTGGAGTCGGCTCTCGATAGGTATGAGTCCATCATCTGTTGTCTGAAAGGAATTGGTAAGACAGCCGGATCCCGAAGCCAAGGTTGTGTACCAAGAACAGACTTGAACACGATCTCAAGCGCATCGATGGAAGTCCCCATGAAGCCCAGCGAGGACCGGTAGGTATCCTGTCCTGGATTCGTGTTCGCAGCATCGCGGTAAGAAAGTCGATTCGAAGTCGGCTTGATGGAATAGATGCCGCAGAAACCAGTCGGTATGCGCAACGATCCGCCAATATCCGTGCCAACTCCAACAGAGCTCCCTCCTAAAGCCATTAGCGCAGCCTCTCCTCCCGACGAACCTCCGCAAGACAGATTTTGGTTGTTGGGATTCAATGTTTCGCCAATGATGTTATTCTTGGTCTCTCCAAAGAGCAATGTTTGGGGCAGGCTTGTCTTGCAGTATAGCACCGCTCCCAGGGACAGCAGCTCGGTGACGATCTGACTTTCAACCTTGTGAGTCTTGTCCAGGTCCGATACTCCGAGATTACCCCCAATCCATCCGACATATCCCATAGTTGTATCGACACCCTTGACGTGGAACTGGTCTTTGAGACTGATGGGTAGCCCGTGAAGTGGTCCAACTGGCTTGTTGTGCTTGTCGAAGTAGTCGTCGAGATACTTGGCGCGCTCCAGTGCTTGATCAAAGAAGATTTCGTGCAGACAATTATTCTAGATACAAAAGTAAGTAATGATTAAACAACAAGACCTGGGTGAATCTAACAATCTGATGTGCTATAGCCGCCCGTTTACAGAAGGCTGTCGCGACCTGAACCGCCGACAATTTCCTTTCTTCCAAAGCCTCCAAAATGGGCGCGCTTGTCATCAAGGTAATGGAGATATCCCCCTCATCCAGGAACTGTTGGATGAAAGGGCCAGTGATATCTCGCTGTTGACGGGCGCGTTCAAGATCTTTTTTGCACAATCTCCATTCCGGACGGATCTTGTCCAGAGTCTCAGCGCGCTTCGCAGCGGCTCTGCTTTCCCAAGAGCCCTTTCCCATTGTAAGAAATTGAGAGATATTCGGCTTTAGGCTTTTTGCGATATTTTGCATTGAAGAGGGTGTAAATTCGAGGTATTGATGCAAAGACGTGCAAGAAAGAAATGGACCATGAATGAATGACGATGACATTTGCCATTTTATGAAACATGAGACATGTGATCTGAGAGGTGCTTTCATACTGAACACAGCCTCTTCTGAAATACGCGAAAATTGGAATTATTGTTTGCAGGAATCATTCGTTCAGATAGAAAAGGCCCTGCTTCGTCAAGTAGATAACCATGATGCATACAATTGAAGTTCACACAAAGATCGAGCGAGAGCTTCAATATATTAGACACGGATTCTAGCCTTCAATTCACTCGGCCTTGATTCCAGCAAGAACCTCGTTGATATTCTGCGTGATAACCCCGACAGGATCCGCGGCATCCATATCGGCCTGAATCCTCTTCGCCCCCTCCGTGTATTTGGGGTTCGACTGCAGCTTGTCAATTCCATCCCGAAGGGCTTCACTTGTTGGGTTTCCAGTTCGAAGGTTGATAGCAACACCAGCCCACTCGATGATAGCGCACATCTCTGGCTTATCCTCGCTATCGCCTGCCACGACAAGGGGAGTTCCATGTGCAAGACTGGCACGGACTCCTCCATAGCCGCCATTGCCTACGAATACCGACGCAAGAGGGAGAATGTCATCGAAGGGGATGTAATCCACCACGCGAGTATTCTCAGGGACGACAACAGTAGAATCGAGCACTGCTCCGCGCTGGCCGAGAGCAACAACCACGAGAGTGTTGGGTCTATCCTTGAGCGCCTCCATCGCAGGAACCACGATGTCGTTGTAGTCCATGCGAACGGTACCTTGACAAACAAAAACAATGTCTTTACCAGATGGGTTGATTGCCACTTCATCCCACCAAGCCGGCTTCTCCTCTTTAGCTCCCTGTGGCAGCTTGGGCATACCTCCAGCAAAGCGAACGCTCTTTGGTGCGTCGTTTCTGGGATACATCATCGAAGCGGAGCACATTTGTAGAAAGCGATGAGGCCAAACATACGGCGCATCGTTAAAGAAAGTTTTATCTGGCTCACCTCCGGCGTCTTTCAATATATCGTTGAAGAGCTTTTGGGCGTTTGTGAAAAGTCCTTTGAGGCCTTGTAACATCATGCCGTATTGGGCAGTTTGCTCTGGAGATGTTGGCGGTGGCAACCCCATGCCGAACGGTGCCGTGTCGACACTGGTGAGCGAAATGGGATTGATACCAATACCGATTATTCCGTCAGGTTTCACTCCACGCGCGCCTCTTAGTAGTGGAAGTGAGCCCATGAATGCGGATTCGTTGAGGACTAAGACTGGTCTGTCAGGGTTCTCATCTCTGACCTTTGCAATCGCTCTCTGAACGGCGGCGAGTTGGTCAGGAATGACCTTGATAAAACTCTGCTCGACAGTCCATGCAAATTGTTCAGGTCCTGGTGGCATGTTTGCTCTCTCGGGCCATTTTGTCTCACGGTCTTCGTCGACATAATCTCCGTAGCCCTGGATGGCAGTATAGTTGCATCCTACATCTTCAAAATGTTGACGATAACCGGTAGCAGAGACAGCGGTTATTTGGTAGCCATCGAGGACAGCCCAGAAAGTCTCTGGTCTCTTCTCGCAGAGGGAAGAGACGGCCGAAGAGAAGTTCCCAAAAGTCGTTGGGACTGGAAGTCTTTCTACAACAAGAATCCCGACACAAGAGATGCCACAAACTTTAGTCATGCCTATTTTCTGGATGAAGATGTCTCAGCGTTTGATGCGCGCTTCTTCAACATACCTGGCACTGATGCAGCGTCTATGGATCCCCAGCAAAGGTTTCTGCTGGAAGTAACTTATGAAGCCCTTGAGAATGCGGGCCTACCTATTGAGGAAATGCGCGGGCCTGATACATCCGTTCACATGGCCATGTTTGCTAGAGATTATGATCGCATGGGCTATAGGGATCTGTCGCAAGTGAGCATGAGCCATATCATTGGAGCGGGAGAAGCCATCCTTGCGAACAGAATCTCCTACGTTTTGGATTTGAAAGGAAACTCTAATACTCTAGACACTGGATGTGTAAGTTTTTCTCTACGATTTCTACGATATCTTACTGATGAAATGATAGTCCGGTGGTCTTGTGGCGCTGCATCAAGCTTGTCAAATGTTAAGAGCAGATGAATCTACAATAGCTTTGGCAGGAGCGAGTCAGCTCCTTCTCACACCAGATCAATCTATGGTCATGTCGTGAGTACCTTACAAACTCTTCTTATCCAGTGCTCCACTAGCTCTCAGCAGACAACTCACCAACAAAGATGGAAGATCGTACACCTTTGATGATCGAGGCGCAGGTTACGCCCGAGGTGAAGGTGTAGGCGTTCTGGTCCTCAAACGACTCGATCGCGCAGTAGCGGATGGCGATTACATCCACGCCGTTATGCTGGAGTCAGGTATTGGCCACGATGGAAAGACATCTGGTATCTTTCTCCCCAACTCTTCAGCACAAGAAGCCCTGGCCCGCTCAGTCTACGAAAGGGCTGGCCTTGATCCTATCGAGACTCTATTCGTCGAGGCCCACGGAACAGGAACTGTGGCTGGTGACAATGCCGAAGTTGGATCTATCGGTAGAGTGTTTGGCCGCGAAGCTGGACGAACTACTGAGCTACCTGTCGGAAGTATCAAGACAAACATCGGTCATTTAGAGGCGGCCAGCGGCGTGGCAAGTGCAATCAAGGCGATCATGGTACTCAAGAAAAACCAGATCCCACCGCAACTAAACTTCCTGAAACCAAAGTCCGGACTTGAGCTGGAGAAGAGAGGAATCAAAATTCCTTTGGAACTGATGCCTCTTACTTCAGAGGATCACCAGGGCCCTCGACGGGTTTCGGTCAACAGTTTCGGTTACGGAGGAACAAATGCCCACGCCATTCTTCAAGGCTATGATCATGAGTCTCGGTCTCAAATTGATCTAGGAACCGAAGAGAGGCCATTCATTCTATCTGCAAACTCTGAATCATCACTCAAGAAGCTCATCGCCAACAATCGGGAATGGCTTCAGTCAGAAGCCAGCCAGTTTGTGTCATTCAATGATCTGGCTTACACCCTCAACACTCGCCGCTCAAAGCTGCCATAGCGTTGCAGTGTCGTCGCTAACAACATCAATGAGCTTGATGCAGCTCTAGCAGATCCCAAGATGCATCCTGTCAAATCATCACGCGATGTCGGCCTGGCTTTCATTTTCACAGGCCAGGGTGCTCAGTGGCACGCCATGGGTCGCGAGTTGCTCACTACTTCCCAATCCGACGACTTTTCCTCATCTATTACCCTTTGCAGTGATGCTATGAAGGCACTGGGCTGTGAGTGGGATCTAGTCGAGGAGCTCTCTCGTGACGAAGAGTCTTCGCGACTGGGAGAAGCCAGATTCGCGCAACCAGCCACTACAGCTGTTCAGATTGCCCTAGTTGACCTTCTCGCTAACACATACTATGTCAAACCCGAGGCTGTGTGCGGTCACAGTTCTGGCGAGATCAGAGCTGCATATGCTGCTGGAGCACTGACGAGAGAGGCGGCCATGCAAATATCGTACATGCGAGGTATCTGCTCGGCGAAAGCCAGGACAATGAACGCAACCCAAGGTGGAATGTTGGCTGTTGGCGAGGGACCGGAAGCCATCGGTGAGCGCATCGACAAGATTGATAGCAGCTTTGGCAAGATCACAGTAGCATGTGTCAACAGCCCTGAGAGCACTACCATCTCTGGAGACGTTGCGGCTCTGGATCAACTCCAAGCTGTCCTTGTAGAGGCGTCCGTGTTCAACAGGCGCATTAAGGTCGACTCAGCCTACCATTCTCAACACATGGAGGTTGTCGCACCTTCTTACCTGTCATCTCTGAACGGACTCGTCGCTGGAGAGCCTCGTGATGATGTCGCCTTTTACTCGTCTGTCACTGGATCTCGCAAGACATCTGGCTTTGGTGCTGAGTACTGGGTATCCAATCTAGTCTCACAGGTCAAGTTTAGCACTGCCTCGCAACTTGTTGCGCAGCACCTCTCCAACGCACACTCTTCCAGTGCCAACTTGTTAGTCGAGATTGGCCCCCATGCTGCGCTTTCGGGACCTCTTAGACAATCTCTGTCCGATGCCAACTTCAAATTGAGCTCAGGAGCGTCCTTCAAGTACACCTACGCCCCCTGCCTAGTCCGAAACACAAGCGCGGTTAAGTCTACACTTTCGCTAGTTGGTAAAGTCTTCGAGTCTGGCAGTCCTGTTGATTTCAACACCAAGACCAATGACCAAAGCCTCCGTGTTGTTCCTGAGCTCCCTTCGTACCCATGGGATCACAGCAACACCTACTGGCGGGAGTCCCGCCTCAGCAAGAAGAACCGCCTGCGTGCTTTCCCACCCCACGATCTCCTCGGTCTCTTTGAAGTCGCCAGTTCACCGCACGAGCCGCGATGGCGTTATCATGTCAGCCTTGCTAATACGCCTTGGCTTCGTGACCATGTCATCGAAGGGTTCATGATCTTCCCAGGAGCTGGCTATCTTATCATGGTCATTGAGGCTATGAAGCAGCTATTCCAGCTACGCAACATGCCAGGACGAATCTCGAACGTCAACTTGCAGAACATTATAATCGCCAATCCTGTTATCATTCGTGACGATGACAACAGCAAAGAGGATCAAGTGGTAGAGTTGCAACTTATCATCAGCCCTTCTCCTCAACACTCTGGTAGTTCCTGGGAGCACTTCCGAGTCATTTCCTACGACTCTCAAAACGACTGTTGGGTTGACAACTGTAGTGGTCTTGTGTCATGGGACTCAGCTACTGAGAATAACACTGCTTCTCAATTGCAAGTTGATGAATTCACTGGTGTCCAAGGTGACGATGGCTTGGGTCACTTATCCAAGGCTGCTGCTCAGAAATGGCTACACGATATCAAAGCTGTCTGCCTTACCTCCCTCGATGCCGCAGAGACATACGAAGATCTCAAGACTGCTGGTAACGAGTATGGCGACATATTTCAAGGCATGAAAGAGATTAACGTCGGCGATGGTTTCGCAACAGCCAAGATCGTTATCCCCGACATAACTCATTTCGCCCCAGGCCATGTTATGCAGCCTCACACTATTCATCCCAGCACGTTTGACTCGCTCTTCCAACTCGAGCCAGTCTGTTTCCGACGAGAAGGCCTCACGGCTCCCGTAATGCCTACCACCCTCGGACAGATCTCTGTGGCTGTGGACATGGCCAGCGCGCCTGACACGGAGATTGTGGTTGCTTTGCAGCATTGGCAACATACACCTCGAGAGTCGACTTGCACTTTCTACGCTTACCAGAAGATGCAGGACGGATCGTACCGTCCGGTCATTACGTGCAAGGACGCGAGGTTACAAGCTGTTAGGGAGGGTGATGCTGATCACGAAGCGAACAGCAAAATGACTTACCGTGTGGATTGGAAGCAGGACATTGACTTCATGACCAAGCAAGACTTCAATTCTCTGTCTTCTGACGTCGGTGATATCTCATCCTTGAAGAGTCACCAATCTCAGCTCGCGGCATACATGGAGGCACTCACTTACAAGAGCCCCAACATAGACGTTCTTGTGGTCGGCACAGGACCCAGCAGTACTACTATGGGATTGATGGAGGCTATGAAGTCCCACCGCCAATCGCCCTTCACCATGTACACTTACACCGACGTGTCGCCCGAACTGATTGAACAAGCTCGTAGTAAAATCAACGATTGGACCTCTCCGATTGACTATAAGGAGCTTGACATCTCTCAAGATCCTCTCACCCAAGGTCTGACTGCTAATGCTTTTGATCTCGTTGTCGCATCTAACTTTTCATACAATTCCACTGGAATTGACACTGCGCTTGGCCATATCAAGAGTCTACTGAGACCGGGTGGTCGACTTATCCTTATGGAGCCCACGGCTATGAATGGCCATGGCGAGCGGTCTAGGAGCTCGACTCAATGGGATGTCAGCGTGAGAGAGCTTGGCTTTGGTGGCCTAGAACATATTTTTACAGATGATAGTGATCATGCGACGTTGCTCATGATGGCCCGATTGCTTTCTTCTGATACCACTCAACAAGCCGACAAGACTGTGGAGCTCCTTCTTGGAAGCTCAGATGACGGAGATCAGATTGCACTAGGCCAGGTCATCACAAGGACTCTGGTTGAAAAAGGTCTCGATTGCGCTGTACAGAAGTTATCTGGCTCCTCCTACCAGATCTCTCCACAAGTCGCCATTGTGGTTGACTCAGTTGAGCAATCACTTCTCCTTGCCCCCAGTCCCGAGACATTTCAACACTTGAAGAAGCTGATGCTTCGCGGTGGAGACATTCTCTGGCTTAGCTTCCAATCTTCAGAAGACTCTGAGGACAAAGTAGCCTTGAAGAAGATGGCGAGTGGTATGGCTAGGGTCCTGCGACGCGAAAATCCCAGCTTGCGATTGATCACGGTTGATATTCAGGACTCTATCCAGCCTTCCGTCAGCCAGGACCAAGTAGAGAAAATCGCCAAGATAGTTGCAGATGTGGCATTTTCATCTTTTTGGTCTTCCGATGGTCTTAACTCAGCGGAACATGAGTATGTCATCCGAAACGGAAGTGTCCTAATCCCCAGAATCATCCCTGATGATCGCCTTTCCACACATATCGACAGTCGCATCAATCCTCAGCGCAAAATGATCGGCGACTCGGCTCTGTTCCCTTGCTCCTACCTGGATAGTGACAGGCCTATCAAGTTCGACATCCGTGTACCAGGTCTTCTGAAGACTATTCGCTTCATTGACAATGACGACCTACTCATTCCCCTTGGCCCTGATGAGGTACAGATTGAGGCTCGCGCGTATGGCGTCAACTTCAAGGATGTTCTTATCTCTTTGGGTCAGATGCCACCTGCTACGCAGATGACAGGCGAGATTGCGGGTATTATCACTGCTGTTGGATCCAGCGTTCAATCATGGAAGACGGGCGACAGAGTGTCCGCCCTCTTCGTGACACATTTGGGCAACCAAGTCCGTGTCAAGAATAGTAACGTTGTCGCTATTCCCGACTCTGTCAGTTTCACAGATGCTGCCTCTATTCCCCTCATCTTTGTTACCGCTTGGTACTGCCTCAACCAGGTCGCTCGGCTTGAGAAGGGGCAGAGTGTCTTGATTCACGCTGGTTCAGGTGGTGTCGGACAAGCCGCTATCCAACTTGCACAATTGGTTGGGGCTGAAATTTTCACCACTGTGGGTAGTGTTGCCAAGAAAAAGCTCATCCAGGATCGATACAGCATTGGCGATAGTCACATCTTCTCGTCACGCTCAAGCGCTTTTAAGAAGCAAATCTTCGATGCTACCGGGGGCAAAGGTGTCGATGTGGTCTTGAACTCACTTTCCGGTCAGCTTCTTCGTGATAGTTGGGAGTGTCTTGCACCCTTCGGTACCTTCTGTGAGATTGGTAAGGCAGATATCCTCAGTCGTGGACATCTTAACATGGCCAAGTTCGACAAACAGGCCACCTTCGCTGCTGTCGACATCTTTCACATGCATCAGAACCGTCCAGAACGAGTTATCCGTGGTATTCAAGAAGTCTTTTCAATGGTTGACCAGGGTTCGTTGAAGCCTGTGTACCCTGTCACTACATTTGACATGGCATGCGTCGAGCAAGTTTTCTCTTTTATGGCCGAGAGAAAGCATACGGGCAAATTGGTTCTACTCGCCAATGGGAAGACGCAAGTGGAAGCAACACGAGCGAAGGCTCCCGTACTAAGTCTTCAACAGAACGGTACGTATGTTATTGGCGGAGGTCTTGGCGATATCGGTAAGAAGATTGGCCGGTTCTTGGCTGAGCAAGGAGCTGGATATATTGTGGCTCTGACACGTCGCGATGCCGAGTTTGTATCTCAGCAGCCTGCCATGATCGAGTTCACCGAATCTGTTCGTCAATTGGGAGGCGCTCTCCACATCCTTCAGTGTGACATCGGTGATGAGACAAACACTCGGAACGCTGCTTAAAAGCTAGCACTACTTGGCCTTCCACCTGTTCGAGGTATCATCCAGAGTGCGACGGTCTTACGAGATAGACCATTGGAGAATATGGAGGTTGACGACTGGAATGAGTCTGTGAAGCCCAAGGTCCAAGGGACCCTCAACATGAACAACTTCTTCTGCTCTCTCGAGACCACCGACTTCTTTATCATGCTTTCGTCTGTAGCTAGCGTAGTTGGTTCCGCCTCGCAGAGTAACTACGCCGCTGGAAACGCATTCCTTGAGGCCTTTGCACATGCTCAAACACAAGCCGAGCGGGGCATCACAAAGTATGCGACGGTCAACGTTGGTGCTGTCGAAGGTTCTGCACTGGTATCAGGTGTCCAGGATCAAGGCATCGACATCACCAGTACCATTGGTTCCGTCTCATTCGACGAAGTCCTTGCTGCGCTCGAATACGCCATGAACCCCCAAGCCCGAGGCGACCCCACCGTGGTTCAGCATCTCATGCATTTCAGCCGCGACAAAATGGAGGTATCCTCTGGTCCCTGGGCACTGAGTGACCCTATCTACGACCACATCGGAAACGGAGTCAACCGTTGGTTCGACAAGTTGTTGCAATTTTATGTGAGCGCAAACGGTCGGTCAGGCATGCTCACCGAGCATGGCATTCTGGACGGTACAACTGCTATGCGTCTACTTGACTGGATCTCGAACGCCATGGACGCATACAATCCTGGCCAATCTGCTGCACGTGAATACTCAGTTCGTGTTCCAATTGAGGAGGTCGTCTTGCAAATGACACCTGAGCTGGAGCAGCATGCAGTTATTCTTCGCGAGAAGTACGAGCAAGCTACTTGCAAGTCTACATACGTCCGCGAGCAACTGAAGGAATTCGGCACTGACTTCCTGCTTCAATCGCGCGTTCCCATCAAGGGAGTCATCGACGTGACATTCCAGCTCGCCATCCGCCTCTTCTTCGGTAAGAACATGTCATCATGGGAGCCCACCAGCGGAACTCTCTTCCATGCCGGCCGTCCCGATGCCATGCAGCGTTCTACCCCCGCTGTAAATTCCTTCTGCGATGCTGCCGCCGGGTCGTCGCAAGACTACACCCAGCTTCGGGCTCTTTTGCTCGAAGCCACCAAGTCCATCAACGCAGGTATGAAGACACAACTTCTCGGTGGCGGCTCGCAGCGTCTGTTCGAAGTTCTCTCCTACTGTTGGCCTGAGGGTGTACCCAAGCCGTCCTTCCTGAGCGATATGGTATTCTTCGGTCGACCCAGCCCGCCTATCTTTGCACAGACGAATTCGTTGAAGGGAAAGATGACAGTAGAAGATCTTGTGCACTTGATGCCTGACACAGAAGGATTCTGGTCATTCATCATCCCCGAGAAGAATTTGTAAGTTTATCCTGCTGCTTTATCAATACTAGTGATGCTAACCTTTATGCAGACTCTCGGTATCTTTGATCGGTGGATCGGAGAGAACAGGGGCTTTCGTGGAGGAGCTTCATCGCGCAGCGGGCATCATTCGCGATATAGTGCAAGTTCGTGTGTAATGTCTCTTGATAGACGCAGTGTCTAAAATAATTATTTCACAAACTATCTTCGGCTCTCAGAGCTCTAACCAGATCAGACGTACTATCGCGGGACTCCCATTATCATTCTCGTCTCTCAGCAAGTTCTTCCAAGCACTCAGCAATAACACCTACGGGATCATACCCAGCAATCTGAGCCTGTATATCCAATGCCTTCTTCTTGAAGCTTTCGTTTCCAAGGACTTCATCCACTGCATTCGTCAACTGCTCAACAGAAGGATACGTGGTCCGCAGATTGACCGCAACTCCAGCCCACTCAGCCCTCGCAGCCGACTCGGGCTTCTCCTCTGTCGTTCCGGCCATAATCAAAGGCGCTCCACTCTTGAGAGCTCGTTGGAATGATCCGTAACCACCCGTTGTAATGAACACGTCCACGTATGGTAGAATGTTGTCGTAAGGGATGAAGTCCTCGACGTGACAGTTAAGAGGGACGACAATGTCACTTGGTAGCCTAGTGCCTGGACGCCCAAGAGCAATGATAACTTTAACATCTGAGCGGTGTTGTAGAGCTTCCATGGTTGGAAAGACAAGCTGATTGAAGTCCATGGCAACGGTTCCTTGGCAAACGAAGACAATCTTTTTTCCGGTTATGTTTTTGTTAGTAACAACCTCGTCCCACCAAAATGGCATCTCCCAACGGGTCTTTGTTCGCTTTGTAGTGGGATATCCACCCGCGAATCGCAAAGTAGATGGAGCATCACTCCTCTCATACTCAACACTTTGCGCGCACATCTGAACGAATCGATCAGGAAGCGTGTAGAGTGAATCCAGCAGAAACTCATCTTGTGGCTCAGCGCCCACACTCTTGAGTGCCTGCTCATATGCATTTTGCGCTGGAGCAAAGAACTCTTTTTGTGCTGCATTGGCGATTTTGTTCCGCTCGCGACCTTCTAGTGTACGGTCTGGAAGCATGCCTGATCCAAACGGCGGATGGTCCATGCTGGTTAGGAGGATTGGGTTGAGGCCGATTGCTATGAAGCCGTCTGGACTCAGACCTGGAGCACCAAGTCGAAGAGCTAGTCCACTAAAGTTGAGACTTTCTGTCATGATAAAGACTTTTCTTTCTGGTTGCTGCGTTTTGAGCTTGTGTAGTGCCTTTTGAATGGCTGCGTGTTGACAAGGGAGAGAGTTACAGAAGATATGGATTAAATCATGACTGAAACATTCTGGTCCTTCAAGATGTTGTTTTCCTTGCGGCCCTATTATATATTTATATCAGCTTCATGGACACTGACTGAGAATGATGAGATGTACGTACAATCAGGATCAAGATCCCACGAGGTAAGATCGTAAAAGTCCCCATATCCTTCCACAGGAATGAACATGGCGCCTGCATTTGAAGCCTGTTCACGATATCCCGAACCGGACACAAAACAGACTTCATAGCCCCGAGTGATGAGTTGTTCTGCAATGGCGAACATGGGGATGATGTGCCCAGAGACAGGAGTACTGCACATAAGCACGAGTGGTTTGTTCTTGAAAGCCATGTTTACAGTAGGATCGAAGTTAAGATTCTTGTCTATTAAAACTATTGTAAACTTCACTCGAGATCTGGGGGGATGGTGTGGTTAATAATAGTTACCAGAAGTACCACTGAGAGGATATTGCTATAAGCCCTTGAATTTGCACTAAAACAGTTGTACTAGGGTGATTATGATCCATGTTCCAAGCTAGACATGGTTAAACGCTAAAGTTCAGTTGGAGGGTAAGCCAGAAGATGTATTGGTTTGGTGACTGTGTGGTAGTTTATGAGAGACTCGAGCCTGAGCGTTATTCTTAAGCATTTCTAACGATTATATCGTTGGATACGTCAATTACTGTAGTAGAATTAACTAAAGAGGACGCTATTGAAGCGAGTATATTTGTGAAAGTTACTTACAGACTAACAGAAGCGATAGCGATGGGCGATTATTCTGTCGCAAAAGGGAGCAAAGCGAACGAGTACAGTCAGACTTGTTTCTAAATCGTGATAGGAATTTATCCATCAATTTGTACTTATACAAGCGTCTGTTCACCAGTTTCTCTGGCCACTGTTGCGGAGTCGTTTTCTCGCGATCGAATACAAAACAGAATTTAACTTGTCTTGGTTTATCTTATCTTATCTGTCTTATCTTATCGACACTTGTAATCTATGTCGTCACATGTGTTCTGGCCTAGACGTGATCTTGTTAGAATTGTCATTTCACGAATGGCGCGACAGCGTCTGTCTTATCATATTTTCCTTGATTAGACAAGAGATAAAATCTAGAACAGCTGTTCTAGACACCTATTCATAAACATACTCCAGCCTCAAAAAATGCTTTTGACTACCTCTAATCCAAGACAAACAAGTTGACTACTAAGTGTGATTCAGGAGTTCTACATCTTCCAAGCTCCTGTCACCAGCCGATAACTTCTCAATTCGCGTCGTAAAATGCCAAGAGGCTATGAGAAACAAATTACGGATATGCATTCGTCTACTTCTCCGCGTTTGGCACGGAACAAAATGAGCATCGTCAACTCCAAATCAGACACACTATCACCCAGTTCTCTGTAGATCTTGCAGATCCCATATCGGCAACGATTCGTCTAAGCCGCAATTAAAATTAACCTCATGAGAGCCCCAGACATCAACAAAGCGAGGCTGTCAGTGGCTTCCTCGTACAACAACGCCAAGCTGAGGCAACACCAAGGAATTCGGTGCCGACTTAGCCGCCTATTGGCCCCTTCTGACGAAAGACAAGGCTTGGCCAAGTGGAGTAAGCTGACGTGGAAGTAATACAGTGAACAGAGCGTGGCTTTTCACCAAGCAGTGGAGAAGGAGAGATATTCTTTTCCTTCCATCTTTCCTTCCATCAAAAGACAGACACAGCCTCAAGATAACAAACTTGCTGTCAATCATTCATTGCAGGTTGTGTTGCTTCGGGTATGTTTCGCCGGACAAGGGTTATTACTTGACTAGACCGCTCCGGAACTAGAACTAGAACTAGGACTACCACTTTATCGCCCCGCAGGGATCTCATAGGCTGGAAGATGCCTTCCACAGGCCTCGAAGACAAGACGACGTACAATGACAAGTATGTCGTTCTCTACGATTTCAGTGAGATAGGTAAGCAACTCTTTCGGTTGAGATAGACAAACAGTACTGATAGTAGTGGGGCAGATCACGATACTGCCGTCAAGGAAGTCAAAACCTTGCTTGAAGACTTGGAAGAAGTTGGTCTTCATACAGAGGTCAGAGCAGGGTATGAGCAGAGTCTTCTTATCTTTATCAGAGCTCCTCACGAGTTGCTAGGAAACTGGGTGTACAAATCAAGGTAAGCCATCTTTACCATATCAAAAGACTCTAACTAACAAGTGCAGGGTCAAGGATTGGTTGTACGGAATCGTGCCAAACCACCCCGGTGGAGACAAAGACACTGTTGTCGATGGAGCCTTTGAAGCCGAGGACATCCTCTCTGTCTACCATCTTGTCAACTGGTCAAAGGATCTTGGTGGTGCCGGAATTACACCCGAGATCGGGCAGTGGGAAAATGTCAAAGCCATCTTCCCGATACACAACACCAAAGTCAATCAGTCTCTTCTCAGCTATCTGAGCAGGAGGTTCTTTCTGACGCAAGATGATATTGACTCTATTCGGGATCTCCACGGTTCAAAGGTATGTCAAAAATGCGTTAAATATGCCTGATACACTAACATTCCCAGGTTGCATTCTATTTTGCGTTCATCCAGGCCTACCTCTTGTTTCTCACCTTCCCAGCCATCACTGGAGTCATTGCATGGCTATGGCTACCGCAATACTCTCTCGCATACGGAATTCTGACCAGTGTTTGGTGTACTGTCTTCTTAGAGTACTGGAAGATCCAAGAGATCGACTACAGTCTCCGATGGAACGTCAAAGGAGTTCAGCACCTCAAAGTCAACCGTCCGCAATTTAAGTGCGAGACAGTATACATTGATGACACAGGGCGCAAGCATTATTACTTCCCACGATGGAAGAAAGTTGTTCGACAACTTGCGCAGATTCCGTTTCTGCTTTTTGCGTTTGTGGCTTTAGGCATCACCATCATCGCTGTGTTTGCTATTGAGATTATGATTTCGGAGACATATGCCGGACCTTACAAGGAATATCTCGTGAGTCCTTTTACCCTGACCGACGTATTTCTTACTAACCTGGCTAGGAATATCTTCCTACAATCCTCCTCGCCGTGTCTCTTCCGTACATCACCTCAGCCCTCGAAGATGCAGCAGAACGGATGACCGAATACGAAAACCACCGCACAGCCGACCTTCACGAAATGTCACTTACTCAAAAAGTCTTCGTTCTTAACATGTTCACAAACTACTTACCCATTTTCCTTACAGCGTTTATAT
Organism: Fusarium sporotrichioides; assembly: GCA_019054645.1. NCBI lineage: Eukaryota > Fungi > Ascomycota > Sordariomycetes > Hypocreales > Nectriaceae > Fusarium > Fusarium sporotrichioides. Next base: position 2,343,222 of record JAHKNS010000002.1, on the reverse strand, counting down.
ACATTCCCTTTGGTGGCGATGTAGTCCCCAGACTTGAAAGCATCCTCGTCAAAGCTTTCGCCAGTGTCGGCAAGAAATTCGTACACCAGCCCTTCCATCTCGACGCGGACAGATTGAGGAATGAGGTCATCGCATTGACTGTTACTGGCCAGATCTCAGGATTCTTTGAGGAGAACATTGTGCCTATGCTGAAGCATAGACTGTCAGGATGGTACAGAGATTACCGACGATCGCGTTCACAGGGCGACATGCTACTTGCTGTCGTTAAAGATGAGCCCGAGGAAGCAACTTTCTTGTCGCGTGTGCGCAACGAGTCGATTCTCCCCAAATACAATGTACAGGACGACATTGCCGAGATTGTGCTGCAATTTGGCTATTTAGCCCTGTTCTCCCCGGTCTGGCCCATTATTCCCATGGGTTTCTTGATCAACAACTGGATCGAACTGCGATCTGATTTTGCAAAACTCTCCCTTGAGCATCAACGACCTGCTCCTGTGAGATCAGACGGAATCGGACCTTGGATCTATTCCCTTGAAGCACTCACCTGGCTCGGCAGTATCTGCACCGCCGCCATCGTCCACCTCTTCAGCAGCAACAAGGTTGGTGGCACACTCGGAAGCTGGGCGGCTCTCCCAGTAACTGTCTTCATCAGCGAGCATGTCCTTCTGCTGCTCCGCTCCCTTGTTCGTTTCATTCTTCAACAGATCGGATCCGATCGCATCAGGGCGGATCACCACCAGCGCTACGCGAACCGAGTCAAGCATCTTGAGGAAATGGAAACAAAAAGGCAGACAGGTCTTGCGGTGCGTGAGGCCCATAGAGAGCGTCGAAAGTCTGTTCTTGTAATGGAGCGAGATCCATTCTGGACGAGGCAGGTTGAGAGCGGGGCAAGTGAGCTGGCAGGTGTTACGTTGATCCAGCAGGTTAAGAAGAATGAAACTTCAGGCGACCAAGAGAAGACTGACTAAGTCTCGAACGGGTTAAAAACGACGAAGGGTTTTTTAGACAATGATTATAGAACTGTACACTACCTAGTCTAGAAGCTTTCCTATGTATGTAAGATAAATACGTTTACTAGAATCATCTGGATATGCTCACAAGGCAATAGATACAGTGATTTATTATACTTTGATGTTTGTGTTTCATCCTGGTTAGCATACACAGTAAAAAGATGGGTGCTCCCAACCTTAATACGTTTACAACACATTCAAAACGTAGTGATGTCTCGCTAACCATTTCTTGCAAGACATGTATTTAACAAATATGAGGAATTTCACTGCAAAGACACGAGCCTCTTTCACATGTTGCGTCTTACAATATCTTAGACATCGTAAAGATCAGTCTGAAACACCGACTACTCCTAATGCGTGTGACTAATTTTCAACAATCATTTTATGTTGTGCAAGTCACGATAAGAAGTTACTGTGCAAGAGGAGTGCTTCGCACAACTTGATGTTGTACAGGGATTAATGCATTACCGGAGCATGTCTCTTTGGGTATTAGCATTGGACTGGGACTGCAGGATACAGTGACAAGTACTGAGGAAAGGGTCGCTCAATTGGCCCAATGCATTATTGACAAGTACAATCTCCGCTTTGAACCCTTTGAAGATAACAGCGACTACAATAATTACCCTGTATTCAAGGGATTGGCCCGAAAAGCGCGTGGACAGGGGTCTGGTAGTGCCTGCTCCGATTTCTATGACAGGCAATGCAAATTCTCGTCACTACCAGAGTAAGTCAATCAGAATAAGAAACTTGAGATTGCATGATGGGTAACATGCTCAGATTTATGTAAGAATAGTCACAGATGGAAACTAGATACTCGGAAATCAATTGCTTTCGTACATAACATGACAACAACTCACGTATCGCAATGGGGTGTTCAACTCAACATGGTCAAGTTCTGCTACTATTTTATCCGCAATTTCGATCAAGCATATATCTGACTGAAGAGTCTATTAGCCAAGAGATGATCAGAAGACAATGCCTGGAATCAGGGATGCTGTGATAACCGTGACCAAAGAGAATTGGAACACTCGTATAGAGGCGTTCACATCCAGGGTAGTTGGTCTACCAACTTGTGAGGCTTGTTTGTGTTAACAATGATCTATTATTCCCCGCTCGCCATGAATTCTTCCGTTTTCCGATCGTCTGATCTTTTTGGCTACGCGTATAATTGGAATTGAGTAATGACAGTGAGCGCTTCCTTCGACAAGACCCGCTCACCTGTGACAGTTCGGTTCGCTAACCCTTGAATGTCTACCCTTGCAAGCATCTATTTCCACCAATCAGATGAATCTAATGTCCGAAATCTCCAATCTCTCATTTGTAGTTCTTTCGATGTTGATTGACTTTGATCTTATTTCTTAGACCACAAGATTAAGTTTACATCGTAAAAACTCTATGAAGAGCACAGATAGTATATTCCAATTGGCAATACGACATCAGCCTTATCCAGAAACGCCAAGTATGTTTCTTTGAACAAGTTTCGTTTTCTCTCTTTTGTATGATCGTCCAAAGATGTTTAGCCGCACCATGGTTTGAGACGTCTCGCGTAGCTGCCAGACAAGGATTGTTCACACGTCAAACACAAACCCCCGTGTCATTTCTGTCAGGTCAGCCTATGATTTTTCCCAGACCCAATAATCGACTTCGGCGTCTATGTAAGGAACAGTTTCAGAATCCGGCTCATTGTCAATCATCAACACCAGCGCCGAATCTTCCGAGGAAGCGAGATTCCAGCAATGATGTCGTCCGATTCTGACAGGCCAGGCCAGGTCAGGTCAGGAAAAGGAGACTGCTTGGCGTCTACAAGTTTTGATATAAGGGCGGTTTCTTTCCTCCATCTTGGCTTCTTTTTCCCCCTTTCCTTCCCATCCCATTCTTTCTACTTCATTCAGAGATCTGATCCATTACTCGCAGCTGTTGCTTGCGCCTTTCTTTCTTTTTCTCTACGAGACATTACATTCTTTGCAAGCCCTGGTGGTTTAGCTTCATTCTCTACAAATTAAACACCCATATACAATCTTTTTTACTCAAAAAGCAAAGCAACATTCAAGATGCGCACTTCATTCTCTACCGTTCTGGCCCTTGCCGCCGCTCTCCCTACCGCTTTCGCCCACTACAACTTCGAGGCTCTCATTGTCAACGGAGAGGTTTCTGAGCCTTACCAATACGTCCGAAAGACCACCAACAACAACAGCCCCATCACCGATGTTACCTCCAAGGACATTGTTTGCAACGCTGGCGGTCTCGACAAGGACATCCGTGCCGCCACCAAGACCATGAAGGTCTCCCCCGGTGACGAGGTTGGCTTCACTGTTGCCACCGAGATGGGTCACCCCGGTCCCCTCTCCGTCTACCTCAGCAAGGCTCCCGACGGTACTGAGGCTTCTGACTACCTCGGTGACGGCGACTGGTTCAAGGTCTACGAGATGACCTGGAAGAAGATTGGAGCCGAGGGTGTTGAATGGGCCAACTACATGAACGGCCAGTCTGGTGGTATCCAGAACTTCACCTTCACTCTTCCCAAGGACACCCCCAAGGGTACCTACCTCATGCGCGCTGAGCACGTCGGTCTTCACGGTGCTGGTGAGAAGAACGGTGCCCAGTTCTACATTGGATGTGCTCAGATCACTGTCGACGGCACTGGTGCTGGCAAGCCTTCTCCCATGGTCAAGCTCCCCGGTGCCTTCAAGGCCACTGACCCCAGCCTTCTCCTCAGCATCTACTACCCTCCTGTGACCAAGTACGATGCTCCTGGCCCCCGAACCTGGCCCAACGCCTGCACTGACCACACCCCCAACTTTGCAGGTCAAGCCAGCGACGGTGACTGCACTGGCGACAAGAAGGAATCTGGCTCCGACTCTGGTAGCGCTGCTCCCGTTGCCAGCGATGCCCCTGCCACTGATGCCCCTGCCACTTCTGCTCCTGCTGCCACCCCTACTGCTGCTGCTGCTGCTACCACTGAGGCTCCCGCTACCCCTGTTGCTACCAAGGCTCCCTCCAGCAAGTGCAAGGCCAAGCGCGCTGCTAAAAAGGCTGCCAAGGCTAAGCGTGCTCTTAAGAAGTAAGCTCTTTGTATTGAGCCGAATGGATGGAGATTTTGAAGTCAAGATTAGTTCTTCGATCTCTGCGTGGTTGAAATGATGGATATTTAATTGTACACCACGTGCAATTTGTTCTTTGTATATATAGACTTAGTCACCGTACTCAATTACACCACTGAGTGAACCTATCGGATTTGCTTCCAAAATTGTGACAGTATTGAAACGTCCGTATAGAATCATACTTGGTGTTCCTGAAACAGAATGTTATATTCGACATTTGCAATATAAATATCATCACTAGTGCAGAGAGACAGATGTGCGATCCATGAATGTCCTTGATTTAAAAATTATCAACTAGAGAAGTAGAAATATATAAGGAGTGTAAGAGAAAGTATGTTCCATCGGAGCAAAAGTATGCTTATGTCCAAACCAGCCAGTTTCGTAATTTTACTAGAGACCTTCCCCGGCTGTTAAACCCCCTCCACCTCAATCATCCCCTGCTACTTCAAATGCTGCCAATCCTTTAGTAGCCGCCCTTCTTGCAAGCGCCCTTGTGCTGGTCCCAGTAGTAGCCCTGCTTGCAAGAGCACTTCTTGGAGTGCTTGTTAAAGACCTGGTTGTCCTTCTTGCAGACACAGGCGCCGTACTTGTACTCAGCCTCGTGGCCACAGTCATAGGCGCACTTGTGGCCGTTCCAGCTCAAGTCCTTGGGGCACTTGCAAGACTTGCTCCAGCGGTCGTAGTATTGTCCCTTGGGGCAGTCCTTCACGCACTTGCCATAGACCTCAGAAGTGCCCTTGTTGCAAACGCACTTGTGAGAGTCCTTGTCAAAGTACTTGCCCTCAGGGCACTTAGGGACACACTTGCCGTACTTGAATTCAGTGTTCTTGGGGCAGACACACTTTCCAGCGTGGTTGTCGTAGTATTGAGGGTGCTCACACTTAGGGACACACTTGCCGTACTTGAACTCAGTACCCTTGTTGCATTCGCACTTGTCGGAGTGCTTGTTATAGTATTGGCCCTTGGGGCAGTCCTTGATGCACTTTCCGTACTCAAACTTCTCACCCTTGGGGCAAACACACTTGTTGGCGTGCTTATCAAAGTACTGGCCGTTGGTGCACTTGGGTACGCACTTTCCGTACTTCCACTCAGTGCCCTTGTTGCATTCGCACTTGCCGCTGTGACGGTTGTAGTAGGTTCCAGCAGGGCAGTCCTTGACGCACTTTCCGTACTTAAGAGAAGTGCCGTGAGGGCATTCGCACTTGTTAGAGTGCTTGTTGTAGTATTGACCCTTGGGGCAGTCCTTCACACACTTGCCGTACTTCTCAGATGTACCCTTAGGGCAAACACACTTGCCAGCGTGCTGATCATAGTATTGTCCCCACTTGCACTTGGGAACACACTTGCCGTACTTGGCCTCGTAACCTTCCTTACACTCGCACTTCTTGGAGTGCCAGTTGTAGACTTCGTTGGCCTTGCAAGTGGGCTTCTTGGGGACACACTTGCCGTACTTCTCTTCATAGCCGTCCTTGCAAACACACTTCTTCCAGTTCCAGTTGTAGTACTGGTTCTCCTTGCAAGAAGGCTTCTTGGCAACGCATTTGCCATACTTCTCCTCGTAGCCATCCTTGCACACACATTTCTTCCAGTGCGAGCTGTAGTACTCATTCTCCTTGCAGGATGGAGGAGGGTAATAGTTGCGCTCAGCGAGGAACTCAGACTCGTCACGAGCCTCGATAGGAGCAGTGTCGTCACGGGCCTCGAGACTGAAGTCGGTGTCGACATCAGGGATGGCCTTGACCGATACGGTCAGGGCAAAGAGGCTGACCAGGACATTTTTGAAATGCATGATAGGCGATTATGAGCCTTTCAGCAACGAAAGTGATGATTGGAGTTGAAAACGAAAGATGAGGAGCGAGTGAAGGGAGAGGATCAGTCGAGTTTGAGAGACCAGTGCCTTTCTTAACTTGAGAGTGAGGAGAAGGATGATGAATTGGATTTGGGGAGGAGATGATGAGGTTTAAGTAGCCGTTGTGAAGTTGCTTGAGAGCTATCAAGAACACGAGATCTTGCTTGCAAAGTGGTGGGCCATGCCATGCTACGCTGATTCTCACCCAGGTCATCCGAGCATCCAGATAGGAAGTCAGCTCATGCTTCTTTGGGAACGATGATGACCCTGACGCCAATAGTTCCAAAGCTAATTCTTCTTAGGCCGGCTCGTCGGTCGTAGCATTTGGTACTTGGCAGTGTGGCCTGCATGCCAATCCCAGCCTCAACTGGGGCTGCCAGCTGTCGAGCTTCAAGGTTGCATATACTCCTCCCAAGGAACAGGGAAGATACAGCCATAGCATGGGCATGGATGCGGTAGTTGGGTTCAAGCCAAACCACAACATTAAGAAACAAGGGTGTTGAGGGTGAACCAAAGTTAGCCCAAGGTTATGCTTACTGAAAAGCGTGTATCCATAAGACAAAGTTGATCGTGATAGACTCTATTCTGGATCCGTTTGGATTTCAACAGTTACATAGACAGGAAAGGGGGATTGCCAGAAACAGCTTAGCAATATTCTAAATTTATGCTCACATCAGCTTCTTTGGGGAATACGAGGCTCAAGTGACAGTTGATTTTCTCCGTGATTCGGCGGCTGGAAAAGGCTCGTCCGCGTTGAATGTCGGAAAGCGACGAGCCGGCTGAACCTACGGTAGTATTCTGTCGCACAAGATGAGTGCAACCTCTTGCAAAAGAAAAGTGACAGTTGTGACGCACAAGGCTTCACGCCAGCAGATACTTTCTGGCTGCAGCTGAAGCGCGAGGAGCGTGGAGCATCACACTCCGACTTTTGGAATACGAGGTTTCTCTAATGCAACATATGAGGGGTATGCAGTCTTGTATGGATACAGTGGTAGATGTTGGAAATTCAAGTAAGTTCCAACTCTGTTTTGGATGTTGATGCTAGCTTCCCGTTGGACACCGTTCGAGGAACCGTTATTAGCTCTGATGGCGGAGGCTCAAAATGGGTACAGACTTGCTGTTCCCCTCTTCGTCTTGGGCCGAAGTTCAAGCCAAGCTATTTAGACGAGCTCGTAAGGCTGGCTAATGCAGGCCGAAAATCTCTGGTCTGACCATAATTCTTAGACTCAGCAGGGGAGGCCAGAGGAGGAGAGTGAGTGAGACAAGCATAACCCTTGTCATGGATCCCTCAGAGCCGTACTCTTGGCCTCCTTCCCGCGCCTTGCCAAAAATGCCTACGGCTGATCCCAACCCCTGGACACGTAAAGAAGAGAATTGCCGGTTATTTTTGCTTCTAGACACCGTGTTTACCGTAAACGCGCGGAGGTACAAACATAGTAACCATATCACTTTTCGATGTCGCCAAGGGTAAATGGAAAAGCTGATATTTGTAAATACGAGGATGGAGAAATTGATAATTAGCCATTCATTCATTCATAGGGGCGTCATACGAGAGACAAATGATTGGCAATGAGAGCAGCCACGCAAAAGGTACGCCCCTTAGGTGTGAAACATTGTACCCTCGTTATATGTAAATATAGCACAGCCCCGGGTCGTTGAGTAAAGCTGCAAGAGCATTGACATTTGTTGGATGCAGCCACAACGACCAGGGTGAATGGACCTTGTCTTACTGTACGGGACGGTACGGCAGCCAGTAGAACCAAGACAAGGGTGCACTACCAAAGATACGTATACAGTCCTGCACCTGGAGCTATGCAGCCACATCAACGTGTTGTACCAGGGAGGGTGAGACATCAACCGACCGACCGACCGACAGTCCCGGAACACCGAGACCCGATGCATACCGAGCAGGACAAGGGAAATATGCAATGTCATGCCATGCAATGCAGTTTGTTGTGTTACTTTGCTTTCCTCCTGCAGCGATCGAACAGCCCAGTGATCAGATCTTCTACCGCCTCTTGTGAGGGATGATATCAATACTGCAAAGCTGTGCTGTAACGAGATGAGAGGTATGAATCCCAAAGAGACAAAAAAGAGAGATCCGTCGTGTCGTTTCGATAGTGGCCGCAAGTGTAGAGTCAAAGTCTCAGATGACAGGGGACCCCTGCATCTAAATAAAAGCCAAGCAAGCAAAAAGGGGGCCGCCAAGTAGGCTCGATCGCGGGGAAAAGAAAAAGAGACAAGTCTGACACGGCACAAACAAGCTTGTCTAGTCTCGACTTGTCCTGACTTGTCTTGGATCTGTTTTTAGTGAGTTGAGGACCTGAGCAGATGCAAATATCGTGTTAATTATGATCTCAACGTTCGATCAATTGGCATTAATGATTGGTCCTGCTAAAAACGGGACTTATTCTCGCCCGCTCGTCTGTACACTTTGGACCAAGGTCTAAATCATTCCCGGCTAGAACCGTCTAGTTTTAGTTTTTTTTAGACTTGTTGCTCTTGCAGTCCAGCTATGGTATTTTTAACTTTGGTAGTCTCTCTTCTCCCCTTTCCAAACGGTAGATGCATCTGTATGACGGTCATGTTATTTTCTTTCGCAACGACTGCCTCAAACAGGACATATTGAGATTTAGAATCCACCCACACGCCAAGAATCGTTCGATAATATTGTTTCATAATCGTGACGTGACGTGCCTGTACATAATGTCAGCTTTACCAGGTATTTGTGCGGGGAAGAAGCCAGGGCTCGTGTTGCATTTCCAATCGCAGTCTAGCTGGAGACTTGGCAATCTCAACCGCAGCTTAGCATCAGGAGAGAGACCAGCTCATCGGCCCTAGCGGACACCGATCATCATGGCCAGACCAGCCTAGAACAGGGCAGAGCAGGGGGATTAAAGTTGGGCCGTTTATTTGCGGGGGCTGATCTGACCTGATCATCATCCATTCTCATCCCCGACATCCGGTAAGCAGAAGATCAAACCAGTCCGTTGAATGAGCCTGGCCTGATGATCCATGCAATTACGATCTCCTATTCGTCGGTAAAGATAAGAGAATAGACTAGAAAGCTTTATTGGCCCGGCTTGGCGATCGTACAACTGTCACTGTGCCTAGTCTAGTCCGATACATCTTTTCTTGTTATTGTCCTTGTAATCGAATTTATCAAGAATTGTGCTTTCCGTTATTATTTGTAACTTTAATTAACGCCGTGCAGTCAATAGTCAAATCGCCACAACTGCAACATCCTTGGCGATAATGGTCAGCTCATGGGCGCCAAAGAGTTCCTGGACAAGGAATATTTGTTGAATCCAGTCAGAAAACAAAACTCACGATCCTTGTTTGCCCAAAGCAGAAGGAAATGAGAATGCAATGTTCATCTCTTGCTCATCTGGGGGTTGAACCACGTCCATTCTCATTATAGCCACCCCGACATTGCTTTTCCCCTAAAGTCCCGGCATAGTCTAGTCGAATCATCACTGACTCCCATCATGCATGGCCTGAACTTCGTGTTACTCTTACCCCGCCAACATACAACAACCCATCATCGAATATTGATCCCATAGGTTGACTGGCTATATCACTCTCTGTTAAGCTTGAATAGACAGCTGCCTTAACACTGCACCGACACTCTCTCAACATTGCCTGAGATCGTGCTCGGCCCACGTGTAGTAAGCGTCTTACAACTGTCCAATGGCTTTGACTTTCGTGTAAGACGGTCTGAGAAATAAGCACACCCTTCAGGCACTCCCTTAAACTAGCCATTTACGGCCAGAGTCGCTCCGAGCTACCTATATCCATGCCGTCATATTATTCTCGACCGACATCCGATTCCCATGCAGGACCAGCACAAAGTAAGCAGAAAAACCTTTTAGCAGTAACAACTTTCAATAGAATTTACTCAGAGCACAAAAAGTCACTGCATGCTGACCTGACCCAAAGTCTTACAAGCATGACAAGCTGGGGAAAAAGAAATGAAAAAAAGAAAAGCCACCCAGCCGCGGACACACCGGATGTAAAAGTGTAAACTACAGACTATCTTTTGTCACATCGGGTCCTGCAGGTCTTTTCAATACTTTATTCTAGTGGCCATGTTGAAGCTGCATGTATTAGTTGACCAAGCTCGTTGGGCCTCATCATCCATTGTTGAAGGCTGGGAATTTCTGGGTATCAAGCTATGCCCCTCAGATTTAATTGCCAAGTCACAGAAACTCTGATCGAAAGACTATCATGGTCGAGACTAAAGGAATAGAGTTTGAGGGATACGAGCCTGGGGCTACACGGTATCTTGGTATTGTATTGTAGGTAAAGTAGGTAAATCCCGTCGTAGGGATGATTGTCTGCCAAGGGTCTCGAACATCGTCTCGTATGGTTGTCGAAATCACAAAATCTTGGTGACATTCAAATCTGCGGCTGTGTTTGTTCTTAGTGACCATTGACATTGACTGATGGGAACATGGAAGAATGAAATCGAAAGGTGCCTTGCATACTGGCTGCATCACAACCAAAGTCTTGCTGCCACCCTCAGATCAACACATCATTTTATCATGTCCTCCAGTCTCCTTGCTGCAGCGCTGATTTGTGAAAATAAAATCAGCTATAAGCACCTGCATCGTTGATTGAAATGTCAAAAAGAAAGGGCACGTTCCTGGCTGTCAAGTTTAGTGCAAGTCAATTCCGCCTCACTCCCAACACCCCGCGACGGCGCCAAAGTATCCAGCCACGGTGGAAATTGCCGCTTACTTTTGTTCTTTATTTCGACCAAACTGCCGTTTTTGAAAGGAGAGGGGGGCTCAGATAATGAAGGGTAGTAACTGCATCCCAGTCTTTCCGACATCCAGGTTACCGGCTCGACTGGAATGCGGGAGCGCACATATGGCTTGATGAGAGATAACCTTTCTTTTTATCATAACGATTTTCTTAGTTTGCATAGACGTGTGAGCCCGTGATCTGTTTGCAGAACTTTGTAACACAAATGTCACATTGTCGATTGAATTATACTTCCAACTGCCGTTTACGGCCAATTTCTTCTCTAGTTTCCCGTTGAAAGTGTACGATGCGATGGCTTCAAGTGTTTAACCCTAACTAATGAGCTTTTTCACGGCACTTCTTGAGAACCGGTAAGCCCGGAGAAGTTGCGTGTTTATTTGTTGAATTCAAGTTCGAAACTTTGAGACAAATACACCACTCCCTGTGAAAATACCTTCTACGTGACTTGGAAACTTCCTTATGACAAGTCCCAAAGGTCAGTAAACCAAATCAATCGATTCAGTACTGCGTCGACTTTGAGTGTGACTTTTATGCCAAGTCGATGTAGTCTAGAGTGTATTTTAGGAAGTGTGTATTCTCATGCCCCATTTAGACACAACTTTGAAGCTTCGATCACTGATATGGATCGATACTCTCTGCAAGACCCAAAAGCTTCTCCGTACGTAGTGTCCGTGGCTTAGACTATCTACAATGTAGCCTTCATGTGAGATGGTGTAGTGTTTATTCGGACTGCGGGTGAAGAGCAAACACACCACCGCACTGTTGCTGCAACGGCTGCCTCTTGACGCATGTATGACTTGCAGGCAGCTGTGTTGTATTGCACTGCTTGTGTAGGTTAATCATCCCAAACAATGTGTCTATAACAACTGAAATCATGTCAAGATCCAGAAAAACCTACATTAGTTAGGGACATAGTATATTTGGGAGGTTTGTCCGTGCTTTTTCTGACTCGAGTAAACTGTCGTCCGCAGCTCAGAGGAATGAGCCTGTACTATCTGACTGATATTGGTACACAATCCTTTGGCAGTGGTTCTGGCTTTATCTCATAATGAAATCTTATCTATACAATCAATATGTCGTGGAACCCGACTATCACGAATTATCATAACCTCCTTCCGCATTCAGACTCTTATCCAATAAATAAGTCCAATTGGCCATATCATATTGCGACATGGACCACAAGATGACGCCATCAATAGCATTGTGGTAGATGCATCAGACGCGCGGCCATTGCAACTACAAATGAGTGTGCAGCCACCAGTCGATGCATTAGCTACAGGATCTCGCATATGCATTGCGTGACATGCCTCAAGATCTTAATGATAGCGGCGCTATATCGATGTGCTAAAGGATCTGTAGAACATGTATCTAACGGTTGACGCAGGGCAAAGGGTGTGTCCAGTGCAGTCTTCTGCAATGTTACCTGGGCGTTCTGCTTCCAATAGTCTGAAATCCTTCTAGCTTTCTGGCCTTTCTAGGCTGATATAAGTCAATAAGGGTCCAATGCCCAACACAAGTTATACGCTCTCACTTATATGGGCCGTTATTCCCGCATATCATTGAAGTGACTCTAGTCATTCGACTCTCCAAATCAGTAACTTCAGACTTTCCACTGACAAGGCCATATGATTTAGCTGAGTGACTAAAATTATAGCATCTACCAAAGATATCTTGAGACAGTGTCATGGCTACTAAGAAAGAAGCCACGTAGTAACATACTGTTTCTTTTCACTGGTGTCCCTGTTCACCCAGTTGACGATGTATTCTGCTTATTCATCCAAGCTCTCGGTATCTTGTCATGACCTGCATGATGTTGAGGAAACAAAGTGCATGGCAGCCATGCTATTCAGCCTCATGTAGCGTTATAAAACTTCATTGAAAACCACCTATCAAATTATCTGAGGCTGTGTTGGAGTCGGGAAACCTACCAGCTTGATTCTTGTTGCAACGCCCGTTTCCCTCAATTCTTCTCGAGTCGTATCACAATTTCGCAAACACAGAACTCGGCCACTGTTTAGGAATTGGTTCCTCGAGCCACTATGAAGTTTTATAACGACTTGTCATAATAGTTCCTAGGAGTAGAACCAGTCGTTTCACGAATGCCTTTTATCCTGAGAAATGGGAGACTCGTCAGGGTTCTGTTTACTTATTGGTAGAGGAGTTATGATTCATATCCATGGAATCATCTATTATCTGGTTGGTAAAATTCGGTCTCGTCAGATTCGATAACAGGGGAACAAACACCTAGGTAGACTCATGCTCTGGCTGACTATCCGCGCTGAGCTTTACCAAAACTCATTTAGCACATTGTTTCACATATGTTCCCGGCTATTAGATTGAAAGGCTATCTGGGTTAACGTGCACTTGAAAACGATTAGGCTCATTTTCCAAGACTCTGCGCCGCAAGGACTGGACAGACAGTGTATCTAGAAATTATAAACCCACTAGTATCCGCCGGATATGTTGCGTGCCGGACAGAACCGAACAATAGGCGTGCAGTGGTCTGTCTTTCAGCTTCTGATCATGAGACAATCCAGCGCAATGATATTCTGACGCTACGTCGGGTAACCGGGGAGGTAAGACGATTGTCGAACATAGCTCGATCCAATACCCTGTCAGATCATGTCATTGTATTTGATAACCACGTATCGGAATGCAAGCTTTAAGTCGAGTCACCTCACAAAATATCTGCAGCGTAGCGCAATTGGAACGTGCCGCGATTCCAACACGGTATGGAAATAAAATGTGTACTTCGAGCTGACAACACTGATGGGAACAGGAGATGTTGTCCCAGCGCCACTTGCACTGTGATAGTGAGGGGTCTCGAGATCATCGTCAGACGTTACCCCGAATGTCTCGACATGACGTTGGTCAGCATCATGTCTTTCGTGGGGGACGGAAGGGATGACGACAATGAGAGCTGAGCTGTGAGGTTATATGAAGCGGTCTTCCCGGGAATCCGAGCTGGTGAACCTTGTCGGCAAGCAACACCAAAAACTTGCAACACTCAAGACTAAACACTGAAGAACAAACAATATGCCCGAGAGACGACCTTCTCATCCGAAAGCACCGACTGGTCTCAATGACGAGACTGCTGAAGAGGTGCATGATATAATTCATGGTGCCGAGATGGAGGAACAAAAGGTTGGTCGATGGTACTCGTGGACTAGACATATGACTGACTGAGAACAGCTGCACGGCAAGGATGCGCTGACCCAGGAGGACATTGGTGTTGACGCGGGCGGCGAACAAAAGGATCAGTCGGCGATGGGCAAGGTCAAGGAAGCATTAAACCTGGGAAAATAAGTCTGTCTCACATCTTGATGCGACACATGATTGATGGCGAGTTGTCATTTACTTGTACGGAGGCGTTGATACCAGATTGTCATAATAATTAATTGGTCTTTTGTTTTAGCATTGATAGGTAATGTGAAGTGTATTAAAGCAGGCATTGAACGAAACATCGGGGTATCTTGACATTAACATCAACTTCGAATCATTCATCCCCAGGGTATCGATCGCATCGCATAAGAACACAAAGGCCGTCTGTCTATATGCCAAACACAAGATAAGCCGAGAATAGAACCACCAGTGCCAAAGCCTTGCCGCTCGGCTGCTTCACCCCCGACGCGCCGTCCTCATCCGCAGGCTTTCCGTCGGCCGCGCTGACCTTTTCTCCACTGGGATACCGAATGTTGTACACCGTCTGACCCTTCAATACATCTGGGACGCCCATTGTATGCGGACATTCGGCCTGGTTCGCGGCGGGATAGTCCAACTCGCATTTCTCGTCGTGACCCAGCGTGCAGATGGAGTCGAGGATGTTGTACAGAACATAATTGTCGCCGACCCATGTGCTGCTGTTGCGATCGAGGCAGCTCGTGAGGAAGTTCATGCTGTTGGCTGCGCTGAGGGGTAATTTGCTACCCTTTGTATCGATCAAGTGCTTGCATTTGGATGCATCGACGTTTTCATATGTCATTTCGATAGGTCCGCCGGCTGTGGGCTTGTCGGTGGCGCTGTAGCCAGTGTAGAGGTAATTCCACGCATCGTAGCTAACGTCGTGGGCGCCTTGGGATTGATCGATGCGGAGGAGGTTGACGGAGCGATCTTGGTAGGTCAGGGAGATGCAGATATTGTCGCAGTCAATGGACATGGGCCAATAAGCGATGCGATTCGTGTCGACTTTGCAGCCGAGGACGCCTATTGACGACGAGTAACTATCGTGGGGCGTGGCCCAGACTGTGCCGCTTGTCGAAGCATGTTTATTGTTGTCGCGCGCGATGGAGAGAGAGACGAACAAAGAATGAATGAGTAGCGATAGCCTTGGCAGCATTTTGGACAAGACAAGAAAGAATGACTGGCTACAAAAAGCAATGAATGACTGGGAGCATCTTGCGACACGCCACGCGACAATGGAATGAGTGAGGGTGGAGGAGGGAAATTAATTAGTTGATGAGTTATATTAGGGGTTCGCTGAAGAGAAACTAGACTAGGTAGATAATGCTTGGCCCTGAGACTGAGAATGCGGGAGACTTGGACTTGAACTGGATCGAGATTAGGCTCTGCAGAACTAAACTCGATTGGGGATGATGCTGCGAGAAACGACATGGGGTAGGCTAATGGATAGACCTGCAAGTCTATCTAGTCTAGATAGACGTTGATCTCGGCAATTTCATCGGACAATGCTCGCGACATCTTGCACATTTAGGATTAGAACAGTGGATTAACTGTCTATCCAAGACAAGAGATAACTCGATCAAGACAGTGGGATGTCCTGGCTGGGTCTTGTGATAGTTTTAGGTTATGTCATATTACGCCTACAGGTACTCTGCATCGCACCAATTGAGTCTACAGCGCAACATTCGCATTGAGAATTACCCCAAAAAGACGGGTAGGTTACTCGGAAGTCTCAATAGCCAGGCGTAACGTAAGTGTCAAGCCAAGTGGTATCATTAGCTGTCATATCTCGCATCAAGATTCCCCATTAGCCCGTCCAAGCCACCTCCACAGTCCGTCCACACAGACCTGGATCAACGTCAGTCTTGGCAGGGCTGAGCGACGCCTAAACAAATAAACGAGCAATACGGGTCTTTTTAACTGGACAACATGCGCAAATCATATCCACTGATGGCTTCTTAGTCTCGGGACATGATCCCTTGTTCAGTCTCAGCTCACAAGAAGTCTCTGTCTCAATATGCGCTGGATCATCACTTCATTGCGATTGAATGGGTATATAAGGCATGCCATCTCCTGTCTGCCATGTCAACTCAAATCAAGCCGCTCTTCATTCATTCCATCATGGTCCCCCTTTATTCTATCATCATCTCAACCCTTTTTCTTTTACCTTCAACCTTTGCAGAAAAATCCTGTAAAGCCTACCCTGGCACATCAGACTGGCCCTCTCACAAAACATGGTCTCGTCTCAACAGCACTCTGGGCGGGCGCTTACTTGCACCCGCACCACCCAGTGCGGCCTGTCACAAGGGTTGGCCTGCCTACAATACAGACACATGCTCCAATGTGGCAGCTGCTTGGAAGAAATACGAGTTCCACACTGAAAACCCAGTCTCGGTCATCTATGATCAGTATCCCAACTGGACTTGTCTCCCTGATGCAGATTACCCGTGCAGTGATGCCGGATATCCCGCTTATGTTATAAATGTCACCAAGGCTGAACACGTCAAGACTGGTGTTGACTTTGGTAAACAGGAATCAAAGCTCGAATAGATAAACGCTGCTAACATGAATCAATAGCCCGAAAGAATAACATCAGACTGATCATCAAGAATACGGGCCACGACTACATGGGTCGCTCAGTGGCACCAGGGTCTTTATCGCTCTGGACTCACCATCTGAAAGACCTGGCCTACCACAAGGGGCATTTCAAACTTCACAACTCCAAAACCACTATCTATGGCGACGCTATAACTGCGGGTGCCGGGTCTCAAATGTATGACTTGTACACGTACTTGGACGAGTATGATCGTGTTATTGTTGGCGGTGGTGGAAAGTCCGTTGGTCTTGGAGGCTATGTAACTGGCGGAGGCCATTCACTCTTGTCGCCAAGGCTTGGTCTTGCTGTTGATCAGGTTCTGCAGATGACGATTGTTACACCAGGTGGGCAGATTCTGTCCGTCAGCGAGAACAATCATCGAGATCTTTTCTGGGCTATGAGAGGAGTAAGTGCTTTACATTCTCACTTGTGCAATACTAACAACCCTTTAGGGTGGTGGCTCAACTTTCGGTGTTATCATCTCCATTACTCTCAAGGTCTATAAAACGCCAAAGATCTCTGCGTCAACTTGGACAATCGGAACATCTGCCGAAGCACCTTTCAAGTACGATCTTCTCGCCTACGTTCTCTCTCAATTTCCATCTCTCGCAGATGCAGGTCTGTCTGGATACGCATCTCTCAGTCCGCGCGTAGCCAACCCATCTCCCGGCCCAGGAGCTCCGAAGGAGGTAGCTGGGATATCAGGCATCTTTGCCGCCCAAGATGAACGCGATCCTAGTTATATCCACAAACTGTTCCAGCCCCTTAATGAAACTCTGCAGAAGCGTTGGCCAGGCTTGGTTCAGTTCACTGCCACATCAGAGAGTTACTCTTCGTTCTTGAAGTGGTACGATGTTTACTTTGATCAAGGCCCTGCAGGAGAAACAAACTACATTGTTTCGAGACTTCTAACAAAGGATTCTCTCGAAGAAGATGAATCAAAGTTGAGTCATGCGCTTGAACAAGGTTGTTTACCGTCGGGCGGAATGATTGCTCATCTAGTTTCGGGCAAGGGAGTACACAATGCGAAGCCCAGGGGGGGAAGTGTTGCAGTAAACCCTAGTTGGAGAGAGACTTATGTACATGCTCGTAAGTCATATTTACTCCTATATCGACTTCTTACCATTAACAATGACCGCTCCAGTTGCCGGACACACCTTCGAACCTTTCAACCGAACTTCTAAGACAGAGGCCATCAAGAGCTTGATTAAAACATGGGAGCCCTTGCGTGAATTATCTCCTGAAGCAGGTGCTTACATCAATGAGGTATACATATTACTGTCATTTGGTTTTCTTCAACTAATTCTCCATAGGCACTTCCATTCGAACCAGACTGGCAGCATACTTTCTGGGGCGACAACTATAAGAGACTCATATCCATCAAGAAGGCAGTTGATCCAGACGACGTATTGTGGTGCTTCCCTTGTGTTGGAAGTGAGAAATGGGAGCAGAAACCCAATGGTCGTCTTTGCCAAGTGGCCTGAGGCTAGCTGGCTAGGTGGCCCTCGGGGTATCAGAAAGGTTGGCCGCTCGAGGTGCAGATGATAAAATTAGCGAGTCAGCTTATGCTATTTATACTAAAGGTTGAGCTCATTTTATTTTGGTACTGTAAAGCTCAGAGGTCATCTTTTTCTGCTACCCACTAGCTAGCCATAATTTTCTAACATAAACTATGTATCACTATCTTCGTTGAGTTGAGTTACTTGAGTGGGATCCTATATCAGAAATGGTATCTGTATGTTTGATACTCTGGAAAGCTTAAGCGTTTGCCTCGCAAACCGCGATCCACGGTGAAATAACACCTATACATATTAGTCACATCCAATTCGCTGGTCAGATCAAACTTACTGCTCAAGAAAATTCTTCCAGTCTTTGCATCATGCAAAGCGGTTGTAGCAGCCGGCAAGACTTCTC
This sequence comes from Fusarium sporotrichioides, assembly GCA_019054645.1. Taxonomy (NCBI): domain Eukaryota; kingdom Fungi; phylum Ascomycota; class Sordariomycetes; order Hypocreales; family Nectriaceae; genus Fusarium; species Fusarium sporotrichioides. The sequence continues at coordinate 2,324,805 of JAHKNS010000002.1, read as the reverse complement.
CATCCTTGTCTTCAAGCACCTTATCCACCTTCCACTGTCCGTCAACTTTTCTAACCCTCAGAACAGCAGCAGGTGCGCGTGCATTGTAGGGATCCTTCCGAGCATTGTATATCGCAACACCTACAGGGAAGGCAGCGATCCAGAGATCGCCGTTTGCGTCGACGGAGACGTTGTCTAGCCCGTAGTTAAGCTTGATTTCATCCACCTTCTCGAGGTCCTTGTTAGGCAGGATGTTGTAAATTGTGAGAGTACCAGCTATGGAATCTGGCACGTAAAGGGTGTTTCCATGGATGGCGAGACCATTGGGGAATTTAAGATTGCTGGATACTTCTTTGCAGGGGGTGTTGGGCTTGCAGACGTTGATGTTGGCATAGCCCAGAATGGGGGATAGATGGTGACGCTGGACTGTTAGTTACTCGCTCCATAAAGTAACTGGCATCTAATGACTTACCCAGCCCATCTTGTGAGGACCATGATCATTCGTAACATAGAATGTCTTGTCATCCATAACAGCAACCCGGTTAGGCGTGACGATACCTCCATCAGCAAAGGTACCAACATACTTCAACTCGTCTGATCCAGCATTAGTAGTAAAATGCTCAACTGTCGTGTTAGCCCCGTGAATAAATTGGTCCAGGTATTCTCCGCTCTCAGCATCAACCGAGGGTCTCATGTTAGTCACCAACAAGTCAATGCTCCCATCAGAGTTTTCGATGCCTGTGAAGCCAGCGACATTGATGAGTCCATCACCAGAAGTCCCAGAGAACCCTGCTGTCTTGAGAGCGCGAGGCTCAAAGCTGCTGCCAACGGGCGTATCAATGTCCAGGGCTACGATAGAGTCTCGCTGCGAACGACCTGAGATGTTTAGCTCACCAACACTGGATCGATGTCAGTATCCGCAATGAGGAAATTATCCTTTTTGGTCACTCACTGTGGGAACCATGCATCTCGTGCAATTGGATCCGAACATGCAAGGAACAATTGCCGTGTAGACTGAGACAACCACATATCCTCGCACGCTTCCATTCGCGGATCGACGATCTTGCGGCATGTATAAGGGAAGTCACCAATTGGCTGCATGACCTTTCCGATACCAAATCCAAGCCATACTGCCTCTTTGAGGTAAACCTGAAAGAGAACTCCAAGAACAACAACGGCCGAAAGGCCAATTTTGACAAGTACGTTGACCATTTTGGGCTGTCGTACTGTCGTATCATGTCGGAAAAGAAAGGGAGAAATCAGTTAAGATATAAGCACACCAGAAGTGTAGGCTATACTTGATCTGGTTAGAGACTTTACTCAGCGGTGTGTCGTAGCACGCGTAGTCTAGGGTCAAAGGATTCAATCCTAGCTGTCAGTGTATGATTGAGAATGGGGACGTAGATCAAAATCATCGTACTCGTAATTACTCGACGCCCTCCGTTATGCGTTGTGTATAATTTCGGTCTGCCCGAGTTACTAGACTGATGCGCAAAACCCTTTCTTTCATTGATAGCCCAAGCAAGGACAACATGTAATTCAGTTTGATATCGTCTAACTAATCACGGTATTCACGCACACGCCCGTTGGACATCGGAACACTATTGGGCGAAAGCCCTCGAAGCCAAGAGCGGAGTGACTCGATGTCCCATATCTCCCCAGCATCAGCCAGTTCACACAAATTCTCGAAATGGCTCGCCCTTTCAATCTTGCATGAGTACTTTGAACCACAATCTCCAAGCGCCCTGGTGCCATCCAAATCCATCTGAGCGTGAGTCGAAAATGGCTTGACAATATCTTCAAGTGTCTCTGGAACACAGATGATGCCGTCACCGAACTTCTGCTGCCTAAAAGAAGTGAAGTTTTCTCCTACGTCCTTCCTCAATCTCGACATGAACTGTTCTTTGACATCGCTGAGGGTGGCTCTGAACACTTCCTTATTGTTTCGATGGAAATCTAGACCATCCGCCTGACTCAAAAGAATACGCAAAGGGCGTTTATCGTCGCGATTGAGGAGCGATTTAACAGCTATGCGTAGAGCACTTTCCATTGCCTCGGATCGCGTGCGTTCCATAGGAATGACAATGATTACAATAGCAAATAGCTCTTGGAAAACGTCAGCCATATACTTGATCTGTGGGATCTGGTCATCAAAACCAGGACTGTCGAGGAATATCGCGCCTAGCTCGCTAGAGTTATAGGATTGAATTCCTAAGGTCCTGCACAGACTGCTAGATCCGGGTTTGAAGTGGTTTTTGGACGCTCCAGTGAGAACCGTCAACATCTGACTCTTTCCGGCCTCTGTGGATCCTTGCACTCCAATACAGATCTTGTCCAAGAGCTGAATTCGAAGTTGGGCCACTTGGGCAACGGTAAAGATCCATTTTGCCCAAAAGTAATCAGGGATGATAGACCATTGGTTTTCCTTGGCCCCAGGGTAATTTTCGAGTCCTTTCTCAAGCTTGAGTCTCAATTTTTCCAGCGTCTCTAGCGTACGTGAGGTCAGTGCATCTTCCTCCAAATGGTTCAGCAGTGTCTTTTCAACCATGTCGCCAGGTTTAGCAGGGGGGAGCCCGAGGGCTTGGAGAGTGGCAGCCAGCACTCCTGGAAATGACAAGTCGAGATACTCGCTGTGAAGATGGAGGAAGTGGTTGAAAATACGATAACTGTAGTACATAGCACTCAGACTCCCAGCCAAAGCCAAGCTAGAGACAGACAAGGCGCTTAGTCCAACGGCCTCCAACAAGGCTGGAGCAGAGCTCCATGAGAGATAGCTCGGCAGAATGCCCAATGCCGCTGAAGTCTTCTGGCGTCCTTCGGTCGACCTGCAGTACCATTCGTACGGCGCATCAAGCTGAGTAATTATTATCAAGTGACAGAATTGGATGACTCCCATGACGTCTTGAAACTGAGAAGTTGCTTGTTCGGTGCGTTTGGAAGAGTCTGTTGACCGATGATAGAGATCGTGACTGAACGTCTTGAGTGCGTGGGCAAGGGTAGGTACATTTGCGAATTGCTGCGTCAAGGTCGGCCGCTTTGCGGTAGTCCAAGCCTTGAGAGAAGCTCCAGCTTGAGTAATCGTGGAGCCTCTTTGATTCTCAAACATGTTTGTAATAAGCTCCCTAAGCACGCGTGGGCAGTCAACAGGAACATCGCGAAGAAGCCCAGTGTCAGTTTCATCTATCTCCCATTGCCCAGGGACAGAAACGATGTGATCCTGATCAGTTTCAAAGTCTCTAGGCCAAAGGGCTTTGAGGATTGCGAAGGCATGTCCCATCTGTTTGACAACAAGGTGAGGACTGGAGTCACTGACTAGACTGTCGATACGATCTACCACGAATTTGACCTTCTCATCCAACTCGGTAACGCCTCCGGGTGTATCGGCATTGAGAGAGGCGTCTTGTGTCCTAATGCTTTGCACCTTGGATGTCTGGGCCACCAGTGCACGTACCATGGCAAGTCGGATACTCTCGAATGTTTCTGGTTGACTGGCCTTGTCAAGACTCAGATGTTTCACGCTACCGACTCTGACCAGTGTCGATCGACCAAATATATCACGGAGCGTGATACCTTGTTGAAGAGCGACAGATGCTTTGCCAACGTGTTCGAAAGCTTTGTTGTCTTCGGTCTTGTATTCCAGCAATACAGACGCCTGACATAGATGATCAGCTACAAATCCCAGATTTACACGGAGTGATACTCACTTGGCAGTGGTCTTCAGGATGTTGAATACAGCCAATGATAGTAAGAGAAATCTCCTTCTCGCCCTTCATGAAGAATGCTTCTCTAAGAAGGTACTGAATGATAGCAGTGTTGACATTGAACGACACTGTGAGGCGATCATTCTCGACCACGCAGGAGCAGTCCGTCACAGTGGCAGGCATTGGGAGTATCATGGAGGGAAATCCGTCGGAATGTATGTCGCGATGGCTCTCTGAAAGGGCCTCTTGTGGTAGTCGAGCGCCGATAGATCCCTTGACGCAATGAAAGTAGTGTGACATCTTGTGATGCTCATCCACTTCTCGTGGGCCAGGAATCTGAGGTAGATCATCAACAGTTCTTATTTGGAGGCAATTCTGAATTCCTGGTACCTCGGTGGCGATAGAGTACATACAGCCAAAGTGACAGAATTTGCCCTTTTTCTCCAGAAGAAAATCCAGGCAGTTTTCGAAGATGGGCCAAAACATTTTGATTATAGGCGATATAGTCTCCAATGGTGTCCTAATGACGTTCAAATTTTGTTTAAATTTCCTTGAGGCGTCGTTGAGTGCAAAGGGGACATAGTCATGAGGATTGATGATATGGTGGAAGTTCCTGCTGAGGTGCATTTTCCAGGAAGTTGAGGTCCCTTGAGGCTCGGCAAAGTGGCATGAGGGTGACCCGAAAGTGATGACAGAAATGCCGCTTTGGCTCTCTTCCCATGCGTTGGGAACAGATTGGAGGTCAAATACAGCGAGGTAAGACGAGGCGGTTGCTAGAGCACCCCTACAACGCAGTCATCAGCATTGTCTGTATCAGCCATAAATGCGAAGTGGCTTCTCCATTCTCACCCAAAGCTATGGCCGCAGACAACCAATTTGTATTGTCGCATGAGCGATTCAATAAGCGGTACAAACTCTCCGCTCCTGTCAATTAGGCCTTGATAGAAGCGAGAACCAACAGCATCAGCCGCCTGAGCGCGAACATTCAAGTTCAGCTTGGAGTCGTTCATATCGCGAGTGCAACTAATGCCCAAAAAGACTGTTTGCAGACGATCGGACCATGCGAGGATGGGAGGCGTTGATTTGATCTCCTTTTGCTTGCCGACTGGAGCAGTAGCGTAGACTGCAGAGATTAGATCGAGCTCTCTGATGAACTTGAACTCTTCTCTTTGCTGAAGGCAGTCATCAATGTTGATGTCATTTTCCTGCTCATCACAAAGACGGCTGACTGCGGCGGCGGCACAGAAAGTGAGCTCCTTACTGATTAGCTCATCGCCACTGAGACTGGCATTCTGTTCATTGAAGTTGATGTAGTCGCTGAGCAAAGTCTCTGTTTGGGCCGTACTGGTCTCTATTTGGGCCATGTTGATGACTGGACGATTAGATCAGCTCGGCAGGTAGGTACGTATAAACCTGCTGGTAGCCGTGAGGTGGGGTCTTGGACACAGATGATCGAGAAGAATCGAGTGGGTATCTCTGGGATAAATAGAAGACAAGATTACAAACGAGGCTCCGACATGTGTTGCGATCCTGCATGGCATGTCCAGCTTCTAAGCGCCATTGGACCGCCAAAAGGTCTTCCCATTGGTCATGTGGCAGGTTGAAAAGCCGCAACGTCTGTGATCGACTGCATGAAACTATTGACTTTGAGGGATTCCATCGTCTCGCTGAAGTCTGAAACAAATAAAACTTTGCCTAATACGCACGAGGCTGCATGAAGCGCAGTCGACTACGTGGAAGGAAATGGTACGAGCGTGACTAGAAATGCCTTGCTCTTAATCCTACCATCGGATATACGCCGTCGGAGAGACGGCTCGACCATTGGTCAGACGCGGCATGGGGCAGGCCCAATTGGTCTTTCACTTATAAATACAGACATTGCATCCCATTAATACGTACAAACAACAAGTGAAGGAACAAATAAAATAAATTTAACCATATCTACAGTTCGAAAAAACTATGTATGCGCTCTAGAACAAACGGCGGCTCTTTCCCAAAGCCCTATTAAAAAGAAGTATTGTATAACCACTCATCATCCCTTATAGGGCTGCGATGAAAGCACCCACAACAACGGCTGCAAAGATAGGCACGTTCCAGCCTGATGCACCGTTGATGACCACAGGGGGTGTACCTGCAGGCTCAGAAGGTCCACCAGCTTGCGGTGTGCCCGTGGGCTTGACGACTGTCGCAACAGTGTTGCTTGAGGGGATCTGGGGGAAAACGTTTGTGGGGCGGTAAGTGTGAAGCTCCTCGAGAGGGTTAGGCTTGTGAGAATCGCCAGTAGGTCTGGGATAATCTTGGGTAGGGTGAACCTGGGTGGGCTGACCATAACCACCAGTCTGCTTGCCAGGGGCAGTGTGACCACCAGTAGCAGTTTCCTCGTCGTTATCGTTGTTGTGTCCGTGACCCCCGTGGAGAGGACCACAGGTAGCACAGTAGCCAGGAACAGGAGTGGGCTTAGGAGCCTTGACGACGGGGGTGATGGTGATAGTGCGGTATCCCTTGGTCGTAGCCTCCTTGCAGCCAAAGTTGCCAGCGCCACAATGGATGGCCTCGGGAATGGTGAAGATGCCAGTGGGTTCTTCAGGTTGGGCGGCCTGCGTGTTGTGCACGATCTCGGTGATGACGCTGGTGTGGCAGGCTCCCTCTCCGGGGCAAGATGTGATGGTGTGCATGTTTGTGGCAGTGACATAAGAAGTGAGGTGAGCGGCGGTGGGGTGGGGGGCGCCCTCGACTTCGACTGTGGTAGGGTGAGAAGGAGAATCGTCAGAGCCTGGGCAGTAGGTCGTGAGAGAGGTGATGGTCTCTGTAGTGACTTGGCCAACAGGGCAGTTTGTGACACTAGGAGGGCAGGCAGTGACGGTGTAGACCTTGCTGGTGACAACGGTGGAGGTGATGGTAGTGGAAGCAGCAGAATCGGTGTAGCTGGGAAGCTCGTAAGACTCGCCTGAACCGCCAGTAGACTTCTTGGTGGAAGAAATGTCCTTTCCAGTGAAGGCGACTGTAGTGTTAACGTAACGAGTTGTAGGGAAGTAGACGGTAGTGGTATCAGTCGGAACTGTCTCAACAGAAGTGACATCCCCAGTGACAGTCTCGGTGGCAGAAGCAGTCTCGGTCTCGGTCTCGGTAGCAGAGGCCGTCTCAGAAGCAGAAGTGGTGGTAGCATCAGAGTCAGAACCACACTGGCCAACCAGGTCAGGTACGGAGTCAGGGCCAGTACCAATGGCGACAAGGTTGGTGCCACAGTCCTCGTTGTTAGCAATCCAGACATTGCGGTTGTCCCAATCATACACGACGTAAGCAGCGCGGAGGAAAGTGTCGCCAAGAACGGGGAATTCATCGTCCTGGAAGACGCCCAGAACACAGCGCTCCTCATTGTGCCAGATGAAGTCGGCGTAGGGGACCTTGATGGTCTTGTCGCCAAACTTGAAGTCAACGCTACCCTTGATGTCGGCGACGGAGCAATCGACATCGACATAAGCGCCACCGTTGGACTTTGCAGTAGGGAAAGCGGCGACGATCTTGTTGAAGATGGATCCAGGCAAAGCGCTTACGGTGTAACCGCTGTCAAGGAGGACAGGCTGGGGGGTTGATCCAGAGAAGGCAGAGTCGACAGAGCCGTCCTCTTGGACGAGGCTAATGCCATCGAGGTTGACCCAGTATCTGGAATTGTTAGTTCATAGACTTCCAGGTAGATGGGCACAGGAGTAATTACCGGGTGAGGCCATCGGGGGAGGACGCGGCGGGGATGATGGGGAGCTTCTGGAGACGGCCAGAGTACTTGGCGGTATCAAGACCACCAAAGATAACGGCACCTCGGTCGCTGTTGATTGTGCGAATATCGAGCGACAAAGCACGGCTCTTGATGAGACCCTGCTTGACCATGCTGTCAATGACCAGAGGATAAGGCGCATCCCAACCGTTCAGATCAGGGCCAGCGCCCATGATACCAACGCCAGTGAAGGAGCTATCGTATGCGACACCAAAGACTTGGTTGCGAATACTGGCGGCTGAATGTTATATTAGCAGGAGTCTCGTCTCAATTGGGGGATGTGTAGATACTTACATCCAACAACAACATGATCGTAGCCATAGTTCCAGTACGCATAGCCAGTACCGTAGACGACACCACCGGTAGTATTTAAGTCGACAAAGGTGCTGCTCTCTCCGAAATGTCCAAACGCGGCGCAAAACGCAGGCTGCTGGGCCTTTTCGCATACAGGATTGACCCAAAGCTCGGCGGAGCCAGTGTCGAGGTTGACGGTGACCTTTTGGCCGGGAGTTCCCAGGGTAACGTCGATGCTGTAGAAGAAGCCATTCTGCTGACTTTCTAGGGCGACTTCGTTTTGTCGCTTGGTGACGCCCTTTACGACGGGTGCGCCAGTGCTAACTTTGAGAGGGAAGCGAACGAGGCCATCTGCGGTGTTGTCATCGTTGCTAACGGGAACGTTGGCGCCGTTGAAGGCGGTTGCGAGTGCGGGGGCCGCAACGGCGAGGAAAAGAGCGGACAACATCTCTTAGCAAATGCAATTGAGATGAGATATTCTAGAGGGATCAATCAGATCATAGGGAATAAGATATAGATAGATAGATAAATAAATAAGCCAAAAGAAAAACAGAAAGGGAAAAAATGATCAAAAACTGGAAATAAGATGTATTTTGTTAACCCGGCGTAGTGAGTGACCGGGATAAATGAAACAAATGGCAATACCCTCAAAAAGAACGAGCTTTAAAAAAAAGCGAGGGAGAGTAAAAAGAAGGGTTGGGATGAGGGAAAAGGGAATGGCGGGACTATTAGCAGCCAGTGGTTTCTATATAAAACACTGACACTGCAGCGTGCATGCATGAGCAGGGGGTGTCACACACAGCTTCGTTAGGATGAGTCCACTTGGTAACACTGGGCGCCTTCGCTAAAGCACCATGATTTCTCACTTGTTCCTGAAGCTAGACTCAATATAGACGGTACAGAGTCTGAGCGGCGCGGGTCTCGTCAGTGTCAGTGTCAGTGTCCATGGTTCATTCATGTCAATGGGGAACCAATCTGAAGAGAAAGGCCGATATGTCTCAAACATGGGCGATTCATAAACATTGCCATGTTTTATTCCAAGTGGACTTGTGAGCCCGCCCCCCTTTCGATAGACTTTGCTGTGCTATACGGGAGACGATGGTGGAATACGAGGCTCCCTCATGCATGACAGGTTGTCACTCTTATTAGCCCTTAACCCTCATTAGGGGTCGGAGTCGCGGCAGATCAGGTCAGATGTCAGCAATTAATTGATTTGACCCGTTCAGCTTACGAAGATCGCAACCAACTTGCTTTGTTTTAGCGCTCAACCCTCTCTCCACTCTTCAGTTTCCCTCAAACGTCAATTCGCGACACGAGCACAAGCATGTAACAGGTTGAACAAAAAATATGGGGTTGGTTTGTATCTATCTTTGTTATTCCCAGATCTGATCTTCAAAGCTGAGAAGGAGGAGAGAGAGGAGGGATGTCCAACAAGGGTGCCCAGGCCCAAGTACGTACTACCTACCCATATTTACATCTCCATCTGCAGTGCAACAAGGGTGATTGATCGATCAACCTCCTTCACTGCACCCGAGACATTGATTATCTCCTCGGCTCCCGGTTCTCTTTTTTTATCTGAATGAGATGAGATTAGGTGAGGCGAGGGAGATGTTCATTACCTACCTATAATTAATCTCGGTCGATCACTTACTTTGCTGCAATTAACCGCGTGGCTCATGTGTCTTTCGCCAGCCTACCTATCTATGTACACAGTGTTGTCGCCAACAGCACTCTTTTTAGTGCGACTAAGCGCATCTAGAGACTCGTCATTCTGCATTTACACATCGCATCTCTGCGCCAATTATTCTCATCACAGCGCGGCTTGCAGATGTGTCCAATTGACAGGTTCAGGTTGTCGCCAAAGTTTAACGGTTGGTGGCTGGTGCATTCGTTCTGGCGGTACAGCCATGGTAGAGATTGAATAAAAGTTGAACCAACCACCTCAGTGCCTTTCGTTGTGTTACAATCCAAGACTAACTGTTCTTCTGGGCTACGGTTCGGGGGCGTAAAATTTGTCTGAGAATGGATTGAGTAGTCACTCGTGGGGTTACGGTTACGCGATTGAGTGGTGACGCAGTTGGAGGTTTGGCGATCGAGTAATTTCAGCATTGGAAACCATCAGCATCACCTGTCCGTCAGCTCGTCGAGTCTATAAGGTCGATGTTTTTGCTAGATACTGTATATTAATTATTTTCTGCTACGTCTTCAAAGTGATATGTTCTCAATCCAGCATGCTTCCGTCATGTAGGGACAAACACATGCTTTTTCAGTTGCTCCGGTTCACCAGCGCCGCGACTCCTACCCTAAATCACAGCGACCACATGTTTCTGCCGTTGCTACAGCTAACAGCTACCTATTCTGCGAATGTAAAGTAACAAGTCATGTCTGATTAATCGAAGACTTAAAGGCCAGGTTTATGGTTAACCGAGTAGTATCCCGAATCAAGATATATTCTCTTATCGGCTGTTTGAACTTTCCTTCTGCATACCATTTTGTTAGCAATTAATCATGTCCTTGAACTTACCAGGCAAGTGTTCGTGATGTCACCCTTGGAGTAGAAAAAAAGATTATTCAGAGACGGCCTTCGTTCTCAAAACCTATCTAGATTGTGTCTAATGCTAATGGAGTCCTCATGTTGAGGTTTTGATAATTTATTATCAGCTACCAACTGAAGATTCAATTCAAGCTTTCGAAAAGACACCTCAGCTGAGGCTCAATGAATATCCACCAGAGCTTCTTCCGTGGCTCCACTTTTGAGACCGGCCAGCTTTTCCAACCTGACGTAACTAACAGTCCATCTCGAATCGAATTGCAATTTCTCAAGTATTGCAACACAACACAACAAAACATCACAGGCCAATCTCCAGTTATTCACAATGGACGGCCTAGACGAGTTCGAAAAGACCCTGGCTGCCGAAAAAGCCGAAAGGGAACGCGCAGAACGACACGACGATGAAAAGCGTCGTCGCAAACACAGACATCATCATCGACACGATTCAGAACGAGACGGAGAACGCGATAAAGATAAACATCGACACCGACATCGCTCAAAGCATGACGAAGACGATGAAGGCCATAGAAGTAAGCGGTCGCGACACTCACGCGACGACGACGATGATGGTCATCGATCGCGACACAGACATGGCGATGACCGATATCGCAAAACTAAGGACGCAAAAGAGGACCTCCCCATCCCCGACGAAGAGCAGCCTCAGAACCAAGACACCGTTGATAGGTCCAAGTCTACCCAGAGAGATGCTTGGATGACCGCACCTTCATCTATCGAAGTCGATTACATCCACCGCCCCGACAAGAACAAGTCGCCGCCTCCAAAGCCAGAGCCGAAGCGTGTCGTATCCAAGCGCGAGATCAACAATCACATCCAAGACATCAACGAGGGCAAATCCATTGACGAGCTCGACATTCCATCACAACCAACCGTCGACTACACCTTTGGCGATGCTGGCTCTTCCTGGCGCATGACGAAGCTCAAAGCCGTCTACACTGCTGCCGAGGAAAGCGGTCGGCCAGTCGAAGAGGTCGCCATGGAACGCTTTGGCGACTTGCGTCACTTTGACGACGCCCGCGAAGAAAAAGAAGAAATGGAACGACGAAGAATCTATGGCAAAGACTACAAAGGTCACGACAAGCCCACCGGCGATCTATACCGCGAGAGAGTCAAGAACCAGCACAAAGATTCACCACCTCCCGAACCCGAACAAGGCACTATCGTCCCAGACGTACATCCCCAAACAACAACCACTCCAGCAATGGATCAAACTTCTCTCAATCGTCTCCGCGCCCAGATGATGAAAGCCAAACTCCGCCGCGCCCCCAACGCCGCTCAGCTCGAGGAGGAATACAACAAGGCAGCAGCCATGTTCTCTGCAGCCCAATCAAATCCTGAAGCCGTAGTCCTTGGCGTCATGGACAACCGCCAGCTCGCCGGCAGGAGAAATGAAGCCAAGGTCATTACCAACAAACGCGGCCGCGAGCGAGGCAATGTCGAAGAGAATACAGATATGACCATCGATGACATGGTCCGCGAAGAGCGACGTACAAAGGGCCAAGCAGGCGGCGAAGGTCTCCGTCTGGCAGAACGTATCGCAAAAGATGGCAAATTCGATAATGGGTTGGATTACATGGACGAGAACGCTGAGAAACTCGCGAAGCGCATCCACAAATCCGACATCAACCTTAAAAATATGGCCGTCTCCGAATTTCAGAAGATGTCCCGTGCGCTAGATAATTGTCCTCTATGTCACCACGAGGACAAGAACCAACCGCCCCTTGCACCCGTCATCGCCCTCGGCACGCGCGCGTTCCTTACCATTGCCACGGAACCCGAAATTTCGTCTGGAGGTGCAGTGATTGCGCCTCTTGCGCACCGGTCAAACCTGCTAGAATGCGACGACGACGAGTGGGAAGAGATTCGCAACTTCATGAAGAGCTTGACACGCATGTACCACGAGCAAGGTCGTGAAGTCGTCTTCTACGAAAACGCAGCGCAACCGCACCGTCGCATGCATGCCGCCATGGTTGCCGTTCCCATACCCTACGAAGAAGGTGCCATGGCTCCTGCGTACTTCAAGGAAGCTTTCCTCTCGGCTGATGAGGAATGGAGTCAGCACCGCAAAATCATCGACACAGGCGCCAAAGCACGCGACGGCATGGGTCGCTCGGCGTTTCGACGCAGCATCGCCAAGGAGATGCCCTACTTTCACGTCTGGTTTACACTCGATGGAGGCTTGGGACATGTCGTTGAGGATGCGGGGCGATGGCCCAAAGGTGATCTTTTCGCGCGAGAGGTTTTGGGGGGTATTGTTGATGCAGAGCCACATATCATTAAGAGGCAAGGGAAGTGGATGAGAGGCGATCCAAGAGTAGAAGGATTTAAGAAGGGGTGGAGGAAGTTTGACTGGACGAGGATGTTAGCTGAGGGATAGACCAGTCTGCACAAGAGGTACTGAAGATGTAAATGTGGTGGTATCATTAACAAGTTGTCATTATAGCGTCTCCGCCATGATATGTATAAGACATTACTAGGACATGACGTCCTCAAGATTAATGTATCTAAGAAAGTACAGAGAAAACACTCCCGTCCTGGTCCGGTATCCAAAACAGAGCCAGGAAGTCATCTCTGGGGTATCAAAATGACATTATCCAAATCACAAAGGAAAAAAGAGTTCCTTTATCGCACAAGAGTACCTCGCCGTCCTCTCTCACGATCTTTCTTGCCCTCGGCCCCTGTGACCTTCATCCAATCCTCCCACTCCTTACTCATCTCCATCAACACCGAGCCCATGACACTCGCGCTAGCCATGAGTCCATGACCTTCGCCCTCGAGGACTCTGACTTCGCAGCGACGCATAGTCTTGCCAAGCCATTTGACGTTATCCACGGGGACGCGAGTGTCTCTGCTGCCATGGTGAATGACAACTGGTCTGGTAATGTCGACGTATCGGAAACCGATGGTGTGACGTCGTTCTAGACAGACCAAGAGGTCCACAGCAGGATTTGCTCCTGTCGTTGCGAGTTCCCAGATAGCGTGGGTAAGTCGCAAGTCGTAGTTCATCTGACGTTCCTTGTCCGCCAAGGCGTCAGCCGCCGCTCCGATAATATCTGCTTCACCCCTTGCGCCTTGCGGAATACTCATCCTATCCATATTATCCGATGTAGCGGGATGGTCAAGTTCTGTATCACCATGCCCATTTGCAGTAGCCTTGTTATACACATTCTCCTTATCGATACTCGGTGTAATATTACGTGTGCTTCCTGTGCTTTCGCGACCTCCATTCTTTTTCTTTCCTCGTCGTGGTGTTTTGGGCAACGAGCTTGTGATGGAACTACTTGTTGCCGTCATAAAACTGCTGTTGGCAGCTTTGAGAATGGGCGTAGGAAGAGCTCGAAGGATACGTTGGGCGGTCGGGATAGCGTTCGTTGGGGGGAGAGCTTGTGAAGTGCCGAAGACGTTCATTTGGGATGGAGGAATCCATGGCGCAAGAAGGTGTATCCTGCCTCGAATGTGTTGAGGCATTCGAAGTGCCGTGGCCAAGGCGTAAATGGCACCAGCTGAGTGAGCGAGGATCGAGAACTTGGTAATCTTGAGAGTTTGACAAATAGCGTAGACGTCATCTATTATGATTAGCACCCAGCCGTCAAACGCAGAGTAATCAACTTACCAGGCCAGCTCAGCGGCGTGGCAGTTCCATCCGAATAAGGTTCGCTGTCACCAACACCTGGTCGATCCGGAGTAATGAGTCGCAGCTTCAGCGTCAATGCTAGCTCATCATAGAAAGCAGTGATATATCTCGTCAAGCCCATTCCGACACAACAAAAGACCGCGGAACCCTCAGAATCACCCACTTCGGAGAAAGAGATGACGCGACCTGTCTGGGGATGTCGAATCTTTTGCGACAACCGCGGTGAGCATAGATATGAGTCAACGGCACCATCGACAGAATCAGCAGATTGAGGTCGATCGTGGTGGTTATTGCGCGACTGGTTGTGTGGCGGCTGAGAACTATGAGATTCGCGAATCCGTTCTTCAGATTTGAGGTTTAGAGGTTCAGATAAGCGCTTAAGACGTGAACTGCTGCGCTTCACCTTGACCCCTTCAGCTGGCGCTGGACTTGGTTGTCCTGATCGTCTCCGATCATGGCGGTCATTACTTTGATCTCGCTTTCTGTTTTGAGCGACAGCAGGGAAGGGTGCACCTTCATTTTCTTCATCGCTCAAGCCGTCGTCGTCTCGGCTAATATCGAGAAAGCTTCTACCAGCCACACTGGTGGTCTTGGAAGGGGAAGCGTCCTTGAGACCATAGACGGGCGATCTTGTAGACGACCTCGATTGATGTGTGTTATGCGCCTGTCTCCTTCTATCCGTCTCTCGTTCTCGAGGTCTTGCATGTTCATCCCCTTCTGGTATCACATCAGTAACTGCACCATCCTGCCTTGATCTCCTCCCGCTCGATCGCAACGGTTGGGTAGTCTTTGCCAGACTCGAACCCCGCGCCGGGATAGCGCAAGGTCCATCCATTGGACGCTCGATTGGAAGTTCGTACTGAGACTCTTCCCGAATAGCTGTTTCAGCAAAAAAGGGATCGTTGCGACCGTCACTGTGAACGCTCTCACCAGCAACTGCACCAGATGATGAAGCTGAGACCCCACCAGATGCTCGTTTTCGCTCCGCCTCCTTCTCGCGTAGACGCTCCCTCGAACTCATGTACATAAGGCCTTTTGCACTCCTCGATGTTTTCTTGCCCCAACTGTCGTGTGACTGCTTGTGATTTAGCTCGGGTGTCACCACACCGGAGCGTCGTTCAATTGAAAGGCCGCCTATACTCTGCGTATCATCGTTCTTGGAGGCTTGGGAGGATCCTTTGGACGAGGGTCGGGATGTACTATTCCGGATAAACGATCGCAGGCCACCTTCACGGCTCGGGCTTCGAGGACTCTTGGGGCTCTTTGTCGCGGTTAGCGCAGAGTATCCGCTGGGAGGTTTCGAGGTACGGATAACGGGCGGTAAAGCGGCGAGTTCGTCGAGGGAGACGGGGTCCTGTCTCAAGTCGTCGAGGCTGGGTTGATGAAAAGCTCCGTAGTCGACTCCAAAGCTACCGTGGCTGTAACCCGGACTTGCTGGCAATGAATGGCTGTGAGGAGAAGCCTCAAAGTGGGAGGTCGCGGGCGCAGAGATAACGCTCAGACTGGTGATCAGGTTTGAGATAACCTCGGGACTGGCAGGAGGGACATTTGAAGAACGCTTTGACGAGGGGCCTTGAAAAGAACGACGTCGAGAATGACTGTATCCATGAGCGTGATGGCCGTGGGCACGATGGGGGATAGGGGGAACGTCAGCCGAGTCAAAATTCATGGCTGGGGCCTCTGCGTGCCACCGACTTGGGCGATTTAAAGTAGTGTAGTAGGGCGTTGAGTCAGTTGCGAATTTGAGAAGTGGATGTCAAGGGAGGGATGCTAGAAATCCCAAAGGGCTTTCTTCGTATTTCGCGGAAAGCGGACGGCGATGCGTGTCTCGCGCAAACAATGGGGTGGCAGGCGCCTACCCTCTGATTAAAGGGATGCAATGGAGTGAAAGTTTCGGATTAAAGGCAAACGTCGTGGGATATTAGTTTGCTGGTGGGAAATGGTGATGGTGGATCGGATCCGAGGCGTGTAATAATAACTAGGATCCAATTTGAAGTAGACGGAACGGAGCTAAGTGGGTTCGTCGCGTGTAGAAGAAAATATGGAAGAAAGGAAGGGAAGGGAGAATAGGAACAAGAAAAAGGAAAGGAACCCGCAGGTTAAGGATCGAAGCGGTAAAGGCAAGCAAGGTAATTATTTCGAATGGCGCGCAAAGGTGGTTGACGAGGAGAAGCGAGAGGATGGATGGGAAGAAGGAGAGGGTGAGGAAGAATTATTGGACAAGGCTAGTAGGGAAAGACAAGAGAAAGTGGGCCAGTCAATTAATGTATCAATGAATAGCGAGGTCGTAAGCTGTTTTATTGAGGCCCAAAATCCATTATTACTTTTTTTTACCATCATAAATACGACGGACTGAGATTGTAGTCTACCTAGAGTAAAGAGTAGTAGTACCAGGGCGGTTGAGATTGCAACGCTGACGGGTACGGATACTCGATAGAGCAAAGTCGAGAATCTGGAGGAGGAATGGTTTCAATGTGCCCAACCTGAGAGGGACCTGAGGGGGGCTAAGATTGTTCTTTTTACTGTGTTACGAAGATCAGAGGGAGTTTGGGTTACGTTCCGACGGGAGACTGCACATGATTGGGTACATATGTGCCAGGACATGCATTGCAGTGAATTTCCGATCATCTTCAGCCTTTTCTCTATTGTTTATGTTTCTAGTTTCTTCTTCTTGTCGCTCCTCCACTGGTAATTGTCAGATTGAACCCCTGAGCATTAGACCCCTGAAAATGCGTTAACTTTTCCCCCTGGATCTTGCGACCTTTCCCATTCGCTTAGCCTAGCATGTCCCCTGTTCATTGTCATTCCACAACTCTTGCATTCTATCAACAATTCCTTGTTATCACAGACATTTCGACGGAAACAAAAGATTTGGCTAGTGAATCTGTGTAAAAAAGCTTAACACAAATATAATTCCAGACGGACCGTAGGCCACGAGCAATGGGCATTGTGCATGTAGATCCTCGTGGTCATGGGGAGTGGGAGGGGGGCCAATTAATGACCCGAACTCCACTGACTCCCGAGCCATGATCCACAGTGGGCACTCACTGGGCGGGCAGTTCAGTGGGTGGATGAAGGATGTGCGTTTAGTAGTAAACTTGAGCTGAGAAAGCTGTCCATCTTGATCAGGGAGACTGTTGACTGGTTCAGAAATGACAAGTGACAGTCAGCTTCAGCTTCTGTTCATTGATGAGGGTCTTTCTTTCTTTTGAAAAGATACTGATTAATTTATTGCCGGCATGACCAACATGATGCATGATGCATTGCCATGCCAGCGTCTGTAGCTGCTCAGCTGCATATTTGTACCTGCATTGAAACTCATGCATCATCTTGACTTTGACTGTTGGCAGTTCAACATATAAACGTATTATCGTCTTTGCTAATCTACGCAATACAAGCTTAACTTTGCATAAGGCAAGGCATAATAACGAGGTGAGGTGAGGTGAGGTGAGATGATTGATGATTGATTTGATGATTGCACTTTTGACATCTTGCAGGGTTCTTCGGTTTCGTGGCTGACCAGCGCCACACCTACGTCATTCCTCTTCATCGCAAATCTCACCCCAAGTTCAAGGTCGCGTTCCAGGATCAAGCAGCTTTGCGACGTCATGGCATTACATATTGAGCAGCTCTCCTCAATATCTGCCTACCAGTGGAACGAACCATAACAACCTGTGATAAACTCTGTATCCCCCTCTTTTTTGACTTTACAAACTTCCAAACCATGATGAGAGTGATGCGCCACTAGCCCACGCCAAGTCCAACAACACCAAAAAAACACCATCACCACTTTGTCCGCCGCTTACACTATGGACGTCCTTCTCTCCCTCCCCATCTTATCATATCTCCTCTCACCTGCCTCCGCATCATGGTCTACCTCCCTCAATCTGCTCTTCTTCTACATGACATGGACGACCCTCGTCCTGTCCCATACATCTCTTCGCATCCGCATCCTCGGCACACTTGCCATAAGAGTCGTCCTGTATCTCATACCTTCTCTTCTGACTCTTCTTCTCGACACCTCCGTACCTAGTGCTGCAGAGTCCGTTAAACTTGGTGGCCGCGCTTCCCTTCCTCATCGGAATGGCCGTTTCATCGTGCGCCAGGTTGCGCTAGTGCTGGTGAACCTGGCGCTTGTGACTGCGGCTGAGGGCGCGTCGAGTCTAGGCCTCAAGTATATTCTTGGAGAAGATGACTTCAAGACTGCGTCGGTACTGCCCTTACCGTGGCAATTGGCTAAGCACATTTTACTGATGCTGACGGCGAGAGAGGTGCTGACTTATTACATCCATCGCAACGTGTTGCATTCAAAGGGTGCAGTTGCGAAATATCACCAGCAATATAACCACGCTAGATCAGCGGCGCCTTACAGTCTTCAGCTTTTCGCTGATCACCCAATTCCGCTACTTCTTCATCGCTTTCTCCCTATCTATCTGCCATCTATTGCGCTGCGACCGCATCTGCTTACATACTTCCTTTTCCTGGCGCTATGTACAGCCGAGGAGACTCTTGCCATGTCAGGATATAGTATCGTCCCTGGGATCATCATGGGTGGCATGACACGACGCACAGCGGTGCATTATGCTAGCGGGGGTAATTGCAACTACGGCGCATGGGGTCTGTTGGATTGGATGAATGGCACTGGCCGTGGGCGTGATGTGCTCGACGATGTGAAAGCTGAAGCCGAGAAACATCGTGTGAAAGAAAGGTCTGCGAACAAGTTGGATAACGGTATGGGAGCTGTCAGAGGAGGGATTGACAAGTTTACAAACGGCGACGAAGGCGGCAAGAGAAGGAGTTCAAGGCTGCGATCCAAGCGAGCTTCTTAGTTAACATCCATCATCATAACTTCATTCTTCAATTGATACGTAACCTTTCCTTTCCACCCCGACCCAAGTGAATGTTCCCACATCTTCCCAAATAAATACAGCCATTCTATGTAGACAAACTCCCATCCAGATGATTGCTGTCGCCTCGTCTATTTGTATCCCATCTTCTTTGCAAACCAGTTGAGCGTTTCAATACCGCTCTGCACTCTCATACCAATTCTAGTGTCAAGGACAAACGCCTCCCACACCTTGGCAACGTCCATCTGCTTGAGACACTCGTCGTACCTTTGCTTTCTGTACGCGGCAATCTCCTCAGGTGTGCCCTCTGGGGGATTGCAGCACTCGGACCAGGCGATGGCGCCCTTTTCATATACTCCTGCTGCGAGAACGTAGTCGTCTTTTGTCGGACCCTTGAATGCAAATCTGGAATTGATCAGTCGGTGTTCACCATTAAGATGTGTATTACTTACCGGTCGTGTTTCAAGACGTGTGTCTCGAGCATTTCCCTGGCCTCGACAAACTTCTTCTGGTTCCTGTATAGTGACGCTGTGATGAGCGCCCATGATCCCATCTCATCAACCTCGGCCTTGATCTTCTCCACCACTTCTGGCTTAGCAGTGCACCTGTCCCAACTCATTCCACCCACCGCCTTCTCAAGCTCGGCCGGGCCCATACGCTTGATGGTGTTCCACATGTAACTCATTTCTGCCGCGGGACTCGCGCCAATAGCATCAGCAAGATCCACACTCAAGCTCTTAGCGCGCTCCTCCCACTTCTGGATCTTGCGCTGCACGAATACCTCAAATGGCAACTGGCGCGCCATGAAGCGTTTCTTACCCGCCACACCGGGCGCTTTGCGGAGGTACTCTTCAGCTTTGACCTTTTGACGACGAGCCTCATCCTCGTCTCCTGCGGCTACGGCGTCGCGGTAGAGTTCCACAGAGGCGATGCCAGCCATGTAGTAGTATAGAGCATGGCTCCAGTCGTTGAGCTCCAGACAGCGCATGAACGAGTCCCGCATAAGGATCCAGTCCTGGATGGCCATAGAGTTGAGGGAGAGCTCAAAGTTGTTGAGGGCGGTGACTTGCTTCATCTTGGACTCACCGCCAGAAGTGAGGACATCGACAGCCTTGGAGAGGTTACGCTCGTTGCTGTACAGTCGGGCTTCTTCGATGAGCCACAGGCGAGAGTCGGGGTATCGAGATCGCATGGAGGCAAGGAGCTTCTCACATTTCGCACGAGGAGGACCAACAACCTCGGCGCCTTCGTCAAAGTCGTTGGCATCCGGGAGAATGTCGACGGCGCCGAGAAGAGCGTTGTAGTAAGATAGCAGGATAAGACCGGAAATGGCACCGTTGACGTTGGAGTAGGCCGTAGAGCGCCAAAGCATACGGACACCACGCTCGCGGTCACCGCGAAAGCCGACGACTGAGAGCAGGCGGGTGAAAGCGGGAGGGACAAGGGTCAGCATAAGAAGGATCATGCCAAAGCACATGTTTGCACCGGAGTGGACGAAAATGTCGAGGGGGTTCTCGAGAAGAACAGAGTCGGACTCAGTGGCCTTTGACCTGGCCTCCTTGAGTGGTGCGCCCTCGTCGATCTTTTCGTCTTCATTTGTTCCTGCATTTGAAGAGCTCGAGGAATCCACGTTGGCAGGCGTCTGGGTACCAGATGCGGACTCAATATCGAGCTTCTCCATGCTCTTGGTCACATCGGTGACTGGCTTGGCGGATAGAGATGCCTCGGAAGTGGTTTTGGGCATGCTACCCAGAACCTTTGTCTCGGCTTCAATGATGGCATCGAGAGTCATGAATGCCTTTCGAAGTTTGAGGAAGCTCTTCATGGCATCAATGAGACTCTCGTGCAGAACACCAACGACGGCTCCCATAAGCTGCGTCTCAGCGCGAACAAGCTCAAATTCGGTGCCTGGAGGGTACAATTTACTTCCTGCACGAGCCTTTCCGTGCTTCTGAGCCTTCTTGTAGTCTGCCCACGCCTTGGCCTCGCACTCATCCAGCTTGGTAGTGGTCTCTGTCATGACCGCCTTTTCGAAACCCAGGACTGAGCGCATGAAGATGGTGACAGCTAGACCGAGCTGGTGGAAGGACGAGTCGCCCGTCTGCAGCCTCTCCCATGCACCGTCGATATCGTCATTCATAATGAGGCCGCAGGAAGCCATGGCGTCGTCAATGTCCTCCATTTCCCTGGCCATGTTATCCTTGGTGGAGATAGAACCAGCATCGCTGTTTGCATCTGTGGCTGGGGTCGCAGTGCCCGAGCGGAACCAACCGGCCAGACGACTCATTTTTGCGATTCAATTGAGGAGATGGTGAGTGAAAGAGTGTGTCGAATGCCAATTGTCCCTTCTATAACCCAAGGATGATTGATGTCCTGCTGAGCCTCGAATGCTGACGTCTTCGGTCTTAGGCTGAATGAGATTGAGCCCCTCTTTGTGGCGTCTATCGCAGTCGTTAGTGGTTAAAATTGAAGGAGAGACGCCTCCAGTTCAAGATCTGGGGGGAGGTTGGGGATATAAAGAATAACCAATGCCAAATAAAAATGATGTCTAAGAATGGAAAGATGAAGATGAGATGAGGCGAGTTTTGAGTGACATGAAAGGGAAAAAAACCTCTCGCTTTAAGAAATGGATCATCTTCAGGTCCCATCCCATCATAGCTAACTAAGTACGCTCCATAGTGGGGGAGGAAGGTAAGCTAAGAGCTAGACTAAGCTCCGACCCCGATATCCGCGGACTTTAGGCGGCCTTACCGGCACCAATCGGAGCAAGAAGCTGACATCATCTAGACTACCTGCCATTGCACTCTGTGGGCAATATCAGATAGGCGCCTGTAGATGTCCTCAACAAAGTACTTAATATCAACTAATATAACTGTCATTATCTATACACTTAGTAAAATGCATCAATGCTTGTAAATCCTTGAGCTGAGTGCCAGGTCAAAGAGCATCGCCAATACCTGGGCCACTAGGCACCTCCACTCAACTTATTCAAGAGAGCTTTGCAGGTAGGGAATGTGACGGCGAGTTCGGCTTCGATCTTGGCGATCCTACGAGATTCACTTGGCCTACCAAAGCATGTTAGCGGGCGATGAACAGGAGGCCTAGTGGGTGGCAGAAGAAATAACCTCTTAGCTTTAGGATACAAAAATAAATAAACTAAGCCTGTAGTTAAAATGGCACAAACTGGCCTACTAGTTTTATCATCCATACCTCGAATGGCCATTTCTTCCGATGCCCGGAGGGGACATGAAAAGAGGTGGATGAGAAACATGGGTAGACGTAATTAGTTCTACTGGCTGAAGACCACACGACGGTGCTGACCTGCGCGAGTTCCAAGTTAATGTCGTCGATGAGGGTGAGTGTATACTAGCTGTTGGCTGAAGTGACCACCTCGCCCGTCAAAAGCCTCTGTTCACCCTTGACCGAAGTGCTGTTTAAACGTTCAGGCAAGACCGGGCCAGTTTTGCACGGTACTGATGTTGGGTTGAACCCAGTGTCTGATATGATTTAAGATCTCATCTTCAATCTCGATCTATCAATTTTCCTTAGACCTTAAGCCGCAACAATGTTTTTATGGCTTCTTATCGACAAGAGTTTATGTCTGTACCTCTCATTCCGCCGCTCTCAACGAGAAGTTGGGCAACTTCGACAGTAAGCGCACAATTTAATGGTGTTCGACCTCTGTTGTCTACAGAATTGACATTTGCTCCATGCTCTATCAACATCGCTATCCGATCGCCACTTCCGGCCTCTGATGCACGATGCAATGGAGTCTCTCCTTTGTGGTTTTGCGCATTGAGATCTATGGTAGATTGTTTGAGAAAGAGTGGTAAGTTAACGCTTGAGGGGTAATAGGCGTGACCCCATGATAGAAGATGTAAAGGTGTGTTACCATCATTGTCGCGGGCGTTGAAGTCAACATCGTAGGCATCGAGGATTGGAAACAGGAGATCCAAGGAATCCAAACGAGCCACACGTAAGCCAACATGATGTAGGCACGTTCTGCCGTTATAATCTCGAGCACTGACGTCTACTTCATTGTCGAGGAATACCTGGATGATGTCATAAGCTTGGTCTGAGTGACACGAAGCCATATGGAGGCCGGAAATGCCATCTTGATCCTTAGCAGTGACATCTGCTCCATGTTTGATCAGAAGTTTCACCTCTTCCAAAGAAGCATACCCCGCAGCTGTAATAAGACACGTACGGCCGAGTTTATCCCGGCTATGAATATCAGCTTCATTTCTAAGAAGCTCTTTCATTACCTTCAGGGACCCTTTTGTCCTTGCAGCATAATGAAGTGCTGTTTCACCATAAGTGCCTTGTTGTTGGTTGACGGATACTCCTTTTTCCAAGAGGGGCATCACCACATCTTCAAGACAGTGAAGCGCAGCCAGATGTAGTAAAGAAGAACCTTGAAAATTGCGGAAATGAGGGTTTGATCCCGCATCAAGTAGTATTCTGGTTACTCCCGCATGGCCGTTTGCTATCGCTAACGAGATGGCATTCTCTTGCTTGATGTCCGCCCCGGAATTAAGTAGGAATTTCACGATGTTGGTATGACCATTGCTTGATGCATACATGAGCGGTGTCCATCCGAGGTTACCCTCCTTGCCTTCGTAAGCAGATCTTGAGGCAAGAACCTTGACGATGCCGAAGTGACCGTACTCACAAGCCCACGAAAATGGGGTACGACCTTTCACTTTAGCATCTATGTTGCATACCAAGGTTTCGGTGATATCGACCCCATCATAGATATCTGAAGACAGATCCAAGAGAGCTACCACGCTGTTCTTATGTCCTTTAACTATGGCAGCCATGAGAGGATATTGGTATCTTTCTTGGTCTGCGGGACGATTGACGTCGAGATCAGGATCAGCTTTAAGTAATGCCCGTATGAGACGAGAGTGGTTCCCATCTGCTAGAATGTAGATAAGTGTTGCATTTTCAGTGTATCTGCGAATCTTGAACTTCTCAAAAATGTTGGTAATGGTGATCCACATAGAAGTTGGAAAATCATCCAAGAAAGCTTCCTGTCCAACGGCGGTACCAGCGTGATCGGCATGATGCAGAACGAACTGGCTGGCGTATTCCACAAAGGGGTAGGTACTTTTAATTTCCAATGGTGGGAGCGGTTCCTGAGTTCCAACAACTTTAACATAAGAAAGACAACATAGCTTCAGCCTTTCATGGCCAAGACTCTCCCAGTCCGCCCCAAGTTCCGGCCACAGCTCATGGAGACCCTTGTCTTTGATGAGAAAGTCTCGAACCGACTCGTGTATGAATTGAACTGTCGGATGCTTCGCCTTTGTGATCTGAGCAAGACCTTTCGATGAGCTAATTACACATCGGTCAAAGCAATCGTTCGCGTCCGCTGTAGTGATCGCTGGCAAATCAAGGTCTGCCAATCCTTCTATTGACAAGCCCGACCAAAGCGCATGATAATATTCTTGTGGTTTTAAAGGTCGCTTACTGAGAAGAATCCAAAGGACAGAAAGTAGTAGCTCTTCCATGTTGGCTTTGTCTCTCCTCAAAAGGTCCTTGAATAGCTCATTCAAACCACTAGGAACTTCTTCGAGTCTTGTCTTGAGGAAAAGCCGACCACGACGATTCTCGGTATTCAGTACCTCAGCAACGAGGACAACCCACAGAAACACCCCAGCAGCCTTCTCAAGCATCTTTTCTTGAAGCTCTCTAACAAGTGACGGGTCTCTGACTCGAAGATGAGTTTTGATGTAAGTCTCAAGGTCGCCGGTATGACCTGCCTGTTCCTCCAGAATGAGACAAAGACCTAGCCTTATGTCAACAAACGGGTAATGGCGACTAGAGAAGCATGTTTGTAGACGTACACCATCTTCGGTACATTGTTCGGCTAGATCTTCGAAATGTCCGACCATATCCATCACTTGCTGCTCGTCACACTCATCAACAGCATCAACATAACAGGTGAAAGACCTCTGATCGAGTCTTAAAACCGCATTTCGAAAGAGGTCTTTGAGAACGTTCAGCGATGGACAACCCGCGGCACTTGAAGGGAGGACTTCAGGGTCTTCTAAAACGCATTGAAGGTCAGGAAATCCTTTGAAAAGCTGCAACAGTAAAGACCGATACATCCCGGAAACAGTCTTTTCTAACTCTGTTCCCCGAGCGTTAAAAAAGAAAGAGCCCGTCAAGGTCTGGGCATTGCGGTCTTTTCTCTTCGACTTGAGGTAGAGAAACTTCATCATTGTGGATTTGCCTGCTCCGGGCTTGCCTTTGACCCAAAGAAAGCCATGGTGTCGTAATATGTCCTCAGGATTTGTCCAAGCAAGGTAGTAAGGATGCGAGAGAAACCATTGGCAAGTCTTGGAATGAGCAGCCTTGATGGTGATCTTACGAGAGTCAATGTCTTCAAAATCAAGAGACTCCAACAGCTTTTGACGGCGCTCAAGTGGCGCAACGTTCTCGTCTTTGAAGTGTCAACAACGATGCAAACCAGGCAGGAGAATCTAGTCAATCTTCTGTGATAGACCAGAATGGAGTGACTTACTCTGTGGCAGTGGGCGATCAGCTTCGACTGCCTTGGCATCTCCTCCCCAGACTCCCAAAAATTCATACGAATAGGCCGCTGCTGTTGCTGCTGCATAGCGTTGCCACTCTTTAGCTTTATGGGAGTCAGAATAGTCACATATGCCACGAATTGGTAGACAAGGCATAATATCCATCAGTCCAGCAGCCTCCATCTCGAAACAGATGACATCCAGTTCACGAGCGATCTCGTCGCGACTGGCTGAATCTTTCATGACTTGGTTTCCGGAGGCAATGGCACCATAATGAATAGCAGGATTGGTTGAAACCCGAATCTTTCTTACTTCCAGCTTGGACTGGTCACATTCGTCACAAGTAGAGTTTGAAGGCTCATGGGGGTATGTCGACTGAAAGAGACGGTCGGGTTCATCTGGGTAGCAGTATGCAGGGTACCTGCTCATCTTATCTTTCAATATCAACGGAACTCGGCTACTGCTCAACTCATGGACCGATCGTAGATTCGAGATGGCGGTACGGATGGAACCGTCAGGGATCTTAGGAATCGCTGTTCTCTGAAATGTTCCACTCAACTTCTTTCCATAGTCAAATTGCATGACTCTGGTGCCTACAACGATATCCCCAAGTCGTATATCGGTTTTTGTAGGAACCCCACCACCAATTCCCACCATAAGACCAATTCTGATATTAGGAAAAGTTCTTTTCATGTTGCTAAGAACGCTTGAGGCATTGTTATTTCCATACTGATCCGTCGGTAAACAGGCTATAACAACATTGTGTTTATGCATGTTCCCCAGAACGTATGAGTTGGGGTCGTTGACTGACCCGAGGAGGTCAGCATGTTCCTCATCGAGCATCGCTCGCGCGGCAGCCATCTCGATGTGCAGAGCGCAGACCCATGCGATGGTATAGCGGTCATATGAAGGCGCTTCGAGACGCTGAGGAATGGCTCTATGCCGTTTTGCTTGTCGAGTGCCATCGTGGTCAAACGACATTCGCCGTCGTTCCATCTTCGTTTGTATATCAGGACTTTGGCTAGGTTCGTGACAGAACTAAAATATGCAATTCTTGGTGACAGTGAAGATGATGCAGGAGGGGGAATTAAAACCAGAATCAGGCTGTGGGTGACAGCTGCAGTGGTGGACTTGTTTGAAAAGCCTGCAAGTCAGCCTCACAAGACGTGTTGGTTGCACAGCCTACAGCTGCAGGCGGTAAGATACAACCAATAGGCGACCTCATCAAACAAAACGATATCTCAAAGATGCTCAGAATAACTAGATAAAATCTATTGACCCCTGAAACTAAAAGAAATGGCGTATACTTATTCATTCTTTACGCCCATTGCTCAGTTCTATGGTTGTAATTGTGGTCTACAGCTGGTAGCTCGTGGGCCTGTGTGGCAGCATCCCCCATTTCCCACGGTCCAGGATGAGCCTCGTTATCATTGGGCGCTTCAACCACACCAGACTTGGCAGCCCTCATCGATTCTGTAGGCTCTGAAGCACCCTTCATGTTTTTCCTGCGCCACAGCATAAAGGCTGCACCAGCAATTGACAGAAGTCCCACGACAGAGCCAACTGCTACCCCGGCTATTGCCCCTGGTGACAGTTCCGACGACGTGGGCTCATCAACAATTGTAGATGACAAGGTCGCTTCGCTGGTAGTTTCGGTGGCTGAACTTGTGGTCTTTGTTTGTGGATGTTTCGCTTTCGTGGATTGAGTCGCCGACTGTTTTACTGAAGTTGGATCGGTGATGTTGAAAGTATGGCTTGAAAATAGGGAACCCGTTTGGCCTGCCTCGAAAAGCCAAAAGCTGAACGAGTTACCATCTGCAGGGTCGATTCCTTGGTAAGATGCGATCCACGTATATTCTTGTGACTTGCTGTTTGCTGTATAATGGTCAATGAATCGTCTCTAACCAGGCAGCACAGGGCTGAAATACTAACATTGAAGATTGTACCTCTTACCCGTGTCAGTTTGCCACATTGTAAGATCGGTAAACTCAGCATTCGTATTCCATCTGATCTTGACTTCTTGACCCAACTTGTATATAGGGTTGTCGATCTGTGACCCTACAGGTGGTGGGTTGATGAATACAGCGAGGACTGCTCGTCCCAGCGACAAAAACCCCAACAAGGCAAACAATAGTCTAGTAGCCATATTTTGCAGTGCTAATACAGGCAAGCCGCAATGGATAACTCAGGAACGAAAGAGAAAATCCGCGGTCAAGGGTTTAATACGTCTTAACGCTTATGAAAGCAGCAAAGGAAAAGAAACGTGCCCGCGAAGGATACCATCCCTGGAAATGTTTCAATTTAGGTAGCATTGTCTGCCTTGTCATCCTGTCTTAAATTAAACGTTGGTCTCATATTATCACCAATGAGTGAGACTATCCTATGTTTACATCAGATGCAGACCTTGCGGTTCGACACATGCTCGGGACCGACATGCACAGCCTTTCACCGAGTCTGCAGGGAACCAAGCATCGCTGAATGCGTTTTGTTTCATCAATCAGCAAATTACCGCTGGGAGATTGTTTGAAAAGACCCTGATAGGATTCAAGACCCACTTCTCCTCAGCCTCTTAGTATCAAAATTGCAAGGTTCAAGGATTCTATGAGCGACGTTTCATCTTTATAGCTGGCTAGGCATTTTTCGCAATCCTTCGCATTCGAGGTGATTTGCCTCTCATAGCAAATCAATGCAAGGATCCAGAATTGGGGGACTTCAATTTTCCTGCGGCTATGCTAACAGCTGTCAATGTGTTGATTCAACCCTGGGGATTAACCCGATGCTCCTTCAGCCCTACTATTGCAAATTCGGAGACCAACTGGTGATATTTCTACAACAAAGCAAGGCTGAATACCTTTGTTAGAGTTGACAATTGACACAATAAAAATGAAGTTAGGGAAGTATCATGGCAGCCATATCCAATTCATTTGTCACTTACTCAACATTCCAAGTGTTAACTATAAAGGCTTCGGTGAGTGATACTTGGTCATCGAGGTAAACAAGTGTATGTAACTTACATCCTGCGACAGAGATAAGACCTGATTTCAGGATATAAACGTGGCTGTCTTGTCATCTTACAAAAGGGTTTGTGACGGTACAAGCCAAATCAACAAACGAAGACCGTGCTGTGGCAACAGGGACTCAAAACATTTTCATTTTCCTCGACGGCATGGTTGGAATTGTTGTGTCTACCGCCACGAATTATACCGTCTTGAGCAAAGCTCTTGGGGAAGCAGTCCCGGAATGGTTTGTGATGTTGTTTTAGATGGAGCATGGCGAATAGGTGACTCGGGTAACAGCGAATATGAGAGTAGCATCTTAGACCAGATGCACGCATGGAAAGATTTCGAACAGTCTTGTTATCAACCATTTCCCTACCTATGATATGTTATCCACATCGTCGATGCTACCTATAATCATGAATACGATCTGAGAGAACATTCAGTCCAACAATGCGTAATGTAGCGTATTAAATTGGGTCGACTACGTCATTTGAAGCAAGTAACAAAACTTGCATTTGCACATTGGATAGAGACTCTATACCGCCTTGGAATGTGTTGGACACTGCGAAGTCCTTGACATCTAGTGGCTAGTCGGCAATTCGGCTTGAGGAATCTGAGAAATATTGACTGTCAGACATCGGCTAGAAGCAGACTTCCGAGATATCCGCAAGTATGGCACTATATCAGACGTCATCACGCTTCAGATCTTGCTTAAGCCTGGTGGGCTAGTTTGCTAATAGGTAACAAAAACAATGTCAATGGCCGAGGGAAAAGCCGAGAATATTTATAACCAACAGAGCCGCATCTTTCGGAGCAGACAAACACAGACACAGACACACATCCTTGTCGACGATCAATCATGACTCCCTCACCAAGCGCTGATGTCCTCGGCTATGAAAAATCAATCTTCGATGATGGTCTTCATTTTGCACGACCTGCATTCACTTTCCAATCTTCACGATGGGAGTCACTAGCTAAAGAAACTCTTTCAGCTACATCCTGGGGCTACATCCATGGCAACGCCGGTAACGCCTCAACATATCAGAATAACATCAATTCCTTTTCTCGCTGGTCAATTATTCCAAATCGACTTGTGCCAAGCCGTAAAGACGAGAACGGAAATGAACAATTCGCGGATACCACAACAAAGGTGTTGGGGCAGACTCTTCCCTTTCCAATGGCCATTGCGCCTATAGGTGTCCAGAAGATCTTCAACCCTGAAGGAGAAGCTGCTGCTGCTAGAGCGGCCGGCTCGCTGGGAATTCCCTATACTCTGAGTACGGCCTCTAGCACCAGCATCGAGGATGTGGCAGCAGCAAATGGTGAAAAAGCGCCGAGATGGTTTCAGCTTTACTGGCCCAGTCGAGAGCACGACGACATTACAATATCTATGCTCAAGAGAGCTAAAGAATCCGGATACACAGCACTCTTCGTCACTCTCGACACATATGTTCTCGGGTGGCGTCCAAGCGATTTGGACAATGGATACAACCCCTTCATTCACCCAGATCACATTGGCGTTGAGATTGGCCTGACCGATCCTGTTTTCAAGAAACAGTTCAAGGAAGAGCACGGCTATGATATCACCGATGCACCCAGTGGAGTATACCAGGCTGCCCAGGGTGGATCAGCAGGAGCTGGTCTGGGCGCAGCAGCTCGCGAATGGGCCAAGATTGTGTTCCCTGGACACTCGCATTCTTGGGAGGATATCGAGTTCTTGAAGAAGCACTGGGATGGACCTATCGTGCTCAAGGGTATTCAAAGTGTGCAAGACGCTAAGAAGTGCGTCGAAGTTGGCGTTCAGGGCATTGTGGTAAGCAACCACGGCGGCCGACAACAGGATGGCGGAGTGAGCAGTTTGGGCATGCTTCCAAGAATCGTCAATGCTGTTGGTGACAAGATCGATGTCTTGTTCGACAGCGGTATTAGATGTGGTGCGGATATCATGAAAGCCCTGGCTCTTGGAGCAAAGTGTGTTCTTGTTGGAAGACCGTATGCTTATGGTTTGGCGCTGGGTGGAGAGGATGGAGTAAGGCACGTATTGCGAGCCTTGTGTGGTGATTTGACCATGAACATGCATTTGGCAGGCTTGAGAGATATCAGTGAGGTAACGAAGGATATCTTGGTAAAGGAGAGTGATTTATTCTAGAAGATTAAGAGCAGTTTCAAAAGTTCACCAATAGATCTCTTATAATACAGACATACAGGAAGATCAAATGCAAGCTCAAACAGGGTATCATTTTCGGACTTTTATCCATCCTTCCATAACTCATTAATGAAATCTACCGCCACTGAACCTCGGTGGTCTTGCTTTGTCTTACTCAAATAGAAAGTGCAAGATCTTCTCAAACCAGTTCCTAAGAAACTATTAGTAAATAATATAGACCATAAATTTGTAATCATATCATACTTTGGTGGTTGAGAGACAAAATTCTGTTCGTACTCCTCAATAGGAGCCAGATTATACTTGAGGTCAATCTCAGTCGGCTTGCGAACCTTTGTCTTGTGTACAACCTTCCAGCCAACGTATAGGATAGGGAATAGTCCAACAGAAGTGTACCTGAAAGTGTTAGCTTAGGCTTACTTAGCTGCTAAATAGTGAGTACTTACGAAAAGAGAAAGTTGGGAACGTTCCACATTCCAGGCAGAAACACGGTATATCCTCCAACAAATACCATGATGAAGGTTGCCACAAGACCAATGTAGGCGGCGTACGGCATGAACCAAGCTCTGTAAGGAAGCACCGAACGATCAAAATTCTGCACCTTCATGGCTCGATAGAAGCAAAGGTACGTGAAACAAATGACACAAAAGTTGATCAGCTGCGATGCAGTGACCAGAGAAACAAACCAGCTCAGTACAACTGCAGAGCTGTTTGACAGTTGTAGAAAGGATAGCAACGCGATGACCAGAACAACAGCAACACAATAGATAGGGACACCAGTTTTGGTGCAGATTTTGAGGAATCGTGGCGCTTTGCCCTCGAGGGCAAGACCGTATAGAGATCTTGTAGCGCAAAAAACATACGAGTTGCCGGCTGAGAAGGCCGAGACGAGAATCATGGCGTTGACGATATGAGGCAAGACTCGAATACCGAGACGGTCCATGGCGATAACGTATGGTGAAGCTGCAGCTCCAGACTTTCCGTCTCTAAAAGCCGCGATCATGTTTGGGTCATCATATGGCACAAGGATACCCACGCATAGCGATCCAAGAACGAAGAAGCATGTCAAACGATAGAACACCGTCTTGAAAGCTCGCGGGAGAATCTTGCGAGGATTCTCTGCTTCTCCAGCGGCCATGGCAACGTAGTCAGGACCGGAGATGGAGAATGCGGCTTGGATGAGACAAGACAAGAAGCCGACAAATTTACCCAATGCGCCGTCATAATACAACGTGTTGAAAGCACCAGGACTCTTCCAGTACGTGAATCCAAACGCATCTCCTTGGGGATTACCGCCCACCATGACGATGAAAGTGAAGAAGATGAGGCCAACGATCAAAATCACTTTTCCAACAGAGGCCCAGAATTCGGTCTCACCAAAATACTGAATCGCCATAAGATTGATGAGAGCATACAAAACGATAATCACAGCAATAGTCGCCCCCACAGGGATCGCGTCGGTCCAGAATTGGAGGATAAAGTGACAAGCCGTTACTTCGAATGGTACCAGTGCTGCTTCGAATATAAAGAAGTTCCATCCAGAGGCAAAACCGAGAGCCTCATCGACGTAAACACCAGCGAATCGGACGAATGGAGATGAGATTGGCGTGTACGAGACCATTTCTGCGACGGCCATTGTGATTGTGAGGACAATAAGACACCAGAATGAGAAGGCGATGAAGAGACTTCCAGGGCCACCTTGCATAAGACCTTTGCCAATTTGAACCTATGGTATAAACATGATTAGCCATGAAGCCATTCGCGTGTTGATCCAATGGCAGCTGTAATTGGAGTGTTTGGGGTGAAGTTGGAACATACGAACAAAACAGTACCGATGGTACCTCCAATGCCAATCAATTGGATATGACGGCCTTTGAGTCTTCGGTGCGTCTCATCGCCAAAGACATTTCGCTGTACTATTTCTTCGTTAGACGGAACTGCTCTGGAAGAGTCCTTCTCTGTGTCATGGGAATAACCCGGAGGTGCATTCACGTCAGAAACAGCCATGATCAAGGTTTCCGGATAAAATGAATGCAACCAGGAAAAACACTCGTTTCACGAAAAAGAGAAAAGAGAATACTACGCCAGGGGACACAGGAGTAACACGGTCTAGGGTTTACGGATAAAATACCGCAATTCACAAAGCCGAGGGGGTTCATATCCTCGGTCCCCTCTTCACAAAGACAAGCAATTTTCAGTGTAACTTTTGTGCTCCAGTTTCCCCGTACGGAGTGAGCCGATAAGGGGATTGCTTGTGAACGAAAATCTTTGCTTGAATGTCTGTGATTGGAGCGTGCCCCTTGAACCCTTGCTTTGGGTGGCGGGATTCAGTCTTAAAGAGATATAGCTTGCGGAGGAATAGCGGGCCGGTGGTCGAGACCGATAATACGTTGGATATGGGGGGATTTAGCTCGTTGGCAAGGGTGCAATGTGCAAACTTGGCATCCTTGGGAGATTTTGCAAGGTTATGGTATGGGTAGGGAGGAGGAAAAGAATTTGGTGTGCGGTATTTTCAAGTTTCTAGTATGATGACGACTGTTGGCTATGGGTGAGTAACTAATAATTCATAAAATAAATTCGTAGAGCCTGTCAAGCCCATGTGTTGATGAAATCCGAAGTTTACAGTAGTCAGGCTATCGAAAAGACATCAAAACATCATGCTTATGAATTCTGGTGAGTTTGCAGAGAGTATACAGGGGCAGGTAATGTATTGTGTTTCTCATTTATCCCAATTTCGTATTTAATGCTCTAGGGTTTATTTGACATTTTCCTCGAATGCGACGCCTAGATCTGTGAATTTCACTCTTGTTTTGACTACGTACGTTCACTGAGGGGAAGCCCAGATAACTTTTAGTTTGGTGTCTGATTCCATTGGGAAATTACTTCACTGGATCGGGACAACGGATTGGTTAGATATATGATTTTGCCTTATTATTTGACTGGAGGTAACGTCTCCAGAGCCCAAAGAATAACAAAAGCTTTACAGATCCGAGTCATCATGATGAGCGTCGTAATAACGATTCACACCAGACACAAAATCAATGTAGAACACCTTAGGATAAGCGTAGTGCAGTGTGAGAGTCCTCGATGTTTCTGGCCTCATATTTCATGCCACCCAAGTTTTATTGCCTGGCTTGGCCATGCCAACTCAGCCTTGGCTACACGGCTCGGGCAATTAAGCCGGCAGAATTGATATATGCCAAGATATATGGTGGCTGACAGCATATCTCTGCCGCTCGGCGAGGATGAGAGTAGCTATATATGTCGAATAACAAGCCCGAGATCACAAAAGTCGATGCTTGACAAGGCAATATACGAATACGGCATGGCACATAGGATACAACTCAGACCATATCGTCAATTCTTCGGATCATTCGGATCGACGACCCTTCAACTGTCAAAATCGTGTCAACGTAGTATTACCCCAGGTTATTAAACACCTTTCCTGGTATTTATGGTGTTGAGCTCAGCTGCTCAGGGATTACATTAAGCCGAAATGCCTGTTGAGTGGACGTCTAGATAAGGTCGCGTATGTCAGCGTTGGGGGCGAAGACCAAGACCAGGCCAACATGTTTATGTATGGTTGGGGTCAATTCGAAGTTCCCTTGGCTTTACCAGTTTGGATATTCGGGGCGCTGTGTTGGTAACCATTTGTAAATGTCTTTCATGAATATCGTCATTTATACGATATACGACCAGACGGACGGATTCCTGTAAGTGTCAGTCCTGCGGTGTCAGAGCGATGCGTGCTATCTAAAGCTGACAAATGACATCTGACCTTGTGTTCGGCGTTTGATTATTTAGGATGAAGCATAAATGCTCTCCTTGAATATGAGATGAGGCTGGATTAAAATGTTGCGTTGCGCTTAGGTGCGGAAATGTTGTGGGAGTTCAAATCCAGGAAAGGTTTTTCTCGGCCAGTTCGATTCTGGAGTCAAACATTCCGGTCTATAACTAATTTTATACGCGAGCTGACATTCACTTTGGATGGTGCATGTGATAAGGATTCATTGGACGAAGAATCAATCTTTTGGGAGTTGAAATCACAAACAATTACTATTCGGTTATATGTCCATTCTTGTAAGGGCCCATGGTAAATCCAACTGTTCAGAATGGGTGGTACGGTTTTGAGAATTCTATAGTAACATCTAGATCATTCAAGCTATGTATGTTGTGTCAGATAGTAATTCCAAGATCCAATACGGGTAAGCATATCAAGTAACCCCCAGTGATATCATATCTATCATCATTTGTATTGAACAACAACTGTGGCGATTTCCTAATGTATCTTGTCTGCCTGTGGTGAAAACGGTCTGTGGTAGTAACCAAGACATGGCCCAGCATTGAGTGAGCAAGGTGGCCTACAACAATAGGTTGATTTCTCCTTGGCACGTTTTGTATATGCTTGGGCTCTCATAAAATCGTAATCAGTAAGCTTATGAAGAATGTGACGGTAGAACAAGATATGATAGTGTTTTGCATAACCATGAGCCCAATCTTGCCAGGATTTTCTCTCACACAAAAGAGGGGGAGGGGCAATTGCTCTGTTACTATCTAAGCAGTTCTATGGTAATAAATGGCCACAGTGGAACGTCGCACAAGAATAAAGGGCAAGATTCCCGAGGCGGTAGAGAAAAAGACATCTTTTACGCCGGAGTATTCTCTGTTATCACACGCATGTGAGTGGGTGGGTTACAGCGGGTGTGGCTACCGGCAGATCTTTTCCCTCCGACGAGGCCACGATCTGATAAGGCTAAGGCTGCGGCATTGAGAGTTAGTCTGAGTAGAGTGAACCCTTATTGTGTTTTACTTGTGGAGGAGAATCAGTTGCAGAAGATCGCCGTGGCACAAGCTCCTTGAACAACCCAATCATGGTTCCCAAAAGTACCATCACCGAGTCACGATGGCGGACGATAGGGAGTCGGATGATTAGAGACAGAGTGCTCTACGGTAGCATCGCAGATCATCTACGGTAAAGAGACGCTGCCTCTAACCGTGTGTTTCTTTGCAACGTGCCCATGCGTAAATACTCGTTTAGGCGGTTTGAGCCGCCGATCACCCCAAGACCAATGCAGACCGTCTCACACGTCATCTGCGGCGTGGCTTGAGGGGGTTCAAGCATTGGCTGAAGCTAACCCAACACTAACAGCACTACCCTTGTCCGGTAGAAACTTGGCACGAGATCCAGAGGTCATTCACAAGTCATTCTCCCCTGGTCTCTTTCTTTCTTCTTTTTTTCTTGCCCCCATTCGAGAAGCAATATTTGCCTTTTGCTATTGATTGAAACCAAGGTAAAAAAGGATACTTATATGCCGTGAAATCATCTTTTTTCCTCTCTCTCTCTCTCTCCTGTGCTTGTGAGAACAATATTCATTCTATCTTGACTTTCTCTTCTCAACTCGTGCTTGGCTTGGCGTACGTAAATCATCTCGCGTACCTCATCCTCCATCCTCTCTTGGTACCACAACCATGAGATTATTCAGATCCCCCCTCCTCACAGTCGCTTCAGCTCTGTGGCTAAGCCTGTGCACATCAGTCCAGGCCCAGAATCCTTCCGCCTCGGGCTCTTTATCCCTCAACACCAACCAGCCCTCATGGACCTTTGACTACTCAACACAAAATGCCAACGACCAAAACTGGGTCGGTCTGTACTACAGTGCCGGCGGAGGCCCCGTTGAGCAGAAGAAGGGCTCTTCCAACTCCATCAAGTGGAAGTGGGCGCCTCATGCCCAAGGCTCCGTCCAGATTGATACCGGAAGCCTCGAGCCTGGAAACTACACGGCTTTCTTCCTCGCTAACAACGGTTACACGTGGTTGGCGGAGCCGCTGCAGGTCATCAAGGGCCGTGAGTTTGGTGGGGATGTGAGCTTTATCGTGGCTGATGTCTCACTTCCCAATGCCCGAGTCGATGATAAGTACTCTCACAGCGTTCGTGGTCTTGTTCGCGGCGGTAACAGTGATGTGACTTTTGAAAGCGAGGGCTCCAATGTCGACTGGATCAAGATCAGCTCTGATGGTATCATCTCTGGAACACCTACCTCAAGTTCCGGTGAAGCTGTCGTCACCGTCCGTGCCACCGGTACTGATTCCGCCTCTTCCGCTGTCTTCACCATCAATGTTGCCGCTTCTGGCAAAGCTCTTATGAGCCAGCTCAAGGTCCTTTCTCTTAACATGTGGAACGGAGGTACCGGCGTCACAAACTACCACGACAAGCAGGTCAAGTTCCTCGCTTCATGTGGCGCCGACGTCGTCGGCATTCAGGAAGACCAGCAGGGTCGCCATGTCTCCCGTCTTGCTGATGCTCTCGGCTGGTACCACTGGTCAAGCGGTGGTGATGTCGGTATTCTGAGCAAGTACCCCATCACCGCCGACTATGGTGTCATTAGTGGACCTGCCCGTTCTGGTGGTGTCAAGATTGCTCTTGATGGTACCAACAAGGAGATCAACTTCTTTGTCGCTCACTTGGGTTACACTCCCTATGGTCCTTACGACACTTGCTTTGACCACTACCCCGTCGACAAGATTATCGAGCGTGAGGCTCAGTCGGGTCGCACCCCTCAGATGAAGGCCACCCTTGCTGGTATGAAGAGTCAGCTTGACAATGCCGACGACATCCCCGTCTTCTTTGTCGGCGACTTCAATGCCCCCTCTCACCTCGACTACACCGACGGTCTCAAGGACAAGAACTGTGGTTACTCTGGCATCAAGTGGCCCACCTCTGTTCTCCCCGAAGAAGCCGGTCTCATTGATTCTTTCCGCGTCGCCCACCCCGATCCCGTCAAGGAGCAGGGCATCACTTGGTCTCCCATCTACATCTGGAACGGTGGCCGACGCCGACCTGAGCCTCTTGACCGTATTGACTTTGTTCTGCACAAGGGCAAGGGTCTCAAGGTGACTGACTCCCAGACTGTAGTTGTTGGTGACCCTAAGCCTCAACCCAACCACAAAGAGAATGAGTGGTTCTCTGACCACCGGGCTGTTTTGACGACTTATGAGATTTAAGAGTGGGATTCAACGTCCATCTTCGGAACGACCTCAACGACGTTAACGAATAAGTAAAAAAATAATTCAAAAAAATAAATAAATGAATATTCTTCAACAAAAATGTTACATACCTAAAAGCTTGTCTCTCGCTACCACGACCATCCTGGTGAAACGAAGGAGAGTTCTGATGGATAATGCCAAGTGCCAAGGCGTTTTAACATGGATAGAGATGCCACATGAATGTTCCCCGTGAATTCTCAAGTAGATTGCTAATATTCCACATTTCAAAGGTAATAATCATTTCTCGTCATTTTTATTTCGTTATTTTTTAATTCCTACTATCCTAAAGAATGGAAGTTCCGACGAACCTCGAACGGTATTGATATCTACCGCCTCCGTCGGCCCAGACATTTCGCAACCAAAAGAAAACAGCAATATTGCAATCGTCGTCATTATCTTACAAAGCGTAAACTTGGGCATCTAAGTTTGTCTAATTTGATTTCGCCCATCTCCTTCACGCTTTTCATACCTCACTGACTTTTCTTGTTCTTGAAACGCTTTTGACGTTTAAGCGAAAGCGCCAACGACGGACATTCCAAAAGCTAAAGGTCTAAAGTTAGTGAATGTATAGGCACAACAAATCCAGAGAATGCTTACCGCCAAGGAAGATCCAGCATAGAGCAGCGATCTGGTCCTTCTTCTTCATGAGATGTTGAGCCTCCTCGGAAAGGAAATCCTCAGCCAAGAGGTTGATAAGAGCAGCGTAGATGAGGAGACCGGAAGAGCTGTATTGAGTTAGCAATTTTTTCGAGGAATTTACATGTTCAAAAACTTACATAGAGTTGAAAACTCCAACCATGATCAAACCCATCTCACTCTCGGGATCATAAGAGTTTCGGCTGGCAATTCCAATAGCTTGTCCAATTGGCGCCGTGCAGCCAAAAGCAAAAACAAGCAGCCAAGGTCGGATACTGCCCTTGGGGTAAGGAACAGCAGCGATACGAGATCCGAGACCGAGACCCTCGAACATTTGATGGAACATGATAGCGATGAGGAAAACGAGGAGACCGTCGGTGGTCATGGCGATGGTCATTCCGACAAAAACGGAGTGGAAGAGGATACCACCTTCGAGAAGAGTGATGTTCATCGACATTCGCTTGAAAGTCTCCTTGTCGATCGATTGGTTCTCCTCATCAAAGTAAGACTCGCTGACTTCGGCATGAGGCTTGGAGTCGATGGCAGCTTGCGAGTACTGGGACTCCTTGATCATCTCTATCATCTCTGAACGTTGTCGGACGTACTGCTCGTAAAAGACGACGAACCAGGCGGGCATAGTAGAGTTGCTGTCGTCCTTTGAGTAGGCGTGGGGTCGCTGTTCCTTCTCGTACATCTCGCGAGCCATGGCCTTTTCGTATGAGACCTCATCGTCGGAGTAGTCGCTGTTGAAAGAGTCGTTGCGGGCGTGGCCAAAGTTTTCATCGGGGAAGGGACGCTGAGGGCGCTGAGGGCGAGCAGGAGGGTTGACGGTGATTGTTGTACCTGTGGGACCACCGTGAGAGTGCCCACCAGTCTTGGCATTGAGGTAGAGTTCTACCATGAACAGCAGGAACATGGCAGTCATCATGATAACACCAGGCATAGCGGGATAGATATCGGTAAAGAGTTCGGGGAGGCAGGGATTAGTGAGAGATCCGAAGGCTGTGGGGAGCAACTACAGAACAACCTGTTAGTATGAATGTCAACAGGATATCAGGTATAAACTTACATGAACGAATGCGGTAGCAACCAAAACACCAGTACCGAAATGCTTGCAAGCGAAAAACACCTTTGGGGGCATCTTGAGCCACTTGATTCTCTTGGCGGCGACAGGAAAGCCAGCGCCAAGACAAGAAACAGCCAAGACAGCGACTATTCCGTACTGTTAGTTTCCAAGAAAGAAATGGGTCGATATGAAAATCTGGGGTAATTAGTCAACGTACAAAGACCACCGACGTGCGTGGCAAGGGGATACTCCTCCCCAGGACCGTCCGATCCACATTGAGGCCTGGCTGACTCCATTTTGAACGATAGAAACTAAAGAAATAGTCGAAAGAGAAAATTCGAGTATCGTAAGGATCGTCGTCGTAAAGTAGTAGAAAGAGAAAAACAATTAAATTATTTTCTCGAGGAATAAAAAGAACAGGGAAACCAGTTTCCTGTCTTGGCGTGTATAGTAAGAATGGAATTAATGGATTTCTGAATAAACAGGAACCCAAGTAGGAAACTTTGATTAAACAAAATTCCTACAGAAAGGAAAACAGAGATGAACAGAAAAGATTCACTCCAATTAACACAAACAAGGAAATAGACAGTACAAAGGAAACAACCAGGTACCAGCCTAGATGCAAAGAGAAAGCGTATAGAGAGAGAGAATAGGGAGGAAGAGAAAGAAAAACGCCTCCACTCTAGAAACCATAGCCGTCTATAAGTATTCTTGGCAATTGTTAGTATTCAAGGTGTATTTGCCGTTATAATAAACTATTTTAAGGTTGTGAGGCAAAACGTGATACAAAACAGACCACGTCTTGTGTCAGGCTTCCCGCGACAGGGCCTCTCAAACCGATGTGACTGTGGTGTTTCAACAGACTCTTTTCGCCTATGACTAAAGCCACGGATACAGAATAGTCGATATTTG
This sequence comes from Fusarium sporotrichioides, assembly GCA_019054645.1. Taxonomy (NCBI): domain Eukaryota; kingdom Fungi; phylum Ascomycota; class Sordariomycetes; order Hypocreales; family Nectriaceae; genus Fusarium; species Fusarium sporotrichioides. The sequence goes on along the minus strand of JAHKNS010000002.1, from coordinate 2,284,649 downwards.
CCGGTTCTCGACCTTGGAGAAGACTGCCAACCCTTGCTCTTATCTCGGAAAAATAACAGAGATTTCCTCACCTCATTGGCCACTCTCACATCTCTACGGAGCTACGGGATCTGCGGGTTTCGTGTTTTAAGCTTGAATAATAGGAAAAAGATCTTTGTGCCGCGCAACAAGGGGCCTTGTATATATCCACCTTTTGCGTTTTGTCATTAATGCTCAGTGCGCGGATGGGAAGCGATCCGGAAGACCCTTTTTTTTTCTTGCTGTCTCAGTCTTTGGTGATCTTGCTCTTTTTCTCTCTGGGGAATCCCTTTTGAGAATGCATCGTACTATAGATGCATGCCGGTAGTTACATTCCCATCCCTGACTACAACGTGAACCCTCAATTTTCACTCGAGATACGCAAGGATTTTGCATCTTGCCGCTTCACCAGCCTCCACATCTTGGCTTCGAGGCAAGTCATATTCCACGAGGAAACAAAAGCCCCATCTCGCGTAGTAACGCCCCAAACGGTTTCTGCGCCCCTGCGACTCATGTCGCTGCAGTGATCTTCTCTATTATAACCCTTTACAGCGCCATAGACGGCAGCCTTATCCCGCGTCGTTGTCTTGGCTTCTCCATGTTGTTTTGTCTGATCATGCCTCACATATCGTTTCTACGAGATCTGATACTGCGAAAAGGCTTGGCTTGACCATCCGGAAATCCGCTTATGAAATCATGGTTGCCATTTGCCGAATAAACAATTATTGTTGGGATGAACCGTGATTTACTATACTCTGGAAATATTTGGAATATTTGCCAAGATAAAATCCCCTGGATAGCCTATGGTGTTTTGAAGCAGCCAAGACGCGATCAAACCTGGAGTAAATGTCACTTTACCAAGGCTCTCTAGTGCCAAATTTAGAGCTAGTTATTAGTCTAGGTAGGTGGTCCTCTTTCTGTAAGGACTTTTGCAATCCTCTTGGTCGCGTAATCCATACATCCATCAACTCCACAGCTATTGATCCATCTTTTCTTTCCACTGAAACAAGTAAACATTCTCAAGTTTTACATCATCCCTCGGCTATCGGCTCAAGATCAGCTGAGTTCTTGTCTCACTTCAAACATTCTCCACGTCGCTACAATTTGCGATTTCGTACCGCGACATTGCTGTAACGTATAATGTCAGCATTTGACTCGACCCACAGAAAGCATTACGCAAGACAAACTGGTTACCCTGTGGCTTTGATGTTTTGCTGCCGTCTTAACCGGCCTACTCTGCTACAAAGATTTGGTGGAGATGTGGAATTGTTGTGATGTCTATTACTTTGAGGATCGTTCACGACATAAGCTTTCAATATCTCATAGTATTAAAATGTGCGCGACATACAGCTGGCTTAATGGAATATGACCCGTGCTTCCGAGGTGAATCCACGAGGTGACTCTCAAGTGGGAGGACACCCTAGTAACGTGGTAGTGTCCAGCCACCAACTACCTGTCTGGTACTTGCTACGCAGATTAAATGACATGGCCGTGAATCTCATACCCTATAGCTATGAAAAAAAATATCCCGCAGAGATAGGAAGCCACAGTAATTAATTCGTTATTATTCTCTGAACTAGTGAGACTAGCATGATATCACGAGAGAAGGCTACAAAACTCAATTGCTTGTGTCTTGTAGCTTGCTTGCAGCAGCGTACCAGGCTAGAGCTCAACCTAATTTAGTTACCCAACCTCAAGCCATGACCAATTTTCCCATGATCACAAACTCCAATGTTAACAAGGAGAGGCCATTTCACCAACATTTGCCCATCCACGAATAGTACGTCAGCTCTCCAACTCAATCCACAACTTGCCTTATCTTCTTGATTCCCTTTGTTGGGCCCTCGGTGAGCTGTACGTACCGGTTCAGCTGTCAATGTGTCTTTTGATAGTCTACAATATTTCTCATTTCACGCTGATTGTCTTGGAACCCCGCTTCTATTTTCCCAATATCCATTCACAGCCAAGGAATGGCGGTAGATCTGCAGCTGAAGAAAGAGGTCAAAGCACGATAATGAGGCTAGAAATGAGAGTTGATGTCATCCTGTCATTGAGAACGTGCCATGCTGTTGATTAAATTTTGACATATTGGACTAGATAGAGCTAGGGAGTCTCAGTGGCTGATTAGGTTCCTTCAAGACGTCACCAGCCCGAGCCGTGTTTATAAATGTGCCTCTATCCTTTCATCCTCTATCATTCTTCCTTTACTTCAATAATTCAATCATTACGTTTAAGTCCACCACCCTCACTCAAACTATTCGAGCACCAGGCACTCAACATGAGCGAATACACTACAACTATCGACGGTGTAGTGGTGACAGACAATGGGGTACGTTTTGACTTTCCCAGCTCTTGCCGTATAGTGTGGTTGACAGGATGAATACAGATCCCGCCCCCAGCAAACTGGGTGAATTCTTACGAGGAAATGGGAGGAGACATGCTGTGGGGCCAAGGTGGTCAAATGGAAGATGAAGTCCGTGGACGTGGTATTGATGGGGATATTAGGCCGCACTATGGTATGGCACCTTACACCGGAGAGGCACTTTATCTCTTTGAGGTCGGCAACGGCCAGTTCTTCTTCTTCAATGCTATAGATGGGTCCATGTTGCGGATTAGGGATCAGTCGGATCTGAAGAGCATCGTAGATATCCTTGATGATGAAAACCGAGGCTTACCTGCGCTGGACATTGAGGAAGTTTAGCTTCACACTTGATGCATCCAAGTATGAGAATTCGAACAGATTTTAGTACGAGTTTCGTCTCCAGGTTCGCTGATATGAATCACTTATCTGAAGTTAACGTATTCCTTAGCAAGCGGCAAGAGGGGGAACCTCGTTGGAATAAAGTAGATTGATACAGACGCATATGCAACTATGATTCTGTTACTGTGCACTTAACTGATGTCTTGACTGTTGAAAAATCATTTATAGTATGATACGTCGCTAAAAACAAGTTCCAAAAATGTAGTTGCTATCATCCTTCTGCACCATCGCCAAGATTATGTTTCTAGATAGTTTCGCTTGGCGGAAACACACCTCTTGACAGGCTGCCAAGCCGCCCTTCTCACTCTTCATCCTGTCCTCCGCCTTGAACGCACAACATAGCCGCCGAGCCTACCAGCTCAAACAAACACCGGATCGTAAATCCCTGCTTTCTCCATGCGCCTTGGCGACTTGGCGTTATATCCGCCACATCAAGCACCGTAACATACCCTGTCACACTTGACACTTAACCTCACTATTATTAGATGGAAGAGGTCGAATTGACTTTCGGCTGTCTGATATAGATGTCTTCAACATCTCTTTGATTTCCGCTTACTAACTCGAGTTGAGATTCATTTTGAGTTTGCGAATGGGTGTACTGTCTCGGGAGATGAGCAGCCGTTCATAGATCTGTTACCGCTAACTAAGGCTGATACCCTTGACTCGCAATTGTGACATAATGACTCAGATCTCGTCCTTCTTGCAGTCTCCCTGACAAATTCTTACCTGGCGTACGACGACAAACTCGTCGATACACCTGAGAGGTGGTACTCCGCCGTTATCCACTTTCTGTTTACAGAATCTCGAGAGCTCAGACTCCATTTGGAGGGCGTATCCAAAGAGGGGTACAGCGAACAGACCTTGGTCACATCATTGAATGACTCGCCTCCCCCTAGATTGATAAGACAAAATGCTCATCCAATCGCAAATAACTCCAACTCTTTCAAGACTCGAAATGTGGGATACTGACAAGGGTGTGTGGCTAGCTGACGATATATCATATCATCCGGCAACGCACGGATACTGAAACGCCAACTGCTTCAAGCCAAGTCGGAGAACTCAGCTCGCTTCCTCATCGGTCTTTTCTTTGACTTTTCTTCCTTCATCTTACTATTCACATGCCCGATATGGCCCAAACATATCTGGATTTGCCTAATCGATTTCTATTCTTTGCAAACAAGTTGTCTAGATGCAATCGAGGAACAAGACCTTTACTTTTCTATCGAAATGAACCCCACATACTTTTCGACTGTTAGACCTATGTCTTGACATGGAACTCATTACTCGGTGAAGGACTAGACAAAGCCCAGCGAATCCCATCTTCAACAACCTTATCCCATCGCCCCGAAGCAGAGAGTTTCTCTTCATACGATCGGAATCCATGCGGCAGTCCAATAAACAGATTCACGTCAGTTGGAACTCTACGTCTTGTCAGCTATTTCATTCTCAACAAGAGCAAAGTACTTGCCCAGCTTCCGTCAACATCTTGGCATACAACAGCCCTTCATCCCTCAGGGGATCTAAGCCAGCTATTCCAATGACACTGGGCGGCATGCCTTTGACCAGTTCAGGTGTCGCATTGCCGGGGTTGATCTTCAGGTCGTTGGTATCTGGGCTCTCAATCTTGAGAAGGCTGGTGTACCAGCGGAGTTCAGCGAGTGAGAACATTGGTGCTAACTCGTTTTGCTTATATGATGATATCGATGGGTCTTTCATCTTCTTCAGCTGTGGTTCATAGCAGTCGACGTGTGCCAAGCATGGTATCATGAGAACTTTGCCGGCAATAGGTGGTAGAGGGTCTGATGCTCTGTTGAGATGTCTTTGGAGAGTGAGAGACGCAGCAACCCAGGCCCCTGCTGATACTCCACCCAGAAGGACTTTCTGAGGATCGCACTTGAGCTTGTCCATATTATCGTGCGCCCACTCGAAAGCATCCTCGGCATCATTCCATTGCGTGGGATATGTAAACTCTGGTGTATGTCTGTAGTCGACGTTGAGGACTGTGACTTTGGAACCAATGGCAGTTCGAGCACATATGGCATCCTCGGCATCGAGCGTACCATACATGAAGCCACCTCCTTGCAGATGAATGTACAACGGGAGTAGTTCTTTGGTGGCACTAATCGGCCTGTAGCTTCGCACTTGAATACTGCTACCATCTCGAGAAGGAACTGAGTAGTTCTTTATCTCAACTTGAGGTGATAGCTTTGTCATGTATTGTCTCACAATGGCTTCTCGTTCCTCGTTAGCTAGCCTTATCATGTCCTTCGTGGGCATTTCAGGTTCGGTTATCGGTCGAATGGTCTGTTGCAAGGCGAGCCATTCTTCGCAGCTGCCTCCATAACTTGAGAAATCACACATTTTGCTTGTCAGAATGCAGGAAAAACGAGAGTCAGAGATGCAAGAATGTTAAGTCCCGGGCCGAGGGTATTCGTCAATGACCCACTCGACTATCCATGTGGGGATCCCAAAGACCTATCAACTTCATAGTGTCGTGAGCACAAGTCAGTTGACAAGCCAATAGGCTCTCTCGGGACCTGTATTAAATACTTAGATATCACAATCCATTTCCAAATTACAATAATCAGAACATCTCTCGAGTTCATAAAGCATTAAACCCATTTTTTCAAAATAAATAAATTTACCATCACAATGTACTTGAGATATCTCACTATACAGTACTACTCTGCAATACCTAACATGCAAGAAGCAGTAACAGTCAAATGTACAATTAGTAAAAATAATAGAGATATTAAACGATATATAGCAATTATATATTAATTACGTAGTAAGTTATAAAAGCTACTGGTTTATATTGTGCTGTCTCTAGTACTTTGTTACTTTCTGCTGTTTTTATAGGTTGTTTCTTTTCTTTTGCCTGTTCCGTTTTTATCTGGTATAATCCGGCATTTCAACTTTATTTCTACAATCGCTTTCTTTTTTCCTCGCCCCAAATCGTGGGGAGGGAGTTGAACCCCAACACTCGTTAAGGTTCGTTGACTTACCTGGTGAGGCTGTTACCTCGTAAGAAAAAGAAATACGTCCCTTGTCGTGGTTAGACATGCTGTATTTCTGCTACAACGATTCATGTGAGCTGTTCTATACTGATTGTTGTTCAAACTGGGAGTTGCAAGAGACACCAATACCCAGATAAAAACCCCGAACTTTCTCTGTCCGGGGGAGATTGTCATGACAAGGCCTCCTATAATTTAGAACCGCTCTGACTGAACATGTCAAATCTGGTAGTTTACACCAACCTTCTGCCTGTTCCTGATCGCCCTTTCAAAGATTCGAGGCCATCGAGTTATCGGTCGAGACCAAGTTCTCAGGCAGACTGGCCATGACGAAATGAGTCCCATAACCTCTCGTACCAGAGTATTCAGACCATTTTATCATGTTCCCCAATGATACGCGTCCTCGCTTTGTCCTCAATCTGGTCTCATATCAAAATCCACGCGTTCTCTAGTGGGTAGCAGAAGGCCTCCTAAGTCTCAGGATACACAAACAAATATGTTGACAGGCACCCGCCAAATCAGGATTATTTGTCCAAACAAGGAGCAAGGACGTAGACAAACTGTAAATACGTTCAACAGGGAGCCTGTATGTGAATTGAAGGATTTTTTGTATATAGGAGGAGAAGTTCCCACTGAAGAGGTGGATTCTTCTTCCTTCGTTGTCCTTATTGTGTCAGCATTTGCACGCAATTTGCCCGAGTTTATGACTTACCGTCTAAAAGCTGCTAAATTCTTTTTGGAAAAAGACTAAAAAGACTGATCTAAGTAGCATAAACTGACCCGCCAATTTCGTCCTTTATGCTCCCAGCGGCCAACCTTTCTGAAACCCTGATGCCTGGGCACCTCGACATAGTAAATGGGGCTGTATTGCCACACATCCTTCTGCGACTCCTGGGCGCCAACCAACTGGTCCAGAGGGTTGTGAGTGGTATACGCGGGAAGAGGGATGGCCTTGATAACGGGGGCGCGGATGAGATGGTAGTTGAGAATGGCCTTGCCGTCGGCCTCGGGAATCGACTTGGCGGACATTCTGAATTGTGAAGATTTGATGAGGAGCGTAGAATGGGTAAGGTGAGATGAGCTGGCAAGTGTCGGCTTAGCGACTGTGCGTCTTGTTCGAAATCCACGACGGACGGATCGCTGTGTGGAAAGTGTGCGAGAAACCGACGAACGAACATCGTGTTCTTATGTGTTATCTGTTCGAGACCAAGACAGGCAAACTCAATGAAATGCACGATATGCAAAAACGCAGAGGTGGAACCACAGCGTCTACAGCAAAATATCGAGCACCAGGAGCTAGTTCTACACCGTTTTCTGTGGTGCCTGATACGATTCAAGAAGCCATGATTGCTGGGTTAGACGACGACAATCAACTGGCGACCACAGCACGTGCTACCTGCCTACGTCTGACAGACAAAGAGACGCAATATGACAGATACAACACCGTCTCCGTTTGCATTGTTTACAACCTGTTGGGAGACAGCAGTCAAGCGAACACTATCGATCCTGCCATCCAGCCATCTGGTATCGCACACCTTGCCCCCGTTCTGGATCCGTTCACTCAGACCGGCCGACAACCCGAGGCAGATAAGGCTGTTGCAAATAATCAGTCAGCTGGCGGGGTTACTGTCACACAAGTTCACAGTCAGGCACCAGAGCACTTCACACATGAACAGGTCAAGTCGGAAATGCAACCCTGGATCTCCGACCAAATCCAGTCAGCCATTGGCGCGGTCAAGGGGGATGTGCTCAAACATTTCAACGGTTTCAAAGTATCCCTTGAGCCCTGGATCAATGAGAAGATCGAGTATGCGACTGCCAAGCAAATGGACGAGGAAAAGGCGAGGGAGGCTCGGTTCAAGCGAGACTACGAAGCCTTCAAGAAGTCGCAACAGGGTGAATAGACTAAAGCCAATGATCTCAGCATATTGGCATAAAGATCAAGGGACTCGCCTATCTTCTCTTCTTTTTCCGCTCTCTCTCCTCTTGGGCGTGATTATGCTCTCACGGAAGACCCAGACGTCTCCCAAATGTTGCCATTGGCTGCTACATCAACAGGCAATATACTGCACTACCTACTCAGGGGACTTCGCTCCCCACAAAGTAGATGCAGCTTCAGACAATGGCGTATTTGGGGAAGTGAAGGAGTCGTCAGCCGCCTTGCGATATATACAATCAACATATCCGCCCACACCAAATGGAGAAGTTAACAAAGAGTGCTTGCCTGCAATTGGTGGTGCTGGTTATATGGGATATTAACTTTTTTTTCCCGAAGACATTTGAGACGTGGGGGAAAGATTATCGGCGAGGGTAAGGTTACTAAACGGAGCGTTAACAGATACACTGGAAGGATGGGCGCATCTGTGCTGCCAAGTTTGGCTGGCGAGCCTCGCAGCTTCGAGTTGTGCGACGAGGTGATGGCAAAGCCAATGGCCTCTGACTCTGGCTAGCCGTATACCGCGACATCAGCCGACCTCAAGAACTACAAACGCCGCATTCGCCGCATAGCCCTCGAGACTCTTCTGAACGACGAAACGCAGAAACAGCGTCAGCAGATGACGACACTGGAATTTAACGAAAGTTTAAAGCATCTGAACGATTCTAGTATTATGGATTTAGTCCTAGAAAAAGCTCAAGCTTAACTGACGGTTGCTATAATGCTGGTGACGCTGAAAAAGAAGAGAGTGATCTGACCGTTAATGACAAGACCCAGCAAATAATCCACAATATCGAAGAGGACGGTGAAGAAGACTTAGAGGCGCAGCATACTGATCCCAATGCGTCAACCGAGATCCGTCGCGAACTTGACGAAAACGATGGTAATGGAGACATTAGTGTTGATATCGAGATCACCTATGAAACCGCTGTCCGAGCTTTTATGCAGGCCATGTTGGAAAACTCATTGAGCCAACACAAGGACATTAAGAACAACCCGATCAACTGCCCTCTGTGCCAAGAGGATGACACTATCACCAACCCAAGGTGAAGGTGAGCCTTCTTTACACGTTACCCCATAGTCCTTTACTGATGAGTTGCAGAACAAGCTTTGGAAAGTCCAAATCAAGTTGAACGACGATATTAACTCCCCCAAACGGCAATACCATCGAGAGTAGAGTCAGACGAAGATATACCCGATGTACTGTGGTCTACTGGTCCCTGTCAGGCTCTGCAGCTGCTGATCCCAAGGGAGCCGATCGGGAGAGTTGAGAAGAAACGAGAGGGTGATGTCTTCTTTCTAATGGAAGCCATTAATATTGACCAGTACATCTCGGTCGCTAGACGTAGTTTTTGATATTAGGGGCAAGAAAACACAGAATGTTATCGAATGGAGGAGTGTTATTAGGTGGCAACAAGTTTAACGACAGATTCTTATGTCGATGATATCCCAAGTGGAGTACCAAGAACCCTTTGACATGTTGATCTTCCATCGTCGCGGTTTTGTTCCAAGAGCCGGGTCGCGACTTGGCGGCGGTCGAGAGATGGATGTTTGGCCGATGAGTCACCCCTGGCACTCTTCCCCGATGCAGGGCACATAAGAAGAACCACTGTCGGGACGAGGCTGAGGTTTTCTTCCCCTTCCATACAATCACGTCTACCATAAAAATGGCAACACCGTTATTCGTGCTGGAGTCGACAGCTCTTAACGCTGTACGATCACTTCCGTCAGACGTCTACCTCGTCCACGCGACCAATTGCATCGCAGAGTGGGGTGCCGGGATAGCAGCTGAGCTTGCACGCGTATTCCCAGCTGCATGTGCAGAATACAAGACGTTCTGCCACGCCGACGCGTCTTCGCGATGGCCATCGCCAAAGCTCGCAGGACAATGCTACATCATCCCGCCACAGGCTTCAGATGTGGCTAGTGGGGCGCCCAAAATACACATTGTGTGTTTGTTTACCAGCTATGGGTACGGAAGAGCGAACGCGAGGACTGGAAAGGCAGGAAGAGATGCAGCCGGCAAGATTTTGGCGCAGACGAGGATGGCTTTGAGAGACATGAGGAAGCAGATTGATGAGCAGACACGGAACATAGAAAATGGGCATGCGACAATTTATTCACCCATGTTTAATTCTGGCGCGTTTCGCGTACCGTGGGAGAAGACGTCCAAAGCCATCGAGGAGGAGTTTGATGGGTTTGAAGGACGTTGGCTGTTGATGGCACCACCATCCTCTTAGCTGTCATTCACCGAAACCACAGGTCAGTCTAGGGCGGTTTAATGAGTGACAAAGAACTTCGACTTTGAGCCTCAGGATACCAAGATGTACAATCTGATAAACAGAATAAACTGGCAGTATTCGTCTCTCATGCTTCCGTCGGCTAGCTACCGACATGACGGGCCTCCAGCGATCGAGGGACGTAGGAGCTTCCATTCCGCCTTGCTTGTTAGTTCCCAAGTTCATACCCGTTCGTGAGAGAGAAGTGTAGGTAACTCAGCCAAGTCAACTTCGGTCCGGTTGCCGATTGTAGCTGGCTGTGTATGGTACATTTCTGCGGAGTGAAAAAGCTCACAACAGGGCCCTTTCTTCTTCCACTATTGATGCCAAAATATGATTTGGTCCATACAACTCCTACCGTTTCTTTTCCTCTTCTCTGCCAGCTTGAAACTCGAGCCAATCACCAAACACAAATTTGCCCCATCTTTCCCGTCCCAACCCGCAACACCACACTCCACCTTTCTGTTCATCAATATATTCTGTCTTTTCTCGCCACCACCGCATCGAAAACAATATCGAGCGACCGTGGTGTAGTGGTTAGCATTAACGCCTTCCATCGAGAGATATCAGCGTTAGAGAGGGGTTCGATTCCCCTCGGTCGCATTTTCTTTTTTCGAGGACATCGTCTTTTTCTTTTTTTATCCTTATGGTGTTCTTTTTGCCTGACGTACAGTCTGCTCGCGTTATTGGGAGATTCGTCGATGCACCATCAAGTTTGCGTGCTCCTACCCTGCATTTCTATATCGGTGGATCATTCCTCCGACGCGCCTTCCCGCCAAACTACAGGCTACAGCTACCGCATCATCACCGCTGAAGGTCTCCACAATCCACCTTTACAACATCAGCTAAACACAACAACTGGCATACCTCCAGTCATCCATACTACACTCTCATCAAGACAATACTTTAACTACCGCAATCATAAACTTTTCATCATGACGTCCACAGACCCTAAGACCACAGACGACAAGCCTGTCGAACAAAAGCCAGAGCAGAAGCCCGCCGCCCTCGGCGAGGACGACGAGTTTGAGGACTTCCCTGTCGATGGTACGGCCATATTCATACACACACCCTCTCCTAGAGATATCTAACGAAGATACAGACTGGCCTGAGGACCAGACTGAAGCGGCCAAGGGTAGCGGCGAAACCAAACACCTCTGGGAAGAGAGCTGGGACGACGACGACACAAGCGATGACTTCTCACAACAACTCAGGCACGCCAATCTAAGGCTTTTGGCTTACAATAACTAACGGTTATACAGGGAAGAATTGAAGAAGGTCGAAGCCAAGCGTCGATAGAATCGCGACGATACCCACCGCGAAACGATCCGGGCAGCCCCCGTGCTTTCGTTCACTGCAACATCTGATAACTTAATGACGGAACATCTCAAGGAGTCTCGAAGGAGCGAGGGCAACATGACGGTTCAGGAATGTACATCATTGACGGGAAAAGGCAGAGCTGCTGGTACTATACTTGGGCCCGAGAATCGTACATCCATGATGGCAGGATGTGGACTAGGCAGTCTTGTGGCCAGCAAAGTTCAAACCCTGGGAGGAGAATGCTGCAAGACAGAACAACAACACACATACCAGTCAAACACGAACAATGATGACGACCTCGATATGACGGAAGCCCCAACAGCTGGTGAATATGTGACTGCCGCAGGCTAGGGCTCTGGCGAGCCACCCAAAGGTCCAGGAGCATCCGACTGCAATTGTGACTGCAATGGACAATCAAGAGTATGCCTATGTGACAATTGCCACTGCTTCAAGTGCACGTGCGCGTTGGCGTGGTTCAAACCACGGGAATATCTCACGAGAGAGTATCAGTCTTGGTTTCAGAAGACCCGACAACGTGCGGCCAGTGATTCTTCGATACTCGGAGAACGAGTCAAAACTTCACCGCGGAGCGACAATATCACAGTACCGATTTGGCGCAGGTATCGTCACATAACACATCAGTTGATGGTATTGGCACGAGCTCACCAGATTCCTCAGCTTGAGCTACGTGCACGAGCTGCACACAATGAGGTTACTGATGAGCTTGAAGCATATATATGGGCCATGCATATCAGTAGTTTGTCAGATCCGGGTCGTGTGGCTGATGAATGTACTCATGAGATGCGTCCTCCTAGTCCAGTCACTAGTTTCTGTCCTGAGCGCTCTGATCCAATTGAAGGAATACCTCTGGAAGATCAGATAGGTGGAGATGACGCTTCTTTCACCGCTGAAGCTATGTTGCTTGAGTTCGTTGGGCCCTGGGTGGAAAGACACCGCTCGCCCGAACATTCAACTGACAGGACTGAAGCCCAGAGTGTAGTATCTGATCCTAACACATCGCAATTTACCCAGGAATGGTTAGATGCTCAACCCGGCATACCTGCTTCACACCTGGAACAGCTTGATCGTCCAATGTACATTCATGCGCCTGCCTTGTATTCCGAGTCGTCGGACTGTACTATCAGTGATCGTTCGAGTCAAAGGGCTGTCAGTGATCATACGACTGACAGAACTGTCAGTAAGGACTGGGCATCAGAACGTAACCAGAATCGGATGGCTCATCATAATAATGAAGACACTGGGAGCAGTACGGAGGAAATAGAGTCGGACTGACATAACGGTATAGCTAACATCATGGTACAACACGTGTGTAAGAGGCATAAGCGAAACAGAACTGAAGAATTGTTTCTTGGTAGTTTACTCAATCAATAAAGCGCACATAGCAAAAGCCTTTGGCCGTGTGTTGTGTTTCATGGCGGTTTTACGCCTCTATTGGTATTTGGTATTCAATTACTTTGTTCTGGTTTGCTACAGACTAGCCTTGCCTGCCCAACCTTTTTCCATTTTCATTCCCCGTCATCAACAGGTTCATATACGTCGTACTCCAACGGCATTGGATATTATTTACTTACTGGACAGAGCAGTAACACCGGGAAGCTCCTTGCCCTCGAGGAGCTCCAAGCTGGCACCACCGCCAGTAGAGACGTGGCTGATCTTGTCCTCAACGCCGTACTTCTTGGCGACGGTGGCGGTGTCACCACCACCGATGATGACGATCTTGCCGTCCTTCTGGACAGCATCGACGACGGCGTCAAGAGTGGCCTTTGTGCCGCTGGCGAACTTCTCGAACTCAAAGACACCGGCGGGACCGTTCCAGAGGATGGTCTTGGCCTCGGCGATGGCCTCCTTGTAGAGCTTGACGGACTCCTCACCACAGTCAAGTCCCTGCCAGCCGTCGGGGATACCATCCTTGTCGGTGGCGTAGCCAGTGTTGGCGTCCTTGTCAAACTTGTCGGCGGTGATGTAGTCGACAGGGAGGACAAGCTTGACGCCCTTCTGCTTGGCCTTCTCAACGAGGTTACCGACGGTCTTGGAGCCGGCCTCGTCGAAGAGGGAGTTTCCGATGGAGACGTTCTCGAGAGTCTTCTTGAAGGTGAAGGCCATGCCACCGCAGATGATGAGGGTGTTGACCTTGTCAAGGAGGTTGTCGATAAGCTGGATCTTGTCGGAGACCTTGGCACCACCGAGGATGGCCAGGAAGGGGCGCTGGGGGTTCTCGAGGGCCTTGGCGAAGTACTCGAGCTCCTTCTTGACGAGGAAACCGGAGGCCTTCTGGGGGAGATCGACACCGACCATGGAAGAGTGAGCACGGTGAGCAGTGCCGAAAGCGTCGTCTGTTGTCGTCAGCATTGTACTACAGTCATGATGAAGAGGAATTGAGATACTCACTGATGTAGACATCACCAAGAGCGGTCAGACCCTTGCGGAAAGCCTCAACCTGAGCCTTGTCGGCCTTGGTCTTGTTGCCATCCTTGTCCTTGGAAGAGCCCTCCTCTTCAATGTGGAATCGGAGGTTCTCGAGGAGGATGACAGAGCCATCCTCGGCCTTGTTGACGATCTCCTCGACCTCGGGGCCGACACAGTCAGGGGCGAAGGTAACCTTCTTGCTGAGGAGCTTCTCGAGCTCGGCGACGACGGGCTTGAGAGAGTACTTCTCGTTGGGGGAGCCGTTGGGGCGACCGAGGTGGGACATGAGGATGACGGACTTGGCGCCATGCTCGAGGGCGTACTTGATGGTGGGGAGAGCACCGACAATTCGCTGGTTGTTGGTGATGTTCTTGTCGGCGTCGAGAGGGACGTTGAAGTCGACCTGGGAGGGGTTTTGTTAGCTTTGAAGATTTGAAGATGGCGGGGTATTGGTATTGTATGATTGTTGAGGGTTTAATGGGAGAATGCGATTGAGAAGAGGTGACTGTGAGATGATTGTAGCTGTAATCGAGTCTTGACGATACAGCTTGATGTTTATGTTTATTCCATAGGAACACCTCGATTGATGGCCATAACATCTGATGATCGCAGTACGAGTGCGGGGAGCTCAATCAAGCTCAACAATCATGATCGCGGGGTCAAATCAGCAACTTTTTGCTGTGTGTACTTACTCGAATGAGGACCTTCTTGCCCTTGACGTCAACGTCAGCGATGGAAAGCTTGTTGGACAGCGACATGATTGCGATGTTTTGTAGGGAGCAAAAGAATTGAGGATGAAAAAGGGTTGATGAGAGAGGGAGAAAAAGAGAGTTGATTCCTGGGGAGGGGAACGCCTGGCTGTAAATACTGCTGCTAGAGGTACTGGCATTGGCGCTGGCGCTGGTACTGCTGATACTGCGGCGGCAGAGTCCTGTCAGGTGGGGGTCAATCTCAACGCGATGACGCTGGCGGGGCTTTCGCGGCTGGACTCGCAGATGGTGGAATGATGGAAACCCCTGGACAAGACACTGCAGCCGCGAATCTGGCGTGAGATGTCTTGTTATCTGTGACCTTTTGCTTGTAATTCCCATGACAATCCTCAATCTTTTCCATGCCATGACATGACATGATCGGTGTCGTCTCGGTCTACCTACCTAGGTACCTAGTTTCTACAGTGAAAAAGAAAAAGCCCACACATTCCCAGCACGGACTTCAATGTCCAGACAAAACACGGGATATCGTGTTTCTATTCCTGTTTCTGTTTCTACACGTCGCCGGGATACGGCGATTCTCCCGACTTCTGGCTATGCGGGTGCAGACGTCCCCGGAGAGACGCGGACCGGCTCAAGATGCCTTACGTTATATACTACACCGCCGAGACGCGCGCTGTTTGAGCTCTTACGTACAATACAAAACCTACCTACTACCTTGTCGGCCTGTCTATGTACAGTGAAACCAACCAAAAGACGATCAATCGGGTGTTGCCCAAAAGATGATATGACCCCACCAAACTCAACCAGTGTTGCGATTAGGGAAGCCGACCATTAACAATAAACAGTTGGCATACATAGCTGTAATCGTGGTAGGCTGAGCCAATGTGATGTGCATCAGATATGAGGTATAAGCTAGCAAATAGAACCTGAGAGAATCCCACGTTGAGAGGTGATCTGATAGTCTAAACTTGATACATAACCTTGACATCTACTTATTATGTATGCTCTACAAACCAACCGTTGCCACAGATTCCTCAGACCACTTACATCTCGGTCAATTATATTCAGGACAGACCACATCTTGACTCGTTTACTTTACCAGGTTCTTCTTTGAAGGCCGGTAGCATCGTATTTAACCGCCGAGTTCAATCCCGGATCGTCACCCTTCTTGGTCCAGAGAACGACTTCTCGGGATGTTATAATATTAACTCACTCGCAACATTACGAAACATGATGATCACGTTTGAGCGCGACTTTTCACTACGGCACATTCAACGAAACGATTCAACAAATATGTAAAAACGAGGCCGGCAATTGTTTAATGTTTTCTTATGACCATCCTAAGCAACAAACTCCTTTTATCTTTTTTACCATCCCAGACAGATCATTTGGCTTTACTTTATTCATACACGTCATTCAATCTATGACTTCTGAAGATCGAAGTGGAAAGAGCGGATAATTGAGTCCGTATCGTCAATAGCGAGAGGACGCACATCAGCCAGGTCCTTGATCTTGGCAGTACTGTTGAGTGTATCAGTATATGGTTTCTCTTAGGTTCAAATACGTGAGCTGTCAAACTTACACTTGCTTGATCTGGTCATCGGTCATGTTCAATCCGAGCTGCTCAACACGACTCTTGATGGCGTTCCAGCCAGTCAATCTAGAAGCGAAGTGAACATATCGGGACATGCCAAAATCAGCAGGGTCGATGATCTCGTATGTGCTGGGCTGGTTGAGGATAGCCTTGGCGTGGATACCGGCCTTGTGAGTAAAGGCACAGAAACCAGTGATGTAGTTGTTGAAGGGGACATTAATCTCGACAGCCTCGGCGACGAGATCCTCAATCTCCTTGAGCTTGTGGAGCTTGTATCGGGAGGTGACGTAGTCGTGGCTGTTGACAATCATACGGGCCAAGAGACCTCCGAGAGGGGTGATACCGTTGCGCTCGCCGATTCCGAGAACTGAGGTGTCGATGTGGGTGGCTCCGGCCTCGAGGGCAGCGTGTGCGTTGGCGATGGCGCAGCCAGTGTCGTTGTGGACTGTTGATGTCAGTTTCTGGTATATCAGACCGCTCGTTTGGGGTCTTACAATGGCATTCGATGTCGCAGCCGACAACACCACGGAGAGTACGGACAAGGTCATAGACCTGGCGAGGAGAAGCGCAGCCGACTGTGTCAGCGACACCAACACGGTGAACACCCTCCTTGTCAACAGCCTGGTAAAGGCTGAGAAGGTCGACAAGGTCACTCTATTATCTGCGTTAGCCACTGATCTTGCGCAAATGTGACTATAGTTTGAAACATACTCGGAAAGAGTCCTCGGAGGAGAATCGGACCTCCTTGCCTTGACTAAAGAGAATCAGTCAGTACGGTGATTTTACAAGAGTTTGGTGGTAAGATAACGAACCTCTTGATGTATCGGATGACTTCAATGGCAGACTCCTTGATGTAAGCCATATCCTTTCCGTGGGAGTGCTCTCTCAAGTACTGAGAAGTGCCAATAACGACATCGACACCTAGAAACGATCAGCACCTAAACGAGAGCAAATAAGGCATTGGGGATAATTACCGTCGACGCCAGTCTCGACAGCGACCTTGGCATCTTCCATCTGCGCTAGTGTTAATTTAGGCTCGAGCTGCCCGACATCGCACGAGAACTTACTGTGCATCGCACGTCTGGGATTTGATTAGCAAATTGTTCACAACTCAACAATTGTCGCAATTGGACACTCACGGGTGAGGATCTTGGCCTTGAGGCCGAGCTTGCAGATCTCCTCGCAGTCCTTGCGGGACTGGGGAGAGGCGAGAGGGCTGGTGAGCTCGATGTACTCGACACCAAAGTCAGAGAGAGCCGTGGCACTATAGAATTGTTAGGATATCATATCGATCGCCGCTGGGTAGATAGAGCGAGGTTCGTTGCATACATCTTGATCTTGGTCTCTGTTGGGCACAATCATGTTAGTCGACCATGTTCCTCAGCTTGTGACAGGGACAGGGACAGAGCGATGACATACCTGTGTCAAAGTAGGCATTGGCAAACTGCTCTCCCTCTCTCAAGGTACTCTCAATGATCTTGAAGTTGTTGGTGTTGGAGAGAAAGTCACCGACTGACTGGTAAGGCAGAGCAGCATTGTGGTGAGGCTTGTGCATGGTGGGAGCAGTCCCGTTCTCTGTAACCTCGACGTTGGACATGATGGGTAGTTGTTATGATATGATATGATAAGATGGTAAAGGAAATCTGGGGTATCTGGAAGAAGAAGGAGATTCCGAAGCTGAAGCTGTAAAGGTAAGAGAATTGGGAAGTTGAAAAGTCAAAAGTTGGGGCCCTGTTGGGTTAAGTTATTTACTACGAGAGAGAGCGAGAGAGGCGGGCAATGACTTGGGACTTGGGACCTGGTTATTGGTGGGGGCGGGGAAGAAAAAAAGAAGAACCTACAAGAGGCGTGTACAGCACTGACTGTGCCAGTACCAAAGCAGCATACTAATGGCTAAGCTCCGAATGGCGGAGGAGGAAAAAAAGTTTCCAAAGGAGTGACGCACTTCAGCATCACACTACCAAATGATACGCCAAGCTGAGGGCAAACTTTGCTAGCACGGTACAAGACCCTTACCCTGTGTCCGGGATTAGTCCGATGAGAAAAAAGAGAATTATTACTCGCGGTTAATAATTATCAGGCAGTTGGGTAGTTAGTTGTTGTTCATCAATTGTAGTCTTCTTCGAGTCAGACAAAGACGGATTGCTGCTGCAGCTAGCTACAAGGTACATGCGAACCACCATACCTCAGGTCCCTCTCTATAGCAATAACTACCTCAATTGAAAGAAAAAAAATACTCTTCCACAGTGCTATACTGTACATACTCCATTCCATATTTCCAAGCTATGACGAAGTCAATTGCCCTTGAACATGTCTGATCAACAGTCTGAACATCTTTATTCCCCACTACCCTTGCCCCCTTGGATTCTTGAGTCAGACGCCGAATATCGGGCTCCAGCATCACTCACTCACAGGGGGGCCCTTGCTCTTTGCGGGGTTAGACTGCAATGTAATGTTCCGTCTTCCAAATCCGTATTTGTATTTGACTGAGCTTTTTGTGTAGCTGCAGCTGCAGCTGCATCTGCTTTTACCCTTTTTGTTGTTGATGTCGTGTGCTCATTTGCTTTCTCGCTGGGACTTTGCAATTTTCATTTCATGAGGCACAAAAGGCCAAACCAGGAAAAGCCTAAGTTGTACGCCACAACGGTGTTATCTACAAGCTATTGGTTTCATCCACACAAACTACACTCAGATGCATCAATGGCTGCATTGAGTCTTGTGTGAGCATCGACTTTGTCTTGCGATACTCCCGTTACCCTTTCCATCTTGAAGGTTGATTGGGCCGGTCGATACGCTGTCGCACAAATGAATAGTTCGTTGAGCAGACACATTCGTGAAGAAAGATCAATTCATATCATTCAAAAAACATCTACCAACCCGAAACTCCAAACGAGACGCAAGTTGTTGATCTAAACACGCATGGTCCGTAGCCCAAACCCACAAAGATGATAAAATGGAAGATGCCACGCCAGGCAGCTTCTGCAAGCAATACCGAGGTTTTTCACCTCTCGCAAATCGCAAAGCTTGCAACATATGAACAAAGATCCAAACGCCGGTTTTACATGATGGCCTGAACCATCATCACAGTCAATACGATTTAATACCATCAACCTGTACGGTGACTGGCTTGACGCCGATTTAACGACGTTCTAGAGGCATGATAAGTTTACTCGGAGGCAGAGTTGGTCAAGGACAGGTATGCTGTCCAGGCAATACCGATTGTCGACACAAAAGGCTATAAAGTGTTAGCGATCTGCTAAAGGCTATCCTGTGTAGGCCTGACATACCAGCTGGAACTGAACAGGCATCAAACGGAAGTTGACAATCTGCACAGCAGGCCACACAACGTAGTTGGCC
Source organism: Fusarium sporotrichioides (assembly GCA_019054645.1). Classification (NCBI taxonomy): domain Eukaryota; kingdom Fungi; phylum Ascomycota; class Sordariomycetes; order Hypocreales; family Nectriaceae; genus Fusarium; species Fusarium sporotrichioides. The sequence continues at coordinate 2,265,230 of JAHKNS010000002.1, read as the reverse complement.
TTGAGGGTGGGAATGTACATATCCCGAAGCTTGTTGGACACAGCACGACGACCGCCACCCTCAGCAATTGTCATGGTGGTATAGAAAACAGCCAGACCGAACGGCGCAAAGATGAGCTGGTCAAAGGCAACGCGCTTCATAGCGGGGACGAAAGCGCTCGTCTTGGTGACAGGAAAGATACGCTCGAGGAATCGGAACCACTTGAACTGCACAGGGGCCATGCAGAAACCATAGGCCATGAAGCGCGTGAGACGCTCAAAGTCAAAGGGCGGGGGAAGGCCGATCGAGTCGGGGATCAGGTCGCGCTCGTAGAAGGGGTTTTTGCGGTCGAGCTCGTGGATCTCGATAGCGACGCCGTCGTTCTTCTTGAGGCCACCGGGTTGGCGGATAGCTCGTTCGCGGATGGCGGTGATGGACTGGGCAACTGTGTCTGCGACGCCTCCGAGGATGGCGTTTGTGACCATCATGGTCATGACTGCGGGTGCTTGTTAGCCATGCCATGCCATGATGTTGCTCTGATCGACTAGGGCGATTGGAAGGGATGACGTACGTGGTCGCTCATCATAGTAAGAGTTGAATCGCGCGGTGAGTCTGGCGATGAAGGCCATTTCGATTAAAAAGACAATGGTATGCAATAGAGGCTATCAAACAAGATGTCGTCAGCGTCAAGCCTAACAGCGCAAAAGAGGAAAAGAAGCCGAAACGAGGTGCAAAGGAAATAAGAAGGACGTAAAAGTGTGTGTATGTAACAATAATGACAGGCGCACAAGAAAAAAAAGTCAACAAGATAAAAGAGATTCGAAGCGATGACGATAGAGCTGGATACGTAGTTGGGGAAAATACTGGGGAAGCTAAAGTGGCGACTGATCATAGAGTTGGCAGCCCAGAGAGAGATAAGTGAAAAAAACAGGGCGCGAGAACTGGACTTACGATGCGACCGTAAATGTACTTTGAGTTGATGGAGCGGATAAACCGCCTCTGAGAGAGTTCCCACGTCATATTGAACAAGAGGGTATCGCGATGACAGATAGAATGTGAAAAATAAAATAAAAAGGAGAGACGTTGCGATCAAGAACGGGGTAATAGAGGAAGGGAAAGAGATTGGAAAAGAACAGCTCAAAGGTGTCAAAACCTGAGGTAAGATCAGGCAGGTAATGCAAGGTAAGACGAGGCGAGGTGAGGAATGACGGTAAAATGTGGAGGGCGCGTATCAGGTCTGTTTGTTGGCTTGGCTGTCTGTGGTTCTTAAGGGCGGCGGGTTTCTTTTCGCATATAAAGATGACGACAGTTTTTTACACACTCGTGGGGCTTAGAATGGAGACGATTCAGGAGAAGAGGTTGGCGTTTATCATTAAGCGCTGCGCTTCTTCTTCTGCTGCTGCTATGAAACGAATGGCGCAAAGGAAACAAAAGAATAAGAAGAATGAAAGAGAAAGAGAGGGAGGGGGGAAAGGGAAACAGGAATTGGAGAGGATCTATCCGCAAAGTGTCAAGTCATGCGACCCAACCAACCTCTTGAAGAGAGGAGGTAATTCAGGTTCAGCTGTGTGAAAGAAACAGTGCACTATGACTACTCTTCAAACGGTGTCACATAGAAAGCACTTTGCACCTTTCTCCACGTTTCCCCCTCCACTCTCGTCTGACATTTGATATTAAACAGACACTGTATACGCATACCTACTCTACGCCTTTTACAACAACTAATTTAACAATACTACCTTTATAGTTACACTAGGCATGTAGTTATCTAATTATTGAATTCTTCACCTGTTATACTTTAGACTTCTATTTCTGTATAACCTACTTTATACTTTCGCTGCCCGTCGAGTTGATACACACAACGCCTAACCCATGTCATTCTTCAGTGGACCATCTCCAAGGATTCCGCTGGACAAGAGCTTCACGGGCTCCCACCAGCTCCGAGGGTCCGTTCCATGACCAACAGACAACACATAAATCAACCAAGACAGCCAAGACTCAAACGTACAAGTGTTCAAAATCAACATTGCTGTGAATATACAGGTATCACAATCTAGTTTTGGACAGTCTCACTGCTCAATGCCCGGCTCGCTGCACTGTTGTTGCCATTACGTTTCATCTTGAGGCGGTGCTACGCTCGGCGCGCGCTGGGCTGGTTGGTAAGGCGTATCGCCCTCCGCCAGCTTACTCCTGCTTGGTCTTGAAGTTTGTTGCACCCCAGCTACCCTGTGATACGACGGTTTACCTTTACATCTCGACCTGTCAACATCCAGAGAAGCAAGCCTGTCTATGTTTGTGTTTTCTCTTGCCATTTCAGTCACGTGGTAACCTGGATATCGACGTTTCAGCCTGAGCATTGGACACGGGAGTTGCTAATTGGCGACCCAACCAATATCTGCAAATACAACGCTGCTCGGCTACTTATCCAGACTGCTGTTTAGTTACTGGCTGCTTTTTGGACAATCGGTCGGTCCGGGTCAAGTTCAAAATTCAGGGTCCAGCACTGATGCCGTCTTAATCCCGCTCATTGAATGCCCTGCATCTGCCTTTGTTTGCCATGCTTGCCTACTTGATGTTCTAGGGAGGGGTAACAGCCACACTGACCAACATCCACAGGTTCTGTCATGATCCAAAAGGTTGACGACAGATAATCCAAATAATAAATTGACTCACTTTCTAGTTTCCTCCTTTGTGCTTTCAACGGTCAGGTTTGCCAACCCCCCCAACAGGACGCTTCTGTTCATCACCCTTCTAGATTGAAGCTGTTGACAGGGTATATGAGGAGGTAGTCTGTGAGGTATAGTATGAACTCGCGTTTGAGTGTTCGTTCTCTACAACCTCAAATCGAGCATCCGGATTTGTTTTCATGCGCTTGAGGCATCGATACGCCTCTTCCTCGTCTATACGTAATAAAACATTCTTGTTTGCTTTTTTGACCGTTTTGAGATTAATCTTGGCCCCCGCGTCTACCATCCGACGCACACATCTCAGCACATTCTCTTTTTGCCTGTTGTCCTCCTTATATGCAATGCAGTACCTGAAAGCCTCAGCCAAGATTTCTTCCCAAGGCGTCCTTCGAATCAGAGTAAAACCACCAGGTCCTGAAATCCTCATGTTTGGCTTTGCTCCTTTATTGAGCAAGTGTTCAAGTATTGATGGGCTGTTTGGGTTGGAGAAACAAACAAGAGAGAGAAGGGAAACCCCGTTGTAGCCGAAAAACTTATTTATCATTCGCCCAGCTAGCTGAGCCAATCCATTTCGCGGGCGAGCGATCGTTGTTTCTTGTGCGACAACATAACCTCCTGGCTTTGCTCTTACCTTAACATACTCTACCACTGACATTGAAGTTGCCAGGCAAAGCATCTTATCGCTGTATTTCAGGTGATTGACACGCTCGAGAGAAGTCAAGTGTCTTGCCCAACAGTCCGTCGGGGGCTTGTAATCTATGCTCGGCCTAGTGGCAAGTATCGAATGCCATATATTGTTAGGTATGGCAGGGCCGACATAGGTTAGGTGATCCAACAATCGTACAACTTGCTTGCTTGAATCAAGAGATACACTGGAGGCATGATCCAAGCAGGCAATGAGACTCCCAGTGAGAAATCTTGTATGAGTGTCTCCTTCTCGGATTCTGTACACCCGATTCGATGCACCCTTTGCCAAGGCAGCATACGCCGCTGCGATTCGAAGGTTGGCATCATACGGCTTTTTGAGATACTTCCGAAGCCTCCGTTGAGTTCTGCGGCTACAAACAAACTCGTACACTGTCTTGTGCAGATAATCAACAGTGCCTCCGAAGTGCGGGCTCAATTGATCCGCCGTGGTTGTGTTTTTGTGAATCTCCAGTAAACCTTTGCAGCGGCTATTTAGGCGACGACGAATGTCTTCTACCCGTTCCAGCGACTCACTACGCGATACGTTGATGGGATCTTCTTTAATGGCTCGGTCCATGAAATTTACCTCATCTGCGTACCAAAACAGTAGTGGTGACGGCTGTGTCTTAAATGCCGTCATCAGCTTGAGGAGCTGGGCGGTATGCTCACGGTACCCAGAATCGATATTCTCGAGTATCCTTTCATACAGATTCTTGATTTCTGCTGGAAGTAGACCAAGTCGCTTCTGGAGATCTTCAACGCGGTCGCCTGCTCCTATGCCTGCCAGGAGGGAGGCTACGACAATGGTGACCCACAAGAACACACCACTAGACTTCTTGACGATAGACTCAATGAGGTCCTTGGCGACGCGGGCTTGCCTTCGCTGTAGACTTTTGAACTGAGTATCGGCTTCAAACTTTGCAAAGACGTAATCCGAAATATCCTGGTGAGTCAAGTCCTCCATTTTAAGCCTCGGACAGTCCCCGAATGCCCCCTCAAATTCTACCCAAGGACGACTGGAGACGCATATCTTGATTGGATATTCCACGCATCGTTGTACAAGGGAAACAAGATCGTAGCAGTTGCCGTCAAACTCGTCCAAGCCATCGATGAACATGGCAAGCTTGGCACGAGTACTAATGTAGACAATTGCCTGTTGGAACATGTCGCCCAGCTCAATCTGGCTGAAGTTTTTGGGATCGAGGTTGAATAGGCACAGGGATTCCCACCGCAACGGAGCAACCACAGGAATAACATCTGGATGGGCACGGAGAAGTTGTACGAGCAGTGTCCGAAGGAGACCCTCTTGAGAGCTTTGTAGCTTTGATCCAACCGCCCAAAAGTGAAAAGAGACGATTGTGAGCTTATCGTTGTTTCCGGCCCAGTGCTTGAGATGTTGCTCGCATCTGCCGTGAGGGAGAATTGCGCTCCCTGGGCTCGTAGATCCTGCGGTTGATTCATAATTGCCGTCCTGGTCCTGACTGACAGGTTGAAGTAGATATCTCATCAAAGTGGACTTGCCCGATCCCGGCTTCCCGGTAATCCAGTAAAGCGTTTCGTCGGATACCAGCCAGTTCTTGAAGCCGATGATATCGTCGTCCTCGAAGATCCAACTGAAGGTGCCCTCATGAGCATCTTTTATGGTTAATTCTCTCTCTTGCATAGTGTCATAGCAGAGCCTGGAGATAAACAGTTGTTCCAGCTTAGCCCTCCTTTCATCTGATAGCGGAATGCTCGAGGCATCAGAGAGAGTCGAATACTCTCCCTCTAGACTGTATATATTGGCAACCAAATCGCCAATGAGCTCTGACTTGATCTTATCATGAAGTGGAAGACCATCAGTCAAACACTCGACTATTGAAGCTCCATAGCCTAACGCCGGGTCAACTGAGCTTTCTGCCTCGTCTCTCCAGTTGTTTAAGCCTGACTTGCGAAGCTCTCTTAGTATCTGATCCTGTTTTTCCGCGCTGTCCCGTACGACTGACCTACGACCGATTGTAAGCTACGCTCTGTGGTGCGAAAGACGAGTGATCAAAGGGCTTAATCTAAGGTGGCACAAATGGCCTCACCGATGCCGTCTTTTATAGCGACCAAGTTTCGTGATCCTCTGAGGGTGGTATACTCGAGTAGTTTCTATGGCGACTTACCTGAGGTCGACTGTCATATGAAAAGTCAAATCCAGCTGTACTTCTCTCAGCCTTACTTCGAGGGTCTTGAGCTTTTCCTCCTTCCACAGGGCTAGCCAGGCTTTCTTCAAAACACTCCGCCCACGACCGAACTTATCCAGCGAATTCATCATTTCCTCGGAGATCGCAACGCTTTTCTGTACCAACGAGTCTATCGCCATGTTCGGCCCCGGATCGGTGCTCTGCAGAGTGCGCTGGGCATCTCTAAAGTTTTTCGACGTTTTACGCAGGTCTTCAAGGCTGGCGAGGAAAGTTTGCTCGGATTTGCTGAGCTGCCAGGCGGTGGCAATGAAACGAGTGCCAAAGTCGATTACCTGCAAGATGCTAGCTGCGACTCCGACAGCAGCGAATTCGGCCATTGCATAGAGGATTGAAGAGATACACAGAGAAAGATGAATCCATGTCCCTGGGGGTGGCTGGCAGCTTCTTGTATCTCGCGGCAAGATTTCAGCTGCTTGTGCTGCAGCTGAGAAATCAGGCTGCAGAGGCATGGCCGCACCCAACTAGTCGTCCAGCACTATGTGGCGTACAAGGTTGTAATCTCATGCCAGAACTGATGCATCCTAGCGGTGACCTTGGAGTTCATGATTGGAGGAGTAGGCCGGCTTGCAGGTGATGTGTTGTCTGATGTGCATTTAACTGTTCTGCACCAGACAATCGTCATTCTGCCTTGGGGGTTGAACTCCGCCTTGTCGGTTGGCGGGAAAGAACCACTACCTTGGCAGGTGTTAGCCAACAATCTTCATTTTGAGCAGCTATTATCGGAAGTAAGTAGACCATATTGGTCAAATGAGAAGGGGAAATATTTGTTCATACGGCTGATATTCTTCGAGCCTTTCCTCTTGTCAGTAGGTAAGTAGGGAGCTTGACGAGAGTCAACCGTGACATTATCGGGGCGCAGGAAAGATAGAAACAAAACAAATACTTCAGCTGCGCTAGTAATGAGTAGGAAGAGAACCAGACTGAATTATCGTCTGAAGCATTAAAGAAATATCATTACACAAGGGTATACTCCAACCAGGCCGTCCCATACTAGACCAGATCTATAAACCGAAAGCCAACCAAGCAACCGACCATCCCAAATATTAATTGCGAAAACACGCTTGAGCTTATAAATCCTATTCCAAGTCTTCTTCGTGTTGCCATTTCTTTGTCCCCAACTTGCGCATCTTCTTGGGACTGCCATTACCAACAACGGGTACAGGATTTGCCTTTTCACCAACGCGCATGCGCTCTAGTTTTCGTCCTAGGTTTGTAACGCTATCGCTTCTACTGTCGCCTCTTGGTGGTTTTGCTGCAGGTGCAGCGAAGTCTTCTCGTTCTTCGAGAGGTCTGCGCTTTGTGGGACTGCGGGAGGCGAGTTCACGCTTGAGGATGCCGTTCTCGCGACGGAGTCTATCGACCTCTTCTTCGAGGTCTTCGATAAGAACGTTCTCTTTATCGCCATCCTCGTCGGTAGCCAGGCCACGCTCAAGAACTTCGATCTTGCGGTCCCAGTGCTCTTCAGTACGCTCCTGTTCAATGGACATTGAGTTCTTCCAGCGAGCCATTTCAAGAGCCAGGCGTTGCTCAAATTCGTTAGCGCACTCTTCCCGAATAGCTGCTTCGAGGTCCAGCATGCGGTCTTCCATGGATAGGAGATGAGCCTCAGCGGTGAATCGTGCTTCAGCTTGTCGATCGACTTCTTCGCGCAATTGATCAGCCTCCTCGCTGAGTCGAGCGATCTCAAGCGCGGCAACCTCCATAGTCGCACGGTCATCAGCGCTCATTTGAGGGGTGTAATTTCTATACGATACATGATGTGACGGCACTACAGGGCGCAAATGGTTATGGTTGAGGGTTGGGCTGATCGAACGATTTTGGGTCGGTGAAAGAATGGTGCTTGTAATGGAAGGAACGCGAGGTACTGCCACCTCGCGGGCGAGAGCACTGTATCGAAGGATCTGCGATGTAGCATTAAAGTCACCCCTGGGGTCGGCAGTGACGATCATCACGCCTCTTTGAGGGTTACGACGAGGAGCTTGGGGCTGTGAAGAAGAGGATGAAGGAAATGAGTTGGAGAAGAGAAGCTCAGTGAGCTTACATTGTCTGAAAGGAACAATGTTGGGCTATTGCATGTTAGCTGCTGTTGAAGTTGGCTCCTATCATTACTTACCTTGCTAGAGCTGGCAGCCTCGCTTTGCGTTTGGAGGCATTGACCCAAGTACATCAGACTCTCGTTGATCTTGCCAGCCTCAGCGAGCGTGGCACCAGCTGTTTTGGCCTCGCGTGCTCTCTCGCTACCCGCCAGATCGACAATTGTAAACTTGCTTCCCCCCCAGGGTCCAGGCTTTCTGCCACGAGCTCGTTTCTTGACCTCGAATACGAAGAATCCGTGGCTTCGACTCGAAACACTGTTGCTACCGGTACCAGTAACTCGGCGCTCCTGCAGACCAGTCTCGACGACAGTCAATGCTTCTGAGTAGTTCGAGCAGATGACTTTTCGTAGGCCAGCAACAACTTTCCGGTCGGGTGATAGTTCGGTCGACTTGAATAACAAGGCACGGCGTCGCGGCTCCTTGGTGGCAGCGGATTTGACAGCCGGCGTCAGAAGATCATATATACGGTCGTTGTGGACTTCATACATAGAGATGACGATAGCATACTCTGCTGAAGGGTCGCAGGGAACACCGGTGTTACTGACGTCGGGTTGGTCGGGAAAGGCCGAAGGGCGCGCCGTCGCTCGTCGAGGGGGAGGAGGAGACATGATATTGCGTTCGCCCTTTAAATCTTGTTTAGCTATGTTCCTTACATGTGTGGCAGATCGAAGCGACATGAGGCGCCGTGTAACCCGCTTGGGCACGGCAGAGGTAGGGGAGCAATTCATCGCGCTGGCAGACGCTACGATTGATCCAAGGGGTTGTCTGTCGCGGCCAGAGAAACGATTCTATCGCTCACTGGGACGCGTTGTTCCGTCGCCTTCGGTAACAAGTCGTACACTTTTCTGACTTGTTGCGCAGTCTACAGGCAACGGGTTCGCGAGCTTTGAGACGTGTTGGGTTGTGGGAGAGTTGATGTAGGAAGGGGCTGAGGTCGGGGGTCGTACAAGACCTGGCGTGGCAGCTCGTGACGGCGCTCTGGATGCCACTGAGTCGCGGAAGGATGGACTCAAAAAGTGCGACGCGATAGTCAAAGACGACTCAGCTCCGTCACACTCTTGAAGAGAATCCTGTGCTGTAAAGATATCGTTTCCGTCGATCATATTTTCGCCGATGGATCGGAAGAGGACGTCCATTGCAAGCTGGGTCATGCCGCGTTGGGATTTACTACCGAGGATGGTATGTGTCTACAGTTGTCAGTATCGTCTTGCTGGCGTTGACGTGAAGCTTACCTTGCCGGAGCCAGTGACTCCTAACGTAGCAACAACAGCATCGGTTCCTTCACCACCTTCAGGAGCGAGAACGCCCTCGACAAAAGGGACGATTTCTGTACCATGGAACACATCGAGCTGGCTGGCTTCTTCCTCGAACACCTGAGTAAACGCGAACTTCTCGATAGCTCTTCGACGATCGGTAGGGGGGTTCAAGACGACATGGGTTGCTTTCGAGTCGACTTCGGGCGTTTCGACTTCGAGAATGCGCTCTCCATCACCATTTCGTAAGGGCGGCGGTCGTAGTCGTAGGTAAACCTCAAACAGGTTGTGCGATGCTTTGCGTGAAGACTCCATGTCGCTATGATCACAATGATAGCTCAGAAGATTTCGCTAGGATGCAGGAACAAATGCAAAACAGAACCAAACGTGGAGAAGACGAGACGAGAACTGTTTAGCCTGGTGGATTCATGGATCTTTGACGTTACAATCCTAGCGGGAGCGTGTTTACTCTATTTCGTTGGTCCGGTTGGGCTGGCAGGACAACGGCAACTATTTTAGTCCCGATAAGATAAGATTAGATAGCGGTAAGCGCCTTCCGCGCGGATCTAAGCACAGATCAACAACGGAAACATCTGAGTCCCCTCATAGAAAAAAAGTCGAGATTGTGGAGACGATTTCCTCAGGCTTTCAATTCTTCACGGTCGCCTCAGGGACCAGGATGCAAGCCATTGAGTGAGTGGTGTCACTCAGAGTCACATATCGAAAGATTTAGCAACACCAGCTACAGTTCGTCTCAAAGAAGCTTTGCACGAAGTCATCCTTGAGCCATCGGAAGCTTGCTGATCGAAAGACTATCTTTGGCGTTGAGATGAACGCGCCCGAAGTACCTAAGCTAGGATGCATTGATTCACATGCAAGAGAAGTCGTCAAATGTTTGAAGCTTCGTGGCAGCTGGGATGCGTGGCAGCAAAGAGTCATCAGTAACCTAGACTACGACTACCAGGGTAGGTAAAGGGGTGTGTGAGTGTGACAGCGGGATGAACCAGCCAATGACCATTTCGCTAGAGCTGCTGATTCCGGGGAGATGATGGTTGATTGACTCATTGAGTTCTCTGTGTATTCATTTTGCAAAAAGTGTCATCTTAATTTCAGGATCAGGGAGCTGCGCCGCTTCATTCTGCGACATCCCTCGTTCCTGGAGGTATTGAGCCAATGCCGAGGTCACGGTTGGTGACTCCGCAACTCGACTTAGGAAGTCAGAAGAAAGAAAAGTTTGAGGATGATCCGCGAGAGGGGCGCCGTTTACTGGGCAATGACAATGCTGCGCTACGAGGATATTCTGACTCTAAAAATTGGTCTGGCGCTAAAGGCTACTGATGACGGCAGTGCCTTTTTTTTTCTTTCTCGAAGAGGGAGGGGGGAATGAGGGACTCTAGGTTTGGTTGAAATGCTGAGATGACGGTAGAAATGAACAAGACAGAATAGAATGGCTGCATTGTCAGAAGTACTATGTACGCAGTAGAGACACTTCTTGTTTCGAGTTGAATCCGATTAAAACACAGATGTCCTATGATGGGGTCTGATAAGCATGAACCTAAGGAAACAATAACATCAGATCTCGGTCATTTCGTTCCAAGTCAAGCTATGTACGTAACGTTCAAAAGATGGTCCGGATCCAGGCACCAAGACGGAGCGTAATGTCATCCATCCATTAGCTTGCTTCATCAGAAAACTTTTGTTCCAATTGAATGGATATCTCATTGCGTCGAGGACTTTTGCCTACTGCGGGTTCTTGAGTAATTAGTCTTCGTCAACTCCGGTTGTCGCTTAAAAAGATGAACAAAAAAAAGTTCGCCAAATCATACATATGAACCCCACCAGTGTCCGTGGCAACATGGGGACAATGGTAGAAGCTTGGAGGGAAAGACTTTTTCTTGTTCTTTTTCGGCCTTTCTTACTCGCCTTTTTCGGCAGACGTCTAGTACCAGCGAGAAGTCCGACGATGCTTCTCTGGATCTCGTCCGATAGATGCAAGCAAAAGCTCCTCTTTTTGCTTTTTTTCTGGGTCTCTTCCTGCAAGTCTTGTCTGGTCTTTTGGCACTTGAGACTGGGCCACTGACATAACCGCCTCAGTTTAGCTCAGAACGCCCCCTGTTTGATGGTGGAGCTTGTCGACTGCGGAGCTTCAAGATTTGAGAAATGCTTGGCTTCGGTTGGAGGCAGCAAAACGAGGGGTCTTGATTTCTTGCTTGGCTATTCCGGCTCCAGCGTCTGTTCTACCGTGCCTGGATCAGGATGGGTCTCGATTGCGCGGCAAACCGAGGACTTATTCACTTCTCGTACGAGATGGGTCATTGCAGTTGGTGTTGTCTCTGTGTACATTGGTTCCTGAAAAGAAGGCAACCTCTGGTTGTCGGCCTTGACTGTCTGTAGGTTCAGACAAAGATAGTCACGACGTGAAGCCACTTCGCTCTCTGGTTGTTTAGCTGCAGCTGGGATGTGTCTTCTACGTAGGTAAAATGTCTACCAAGGACTGCACTGCTCCGCTATCCAATATTATTTCTTGCATCTCCCTAGTCGTACATTAGATTGATGTCCCATGCTCATCAGTGTCGTGCTTTTGCTCCGGGGTTTGACTGGTCCCCTAATTCGGACTTTGCTCGCCTCACGGACCAGGAGATATGGGGCATCTGTTTTTGAGGTTACTGGAGATTCTATTGGGCTCAAAGCCCGAGCCATTGTGAGACCTATTCCCAACGCTTGTCTCTCAAATACCGGCTTGATAACATACAGACTTGTTCAATTGCAGTCAATTTTGCATATCTTATTGTATGTAGCATGCCATAATGCCACGGAATAGTCTCCTTGCATAGTGTCTCAGTCAACACATCAGCGCTTCTCATTATATACTCTTCTATGGTTGGGCTTCTACCTGATGGCTTCAAGTAGCGGTGACGGTTAATGGCCACCCTAGAATAGACTAGCGTATCGTGTACCTTCCTTCCTCCCGCACTCACACCTCCCCATCACTCCCCCCCGGTAAGGTCCACTACCCACTGCATACTGCCCACTGCCCACTGGGGCTGCCTCGAGATACTTTGCCCAATCAGGATTGACCCCACTTAGAGTGCAGAAAAAGTTTGGGACTGGATATTTCTCTCCTCCTCTCCCCTCGCTTCCTTTTTCATCATTAACAACCCAAACCAAAACCTCAGACAACGAAGTCGACATTTTTACAATCACCCGGAACAATCCATACCAAGAACTAAGTCGAGTAACCATGCCTTCGGCCGTCGCTGAGCTGTAAACGCCCACTGCGGGCCGTGGCTGTCTTCCCCGTCGCGGCTCGCAGTCCAGCAGTTCTCCGAGTTAAACCAGTCAATCTTCTCTCGACATAGTTCTTTACAGGCTTTCCCGCTCTTGAGCTGAATGCTTCACCGAGAGCCTGTCTCTGAAACTAACAATTCTGCGATTTGCCCGATTGTGAAGGGCTTTTGATACAACCAATTAATTATTGATTGACACTCTACCTACCTCGACACACCCATTTACTTCTCCTGCTCACCCTTACCTAACATTATAACACAAGATAAACTTGTTGTTCTTGACTCCTTGTTCGAAAGAATAAGTTAAGAGTTATCTTCAATTATCATCCTACAGCTGTTACAGTTTGCCGAGTATCATAAACTCAATATTGAGTTGGCTCCATCTGACAGTACTAAACTATTACAAAAGATCTCAAAGACATCGTTGCAAGGTACTTTGGAAAGAAGTAAAACACAATATTTCGAACCTCGCCAACAAAATGTCTCGAAACATCAAGCGCAAGTTTGCGACTCCGGTCAAGATCAAGACCGCCAACCGCCGCCGCCGAGTGTCTGACACCCCCTCCACCTCATCGTTGGATCTTTCCGACGATGGCGGATACTCTGCGGTAGAAGACATCAGCGACTCGTCTGACGACGATGAAGATGATGTAGCTGCGGCCGAGGAGGAGAACATTTTCGAGGAGGCCCTTCCCCCGACCCCTCAACCAGCTCCTCGGCCGCAACCGACCATTGAAGAGGATGACGACGATGAAGAGGAGGAAAATGACGACGACGATGAACAAGAAGGGTTAGATATCGACGATGACGATGACGCCGGTAGCTGGGGAGGCATCGTCTCAGATGTTGAGGACGAGCCCGATGTCTACCAAGATGCAAACATCTTTGGCTCGGATAACCCCGTTGAGCGTCACGTCCATTTCGACGTACCCTCAAGCGATTCTGACGACACTGATACTGACGATGAGATCGGGGGGTTCTTTCCTGACATTTTTGTTGCTCAAAATACACTTGACCCATCCTTCCGTCGAGAGATCGAGAACGACCCCGATGAGTCCTCTGGCTCTGGATCCTTCTGGGATTTCAACAACCAATACGAAGAACAAGAGCAGGAGTCGGATACTGAGGAAATCTTTCGCCACATTGACGAAGACACTCCCATTGCTACTCCAATGGCTTCCCAGCCCGCCACTGCTACTTCTACTCCCGTACCCTTCTTTGAGGAGCCAACCGAGTTGGACGGATACGAGAGTAAGTTTTGCAGCTCGATTTCACCAACCATTACTAACATTTTCAGCCGATGGCGACACAACCGAAGAGGACGAGCCCGAGCCTCCAGTCCGAAGAAAGACTCGACGTCCTTCCCACCCTATGAGCGACATCTCCGACTCAGAAGCCGACAGCCCTGTCAAGGCCGAGCGTGGCCAGCCCCGGTTGGGACGTTACAACTTGGACCGCTCAGACAAGAAGCCTATTGCTGTCCTTAACCCTGTTACTGGAAAAATGATGATCTTTACTCCTCATCGCCGACACCAATTGGATCTCTCGCCCGAACAATTCAACTTCCCCTGGACAACCGAGGGTCCCGAGTCGCCTATTATGAGTAACTCTGCCAACCTCATGCTCAGCGCCATGTTCTCTTCTAATACTTTCGGCGACTTCTTCAATACGGCCCAGGTCATGGGTCCCGCTGAGGCCTTCTTCCCTTTCCCCTCAGAACCCAACACTGCCGACGAAAGCTCGACTGCGCCTAGTTTGGCGGACGAGGAAGAAGAAGACGATGAATTGAACTTGGACCTAAACGACTTCATCGCATGGGAGGAGAACGACTCTTCTGGCGAAGAGGACAATGGTGACAACTGGGATCCCACCTCAACCCCAGCTAGACCCAGCACCGCCAACAGCGAGAAGGAAGTCCTCGGCCACCTCCGACCTGAGAACGTCGGAGCTTTCCGTCGTAACCAGATCAACCAGCAGCTCATCTTGAGCAATCAAGCTACCCAGGACTCGCTTGCATTCAGCGGTCCCTACAACTATACTGCACTCAAGGGTCTCAAATCGGACCGTTTCGACACTGCTGCTATTCCCCTAACACCCGCTCGCCGTCACAAGAGACAGATGAGCGATGCCACACGCAGCCCCCTTGAACAAGTGTCTGCGAAACGCAAGGCACCTACTGAGGCTGGTAACAGTCACAAGAGGCACAGAAGCATCTCTGATGTGAACTATCTACAAATCTGATGCAGTGCACTCGCCCCCCAAAAACGTATGAGGACGGCATAGTTGCCACTATCCCTGGCCTCGACACTACCTTCTTTTTACAACTTTTCCTTACTTGATTTCATTCGGGTTAACATGACCCATGTCTACAGCGTGCTCGGGAGCGTAGAGCCCCTCCCCTAAGGGGACCGGAACGGATTTCTTTTGGAGATGATACCCCACTAGCTTCAGCCTGGCCGAAAAGCCGGGTTAGCGTATCGGAGGATCAGCGACTCACCTCTCTGATAATTGGAAACAGAGAGGGTGATGTCCAGGCAACAAACGAAAAGGTTGATGCCACTAATGTTTTGATGGTCTTGATGATGGAAACGGATTAAAAGTTTTTTCTCTCATGTACTTTCCTTACTGGTGTTTCCGTCCATGGGTCTAGAGGTAGACAAAAGCCGTAGCGACCAATTTCATTTACTGTTCAAATGATTTGTTGACTGACCTTGATAACGTGAAGTGCGATAAAGTAGTGTGACTATCTAGATTCCCGACACTCAGCTTAACCGTCTACCATCGTCCTTGCAGGGCCATATGTAAGGTGATGAACAGTTCAAGTACACACCCCGCGTGCTTGGGGAGTCTGTTTCCTCCGTCAACTACTCTTGTCCTGTAGCTGTCGTACACATTTGAGTTACACCAAGTATTCGCACTTCGGCCGCATACTGACTTGCCTTTCGCCACTTGGTTGACTCATAAATCTTGTTGCTAGGGCATGTTTGCTTGGTGGCCCGTCACGGTCAGACTGGCTGAGAGTCACACAAGTATCGGCGCTTAGCGGCGCGACACACAATGCGAGGGTCAGTACATCCTACAATGAGTCATAACTGTTGTTGACAATATTGGATGCTTTTCAGTCAAACTGGATAATCTTGCCTCTACCAGTCCGCGATACGCTCGAGAATGGTAAACTGAATGTCTGGTATACATCATCTGGCAGGTCGCCAGGCTGAAGACGTCTGACAAGGAAAGCTTGATATGATGGAATGAGTCATAGTTCAACACCCAAATACTACCATAACTTGGTCAGCTTGCAATTCCGCGTGTTTTGAGCTGTTACGAAAACAAATGGTCTATGTAGGTAGGTACGTATCGAACATTGGCCATAGGATGGACCTGACGAATTGATGACTGCAGCGGTGCCCTTGTCTTGATCATGACAGTTGACTCGGTCCGATCCTGAGACCTTGACAACAATCATTGTAAAAGATACAGAAATGAATGTCCTTTCTAATACCAAGTCACACGAGCAGCAGGGTCAATACAGATACGATGAAGCGTAGGGCCGTTGCAATGGACGGGAAGCGGACATGACCCACCTGCTGAAATCCGTCTAAGATGATAGGCTGGAGGACTTGGCCTGACCTTTACCTTGCCTCAACAAAGCGTACCACAGAGGCGTAAGGAAATAGACTTGTCCTAAGACATTGCTCCTAGAAGTCTTCTATGTAAGCGCTATTTAATACTTTGAGAAGCCTGAGATCATCGATATGGCCATGATAATAGGCCCAGTACTAACAAGCCAACTCGACTTACACATCGGCCGGTTACTGGTCCTGATTAGAGCTACCCATGGATTCCATGAGTTGAGTCGGCTGAGCCATCAGATCTAGCACAACCACAAGAGCCCGAAGCAAAGTGTCTTGTGCAGCAGATCGATGAGGAAAGGAACATGGGAGAGAGGCGAACGCAAGGTGCCATCAACTACACATCCCTACCAGGGAGACACCAGCTCACAGTAAATCATGTCGGCCAGCCAAAATGACAAAACAATGGGATCCCAGCAGAGGAGTTTGAAGCAGCTGTCTCGTATCTGATTTCCATCGGATTGCAAAAAAAAAGAACAGCATTATCCGTGATAAACATGCAAAACTTAAAGTGAGCTGCACCCAGGACTCGAACTTGGAACCTTTGCCACCGGAAAGCAACGCGCTAACCATTGCGCCAGCGCAGCGACTTTTGTCAAGCTTGCTTAGAATAGTGCTGTATATAGCAAGCATTGGACTACAAGCACTCGTGATGGAGTTGACCCAGACCATACAGTAAGGACCTAACAATCAATCACGATTTTGGCAACGTGTTCCATAAAATCATCCTCATCGTTATCGTTTTTTTTAGTGACCAGCTTGTAGCTACAGGATTGTTGGCGCACGAAGCTGGGTTGCTGTCGTTGATTGCGGTGTAGGGTATTCTGATGAAGATGGAATTCTTTCACCACCGAGACAGCCACGACGCGTTCGGATTTTCGCTTGTGGTTTCTTGGTAGAATGTTGAGGTAAGTAATAAATCGGATCGAAGACTTTTTATATGCATCAATATGCTGTAGGCGTGGTGCTAAATTCGCACATCAACAGCCCTTAACTCGACTAGCTGGTGTTTTAAGCTACCGTCAACCAGGCTCCAGGCATCAATGGCAACACAGCCCATCTGTGGACATTGATGCTGGCATAATTCCACTCATAACTGCAGCATGAAGTAGCAGTTCTTTTGATCACAATCAATGAATTGACTGTACCAAGCAAGGCAAGAGATCTTACCGATACAATGACGGCTCCAGTATGCTGTCTCGTGCATTCTACGACAGCGTAGCCAGACAGCCACGAGTTTCGCTAAAAACTCGTCGTGCCGGACTAGGTTGACCGTCTCCTGTTTCTTCAAGTCATGTTTGTGCACATATAAAAATCCTCGATTATAAGTAGGTATCTAATACTGATAATTTGAAATGGTCTTCTATCTCTTGTCACTTTCTCCTTGTGTTTAGAAAGGAATATGTTACAGCAAGCACTGCATTATTCTTGTTATTCAGCCAATGGCTTGGGTGTATTTGAGGGTATCTGAGTTCATGAGGCATAGCGATTCCAACAGATCAGACACTGCAACGCCTCGTATTGGAATCATGAGTTGGGTTGGGGAGCGTGGAATAAATGACCTTGTCTAAAACGCCAAATCGGACGAAGTCGAGTGAGTTTCTCACTTCTTCGTCACCTTGTATCCCCATTCTTTAAGCATATCGCTCTGCCGTGGGCTGAGGTTGAGTCGTAGTTGCTGCTTCCTTGCCATTTCCAGCAGCGTTCTGTGGCGGCGCCCAGGTCTGCATGGGAAAGCCCTGTCCCTGAGGAGGTGCGTAGTACTGCGGCATCTGCTGAAAACCCTGCGTTCCGGGACCCCAGTAAGGAGGACCACCCCATACCATGACGGGCTTCCTTAAAGCAGCGTTTCGCTTTTGCGTATCGATACAGGCGCCGACGAAGAGAACAAACTGCCAGAGCCAGAGAAGACACGTGAAGACTGACAATGCGACAAAAAGCGCTTTCTTGCTGGCAACGCCTTCGTTGCTTGTGCAAACATATCGTCTCTCTTCGCGATTGTATTCGCAATCCTCATCAAGGTAGTCGAAGGAGGAATAGTAGGCGCTGAAGGTGCTCTCCAGACCACCAACAACAGCGGCACCGAGCCAGATGAACAGATGAATAGCGACATGGGCGCCAGGATGAATGCCAGCCTTCCACTTACGTCCAAAGCGAGTGAGAAGTTCTGCAATGTCCCAGACAATAGCCATGACGAACTTGTCGAGGTCAGTACATGATATATAATAAGAAGATGTTAAAGTCATACCAGAGGGCAAGCACCAACCGCCACCAGGCCGAGGGTTTCAACGTTCTTCAAGGCACCTGTAAGAGCCAAACCAACAATACATGTAACGATATCGACACCGTGAAGCGCCAACTTGGTGATCATCCAGCCCTTGGTCTCTTGGACTCGAGGAGGGGTCCATTGTGGTGGAACAGGTGGTTGTTGCGGTTGTGGGTAGGGCGCAAAGGCAGGACCATAGCTTCGAGGGTCTTGCTGGAATCCAGCCTGTTGCTGCTGTGATTGTTGTTGCTGGTCGAATGTCTGGGCAGGGTGTTGCGCGTTCGGAGGGAAAGCAGGGGTAGGCGAAGTCGGCGGCGCGTTGTCCGTTTGAGAAGAGGCTTCGGGTGCCATTTTGAGATGTAGCTATTTACTCGATGCTGAATAAATTAGGATTCGAATTGTTTGTTGATGTGAATCTATCACTAATCGGTGTGTCGTAGTGGTGACCCTTCCCTTGAAACCTCACACTAGGCACGTGAGATAACTGTCGTTATAAGCAAGCGAGCGGATTGTTTTTGCTTTGTATAGTTGTTTAGTACAAAATAAATAAAAGAGACAAAGCGAAAAGAATACAACAAAAAGGTAGTAAGTACAAATGAGCGAATGAATGACTGGGTGACGGAAGAACCAAATAGGAAATAGGAAAAAAGAGGTCCTCTGCACAATAAGACGGGTAGTAAAAGAAACTTATACTAATAAACTAGGCTAGTTGCTCGCCTACACACTTTACTAAAAGCCAAGTGATGAAACCCCCCAGGCAGGCGACATTGATCAAGAAGCAACCGACGACATGACATTGCCTGACCCTTGCAGGGGCTGAAAACAGTGTTAGTCCATGCGTTTCATTGGTCTCACGGACGTGGTAGCGTGTTGGATGGAGTCTTTAATCCCGGAGCGTTGATCTAAGGGGGTACACGAGACACGCCTAATAAGCGCTGTTTGCATGAGGAAAAGCAGCTTTTCCAGTTAATCGAGAACTTGCCCAGCCTAAACTGCATCTTAGTATGTAGTGTTGCACCTTGGTTCTGAAGCCACAAAGGCCATAATGCCGTATAGCCTTGATCCTTGTTGTTGATGGTTTGGTAGATGTTGCATCCCTTTTCGCAAAGGAGCTGGAATATGAAACATGGATCGACTCAAGAACTCGCGAAAACCTGCAAAGCCACTGCCGGAGATAAAGACCAACCAAAATCCTTCTAGAATAGAACTCGCTAAAAAGAGAAGAGAAGCAAAAGACCTTGAAAATTTCCATTGATCCTTGGCGGCCGCCGTTGAGATTCCTTTGAGGCGATACCTTTAGCCCCTTTTGGTATCGGTCCATATGCCGCTGAGATTAGTCCAGGGGACGTGAAAGGGAAATCGCCGAGTCGCAAGACACCGATTTCCATAGGGCTACGGACACAGCCTAACAAAGGCCATTGAACTCAGCCAACCAAGAATGAGTGAGTCATGTATTTCAACCAACAAGTTCTGGTAGCGCTCTCACTAGACCCCTCATGTTTCCCTTATTCTATGCACGACGCCTGGTGACACGGGCAAAGGCTGCCAAGCCGGCGACCGGCCTACCGATATTGTCTTCACTTCGTCTCTGCCGGCTTGGCACCACAATTTATCACGCTTTGATCCTTCATCTTTGTCCTGCCGGGAAATCACAAACACGTGCTTCTGTAATAATCCTTGTAACGGGTATCAATCGACTCTCCTCTTTACTGGCATGGCACACTGATGACACTGGCGACGCTTCGCTTTCGTGCAAAATGTTCGAATGTTGTCCGCCATATATATACCCCATGAAATTCTCCATCTTTTGTGTCCAAAGTTCTATTCTCGCTGCAGAACGACCAAAAGACCCATGATACCCAGCATGACTGTCTTCAGCCAGGGGTATTCCGACAAGAGAATTGTAACATAGCCGACAAATGGGATATAGCCGACTACACTGCCGATAATGTCCTTGCGCACCAAATAGTCCTGGTTCTTGGCGTAGAGCTCAGTGTCGTCTGAGAGGTTGTTATCGCCCTTGGTGAGAAGCTGTGCCTTGTCGCTGCGCGTCGTTAGCCATTATATCATCCTTTCTGTATTGAAAACGTACCCCTTGCCAAACTTGCGCACAACTCGGTGCACAATGGGAATGTCCTTGTCCTTGACGTTGTAAACCACCACCTCGCCCACATCGGTTTCGGCCATCAGGTTTCGATTCCAGAGGAAGAGGAGGTCGCCTCGCTGGAAGGCGGGTTCCATTGAACCGGAGAGGACGACGACAATCGGTGACGGCGAATCGCTAATGACGGAGAGACCCTTCCACATCTGCAACGAAGTTAGCAATGTGTCCCAAGTATCAGACGGGGCACAGGTTTATACCATAAAGGCCGTAGACAGGATGAGCGCGAAGTTCATGAGCTGCGCAGCAGCCTGCCGCGGGTTTCCAAGACTAGACAACATCGTGACTGGTGTATAGCAATGGCGTGACTTGGAGCGATGTTGTTAGAGGGCTTGATAATTCCACGATGCAGCTTATGGAGGATTCGCGCTGAGGACATGTGGCTCATGGGAGCTCGACAAGCACGGGCCACCTACAGTCGAGACAGCTGGGGCGTTTGAGGCGGAAGATGTGGCTGCGCTGGAATAAGGTGTATCCATAATTCCAGGGGCCTTGTCGCTATAAATGGCCTAACGCGGAGGGTGTCACGCTCGACAAAGGTGATGTCATGACTACATGCGAAGCATGAGATCGATGTCATCGGCGTTGTAGACGAGTAGGGAGCTTGGTATTTAAAATGGCTGTTCGGAGACTTTGCCTTCTATTCTGACATTCCCTCAAGCACTTCATTTTTGCAAGATTATCTTGAACTCTTATAACAAAATCACCTTGCATCTACAATCTTAACCACTTACACCACCCAAACATCCACAATGGCCGACAACAACAACCAGCAGCCTGGTCTTATTGGCAGCCACGCCCAATACGTCAAGGGTGCCGCAGAGGTAGGTATCCTTCCATACTACTCGTTGGCTCTTTCTCACACGTTCTAGGCCACTATTGGTGCCATCACTGGCTCTCAGCCCTGGAAGGCTTCAGGCGAGCAAGACAAGGCAGCTGGTCTTGCCGACATGAAGAAGGCCGGTGAACTTCGAGCACAAAACGACCCCAACAACCAGAACGGATATGGAAAGGCTGAGGAGCTTGCTGGCAAGCTCACCGGCTGCCAGGGTATGGAGCGCGAGGGTCACGAGAGCGCTGCCCAGAAGAAGGAATAAATGGTCTCTTTAGCGTTGAACGATTGATGCGTGTACAATATACATACCTCGGCATCGAGTCCACCTAAATGACTCTGTCGATAATACTAAACATTCATACGTCTTAGTAGCCCAGGCTCCTGTCGCGATCGTGTAAAGATACCCAATGTTCCTTCCTGCCTCTGCTGCTTCCCTGGGTACTCTTCACAACATCTTTTAAGCAACTGCCTCACAAAGCACATAATGGGAAGGGGCGCCTTCTTCGCTCCCAGCCCAGCGCGACTTCTTCATGCATGTCATTACAATAGGTAGCCTCCTTTAATTTAACATCGAGAATGTTTTGCTTCTTCATCCTTCATCATCGCGCATCTTTGCTGTCTCGTTCAGCATCATCCCTTCGACGCCTGACTCCCTACGCATTTTTGGCTTCATCAGACATCTTCACTCCAACCTTCCTTTTACTACTTAATTATCGGCATTACCTTTACCAGAACTCTGCCGCTCCCCGAAGTCCAGCACAGATCCTTCGCGATGGATTCAGCTCCCCTTCTTCAGAATGCTGACGGCCTTCCGAGCCCCAATGTCATGCAGGACCATGTAAGTCCCAGATACAACACTCTGCAACCGATGTCTGTATCTGACTCACGCAAAGCCTGCCTTCCTCCGAGCATGCCACTCTCCATGGTCTTGTATACCTCAGAACGTCCTCGTCATCTTGCGAGGTCTGGTGTTGACGTTTCTCATCGCCGTGGGTATTCTTATCCTGAACTTCGAGCTCCACGAGCACAGCGAATACTCCAAGTGGCGCATAATCTTCGACTTCGCCAACATCAGTTTCTTCTTCGTCTTTCTGTACCAGCTTCAGACGTTTGTAGGTTACGTTCGAGCTCCTCGTCTATCTAACTCGCTGACTAGTCGTCTAGTCCTGGACCTTTACTCACCTGTACTACCCTCACCACCATGATCGACACATGGGCGGAGTGGAGGGATTGCTCATCAGATGCATGTCGCTTCCCAAGCACATGGGTAACCTCCGAAAGCAATTTCACTTCACCTTGTTCTACACAATGTGCGTCGTTTTCGCATTCGCTAATTCGACGATCTACTTCTTCATCACCCGGCAACAGAAGGTCGATGGTTGCTGTGGCGAACCTCAACCAGAGCCTCGCCGTCCCAACAGTACCGCCATACCCATATGGGCTGGATACGCCGAGAAGCACCCTGACCCTCCTTGTAAGAGAACTGTTCTATGGCGTAGTTCGATCTCTGACCATCATGCAGTCACCGACATCTTTGGCGAAGGATGGTCCCGAGCCTTCATGATCCTATCTCTGTATGCGTTTGGAACATTGATCATGGTGATCGAGATCCTTTTCCTCAACAGTATCCGACGTCCATACGTAAGTTGTTATTGAAAAACACAAGTTCTTTGCTGATAATACATGCTGTAGGCCGTCGGACTGCACGTGATTGGCATCCTTTTCTTTGCTACAGCCTACCTGGGTTGGGCTGCCTTTGGCCGACTGGTCACTGACTATTGCCCCTTCTTCTGGCTCGACAAGAAACAAGTTGGTTCGGATGAAGCGATCACCCTCTACTCGATTGGCTTTGTGCTGTTGATGCCTATCAGTAAATGAGCACCACATTCAGAGGAGCGTATGGGGCTAACAAGCGCGACAGTGTATATCCTCATGCAGGGCTTCGTCGCTTCCCGAGAGAGCTTTACAAGATCGAAGAACGAGGCTCGAGCCATCGCTGCTGCACAAGCGGCCCTCGACACGTGAAGGGGAAGCAATTAGGAGTGGTGATTAGTACGGAGTGTCCTCTGAGTATGGAATGTTCAATCTGAGACACCATTGGAAGCGTCTCGGTTGATTTCAAAGAGCTTGTTGAATGCAAATTGATACATGGCTGGGGTAGGGTTTTGGTATATTATATCTGGTAGCAAACCTTTCAACCTGGAATCCACCTAATTCACGACAATATATTTAACTACGAAGTGATCGACCATTCACAACAGTGCGTGAGTTCTTATTTGCACCAAGTCTTCTACATGTTGAAACATCTAATTTCGAAGCCATAACCAAAATTGGTGGTCGAAAAGATCAAGTGTCTTGACTGCAATCGTGCCAGATGCACCCTGATCACTGATAGTTGCGGCGTCGTGAAGCGGCGTGCGACAGAGACTTGTCGACACCATCCTGATGCAACTCAACCAGCCCCCGTTATATAAAGCTCACCAATCACAAGCCAAGATCTGCTAGCACAGATGGAACGGCTCGGTAGCGTCTTCACAGAGCCTGACGATTGGGTACCAGACGAATGAGTTGGTGAGGCACAACGACAGGGCATTTTACCGAGTGACATTGCACTGGTTATGCTTGAGAGGGGTTGGGGTGGCTACAACAGGGTGGAATTGATTAACGTAGATTTCAAACGAGGCTTGTTCCATTATTCGAGACCATGCAAATGACGACCAGAAAAAAAATCAGGAAAGAAACTAGAGATGACGGTGAGTTGTTGGGCGTTAATATTGAAAAGCACGGTGCAGCTGGATCCCAAGCTCAAGAATTCTAGTAGGGGCATTTACAAGTACCCTCATGTACTCTGTACCTATGATGAAAGATGACTCCCAAATGCAAGCCTGATAATATTACACCGTCCGTATCCGTTCAATGCAACAGAATCAGGCGCAAAAGCGACCAGGGCCTTGAATTGATATAGATCATCAAGCCTATCAAATTGCAAATAACTTGGGTCGCAAAAAGCTGCACGTCGCTGGCTGCCTCACTCTTATCCCTGGACCCCGCGGCGTTTAGATCCCCATTAGGGCCTTATGAATGGCTGGCTGGTGATGACCTCTGCATGCAAATAAATACAGGTCCTTCCCCCCAGACCCCCGATCTTCTTCTCTCTTCCTCCCCCCACACACAACCAAAAAAGGGTCGCAAAGATTCACCTGGAGGATATCGTCTTGTCTTGTCTCGTCTTGAAAGAAGGACATATTTCTCTACCCGGGCCCATTTTGTCAATCTTTTCTGTTGTGCGTCACTCTCTCTTTTTCTTCTTCTCTTTTGCTCTCTATCTCTACGCTCTTTTCGTCACTCTCTAGCCAAGTCCCACGATACATAAGAAATCCCGGAGTCGTTATTCTCCCAGTATTTCTCTCGTCGAAATCCCCGTTACGAGTCCATTCTTTATCTACCGATTCCCCCCGATAAAAACCGCAGCCATGTTCAAGCGCTCGTTCAGGTCGCAAGACCCCGGCCGCGTCGACAAGTCTGCGAGACTGAAGAGATCGGGCTCCCACCGGGACCACACGAAGATGTCGAAGCTGCAAAGGTCACTCAATGAGCAGGACTCGATTCCGCAAAAGTCCGCTCCTGTACCCCCACCCGCACCCGCGCCTGCACCCTCGCCCATCGTCACCTTGACGGTTGGTCGAGATGGCCGGCTCTTTGCAGCACATGAGGAAGTGCTCCGCCAGTCGCCCTTCTTTGAGGCGGCTTGTCGCGGAAACAACTTCGAGACACAGAGCAAAAGAATCTCCCTTCCCGACGAAGAACCCGAGGTGTTCTCCGCCGTCCTCGAATATCTCTACAAGGGTGACTACTACCCACGTCTGCTTCACAACAAGCAGCGCAACTCTTGGGAACTAGAGGACCAAGGCCGTACACCTCACCCATCACCCAACCCCGAAACTGGAGGTGGCCGCGCAGACACCACGTCTGAAGCCACTATCTATCTGTCGAGTCTCGACATGGCCATTCTCCGCGACACTGTTGTCTATTGCGCCGCGGACCGATACGGCCTTGAGGAGCTTAAGCGTCTGGCTCTGCGCAAGCAGGGACTGCAATCCGGCATCGATGTCGGGACCATTATTCGGTCAGCTCAGTACGCCTACGCCCATACCCCTGACTCAGACAGCCGTCTGCGCGCTCACTACCTCGCCCTGATCATCCGCTGTCGCAAGACCTTTAAGCGCAGCGGGACTATGCAGGCTGAGATGGAGGCGGGCGGCAGCAAGCTATTCTTCGACCTGTTCGTGGCTATGTGTAATCACCTCGACGACGTCATTGACGTGAGCAACGCTCGCACGCCAAAGACTGTCTGAGGCGATTCAAGCCAAACTCAACACACACATATAACCCAATGAGCAGGCCTCCAGATGCCTCGTGTGTTTGATCATAGCTGGAGGACATGTACTAAAAGGAATACCGCCAAAGCCGCGAAAAAAGAACGAAAACTACCAAAAAAAAGTGATGCTTACAGGAATAGTTGGAATTCGGCGTTCGGTTACTTTTCGTGCTCCATCATCAGATTGACGTCCTAAGGAGCTTTGTTTTATTACATGACTCCCCTTCTGCGAGGTTGGCCGACCGAGTTTTGATGATACACGAGCTGAGAGGATCTAATCCGACGCCTACGAAGTCCTTCACATCCTCTGCTCATTTATTGTGCGTTCTACTTGACCGCGAGTTTCCTGTTATTTGTTTTGTCATTTTACAACTCTGCTTTGATATCCACATACCCAACGGCACTGTGACATTTTCCTTCCTCTACACTTTACTCTGGCGTTTTGTTGTCATCTTAAAAAAGACCTGGTTGTCTTTGGTTCAATACCAGAGTTTTGGAAGGAGAGATTTGGGAAGGACTGGAATGCTTGACTGCTTTTCTACACCCGCGAGCAAATGCCCCCGAAATTGGCACTAAGCTTGCATTTGTACCATCTTGGAATTTTTCTTTTCACGGAAAAAAGAAGAAAAAAAAGGATCTCGTCTGGTTTTGTTGGCTGTTTTTTTTTGGCTTTCACGTTTTTTTGACAGGCGTTTTCTTAGTTGAACAATGCTTAGAACGCGAAACGGATACAAAAACATCTCCTACTCTGGATTTTGCATTACGCAGGGGGCCTCGAGAACGAAAGGCTTTAATGACTTACCTTGATCACACACTGCGTGTGTGTCCTCGCCTTTACTAGTACTGAGAGTCGCCCCTGTTTGCTTTTGGTTCGCATCTTGAGACTGATACCTCGAACCTTGTCCTCTTTTTTTGAGCTGCTTTCCACGCTGTTTTTTTGTTTGCTGGAGGAGATGGGAATTTTTGGAGATCCTTCCTGCACGGTTTATTGGGAGCGGCGAGACGCCGATGAGAATGAAGTTACGATCTTGATGATTATTAACAACTTGGGATCGTTGAACGGTCCTCCCTGGCGCTTTGCACCGTCAGGGTCGAGGTAATGAGAAATTCGGCCACCTCACTTTGTGTTCATTGCATGTGATTTCTTGTTGTGTATTGTCGATGCTTGCTAAACTCATGGGTTTGTCTACTTAAGCTGTGGGCTTCTCCCATTCGACCTCCAACTTCTCAAACGTAGCCTCAAGATCCTCCTTGATGTTCTTGTGAGGGTCTGGTCTAGCCACAGCCGCTGAGACCTCAAGCTCCCAGCCCTCACCACCTTCATCACCGTACACCCAGTTTGTCTGTCTCAGCGGCGTCTTTTCGCCGTTCTCGTCAACCCTGTAGATCCAGAGACAAACGCCTAGGGCATCCTCCACCTTCATCGCCTTAACAGTAACGCTCTTCTCACCACTCTTGACAGCAGCGACGTCCTTGGATCCTACCGCCTCAACGCTCCAGTCGGCCCACGAGTCACATGTTACAGTTGAGTAGCGTGGGTGCTCATTGTACAGCTCAATGCCCGTCTTGATCCACTTCCTGGGGGCACCCGGGGTAGCGGGCTTGGTGAAGGTGAGGAGAAGACATGCTTGGTCGTACTGGTGGACGTATTTTGTGCGGAAGGTAATTGTTGCTGAGATGAAGTGCTTTAGGGGAGCATTGGAGTGAGATTTGAAGGGAGCTGAATGAGTCAGTATGAAGTTTCGTATGGGTTTAGGTGGTGATGGTAAGGGCATGGTGTGAGGGGGTTGGGGGAGAACAGACCTGTGAAGACGTCTGTAGAAGGGGGTTGCTTCCAGATATCAGTCCCTGGCTGAGCCTTGACAGTAAAAGGAGTTTCCATTTTAAGTATCACAGAAAAGAACGATGAGGATAAGATAATGTTGTACTATAAATGATGGATAGGATACTCTGTTGTCTTTATAGACTTGTGAAACGATGTCTCTCAAGACAATCGCGGGGCAGCTCTGACGTAATTGGCCAAATGCGAGCTTCCCACAGCGGAGATTCCGCCATGCCTGTCAACGGCAGTTTGGCTACTGGTAAAATAGCGATTATGTAAATCAAATGACTTTTATTTACGGTTAATTATGGAAATGCCATGGTCTCGACAGACAGTGGAGTCAGAGATCTGAAGCTGAAGCTGAAGACCGGGGGCGGGTAAAAGCTATGGTGGGGATTGGAGTGGTTGAGTTGGTTAAGTTACTACTTTTGGAACGGGGTTTGATGTGTTGCCTGAATTGGTGGAAGACCATGAGGGATGATATACATCTTACAACATTAAGGGATACGAGAGACCCAGTCTAGGTAGTTGGGGATATGTAGACGAAATATTCTTAGCCTTCCATGTGTATCGTGTTATGTTCAATCGTGTCGAACATGTGTGACGATTTCCAGATTAGACAACACTCCCCCAGGACCGTTCATAGAAAATAGGTTCTGGAACTTTGAGAAGAAGACTGGTGATCACAGGATTACTCTGGTCTATCATCTATCGAGGTCAAGGGTTTACGGCCGTTTACTTGACAACGATCGTGGCTATTGACACATAATGTGCTGCTACTACCCTACACCTGTGCCTCGGCAAGATTGACCAAGCTTTAAGTTTAGGAGGCCGAAGCTTATCGCGCCCGGTTAAATTACGGCACTTAGTCGTCACCAACCGCTTCAATAAACTATCGCTTCAGACTGATGTTAAGCTTTCCTTTATATTTTCTATGGAGAAAATAGCCTTGGAAAGAACACAGCGTGTTTCCAAGAAGCAAATGGTGGGCGCACAAAAACCTTGAAAAAAGACTTCTTGCTGGTGTTCGAACCAACACTACCCCGACCTCTGACTCAAGCTACAGGGGCATTGTCCACGGAAGTGAAAACTCTTCCCCACTCGACCATCACTCTTTCTCACAAAAAAAACCACCCCGCTTCCTTCCTCAGTCACGATTTTCTTTGGCAGTATCCTCCCAACCGCGCCTGTTCTCACTCTCTTATCGCGATAATCTTTTTTCTTTGCTCGAACTATTGAAGCTTGCGCTTCGTTCCAAAGCGCTCGATATCGTGATCCCGGCCTCGTTAGATTGGCCGCCTTGACGGTCTAGGGGGTGATTGGAAGAAGGTATTTGCCAGACAACTGACTGACTTACATTCCGATTTTCAGCTCACTTACACTGCTACAATAGTTATCACAATGTCGTCGTTTCTTACACCACCAAAATCGGGCCCTTCTGGGCGCCCGCCCGTCAAACCGCGATTCTCAAAGCCCAACCCTGTTCGAGCTATGCGCGAACGAGAAGAGCGACGAGCTGCCGCCGCCCACACACAATCAAATAACCTACGAGTCGCTGCTGTCAATCGAAATGCTGCACTCGCCAGACCGAACCGCCCTCAATGTCCAAATAAGGCCTGCCCGAAACCGAACGTGGTAGACGGCACATGTCAAACTTGTGGTCGCATTTCTGACGATAGCAATATCGTGGCAGAGGTCACCTTTGGAGAGTCGTCTTCAGGTGCTGCTGTTGTACACGGTTCTTTCATTGGCGCCGATCAAGCAGGCGTTCGCAGCATGGGTCCCGCGTTCCGGAGGGTTGGTGGATCGGAGGACAGGGAGAAGAGTATTCGTGAGGCAAAGGGTTTGATGCAAGGTTATGCTCAACAACTTAATGTCAGCGACAGCCTAGTCACTGCAGGCACACAAGTTTTCAAACTTGCTTCCAGCGCAAACTTTATCCAGGGCCGCACGTTAGCCAGTGTTGCAGCGGTTTGCCTGTATGCTGCATGCCGCGCAGAACCACCTTGCAAGGTCATGCTTATCGATCTTGCGGATTTGGTACAGCTCAACGTCTTCAAGCTGGGCCGAATATTCAAGAAGCTCAATGAAGTGGTGCCAATTGGCAATGATGGTCTCATCCCAGTCTATCCGGAAGATCTCATTTGGCGGTTCGCAACCAAGATGGAGTTTCACCAAGACACGGCCAAGGTCGCCGAAGACGCCGTCCGTCTAGTCAAGCGAATGAGTCGAGATTGGATGGTCATGGGTCGCCGACCTTCAGGCATTTGCGGAGCCTGTTTACTCATGGCAGCACGAATGCACAACTTCCGACGAACAGTGCGCGAGGTGGTGTACATCGTCAAAGTCACGAACCACACAATCCAGAACCGTTTACAAGAGTTCAAGGTTACTGAATCCAGTCGGATGTCTGTGGAGGATTTCTTGAAGCAGGATTTCCTGGAGAGCTCTCACGACCCACCGTCATTTTACAAGCAGACCGCCGAGTACAAAAAGCAGCTGGCTGTCAAGAACAAAAAGCGAAAGCGACCCTCGACGGACGAAGACGTGGAGCAGAACGATGAAGATGACAACTTGGCCGACAGGATTGATCCGCGATTAATAGAAGGAGGTGCCGATCTTTCCAAGGCTCCAGTTTACGAGTACCGTCGTGACGACGATGGTTTCATCATTCCACCTCTACCATCCAAAATCGCTAAAGACCCATCGCTCGTCAGCAGACTAAATGAGAACGCTCAAGGCGAGGAAAACAACGACGAGGAAGAAGAAGAGAATCATGTGGTCGGACTCGACAGCTTAGTTGAAGAATTTGGAGATGCCCTTGAGGAGGAGACCGCAGAAGACGGAATTCAAGACACCCGTACACGCAAAGGCGACAAGCCTCAACTGCCCATCAATGAAGAATGGGAGCAAGATGAGCAAGAACTGGAGGGCGTTATTGAAGAGATCTTCAACGATCCATTGACTTATGAGCATGCTATGGCCTACACGACTGCTGAGCAGCGAGCACGAATACACACAGTCTGGGCTCTCCAGCAACGTCCTCAAAAAGAAGTTTCCATGTCAGCGGATGTCACAGAGGACGAATTTGCCGACGACCCCGAAGTCAACAATTGTCTATTATCGCCTGAAGAAGCTCAAATAAAGGAGATGATCTGGGTGAATCAGAATAAGGAGTGGTTACGGAAGCACCAAGAAAAGGTGTTCCGGAAGAAGGTCGAAGCCGAGCGGCCAAAGCAAACACGAAAGCGACGAAAGCGCGCCCGAATGGGAGAAGGACAGACCAGCCCGGCCAGCTCAGCCGCCGAAGCAGCCGTCAACGTTGCTAAAGACCGCGCCTGGTCGAAGAGGATCAATTACGATGCCATCCGTAACATCTTCGACCTGCCCAACATTGATGGGCCTGGATCAGAAGCTACGAGCCGAAAGACGAGCGCGGCGGGGAGCACACGAGGCGGCGACGATATCGCTGAGGTGCCTGAGGAAAGCGTCGCAGGAGACGAGGCTGAGGCACCGCAAGAGGACGAAGAAGAAGATTACGAGGAGGAGGAGTATGACGAGACGCAGAATTACAACGATGGAGAAGAATTTGGTGGTGGAAATGAAGAGTTTGGCGGCGGTGGTGGCGGGTACGATGAAGATGATCCAGAGATGGATGCAGAGTACGGGTTAGAGGAGTATGCTTGAAGGCGAGGCGATTGATACCCATATTAGACAACAGGTTGCTTTTCAGTAGAGGGCTCTCTCATCAATATAAGAGATGAAATAAACTTAGTCAAAGTTCAATCTAATGGAGCTGAGTCTTGGGTTCTCTACCTCCCTCTTCTATGTAGCATGTAGTGGGATGACGTGCGAATACCTCCAGCATTCGCCTTCAGCAGCGGAAATAGCTACACTAGATAATGCCAGATCACATTTATACATATATAAGTGCTTGCCTTTTATCATAAAATGACCCAGAGAAGTGGGTAAACATGAATCATTATTCGTAAGAGGTATAGGGAGCATTCTAAAACCGGTTGCTGTCATGCTGGTTTGTCCAAGCTTCGTTCGCCCGAAGCTCTGCCTCACTCTCACTCCTGAAGTGAGTTGATAAATTGACCTCCCATTTTATCTCCCTCCTGATACCAGCTTCGCTATCGTGTAAGAACCTCGAGTTGAAGCCCATCGTTCTTCTATCAGCAGCTTCTGGGCGACTAATAGATGGGAGCGAGAAAGCTTCACGCCCCGAAAAGCGTCCAGCAAGGCCGGCATGGTTTCCAGATCCGTTACTGCGTGATGACTTATGGCCAGATCCGCTGAATGCTGTGGGTTGACTGGCAAGACCCATATGATATCCTGCGAGTTTAAATAAAGGCCGTAAGGTTGCCAAGCTGGTAGCAGTTATTGCCAACCCTTGTTCGATTATTGACCATATTGCAACATCCACGGTGTGCCCTAACAAGAGTTAGTAAATTGACTAACAGAAAGACACTTGATGGGTAGGGTTGTATCTAAAACGTACAGAGCCAGTCAGCTTCCTTATACCCAGCAAGGTAGGGAAATCGAGCTACGACAGCGGCACTCGCACTACAAGTCCTGTTAGTATAATGATAAAGTAGGTAATCAGGGGTAGAAAACATCAGTGGTATTTGACTTACACGCAGCCCATGGCGAGAAGAGGTATCAGGGAGTATTTTGTCCTCTTTTTCAACTGCAGCTTCCAGATGATAAGTCCTGGGAGAAGTGCAAAGATGAAGTCGGAAACAACAGCAGTAATACTGTACATGATCGTTAGGGAAATAGTGACGCTAAGGTTGATGCATTTGCCCGGCTGATCCTTCTTCCAAGCAAATGATATAGGTTGACACTGGAATATAGAGATAAAGAAGAAGAGAAGCCCAGAGACTGTAGAGCAGAACATGGTTATGTAGATGATCCATCTGTGCAGTTTGCTAGTTGCTACATTGAGCAAGAAGAAGCCGATGGATAGTTTACAGAGCATCATAGTGAGACTGTACCAGATGTAACCAAGCCACCAGCACTATATAGGCCCAAGGTTAGAATAGAGAAATGAATTCAAGGTTCAGGCGTCTTACCATCGCGGTCATGTTGATCTGGTCCAAACTGAGATGCTCCATACGTCGGCCACTCCCTTGTGTAACGCCGTAGATAGCGAAAGCGGCATACAGAGTGTAGGACAACTATGAAAATCTTAATAAGATTCGGTAATAGGAACCCCTGCTAGGATCATCCAGGCAGGGCACATATAAACCTACCAAAGCGGCGGCCATTAACCAGTCATCACCTTTGAACGCCTTGATCATGAAGAATCGAACGTAGAACCGTAATGAACAAGAGATGAGGGATATGGCGAAGAAGGAAATGATGACCGCCATGAGCTCTGGCCCTCTGGTCTCTGTTACTGGAGCCATGATGGAGGGGAAGACGCTGGCTGCTGCCAAGTCGGATGCTGCTAGGAATATCAAAAGCAAAGGCTGTTGGGACCACGGCCCCTCCCCTGTTGGCGAGATCTAGGGCGAGGAGCTTTATATAATACTTGAAACGTTATTGCCTGGGACTGATATTGATCCAAGGTACCCGATGTGAGTGATAGTGGTTGCATTATGCAGGCACTAGTCTATCTAGTTGCTTGTGATGGAGCTCAGTTGTAACTGTATGAACCCCGCAGATGCTACCTAGATAAGAGAGCTACATATGATGCAGTTTTCCCATGAGACTGTTAGGGATTTCAATAAAGACTTTTTGTAAAGCCAAGGTCGTAGTCGAGTTTAGCTTGTGTGTCTAAGTACTCTAGGACTTGCCGGATTGGGGGATGCATCCGATGTATTCGGTGAGATCTAGTTTCATCTAATGTACCTATCTGAGCACTGGAAAAGGCAGGTGGGTACAACATGACCGCCACACTCTGCATACTAAACGGGATCTAGACAATAAAATCACTCGTTATTCTTGAGAGGCTTTTTTCTGTGCACTCATGCTCGTTTAGCCTCGTTATCCTAATACCTACCTAAACGGGTGGAGTGAGATGGTGGCCAAGACAACGTTTTGGTCAAATTGAGACTTTAGTCCGATTGACACCTGCCCTAAAAGAGTTCAGACCAAGTTGATTATCTGCAATAGGTAGACTTGATATTAGATGGTGGCTGGATATTCACTTTTGAGGTTTATCAAGGAAAATGGTCAAAGCTTTGTAAGAATTACTTGATCTTGATTGATATCCTGGCTGGAGATCTTTCACCTTTGAGTGTTGGTTGTGTTATACCACTCAAATGCAATAATAATATTGGAACATGGCGCAATTTCAATTTAAACTAGAGTAAGCTCTGTTCCACTCCGGATTAAACTAGGCTAAACTAGACTAGAGAGAATTAGTCAACGGGACGAGCCGCCAATCGTTCCTGGTTATGCAGGTCACACGATGTCCCATTTCGACTGCGGCACAGTGGTTATCAGACAGCAACTCGTCCCCGATCAAACTTTTTATTACTTGCCACCCTAGGGGAAGCCAAAAACAAGTTACATGAAGTCACCGCTTACTACAGTGAAGGTGAATCTTCACGTAACTTGTTTTCTGCCCTGTCTAACTAAAACCATTCCTTGGCCTTCTTGATGCTCCGGACACTCTCCCAACCCTAATCAGTATTACTCTACGTGGGACATGGATTGCAGCGTTTATACTCAAGACCGAGGAAAACTCCGACATGTCTTAGAATAATCAAGTATCTGCGTACGGACCTCGTCCGTTTGTGGCCGCCGCATACCGCAAGGTCTTGGCCAAGGGACAATTGGTCACCTGTGTTCCAGGGTTTGCTTCTCGGCCTTTTTCTTTATCTCTTCTCTTTCTCTTTCTCGCGCACTCACTTGTAACTCGAATAGAGTAACATTGAGGTTTCAGACCTTGGCACCGAGGTTGGGTTTGACCAGTAGTGTTGAGTCATAGCCCACATTCTGACTACATCGAAGCTCAGGCGCTGCCGGCTTTATTGTACCCTTGATCCCACGAGGCAAAACCCACAAGGTTCCCCTCACCCTTGAGATCATCCTTGTACGGTTAATCAACTCTGTTGAGACAGGTTGCATCGTCTTTGTACTAGCGTGCCTTAAGTAGTCGTCTCGATCTGGCGAGGGCGATTGTATAGTGCTGGCGTATCAAGGCTCCCAGAACCTAGGACAACACGTGGTCGCACAGACACCAGGCAGAGATGAAACAAGGAGCTCAAAACATTATGTGCTTCAACACATCGCTGACTATTATACGTAATTTACCAATCTTGTAGGCGAGATTCCCTTTCCGTCTGCATTGGTGGCAAAGGCGGTGGCACTCGCCCGACTACCCAGCTAAAGGGACATCTGATTGGCTGATACCTCTAAGTACATAAGAAACAAGGGGACAACGAGTGGTACTTCTGTTTATCGCGTGAAAGTATATTATGAGTTTGAGTGTGATAGTTCCGAGTTGGCTGACCAGTCCTGATGTTTGCTCCATTGTTACCCCATTAACAATCAAACCAGGTCATGGGATAACAGGAAAACTATTAGAGAAAGGTAAATGACGATAGTGAAAGGTTGTTGAAGATAAGTGTTTAAGGCTTAATAA
This sequence comes from Fusarium sporotrichioides, assembly GCA_019054645.1. Classification (NCBI taxonomy): domain Eukaryota; kingdom Fungi; phylum Ascomycota; class Sordariomycetes; order Hypocreales; family Nectriaceae; genus Fusarium; species Fusarium sporotrichioides. The sequence goes on along the minus strand of JAHKNS010000002.1, from coordinate 2,230,319 downwards.
CCAGCATATTCAAGTTCTATCTCAAGGCTTCAAAGTGGAAAACCTACGTGGTACTAACTTTGGTACTGTCCTTCTGAACTAAAAGATCCGGGCCACCCAATTTAAACAAGACCTCTCCCGTCCGTCGGTTCTCTCTATCTACCGTTGCTATACGCAAGCTAGACTCGCCCGAGTTCAAACAGATAAACAACTCCACCTTGCAGTATCTTGACAAAATGAAGACACGAAAACACGACAACATAACCGACGCTCAACGCGTAAAAGAGGGAACAGGGCCGGAACAATGTCTACCATTACGAATACGCCGCCCAATAGAATCTTCAAGGTCCGAGTCTGACAACGTCAAACCCACCAATAGAGCCCAAGAGAGTGGCGCTGCTACCAACAACCATGCAACAGTTGCCAGAAATGTCAAGGCAAAGGATCCTAACAGAGCAAAATATTGGGATCCTAATACTGTGTTTGCTCCAAGCGCCACAAGGCAGCATATGTGGAAGATGTACCAACACAATGCGGCTCTGATACTGTGTTTGCTCCAAGAGCCATAAGGCAGCGTTTGTGGAAGACGCAACAACACTTTGCTGGAAGCCGGACCGATGCTACTGGAACAAATAATGCGATTGCCAATCAGCACTCTTTTGGCATCTGACACCTTGGTAAGTACTTAAATCAACGACGGCTAGTCAAGTGTAGCTAATAGGATAAAGACGGTGGCCCAACCAGGGGTGGAATATCAATGTTCTCTTGTCCTTTCTTGTAAGCAAGACTAGATCCAGGTAAGTGGGTATGGACACCATGCTGACCATCAGATGCGAAGAGTCATGAGATGACAAAGCCATCTTCATTTGCTCTTACTATGGCATGACCGTTTTTCCAAATCCATCTCGGGGAGGCCTTCCTGTGGGGGCCTGCATTGCTGTGTGACGGGTGTAGAAAGGTGTGAGCCAACTGATTTTGCGTGGCATTCTTTTGCAACACTCAAACACGGAAGCCAGCGCAAGGCAGACATCAAAGTCTGTAATTATATGTATATGAGAGAATGCCATTGGATACATGGGAACATTGTTGGTTGTGTTTGTGGCTTGTTGGCCCGTATGAGAGGCCCATCGGGCGCGTCATGGAGTGGTGTTGGGCGGTAACTGGAAGTATTGAAAAGACGGGCGACAGTCACTTATCTATTTCAAACACTCTTCTCTATTACTCACATTTTCTGGAAACCCCTCGCAGAAGTATATTCATCTGGTGAACTACTTACACCTACGCAATGAGCGCGCGCTATCCTAGTCGTGGCGGAGAGTCGTCGTAAGTGACCTGTCTCTTGATTGAGAAAATATCGGCATAATAAATTCAATGCAGGCAATATAAAGATGATATATACAGAGTGTACTTCCGAGACGGAGAGCCCTCGTGGGTGCACGCCAGGGTCATCAAATCTTACCCGCAGCTCGTGAAACGGGTTCACGAGGATCCAGATGAAGTATGGCCACTTGTTGTAGAATTGAAAGAATTTGATCACAATATCGGGCATGCTATCATCCACTTTCTATACACAGGCACATACAGGAGCTACAACAATTCTGGTATGGATAGGGCGCAAAAGTACCAATGTGAGCTTGCAGAAGGCCTTCAAGTCTGCGTTGCCGCATCATGTCTCGGGCTGTGGCCTCTGCATGGACATGCAGAGCAAGAGACTAAAAGCCTGTGCGACAAAATGAGCCTGCAAAGCATCTTTGATGTTATCGATGACCTGAGGACTGCGCTTGATCAAGTCGAGACACTGGCCGAGTACCTAGAGAATCGTATGGCACGGGCAAAGTTTGGTGCACCAGGAGTTTCGATAAAAGACGTTCTGCGAGACCTTGGATCCGCAAACACAGTCAGTACACTTGCCCTCAGAGCTGTAGTATTGCAACACCAACGCACAATGAACGAGGGCAAAAAGAAAAAGAATGCATCAGCGGTAGACGACCATGTATCGATGCATGATCAGCCACAGGTACCCCAGGCGGGAGCTAAGTTGGCTCTACAGCTTATGGAATGTGAGTTGGAGTCTCTGTTGGTGAAGAAGGCGAAAAAGGGAGGAAAGCTTGTCAAGTCTGACCGAACACGTATGAAGTCCCTTGAAGCGGAAATCATGAGACTGCGCAATCTGGGCCACACCAAAGAGATCTCCAACAACGACGAAGGTCCCAAAAACCCCGCGAAAGGAAATACCCAGGCATCCTTGATCGAAGTGAACGAACGGAACCGGAGCGAGAAGGTGAAGTTGCGTGGAAAGAAGCCTGCAGATACTTCTGCAAACAAGTCAAAACTAAAAGCACATGGTTAGTAGACGACCCTTCCAGAGACCTTGATCGATAAGCTGTTATATATCCATGATGCTAATCACGACAGCCGCAGGACTAAAGCCAGACTTTAGTGGTGCGACATGGTTGGGCCGTAAGGGCACTTCTAGCCATTTCTATGTTGATGACCTTGAATCATTTGAAGACAATGTATCTATCTCGTCAGACTCATTGCCATGGATGACGCCGAGTTCAAACGGCAGCTCTTGGGATGCGTGGGAAAGTGAGACTGCCTGGTAGAGCTTTTTGTCGTCTTTTTTATGATGGAGCTGATCTGTGTACATTTGGGTGTTTTGGATTTCTACTCTTTCAAAGAATTGTAAATGGATTTAGCTTTGAGTTACCAGTGAAAGTCTATACAAATCTAGTATGGATTTCAGTCGCTATCTTGAGTCCATATCTCCCATCATAAGCTCTCCTTAATAGTAGCAAGGTTGATGGAATGAACAATATCCCGCCAATTGCGAACTTTGTAAATATAAAGTTAAGTTTCAAAATGAAGAGAAAATATTAAAAGCGTAGCCCATAACAATGTTGCACTTCTAAATCATTCGCCATTTTGACTCCAGTTCTCCATCTTCCACAACCACAAAACTACAATGACTTCCAACGACAAACCCCCCACGAAGAGCGCGTAAGTACCTTAATCATATTCGATTATTGAACATGGCTAATGTGTTTCCAGATCGGCTGATAATGACACCTGCAGAATTTACTTCCAGGGTCAAGGTCCTTGCCTTGTTCCCAAAAAGGTTATTAGCAAATGCCCAATACTAGCAGCACGAGTAGCTGCAAAGCCCTTCTTCTCCAACTCCCTCAATACCATAGACGTCAAGGAAGTCCCTTACGATATAGGAGTTGTCGTCATCCACTTCCTCATCACAGGAACATATCGATGCCTCGATCCCAAACTTGATTCACAGGATGAAAGAAACTGTTCTGATCTGGGAACCGCGTTTCGCGTGTATGCAGCTGCCACCATGTTTGAGCTGATTGGCCTCAAGAATGCAGTCCAGAACGCTATGGCTAATCTTGAGGACATGATGGACTTGCCCATGGTCGCGCGATCGCTGAAAGATACTGGGTTGACCTTGAAGGAATATCCAACACTGGCGATGCATCTTTACTCGTATATCCAGATTTCGAAGGATGTATCGTCAAAGGAAGATATGGAGACCATAATCGACGAGCTTGGATTTCCTGAAAGTGTCAATGTAGACTCTTTTCAGTTCTGCTTGATATCTAAGGGATTGCCCGTGGATGAAGGGGATACGAAGGTTACATCTCCCCCGAAACCTACATCGGAGCCTCAGTCGGAGCCTGAGCCGAAGCCTGCGCCAGAACCACCTTGCTCAAAGGACAAGAACATGGTGGTTACTACTGTCGCCTTATCTACCCCCGAGCAAGACTTGCCGAAAACAACTTCCACGAAAACGTGGATGAGTTTCTTACCAAAGGTTGATTTGGCAATGCCTTTTCGACGAAAGAAGGCAGTCTGTAAGGACTCTATCGAGATACAGAATACGAAAGAGCCGGTAGATGAGATAATGATGCCAGCTCAAGGTCTCTCACAGGATTCAATGGTTTCGGCACGAAAGCTTGCTCTGTCATCTTTGGGACATGATTTAGAAGAGGACGATGTAGGACTTCAGGAGGGTATCTTCCAAGTTCCACCCCCAGGTGAGCAACACGGTCATTTTAGACATTGATTCATGCTAACAGTAATTTAGTCAAAGATTTGTGAGAGAAATGTTACGCTTTGATGGTAGAGTCGTATCCACCTTTGGATTGGGTAGGATTAGTTAGTCTGAGACAGTAACTAACTATGGACCAAGGCATGGCCATACATGGACTAAATAAACTCTTTGACTGCACACCGCTAATCCAATCGTGGCTGTAACTCCGACCAACCACAAGATATTGACGTGATGAGACGGTCACTCCGACGGGTCCCATTTTATTATGTATCTATCGAGAATGGCGAGGGAATATTCGACGTCACTGAAAGACATAAACCCACCAAGATTTGTTCCCCTAGAGCAGTCTATGTACCTGATATTTCTCACTTTCTATCGTGACTTTTGTTTTTTTGTTAATAAAATCTCTTTTACCCTGCTTGTCTCTATATTCAATCTACAAAATGCCTTCAAACAACGCTGCATGGCTCGTCAGTGCAAAGACGTCACCATTCGAGGTCAAGGAAGCTCCCCTCCCTGAAGCCGCCCCAGGTCATATCCTCGTCAAGAATTCAGCTGTCGCCATCAACCCTGTTGACATTGCGAACCAGCACGTTGGAATTTTCATTTCTGAGTCACAATACCCCGTCATCCTCGGAGAAGATGTCGCTGGTACTGTAGAGGCAGTTGGCTCTGATGTCACCAACTTCCAGCCTGGCGACAGAGTCTTGGGTTACGCCACTTCACTCGCCAGCAAGGACAATGCAAACAGCGCTTTCCAGGAATATACATCTATTCGATCTGACTGCGCCTCCAAGATTCCCAAGGGCCTTTCTTTCGAACAGGCTGCTGTTCTGCCACTCTCTGTCGCTACCGCTGCGTGGGCTTTGTTCGGCGATGCGACCCTCAAGATGAAGTTCCCTAGTCTCAACCCAGAACCTACTGGCGAGACAGTTCTTATCTGGGGCGGTGCTGCCAGTGTCGGTGGAACTGCAATCCAACTTGCCAAAGCAGCCGGCTACGAAGTCATCACCACCGCATCAACAAAGAACCACGAATACGTCAAGAGCCTCGGCGCTGATCATGTCTTTGATTACAAGTCCCCTCACGTCACAAAGGATATCTGTTCGTTGCTCATGAGCAAGAAGCTTGCCGGCGCGTTGGAAGCCAGCGGCAACGAAGAAGCCATGAACAGCGCCAGCCAATCCATTGCCCACGGAGACGGTTTACGCAAGGTCATTTGCGTGCGCGGTCCTCAATCGCAGCTCCCAGAGGTCAAGGCGCAGCCCATCATGTCAACAAGCATTATCGGTACACCAGTTGCAAAGGCTGTTTTCGGAGATTATATCCCTGTTGCTCTGGAACAGGGTAAGTTTAAGGCTGTTCCAGAAGCGGAAGTTGTCGGAAAGGGCTTGGAGGCTGTTCAGTTGGGTCTCAATACCTTGGCCAAGGGTGTTTCAGCCAAGAAGATTGTTGTTACTCTATAGACTTGAAATTGATATAATAATATGGTATTTTCAGTATGTTCACTAAACAAAAAATAATCTAAGAGATAGAAATAGTTTTGTCAGTAGAGTAACTACTATGCTCCAATGCTATGACTCAGCGTAACCTCGGGTACTTCCCCTCCTCATCTCCGCCAGAATGCATTAGGACGTGGAGCTGGCATCTGTGACTTTACACTTGACTCACCATACAAAATCACAGAATGTCAAAAGAACAAGAAACCATCGCACTCATTGGATTGGGAACCATTGGTATCTCTTTTGCCGCACTCCATCTTCGTTATTCAAATGCCAACCTAAGGCTGTACGATGTTCGCGACGACTTGCAGCAACACATCGAAAACCTTTTACCAGTATACCTCGACTCAACGAAGAAAGAAGGAAACAGCACCGAGCTATCTATTCAAAAACTGATATCTGATGGTCGAGTTGTGATATGTTCTTCCCTAGAGGATGCTTGCTCATACGCAACAATCGTTCAAGAGCAAGGACCCGACAACGTCGACTTCAAGAAATCAACCTGGGCTCAAGTCATTAAATATGCTCCACCGAGTGCCCATCTATGGAGCTCAACATCTGGTATACAGGCTTCCAGACAGATTGAAGATCTTAAAGACAAGGCGAGGTTGCTCGTAGTTCATCCATTCAACCCAGTAAGTGTATAGATATCTCAATATTTTATATTAAGTCTTTTACTAATGAGACTGAAGCCTCATATAATGCCGTTAATCGAAGTCGTCCCTTCACCTTACACAGCATCCGAAAGAACCCAATTTGCCATTGATTATTTCAAAAGCCTGGGTTCAGGTCATCGTCCCGTGAGAATTAACAAAGAAACTCAGGGCTTTGTCGGCAACCGTTTAGCTTTCGCTCTCTTCCGCGAAGCATGCAATCTAGTCTCCAACGATGTAGTCTCAGTCCAAGATCTCGACACTATTGTCGAAGCCAGTATAGCACCGCGATGGGCTGTAGCTGGTCCGTTCAGCACTTACAATAGCGCAGGTGGAACAGGTGGTATTGCGGCATTTTTGCATAATCTGGCTGATACTATGGAAGCCTGCTGGGATGACGGAGGCAAGATAAGTTTGAAAGGAACGTCTGTTACCAAGTCTGACAATGATGGAGATGGGAGTGAGGATTGGACAGACAAGATTTCGAACGAGACGGAAAAGGTTTATGGACGACCAACTGCGGAATCGCTGGCAAGGCGTGATCAGAATTTACAAAAGATTATAGCAGCTCAGCCCGACGAAGCTTAGAATAGTTTGGTAATAACCACGTTAGATCAAGGCCGTTGGTCCATGTGTTGGTTGTAGATTCAGCCTGAAGAACCCCTTGTAAAGCTCAGCCACGAAACCACGAACCGAATGACAAGGCAGAATCGTTACTAGTAGAATTAATTACTTGGTTGTCCTTGTTTGCCTCGGTTATTTAAAGTAATACATGTTTCTCAGACCCCGTTGTTTATATCTGGGATAGACTTAAGTTCAACAAAAATATCATTAACCTTCTTCTTATTTAGCCAAACATCCACAACAACCACAAACAGCTCAAAACCAAAACTGCCATTCATTAGGTATTAACTCCTATCCGTGGCCTTTGTCCTCATTTTATATACTGACCGTGACTGTGGCTTAGGAAACTCATTCAACTCTCAATATCGCTTCACGAAAACCTAAACATGCCGAATACATCAGAAGGCGACGAGTCAGGCCTTAGAAGCATGGCCCTTGCTTTGATGATCGCTCTTCCGATCACCATTATTCTACTGACTAGCTGCGGCTGTTGCTATTTTTGGCGAATCAGGAATGCGAAGCTGCGAAAGAGGGCCCAGAGAAGCATGGGACCAAGACCACCGGCTTATAGTAGAGATCCTCCAATTAGCTTGCCGGTATACCTACCCAAGAAACCAGAACAAGCTAGGAGCTAAGAATTTGTTTAGGATAGTCTTGATTAATGCACAGCGTATCGATCCATAGATATTGATATCCCAGACATCTAGTCACCCAGATAGCTTCCCTGAAAACCTTGGCGTCAGGCTTTAAAAGGTCTTCTATTGGGATTTGCTTCTCATAGAGAGCTCGTGTCTCATTCAAAAGCTTGATGGGCACAGACTTTCCCCAGCAATGACTTAACGTTAATTATCTCGTGTCTTTGGACAAGCTGGCTGTTAGCAGTATCTTGACATGAGGCATAGCATCGACTGACAAGGCGTTTATGTGGTCAGTTGGGGCAGGGGGTTTGGGGCCAGCGCCAGACGGAATCACATCGACGAGTCGTATTGGAAGTGAAGAGTTTGGTAGAGTCTGGCATTCATCGTGGGATGTGATACATCCTTCCAACCAGTCACGCAGTGACCACGCGGCCCTTAGGCTCCATGTTGAGGTACCTGCATGACCACCCAGTGCCTCGAGTTGATGCGCTGTTGGAAAAGATATAAGTCACTACTGGTTGGAATGAATTGGTTTGAGTCATCTTCTTCTCGGGTCATGGACAGCTTCTGGAATATAGGATTCGTTCCTATCCATCCACCTCTGTCTGTGTACAACGCCAATCGAACCCAGCCGTCGAAGCAAGCACCACTCAACTCCCAGAGAAATTGATCATTTCGTTCTATCTCGTCATGGACTTCCTTTGTCTTTTCAGTACTGTGGCAGAAGTACGTGGTTTTGCAAAGAGCGCAAGTCCCCTCGGTTGCGGCCTTTTCCCAACCCTTCAGGCCACTGGTGAAGCGACCTGTTGTGAACGGACTGAGCGGATCAGAATCGGGCTTGTTATTTAACACATCGCTAAAGATCTGATCAATGGCGTGCAGTATGATTTGATAATCGGTGCAGGATCTGGACATTGTACGAATCAAATCGAATGTGAATGTTGTTCTGCTTTTCTACCTAGCAGAGCCATATTGAACCCCTCTTAGAAGTACAAATAATAGATGCCATTATTACCCATCAGCTCGCTATGCTAATCACAACCTGCATGGAAAACATCCAAGAACTACCATGTTGGTATTATATTTCAAATGAACATTATTTTGCTGCAGGGACGCCGTTACATAGAGTGATCCCTTCTAATAATGGCATATAGATGATAAAATGGATTGTATAGGGCGGTGAAGAAACAAGCGGTAACTATACATTCACTAAAAATGCGTCGTCAATGCATGAGAAATCAAGCCTGTTTTTCGGGCCAACTATTGCACCGAACTCAAGGGCTGGTTTTGTGGAAGTTTCTGATGATACTTAGGTATGGAAATAAACCGCGAATAACAGACTTCTGACAGGTTCTTCAACAATCCTTTTGGGTACGGTACTGGGATTGGCGTGCTGATCCTTTGGCCACTTTTCTGTTGAGTTTCTACGGCAATCGCCTGGCTTACAAATGCAATAAATACCTTTTTTAGAATCGCACGTTTCAATCAACGTTAGCTTCTGAAGCTTCGATCGAGTGGCTAAAATAAGTAAATTCTCCGTCAAACTAGGACGAATGATTCGTGTACCGAGGCAAAATGCTCCATCACAAACTCCGCAAGTGGATATCCATACTGGTCTGTTCGTACGGGCTTCGTAAGGACTCCGTGATGAGATCGATTTTTTTACCGACAGTAGCAAAGACTAGATACTACCTACCTATATAAGAGAAGAGGAGCTACTGCCATTTTATACATGCCATTGAATAATTTCACAACCAATTTATACCCTTTATTCCTCCAATTCATCCCAATTACCTACTTATACATATACATAATATCAAAAATATGGCTCCTTCAAGATACGGTTCAGAGGTTGTTGACCCTTCTCGCCTCCTTGAGCCTCTCGAATATGTTTTTGCTGGTCAAAAAGCCCCCAACCGCTTCCTCAAGGCTGCCATGTCTGAGAAGCTCGCTACCTGGGACGCCAACGATGTCTCTGCTCGAGGATATCCCACACCCGAACTCATCACTCTGTACAAGAACTGGGGAGCTGGAGGCTGGGGTTCAATCCTCACCAGCAATGTTATCATCGATGGAATGAACCTCGAAGCTCCCGGTAACCTCACCATTCCCGCCGAGGAGCCCTTTGAGGGCCGTCGCTTTGACGGATACAAAGAGTTGGCTACCGTCGCCAAGAAGACTGGTAACCTCTTGATCGCTCAGGTCTCTCACGCTGGTCGTCAGGTCGAAGAGTGGATTCAGCCCAACCCCATCAGTGCTTCCGATGTTCAACTCGTTAGCAGCAGCCCCGGAAAGACATATGCTGTTCCTCGAGCCGCTACCAAGGAGGATATCGCCACTGTTATCAACGGCTTCGCCCACGCTGCCGAGTTCCTCGAGAAGGCCGGTTTCGACGGCATTGAGCTTCACGGCGCTCACGGATATCTTCTTGCCCAGTTCCTGTCTCCCCGCACCAACAACCGCACTGATGAGTACGGTGGCAGCCGCGAGAACCGCATGCGTCTTGTCCTCGAGGTCATCGCCGAGATCAAGCGCCGCGTCAGCCCCAAGTTCATCATCGGCATCAAGGCCAACGCTGTCGAGTACACTCCCGGCGGCGTTGACGTCGAGGATGCTAAGGCTCTTGCCATTGAGCTTGAGAAGGCCAAGGTTGACTTCCTCGAGCTCTCTGGTGGCAACTACGAGAAGTTTGCTTTTGCTCACATCAAGGAGGAGAACCGCAAGCGAGAGAACTACTTCCTCACTCAAGCCGAGGAAATTGTCAAGGGTCTGACACGAGACATGAAGGTTTTCTCCACTGGAGGTTTCAAGTCTGTCAAGGCCATGGTTGACTCTCTCGATATCATTGATGGTGTCGGTCTTGGACGTGCTAGTGCTCAAGAGCCTCGATTCCCTGAGCTCCTCAAGAAGGTCGCTGTTACAGGAACCATCGAGCAGTGCTTCGATCACGATGATGTTATGAAGCGATTCGCTGCTGCCGGTGTGCAGATTTCACAGATTGCCAATGACCAGGAGCCCGTGGACCTCAGCAACCAGGAAAACACTGATGGTCTGTGGAATGATTTGTTGCAGTACTTCCAAAAGGCTGGTGCGGATACTGACCACAAATCATACAAGTGGCCTGCAGTTTCTCAGGTTGTTTATCCTTATGGCCAGGAGATTTAAGAATAGCAGGAATATGGGATAAAATATTGTGATTTTTGAGCGTGTTATAGACAATAGGAACCAGATAACTGAACTGGTCTAGACGACCTGAAGAATGAAAAATAAACTTCCAAACTTATCGCATCCTTAATGAAACTCACTACCGTGTGGCAATTCTCGCAAATGATCCAACCAGGCCTTGTTATTTCCTACAGATATCACATTATTCGTATATAGTTGTCCCCCCCTTCTGCACTTCAAAGATAAGCTTCTCTCGTAAGCTTATCCCCTGGAATTCAATCAATCTCGGCAGTTATCAACGCCAATCCCTACCCTGTCATGGCCTCCAAGGAACAATTCCGCTTTGTCTCTGCTATCCTCTTTTCGTCCTCCTGTTACATAGCCGCCCAAGCTAAAAACGCCCTTCCGCTGTGCCCTCTCCCTGCTGACCACTCACGACTCGCCAGTGAGTTCAGCTTACAGGGGTGAAGCCGTTTTTTTCGATCATTCGTGTATGCGTGCTCTGAAAGAAAGAGATTAAAGCTGAAAACATGGGTTCTTGATAGCGACAAGATCGCCCAATATTGGGCGTTTAACTGGTGATTTTGCAGCATGTTGTCTTGGCGCTGCTTCAGAGTTACAGTGTGTGTTGGGCCCTGCTTGACCGTTGTTCTGAGGGGTTCGTGGCCAGCCTTTACAAAAGAGGACTATGTCCTTGTGGAGTAGTCTAATTATTTTGAAATCAATCTAGTCTTGGCTCGTAAGGCTGATCAAGGCCGTTGAATACGATGAAAACCGTCCTTTGGCTTGCCTTTTGGAACTTGGGTACAGTATCCCATCGACTAGTTATAATGCTTTGAATTTACTAACCTTGTGTCTACTGTAGGTCTTATCGCCCTGTCGATATGTGTTCTCGCAGGATGTCGAACATCAGCCGAGAAGAACTACGCTCTCTTCCAATGGCCACGATCGACGATAGCTCTCATATGGGGAGAAGAGTGCGAAACGGCCACCGCCGACATCATACCAGACTGGTACAAATTTGGTGCATCAGGCAAGTTTACCTCCCATCTCTACAGTTATTGAGGATAGGTTTATTAACAAACTATCAGGAGTGTGCAGAGTCACAGATGGGCATACGTCTTGCAAGAGCAAATTCCCTCCAACATTCAACCTCGCCCAAGCCGTCCTCAAAGACCTCGACGAAGCAGAATCATCCGAGACTCTCGAAAAGTGCAAAGAAGCCATCGATAAGCCCATCAACCATAAAACTCCCAAAACGCTCGGTGCAGTCATGGTCGCGTTCCTTATCACGTCCATCTTTATCAGCGTCTTCTCCGTCGGCGTGGCAGCCGCAGAAGGTAACGCCTTTGCCCTGTGGACCACTGGTTTACTAGCGATAGATATGCTGCTCATATTTGCAAGTCTTATCCTTTGCGTCGCCATGATGAATTACGAAGGGGGTGGGTATCTTACTGGTGTCCACGCCCAAGAATTTTCGGATAGAGCCATGATGGGGATTGCGCTTTGGATGTTACTCGCCATGCTCCTTGGACGACTATTTTCAAACCCCTGGTTGATTATCCTTTTCATAACGATTCTGGTTATCATTCTTGTATTTTTGCTATTTCTCGTTCGCACGAGGGGCTTCTTTTACGTCGTTCGTACCGTGGCTACTGCGGACTAGTATAGCCCATGAATACCAAAGATTCTTCTCTCACCTTACGAAGCTTTACGCCACTCTTGATAGTTTTGCAGTATCAGTGAATAATGGCTGAATGCACATTCTTCCATCCCATCACATTTCCCACCTGATTTGCCCTACCAATACAGCTCCAATGAACGCCACAAGATTCACTTTCTGCTCGTGTTCCTTGCATTCAAGGGTATGCTTAAGTTTTAGCCTTTGTCCCCTGGAATTAGGAACAAAAGCTTGGTTCCACGAAACTTCAGCCACAATTCCGTAAACCGCCAGATATTGGACACTATTGCCAACGGTAGCGCCGAAGAATTTACTATCAATTCTGCGTTTGGCATAGCTTCGAATTTCTAACAGACCAAAGCGGCTGAGACATGTTCCAGATCCAGGGCCATTGTGCACTAAAAGGCAGTCTATTAGTCTAGAGTAATATTTCGTCCTTGTGGTGGGTAGAATGGAAATTAGGGATATCAATGATGAGGAGACGAGGAAATGTATATAGTTCCGGGTCCATTTCCTTGATCTTTGAGGAAGGCATCCACTACAGAAGACTATCCTTCCTCCGCCTTCTTCCACTCTCCTTCAGTGCATTTCTTGTCATCTTTCACGCGGGAACACCGCTAAGCATTCCTTTACTCCCATTCCCCTTACCTCTTGAAATCCAATATCATGTTATCGTCTTGGTTTATCATCTACACCTACTTGCTTGCCACCGCAGTAGCAACAACTCCCCCCAGCTACAGCGGTTACAGCCGCATCTGGTCCCAGGACTTTGAGGGTCAAGCAAACACCTTCCCCAGCACAGACACATGGCACATCATCCAGCGTGAAAAGAACTTTAACAACGAAGTTCAAGCCTACGTCAAGAGCACCAGCAACTTGCGCAAGACAGGCAAGAACTCTCTCCAGCTGATCCCCCGAAAATCCAATGGCAGATGGACGTCTGCTCGCATTGAAAGCAAGTACACTCTCACCCCCAAAGCTGGCAAAGTCACTCGAGTCGAGGCGAAGCTGAGGCTAGGTGGTAACTCTGCTAGAAGCAAGCAGGGCATCTGGCCTGCATTTTGGCTTCTGGGTGACTCGATCCGTCGTGGTGTTGAGTGGCCTGCATGTGGAGAGATTGATATTCTAGAGAACATCAATGGCGAGAAGATTGGCTACGGTGCTGTCCATTGTGACAAGTCACCTGGAGGAATCTGCAATGAGCCTGGCGGTATCGCATCCAACATTGATCTGCCCGATAGCAATTACCACACATGGCGGGTTCAGTTTGATCGCCGCAGCAGTAACTATCGATCACAAACCATTACCTGGTATCGCGATGGCAGAGTCTTTCATCGCGTTACAGGTGCGCAGATTGGAAATTCCAACGCATGGAAGACACTTTGCCAAAGCCCCTTATTTATCATTTTCAATGTCGCCGTCGGTGGAGACTGGGTAAGTAACACTTTGATGCTGTTCGAGACCTTTTACTAACATGGTGGATGATAGCCTGGCTGGCCCAACAGCAACACCAAGGACGGAGTCGGAAATCATATGGAGGTCGCCTATGTGGCTCACTACGTCTCGAAGTAGATGTAACAGTTTATCATTTCCTTATGTTATATACGTATGTTAAGAATACCAATAATGAACTTTGGCCAAGTGCTCCGTATCGTCAATGTGAATATCTTTGAAACCTTGTCTTGTCCAATCGTAAATGCAAAGCAGATTTGGCACCATTTCAGACACAAATGAACTGAAACTGAAACTGATATTACATAGTGGTCGTTTATCGTTATTCACTTACTCGCTCCCCGACAACACTTAACTTTGGTGTCCCTGGCCCTGAACTGCTCCTCTTCTTCAACTTCTGCCTCTCAGCTCTTGGTGTCATAGGATCCGCACTAGGCTGGGAAGAAGCCCTGCCAGCACTCTTGCCAAACAGACTGCCCAACCTGCTGCGACGACGATCTCTGTCATTTTCTGTTACGGCGGGACTTCCCGTGGTATTTCCCATATTAAACGGCGGGTCGTCGTATTGCGCGTCTGGGATCGGCGGTGCGTCGCTCGAAGGGCCGGTGTCGTCATGAGGTCTTTGCAAACGGTACTGGTTAGGGTGGTAGAACTTCCCCTTGTCGATCTCGTAACGGCCTGCTTCGATGGCGGCTTGGTTCTTTTCGATTGCAGCTGGTGTGCCACCAAAGTGTTTGTCGACGGTAGAGTTTAGTGTTCCACGGAGTGTTTCACCAGCGCCCTGCATATGATGGTTAGCATGTTGCACAAGTTGACCTCGGTAGTCAGTCAATCACTTACATGAATGCCTGCCGCAGCAGTCTTGAGGTTTGCAAAAGTGGAGTTACTGGCAGGCCGGGAATAGTTGACGGGTTTATTGTCTTGCGGAGGTGGAGGCGGAGGAAATGCGTTCTGGCCGATCTGCAACGGCGCGGGTACAAACTCGGCCGATCGTCTAGCATTCCGCTCAGGAATCGCTGGCGAATTGCGATTGTCTGCAGCTGAAGGTGCGAGTGAAGAAGGAATTGAAGGCTGAAGTGAGACTTGTGAAGGAACAGGATCGCGAGGTGGAATGATTCTTCGACCTGGTGTCTCTAGGCTCTTGCGACGGGCTGTGGGGGTGATTGGCGACGGCTCCACAGGCGCTGGTGTCGTTTGAGGTACAGATACAGAAATAGGGACAGCCGGTTGAACGGGCGGCTGAACCGGTGGTTGATACTGGGGTTGTAAGGAATCATTATGGGGTTGAGGAACTGGAGGAGGAACTGGTGGTTGCTGCTGTGGCGGTGGATGCGGGGAAACTGGTGCGATTTCGTCGTTTGCGACAGTGGGCAATTCCGTGGCAGCACGAGGCTCCTCAATAGTTGAAGTTGTGCCATTAGAATTAGTTATAGTGGTGGTGGTAGTCGTTGTGGTCGTTGTAGTCGTTATCGTTTGCCCAGTATTCGGGTTGGTAACTGTTTCCCTCTTGATGGTTGGACTAGTCCAAGACTCTGGGCCTGAGTTGAGATAGGAATTGGTGTTTGTGTTTGTATTGGTGTTGGGTGTAGGCGTTGTAGGGTCTGGCGTCTTGCCAGGGCTCAATCCAGTACTGTTGACATTGCTCCTTGTGTTGCTTAGATCGCCGCCATCTGTGGTGAGTGAGTGATTTGGTTCACTGCTTCCATATGTCGAATCTCCTGAAGTCTCGGCTGCTTCTGCTGCTGCAGCAGCTGATGATGATGATGTTGCAGCTGGAGGCAATGGGAGTTCCTGGCTTTTTCGCTTGTCTTTTGAGGAGCTAAAAAGCTTCCATTTCGAGCGCTTCTCTTTATCCTTGTTGTGTTCGTCCTGCATGGTTGTATACCTGGTATCGGACAATGGTTCAATACTGTCTTGGAAGAATTGAATTGGATTGAACTGGACTGAAGTGCAATGAATTGAGTTGGAATAAAAAGGCCAAGTCTCAACGGTCGGGGATGTAAGGCACAAGTAAAGTAAATCAGGCTTGTTCTTGTGGGATTCGTGGTGCAATATGACGCTGATGAGGTCATCCTTCCTGGGCGCAACTTGGAAGCCTCCAGCCACTGCCGATCACATCTTGAGAACTACCACTAACGCGCGATGACTATTCCATGACTTCAGAATCTGTGGCGTGAGCTCTATCGAATCTCTACTCAGCCACGAAAGTTGAATTAGAGCTGACGAGTCGTCGTAGGGTATGGATGATATCCTAACATGCCTACTCGTTAGCTGGGTAAGGAACTGTTAGTGAGATATCACACAAACCTTGCACGTGGTATTGAACCAAGTTTCTAACGAGGCCTCACCTACTTCTCCAAACTTACAGAATAATGACACTACGATAATGACTCGAAGCTTGCAAAACTCTTCGATCCGACCATGATCGGCAGCTGCCGTATATCTTGTACACAGCCTCAAACTTTCTTCCAGGTGCCATTCTCGCTCTTTTGGCGACACTACCCTGAATTATCTAAGGCCTTGCCAAGAGCACCTAACGATGGGCCGTTTATGTAACGGTTCGTAGTCTGCTCTCTCCAGTATTTAGTCTCTTTTCGCTGTATGTAGATGATCAGAGCGGGTCTCTTACCTCATATGCATCCGAAGACATGGCTGGAACCGTCACAATAGACTACACGAGGTTAGATTCGACATAGACTGGCAGCAATGGGCCTGAATTGTGTTGACTGCTCAATAGTCCCTCCGATCAATCAATGACTGACTTTAACATTATCAGTACCGCTGGTGTCTACTTGAGAGGGTTGGTCGGCTGACGTAATCGTTTTACTCTTGTGGAGATTATCCAAACACGGAACTCATCAGACAACTTAAACTCTTCTACGATCGTCCTGAAAATAAGAAATCATGTCAAAGCGAAATCTCCTGCTATGCTTCGATGCATTCGGTACACTCATAAGACCTGTCAAGCCAGTCGCGCAGCAATACGCACAAGTTGCTCGGCAGTGCGGTCTTATCGACTTTAGTGATCAAGAGCTGCAATCGACTTTGATATCGACCATCAAGCAAGAGTCCAAGAAGAATCCAAACTTTGGTAAAGAAACTGGCCTCGGGGCTACAAAATGGTGGACAAATGTTAGTTCTAGTCGTCACGCCCAGCCCGGTCTGGTGCTGATGTTCTCCAGGTCATCCACAATACATTCACACCTTTGCTGAAAAACGGCCAAGCTCTCCCACAAGATCTAGCTCCCAAACTACTTCACCGATTTGCTTCCAAAGAGGGCTATGAAACTGAGCATAATCTTATAAAAACCTTCAAGAGTTTGAAGAGCAACACATCTCGGCATTACGACCAACTTGTTGTGGGCGTCATCACAAACTCGGACGATCGCATCCCAAGCATTCTTTCATCTCTAGGCCTCAAAATCAGCCCTTTACGATACGGTACAGACTCAGAAGCACGAAAGACCAAAAACGACACCTATGACATTGACTTTCACTGTATGTCCTACGATGTGGGTGTCGAAAAACCAGACAAGCGCATCTTCGACGGCGCAGAATTCATGCTTGCGCAAATCATCAGCGCTCGAAGCGGAAGAAACTTTGATGAGTCCAAGTCAGAAGTGAGTGACTGGCAGAAGGTGTACGTTGGTGATGATTATGCAAAGGATGTGATTGGGTCAACCGATGCTGGCTGGAATTCAGTGCTCCTTGATCCGAAGGATGAGTGCGAGAGTATTGCTGATCTGAAGCGCTGGCGATCTTCCACCAACGATGAATCTCAAAAGAAGGCATGCAGGATCGAAGATCATCCTACGGAGACCTTAGAAGGGCTGTTCAAGGGCTACAACTTTGCGACGATTCATTCACTTGGAAATCTGTTGTCTTGGCTCAAGAACGGAACATCGAATCGAATAGCATAGTGCTTTGAATGCTTCAGTACAACCGTGCTCGCAGTTAGGACGCTTTGTTGCATCGCACTTCAGTCAGATGGATAAGACAGTAATACGCGATTTTCCCTTTACGCAAGCCGAGATATTACGATAGTGGGACTGTTACTTAATCAAGCTCGCCGAAATGAATCATCCTGAACCATCCCCGAAACGGTTGGGCGGGATTTTGTTCTGAAGCCACGAACAGCGTCTCTTTGAATTATATCGACCATATAAAGCATGTTGCTACGTTCTACCCTTATTATTCCCACTCAGCCATTTCGATACACAGACGCTTAACATTCTGAAATCCAACTTTAGTCATGGCGCATGCGGACATATCAATCGTCGAATCAACACGATTAGTCGTTCAATGTGAAGAAAAAGCTGTCCCTTTATCTCTTCTCGACTGCACAGCCGCCAATTTCTCCAACACCAGCGCGATATGGCTATACGAAAAGCCAACCCTACTCGCCCGTAATGAATTCCTGTTCGGCCGCCACCTGCGCAAAGCATTATCCACGACTCTGCAGTCTTATCCTCAATGGTGCGGACATTTGAAGGCTGTCGAATCAACGGACGGGACTGTTGCACCAGAAGCCAGACACTTTCCTCCACATGCACGACGCTTTGGACGGTTGTACGCGCATTTTGGAACCGAAAATGATCCTGGTGTGGAATTTGTCTATGCCAAAAGCTCTGTCACGCTCAATTCTTTATATCCCTCAGACAGAATCTCCAAGCAACCTTTTTGGCCCTGCGAATCCACACTGTTCCAACAGTTCATACCACCTGTTCCGATAGCCCAGCCGCTAAAACAGCTCATTAAAGATGAAAACGGTCGTTTGTATCCTCTACTCACAGTCCAGGTAACCGAGTTGACTTGCGGAGGATTTGTTTTGGCTTTGAATGGCTCGCATCCTCTCGCTGATGCTACCACCTTTATATCTTTCCTTAAAGACTGGGCTTCCGTCAGCCAATGCATACTTCGTGGCGAGTCTGCCATTCGGCTGGCTCCCGTCTTCGAACCTACCCTGGTCGATACACTCGCTGCTGGAGACATCAATATTAAGCATTCAGGCGAAAGTCTTGTAAAGCAAGCCAAATCGTTGCCGATGCACAGATATGACTGGTGGGCTCCTGGTTCAGCACCTCCCTGGCCATTTAGGATTCCGAAGCCTTTCGACAAACCAAACCTCGAGCCAGTAGGCAACGCCATGCCTTGGGCAGATTGGGATATCACTTCTCCAGTATCTAAATCTATTATTTATTTCAGCAAAGAACAAGTCAAGATTCTATGGGAAAAGGCAACTGAGGGCTCAACACAAAGGCTTAGCCAGCACGATGCAGTCTTGGCTCATATATGGTCCTGTATAGCCCGCGCGCGGCGCCTAGAGAACGACAAAGGTCCTTTCCACTGCGATCTCGTCTATGGAGTCAGGTCATCTTTTAAACTAGACGACAAATTCCTCGGTTCGCCCGTTGTTATGATGAACATCGAACTTCCTGCATCACAAGTCTGCGATCATTCCAACCAAGCCGAGGTCGCCATTCAAGTCCGCAATACTCTTAAGATAATATCTAACCCATATAACATATCCTCCCATCTCCACGCACTCGCCCACGAAAAGTCTCCCCAGCGAATATGGCAAGCATTCCTAGGTCGCCGTCATATCTTGGTAACGACTTGGGCA
This sequence comes from Fusarium sporotrichioides, assembly GCA_019054645.1. Taxonomy (NCBI): domain Eukaryota; kingdom Fungi; phylum Ascomycota; class Sordariomycetes; order Hypocreales; family Nectriaceae; genus Fusarium; species Fusarium sporotrichioides. Next base: position 2,210,939 of record JAHKNS010000002.1, on the reverse strand, counting down.
CGAGCAGGGGTTTATGGAATTGATTTCGGGCTTGGCTCGACATGTGTCTATGTAGAGGGTATTGTACCGGCAATGGATGGCAATGTTCTGATCAAGGAAGCACCTGGTCCCCTCCCAAAGTATTGGACTGATAACGGTGTCGATATATCAATCCATCTCAGAACGGACGACATGGAACGCCTAGTAATGGACCCACTGCTGTTCCCAACAGTCATGCTGGGTGAAAAAGATACCAGATAGTTATGACTATTGCCAATCTCCGTTGTTGTTAAGACGCAGCCTGGAAACATATAAAAATCGATCAACATCTAATAAAGATAGGCACGTACTTGCAAACAGTTGTCAAATATCGTTTGTAGGTTCAACAGCAGAAGATAGGCAACTATAGAATACATATAGATAGGCCAATTGAGTAATTATTTCGCTTAGATATTTTATAACTAAATAAAGCATCTCTCAGCATAGCGCCTGTGATAAATCCAGTAGAAGAGAGGTTCGGCGGCGTTAGTTTCCATCATCTAACCCTCCGACCCATTACTGCAGAAGGTCAACATCTACACCTTCCAGCATGCCAATTTACAAGAATAGCCAAGACCTCCTCAGCACATTCTGTGCCGTTGATATGAGTGTGCATCTGGCTAATTGCAAATATCCGCCGTTTCAATAGGTTAAAAGCCACGTCGGTTCAATGTCTCACAAGTCGTCTTGTGGTTGGTCATCCGTCACTCCTACGTAAGCTTACGTCTTGGGCGTCTTCAAGACATACATTGTTACACAATGTGGCCCTTTCTTCTCTGAATCAACAACGAAGCACCTCCCGTCGATCACGCAGCCATGAGTCTCCCTCCTCAAGCAAGACAGTCTGGACCGGAGGGCTATTTTGTTATATCATCGCGTGTCCACGGTCAGAGCCATCTCCCCAATCCGGTATGCGTGGAGGCAAGTCGTTGCCGAGCATGTCTCTTCCCTATAGAAATGCAGAAGGAGTCTATTGTCACGTGTAGGCAATTTCAAATACAACTTCGCTATGTTTGCATGACACTAAGCGCACTTGTAGTCAGTCCAGACGGCCAAGTATCTACGCCATTCCTGTTACACCAGGAAGATTGCTTCGCGCCTATCTACTTCGATAAATCCATCAACATGGCGTTCCGTCTCTGCTCGCACCCTTCCTGTACTCACACAAGGGGTCTTGCCGTCACCTTTCATGCCGATTGTGCCAGCACGGCTGCTCGTTTCGGAAACCCTCTCAGCAGATATTGTCCATTCACTGAATACTCGTATCAGCCAAGCAAACAGCACCAGAATAGACGAAGGGAGGTAATACGTATCCTGATCGAGAATGCCCTCCACAAAACATATGGGAATCTGTCACCAGAGTTGTGGCGTATCATATCCGATGATGATGAACTGATAAGACTTTACACCATAGCTGAGATGTCTTTAGTTTGCCGTAAGAGCGAATGGTCTATAGATCCAACGGCTACAGTATGGGCCACATATACCACTGTCGATGGTATAGAATACGTGAGCTCGTTATCCGGATCACCTACGCCTGGCGCCCGTCGTGCTTGGGACAGCATGGCGTCTTTGGGAACTCGGCATTTGTATGTTTCTAGTGATCATCTAGGTATCAGGCAAATTTTCACCGACACTGCCTTAGTCCAGATCGATGTATCAGGTCCTGCCTACTGGCAAACACTATCAATCGAGAGTCAAAAGCTTTCATTCACAGGCGATGTGAGTGCCAACAACCTTAGAAAATGGTTTCGCGATGTCTAATTCATAAAGGGGTACAAACTACGAGAAGTGTCGAGCCCTTCTCCAGACGCTCTTATTCACTGGTCCCGCCCAATGTTACCAGCCGTACTTGACTCTCTGGCCTTATACTACGCTGGATGGGGCGAAGGAGATGTCACAGCGAGGATGAAGACACTCACGTTTAACCAGCAAGGTACCGTCGGTTACTCGGTTTGTTGGTCTGACGACGAAATGGTTTCCATTTATGCCAACCGGCCCGCCGAAGGGGTCGACAAATACGGTGACATGAACGACGAGTGTTCAGAATATGATGAACGCAACAATTTGAAATGGACATATCATCCTATCGAAGAATACGAGTATATTCAACAAGTCTGGTTGCGTGGGTCTACCAAGTACAACACTTCCAATGCTCTTCCATGCTGGGGCGAAAGGAGTTTAGGGTTCCATCTATCTACGCCCTGGGGCATACAAAAATACAAGAGACCTAGTGACATTGCACTTGCGGTAAGGACTTCGCTCTTATTGAGCCGGTTGACTGACTAACGATTTTCAAGCTTTTTACTAACAAAGGGCGACTGATAATATCCGGAAGTTACCCAGATCATCACGGAAAGAACACTCCTTACTCGAGACACCGCGAGTGGCTGATGATAGGGAAAGCGGAGACTAACCAGCCTATTACGATATCCTTCTCTCCTTCAAGTCATGGGATCCCTATCATTGCTTCACCCAAGTTACTGGATAATAGCAAGAACATATCTTTACCAACGCAAACGCCGCTTAGTCCCATACCACGGTTTAATCCTCTCCGTACCCTGCACTATTCGTCAGCCTCTTTGGAGAATGTAGTGAGCGTCACATTATTCAGGAGTAAAAGCAAAAAGGACACGGGGGTCATTCGAAAGTTTGATCTGGAGAACAGTTGTTTTATTGAGACCAAGTACAGCAAGGTTGCGGGGCTTCTGTTTCGATACGAAGATGGCCGCGAAGCCAGTGTTGGATGTTTCCGATTTGATTCCAGTGAGCCGCCACTAAGGACGAGTTACTCTGGAGGATTATTTGTAGGAACTCGGCCTGGAACAATAGCACAATTGCCACCCCACGTAGCAGCTGTAAGTGTTGTACGTCCAGGCGATGAGGGGGACTGGACTTGGAGGGAATTGCCTTGGTCTGGCACACTCGAATGGTGGTTCAATCCTGATGGCCTTGACACCAGCATCAATCATGTTGGTTGAGCCGATCAGCTTAGCGCGCTTGACGGTTACTGTAGTGCTTTCGGCACAACTGTTCTGCAGCCTTCTTTATTACCATAATTCTACTTTGACTTTCACTTGTGTTGATGATAGTGAAACAAAACTGTTGTTGGGAATAGACTGTTGGTCAAATTAAGCTTCTATCAATAGCGTTACGTTCCCTTTTTGATATCTCACCATGACTTGGATCGATTCATTGGCCAAAAGATCTTTCGGACTGTCCTGACCTTGACGGCAGAGGCATTGATTGCCGCATCTAACACAGCCGCATATCTAATACAGGCCAAAGATAACAGAGACGGAGACCATTTCTCTGTCGCAGCCACCGTTCAACTGCGAGACTCGACACAGTCATGATCCCGTTTCCATAGGGGTTTACAACGACAACGATTTCAGGCATACGGATATAAACTCTATCCATTGCAAGATGAATAGCAGCAAGCCTGAAGCCCACATCTATACCACCGAAAGCTTTGTTAAAGGTGACTTTTCTCAACCGTGCTTAGGATTTGCAAGTGAACAAAGCAAAACGTGCAACCTATAAGGGGTCACATTTACTAGTAATATCATTTACATATGAGTAGATGTAACCAAAGTCTTTTGGATGTGGTCTTGTGCCTTCACGTACGCAGGGCTCGACTGTTAGTAATATTTCTGTAGTCAATTTCCCTTATTCACTGCCGTATATAATACGGTTTGCTCTTCTCTTTATGGTCGCCACTGAGTGGTCCAGTAAGGCTCTCATCTTTCATCTCGAAACTCTTTCCAAAGGGGGCAAACGCATACCATGGTTTCTAAATCTTGTCTCTTTAGATTTCCACAGTGGTGAGAAATTGTGTCCATATGCATGAGTATTGAAAAAGAAGCCTGGTGCCGGAAGAACACTTCATTGTTCACTTAGACGTGGCGGGGTCGCGACGGATCTCTTGTTCGGATGCATGTTACAACCCTTTGTTCCTTCCCTTTCACATACGGATGAGTACGTTTGGCGCACAGCGAATGCTTCACTGAAAGACCTATTTATGTTTGGCCTATCTATACTTCCTACTGTCCTTTCTCATCCCTTTCTCCCTCTCAACAAACATCCACCTCCGCATTAGCTCTGATCTACACAAACAGCAACTCATCCCTACAAAGAATCTGCGCAACCTGCTATTCCTATCCACTACGATCATGCCTCTCCAGGTTCACAATCGTCCACGGGCCCGAGATCCCCCGCGTCAGGTCTTTGAATACCGCATAAACTCAACTCTCATCTACAATCTTGATCGACTCCGCGACGGTCTTGAGATGACCTGCGGCCGCAACAACTTCACTGTCTACGGGGACATCATGCAGCTCACCATTCGGGTGCACGCATACCAGCCTAAGAATCTGGTCGCGCGACTTCAGAATGAAGGCGCTCTTCGTCCCCAGGCAACAGATGACCTTCCCAGAGCTGTCAAGGACGATATCATGGCAAATGGCTGGTACCAAATACAGCCTCCCGATCGGGAATGAATATATGTGTAGAAGATACATATGTGGAAGCATGGTATATCCTTTGTGATTTTCGATTTGACGAAACATTCCACACCGAGGTGAGAGAGCCTCCCTCGCTGAGTGATCCATGTGAACGATCCCTAACTATCGCAAGTCGCAAGCCGATTTGGGTCAAGGAAGTCGAGGCCAGAACACAAGTGGACGGCAGTTAGACCTGGGGGTAAATCAGATCAGTTAGTATAATTGACAATCATTCTACTCCTCGATAGTTCTCTCAGTGCATGCCACGTTATGATGTTAAGTGAGGTTTTGCCGTCCGTGATGTTGTATCACAATGATTTTGGGGTGTGACAGGATGTCTGCGGGAGGTTTGATATCTGAGATTTATATGGAAGAAAATGCTATCATGGAATCTGCTCTTGAATGGCAAACTTCACCCCTTGAACTCCTGTCTCAAGGTTTGAGGATACCAATGAATTCCGTCAAACTTTCGAGATATACGCCTATTGGAGGAAACATTTCATTCCACGGTCCTATAGTTTAGTGGTAATGACGTCGGATTTTGACTTGCATCAGAAACCTTCCGAAGACCCCGGTTCGAACCCGGGTAGGACCTCACTTTTTGCTTTCTTATCATCTTTCTCTATCCACTTCGCACTACATTCTTAAGCTTCTATCTAAACTCTGACAAGCACCACAGGTCCTATAGTCTAGTGGTTAGGACGTTGGATTTTGATGACCCATCGAAAACATCTTCCGAAGTCCCCGGTTCGAACCCGGGTAGGACCTCTCTTTTTGGCTCTGTCGGGCTTGACCGCATGCCATGATTCATCGTTCTCATTCTCCAAGGTGAATCTTTGATGGTATTGCACCTCCCTTTTTGGCATTGCAAAGTTAACCCTTGGTAAAATTGAAAACAAAACCACAGGTAGTCATGTTCTTCTGGTCTACGCAAACTTGGATCGATTCTAAGTTCTAAATTATGCATTCGACTATTACAATCTTCTATCTTGACTGAATAGATGACCAAGTTTATTTGGGTTCCACAAAGTCGCATTACAATTAAGTATGTATCAATCTCGCGTCCAAGCTGACTCATTTCCAAGCCTTTTGTACATATCATACGATTTTAAAAAGGGACGGGAACGTTACGCTCGAGATACCCAAGCCACTTGGGCAGACGACGCTTCGACGGAGCATCAGTGCTGTGCTGCAGGTCCTCGATTGCACTGGCCCACTTAATGAGCTCTGCCTCAGCCCAAGCAGTTTGCATGATTCCCAGGCCAAAAGGCATTCCCGATTCCTTCGAGTAGCCACCAGGGATGGTGATGACCGGGTAACCAGCTTGGGCGGCGATCTGAGGAGCCTGAGCGACTTGTGGAGGTACGAGAAGGCCAGAGAGCCTCTTGCCCTTGTAAGAGAGGGCATCGTTGATCCCCTTACGAGTTGACGATTGACAGAAATCAAGGGCCTGCCAGTAAGTTTCGTCTCGTTCCCCGTTGGTTTCGAGCGAGGCAAGGAAGCCATCTTGGCCGGAGGCAAAGGCAGGATGACCCTTACCGTCCTCGTAGGGATAACCACCCTCAGTTCCGTCGTACTTCTTGTTGAACCTAGCGATTGTTAATAATGTTGCTCGGCTAGTGATGGAGGGCCACTCACTCAACGATGTCCTCAAGGTTGCGGACGTTGGTGTTCTTGACCTCACTCAGGTAGGTTTCAATGTTGCGGTAAAAGTCAACCTTGATGTAGGTATACTCAGACTCGTTAGGGAATCCTCGCGTAGTACCGTAATCCCAATTCCATCCATCAGGGCTGACAATGGTCTCATAGTTGGTAATCTCGGTGCCATTGATGATAGTCGCACCAGCGGATTTGATCAAGTCAATAAGGTCCAGAAGCTGAGACTGCATGTCCTCATCGGCATGGACCCAGAAGCTCTTCCAGGGAAGACCAAAGGTAGCCCCCTTGAGGGCCTTCTTCTTGGACAAATACTGCGCATAGCCACCCTTGGGTGTTTTATCCTTTTGTGCAGAGGTGTAGTTATCGCGCTGGTCAACACCGTAGATAGCATCAAGAACCAGAGTAGCATCCCTCACAGTACGCGCGAACGTTCCAACAGAATCCTGATGCTCACTCTCAGGAATGACACCAGCACGGGATGTCAGGCCGACAGTAGGCTTAATTCCCACGAGGGCGTTGCGGTTGGCGGGGTTGATGACTGCGCCAAGGAATGTCAGTGGAAATGCTTAAATACATACAGCAATTGCTTGGAAGCTGAACTTACCACTGCCGTCCGTCTCAGTGCCAAGCGAAAAGGCAATAGCATTGGCTCCAACGCCGACAGCACTACCTGTAGAACTGCCGCCAGGATTGACTGTAAAATTGTAGGCGCTGCGAACCTGGCCACCACGGGCAGAGTAACCCTCGGAGTAGTCGTTGCTGCGCATGTCGGCCCATTCACTCAGGGCAGCTTTGCCGAAGAGCACGGCGCCTGCGTCGCGAAGCTTCTTGACGACGTGTGCATCGCGGGGAACAATGCTTCCCAGGAGCGCCCAACTTCCCGCAGTGGTTTCGAGACTATCTTTGGTTCCGATGTTGTCTTTGACAGTGAATGGAATACCGTGGAGGGGTCCTCGAACTTTGCCCTTTGCTCGCTCGGCGTCGCGTTCAGCGGCAATCGCGAAAGCATCCGGGTTGATCTGCATGATGGAGCTGCACAGCGATTAGCTTTAGTCGCAAAGTGTATCTATGTAGATCACAACACCATTCCCAAATTGAGACTGATGCATCGCGAACTCACTTGATGTATTCCTCAGTCTGGTATGTCCGGATGAGGTAGCAGGTGACGAGCTGTACAGAAGTAAGCTTCCCAGCTTTCATGGCGTTCTGCATCTCAGTGAAGGTCGCCTCTTCAAGCTTGAACCCATTGCAATCTGCCATTGGGAAGAGATCAGACGATCCAACATTCTTCTCAAGGGGCAGCAGGTTGGCATTGTATGAGAAGAGAGGTTCGTTTTGGTTGTTTGGTTTGGCGATTGCGCCATGGTTAACAACGAGGCCAGCGGCCAGAGACAAGCTGAGGAGCTTCATGGTTATGACAGCAGTGAAGAGGCAGTGAAGTCAAGGAAATGAAGCAGAAAAGGGAGGATGCAAGCTATTATTATGTTTATTCCCTAGAGATCCAGCTATCCTAAGTTGGAAGGAAGCTACAGGGGTTCCTCGCCGCTGAAGGCGCACCTTTCTTGGAGCCCGCCCGGGCGGAAAAGGCGGCGTTCTTCAGTGGGTGAAGTGGGCGGCCGGGCCGAGAGACAATTTTGGGCGCTAAATAGGTAGATGATATTACTGCATCGAATGTCAATCAATAGTAACCTTGACAAAGAGGTAGCCTATTGATTTGACCCCGGGTCCCCGAAAGGGTTGAAGATTTAGTGAGTTGGGGCGGGCCTGTTCCCTGTAAACTTAGGTAGTGAATGTAAGCAGTTTAGGGATTTACGGTAGACCTAAACTCGATTGGGGCATTGCTTGACGGCCACAGGATGAGGATCCGATCTGATCTGATCGTCGCATTTTGATTGAGGAGTCGATGAGGATTCTTTGATCAGCTTCTTAAAGTTGTGTATGGAACTGACAGATGATTAACCTTAACCTTTTTTGTAAAGGCAATTGTTGGTGGCTGATGTGACATATCTCGTGCAACCATCAGCGCCACGAACTATAAAAACATCGTCATCTTCAACGTACCACGCGCGACCTCACAAAATGGAGCTGAGCTGAAAGAAATGGACGACATAATGCTTTTCAACTAACAGGGACGGGATGTAATCGGCACAAAACTTTTAAGTCCTCTATCGCGAGAGTGAATAACAGCATGCCTATGTAAAGTGCCTGCTCATCAAGCACATATTCTCAACCAGCGTCTCATTTCCATGCTCTTTCCGCATCACTCGCACTATTCGCATCTTGTGTATCCTCCTTTAATCTGAAGTCCACTTGTACCAATATTCCATCTGCGCTATTCTCGCTCCTATTATCTGCTGCCGTGTTACTCATTCGATACGCTTTGGTCCCCTCAGCTGAAGTATCGCGACTCGTAAGAACGTCGTGCTCGGGTCGGAAATTGAGTGATCGCAGTGCTGTGCCTCCCTTGGTACTCTGTTGTTTTCCGTATTTCGATTTAACATTGCTTGCGCCCTCGGAGATGTCTCGCTGTAAGACAACCTTGTCGAACAGGGGCTTAAAGCCTGGTACTGAGAGGGCAATGAGCGTGGCGCCGATTTCGCTGACCTCAATGACCAACATGGGATTGTCTGTGGAATGTTAGACGGTGGATTATAAGTAACTTGTAGTGTCTTTGACTTGACTTACAGGCCCATGACATGTCCATGTTCCATTGCCCTTCAATAACTAGCACCAGTCGTGTAATTGAGATGGCAATGACACTAATACACTGTAAGCATGCACCAAAATTATTCTCGGGATAAACTCACGAGATACCAGGTAGCAGGATACAACCCAACTGTATCTTTCTCTTCTTCGGCATCTCCAATAGCCGAAGCATCACAATCGGGATACCAAACAACAAAAAATCGCATATTAGCGACACTGATGAGTTGACACTATACACCAATCCCCACTGCAAGCATGTATAATCTTCAAAGCCAGGCTGCCACTCATACGGCCATAGACCCGTGAGAGGCGTGCAATGGAACACTATGAGCAAAAGCTGAGGAATATATCCAGCTATGAGAATGCCGAAGACGACCCAGATGGCTAGTCGGAGGCGATCATGGACGGCGCATAAACGATGGTAGAACGCGAGACCGGAAATGCGACAGAGTAGAAGCGTAGTCGTGTATATAATGTGGGCTACAAAATCGAGGACTTCGGTGTCTTCGACAGTCGGCATGTCGAGAACATATTGGATGTAGGCAAAGTGTCGTCCGGAACCCAGCTGGATGAGTTTAATGCATAGGCCGACGAATGCCACGAAGCACGTCTAAGTCGCATCACAATTGTTAGTTAGCCTCTTCGACAATGTTGCACTGCACAGTGGAGAGATCGGAGTGATCGACACCCGTAATGGAGCCGCCAAGACAGAAGGGAAGAATAAATACTCACCCATGATATTAACGTCAAGGAATCGTCGAAGCCAAAGCGGCGCATTAAAAACGCTCGCGAACCAAGGCGACCAAGGACAATAATACTGGTCAAAACCGTAACAAAGATAATACCCGCTATAGCCGATGCATCTCTTGTCTCGTTGAGATAATCGGCTGTGATGCCCTTGGGAACTCTGCCGTCCTCAAACGCTTTTGCAACTTTGGGGTCCGGCATGGCGAACAAACACAAAAGACCAGGAGATGGTTCTTGGGCTGGCGTGGATTGTTATGCATTTGATTCGGGTATCAAGGATGCACGACACGAAATTGGTAGTGGAACATGTCGTTCCTTATATCAAGCTGCTGCCCAATGTCTTGACTAACAAGTATCCCTCCTGTAGAGTCCCTACTTCAAACACTTTTCCCACTCCCCTCAAACCTCGGAAAGAAAAAAAGAAACGAAACCAAAAGCGGAACAGCAAAAGGCCGTTACATTGTCTCCATGTGTGTAAGCGTTATCAAGAGTGACAGGAGAGTTCTGCAGAGTAAATTAGACACCCTTTCCGGGCCTGCCATCTCGCTCGACACCCAATTTTAGCTTTCAATATTTAGCCATAGTGCGTCCAGATCAGTTCTAGTCTAGTCTCTAAACGTGCCAGGTCACGGCGGGATGTGTTGGATCAAGGAACCCGCACCAGAATGACAGAGATGGCGCCCAACTTAACTTTGACAAGAAGTAAAGTTTCGGAGTCGTGAAGCCGATTGGGCCTGAGAGAAATGCTCAAATGTTCGAAGCCTGATCGACAGCCATGACTGCTGGAAAACAAAGAGAAAAAAAGAGAAAGAAAAAAAAGGCTCACCATCAGTCAAAATCTGATAACGCCCTGAACTTTAATTTGTGGTGCTTGGAGCCGTAGCCATGGGACGATTTGTCCGGCTTACAGGGATCTCGCTCCCCTGGAAGCACATCAAACATCAACAAGTGACAGGACGGTTAACTGTGCCGCCGTTAGCCTGTTCGCTTCCATCACATATGATGTCCCCTCTGATCGATCTAGTTAGGGGTGATTGATTGCTTGCTTGCGTGGTCCGTAATTCCGTTGGTTCGTTGGAATGGTTCCTGACATGTTGGCGTACGCCAAGGAATATTCTTAGTCCCTTCTGGACCAAAATGTCCTGATTAATATGCCCAATGCTTCACAGTACTTACTTGGAAGAAACATGGAAGAAAAAGCCACTCATTCCTTTGTGTGGGTGGCTACTCTCTTGCTGCACAAGTTATGTTCAGATCTGCGCCAAGACGAAGTCGAATTGGCTTGTTTAGTCTCCCGCTTTTAGCCACCGGACAGTTTTGATAGGTAGTCTACAGCCGTTGAAGGTCTTTAACTCTCCTTATATAAAAAGGTCTTGACCACGATTAGCACTCCCGATATGGAACAGCCTGTAGATTCCAACGACATGACAAATGCTGCAACTCTCTTCAGGGTCGCACGTACCTTCAACTTGAGTCGCAATTCCTTCACAAATGACAGGATCTTCATCCTGGATCTACATAGTATGTCACCCCAGGCCCAGAACCACTAGCTCGGTACTAACTTCAGCCGCAGTTTTGATTTCTTTGACAGCTTCTCTTCTTGGTCAAGTTCGACAACAGGGATCTATACACGTATGGATCTGACGGAACACTCGGAACTGCAGGAGACAGTGTTCATGTGATTGTGGCCAATGCTTATCCACCTCATTTCAAAACTTTGCAACTTCTTAAACGAGGTTTTTTATGACTAACAGGAGGACTGAAATGTAAACGAATGTTCTTTTAACGTCTAGCGTTGTAGATTGAAATTTCTAACGTCTAGACTAATCGTATTCTTGGCTATCCGTTTTGTAACGTAGCAGATGTCAAAGCCAGCCTTATAACTAATAGTTGAACTACAGTGAATTGCTAAGACAAGCTAGGCAACCTAGCCTAGAGCTCCGTGTACCACTGCTTATCGTGCGGTTAGAAACGGACAAGCTTCCATGTGAATATCCCACCTGGCTGCGAGGCAGGTTACAAAAAGGGTGGATATATTACCTAAGGCTATGGTCAAGCAACCTGCTTCCTCGGGCAGTTAACAGGAGATACAGGAACACCAGCCTTGAACAACGCTTTGATGTTCTCAAAAGCTTCCCTCTCTCCTCTCTGAAATGCCAAGTCTGTCAAGCCAGCGACATGAGGCTGAATGACTACCTTATCACACGTTTTAAAGTACTCGTTCAGGTCAGGCTCATTCAGAAAGACATCCAATCCAGCTCTTGTAACTTTTCCGCTTTCCAAAGCACTAATGAGAGCAGCTTCATCGATAATAGCGCCGCGTGCAGTGTTGACAATGAATGCTCCGTCTTTCATAATTTCAAACTCTCTAGTCGATATCATGTTTTCCGTCTCCTTCGTGAGGGGACAGTTGATCGAGACTATATCTGACTGGGCGAGTAGCTCATGCAGTGATGAGCAGTATACTGCATGGTACTTTGCCTCGTCCTCGGCACTTAACCGTCGACGGTTGTAGTACTTGATCTTCATGTTGAATGCAACCGCTCGCTTCGCAAGGCACTTCCCAATGGCACCCATCCCGACGATGCCCATTGTCATACCCCAGGGATCCCTACTTGGCACAACAGGACCTCTCCAGTTGCCCTCTCGCAACGAACGTTCACCGCGATAGGTATCTCGAATGACAGCTAGGGTAAGAAAGAAGGCCATGTCTGCGGTGGCTTCTGCTACAGCATCCACACTATTGCAAAGCCATATCCCTTGCTCAGTGCACCATTCGACAGCTAGATCATCGTAGCCAGCTGCTGCTGAAGCGATGATTTTACAGTGAGGGGCGAGAAGTTTGAAGATTTTGTCAAACGGACGGTAGGGAGGTCTTCCCATTCGAACTATGAAAGCATCAATGGGGCCTTGTTCTTTGAGCATAAGTGGTAGTTTTTCCAGGGCTTCTTGATGATTAGTGACGTCGAGAATCTGCAAGGCATATATTAGCACAGATCCGAAAGATAATTCATAGTCTTCAAAAAGGTTTGAAAGGGATTATCAAGTGACGAACATCATAATCAAAGTCTTTCTGGAATTCTTCGATATATTCTTTACCAATGAACTCCGGTTTTCCTAACGACACTACACGAGGTTTCCGACCCGTGCTCATGTCTGATAACATGGCCAAATAGTCGCTGACTTGAGGGTAATATCTTGAACAGCGCAGAGGATAAGATTTTGTGAAGACCGTTGTGGATTTCCGCTTGACAAGCTGATGAATGATAGATGCAAGAGGCATTTATTGTTAGTCCCCAAACGAAGTGGAGATGTTCTCAGCACATCAGTTTTAGAACCCGACGTCAAATACCACTTTGATAATCACAGATTTCCAAACCTACAGGACTATCCTAAAAACTTGCCTTTATGGGCCCAGAGTCTATACATCCTTACTTGAGTATTCTGTAGACTTATCGAAGCTAGGTTTCACTTACTCGACATAGAACAGGTACAATCACAAAGGGGAGTTTGCTGAATTTCACTACAACTCCACAAGGATGTCTCGTTGCTCTTTGTCCATTTCCAGTTTCGGGATTGTCTAAAAATGATCTGATATGCAAGGGTCGGGTCCAGACGTGTACCAGCCAGGGAGGTAGGGAAGTACATACAGAAACATGGATCTACACAGCACCTATTTGTATTGGCGAGCTAAATGAGCAGGACCGGCGATTTGTCTACTGTATCCTGGAGTGATCTATGGCTGCAAAAGAATACCCGGTCTATCCCCAGTATCATTCAACGATAAAGACATCCACGGAAAAATAGACTCTATCCAACCATCTCTACCAAGCTCTATTCTAACACCGCTAATCACTTCTTCTCATAAGGGTCCTTGAAGAAAATGATTTGCACAGTAATGTCGTCCCTTACATTTCGGCTCATGGGTGCATACGTCGTCATCGCTCCAAGAAACAAGCCCCGTCGTGACCCTCCAAATGCGTTCTTAACCAAGCACACAGCCGCATTGTCGAGATCTTCAATGACCTGGTGCTCCGGTGTGGCCTGCCATCCATCTTCCAGCCTGCCCTCGAACTTGGTCTCCTTGAATGGCTCAGGCTTGCCGCTCTTCTTGGCGGTTAACCAGCGCGAGACGCATGTAACGGCGTCTTCGTTGCTGATCATGTCCCAAAGACCGTCGGAGCCAAGGATGACAAAGTCTTCTGTCTGGACCTTTCGGGTCGTGACTTCTGGGCGGGCCGTCAGGTACGGAGGTGTGGTGTAGTTGGGTCGGGGCGGGGTGCCGTAATAATCGTCCTGGACTTTGCGAATTACCTTTGCTGGCCACTTCAGTCTGTGGTCGCCAAACGCTCTTGTAACAGCAAGTCCAAAAAGCCGACCAGAGTCAAGGTTGAGCATGCTGTGAAGTTGACCGGGATGTTCCTTGTCAAGTCTCTCCACTTCAAGCTGATTGAAGCCGGTCTGATCAATGCTAAGGATGTCCGTCTCGTACTTGCTTGTCTTGTTAGACCACGCACCACGAACTGCTCGCGAGTCGCCTGCGACAGCAGTGCGGAGTATAGAGGTGGCAGGCTCGTAGAGGGTTAGAAGTGCGCAGGATCCGGCAATAGCGGGTGCGACGGCCGAGATAACAGATGCAGTGCCTTGGTCTTGGCCAGATTCGACAGCTTTGAGGGCTGTGTCAAAGATGCGATCGTCCAGACGGACAAAGGCCTTTTGGATGGCATCATCGACTAAATCCGTAGAACTGGTAGGTGTGAGACTTGACAGAGCGCCTGATACGTACGGGACGAGAGCGTTTCTCAACACTTGAGAAGTCGCCCATCCTCTTGAGCAGTATTAGCATGTCTCAGACAACTCCAGCGGATTCACTCACGCATGTCCATCGTAAACACCAGCGTACAAAGTCGTTGCTCCCCCGACACCCTTTGCGATCTTGAGATCCCAATCGTCCTCAATGGGATTATTACTTCCCAAGCGCGCAAAGTCTACGCGTCCCTTGGCTCCCGCGTGTCCCTCAAAGACAAAGGTGTGTGCATCCTCGCGCAGCTTGGCGTTGGCATCCTCAAGAATGATGGACTTGACAGGCGAATTGACGGGGATCTGTTCTTCTGTGGGGTACTCGCTCAGGCGAGGAACCTGATCGTTTGGTGTCTTTACAGTGGTACTCTTGCCGCTGAAGATGTAAGCTCCAGACCCAGCACCGAGGATGGCTGCTGCTGACCACAAGTATCTTCCGTTGCCAGAAGTCGACGTCTGCGTGGATGAGAAGCGCGCGTTAGATGGGACCTGCTTGAGAGCCAAGCCTGAAGATCTCAAACTCCTAGTGGTTACACGAAACATACTGTCGTTGACTGTAGATACGTGATACTATAGCTGAACAATGACCCTAGATAAGACAGGTGGCACAACGACGTGATTCTTTCGCAGTAGACAAGGCTGATGATGAATATGCTCTTTACTTAACGCTGCAGAACCTGGCTGGGAGATAGGGAATGAAGGAAGAGCTAGGTTAAACTAGACAGGAAGAAACCTAGATTATTTAATGTCCAGGATCTATGATGCGACGTCGATAATAGGTTGATTGAGTGCTTCTGCAATGGCGGTATCGAGGTTGAGCTTACCCTGAAGCGTATGGTGGATTTTCATTGACACAGCTGGCATGCCTTAGGTCAGTATCAATATTTCAGCATCGACAAAATGGTAGTGTAATAGGCCTTTTGTAATTACAAAAACTTCACAGTCGCGAAAAAGAAAAGGTCACAAAGAATCGCAAAGGTAGGTATTCATTGCCCAATCCCAGATTTCACAATACATACAACGCCAAACCAAAGCATGCAATCCTCAACCATCTGATCTAAAGGCTTCTCACTCAGCTATTGGCAATCTCCTCCTCCTCGTCTTCCCACTCTCCATCCTCCTCCATCTTTTCATTGACCTTGAACTCGGCGTCACCTGCGAGTCCTTCACTGTCAAATTCATCAACGTCCATATCACTATCATACTCAAACTCGTCCTCATCTTCATCATCATCCTCGCCCTTGTTGCCATCCTTGGTCTTGGCAGCCTTCTTGCGCTCAACGTTGGCCTTTTGCTCCTTCTTTCGCGCATCCTTTTCTTGTCGACGCTGCTCCCATCGCTTCTCGAGCTCCTTGATCTCGTCCTTGTTCTTGTGGATGTACTCGTGCCACATGACCTTGCCGGACGCAAGACCCTCCTCGACCTTGGTCAAGCGAAGGCGCATTCGGGGACCAAGTTCGACAAGCTTGACAGCACGACGTTCGACGTTCTCCTCTTCCGCTTCGGGCTCGGCTTCGTTCTGGGCTGCTGCTTGTCTAGCCTTGGCAGATAGGACCTTTCGGGTTGTTGAGTCCAAGATTTCGACCTCGGCGTCTGTATCAACCTCGCTACCACTAGTCGCATCTGTCATGTAACCATCGCCGTTCTCGCCTCCGATCAGGAAATCCGCGACATCCTCAAGCTTGCCCAAGTTGGGCATCTTGCCCTTTCGGTTGGTTTTTGAGGTAACGAATTGTTCGGCAGCGTTCAATCTCCTTAGAGGCTTGGAAACGGTGGTCGACTTTGTTGTGATAGCATAATGTCTAAAGTTGACGATGAAAGTGCCATCGTCTTCCTCTGACTGCTCGCGGTTCAACAACAGAACTCGTCGAATCGACTTGAGAGGTGTAGCTTGGGGGTTGATAGGGGGGAATAGGGACTGGAAGACCGTCGTAGCAAGGGACTCGAGGTGTCTGGGAACTTTCGACTTGCTGTCCGAGTCTGGGCGGGTAAAGTTATTCATGACCAACTGCGAACGATTAGCAGGATAAACCAGTAGCGATTGAAGAGTCTTCTTACCAGAGGGGGAGTGATAAACTCCTTGCCGCCACCCTTAGGGTGCTTCTGAGCTCGCTGGACATCCTTGCACAGCGAGTACTTTTCCACGCGAAAGTTCAAGGTAGGTCCTCGCGGCGTCAAGGCCATTCGCAGGTTGGTGTTTCCACTCTCCGACCTCGAAAACAGCATCAGATGAGTGACACCCAAGGGACCGCACATGACAGCGTAATCCTTTAGTCTGTTTCCACGTCTCTCCTTCAATCTACTCGCGGTACCAGGCTCCATGACCTTTCGCACGTCGGCCGCAAGCTGGCTAACGCTGGAACCGACTTCGCCAGCGCCAATTCGAATAACCATGCTCTTGGGGTCCTTTGCGGAAGCATGTCCGGCGGAATCCACATCGGGATTACTGGCGCCCAGATGGGTTCTCTTCTTTGTTCGTTTGCGTGCCATTGTGTTGTTTTTTTGTTGTTGAATGTATCGTTAAAACTTGCTTGAAGCTGGCTGTCGCAAATCCCAATGGATAGCAGAAAGAAAAAAAGTTCGGCGGGGACCACGATAAGACTAGCGCACGTGCGATAAGAAGGTCTCCACTAAAATATTTTGAAGTCTTGGAGCAAGATCATCTTTCCATGAGTTAGAGTTTCGTCTCTACACACACAAATTGCCCACCATGAACGGCGCAAAGAGAAGAAAGGTCGCGCAAGATGCGCCCAGAAAGACGAAGCCTGTGGCCGAAGAGAAGCCTGCCCGAGCTGAACCCAAGCCTTCCAGCGACGAGGAATCCGAAGAAGAGTCTGCGACTCTAGAGGAGCCTTCGGCTGAGGAGACAGCTGTTGATGCTCCCAAGAAGACCTTTAAAGATCTGGTATGACTCATTGACTCTTTGTCCAAGCCAAAATCTCTAACAATCCTCAGGGAGTCACCGATGCTCTATGCGAAGCCTGCGAGAAGCTCAACTACAAGTACCCCACGCCTATCCAAGAAAAATCCATTCCCGTCGCCCTCGAGGGCCGAGATATTATTGGTCTCGCCGAAACAGGTAGCGGAAAGACTGCAGCCTTTGCTCTGCCTGTTCTCCAAGCCCTTCTCGACAAGCCTCAGCCTTTGTTCGGTCTCGTTCTTGCCCCGACTCGTGAATTGGCAACCCAGATTGGACAAGCCTTTGAGGCCCTCGGCTCGCTTATCTCGCTACGATGCGCTGTGATTGTCGGAGGTCTGGATATGGTTCCTCAGGCTATTGCACTTGGAAAGAAGCCTCATATCATTGTTGCTACACCTGGTCGTCTTGTGGATCATCTTGAGAAGACCAAGGGATTTTCTCTGCGAACACTCAAGTATCTGATCATGGACGAGGCTGATCGTCTGCTCGACATGGACTTCGGACCCAGCATTGACAAGATCCTCAAGTTCGTTCCCCGGGAGCGACGCACATACCTCTTCTCTGCAACAATCAGCTCCAAGATCGAAAGCTTGCAGCGAGCCAGTTTGAGGGATCCCGTCAAAGTGAGCATCAGCTCCAACAAGTACCAGACCGTCTCGACTCTGTTACAGCATTACCTCTTTATCCCTCATCCCCAAAAGGATGTCCATCTTATCTACCTAATCAACGAGCATGCCGGACAGTCTACAATCGTCTTCACACGAACAGTGTGGGAGACCCAGCGTATTTCCATCCTACTACGAACGCTTGGTTTCGGCGCAATTCCTCTTCACGGTCAACTCTCTCAGTCATCCCGTCTAGGAGCTCTCAACAAGTTCCGTTCCGGTACGCGAGACATTCTGGTCGCCACTGATGTCGCCGCTCGTGGTCTGGATATTCCTTCAGTCGATGTTGTTCTCAACTACGATCTGCCCCAGGACTCTAAGACATACGTCCACAGAGTCGGACGAACTGCTCGTGCTGGTAAGTCCGGTGTTGCCATTAGCTTGGTGACTCAGTACGACCTCGAGATCTACCTGCGAATTGAGGCCGCCCTCGGCAAGAAGCTTGTGGAGTACCCAACAGAGAAGGAGGAGGTTATGACTTTCCAGTCTCGAGTCGAGGAGGCTCAGCGACATGCCAGAGTTGAAATGAAGTCGTTCACTGAGGAGAGGGGCAAGAAGGGCAGCACATTGAAAGGCGGCCGCGGCAAGAAGGGTGGCAAAAGAGGCAGAGACGACATGGATAGGGAGGAGGGCTAGGTCTCTAGCTAGCTATACTGGAGTTGCGGCTGTTTGGCGTTGTTCAGGTTGGGGTAAAATTGTCAATTTTTAAGGATTCTTTGTAGGTTGTTTCAGTGATTGAAGTGTACAAATGGTGGTGTTCACCAACTGCGATCGCCATTAATTAGTACACATTGGCTAGACGAAAAGTGCATCGATGAAAGATCCTCCAATTACTTAGGTAGTGAGTGACCTATCTAGATAGTTGACTAGTTCCTCACTGCTTCAATGACTAAGACGCTATTTCATATTTCCGTGTTTCAAACAACCTCCAGCTCTCCCGTTATCAACATATTCATCATCCTAATTGCTGCAAGCCCCAGCGAAGGAAGCACGTCTGAAACGCCGACCTTCAGCTCCCCGGGAAGCGGCCGCCTTATACAGGGATGCCGAAGATCACCATGAGTTTCAGCTACCAGACTTAACCGCGAATAGCTCCGCGGCATGCCAGCTTGTTTCGTTGGCTTTTATTTGGCGGCAATTTGTAAGTGCGATCCCTGTCACTTCAGTAGTGGCTGCTTGTTGGGAACGCATGAGGATGAGATGAAAGGACCCGAGTCTTGGGTAACTGTCTGACCATAATTGTATGACTGGCTTGGCAATTGTATATAAGTTGAGAGAGTGAAGTTCAAGGAAATAATCGTTTGGTCTCTATTCCTCCGTTTGCTCATTCTTTTCTTTGTGCATTGATTGCACTATCCATTCATTCATTCATTCATTCATTATTGATATAACCGACATTCATTTCACTTGATTCACCATGTATACTTCAACTCTACTCCTCACTCTCGCTGCGTCCGCGAGCGCTCATATTGCCTCTTGGAACAAGGGAATGTACTGCAGAGTAAGTGGAGTCAATTCTTCTTCCCTTGATCAACACTAATTGTTCAGGGCGGCAACGACTCTTCAGTCGACAACGCAAACACCAACCTTGCCGTAAACCCTCTCTACGACCTCCCCAAGTCTAAGTGGTGGATGCAAGCCGACCGCGGCTGCGATGTTGTTCCTCCTCCCAAGGGCGAGTTTCTTGAACTTCCAGCCGGCAAGTCCTTCATGACTGAGCTTGCCAACAACCGAGCCTTCACCACGCTTTCGTACAATGGAGACAAAACCACAGATTGGCAGGACGGTAAGAACCGATCCATGCCTTGGAGAGGTCCTGAGGGAGGTTGTCTTATGGACGGCGGTGATGGTTCTGGGGGAGAGTTACACACCAAGAACATCGAATCAACTGGTGGAACCGCCTGGGCCATTTCGTATGAGAGTGATATCAGTAAGGTTACTATGGATAACCTTGTTGTCTTTTCCGTGAGATACTAGTAAGACCTCTTTGCCTCAGACGGTTTATTCGGTTGACTTACTCATCATAGTTCTCCGTTCTTTCGCGAGACTTGGTACGATGTTCCAGCCGATATGCCAGAGTGCCCAGAGGAGGGCTGCTATTGTGCATGGCTCTGGATCCCCGACGGTTGTGAGTCTCATCCCGGTTTCTTCCCCTTCAAGTCGCTGCTAACTTCAGTTCTAGGCGGCCAGCCAAACATGTACATGCAAAACCACCGCTGCAAGGTCACTAGTAGCACATCCACCAAAAAGCTGGGTAAGCCCAAGCCTGCCGTCTACTGTCGCGACAATCCTACCCAGTGTGTTCCCGGACCTAAGCAGATGATGGTTTGGAATCGTAAGTCAACTACCCCTGGACAATAGTATTGTCGATGATGTTCTGACTCGCTGTAGAAGCTGAAGGCAATAATGTCAGCCCTCCCAATGGCAAGACACCTACTTACAACCAACGAATGGGTTTCATGGACGGTGCTCAGGATGACATTTTCGTTGATGTATCGACTTGATTTGATGGAGACTCATGTTTGAGTAGTTTACCATACCTTTCTGGAAAGGCAAATTTTCTCTTCTTGGTTGAGATGTTATATCGACGTCTCTTTTATTGTTGCGAAAGTCCAACGGCCAAGGCACAACATTGTACTTTGTCGGTATTCTATAGTGATGTGACAACAGGCATTCCAATCCCAATCCCAATCCTCTACCCATAAATAATCCAGCAAAGCTATTCTCATAACGCCAATTCGCTATTAAGTAAACAATATCATTCACCAGGCCACAGCCTGTATAGAATCATTCGCTGCCCAGCTACCTGATCTTCTGGGCTGCTCCTCATCCTCCTCATCATCGTCATCCACCAGTTCCGTGTCCTCGGGGCCCAATGTTTCTTCGCCCTCGGCTACCTCCTCGGCCTCTTCTTCGCCATCGCTCTCCTCGGCTTCGTCGTCTCCTTCGCTTTCACTATCGGCATCTTCTCCGCTGGACTCGTCTGAGTGATGCCCAAGGTTAGGGAACATAAGTCCCGGAGGCACTTCCTCGTCGTAGTCCTCAGGTACGTCACTGAGGTCGCTCTCGTCGTCATCCGAGTCGTCAATACTGCCTGTCTCGCTGTCGGCCTTTTCTTCAGCGCCATGCTCTTCAGCATTCTCATCTTCAGCAGCTTCGTCATGCTCCTCATCTTGTTCATCTTCGTGCTCTTCATCATGCTCCTCTTCTCCATGATCTTCCTCATTCTCGTCGCCGGCATCCTTCATATCCACGTCAACGTCATGGCCAGCTTCACGCCGGAGCTGCGAATCGGCTCCCTCTTCCTCACTACCAGCATCGCTTGCACGTTGATTGGGTGTACGGCTGCTACGCTTGCCACTTGAAACGCTGCCCACTCGGCTCTTGCTTAATTTGGGTGCCTCCAAAGCCCTGACAACCGCCTGTTCAGCCTTTCGCAATATGTCTGGCCGTCTAACGCCGGTCTTCCTGGATCGTGGCGCAGCCTCTTGTTTCTCCGTTTCCATGGGAGTCGCTGTGCCAGTGATGCTCTCCTGTCCGTTAGGGGCATTGAGAATGGTGGCTAGAGAGCTCGTAACCTTGGCCTCTGTTTGTGCCGCTTCGAGCTGAGCTGCAACCTCCTTCGCATGTTGCCGCTCCTCCACAACTTTGCTGGGATCTGGTCCAGGCAGTGTCTTAGCTATCTCGGAATAGATTCGGGAGTAGCAATCATTAAGTAGGTCGTCGATGGGTGCCACTTTCATAAGATTGGCATTAAGCTTCTTTAACTCGATCGTTTCCTTCATGCAGTTAAAGAGCGGAACTTCAGCACCATCGCTTGCAGCCCAATCGGCAATCCGCTCACCTATAACCTCAAACTCTTCGCTCGACAGTGCTTTGAACGCATCGTCAACGACAGGTGACACGTTGTAGCCCTGTCGTAGAAGTTTGAGGTAGGCCATGCAGCAAGATTGCCAGAGATCCGTGAAGTGGTAAAAGTCTGCACCCTTCTTCCGAAGACGCCTCAGGAGCTGCTCCAAGTTGCCCCGGTCGTTCATGATGACCAGCAACTTGGTCATGAAGCGCACGTATTGTTCTGTGTATACGTGATGACGGCCAGGTCTCTCCGCATCACACTTCCATACGTTCATGACCATAGTCTTAGTAAACATACTATCCCTGAGAATACCGAATGCAGCCTTGGCTTCCACGAGTCTATCGCCGCTTGGCGCTTCGGTGGCCTCGACAAACAGTATCCTAGCATGTCTGATGATGATGCGATGCTGCCAATTAGCCTTATCCTTCTCTTTCAGCTTAGAAAGATTACGAATAATATATTCTTCCCAGTCTTCAGGTTCTGAGAAGGAAGCAAAATGATCATCAGGGTTGACTTCTAGACCAAATGGCTGCTCGGACAAGATCTTAGCAGCGTCCTTTGCTGGCACATCACCTCTTATCACCAATTTGTGGAGAATAGAGACGATCTTGTAGTGCGGTTCAAAAATAGGATCCGTGTTCCTCCCTCTTCGAGCGTTGTGTGCTACCTCCACGGCCTTCTTAAGGGTGTCGATCAGCGTGCCTAAGCCGATCTTGGAGGCCATGTCCTTGACGTCAAGTTGGTCGTCGGGGGTCTGATACATCTTCCAATAACACTTGGAAAGCATGTAAGGGTTCCTACTCGTTGTTAGATACTGCATTGAATGCTTGATGAACTTCACTTACTTCCAGTTGTCTGGTTTTCGGTCTATGGCCATCCTAAAAAGCTTCGCCGCAAATTTCCAGACCTTATACTCATTCATTTGAGAGTGTAGAATCCTCTTGAAGGTTCCTGTTCCCATGTCCTCAATGAAATATCTCTCCTGGTCAGAATGTTGAAACGGCTCCATGGCGAAAGGTTCTCGGCTTGATGCATACATCCTCATAGCAAACTTGTGGTAAAGATCATGCAAAGGATCTCCATCGTGAGTTCCAATGTCCACGTTGCGAGAATGCGAAAGTGCGAGTGTGTAGCAATGGATTGCATTGCGCTGGAATTTGACCAGCTCAGGGCGCTCCTTGTTCATCTTGTCAGCGGTCCAAAGAACCGCCTCATCCAGCTCGTAGTCAAAACACTCCGCCAGACGGAACCAAGCATCCCATCTGTCGGCAGTGAATTGGAGTTGGAGCCGCAGAAAGGTCGCACCGATGCGTAAATCGTCAGTTGCGCCAGGGGTTTGACGACGGTTGAGCTCAACACCCTTGAACTTTGTCAATGCCATCATACCCAGCAAGAAGAACCAGCCATGTATGGCAAGAATTGTCTCAGGGGTATTGACAGACACAGCATCTACTGAAACGTCCCCAATAAGGGCGCGGTACAGACGCAAAGGATGAATTGGCTTTTTCAGATATTCAGTAAAATTACGCAGGTTGTGATACATCTGCGGTGTTGACTTCGTCTGGCCAATTGTCTGCTGCATGTGATCAATCGTTGTCTTAAGATCTGACTTGAGGAGGTCCTTCATAGGCATGCGATTGGCAAGAATGCAAACCCGCTCCACAAGCTGCATAGTCTGTCGTTTCTCAAGCTTCTCAGGGGGACAAGCATGATCCTGAACCTCCCAGACGCCTGCGCCAAGCTTGAGACCGTGCAAATCGTATAGAACCTGGCCGAGATAATCTTCCCAGTTCTCGATGTTCTTGAGTTTGAGGAGTTCAACGCGCATGACCTTGAGGAAGATCTTGTTTGAAGCCTTGCAGAATTTGCGGATACCAATTACCTGGTGGATGGCAGCGAGATAATCAGCAAGGTCGTTCTCGGGTCCAATGATACAGTTGTCCTTGTTGATGCCAGCTTTGAACATGGTGTATTGGAGACACCATGCGCGAATCTGCATCTCCTTCAGCTTGTTCTTCAGTGATTGGAAAGCAGCTTTGGAGGCGGCATTTCCAGTCCTTTCCGGCCTGATGCCGATTCGAACCTCGTCCTCACACAAGCTCGCAACGTGTAGTAAGCAATTGACTTTGGCCAGAGCAGCTGAGGTGGATCTGATGTGGGCATCATCAATAATTTCGAATGCGGTACTATCGTTCAGCGCAGAACCGAGGGCTGTGATCAAAAGCTCATCTAATGATTTCAAAGTACGCATGAAAAGCAATCGTCGAGATTCAGATGGGGTGTTGGCATACGTCTCGCCCTCCAAGTCTGATACGATTAACTCAATGCTTTTGAGACAACAAGAAAATCTCTTGGTTGAGTATTTGATAGCATCATAGGCGTCTCCTAGACGTGACCACAGGAACAATCTAAGCTCTGTGCTGCTGTTGCGAAGAAACTTCCAGAGATCTTTCAGGCTTTGGCTTGCGCAATCAGATATAGACTTCTTTTGCTTCTCGCCGGAGCTTGCGTCGTTGCTTTCATCGCTTTCGCCGCTATCGTCGCTACTATCGTCACTGCTGTCCTCACTGCTGTCGCTGTCTTCACCTGACTCGGAATCCGTTTCTTGATTGGGAGCGCACACTGTAGATGGGTTGAGAACAGGCTCCAGTGTATCAATGACAAAGACTGGATCGTCCATGTTATCTTGGAATAGTCCAAGGAAAAAGTCCATTGTCGTCAGTTTTGATATCTCACGATCAGCAGCAGCAGGAGAAATTGTTGGCATGACCACATTGTTGGGAAGTGAGATGGCAGAGACCTTCTCGTCTGCAAGGTGATCCCGTAAAGATGTCCACATGAGAAGGATGTGTTCGCGCAAAGGCTGTTCCGCGTGTGAAGACACGAGAACCGAGGCCCATAAGAAACGTGCTATGAGAGGATCGTTCGCTGGTCGGTCCAGCAGTCGAAGGTAAGCTGAGGCAATATCGAGCCACCGTCCGAGTCGATATTTAGTGTCCATTCGAGTCGCATAATCCACAACGCTGCTAGGGTTGGTGATGAGTTCATAGATGTCGACATGAAGCTCGAAAAGCATAGGCACGATGGTCTCCAAATCTGCTAACCTCTCAGCGGAACCAGCAGCAAGGTCCATCTCTTCAGTGATCTTCCGGTATAGAACAGAGTCCACTTTGTTGAGCATCTGAACCACAGACAGCTTCATTTTATCCGACCACTTCGCCGTTGCATAGCTTTGGCTAACAGCTCTGACCCATTCGTAGGCAACGTCTTCGGTCGTCATCCACGACCTGCAACCTGCCATCTTTCTGGCAAAGGATCTCAAACCTTGCTTTTCATTGAAAGAGGGCATGGAAGGCTGATCTTGCGATCCAGTTTTAGCGTGCTCTAGGAAAGAAGATGGTCCGAGACTGGCTTGTTCATTCTTGTGTAGGAAGACCTTAGCAACCTCTTCACGGAAATTGACAATAACACTGCTCAAGTCGCATGCAGCAATATTTGTTATTTTCCCAGGTCGGTTCTCGGTAGCACATGAGTCAATGAGCTCGGTGATGAAATCGAAGGTCGACTTGTCCTCTACGCCCAGGTGCTCCAATACGCTCTTTGTCATTTGGAACAGATTTTGATCAGCTCCTTGATAGGGCTGTAGTTGATTAGCAATTAGTGTGTTGGGATCTGTCGTTTCCTCGGCTTGGAGAGTCTCTCTTCGTCGAACTCGCTTGCTGCGTTTTTCTATCGCATTTTCCTCTTCTGCGCCATCTGGCAGTCCCGCTGCAGATTGCGATCGCTTTCTCGCCGATGCTCCATTTGACTCTTTCTGAGATTGGTCCGTAGCCTTCTGGCTATCTTCGGTTGCTTCGGACCCTGCCTTCTGCTCTTTCGGGGTGGTATCCTTCTCTGGTGATTTCTTTGTTTCGGTAGGTTTTGGAACAGCGACCTCGATTTCCGACGCAACACTTTCGATTTCGTTTGGAGGTGTTTCTATTGGAACATCTTCCAGACTGCTTTCAACAATTCCGTCGCATGTGTCGAAAGCTTCAGCTGTAGTCTCGAGGCAGTTGATGAGTTTTGCCCCAAGCTCAGCCCAAGATGATACAGACTTGGGCTCTGCAAGGCTAGCATTATCTGCGTCGTCCATTTCCGTATCTTCTTGTATCTCGTCCTGCGTAGCAGAAACCTTTGGCGGTATTAATGATTTGGTAGGGTCAGGAAGAAAGGGAATGGGATCCAAGTGGCGCTTGAGGAGCGCAGGCATCTTTTTCTTGAGCCATGGTGCCATGATCGGATGCGACAAAGCCATATCGTCGCTGAGAAGCTTCAATTGATCTTTCAACTGTTCACCCGCCATCCCTTCTGCTAATGACGGAGGGTCGAGTTCCATCACAGCAGGATCGTCGTCCAACTCAATCGCAGCCTCAAGGCAGTACCGCTTGATACGGTTGCTGTTAATTGCGCCAGCAAATCGAGCAGCCTTTCTCCAAAGCTCCGGATCTGATGGATCTTGATCCAGTGCAGTCATCCAGCTATCCAAAACCTTGCGTCCATCTTCGTTATATTTCAGTCGAGCCTTTTCCTTCCATACTGTGTCTGAAGTCGATGCGTCCTTAAACTTGTCGACAAAGAATTGGCCATAGTTTTTGTAAGATAAATAGAGGGCCTGGGCCAGGCTTGCTGCTACACCATCTGCACCTCCAGCGTCCACATCTAATCCCCCATCTGTGAGGGAGGGGTCCAAGTTGGATACATCTGGTTGACCGTCTGCTTGTCGCTCTGCTCGCTCGTAGTCGGTTTTTGCCTCCCGGTACTTGAAGATTTCGGATTTGAAGAGTTCGTTGTATGCAGCTTCGGCGGCTTCGCGTGATCGAGGGCCTTGCGCATGGAGCTTCAATGCATACTGAAATCGCTTGAGAGCTTCGTCGACCTGGGAAAGGCTGTTAATTGTCCGCGTTTCGAGGTACCGAATAACAAACTCACATGAATCTCCTTGGTGGTGTCGATTTGCTCGTCGATATTATCCTCTGGCTCGAGGTTTATTGCTTGGAATGCCGGCTATAATCACAAATTAGTAGAGGATCGGTATCGAATATCAATAATTTACCATATTGGCGGTCGCAATTCTCTCAAAGCGATGGCCGACATTCGTATCCGTAGCAAAGAAAACTATCTACCTCAGTCTGGTTGATTTGACGTTAGGAGTGAGTTTGGAGACACTTCACTTTCTTGGCATCCATTTAATTAATGAAAGCGCGTTCTCAGACGCGGATCATGTCAGCCCCATTTAGCCACATGCTAGCTAGAGAGCTGTAGCACGTAGATGTGGCGGTGTTTAGAGCTGCACGGCCCGCATAATCCAGGGCAGTTTAGAGTACGTACATCCTGAACTGTACCTGGAGCTCCCTATCAAGGCCAGATCTTAGGGAGGGACCAGCAAGCATCCTTTGTCTTTGGCATCTTACTCGAAACAAAGAACCCCTCGACCGGTCTCGACTGTTTCCCTCCCTACACATCACAGGAGGCCAATTCTGACGGTTCTCATCTGATATTCACCCCCGATCCTCGATAGCGATTACGAGGAGCTCGCCATCATGGTCGCGCCAGCGGTTCCCGAGTAAGGCGCAACACTACCGAGATGCTTGGCATCCACATAGCTAATCTGGAACCAGAATTACCGAGGAGATCCTCCACGAGTCCATTGACGCCCGAACCGAATCTCTCGCTGGCCTTCGAGAGCTTGGCCCTCCCGATCTCGTCCATCTTCTAAAGCACGGCGTCCGAAACCCAGCCAAGCAGGTACATAACCTCGATCGGCGCAACGGAGATAAATAGCTGACTTGTCCAGACTGGCGTCTACCACCATGTCACCGGTGTCGACGCATCTTCATCAGCTAGTCTGGCAGCGTATATCAATACTTTGACCTACAAAGAATCAGGACCAAATGCGACCAACAAGATCGTTGAAGGTGTTTTCTGGTACGCCATAACCCTTGTGCACTTGTAGGGGTTGCGGAAGCTGACCTTTGACAGCTGTTACAATGCCTTCTCACGACTTGATATGCGTGTGCATGTATCGATTCCCGGAACCGTAGAAAGTTACTGCGTCGACGAGCGAGGCGAGAAGCGAAAGGCTTCGGAGGATCTCTGGTTGGAGACATACCTCTGCAGTGTTCTTCGAGCATACTCATACGCGGACGATGGCAGCGGCGACACAATTCGAAAGATCATGGGCGTTCGAAGGTTCAATCCTGTTACAAACACTGAAACCGAGCATCGTTTCCTTCATGCCGCAGAACAACTCTTTTTCAGGGGTACGTCGTCATCCCCCACTAGCTGATAATATATATCCCTGACTAGCCTTTCAGGATGGCAACTGGGTTCAGACTCGGTAGTTCAGGTGCCTACTAACGTATCTAACCACCTGACCACTGGTCTTCTAAAGTACCTTGAAACGACCGGTCGATATGCCTCTGGAATCAATCTCTTTGAGAAGCTCCGGACGCAGAGTGTCGAGGTGTCATCTCTATTGGCAAAAGTTATGTTCATGGGTCATGAGGAGGTTTCTGGCGTCAGAACGCTTCACCAATCTTTGCAGGAAACCCCCATGGACTATGTCATGCTCGATACTCAAGCTGAGTTTCTCTTGAACAAGGCCAAGGGCGCAGCGACTCCTGAACTCAGGGAGGAGAGACTTAAGTTGTCCCTGGGTTGTGCGGATCGAGCAACAGTTGCCGCTCCGACCGAGTTTAGCACATGGGCCAGACTAGCTCAGGTCTATGTGGCTATGGAGGATTGGGACAATGCGCTTACCATTCTCAACTCATGCCCCATGTTCACCTACCAAGACAAAGATACCCCCTTGATGCCAGAACCTAAGGAGGTCATCCTGCCAACTCTTCCCGAAACTCGCCTTGACGAAATCGACAGCGAGCCTGAGTCGCGATACTCGGAACAGGTTGACCCCAGTCTGCTCAACCTGCGAGCAGCATCTTACAGAGGTACTTTCAAGAAGGCGTATGAAATCCTGACCGAGATGACTGCAAAGATTGGCTGGGACCAACTCCTGAAGATCCGTAGTAATGTGTTCGTGATGGAGGATGAGTATCGAACAGAGAAGCAAGAATCTACTCACCCGGGTGCCTCGAAACGGACCCCAAGCACTGATGGCCTGCGAGGTACGCCCGATCAAACTGTCAACCGAGACAATGAGGCGGAGGGCGGAGGCTCAGAGAAGCCTGATATTGAGGTCTCCGAAGTGGATGCCGACGTCGACACTCCTGCCACCAACGGCAATGGTGAACCAAGCAAAATTGAGAAGCCATCAAATGTCATCGATCCAGGAGAGGCTAAGACAGATCCTGAGGTAAGTTCCGTCGATATCTTCTCTCGACTCAGCTAACAATCACAGACCACCAAGAGTGAGGAGAATCTGTCGAAGCTCAACACCAAGCGCCTTTGTGAACGCTGGCTGGATAGTCTTTTCATGGTTCTCTATGAAGATCTTCGTGTTTACACAATCTGGCGCACTCAGATGGCTCAGTACCGCGCCCAGCAAATGCAGTACAAGAAGTCAGCGGAGGAGTGGGAAATTCTAGGCTCTCTTGCCGAGCGCCTCCAGCACATGGACGAAGCTGTCGAGGCGTACCGTGCATGCCTTTCTATTCGCTTCAGTCCCAAGGCTCTCGCAGGGATCCTGCGTGTCTTCGAGAAGACCAAGAGCACAAGAGAGACAGTAGCTTCCGTCATCCGATTGGTGACATGGCAGTACCGATGGTACAGCGAGTTCAGCCCCGAGCTCCTGCACACGATACGTACTCTGATCGAGGATGAAGGAGCTGTCAAGGTCCGAAGCATCATTCAGGCGACAAGCTTGCCTCAGAACGTTCTGGATCTGACACATCACTATGCTGCGCTATGCGCGACATTCAGAAGCAGCGGTACCGACGGTTAGGATTGAGCGATATGATTTGTTTCAATGGATTATTTGTCGTAGGTACGGTTAGATATACATGGAGGGCAGGCAAGGGTAGCGGAGCAAATTAATTCAATGAAAGTCTCTCTCTTGGAGAGTCAAAAGCTGACCTTGAAGAGTTTCCATTCTGATGATGAGTTGTTCAATACGCTGAAGTCGTGTGACTCTTTAGTGCGAGCAAAGAATAACTTTAGCAGAATATACCAGATATAGACAAGTGCATGGGATGCAATGAGCTAACGGCTATCAGCCGATTCTTTCAATATTGCCCGCGGCCGACTGCTATACACCAGGTCTTTTTTCTCCCGTTGGTGTAAGTGAAATGCTGTTGTGAAACCTAAGCACAAGCCATTGCTCTTTCGACAAAACACAATCCGCACAATCTGATTTTACTGGGTGTCAAAGTCCGCTTAGCTCTCTCTGTCCTATACCACTTATCTTACTTCTTGGGTGCTCCTAGACGTACACGCCTGTATGGTGTTTGAGAACGACATAGCAGATGGGTTAGGAGATAATCCGCACACTAAAGCTAGCATGTTTAACATTGAACGAGAGAGCCTTCCCAAAACTCAATCAATTGCTTCTGAATGCTTTTCTTTTTCTAAAAAAAAATTTAAAAATTTAAATAAAAAAAAAAGAGATTAAAATAAAAAAAGTAGGAAATCTTGGCCTACCACAGATAAATTGCTTGCTGTTTCCTACTGTTTCATCATGGTTTTGCCCCACACAAGCTGTTGTGATACACATAGCAAGGTTTACTAAACTAACAACCAACATCTAAACGACAACAGGTAGACAAGGCAGAGTTTATCTGTATCTAACCAACATCTGAATAGCTACTGACTGTATTAATAGGATAATGCAGATTCCCATACACCTACTTTGAATAAACCCTACATATTAATTGCTTGGCATTAAATGCATTACTGCCTTCTAAGCAGACTCTAGTAGTCTTCAGAGTTATAGGTTAAAGAGGGATTATGATATAAAAGTAAATAGCAAGATAAAAAAAGGTCATAATTTAAAGATAGGCTGGTTAGATATATATAAAATATAAAGAAATCTGTATAGTAAAAACGTTATAAAGAGACGTTATAAAGTTTCTATAATCTATATATTTCCATAAGCGCCTTAAAAGAATTATCCTCTAGCAGCTGACTGGCAATTAGGCGATTCTCAGGCAGATATGAAAGTCCCTTCCGCAGCACGGAAAGCACAAGCTCTCGCTCTACCGGATCGGTATCCGGTCGATGCCGTGCTACCTTATTTTCAAGTACCATTGAAGGGATTCGTTCATATCCCTCATCATACCACTGGCTATCACAGGCGCCACCTATCTCATAAGTTCCCCTCCACATAGTAGGAAAGGTTCCTAGAGTCTGAACCATGGATGACACTATTAGAGAGCTTGTCGCACCATGAAAGAGATTATAGCCCATATATAGTTGTGCGAATATGCACATGTAGCTCCATATGTCAGTGGCGAACGTTGGGCCATGATTGTGCATTCTTTCTGGCGCGCAATAAACAAGAGGTGACTGCAGCTTTTGCGAGACTGGAGTGCCTGACTTGATTGCTAGTCCGAAATCCCCCAGAGATATATCATCTCCTATCAGGCTTTTGTGGACCTGCATTGGCATGACAAGCTCGCCTGGTTTCCACAGGTCGGGATATAGAGGCATTTTCTTAGGGCGTCCTATGCACTGGTACTTTGCAGTTGCACTGCTGCGATCCATAGGCAAGAGAGAATACATAATATTCGCACTACTTAGGTCTATAAAAATATATTAGCTTATGTATTATTAAGAAGCAGCATAAGGTGGCATGGGAGGGCTGAGGTAAACAGACTAACCTCCATGTACAATTCCACCATCATGCAGTTGTTTAATAGCTTGTAATAATTGCTTGGCAGCTGACATCCGGTTGGCCACTGGTTTTTGACGTTGATAATCTCGAAGGTTAGGGCCTTGTAAAGGTAAAACGAGGACGCGGTGGGTGCTGTGAGATCCACGGATGGAGAATGTGTTTTGATAAAGTGTGAGATGGGAGGTAGGCTGAACGACGTTGATGATCTCTCTCTGCATTTCGAACTCACGCTCTCCCGGCCTCCCAGGCGTCATAATCTTAAGAGCCACGTCTGTCTTCCCAAGCATATCATATGCCATCCAGACAGTTGAGAATCCCCCGTGGCCTAGCTTATGCTCAATGCGATACTGGTTGACTAGGATCTCGCCGATGCAGATAGGGTAATATAGACCCTCTAGATAGCGTTCAGGGTCTTCGGAAGCCTCCTCGACTTCATGTTCGTTATCTGAGTCCACGAGATCACCTCGATCAAGGATATCTTCATTACAATTATGCATGCTGACGGCAGAGAGCTTCCAGTCTTGGGACAGTGTTGATTGTTTCTGAAGGTAAGGGACGCCCCAAGTTTATACAACAAAGAAGCTGCTACCTGTTTGGGTAGAGTCTAGCCAAAAAAAAATTGAGTGTTTTGCTTGATTGCACGCTCTCATTACCTGGGGTAAACATTTGGCATTTGCTACTGCAAGTGATACGTTCAAATAGGGCTTATAGATTGCTGTGACTGACTGCTGCCTCCAGCTTCTTTATGCTCCAGTACCCCACTATCGTCATACCCCCTTCCACCCCCCCGGTCCCAACTTTCAACATCCTTCTGACATCAAACTAGACCTTTATCATCAGTCTGTTGCACTCTTGCCCGTCTACCATCATCAACATCGTGGTTTGAGACCACAGTATTAAGTCACAAGATATTTCCGAGAGAGGAGGAAAGGACTGCGAGCGTCATCCATCTTTAGTCTCTTACTTAATTCTACTACACCTTCACAATGGCCAAGCGCATCACCAAGGTACGTCTTTCATTCTTGCCCATATTGCTTGCCCGCCCCCGTCATCTAACCCTTTTTCCCCTCCTAGGAATTTGCCGAAATTTCCCAAGATCCCCCTGAGGGCTTCTCCGTGTCTCTGCCTCCCAACGAATCCATCCACACCTGGCACGTCACCTTGTCGGCGCCCGCCTCGACCGTCTACCACCCAGGCAAATTCGGCATCCTCCTCAGCCTCCCCACCGACTACCCCTTCAAGCCCCCGGTCGTCAAGTTCGTCACCCGCATCTACCACCCCAATGTGACAAACGACAATCTCGGCAACATCTGCCTGGGTCTCCTTAAGCCGGATGCCTGGAAGCCCAGCACCAAGCTCTACGCCGTGCTGGAGGCACTTCGTAACCTCCTAGAAGAGCCTCAGCTCGACAGCCCTCTCGAAGATCGCATTGCGCAGCAATACCAGACCGATCGGGCTGCCTTTGATCAAGCGGCGAAGCAGCATGTCCAAAATCATGCCATGGGGCCGCCTGTTTTCCCTCCTGTTGCTTAGAAGAGCAGTGCCAGGGAGGAAGGCGAGGGCAATCTGGACTATGCACATTCTAGCAGTGCAGGGTCCAGCGATGCGAGCCGTTTAAGTGGTAAGACCATCGCGGCCAACGCTGGGGCTTGTGGTGAGCCTCATGGCTGGACAGAATGATGAATGAGGAATGGGCCAGAGCGCGGGCGACTCAACCTGAAAACCTATGAAATTGGTCTGGCCACGAGAACACTTTCATCTCGTCTCGGCTTATCTTAGTCTCGAGCCCTTAAGCTCTTACCCGAATTTATGAGATAAAAGTACATAGGTGTTAGGGTCTCAAACATGAAACATTTTATCACATGCAGGCTGCGTACGCTTGACGGTCGTGTAATTATCTTTCATTCCATTAGGGTATCAAAAGTATCCCCCAAATCTACTCCTCGGCAGGTTCTAACCAGTTCGTACGTAATTTTCCCTCGCCCTTCTATATGAAAACCAAGCACCACCAGGACCTTTTGCCAGTCCTTGCAACCTTGCCGTGTCCCTTGTGCAGGAAGTCATTCGCCTCTTGCAAAAGTACTTTTGGGGTATGGTGGTGCGTTTTGTCTTATCGCAATGCAGCCGTAAACCATCGTCATTAAATAAAACAATGTTCCTTTTTTGGTACCATTCCATCCTGTACATTCCAACCGTACCAACGCTGATCCCTCCTCGCTCCTTGAAGACACACATAGTGAACAAACAACTCCCCATCGTTAGGGGCAGTTGAAGAATAATGAAAATGAATGAGAAAAGAAAGTTTGTAGTTGAAACAGAATAAAGGAGAAAAATGCAGACACAATGCGGGCTAAATCGATAAATAGACCATGCCTTCCATTGAAACGCCGTTCCATGATAAAAAGTCGGCGGCTTCCACTACCGTGTAGGTGTGGGCCAGTGTGAGCCGAAATGAGAAAGTAGCTGAACAGTAAATGAGATGTTGAAGGAGTGTCGTGTAGTGGGTGTAAGAGATGAGAGGTTGTGAGGTATGTTGTTAAACGTGGCTAATTATTCCATGTCTTGCCTTGGCGGACTCTATCCAATTGTGCCTTGGCTCGACGTTGCTGGCGTTTCTCGTCAATCTGGACCTGGCTCAGATGCCCGAAGCCATTCCGTCGTTTGAAGCAGGCCTCCATAAGAGCATTGGCATCGATCAGGCGGCGTGGCATCGATTGAACCACGCCAAACATCTCCATGGGGTCGCCTACAGATCGGATCTCGTTCTCGCCTAGCTTGAAGATGGCCAGTGCAATGCGGAAAAGAGTCTTGGAGCCCTCGTAGAAAAACACGTCCCATACGCGGAGGGTGGTTTCGATGGGCAGTGTTCCGATGAAGCAGCTCATAAACCAGGCTGTCATGCAGAGCGTGATCGGTGGGAGTCTGTCGGTGGGTGTTGACATGCGTGCCAGTTCCTTGCGACGCGAGCGAGTAAGGCGAATCGACTTGCTCGTTGCAGGTCGGGAGTTGGGATCAGCTTCAAGCTCCCCGCCAACCTTGTCCCAGACAGCAGGCATAGAAGTGCGCATCTCAGTCATGAGCACTCCCAAGTCAATCTTGGAACCCTCAAGACTCATCTCGTGAGTACCGGGAAGGTAAATGCGCGTGATGACGTTAAGTAGCCAAAAGCATTGTTCCTCTGTATCAACAAAGAGCAACAGAAGACCAGCCAAGAAGTTCAAGCTTTGGCAATAGCCAATCCGAGGGTTGTATACAGCGAATGCGTGTAGCACACGGCGAAGAGAGGTAATGATAGGCGTCTCGCCCTCGACATTTGGAGGAGCTGGGCTGGAGCTACGAGTAGAATCCGTCATTGTCGACTCTCTAGCGCTGCTTGACGACGTAGTGTCCATTCCACCGGGGGGCTTAAACTTGATGTTATCGGGGAATGTGCGATGTAGGTCTCGCTCGATAGCCTCAGCATCAACGTCCTTAGCTCGCTTAGCTGTAAGCTTATCGTAGAGACCCGAATGCTTGGCCAGAATAGCTGGTCCGCCAGCATAGTAAAACCAAGCGGCGCCGCGCCATTCTGGAGGAATACCCTTGCGAACAAATCTCTTCGTCTTTGCGTTAGGTGCGGGAAACCGGTTTGGGTGGTCTGTCATCAGAGCATTGTCCTTCAGGTACCCATTCCACTTCTTTCGTCGACGAGCGAGGTACTCAGTATATCCAGCATTCCAATTGTCGTACTGCTGTCGCGTTACATACTGGTTTTCCTTCTTGAAACCGTACCGATCACGAGCGCCAGGGACTTCGGGCTCAACTGGCTCAGGAATAGCGACCGGTGGTGGTGGAGAAACTGGCTTGGGTTTGAGCTCAGCCTCGGGGGCCGGTGTAGGTTCAGGCGCTGGTTCAGACGCGTATTCAGAGTTATTCCTTGACTCGGGGGTTTCGGGTCGATCTTTGACTTCAAAAACAGGTGCTAGGGTGGAACCAGGTGGTGAGAGAGGTGCAGTAAATGATCCTGAGCGCCCAGTGTCAGACCCAATAAGGGAAAGAGGCTTTTGGGATTTGATGGAAGGCTCTGAGTCTAATGACTTGACCGAGTCGCGCTTTTCGGGGATTTCGCAACTGTAGTTCTCAACAACATGCTTTTCGGCAATATGAGGAACGGAAGACGTAAAGGCTGGAGATGTGAAAATCATCTTGGACATTCGAATTTCCATGTCGAGTGTTGTGGACTCGGGAACCTCCTGTTGGAAAAAATCCTCGTCGTCGTCGTCTCGGACGCTTCGTCGTGGACCCATATCGGATGCTGATGATACCGGTCGATTGTTGGTAGTGTTATTGTTCGAGTAGTTCACCTCTTCGTCGTCGGAGTCAAAGCCTTGCTCGTACATGCCCATAACATCCTCAAGACTCGGCTCGTCGTGTTCAGCGTCAGGCTCGTTATTGATGTTCACGTCGCGCTCCGCGCTTTCTTGACCAGTGTGTAGTGAACCAACAGAGCTGTCCTTTGTGAGGACGCTGCTTCGCTCGGTAACAGCGGTACCTGGACCAGTTGTATCTGTGAATTGAGAGCGGAAGCTCGAGCGAGATTCTTCACCACTCATCCACGGGGCGATGACGGGGCTTGGCGAAGCTGAGCCGCCGTTTTGGTTTAAAGGAGGTCGTGCTGATGATGTCGCACCAGCAGCCGTCCGAATGCGAGGCGTTCTTGCGTCGTAAAAGTCGTTGGAAGGGGGAGAAAGAACTGATTGATATGTAGAGGAGGATTGACAAGAAGAAACCGACGGGCCACGAGGTCGTTGAGGAGCAGGCCAAAGGGGATGTTGAGAAGATGTAACGAGCTCTAGATACTGGTCGGCGGGATTGAGACCGGGGTTAGATGTAGCGGTCCCTGGGGCGTTTTGGGCGGGTCGTGGCTTAGTCGCGTCGGTGATTGGTTGGCGGATACTTTGCTTCCGCGGCCGCGAGAAGTTCTCCACGGCGGGTGGCAGGGTGTCGTAGGCGCGAAGGTCAGCCAGTGACGATTTGGATGTCAGAAATGTCGGAGATGTGTTTCGGGAGTCAACAGGAGTGCTTGCTGCAGTATCGTAGCTCAGAGGCGATGGCGAGTGGGGCGAATCGAATGGAGATGCTGCTCGTTGCGATATTGATTGTCCAGGCATGAATTTGGAAGGGTTGGTGATGGAATCCCATCTTGGCGAGATCGGCAAAGGAGGTAAATGTGACAAGGACTCGTCCGACGGTTGACGAACATGTCGGTACATGGCGCCGAATGGCTTAAGCTGCATGCGAGGCGACGCCAACGGCGACATCATTGGTGAAGTCATGGGCGAGGTATAAGGTGATGCATCAGCTGTTGAAGTGCCCGGCATAAGGCTGTTTTCACTGTCCCGTTGACGATTACCGTAAAAGGCAAATTTTGTTCGGGTTGCGTTTGGCGAGCCCGGAGCGTCGGGTACGGAGATGGCGAGTGGTGACATGGTGCGATTTACTTTTTGTGGTCGAAGGACTCGATTTATTCCGATTACTGCTGCTGGGCGCCAGAGGCTGGCAAAAACTTTGGTCGCCCAGCGGGCAGGAGTATAACCGCTTGCAAAATGAAGGTTTGTTGTGAATCAGAGACAGGGTATCAAATATCGTTGTCGTCGTTTCGTTGCGTGACGTTCAATTTAGTCAGTCACTCTGTCTGCGTCTGTGTCTGATCTGCTGTTGCCTCCTTCCTGCAAGGTGAGCCGAAGGTAGCAGCACAAAGATGTGGAGATGAAAAAGTTGATTTTGTCAAAGGGTAGCAACAGCTCTTGGCCATCGCTGTCGGATCTAGAACAGAGTATAGGATTTGCGACTGGAATTTGGCAAAAGGTCGAGCCAGAGCGAATGTCGTATCGGTAGAACTTAAAGATCGGCGGATCGTGATCGAGGGTCGTGATCGAGGGTCGTGATCGAGGGTCAAGTGGTGATTGTTTCAAGTCGAAGTCGAACTGCACAACAAGTAAAAAGAAAGAAGGCGCTTCGCTTCAGTCAAAAGTAAAGCTGTCTAACCAAGAAGTCGGTCGGTAGTCGGTCGGTGTAGAAGAAGACAAGCGAGAATAGTCGGTCTCGAGAATGGGTTTCCGGTGTGGGATGGTTCCAAAGGTAAAGTAGTAGGCAGTAAGTATGTAAAATGATGGGGCACAGTCGAGACCCCACGGACGGTTGAAGAATTGACGCCGAATCTCGTCTCAGACAGACAAGACAACCAGCCGGCGTCCGAGAAGATGAGTTGACGACAAGAACAAATAATAACCTCAGCCTGTGCTTGGAAAAGAAGGGAAAAAGTTCGCAGCACCTACGCAAAGAAGCACCTTGCACGAAAGCGTTGACTCTTTCTTTTGACTGGGAACTGGGACTGGGACGGGGAAGCCGGATTGGCAGGGCGGGTAGAACGAATTTCAACAACCAGGATGTTCTCGCAGCCCGGGCCAGAAAAGTGCCGGGGTATCGTCGCCTACCAGGGGAGCTCAGGCGCTGCTGTAAGATGAATCCGTCTCTAGAGGGAGACAATGTGATCCCAAATGAGTTATAGAACCGATGAATCGGAGAATGCAATCGATCAGAAACTTGGAAAATTGACAGGCTAAAAGATATAGAAAAGCCTGAGCTTGAGCTTGACCTCTTTTTTTTTGTGGTGGTTTGTATTGGTGATATCGAGGCTCGCTTGATGGTAAGGAGAAAAACTCTTGGACGCGGTCGACAGCCCCGACTCAATTGATCCCACCTCGGGGACTAAAAATGAGGCAAGGGAGAGCGACTGGAACTGGAAATGTACTTTCTAGGGGTTTTAACAGTAAACTAAGACCTGTGTACGGAAAACAAATAGCCTCAGAGCGGGTCTAATGTGGCATAAAGTGGTCAAACTATTTTGTCTCTTTAGACAGATAGACACCTCCAGCTGGGCAGTATCAAGTAACCCCAAAGACTGGTGCAGGTGGCGCGGGGAAAAGAAGAAATGAGACCAGTCCCCAGCCAGAACTAAGAACAAGACAGACTAAGACCAACCAACACTTGATTGAGTGATTCAAAAAAGCACGTCAAAAAAGAACAGAACCAATGTCCTCGAGATCCTTCCAAAGGGGGCCAAGAGGCTGACAAAAAGGATGCAACAGGTTCGGTTCGGTTCAGTACAGGCAGGGACCATACAAACGAGGCCTGCCAAAAATGGGTGACGGTTACAGTGCATGCAACCTTCAGGTTGGGTTGTAGTGGTGCTAATGTCCCTCATGGCTTTCAACGTCCCCAGCAGGCGGCGTCTTTTCCGTTTGGCTGTTTGTCACTTGTCTTTCTTGAATCTCGGGAAAAGCCAGTCGACCCAGAGGACCACCAAGCAGAACTACGAGCCCAACTCTTACAACGCGATTGGCCGAATGAAGTCCCCCGGGGAAGCAAATGCTGGGTCCTTTTTCAGCTGGTGACGGCTCTTTTTACACGCTAAATTCTTGGTTCAGAGGGGACCCGTTGTTGAGTCAGGTCAGTCAACACCAGGATCAAGTAGAGTAGCGGGGTCCAGGTACCTGCATAGGACAGTGCAAGAGCAGTTGCTTTAACGTGGCAAGGAAAGAAAATTACAAGAATTACACACATACAGGTAAGGAAAAATATTATAGAGCTTGGTTGGAGATGGCGCAGGTGAATGCGGTGGTAGATGGGTATCCACGAATATGCTTATTACATGGTGTTGCGATCTTGAGGGAATAATGCAGGGGTTTAGCAAAGTCTAACTGTGCCTTACACGATAGTAGTCTGTCAACCCAAAGGACGGATGGATGTTTAGAACAAGGGAGGAGAGACGAGTCTCCAGATGGTCATGGAATACTCTTAGCCAGCAACACGGGATGTGAAGCCGAGAGACAAGTCTATCCCCAATGTGTGTAGTGAATCTCGCAAAAGGGCAATAGATCAACAGTGTTGCCCAAAATATCGCCATCACTGCAGCAAGTCGAAACCTCCTATGTACATACGCTATGAGGGTCAGCGACAGTATTATTGACTATGACCCAAAAGCCTAAAGGAATCTTGTCAGTCCAGTCTAGATCATACAACCAACACATAGTACAACAACATCCCTCTGGTTCGTCTCATTCCTTATTGGGCTTTATGCGACCTTCCCCTCTCGAAGATGGGATGCAAATTAAACATGCCCCTCACGCCAATACTGTTCTGTCTGTCATATCACAGTCATATGTGTTTCATGGAGCTGACTGTCGGTCCCATGTGTTACAGTGCCACCACCTCAACATCAACAGTAGACACCTGAGACTGGACGAAAGTGGTTTTTGCCAAGAGAGGATAATAAAAAAATCCTCAGACGACCCTGATATTACCCATTCGACTTGATCGCGTATTAGAGTGTTGAGAGTTGAGAGTGTCAGTCCGTTCCCCTCCAACTCTCGCTAATTACTAGATAGATACCTAGTAGCCCATGCTCCGGCAAAGGGGGAGGGAGGGTCATAGTTCAAAAAGGCGCTGCACCGTCTCTGCGGGTTCCTCCCGTCAACGTTAAGGTCCCTCTGTCGTTTCCCAAAACAATACAAGCGGCACCGCGGCCTGTTCGCTGGATGGCCGACTGGTGTTTTTACCCACATCGGGTAATCATGTCCCCTCTAGTAGTCTGGCTAAAAGGCTTCCATTGATAAACCAAGAGACGGCGCGCGCTTCAAGGCCTCCAGACACTGCAAAAGTCAAACCACCAGTTGATGGCGTCAAGAGACAGATTGGGAGTGGAGGAGACAAGAGAAACAGCCAATTAGATACATTTCGTTCCTGGATTATACTTGTGGCTGTTGTACCTGCAGGGACATGGTTGCAACCCTGGGGGGGGTTTTTTTTTTTTTTTCCTTATTGTTTCTTTTATCTTGGTCTTGAACCCCATGCACACTTTAGCTTAGCCATTGAACCAAATATTTGGAAATTAACAAAAGTACTTCCGCTCAGCTCGCATTAATTACGTCGATGAACAGGAGAGACGTGCACTGTCGAATTTCCAAGGCACAAAAAGAAACACATTATACATTAGTAATTACATATTCGCTCGTGTCCATGCCCCTAGTAAACTTTAGTTAGCTGCTCCGAGGACAGGACAGGTTCCTGGGGCCGTGTTGTGTTGCATAGCGTCTCTGACGCATCGCAATACTAATATCAAGAACTGTCAATGGATAGATAGATCACCAATCTCGATTTACGATGCTAATGCCTTGTTGCTACTGTCCCAGCGATTCAATTTCGATTTTGTGCGGAGTGGAAAGGGACGATCACCCAGGCAGGGCAGGATTCGACACCCTTGCTGTTGTTGTTCCGGTGAAAAGCTTCTGGTTGACTTCGAATTCTGGTGATCTACAGAGAATCGAGATGAAATACAGGGATTATGTAACCGTCAACTCGTTTCGACTCGCTCCGGCCCCCGTGGTCATTTCGTTGTCGGTAATAGTTTTTGATGCCTTGGTGATTCTTTACAAGCTATCCACTCTGCTCTCGTTAACATTCAGGAGAAAAGTGACCTCACAGGGCGCACCAAATGCCGTCAGACGAAAAGGAAAAACTCAGAAGCGTTTACTATCACAAACTCCATCTTTTGCGCTTTAGTGCATGTGACAACCAGCCACTCACGCAGTGGCACGGAACACAGTGAGTATCTAATCACAATTTCTCCGCAGTTGGTTGGGTGCTTCCCACGCCGTAGATGAGCAAAAGTTGAGAAGCAAACATTATTGTTTAGGTTAGGTAGCCCCATGAGCAGAGATGTGAAATAATCAGTCGAGCAGGCCAGGCAGACAGCCATGTCTCTCCGTCTTTCTGGAAACTGGGTGAAGAACAAGTTAGCCTTGTCTTTCCCCCGCTTTTTGGTGGAAACCCTGCCATGAGTTAGACGGGGCCCTTGAAAGAAAGGACTGTCAAGCACGCACAAGGCGCTCAGTGACAAATGCTTAGGCGAAGGAGGCTTACTGGGAAATGATGCTGACGACGAGTTAGTTGTTGGCTCTACGGGAGGGAGCGTCGAGGTAATTGCAGGATCGCGAGGCTTAGACAAGAACTCGTCACTGTTACGTATAGATAGAACGGATTGGTGATATTGACATTCACATTCCTGCTCAGAGACCTGCGTTAATAGCATGTGAGGCTAATTAATTAACTGCACATGCTATGTACATATGCATGTTTCTGAGATCCATGGGACTCCTAGGCTCATCTCGGTAGGTGGTAATCTTAGTTATGCTTGCTCCGAACAGCTGGGCCGGTGATATATCCCCCGTCGTCATTAATAACCGTTACTCAGGGAAAGTGACATTTGTTTGTATTCGAATCCAAACAGACGCCACTGCGCGTTGTAGCTTACGACATGTGGTTAAGGCATAATAATTGATTGATGACAAGGGCACGTCCTTCCAACACACGCTAGCAATCCAGCCCGATCGCGCCTTGCTCAATAGAAAACAGTCAGTCTCATCTCATTTTTCACGATCCGGCCCAAAGCTATTTCGCGTTTCGAGAAACGGTTCCCGGCTTGGCTGCGCGAATGTGGTAGACAGTGGCTGAAATGTGTCTAGAACCCGAGTTGGCTTGTAAGAGGTCATGGCCGACAAACAGGGTCTTTCGGCTTCAGTTCCAACCGAGATTTTCGCCCAGGAGCGCTGCCTGTTTCATCCATCTTGGACGGGAATTCATATTCACCGATGAAGGGTCATCTTGGTACATTTCCACTCGAGAGAGGATCGCCGGCGGTGGCTGAGGTGTACCACCTCCAAACACCTTCATTTCTCTCCCCTCATTGTTAATGCTCCCAGTACACAAGATACCGAGTCCAGACCTTGCATGAATAATTTATCGCGGTTCGGAAGAGCTGCGATGCTTCATTTCTTTTCAGCGTCTCCATGGCGACTCAATGCGATTTGTTGAGTAGTATAAAGCTTTATACAGTTACACATTGTTGACATCAAATACCACAAGAAGCTCCCGGATCAATGGCGAACGGAAAGACGGGAAGCAAAGCAGGAAGAGATAAGACACTGAGGTCCGAGACCGTCCGTGTCTTTGTCTTGTTCTCGATCGCCTCTTTTTCGCCCTTTGTTTTGTTGATGCATTGAATAATCTTAATACTGTT
Organism: Fusarium sporotrichioides; assembly: GCA_019054645.1. Classification (NCBI taxonomy): domain Eukaryota; kingdom Fungi; phylum Ascomycota; class Sordariomycetes; order Hypocreales; family Nectriaceae; genus Fusarium; species Fusarium sporotrichioides. Next base: position 2,168,118 of record JAHKNS010000002.1, on the reverse strand, counting down.
TTTTTGGGTAATGTCAGGATTGTTAATTGTCGTCGTCCAGCCAGCGAAGATGGCGGAATTAGTCGTACAGCTCGCGGTTTGGTGCGAGGCAGACTTAAGTCTGAGCAGCGTCATTGGATATCGCGCGTCAAGTTAAACAAACGGACACAATCTGTAGAGCGAGTAAATAAATAAACATAGATAAACAAAAACCTATCACATTGAAAAAAGGGAACATTTCTGTTTGACATTATGATTCCATCATGAATCCGCAATTGTCCCTGCCTACCCTAGACTTCAGGTATCGATGACATACATAATCACGTGACTGCGACTTGAGAACCCAAGCTTTCCTCTTCCCCTCCTCATAAATCACATCACTACCTATGCATCGATGACGCCAAATCCTGAATTGTGTTGGTTCATCAATTCGAGTCGGATGATCCAATCTCCGGCTTCGGTTCGGTCAAGAGACGGGACACTTCCGTCTCACTTTCATCATCCTTGAAGCAAACAACAAAACAACGGAGAAACTTGTACCGTCATCTGCTCCATCTTCAGGTCCAGCTCCAGTCTCCAGTTTCCAGTCTAAACCAGGGGCCCGAGCTCCCCCCTACCGTTCCCCTCAAGCTCCTGTTTCTTTGGGGGAAGTGACATGTTACAGAGCTATCTGCAGCTCCGTTCGTCCTTGTTTCGAAAGCTGATAAGAACTCGTATCAATTTTCTTACAAGGGGCATCTATCACAAACAATTGGCTCAGCTGCTGCTGCGGCCTCTGCTCGATGCCAAAGTTGCCGTTCATCATTCGCAAAGATGAACCTATCAACAATAACACACAAAACGTCACAACTTCCGATGATTACTTGAGTTTCCGAGACACTTCCATCCCGCTCTGGGCTGGGCTACATTGTGAAAGTCCTACGTCACATATTCCGGGGACTGGGAGTAGTTGCTTGCCCAGCCCCTCGAGTGCCTGCGTTCCCAGTCTGATTCTCTACAAAGTAACTGTGTACCTACCTACTGTACTGTGCTGTGCTGTATGTCAGACTGGGTCATTTCCCCGCTCTCTGTTCCCTTCTCTATCGTTTTTTGAGCCTGGTCCCTTTCCTGTACGTACTTGGATGAACAAGCCGGGAAAGGAAGATCCCAAAGTTAAAAGTATTGTTTCTTTGATGCTTTCCAGGTACATATACCTTTAGTCAGGTTTATATCTACATCTTGATTGGACGGCAACCACTTCCGGTCCATTGCGCGTCCTTCTTTGGCTTCCGTACGGCCCTGATCGACCTGCCCTGGAGGCTGGACTGGACGGATGTACGCTGGCGGTTCGCAAAGGAGCTTGTTGACCTGCCTTGCAGCGCGCAACGCAGCTTACCTCCGGGAAGCTTGTCCACACCAAAAGCTGGGTTGCCCAATCCGTCCTTAGATGGCAAGCTCGTGGGACTGTACCTCGACTTGTCGCAGGCCTTCCTTGCATTTCCATGTATTCGCTACTTGACTTCTGTTAGGTGTTGATATACCACCACCATAACAATCATGGAGTGTATCCAGTGATGAGATGACTACGACATCCGCAATTGGCTGGGCTGGGCTGGGCAGCTCTCACACAAGGCTCTCTGCCTCTCTATTGCTGTCGCGGTCATCGTTACTGTCGCCCTCCAGCTCCTCACGCGTAGTCTCTCTCCCACCCTCTGCCCGTTCCCACTCCCCTAGCCTTCCTCTGTCTCTCTCCTCTCTTCCGTTCTATTCTTGTTTTGCTTGTCTAGCTCTCTCTATCTCGTGCTGTACCTTGACCAACCTTTAAAACCCTCTCTCGCCCCTGAGAGAAGCGCCTTGTTCCTTTGAACTTGCCAATCGCATCTTAAAAGACTCCATTACACCACCCAGCTCAGTAATCGCCATGTCCCGCAAGAGAAAGCAAGACGAAGAGGAGGAGCTCGTCTCCCTCCCCGAAGACTCTGATGGTGAGGAGGAGGAAGAGTAAGTGCAATTCGTTTTCTTGCATGTTGTTTTCTGTGATTTGTTTGCGATTGTCAATTGCCCAATCGCACGTTTGTTGGCTGCGCAGCTGGCGCGATTCGTTGCGCAGCTTACCAAGTATGCGCGCGCGCATACGATGTCGCATGCCATACATTGAGGTGCGCCTCAACGCGATGTGATTCAACGCATGTCACCCATTCATACGCGCTATTCGCGATTATTCCTGATCGCATTGCGTTTCCCTTCCCACCTGGACATGTTCTCACTTCCTACGATACCGAACCAACATTTGTTCATGATTGTTGTGCTCTCGTGATGACGTTTGGCTGACAGCAAGCGAACAGGTACGTCTCTACCGCAGACGAGGAGGAACATAGTGAAGAAGATGAAGACGCCGAGGAGGAAGAGGAGGAGGAGGATGATGATGGCGAAGACAAAGAGGCCGACGCAAAGGGTAAGTCCTCAATGGTGTAGATGTACCTGGGTCGGATTTGCAGCACCAACACTCATGCATTGCATTTGACCCAACCCATCTACACATTCCCGACCAAGCTTTGGACGGTCAACCTCTTATAAAGAACCAAACGCTGACAATATTATTCAGTCGAGCCTCCTGTAAAGAAGCGCAAGACGGCCGAGGCAGACGACCAAGAACTCAATGGTGACGCTGAGGACGACGAGGAGGAAGAAGAAGAAGCAGAGGAGGAAGAGGAAGAGAAGGGCGACGAAGAGGACGCCGAGGGCGATGAGGAGACAGCCGATGTCCCTGCTCCAGCCAAAGGAGCCGTCAAGACTGCCGAGGCGCCTGCTGCCACCGAGACTCCAGAGCCCAAGGCGGTTACGGCCGGTGGTGATGAGTAATACTGAAGAGATAGCTTATCTGTCGTATAGTAATTCGTTCTTTGTACTCGATTTATCCACAAATATTCAGATCTTTGCTTGGAGAATCTTTTGTGAGTGATCGAGGTATCGTCGTCGTCCAGTTGTGTCACTGGTTTGGTTACAGGATGAGTAGTCCATTGTGGTGTTGGGGGCAAACAAACCACAACTGTTCCATAAGGGGCACAAGTCAGGTCAGGAAGTTCAGTCTTATGTATCCCCTTTCCCCGACAGATCAGTCAACTCTTTGAATCAATGCACGTGCAATACGGCATAATACGGAACACCAGGAGATCTGGCCAAGACAGATCTTTATCGTTGATCTTGATCTACCCGCGTGTCCACTTACCGATCAACCGAAACCACGTTTTAAGTACGTAGATGTTCTAAAATAACCTTCGAATAAACGTTTCTTTCTCTGGGGGAAGACGAAAATAGGATGTCATGAAAAAAAAGCGCGCAGGAAGAACCCCTGCCATGGTGTTGTTATTGGTGCAGATAGTTTTCGTGACTCCGCAACGGGTAGGGCTGAGGGAAGGTTGAGGGTTTGACTGAGGGTCATGATGTTTATTCTTGGGGTTGAGGCGAAAAGGGGGTGTTGTTGTAGAGGACGTATCTGCTTGGAGTGGTTTGTGTCTGTTTAGTGGGAGATGCAGCGAAGGAAACTCTGGACTGTGACCTCAATATGGTAACTTGAGGATATGGTATCTAAGTTAGAGTATGGCAGTTACACTGTCTGTATTGAGAGAAGGCGATGTTATTTCGATATGTCAACTGCCGGCCCAGGAGTCTACTGTATCAAGTACAGAGGCTTTGAAGGATTGAGATGTTCCATGGAAGCCAAGGAGCACCACTACCAATGACAGAAGACAGTAGAGTCGTGAGGAGCCCCCCTACCCCGGATCCTTTCATCTTCTGGAAACTAAATGAACAGACAAGGCATGGTCAAAGCCGTTGCAGGGTGGTCTGATCTGATGCACGCCAATATTCCTTACCACGCGTTCATCTGGCAGAAAATAGCAAAGCCAAGCCTGACCAGCAGGATCTGTGCATGGTTCCAACTTGGTACAGTCTTGTTGAGCAGATACAAACCTTTTCATCAACTTTACAGTGATGGTATGGTGACATAGTAAACAGCACTCTTGTTGACGCAATTCTGGATTCCTATTACACAAGAAGAACAAGAGAGAAGAGAGAACCAATACACACACACAACCGTGGATATGCCATGGTATCCCAATAGGTAAAGGTGAAATCCTGTTGGGTCCTCGTGACTCAACCTGCTTCAAAAAACCACAGGGCGCAAAGTAATTCTAAACATGGCCTTTTGCCCATCGTCGATCTGTATCATCCTCGGCAACAGTCAGAGTATTCTTTCTGTAACTCAACTTCTCACTCCCCACGGCCTCTTCCAAGGCAAACGAGATTGAGGTTAGTCAACGATACCCCATCTTGCAGGGATGAGGATCCACTGGGCGCTCTTTAGCTCTGGGGATAAACTCATACCACCCCCAAGTTTTCTTTAACCCTATACCTACATGCTGCTCTTCTGTAGTTTAAGCAGACGACATGTCTTGGGTACCGGGGGGTTGATTATACTCGTTTCCCTCCTCAGGACTCACTCAGTCAACGAGACGGTATATCGAATTACTAGTTTTGCTCGACACAACACAATCTCTACTCGGACTTGTCAAAACCTCAAACAGTTCCTCTTACGTGGCTATTAGGTAGCCAAGTGTCCGGATTACTAACAGAATGACCATCCTTGACAGGTGCCAAGACATGCTGGCTCTTGGCCATTGGTCTCCCGTAAACAAGACTTGACAGGCGTCTAAGTTCCTAGGTCCCCCCTTCGCGGAATGCTTTACCGTACATGCTGCTCCTTGACTTCATGTCATGTCCGTGTTTGTGCCTGTGGCCCTAAGTCCGAGCCCTTTAAGCGAAGGATAACTTAGCTTTTACAAACTTGTGATGCATCACATTGGTCCATGTCCCGTAGCTATCCATGCCAGGTCCCCGTCACCTCCGGTCACGGCTTCACAGTCCGTGTGTCACGGCTCTTGGAGTTGGCGTTGCAGCAGGTGTCGTAATGCGAATCTCTGTTGGGCCGCGCCCTTTCTCACTTTCTTACAGTCTTCTTACTTTGGCACCCTCCCCCCCGCCAGGCTTGTTTTTCTTTGCTACACGACTCGTTGGATTCCTTATGCATGGAGGTGGTAGTAGTTTCGAGTAATTTGATCCTTGGCACTTCTATTTGGGCACCGGGTGCTGGGTCTGGAATAGAAAAAAAACGTAGTATATAAGGGGACCTTCTCAGCCCCAGGACTGAAGTTGTGAACCTGTCCTCTGCTCTGTAAACCTCGGGTCTTCCGTCCTTACTCCCCCCCAAAGCCAGCAAGGAGAACAGACGAAGAAGAACGAAGAAAACCGCACACACAAACCAGAAAGAAGAGAAACATAGTAGCTACGTTATGGCTTGCGGCTTGTCAACAGCAAAAGACAACCGACCAGCCTCGAGACTACGAGTCTGCCGCCTTCTTAACTGCCTATAACAAGAACCCCCCCTTCTTTACTCTTTACCTCTTTTACCCAGAAACAAAAGAAGAACACAGACAGCATAAGAGAAGAAACCGAAAGAACCTCTTCGGGAATCGTTGTGCCAGAAACTCCCCTTCCGTGATGACGGGGTTCAAGGACAACCTCGTGCTAGTTCTAGTATTTGCGGATAACCGTTAAACAAAAGCCCATCATGATGAGCTCAAATTTCCTCGAGACCGCCGGCGACGGAGACGGAGCAGCGCGCTTTGGACGCATGCCCGACGACTGGATGAACGGCATTGATACCGCCGCCATGCCCTTCTCCGGCCTAGACGCTTCATACGAGGCTTCTACAGTGAGTTTCCCCTTACCACCCAGCTCAGTTCCAAAGAGACATAGCTAACCAACATGTCAACAGCAGAACCCTCTTCAGTCTCCAGAGACGCCTAGTCTCGATAATACCGTCTTCCCTTCCCCTCTGACAGACCTTGCCTACCTTGACCGTTCATTTGGAGACTTCTCCAACTATGCCATCCATCCTACAACGCCGGGACAATTCCCTGTCCACCCGCCTCATCGCACCTCATCCAACTTCTCTGAAGGTTACGACCTGTCTTCTGCCAGTCCATCCCTCGGTCCCGTCTGGCCCGCCCACGTCTCGCCGGCAGCGACGTTCCTCCCTACGCCGCCCATGGCAGACGAGCTCTCTGCCGCCTCGTCCGAGCCCGAGGAAGACAACCAGGATGATGATGACTACGATGATGACTCGTCGGAGCCCGCGAGCAAGAAGCGCAAGCGTCCCACGGCATCCAAGATAACAAAGACAAGGGGTAGCAAAGACGCCCCCAAGCGCAACCCAACGCAGCTGCGCACCGCTTCTCGTGCCCCCAAGAAGCGTGGCGCTGCAGCTGCCCAGCCCAGACATCCCAGCGAGACGTCTGAGGAGGTCAAGGCGCGGGCTGCACACAACCAGGTTGAGCAGCAATACCGTAAGCGCCTCAACACTCACTTTGAGCGCCTACTTGCCGTCCTTCCTCCGCCAGGCACAGAAGGCGGCATCGCCAATGACCGCCGAGTGAGCAAAGCCGAAGTGCTCGATCTTGCGCGCGAAAGAATTCGTGCGCTCGAGAAGCAAACGGCCAGACTCGAGAGGGAGAGGCGGGAGCTCCGAGGAAGAATTGCTCCAGATGGAAGACGGTGTTTGGTTTAGTTTAGTCTAGTTAGATGATGAGTCGGTTTGTCTTTGGCATGATATGATTAGGAGTGAGGGACTGGAAAAAAGAGAGGATAAGGACTGGGGCGTATAGGAGGCAATAGTTAACGGGCAACCACGATGGCGAATAAGGAATAAACACAAAAAAATGGCGAGAGTAAACAAAAAGACTAGAAAAGCACAAAAATAGGTTCAAGGATTGGAGGATTCAAGGTTATGTTAGGGACGCACCATGGTTAATTGGCTTGGAAGGAGTTGCTTGATATCAGTACCAGAGTTTAAAGATTATCGGAAGGGTTTATGTTGATTCAATGTCATGTATCCTAACGGAGGGAAATCGATGCTACTATGTATGAGTAATAAGAAGGATCTTGTTTTATTTGGACAAGTTTCTCAACAACATGCAGTTGCGCCAACACGATCAAGTAACATCAACTCAATGTGGCAATGCTGGAACTAACTCTGCCAACGTTCAAACTGATGAACTTGACTGCTTCCTACTAAAAGTGTGTGGAGTATGCTCTGGTCATTTTAGGTGGGCTTTGTAGAGGAGTGAAAGAACCCTTGTTGGATGTAACAAAATGTGTATCGGAGTGCTTAGGTATTTAGAACTTTATCGACAAACATAGACCTATAGTATTATGACCAGGGGCGACAAGGTGTTGAGCTATCTTCACAATGCTAGTTACTTAGATTGTGCAGGGGCACGTTGTGAAAATGCCAAAGAATATCTTTGTCGACATCAACGTAGGCTAGCCATACCAGCTTGTTTCTCTAACAAGGCGAACGGATCATTGTTCCTAACAAAGGCTGTTACCAATGGATGTTAAATAGATCACTTACAGAACGTATCACTTGGCGAAGAAGGCAGAATGCCAAAGAGTGAATGATGACTAGGCTGGTATAACTATTTAAACTGGTGTAGACCCTATTGCCCGGCTCGAGCTCAATACAACCACGACTCATACAGCAACGACCTGTCCAGCTATAAAAAGACTTACGCCCTTAGCAACAGAGAGATAATAACAGTCGTGACGGAAAGTTGAATGCCATCAAACATGGCCCCAGACGTGTAAGTCAAGTTGTCTTGGCTTGGACCAGCCTGCTGATATCTACCTTAGCCGCACTTTCACCCTCAACACGGGTGACGAAATGCCTGCCGTCGGCTTTGGCACATGGAACATCCCCCGCTACCAAGCCGCAAAAGCTGTGGAAACAGCCCTCCGCGCTGGCTACCGTCATATCGACACAGCACTCGCCTATGGCAACGAACGCGAAGTGGGAGCTGGCATCCGCGCCTCTGGTGTCCCCCGTGAAGAGATCTGGATATCAGGCAAGCTTCGAAATAACTGGCACAAACATGCCAGCCAGTGCCTTGAGAAGAGTCTGAAAAATCTGGGTGTAGGATATTTCGACTTGTACTTGATTCACTGGCCCTGTTCCAGAGACGCAGACAACCCGGCGGTTTGCTATGAGGACTGGGACTTTGTCGATACGTGGATAGAAATGGAGGAATTGCTGCATGAGGGCAAGGTCATGAACATTGGCGTGTCTAACTTTGGGATTCAACAGTTGGAAAAGTTATTGAATGGCCCTTGGACTGAAGTAAGTATAGTACTCCGGCCTCGATGAAGCTCATGGCTGACTGTGTAGATTGTGCCCGCTGTTAACCAGATCGAGCTACATCCTTGCAACCCATCGCCTAAGCTTGTAGCATACTGCACCTCTCAAGATATCCATACCGAAGGCTATTCATGCCTGGGATCTGGCCGCTCAGCCCTGTACCGTAACAAGACCTTGGTCGACATCGCTGACGCGAAGGAGAAGACAGTACATCAGGTGTTGCTCCAGTGGGGCATAGAGCAGGGCTGGGGCGTAGTCTGCAAGAGCGTCACTCCCTCCAGAATCGAGTCCAACTTGGAGTTGGGTGGATGGGAGCTGACGGACGACGAGATGGAGGCGATAGATGGCATCAGAGAGCGGTTCAAGGCCGTCGGCGATGGATTTCTGCCGATAAGAGTGTTCTTTGGAGATGATGAGTGAGCTTTCAGAACAGCAGTGTGAGATGACGACAGAAAGCACAACTTGAGTAACTTGTTATAGATTGATGAATGACTGAAAGACTTACATGAAGGGCATCAAAGATGTGATGAACGAATAACATTTGGCGAACACGCCGGACCAATGGGCTAACACGATGTAGTTAGATCCTCAACTCAGAGTTTAGCCTTTTCCTCGCTTTGAGATTCATTTTCCTCCTCCCTCATGACAGTAGCGATGCTCTGCCTGAACTGTTCCGCCAAAACAACCGCCTCATCGTCGTCCAGCTCCTCTCTCTTTCCCCTCCCAAACATAGTAAAGCTCTCACTGAATCGCCCACTGGCTCTGATTTCTGGCCTCGGGATAATGTGAAAGTGCATGTGAGGCACGACTTGCGCAGCAGCAGCGCCATTGTTTTGCACCACGTTCCAGTCCTCAATACCGGTTGCTCGTGCCATCGCCTTTGAAAGAATGCGCAGGTACCGACCCAAGTGAGCGGATTCTGAAGCCGTGACGTCGCTTAGCTTAGGACGATGCGGTCGCGTGCAGAGAAGAAGATGACCTCGGCTTAGAGGTAGGATGTCGAGAAACGCGACAAGGACAGGCGTTGAAAGAACAACGAAAGATGCTGGAGATACAAGCTCGGGGTTGATGAGTGAGGATGTTGATGGCGGTGGATTCGAGGGGTCGAATGGTTCATAGACCGAAGAGATAATACAGAAAGGGCATGTTTCTGTTGGGGGAGGAGCCGAAGGGTCAAACATGGTTGAGTATGAAGCCAAGGAGATGGATTATGAGAGTTGAAGTATCCAGAGGAGGAGAGAGAGAGAGAGTGGAATGAGTTCATAAAAACAATAATAAAAAAGCTGGCGTTAGAAAAGGTGATGTTGCAAGTTCGTGATGGAAAAAAGATTTTATGAGATCCAGGAACCGAGGTTGAGATGAGATGAGATGAGATGAGATCGAACATGAATGAATGCAATCATGATTGACCAGGGATGTCCAGGGATTGGGGATCGAGACCAGGGCCCGTCGGTTTTAGTGCATTTGTTAGTGGGTGTGGTCGCTGTGGGGTGCTTGAACTACCGCTAACCAAAATGTTTGTTTCTTGATCAGACTGGCAAGGGGGACTATTGGTGATGACAAAACTGGTCTCTAGCTGATTGAGAACTCTAGCAGATGTCTTCGAGGCAAGGCCGAAGAAAGACAAGTTCAACATTGAAGCTATGTCTAGGTAAACTTGTTTAACAACCCAACTGAACCCTTTGGCTCTTTGTCAGCTCGAGACCACTGATTCTCTGGGTAGAGAGGCCTTGATATCGCCAACCTATATCATTGTAGGCAGAGACTAAGAGTATGTTATGGCTCCAAGGTATTTTGTTCTTAACAAGAGTCACAAGTGTAGCTTGTCAATCAACATCAATGTCTTGCATAGCTTAGCTGTTCTTGTAGCATGCGTCTAAACATGAAAGTTGACTCTGATATTGTGCAAGACAAGATTCCACAGACAATAATGCATGGTGTCTCATGATGGATATCAGTCGTTTGTTCATTTCACTCTTCCTAAAGCTCAGTCAGGACTTGAGTTCTCTGCCAGTGTCCATGTTGATCGCATCGAGGTACGTACCCGCTAAAGCACTTCTTCACCGCCCAATTCTGCCGTCCAAACTTTCCCATCACCGCCTTCACGCCCAAAGCATCTCTAATCTTTTCCTTCACTACCGAAAAGCTATCTACCTATCGCCGTCATCTCAACCAATAACCCACCATCACAACAACATAACCAACGTCACAATGCCTCGCGAAGAGTACCAAATTCCTACCGCTTCTACCGGCCAGCGTGGCGGTACCCGCGACGACCACCAGGTTCGCCATGTCATGTCCTACCTCTGCGGCGACTGTGGCGGTAGCGTTACCCTCGGCAAGGACGCTCTCGTCGCGTGCCCTCACTGCGCCGGCCGCATTCTCTACAAGGAGCGAACTAAGCGGTAAATAACTTCATATAATGCTTTGAAAACTTGGATTACTAACTGTGATGATAGTATGGTGCAGTTCGAAGCTCGATAGAGAATAAACGACCTTTGATTACCAAGCGAAGAGAGGAAGAAGAAGAAGACCTTGTAAGAGAACAAGCACGAGGCATATTGATTTCATCAAGACGGGAGTTTGGGGGTATGGGAATTACGTTGGAATGAAAAATAAATAGACAATGTGATACGGTTTGCGCCGCGCGACAAAGACTCAAGTCTGTGATTACTTATTTGTTTTTCCCCTTCTAACCCCAAAACCGCCTTGCGAATATCTAAGCTGCAAATACCAAAGTGAACATGACAAATCCTAAATTAACACCCCAAACGCCACTGTATGCTTTTCTTTTCTTTATCATTGCCTCTGGGTGTGGAGGTACTTTGCGAAACTTGCGTCCGCCATGACTGAATCGTCCTGGTCACCCATGGCAGCCTCGTACCGATCTTGCAGACTTTGCTTCTGGGCCTCCTCATCTGAGTCAGTATCATCGCCATCATCGTCGCTGGCAACATCGGCATCGTCCTCTTCCTTGGCTACCGGTAGGCCACCGACAGACATGCCCTGCATCATCTTGTCCAGCTCCTTCTCACGGGTGGCCTTCTTTTGCTCCTCGCGCTCTGCCCTCTTTCGCTCAAGCTCGGGTTGATAGTCGCGTAGGAATTCCTGCCTCTTTTCCTCGACAGCTTCGAAGAACTCGTCCACACCGGTGCCCAGTCGTGAACTCACACCAACAACGCTGAGATGAGCGTAGAACTCCTCCAACATCAGACTCATCGAGTTGAGAAGACTGCCCATATAACCGCTACCACCATGGCCACCGCCCTCAACGCCACCCAGCTCATCCGACTCCTCATCCTTTCGTAGCGCCTCCTGGAAAGCCTCGAAGTCGGTCATCCACTCCTTGGCAAATTCAGCGTCCTTGACATCGGTCTTGTTGAAGACCAGAATCATGGGAAGCTTTGTCTTGTAGAGAATAGAACAGGCGTAAAGCATGTTGGACATGAAAGTCGAGGTGGACGCAGTTCGCGGGGTATCGATAACATAGGCGATGACAGTAGGGAAAGAAGACGCAAGCGACTCGAGGAGGATAGTTCCAGAGGCAGACCAGACAAAGACCTCGATCTGTCCCGGTGTGTCGACGAGAATTCTATCAATGGGTTTGCGATCGGGCTTCTCGGGATCGGGCTGGGCGCGCTTCTCGAGCAGGTTGACGATCTGATCAACCTTTGTAGCAAATAGGTTAAGAGAGGTCAAGATTCCACCGTTGGGACCGAGGTTGTACTGCTTCATGACCTCTTCATAGTTGACCGAGTCGCGGATATCGATGTTGGACTCAAAAGGTACAGATAGTACGGCAGGATCGAGATTGATGACATATGGAGGAGTGTCGTTCTGGTGAAGGTGAGCGTTAATGCGTCGCATGAAAGTAGTCTTTCCAGATCCTAGAGGAATAATTAGATATGGAAATGCGCGGCGATCAGGGTTGTAGCTTACCCGCCATGCCAACGCAGACGATGGCGACGGGAGGCGAGGATGCCTTGGGGGCTTCGCCAGCGGTGGTGGATGATTCGGCCATGGTGTATTGATTTCCTCGTATCTTTATGGAGTGAGAATTTATCTCGAGGATGATGTTTTAAGGTAGAGCTGGGTGTTGAAGGGAATGAATGGGAGGAATGAAAAGTGACGAAATGGAGACACTCAAAATTTTGGGCGCGGTCAACGTTGATGTGGATGCCCCGCGCGGGGTCATTCGCTGGAAGCCAGTGGTTGCAGCATATAAATTACAGCTGAATAAGCCTGAATGTATGAGACAGAAATTAATATCAATCTTTCGTCATTCTGCACTCATGAGTATTTTATGTTGAACATTAAGTGTGTCTTGAACACCACCTTTCAAGTCTTGCTGACAACTGAAGGCTGGTAAATCGAACTTTCATAAAGACTCTGGACAGCTGCAAACTCTGCCCAAGCACATTAAGACAAAGTGTCACTTATG